>OZ009932.1:9566591-12066591 GCA_963932035.1 Caenorhabditis wallacei | reverse complement strand
TTTTTTTTCGAACCAGGAAAAATCTGGAACTATTGGTTTGTGAGATTGGAAAAAAATATATAAAATGGAACGCAATTCTAATAAAAATTACACAGCATCTTGTGTCCAAAATGAACCAGAGATCTATTTACTCAACTTCCGTATAGATTTTAAATCTCACTACAAAAAATATTGTTAACTCATTTCAATTTTCCCGGAAATTTGACTTCTGGAAATGTATTTTTATATTATACTAGTATTTTATACACAAATTTCACACATTATCATTCATTCATTAAAAAGCTTGAAGAAATTTATCACATTTTGATTTCAAAAAGAATAATCATGTGTAATGATGACTCAAACTAGACTACTTCATTCAAAGTTCTGGTAAACTTTTTATACACTCCAAGTTGTTCCTTTTTCTGTTAAGCCTTTTACAAGTGGCTTGGTCAGAACTATAACAACTTCCGAGAGGCTTCAGTTTTTCAATCATCTGATAACAACGAATACATTATCTTTTCTGACAATATACATCCCAAGTAGACGCATAATAATAACATCATTTTTCTTCTTTGCATTCTATCAGACTTTTTATAATTTTCCGCTCTAGAGTTTCAGAGCTAACAAGCTCATAGATCAAACAAAAAAGCAAAACGGAACTTTTTGATTTCCAAGCAATGGCATTCAATTGTTTTCGTCTGTCTTTTTTATTCAAGCTATTGTCACAGTTTTATCCTCTTTTGAATTATAATAGAGATTATGACTTGAGCACTTGCTTTCAAAATTTCCAAGCGTCAGATTTTTTACTGATAGTTTTTTTTATT
The DNA here is from genome assembly GCA_963932035.1 of Caenorhabditis wallacei. NCBI lineage: Eukaryota > Metazoa > Nematoda > Chromadorea > Rhabditida > Rhabditidae > Caenorhabditis > Caenorhabditis wallacei. Next base: position 12,065,785 of record OZ009932.1, on the reverse strand, counting down.
CAATCTCGAGAAAAAAAACGAATAAAAACTTCATGCTCGTTTCCTTCGATTAATTTCCTTTGATAATGTTTTTAGTTCATCTCAGCCAGTAACGGTAAGCTCGTCTACCCAAAAAACAACCTTTCATTTACTTCCTTCCAATCATGCATACATTTTCTTAGTGGTTTTTTTTTACAATTTCTCAATATTTTTTTCCAGAATATGGTGAACTTAAACATGTCTCTTTTTTACGTTCTTACTCATAATTTTGAACTCAATGAATTGTACAAATGTCCAACAAACATGACAACTTCCCGGATTCCGAGACCATACATTGGATCATATTTTTTAATCTCCGGTGTTTTATTGATCGTAAGTTGTGAGCTCTTATGTGTAGTTTAGAACAACTTTAGTTTAAAATTGGTTTTTTCTAGACAATTTACCTTCCTTGTTTCATCACAATGATCCTCTCGCGACGTTGCAACCCTACTTATCAACTAATGATGATACTTGGAGTATTTGACATAATATCTCTCCTAGTAGATTCAGTGATAACGGGAGTGTTGGGTATTATGGGTGCCTCATTCTGTGACTATCCCTTATTCATTTTCATAACCGGAGCATTTGGAATGGGTGGTTGGATGGGGGCTTGTGTCTGTTGTATCTTGATGGCCATGGATAGATGCGTCGAAATTAATGACAAATTTCCACTCGCATTCATTTTCAACAAATCCATATTCCCATTTGTGATGATATTAATCGTTGGGATTTTCACATTCAGTTGGCTCACCACTAATCCCGTTTTGTTTCAAGCAGAATTTATCAGTTGGTTTTTTGATCCGCTTATTGGAAAAGATGTGAGTAGAGATTGATTATGAAATTTCGGCTATGAAGAGTTATTTAGCCCAATCTATACCACAATATTCCACACACCATCAACAACTTGTTAGTAGCTGTAATATCAACCCCATTATATATTTATCTATGTTACTCACTTATTTTCAAGGCAGGCTATTCCATATCAATGTGGCAGTACAAAACTAAACGGCAGGTAACAATACAACATGAAATATCCTTTAGATTACAGTTTCTCATCATCTCTCTATTTTCAGATTGTGATACAAGCAGTAATACTTTGCGCATTCCACGCTGTAGCTGCCTACATTTACGAGTATATGCAATACTTCTACTCCCCTCCCTGGCTCATCATAATCGGTCAAATTGCCTGGCAGTGGAGTAATGGATGTGTATGTATTGCATACTGGACTCTCAACCGAACCATTCGTAATTCTGCAATCAGAATGATGCTGTCTAGAAATATCCGGAAACGATTCAAACTGCACATGGGGATTGATGAAGCGATTGCGGCTGAACGTGGCATAGAAATCAACAGTGTGACTGCAAACGCTGACGTATTCATTGGAAATAAAGTAGCACCTTTCTTATAGCAATTTTTGTATGAATGTTACAGAAAGATATAATTTTTTTTAACTTTTTCATAATTGTTTCTGGTTTCGATAAATAATTTTGTCTCATGAACTTGTTTGTATAAAATGCACATAGATCTTACAATAATGATTATCTTGGATGATTTAAGTGACTCATTTCCAATTTTGTATTGAGTTATTACACCTTCCATCATAGTGGGTGTTTTTGTATTTTTATTCAATTTGTATCCTGAGACTTTAAATTTTGTATTTTTTTTCTCTAATCGCCAACAACAACAACGTCATCATTCTTCTACTAGTTCTACCTAGCATTGCGTATTTTTTTTTAGGTTTCCTGAATATCGGAATTCCTTGAAATTCTGACTTCCAATATCATAAAATAAAAGGGATTTTAAAACTTTTAAAACTATTATAGAGGAAGTTAGACTGTTCGAAAATTTTCGATTCATTTCATACTGATATTCCATTACTTTTTATTTCGTTCTCTGAAATTAGTAGCCAGCTAATGATGGATTCTGATAATTCCCCAAACGATGTTGCCCTATTCAAAAACTCCCCCACTTAATGTTCAGACAATTTCCTTGTCTACATCCACACCTCTTCTGATTAGTTGTAGTGAAAACTAATGAGGTATGTGTTTTGAATTTCCCACTCAATGAAATCAAGAAGACGCTTTCAATAACATCGATGTTCCTTGAAATTTTTATGAATGGGTAAATAGAAGTAGAACGGAAAAATCAAAAAATTATTCACGAATAATGTGAATAATGAAATGATAAAAGGATATTCCTAATCCCCCACCCTCTCAATTTTTTGTTCTGAGTCAATTTTTATGCCTAATCCTTTTTTTAAGTCATTAGCCTAAAGAGGTTTAGGTAATCTTTTTTGAAATGAACTTGGCATAACTTATCTGAATAAGATGATCATACATTATTCTTATGCGATTTGCTATGTTCAGGATATCATGAAAAGACTTTTTTTTAAACCTTTCTTTCTTGAAAAAAAAACATTTGGATTATTAATTGAATAGTTTTCATCACTTTCTTTTACAAACAGCAAACTGTTGCTTCTCGCTTCTGATTGAATCAAATTTCCGGGACGACCAAACACCGGCGCACTTTCCTTACTGTTCTCAGTATTCACTTCTTTGTTTTCTTTATTATATCTTCTTTCCCAATAGACTTAATAAATTCATTAAGCTTTTACTCTTAAATCATATATCAAGTTTCAGTAAACATGTCTAATTTGGAAATGTCGTTGTTCTATGTGATAAGAAACGGCCTTAAAATGAATGAATTGTACACATGTCCTGAAAACATGACCATGATCCGGATGCCAAGACCGTACATTGGATCATATTTCTTGGTTTCCGGGATTGTTTTGATTGTAAGTTAGATAGAAATAATTCAATATAGACATATGCAACAAGCATGTGATCTGTTTCTTGATGGACTAGAATTTCGTAATTTACCGTGGAAACCAGAAGTTTTCAGCTAATTTATTTGCCATGTTTCTTTGCAATGATCCGATCAAAATGCCGTGCTCCTTCATACCAATTGATGATTATCCTCGGAGTTTTTGACTTAATGTCTCTTACAGTCAACTCGATAATTACTGGAATGATGGGAATAATGGGAGTTTCATATTGTCACTATCCAGTATTTGTTTTTGTTGCTGGTTCCATTGGTTTAGCTTCATGGATGGGTGCATGTGTTTGTTGCATTCTGATGGCTAAGGATCGTTGTGTAGAGATCAACTCGAACTTCCCATTGGCAATTTTATTTCACAAATCTGTCTTTCGGTTTGTTATGATTTCAATAATTGTTTATTGGTGTTACGCAACTTTCTTTACTAAACCTCTTTTATTCACTGCGGAGTACATGTGCTGGTTTTTTGATCCAAACATTGGTCAAGATGTAAGATCCGAGATATTTAATTAATCTTTGAAATCATTATTTTCAGGCCAGTTTATATCACAACATTCCACACACAATTAACAACTTATTAGTTGCGGTAATATCAACCCCGATGTACGTCTATTTGTGTTATCATTTGATATTCAAATTCGGCTATTCCACTTCCATGTGGCAGTACAAAACAAAGTACCAAGTAAGTTTTCACTATAACTTTATCTGTTTATGTTTGATTTATAGATTGTCATCCAAGCAGTTATCCTTTGTTCTTTTCATGCTGCCGCTGCTTATATTTACGTTTACATGCAGTTTTTCCACTCTCCTCCGTGGCTCATTATCATAGGGCAACTCGCTTGGCAATGGAGTAACGGATGCGTTTGTATTGCGTACTGGACTCTTAACCGAAGTATTCGAAACGCTGCCATACGTATGATGTTTTCTAAACGATTTCGACAGAGGTTCAGGCTCCATATGGGAATTGATGAGCAGATTGCGGCCGAGCGTGGGGATGAAGTGAAAAGTGTTACCACGAATATTGTAGCTATCATGGGAAATACCGCAAAAGTTGCACCTTTTTTGAGTGAATAGGAAATATGATAATCTAGTTAGAAAATATCTGATCTCAATAAACTTATTCCGTTCAAACGTGTTTTTTGTGCAACAATAAAGTACTAATTTCACTTACCTTTACTCTAATCCTTGTTGGATTCCACGCCAGGATCAGCAGAAGCAGCACATGAAGGGGACCACTCGTGATTTCAGCGGATTTTGGAGCAGTGGAGGCAGAAATATGATTGTTCGAGGCCACGTTGGGAGCTGGAGTTGAGCAGAGAGTTGCGGGGCTTGACTAATGTGATTCTTCCAGTGATTCCGGATTCCTTTTATAGTGATGCTCCACGTGGAAGATCGTAATCACTTTGCCCGGGTCACCCGGGTCAGGTCATGGGAACACTATTTTTTTGGTTAGTGTCACGTTTATGATAGAATTTATTTATTCCCGTGTGGAATATACGACTCTTTTTTTCTACAACATAGTTACCCCAGTATTGCTCATATATCAGTATATATGTCGTACTAAAAAGGCTTCATTCAACAAATTCTATGGTCAAGAGTATCTAATTGATTCTATTGAACCTTCGTAACTGACGTTTCGCCTACCTACGCACTTCAAAAAGAAAATCGGTTTCAAAATATGAACAGAAGATTTCTAAATCCTCAAAATGCGTCTGAGTACAACGAACACTCCTTTTATGGATTTAGAATATAGGTTTGTATGTTTCTGATTATTTTATTCTTCATTCGACAAAAACCTAGATATATCTTGTGTCACAGCTAATATTTTCTTCTGGTTTTTGCTCTCGCCACCGAACGACCAGGTAAAAGAGCACTTATTTATTGAAATGACAATTAATCTCATCAGGTCAATGAGCAATCATGTCGAATTTTCAAATGTCAATGGCATATTTGTTCACTCATTCTTTTACATTGTTTCCTGAGGTGTATGAATGTCCAGATAGCATGAAGAAAGTTAAAACGGAACGACCATACATCGGACTTTATTTTTTGCTATCCGGATTAATTTTGATTGTGAGTTAAAGTTTCACTATGCGAAAAAATCTATATTTTGGTTTCTGCTTTTTTCTGTGTAGATTAATCCTGAAAATTTAGCCCTATTCAAAATGCAGTCAAAAAAATTTTGATTGAATTTTCTAGTGGCACGGTTCTTTTCGTAAGCTACTATTTTCAGATCCTTTACACTCCTTGTTTCATCGTTATGATTAGATCAAAATGTCGGGTCCCTGCGTTCCAAGTCATGTTGATCCTGGCTATTTTCGATTTGTTATCTTTATCTGTCAACTCTGTGATAACCGGTGTTCTGGATATAATGGGAACTTCATTTTGTCACTTTCCAATTTTTATTTTTTGTTCTGGAGCAATTGGAAAAGGTTCATGGATGGGTGGATGTGTAGCCTGTATTCTGTTGGCAGTTGATAGATGTGTTGAAGTCAACGCAAAATTTAAGCTCAGTTTTTTATTTCGGAAGAAGGTTTTTCGATGTGTTATAATTATTATGATGTTATATTGGGCCTATTCATGTTTCCTTACTAAGCCATTGCTTTTCACAGCTGAATACAGCTCGTGGTTTTTCGATCCAAAGATTGGCAAGGATGTGGGTAGACAAGTAATATAATAGTTTATTAACAATTTCAGCCGCACCTGTATCACAGTATCGATCACACTGTTAACAATATCGTGGTGTCTTTGGCTACGACATCGCTTTACATCTATCTATCTTATCATTTAATCCACAAGATTGGTTATTCCACATCTATGTGGTTATATAGATCTAAAAAACAGGTAAGTTGTGTACTCTTTTATCTTTTCAATTCTCATTTTCAGATTATCATCCAAGCCGTAATTCTCTGCACATTTCACGCAATTGCAGCCTACATCTACGTCTATATGCAATTTTTCCACTCTCCTCCGTGGCTTATTATTATAGGACAATTAGCTTGGCAGTGGAGTAACGGATGTTTTTGTGTTGCATACTTGACTCTTAACCAAGCAATAAGAAATGCTGTTGTGAGAATGATTGTTCCGAAGAAAATAAGAGAGCGATTTGATCTCCATATTGGAATTGATGAGCACTTGAGAAGGACATCAGTTGAACAGCAGGACAGAACCACACAGATAAATACAGTTTCATCACTGATAAAAGTTGATAGTTTTCTCTAATAAACTTACTTCAATAATCTAAACCAGGAAACCAGGATTCCAAAGTATAAGCAAGGTTCTGATAGTTTTAATATCAGATTCTTCATCACTCGATGCCTTCAGATCATTCTTTGAGCTTGATGTCAAATATGAAAACTTTAGGAAGTATCTTAAAAGTCAACGAATTTCCGATAGCATCATAATGTTTCCTAATCATATTTCCGGTTTGACGTGGGGTGGTCTATTCTTGGAGATGATTGGCTAGAACAGTTCCAAAAAATCATCATTAATCTACTCCCAATCTTTTTGAACTTTTTCTGACCCAGAAGTTCTGAACAATGAGATAACATTCAACTTCATTATAAATTTCGTCCTTGGAGGTGAGAGAATAAGGGGCGCACGAAAATAGAAAAAAAAATGGGGGAGATGGGAATGAGAGAGAGTGAGAGAGAGAGAGAAGGGAGCACGATTTTAAAACAGTTTCAGAAAGGAAAAGAAGCGATAGAAGGGACAGAGAAGGCAAGAAGAATTTGTGAACTGTTTGATAAATCAGTTTGAAGACGTTCTAAACTTTGTTTCCAGTTGTGAAAAAAAAAAATTTTGTAATGAAAGTATATTATGTGTGTATCGAATGAATCCAGTCAGCCACCGCTCGTCAATCGCTTCATTTGCGACCGAAAGCCATGATCTGGCGCTCATAGTCTTCGGCACGTTTTCCGAACGACATGATTGGGCGATCGTAGTCCATTGGAGCGCGTTTGCCGAATGACATGATGTCACGATCGTACTGCAGAAAAGAAGGATTACGTATACGGTGTAGAATAAAAGAGAAAGAAGGTAGTACCATGGATGATCGTTTTCCGAAAGACATGATGTCACGCGAGAAGTCGCTTGGAGCCGAACGTTTTCCGAAAGACATGATATCTCGGTCGAACTGGAAAGTTTCAATTATCAAATGGTATATTCTTTTTATAAATTTGTATTTCTTTTAAATTGTATCTAGATTCTATATCAACTCACGTTTGGCTGTCTTTTTCCGAATGCCATGATGTTTCGGTTGAACATATCAGCAGTGTTGCCAGATCGCTTTCCGAACGACATGATGTCGCGGGAAAAGTCGTTGCGCTTCGCCGCGTTCTCGTCACGACCACCTAAACTGACATCATTAGATTTCAAAGCGGATTTTGTTACAATAAAGTTCAAATTTCTTTGGAGATTCAACTATTGATGTTTGGTTTTCTTGAAAAAAAAAACGAACCTTGACAATAGGCCATTGTTATGGCGGCCAAAATGCAGAAGATCTGAACAGATCGATGCATGTTGTAACCCTATAAAATTATAGAGTTGAGATGGAATTTAAAGAGAAATTTAATAATGAGCTGATTAAGCACACAGAACAAAAAGGTGTATATACAAATTAAGATGATATTGAGAAAATTGTATCTATCATTCAGGGCAACTGTGTTACCACTTGAAATGGTCAGGGAAGTCACAGCGAATATGCTCCAAAAAGCTCATCCTTCCCTCTCAAAAAAGGTCACGCCCACTTTCTTCTTTTTTACTTGACGTCATGGTCATAAATGGGAACCTATCAATCTTATACCCTCTTTTCACATCGTAAACCTACCGTACCACGAGCCCACATGACATAAAATTAATGACCGCCGTTAGAAAGAGATTGGATTGGATTGGATTGACTATACGAAAAAATGATGAAATAGGAGTGAACAAAGAAAAGAAAAATGATGAAAAATGAAAAATTTCGAGTTTTCAAGGTCTTTTTTAATGAGGTTTTGTCTTTGTTTTCGAAAATTTCTAAGATTTCAAAATGAAAAAATGGGCGGAGTCGGTGCTACTAATGAGGTAAAACGTCATTATTACTGTAGATTTGGTGTTTTGGTTTTGTTAGCTAATTAGATAACAAAAGAGCGAACAAAAAATGACGGAGCATGACGAATAGACGAATAATGAGAAAACAATGAGGTAACCGGAATTGGTAATAATATTTGATCAGACTAGTGTTTTCATTGAATATTGAAGAAGTTTCCATTAGTGTTCATGAGAAGAAAAGTTGTTATGGGAGAAATAAAGGTTTCGTCAATACATAGTCAAATTTCAAGTTATTTTCTAGCTTTTTAGTTTATTATCACTATTTTGAAAAAAAATTAAAAAATTAAAGAACAATTGGTGGTCTCCAAGTAAAACTCTTCGGAATCTCGCAAAAAGTATACAGCTGACAAAGAATATTCGACCAAAGTGTATCATTCGAACTTTCTTCCCATGGAAAAAAGCAGTGCCTTAATAGTTGACTACACATTCCTCCCAAATAAAAAAGTATCCAATTTCTCAAGAATAAGGGGACAAAAGACCAAGACGTAAGAGGGACCTCCTGTAAGGTATGGAGTTACACCAAAGTTTTATGCGACAGAGAAGTTTTGTGATTTTAAACTGGCAACAGGGTTAATAAGTGTTTCGTGTGAAGAAACGTGTAGTAGCAAATGAAATTTTTGAGAAATGTGACGAAGGATAATCTCGGATGGAAGAGTATAAAAATCGAAGAATATTTATCTTTGAATACCAGGAAGAAGGGAAATCATATCAGACGAGGGGGAGTTTTAAACACGTCAAAGATGAGTTCTATTAAGAGTAAGAGCTGCTCGAAAAGTCAATGACTTAGCTATCATAAAAGAACAAAAAGATGAACGTTTTCTTTTCAGAATTGTGAGGACACACTAGATCCGAAGATCACGTATTAGCTTCTCGCAGAACAAGTTCAGTTATCGAAGTTCAGTTATTAAGATTTAACGGATCCGTTGAAACTTTAAAAATCCGCTAAAACTTCCATTTCGCTACACATGCAAACAATTTACGATGGATAAAGAAATAAGAGGATAGGCGGTGAAGGATAGCCAAAGTAGGCGTGAAAACACACGTATTTTATGGTGACTTCACTATACGGAGAAGGGGAGTCAAGTGCTGCTGGTGGAGCATAAAGAGATGTCATCCCATACTTCTTGAAAGAAGACAAATTTATGTTGGGGGAAAAAGGAAGATTAGAAGTGCAAATAAATTGCGTGGGGTGGACATTCAAATTTATGGTTTTACTTACAAAACGTTAAACGTTCTCCGATTTTATGTTCAGAAAATAGTACGTCATCTTTGGGGAAAAAATTTGGAAACATGTAGACTTGAGGCCTCAAAAAGTATGAAAAGTGCCTGCGGGGTTTTAAAGGGGGAGAGGCTTAGCCACTCACGAATCGAGTTGAAAAAACTATGGGGTTCTAATCCTTTCTTCAAATAAGGTAATTTCATTTTTCTCCTAAACGATATATCAGTTTTCAATGGAAATTTCATCAAGTCCAGAGTATTTTTAAAAGTTTCTCGTGGATTTTCATTCATTTTTCTGGTCTTGACAGGTTTTGCAAATAGAAAGACCACGTCAACGTGTTGTTGTTTTGACCCAATTCTGACCTATACACATTTTAAATTTATTGTTGATGCTCTTTCTGAGAATCATTGTCTTGTAAACTTTCAAAGGCTTCATGACACGTGACATTTTTGACTACTTCTGAATGCATCCTGATTCTGAATTAAAAGGCACTTTACAGATGTGTTGTTCCTAACCACTTGAGCAAAAAATCTCAATCAAAAAAAAAGAAAAAGATATCATAAGGTTTAACGGTTCAAATATTTAACTCCGGGTGAGTCTTGGAGCTGAACTGCTAAAACCAAAACATAAAAATAAATAAGAATTTAGAAACAAAAAGTAAAGAAAAAGAGGAAGACTGATTGAATTCCGCATGAGGAAATCGAGTTCAAGAAATGTTTCACGCCTTGAAGCAAGAACATCTTCTCAGTTCCTTTTGTAGAAATTGGGAGAAAACTCAAGATTGTTTCACTGGAAGACTCACAGAAAACTTTTAATATCAGATACGCTAAATTTTTTTCTTACGTTTTGTTGAAATGTTTTGAAAACTCGTAAGTTTATATTCCTCGAAAAATATGGTAATAAATGTTCAAGCGAATAAGAAAGTAAAAAGATGTCTTTTTTATGGACATCAAAAAGTAATTCACTTTTTCGCTTTTCTGTGTTGTGTTCTACTGGTTTCAAGCTTTGAACCGCCCTCAAAGGTTGAAAAACTCTTTAAAGTTGAAGAACATTTTAAACAGTTTCAACGAACAAGTTTTTACAACCCTGGATAAAAAGGTTTTGAATAGTAGAGAAAAACACACTGAGCTTTGGACCAAGAGTGAGCAATTAGAAAAGGAAAAAATGGAAGAGAACGATTAAAACTGAGAAACGGATATGTTTTGTCTTTTTTTTCTCCTTTTGACTCATTGTTTGTATATTTTTCTCAAAAATAATTGATCTGTTTTGTTTTTGGTGCCTCTATTGCTTGTTTAAGACAATAAAAAGTATAAAAAGAGGTATTGAAGTGTCATACTGTATCAAGAAATTGTCAAGGTTTTTTTGAATTTATCAAGTGTTCATTATTCATTGAAATCACAAAATGATTTCCGGGACAATTTCAAAAGAAAAATATTTGAAAATGTCATTTCTCGAATCTAAAAATAAAAAGCAGAGTCATCGAATCTTGAGAAGAAAAAAGGGATCTAATAGATCTTACGGAGTCTCGAAGACTTCCCAATAAGAAACATTGAAAAGAAGAGTAGAGACAAAGTCGATTGAGGGTGGAATAGAGGAGGTCATTTCCTAGAGAATATGAAATATTCATGAAAGTCCACACAGAGAAACTCTGGATTCAAAAGAGCATAAGAAATTGAAGGTGGAATCATAAAAACAATTTAGGAGAATGGTTCTCAAAACAAAAAGTTTTCGGGAATAGGTTCGACCCTATACCTCCTTGATTTAATTAGTGTTCGCTTCTCCTTTTTCCGTACAACAATTTCGTTTTGTTGTTCGGTTTGTCTCTTTGTTAATGAGCGGTCAGAGCTTAAAATGAGTTGCGTAAAATAGAAGAAGGTTTTAAGCAGAAAATTTGATTAAAAATGAATTATAGGAAAGTTGAGACGCTCTTTCATCGCTAAAAAGAAACAACGTAAAGGTGTAATAAATGAAAAGGTATGGCTACAGTCGGTCTTACTATTTGAAGAAGAATCATTTCGATGAAGCTTCATCACAAAAAACATCCAAAGTATTCTTCTTTCATAGCCCAGTTAACTATTTCTCTTCCCAAACAATTCAATTGTTTTGGAATACTAGTGGAAAAAAAAAGTTAGTCCACCTCGTGGTTAGACCTGAATAATATATTTGGATTACTTTGAATTGAATGAACCTTGATTACGACGATTGTTGGTCAGCTGGAAGTACTAAAGTTGTCTTTTGAAAAAAAAAGAAAAGGTGTCGAACATGACGTGGATAGCTAGGTTGATAAAAGTATAAAAGTTGAAAGATTGAACAGAGAAAAAAAGAAAGTTCAATTACCAGAAATATGAAAAACATATACGTAATTGTGTTGAATTTTGTATTGTTATCATTGCTATTGACTAGCAGGGATCACACAAAGTAAACCCTCATTTTGTTGGTAAAATTGTACAATATTCATATTGTTTTTTATACCAATTCATCCGAAAGTCGAAACAATACTCAAAATGCCATTTGTTTTTTAATATCAAATTACATAATTTCAGTTCTAAGACAGAACTCAGACGAAAATGAATACTAAATGACGGGCGGGGGCTAGAGAATCGGTCACTTCAAAAGAAAACTTTTGGCAACATGATCTAGTCGAATCGGTCTCAAGGGGAGAATCAGTTTTTTTAAAGTGAGGGCTCTAAGAAGTGGAATAACAAAAATAGAACATTATCTTGACGAAAAAAGGGTTCCTGGAGATTCTTAAAAATAGAAAGGAGGGAAATGGTGATAATTTGATTTCAAATCATGACTGAGGCCATGTAGAAAGACATAGAAGTTTTTCTGATCGGTAGTTTTTGAAAGCTCCGCGACGTTTCGAAACCCGACGTTTCGAAACCGTGACGTTTCGAAACTATGACATTTCGAAACCGTGACGTTTCGAAACCCGACGTTTCGAAACTGTGACGTTTCGAAACTTTTTCTGCATTTTTTCGTCCCTGTGTTTCTATTTTTTCCTTTTTTTTCCACAATAGATAATTGGAAAGAAAATAATTGTATTAATAAAGCAAAAACGAAAAAATAGAAACACAGCGACGAAAAAATGCAGAAAAAGTTTCGAAACGTCACAGTTTCGAAACGTCGGGTTTCGAAACGTCACAGTTTCGAAATGTCATAGTTTCGAAACGTCACGAATAGTTTCGAAACGTCACGGTTTCGAAACGTCGGGTTTCGAAACGTCGCGGAGTCTGAAATTATTAAAACGAATTTCTACACAATTGTACACAATTTCATCATTTCTTCAAATATTGAAGACAAAAAAATCTATTGTCTTCGCTCAAGTACTTCTTTAGAAAATTAATGTGTAGGAGGATTAAAAAATAAATAGGATTAGCTGAGAAATGCTGCTTGTAGGCTGAACTTTGAAAAATATATTTACAAAGCCGAGATATATTTTCTTTATTATTCGGTAGCATTACACAAATTACCGGTCAGTTTTGGATATTATCGTTGACTCAAACGGTTCATAAGACTGGAAGTTTTATAAAAGCGTCAAAAACAGAGTCTTTAAACAAAAAAAAAGTGACGAAAAAAAGTGTTGAATAATTCCGAAACAGAACAAAAAGATTTGTTTAGCCCATCCATATATACTCTTCCTTCTACACTCATTCATTGGGTATACTGTAACGAGGGGTGATCTCGTTAAACTCAAATGAGCAAGAAATTGTGTACGATTACGATGAGACGCAGATAAAATTGCATCGTTAAAACTGTACGATTTTATTATATTGGAAGGGCCTTTGGAGCTCACTACTAGTCTAATAAAAATTTAGATGTTTGTTAATCACCAAGAAAAGTCAAATATTTTCAGAGTTCTAATTGATACTTGGAAAAATATCTCTCATTTTACGATTTGAAATTATCACCTGTGAAAAAGCTGGAGAAAACTACATGGAAAAACACACTGGAACGATTACAATAATAAAAATTGCGTGGTTTGCAAAAATTATGGAATAAGTGAAAAAACGAGGAAAAATAGGTTCAGTAGGAACTTCGCAAAATCATTGAAATGATTCAGAGCAGCTGCAAACTGTCAGCGATTTTCCAAGACTATTGTAGCAATATTTTCAATAAAATAAATATATCCTGAGTCCGTTTAAAAGTTAAAAACAAAATTAAGACCGTGGTGTAGGCAGTGACGAAATCATCTTATGATGAATAGTTCTCTAAATAAAAGAGCCTTTAACAAACTTGAATCTCGGTATTCTGTGAAAAAATCTCATACAACAATAGCCGATAAAGATTCATTATTTTAATTCTATGTTCTGCACATATACGTAATCTGCTTTTCTTGTTTAGATTTTAAAAAAATCTAGGTTATTTTTTCACAAGGTTCGAAATATAGACTACTTCATCTAATACAAAGATAAGGTTGGAAGCTATGATTCAGAAATCTTGATAACATCATCAGGAAGTAAAAAGAGAAGTTCCTTTTTGACTCAACGTATATACACCCACACCGACATACTAACTACCAGGTGGAAAATCGCAACATTTCTTCCGTCTCGTATCACACGAAAACTGAACTCTTTCCTAATTTGATCAAAACCAGGTACTGATGAAACTAAGTTTATTATGTTTTTGGTTCAAAGAATCACATAGGGACATTCTTCAATTCGACGGAGTGACGTCATTGAAAAATCGTTGAATAAATTCAAAAAAGGTGGTTTGTCTTAATTTTCATACTCGATTATCTAAATTGACAATTTAGTTTGGTGAGAGCTCTACTCATATTTAGGTGCTTGGTCATTGAGCAAATATCATGAGTCACAAAAATTGTAATAACATTTAAAGTTGTCTGAAAGTATAGTGACTCAATTTTTTCAGAACAGAGAACTATATTATTTCTTACTTCTCGACATCAAAAAATCTGAACTATGTATAACTGTTAACAATTCACATAGCAAACTTTATTGCAACGATACAACATATTGCTTCCCAATAATAGTAGGTATCTTCTTTTTTCATGATGACCATGAACAATTGGTGTGTGGGGGTTTGAGACGGAAGGAATGAGATAAAAGGGTAGAAAAGTGAGTGGGGATGTGGGGTTAACTTCGATAGATCATAGGTCTAGAGGAGCAAAAAGTATATAGAGGACGAAAAGAAATAAATATTGTGCGGCTGAATTAGTAATAGGAGTTATCACTGAAGTAGATTGGGTAAGCGGAACGTTTGTAGTCGTAGAATCTAAAAAAACAGATGAAGATAAGCCCCTTTTAATTGTCAAGTACCTTTCCAAATATGGTGACCATGATCCGGCGAAAGCTCTTCCTCCTCCTCTCTTTTCGTATCGGAATAGATTGGCGTTGTGGTTGAAGGCACGTCCACCTCCTCGTTTTTCATACAAATAGTACGGTACGGCGGCCAGCTGGTCCCTTTTCGAATTGCCGGCGTTGTAGAACCCATAAAAGGCTCGCGCGCCACCCCGCTTGGCTAGCTCGCGTCTGAAATATTAATGTGGTTGGTAGAGCCCTTATTTTCATGTATCTGAAAACATACCTGTCTTCTACATCTTCTGAGTCAGATTGAGCCTGTGGAATCGGTGTAGCAATGATGGACCCTGGAAGAATAATTTAATTGAGAGTGCATCATTTGATTATCTGATTCCACATTTCTGATTCAGAACTTACCAATTTGCAGAAGAACCAATAGAAGGACAACAAACTTTTTGAAGAATTGATCCATTACGCTCTCTGGAAAAAAAGGTTTTCCAAAAAAAGATGACGTTGGAAGGTGAACAGAGGAAGGAGACAGAAAAAAGAAGAAGAAGTTTTGAGAAGAAGTACGAATATTTTAGGCGAACAAGAAAAGAGAAAGATGCAAAAAATGTGGGAGTCTCTTGACTGACTGCAAAATTAGGTGCTCCAATTTTATTCCGAATAAGATAGGTGGCTTAGTTTTGAAAGTCTAGGGTAAAAGAAGCAATATTTATTTATGTGAAAAACCTCATTTTCGTATAATATTTTTAAGGAAAGTATTGACTGCGCTTTGAGGAGAATAAGATTCATGACCTCTTCACCACTTCATCAAATGCGTGGTTTCCTTTTCTTCGTTCAAAAAAATCGGTCATAAAACGAAAAGCTCACTCTTTTTACGGGCAAAACGAAAAAAAAATGATGTGAGGTTAATCCATCAAAAACATTGGTTTCATCGTTTGAAATCGGAGGAAGTCTACTAGATGTCAGCTCATTTGGCAAAAACGGCGCTCGGTTCATTCGATTTGTCGGACGTCTTTCGAAACAAACATTTTTTTTAGAAAAGAAGACAAAAAATAGAAAATGGAACAAGTTCAAAAGTATGTATGGGGAGGAAAATGCGAAGAATAAACCAACCAAAAGATGGTGATACGAAGCTCTCCCCTGAGATCGAGAGGACGATGGGCGGATCTGGAGAACGAGAAGAAATCCCTCGGGGAAGAGGTCACGTCATGGATGATTCTAGAGGCTGACAGAGGCGAAGGAAGAATGATGATCGAGACGATGAAGGGTGTGATTAGGAGTGGTAGTCGTTTAGAAGGGGAGTGGGGTCGAGGCAGAGATAGACGACACCAAGCATCCACCCTCACTTTGAAGTGGGTCAAGGTCATCGTTTTACGAACTCCTGTGGGAATATTTGCACAATATTTCGGAAACAAATCATGAGAGAAACCACGATTGATAATGACTAAATTTTATTTCGCAAGAACACAATAATTTTTTTTTCTATGTGAGCAGCAAAGTTCCTCTTTTCTCTTCCTAAAATATCCGCGACCCTATGATTTAGCCCCGAGTGTCTTTTTTTGGGAGAGAAACACAAATTCTATACATAGACTTTCATTGTCCTCTACTTCCACCCCCTTACCACTTGACGTCTTCTTTCTCTAGGTCTTCGTTTTCCGGAAGAATAGCCTCATTTATCACTGAATATAAAGGGTTGTTGCAGAAGCGTCAGTGGTAGTGACACTTTTTTTCAGGCGTCATTCAAGTCACAAGAAATGAAACCAATTAAAAATTTTGCAAAAAGATTCAAATTTCTTTTTACGGAATATAGGATGAAGTGTGGAAGGAAGTGAAAACTATAGCTAGAAAGAATAACGACAAATTGTAACCGAAAGGTTAAAATACTCGGAAATCTAATCTTCGATTCTTTTCGTTAACATAAATAACAGTGAAACGTCCTTTTCGAAATAAGAAGAAAAAAGTTTCACAGCACCATCTAGGGAGTCATTTTTCAAACGGTGAGGAATATAAATGTGTCCAGGTTCCTTCACTTTACGTCAGCAACACCTTTGGGAGCACTGCTACAGTAATCTCGAAGATTTGAGAGCTTAGAATATTCTAGAGGTCAATTAAAAAAGGATGTTACAACACTTACGACTCTCGACAAGGAAATTTGTGGAACATGTACAACTGAAAAAACACTTGAAGTATCTTTAGTTTGAAAATCCAGTGTAGCTTTTTTCAGAAGATGGGAATGAAATTGGATACACTTGAGTCTCCAGAAAATAAGAAAAAGAGAAATAGGGAGAGTGACCATAGAAAATGAAATTTAGTCCTTAAAGAAGAAAAGAGAGGATAATAGGAAGAAATGTGTGGTGGTCTCTAATAACAGTTTCAAAAAAGGCACGTGGTGACTAGAGTATTCGATTTCTTTTGTTTATTTATTCAAAGTTAGTTAATATTTTCAATTAATAAGAAAATTCAAAAGCTGAAAAGGCACTTTTGAAAATGTAGTTTTGAACTCTGCCAATTACTCATCTTTGATAGACTTAAAGATACTTTTAGTGAGTAAGTCAAACTATAATATTCACTCATCATCATCATCATCTCTTAAATGACGCTGTCCGCCTCCTGTTTATTTATTTTCTAAAAAGAAGATATGTTCCTCAGTTTACTTTTTTATGCTTACTAGTGAAAAAGTCGTTTTGCTTAAAAGGGAGAAAGAACCTAATTCGCCTCGCTTTAGAAGTTTTTCCTATTTTCTAAAGGAAACCGCCGATATCCGTACACACACTAGAATGCTCGTCTTAGTAATCGTCAATCGGAAAGCAAGAAAAAACGATGACTCGGAAGTTCGGCAGACTCAAAGTTCTATCAATTCGAGAGGCGGAGTTTATATGGGCGGAGCTGGAAATTGGAAAAGGTGACGATGAGTGATTGAAAAATTGCAAATAAGAATGAGAATAAGCTAGCTGGGAAGTTGAGAGAATGGTTGAAGACAAAGAAATATTTGAATGGAGGAGAGAAGAAGAAAAGGAGGTACTACGAATTAGATTATTTTAGATGTGGGAACTAGAAATGGTGAATCAATATTTAAAAAAGATCAAAGTCAATAGTGGAAGTTTTTTTAAAAAAGGATTTTCAATTTAAATAGCGTCTCAGTCCTTTTTGCAAAAGTCCAATCCAGATTTCAATGATATCAGAATAACGGGGATATCTTTTATTCAGATCATGAATAGGTGACGTCTATTCCCTTAGTATCAAATCAAATTACTGTAGACTCCAAAACTCAACTTGAAAATTGTGCAAAATCTTGCTCTTCTCTCTATTTTTATCCATTTTCTTCTTCTTCTTCTTCTTTTTCGTTTCAATGTCTCCCGAAAGAAGAAGAAAAAAAACGAAGAACAGCGTCTTCTCTGACGTCAAGAGACAAGGAAGGCAGCAAAAGTTTCGATTGAGGAAAGTGGGTTAAAATTGAGAAACGAGTCAATTTTTCGTGATTTGAGTAAAAAAAACAGGAAGATCAATGAGTCACATGAAGTTGACTGACTTGAACACGGTAGGTTTGAAATGAGAAATTCGAATTTCCGTTCGAACGCTCTAGCAATCTTCATAATTAAGAATCGCGTTTTCGGATGCAAATGATTTTTGATACATTATTCGTAAGAAAAATTTTTAACCAGTAGTCCGTTTTCAATTAAATTTGTTCCTTTCTATTTTACGAAATAGTTGCTAATCCACTTACTATAAATTACGAACTCTATTTTTACACTGTTCTGAATCGGTTTGAATAAACTGCTCAGTTCTAAGAAAACAGAAAAAAAGGATTCTTTTCGGTGGGCACCAACGCGAACCGAATTCGATTATAGAAGATGTAACGAGAAGAACTAGAACAGAAAGCATCAAAATGCAAAAGATCAGAAAAATAGATGATGATGATGATGATGTCACATTGTCTGGATTCAGATTGTTAGGAAGGGATTACTGTAGTGTGTCAGAGAATCTAGAAGTATCCGGAATTCCGGAATAAGTAATGTGTTTTTGTCTTCTTCAAATGTCTCATTTTAGTTGGAATTGAAGATGAAGAGATGTATATAGAAAAGGGATAACTCTAAAGATCGAAGTGAGAAATGCATGATTTTTTGTACAATGTTTAGATAAAATGTTGCTGGGAGAAAATATTAGAAGAAAAACATTTTTAAATTTTAAATTTTCTACTATATACTTGAAAATTGTCTTATTTTATACTGAAACCAAATCCTGCTCAGTTTGATTGATTGAAAATGAGCCAATGATTAGTGGGCGTAATTGAAAAATAATTGAGAAATTCGAAAGTTTTTCATCAATCAGGATGAGGGAAAGGGTTTAGACGAATTTGTGACGTCAATTGAATAGAAAAATAAAAAAATTGGAATGAAGAAATTTAAACTTTAAGAAGATTTTAATAGAAAGATTCTCTTCTCATTGTATAAGAATATGCAGAATACACAAAGTGTCCCGAATGCTTCCAAAACTATTCCGCATATTCAAAGAAAGGCCTCTTCTCCAAAAAAAAAAAAACAAATTGAATCAAAGTGTCGTCCCATACAAAAAAGTGTAAAAATTTTGCAACAAAAGGTGTCTTGTGACGTCTTCTGAAAAGACTCCACGAATATATAATATTCTTTCTCTGTATTCCCATGTTCTTGAACGTTGGTCAAAGATTTTTGCGACAAAATTTTGAACCTAATTTATTCTCTTGCACAGAAAAAAATTGAGATAGACACATGAAAGTTATAAATGCCATGAAAAACTGAATGACAAAATTGTTATATACAACGACGTCTCCGGAATCATCTCGTTTCACTTGACTGTCGTCGGCGTCCTGAGAGAAATTTTGATTTTTTCTTTCGAACGAAACTAGATTTGAAAGGAAATGGGCTCCGTTGATCAGAAAATGTACAGAGGTGAAACGAGAGACGTGGATAAAAAAGTAAAAAGATCAGGTCTGGGACTAGAAGCTCTAAAAGACATGGGAAAGTGAAAAAACAACTGACGTTTCAAAAAACCGTTAGACATCATCACTAAAGAAGAAAATCAGTAATTTATACATAACTAAACTTAGTCGATTTCTTAGCACCAATCACGTGACATGCCGCCTCTTTCAGCGCCTTTTGAACCTGTGATTCACGAAGATTCGAAGCCGGTATTCGATAATGAAGACGTTGGCCTCGAGCGGCGAAGTTAACGGAGAGTTCGATTCCAACAGAAGAGCCACGACGAACGACGAGATATTCTTCATCTGAAGGAGAGATAGGTTTGGCAAGAGAACAAATGGAGCAGGAGGATTGTTAGGAAAAACGGACACATGCGATAGTTAGGTCATTCCATTTTTTCTTATTCAGAAATCGTCTTTTCTCATCTCAAATTTTATCTGAAGTTTTCTTTTGTTGATTCAGTCTCTCATGTTCAATTTTGTATTTTGTAAATTTGGAATTCAAAAATTGGAACATGGATATAAAATTTTGAAAAAAAAAAGATTTTTCGAAAACAAAGAAAAACTCAAAATCTATTCTTTGAAAAAGAACAATTTGTTAATAACTACAAACAAACAAGCGAAGCATTTTACTACATAGACACACTAACCAAAACTACACAAAGCATGATCAAAGCTACAAAGACAAACCGGGGATGAAGTGGGGAAGGAGATACATATACATAGACAGGGAAAATTTAAAAGGAGAAGAGCCCATTTCCATTTCGTTTTAATCATCATTACCATCGAGAATCAGCGAGGCGGCTGCGTCGATCGGCAATGAAGAAATACGCTGGAATCGTTGTTTCAGTGTCTCCTTTGGCTCCTCCTTCTCAACTTCTGGTGCTTTTCTAGTTTCACTAGAAGGACCAACAGACGTAGACGGCGGCTCAGAATCCTTCTTTCCTTCGTCAGAACCGTTTGAAAATCCTAATTGCGAAAAGAAATTCCTCTTTTGTTGTGCTGCCAACCGCTGCTCCAAAGATTCGACTTGCAGTCGTAACTCCTTAATTGCACGCTCCTGTTGTTCTTTGAACTCATTATACTCTTCGATTTTCAATGATTCTGGTGTCGTTAACTTTGTGTAGAAATAGTAACTTGCAAAAACTCCTACAGAATAAGAGAACAAGACCAGCTGCTGTACAAAATCGGAGGCTTGTTCCAAGGCGGCCGCTTCTGAGACTGGTGCATGGGTTATAGGCTCACCCAATCCGAGCCGTTTCATCCGCATTCGTGATGTGAAACGGACAAGACCTGAAAGAATTGGCACAATTATTGAGGTTTTCCGCATAAAATCAGGTAAACTTGGTTTCTGAAAATGTTTAAATCGGAAGTACCAATTTCTAAGTAAGAAATACCATTTTAAATCCCAATTTTTTCATAAATTGAATAGCTCACCTCTTCCAATAGGAATTAAAAGCTTATTCCTGAACACCGGATGGTCTTTTCCATACCGTAGAACTGCGTCGGCGATCGGTTTTGACACCTGGAAAATACTCGATATTGAAAAAACATTATTTTTTCTGCCATCAAAAAAGGGTGTTGGTTTCCCAAAAAATATATTATATTTTCGCCATTTTCGTCAAAAAACTGTCAAATTTTGAATATTTCTTTAATTATGATATCAATGATTTTTGAAAAAAAGAAAAGTGATGACCTGCCGAGCAGCGATCATAAACACTTGAATCATTGGGAAACCCATCCTTCCGCCTCTTCTTCTGATTTATCACCGTCGTCAAGTCACATAGAAATCTGAATATTCATTTTAAAAATTTGTTATAGAAAAAACTCAAAATCAAATAAAAATTAGGAAACTACCAACTAAGTGAATTGAAAGCAGGTTTAAAACAGCAAGTTTATTTTCAGAAATAACAAAACAATGAATAACGAGAAAAAGTAAAACAAGGAAAAACAGAAACAATGATGATGAAAAGAAAGAATCATTGAATAAGTGATTCGATCTGTTTTCGAAGAGAACGACACTTGGATTCCATAACTTTGCACGCCTCTACTACCAATTCCGATGATTTCAGTGCTCCAGTTGATTCGACGCTGACTGAAAATAGTAAATTTTAGTCTTTTTTTAATTTCAAATTAAAAATTATTCTTACAGATGAAATGTTGTTTGTTCTTTCCAAGTTGCACGACTTGGGCCAAATCTTCATGACGGAAAACGTTACGACTGCATGTGTCCATTCGGGGATTCTTAACAACAGCAATCTTCTTGGCTGAAAAAATAACCGTTTAGATTCTAAACTTCAGAAATTTAAATTTCTGATGAATCAGAATTGTTATTTATTTATTGGATATATTTCACTTACCTCCTTTCTTCTCAATTTCAATAACTCCTTCACTGAAAACTGACTGGAGACGTTCGGCAGCCTCTCCGGAGATTTCGGCATTCAAACGAATAGTTGGAAGAAGTCGATAAGAAGCTGTGGCGACTGGCGAGAACTTTGCATGATCTCTTCCGATTCCTTTAACAGCGTGACAACTGGCTTCAATTTCTTGACCAGGGCGAAGCTTTGCGATTAGAATGTCATCCGAAACCATTGCGGGTTTTTTATTTTTGTATTTCGCGGCTTGATCACCTATTGGAACCCATTCAAAGGCGCGTGTATAGACAGAACTATTATGGTAGAGCTGCTTAGGATCTGTTGCAGTTGGCACCGCATTTCGATTTTTCGTGCAGGAAACATTGATTTTGAAGATTAAATTCTTGCTTGAATCTCCTTCTGGCTCCTCATCACAGTCAACACCTTTCTCGTTGATTCCAATAACTTTTTCAGTTGGAAATTGAAATCCACGTGGATCGACACGAAGCGGAAGAAGACCGAGACGATGACAGAGCACCTCATCTTGGATTACAGATGTATTTTGATAGAGATAGATCTTTTCAAGGGCCATCGTTGGCACTTCGGCGATGAGAACACGACGAAGTGCATTGGCAATCGGTGCCTCGATTCTAGTGATATCGAATTCGAGCGTCATTTTATCCTCTGACTCGTTCACCATTGCCACTTGGATGTGGTCACAGTAGTTTTCGATAGAGAAGTCTTCAGTGTCATCATATTCGATATAGTCGGTGCACTCGTCATACGTCTGGAAATTGTTAAAGTGAGATTTGAATGAAAAAGGGAAAGGATCTTCAAACTAATTAAATATGATACTTACATTGAGCACAACCTCTTCTTTCATGACAATCTCATCGCTTGGAAATTCCGACTTTGCAGCTTTTTTCACCATTTTTCTTCTGGAAATAAAACTTTTTCAACCTGAAATATAAAATAGAACAAATGAAGTATTAGCAGATCGCGAAGTCGACGAATAGTATCAGCAAAAAAATACACAAATTTTAAAAACCCTATTTTTTAATAAAAGAAAAACATGAAAAAATTCACAATGGAATGAAAACAATCACGGATATTTACAAAACGAACCAGCAGAAAGAAGTAATCCCAGGACAAAATAAAAGTTAAAGCTAAATAAGTTACTCCAACAACAATAAATATGAAAACAAGTTTTTCAACGAGTGGAAATGTTCAAACGGAGGTAAATTATCGAAAGTCAATCTTCAAATTATTGAGGTTGATCGTCAGTCCATTCTCCAACCTGAAAAAATGAATGAGTTGGAAATTAACTTGATATTTCTTACTGTATATCTAAACCAAATTAGAATCAAATCTCGACCCATTTGAAGCCACGACCAGATCGGTGTTATCTTCGATCCATCGATTTCTTTCCATCGAACACACACCTCTTTTACGGGGACGGACCATTTCTCGCATAAGAATATGAGCTCCACGTCGAAAGCCCATCGTTCAACGTGCAAAACTGGGAATAACTGAAGAATAATGAAAATCACAAAGAAAATATAAAAAAGAGCTTACCCTGGCTGCAATAGATCTTGTAAACAGTTTGAATCCGCACTGAGTGTCTCTGATAGTCCGAACAGCGAACGTGTAGACCAATAAATGAAAGCCATGCATCAAAATGGTACGGAAAAATGATCGTTCTGCGACAGAAGCAGCAGCGAGATGTGCACGTGATCCAACTACCACTGCCGGAAATGATTCATCGAGGGGATCGCCTCCAGCAGTCCTGAGAAGCTCTTTTTCAAGTTGCTCGAAATCTTCGAACTTGGTGGCTCCATCAGCATCAGCGAATAGGATCAGTTTTCCAGAAGCATGAAGAACGCCCATTCTGACTGCGCCGCCCTTTCCGCGATTTTCTTTCAATTTCAAAACTTTCAAATTTTTTCGTGTTGCTCCAATTTGTACTACGATATCAGAAGTATCATCTGTTGATCCATCGTCGACTACTATGATTTCATAAGTGAATTCAGGTTGAATTTCGGCACGAGCTTCTAAATAATCACAGCAGTCATCGAGCATTATTCTGATTCTATCAGCTTCATTCATTGCTGGAATGATGACTGATAAGTAGCATGTCGACGGTGAATATCGTCTATGAGCGTCTCGATCTTCAGGGAGTAATTTTCCAAATTTCTCTGATTGTCTACTACGGTACACTGTTTCGGGTTCCAAGAATTCAGAACGACGTCGCTTAATCCAGGGTGTCATGTGGCTGAACCTGAAAAACTAAGAATTAGAAAAGAAAATTGATTGGTAGACTTACGTCACTAATGAAATGGCGATCAGGGCGCTGATCATGAGACCTACGACACAGAGACCAGGCACTGTGTCGAACCCCGGTTCAAAAAATCCCAACATTTCTGAAATGATTAATTTTAAGTAAAAATTGTATGGAAGAGCCAGGTATGTGACTATAAAAAAAGAGAAAAAGAAAATAGGTGATGTACGGAGAACAGAAAAATTATTGAAAATTAGCTTTAAAAATTATATTTAGATGCTGAATAGAACCAGAAAAAAATAATAAAACATTTTTCAGTTGTTTCTAGTTAAAAACGTCTATATTTGTGTACAAAAAGCTGAAAAATTGGGATTTTTAAATAAATTTCAAAAATTAACGAATCGTATCATTTAAAGGCGCATTGCTTGAAATTAAAAGAGGTCCTGCAACGAATAGAAAAAACAGTAACCTTTTTTCGGATTTTAATATCGCTCATCGAAACTTTCCTAATTATCTTTTCAATTTTTGCGTTTTATTCAATTTTTAAAATCATAAATTAATATCCAAAACTTTAAAAATAAGTTGAAGGTAAATCTTAATTTATTTATGTGAAAAATTAAAATAAAAGCGCTCACTACTATTTAAATTAATTAAGAAAGTAAGTAACTCGTGGCATTTTCTTTCTCCTAGTACAAAAAAAAAGAGGGAAAAATTGAGGCGCAAGTGCAACGCGAAGTGTGTCAGTAACTGGAGTGAAGGCGCTAATCGATGGAAGGCCAAACAAGCCCTCCGCTGTTGTTTGGAGACGAAAGGCAGGTACTAAGCATACTTCCGGTGTCATTGTTCATTTTTACGTTTTATTCTTTGAAAGAAGCGTTTTCCAGTTTCCGAATCAAAACTTCAAGACACTTTTTCCGTCTTGGCAGCAGTTATTTTCCGTGTTTTGCATTTCTAATTAGTTTTTTTAATAAAACATTTTTCCACGTGACCGCCTTCCTTTTTATTTTTTTCGCTATGTGGAAATGGCTGCCACGTTAGTTTAAATCAAATTTCCGTCTTCTAGTTTAAAGATTCTCACGAAAAATGTGTTGTAAACGCAGAAAGCAAGCTAAGGAACAACGTGAGAATGCCGGTAAATGGTCAGTGATTCAATGAAAAAATTGAATTACTTAGTCACAAACACATTTTAAGTTCCAATTGTTCTTTTCAAAACTAGTATTCTCTTAGTCCTCTTGAATTACGTTTCTTTCTCCCTTACCTCTCCAATTTCCTTTTCCCTCACCACCTATTTCTCCATTTCTTCGGGTTCACTACTTCTATTATAATGTCCAGTATAAGTATTATAAAAGCTGCCGCCACCATGCAATCTAGTCTCCTTTTTTCTATGTTTTGTTCCTCTTCTTTTCTCTCGGAATTGGAAAACATGGGAGAAATGTATACATTGCTCCCAGTTGGCTATATTCATATCATTTATATTCTAGAGATTTTCTGTTTTGTTGGAAGGCGGAATCACATGAAACTTGCTAATAATTTTTTCAAAAATTGTAAAAAGAAGGCTGACGATGGCTAGAACCGGTCTGAACAATTTTCTTTTTTTTTTTTGAAAAAATGTATTTCTGGCTACACAAAATGGCCATTATGATTCATGAATAGCAATCATCATTTTCTATGATGATTTGTCCATTTTCCCGAAATTTGTTTCTTTTCGACCTTCGGGTCACCCTATTTCGAAATATTATTTCCTAAAAACCCGCAAAAAAAAATCAATTTTTCAGTCGATCGATGGAAATCGATGGAGGTCCTCCTCCATTTTGTTCTACAGTCGACGACGATGATGACACAAATCCATTTGAAAAGAGTCCATTTGAAGATGTAGATGATGATGACGAATCACTTCCAAACTCATCAAACCTTCCATTACCCATAGATAGATCTCGTTCAGTGACTCCAAATCGGGATGTGCTACAAGATGAAAAATCTCAAGAAAGAGGGGATACGGTATGCAATATTGATCAATCCCAAAAAATTAATAATTTGTAGAATGCCTCGGAGCCGGAAGTCGAAAAAAGTGTAGAAGATGAGCAAGACGAGTGGGGAGATTTTGGAGAAGCAGTGGCGGCTCCAGCATCTGTCCAAAATGTAAGTTTTTCATAAAATACAGAAATATTGGATTACTGTACTAGGATATTGGCATTTTTATTTAAAAATTGAAAAAAATTAAATATAATAATCAGATAAAATTAGTTCTTCTCATAATTTGAGTATCGTCTTCTCCTCTCCACTAATAGCTTCATCACCAAAGAACAATTGCCTGGCAAACGACGAGAATCCAATATTCTCGAAAAAGTCTGCAATCCACACGGCCTCTTTCGATTCACACGCCATTTTTGACATGGACGTTCCCATCAGAACCAATCGTGCGAATCTGCAGAAAAGATGATCAATTTGTGATCTATCAATTGTTGATATCGCTTCTCAGCAGATACAATCACTCACCTTTCGATGGCCGTGTCAACGTCATCTTTGGTCGCCATATAGGCGTACAATTGTTTGGTGATTCGAACGCGCTCGTTGTTCACTAATTTTCTCGCTGGAAGAGTGATGTCGGCGTCTGGAATCGCATCACAGTGAAAGTTTGGCTCTTATAAGAAGGTTCCGTCCGGACCTGGATTCAGAAACGTTACCGCTTTGAACGCAGCAAACTCTGTTGCGTCGAGTTGAATATCACGAAACGGCTTGAGCACAAGATCCAACATCTGATACTTTTTCCTGTTGAGACCGGCTGGCCTACAACGATTGAACACAACGCGGAACAAAGAAAAGAGGGTTTTGAGAAATGCTCCAACAAAGGAAGCTTCAACTTACCGGGTGGGCTCGGGAGTACGATCGAAATATGTTCCATCAGGGAAGACTATAGTGTCTGGTCCATAGTCAGGAGTATTCCATACTTGAACCAAAACTGGAACAGTGATTGCAGCGTGGCGGACCAATTCTGCCTAATAATCTTCTCATCAGAATTATTTAAAAAAAAAAACAAAAGGCAAACCTTATCTTGATAGTCGAGCGCCTCAAAAACATCAAATGTTTTGGCATACTCGGTCAGCAAAAACCAGTCCCTCTCGTGCCAATAATGATAGTCTTGTTGAGTGACGAATCTTAGATCGTAGATCTGATGTCTCTCGGATGGCTGTCCCCATTTGGACATGAAAACTGAATCGTTTAAAAGCGCCTTTGAGCAGAGCGCATCATGAAGTGACCGAAGAGGCAGGTAGTCGGAGAGTCGAAGATTGTTTGCAGACTTTTCACGTTCAGTCAAAGTTTGAAGAATGCATCGGCGAGATTTAGTTGGTTGAAGTTGTACTGGTTGTACTGGCAAGGGCGGAGAAATCGGTGGAGGCTGAATCAGACAATTATAAATTGAAAATCCTAATACTTACCGATAGATGCACTGGTGATGGAGTGCTAGTTGCACCTTCATCACTTGAGCCTTCTGAGCCAGCAATCTTCATATCTATCTTTGGTCTTCTGGTTCTTTTTGTGTATCCAATCGGATCACGACTTTGCTGGAGAGCATTCTTATCCATTCCAACACTCAGACACTTTTCAAATCGACAATATCGACAAGCACATCGGATAGCTAGAATATGTTTTCATTTACTAGCTCATCAGACTAAGACTCACTTCTATCGACAGGACAATTTCCTTCAAATTGACAAATGTATTTGGCCTTCTTCATAATCGTTCTCCGAAAAAAAGTCTTGCAACCAACACATGACGGAACACCATAATGATAACCAGATGCAAAGTCCTGACAAACAAGGCACATATGATCACGAGACGAACTCGGTGGTGACGATTGTGGAGTCATTGCTAACCCTGAAAATGATTTTGATTTTCAGCAATTTCATTGAAACGATAAATAGATGCAAAACAGAAGAACAATCGTATTATGTGTCGATACGCGGTCTCTTCTCCGATGGTGTGCTTTAAGATAACACGTTGAGAGTGTTAGAGAAAAAAGACAATGAATAGACACATCAAAAACTGAACTGTGATCAGAAGAAAAGGTCCATAGACTTTTGATTTTTCTTCGATGAGCAATAAAACATATATTTAAAGCTATAATCAAACGATCACTAAAGATTTCGAATGATAATCAATTGAATTTTGCATTGGGTAATCTACTCGGTCAGTAAGAAAACATGGGCGGCCTGTTCTACATAAGACCTTGGCGGCTATTTTTTGTTTCTACACATGTCTTTATCTATCTAGCGACTATCTTCATTATTTCAACAGTCATCATCATCTTGTTCTCCTTCTTTTGCTTCCCAGTCCCTATACTATTTCCGTATATCGACATAGTGTCCCCAGTCGTCATACGACAAGCATTCTCGTCGTTATCTTGACCATTATATAGGCACCCGCAGTCCGAGGAACAAAGTACACTGAAAGGGGCGTGACTGTGTGGAAATCGATGCTGCCACGACCATAAAAACCACGCCATGTCGAGGAAATTCGATAAAGAGAGAGAGAGAGAGATAGTTTTGCACTGAGCTGAAGGACGGACTGTAGCCACAAAATGAGAAGAGAAGACAGTTGAACTTTTAGAATTCTGCTGCGTAACGTATAGACAAAGAGAACCAGTGGCCTTGTTTCATTGTGATAAGAAATGCTATGTCGACATTGGGGAAAAGGTAATCTAATCGATTTTGGGCCGTATCGCAATAATGAGAGTGACCATTTTTAGCGGAGACAGCTAACTTTTCTTGGTCAAAACTTTAGAACAATGGGAATAAACTAGTATCGGACACAGTAACCAAAAAGCATTTTTTCTTTTCAGAGTCGTCCGGCCGTTCCACCACTCCAAATGGACAACAATGACGACGATGACGATTGGGGAGAATTCGATCAAGCTCGGCCATCCGTTGATCGTTTTTCGGAAGAAGCATCGAATCCGTCATCGGCACGATCCCAGGACATTAGTCAAGAAGCACGTCAATTAGCACACCAACAATCACTGGAAGAATGGGGAGCATTCGAGGAAAATCAGAAGGTTTCAAATGAGTTTGACGACGAATGGCAAGCGGAATTCGCTTCGGCTCCACCTCCAGCAGCTGTCACAATGGAAAATCTGAAATTCTTGGAAGAGATGCTTGAAGATATTACATTCTGGAATGATGGATTTGTGGAGGAGAGCTCTCATGAAAACTCAACTCCAATAGATGTTTTCGATATTCCTATGTTATTCGATTCAGAATCAGCAGAAGAAATGTCTAAAGCACTACAGGACCCAGCAAAACAAAAATACTCACAATTGTGGTTGGCTATTCGTGTCATCGAAGAGGCCATCTCGCTCAAATTTGACTGGAATAAATCTGAAATTCAGAAGAATCATCTAAAGTCACTTAAAATTAATCCGGTGAGTGTTATCCCATTTGGAACCTTAATTGGATTCGCCTTTTTCAGATTACTATTAAAAAAGAAACCCGGACAACAGCAGCTGTATTTGACACAACGAGTCTTCTACTCCCTACTTCAGTCCTTCATCCGACATCTTCTTCCAATTCAGAACCAAATGATTCAAAAACTTCAACCTCTTCACCGTTAGGAGACGTTCCGGCTGTTGATTTCGATTGGGACACGTCTGGACTGACAAATCCAATGAACCGAGCCAGTAAGCGTCTGCACGAAATGAGCAAGAAATGTCGTAAATTAATTTCGCGGACAAATTGTTGCATAAAAATTTTGAAATGCTAACCCTCTTTTTGCTTGCTTCTTATTCATTCGCATCATAACACACGATTCTGAACATTCTGAATACACTTTTTACCCGCATGAAATTCTACTCCTCAACCTGCATTCAGCTTTTTCCCAGTTTCAAAAACTAGTTTTTCAAATATCCGCATTCACATATACAGTAAACCGGTACAAATGACTAATTCTAGACCAAAGTTCGGCAATCATCGATGTTGATTTTCTCGGTTCAAATGGAGTGGCAACGGCATATACGAGTACACTTCAGAAGGATTTGGAGCAATTTGGGTTGAACGGAGTGTCGGTGTCGCATACCAATGGGTAAGATTCTGACAGTTTAAAATATTTTTTCTCTTTTATATTCAGTTCAACGATTCTCGAAACGCTTATGTCTCGAGCCAATGGACACTCATCAGAGCTCTACCGTACTCCCGAAGTTCTCTCGCTGGATGCACAGAAACTATTGGAGAAGCTTCCAGATTTGCAGTATCTTCAATCAAAAGTCCTCATGTTTCCTGTTGGAACCAATCTTCCTCATTAGAAATGTGTTTGATTCCTCGTTTTGCCGGTTATTGCATATCCTATGTTCCTTTTCAAATTCATTTTTCTCTAGTCTTCTGTTTTAGCATATAATGTTGTTTTACTCGAATTCCTCCTCATTCTCTCATTCTCTCTTCTCTCTCTCCCGCTGGCCACTTGTGATATGATTGTACTGTTTGTGATAACGACTTCTTATAAATAAAGCTTTTTCGCTTTTTATAAGAAAAAAGAATGCAGAAGAATTACCTGTAAAACATAACTGATGACACACGAGGGGAACAATATACAGGTAAAAAGGGGATGAACCTAAGAAAAAAGGTAACAGGGAGATCAATAGAAAAGACATGATCTGGAATCTAAATGAAATGATTAAAACAATAAAAAAGAACACATTTTAGATTGGTTGACAAGCCTCCTGAAGCCATTTCAACACGTCGAGCTTCTTTTCATCGCGAAGAACGGAACCAATTTGAGCAAAAACGGTATAATGATACTTATTAAGCCAGAGGATTTCATCGGCGGTCAGAAGATTTTTGACGATGATTGACGTGAGAATTGGAACAAGAGTGAGGGGCTGGAAAAAAGGTTTTTTCGTGGCACAATCCCCACACTCAAACTCACCTTAAACTCTAGAAACACTTTATTCTCTGTTGACGTCGCTACAGTTTCATAACAATTGCCGATTTGAATACCGTACTGATCTTTCTTGAAGTATCCTGGTTCTATGGTGATCACTTGTCCAGCAAGAATGCCGCTATCTTCTGCTTTACTTTGGTAACCTATAATGACTGAATGACGGATAAATAACGTGGAATGGGAAACAGAAATCCAATGGAGAGAGATATTTCAAAGCTTCAAAAAACATTTTCTGAACTGTCTACCCTACCTGGCATCTCTCTAACATTCAAAAAGTGTCCAACACTGTGTCCAGCCTCATGATCGAAATCAAGTCCGGCACTCCAAAGAGCATTTCTGGCAAGCACATCCAAACTGCTTCCTTGCGTCATCAGACCAGGGAATTTGGCGTTTGCTACTTGAAGAAGTCCTTTCAGAACCAATGTATAATGTGATGCGAACTCCTCTGTTTTTTCCGAATCCCAGACGGTTCTCGTTGCCAGTGTCGTCCCGTTTTTGTATTGACCACCAGATTCTAGTAGAAATTGTTGCATATTGACGACGGTAAGACTGGATACTGGTTTGTGATGCATGTCGGATGAGTTTTCTCCGGATGAGAAGATGGTTGGAAGGCTGGCTCCGACATATGATCCATCGGCGGTTTTGAATTCCTCAAGTTTCTGGACTAGCCGAGCCTCCGTGTATCTTCTTCCATTAATCGCCTCCTTTTGAATCCAGTGAAGGAATTCCACGATTGCAACACTGTGTCGGATCTGAAAATTCAATTGATTCAGGTAAAAATATTACTCTTACATTGCTAGCTCTCATTCCACTCAACTCCATCGGATTTTTTCTTGACTTGATTTTTTGAACAATGGATGACTCAGTTACAACTTGTTGTTTTTCGAAAATGGAAGCAATCGAGTAACTCGTTTCCGGCGTTAGAAGAACCATACAGTCCGTTCTCATCCGATTTGTGTCAAACCATTCGGTGAGAAACGAGTGTACTTTGCGATAGGAATGATAGTTTGTAGAGGCTCTGTTAAGATGTGATTGTGCATTCATGTCAAGCTTTTCTCTGTCAATGAACAGATGTGTTTCGGTTTGAGTGACGAAGAGATACGAGTAGGCAAGTGGACTGAATTCCAGATCGTTTCCGCGAATATTTAGGAGCCCTGAATGAAATATATCACTTGAAATGATTTTTTCACTTACACATCACATCGTCTAAAGAGGAGACAACTGTAGCTATACACTTTCTTGCTCTCAACTCCTTTCTCAACTCCAAAATTTTGTTTATCGCAGTTTTTCCACAATCATCGAGACCCATCACCTGAACGACATCTCCCTGACGGAACGGTCTGTTCGCCCAGAAGTTATCTACGAGATTTTTTGAAAGAGCGACTAGCTCAATGTTTAGGGGCTTCAATAGGGGAGCAATGCTCTGATAGTGGCTGACGGATAGCAGAGATGGATCAAAACCGATTGAACTTCCAGCTGGAATATTTCGGATAATCCAATCGCCCATGGTATCTGCATTTCTTTCTTCCGAATTTTTGACCATCCAATAGTTCATGTCTACTTCTCGTTGAGCCAATTTGAAATGTTGATTATCCGTCCAAAGAATAGCTTTCTCCAAAGTAATAATGGCGATTCCTTTAGTTCCATCAAATCCAGATAGAAACTTCAATCTGCCATAATGATCCGGTGTTCGTTCATTATTATGAGCATCATTTACTGGTAAAATATAGGCAGACAATGGCAAATTGTACTGAGTCTCTCGCAAAACTTCTTTTGATGTGAACTGTCCTCGAAGCTCAGTAAGTTTTTCGTGAGCTGGCGCCGAATTCGAAACCTGTTTTGGTCTGAAAATAAAATTGATATTCAAAAAAAAAAGAAGAGCTTTCACACCAACTTTCTAAAATATACATCCGTTGAACACATTCCTCTGCAGTCTGGATCTTCGCAGAATAGTGTAGATATTTGAGGCTTCGAGTACTCTTTGTATGTTTTCAACTAAAATCGTTTTTTTTTGTTTTTTACGAATAAAAACCAGTATTACCATAACAGAGATCGAATAATTGGTCTTTCTCTTATAATATGAATTGTAGTTTTGATTTTGATTGAAATAGCTTTCCCGATCCACTTTTTCGATCGATGTGATCAGTGCTCTTCCGGAATCTCGGATCGCTTTGATGTGTTTAGAGACATCCGAATGAGTCTGAAACTGGGAAGTTATAGACATCAACCTGAAATCACAAACCTTGGCTCCTTGAAAACGAACTTCGAGAATAGCAATCGGAAAGTGTGTCCACATATGGGTAAGTATATGAACATTTTCTGTAGATGTTGCAACTACTCTGAGTTCACCAGTATCCAATTCCAAATAAAGATCTTTTCTGACATACGGATCAAATGGCAATACACAGATATGACGTGCTCTTCTGAATTGGGTTTTGTCCTCGATATACTCCTCCAAAAAGAGCACAACATTCACATATTGAAAGAAGTTGGAGGTTTTCGTTTCCCTGATTCCAGTTCTTGCGTCTCCCTGTGATAATAGCCTTTTGTATTCGCTTGAGAAGTTGAGAAGAGCCTGACGTTTATTGAATGACTCTGGAATGACGTAAGCGAAAAGGTCTTCAGTTCCAAATAGAACTTTCGAGATTTTGATTTCTCCTTCACGAAGCTGCTGAGCACTGATACGGGGAATGAGATGAGCAAAAGCATTGGCGAGAGCATAGAACAAGCGACTAGTGTCCAACCCGAAGAGGCCGGGTAGAAATTCGGGGTCAATACAGATAAGGTATGCGTACTGAAATGAAAAAGAATGAGATTTAATTTTAAAAAAGAATTTTAGGTCTTCTTGTACCATTAAAACTTACATAACGAACTCTTAGTCTGTCTTTCCTCAATTCACGCTCTTTCTTCTCATCGCGTCCCAACGACTCTGTTGATAAATCCATACATGAAACAGCTCTTCGAATTCCAAAATTCGAAACAGTCGACTGTCTATCCATCCAATCATTGATGCTTTTATTCTTACTAACCACTTTCAACTTTTTTAAATCTGTTGTCAATTTAGGCAGATCGGGTGCATTTTTGTCTAGCACAAAGTCTACAGCATAATGTTTTTGTTCGGCACGATATCCACTTCCCCCATCACAAGTTCGGTAAGTGTGCAAATTGTTCACAAACTGTGAATCGCATTTTGATTGCTTATTAGGTAGATCTTCTCGAAATCTCTTCGAAGCCATTTGTTCCGGTCGCTTTTGGTCATTTCTCACATATTTTTGATAACTTTTGTCGTGCTCTTCGCGACGTTTCACTTCTTGTGATCGGTATTCAGATAGATTTCCTGAAAACAAAAATTAATCGCATTGGTTACTTTGAGAATATCTCACGGCCTGAAAGGAATTCAGCGATATACCGGTCAGATTCTTCAGACCACTCGATGTATTCTGGTTCATTTTCATCATTGTGGCCCATTCCTGAAGGAATTACTTTTTAAATTTATGTTTTCAACAGAAAGTGTGAAAACAAACGTATCCCTCCCCTTTAAAAAACACTTATTCACTTTAAAAAATTAACAATTGCCGGCACAGTACGAAATGAAGCAAGCGCGCCCCACTGCCACAGGCTGAGAGCGGCAATTTGAATGGGAGTACAGAGAAATTCTGAATTTTTATAAAATCTTCGCATTTTCAAAAAAACTTACTACTAATTTGTCAAAAAAAATGGATGACACTCAAAGAAGCACTGCTGGGTAATTAAAAAAAATGTTTTTCTTTCAAATTCTAATTTAAAATATCTTAGGTCGAATTCGAGTTCAATGCGAGTTTCTTCACAAATCGAAGACGATTTATCGGTTGAAAAACTAGCTCCAGTATCTTTAAAGTAAGTTGCATTTTGCAAAAATAAATAGAAAAAATTTCTTTCAGAGGATCTCAAAAAATTAACAAAATTTTTCATGAACTGATTGACAATTGGAAAAAGTATACGGCTCAAGAGGATGGCGATAGAATCGCATTAATGCTTCAAAATTATTCGGTAGAAAAGCAAATTGAGCATGTAACCGAAATGCAAAAAGATGAAATAATCGATATTGTGAGATTTAATCTCCGTAAAGTAACCAGTCTTCAAGAAGAAAATGAGCAATTAACACGCAGGAATCGCGAAATTTCCGAGAAACTGCACAGAATCGAGAATCGGGTTGGAAAAGCGCAAATCGAGGTTTTCGATAAAGTTCAAGAAACGACTATGGAGATTCTCAAAGATTTTCATGCACGAGAACTAGAATTAGCACGGAAAGTGAATGTTCTGGAAGTTGAAAAAACAGAATTGACCTCGAAGAACTCAAAATTAAATCAGAAAGTTGAGGAGTTGGAAAGTAAAACTTCCGTCCTCGAAGCTAAAAACGTGCGACTTACGGAACTCAACGAAGAGATGGAGAATTCAATGGCTCAATCCTCACTGAAAATACAACATCATGAAGATGAGATCTTCCATTTGAGAGAACAACTCGAAAAAGTGAACGAAGTGGCTCGTGAAAAAACCGAAGAAGCTCTCCAAGAGGCCGTCGAATCGCAACGTGTCAAGGCATTAATTATGAAGAAAACTGAGTCTGCGAATCTAATGGTTGCCCGTCATGAGCAGGAAATGGTTAGAGAAATGGTAAACATTTTTTTAATTTAGATTTCTCAACTGAGCCAAATTAAACGAATTTTATTATTTTTTTTAGGATGAATATAAATCGAAGCTCGAAAAAGAAGTCGCTATTCGCCAACAAAGACACAAAAAAGAAGTGGAGGCGCTGAACGCCAAATATGATTCTGCCGTCAGCCACAAAGACAATTTGATTCAAAATCTAACGGAAATGAACCGCGAGGCTCAGGCGGAAATTCAAAAGTATAGAAGAAATTTTCAAATGATGGAAGCTCAAATCAAAGGAAATATGAAGCGAAGTTTGGCATTGAACTACCAAGAAATGCTTGGAATCATTTCATCGGGTACCGCTCATATTCCAACGCCGCCCAATGATCTCTATCATGAACTAGAAAAAGAGAATGTGAGAAGACAGAGGATGGGTAAGCTTAATGATGCAATCATATTTTCTGACGAGATCTTCAGATCGTTCCATATCTCCAAAACGAACTCTTGGAGTGCAGACTTCAGATCAACCATCAGCCCGTGATCCCTCAATTCCTCCTGCTGCAGCTAAAGTTCGAGATCAGAAAAAAGCAAATGCTCCAAAGTTTTCGTCATCGGTGGCTTCAGCACGATTTCCGTCCAAGAAATAATTTATGTATTCCCATATATCAACTTTGATTGTATATCTGTACTTTATTGCTTATAAAGCCAAATCTAATCAGAAATTCAAAACGGGATATGATTTTTTTAAAGAAAAAGGATATTTTTTTAATCGCATTCTATTAAAATCGACTTCCATCTCAATTTGACCTTTTCCTTTCCACTTCTATCCATGTCCATTCGGATATATCACACTTTCCGGTTGTTCACTCTCTCCAAGAAAAAGGCGTCCAAGCCAAAATTAAACGCGATTCATGTCGAGTACCGTCTGCTGTCTCTTCTTCTCGCATACTATTTTCTAGGGCGAAAGAAATTTTGGGTTGAAAAGGGAACGAGAAGATGTGCACAAACCCATTGACACCAACGAATTTTAGAAATGGAGCACGAAGATGTTTCCAAATTCTGTTTTCGTATTGTTTTTCTTTTTGTGAAGGATGTTGAAGTCTAAAAGTGAAATAATTCCAATTTTTTATTCTGATACGGATTCTGGGAAGCTAGATGTTAGAAACTATCCGAGATAGTAATCGTATTGAAATACTCATTCATCATCGAGGTGACCATGACAAATTATTCAGAATTTTTTGTTTCCAAAAACTGAAAACAAACGCTTCGATGCACATTGATCGATGATGATCCCTCAACTTTCTTTCTAAAATAGGTTCGGACGCCCTCTATCTAATCCTTCGTTTTGCTTTCTAACTATAGTTGTTTTGACAAGTAGAAGCAAAAAAGTCTCTTTTCGTTTTACTCTTTCTGTAATGAAGAACTTCTCCTCCCTGTAGAAAAAACCCAGGTTCAGGATCTTCCAAGATTTCTTTTGACACCTAAAACCAGAGTTGACCCACTTTGTTCCATGAAAAGATTAACCACGTAAACAACAAAATGTTGCTCATCTTCTTCCCACTTCTTATCATATCACTTATCACCTCTTCCCTCGATTTGTTAGCAAACACTTGTCTCTCCTCATCCTCTCTCTATCCTGACTCCTCCCTTTTTTCAATTTCTTCTTATCAACTTCTATCCGTTTCTACCTCATCTTCTTTTATCACATCAACAATATATGACAAATGAACAGCTGTTCTAGAGAAGGTTGTAATATTGTCTCTAGGTCTCCCATCGGAAGGGTCACTCTTTTGAGTCAACGAAGAAGAAGGCAACTTTTCCGTCGTCTACACGCCTCAATGAATTGGTCTTTTCTCAGCGGCTCTTCATTTTTTTTCTGGTTGACTTTTTCAATTCTCATTTCTCTTCTCAATCTCATCATTATGTTTCATAGAGAGCGACAATTTGTGTTTCAATGAAGTTTTGATTCTCTTTCAAAATGCATTTGAGAAACTTGACTACTTTTGCAAAAAATGTTCCGTTGCTTTTTGCAGAAAAAATGTAGGTTCCGATTTTGACAAACTGACACCAGCAACTTCTAGAACAGCTAACATCCAATAAAGTATAAAAGGTACTTACTGAAGTAGGTATGCATAAGAGCTACCAATCCTGTAAAGGACTAGATTTTAAAAAATCTTTATTAGAGAGTCTATGAAATTTTCAAATCAACTTTTGTTTGTATCCCCAAAAATTCTTTTTTTATTTATTGATAACACTCAACCTTGCTACAATTCACAAAAGCATACACCTAGAACCCACATCCCCACTTGCCCATAAATTTGAACGACTTCTTCCCTTTACATTCTTGAGAATGTCACATATTCTCACCTCACTTTAAACTTTTTGTTCCTTTTCTCTCCTTCTTCTTTTGAAATCAAAGGAATATTCAAAACATTTCCCCCTCTTTTCTTTCATTGTAACATTTTCTCACTCGATCTATGACTGGAGCAATATAACTTCTGGAATCGTATTAGAAAAGAACATGTGAATATTTTATACGACGATTTTTTTTTACTTTTTTTTTGTTATTTTTCCCACCCATTTTTCCATTCAATTTCACATTTTTCATATAATAATTTGGAAGATGGGGGAGCGTGTGACAACAAAACAGCGAAATTCAATTGAAGGGGTCCCTATGAATTATTGAATCGTTTTTCTCGGTTTCCATCGTCAAAAAGTGGTTCCAAATAGAAGAGGATATCTAATTGAATTCCTTGAATTTTATTCGTCAGACCCTCCGTCGTTTGTCGCTTTTTCTTGATGTTTTTAATTTCAATGTCTTTTCGTGAAGGCTCAGACCACCATCCAAGAAATGGAAATTAAAATTGGAGAGAGATGGATGTGCAGGTGATGTGATAGTAGAAGGCGGTTCTGGATGTAAGAAGGAGATAAACAAAAAACAATAATATTACTTTTACCTACCTCAAGACTTTTTGTATCAAAAATCCAACTTTTCAAAAAAAAAAAAAACTAAATATGGTTTTCATCGGGACTCCAAATAAAAAAGATAATTTTACCTTACTTCATCCTCTGATCATTCAATATCTAGCTTACTGTACCCCTTTCCAAGATTCCACTTAATCTCAGAAGTATTTAACCGGAAATTATCTCCATTGTATTCCTGCCCTTTCCACTCTGATTACTTTCTCCTGGCCCCTTTCTTTTATTTAGTCCTTCATTTTACTTCAAATACCCAAGTAGGCTAATGAACATTGAATTCCGCGTCGGCGACTTCTCATGGGCGTGGTTGACTTGGTGTGTTGTCTGCCGGAAGTACGCCAGTATGAGCACCAAAAAAAAAAGGCGGAGACTCTATGGCTTCAGTCTTGAGCATGGCACTTTTGAGGCGCAGAAAAAAAACAAGGTGGTGATTAAGTTGAGTTGTATATATATATTTTATTTGTTCATAGGCGGAGATGCATTTATTTCTTATTATATAATTTTTCGATTGTTCTTCCCTTGTTAGAATTGTGAAATCTAGAGTTCCATAGCATCAATTTAAGATTTCCATCTCAACTGATATTATAATGTTCTTTTTTCATGCAGACTCTCAACTCAATTTTCATGACATTATATAGAGAGTTCCCACCTTTTTTGACATTTTCACTTCTTCTTCTTCTCTCATTATGTTTCTTTGCGTGATAAATATCAATTAGTTCTCTCTATGTGTACTTTCAGGTGACCCTCTTCTCTTCGCTTCTTCTTCTTAATCTGATCCACCATATAATGGTGTAATGCGACGGAATGAAATTGTTTCTCTTCACTTTTATCACAATTTGTCTGTTCACCGAGTCGATTGATGGGGGCAAGAGTGAATGCTATTCGTGCTCTGGAGTCTGTCACAATGAGCCATGTAATTGTCAGGTGAGTCTATTAGATAATCAGGCTAATCAGGAAATTCACCAGATCCCTTTCTACCATTTCAAAACTGACTTCTTTTCTTTCATTCCCTTCCTTAAAAATAGCCGTTTACCACTTGTATGTGACCTCTTTCCTTCAAACAAGACACACGAAAGCTCATAAAAATGGCAACAGGCCATCGTTGAAACGAGCTCATTTGAAAGCAGCAAGAGGGTTAACCTCTTTATGAATTTTTAAACAAGGAATGACTTGACTATACCAGACGACTTGTGTAGATCCACAATACGAACCAAATAGATCAATAGTGATTTTCAGATGGGTTCGTGCGAATCAGGTCAATGCTTCATCGAGAAAAAGCCGACGGAAATTCCGGGTTCAATGAAAATCATTAAAGGTACTCATTTGACATCCTCTTGACAAGAGGGCGTGTGTCAAGTTTGAAAGTTAATTTGAATTTTCGTCAGGGTGCCTCCGACGCACATCACGAATACATCACGGATGCGAGTACGATCATTTCTCGGATCACATTCTCTGCGTCTGTCAGGGTAGATATTAAAGTTTCCAAATGGATTAACTTTCATTTCTTTTCAAGGCAATTACTGTAATGACAAAGTTGTAATGAACACCACTCGTCAGAAGTACGCCCGTACGATCACTTGTCGAGAGTGTACTGAGAAACAACCGGATTGTGACTCGACGTGTGAAGGGCATTGGTGTCACGAGGATATGAGCACGGGAGCATCTGGATGCGGATATGGTCCACCTGCTCTTCCGTTTTATTACAGAGGTCCCGAGCTCTTCTATTACAGAAGCAAAGTGTGCATTACTTTGAGCAGGTGAGACTCAATTAACAAGTCAACGAGATCAACGATCAAAAAATATTTCCAGAGGTGCAGGAAAACCACGTCGACACTGTGTGTGCAGTACGAACATGTGCAACACCGTCTATAATTTCCAGTATAATATGAAAGATCGAGAAAAGGAAAGTAGCATGAGATCGAGGTCATTGACATTGAGGTTTGTAACATTTTTCCAATATTTTTTTTTGAAAAAAGAGTATTTTAAGTGCCACCGACTACAGTATTCCACTCCAAACATGCTACAATTGCGAGACGAACACCCAGGACGCCACAGCCATGTCACATACTACAAACTGTCGAAGTAATCGGTGTCTTGGTATGCTTACTTCATATCAAACTTCCAGAAGTAATCTCTTTCTTCCAGGTCATTATTGCACATACGCAGCTCAACGTCATACGAGCAAAAACAGTATGGGTCGATCGAATATGGTTCATGCGGTCAGTGAGCTTCAAGGATGTATGAATGTGTCCGATAAGTCACATATTCAATTAGGATGTTCTAAGAAATGGATCTCTGATGAATACGAAGAAATTCACTGTGCTTGTCGTGGAAATTTGTGCAACAGTGACTCGTTGACCGCTTCCGTTGCCACGTGGAATTATTATCTCAGCATGATGATCCCATTCTTGTTATTCTTCTTCTGCTGATAATCCCCCGAAATTGCCATCTGTACGCACATATCTTTGAATTCATTTCCCAGCTCCTCCCCCACATAAAAATCCCTAACAATTACTGGTAAATCTATGAGAACTCTTGAATAAATAATTGACAAGTATTGGGAATTTATATCAGTCAATAGAGAAAAGTACATAGGAAAGGAGGACTTGGCTTCTTCTAATGAAGTGGTGAGCTATAAAAAAACAGGAAAATGGAGGGCAATGGAAAAGTGAAAATATCTGGGTAAAGTTTAGGAAGAAGATAAGGTACACGAAAAAAGAAATGGGGGCGGGAAATTTGAATGAATCCGAAAAATGAGTAAATTGTTGGAAAAGGGGGATACTTGTAGTCACTTCGATAAATTAATCAGTTATCATTACACGGAAAATCGAAAAGAGAGAACTAGAATGAAACGGAGACTGCATCATCTCAGAAGTTAAAAATCCATCGAAACGATCAGATCACGTGGCTCCACCTCGATTCCAACAATTCCCGCGTGGATCCCGTCGAGAGCTTCTGTGACCTGGAAAGAGCAAAGTTAATCTTCATTGGTTTTTCTACTATTTTAATAAAAATCAAAGTAAATTTTTCAGATATTTAATTTTTTTACGAGCATAAATAAAAAACATACTTTTGCTTTGCCTGCTTTATTGATCTCCGCCGATTTTCCAGCTTTGCTCAAATCAGGATGTTCGGCGAGGAATTGTGTAGTTTTCAATCCTGAAGAATTGCATTTTTGTTATTTAACATAATTTTTTCATTACACTTACCCATAGGTCTTGCAACTCTTAGTGTATTCAAATCTGGACACGAGAATGGCATTCGCTCTGTCGGGAACGGACTTATCGTGGATGAT
Source organism: Caenorhabditis wallacei (assembly GCA_963932035.1). NCBI lineage: Eukaryota > Metazoa > Nematoda > Chromadorea > Rhabditida > Rhabditidae > Caenorhabditis > Caenorhabditis wallacei. Next base: position 12,023,932 of record OZ009932.1, on the reverse strand, counting down.
GTTTGGTCGTATGCAAACGGAACCTGAATTGGTGTCTGGTGTGGCTCGAAGATGAAGTCGTATGCTGAAATTAAAGGAAATTAAATGATATTGTATGTGAAACAAATTATACCGTTCTCATGATGATGAACTGATGGCTGTGCAGTGCTAATCTTCGCCATTTTCTGTTTGTAAGCCTTCTCCCGGAACTGAGTATCCAGCATAATCACCCCGTCGACGTCAGTTTGCCCAACGGCAATAATGCTCTGAAATAATTATTTTTAACAAAAGATACGGCTTCTTAAAACGTGTTCCTTACATGTTGAGTATTCTCAACGATAGAATCGAGCTGCTCTTTTTCGCGTGCCTCGTCCTCTACAACTTCATCATCCAAATCAAGCGGAGGAGATGCCGAATCCGAGTAATTATGATCTCCGTACCGATTCGGGCCGTCTGGGGCGTCGAGCGTTCTGAAACTTTTGACAAAGGGGTGATTGAATCCCGTATCATTGATCAAGAACGTACAATTCATGAACAGGATTAACAAATCCCTGTTCTTGTAATGGCTCATGCGGCAATTGCTGCTGATGATGGTTGTGGTGATGCGCCCCGTTGACTGTTTGCCGTTGTTGGAGTGGTGGATCACGGATCGGTGTAACAGAATTGTCGTGAAGCTGTGAGTAAGGTGGCTCTACATCATTGCCCAATCCGCAGCAACCGCAGAATAGTCGAACAAAACCGTCCATGATCCAAGGTGAGAAGCTGGTAACTGAAAAAGGAGATTTTGTTGCGATTGTTTCTCCTAGAAATCAGTAAAAAAAGAAAAAAAAACAAGTTGGGATTAATACCAAATACTAATTCATGAAGATACTGGAAAAAATTGCAAAATATCCCGTTAAACAAAGAAATTCCAAGAAAAATAATTTACAGGAAGCTCTGAGGAAGTTGCATTTCTCAGGAGCAACAAATTGAAAAGATGTTTTCTAAAAGTATTTTCCAATTTTCTATTTTTTAATAAAAAACTGAAAAATATTTAGGGAGCAAAGGACAAAAAGCGGTAAGAGAACAATTTCAACAAAATTTGTTGATAAAGAAATGAAGCTTAGCGAATGCGCTCCATCGCACTCTCGAGAATGTCTGAGTCTCTACGCTCGACACACTATTCCTCCCCACCACTGAACCAATTGTCGGCAGAAACTGGTCACATGATGGAAGTGATGAAGGGATTTCGTGGAAACAAAATTTTTCAAATGTTTTTTTTTTCATCGCGGTGTGATCAAAAATACAGAGATTGAATGATTTATAAAGAGAAAATCTATGAAAGTTCTCGGAAAAATTCGCGGGAAATGCGTTATCTGAAGGTGTACGTCTGGTAATCAAACAACTTTATTTCGGAGAATAGCGTTATCAAGTGAAAATAATGATAAAATTGACAAAGTTTGCAATTTGGAAAACTGCCATGAAGACATATTCGATTTTGAAGTGAAACTTTATTCGCTCCCAGCTGCAAAATTTTCATTTTTTAAACTTCAGGTGCCGTTCTAATAAGGGTTCCTTTGAATTAACTTACCAAGTTCTCGGAACCTCATCATTCTTCGGAATCTTTTCTCCTCTGGCCAATCTTCTATTAGCCAAGTATATTTTGAATTTAGGGAGAGCTACCACAGCTGTTAATGAGACAAGCATAATGGCCAAACTTGTAACAGTGTAAATAGCTGGAAAATATAAAATATAGAACGTCAAATTCCTCTAAATACTAACCCAATATTGGCAAATTCTTAGTCTTCGGTAAATCTTCTGATAGAATAACCAAAATAAAGCTCATCGACATGATATTTGTCATTCCAACTGTAAACTTTTCTTGTCGATTATCAATATCCATGAATAATGCCACGATAGACAGAACATTTATAAAGTAGGCAGGAATCATCACAAGAACTATGTAAAATCCGGGATTTCTAGAGAATGTTGCCTCAAATCGAGTTAGGTAAGTCATATTATCGACGACGGGTTCGATGGACATTTGGATTGAGTTCATTTGCCATTCCCCGTTTCCCTATAAGAAATATTAGAGATTGAAGGGGCAATCGCAGTTGGAAACTTCTAAATTAACATGCCAATTGATTCACAGGCCTGGGCATTGTACCACTTTTCCCAACTATTAGGTACTCTGTGAGTTGGTACGTGTGAAATAACATGTTCACACTACACGTGTGCCGATCCATTGGGAATTGATAGACCTGTAAGTTGGGTGAAGACCTTCATAGCTACCGTACTTCTTCACTTTAATTCCAACAAGTCCACAATTTCCCGATGGTGCACGCACAAGTAATTTATTCAAACAGAATAAGAAGGAAGATTTACCAATTGTTTAACAGGGCGCGGAAGCGTTCCAGTCTTTCCCGTGATCAAATATTCTGTGACTAGGTATGTGTTGAACAGAATATTAACACTACATGTATGCTTATCCATCGGGAAATTGTAAACCTGGAATTTTATGAAATTAGATAACTAGGTGGGTATGGTGACCCAATTGAGATTCAAATAACTTACATCCATTTGACAAACCACAGATGTAACAGACGCAGTGTACATTCCAATGGAGCCATTGGAATGAAGCTGTAACAAGTGTACCAAATTGAACAAAATTTTTATACGTAGACAAGGATTTGAGCACAAAAATAAACTAAACTAAACTTACCCACACATATCTGGTGTACTCGCTATCAAAAACCTTCACCTCCGAGCTGAAACTAATTCATATATAAATTCTTTGAAATCTACATTTTGGAGTCAAACCAATCAACAATCGTTGTTTCCGGAATCCAAACACGAGAGCGTGGCACGTAGATGTGATTTATGCCACCGTAATCCTCGGGATCCCAAGTTAAACGGGGATCATACCAGTTCTGAGGATCATATATAAAATAGAGTATATCTAAATCTGCTCACTGATTGATAATCAAACAAAAAGGTTGCCTTTTCCTCTGGCTCAACAACTTCCACCAACTTCAACATCGACAACTGAATTTCAATTTCAAACCGAGGCGGGTGTACTGTAGCATTGTCTTCTGGTAGGTGATCTGAAAGATATTATATTATCGAGAATCAATTCTTTAAATTTTCCTACACAAAGTGTATACAGCGTTTATCCCTGGATCGTACGACTTGAAGAGCTTATCGAACAACTTTTCCTGATTTTCCAAAAAACGTTTGTAGTTTTCCACTGAATATTTTTTATACATCTTCCTGATTATTATGAAAACTCACTCTGCTCGGATGTCATCCTTTGCGTATCAATACTCAAGTACATCAAAAAACAATATAATAAGACGTGAATTCTAGACATTTCCGCTGACGAATATGATTATTTGAACTCAACTCCACATAAATATCTACACATCAGAAACTTTTTTTTTTCTTCTGGCGTAGATCAAGTTTCCTCCCCTTTCGGATAGAGAAAGAATTCAGTTACAGCTGTGACCTATTAGAGGCAAACAAGAGACAAGTTATGAGAAAGAGTAAAGTTTATGCAAGGTGGGTTGATATAAAAAAACTAGATTAAGAATCATACAAACAGAATTATGAAATTGATTAAATTTGCCATTTGGAAGATGAACATCAAGATATATTCAAGTTTCAGCCAATCGTAGAGTTTCGAAAATCTGAAAGTTTGTATTTCTATACATCCAAATATCCAAACAAACAGTGTGTCTTCCTTCTTCTTTTCCTCATTATTTTTATTATTCTTCCTCTGATACTTTCTTGCAAATGGTAAAATTAAAACAACAGCGATAGAAGCCATAACAATGACTAATCCAACAATCACGTAAATAGCTGAAACTCTATCTTATTTAAAAACTCTAAAAAAGAAAAACCTAGCAAAGGAATTCTAGCAGTTTTTGGTAAGTCTGCAGCCAGAATAACAAGTATAAAGGTCATCGCCATGATGTTAGTGAGCCCCACAGTTATCTGAAAGTTATAAAGCTGAGAATGAATTCATGTTTTTCAAACCTTTTCCCCAACATCCTGAACATTCAGAAATAATGCGATAATTGACAGGAAATTGATGAAAAACGCTGGCACCATCACAAGGGCAACATAAAAACCTGGGTTTCGTTTGATAACTGCTACGAATCTTTGCACAGAACCAAAGGCAGCATTTGCTGTTGTCTCTTCTTCAACTCCAATCCTCACAACTTTCCATTCACCGTTTCCCTAAACTATATTTTTCATGGGATTACTGTGTTTGCTTAATGGAACCCGACCAGTTGTGCCAGTGTTTTTGAAAATGGTTCCATTTGACTTTTGATTGTATACTCGTTTGCCCAGTACGAGTGAAATAGAACGCTAACACCACATTCGTGTTGATCAAGTGGGAAGCGATATACCTGAACACTATGTAAAATATAACTTCTTGGCTTAGCCTCACGTCTAATTGACATATTACAGATGCAACTGTGGCTGTGTAAAAACCAACCGATCCATTGTAATAAATCTAAAATCATAGCTTCAATTGAAAGTTGTAGATCAAAATATACCCAAGCTGTCCTGGGAGCATCGTCTGACTCGAAGAACTTCACTTCATGTCTGAAATGTTTCATTATTTCAAACTGTCCATCGAATATGATTCCACATACGCGTCACCGATTGTAATCTCTGGTAACCAAACAGAACTCTGTGGAACATAAATATGATCAATTCCTCCATACTCCAATGGGTTCCATGTGAGCCTGATGTCATTATACTCCGCAATATAATCAAAGAGAAACGTCACTTTTTCTTCTACTTCAACCTGAAAACGAATTCCTCTATTTAGAAACTTTCATGAAACTCTTTACCACATCAACTAATTTTAGCATTGTCATTGTCATAGTCAACGTTGTGATCGGAGGATGTACTTTTGAAGTCTGGTTTATCCATTCAGATTTGTCTGAAAATTATTTATACCAGAGGATCTTTTTCAAGGGTTACATAAAGTGTAGACCGCACTAATTGATGGCACATAATCCTTGAAAAGATCTTTCCATAGACGGTTTTGATCATCCAGGAATTCTTTGTAGGAAGATACTAAAAATAGATTAGTTATCAACAATGGATCATTCTTTTTTAAACTCACATTCTTCTCTGCTCATGACACTTTGTGATGTCACACGATACGTCATCAAAACAATCAAAACAAGGGAGAGTTTGAATTTCAACATTTCTTCAAAAAAAAGGATACAAAATATGAAAATCGAAAAATCCGTGAATAGGATATCTGCACACACCAACCTTTAAACGGAAGAGGATGCGGGCGTGTGTGTAAAATAATATTCATATACTCTGGCTTAGAGTTAGAGGTTAACAGGAACTTTAAGTTTTTCACGTTTCATAAGTGAAAAGACAAAAAGTGACATTCATTTGAAACATAAATCAAATGCTTCGCTTCTGTTGACCTGTCCAATTTTATTAAATGAAAGAGTTAATATAATTTTATTAACGAATAAGAAAGAAACATTACATAAAAATAATCACGAAATTAACAAGGTTTGCAATTTGAAAGATTATCATAAGCACATATTCGAGTTTTACCAATTTGCAATATTTTCCAAATCTAAAACTCATTTTATTTCATAAATTGAAATTACCCCTTACCTTGTTTTTATTAATTCTTCTTCCATTTCAGTTTCATTGTTTTTCTTTTGATACTTTCGAACAAACGGCAAAATCAAGACTACTGCTATTGAAGCCATTACAATAACCAAACCAACGATTACGTAAATAGCTGAAATGAACTATTATCGAATCATCGAGATAGTGAAAAACCTAGCAATGGAATCTTTGCAGTTTTTGGTAGATCTGCAGCCAGAATAACTAGAATGAATGTCATTGCCATGATATTGGTAAGACCCACAGTGATCTGAAAACTGAGGATTTGAGTGAAGCCGAAATCATCAAACCTTTTCTCCAACATCCTCAATATTGATGAAAAGCGCTATGATTGATAAAAAATTTATGAAAAATGCCGGAACCATCACTAATGCCACATAAAATCCGGGATTTCTTTTGATACGTGCAATAAATCTTTGGACATCGCCTGTTTTATTTGGTTCTTCATCTACACCAACAAATGTTACTTTCCATTCTCCGTTTCCCTAGAAAATATTTAATAGAAATTATTTTTCAGAAAGGGAAATTTACCAATTGTGACAGTGGTTTTCCTAAATCTCCCATCAGCCCTTTAATTTCGTATTCATCAGAAAAATACGTGTGAAACAATACGCTGACTCCACACTCATGATGATCTAATGGGAATTTGAAAACCTAAAATTTATCTTTTTTTTCGTTTCTTATCATAAATCACCTACATCCATTTGACAAATCACAGATGAAACAGTAGAAGTGTAGAATCCAACGGTTCCATTGTAGTTTATCTGATGAACGTTATTGTAATAGCCTTAGCCTGTGACACCTACCCAAGCTGTTCTCGGTGCATCATCTGACTCAAAAAATTTCACTTCATGTCTGGAAATTTTCTTTTGGATTGATAGATTTTCTTTTGCAATTTTCTATTTTTCGCAAACTCACGCATCGGCAATTGTGATTTCTGGTAACCACACTGATCTATGCGGCACATAAATATGTGTGATCCCCCCATATTCTAATGGATCCCATTTCAATCTTCGATCAGTGTATTCGGCAATATAGTCAAACAGAAATGTTACTTTTTCCTCAACTTCGACCTGAAAAACGAGACATTTGAATTTTGAGATGTTTGTCTACTAATCAAAGATCGGTTCAACTTTTAAAAAACTTAATATTATCGAGGCATACCACGTCAACCAACTTCAACATGGCCACAGTCAAATTCAATTCTGTTAGCGGGGGATGGGTTGTTCTGTTCTGGTTGATAAACTGAGACTTGTCTGAAACTTGATTTGATTTGTTTCCCTGTTAATGCTGAATTACGTAATGTGTAGATTGCACTTATAGTTGGGTCGTATCCTTTGAAAAGATCAGCCCAAAGTCGGTTTTGATCCTCAAGAAATTTGTCGTAGGTAGCTGCTAAAAAATAATTTAATTGCAAAATAGTTCGAAGCGTTGAGGATTATCAAATCTTTATTCATTACTGAATATTACCTTCTGCTGATGTCATTTCTTGAGTTTTAACCATCGCTCCGTTCAAAAACCAAAATATAAAGATCAAATGAATTTTTGGAAGCATTTTTTAAAAGTGAATACAAAATATGAAAATATATAGGTTCGATGAGCTCAAGCAAAAGTAAACGAGAATGAAGGGATGTGTAAACCAATATTTTCGCACTCAAAACGTAAGTTTTGTTACGAGACATTGAAATAGTAAATTTTCACACTGGAGACATTTTTGGACTGAAATGTCAATGCGTAGTTTTTTGTAATGGAATATACATCAGGTACAAAGTGAAGGGATATGTTTTAGAGTATTGTGTGGGTGCTAGTGAAAAGCGGTTTTTAAAAGAAATTTTATATTTGAATTCATTTTATGTTCAAGTATTTGGACTTGCTCAATAATTTGCTACTACGATGAGATCAAGCTTTTGTCTATTACATTCTTCCATGCTTGAATTAAATAAATAAAATAATAAAGTTAACGAGATTAGCAATTTGAAAAACAGCCATCAAAATGTATTCAAGTTTTAAGCATTTGTAGAATCTGAAAGAACATTTTTCCACCTGTTGGTTGACATTCTATATTACTTTGTTGTCTTGATAGGATCCTTCTTTTCATTTTTCTGACATTTCCTAATTGCTGGTATAATTAGTATCACTCCAATTGACGTCATCACAATGACCAAACCAACAATAACGTAGATGGCTTAAATGCTGCTGTGTTTACTTTGAAATTGCTTCTATATTTACCTAATAATGGAATCCGGGATGTTTTTGGTAGATCAGCGGCTAAAATTACCAGAATAAAAGTCATCGCCATTATGTTAGTCAATCCCACAGAAATCTGCAGATTATGAACTTTTAAAAGAAAGTAAGTTAGGTTTACCTTTTCTCCAACATTCTCTATATTGATAAAAAGCGCTAATATAGATAAAACATTGATAAAAAATGCAGGGACCATGACCAAAGCTTCATAAAATCCAGGGTTCCTTTTTATTTTGGCAACAAATTTTTGAATCAATCCATAATTAGATGTCAAAACTCCTTCTTCTTTTACACCAATATAAGTCATTTTCCATTCCCCATTTCCCTGGAAAAAAGAACGTTTTGTGAAAAATGAGAACCTATACCAGTTGGGAAAGAGGTTTAGTGATCTTTTCCATTTCTCCTCTTATCACATATTCATCCGGATAATATGTGTGAAATAAAACACTCACTCCACATTCATGATGGTCGAGCGGAAATTTATACACCTAAGGTAAAATAGTTGATGTGTGGAAAAAAGTGTTTTAAATTTACGTCTAATTGACAAATAACAGATGATACAGTTGATGTATAAAAGCCAGCGGTGCCATTATAGTTAATCTGGAAGTTAGAATTTCAATAAGGATGAAAAATGAGAACATACCCATGCCATTCTTGGTGAATCATCCGATTCAAAATATTTCACTTCATGTCTGAATATTAAAAAAGAAAGTTATCTTATTTTTAATTTGTTTTCCTCACGCATCAGCAATAGTAACCTCCGGTAACCATATCTGTCGTTGTGGCACATAAATATGACTAATTCCACCGTATTCCAACGGATTCCATTTCAACCGGTGATCTGTCCACTCTGCAGAATAATCAAAAATGAATGTCACTTTTTCTTCTACTTCAACCTGCAACATTTTTAATTTTGAGAATACCATCAAACTTTACATACCACATCAACTAATTTTAACATTCCCATTGTCAACTTCAATGTGGTTATTGGAGGATGAATCGTTGTATTTTGGTTTATCCATTGTGATTTATCTAAAGCTCTAACTAAAATCCTTAACTTCAACTTAGAAAACTCTTACGTAATGTATAAATAGCACTGATAGATGGGTTATAACCTTTAAAAAGGTCAGTCCACAACCGATTTTGATCCTCCAAGAATTTTGTATACGTGGCAACTGGAACATTTTCTAGTATAAGTAAAAATGAATTAATCCGAACATTCCGCTTTTGTCATTTCCTGCGCAACGACTTTACATCGATAACCAAGAAGTAAAAGCAAGCAATAATACCACATTTTTATTCAATATAAAATGTTTTAAACAATTGAATTCGTAGTGTTTGCATAATAAAACCAAGAGTCAAAGAAATGAGACAGGAAGACAGAACATGTAAACTAATATTTTCCGAATAGACTCCAGTTTTTTCGAGAATCATTTTTAAGAGACAGCTACCCAAAAAAAGGTTTGAGTTTCCATATTTCGTCATTCTCACATTGAAATTTAATCCGAAGTAAATACAGTATCCTAACACATAAATTATTGAAGACGAAGATTAAATAAACAGAATAATGAAGTTAACAAAGTTTGCAATTTGAAAAACCACCATCAGAAAATATTCAATTTTCAACCATTGAAAGAATTTTCCAATTCTGAAAATAAGGAAAATATCATCTACTAACTGAGAATTTATTTACCTAGTCTCCTCAGCTTGATGTTTCTCGACTTTTTTATTTTTGCTCTGGTACCTTCTGATGAAAGGTAATATCAAAACCACAGCAATTGAAGTCATAACAATTACTAAGCCAACAATTACATAGATAGCTAGAAATGTAAGGATTATTGATTTCAGATTAAAATTAATTTCACCTAATAATGGAATTCTGGCTGTTTTCGGTAGATCGGCAGCTAAAATGACCAATATGAAAGTCATCGCCATGATATTGGTAAGACCCACAGTAATCTGCAATTTTCAAACATTTCAGAACTATAGTTCATGAGAAAAATCTAACTTTTTCTCCAACATTCTCGATATTGAGAAAAAGCGCAATAATTGATAAAAAATTGATAAAAAATGCTGGAACCATCACCAATGCCACATAAAACCCTGGATTCCTTTCGATTCTGGCCACGAATCTCGTTATTGCTCCATAGTTTTCATTCTTCGAAGCCATTTCAGACACACCAATGTAAGTCACTTTCCATTCTCCATTTCCCTGTAAATCATCATTGAGAAAATTTCGAAATACATTTTTTTACCAGCTGATCAAACGACTTGTCAATTTTTTCCATATCTCCTTTAATCATGTACTCGTCAGCAAAATATGTGTTAAATACAACGCTCACGGCACATTCATGTTTGTCGAGTGGAAACTTGAAAACATCAAGCTGACATATCACAGAGCAAACAGTTGAAGTGTAGAATCCAGCAGTTCCATTATAATTTACCTGAAATAATTAAGTTACGTCGTCAATTTTGAGTTAAATACCCAAGCAGTTCTAGGTGCATCATCAGATTCAAAAAACTTCACTTCGTGCCTGAAAAATTTCATCGGATTTTCAGAATAACCTATTGTTACTAATATTTCAAACACAGCCCGTTTGCAGTATTTTTTCTTGACTTACGCGTCAGCAATGGTCACTTCCGGCAACCAAATCTGTCTTTGCGGCACATAAATATGACTAATTCCACCATATTCCAACGGATTCCATTTCAATCGGTGATCAATCCATTCAGCAGAATAATCAAATAAGAACGTCACTTTTTCTTCAACTTCTGTCTGAATTTTTAGTTTTTGTTTGCTGTGCAATTCAAAAATATGTGACTTTGTCACAATCTTTTCATACCACATCAACCAACTTCAGCATTGCCATTGTTAATATTAATTCGGTAATTGGTGGATGAATCGTTGTGTTCTGATCAATCCATTGCGATTTATCTAGAGTTAACGTTTATATTAAGATATCAGATTGTGATTACGTAATGTATAAATTGCACTAAGTGACGGGTCGTAGTCATTGAAAAGGTTCTTGTATAATCGTTTCTGGTTGTCTAGAAAATTGTTGTAGGTGGCATCTTAAAAAATTTAATTCATCAAAAAATACATGGAAATGACACTCACATTCAGCTTTAGTCATTTCTTGTGCTGTCATATTAGTGAACAGATTCAAGATCAAAATAGCATAACTTATAAACATTTTCATTAAAAGTACAAAGTAAGGTTATGACAAAAATGTACACGAAAGCTTCAGAAAAGACCGCAAAACACATGTAAAATAATATTCTGGCATCAAAAAAGACACGAAAAGTTGTGCTTCCCTATAGGAAATGAATTGAAAATTGACATTCAATATTCACACAAGATTATTGGCCATTAACGATTTGATAGATTCGATCATGAAATGGAAAACAACGGAAGAGACGTTTTACTTCCATGGATTGAAGGAATAGTTCCACAGAGCGCTGAAAGATTGACATTTAAAAAAAAATTTCATTTTGATATTATCACCTCTAAAGCAGGCAACAACATGAGCAGTCCTGACAGTCGGAAAGCAGGATCCGTATCTGGTGAATCTTTTTCGTAGAATGCCATCAATTCAGCTATCACATTTTGCCGAACTGGCCTGCAGTGTGGGTAGTAACAGTCAGGAAGTCCATCCAAAGAGTCGTTCCAAGTACACAATACCACTAATGCTAGAAACTCGATCAGTGAAATCTTCTGATGGCTGAGGGGATGGAAGACATTGCGCTTCATCTGGTCAAAATAAGGACGGTACATCCTGAAAAATCTCATTTAGTTAATGAATTAATTACGATAAAGCATACTTGATCGCATCGGCTGATTTACATCTTTCGATATGTTCTGGATCATAATAGAATTGATCCAAATTCATAGTGTCAATGAAATCTCCATTAGCTAATACAAATACTTCTGTACCTTCCAAATAACTTCTATAACCCATTTCCAGGATCAGAAAAGATACAAAAAAGTTTTTGAAGACGTGTTTTTGCTGGATCGATTCCATTTCCTTAAATTGATGAAAACTGTCTTCCAAAAATTCATATTGAAGATATACATCATCTACATAAATTTTGCAAAACTCTCCATAAGTGGCAGATCTTGGTGTGAGTTTCGGTCGATGTATGTTATATCTTTTCTTGTACAGCTTTTTGTAACTTTCCATAACTCCACATAAAATTGGAGTCATTTGATGATAGTCACCGAGGTCCAGCTAAAAACTCAATAATGATATTATAGGATAAGGAGATAGAGCTCACACTGAGAATTGGGCTATTGCATGATGCAGGCGAAGAAGAGCTGGATGGGAGGCTCTCGATTCCCGGAGATGAAGGCGTCGGTTTTTGAACCACTGAAAATCGTTTTGTTGATTTAATTATATGTGAAAAAATTTTCATGAGTTCTAAAAACAATACCTTCAGGATTCATCCCAACGCTTAAACATTTTGCGTATCTACACGATTTGCAACTGTCACGACTACTCATTTTGATAACACATTCGTTTTTCTTCCGGCACGAAAATTTTGAAGATAGATTCAAAGAAGTAGTTCGTCGAAAAAATGCCGCACATGCTCTAAAAAGTTAAACAGTCTGAAGATTACTAATCATAAGATTCATACTTACTTGCAAGCAATCGCACCAAAATGATATCCATCACCAAGTTGTTGGCAGACGCTACAGAATTTCCGTTCTCTAGAGACAATCATTGCGAAACAAAAATAAGAATATCGAGTTCTGATCCGCGACTATTTATACAAAAAAAACACGGTAGCGATCACACAGCAGATATGATAATAGAATGCTGACCCGTCAAATTGCTACGTGACAAATGCAAGTTGAAATGGTGTACGACATGCAAAAACCAATGGCGGAGACGAGAAACACTCCAAAAAGTGATGACAATTCGTTCGAAGCGAGTGGAGGGAAACAAATACACGGAGACGGAGATAGTGAGAGGTTGTACTAATCACGTACGCATCGTTCTACGGGTTCCCCATATGATCTTTTGACTTGTAGTGTGTTTTATTGGTAGACAGTTGGAGAGTTTAGAGTTTTGAAATTATTTGGAAACTCATTTTCAGCAAAGATGAGCAACTGTCGTAAGAAAATTGTTTACTTGATGATAGAACATGTAGAATTGAAACACCTTTATTGCATATTTTGGAATGGTCAGTTCCATAGTCACCCGAGGTCTGTGTCTTGAAAGTATTGAAAATATGAGAGTGAGAGAAGAAATAAATAAATTAGCAAATTCTGCAAGTGGTGGCACAACGGGCTCTTCGTTGAGCGGCGGTGTAGAAAGTGTTGGTGCAGAATCCGTTGGCGGCCCAGGCGGCGCAGCTAGTGGAGCTATCAGCAATGTAAGATGTGCATGTTCCAGTAGATCCAGTGACAGAAGTTACTGATCCGGAAGCGGTTGTTGATGGGCATCTTCCGCAGGTTCTTTGACAGTAAGTGTTGACGAAATCTTGCATTCCGACGGTTTGACAAATGCTCAAATCGTTTCCACAGTTGGTGACAGCGTCAACGCATCCTCCTTGGTTACAGAATCCACAAGCAGATGGGCAATCAGTAGCAATGATGGTTCTCCAGGTGACAGAGTCGCATTGAGATCTGGTGATGGTGTTGCAATTGAGTCTTGGGACTGAAATTAAAATTTCAAATTTGAAATAAAAAAGAAAAAACGAACAAGCAACGTTGGGGCAGTTATAAGCATCAGTCTGGCAGCAGAATCCGCAAGTCTTGGCGCAATTAGCCAAGGCAGCTTGTTTCATGTCAGCGACGACTGCTGCTGGGGTAGCTGTAGCAGTGGTGTAGCAAGCATAAGCTCTTTCGGCATCGTTTCCAGCAGCTGGATAGAGAGTATCTGGTGCAGCATAGAGCACTTGACACGAGGCGTCAGAGATGGCGTTGTCACAAGCAACTGCAGCTGGTGTGTAGACGAACTGTAAAGAAATTGGTTATTATATTTTAGTAAATCTAGATATGCAGACATTTGAAAAGTTTAATAGAACACTTACAGCAGTTCCATTGTAACTAGTACAATTCAAATCGCCTCCAATAACGGCATGGGTGAATGGAACGAAGAAGAGACTGAGAAGGAAGTACATATTGATAGATTGATGAATTGATGATTGTACCTTCAAACCGAAAATTCTTTTATACCATATCAAGCCCTGTTTAATCACCTGCCCATTTCATTGTTTCCATTCATTTTGTCCTTTTTTTCAATTTTTCAATGTTTAGTGTGCAAACATGTGTATACGGTCTATGTTGCTAGCATCGACTTTACAAAATCATTATTAGTCACTTTATTAGGATTGCTCATGTCCGCAAGGTAAGAAAAGTCACTGGGAAAGAGCATATAAATTAATGGGAAATTATTCAAGAGTTTTCTCAAATCAACTGTTGAACTAGCAAATCTTGCAGGTTGATGCACAATACGATTTCCGTTGGGCACTGGTATAAAAAGTATTGGTGCAGAATCCATTGGCGGCCCAGTCAGCACACTGAGAAGAACTGTCAGCATTGTATGAAGTACAAGTAGATGAGGATGATCCTGTAGAGGAAGATGAATAAGTGGTCGATGATGGACATCTTCCACACGTTCTTTGGCAGTAAGTGTTCACAAAATCTTGCATTCCAACTGTTGTGCAAATGGAGATGTCAGTGGCACAGTCAACGACAGAGTCAACGCATCCTCCTTCGTTACAGAATCCACAGGCGGATGGACAGTCCTGAGCGATAATTGTTCTCCAGATGACAGAATTACATTGAGCTGTGGTGATAGTAGAACAGTCAAGACGTGGATCTGTAACTCAAAAAAAATTGGAATAAAATTGATTTCATGTTTTTTATAGACGGTGATCGTTGTGATCTTTGAACCATTGGTGATCCTCTTTAAAAATAACTCACAAGCAACATTAGAACAACTGTACGCATCAGTTTGACAACACAATCCACATGTTTTTGGACAAGTATCTAAAGCAGCTGTTTTCATATCTTGAACAACAGAGGCTGGGGTGGCGGTGGCTGTGGTGTAACAAGCCAAAGGTCTTTCGGCATCAGTTCCAGCTGATGGATATCCAGCAGTGGTGTCTGGATCGACGTAGAGAACTTCACATGCGGCATCGGAGATTAGGTTGGAGCATGCAACTGCAGCTGGAGTGTATACAAACTGAAATAAGATAGATTATTATTATTGGTATTAGGAATCAAATTTATTGACAAGGTTGAAATTTTTTTGAATTATTGGAAGTGGTCCAAGGGCAAGGCTATTTTTATCCTTTTTTCCAATTATGTATTGTTTTTCACTAACCGATGTTCCATTATAGGTTGTGCAATTCAAATCACCAGAAATAGCTGCGTTGGCAGTGAATGGGACCAGTAGGAAAGAAAAGATGAAGAGCATTGTTTAATTCGATGATGTGATACGTTTTCCCCAATTTCTTCCCACCTTATATACTCCAACTTCCCCCATATGTCCTTGATCACTAAAACAGATATTGTAAATTTTTGTACCAGAACATGCAACAAAGAGTTATTTTCTGTACAAACAAATATTTCTGATGAATATAGATAATGAGGAGTCGCAGACTATGGTCACTCCATTTTGATGCTGAACTATGTCAACTCGATGAGTAAAATGCAGAAGCTGTGCAAATTTTTTAATCCTTCAAGGATATTGTCTCCAGGGAAATATCCATGTACTATAAAAGGTAAAGAACCGTTGTTGAAAGACACCATTGGTATCAATATGCTCTTCATCATTTCTCTTTTTTTGGTCCCATTCACTTCTAACGCAGCTATTACTGGAGACTTGAATTGTACTTCTTATAATGGAACTTCGGTAAGAATCATAGAAAAACTAAACTTTAAAAAATGACGAGATGAAACATTTCAGTTTGTATACACTCCAGCTGCAGTTGCATGCTCCAACCTAATCTCCGATGCCGCCTGTGAAGTTCTCTATGCCGATCCAGACACCACTGCTGGATATCCATCAGCTGGAACTGATGCCGAAAGACCTTTGGCTTGTTACACCACAGCTACAGCTACTCCAGCTTCAATTGTTCAAGACATGAAGACAGCTGCGCTAGATTCTTGCCCAAAGACATGTGGATTGTGCTGTCAAACGGATGCATACGATTGCCCTAATGTTGCTTGTAAGTAAGACTTTATGGAATGAAGAAAGAAAATTATTATCATCAAGAAAACATTACAGTCTTCATATGAAAATACTTTTTCAGATCCAAGACTCGATTGCTCTACTATCACCACCTCACAGTGTAACTCCATTGTCTGGAGATCCATTATTGCCACCGACTGCCCATCAGCCTGTGGATTTTGTAACGAAGGAGGCTGTGTAGATGCAGTTGTCGACTGTGGTACCGATTTATCAATTTGCACCACCATTGGAATGCAAGATTTCGTAAATACGTACTGTCAAAAAACATGTGGAAGATGTCCATCTTCTACTACATATTCCTCTACTACCACAGGATCATCTTCCTCTTCTTCTTGCACATCATACAATGCCGACAGCTCTTCTCACTGTGCCGACTGGGTTGCCAACGGATTCTGTACCAACACTTTCTACACCGCCGCTCAACGGAAATCCTACTGTGCTACTAGTTGCAAGATTTGCTGATTATTCAAATATAATTGACTTAATTTAATTATTTAATTGTTTCATTAAGGATTTGACCAGTCCTTCGTCCGTTAAATAAACATTATCAATATGAGTCTATTGCAAAAAAGGACAGGCAGTAAATTGAGCTTGTCAAACAATTTATATTAACCTGATCATCCCGTAATCTGGAACTCTTTCTCGGGTATTCTCGTCAAGTTGTTGCCCAGTGGGACAAGCTTTGAGCGTTTTACAAGTCTAGGTCAAGTCTCTGACGAGTTTGGTACAAACCTTGGGATGGTCTTAAGTCTGGGACAAGCTATCCACAAATCTTGGACAAACTGTGACAGCAGACAAATGCCGTGCACAAATTGTCGCTAGTTCCAAGTATGAAATGCTGATAAAAACATGCCGCTAACTCGAACGTTTTCCTTTAATAAAAGGAATGAAAAAATTGCCAAATTATGTAATTTTATGGCGATAATTGCTTTGTTCGTCATATATGACATTTTCATCTCTTCGAAAATTATCTCAATACTCAAAAATATAAATCAACAGATTTCTATTTTTTCCTTTCTGTTTTTATTCAAAAACACATGACACCCCATGAGAAAAAGTACGTGCCTACTGAACTAATAATAACTTTTGTTCATTAACTTCCCATAACTATTTCCACTCTTCCTCGAATGCCAAGACAAACATAGACATTGCTCTGATCGATCCTGGAGACATGCTCTTTCTTTGTGTTACAGACAAAAAGTGCAAAGCAACAGATACAAAAAGAGGCAAAATGGTGTGAGGACAGAAAGCTGAACAAATACGTCGTCGTATAAAAGGGAGTGTTTCGATAATGGAAGTATCAGAAGAAGCACCTTTATAAATTCTAGATCCCAAACATGCTGTTCATCTTCTCTTTCCTCTTAGTACCATTCACTAATGCAGTCATCAGTGGTGACTTGAATTGTACCAGCTATAACGGAACCGCGGTAGAAACATCTTTTGGGACTATTTTTTTATATACTTTCTTCAGTTCGTCTACACTCCTGCTGCTGTCGCGTGCTCGAATGCCATATCCGACGCTTCGTGCCAAGTCCTCTACCCTGCTCCAGACACATTATACCCCGCTGCTGGAAATGATGCTGAGAGAGCTTTGGCTTGTTACACCACTGCTACTGCTACCCCTGCAGCAGTAGTAGCTGATATGAAACAAGCTGCCTTGGCTTCTTGCGCTAAGACCTGTGGATTGTGTTGTCAAACTGATGACTACAGTTGCCCTAACGTTGCTTGTAAGTTGTTTCTTCAGATAAACTTAGAAACGTCAGGTAAACTTAGAAACAGTCAGATAAACGTGAATAGAAATTAGAATCTTTTTAAATAACAAGAAGTTTAGAGCCCGATAAATTGAAAACCTCTCCATGTATTTTTACTTCTAGACCCACGCCTGAACTGTGCTACAATCACAACTTCCCAATGCAACTCTGTTGCCTGGAGAACCATCATTGCTACTGATTGTCCATCTGCTTGTGGATTCTGTAACCAGGGAGGTTGTGTCGATGCTGTCACAAACTGTGCTAACGATCTCTCGATTTGTAACACCGTTGGAATGCAAGACTTCGTCAACTCCTACTGTCAGAAGACATGTGGTAGATGCTCATCCACAACAGCCTCCTCATCTGGGTCAACAGCTTCTTCTGGATCGTGTACCTCCTATACAGCTGACTCTAGCTCATCCTGTACCGCCTGGGCCGCCAACGGTTTCTGCACCAACACGTTCTATACCGTCGCTCAACGCAGAGCCCGATGTGCTACTACTTGCAAGCTGTGTTAATTTTCCAATATTTGAAATTTATATTCTCCTCTTCTATTTATATTTTGATAGACACAAACGACCTCAAGTGACCGGGAACTGACCATTCCAGTCAAGTACATACATATTTAATTGTATTTGTTTGAAAGTTTTTCAATAAATTTTTTTGTTATTGAACTATTAGTATAAAAGGGTGATCTTATCCAGAAAATTGACTAACCTTTAATTAAACTTTCACATCATCTGGATGACGTTGCAGCCTACACTTACTTGGGCCAATACCAAACAATCTGAAAGAGCGAAGGTTATGATTGATACAGATATTCAGGCAAGAAGAAAAGTGAAAGACGATGAACATTACTGTGATAAAAAAAGGAAGGATCTCTACAAGTCTTACAATAAAGAGAGCAACGATACATCAGCGAATTTATGAAATAAGCTGCCCAAAACTACTACCGTATTTACTGTAATAGTACGGCAGCTCTTTGTGTTTGGAAGCCTCTGATAAGCCGGCAGGAACATGAGAAGTTTTGAAAATAGCGCGGCAGCCTCTAACTGTATTACCACTTAATTTTTTCATTTTTCGTCCAATTTTCAGTATTTTTTCTGAAAATTAGATATGCGTAGTTCCGGAGTATTCCGTCCCACTATCCAGATAGGCAATTGGTCTCAAAACAAATCTGGTCTTTTAGAGGTAACCATACTTACCAAAAGTTTTCAAAAGTATAGAGTGGGACTATCTTACTCAATTCTTGCTACGAAATAGTGAAAATTTAGAATAATGACTCAACGAAAGAAAGAAGATTCTTATGTTTTTGTCAGCTTTGGATATGCCGTTAGACTTCAAAAAAATAATAGATACTGTAACTCACCATTCACGAATGTGTCAAAACCTAGAATGAGCTCAATCCGTCGGAATATTCCCGCGTAAAAAAGCTGAGCCAACAAGTTATGCCTAACACCCTCTACTATCATCAGATAGACTCTCTTCTAGACATAGAGAAAAGATCATTATGCATTGTTTCGATCGAGACACAAAACCATGTGATACAGTTTGCACCTGTACAAACGGTCGAAAGATGAAATAATTCAAAGGGGCATAAAGAGGTAGGAGAGAGTTTCATTGTAACAAAAAAGGGAATTCGGAATATGACAGATGTGCAAATTCTGGAGAATTTCGGAGGATTTGCAAGTATAAAAAGAGTGGATTAACACTCTTGAAATCATCAGCTCATCAGCTCATCTACTATTCAATAATGATCGCGTTGGTATCTATTCTCTTCGCCTCTTTCTTGGCTCCAGAAGTTTCGGCCGTTATTGGCGGTGACTTGAACTGTACCATCTACAACGGTACCCAGGTACGATCTATCTTCAAGGCCGAATATGACTTTAAAAAAACTTTTGGCTTGTAACCGTTCTCATTTTCTTGCTGCAACTACCTTTTTTCAGTTTGTCTGGACACCAGCTGCCGTAGCTTGCACCAACACCATCTCTGATTCATCCTGCGCAATTCTCTACCCAACTACTGACACTCTCGGATTTCCAGCTGCCGGTAACAACGCTGGAAGACCATTGGCCTGCTACACAACCGCCACAGTTACACCAGCCGCAGTTGTTGCTGATATGAAGACTGCCGCTTTGGCTTCATGCCCAAAAACTTGTGGATACTGTTGCAACACTGATGCCTACAATTGCAAGAATGTCGAATGTAAGTAATGTTTAGATCATCACCGAATTCGGGTTGATCTTTCAAGTGTGAATCTCAATAAAAATTCGGAAGCATTTCAGATCCACGTCTTACATGCGCTTCCATCACCACCGCCCAATGTAACTCGCCAGCATGGAGAACAATCATTGCCACTGACTGCCCATCAGCTTGCGGATTCTGCGGACAAGGAGGATGCGTCGACGCTGTCACAAACTGTGGAAATGACTTGAGCATCTGCCAAAACATCGGAATGCAAGACTTCGTCAATACTTACTGCCAAAAGACATGTGGAAGATGCCCATCTACCACCACATCTGGATATGGATCAGTAACTGGAGGAACCTGCACATCTTACATTGCTGATAGCTCAACTAGCTGTTCAGCTTGGGCTCAAAACGGTTTCTGCACCAACACCTTCTACACATACGCTCAACGTAGAGCAAGATGTGCAACCACATGCAGACTCTGCTGAGTTATTTAATATTTCACTTTGACCATAATTCTTTCAAGACTTTCACAATACTTACTAATTAATGGAACTGACCATTTCATTTGACTAGTGATCAATAAATACAATTCAATTTAAAATTTAAACAAAATTAAAAGTAAAGAACTCACCCAGATATAGTGGTTTTCCATGAAAATTGAATAATTTGTTTAGGACATTCATACGCTGACAAAAGTGCAAAATGAAGCGTTGACCATGCAATTATTTGGAAACAAGCTGACCAAACATATAATTTTCCGTATTCATCCAGCCGAGATCATCCTCCCCCTCGCTCAGTACATACACTTACACATGTATCTTTGTTCTAGCACTATTTGCACCTGTAACAACAAACTGCTCGGAAAACGAAACAAAAAATTTGTGCTTACAATTGAGTGCAAATGCAGATGTACAAAGATTGCTCAACGAGTATTTAAAGCGAATAAATTATCATTAAACACAGTTGTTCCACTAATAATTACAACTTAATCATGATTTCTTTGGTATCCGTGCTCTTAGCTGCTTTCTTAGCCCCAGAAGCCATGGCAGTAATTGGTGGTGACTTGAATTGCACCACTTATAACGGAACAGCTGTGAGTTTCAGGACAATATGCAAATAATAATAAAAATCATATCTCATTACAGTTCGTGTATTCCCCATCCGCCGTGGCTTGCTCGAACACCATTTCAGACACTTCTTGCGCTGTTCTCTATCCACCATCAAACACCCTCTATCCAGCTGCAGGAAATGATGCTCAAAGAGCCTATGCCTGCTATACAACTGCCACTGCAACCCCTGCAGCATTGATTGCTGATATGAAGCAAGCTGCGGTGGCAAACTGCCCGAAAACTTGCGGTTACTGTTGCCAGACTGATGCTTACAACTGTAGAAACGCTGTTTGTAAGTTAATACTTTTCTTGATAATTGTCTCATTCTTCAATTTTAGACCCACGTCTCAACTGTGCCACAATAACACTTTCCCAATGTAATTCTGTGGCGTGGAGAACCATCATCGCTCAAGACTGTCCAGCTTCCTGCGGATTCTGTCTGTCTGGAGGTTGTGTCGACGCCGTCACCAACTGTGGAAACGACTTGAGCATCTGCACCACAGTTGGAATGCAAGATTTTGTCAACTCTTATTGTCAAAAGACTTGCGGTAGATGTCCATCCAGCACCACATCAGCCTCTTCCGCTACCTCCTCATCTTCAACATGCACTTCATACATTGCTGATAGCTCAACCAACTGTGCCGCTTGGGCTGCTAACGGTTTCTGCACCAATACTTTCTACACATACGCACAACGTAGAGCAAGATGTGCAACTACTTGCAGACTTTGTTAATTCTATTGAATTATGTTTAATTTATGTTCTGATAATTTCGAGGAATCGGGTGGCTGTGGAACTGACCATTCCATCATTATGAAATAAATATATTTTATCAAAGTTTCTTCCTCTACTTCCTCTTCAAGCAGGGTACATACAGTGTAACTTATGATACTTTTTTGGTTTTCGGTTGTAAAAATTATAAGAAACTTAATGAGTATTATGAATTCGACTCTAAAAAACCTAATCCCAATCTAAAAATTTGAAAGACTTTTCATTGATTTCGGAATAGTACTGTTATCATTACTGTGTAAAAGCGGCGCCGTCTTCCAGATAGAAATAATTCGTTTTGTTAACTTGATGAAATAACTTGATAAATTTATTTACCGAATAAACATGACAGAACTATTCATAATTTGGATATTCTTTTTCATTTGGTTTAGACACAAAATTGGAAAGTTTTGTGTTAAAAACGTGTTAATTAAGCGAACCAAAAAACAAAAGAGATTTCAGACAGCCTTCTGGATTCAGACCTGTTATTTCAAAAGTTGTCCTCCTTTTTTTGGACCGCAGTGGTAAACAAAACCAGCAATTTGAACTGAAGTGTTTGAAAATCAGAAGTTCCTACAAGTGAATGTTATTTTGAGAATAAATTGTTTTTCTTTCAAAAAATCACACAGTTGTTTCAGAATTTCGGCATAATGCTATGCAATTTATGCAAAGTTGAGGTTATATTTCTTCTCAGATGTAACGCAGGGAAATCAAAAATTAGAAACTATGTTGCAAAGACGCCTACGTGCTTTAAGAGAAGATTACTAATTTTTTGCACCGAGATAGAATCTATTGTTTTCTCGAAACCGCCACCTCAATGTAAAAAATCTAATACAGTTTGCACCTGTTCAAACGGTCGAAAGATGACAGAACAATTAATGATTGGGAGAAACCGTGTGGAATTTGTCATGTATCGCTTGAATTCCTACAAGCCGCAGATGTGCAAAGATTGAAATTGGGAGTATAAAAGCGGAACGCGTTTTTGAATTCTCATTAAACACAGTTGTTCCACTAATAATTACAACTTAATCATGATTTATTTGGTGTCCCTGCTTTTCGCCGCGTTCTTAGCCCCAGAAGCCATGGCAGTAATTGGTGGTGACTTGAATTGTACCACTTATAACGGAACAGCTGTGAGTTTCAGGACAATATGCAAATAATAATATAAATCATATCTTATTTCAGTTCGTGTATTCCCCATCCGCCGTAGCGTGCTCGAACACCATTTCAGACGCTTCTTGCGCTGTTCTCTATCCAGCATCAAACACTCTCTATCCAGCCGCTGGAAATGATGCTCAACGAGCATATGCCTGCTATACAACTGCCACTGCAACTCCTGCAGCATTGATTGCTGATATGAAGCAAGCTGCTTTGGCAAACTGCCCGAAAACTTGCGGTTACTGTTGCCAGACTGATGCCTACAACTGCAGAAACGCTGACTGTAAGGCTCAATTTAGGGAGACAAAAGATTAACCATGAGCTTCAGATCCACGTCTCAACTGTCAAACAATCACTCTTTCCCAATGTAACTCACCAGCATGGAGATCAATCATCGCATCTGATTGTCCATCAGCTTGTGGATTCTGCCTCTCCGGTGGATGTGTCGATGCCGTCACCAACTGTGGAAACGACTTGAGCATCTGCACCACAGTTGGAATGCAAGACTTCGTAAACACCTACTGTCAGAAGACCTGTGGTAGATGCCCATCCAGTACTACCTCCGCATCTAGCGTTACAACCTCTACCGGAACTTGCTCATCCTACATTGCTGATAGCTCAACCAACTGTGCCGCTTGGGCTGCGAACGGTTTCTGCAGCAACACCTTCTACACTGTCGCTCAACGTAGAGCTAGATGTGCAACTACTTGCAGAATTTGCTGAGCAGTCTTAATTAAAATTTCTACCAAAGGATTATGACATACTTATATTTATTGTTAATTTGGAACTGACCATTCCAATTCTTGTGACTAGTTGATAAATATAAATTTTCAAACTATACCTCAAATTAGTGGAAACTCACCTGCAACATGTTTATTTGAGTAGCTTTTGTTCTATCGAAGACCTTGTATAATTAAATACATCAAGGGGTTTTTGAAAGCATAGCTGAAATATGAAAGAATCAAATTGAAGTCGGGCTTTAAAGGTTACCATCACATATATTGCGGAGTATAGATGTCAAGATGTTTGAAAGCCAGAAACGGCCAGTAAACTGTCCCGTTTAATCATGTGCACTACAATTTTCTTTTGTGTTCACTGAGAGACTGATTGGAAAATATGCTATTAATCTCAAAACTGTTGAATGTTTCATTTTCTTCCACTGCTATTATAATCCAACCGAAAGTGGGTAACTGCAGAAACAGAGTTCTAGGGGATTGAACAAATTCGCGCTTTGACGGTACATTTCAATTAGTAGATGGATTTAATTCTTCGTACTTTTCGATTTACTTTTTTAAAAGTATTCGACATGTATCTAATGATTATCTCTTTGTTCACAATAATTTCTACACTACTCGAGTGTTCTCGCCAAGCCTTAGCCCCTCTCTGGCCCAGGTATTTTTCAATAGTTCAACAAAACTTTTCTTATGAATGATTGACTAGTTCGCTTCAAATGGTGTTGCTCTTTGTGATACTATTAAAATCATCTGACATTGTGGTAACTGTGGCTATAGTTAAAGGAACTATCGAAAGACTATTCATTTCGAAAAAATACTTTAGGGAAAAATACTCACCATCAACATACGACTGCTCCCTACAGTGTCCGCGACACGAAATGGATATGAAATGAAAACGCGTTGATTAGCTTTCCAGCTAGTCAAACAAACTGCACACACCATACTGTAAATGATCTATTCATACTACATGCAACATCGTCTGTTCAAATGTAACGTTTTTCAAAATTAGCGAAAAATCGAGAAAATGCAGATGAACAAAGAAGAATGCAAAGAAATGAAAGAGTATAAAAGGCGTAGTATTCCAATTTGTATTATCATCCAACAATGTCTTTCACTTCTCTTCTCATCATCGCTTTCTTGGTATCTGGAGTCGCTTCCGATATTAAGGTGGATTTCAACTGCACTTCTTATGACGGAACGGATTTCGTGTATACTCCCGCTGCGGTCGCTTGCGAAGATGCTCTTTCTACCCCTTCATGTAAAGCTATTTATAAAGAGAATACTGCTCAAGATGGTTGGCCGACTGCAGGAGGGAAGTCTCCTCGTCCATTTGCTTGCTACACAACTGGAACCGCCGTTACTGATCCAATCGTGCAAGATATGAAAGTTGCCTCTCTTACTAACTGTGCCAAAACTTGTGGATTATGCTGCCAAACTGACGCCTACAATTGTCCAAACGTTAATTGTAGGTTTCTTCTTGCCTTCTTTCTTCTATCAAAATAGTTTTCAGTCCCTCGTATCAACTGTAACACCATCACCAGATCTCAATGCACTTCAGTAGCATGGCGAACAGTTATTGCTCAGGACTGTCCTTCTGCATGTGGATTCTGTAACCAAGGAGGTTGTGTCGACGCCGTTACCAACTGTGGAAACGACTTGAGCATTTGTAACACGGTTGGAATGCAAGACTTCGTCAACACCTACTGTCAAAAGACCTGCGGTAGATGCCCATCCAGTACTACCTCCGCATCTAGCGTTACCACCTCTACCGGAACTTGCTCATCCTACATTGCTGATAGCTCCACTAGCTGCGCCGCCTGGGCCGCTAACGGTTTCTGCACCAACAACTTCTACACCGTCGCTCAGCGTAGAGCCAGATGTGCTACTACCTGCCGACTCTGCTAAACAATTATTTATTTTTTGACATTAATAAGCCGACAATCTCACATTTAATTATTCCCACTTGGAATTGACCACTCCATTTCAAATAAATTATTTATAGCGGTGATTTGAACAAAAATTGATCAGATTTCAAGGAAAGACCCAACCGAATGAATGATAAAAGCTAAGAGAATACTAAAATGGTCTTATGGCAGTTCTTAATTATATTCTTCTTTGTTACAGTTTTCATACGCCAGAATTTTTTCAAGCAGTTGAAAAGGTAAATTATGAAAAGAATCGGGTCATTCAGGGGTAATACTTTTGAAAAACGTAAAAAGGACACACATTCCGTCCTAGATTTTTCAGGTAATAATAGTTGCGAGAAATAAAACTTTATTACTTTGGTGAAAATCTGCTGCAAATTCTCTTTATTTTATTTCCCACGGTGGCATATTTTATTTGTTCAGCCATTATTCTCCTACTAATCATCTAATTTGAGGTCAAAGACTTCACACCTTGACATAAACCTGAAGAAAGCTGGTTCAATAAACCATTTTGAGTATGATTTTGTCGGCATCTCTTAATTTTACTTGTTCTTCTATATTGTGTCATTTGAGTACGGAGAGTTTACAATTTACGTGCCGCCTGTGTAAATTAGCTTATGCCATTCAACTTTTGGTCTCATTGATATAAAAGGAAATGATGAAAAGTGCTACTTTAATTTTCGGCTCAGTTGTAAATCCCAATTGTTGAGAATGATTGCTTTACTCTCAGTCCTCATTGCACTTTTGGCTCCACAAACTAATGCTCTTATCTCGGGAGACCTCAATTGCACAACTTACAATGGAACATTTGTAAGTCTTTTTTTTCTGTTTATTACATATCAAGCAGTTTTAGTTCGTTTACTCTCCGGCTGCCACTCAATGTTCAAACGCCATTGGTGACTCATCTTGTGCAGTTCTATACCCAGTAGCTGTGGCAGCCGATGGGTATCCTGCGCCGGGAAATAATGCTGAAAGACCACGTCCGTGTTATACTACTGCTGCCGCCACTCCGGCTGCTGTTGTTATGGACATGAAGAAGGCTGCTCTGGATAATTGTGCCAAGACCTGTGGATTATGTTGTCAAACTAGTGCATACAACTGTGCTAATGTGGCTTGTGAGTATCTCATTTCCCAATCCCATCTTTGATACACTTTTTCAGATCCTCGTCTCAACTGTGCCACAATAACTAGTTCTCAGTGCCTTTCTTCAACATGGAGAGCTATCATCGCTGTCGATTGCCCATCAGCTTGCGGATTCTGTAATGAGGGTGGATGTGTGGACGCAGTTGTTGATTGTGCCAATGATCGCTCCATCTGTACGGCGGTTGGAATGCAAGATTTTGTCAACTCCTACTGCCAAAAAACATGCCAGCGATGTTCTTCCACCACGACAGTTAGATCTGGAACGGGAACTTGTTCATCCTACATTGCTGATAGCTCCAGCAGCTGCGCCTCGTGGGCTGCAAACGGATTCTGCAGCAATACGTTCTACACCGCGGCCCAAAGAAGAGCCTACTGCGCTACTAGTTGCAGAATTTGTTAGAGGATCAATGGCAGTACAAGATACACATATAAATCACGGGTTGACGACATTATTATAATTCCATGTGAAAATTGTTGATTTAAGTCTGACCACCTTAATAAACGATTTCTTAGATATTTAATCGCTTTGAGTTTAACAGTATTCATATTATTTCATATGCGAGGAATCTAAAATCCGGACGTTCCAATAGATAAAAAAGGATATTTATAACTTCGAAGTTGTCAGGATTATTTACATTTATCAGTGCCGTCTGACACGTTATGAAAATAAACATAAAAAGAGTTTTTACAACAAACCATGTTATTACAGTACCGTGGAAAAGTATACGAACCGGGCCGATTTTTACCGTACTTTGATCCAATCGGGAAAAAATGTTTCTGAATTGAATGAACTTATCAAAACTCATTTTTAATCGTTTTTCATAATCCCATCAAGTTTCGTGTCGATTGGATCATCCAAAGTTAAGATACGGTCAAAGCGACCTGGTTCGTATAATTTTGAACGGCACTTTATATTGTTTAACAAACATTGGTGCTGTGACTTTTGTATTGAAATAACTAGTAAACATCATAGATATTTACAACGTCGTTCGGTACAAACTCCTAAGATTAGAATTCTTGACACGATATAAGATCCGATATTGTGCTCTCGAATAAGAGGTTATCGACTAGCTTTTTTCGATTAGATTTTCTTGATTGTCGAAAAAATATATTCTTAAAGTTATCGAATCAATACAAGGTCAATTTCCAAAGTGTTGTTTATAAAATATTTGTATGTATTTCGAAAAACTGTCCACAAATCAATTCAACAGCTACGCAAATTGACATAGCCTCGTTTGATCTTGGAAAACGTTACTGTAAGCAACTTGTTTATTACTTTCGAACTTGGCACCGGATGCCTCCATCGACCTCCCGTTTATCCGTAACCTGATCAAACACGTAGATCGAAAATCACTCGTTCATTCATAAATGCTTTAAAAGGATTCTTCAAATCAAAAATTGTTCATTTCAAATCATGCATCTGATTTTTTCATTGGTGGCATCATCATTACTTTTGTCCGGTGTTTCTGCCGTGATTAGTGGTGATTTGAATTGCACAATTTACAATGGCACCCAGGTGAATTTTTTTGATTGCTGTTATACATGAGCTATACAGTTCATATAGTTCTCTTTGGATGTTATATAAATAATCTTTCAGTTCGTCTACACTCCTTCTGCAGTGGCTTGTCAAAACGTGCTTTCTGATAAATATTGCAATGTTGCGTACCCGTCTACAAATTCTTGGTTAGGATATCCATCAGAAAACAATGATGTACAAAGACCATTACTATGCTACACACTTTTCACAGCAACTCCAGCTCCAACAGATGTCGATGCTAAAACTGCCGCAATAGCACATTGTCCAAAAACGTGTGGCTACTGCTGCCAAACTAGTGCTTACAACTGCAGAAATGTTAACTGTAAGTTGTTAATTTATGTTAACTTTTAAATTAAAAGTTTTACAGACCCCCGGCTATCGTGCTCTACTGTTACAAAAAGTATGTGTCAATCAGTCGCCTGGCGTCAAATTCTAGCCGAAGATTGTCCGAATGTCTGTGGTTTTTGTGATCTGAACGGATGTATTGATGCGGTCGTCGGTTGTGACAACGATATTTCGATTTGTAATGCTATTGGAATGCAAGAATTTGTGAACCAAAACTGTAGAAGAACTTGTAACAGATGCTCCCTGGCAACACCCAAACCATGTAATGGATAACATGTTCTCACAAGTCAATTCATTTATTTTGCTTGAGTTTCTTTTAGACAAATGAATTTTTCTTCAGTGCTTGATCTCTAGTTTGCGAAGGCAGGCTATTAAACCAAATGTCCCCCACAATTTTCAGCCATTCCTGAAAGTGTGAGTCAAATGAAAAAGAGAATGGATGATATTTCTTCAAGTCAAGAAAAAAAAATTTAAGAAAAAAGAATAGAACGTGAATAATTATTATGTCAACATATTCTGCATGTTCTAGAACAATACGCCTTCCTCTGTGCCAAGGTATAAAATGTGTTGGTACAGAATCCATTCACAGCCCATGAAGCGCATGAAGAACTGGTATCTGGATTGTATGAGGTGCAGGTGCTCAATAATACAGATCTTGTTGTGGTGGTGGATGGACATCTATTGCATGTTTTTTGACAGTACTGATTCACAAAATCTTGCATTCCGACGCTATTACAAATGGAAACGTCATTGGCGCAGTCGAGAATAGTGTCAACACACCCACCATCGTTGCAGAAACCGCAGGAAGCCGGGCAATCTTGTGCAATGATGGTTCTCCACGCAACCGACTCACATTGGGATTTTGTGATTTTTGCACAATCAAGCCGGGGATCTAGAAATTTCGGTTGCAATTTCTTTGACGTGAATATTATCACAGTAATGTTTGTTTACAATTTTCGACTTACATGCAACATTTGAGCAACTATAGGCACTAGTTTGGCAACACAACGCACAGTTCTTCGGACAACTTGCGATTGCCGCTTTTTTCATATCATCCACAATAGCAGCCGGTGTCACTTTCGATGTTGTATAACATGCTAATGGCCTATCTTGAAACTGATCCGCTGCCGGATAGCCTCCAGAATCTGGATAGAGAATGTTACATGCTGAATCTGATAAGATGTTGGAACATGCAAGAGCAACAGGAGAGTACTTCCACTGAAAAATTTAATCAAATTGAATAACAGAAAGAAAACAGACCCGATCGATGCTTTGGTCATAATAAGTACAGTTATAATCGCCATTTACCCTACCGGAGGCGTAGGGAATGAATGCTACCAAAAGTATGATGTTCATACTGAAATTGGGAAAAAACCTGAATGTCCCACAAAATTGTCTAATGGTATCAGACTTTATAATTTTTTTCAACCACTCCTTCCTTTTTGTAGTAAATTGGACCATGTTGGTACATCTGTCCAACAACGTTATGTTTGGTTTTTTGTTCATAACATGCACGAACATAATTCAAAAAAGACGCCGATCTTTTGTCGATGAATAGTTTGGCAGCTAGATAAACAACAATTATCCTGTGCCACCATGCCAAGAAACTGAAAGAACACGGAGCAGAAGTAAGTTATCTCCTGAATAATGTTACCCTTGTTTTCTTCTTTGCGTGCCCTTTTAGTCAAGTAGTTTTTCTTTTTGTTTTAGTCAGTTTCTTAAAAATTTTTTATTTAGATCCAATTCTTAGATAAGTGATTATGAGTTACGAATTTGTGATTTATGTGTCATGTTTCCAAGTAAAAGTCTTCACAGTACTCTAGAATGTTTGGATCGGCCAAAGTTCACTTTCAAGTTCAAAAATCCAACAACAAATAAAATGTTTATTAGCCTACTCAAATAATTAATTGCAAACTGCATCTAAAAATAGAGTTTTTGTGGTCGAATTGGTATACACTGTAAATAAAAAGGCTACCCGGTCCAACAAACGGATACAGTACTCTTACGAGCGGTGTAGGACGACAAGCTGCACAAAGAATGAACTAATTTTTCAAACAAAAATTTTAATCTTACCAAAAAAAATAATAACTGCTCATTTTCCATACACAATCTCCTCCAAATTCTTATTATTATCTCGAATCTCTTTCATGAACTTCCATCTTCCGTTTTGAAAACTATCTCTCATTTCTCCACGTGGATATCCAATTCGATAGTGTCGTTCTGGATGATCCAAGGTATACGGTTCCCATTCGACATTATCCTTACCATTGGGATTTCTATAAATAATGTTTGTACAACCAATAACAGAGCTACCGTAATCATGTTTCTCCTCCCAAACAGTTCATAAATGCTTACCCAAACTTCGCGAAGTTAGTATACATAGTCGTCATCTTGTCAATCATCTTCCAGTCGGCTTCATCTGGTTCGAAACTACTATACAAGCCTTCCCCAAGAATATAACGAAGATCAGTGCAGTGAGTAGGTCCAATGAATGGCATCATCTCTTCCAGACCTCCAAATCCACGCTCGTTAACATAATCAAACACGTAAAACCATACGTTGTTACCGTATTTGAGACTGTCTTGAGCTGTTGCTATAGCACCACCATTAAAAATGCTGTCTCCGAGATACTGCAATGAATTTATAAATTATTCCAAGATGTGACATCCTTACATCAACTAATCTCTCCTTCATTTCGGCTTCATTTTTCACATTTTTTTGTATAAAACTCGTAAACTTTCTTCCTTGTCTCTTCGAAAGCCTCGCCTGTATCCTCTTTGTTTGATGACCATACCAATTCTTTTAAAATAAGTTCTGCAGGTCTTTTGTCTCCAGTAAACATGAAAAACAGTCCCTCGTGCTCCGCCACTCCAACCATCACTGATTTTTTCGGTGCTTCTTTTCTCAGTTCTTCAAGTGGCTTTGGGAGGAAATCGCCATCGATATTTGGTTGATAAATGAAATATCCTGTGACCGGAAGTTGGAATCCTCTCATTTCAGAAATTTCTTCAATTGGTTTGTGCCTCAGCCAGTTTAAAACTTCTTGAGAGTCCATACTACCATCGTATCCAATATGTCGAATGTATTCCAGGCACGCCTTAGCCTCATTTTTAGCAGTGCGGCATGCGAATTCACAGAGAGCGTTGCCAGACATAGGAACAACTTTGTGAAAAAGATCTGGAATGAAAACAATATATGAATCATCATCAAATTCAACCAACCTCGTGAATGTGGACTCAATGATAACATATCTACACTGACACCTCCTGCACTCTGCCCAAATACAGTCACATTGTTCGGGTCACCTCCAAAAGACGCAATATGTTTCTGAACCCATTTCAATGCCAATGTTTGATCCCAAAGTCCAAAATTTCCACGGCAAACGTCATCACCGGTGGTGAAAAAGCCGAGGATTCCGACGCGATAATTCAAGGTGACCATGACGGCATCTTTAAGTGGTAGGGTTCTGAATACAATCTGAATAGTTACGTGGCTAACATAGAAATTTCACCCTGAAATGGAATAATCACAATAATCTCTAGAAGCGGAAAGTTCGAATCCTCCACCATGAACATAGATCATCACAGGATACCCATTTGGAAAATCCTTGGACTTCCATCTCGGAGTAAAAACATTTACAGTAAGACAGTTAGCTTCATCGGGTATGTCGTCCTTCTTGAAATTAATCATTTCTGGGAATGCTCCAGATTGTGGGCACCGTGGCCCATATTTTGTGCAATCTTTTGTTTCAGTCCATATGTCAGCTGGAACTGGTTTTTTGAAGCGGAGTTCTCCAATCGGTGGCTTAGCATATGGTATCCCGAGGTATCCATCCACAAGTTTTTCATCCTGAAAATCAGTAACATATGCGGTATATTCTGATGAATTTTCTCATAACTTACATGTCTATAAACATTTCCTCGAATCGGTCCACACGAAGCGTCCAACTTCTCTGGATGTTGTTCTCGTTCCAAATGTGATAAGTGTCCTCCCATCGTTCTCACATGTAATATCAACGTTTACTTATATACTGCAAATTTTCGGTTTGTCAACCACGTGGTTGATAGGAGGGGTTCATCGAGGCCGAATCCAATTTGATAAGGTTTTTCTCACCGGAAAAAATATAATGATCATAAAAAGTGTATAGACTACATAAAAATTTATAGCTTCAGGCACAGTCGATCAGACTGAAAAACAAACTGTATGATAAGACTACATGAAAATAATAAAATTGTGATAATAGTCATTATTAGTTTGACTCATTGAAATCAAAAAAATATATGAAAACTGATACTTGATAATAATCATTGATTTTCCTTGTTAATTCAATCATTCTCTGTTTCTTATATGTCAATCAAACACCACAAGGTTACCTTCAGAAGAAAAAGTCACGCTTGAAGATTTAAAAGATTGCGTTTAACAGCAGTGAACCCTGAGTTAAGATTTTGAGAGGATGAATTCATTTAATAGAACAGAACTTATGCGCATGGGAAATGCTTGCCTGAACGAATTCTGTTCTTGAAACTTAGATATTTGAATGCATTTCTGAAGTAGACACCGAGATTTGAATCAAGATGTGTCTACTTCTTAACGGAGATTATATCAATAAAGAATCACGGGTGGACAAAATGAAACGAAATACTTGATTTTCATCTTTTAGATTCCAATTACTTTGTTTCCGTAGTCTACATTAATTTTTTTATAATTCCAAATGGCATTTATTACAGTACGGTATTAAAAAAAAGCGTTATACATGAAAAAGAGTGAATTTTGCTTCACGATAACAAAATGTCTTTGATAACAGTATCAAATTCTCTAAAATTGAAAACATCGGAAACTCTAGTCTGATTATAAATTGCTTTAATTCCACATCGAATTGAGCTTATCAATAACATAATTTCTCCGAATCTCTCTTCTGCACGGTCCGGAAACTTCTTGAGGGAGTGCTCCATCAGCTCTTCCATGCATTGAGTGTGTACTGCTGCCACGTATCCTTCCTGGCCAGCGTAGACTGCGCGTTTAGAGAATGAAGCTAAAAATGAAAATTATTCAGGTAAAAAACCACTTTTAAAACTCACGAGTCAACAATAAGACAGTTTTCAAAGCTGCACATTCAACTTCATCAATTTCTAAGTCTCTGAATGGACTTGCCACGCAATGCAGAAGCTCAGACACAAACTTTTCATGGTACTCTGCTTTTTTGTTTGTGGTTCCTTCGATTTCCAATTCTTCGGAAACCCCCAAAAAGTAGTCTGGATGCATGAATGAGTTGTTTTGCAGCAACCAGAATCCTTCTTGAGACTCTTTCGCTGTTTTAAATCCTTGATCCACTAGAAGAAAAGCGAAACCGTATTCCGCCAGAATACTCTGTTTTGATTCGATTGATAACCGTTTGAATGGTTTTAGCTGACGACCCCATTCGGATGCTTGATTGATAGACAGTTTGAGCATAATGTTGACATCATGAGATTCTGCACGTCTTGGATGGGTAGCCTGAAAACAAACGCTGTTGAGTAATATGATATGTAGACTCTCACCAATCCATGATCAGCAAAATATTGAAGTGATTTTGAATGTTGCTCGTTTTGCAATTGAACTAGACTTTGAAGAAGGTTGTCTTTCGATTCTGTGTTTTCTCAATAAATTTTAATTCAATTGTACAGTACTAACCATCAATAGTTATTTCATAGTTTGCTGGTATATCAATGAGGTTTCTCAAGTTTGCCTTGACGTCTAGAGGATTACGTGGTCCGACGAGATCGCGGCGTTGAATGGCCTCGGGTCTCATTCCAACTCTCAAACATTTTTGAAGTCTACAGTATCTGCAGGCACATCGATATTCTGAAAGAATAATAATCAACGATTCTAAGTCAACCAGGATATTTACCATTTGTAATATTGCAATTTCCTTCTTTCAAACATTTAAAAACAGAACTTCTCACGATTGCTCTTCGAAAGAAAACAATGCATCCAAGGCAACCAGGTGCTCCATAACGGCTACTATTAACAACATCATTCCCACAAACAGCACATTCTTCCGGAGCGGATAAAGAGTTCGGTGATGATGCAGATGAAGATGAGGATGAGAAAACATCTTCAGAAATATCCATGTTTTCGAATGGAGTCATTTCTATTATAAGAATAGAATTTAAGCGGTAGTTTGATAGAAATAATACTGTGAATTATGGACACGATTTTATATAGGTGTGAACACACGAGGTCAGATAAAAAATAGAATAGACAACTTGGGCGGATCCAAAAATTCATTTAATTTTTTGAATTTTCAAAAAAAAATCTGCGGAGATCCAAATCTATCAGAAGTTCAAGAACTGAATGGAGTTTGAGGGCAACTTGTGTCTATTACATGAAAAGTAAATGACATGATGTCTTGTTTTCTGATGATGGAATATTAAATCTGTAACTTGACGACACCGATTATATTAATCCAAAGCTCTAAGGTTTTTTAACGTTCAGTTTCTAGAAAAAAATTATTAGTAGTTTACTTTTTTAAATTAGAAAGTGTTAGTTGAATTTCAACATCGTTTTCAAAATGTTTATTCGATTCTCAAGGAACTATAAACTATGAAATTCTGATCTGCATTTATTCATCTGTAATTATTCAGATTTGAATCTCCAAAAATATATTCGATTTCTAGAAAAAGTTCTTTTTTTTTTTCAAATTCCAAATTTCCGAGAAAACGTAGACTATTCCTCCAAGATGTGCGCGGTAGATAGTATTATGTTCAAGAGTTCACAAATTACTTTGTGAATGAATTTATGTATGGTCACAAATAGCAGGAAGGGATTACCGACAGTAGGTTTCATTACTAATGAATTGATTAAATGATTGAGTAAACGCTCTCAATGAAAACTCTAAGAGGCTTGAGATTTTCCAGTTTTTATTTTTTGAATGAAGTCGATCCAGAAAATTGAAAACTTTTTTTCTATATTTCGGAGACCCGCGAAAGTTCCATTTTCATGAACATCGAAAGATCCTGGATGGAGAGAATTTTCCAAAGATGAATATCATTATGAAAGCAATACAAAATCTGAATTATGGAACATAAAAAAATAAATTCACTACATTAGATCTTGTCAGTAAATTTTCTCGAGAATCATGATTTACCGAAATCTAAAATTATTTCGGGGGCTGAATTCAGTTCGGGGAAAGAGATTTCAAGTAAAATATATACTGAAAGTATTTCTTATGTTACGAAAAATGGAAGCATGAAAACTGAGTACCTACCACATTGAAGTTATTTTCTAATGCATAATTTTACCCTTTCAATAAAAAACTCAGTTCCTGTTCAGCCATAAAACACGTCAATGGAAGGACTACTACAAACCATGAAATCGGCGACCTTCATGGAAATTCTCATTCTTACATATTTTTGAGCGATCATAAGATCTTATCCTCTTTCTCCAAGAATGAACAGAACAGAAATAAACGAGACAAAAAAAAAGACAAAACCAACCTACATTTACTGTTGTAATGAAGACAAAAACGGTCGCTGTTTCTAGAAGTTTATTTCTCTCAGATGAGCTTAAATGGAAAACAGATCACAATTTTTATGATACAGAAACACAAAATTGGCTAGAAACGGCTAGAAAACTGTAACAATTTGATTAGTTAGTGAGCAAAACGTTTCCGATCCATTGATAAGAAGAGTTTACTAGACTAGATAATTTCATCTCGAAATATGATGAACCGGATGGTTTCGATTCTGAAAATGGTCTTAAAATCAGATAATCATCGGAAATCCGTTACCTTAATTCTATCTTATTATCCATGGAATATCTAAATTCTCTGCTAACGTACAGAAGTAGCTTTCCAATGCTTTAGTCACAGAAAGCATAATTCGAGTAGTGATAATTTATATTTTCTATTCTATGAAGTAGCAGCATTCATCGAAGAAATGTCATAAATTGAAACAATTTTCTTTCTGCAAATCACGGCATTCCTGAACAAATTAATGCAAAAAATGGCGATAAGTGGCTCCAGAGCAGGATAAATAGCAGTTGAGGCAGCAGCAGAACTCGCCAAAAATCCAAGATTGATCTCGAAAAGTGGGAGAAAAAATGAGAGACCAACTGGAGCATACATCAAAACAACTGGGAGGATGGTCTAAAACTTGAACGAATGAAATTGATTGATATAGTCAGTTATACCTGTAATGTTAAAGTAAGAAACAACTGATTATTTAATGCGGCTGTTTGTTTGCTCAGTGAGGTTCGAAGATCTTTCATTTGTCGATACGTTTTCATGCCACAGTAAAATATTGTTGAGCAGCAAATTACCTGTGAAATTTTGTTTGAAATTACTGTGAAAAGTTAAAATGGGAGTCTAATAAATATAGTTCATGAAACGTTGGTAAGAAATCTGAAGAGTTGCTTACCATTAATCCAGTCAATCCTAACGATGCCAAGCAATCTTTCAAACACCACTGACGCTTTCCTTCTTTGCCAATACTCCAATATAATCCACTAGCAAACATCAGTTTCTCTGAATCCTCTCCATAATTTTCTAGAAACGGAACTTTCAGCATTTGTCGTTTTTCAGGAGTAATTGTTAATCCGAAGTAGCAGATAAAAAACCAGGTCGTCGAGATAATTACAGGGAAAATGAACAACAGTAAGATTTTAGGACCATCTATATATGGTCGGTAGTGATGCCTATTTTAAATTAATTATGATATCTAAGACAAATTTCTTGGCTTACTTGCAAATGATAATGTATCGAAATATAAATTCAGTACAAAGAAGCGAGATACATAAACCAAACGAAGCCCCAAACATGCCTAGAAATAATGATGACTTGACCTTCGAAACAATAACTTACACACTAAAACGTATCCATACCAATCGGTATATCTGAACGGACCATGATTTATAACTAGGTACAACTGTTTTTCAATTAAAACAAGTGGATGAGTTATAATATCTACACAGTTATATACCATCGAGTAAATCGAAAACGTCGACATCAAATAACGGAACGATCCAAGTAGGTTTTTTGCTTTTTTGAAGATTAGCCAAAGTAAAATCAGATTAGTGAATTGAGAAAAAGCAAAACTGAGAAATTGAATTGTGTGGATGATAACATACATGATTTGTTTGAGAAGAAGAAAAAAGAATGTGAATGAAAGTGAACATAAAAAAGATATAAGTACTTGGTAAACGGAAATTAACTACGTTGGTGTTAATCGAAAAACAACATATAAAATAATTTTCAGAAGACTTATAGTAAGTTTGATAAAATATTGAAAAATGAAAATGAACCATTATCAGGGGGGATTCCTTCTATTTGATTTTCATTCCATTTCAAAGTTGATCATTTGATATTTCATAACTTTCATTCATAATTGAGGTCAATGACTACTAAGATTTTTGAAATTGTCAGATTTTACAGTAACCCCTTTATTATAATTGTATTCAATACTATTTTTCAATGCCCCTTTTTGGGGGCAATTATATTAGAGGTTTTACGATAAATAGAAAGTCCCTCATTTTTCTATTTCTTTCTCAGATAAAAAACCATTTCTGACCTGATGATTGGTGTCTTCTGCTTAATTCCAAGATGAGATTACTGTCTGCATAACAACAAAAGAATGAAACAAACAAAACACTTGTCCCCCTTTTCCGATGACTATCTTGACCGTTGATTCATTAAAAGAATTCAAAATGACAACAATAATGTAAAATTTTTCATTGAAAGTCATTATAAATAGGTTTGAGATAAAATGAATGAGATTTCTTTGTGATACATTTTTGTTAGAAGATAACATAAATTAAGATGGAATATAAATGGACCCGAATAAAAAAGACATGAATAAATTAGGATAAGAAAATGTTTCGAACACTTGGATCAAAAGTCATCAAATGGAACATATCCGATACTCTCGTTTGATTATAGATTGCCTTCACTCCGCATCGAATTGAACTGATCAATAGAAGGATTTCGCCGAATCTCTCTGGACCGTTTCCAGGAGACTTTTGAGCAGAGTGCTCCATTAGTTCTGACATACACTTGCTGTGAAGGTACTCGATATCTTTGTAGGCAACTTGACCCGGAAACGATGCTGAAAAATAGTGAGCATGTAGAAATATAATTAAATCAAAAACTAGAAACCAATTACTTTTTAATCAGTTTACACTATTAATACAAGAAACAAAAAATAACTCACGAGTCAGTAAAAGTACTGTTTTTAAAATGGCACATTCGAATTCGTCGATTTGCAACTTTTTGAACGGATCACTCACACACTTCACCAATTCCGTGACAAATGCGAAATGAAATCTGTAATTAGGTTTATGTTAATTGGTTCAATAATGAACAGCAGACTATAAATACGATTATACGACGTCATGAAGCTAAGATTCTTCGATAGAGTCTAGTATCTCTTGTCTATACGAAATTAGGTTTTTACATCAATTATCGGATGTCATTCTACTGTAACTGGATCGAGGTTCTAAGAAACCGATTACTACACTAGGTTACTGTAAGAATCATAGATCTTGTGATTTCTGTTAGATCTCGAACATACAATTCCAAAAATATACTTACTCTGCCTTTTGCGTTGCATTCTCTTTCATTGCATCTTCTTCTGAAAGTGCAAAAAAATAGTTTGGATGCATGAAAGTGTCATTTTGAAGTAACCAGTAACCATCATCAGCCCGTTGAGCAGTCTTGTAACCTTGATCAATCAACAAGAATCCAAATCCAAACTCCGATAAAACCAGATTTCGTTCCTTCTGGCTCAAATTACGGTACGGTTCAAATCGACTTCCCCACTCATTTGCATTCTCCAATCCCAATTTCAAGACGAAATTGATGTCGTTAGCACGGGCTCTTCTGTGATACCTTCCATACGTTTTCATAAGTACACAACCATTCACATCGATATGGTGAATACTGTAGGCGTCATGTTGAGCACGTTGATCGCGTTGAAGATGAAGAAGAGAATCGATGTCGAATGGTGCAGTAGAAGATTCTGGAAAGAATTATGGTTAAATGATTTCTGAATTTTTTCATTTCCAAAAATAATAACATACCTCCATTGTCATCGCTATCCACACTGGACGCAGGACTCGGCGAATAATTTATTGTAGTATCAAGGGATTGACTCATTTCGTTTTCTGGCATGATTGCTCTTGGTTTTCTGGGTCCCAGAAGATCTCGACGTTGGATGGCTAGAATGAATGAATGGATTAATACGAAGAGATCAATATAATGACGTCATAAAAGAGCAGATGGTTAGGGTGAAGGATTAGAGGGACCGTTGTTTTGTTGAACTGGTTCACTGAGCTGTGATCAACGAAACAAGAATATGACAGTTCTGAATGGTATTCTAGTAAAGTGCTAGCAAAGCATTGACATAATATTTAAATTCACAATGCGTTTCTGGATTTGTCTCTTTCGCTTTGTGTTTTTTTGAAAATCTGTTTGTGTTCACAACCCCTTTCATGTCAGCATTTCTAGAAGTGATCTCATCATCTTTCGCCACATGAAAGGCGGTAACTACGGTATTTTCACCGATAGCGATTGGATGGTTTACGTGTGTTGTCCTCACCACTTCTCACCAGAAGAATAAGGAGAAAGAACTGCGTAAAAAAGATTGAAAAGATTGTTGTCTTTCTCATGTTTCGGGCAAAGATACTTTTTTGCATGAAATCCTTTGGAACTACATTTGTATGTATGCATGCCGATTCAGTGAAAAATATGTGTAGGTTCAACTGGGGCGAGGTGGATGATTGATAGGATTGGATAATGTTTCATTATCTTTCTCTTATCTTAAGCTTCAAATTCAATGAACTAAAAGAGACTTGACTACAGTAATCCAGTACAATGGGCAACATTTGAAATTTTTTTTTCCTAACATATGTGGTTCGGTTTCAAGTTCCCCTCCCTCCTACTTTTGATTTTTCTTCAAACTTACGAACCTTCCGGTTTCATTCCAACATGAAAACATTTTCGCAAACGACAGCATCGGCAGACGCATCGAGAGGCTGGAAAGAAAAACACGATAAATCAGGATGTCTCTTCCACCAATACACATACCAAAGGTGATCACACAATTGCCTTTCTTCCAGCATTTGTATTGCGACTTGTTGATGACCGCACGTCGAAAAAACACAATACATCCGAGACACGCAGGCGCACCGTACCGACGTCCATTAACGGCGTCACCGCAGACGGCACACGTTTCAGATGAT
Organism: Caenorhabditis wallacei; assembly: GCA_963932035.1. NCBI lineage: Eukaryota > Metazoa > Nematoda > Chromadorea > Rhabditida > Rhabditidae > Caenorhabditis > Caenorhabditis wallacei. The sequence goes on along the minus strand of OZ009932.1, from coordinate 11,982,980 downwards.
GTTGACGCTGATGATGACATCGATGACGTTGATTCGGCTGGAGATGATGAGGAAGAGGGTCGTGGATCCAGAAATGATGATGTTAGCATCGTTTGAAAGTGCTGAAATGAGAGATTTGAAGTTTTTTGGTTTGTGAATGAAAAGTGACTTGACGCGGAGAGGAAGGAGAAGTATGTGATTTAAAAAAGTATGATACTAGAAGAAATTACTCTCCTTTGAAAGAATAGCGTCCTACAAAAATTTAAATTCCAAGTCCAAACAAAATTGTGATAAGGTAGATCTCCGAACGTAATTGAGAAAGGAAAAAAAAAGATCAAAAAGTCAAAGTGTTGTCCAAGTTTTTACGCCCCCTCTCTCATCCGACAAAATTATCAATCTACGCGCAAAATGTCCTGTTGTCTCTTGTTTCAACTTTTCTCATCCCGCATTGTTGCCAATTTCCGTGGCGTCACGGAATCGTTTTTCTTTTCTCTCTTTTGTCTCTATGTACTGTGTTCACTTGATCTATTCGCTGTTATGTATAGTGTTATCAAAGAGAGCGAAAGTACGGTAGATGATTTTCGATATGATGTCAGCAAAAGTTTCTCTGGTTTATTGTATTTGATCGATCTGTTTGATCAGTAATGTAGGAATTGGAGATTTGAGGGGGAGTTTTGAGTATTTGGAAGGTGAAAGATTGAAATGAAGATTTAGGAAGTACAAAGATCAGAACAATTTTGACGGGGAACGAAACAGACCGAGTTCAAAGGAATCAAATTGAAAAGTTTGTAATTTGAAAGTAATCGGAAATTTTAAATAGAAATTCATCAATTCCTATCACCTATTGTTTATTTATATCTGGAATAATATTATCGCAACAAACGTAACGATACTCAAAGGACTATAGCATATGATCAGTTTAACAAAAACTAAACTGATATCTTCTAACCATAAACCAAATGATAAGAAGGTTTGCCAATAAGACGAAACTCGTTACTGTAGGTATTTTCGTCAAATACCGGTTTTTTTAATATAAAAATGCTCAAGAAGTAACTGATTTGGAAAAAAGAAAACTGGAATACTATAATAGTTTTAGAATGTAGCTGAAAACTATTGATTATGTTATTAAAATCTCAAGTTGAGATTCTCAATTATTTGAATTAAGTCAGTATAATTTTCAGACATTGTTATCCTTACAAATAAAAATTAGGGTGTGGAACGACAATTCATCGAGTTCCATGAAAAATGTAAACAAGAAAAAGGGTAACTTTGATATAATAAAGATAGAGTTGGGCGAAATTGTGTCACGAGAATTGGAAGAAAAAAGGTTGGGATCTTCAGCGAAATGTTATTTTGAGAAGGTTCATGGTTACTGTGGAATCATTGAAAATAAATAAGTCATGTGACTAGAGCCTGCAGGAGAAGAATAATCAAGTTTGTTTTTGAAAGAAGGTTCCAAAAACAAACTACTGTAACTCTTTCAGGTAACACATTAACCGGACTTCAGTATAATTTTCAGATTTAAAGAAAGATTTGTGTGCAGAAATGAATAAGTTAGTATTCTCTTGTCCCTTTTCAGGTGTTTCTCAATGAATGCATAATATAATATAATAGACGGCTTCTCCTTTCAATTTCCTGGTTCATGGCTCACGAGACAAAAACATGAATGAAGAAAAAATGTTCGATCTTTGAAAGTTTTTTTTCCGTGCGAATAGACAAAATAGCTCAATGTCAGTGCAAATGCTAGTGGTGTAGAAAGAAGAAAACCAAAATAGACATGGGGATCAGATGAAGCACATTCAAAAGTTTACGATTCTAATGAGTAATAGCTGAAAAGAATAAAGAGCAAAAAGAGATCGAACGGAAATCAAAAAATCTTAGAAGGATTATGAAAGTTAGAAGAATGCACGTTATGATTTTAGTTGAAATCACGAGGATGATTTCCTATTATAGTTTCTTCTACTTTTTGGTCAATAAAGAACCATATTGTATATATTGATAATTCTAAGATTAGCTCAAGGAACAGAGTAACTCCGCTAACATTCGAGAAAAATAAAAATGACAAAATTACTTCCCATTCAGAAAATATAAAGCGAAAGTGAATTATTAAATTTTAGAAAATTCACGTAATATAAATTGATTTGAAAACTGGATTTTCACCGAAATTTCAACTAAATAGTCCTGAGTACCAAAATAAGAAAAAAAAATTCAAATCCCAAATAATAGATTCTCCCAGGTTTAGGGAAAAGCCACCCATATAAATGGGAACACACTATGTACCGACGGTCGGATTCTAAGCATAGAAAACGGCAAAATCTTCCCTGAGTGTAAGAGGAGAAGGAGGAGAAGGACACATACTGTCCATAGTTTGATGCGAAGCGAAATAAGGAGAGACTATGAGAGAAACCGGATCCGCCCTTTCCAGGTGCCTTCGGAGATCATTAACATGAATTGGGGCTGGACTTGGAAAAAAAGCGGATGACCAATGAAAAAAAAAGGAATAAGAAGAGGAAGGAATCGAATGTGTTTTGATCAGAGTAACAGAGATTCAATTCTTGTTTGGGTGATAAAGGAGACCAAAAAATTAATTTTGATAATGATTTATTGGCCGGAAAGTACTGTCTTTTGATACATTTTTGTTCAATAAAAATCAAAAGAAATCAAAGTATTTCATTCATAACAAAATAAAAGAAATCTACAATGTTTTGATAGAGCGACATAGTTTTTAGTAGGTTATACATGCGAGTTCAACGAAACAGTCTAGTTCATGGTTCTTATCAAATTGGAATATAAATTAATTGTCTTGCGGAATTTGTCTGAAGTGAAGTTGAAAAATAAAAATAAAAACAAAAATCGGGGTATCAGATTGCAATGGTTTAGTACAATAACACTATGAAATGATAATATGTGCCCGTATATTTCAGTGAGGGCTTCTAGCTTCTGATTCTCCAACCGACGCTTCTGTTCGACAGAAAATTTGAATTCAAATGACAATAAAGGAATACACGACTATGGCGTTACCGGAAATTGCGGAAATCGGTATTGTCAGTAGTGATGAGAACACTTTTCGGTTAGAGCTTTTGGAAAACAGTTACAAAAGATAAAAACAAACCGATTCAAATAAACCCATTTAATCTAATGTCTTGCAAATTCAGCAGTTTAATTGAAATGTGGAATTTGAGCTCAAACAGCTCTTCAAAATTAGAAGAATTTGAAAAATGCCCACCTGCTTGAATTTCCCTAAACACCTTAAACAAAATATTTTTTTTTTAAATAGGTATCTTAAAAATAGGTATTTTTTTAAAAATAGGTATTTTTTTAAAAATAGGTACAAAGATTTTTAAAAATAGGTATCTAGACAAGACTACCAAGTTGATTGCATATGAGTTTACTTCTATATCGAAAAATGAGAACGCTTTGATGACTAGTGATCATCGCTGCCTTGGTATGCATTTATATATTCAAAATGTTTATTTGTGAACGAACTTAGCGAATTAGTATTTCTGTCAGCTAGAACTTGAAAAAAATGAGCATTCGACTAGTCACTATAAAATAATCAAAAAAATGCTCTATACATTTGACTTTGCCAAAACCATTTATAATCGTTTTAGGTTAACCCGAGACGTTGTGAGTGATACCGTAATCCAATACCCAATCGAACAGGAATAAAGGGCGGGATCTACAGTAATCTGATGAAATTCCGAGTAAAATCCTAGTATTAGGGAAACTTTAATTAATCCATCTAAACATAAAGTAAAATACAAGGTTGCTCAGTACCCGAAAATGGAATTTCAGAAACACAATGAGGGTATTTTTAATGATAGAATACATGAATTGCGCTTTAAATCCAGCACACACACATCTCAGGTAAGAAAAAAAGAGTTTCGATTAAATAAAATTAACAGAGTCATGAGATACCATGTGTGAGTTCATAGAATAAATTGTAATTTTTTCTTCTAGTTCGGTCGAAAAAAGACGAGAAGGGTTATGCACTGTATGAATTATAAAATATTTTTGCTCTTTCTCTATTGGTGTCGCCCCCAAAAGAGATACTGAAATAAAACTATTTCATGCCATTCTAATAGAGGTTTTGTAGAATTGAACTTATTAAAATTGTACGACATATATAAAAAAGAAGTTCAGCAGATAATTTTTTAGTTTCTCCATTTAATTTCTCTAATAACAGACAAGTTTATTCTTCGTTTCGAAATACTTCAGCTTTTGTGAATGTTTCCTGAACTGCTCCATCGCGTCCCTGCTCTAAAGCTAAATTCCTAACATAAACCGGAGAACAACTCTCTGGTTACGATCTGTGTGTTTCAAATCCCGCCCACACAAACATCACGCAGAGAATCCTTCTCGCATCTTTGTTATCTTGATTCTTTTCTTTGCTATAGTACATTTGTGGATTCGGAAATTAAGGAAAAATTGATAGAGAATTATTGTTATTCTTTAAAGAAGGTGAAAACCAAGAAACCATATTTTAATGAAATTTTCGAATATCAATTCAAATTTTTTGTTAATGAAAAATTATCATATGCCAATTCACATCTAATTACAAAGGAAATCTGTCATAGGTTTAGTTAAGGAAACATTATTTAGAACAAAAAACAGAACCACTTCGTTGTTGATGAAGTATGAAATAACAACTAGGAACAAGAAGGCTAACTGACTATCACAAGAGACTGAACCGAATTATAGGAGAAACTTTCAACTAACCTCAAATTCATTCCAGAGAATATACAAGAAATAAATTCGGATTTAATAGAAATCTATTCTATATAAAGGTCCACTTTGCCTCCTCCCACTTTTTCCTCCTTCCAAACGTTCACAACAGGTGCATCTTGATCGAACAAAAAGGGCGGGACCTTTCTTCCCGGGGGTAGATGAAACTGTACTGATAAATATCCCGATGAGGCTACATACACTCATCGAAAGAAGGAATGAAATGTTCTAGTTGTCAATGTTCAGACTGTGTTTTGGATATACAAGCAGGCGGCGAAGACCGCTTGATCATTCGATCGCGTGTGTTGTGGAACCTGGTAAGCGGTGGGAGATAAGAGAGGGCAGAAGAGGAAACATGCTTCTTTTTTAAGGTTGTGTGGACATCGAAATTATTGATGAAATATATTCTGTGTATTCTGTGTGTTGATCTCGGGATTTTTGGGTGTATATAAACCTCGATACTTAGGAAGAACGGTTTCCGTTTTTTTTTCTATGAAAGATAACAGTGTTCGTTGTTTTTCACTATCACCAAACCACGGATCAAACTTTCTCATATCAATTAATTTCTTCATCCGATAAGAATCGTTGATAGCATGTTAGATGTTTTAATGAAAAACAAAATACGATATGTTTTCAAAGCTTTTTTCAAGTAGCATACATTGAAAGATGTGAAATCACTCGCAAGATTAAAATATAGACTTAGGACTCAGCACAATAGCGAATCTAAATACCAATAAACCAATCACATGCTCAAATTAAGGCGCCTATCATTTATAAAAGCTCCTGATGTTAACGAAGATACGACAAACTATCACATCACGTAGTTTATAGATTTCCCCACTAAGTTCACGGAAGATATAGTTTTGCAACATGATTTAGGGTGAGCTGCTTCAAAAGCCTCGAGTACTAACAAATAACAATAACAATAGTAATGGTACAGTACCCCTCAAATTAGTTTTCTATGTAACGGGTAATTAGTATGAACGTTTACAGTACCGTTCGTTTTATACCCCCAAAAATTTTCAGAGTGATCGGAAACTTGAGAGCCGAGCTCCAGACCCCTGAAAATGGTCAAAATGGCCGAAAATTAACTGAAAAACACTTTTTTTCTATAAACTTTTGAACGGTACTGTAAGTCAACCTTCCATGGTATTAACATGTTTACGAGAATTTAATTCGGCTAATATTTGTTACCGTATTCTTATATTCATGAAAATATTTTGAATTAGACTCGAGACAGTGACTTTGGGAATCGATTGAGAAACTAACTACGACATATGGGTCTAAATTTTATTATCATGCTTGTGAGTTGACGAAATATCAAATAGTTTAGAAAAAAAGTCACTCATAAACAATGGTATAAACGATATAAATGATCTCTAAACTGTGTCAACTAAGCTCTTGTATTCTAAATAAGCAAGCCAACTGAACAATTGCTCCGAAAAGAGGTGGGAGACATAAAGAGAGCAAACAGCTATTTAACAAAACACTACAGATCACTGCGCTGAGCAGCAGACTACACTCAATTTTGCCAAAGAGAAACCTTATGCAAAAAACTGGATTGTCTGAACCACTAATTTTGCACCTGTTTCTCTTGAGTCAACCATAATTTTGTTGTGACCAAGTGATGCATGGTGTTAAAATGACTACTAAGATCGAACGAATATCTTTCAAAACAAATCCTATAATTAGAATTTAACATGATGATACATACATTTTTAAAAACGTGTGATCACGAAAAGAGTTATGATTTTTTAGCCGAAAAGATAAAAGATTATCAAGGAAATAGGAGGGAAATATAAAACTTAGAAGTATTAATCCGTGCCATGGTCTTGAAAGAATATTTTTCACAAATGAAGAAAAGTTCTGTTTGAAACACTTCACGGTCTCCTACTGGTGGATGGATTACGGTAAATGTGAAAATCGTCCAAAGAAAACTATTTCGTTGAGGGAAACGTTTTTTGTGGTTTGTTTAAATAAATTGGTTTAGTTAGTCGACACCACAATGTCGACTTTTTGTCCGTTAATATTCCGATCAAGGATAAATATGATGATGAATTTTTGATAGGTAAACTCTTTTCCGTGTTGTTCATCATATTTTATTAGTTAAAACTTTTCAAATATCTTCTGTTGGATTTGAGAAAAAAAATGCCAAAAGCTGACACTTGGGTGACGGTTAATCAGAATAAATACTTTATCTTCACCGCATAATTGATTTTGGTCTGAATTGTTAACTTAAAATATGTATCTTAAGGAGATTTACAATTGTTATTAAATCAGGAAACATTCCAGAACAGCTACAAAGATGTCTCAGCTTTGAGCAGTATTGAGAAGTAGGTTTGCAAATAATATCAGAAGACAAAGGGTTTTTACAATATAGACGACTAGCACTAAATTTGTAAACTTCCATAGTGATTCACATTTTTCTCATATTTTGCATTTTTCCTCTTCCTTAATAACAGTATCATGGAAAAAAATGAACCAATAAAAATTTTATTATTTAATACAAACATCAAGCACACTACTAAATTTACTGCGACACAAGCTATAGAGACTGTATCAACAGCGAGGAGATCACAAACAAAAAAATTCTCAATTCGAATTAAACCATTTTCATATCCATTTTGCACCTGAGCAAACTTTGAACATTCATTTTTCTAATATACTATCTGTGCTTAATTGAACAGATTGCTTGCTCATATATTTGTTCTTTAAATTTTTTTTCGAATTTTTGATTTCTACCGTAATCTTTCGTTGTTCATTTATTCAAATTATATGTACGTTGGTCTTCACGTCTCTTTTTTGATTGTCAATTTCGGTTACCGTACCCATTTGATCTCAATATAAAATCTTTTAGGCCAACCGAACTTGCCTCTTGGAGAGTTTTTCTCAAGATGTGGACTTGATAACACGCTCTTCGATTGGAATGCTGTGATTGAAATTTTTTCGGGCTTTAGAAATACAAGGAAATACACACTAAAATACAGATAATTAGTTTAATCGTAATATAAGTGTCAATAATAGGTTCCATTGAAAGGATAATGGTTTACAGATTATATTGTTGATTGAAAAGAGATTCAAATGATGCTCTATTCTCAAACTTTAAGTTCGACGTATTGGCACTGCTACATTTGAGGCTACGTACGGCTATCATCTGCCCATGTATGACATCACATATCATCTTTTTCAATCTCTTCCATTCCATCCGATATTCATAAATCGGCGACCAATATTCAATATTTTTGCGTGTGTTATGGAATCCATGTATTGTCGTGTATTGACCCGACACTTTCGCTAAGACATTCATCGAGATGAAAATGGCAAAACACGAGATAGAAAATGGATCGGGTTCATTTTTACTTTCCGAGAAATGAGGAAAGTAATCCGAGAGGAGAAGACAGAACAGTGACTGGAGGAAATTGGGAGGGTCCACTTTCAAGCTCATTATGAAAAAATTTAAGTCTTCCACTGTAAAAAAAAATACAGAAAGTCAAGTAAAAAAATACAGAAGTTCACTGGGATAAAATTCGGCTTTTAAAAAAATCAGGTTTTTTTCAAATATACATTTTTTGCTTATCTAGCCGTTTTCGAGAGGCACCGCTATGTGTTCTCATACATCTGTTCAAGATATTGTGTATTCTATCCGTGTGTTGTCTCGTTGGAATCGTGTGAACGCCGGATGAAAGAGAACTTGATTTATTTAAATTTCAAATAATTCAATAGAAAGTCATTTTTAAATTCGAATAAATATATTTGCAATGTTCAATTGAGCTTTATTTAAGTTTGTAATTCATTTTCCTAAACTGTTACCATAAGTTCGTAAAAAATGATTGCTACTTCCATGAAAGGAGACCTTTCGCAACAATCCATTCCATGAAGTTTTCTTCTTATAGCATCATATTTTTTAAAAATCTCATTTTCAAAGTTATACAATTCCAAGTCTTTAATTCCATCCTTGTGTATTGACTTCGTGTATTGTCCTTTTGAAGTCCAACGATTGAAATCTATTCCTTGTTGTGTGTATTGGATTCGTGTGTTGGCCAGCGTGGGAATGCCGGAAGATGATGGAGACAAGATACACAAGATCATTGAAACTTTTTGAATGGGGGGAAGGGAATACAGTTTTAGCATGTATGGAATCGGAGCTGTTGAATATCTATTCGTAATTTTGAAACACACATATTAGAGACTTCTAGTTATCTAATATGACATCAAAAAGTTACAGATCTTAATTTTCTGAAATGTAAGCTTAGAGCTTTTCGACTTCATCGATCCATTAAGTTGATCAAATATTGATAGCTCATATTCAAAATAAAGTGAAAATCAGCGTTGAATGAAATAAAACTCGACAATGAATTTCTTAAGGATTGGTCTTTGTTATGATGAACTTCAATTCATAGTTTTTAATCAACAATGTCGTCTTTCTCTATTCATTTTATCAACCCTTGTCACATATTCCCCCGTTGCCAAACTCAACTGTGTATTGAAATCGTGCGTTTGACAGTCGTATTCAAAACACAATACATAAAGGATCATGATGTTCTTCTTTCCTCTTTCTTCGAAAAGAAAAGTCACCGAGAGAATGAATGAAAGTCCAGAGATAGGGCATCACAAACTAAAATATATAAGATTCTGATCTGTGTGTCATTCATCCTCTCTCTCTGTGTATTGTGTGGTGATCCGACTTCCATGAAAGGAGATGAATTGAAGTATACACGGGATTCAATCATTTTTCGATTCAAAAATGGGAATGAAGAGATTGACTGATTGAATTTCAAATAAAAAAAAGATTAATTGAATTCTTGGCAGAATATTTCTCTATATTCTCCGATCTTTGAAAAATATCAATCTTTTTTTACTACAAGCTTTGATCGCATGTGACTAAGTCTGAACATGCGATTCTTAATCCGATTGATTTCTTCTTCACCTGCCAGTCTTAACAGAATATAACAATAAAAATGGTAATTTAATATCGAGAATGTTCGGCTACGCATTGAGCTATTATAGCCGGAACTCATTAGAAAGCTATTGATACTAATATTTTTTCAAAATTTTCCCGGGAGACGGTTTGATGTCGTCAATAGCTAAGAAGAGAGGCTGCTTTCTTTCCAGCTTTATTTCAGCTGCTTAAAATATTCTGATATCTAAACGAGTGTTTTTCTGCTCGAAGAATTTCTTTTTTTCGTAAGAATGTCTAACTGTACTGGACAATCCAGCTATTGGAGCAGCCCTGAATTTATGGCAATGACATTCCATGTGTTAACAATTATTGAAATTCCGACACATGTCTTCGTGGGATATGTAATTGTATTCAAAACTCCTTCTAGAATGGGAAATGTGAAATGGTACATGTTCAATGTTCATTTTTGGAGTGCTATATTGGATATCTCTTTTACATTCCTAGTAACTCCGTATTTTGTCTTCCCAGCTACAGCTGGATACCCTCTTGGTGTTTTTATATGGTTTGGATTGGATCCTGCTATCCAGGTTACTGTATTAGTAACAGCAATTGGAAGTGAGTTTTTTCTTTGCTTTTTCAAATGGAATTCATTCCGAACTTCTTGTTTTAGTGACCATTATCTCTATATTGGTGCTTTTTGAAAATCGATATTCCGTTCTGTCAGCATCAAGGAAATTGTTTTGGAAAAGGTTTAGAAAAATATTTATTGGATGTTTGTACGTTGTTGCATGGACATATTTTATACCATTTATTTTTCAAGTGCCGGATCCAAATATTGCTGTTCCGATAGTGTTGAAGGCAGGTTTTTTACCAAATACTTTTTTCTCTTCAGCTAAGTTAGTTCATTCAAATAATGTTATTTGAATTGATTTCTTCAAGCAAAAAAATGACTTTATAATTATATTTCAGGAGCTGCCAACTCTTCGTTGCTTCTACACTGGCCCTACATTTGTATTCACTCTGGACTCAACAATAGTAGCTAGAGTAACTATGCTTAAACTCATAGTGGAGTTCACATACCTGGGCATCTTGGTTTATCTTACATTTCAAAGTTTGATAAAACAAACAAAGAGTGCAACACTGTCGAAAAACACATTGGCTCTTCAGAAGAAGTTTTTTAGTTCAATTATAATTCAAACAGCAATCCCATTTGCGATTATTATACTACCAATTGCATACTGTGGATACTCAATGTCAACTTTGTATTATAACCAGACTTTCAACAATTTCGCATTTGTTGTTATCTCGTCTCATGGGTTGATATCTACTATTGCTATTCTACTAATTCATGAACCATATAGAAAAACTTTATTTGAAAGTTGTCAAAGAACGAATCGGGTCACGGCAACGAGTTCAACAGCTTCACAACCAAATTTGAGCGCGAGACCGACATAAATTTAAAAATCACTTTGAGAATAAATTAGTTTTTTGAAAGCCAACATCAAAAAGTTGAAATAAATATTTTGAAAAGATTTTCAACTTACCTCCACGTCCCCGCATTCTAAGAATAAAATAATTGGAAACAGGTGCACAATGTCAATTTTCCAACATTAGCTGATCAATCTAGTTTCATTTTCATATCATGCTTTCTATCAACTTTGAACATTTCACCCTTCCACTTGCTGTCTCTTTTATTGCAAAACAAGCATTTTTAATTTGAAATTCTAGAATAGTGAAATGTCTGAAAAATGTTCAGAAGACTTCAGTTTTGTATACACAGCTGAATTCATGTCATATGCTTTTCACTGTCTGACGTTTTTCGAAATCCCGATTCATGCTCTTGTGGGATACTTAATTTTATTTAAAACGCCAAAAAGGATGGGAAACGTTAAATGGTACATGTTCAATGTTCATTTTTGGAGTGCATTACTTGACATATCACTTAGTGTCATGATAATTCCGTATATGTTATTTCCGGTGGCAGCTGGCTATTCATTAGGAATATTTACTAAATTTGGAATGGATTTAGCTTTAGAAACCACTATCATAGTGGTGGAAATTGGAAGTGAGTAATAACGGGAGAATGTGTAGTTTTAGAACCTGAATAGAATAACTACATTATTTTAAATTTTGATATCTGAAATCTCAACTACGTCAGCAATTTTAAGCCAATCTAATATCAAATTCAGTGACCATATTATCAATACTTGTGTTGTTTGAAAACCGCTATACATTTCTGGCTGCGTCGACGAAATTTTGGATCAGAGTTCGTAGATCAATCATTGGATTATTCTATTTTGTTGCTTGTACTTACTTTATTCCATTCAACTTTATGGTACCAGATCAAGAAAAAGTTGCAGCAGCAGTTATGAAGGTAAAATGCACCAACCAATAAAAAATTATTTCTTCTGGTTTTAACAATTAAAAATTTTCAACTCATCAATTGCAGAGACTCCCTTCACTCCGTTGCTTTTATCCTGGACCGATATTTGTGTTGGCTGAAGATGCCACCATTGTCGGCTGGACTACTGCATTGAAACTTTTTGTGGAGTTCTCTTTCATCATCGTCTTAGTAATTCTTACGTTTACCAATATTATCAAGAAAAATAAGATAGCAGCGTTATCGAGAAATACCATAAACCTACAAAAAAGATTTTTCTTTTCCATCACTATTCAAACTGTGATTCCAATCACCATCATTATATTTCCTTTGATTTATTGTGCATACTCCTTATCTCAAGAGTATTATAATCAAGGTATGGTTTTATTCGGAAGCTATAAAAACATTTTCGAAACAGAATTTTTCAAAACTTTCAGCTTTTAACAATGTAAGCTTCCTTATTATTTCTTCCCATGGTCTCGTATCAACAATTGCAATTTTATTTATCCATGAGCCATATCGAGATGTTGTATTTCGATGTGGAAAGAAGAAAACTCGACAGATGAGAACTGCATCTATTAGTTTTGTTAGATCTATGGCTGATCGTAATAATTCTATAATACCTTGATCACTTTTTTCTGAAAGATCCAAAAAAAATTTCAGTCTGAATAAAACCTTGCGATCGAGTAAATAAATGTGATATTAATAGTTCACACATTGTTATTGTCTTTATTTTCAATCAGTTCAGAATAGGTTATTTAAGGTCAGGACATAAAGAAATTCTAGGAATGAACTAAATTAATTGAGATAGACCAAAACAGCAACTTGAACTCAGACTGTACTATTCTGATCTTATTCAGGAACCTGTAAATAAACAGTACAATTCTAAAGCAGATATTCATTAAAAAATCATTTTATTGTAACTTAAAAGTGTGATCTATTGTTACTACTTTCACAATTGCAGGCTTACGAATGAATAAGCGAATTGGATGAAAAACATAATCACGATAAGGCTTATGAGCAAAAATCATAAGAAGTGTAGAAGAAATCCCGTGAAATGAGGTTGCAATGAATATGAAATTGTTATAAATTTGGTTTTGATAATTGAACACAATAAAGAAAATAATTAAATTAATTGGGACCGCGAATAAAATGAAAGTGAATGAAACCTTGAAAATTTTGAAATTGATAAAATAAATCAAGTTTTGGTAATACAATTACCTGGACAGTTAGTGCAAGTACAAGGGTTCGTTGCATTTTTGTTGTTCTTGAAGAAATTTGAAATTTTCTTGAAGCAAAGATTAAATTATAGCAATTTAAGAAGAAGAAACTTCCACATTGAATTGTTGGAGTAGCTTCAGCTATGGCTATTGTAACAGATAAGAGAAAAGTGTCAGTGGCAAACACAATTAATTGACGATCGCCCGTTGGTATTTCTGGGATACAGGGAATAGTCTGAACAAAAGTTATCATTGTTTTATTATGCCATTAATAATACCTTCCATATGAATTCTCTACCTACTTCCTGATCCGGAAACGAAAATTGAGGTGGTAAGAAGTATAATGGAACAAGGAGATAGCTAATTACAATGCAATATTTTCTTATATGTCGCCATGAAGAGTTTCGACCAAATAAAACGTAATATTGGTTTTCAAAAATAACAAAAATTGATGTTGAAACGCCTAAAACATTGCTGTTAAATTCTTTTTTAGACTGACAGACCTGTTAAAAACGTTGTCCCAAGATAGAAAAGAATGCGTGGGGAATAAAAAACACCTAATTGGTATCCTGACAATGTAGGGAGCAAAACATACGGAATTCCAATTAAGCTGATAACAATATCTAGGAGAATACACCAAATATTTAAGTTCAAGAGAAGCCATTTGACAGAAATCATATGATTAGGAGTCTTGTAGAAGATACAATAAAATCCAAATATGTGAATTGGTATTGCAAATCCTGTTATTAGATGCAGACTTAGTTCTAGAAATCCTGGGCTAGCTAAATAATGGTGATAGCAAGAAGTCATATTGATTTTGATTTCTTTAGAATTATGAGTAATTATTTTCCAAATAGCCAAAAATCTACGACCCCCTCCATGAACAGGTGGTTTTTAGAAAATTGATAAAGGTACGATTATGAGAATTATTTCCTTATAAGCATGAAAAATATAAGGAACAAAAATATTTTCCTGGATATTGTGAAGTTATAGTATTGTTAAGCCAATTTAGTTTTTTTTATAATTGTGTTCAGCAATAATTTTGTTTATTATTTTTTTTATTAAGAAGAGAATTTATTTTCACAATAATATGTGAGTTGAGCGTAACTTATTGATATTCAAAAATTATTGTAATGAAAGGAAACACCTGCTAAATTTTTATGGAAAAATGCACATTGATGTCTGGATCATTCCCTGGTCAAATTTTCAACATTTGCTTAACATCTGAAGATGTGACCACAACTATCGCCGAATTTTTGGGTTTGAATATTGGATAAAATAAAGCGTCCCGATACGGTTTGTGAACGAATACCATAATCATTGTAGATGCAATACCGTGAAACGAAAAAGCAAGAAATATAAAATTGTTGCAGATTTGATTTTGATATTGAGTATAAACCGAGACAATGATCGTGTTTACTGGTACCAAAAAGAATATAATGGTTACTGTACACTGGACGATCAAAGCGATGACTAATTTGTATTGCAGTTGAATAGTTCTCCGAGATAGCGTGCGTGAAGGATTTGCGAAAATCAGATTGTAACAATTTAAAATAAAGAAAGAGCCAACTTGAACGGTGGGAACACCTTCTGCGATGAGTATTGCTATTGACAATATAGTTATGTCAGTAGCTAAGATAAACATATCATTATGTTCAGAAGGTATCTCAGGAATGCATAGTAAGTTCTGTGAGAAAATTGATTTGAGATGTAAGTAAGCAGTTTTCAATTACCTCCCACACATACTTCTCGGCTTCTTTTTGATCGGGAATGGCGAACTGCGGAGGTAAAAAGTACAGGGGAATTAGACAATAGCTTACAATTATACATGGTTTTCGTAAGTGCTTCCAGAACGAACGATTACCGAATAAGACGAAAAACCGGTTCTCGAATATTACAAAAATTGATGTTGAAACTCCTAAAACATGTTTAATCTATGAACATTGAAAAATAACCTCACCTGTCAAAAACGAAACACTCATATAGAATATGAGACTGGGAGCATCACCTAATCCAAGTGAATACCCGGCTGGAATTGGAAAGAATACATAAGGAATGCCAAAAACACTTATTGTAACATCTAATAAAACACACCAACAATGTAGGTTAAACAGAAGCCACTTAACAGATTTCATATGTTTGGGAGTTTTATTCAGAATACAGTAGAAACCAAATGAATGAACTGGAATTGCAATAATGGTTATAATGTGAAATGATGTCTGAAGAAAGTTTGGACTAGCAAGAAAGTGATGTGGGCAGTTGATCATAGTATGAAAAGGAAAATGAATCTAAGCAAAGCACCTTTTCTTAAATTTTTTTTGGGAGGAAAGAGTTTCACAAAAAATTTCACCTGATTATTTTTTTTCTTGCAAGTTTAAAAACAAATCCTTATTTGGGATCATTGGAGATAGTATCTCTCGAAAAACTTTGAACTTCTTCTCAGACGTTTTTGAATTTAGTTTATGAATCGATTGGAATCTGTCAATGAAATCATGCTTGTGGCAACGGAAACCAAGAGACGTTCGAATATGCTCAAAGAAAACCTCAGTTTAGAAATAATTTCACTCTTTTATTTCAAGTTGGTCAGACAAGAAATTCAGAAAAAATGTGTACATAGTTACAAAGTGTTGTCATCGTCGTCGCCCGTGGTCATGTCCTATCTTCTATTGTTTTTATCTAACAAATTCTGCAGGTGGTTGCACAAAATGATTTTCTTTGAGCTTCAGTATAGAAAGTGTTTGTACAGAAACCGTTTCCAGCCCATGCAGCACAGGAAGTGCTAGAATCGGCTTGGTAAGAACCACAAGCTCCTCCACCTGGAACACCTGGAGTTCCGGTACTAGATCCGCATCTTCCACAAGTTCGTTGGCAGTTTGTATTAACAAAATCTTGCATTCCGACGCTTTGGCAAATGGAACGATCATTAGCACAGTCGACGACAGCATCCACACATCCACCTTGGTTACAGAATCCGCATACAGATGGGCAGTCAGTGGCAATGATAGTTCTCCAGTTAGGATCTAAGCATTGAGCATTGGTGATGGTTGCGCAGTTGAGGCGAGGGACTGAAAAAATTAGTAGAACCGAATATAATTGAAGATTCATTTTAAAATGGCTTACACTGAGCATTAGGGCAATTGTAGTCGTCAGTGATGCAACAGAATCCACACGTCTTTGCGCAATTAGTCATTGCGGCTTTCTTCATATCAGGATCCACTGGGGCGGGTGTCTCTGCAGCAGTTGTGAAGCAAGCAATCGGTCTTCCAGCATCGTTTCCTGCTGCGGGGTAACCTTGTTCATCTTCAGTTGGGTAAAGAGCCTGACACGATGCGTCGGAGATGGCGTTAGAGCAGGCGACAGCTGATGGAGTATAGACAAACTGGAATATTTTAATATGGATGAAATCCATCCGTATCATTACTTACAAAGGTTCCATTATATTGGGTACAATTCAAATCTCCTCCGATTTCAGCAAAAACGGTTTGTGGAACCGAAAAAGCTAAAATGCATGAAACCAAGATACTGAACATGATTCACCGCCGAAGTGATGAGCCCATATCTTATTCGTTCTTTTATACTTACCAATGTAGCATGGTTTCATTTATTCAGGTGTTTTCAAATGATCATGATCTTGCATCAGGGTTCCAAAAACGATCTGAACAGAATACCGTAAGAAGTGGTGTTTGATGGTTGATTTGATACGTTACGCACATACATGTTTGATCAGCTTTCAGAAAGGTGTGTGGATGATTTTCGAAAATCATTTCACAATTGCTATGTCTATTTGGGCTCATGGTTTTCAAAAGTTTAATTCTGGATACGGTAAGTAGTTTTAAATGGAGTTATTATTTTACCCGTTGATTTGTTCAATCAGTGATGGATAAATCATTTATTTCACATTATCAAGTATCTCCTCGGGTATTCTCGCCAAGTCTTAGTCCATCTCTGGCCAAGACTTGTGAGTAAACCTAGCCAATACTTGTGAGTAAACCTAGCCAAGACTTGTGGGTAAACGTGACCAAGACTTGGGAACACCCGACCAAGTATTGGCGAGAATACCCGAGTCTGTACTTATCCTTGGTGGCTTCGATAGAGGGGTCAGCAGGAACAGCGGGGAGCACCTGAAGGGGTCCACTGGTGACGTCGGCGGGTCCGAAATTATATTTTGAGCGCAATCTCCAATATATGAGATACGATTGAATGTATCATGAAGAACATTAAAACTAAGTTCATTAAAAAATACAGAAAATGGGAATAGCACATTAATTTAAGCAGTATTGCTATTTTTGTCAATAACGACATTTGTGGTTCCAGATGCTTCACTACTTTTTTTTAGTGCTCGATAAACCAGAAAACCTTCCAAAGCGTAACCAGTAGCTTTAGTGATTGCCATAACTGCACCAATGTCTTCCAATCTATTCAAATAAATTCATATAGAAATTGGTAAAATTGAAAATATAATAATAGCTGATTTAGAGAGTTATATTAGAGACTCTCAAGGCAATGTGCTTACTCTGGAAACCAACAACACCATCAATAGCAAATCTAACATAGAATAATGCCAAACTATTTGAATTTTGGAATTTTCCTGATCTAATCACACTTTTGCGATAGAATTAGCAATAACATATCCACATAAAAGTACAACAAAGAAGGCCAAAGTCAACAATCACATTGATAACTGCGAAAAATATAGTGATAAAAGTAATCACAGTATATACCAAAAACATATTTTGAACTTCTTTTTTTGTAGCTTTTAGAACTTGAACGTGGGAAATACAACTCGATTTTTTGGTTTTTCCCCTTTTCTGGAACAGAGAAATGGAAGTTGGAATGATTAATTAATTCCTAGGTTCCACAAAACATGCCAAATGACACAAAAAGGAAACTAGATTTCTTTCTTTTTCCCTGAAAATAGAGAAAAGATCAAGTCCGTTGATTAATACTTTTGAGTAACTTTAAACGTATATGTAGGAGAAACATTTATTTCAAGTTGGTCAGACCTAAAACAATAGTGAATGTTCTCTCAGTGGTGCGGCAATGCTCTAATTGTATCTAATTCGTTGAAAATCGTCGGCAACCCGTGATGAAATTGTCTGGTGAAGATTGTCAAAAATGATGTTTGGATTCTAGCAGATTCTGCATGTGGTTCCACAATATGCTCTGCGTTGAGCTGAAGTGTAGAAGGTGTTGGTACAGAAACCATTGGCAGACCAAGAGGCACAAGCAGTGCTTGAATCGGCGATATATGAGGAGCAGGATCCCGAACCACCTGACGCAGCTGTGGAAGATGCACATCGGTTGCAAGTTCTTTGGCAGTAAGTGTTTACGAAGTCTTGCATTCCAACAGCATTGCAGATAGAGAGATCATTGGCACAGTCCATAACACCGTCAACACATCCTCCTGAGTTACAGAATCCACATGCAGATGGGCAGTCAGTAGCAATGATTGTTCTCCATTGGGATGAAAGACATTGGGAGTTGGTAATGGTTGCGCAGTTGAGACGTGGAACTGAATGTGAAATTAAAGTTGACTTGACAGTGGGATCTTAAAACTAACATTGGACATTTGGACAATCATAAGCATCAGTCTTGCAACACAATCCACAAGTCTTCGCACAGTTTCTCAAAGCAGCAGCTCTCATATCTGGAACAACGGCAGCTGGGGTAGCTGTGGCAGTTGTGTAGCAAGCAAGTGGTCTCTCTGTATCTGTTCCAGCAGCAGGCCATCCGACAGCTGGATCGGTAGCGGGATAAAGAACTGCACATGATGAGTCAGAGATTGAGTTAGAACACGCAACCGCAGCTGGGGTGTAGACGAACTGAAAGTATCTTTTCAGATTGTTGTTTGTGATCATTGGATTATTACCGCAGTTCCATTGTATGTTGTGCAATTAAGCTCTCCAGAAATGGCTGCATCGGCATGTTGAGGTGCCAAGAAGGCTAGAAGGATAGAGATAATTGCAATCATATCTGCTAGATTGGCCAGTAGAGGCAAGCCGAAAAGTGAAGATCCACTGCCTCAGCCATCCCTTTTATATTGGACTTAACTAGATTTTTCTTTTAAAAAAAGTACTTGTCATGTGTCATTTAAAGAGTTTGAACAGATGTCCATAGAGTTGCGAAGAGCAGAGTTACAACAAAACTATCGGAAACAGTTTTGAATAGTGTATCGTTTTATGAGATTTCGATACATTGGATTTTAACAGTTTGATTGCTATATTGAATTAGCTTTTTCAGTTTTATAAATCGTTGGCAATGTTTTAAAATTAGTGGAAAAATGTGTTTGCGTTGCTGCGTTTTTCGATGTGACTGTGGTTAAATGCTTGTTTGATCGCTGGTTGGAACTGATCTATGTCCTTTAATAGTAATAATCTTTATTATCAGTTTTTAAAAAAATGGTATAAATTATTATTATTCTTGCTATTTCGAAACCTATGTGATCACATTCGGTGTAGGAGTTGCAACCGTAATTGGATACACAGATGTAACGTTGAATATCGCCAATACTTGTCGAGCACGGTTTACGATTATTTCTGTAAAACCTACACCTTCGACAAGATTATTTGTTACTTCATCACTTTTCACTGACAGTCGGTAATCCGAAACTATCACGAACAAGATAAGACTATCCAAGAGTGGATAAATACTGAAAAAATAAACGACAAGTCGCGTACGGAAGCTGATCTTCATGTCGAAAAATGGGGCAAAAAATAAAGGAACGGCCGGCAAATGGACTAGAATTGATGGTGCTGCTAGCTGCAAAAATGCAGAAATTCAAAGCTTCTCGGCATTCCTTGAAGATCTAAAAAAAAACTCAAGTCAATGTTTATTGTACACTCGCCTGATAAAGCAACGCCTTAAAGAACTGCTTTTGAACTTTACTATTCGCCATCATTTCCGCTGTCTGTTGCAAGTCAGAAGAAATCTTTTTATATAACAAAAAGCCGCATATCATCATAACCATATATTGGAGTGTCATAATCCCCATTTGCCCGAAAATACAAACCAGACTTTGGAATCTAACAAATTTCGTGTTATTTTTTTCTCCGTAAGCCAATAGTACAAACAGAGGGACATCATAAGAATCAACATTGTATTGGTCATACATTTCGTCTCTGAATTGACCAATCTTTGTCCAATCGTTGTCTAGTCTTTCAGTTGTACCTGACATAATCTCTTGCATACAAATCTGGATACGCGTAGTAATAGGTAATGAATCCCCAAGCAAATCCAAAAAAGAAAACATATCCTATCCAGAATATGATTTTCCAGCCTTGAAAATATTCAACAAGTTTTGGATTCATCACTAAACAAGTTCGAAAAATGTATTGGATTGAGAGAAAGGAAAGGATGGATGAGTAGATAGCTGAGTAAATGGCTGTAAAGAAATTGAGAAAAGTGTACTAGTGAGTTGAGAAATTTACCAAGAAGTATCTCAGATATAAACTTTGATGATCGAAAAACTCCTTCAAGGCTAAAGTAAAGAAAGCAACCATTATAAGAATGCATTATCTGAAATTTATGAATACATCTCAGGTATTCCTTTTCAATTCTGAGCCAATTTGAATTATACTATACAAAAATGTTTGTATTTTTATGTCAGAAAACTTACAGGCCTTACAATAATGTCCAAAGTAGAAAATCCCATTCCAAGTAATGCGAATCCAATAATCATTCTTCGATAAGTCAATGATATCCGTTTTGTATGATATGCAGTCAAATAAATCAACGTGCAATTGAATACAAAAGTTAAAAAATACGCGGAATGAGACACGAAAACAGCGATTTCAGACTCCATTCTATTTGATAATAGAATAAGTAATAACATGTAGTTTTATGGTTTTCAGAGTATGTCTAGCTTTAAGAATGGGCTCCTCCTCTTTTTTTTTTGCAAAAACAAGAAATAATAACGAAATTCAAAAACATCCGATTCATTGGTTAGACAATTCATTATTGTTGAACTCGGTTGTATTTGTTATTGAGAATCTATGTTATTCTCAATTTCAGTTCCTGTCGAATGGGAAATATATCGATGACAGTATGATTGAAGCAAAAATGGGAAACAAATTTTGTTCGAGAAATAATTTATTCCAAGTTGGTCAGACTCAAAATTGTAACAAAAATTATTTCTCTTAGTTTTTAGGTATGCTCTACTTGTACTTTCAATCGTCGACAACCCGTTTTCTGAGTGGTCAAGAATGGATTTGGCATCTAGCAAATTCTGCAAGTGGTTCCACAATATGCTCTGCGTTGAGCTGAAGTGTAGAAGGTGTTGGTACAGAAACCATTGGCAGACCAAGAGGCACAAGCAGTGCTTGAATCGGCAATGTAGGAGGAGCAGGATCCCGAACCACCTGACGCAGCTGTGGAAGATGCACATCGGTTGCAAGTTCTTTGGCAGTAAGTATTCACGAAGTCTTGCATTCCAACGGCATTGCAGATAGAGAGATCATTGGCACAGTCCATAACACCGTCAACACATCCTCCAGAGTTACAGAATCCACATGCGGATGGGCAATCAGTAGCAATGATTGTTCTCCATTGAGAAGAAAGACATTGGGAGTTGGTAATAGTTGCGCAGTTGAGACGTGGATCTGAATGTGAAATTAGAGTTGACTTGACAATGAGATCTCAAAACTAACATTGGACGTTTGGACAATCATAAGCATCAGTCTTGCAACACAATCCGCAAGTCTTCGCACAGTTTCTCAAAGCAGCAGCTCTCATATCTGGAACAACTGCAGCTGGGGTAGCTGTGGCAGTTGTGTAGCAAGCAAGTGGTCTCTCTGTATCTGTTCCAGCAGCAGGCCATCCGACAGCTGGATCGGTAGCTGGATAAAGAACTGCACATGATGAGTCAGAGATGGAGTTGGAACAGGCAACCGCAGCTGGGGTGTAGACGAACTGAAAGGATCTTTTTAGATCATTGTTTGTGATTATTGGATTTTTACCGCAGTTCCATTGTATTTTGTGCAATTAAGCTCTCCAGAAATGGCTGCATTGGCATGTTGTGGTGCCAAGAAAGCTAGAAGAATAGAGATAATTGCAATCATATCTGCTAGATTGGCCAGTAGAGGCAAGCCGAAAAGTGAAGATCCATTCTCAGAGATTACTTTTATACTAACGAACTAGATTATGGAATTCCGGAAAGTACGTTACAGCTATTAAAATCACGGGGGCATGAAGATTTGAACAGGTGCATCAAGTTGCCATTACAAATGATACAGAGCTGAAGAGATCATGAAAAATCGAGAGAAGATACGTGTTGAACCCTTTTTTAGTCCATTGGTTTAGCTTTTTTGGTTTGTGCCAATGAAAAATGAGTATTTGATTTAGAAGATCTTTGATGATTTTATGAGCACAGTACTGTAGAATGGTTGTTTGAACGAATTTGCGATGCTGATCATTCACTGTGTATTTGGTCTCATTGTTGGTTATGAATTTACTGTACGTTTCAATAAATATTTATGATTATTTATTATCAAAAAATTCAGAAACACATGAATATTAGCAATTATTTATCCAATCCGTATTTTTTCGAATAATTCACATAAATAGCATGATCTTCAGAACTCATCGATTTGATAATCCCGTCAGTTTTTGCTCTGAATTGCTCAATATATTTTTCAGTTGCCTCCTTGTCAGAAGAAACTTTCTTGAATTCTATTTTGAATTCATTATGAAGAGAACTAAGATTGTCTATTGAAGATTGAGTCATTCCGAGAGCCTTGAGTTCGGCACCAGCTTGGAACTCTAGAAATTATTAATGAATCACTACAATGTTGTAAAAAAAAGCTTACCAGACTTTGGAGGTTCAACAGTGAAAACAGAGAAATTAGCAAAGACGCTCATTTCAAACTTTTGAATAAGAAGAAAAGAAAGGAAGACGTTTTATAGCACTCAGTCAGTTGACAACGGAAACGTCATTCATGGTTTTTGTCTCTTTGCTTTTCTATTTTTTCTATGAGTACACTGACGAGACGCAGACATTTTTAGTATTTTGACCAATTTTTTGTCTCGTTTGAAAATGACTAATGTCGTTTTCGCTAACACGAAATACGACTTTTCGCATTTTGTCAAGGATATTATTTGGAAATCACCAATATAAAAGATGAGAATGATCTGTAAAATGATACGGACTAAAAATGTTCAAGCAATTCCTTTTCCTCCTGGTAATTATGGCTGTATGCTATTCTGCTCCACTCACTGGTAAATAAAATCAACATTAAATCTGAAAAAGAAACAATTATTGACTTCCAGAACAAGATGCGATGAACGAATTGAAATCCGCTGGGATGTCTGAAAACGCTGTAAACTCATTGATCGCGTTGGACAGCGAATTCAAAAATGAGTATCCGAAAGTGGCTGGAAACAAGGAAACATCCGACAAGTTTATTGCCGAATATTCGGCAAAGGCTAGAAGAGTTGTGGATTCTTTTTCATCCGCAGATCAAGCTATCTACCAGAATCATTTGAATAAATACAATATTAATTGAATTTGTTTATCTGATTTCATGTTTTTCAAATGAATTTTTTTGAACATATCTTTTCCATGTTTATAAACATGTTTATGTTTTCGAAAATATCAATGCCTCTCGTTCCCATAATTCAAAAACGGTTTCTGGCGGTTTCCCATCTTTTGCCGTTTTTATTTCCCCGGTTCCCATGACCAAATCATCTTCATTTTTACTATAAAACCCTCGATTTTTCCTCTGAAACCATCATTCTTTTCCAGAATGCTTCTATTCATTCTCTTTCTGCTTTCCCCCACCGTATCTGCCCAATATGACATGCTCACTTTCAACATGTCATTCTTGTGTGGTCACGCTCGTCAATACACTTACGACATCACTTTCAACATTCGTGACAAAAATCCAGATAAATCGATCAAGAATAATGCAATTGGAAGAGTCAGCGCCGAGACCAATATTGGTGTAACTGAAGTATCAGTCACTGGATTCCTTGATTCCGACGCATCCAATATTCCTGTTTGGGAACCAATTGTGGAGATGAAGCATAATTGCCAAGCCAATCCAAAATTAGGATACAAAAAGCTCCAGCTCCAATTGGCTTCATCACCGGCTCTTCGTAACAAGACAAGATACATCTACAAATACTATATGGACATCACCGATAAAAGTGGAAACTTGGTTGTGGATGCGGAGATCACCAAAGTTTCATCCAAATAATTTTTCCATTGGATAAATATGTTGCACTAAATAAAAGTATTGTTTTTTAACATTCAAGCCGTAACTTTTATAAATACAATTTTTACAGACGATTAGAAGCGTAGTATCAACAAAACTTTTTATTGTAGTGGAATTTTAAGGCTATTTAAACTGTGAGATCATTTAACAGAAACCGTTAGTAGGAGAGAATTTTTTGGAGTTTTTCTTTTCTTTCACAAACACAAAATGGTCGACGAAGTGATCTTCAAGATTATACCTGAAATTATTCAGCTGAATAAATTGGTTCTTCAAAAAAAGACTAACCATTTTCTAGGAGTACTAATGTCATTAAAATAATCGTCATCCATATATCCAAAATCATTATCGTAAACATGGAAATCTTCATCAAAATCTTCAAATTCCTCGTATCTCAATGATAAAAGAGCATCTCGAAGAACTTTGACTCTTCTCCAATGAGTCAGTGTACGATGACCACATCTGTCACAGCTACCAGGACGGAAATCCTCATTTCTGAGTTTTTCATAATTTTTGGGAGGAGTGAAAATGTGATAAGCAACTTTGGGAATAGAGAAATCATCCTTTCCCATGTCAGTAGCAACTTTTTTAGGAGATCTATTCTCAGGAACAAGGCTTTTGTAAGGTTGTCCATAAACTGAATCAGAGGAAAGACAATTGTAAGATCCATTGATTGTCAAATTATGAATTTGACGGATTGGAAATTGGTAGAAGAAATTGTGGAAATAGTTGATGTGAGAGACGAAACCTGAATATTAATATTTTGTCAGAGATGTTTTTTATTGGTGAACTTACACCAATATGGAGAACTATTAAGCCAAACTCGATCAGCGATAACAACATCCATGCCACGATAAACTTTTTGAAGATCATTCAAAGTCTCAATTCCATTTTTCGTCTCCCATCTTTTTTTCTTATTGATGGAATATCTAATGAATGGAGTCAAATCATGATGAAGCAAAGTCCTATCCATTTTCTCTTGGAAGTCTTCATTCCAAACATCATCGTTTGGATTCACATGATAAGTCTTCATGATAACTCCTTCAGTTTTCATATTCCGAAGAATATAATGACAAGAAGCATTACGATCATGATCTTTTTCTGGATCCGGGCGGCCATTTTTTGTCCTGAAACTTTATCTTTATGGAACTACCATGTAAGAAAACTTTCTATTACTGCAATTTGTTAATGAACAAACTTTAAAGATCTAATCATAAATATAAGTAGGAAAGACTCACCAAAAATAAATATCCTCGAACATTTTGACCGCCGGTGACACTCACCTGTTTTTCTTTCTTTTATATACCCCGCTGGTGAAATATTTCGCAATTCTTTCTCTCTTGTTATTATTTGTTCACACACGAACACCCCGCCTTAATTTTGCATGACGTTTGGAATAAAAGTGAATGACTAATTTTAAGAAAAGGTTGAAAATGCAAGAAATGATGAAACACATTCTGCCATTTTAGAATTTTCTCTTACTAATTAAAAACCATTTTAAGGGCATATTTGATTTATCTGCTAAAAACAATTCAACAAATAAATTTGTTAAAAGAAAGAGTAATATTTGATTTTTATTATTTGAGATAACTGAAAATTTAAAATATATCAAGCTCTGAATATTTGGAAGAGAGACTGTAAACCGGTCAACGGTCAAAATCAAAAATGACACTTTTAAAATTCCAAAATTCTTACAGCGATAATTTTTTACCTATCTATAATCAAAGTTCTTGTTTGACACATGTTATCAATTAGTTTCCTCTGTTCACTGCAAATTCATTTGAAGTTTGTATTGAATGTAGTTATTATAGTTTTTTGACATAAAGAAATTGATAAGAAAAATTTAAAATACTTATCAAACGACCAAATAGATGACCGCTCCGTATATAAACATGCTGTTCAAATTATAGAATCAACAGCATTGAAATGTTTTTAGTTTTGATTCTTACTGCTCTTATTTCGTGGCTAGTGATTCGACAATATCGAAAGGTATCAAGACTTCCTCCTGGACCAGTTTCACTTCCTTTGATTGGAAATCTTCCACAAATTATTTATTACTTATGGTCAACCGGAGGCGTCGTTTCAACTTTAGACTTATTTAGAAAAGTAATTTTTCTCAATTAACAACATTTCTCAAAGTGTAAGATTTTAGAGATACGGAAACGTGTTTACTCTATGGGTTGGTCCCATTCCACATGTTAATATTGCTGATTATGAAACATCTCATGAAGTATTTGTGAAAAATGCGAATAAATATGCGGAAAAATTTCATGCGCCGGTATTCCGCGAGCTTCGAAGTAAGTTATTGAAAGATATAAAACAGAGTAAATGAAGTTTTATCATTCAATCGACTCCATTTTTAGAAGACATTGGTATCTTGACAACAAACGGAGATCATTGGCAAGAAATGAGAAGATTTGCTCTCTTCACTTTCAGAAATATGGGAGTGGGAAAGGATTTAATGGAGATGAGAATAATGGAAGAATTGAATGCAAGGTAGAAAATTTAATGTTATTTTCATTCAAGGATAGAGTTGTTCAGATGTGCTGATATTGATAAGAAAGCTGTCAACGGAGTAACCACCACCCAAGCTGCTGAATTCTTTGACCTCACTGTTGGAAGTATTATCAACAGTATTTTAGTTGGGAAACGATTTGAGGAGCACAATAAACATGAATTTTTGAAAATCAAAGAGACAATGGACGCATCATTTGAAACTTTCTCTCCATTTGATATGACTGCTCCTGTTTGGATCTTGAAAAAATTCTTCCCGAAACGTTTTGAGCAAATGAGAAATGCACAAGAGACGTCGAAAGATTTTGCAGCAAGTGAGGCAATGAAAAGGTTACTCTGAACAATTTTGAAGCAGAAAGTAAAACTTTATTTTCAGAATTGAGGATATAAAGTCTGGAAAATATATGATTGACGAGAACAATTTGAGAGATTATACTGATGCATTCCTACTTAAAATGCAAAAAGAAGGAGAAAATAAAAACTTCAAGTGAGTTTCGATATACATATTAAATCTGATATATTCTTTACAGTGTCGATTGCCTGAGAACTATGATTCTGGATTTATGGATCACTGGTCAAGAGACTACAACCACAACTTTGATTTCTGGATTTAATCAACTACTCTTACACCCGGAGGTTATGGAAAAAGCCAGAGAGGAAATCAAAAGTGTGACTGAAAACGGATCCCGTCCGTTATGTTTAGCAGATCGTTCTGCTACTCCTTATCTCAATGCGACGATTGGTGAAATCCAACGTCACGCTTCAATTCTGAATGTCAGCTTCTGGAAATATAATCTGGAGCCAACTTATATGGGAGGTCATCCTGTAGACTCCGGAGCACTTGTCACTGCACAACTAAGCGCTCTACACGTCAATGATACTGTCTTCAAGAATCCACAAGAATTTGATCCTGAAAGATTTATCAGAGATGAGAAACTTCTTCAAAAAGTGATTCCATTTGGTCTTGGGAAAAGATCTTGTTTGGGAGAAGCTCTTGCTAGATCTGAACTTTACCTTGTGAGTTTTGCGTTCGGATTTCTTTTCTTGAATATTGGAAATTTTCAGATCTTTGGCAACCTTCTGCTCCGCTATAAGTTTAATCCACACGGACCACTATCGACAAAAGAAGTGATGCCGTATAGTGCTGCGAAACGACCATTCAAGTTGGAAATGCAGTTCGTCAAAATATGAAAATCCTGAGGATGATTCAAATTTTTTGTACATGAAATGTTAATTTTTGATTAAACGAAAGTAATAAATAATTTTTATAACGTACTTGACCTGTCTTTCCTTCATATTTTCTAATTTATGGGTTGAAGGAATTTCAGAATGCTGACGCTAATTACTCTAAAATTTAGAATTTCGAAAAAAAAACGCAGTTCACTTCAATCTATTTTTGATGCCCTCTCGGTGTATTCCGCCTGTCTTTAGGCGAAGGTTGGTAAGAGTCCGCTTAAGACACGGGCGAAGTCCGACCAACAAAGTTTGCCAAAGGTTCGCGCCCTGAAAAAGGGCTGTGAAACCAAGATTCGAAGAAAGTTTCGTGTCCCAAAGTCTGTATGAGCTAGATCTTCGCCCAAATTCTGACCAACCTTAGCCTAAAGACAAGCGGAATATGCCGAGTTGGTTTCACAGCCCCTTTTTCAGGGCGCGAACCTTTGGCGAAATTTGGGCGAACTATGGGCGAACCTTGCGCGGACTTTAGGCGAAGGTTCGCCTGGCTCTCGGCGGGGGTTGGTCGGACTTCTCCCGTGTCTTAAGCGGACTCTGACCAACCTTCGCCTAAAGGCAGGCGGGTTACACCGAGCTGTTAACAGCAATACGAATAAAAAATAAATGAAGATGCTCAGAGACAAGTTACGAAGCAAACCTATTTTTTGAATGGAAGAAATAGAATTCAATGATCTATCATGAAAATTTATAGACTTTTTATTGTTTGTCACAAATGCTATATGTTCTCTTCACTCTTATCAGTGTACTTTTTTGTACCGAATGTTCTCAATGTTCTCTATTGAAAGTTTCGCCTTACTGATTTCGCGTTGGTCACATACCACACTTTGAATTGCCAAGTATAAATACCTTGCCCTAGTTTAGTATTTTCAACGCACCATGATTATGTTCTTGATTCTTTCTGCTCTTACAACCTGGTTGGTTGTTAGACAATACCGAAAGGCATCTAGACTACCGCCCGGACCTATTTCTCTTCCATTGATCGGAAATCTTCCACAAATCGTTTATTATTTATGGTCCACTGGTGGAATTTCTTCATGTCTTGATCACTTTCGAAAGGTTGGTGCTCCAATTTGATTGATTGGAAAAAGGGAATTTCAGAGATATGGAAACATTTTCACATTATGGGTTGGCCCAATTCCACATGTCAGTATTTGTGAATATGAAACTTCGTATGAGGTGTTTGTGAAGAATGGGAATAAGCATGCAGATAAGTTCAATTCTCCATTTTTCACCGAAATTCAAAGTGAGTTGTTCTTCATCTTTCTTTTGAAATAAACTGATTCACAGACAATACTGGAGTGGTAGGTACTAATGGGGACCATTGGCAAGAAATGAGAAGATTTGCTCTCCAGACATTCAGAAACATGGGCGTTGGGAAAGATTTGATGGAGGTGAAGATTATGGAAGAGTTGAATGCAAGGTATTTTACACTTAAAAAAAACACTATCATTTCATCTCGAATTAATCTTAAATTCAGATGTGCTGATCTTGACAAATCAGCTGTGAATGGTGTAACCACAGCTCATGCAGCAGAGTTTTTTGATCTTACTGTAGGAAGCGTCATTAACAGTATTTTGGTTGGAAAACGATTTGGAGAGCATAATAAAGATGACTTCCTGAAAACGAAAAAAGTTACAAGATGATACATTTGAAATGATGACACCTGTTACAATGATTCTGCCTACTTGGGTTCTCCGAACATTTCTCAAAGACCAGTACAAGAATATCAAAGAATGTCTGCACGCCGCCAAAGAGTTTGCTTCTGAGGATTCTATCCAACGGTAATTTCCAGCCAAACATAATTATAGAAATTTGGATTTAAGATACAAAAAGTTGAAAGCAGGTGAGATTGTGATTGATGAAAACAGCATTCACGATTATACCGATGCGTTTTTGTTCAAAGTTCAAAAAGACGGAGAGGATAAGAATTTCAAGTAAGAACCAAAAACACTATCAGCTAGTTTCACAATTCTAAATTTTCAGCATTGAAACCTTGAAAACAATGCTTTTTGATTTGTGGACTACTGGTCAGGAGACAACAACAACTACTTTGATCTCAGGATTCAATCAACTTCTTTTGCATCCGGAGGTAATGGACAAAGCCAGAGAAGAAATAATGAAAGTGACGGAAAATGGATCAAGACATTTAAGTCTGACTGATCGTCCTTCTACGATTTATCTCAATGCAGTCATTGGAGAAATTCAACGTCATGCTTCCATTCTGAACGTCAATTTCTGGAAATACAATTATGAACCAACATACATGGGTGGTCATTTTGTGGACTCTGGAGCACTTGTCACTGCTCAGCTTGGCGCAATCCATGTTAATGAAACAATTTTCAAGGATCCACGCGAATTCGATCCAGACAGATTTATCAGAGATGAGAAACTTCTTCAAAAAGTGATCCCATTCGGACTTGGGAAAAGATCATGTTTAGGAGAGGCATTGGCCAGAGCGGAATTGTATCTTGTAAGTTTACAGAATCAGAATTTGCTTGAAAATGGAATTTCTAGATCATTGGAAATCTTTTACTCCGTTACAAATTCAAACCACATGGGAAGCTTTCTACCACCGAACTGTTCCCGTACAGTTTTGCGAAAAGACCATTCAAGTTAGATATGCAATTCATCAAAATTTGAAAGCCGTTTTTTTACTTTCAACTAATTCATGTCTACCTTCACATTATATTGTTTTATTTTCTTAAATTTCATTATCTATTTGAACATTTTATGAAGTCATTTATAAAACTTTCTTACATTAACTACAATCTTTTCTGTTTTCAAGAAGTACGTATTTCTTTACCGACTGTATAATGTAACCATGAATTCGTTTTTTGATTCTGTTCATTTTTTTTAAGTTTTTAATTTCGGAAAAAAAAAGAATAAACTCGTCATAATACACAGAAATCAGAAAAGGGCAAACCAATGCGCAGCCGCAGCCTGCGCTACATATTTGGGGTGATTTAGTTTTTGATTCAGGAAATCAACTTTGTCTAGCCGTTATAACTTTGAATTTCATGATATAACTCAAAAAGCTTTTATCAAACTTTTCGAATTCAGATTACTGAAAAACTACAATCATCAGAGAAGAATAAGCGAGCATACTTTTTGAATGCAAGAAAAATAATTCAATTACCAATCACGAAATTTTACAGACTTTCTTTATTTAATCAAAGATTTTATTCTCGTAGTGAATGTTCTCAATGTTTTTTTTTTTGGGTGTTTCGCCTTTCTGAGTAGGCGTTGGTAAGATGCCACAGTTTCGAATTACTGATATTGGAACACAGCATAGAAAATACATAACATTCGTGTTTTGTAGACTAGTTTAACAGTAGATAAGCCAATGCGTACTTTGTAGTCTATTCATTTAACTATTCTGTTTGTACTCGAACATGATTTAACTTTTAAATCAACTACTTTTCCGGTTTTTCTAGCTACGAGGCAGGATTGAAAAGGTTAAAAGTTACTAGATCAATAACAATAAAACATTGTAGAAAAACAAATTTGATAAGGAAAAACATAAAACACAATCATTGAATGAATAGTTTTTTTGTCAAAGAAGGCAATGCGTGTTTTGTAGCTGGACTGATATTTACTACAATCTACATCATTTCTTGTTCCTTTATATACTTTCGAAATTAGAAAAATATTAATTCAACCGTCAATGATTCTCGTATTACTTCTCTCTACTCTTCTGGCGTTTTTGATTGCCAGACAGTATCATAAAGCAAGAAAACTACCACCAGGACCATTTTCTTTGCCTCTTCTTGGTAATGTTCATCAACTGATTTATTATGTTTGGAAAGAGAAAGGTGTTGTCAAGGCATTTGACCACTTCAGAAAAGTATTGTTCATTTTTAACCTTTCACTCGATAAATGGAAAAATTTCAGTCTTATGGAGATGTATTCACATTATGGTTAGGACCAATTCCTCATGTCAGCATTTGTGATTATGAAACGTCACAAGAAGTTTTTGTGAAAAATGGGAACAAGTACAAGGATCGGTTTTTACCACCAATCTTTCTTCATGTTAGCGGTAAGTTTCAAGTGTAGATCACACAATTGAAAATGGGAGTTTTCAGATAACCTTGGGTTGATATCAGCAAATGGTGATGTATGGGCAGAAATGAGAAGATTCGCTTTACTAGCATTCAGAACAATGGGGGTTGGAAGAGAGTTGATTGAGGAAAAAATTCTGGATGAATTAGATTTCAGGTGAGATATGTACAAATTATCAAGTACAATTAAAAATCCTTATATCAGTGCACCTAAACAGATTGCGGACTAAAAACTAAAATTTACAGTACCGTTCAAAAGTTTATAGAAAAAAGTGTTTTTCAGTTGATTTTCGGTCATTTTGGCCATTTTCAGAGGTCTGGAGCTCGGCTCTCATGTTTCCGATCACTCTGAAAACTTTTGGGGGTATAAAACAAACCTAAATTAACAACTTCGCATTTACAGAATTTTTTGAAAATGCCTAGTTTTTCAGCTATGCTGCGTTTTCTGACGCATACCCTTTTTTCGGCCGTTTTTGGCCGTTTTTGCACTGAAAACGTGAAAAAAACAGGTGTGTCTCAGAAAACGCCGCAAAGCTGAAAAACTAGGCATTTTCAAAAAATTCTGTAAATGCGAAGTTGTTAATTTAGGTTTGTTTTCTACCCCCAAAAATTGTCAGAGTGATCGGAAACATGAGAGCCGAGCTCCAGACCTCTGAAAATGGCCAAAATGGCCGAAAATCAATTGAAAAATACTTTTTTCTATAAACTTTTGAACGGTACTGTATTATTATTATAAAAAGATTACGCTTCTATTTCCAGATGCGCTGAAATTGATGCTGCCTCTGTGAACGGAAAAACTATCGTTCACACTTCTGATTTGTTCGATCTCACTGTTGGAAATGTGATAAACAGTGTTTTAGTTGGGAAACGATTTGATGCTAGCAATATGGAAGAGTTTTTGAAACTGAAGGGATTCCTAGATTCTACTGCTGAACTATTCACAATCTTCGACTTGGTTGTTCCAGTTTGGGTCCTACAAACATTTTTCCCCGTAAGATTTGCAAGAGTTGTGGAGCTTCAACAGGAAATCTTAAACTTTGTCTCGAGGGAAGCATTAGCCAAATATGAGCAAGTGAAATCAGGAGAATACACTTTGAATCCTGATGACCCACAAAATTTTGTCGAGGCGTATCTGGTTAAAATTGAGGAGGAGAAGAAACGTGGAAATTCGAGTATGTACTCAATGGAATGTCTGAAACATGTGATTGGTGATCTCTGGTTAGCAGGACAAGACACAACGGCAACAACATTGGTTTCCGGATTCAATCAACTTGTTAATAATCCTGACGTCATTAAGAAATGTAGAGAAGAAATCTT
The DNA here is from genome assembly GCA_963932035.1 of Caenorhabditis wallacei. Lineage (NCBI taxonomy): Eukaryota > Metazoa > Nematoda > Chromadorea > Rhabditida > Rhabditidae > Caenorhabditis > Caenorhabditis wallacei. The sequence goes on along the minus strand of OZ009932.1, from coordinate 11,949,447 downwards.
GAAACTCACAGATAATGGATCTCGGCCATTGAAGTTAAAGGATAGAGCAGAATCTCATTATTTGAATGCAACAATCGCTGAAATTCAAAGACATGCTTCCATTTTGAATGTTAATTTCTGGAGGATAAATCATGAACCAACAATTGTCAAAGGATATCCAGTTGATTCCGGATCAGTGATAACTGCTCAATTGGGAGCACTTCATGTTAATGACGACATTTTCAAGAATCCGGATAAATTCTATCCGGAAAGATTCATCGAGAACGATAAGCTTATAAATCAAGTCATCCCGTTTGGAATCGGAAAAAGATCCTGTGTTGGGGTGAATATTGCACGATCTGAACTCTATTTGGTTCGTTTTTCTAAAGTTAGAAATGTAAATTACTATAGTTTTAGATTATCGGGAACCTAATTCAACGTTACGATGTAAAACCCCATGGTTCATTACCGACTACAGAAGACCAATTGCCGTACAGTGCCGGGAAATTGCCTGATAAAACAATTAAATTAGAATTTGTTAAATTGTAATGAATTCACATTTTCGAATTAAATAAAGTGTTTGTATTTATTATTGAAACCGATTATTTACATAGCTTTCGAGTGAACCATCAATAATGAGTAATCAAAAGTCATTACTTCCCGTTCGCATTCTTAAAATTTCCCGGCACTGTACGGCAATTGGTCTTCTGTAGTCGGTAATGAACCATGGGGTTTTACATCGTAACGTTGAATTAGGTTCCCGATAATCTAAAACTATAGTAATTTACATTTCTAACTTTAGAAAAACGAACCAAATAGAGTTCAGATCGTGCAATATTCTCCCCAACACAGGATCTTTTTCCGATTCCAAACGGGATGACTTGATTTATAAGCTTATCGTTCTCGATGAATCTTTCCGGATAGAATTTATCCGGATTCTTGAAAATGTCGTCATTAACATGAAGTGCTCCCAATTGAGCAGTTATCACTGATCCGGAATCAACTGGATATCCTTTGACAATTGTTGGTTCATGATTTATCCTCCAGAAATTAACATTCAAAATGGAAGCATGTCTTTGAATTTCAGCGATTGTTGCATTCAAATAATGAGATTCTGCTCTATCCTTTAACTTCAATGGCCGAGATCCATTATCTGTGAGTTTCAAGATTTCTTCTCTACATTTCTTAATGACGTCAGGATTATTAACAAGTTGATTGAATCCGGAAACCAATGTTGTTGCCGTTGTGTCTTGTCCTGCTAACCAGAGATCACCAATCACATGTTTCAGACATTCCATTGAGTACATACTCGAATTTCCACGTTTCTTCTCCTCCTCAATTTTAACCAGATACGCCTCGACAAAATTTTGTGGGTCATCAGGATTCAAAGTGTATTCTCCTGATTTCACTTGCTCATATTTGGCTAATGCTTCCCTCGAGACAAAGTTTAAGATTTCCTGTTGAAGCTCCACAACTCTTGCAAATCTTACGGGGAAAAATGTTTGTAGGACCCAAACTGGAACAACCAAGTCGAAGATTGTGAATAGTTCAGCAGTAGAATCTAGGAATCCCTTCAGTTTCAAAAACTCTTCCATATTGCTAGCATCAAATCGTTTCCCAACTAAAACACTGTTTATCACATTTCCAACAGTGAGATCGAACAAATCAGAAGTGTGAACGATAGTTTTTCCGTTCACAGAGGCAGCATCAATTTCAGCGCATCTGGAAATAGAAGCGTAATCTTTTTATAATAATAATACAGTACCGTTCAAAAGTTTATAGAAAAAAGTATTTTTCAATTGATTTTCGGCCATTTTGGCCATTTTCAGAGGTCTGGAGCTCGGCTCTCATGTTTCCGATCACTCTGACAATTTTTGGGGGTAGAAAACAAACCTAAATTAACAACTTCGCATTTACAGAATTTTTTGAAAATGCCTAGTTTTTCAGCTTTGCGGCGTTTTCTGAGACACACCTGTTTTTTTCACGTTTTCAGTGCAAAAACGGCCAAAAACGGCCGAAAAAAGGGTATGCGTCAGAAAACGCAGCATAGCTGAAAAACTAGGCATTTTCAAAAAATTCTGTAAATGCGAAGTTGTTAATTTAGGTTTGTTTTATACCCCCAAAAGTTTTCAGAGTGATCGGAAACATGAGAGCCGAGCTCCAGACCTCTGAAAATGGCCAAAATGACCGAAAATCAACTGAAAAACACTTTTTTCTATAAACTTTTGAACGGTACTGTAAATTTTAGTTTTTAGTCCGCAATCTGTTTAGGTGCACTGATATAAGGATTTTTAATTGTACTTGATAATTTGTACATATCTCACCTGAAATCTAATTCATCCAGAATTTTTTCCTCAATCAACTCTCTTCCAACCCCCATTGTTCTGAATGCTAGTAAAGCGAATCTTCTCATTTCTGCCCATACATCACCATTTGCTACCGTAGTTCTAAAGCATACTGGCACGTGTTCAAAACATGCTCTGACTTTTCGGCTAACCTCCATAGAGGGGCTGTGATCATCTGATCACAGAAACCTAGCACTTGTAGATGTGAAACGATCATCGGATCTTCAAGCATTTCTCGAATATTCTTCAATTCAGCCTTCGAATCCTCACACTCTTTAGCAAAATCAATTAGATTTTGACGATGGTAGAACACACGCGAGGCTACAAAGAGCACAATGTTAAACCTGTTTCCTACGAAACTCTCGAATGTGAATCTATTAACCTCTTTTTCTTTACACCAAGCAGACCATTTCTGAACTATTCCATGGAGTCTTGCTCCTCTCTGACCAAACAACTGTGAAACTAATTTGATCAAACTGAGTACAGTAGGCTCTTCACTCTTCCCTTTCTTCTTCAATAACAACTCATGCTCCAGGATAGACTTAAGAGCTACCTTAGTAAAATTGGCAAGAATGTGGAGCTGACAATAGAAATTAAACATTTTAGAAAATTTTTCTTTCTCTTCATCAGACCAATCATCAAACTCTTCAACCACTTCAGGAATAACTGAATTTCGGTAATTCTCAACTATTTTCTGGAACTTCTGTTCGGTAGGAGCCGAGTCTGACATCGTGCTCCGAACATTAACCAATAATTTATCGAAAAAATTATTAGCAACGTCGGGCAGTCTGCCTACAGTAGTCCGAAAAGCCTCGAATGCAGTTTGGGCGGACTTCTCCACAACTTGTGTCAATCCGACACAAAGATAAGTGCCGCTTGAACTCTGAATTCCAAACTGTTGAACTTTCACCGTCCCCTTAGTCGTTTCATCAGTCATCAGGCAAAGTGATTCACCTTTCTCTACATAATCAGCCAATGTACTTTTAATATGTTCTTGACTTAAATTTAACGTGGCCAGACCCATCCTTCTGCAAAATGTTGCTGAAGGAGTAGAATCAATCTGAATTTCAAGTAATTCAGCCACAGCAGTCATCACGGGACCAATTTTTTCATCAGCCACACCCAGCGCCTTCAACTTAATTACAGCTTTGATCGTGCCACTAGAATACGAAGAACCCTCCTTAAGATTTACAGGTTCAGAGTCATAACGAATCCTTCCCTGAAGATCTTTCAAAATTTCCTCCGTTTCTCTCAGTTTTCTACGAACAACAGCTAAAGAAGAAGTTAAAGCACTGTTCGACCTCAAAATTTGCCCGTTCCTTTTAGTCAAATACTTGAAACTAGTCGAAGACTCAGAGAATTTTTGGCAAATTGTCGTGCGAAATAGCAAATTGCTGTGCAAAAAAAACTGCTTGCCGCTTCCACGCGGCAAGCAGTTTTTTTTGCGAAGCAATTTGCTGATTTACACAGCAAATTGCCGATCTGCGCGGCAATTTGCCGTTCTTATGCATGGCAATTTGCTGTTTGCTTGCTATTTTATTCCTGGTTATTGATTTTTCGCATTCACTACATATTCAAAAAACCATTTATTTACCAAAAACAACCAAAGAAAACAGAAAAAATGATGAGAGGAAAAAAATGAGAACAAATAAAGGTGGTATAACTCATTGAGAAAATGATTAAAAGTTCCAAAAATGATGAGTAGATGACTCAAAAAAAGGATGGATTTCCCGTCCACGAATCGGATCCATGTAACGCATTCTGCAAGTCTTCCTTGTTTTTCGATGAGCCCCTCTAAAAATAAATGTTTTAATTGAGGAAATGTTTTTTTCAAAACCAACCTCTTTGTTCACCCATACGTTTGTATCCTGATTATAAGAAGAGTGTCGGATCTTCGTCGACTTGTTCATCGTAGAAATAATTGGTACATGTAATATTTTTTGTAGAATAATGTTTTAAAGTTTTCTTACCTTCATCAGAAATCAAAGATACTCGAATAGCGGGAGATAGAAATCCATATGAGTTCATCCTTTCAAAATCTTGATTTTCGAAATTCGATTCTTGGTGAACCATCGGATTTTCTAGTTCTAGAAATTTTGAGCCACTAAAAATTTTTGAAACTCATACGAAAATCCTTACCATTGTCGATTCTCTTTCTTTTCGGACGTAGCATGGCGTTTGTGAAGAAATATTGTGAGTGAATAGATAATAAGTAAAGAGAAACACATTAAAAATCAATAGTTGTAAAAAAAAATGTCAACACAGCTTCTGTGTCAGTAATGACCAGCAAGCAAACGGCAAATTGCCGTTGTGTAGCAATCAAACGGCAAATTGCTATCTTGCGGCAAGCAAAGAGCAAGTTGCTAAAACGCGGCAAGCAAAGGGCAAGTTGCTGTTTTGCACAGCAAATTGCTGATAATCTAATCGAGATTTTTTGCCAGCAATTTGCCGAATTCGCTGGCAAATTGCTGAATTGACTAGCAAATTGCCGAATTTGACGGCAAATTGCCATTGACCTCGCAAATTGCCAGTTGCTTGCCAAAAATTCTCTGAGGAGTTTTTAGATTTAATTCCGATTTGGAGTTGACGTCTTTTCCACATTCTCAATTTCAAAACTTCTTTTTGGTAACTTTCTTTGACTTTTTTCAATTCAGCAAACTGTCTATAACATGTCTCATGAAAAATTTTGTCAGAAAATGAAGAATTCTGAGGGTCGGATAGATTGACTTCGAATGAATTTAAAGTTTGAATTTCTTTTTGGTTATTTGAAATACAATTATCTACAATTCCTCCGTCATCTTTCATGTCAGGGTCCAAATTTTCACCAAAATGAAGAGAACTGTCACCTACAGAATTACAGAATGAAAAAAAAATCTTTGTGAAAAGCTACATTTTTGGTAATATCAAAAGACTTATCTCCGAGTTTTTGTCTATTTCTTGATGAATTCCGAATTTGACAAACTTTTCTTCTAAATTTTGCGATTGTTTTCTTTTCTTGCTCATCGTCCCCAACTTTCTCAATTCCTAGAAGGCGCACCACGACACGAAACATATCTTGATGATTTTCAACAAATTGAGAAATCGACAAAAAAAGTTCTACTGATACGAATGGAAGAGTTCCAGCTGACTCCAATTTATCATTGACTCCATATCTAGGGACCGCCAGGTGTTTCTAAAAACTTTTAAATTTCCGGATTTTTTGATAGGATCATACTCAGATAGGCTGAAAAACTTCATTCCCAAAGTTTCAACTCGAAAAAATCATTCGCTCACGAGTTACAGTCGTTTTTGTGCCGCGCTCATTTCAACTGAATCCGTAACGGTGGGCGGAGCTTCGCTGCTGCTGTGGTCCGAACCGACACCAAAAGTTTCGCCGACAAGAGCGCTACCCACTGCGCCACCACGTACGGTTTCCGCGGCGACTGCGAGGGCATACAGAAGGTTGGTGTGCAATTGCCAGGCAACCATCCAGATAAATGATGATAATGTGTACGGATTTGAACTTTGAGAGGTCATATCTCATTTTCTGCACTATAAAAATTGGATTTTTCGATTGCAAAATGTTCGAAATTCAGCATGGATTCCGACCATACTTTTGAAATATGTGTTCACGGTATGTATTTGGACCCAAAAATGAGAAAATCTAATGAATGTGGAAACGCTAGTTACAAAAATGAGCACAAATTTGTACAAATCTGGAGATTTTCGATCTACTTTCCCAAATTTTTTTTGTAGATACTTGAAGACTTGCTTAATGCAAAAAAATAATAAAAACTATAGGTCATCACAGAAAATTTTTTTCTACAACCATCCAAACTTTGACTGAATTTTGCAAAAAATCTGCACTATATTTTTTTCCCAAATTCTTCAAAAACCATTTCATTGTGATGTAAACTTATAGTTTTAGTTGAGAAAACATCTGTTCACGGTATTGCCCGCCTTGAAAATCGCAATTTTTCAGATTTCCTCGTTTTTTTGAGAAAACTAAAAGAAAATTCCTAAAAACTGATTTGATATTCTGAATTTATGGTATCTGATACATGTGGAGTAAAATTTTTAGAAAGATTCATCGAGTCTAAGTCGAGTTACAGTCATTTGAAGCCCGCGACTCGCCGGTGTTACACGTTTTTCGCAATTATAGTAATTCTACTCTGCCCGATGCGGTTTTCCATCTTTTACAGATAGAGTATTTAGTCGGTGGAAGAATTAGACAAAAAAAAATACAAAATTTAAAATTAAGATTCTCAATATCTTTGAAAATAGACCCTGCTCATTTATTTAATATTTCGGTAACAATATAATTTATGAAAACGGTTTTGGGTGAGGTAAATGTTATAAAAAATGAAATTAAACTAGTTTTCAGGGATGAACAAATTTTTAGGGGAATGTCTTAAAAGAATTATTCTTAAATTTGAAAAAGGGAGCTTTAAAAAAAAAATAATAGAGAGAGAGTTAATGTTCAAAGGGAAGAAATACCAGAAGGGAAGAAATACCAGAAGGGAAGAAATTGAATGTTCAAAGGGAAGAAATTCTGGAAGGGAAGAAATATTAGAAGGGAAGAAATATTAGAAGGGAAGAATTGCAGGAAAGTAAGAAATGCAGGAAAGTAAGAAATACTGGAAGGGAAGGATACTGGAAGGGAATTCATGAGCTTAATTGAAGATTTTAAGCGGTTAAGATGGTGAGGGCGACTTCCATTGCACTTATCAGTGTCTCTATTGTTACTCTCTGAAAAAAATCAATTAATTTGAAGAGCAGTCGATAGAAAAAGTACCTGGTGGACAATTTGAAAGTTTTCAATGTCTTTAGTTAATTTCTTGATGATTTCTTCCATTGAATCACTTCTTATCGAAACAAGATTATGACGAATATTTATGAAGAAGTCTCTAACATTGTATGATCCGTGTGGTTTGACTTCGGTCGATGCACGTCTCTCCACAATATTGATACAAGCTTCATACGCCAATTTAATCGTGTTGATGGAAACAAGCTGAAAATTGAATTTATTAAAAACTAAAAAAGGAACTAGATGAGCTTACTTGAATTCCGATTTGTTCCATTTTTAGTTCAATTTTTTCTAGAAAATCCCCAATTTCATCAATGTACAAGCTCTTCACGAGAGTGTGGAATGCAGAAACAACTGTTGACAGCTCTTTCATTTCTAATTTTTGTACAAATTGATCACAATCAATTTTAACATCCACATTTTCTTGATCGGGGATTTCTTCGATGTAGTCTTCTCCCTCGTCGAGGACTCCAAACACTCCTCTTTGCAAGTTTCCATCAAATGGTTCCAATTTCGGTTTCTTATTTGATGATTCCACGAATACAGAATCTTGTTCATCGTGAAAGGAAACATTGTTTTCGAAAGATGGTGTTGTGGAAATCGAATGAATAGAATTTTGAGTAACTTCAAGTGAAGAACTTATTGATTCATTTCCAAAAATCATGGCTTCTGAATTTTCATGATTCGATCGACTTTGATCCTCGTCCACTTCTCTTGTTGATGCTCTGCTGTCGTTTCCTGTCTTCTCATTATCATCGTCGTAGACCGGTGGCATCTCTTCAACATCATCATCTTCGTCACTATTCACTTGGGAATTGCTTTGATCGTATCTGATGATGCACTCTTTGTCGTTTACGTCGACTGCACCAGTTCTTCCACGGCGCGGCGAACTCGACGCATGGCCTAGAAAATTTTGCATTTGATACTCAGTCGAAAAAAATGAAAATGTTTCAATCAACACCAAAACTTTTGAGCGTATGGTTCAGACCATTTAAAACACTCTGACAAAATTTCAGAAAAAACAGCGGTTCAGTTTTCGAGAAATTCAGGTTCAAAGTAAGCGAAAAACGGCTGTTTTCGGTGTTTTTCAGCGTTTTTTCACTGTTTTTTCGCACATTTGTCCATTGTTGACCAGGTTAGAGGATTTCGATCAATTTGAAACTTTCTGGAAATCTTTAACAGGTCTATACGAATATTCCAGCGAATTTTTAGAAAAAACAGCGGTTCAGTTTTCGAGATACCATTTTTCAGCCCTTTTTGAATTTGGCTGCCGCGGCCACGCGTCGAGTTCGCCGCGCCGTGTCTTCTGAGTCACGTCGCCCGCCCGACTTATGTGCCTGGCAGGCGAAGCTCCGCCTCTTTTAATTGTGCCAACGGTGAGTTGGCGCATTTCTCGTGCAAAAAAATTTTTTTTTTGAAAATCAACTGAAAACTTTGAATTTCGACAATTAAAAATAGAAATCGGAATAATTTCGAATTTTAATTCACAAGCATTTTTAGTTTAGTGTTCCCGCTACCGAAAAATAGCAAAATCTCGATTTTTAGTGGCCTACGAAAAAAGTTATTTGAAGAAAAAGTTGGCAAGTTTTCAAGAAACAAGAAGAATACTAATTAAAATTGTATTTTTCCGGAAAACTATCATTTTTTAGCATTTATTGATTATTCTAAATGTATTTTGGAGCGAAAATAGTGAAAACATTCAGTTTTAAGGAAAATTGTGTGAAAAATATGAAAATTAAAATTTTGTATTTTTCGTTAGGAAATGTTCGCAGATTATTTTTACTTGCTTTTTATTCGATTTTCCTTCGGAGAAACACCATATTCCCGAAGAATAAGCCTCTTTAGCCGAAAAAACGACGACTACCGTACTTTAATTTAAAGGCGCATGCCCTCAAAGTTTTTGTCGAGAAATGCGCCAACCTGAAACGCGTCAACCAGAATCTTCAGAAAACAGGCACCGCGGGGTGGCGTGATGAGTCTGTAAAATTTTGTATCAACTTTTTTTTACGTGAAATGATATCTAACCTAATCAAGAACTCCTTTTTGATGGGTACTTGAAACGAGTAAGCCAATTTTCCTCTCGTTTCGATGCTCAAATTTTCATTTGTTGTGACATCTTTCATTAACAATTTGATTCTGAAAAAAATATCAATATTACTTTTATAAAATTCTGTGTTTAGTACCTGTTACTGACACAGCAAATGGTCTTTCTAGATCCCATATCTCCAATGAATTCTCTTGCTGTTGTTTTGTATTGACGTACTGTCAAAACATTGTTTACCTTTTTGACGAGATATTTCAACAGAGTCTGCATTTCTCTTTGGAACAAAATTGATTTTCTTCCTTCCTTCTTTCCTCCTTTTCCTCCCTTCTTTCCTCCTTTTTCCCCTTTTCCATCTTCACCTCCTCCTTCCTTATCTTCATCTTCTCCTTTCTTTTCTTCACCTCCTCCTTCCTCATTTTCATCTTCTCCTCTTTCTTCTTCATTTTCCACTTCAAGAGCTTCTTCTTCGATTTGTTCAGATAATGAATCATCATCGCCAAGAGTTGTTTTGTTGAGTTGTTTTGTGGATCTCATTGTGCTGAAAATCAATATGAAGAGAGTGGAAAAAATTAAAAAATAATAATATTTAAAATATTTAATCATATCTCAACGATATATCCTCAATCCTAATCACGAAAAATTGAAAAATTGGATAAAAATTGTAAAATCGAGCAAGAGGTCGGTTGATTACATTTGGGTATAATTTTTCAAATAAAAAAAAACGGAAAAATGAGAAAAATGGTGAAATTTGTGCCAATTTAAATTTGTAAACAGCTTTCTCTAATTTTAAAGGAGCACGCACTTTTTTTGTTATTACTTCTCACTTGAACGCATCTCACCTTCGAGGTTGAGCCATCTTTTAGCCATTTTTCGCCTATCTGCGGTTCTTCCCCTGCCCACAGGCCTGCGAGATGCAAACGGCCGGCCGAGGTGGCGGCTCGGCCGGCTTCGGCTTTTTATTTAACAAATTGAAAAGCCGCGGCTCGGCTCGGCTGGCCGAGGCCGGCCGTGAAAGCCGCGTGAGAAGTTTTTCTTTCAAAATTTAAAATGTTTTTCATGAAAAACACGTTATCAAATTTGGTTTCACAAATTTTTTGAAAATTTTTTTGAAAAATAAGGAAATTATAAACTTACGCGGCTTTCACGGCCGGCCTCGGTCAGCCGAGCCGAGCCGCGGCTTTTGATTACCATTTTGAAAAGCCGCGGCTGGCCGCGGCTTCGGCCGGCCAGCCGCGGCCTCGGCCGGCCGTACAATCTGACAGCCTTGGTCGGCTGGCGGTCGGTCAACGACGCGCCGTTATCCCGCTACCGCGCGTTGTTTACCGTAAATCGACACCCACATTTTCTTTCTCTTTTCCCAAAAACTTTGCTTATTTTTCCTTTTTCCCGCAGATTTTTCCACAAAAATACAAGTTTCAACCGATGAAAAATTCGAAAACTTAGTTTTGAATAAAAATAAACAAAATTTATTCGAAAAAATGCGCTATTTCTAGTTTCCGACTCGTGAAAAGCGAAAATCGTGTTTAAAGATTTGTTTTCTTTCGGAATAGCAGTAATTAAAGTTTTCAGGTGGAATAAACAGGTAATTGGGTAAGTTCTGTTATTTCCGAAAGAAAATAAATCTCTAAACTCATTCGCTTCATGGCTTTTACCTTGTAATTTTTGAAATTCGCCTAAGTTTTTTTTTTTCACTTTTCTGTTTGAAAGTAGTTTACTGTCGCGAAAATAAGACAGATTTTATTAAAACTGTCTAAAAAGCTCTATCTCTTTCTAATAATCACTATTCGGTTGTAACTTGTACTGTGGGAAAAAGGAAAATATTCGAAAGTGAAGGAAAAGGAAACTTTGTGAACAAAGGAAAAGTGAAACAGGAGAAGAAATAACAAAGCATAGAATAGTTATGTATTAATAGGCTTATTAGATTTAATTATATGGGAATATTCCCAGTATTGAATATCGAAAGCGCTATGGGAGGAGGGGTGCTGCCCGATTTTTTTCCAGCCGACCGCGGATGGGCGAAAAGTGGGCCATCCACGGATGAAAAGTGGTCCATCGATGGGTCCGCCAAGTCCCCCGCTGATTGTTCCCGAGAAAGCCATCCGTCGCCCACGGATGGCCCACTTTTCGCCCATCCCGGTCTGCCTGTGGCGCCACGCGCCGCACGGCAGCGTCATGCTGCGAGGAGGTATACAAGGTTGAGGTGTCAGCGACAAAACGTCCACAAAGAATGATGATGATGTGATAGGAAATGAACTTTGAGAGGTCATATCTCATTTTCTGCACTATAAAAATTTGGACTTTTCGATTGCAAAATGTTCCAAATTTAGCATAGAATCCGACCATGCTTTTGGAATATATGTTCACGGTATGTATTTGAGTCCAAAAATGAGAAAATCCAGAAAATGCGGAAACACTAGCTACAGAAATGAGCACGAATCTGGTGATTTTCGGCCTACCTTCCCAAAAATTTTTTTGTAGGCACTTGAAGACTTGTTTAATGCAAAAAAAATAATAAAAGCCATAGGTCATCACTGAAAATTTTTTTCTACAACCGTCTAAACTTTGACTGAAATTTACAAAAAATCTGCACTACTTTTTTTTTCCAAATTGTTTAAAAACCATTTGATTATGATGTAAACTTGTAGTTTTAATTGAGAAAACATGTGTTCACGCTATTGCCCGCCTTGAAAATCGCAATTTTTCTGATTTCCTCGTTTTTTTGAGAAAACTAATAGAAAATTCCTAAAAACTGATTTGATATTCTGAATCTATGGTATCTGATACATGTGGAGTAAAATTTTTAGAAAGATTCATCGAGTCTAAGTCGAGTTATAGTCATTTGAAGGCCGCGACGCGCCGGCGTTACACGTTTTTCGACGCCCCGCCCCCCTCACTCACCCATAGAATTTTTGGCAAATTGCCGTGCGAAATGGCAAATTGCTGTGCAAAAAAAACTGCTTGCCGCTTCCACGCGGCAAGCAGTTTTTTTTTTTGCATAGCAATTTGCCGATTTACACAGCAAATTGCCGATCTTATACATGGCAATTTGCCGTTTGCTTGCTATTTTATTCCTGGTTATTGATTTTTCGCATTCACTACATATTCAAAGAACCATTTATTTACCAAAAACAACCAAGGAAAACAGAAAAAATGATGAGAGGAAAAAAATGAGAACAAATAAAGGTGGTATAACTGATTGAGAAAATGATTAAAAGTTCCAAAAATGATGAGTAGATGGCTCAAAAAAAGGATGGATTCCCCTTCCACGAATCGGATCCGTAACGCATTCTGCAAGTCTTCCTTGTTTTTCGATGAGCCCCTCTAAAAATAAATGTTTTAATTGAGGAAATGTTTTTTTCAAAACCAACCTCTTTGTTCATCCATACGTTTGTATCCTAATTATAAGAAGAGTGTCGGATCTTCGTCGACTTGTTCATCGTAGAAATAATTCGTACCTGTAATATTTTTTGTAGAATAATGTTTTCAAAGTTTTCCTACCTTCAACAGGAATCGAAGAATCTGGAATAGCGGGAGATAGAGATCCATATGAGTTCATCATTTCAAAATCTTGGTTTTCGAAATTCGATTCTTGGTGAACCATCGGATTTTCTAGTTCTAGAAATTTTGAGTCACTAAAAAATTTTGAAACTCATACGAAAATCCTTACCATTGTCGATTCTCTTTCCTTTCGGACGTAGCATGGCGTTCATGAAGAAAGATTGTGAGTGAATAGATAATAAGTAAAGAGAAACACATTAAAAATCAATAGTTGTAAAAAAAAATGTCAACACAGCTTCTGTGTCAGTAATGGCCAGCAAGCAAACGGCAAATTGCCGTTGTGTAGCAATCAAACGGCAAATTGCTATCTTGCGGCAAGCAAAGAGCAAGTTGCTAAAACGCGGCAAGCAAAGGGCAATTTGCTCTTTTGCACAGCAGATTGCTGTTTATCTAATCGAGATTTTTTGCCAGCAATTTGCCGAATTCGCTGGCAAATTGCTAAATTGACCAGCAAATTGCCGAATTTGACGGCAAATTGCCGTTGACCTCGCAAATTGCCAGTTGCTTGCCAAAAATTCTCTGAGCAGTTGGCGGTCCCTTATAGTTTAAAATTTATAGTTTTTAGTTTAAAAAAAAGTTTAAAAAATTTATAGTTTAAAAAAAAGATTTGTTGCCGAGTGTTCCCTACAAAAGGCCTAGGACTTCATGAAATGTTTGATTTCATGTTCAAAAGAACAATAAATGTTTCAAAAAACAAATTTATACATACTTCCTCTGTCATTTTATCAAAGATCACAGTGATTAATCAAATTACTTAGGAATCTATGAACTATCACCGAAACAATTAAAACAACGTGATATCAATTACGAATCATGCATGATGGACAGGAACAAATCGAAGACTGTAGACAGGTGGCCTCTTCATGATTCCAAATGGTGACGTCGTCTTAATTTGAGGAACTTCTCCGATTGGTTCCAGGTCATAGTCCAAAATCATATTTCCAAGTACCAAGTAGAGTTCAGCTCTAGCAAGTGACTCTCCAAGACAAGCTCTTTTCCCGATTCCAAATGGGATCAGCTTTTTATCTAGTCCATCGTTTTCCAAAAATCGTTCTGGATTAAATTTGGTGTGATCCTTGAATAAGTTTTCGTCAGTATGAATCAAAGAGAGATGAGTGGTTAAAGCAGTTCCTGCAGCTATCGGCTGTTCGTTGACTACAGTATCCTCTGATGTTTGACGGAATATGTTGACATTAAGGATAGAAGCTATTCTTTGAACTTCCTGGAATATCTTTTTTTTTAATTAAGGATAACCAATTATTCTTACATTGATAACAGCATTCAAATACGGAGTTGATGTTTTATCGGTTAATGAGATAGCTCTATGTCCTCCTGTCAAATGAACTAATTCCTCTCGTGCTTTTCCAACAACTTCTGGATGATTCAGAAAACATGCACAAGCCCAGGATAGAGTGGTGGAAGTGGTTTCCTGACCAGCAATCCAAAGATCATACATATCGATGGCAAGATTCTCAAGGCTGTAAAGTTAAATCTTGAAACTTTAAAATGACAGGCAAGACATACGTGAAACTGGAATTGACACCTTCTCTTTTATCTTTCTCATACTTATTTATGTAAGCATCCATAAAATCAGTTCCTTCTCCGTCAATAACGTGCTCACCACTTTCGATTAGTTTCATTCTGAAAATGATGGATAAGGAAAAAGAGAATGTAAAATATCCCACCTTCTCTCCACATTTCTTTGAGAAAGTCGGTGAATCCAACTGAATGGTCCAAGAATGTCATCCATTCTCCATTTCATCCACCACGCATTCATAATCCAATCCGGCAGAAATATATCCAAAACTCCAAACTTTTCCAAACCGATTGACAGACTCTCTTTCAATTTTTCGAATTCCGGGTCACCCTGAACGTTAAGGATGACAAATGAAATTTAAACTACAAATAGACAACCTGCTCAAATCGTTCACTGATAAGAAGTTGATTGATGATGCTGCCGATGAGAAGATCAAAAAACATTGATGAGTTAGTTTCGATTTGGCTTTTGTTGTTGTTACTTGTTTGAGAAAACCTGAAAGTTGTGAAATACACACTTGTTTTTACAACCAGTTGACTAACCTATACCGATACTCCTCCATAATCTTCTCCTCCATCAAGTTTCTTCCCAATCCGAAATTTCTCAAAGTTGTCAATGCAAATCTTCTGTGTTCCTGCCAAAACTCTCCATTCGACGCAACGATTCCTCTTCCTTCACGAATATAGTTTAATGCTCCAACAGCGAATCGAGCTCCAAATACATTCGATTTCTTTATATGAGTTTCATGAGCCAAATCGTAATCCGAAATGTATACGGTTGGAAGAGGTCCAACCCAGACAGTGAATACTTTCCCATAAACCTGCTCTAGATGTCGGTAGGCTTGCACACATCCTCCATATTTCCAGTAGAGGTAGAAAAGTTGATGCAAGTTTCCAATGATTGGAATTGGGGTTGGTCCTGAAAAAAAATAATGATGAAAGGGTTTTTGGTTTTCTCTCACCATTAGGAAGCCTTCTTCTTTTCATCCATTGCTGAACCACCAGTACAGTAATGATCGTAGAAATAAGTAAAATCAGAAACATGATTTTTTCAAATACAGTGAAAATTGAAACTGAACTGATACTTTTAAAACAAAAAACTTTATATGTAGAGGCGGATCATTTTCATTTTCTTATCACTAAAGAACTCCTCAATAACAAATTTGATAAGAACTTGTATTTTGATACTTTCCCAGGAATACCCGTGTGATCTTTTTCAGTCGGAATTTAATTCGTAGCCTTTTGTATTATGACCTTTTGTCATTTTATTACCTGAAATGAATCAGACTATGTGTATCAGGTTGCTTTCTAATTTTTTTAAAATTTTAGTTTGTCATCTGTGCCAATATTAGCATGTTGCCAATGCTACAAAATACAAATTCATATTTTCTCTTTGATTATTATTATTTTTAATAAAAGTACAGACTACGTAAACTATCAGTTTTTAATAGGCACAAGTCGAATATCATAAATCGGTGGTCTCTTCATCAATCCAAATGGAGTAGGTGATTTGATTTCAGTTTTCTTTCCAACTGGCTCCAGATTATAATCCAAAATAATATTTCCGAGAATCTGAAACTAAATTATTATTCTTTTCATCAACTTGTTTTGTTTTACCAAATACAGCTCAGCTCTCGCCAATGATTCTCCAGGACAAGATCTCTTTCCGATTCCAAATGGGATTAACTTTTTATCTAGATTATTATTTTCCAAAAATCTTTCTGGACGAAATTCGGTGTGTTTTTTATAGACATCTTCATCAGTGTGTAGCATTGCAAGTTGAGTAGTGACAACGGAACCAGCGGCAACTGGTTGACCATCAATAAAAGTATCCTCTTGAAGATGGCGGAAAATGTTCACATTAAGAATAGATGAGATTCTTTGGACTTCCTGGAGAGAAATAAAGAAAATTAGTCAATAACGAACTCTTTCGAATATGCTTCACTCACATTTATAGTAGCATTCAAATAAGGTGTTTCTGCTCTATCTGTCAATGAAATATTTCTTGTTCCTCCGGTTATTTGAACAAGTTCTTTTCTTAATTCTTGAATTACTTCCTTGTGATTCAGAAGACACGCACATGCCCATGTTAATGTGGTCGATGTCGTTTCCTGTCCAGCCAGCCATAGATCATACAGGTCGATCGCAAGGGTGTCCAATCTGTTATTGTTCTTTAACAAGGTACCTAATTAAGTTAAAGTGAACATACGTAAAAGTGGAATTTTCCACTTTATCCTTTTTGTCTTTCTCCATTTTCACTAGGAATGCGTCTACAAAATCGTCACCATTCTCACTGATTACGTGGCTGCCATCTTCGATTGCTGACATTCTAAAACTTTAATATGAAAATGTAACAATTAATCAGAATCACCTTCGTTTTATTCCATTTTGAACCAATTCCAAAACAAAATCAAATGGAGCCAATGTAGTCTTGGTTCTCCATTTCATCAGATCCGATTTCAGAAGCCACAACGGACAGAATGAGTCCAAAATTGAAAGTTCTTCCAGAGACTTTGCCAGATTTATTTTCAGTTTTTCAAAATCCGTATTTCCCTGTTCAAAGCGTTCTGAGACTAGCATCTGATTGATTATTGAACCAACAGTGATGTCAAAGAATGCAGAAGCGCTGACTTCAATTCCCCCATTCTTCCAATTCGTTTTTGAGAAGTCTTGGATTCTGAAATTAGAAACACTTCTGAAATGGACTAAACTAAAGATTCTTCACAAAAGATTAATGTTCGATAAGTCGACAAATCGGATAGGAAGAAAAAGACAAACAACACGTTGCTTGTCAAGTTCAATTAGTTTCAAATTGAGTGTATGTGGAATTGACATACATAGGTTATAGAAAACATGTGATTCGCATACTTTGAATAATAAAAGTGCACTGATTTAGTTTTTCTCAACTATGTGAAAGCAATCTTATTTCAGGGATTTTCAAAAAAAATAATTAAAGCAAGCATACCTATATCGATACTCATCCATAATCTTCTCTTCCATAATATTTCTTCCCAATCCGAAATTTCTCAATGTCGTCAATGCAAATCTCCTGTGTTCCAACCAAAAATCGCCATTTGACCCAACAATTCCACGTCCTTCCCTTATATAATCCATTCCTCCAACAGTATACCGATGCCCGAACACATTAGCCCTTTTGACATGAGTCTCGAAAGCAATATCAAAATCAGCGATGTATACAGTTGGAATAGGTCCAAACCATAAGGTAAAAACGTTTCCGTATTGTTTTTTGAACTCGTTGTACCCTGATACGATCCCTCCAGTTTTCCAGGAATAATAGAAGATTTGATGGATATTTCCAATCAGTGGAAGTGGAGTTGGTCCTTAAAAATAGAAAGAGAACGTAACAAGAATGAAGTAAAATTACCCTTTGGATTTTTTCGTATTCCATTCCAAAAATTAAAAATAAAATAGGAAAGTCCAGAAGTTAACAGAAGTAGAAAAAACATTTATGCGGATGAAAAATTAATTGTTAGGGTGTAAGTATTTATACCTATCAAAAAAACTACACTCTTTTTCCACATCAAATATTTGTTCTCGCAAAATCGAAGAGACAACCTGAAGAACAAAAACATCAAATTAGAGATCATGGCGATGAGAAAGATTCAGAGAAAGAAAATTGTGTTTTGTGAAGCAAGGTAGAGAACATAGAAAAGGTGGGTTAGAAATCATTCTCAATGTTTTTTGATACACTTTTGCCATGGTAACAAATGAGCAGGGAATAAACAAAAGTTGTTGTTTGAAACCACTTTGCAAAATCAAAACCCAACACTTGCAATGAATTGTAGTGTTCCTTTTTTATGAGAGAGCTTATGAATTAACAATTATTAATTGGAACGAATCGAATGTCATAGGTTTAGAAATCATTTATCACATTTATTATTATACTGTTTTCTGATATACAATCATTTATTGACTGGCACAAAACGAACATGGTAGTTTGGTGGTCTTTTCATCAACCCAAATGGTGTATGTGTTTTCACTTCTGGCATTGTGCCAACTGCTTCTAGATTGTAATCCAACACTAGGTTTCCGGTTATCTAAATTTGCAGATGAGATAAATTCAATGGCTCTACATACCAAATACAATTCAGCTCTTGCCAATGACTCTCCAAGGCAAGATCTTTTTCCAATTCCAAACGGAATCAAAGTTTTCTCTAAATTGTTATTTTCCAAAAATCTTTCCGGATTGAATTGTGCTGGATTTTTGAAAACAGTTTCATCAGTGTGAAGCATGGCTAATTGAGTGGTAACTGCTGCTCCAGCAGAAATTGGTTGACCATCGATAACAGTATCTTCTTCAAGGATTCGGAAAAGGTTTGTGTTGAGAATAGAAGCAATGCGTTGAATTTCCTGTAAAAAAACATTTATGGCAATACTTTTTAGCCTAATATTTAGATGGGCTCCCGTACACATCTATAAACTTACATTGACAGTAGCTGTCAAATAAGGAGTCTTCAATCTGTCTGTTAACGAAACACTTCTAGTTCCTCCAGTAACTTGAATAAGTTCTTTCCTCAACTTTTCAACAACTTCAGGATGATTCAGAAGACACGCGCATGCCCATGTTAATGTAGTCGATGTTGTTTCTTGTCCAGCCAGCCATAGATCATATAAATCAATCGCCAATGTTTCAAGTCTTAACAATTTTTTATTTCAAAAGGTCCATGAATTCTCTTAAACTCACGTAAATGTGGAGTCAACTCCTTCTTTTTTATCTTTCTCCATTCGAATCAAAAATGCGTCTACATAATCATCACCTTCTTCGCTGATGACATGCTGACCACTTTCTATAGCGGACACTCTGAAATTCTAGTAGATTGTGATTATTTCGAAATAATAATTCACCTTTTCTGAATTGACTTCTTCACCAAACTATACACAAAATCAAACGGGCCGAAAATCGCTTTTGTTCTCCATCTCCACATATCCGACTTCAGAATCCAAAGAGGAGTAAATGCATCAATAATTGAAACTTTTTCCAAAGAAGCTGCTAAGTTCACTTTCAACAATTCGAATTCTTCATTATCCTGCTCAAATCGTTCGGATACCAAGAGAGTGTTGATGATAGATCCGACAAGAAGATCAAAACAAGATGAGGCGTGGACTTCGATTCCTCCATTCTTGAAATTGGTTTTCTTGTAATCTTGGAATCTAAAACTTTGTTGAATTCATTTTTTGAACAAACTGGAGAAGATGATGTTTGATCTAGCCCTGGTCAAAGTCTGTGATAATATGATAAGCGCTCCCTGCATCGTTTGAACTAATACTAAATTGATAAACTAGATTGCGATAGGAATTGTGTTTCGTTTATTGCAATGAAGATTAACAATCAAGATTGATTTTCGGTTATTGTTTCAAATATAACTAACCTGTATCTGTATTCTTCCATAATCTTCTCCTCCATTATATTTCTTCCCAACCCAAAATTTCTCAAAGTTGTCAACGCGAATCTTCTATGCTCCTGCCAAAAATCTCCATTTGAAGCGATGATTCCACGACCTTCTCTGATATAATCCATTCCACCTTTCGAATACCGTATACCAAATGTGTTAGCTCTTTTGATATGAGTTTCATGTGCTACTTCAAAGTCAGCAATATGAACTGTCGGAATCGGTCCCATCCATATTGTGAAAACTTTTCCGAATTGTTTTTTGAATTCGTTAAATCCGGCAACAGTCCCACCTTGTTTCCAACATGTGTACACTAGTTGATGCAAGTTTCCAATCAGTGGAAGAGGTGTTGGTCCTAGAATTTGGATGGTTCAACTTTCAAATGAAAAAAAAAAGAAAGCAGAAAGATGAATCTTACCTTTGGGAAGCTTTTGGCGAGCTCTCCATTGATTCCATGTGAAAAACGCAAGTATCGCGCAAAGAATTAGAACGAATAACATTTTAATTCACTCTCAAAAATAAGAAAATAAATATTGTTCGAAATGTTATCAATTTATATACTCGTGATGTTGATAAGAATTCAGAGAGAGAGAGACGGAAAAGAAAAAAGAGGTACCAGACAAAAAAATCCATGGTTTATACATTAAAAACGGCGTGCTTTATAACCGTGGTTTATAGGAGATAGTTTAATCTTCAATGATATTTATTACAGGTTAAGTTCATTAACAATTAAAACCCTGGCTCTGAAAAACTAATACACACTATTTTTTTAACGGCACAAATCTGATTTGATAATTCGGTGGTCTCTTCAATAATCCAAATGGTGTACTTGTCTTCACTTCAGGAACCTTGTTGACTGGTTCTAGATTGTAATCCAGAATGAGGTTTCCGGTTATCTAAATTTACAGATGAGATAAAACCGATTGCTTAACTTACCAAATACAACTCAGCTCTTGCCAATGATTCTCCAAGACATGATCTCTTTCCAATACCAAATGGAATCAATGTTTTCTCCAAATTGTTGTTTTCTAGGAATCTTTCCGGATTGAATTCAGCTGGATTTTTGAAAACTGTCTCATCGGTGTGAATCATGGCTAATTGAGTTGTGAAAACAGTTCCAGCCATTACCGACTGCCCATCAATTACAGTATCTTCTTCCAGAATACGTAGCAAATTTGTGTTCAGGATGGAGGCAATACGTTGAATTTCCTGAAAAAAAGAAGAAGAATTTCCATCAATGTACGGTATACTCACGTTTATTGTAGCATTCAAGTAGAGAGTCTTTGATCTGTCTGTTAACGAAACACTTCTGGTTCCTCCAGTAACTTGAACAAGTTCTTTCCTCAACTTTTCAACAACTTCAGGATGATTCAGAAGACACGCACATGCCCATGTTAATGTGGTCGATGTTGTTTCTTGTCCCGCAAGCCATAGATCGAACAAATCGAATGCCAGTGTTTCCAGACTGAAATAATAATTAATGTTTTGATTTAACAACTCATCTACACACGTAAAAGTGGAATCCACTATTTCTTCTTTCTTATCTTTCTCCATTTTAATCAAGAAGGCATCCACAAAATCGTCTCCTTCGTCACTGATGACATGATCACCGGATTCAATGGCTGATACTCTTCAAGAATCAATTCAGATAATTGTCAGAGATATTGTATTCATACCTTTTTTGAATTGCTTTCGTCACTGATTGATGTATAAAAACAGATGGAGCAAAGATAGTTTTAGTTCTCCAACTCCAAATCTTTGTCTTGAATAACCAAAATGGGGTGAATGCATCGATGATTGACAGTTTTTGTTGGGCACTCGCAAGATTCTTTTTCAACATCTCAAATTCTGCATCGCCCTGTTCAAATCGTTCCGATACAAGCAAAGTGTTTATGATAGACCCTACTAAAAGATCGAAGAAATAGTTTGATTGAACTTCGATCCCTCCATTTTTGAAATTAGTCTTTTTAAAGTCTTCGAATCTGTATTTATTTAGATTTTGGTAGAACTGTAAATCTAACTTACCTGTATCTGTATTCTTCCATTATCTTCTCTTCCATAATATTTCTTCCCAACCCGAAATTTCTCAATGTATGAAGTGCAAATCTTCTATGTTCCACCCAAAAATCACCATTTGAAACGATAATTCCTCTTCCTTCTCTTAGATAATTTAATCCTCCATTTGAGTAACGATGTCCAAATACATTTGCTCTTTTAACATGAGTTTCATAAGCTACATCAAAATCAGCAATATGGACACTTGGAATCGGTCCCATCCAAATGGTGAAAACTTTTCCAAATTGTTTTTTGAACTCGTTGAATCCGGCAACTGTTCCACCTTGTTTCCAGCATGTATAAAAGACTTGGTGAAGATTTCCAATCAGAGGAAGAGGTGTCGGTCCTGGAATTCATTTTTCTAACAGTGTTAATTCCAAAAAAGAAAAGTGTAAATTTTAAACCAGGCAAAAACTGAATCTTACCTCTGGGAAGTTTTCGAATTGCTCTCCTTTGATTCCATATCAGATATCCAAGAATAACAGTAACAATCAGAGTCAATAACATTCTATTTTGTTATCTATATTAATTTCCCATCTTCTTTTATATACCTGTTTTTGAATTGATAACAAATACTACATAGATATGAAAAAGGGAAATACAAAAGGATTGCCCGAGGTAGACGACAAAGAAATTGTGATTTGTTGCTGATATGCACAAACAACAGTTAATTTTTGTTGTCAGTTGGAACAAACCATAAATGTGTTATAGGTGTGATGTTCCGTATACATAAATATGAAACAATTCTAGATGGGAGCGACCTTTCGGCCACTCAGTTAAGCCCCTTTTATTAATTTGATTTCAGCTTTAACTTTATTCTTATTTCTTTAACAACTAATATTCAAAATGATACATAAAACTTTATATACAACACTTTTGAAATCGAAAACTACATTTAATGCTGAAGAGGTTTGAATCTGATATTATAGGTAGGTGGTCTTCTAAGAAGTCCAAATGGATTGAGTGTTTTGATTGGTGGAGGAGATCCGACAGGCTCAATTTCAAAGTCCAGAATCACATTTGCAATAATCTGAAAAATGAAATCAGTATTGTTTTCCAATCAACCAGTCCTTACCAAATACAACTCAGCTCTTGCCAATGACTCCCCAAGACATGATCTCTTTCCGATTCCAAATGGGATTAAAGTTTTCTCCAAATTATTATTCTCAATAAACCTTTCCGGATTGAATTCTGTCGGATTCTTGAATACATCATCGTCAGTATGAAGCATAGACATTTGAGTGGTGACGGCTGTTCCAGCAGACAATGGCTGACCGTCAATCATAGTATCTTCCTCAATTAAACGGAACAGATTGACATTAAGGATGGAGGCTATTCGTTGAACTTCCTGGAAACTAATTCAATAACAAATTTGTCAAAACTGACCGATCTTACATTACAAACAGCATTCAAATATGGTGTGTCTGGTCTATCGTTCAATCCAACACTTCTGCTCCCTCCGGTCAACTTTACCAGTTCGGCTCTCAGTTTTTTGACAACATTTGGATGATTCAAAAAGCATGAGAATGCCCAGGTCAAGGTAGTTGAAGTGGTTTCTTGGCCAGCCTGCCAGAGATCGAATATATCGATTGCCATGGTTTCATAGCTGAAATATCCATGCTCTATCCTCTTTCTAAATAAAAAAGAAACTCACTTAAACGTAGACTTCACACCATCTCTTTGGTCCTTTTGGATTTTCAACAAATACGCATCCATAAAATCATTTCCACCATCCTCGATAACATGCTCTCCATTTTCCACTTCTTTTACTCTTTTGGCAATATTCCTTTTTGAAACGGCATACACAAAATCAAATGGCTTGAAAATCTTCTTCTGACGCCAAGCCATCAAAGGAGAATCTAGGAGAGCTGTTGGCAGGAAGATATCAGGAATTCCAAAGTTCTCTAACCCTTCCGCTAATGCTGTTTTGATCATGTCAAATTCCTTATCGTCTTGCTCGAATCTTTGAGAAATCAGAAGTTGATTGATGATGGATCCGACCAGAAGATCAAAGAAAGAACCAGCATGAACTTCAATCACACCATTTTTGAAATGTGTTTTTTTGTAATCAGCCACTCTGAATAAATATTATTGTTTGAAGAAACGTGTGTTATTCTCCTGACCTGTATCTGTATTCTTCCATTATCTTCTCTTCCATTATATTTCTTCCCAATCCGAAATTTCTCAAAGTTGTCAACGCGAATCTTCTATGTTCCTGCCAGAACTCTCCATTTGAAGCAATGATTCCTCTACCATTTCTGATATAATCCATAGTTCCAGTGGCAAATCTCTTACTGAAAATGTTGGCTCTTTTGATATGACTCTCATGTGCAACATCGTAATCAGAAATGTAGACAGTTGGGAGAGGACCCATCCATAGAGTGAACACTTTTCCATATAATTTCTCAAAATGATGGTAAACAGCTACTGCACTTCCAAGCTTAATACCATGGTATACAAACTGATGGAAGTTACCAATAATCGGAAGAGGAGTTGGTCCTTTCGGTAGTTTCTGACATTTTCTCCATTGATAGGCAGTGGCAACAGCAAATAGAGTAACAATTAATAGAATCACTAACATTTTGATCAAACTTGAGAATTCCCTCTCTCTCTCTCCGATCGTTTCTTTTATACGGAGGGGTTTTTGAAATGTGATAAGGAGGCATGAGACGAGGGCGCGTTCATCACAATGACTACTTACACTACAAAGTTCGATAGCAGAGAAAACAAGAGGGTTGCGGTATGTTTTGAATTGTACGTTTCTTGGAATAATATTTTATTTTTAGAGCTTATCATATTTCAGAACGTGACATCGTTATATTAATACTAAGCCAAATGTGCAACTGTTTTACCCAATTTATTCGCTCATTCATTCACTACTGTTTTGGTTACAGTGACCAGAAATGACTACAAAATTAGAAGTGAAGCGACCACAAATGACTACAAATTTCGAATTTCATTTCTTGATACCGTATCACCGGTTAAGTTGTCTCTCGAATCAAAATTCATAAAAGCAGATTATTCTTTAGATTACTCATATTTTTTACTGAATACAAAATATGAGATCAAAAAATCATCTTGACTTTTTCGAAGTTTTAATCCAGGTTTATTCAATATATTTTGAAACAAAGCATTCAAAAGATTTCAGATTCAGGACAACTAATCCGACCTTCTTTTTATAAAAAAAATATTTTAAATCTTCTGGATCGTCATCATTTTTGTTTATGAAAATCAAATTCAGTTCAAAGATGTAAATAGTTTGATATTTTTATTCTTTCATTGAATGAATAATTCAATTTATTTCAAAGATGTGGTTCTAAATAAATATCAACGTTCTTTTTGATCAGCATCATTGCTCATCTTGTTTTCAATTTTTCATCTACGTTTGTTCTCTGTTCTTCTGATTTTGATTATATGTTTTTTTCGTTAAAAAATCATTTTTCAGACAAATTAGTTCCGCTGTGTGAGCCCGCCATTTATGATTCTTCTGAATTCTAAAAGTATAACGTCAATCTTTTCACAAACCACAGAAAATCTTTAAAAGGAAAACTACAATTATGAATTTTCTGAGAAGCGAGTAACTAAAAGATTTTTAAAATTTTGGAAATGTCTCCATGATCTCTGCTTTCGAGATTCAATAGAATATGTTATTCAATTTGATAATTAGAGGCTTTCGAAATCTGAGTACTAACACAGATCACTTTTCGGAAACTTTGTGAAAAAAAAAATGTAAATTTTAATCACAAAACGAATGAGAATTTTTTAAAAGACCATCTTGAATAATGAGGCATCCCAAGCCATTTCACATTTTCTCTCAGAATTCAACATAATAACAAAGAAGAATGTAAATTTTCAATGTTTCGATTTCAAAACTTTAAGCTGTTAGTCCACTAGCAATTAAAAATTTCACTTCCTTCATAAAGTTCCTCTGATTCATGTGTTTTTTTTATCGGTTTGTTGATATCGAAAGTGAGCTCAAGACATAATTATCGGTTTGATAGTCATGTGATTTCCGAATTTGCGTTGATCTTTTTTTGGTTTTCCGAACTTTTTTCTTCTAGCTCATATTTTTGTTTTTTCAAATTAGATAAAGTCAGACGCAACTTTTGAAAAAATTGATAATTTCGGAATGGTTCTTCATGCTGATTTCTCCTGACATACTCTTAAAATTTTTCTGTCTACTCTTTCATAAAGAATTCTAACTTTTCATTCTAGTCTCATTAGTCACTCATCAGCTATCTTTCTTTTTTTGTTCATTTCAAATCCTTTTTTCAGTCATGTATTCAAACCTAGAACTCCCCCAATATTTGGAACTCGGTGGATCCTTGTTATCATTAATCTTAAATATTATTCTATTGTTCATTATCAAAAAGTTCTCGAGGCCTGAATACGGATCCTATCGCATTTTGATGTTGGTTATGA
The DNA here is from genome assembly GCA_963932035.1 of Caenorhabditis wallacei. Lineage (NCBI taxonomy): Eukaryota > Metazoa > Nematoda > Chromadorea > Rhabditida > Rhabditidae > Caenorhabditis > Caenorhabditis wallacei. The sequence continues at coordinate 11,923,311 of OZ009932.1, read as the reverse complement.
CAAGTTTGTACGTGATTTATTCGGCAATCGAGGTTTTAGTCCTCCCGGTAATCATTTAGTTTAAGCAAAAGAATAATAAGATTCTTGAAGAGTTATTTTGTTTTCGAGTATAACTATTTTCTGTTCACCACTTACTTAACACAGTATCGAAAACTCTCTCAAATTTTGATTGGTAAGTACAAAAAGATCACAGTGTCACATAGAAAATAAAATTTAAGTCACTTTTTGTTCAATATTCGGTTGTATGCAAGTTGTCCTTGCATCTCAATTCATCTACCGCTTCTTATCAGTAGCGAATAATAATTACATCCGCGACAAATTTTTCAAAGGACGACGACACCTAGTATGGATCATAATTACAGTTCTTTTCTTTTTGAACTGGTATACAGTAGCCTGGTTCGTATTTGGAAATCGTGGATATTATCCAAAAGAATTAGAGGAATCAGTGAGCGAAAGATTTGGAAGAAATATAACTGGCATGGCCTTTACATTAGTGACCTATGCAGTAGGTTTATATCAATTAGATTTGCTCTAAAACAGACTTTTTTAGCAAAAAGATGAGAACGGAGCAGTTAGAATTAACTTTTTAAAAATCGCTATGATTTCGTATCTACTGATTTGTGCGGTTAGTTCTTATTTTTCGCATTACCATAATCTACTTTTCTAGTCCATCCCAATGGCAATCTCCCTGACATGTGGCGTCAAAACCTGGTTGAAAATCCAATCGACTATCAGTCTAGTTCAACAATCGTTTCAACTTCAAAAACAAGAACGTCAATTGTTTTTTGCCCTTCTCACACAATTCACCATCCCATTTCTCGGCAACACTCTCCCTATGCTTGTCCTTTTTCTGTGTCCAGCAGTCCACGTGTCCACAGAGCCGTATACAAATTATATTTGTATGCTTATCCCGTTTTATCCTGCTTTTGATGCGTTGGCAACTACGTTCATTATTAAAGACTACTATAGGGGAATTCTCAGTGAGTTGGCAGTCTTTAAGATTGTGATGTATCCTAGTTTCTCGTAAATATTATATTTGGTTCCAATATAACTCTTGTCAGGGATCATCGGTGCTTATCGATTTGTTCACACCACTTCAATTACCAATAGTCTTCGTGTACCACCTAACTCTCTACACACCAGATCAATTTCAAATATGGAATTCAGTCGTGTTGCTAATTATATATGAGATTTGTTTTGGAGAATAAATTTTATTTGTGATAAATACAAAATACATAGTTATCGGATCAGAACAGACGTATCTATTTTCCCCATCCGTATCCATATGGGCGGTATCCCCATGGGCGGTATGGACGGCGCCATCCTCCGTATCCTCCGTATCCGTACGGGCGGTCTGCAAACGCATTTATGATGATATGAATTATTCAGTTGTGAGGTGTTCTAAGCAATCGAAAACTTACATCCATATCCATATCCCCATTGAGCGTCGGCGACAGCCAAGAAGCAGGCAATGAGAAGAACGACGAGGAAGAAAAGCTTGGCGGAAATCATGATTTCTGAAAGTTCAGATAAATTAGAAATTTCATTTGAAAGTTGAAGATTTTAAACGAAGATCTTGAAAAAATGATAGCTCGACGATCTACGAAATTCTTAGAAGGACAAAGAATTGTTTGCCTAGAAAACATCACGTGGATGCTAGTTGACCTTTCGATAGTTATCTAGTTGTTCAGAGATGATGAATACGTGGCAAAGAATTGGTAAAATGTGAAAGAAAACAAATTTGAATTCGAAAATAAGTTCAACAACATTTTCGATGGAGGAAAATTGAAATATGCATGTAAAATCTTATACTAAGATTATTGGTTGAAAGATATGAAACGGTATCTAACTTTAAAAATTTTCAACTGAAAATTTTTTGAAGTTCAAAATGTACAAAAATGGTTTTAGGAAATATTTTTCTTAGTGAATTAGAATATGTTCTTTAAAGAAGACCGAAAAGATGGTGAAGTGATTTTTCTTCTTGATTCTCACTCTTTTTATACTTCCTCATCTGTGTGACCCTCTTCACAAAAGTCGTCCAATTTCGTGATTTCTCCCTCAATGCGATCTTTAACGTCTTGTGATCTTCACTCCAATAGTATCTTTATCATTCGTCACTGTCACCACCGTTACCAACTTTTCCCTCTATTCGCCGATCGGTGACGTCACCGAATAGAGAAGCCTTCATGAATTCGTCGACTTCTAATTTCCCCGAATCAATTTAATGTCGCCGACTGTTTGGGGAACACGAAGACCATCACACATTACCTTCCTCGTCTTCAAGATGACCAATTCCAAGTTGTTTGACGGACAAGTGAGAGATGGGAGATGACAGAGAAAAAGAGATAGGTAACCTTTATGATATCATCTCTATCTCGAGCGAGAGAAAAAAGAAATGTAGATAAGATGGTATATAAAGGTAACCAGTGGTAGGTAAAACTCAGAAAACTTACATTTTCTACTCTAAATAATAATGATTTCTTCTTCATCTCTCCTTATTCTTGTCGTCCTTTTGGCTTGCTTCATGGCCGCTCAAGCTCAATGGGGATATGGAAGTGAGTTTTTCTTTTAAACAATGTTACCTTTTGAATCAACTAAGTCTATCACATTAACTAACTCATGAATTTTCAGTGCCATACGGAGGAATGGGAGGATACGGAATGGGAGGATACGGTATGGGAGGATACGGAGGATATGGACGCCGTATGTGGGGACGTCCATACGGAGGATACGGAGGATACGGAGGATACGGAGGATGGGGAAAGTAAACGTTTGACTACGATATGACGTGGCAATAATGACATTTCGAACTCTTCAACATTGCCTTTAATTTTCCATGAATGCTCGTACATGTATTTTTTTTTTCTGAAAATAAACATTTTATTTCAATCTCTTTTTTTTTATTTTTCATATTTCAGAAGCCATAAATGATCGTGTCTGATCGGTCGAGCTCATCTAAAAAATCTGAAAATATTCGAGGAAGTTATTGTTTTCTCTTGTCTTTGATAGTTCTTAACCTTGATTGAAAGGAAGAGGTCAAAGTTCCATTGCGATTAGAAGACAGAAGGCATGGTATCTGTGTTCGTATTTAGTTATTTAGACAACAAACATCACTTGATGGATCATAATGGGTGATTAGTCCTTGATGCAGTATTTTTATTTGGGACATTTATTTTATGAACCTTGACCAAATTTAAAGTTCTTGTCATTAAGAAATGTTATTTATTGGACGCACTAATTTCAACAACTTGACTAAAATTTCTATGACCATCAAAACATCCTTCAATCGTCGATCACTTTCATTCGTTCTCTAATTATTGAACATGATGTCATCAATATCGATATTCTCCGAAATCTAGAATATTTTGTCTTATCTGTAATTCACTAAACCATTCGTTCAAAACCAATCAACAAACTCCCTTTTTTGTCACATGCAGTTTTCATCTAGAAGATTTTTTATGATCAGAAATCATATAGGAATATTGAAACTATCTTCTAAACCAGTTTTTGTTTATCTTTTCATGATTTGAAAAAAGAAATTAATTTTTCTCTTCTCTTGAAAATGTTTTCTGTCTTTGGACACAAAAAAGTAGATGAATGGGAAGAGAAAAGGTCAACCAAAACATAAAATCATCTCATAGAAATCATTTTTATCATCAAAAATAAGATAAATACCGAAAATACCGATCCCTACAATATTTCTGATCCATATTTTCAAAAAACAAATTCAAATGCATGTCAGTTCTGTCTTTGCTTGCACCCATCAAAAGGAACTTTTTCTCAGATCGCAATCGCTGAATCGACTCCATAAATCCATTTTCTTCTCGAGGACGAGGTAAAGTGTGGGCAAAATTAATCTGAAAATTTTTTATGAAAAATTATTTCAATTTCAATGTATTCGATACCTGACAAACTGTTGGCAGATAATCATAATAATCTCCGAGAAAATGCTGGAACAGCAGATGAGAAGAAGCTTTAGATGGGCCAATTATTAATAAATCTATTATAGAATTGAAGGATTTCAACACTTTTGCCAGTCCGTGTACTCTGGAGGATGAGAACTCTACATGGTGAATGGAACATTTGTTGAGAATTTTCTGGAATTCGAAATATTGTTCTCGAATATCAAAATTCTCTTTTTATTATGTCCTCTTCTATTATTCTTGATTTTTTAAATATTTTTGATTGCACTTGATAAGCAAAATACAAAAATGAAAAGTGTCCGAGAGAACAACAAAGAAATCAAAAATACACTTCTTTTCAAGGAATCAGATTCTTATTATTTTTCATTTCCTTTATTGTCTATCACTCACGTCTAAATCTAAGGATTTCAACGAAGAATCATTGTCGAATGATATCACGACCACTGTGCATTCCTCATTTTTCTTTTGTTTTGCCCTCTGAAAACTTATATAATTTTCAATCAAAACCCCTCCTTCTCACCTCCATCATATTTTTAACTTTAAACATCAATATCTCCTTTTTTGAAGTGAACTTTGTCACACTCATCTGCGCGTTCGTTGCACACCAATTCAGCGAATCGGGAAATTTTCTCCACATCAATTCAAATTTATCATTTTCGGTTTCGCCGAAGAAGTCGTGAACGCATCGGTCGACAGCGCAAAGATACCCGTACACGTTGGGATCTTTGCCTTCAAATGGGATTTTCTAAATTAAAGATTACAATGAGGGGTTTAGAGAATGACGAGAACTTACACAAGAGTACATGGAAATATTAGAAATGGTGCTAAAAATGGAACTGAGAATATAAAAAACTAGTGAAGCAAATGAAAATAAAAGAAGTAGCGAACGACACCGCATTCCTCACCGCCAGACGACGTTCACATTATTTTCTTAGCGGATAAAAAACAATAGCCGGAAAACGGCATGAAGATGGTTATCCATCAAGAAGAGTAAGAATTGAATCGAGATTTAAATTGATGATATGAAGACTTTGTTTGTAGTTAGGAAGACTCGTAATAGTAATTGCATAGTTTTATGTTAATGCGATTGCTTTGATCGGAAGGATTTATTAGCGAATGTCTGAGAAAATGAAAAGAAAAGAGCATTAAAAATGAAAGGAAAAATCAAAATAAAACATTTCAGTAATTAATTATCATTAGTTGTAGCCCCAGAAGTCGCACGATGTATTTTATGTTGACAAAGAAGACATTGTCTGACTTCTGGATTGAAAACTACCACTACCATTCTGAAATATTCTTATAATCGTTTGAGTCATATATTTAATCATACCCATCAACAATATGAACAGCCACCCACGCGAAAGAAGTAGCAAAAAACACGATCCATTTGTTTTCAAAGTATTGTGGAACAAAGAAATATGTCAAAAGTTCAAGCATAAAAACGAAACCTTGAGTTACAGTTTGTTTCAAGAATCTCATTTCACGGCATGAGATTCTATTTTGAGCTTGGTCACTGATATTAGCAACAACCTAGAATCATACTGGATTTTGGCAGTTCATTTAAATCTTAAATTAAATTACCTTTTTCGACATCAGTCTGGCTTTGAAAACAGTCAGCAGGTCAATAGAGACAATAACAGCGACAATGGTAGCATTCTTCAAAAAGTCTCCATACCAACCAATGTAACCACATAATTCCGAATTTGTGAATGTCAAAAAACGGGTCTTTTCTTCATAGTAAAAATAACAAAGCTCTGTATAAATAATTTAATGGGATACTGTTTAACATTCAAAATCACCTACTTTCATAAAAAAGGACAGCCACGGCGCCGGTGAACAGATAAATTGCGAAAATCAAGATTTTAGTATTACGACTACTGAATATGCTTTGGTAGCGATATGTAGCCCAAACAGCTGTAAATCGGTTCAGAGATATTGCTAAATGCATCATGACAGATAGTTCGTAGCATAAAAGAAGGATGAATCCACAGTGATAGGATAATTCTTTCATTGCCGAATTATTCCTATAAATAGTTTATTTTTAATTATTCAAAAAATATCAATTTACAGTAAAACCATTGGACAAAAATACAGTAAGAACATAGTTGAATGCATGGCATCAGCAATTGCCTGATTGGCAGACAAGTATCCGAATGAGTGATTGAATGATTGCAACTTGTGAACCGCATAGAATATTGACCAATTCAGAACTGATCCAATCAAAGAGATCTGAAATTTCAGATTGGAAATCAGAAGTAGATAAATGGCTAACCGGGAATAAAGCGTATGCAGTTTGATAGTAGCTTTCCATTTTCACAAAATTTAATATTTTAAGAGAGGTGGAAAACTTAATGGCTCTGGAGAAATACTTCACTATTTATATCAACTTCCGACTAGCTTCTTCTTCCGGAGGCGTTACCTTTGATGTGGAGGTACACTACAAAAAAGACTACAAAAAACAAAGAGGAGGTCTAGACGAATCTTTGATTTCTGATTAATAGAGAGTTATTGATGAATAAATACATTTAAAATAATCAGAACTGTCAGAAGCAAATACTCTCTGAGGGTGTTTATTGATGATTCATAAATACAATTCCTGAGGCGGTACATTCTTTTGAACGTTTAAAACGAATTTCTCAATACAAAATGAAACAAATAACAACAACAACGCAGATTAACTTTATTTAGAAATTGAAAGTTTTCAAAGAAAAAAGTTATGGAAACTTCAGTAACTGAATATTTTATTCTGCACAATTTCATTTTGATGATTTTGAAGATTGACTGTTGCAAACAGTTGGAACGCCGGAAGAAACACGATGCTCGATTTTTTGACACAACAGAAATTTTCTGACTTCTGGATTACAGACCAACACAACCATTCTAAAGAAAAAAGAAGATTTCGAGATATTTCAAACGGTACTTACCCATCAACAACATGAACAGCCACCCACGCGAATGAAGTAGCAAAAAACACAATCCATTTGTTTTCAAAGTATTGTGGAACAAAGAAATATGTTAAAAGCTCAAGCATAAAAACAAATCCTTGGGTTACAGTTTGTTTCAAGAATCTCATCTCACGAGACGAGATTCTGACTTGGGCTTGATCACTAATGTTTGCAATAATCTACAATATTTATGATTTGAAAGCGTTTTAAAACAATATTAAGAAAATGATATCTTGAGATTACCTTTCTAGACAGTTTTCGTACTTTGAAAACAGTCAGCATATCAATTGAGACAACAATGGCGACAATGGTTGCATTCTTCAAAAAGTCTCCATACCAACCAATGTAACCACATAATTCCGAATTTGTGAATGTCAAGAAATGGATCTTTTCTTCAAAGTAAAAATGGCACGATTCTGGAAATAATAGTAGTTTCTTAAGTTCGACAAATGTATTATTACTTTCATAGAAGAAAACAGCAACTGTACCAGTGTACAAATAAATTCCGAAAATTAAAGCTTTAGTATTGAAATCACTGAAAATTCGCTGATAGCGATATGGGGCCCAAACAGCTGTAAATCGGTTCAAAGATATCGCTAAATGGATCATGACCGAAAGTTCGTAGCATAGAAGAAGGACGAATCCACAGTGATGAGACCATTCTTTCATTGTTTTGCTATCTCTAAAAGTCTGCTTTCGATGTTTTCACAGAAGTTTAACATACAATAGAACCATAGGACAAAAGTACAGCAAGAACATAGTTGAATGCATGGCGTCAGCTATTGCCTGATTGGCAGATAAGTATCCGAATGAGTGATTGAATGATTGCAATTTGTGAACCGCATAAAATATTGACCAGTTCAAAATTGATCCAATCAAAGAAATCTGAAGTTCATGATCAACTTTTTGAGCATTTGTTTCTTCTCTAACCGGCATCAAAGCATAAGCAGTTTGATTGTAGCTTTCCATTTCCTGATAGTGTGAACCAATCAAATTAGCAGTGTAAAATGTAGTTGTTTGTTATTACTTATATGTGCTTCCAATAGACTGAACCTACAAACCACGGAAAGCTTACGGTAGGTACGCGTATGATCACTATTTCGCGTAACAAAAAAAATTTAAAAATGTAGGAGGAAGAGAATGACTAAAAGAGAGATGTCTGATAGTGTAAAAGCTAAACGAGTTGCCTTCAACAATCGGAAATACGAACTCCTCATAAGTTGACAAAAACAATTAAAACAGAAAACACATTGGAGCTGATTGTGATTTTAAAACATAACCTAGAGAACAGAAAATTCAATGTCAGACTCAATATTATTACAAAACGCAATGAAGTGAAAAGAACAATCTGAACCTTTCACAGAAGATTCGTGTTTGAGTTTGGAGTTTATGAAACCTAGAGCAGTAATGCTTAATAACGAGACTTTCGTATTGTTTTAGTTGTCCAGTTGTCTGGCGCCTGGGAATACTACGTGTTCATAAAAGAAATAAGGGAAAAATAGAAACAAAAAATAAACTTTGATCAGGTTTACATCGCTTAAATATATTCATCTATGATGTCACCATGAAAAATTATATTTATGTCTACTAAATTTAAAACCTTCTAAATACAATAATTAGTCTTAGAATAAAATTACCATGTACTAAACTGTCCTGAACTAGCGCGTTTATGTGTTTGGAACCTCAAAAATCAAAGTTAGTATTTTCTCTGATAAATTATTCTTATTTCTAGCTGATACGATACTAAATACTTAAAATTGTGACTAAACGCTTTGCATGCCTTTACGTTGTTTATGACCTAATTTGCAAGTCACTGCACGGTTCGTGAGCGCGCATTATAATGAATGAATTTGTCTGATATGATTTCTAAGAGTAAGAAAAAATAGTTTGGCGCAAGAAAAATCATATTGACGGAATCTGTCTGAAAAATTAAACCACTCCTTCTTTTTATAGTATTTTTCAGACAAAGAAGGATTATTTCTACACAGATTTCCAGGCGTATTGGATTAGAGTTTGATTTCAAGAGGGAAGATTTAATAAATTGACGTACTCGCCATTGTGAGTAAGTTGTTTTTTCAAAATTTTATTCAAATCCGAACGGGGATTTTAAATGGCAGAAAAATAAAATGATGAATCATGGATGTTTTTAAAGATTTTTATGATCTGACTAGTTTGTGATGGGATACATCATGGAGTGAAAATGACAACTGAAGAAGCATGTACAGTTGCCACATGTGGATGCGCAGGAGTGTCGTCAGAGAACATGTATATTCGAATTTCCGGATTGCAAACGAAGACAATGAGTCTGAAACTTTCCCAATCTTTGTTATCAATTACTTCTAACAAACCCATCTGCCACGTGAACAGCCACCCACGCAAATGAAGTACCAAAAAACACAATCCATAGATTGGTGAAGTATTGAGGAATGATAAAATAGGTGGCTAACTCCAGCATAAAAACAAAACCTTGAATAATAGTTTGCTTCAAAAAGCGTCGGTCTCGATTGGAAAACTTCTTGATTGTGGCTCTTGTCAATCCGCTTTTCAATTGTTTTGAAATCTTTCGAACCCCAATAACAGTAAGCAAATCCAGACAAATGACGATGGTTACAATGACAGAATTTTTAATGAAGTCACCGTACCAACCGATGTTAGAACAAAGATTAGATTTCTCAAATGTCAAGAATCCAATTTTTTCTTCAAAGTAGAACGGGCAGTATTCTGAAAAAAACAATTGGGACCAGTGATCGTCATCGAACTTACTCTCATAGAGAATCAATGTTGATGTCAGATTGTATAGCCATAGCACATAGATGAAACCATTTGTTTTCGACACACTGAAAACTTTCTCATACCAAAGAGGAGACCAAACAGAGATGCATCTGTTGAATGATATTGATAAATGCGTTAGGACGGATAGTTCGTAACAGAAGAGAAGAATGTATCCACAGATATGAGAATATTGTTTCAAAAAGGGTTCATCGCTGTAATATGTGTTAAAATAAAACTAAAATTCTGCAGATCAATGAATGCTTTTCAAGAACTTACAAAATAACCATTGGACAAAAATAGAGAAGAAAAACAGTTGAATGTATTGCATCGGCTAACGCTTGATTAGCTGTGAGACATCCAAATGAATGATTGAAACTCGAAAGATGTTTGATACTATAAAAACTGCTCCAGTTTAACACGGAACCCAAAAATGAAACTGGAATCAAGACGAACAAAACTTGGTCGACGTCAGCCATCGTTGTGTGTTGGCCGTCTGGTAACAATGTATATCGTCATGCCAAGGAGACGCCTCTTTACGGAAATTGCATAGTTTCCTGTTGTTGTCAATGGGAAACTGTTATCGAAATTAGTTATTCACAGGCTCAAAGAACTGGTTTTGTACCCGAGACTATTTCTTTCGTCACAGACACGTCAGCAGTTTCCTTTACGAGCAAGTGATCAACAGACCTTGGAAAATCAACAGGTTCTACATTAACTCGAAGACTCTAAGAGGGTTGTAAACAAGATCTAAATATTTTATCACAAACAATCGTATTTCAAAACAATAAAATCATGTTTTATTAAGTGATGAGATATGTACTGAGCTTTTTTGACAAAAGATAAAAGCTCGAATATCCGGATATATGAAAATCATACACAATCCATCCAAGACATGAACTGTTACATATGCAAATGTCGTCGAAAAAAAGAAGACATCCGAGTTGTTCGTCAATTGCGGAATAAAAAAGTAAGACGAGAGTTCCAGCGCAAAAATTATACTTTGAACAATGATTTGTTTCAAGAATCGTTTCTCCCGATTTGAAATTCGGTCTTGCGTCGCCGTGCTTATGTTGGACGAATATCTAGTTTTCCTCACTCCAATTAATGTAAACACATCGAAAACTATCATAATCAGCGTAGCAACTGCATTTTTCAATAAATCACCGTATAATCCAACCAAACCACATGTTTCAGTTTGACCAAATTTAATTGAATGTGATGGTTCATCGTACCGAATTTCACAAAGATCTGGAAGTTTCCTTTGTATAATATTTGGAACATTTTTCTGACTTACACTCATAGAAAATTGCATTTTGAGACACGAAAAATAACCAAATCGTGAAGATCAGGCCAATTGTGTTGCTCACACTAAACATTTTTGAATAACTTTGAGGAACCCATACAGCCCAAAACCGATTGAAAGAAATAGCCAAATGAGTGTATAAAGATAACTCATAGCATGTTAAAATAACAAAACCAAGATGATTTGCGTAAGATTTCATAGTTGCTTGATTTCTGAGAAGTAAAAACAAAATTTATTTTTTAAAGTGTATTTTGATAAGTAACTTACAGCAAAACCATTGGACAAAAATAGAACAAAAAAATTGTCGAATGAATTGCATCTGCTAATAATTGGCTGGCAGATAAGTATCCAAACGAGTGACGAAAACTTTTTAATCGAAGTAAAGAATAGAATACGAGCCAGTTAGTGAAAAAGCCGAGAAGCGACATCTGGTGAAATATTTTTTTTTTCTTTTTAATTTTAAAATGAGGACTTCAACGGCTATATTTAAAGGCAAAAGAACTTACAGGCAACAAGGCAAACCCGATTTTATGAATAACTTCCATTTTTAATGATAGTGCTATAAAAATTACTGAATATCAGCTTGAACTAGCCTAATACTCTGAAACAATGAATTCAATTGTTGTTTATAGTTCAACTCGGACCTCAGGGAGTTATTGTTGCTCTGAAATAAAGGTAAACGTGTTGTCTGGTACAGAACACGAATTGATTTAAAGTTATCAAACAAAAAAATGTTGGGAATATTTTAGAATTTATTATTTAAGAGAGATAGAAAAGAATGATGACGAGTGAACTATTAGAAATGTCTTGTCATAATAACCAGTTAGAGTAATTGCGCTTCAAAATTATATTATTCCTCAAAAGATCAACTTTTGATATATGACATGTTGATTTTTGAAGCTGCAGTGACCGCCTCCTTTGAAGAGTTATATTGAATCTGAATCATATTTTCTGACTGTATAATCGAATTGAGTAGACAGAAGCATTGAGAGAGATATAATCACATTTGTGGACCCCTTTTTGATGACTTTTGTTTGCTGAAATAAACACCTAACACCAGAAGAAAATGTTAACAATAATAAAGAAACTTTTTGATCTTTGTTGTTGTTGTTGTTAATCACTCCCCAGAAATGACATCTGAAGCTTCAGTTTAGATATTTCTGGTCATTTTTTTTTTTTGGTAAACTGGTACTGTTGTTTGAGAAAGCTGCCGACTTTACTAGTGGACCCCTTCATGTTCTCCCCGTTGTTCCTACTTATCCCGCCTTTGACTCCAATAAGTATTAGAGTAAAAGTACTTACTAATTTGAAATAAATGATTCATCCATAACTCTATTCCACATTCCATCTCATCTGAGGTCACCAGCCCATCAGACAAGACAGCAACAGATCAACTTTTGTATCCATATTTTTATTTCGAAGATTTATTCATGACCACGAAAAAAATTAGGGAATAAAATACAATTTCAGGTATGGTGTGTGTTGGTGGTCTTGCTCCCTCCGGTTAGTAGATGATTAGTCTTTTTGCACATCAAAAATCGCCGGATTTCTGGATTGCAAACGATAACGACCATTCTGAAAATAAGATCGTTACCCTTTTCTTTGACACAATGACTTGATAATATCACTTACCCATCAGCAGCGTGAACTGCTACCCAGGCAAAAGAAGTTCCAAAAAAGACAAGCCATTGGTTGTTAAAATAAATTGGAAAGAAGAAATAGGTGAGCAGTTCAAGCATAAAAACAGAACCTTGGAAAACGGTTTGTTTCAAAAATCGAATGTCTCGAGCTGTGAAACTATGCTGGGATTCCTCACTCATAGATGTTCTGACCTGAAAAAAAAACAAAAATTTAATTTTTAATTTACGAATCACCGACAGACCTTTCGGGTAATATGTCTCACTCTTAACACCGTCAGAATATCCAAACAAACGATGATTGCAACGATTGCCGCGTTTTTCAAAAAGTCACCGTACCAACCGATTAATCCGCAGAAGTCGGTTTTCGTAAATATGAAGAAATGAGTTTCCTCATCATAATAAAGGTGACAAAAGTCTAAAAAATTTAAATATTTTGACATCGAAGCTATATCACATACGCTGATAAAATAAACATGCTACCGATCCTGTATACACCCAAAGAATCACTAAAGTTTTCCTGGTACTCTCCAAACTGAACATTTTCTCATAATATAGTGGCATCCAAGCAGCAAAAAAACGATTGAGAGAAATTGCAAAATGGGTCATCACAGACAATTCGTAACAGAATAGGAGGACAAATCCACAGTAATGAGAGTACGTTTTCATGTGTGGTTCGTTACTGAAAAAAATGCAATTTTCGAAATTTTTAGATTTTAACTCACAGAAAAGCCATTGGACAAAAATACAATAAGAAAGTAGTGGAATGAAGAGCATCCGAAAAAGCTTGATTGGATGACAGATATCCAAATAAGTTTTTGAATGAAGATAATTTATGGATACTGTAGAAAATCGACCAGTTTAAAATTGCCCCGAAAAGTGAAATCTAGAAAAAAATCCTTTTTTTATATTATACATACATTAACTTACCGGGAGAAGAGCAAACATCGTGTGGCTAACCGAATCCATTTTTTATGAAGTTTGATGAGGAATAGATTTCATTAAATAGGAAAGCACTAGAATACAAATTTTTGTATTTTCATAAAATCAAATGCCTAGAAATTGTGTAATTTGATTTCTTTTGTGATAAATAATAACCAATTTTTTTGTATTCTCGTAATCTTTATTGAGGAGATGTTAGACTTTAGTAATGAATTTGTCTATCGGAACAGACGATGAATCATAGAAGAAGGATACAGAGATCAGAGTGGCAAGAATCAGAATATTGAAATGAAAGTAAAATATTTCAGTTCAAAAAAAAATTTAGATCATTTAAAGTAGTCATATTGAATTAAAATTCAAAGAGTTATCATCCCAGTTTCCGTTACTATCTGCGTGGGTGTCTCTTGTTTTCGCCAGAGAAATTTTCTCACTTCAGGATTGCACACAATTACTACCATTCTAAACATTTTAAATTATTAAAATAATCTAAAACGTTCTCCAACCCATCCGCTGCATGCACAGCTACCCAGGCAAATGAGGTTCCAAAAAATATGATCCATTTATTTTGAAAATATTGTGGAATGAAAAAATAGGTCAAGAGTTCCAAAAGAAAAACTGAGCCTGGAAAAACGGTTTGTTTGAGAAATCAAATGTCACGGGCAGTGAATTTAGAAGCATCTTCACCGTTTCGAGTCCGTATCTGGAATTTTCTTTTGTGTGCTCGTTTGATTATTTCTAAGCTACCTTTTTGGTGATGTGATGTACTCTCAACACTGTGGACATATCCAAACAAACTATGATTCCAACGATGGTTGCATTTTTTACCAAGTCCTCATACCATGCAACTTTCACACAAAAATCCGTATTGGTGAATTGAATAAAATGAATTTCTTCGAGATAAAAAACATGACAAAGTACTGTAATTTTTCAAATCGGAACTTTCTTTTCTGGAACTCGTTTAAGCAAACCTTGATAGAAAATAATAGCGATTGAAGTGTTAATTACCCAAAGAATAAGAATCATTAACTTAGTTCGCTTGATACTAAACCATTGATCGTAAAACAATGGAAACCAGACGGCACAAAGTCGATTGATGGAAATTAAGAAATGAGTTAAAACTGATGATTCATAGCAGAATAGAAGGGTACACCCCATTATAAAGGAATATCGTTTCATGATTGGTTGATCACTAAAAAAAAATAATTCCATCTACTAAATAAAAGATAACCTACAGTATAACCATTGGACAAAAGTAGATAAGAAAAATGGTGGAGTGGAGAGCATCTACGAAAGCTTGGTTGGCAGATAAATATCCGAAAGAGTTATGAAAAAATGATAGTTTATATATTTCAAAAAGGATTGACCAGTTGAGGATGGCACCGATCAGTAGAACCTAAATTATTGGAAAAAATTCTGATTCCTATGAATGGGTTCATTAAGATCAGTTCAAATACTTACTGGTATCAATGCTATAGTGGTTTCATTAGCAGAATCCATAATGACTTTTCAGTAAGGCAATATATCTGATTTAAAGGGGGCCTGAACTCTCGCAAAAACGGAGAACCAAACGGAGAACCGTGCACTTTTTCGTAAGATTGCGCACATTGTGCCCACAACTTTACGAAAGTTTCGTTTTCATTTAATTTGCAGTAAGAAAACAAACTTAATTGTGAATAAATTAAGCTCAAAATAATGCTTACATCTGAGTGAAACTATTCCCAAAAGATTTCGGTGAATGGAAAGCTATCGGCGGTTTCCGATCGATTCATTGAAATTTTTAATGTGAAATACAGTAAGCAATTGTCTTTTCTTGCAATATGTAACTTCGCCGTTTCGAAATAAAATCAAACAAACAAAAATTGAGAAAATTAAACATGTGTTCCCTCAAACACTCCTTTTTTACCGCTTTTCAAAATTCGGTCTGCGAAGCGCACCGTCTAAAAACATGAAATTCGACGTTATGAGGCACTTGATGTAAAAATCGAAAGAATATATTCATCGAGTATGTAATATAGGCCATTTCTTATATTCTGATATTTTGTTTATTTCATTTTGATTCGTTTTTGCAAATTTACATGTCAAAATAACAAAAAGTACGCAAACAGGGCCACGACGATTGGCGGTAATTCAAATTCAGTTTTTCGCTATTTTCTCGGAACGTCTCTAGGAACGTTTTTAACAGTCAGAATACTTCATGAATGTGTTTCCGAAGCGGTGAAGATTATTCCTAGTCAATATGAAAGATTTTCAAATTTTGAGTTCAGGCCTCCTTTAAACAAATAAAAAAATAGTGTAGTTATTTTCCAGTTTATTTCTTCATCTTCTGAGCAATATTCCAGTAAATACAATGATCTATTATTCTGTCTTCTCCTATTTAAATGGTTACTAACAGACACATTTTATAGTTTGTATCATTAGATTACTATAATATTTTTCAGATTTTTCTACAATTTATTTTGGAAAATAATATGTACTTTCTCGAAAAATCGAAAAATCAGAGTCTAATTTGTTACGATTATTTCAGATTTAATGTTCGTGTTTCAGTTGATTTCTATATCCTCTTGCATTACGGAACTGTGTTCAAAGCTAAGACGATAGACATCAAATCAGAAACAAATCAAGCGATTAGCCCATCGGCCCGCAATGGAAAAGCTGAACCAGATGACCAGATGACGTGATTGCGGCTATTTGACGAAGAAGATCACGGATCAAATCAGGGAGGAGGACTATATAATTCGAATGATTTGGTTAATGAATCTATCCATTCGACATGATTCGTAATATTCTGATTCTTTTGTTGGCTTTAGTGGCCGTATGTGTTGGCCAATATGGTAAGTTTTTACTGAAATCAGTTCTGAAGTAAAAAAATCAATAATTATAGGTTATGGTGGATACGGAGGTTATCATAGACATCATCATCACGGAGGATACGGATATCCTGGTGTAGGATATGGTTACCGAGGAGGCTACGGTGGATACGGTTACCCAGGAGGTTACGGTGGATACGGATACCCGGGAGGTTATGGAGGATATGGATATCCAGGAGGCTATGGTGGTTACGGAATGTATCGTCCAGGACTTATTGGAATGCTTCTCGGAAAATAATTTATCTATTTTGCTTTATTGTAGATCTCATTTTTAAAATCTTAACCTGTAACTTGAAAATAAACTTATTGAATTGAAGTTTTGGGTGCACAAGAAAGCATATGCCATCTATTGTCTGTTCAAAAAAAATGGAACCCGCGAAATTCAAATCGAACCCTCGTGTCGATTTACGAGGCTCCGCCCAAATATGAAAACCGTCTGCGTCTATTATTTTCATTGTGGCGGCAGTGCACACTCTCATTATTTGGGCGGAGCCTCGTAAATCGACACGAGGGTTTGATTTGAATTTCGCGGGTTCCACTTTTTTTTGAACAGACAATAATTGTGACATAAATATGACTGAATTGTGGTTAATGTTTGTCATCTCCGATATCTTATCGCAAGTGACGCGATCATGAAATGATCATTATATAAAAAGGAGAACCCAGCAATGATAAGAAAGAAACGAGAACAATGTCGATTCCTGAACTACACTATTTTGAATTGAGAGGTACTTATTTCTTTTCTGTTCATTTTGTTGAACTAATATCATTTTACAGGATTTGGTGAGTACGTCCGTCTATTGTTTGTAGATAACAACATTAAATTCGACGACGTTCGCTATAAAATTGGTGGGAAGGAATGGAAAGAAGCAAAACCTAAAATGATTTTTGGGCACATGCCATGTCTGAAAACTGATGGAAAAGAGTATGTCGAGACAGGAGCTATTATGAGACATTTGGGAAGAAAACATAGTTAGTTTCAGTTTAACTAGCCTGAAAGTTCTATGTAATCTTTTAGATCTGAATGGATGCAATGAAGACGACGCCACTTTTCTAGACATGTTCTTTGAAGGAAGCCGTGATATTCGTTATACATACTCTTTTGAAAGGACTAAAGACAACTTTCTGACTGAAACTCTACCAAATGGCTTGCAGAAGCTTGAGAATCTTTTCAACGTTCATCCCGGAGAGTTTATCATTGGAAATCAAATCAACTATGCAGATTATAGTCTTTTTGAGGAATTGGATGTCTATCATCATTTGGATGCAAATATCCTTGATAATTACCCTGGATTGAAGGCATTCTGGGAGAGAATGTGGCAAAGGCCGAATTTGAAAGCTTATTTGAAGAAGCGAACAGAGGATAAAGTTTGGCTGTCTTCAACTGTCAAAGCTGAGTAATTTATTTGATTATCGTTTTTTATTTCTTCGAATAAATCTAAACATTAACTGAGGACATGTTTGTTGAGCTAGCTGCAATTTGGTTTCTCAAAATCACTGAATTTTCTCTTGCAGGACAACAACATCGTGAATATTCTATAACTTTTCGACGAATTTGAGTAGTGAAAACGACCATGGCACATGTTGAAAAGAATCCATGATAAGCAACGAAGAATAGCATCACTGTTCCGAATCCTGGAATTTTGGAAAGTCTTGAAAAACTGGGATCTGTAGCAAACCGTTATCATAGATGATAAAGATCCAAGAATATATTTGAACTGATATAGGAAGAGCCATCATGATTCCATGAATGCTCACCTAAAAACTTCAGCTTCTTGTATGATAGCTTATTGAAGTTTTACCTGTAGAACTAGGCTTAATACCAGCATGGCTTGCAACTTTTTTGTTTGACTCGATAAATTGTGCGCGTTTTTCAAAAATTGATTGATGAAAATTACAGTACTTATGATAACAGTTAAGCCAAGAACTACTAAAAGCCCCCAAATTGTGACCGTTATTATGAAATTTAAATCTTCGGACGCAACAATTGAAACTGTGAAACATCCAAGTTCTGGCGGCAGGTTTGGGTTTTTCTGAACTATTTATTTTTAATTTTGTTAAGAATGATCATCTCACTTTTAGTAAATCCACTCTCTTGTTTTCTTGATACACCAAAATCCGATAATCAAGCCGGCCCCAAATGAACACCAATATGTGTATAACAGTTAAAATTCGGAATAGAGTCAGAATGATAAAAGGCAGTTTTAAATAAAATTTAGATCGAAATAAAACTACAGCTTGAAATCGATGGTAAAACATTTCCAGGATAGATACACCAATAACTGTAATTAAAATAGGATTTGAGAATTCTTCAAGAAGTTTCTCACAATTCAAGCATTGCCCCAGAGCCTCAAACTGAGCGATTCCACTAACATTCATTTCAGCAAGCCATCCAGTTGTTAGATAAACTTCATAAGGAAGATAAGTCTTTGGAAGCCACATGAAAGTCACGTACACTTCGGATAGAAAATTTCTGTTAATCACTCATTATTTTGACCCATGTTCCAATCCTTACTTACGCAATGAGATGAACGATCAGAAAATATTTATAAGTTTGAAATAACTTTGATTTTTCCTTAATCAGAGCTACCATAGCTATAATATAAATTGGGGTACTGAGGAAATGTAAGTTGTGCATGACAAATCTATAAGAAAGCAATTCCTAAATAATTTTTAATCTGATTAACTTACACATAAAAATCGGGAGCTGGTGAAAAGCACGGCATAGTAGAAGAAAGTTATATCGAAAATAAGCTTTCTGTCTATCTAAGGTACCCATTTTTATTCAAGAGAAAACAAGATTTTTGGACATTTAAAAAATATTTTTGAATCCGAATTAATTCGTACTCAAAACTTGTTATTAACTTTCTGAAAATTATAGTTTCTGGGAGAGAGATCACAAGATCAGTTTGAGTGCATGTGTGCCATACATTGAGTGCATTAGACGAAAGATCCGAAACAGATTTGCTGAGAATGTAGCCATTTATTATCGGAAAGTGCTACAGAATTCTGAAAAAGTTAACAACAGTTTCAAAATAAATGGTAGTTCATATATTTAGCATTTGTAGAGAGAGAGAGAGAGAGAGCTAGAAACAGCTAGATACCTAAAAAATAAATGTCACGCGTACCTAGTGCCTTGATCAAGATAGCAATTTATTTTTTATCTGAAGGAAAACCTATTCGAACAAGAATAATAACAAAGTTGGACAGGCTTTTGATATTTATTTGAATTTTTAAGAACTTTTGAAAAATAAAAGAATATTTATTCAAAGAGTTGATTCTTGATCATCGACAATTTAAAATGATGTTTGCTATTTAGGAGATGTATTTTGAATGGAATGAATTTGAAAGGTTGAAAAGAGGCCTATAGGCCTCTTCGAACGTACTCCCCAACTTATAAGTAGAATTGGTTAAGCCGGAACAACTAAAAGAATCCAACAAAAATTCTAATCTTTCACCTCTTAATCTGTTGATTTTTCACTGTAGAAAACTGTGTTGTTTGTTTGAATCGTTGATGTCAATTAAAATTTCGGTATAAAAATACTGAGAACTAGACAGAAACACATTAGAGATG
This sequence comes from Caenorhabditis wallacei, assembly GCA_963932035.1. NCBI lineage: Eukaryota > Metazoa > Nematoda > Chromadorea > Rhabditida > Rhabditidae > Caenorhabditis > Caenorhabditis wallacei. The sequence goes on along the minus strand of OZ009932.1, from coordinate 11,903,348 downwards.
GCAGTTCCACAACTCTATTATTTTACAATTAGAGGTGAGTTTGCATGATTCCTCATCAAATAAAGTGAGTCTGACTGAAATTTTATTTAGGATGGGGCGAATACATCCGTCTACTTCTTACTGACAACGGCGTCAAGTTTGAAGATATCCGCTACGATTACGGTGGAAAGGAATGGGAAGATGTTAAGAATACCATGATTCTAGGACAGTTGCCCTGTCTCAAGATTGGCGGAAAGGAACTTGTCCAAACCGGTACCATAATGAGACATCTGGGCAGAAAGCATAGTAAGTTCATTGTAGTATTGTCTTCCTAATGATATTTTTGGTATCAGATCTCAATGGTTCATCTGAAGAAGAGGCCACTTTCTTGGACATGGTTTTCGAGGGAGTCCGTGATGTCCGTTTGAAATACGTTCGCTATATCTACTACGATGAGGGAACTCGTGATGAAATCGTTCACAAAACCCTTCCTGAATGTCTCGAAAAACTCGAGAAGCTATTCAATAAGCACCCTGGAAACTTTATAATCGGAGACAACATCAGCTATGCAGATTACGGTCTTTTCGAAGAGTTGGATGTATACCATCATTTGGATGCTCACATTTTAGATAAGTTCCCTGGTTTGAAGGGATTTTGGGAGAGAATGTGGGAGAGACCAAATCTCAAAGCTTATCTGGAAAAGAGAAGAGCAGATGGCGTTTGGATCAGCGCTGTTGAAAAGGGAATGAAGTAATTGGTTTTTGTTATAAATTTCCTGTTCTTATATTTCACAATAAATTATATTTTTTAACCTACAAATAAACCTTTCCCCAATCTTCAGTCCACTTGAAACTAGTTGTTCACTAATCGACGTGTACGAAATAAATTGTTTACCTCTCTCAACTTTTGATCGTTTTATTTTCGACGAAACACGCTCGTTTTTCTCTCTAATGTCTCTCGATGTCTACTATCTTATCGTTCTGTTCCAAAAGATGACAATTGGTATAAAAAGGGTGGACGGTTGAAGATAAGCAGCCACGGCAGCAAACATGGGAGTACCCCAACTCTACTATTTTACGATTCGAGGTAAATTCGCTTCGAAATAAATAATTTTAACGGGTTTTTTCAGGATTCGGTGAATACATTCGTCTTCTATTCATCGACAACGACATCAAATTCGAAGATATTCGTTATGAATACGGTGGAAAGGAATGGGAGGAGGTCAAGAAGACAATGATCTTCGGACAAATGCCGTGTCTTAAGATGGACGGACAAGAAATCGCTCAAACTGGAGCCATTATGAGACATTTGGCTAGAACATATAGTGAGTGGAGAGTTTTTAATTTTATGAAACTTTCACTGAAAGCTTCTTTAATAAAATGTTTTTAGATCTCAATGGATCCAATGAAAACGAGGCTACATTCCTGGACATGTTCTTCGAAGGTGTCCGTGATGTCCGTATGAAGTACGTTCGTTTCATCTACTGCGATGAGGGAACTCGTGATGATCTCGTTAACAAAACTCTCCCGGACTGTTTGGAAAAACTCGAGAAACTTTTCAAAATCCACTCGGGTGACTTCATCATCGGAAACAAGCCAAGCTACGCTGACTACATCCTTTTCGAGGAACTGGATGCGTATCATCACTTGGATGCTCATATCCTTGACAAGTTCCCTGGATTAAAGAAACTCTGGGAGACAATGTGGCAGAGACCAAATCTGAAGGCTTATCTAGAAAAGAGAAAGGCAGATGGAATCTGGATCAACGCAATCGAGAAAGGAATGAAATAATTTTGACTTGTTTATGATAAATGTGTTTCTTAATAATACTTTTGTATTTTTATTACCTAGTTTATTGCTTTCAAGTAATGCAATCGGAGCAGTTATCTATAGATAAGAGTGCTATCATGGAAATATTTCATCATTAGATGTAATGATCATTGGTCAAGAATCATGTAAGCAGATTTCTTTTGACTATTAACCTCTTTAATCAAAAATTAATTTTCTCAACCGATTTCAAACGATCATCGATACAAGTTTCCACATTTTGAATAGTGCTAAACCGATGCACAACTTTGAACTTTTGAACTTTGTCGTGTCTTTGACCATTGTTCAGTTTTCCTCGTGTCTGTTCTCTTCAAATGATGACAATTCGAAAATATAAAAGAACAATGCTTAGACGCTCTCTGTCTGAAGCAGGTGGCATCACAATCACAACAAGCAAGCATTACAATGTCAATTCCTCAACTCTTTTATTTCACATTCCGTGGTGAGCTTACTTTTAGAAATTCTTATATTAAAATCCCAAAAGATATTTCTTCACAATTTTACTTTTATTTTTTAGGGTACGGGGAGTACATTCGTCTTCTACTCATTGACAACAACATTACGTTCGAAGATAACCGTTTCAAGTATGGAGGAAGAGAATGGGAAGAAGCTAAGAAGTCCATGATATTTGGACAAATGCCGTGTCTCAAAATTGACGGATATGAACTTGTGCAAACTGGAGCCATTATGAGATATCTGGGGAGGAAATATAGTGAGTTTTCGTGTCATTCAGTTTTCGTGTTATTTTAAAATTATAACATTTTTGGGATTGATTATTTTGAGATTTGAACGGATCAACTGAAGAAGAAAGCACGTTCCTGGATATGTTTTTTGAAGGCGTTCGGGATGTTAGCACAAGATATGTAAGCTACATAATGATGGAAGACGGGAAAGGAGAAGAAATAATCAAAGAAACTATTCCTAACTGTCTGGCAAAACTGGAAAAACTTTTTCAAATCCATTCTGGAAATTTGATTATTGGTGACCGTATTAGCTATGCTGACTATTTGCTTTTTGAGGAGCTGGACGCATATTGTCACTTAGATGCTAACATTCTTGAAAAGTTTTCTGGGTTGAAAGGGTTCAGAGAAACAATGTTCCAAAGACCAAATTTGAAAGTTTATTTGGAGAAGCGAAAAGCTGATGGAATTTGGATTAATCCAACATCAAAAGGATGTAATTACCTTTGATTGTTTTAATATCCAATAAAATAGTTTAGATTGTTTCATTTAATTGTTGATTTTGTTACACGACACTTTATAATATGAAACCGGATGAAAAAGTAAGTATATGAAAAGCAATGTTCCGGCAGTAATATACATTTCTTTGTGAACATTTTAAACTAAACTAATCAAATTGGGACCCAGACATAGACTGAGATCAATTCTTTCAGGAAAGAAACAAGATATGAACTTAATGAGTAATGTTATTCCCATTCTTCCCTATTCGTGAGAAAGTAGCTTTTCGAATGACAAGAAAAAGCGAAAATGAATTTCTCCGGTGTGATTTCTCGCTCTACGTATTTGACATAGTACTGGGAGAAAAGTTTCACTTTTACTATTTCTTAAAATGTATCTATCAGCCATAATCATCAACACTATTGCTATAAGTTTTCCGTTTATTTCAATGGTCGTTTATGCTAGACTTTTATTGGCAATTTACTAGTAACTTTCTATTTAATAACATAGTTTAAATAATGGTTTTTCAGTTTTAAAAGTATCAAAAAAGCGCCAGAGCTATCGCTTTTCTACTTCAAATTTGCAATGGATTTTGTTATAAGTACAATAAGTAAGTCTGTCGGTTTGATTTGGCGTTCATTTATTTTCAACAGGTGTAGCTAAATTGATATTGTATGCATTGACGATGACCAGTTTGATGGACTTTTTTGCTTCTAATCATTATCTAACTTATTTGATCGTTTACCCGATCAACCTCATGACTGCAATGAGAGGAATACTGCTTTTTATTATTGCTATGGATCGAACCATTGTGAGTTGACTTTAAAAGCGTAGATCGTGTCTTTCAGAGAGAAGCTGGTTATTTTGAGAACATGTTCCTTACATAATAATTTTCCGGGGCTGTCTGAGAATAACAATTATTTCTAGGCTACCTACTTTCCGATCAAGTTCTTCAAATATCGAAAGTTCATTTCCACGCTTTCGATTATTGGAATAGTGCTTTCATACCCTGTCATAGATGTTATAGTAGCTTTTTTATATTGTCGACCGGATTTGGAAAGTCCGACAACATGTGTCAGTGCAATGTGTGTACTTGGAGAATGTTACCAGAATTATTCATTGACATTCCAACAGGTGAGCTAGGTTCCTTAGATATATCAATTAGACTTATCTTCAGGTTTGCTACTCAATGATTACTGTAGCTACAATGATGCTTTGTATAAAATTATTTATCTGGAACAGATATAAAAAACAGAGCGAAAATCAAGAGTTAAAAAGGGTAAGGATTATTAATTTGAACTCAATATATTTATCGGCTTAGGCTAACCGACTAGCAATCATCGATGCCGGTATTATTGTAATATTTGATTTAATACCTCCAATTGCACATACCCTATTTCCTAGCTATTTTGTATATGTTGGAGCTCTCAATTCAGTTGCTCAGACTCTCGGATTCGTTGTCGAGTCATATTTATGTACTGTAAATGTTCAACGGAAATGTGAGACACGAAGTGGAAATTCGATCGCATTTGTTAGGTCTGGAACTGTAGAAACAATTCCAAAACAGAAAGATAAAGATGCGAACAAGATTATAAAGACAGTGTCTGAACATCAACCCTCTTTCTAAAACTTATTGTAATAAATGAACCATTTTGAAAATTATTTCATTGATAACCAAATAAATATTTGATTTTACATCATTTTAATTGATGCCATTTTAACTTTACCATGTTTCAAAAGTTATTATCAGAACGGTGAAAAACACAAAACAGAGAATCCAAAGTGTCTTTTTTCCACATAGCTTCTCGGAAACTTTTCTCGACCGGAAAGTAGAATTGCTTCTTGAATTTTCTTCTTCAATGATGCTCGACTTACAAAAGTGATAACGAAATGATCATAGAAAGACTGAGAAAATTTTTATCATTTTATGAACTACACACGTAATATTATCCCCCATTCTTCCGCATTCGTGAGAAAGCAGCACACATGACAAATCTCTAATGGGGGTTATTCACGAAAATTTTTTTTGCGCAATTTGTCTTCGTGAATAACCTCTTAATAGATTTTCCCGGTGTGATTTTTCGCTATACGTATTTGAAGTATTTCTGGGAAAAACACAAGTTTTACTTTTACTAGTTCCTAAAATGTATCTATCAGCCATAATTATTAACACTGTTGCTATAAGTTTTCCGTTTATTTCAATGGTCGTTTATGCCAGACTTTTATTGGCAATCTACTAGTAAATTTATATTTTGAAAATTTAAATAAATAATGGATTTTCAGTTTTAAAAGTATCAAAAAAGCGCCAGAACTATCGCTTTTCTACTTTAAATTTCTAATGGATTTCGTATTAAGTATAATAAGTAAGTCTGTCGGTTTGGTTTGGAGTTTAAATATTGTTAACAGGCATAGTAAAGTTGATATTGTATGCATTGACGATGACCAGTTTGATGGACTTTTTTGCTTCTAATCATTATCTAACTTATTTCATCGTTTACCCGATCAACCTCATGACTGCAATGAGAGGAATACTACTTTTTATTATTGCGATGGATCGAACTATTGTGAGTAGACTGAAAATTCATAATATTTTCCGAAGCTGTCTGAGAATAACAAATATTTTTAGGCTACTTACTTTCCTATCAAGTTCTTCAAATATCGAAAGTTCATTTCCACGCTTTCGATTATTGGAATAGTGCTTTCATACACTGTCATAGATGTTTTAGTAGCTTTTTTATATTGCCAACCGGATTTGGGTAAACCGACAACATGTGTCAGTGCAATGTGTATTCTTGGAGAATGTTACCAAAACTATTCATTGTCGTTCCAGGAGGTGAACTAGATTTCATAGACATATCGGTCTGCAATTCAATTAATTAGAGTGATTTTCAGATTTGTTATTCAATGATTACTGTAGCTACGATGATGCTTTGTATAAAATTATTCATCTGGAACAGATATAAAAAACAAATCAAAAACCAAGAGTTGAAAAGGGTACGGGTTATTAATTTTAATTCAATATATTTATCGGTTTAGGCTAATCGACTAGCAATCATCGATGCCGGTATTATTGTAATATTTGATTTACTACCTCCAATTGCACATACCTTATTTCCTAGCTATTTCGTATATGTTGGAGCTCTCAATTCAGTTGCTCAGACTCTCGGATTCGTTGTCGAGTCATATTTATGTACTGTAAATATACAGCGGAAATGTGAGGCACGGAGTGGAAATTCGATCGCATTTGTTAGGTCTGGAACTGTAGAAACAATTGCAAGGCAGAAAAAAGTTAAATTGACAGTATCTGAACTTCAATCCACTTTCTGAAACTTTTTAAAATAAATGAACCAGTTTGAAAATGATCTTCCCTTTACCATGTTTCAATTTATCGGAACAGTCAAAAACACAAAACAAAGAATCCAATTCTCTTTTTTGACATTGCTTCTCAGAAACGTTTCTCGACCGGAAATTAGAATAGGCTCATCGCTTCTCACTAAAAAATAAAATATATTATTCTAACAATCATGTCTTCTCTCCACGTATACGAAATGGCAAGCTATTTTTCCACATCTGGTTTCTTAGCTACCGTAATCCTGAATTCCACGCTGATCTTTCTTACCGTATTTCATCTTCGCCAGATTCATCAGACTTATCGAACGCTTTTGGTTATTTTCGCTGCACTCTGTTTGATATTTTCTTTTATTGAAATGTTAGTTCACCCTTTTTATCACTCTTACAATGGTGGTCTGATCAACTTCAATATGGTTAAATGGACAGGATGGCCTGAGGAATTGATAACAGTAGTTGTTGCATCATATTCTGGAGTTTATGTCTCTATTGTATCGTTCTTCACAGTTTTATTTCTATTCAGATATTGGACAATGATGAGGTAGATTAAGTTTTCTGTTGAGAATTCGTAAACGTTATTATTACAGTAGTCCTTATCTCGAATATTTCAAGGGGTGGAAGATCATTTTTCTCGTTAGCTGGTCATTCATTTTTGGTGTCATTGGTGGAGGCGTAGTTTTATATTTTGGATGGATTGATGAATATTCAAGAAATTACATGAGGTATTGAATGGATTTGTTAATCCTAGCTAGATATTTCAGGGAAGTAATGCTGGAACATTATGATATTGATGCTAGCCACGTGTCAGGTTATACTGTAATTGCATACGTAAGTTTGAAACCATTTTGAATGAAATTAGTTTTCAAAATCCAGGACGAAAACGGAAATCTTCGATGGGACGCATTTGGCTTTTCGTTCGGAATTATTTTTCTGATGGAGATTCAATTTGTTATTGTTGGATACTGTGGATTTCAAATGCATTTCAAAATGAATGACATGTTGAAGAATGTTTCAGAAGCTCATAGAAGACTTCAGAAACAGTTTTTCAAAAGTTTGGTGTTGCAGGTGGGCGGGGAGTATAAATAGAAACCGAGTCAGAAACGAAGGTACTGACGTAAGCAAAAAAAACATGTTCTTTATTAGTTGTTTACCAGGCTTTTCAAAGTTTATGTGTGTTATTTTTAATTAAAATTAGTTTTCTAGTCTCAGATTGGGAAAGTTACGACATAATATTTTTCAGATCACCTCTCCCACCTTGACGTTTTACATCCCGGCTGTAGCCATTCTCACAGTTCCATTTCTAAATCTGAAATGGAGTTATCCAACTGGATTGATTGTATGCTCATTTTCGATTTATCCGCCGATTGATTCTCTCATTCTTATGCTCATTGTATCCGATTATCGAAAAGCCCTGAAAGGTTTCTTCACAGTAACTAATACTTGTCTTTATTACTAATTCAGGAATTTTTCAACATCCAACTAACTTGTTTGGAACAAAGACAACAACAGCTGTAGCTACCAGCAATGCGATTGCTTTGGCGCCAAGAGGAATGGCTACAAGCTCGTGGTTTTGAGAAGAAAATATATTTAACTATTTTAAAAATAATTTTTTTTTGTATTTATAATAATAATGAAATGAAACAAGAAATTATAATATAGTTTCCGTTAATCTATGTCAAAAAATCCAAGTTCTCAATTTGGCGCAAGCCGGAATTGGAGCGGAACCTTCAAAACTGATACCGAAATGATCACCAAAATACTGGATTCCATGGAAAGAATATTTGATAATTCTGTGAATTCCCTGATTATAAAAATGTTCACAAAGAAAACAAAACACGAAAACGTCAAGAATCGAGGAAGAAGTTAATTAACTTCCAATTTTTTCCTTTCTCATCGCTAGAAAAACAAATTTTCTTTTCTTTTAAAAAAATAAGGGTTTTCGGTGACGTCTATTAGTCACCAAACTGAATTCGAGATGATGCCACCGCTATTCTGGTCCGGCAAGCTCATCCTTTTGTGTGCAACATTATTTTCAGCTGTTTCAATTTATATTTATACTAAGCTCCTGATAGAAATATTTGTGTGGAAGACAATACAAAAGTCTCCGTATTTATCACTTTTCTACTGTCATTTTGTGTTTGATACAATTTGTAGTACTACAAGTGAGTGTAATTTTCTGTGTAGTCTATTCTTGCATTTTTCTTAAAGTGTTGATCAATATGCTCATGTATTGTTCGTATTACGCGGGTCTTGATTGGTTTTATGCTGAAAATCGAAATTTCGCATTTTATATCATCTGGCCAATGTATCTAGCTGGGCCAATGCGAGCCATTCTAGTGCTTATTATTGAGATGGATAGAGTTTGGGCAACCTATTTTCCGATTTCATTTTTTAATAAAAGAAAAAGTATTCCAATTTATCCTTTTGTGATTATTGCATTGTCATACATTTTTCTGGATGCTTATTTCATGTTTCTTTTTTGTGGAAAAAGAATTGATGTGCCGCCTGGATGTATCAGTGTCATTTGTGCGTTTAGTGACTGTTATTATAACTACTGGGTCACGTTTGAAAAAGTTCGAAAAAATAAAATGAGATTAATTTTTCGCCTAATTTTCAGTATCTTTACATCATCATAATTCTATTGACATTGGTGCTTATTTCGAAGCTGTTATTTTTGATTAAGTTGACCAAGAACAAGACAAATGATGAAATGAAAAGAGTAGAGCAAAGGCTTAATTTATTTCCAGATTCTTATGATTTGCAGGCCAATCAACTTGCTCTGATTGACACTTTCATTATTGTTGTCTTTGATTTATCTCCTACACTCATTATCACAGTATATCCAAATTTTTACAGTACTCTTGGTCCAATCAACGCATTTTTCAAAACTTTTGGATTCGTAGTTGAAGGATTTTTGGTTGTTCAAAACCTGAAAAAGAAACATTCAAACCAAATTGGAAGATCGATAGCAGTTTCTGGAAAAATGGAGTCTACTAAATGACTATTTTTGGATTCGAACTTTTGGACTTGAATTAAGGATGATTGATCCATGACAAGCTAATTTTTAAAGCTAAATTTATGAATAATAAATCTCATTTAATGTAAAACTGAAAACTCAGTGCAACGAACAAATAACGTCACATTTCTTCCAATCGTAAGCATTTTACTTCCATTTTTTCCCAAACGAAATCACGTTTCCTTCTGAGAAACTACATACCAGAAGCAAAAAAACAAAGAATAAATTAACAAATTCTCTTCCTAGTTTCTACTGGTTTAAGCCATAATACAAAACATGGTTGTCATAGAAGAAATGTTCATAACGGGAATTATAAATGCCATACTTGCTGCAATATTTTCATGTGCCTCAATATTGCTCTACAGTCATTTGCTCATTTCAATATTTATGTTTAAAACAATTAAGGGATCACTGGAACTGTCATTATTCTACTGTCGTTTTGCATTTGATATCATTTGTAGCTTTGCGAGTAAGTATGTTATTGAAGTAGGAATCTTGCATCTCATCTTCCAGTGTTTCTCTACATGCTAACCTTAATACTTTCAACAACGCCTTTCATAGAATTTTTCAAAAAATATCCAAACTTTGCATTCTTTATTTTTTGGCCAATGTACGTAATTGGTAACACGAGAGCTTTTCTCATTCTTGTTATTACTTTGGACAGGACATTTGTGAGTACTTCTGTGTATTATTGCATCTTCTAAATGTTTCAGGCGGCATATTTCCCTGTTCGGTTTTTCATTTATCGAAAACTTATTCCGACGACTATCATCATGCTATTTGTTTCACTATACGCTCTATTTGATGTTTTTGTTACTTTTGTGTTATGTGGTGAAGTTATTAATATGCCTCCGGGATGTGTGACTCTTCTATGTGGCATGTCGACCTGTTACAAGAATTATTGGCTCAACTATGAGATGGTTGCTTATTCATCTACTATTATACTATCTCTACTGCTATCTGTTAAATTATTTGTATGGAATAAGTATAAGAAACAAGATATTAGCAAGGATTTGAGAAGAGTTAGTGAGTGGTACAGTATCTTTTAATCAAAGTATGTTCAGGCTAACCGACTTGCTTTAATCGACACCGTTGTCATCATAATATTTGATCTGCTTCCTCCGATACTTGTGTCAACAGTGCCCAATTTCTACTTTTGGTTGGGACCAGTTAACACTGTTTTTAAGACATTGGGATTTGTAATCGAAGGAGTTTGGGTCAGAATTAATTTGAAAAAGAAATATACGACGTCAAGGAAAATATCAAAAGTTGTCACGATTTCAGTGAAAATTTGACTCACTTATGAATAAAAATTCTTCGAAAAGTTTCTGTAAAAATTATTTTATATATTCCCCGGCTCCTCTCGTCATTTGGATCAATTAATTCTTTCCTAAAAACTATCGGATTCGTAGTTGAGTCACTCCTGGTTTCTCGAAAAATAAAAAAAATAAGATAACAACACCTATAATCAAGTCTGGAAAAGTGGAACCAATTGATCATTGTTATATTTTTCGTGACTGAAACTGAAAGAAATAAATTTGCAAGTATTATGAAATGCTAATCCATGAATAGAACTTCATTTAAGGCTTCTAGTCCTACTTGAGCAATTTTATTTCATCAATCCAAATGATTTGTGTTCTGAACTTTAACCACTTCTCCATATTCATTATACACCTTGACTTTTTGATCACCCAACCAAAACAATTTTTCTCTCGTCTCTCTCAATAAATGCTCTCTAACCAGATTTCCCACATGGCTTAAAGAGAAAAAATATGTCTTTCTAACTTCATACCAAATGACATTTTTTCTTCTAATACGCCAAATGAAACTAGCATTTTTCCCCACGTACACACAACCCCTCATTTTTTTTCTCAAGTTCCGCCCCAGTTTTTCTTTTGACGAAGTCATTTTTCACCTGTCTTTTCATATTTTGTTTGATAATTCTTGAGTTTTTCAGAGCTTCTCTAAAACAATGAATTTTTCGATAGCTGAACAATCGAAAATTCTTGATGGAATATTTGGTCACAAATTCTTTATCTTTACTTCTTTCTTCTTTTTACTTGCATATATCCTTCAATGGTTTCGGAAACGACAATCCCTAACAGATTCCATATCAATTCTTGAATTTCCACTCATCCTTTCTTGTTTATCAGTGGTTTTATCAATGCTTCATTATTTTCTGAAATTTTTCTTGGAATCGATTAAGCTCAACCCAGAAAACTTCCCTGGAAATGCCATTTTTCTTGGACTATTTTATGTTTCCACTGATTTGTTGACAGTGGCAAATCATATTTTTCTTCCGTTACTACTGATTGACACTGTTCGCTTTTTTGGGAAGAATGTGAAAATGTGAGTTTCGAAATAAGAAAGATGGAAGAAGAATAAACTAATTCCCATTTGTGTTACGAAATACTTTTGGTTCTTTGATCTTATTTGAGAATGATGAAATTGTACTAATATCACTTGAAAAATTGAAAAGTGAATTCAGTTGATGTTATAAGAAGTCAGGAAAATTATTAGAATTTAATTACTCTGTTTTCAAAACAATCATTTTTCAGTCGCCTCGTCCTTTTCATCATCGCTATTTTCTACACCAACATCAAATATTTCACCTATCTAAAACTTATCCCCAACTTTATTCAATTCAATATTATGACTGTTATGGATCCTTCTAAATGTTGGGTGGTTAATCCGATCGACCAAGCAATGTTGTTTGCAATTCTTATAATCGTTTCTATCAAAATTCATTTCCTCAAGAATTCTACATTATCTTTTGAAGATACTGCTGATATTTTGGTAGTGAATTGCTTGACAATTATCAAAATTTATGCTTTGATATCTGATATTGTTTCAATTGGAGTTTTTGAAAAACATATAGATCAAACTATTCAGTTCACTGGCTTAAATACGGAAATAATGCTTTTGAAGAATTATGAAGCCAATCAGATGATAGTGGTTTATTTGTTTGTCATTTGTGGAGGATTGATAACATTGAACAAGTTACGACAAAGAGCAACAGTTCATTTATCTAAAAAGTCTAATAATAACGCATGTATCGGAGCAAGACAAACCAATGATGCAGTTAATAATTCGGAAAATGTGGTCAACAAAACTGGTATCGAAACTGGACAATCGACACAAAATCCTCCTGTTTGAATATTCTTTCGTTTCCTAATAAATTTTGTTCTCTTTATTCATTTATAACACTTCAATAGCTCTGCAAAAAAGTTAAATGACCACGTTAGTGAGCAGGTGATCTTTAACATTTGGTGACCAGAAATCATATGCGGAACTATCATTTATCTTAGAAATTCAGACAAAAATATTTACAGATATAGAAAATAGAAAGTAAAAAGTTGAATCATTGCATTACATAGCAAAAGCATGACAGTTATGATCGTTCTTTCTGGCTCCACAGTAGGCGGTGTCGGCTCTAACAGTGAAAACAAATGGATTCTGAAAGTATTGGCTTTTGACTGATTACTTCGATAGTGTTACCTCAGAGCACACCACAATGAATCTGTTGAGTTGACGAGATTCCAATGCTCCATTTACAGCTTTTGAGGAATCAATGGCAGATGATTGCATGTTCTGGAAATATCTCATGATATTAAGATCCATCAAGTATCTTACCTCTAAAATAATCTTCTTCAATTCTGGATTATTGCACATAACATCATCATCTCCAGCTGCGATTCCAAAAAATGTCGGTTTCTCTGGAAGAGATCTCTTCTTTCTTCCACCACATCCACATGGTGACGGTGGTGGTGGAGCAGAACATCCACATCCACCACCTCCTCCTCCCATCATTCCAAAAAGTCCTGGACAGGCGGCACAGACGGAGACAACGCAGAGAAGGATGAGAATAGAGGATTGCATGATTGTTCGATGATTCCATGATCTTAGGATCCACCTTTTATATCTGAGAAGGCAGACAAAATTACACTAATTTATTTTTTGTGGACCTTTTTTCTTGATGATGTAACAGTTTATTATTAACGTAATTTACACTTATGTCACTCACAACATTGTGATTTTCAAAAGTGTGACGCAGGTGTTGTTTACGGGAAAGAGTGAGAATAATGAAAAAGTTATCCGGCATCCAATCTTAGTTGAATAGAGAATAAGGGAACCGAGATTGAAAGTGAAAATTATTGTAAAATAACTATTTGAAGCAGAATTGTACTTTTTGGTAATAAATTTTTTTTATTTGAAACTTCAAGTTCTAATGTGTCATTAATAATAACCTTTCGAGTTATCTGAATATCAGCTTTCTCCTAAACCCTGATTATAAGCATGACATATAACTTGTTATGTTATTACGAGAACCAATTTCATTACTCACATTCCACTTCTTTTTTTTACTTTCATTCAGCTTTCCCGTTAACTCTATGTCTTATAAAATATCTTTTGACACTCCATATTGGCTCATCTATTTTTATGATTCTATCACGTTAATCTCATTTTTAATCAACTCTTTGGGGATCTATTTGATAAGTTTTCAAAGTGGAAAAATCGACAGTTTCAAATATTTTTTGTTATGGTTTACGGTACTTTTGCACCTTTAAAAGTAGTTTTGAAAAATAGATTTAGGCCTGCAATTTGCTAAGTGACTTCTTCATGTTCTTCCTAACAAAACCGATACCTCTACTTCCTATTTGGGCCGGCTACATTCATGGTCCAATTTGGACAGTTTTTGGAATAGGGACTCACAAAGCATCAGTGATCGGAAGTTTTATCTTGGGACAACAATCTGCTGCTCTTACAATGTGTTTTGTTAGAAAGTATCAAGCTATTTCAAGAATTGATACTCAGAATGTTATTTCAAATTTTTGGTTGATAATGGTGTGGATTTGGTGTCAAGGATTGATTGGAATCTGGGTACTACTGTACTATTGTTCTGGAATTGATCGAGCAACTGGATTAACGTTTATTCGAGAGGTTTTGATCACAAATCAATATTCACTAGAATTCCATTTTCAGAACTACCCAGATCAGCTCAATAAGTTCCTTGAACTTGGCGATTTCCAGTTATATCTCTCAAACGAAATCACTAATTGGTTCATTTTCTCAGCCGCTTTCATGGCTGTTGCGTTCACTATCATCATTATTTTCTCTACTGTTAAAATGTTGAACATGCTCGAAAATTTGGAAAACCACGTCTCTACGGCTCACTTGAAACGACACAAAACAGCTGTGAGAAGTTTAGTTGCGCAGTTGATGACCTCACCAGTAGCATTTCTACCTCCAGCAGCCAGCGGGTTTCTCTTGTTTGCCTTTGATTTCAAATATATTCAAGGTGTGTAATTCTAAATTTTAGATATATTTTTTAACTTAATTATGATAAATTTCAGTGACCAGTTGGATTCTACTTGCAATCACTTCCTGTCATGGCACAATAAACTGTTTGGTGATGATTCTGACATGTCCACCTTATCGGAGTTTCATCAAAACTGCTTGGTTTAAGATTTGTGGAAAGTCTCAAAGAAATGTGTCCTGATTCAGCAGATAATCATAATTTATGTACAATAAAATAAAAAAAATTAATCTTATTAAATCTTATTGTGACTTTCGTTGTCTTATGAAGATTCAGTTTTTGAAAAATGACAAAACATTGTGTAACTTTTTCAAAGTTACAAAAAGCAAAGAAATGATCATTTGACCTCTATTCTATCTCTTATCTCTTCATGTACTTTGTGTTTAGTGAATGTTGTAGGCGAGAAAAAAAAAAGAATTTTTTTGTGTTGAAATAGATTATTTTTTCTCAAATTCGAACTTTGATCATGGCGATTCTTATAAAAGCTCTCAGCTTAATTCGTTTTCCCATAAGCAATGGATTTGATGTTTGCTATAAATTTAGAGGCCAGGCTCAGGAGTTTCTATCATTTTCCAAAGATCTACTTCTGATGATATAATTCAGAGCGCACCTTTGCTATTGGTGCAATTGTGCAAGTGTGCTCCACCGCACACAGGTACAGGGGCCCCGGTCATAGGGCATTCAAATCGTGGGGATATGTTTTTGGAAATATTGTTAATGTAGTTAGATCGATCTCATAATCTTTGTTGGACTTCCTTGTTTTTACTCGTATCGCATTTTCAATAACACACAGAAAATTCCAAAACACCAATCACTGATCCGTATTACTCGGTTCATTTCCTTTCCACTATGTTTCTATTTCTGCGTCTCTAATTCCTATCATCTCTCTCACATTTTTTCTCTCGCCGTGCTATTTGACTTCCTGTCAGCACATATAAACACTTTTTGTCTGTTCTATTCGTATTCTTTCTTTTAGAACTGTTCATTTGTCGATAGACCAAAAGAGATGACTGAATTTGAGACATTGGTCAATCCACCCCAGGAAGTTTTCGAGCAGATTGTTAAATTGGTAAGTTGAAATTGACTTTTTGAACTAATAGAAGTTTCTGGGGCATCTATATCTACTCCAAATAAAATAATTTTCAGACCAGTGACACCGAAGACTGGGCATTTCAGCTAAACGACTACAATTTCTGGTCTACTAACTTTGACCAGTTTTGGCTGGTTACTGTTGTTGAAAAAGGTATTCTAAATGTATTTGTTCAACTTTTATCAATTTGTTTAGGAACCCTAAACCTAGCGGCATCAGTTTCTCTGGCTCGTTGGGATGGTCCAGATGGACCGCTTTTCTCAATTGGAATGTTCTACTGTGTCAAAAAGTATCGTGGTCAAGGACTTGGAAAACCGATTTTCAAAAAAGTTATGGACATTGTTGGAGATAATAATGCCACGTTAACTGGAGGTTTATAAAGAAGCATAAAAACTTCTCTTAACAATCCATTTTCAGTAGTCCCAATGAGTGGAAAATACGCTAAAGACTTTGGTTTCGATAAATGCCCAGAACATTGGCATTTGTTCAGTTCACTTAAGTTGGCTGATACCGTAATCCCAGAGAAAGTCTCTGAAAAGTATTCAACAAAGGTGAGTATCTTTTCCATATTTAATATGGTAAATCTCATTTTTAGGTGTGGTCTGACGTTGACTATGAAGCCTTGACCGCTTATGACAGAACGATTTGCACTAGAGACCGTACTAAAATCATGACTTCTTGGTTCAATCTACCACAAACTTTTACCAGGGTATTTCTTTTACCATAAATAATTTCACTCTATCTAATAATATTGCAGGTTGTGTTCGATGAATCTGGAAAAATTGTCGGCTACGCAACCATTCGACTTGTTACCAAAAACAAGTTGAGTCCTGCGCCGTTCTATGCTGACAACTTGGAAGCTGCTGAAGTTCTTCTGAAAGATCTTTTGGAAATGATTCCCAACTGGCAGAAACATTCAACTTTCGGGTTCTTACACCCGGAAATTAATAATGATCCTTTGACGTATGTTTTCGAGAAAAATGAGAATCATTCTAATAATTGAGTTTCAGACTTTTGGAGAAGTTCGCTAAGAGCAAGGAGTCAGTTTCCTCGTGCGTGTTCATTCGTAGTCAGTTCACCAAGAAGTTAATCCCAACTCCAGATCACAAGGTCTACGCTATGTCTGATTGTGCTCATCAATTTGTATAATCTAGAGATGATTGTTGAGTTTTTTTGCGATTTAATAAATTGTTTTCACAGATTATTTTTTTATTGCGAGTATTTGAATACATTTTCCAGACACTCAGATCTCACTTTACGATATACTTTTCCCTTACAATTTCACACTTCGCCTGTCAAGATCGGATCATAGAATTTTTTTAAATATTACATTAGCGTCAAACCCAATGGGTGTAATTTATGATTGATGTATAAAAGGAAAGCCTGTGATCCCAGAAGGCATCAACCAATCATGCAATCCTCTATTCTCATCCTTCTCTGCGTTGTCTCCGTCTGTGCCGCCTGTCCAGGACTTTTTGGAATGATGGGAGGAGGAGGTGGTGGATGTGGATGTTCTGCACCACCACCACCATCATCATGTGGATGTGGTGGAAGAAAGAAGAGATCTCTCCCAGAGACTATGGAGTTTTTCGGAATCGCTGCCTCGGATGATGATGTTATGTGTAACACCGCTGAACTCAAGAAAATTATTGTTGAGGTAGGATAGTCCTTTATCAAAAAGTTCGTAAATCAAAATATTTCAGAACATGCAAAAAACCGCTTCTGATTCATCAAAAGCTATAAATGGTGCATTGGAAAGCAAGCAACTCAACAAGTTCACCGTCGTCTGCTCAGAGAATCCATTCGTATTCACCATAAGAGCTGATACTGCATACTGTGGAGCTAAGAAGAATAAGCACACTTGTAATGTCTTTTCGATGTAAAATGTCATCTTATCGTACTTCTTTTTTTTGTATATTTGGGATTCTAAAAACGAATAAATATATTTTTTGTAGCTTTCTCTTTCTTATAACAAAAGGGTACTAATGGCTTTCTTTTCATAACAAGATGAAGGTACCTGTATTAGAAGGGCACCCTAAAAATGGATTTATCCTCTATTAAAAGGGCATGTGAAGAACCTATGGTTCAGGTAGAGAAAGTACCTCTAATAAAAAAAACACGAGTTGTTTAACGCACCTCTATTAGAAGGGCACCCAGAATATGAATATGAAAGATCCCCCTATTAGAAGAGGGTTTTATGAAATTTTATGCAATTCTTCAGGGATTTTCAGAATGTCAGACATTTTCCTGTTTTAGAGGAATAGTTTTGAGACACTGGGATTTGCAAAACTTGTATTAGAAGGACAATTTGAATTAAGAGACTTGTCTTCTTTTGCTGCAGTGTCTAGTACTCCAGTTATAAACTAAGTTGTTCATACCGTAAATACTGTAATAGAAGCACATGTGCTTCTATTTTTCAACTGTGATTTTTGAAGAATGAC
This sequence comes from Caenorhabditis wallacei, assembly GCA_963932035.1. Lineage (NCBI taxonomy): Eukaryota > Metazoa > Nematoda > Chromadorea > Rhabditida > Rhabditidae > Caenorhabditis > Caenorhabditis wallacei. The sequence goes on along the minus strand of OZ009932.1, from coordinate 11,885,153 downwards.
ATGTCGGAGTTTTATAGAAAAATATTGAAACAATTTGTGATGTACCGGTTTTCAGTGATCGAGAATAGTTTTTCGGGTCAATCCGAAAGGAGCTAGTGAAATTTGAGGTGTTTTCTGCCTTTTAAGACGCGACACCACACGCCCTGTGTGTGCTTCTATTGAAGGGTGTGCTTCTACTAGAGGTGTGCTTCTATTACAGTATTTACGGTAACTAGATTTTCATTTCAATTTCAAAATTTTCAAAACAATAGATAACTTGCGAGTGTAATATTTTATTCGAATCCAAAAATATACAGATAAAAGAAAATTGTTGAATAGATTTTACATAGCAAAAGCGTGACAATTGTGACCGTTCTTGGTGGCTCCACAATAGGCAGTGTCAGCTCTGACGGTGAACACGAATGGATTCTCTGAGCAGACGACAACGAATCTTTGAAGTTGACGGCTCTCCAAAACGGTGTTGATGGCTTTTGAGGAGTCGGTGGAAGTGGATTGCATGTTCTGAAAATTAGAAATTCTTATTCTACCAAAACATCGATAGATCTTACCTCTTGGATAATCTTCTTCAATTCAGGAGTATTGCACATCTCGTCACCATCACCAGCACCGATTCCATAGAAAGTTGGCTTCTCCGGAAGAGATCTCTTCTTTCTTCCACCACATCCACAAGATGGTGGTGGTGGAGGAGCTCCACATCCACAGCCTCCACCTCCCATTCCAAATAATCCTGGACAAGCTGCAGCAATGGAAACGAGACAAAGAAGGATGAGAATTGAGGATTGCATGGCTTTGAACGAAGCTGTTCCGATGTTATTTTGTTCTCCAGACTTCCCTTTTATAGTACATTTCACATCCTGTGACGTCAGATTTTTTGTTCGCCTTAGCGCGAATAAATTACACTTGAAACCGAAAAAACGATGGATCAGTTTTTGTAGCATTGAGCGTCAGAGATTGAAGACTTGAAGATTCCACATGGTCTATGCTATGTCTGATTGTGCTCATCAATTTGTATAATCTAGAGATGATCTTTTTTTTCGGTTTAATAAATTGTTTTTACAGATTTTTAATTAATTGTGAGTCTCTGAATACATTTACCAGACACTCAGATTTCACTTTGCGATACACGTTTCTCTTAAAACTTCACACTTCGCCTGTCAAGATCGGATCATAGAATTTTTTTGTTGATATTAATATGCCGTCGAACCCAATTAGTGTAACTCGTATGTATAAAAGGAAAGCCGATAATCCCAGAAACTATCAAGTAATCATGCAATCCTCTATTCTCATCCTTCTCTGCGTTGTCTCCGTCTGTGCCGCCTGTCCAGGACTTTTTGGAATGATGGGAGGAGGAGGTGGTGGATGTGGATGTTCTGCACCACCACCACCATCATCATGTGGATGTGGTGGAAGAAAGAAGAGATCTCTCCCAGAGACTATGGAGTTTTTCGGAATCGCTGCCTCGGATGATGATGTTATGTGTAACACCGCTGAACTCAAGAAAATTATTGTTGAGGTAGGATAGTCCTTTATCAAAAAGTTCGTAAATCAAAATATTTCAGAACATGCAAAAAACCGCTTCTGATTCATCAAAAGCTATAAATGGTGCATTGGAAAGCAAGCAACTCAACAAGTTCACCGTCGTCTGCTCAGAGAATCCATTCGTATTCACCATAAGAGCTGATACTGCATACTGTGGAGCTAAGAAGAATAAGCACACTTGTAATGTATTTTCGATGTAAAATGTCATCTTATCGTACTTCTTTTTTTTGTATATTTGGGATTCTAAAAATAAATAAATATATTTTCTGTAATTTTCTCTTTCTTATATTAAAAGGGCACTAAAGGCTTTTTTTTATAATAAGGGCACCTCAAGATGATGGTGCCTTCACCCGAAGGTAAGAGAGAGGGTAGAATGGATTTATCCTCTATTAAAAGGGCATCTGAAGAACTCATAGTTCAGGTAGAGAAAGTACCTCTAATAAAAGAGCACTAATTGTTTAACCTCTATTAGAAGGGCACCCAAATTATGAAAGATGCCCCTATTAGAAGGGCTTTTAGGAAATTTTATGCAATTCTTCAGGGATTTTCAGAATTTCAGACATTTGCCAGTTTAAGAGGAATAGTTTTGAGACACTGGGATTTGAATAACCTGTATTAGAAGGGCACTTTGAATTGAAAGACTTGTCTTCCTTTTTAGTAGTCATCAGCACTGGAGTGTTAGCTCATGATGAAAATACATTTTTTAAGATTTTTGGAATAAGTTGTTCATAACTAGATTTTCATTTCAATTTCAAAATTTTCAAAACAATAGATAACTTGCGAGTGTAATATTTTATTCGAATCCAAAAATATACAGATAAAAGAAAATTGTTGAATAGATTTTACATAGCAAAAGCGTGACAATTGTGACCGTTCTTGGTGGCTCCACAATAGGCAGTGTCAGCTCTGACGGTGAACACGAATGGATTCTCTGAGCAGACGACAACGAATCTTTGAAGTTGACGGCTCTCCAAAACGGTGTTGATGGCTTTTGAGGAGTCGACGGAAGTGGATTGCATATTCTGAAAATTAGAAATTCTTATTCTACCAAAACATCGATAGATCTTACCTCTTGGATAATCTTCTTCAATTCAGGAGTATTGCACATCTCGTCACCATCACCAGCACCGATTCCATAGAAAGTTGGCTTCTCCGGAAGAGATCTCTTCTTTCTTCCACCACATCCACAAGATGGTGGTGGTGGAGGAGCTCCACATCCACAGCCTCCACCTCCCATTCCAAATAATCCTGGACAAGCTGCAGCAATGGAAACGAGACAAAGAAGGATGAGAATTGAGGATTGCATGGCTTTGAACGAAGCTGTTCCGATGTTATTTTGTTCTCCAGACTTCCCTTTTATAGTATATTTCACATCCTGTGACGTCAGATTTTTTGTTCGCCTTAGCGCGAATAAATTACACTTGAAACCGAAAAAACGATGGATCAGTTTTTGTAGCGTTGAGCGTCAGAGATTGAAGATTCCGAGTTTTTATGATCATTTTATTTAAGAAAACCTTTGAAGATTGCAATCTTGCACCGCCTTCTGTCTAACCCTTTTTCTCATCGCCTTCATTAGAGATGATTCGGTTAAGCTAATAAGTCTAACTAAGTTGTGACTCATTTTGTTCGTTGATGTTTGGTTCGATAGAGGATGAGATCTGGATCATTTTTGAAGAGGAACGGAAGAAGATGGCTATAATTGCATCCGGAAGAAAAAGGGAAACAATCAATTAGAATGACCGTGGATTAGAGACTATTGAAACATTTTAGTCTAGCCTACACTTTTCATAAGAGGGATTTTCAACAAGGATTACTGGATTAGCTTCAGATATGTTTTTTTTCAATTAAAAAATAATTTTTCTCCTCCCGGATACATAATTTCTGGAAATTCTTGAAAAACTATACCGTATCCGAAATCCTAGACCCACTTTTTTACATTTTCAAAATCTACAGTTCACAGTGTCTGCGTACTTGCATACCGTACCCCGCGGCGCTGAAATTTAATTTTTCTTTTGAAAACAACAATTTATCGAAACAAGCTGACAAAGCATCAAATTTTCACTGATTTTTGCTGATTCTTGCAGATTTTTTTGTGTATTAACCGAATTAATTCATTCATTATTTGTTTCTTTGCAGACGTCCACCATGTCTTCACGCTTTGGATTCTTCAATTGGGCAGCTTATCCACCGGTAAGGAATTAATAATTATTCAGATTTTCCCTATAATTTAATAACTTTTTTCCAATGCTCTTCTCTAGAAAAAAAGAAGAAGCCGGAGCTTTTGCGTGCGTGCAAAACGGAGGGAATGACTGGCAAATCTTGCCGAAAAACACGTACGCTTCTCTCTTCTGCCTCTCCATTTTTTTTTCTACTTCTCTGAGACAGATGTCATTCTATTTTCTCTCCTTCTAGCCGGCAGCTCTTCTTTTTTTTTCTTCTTCGACGACCCACTGCGGCCGAAGAGCAGTTGCTGGTTTCATTGGTCATCTATCCTTCATTTTTTAATATCAAGGAATCAACAGTGATTTGCAATAACAGTTAAAAGCTCAATCATCGGTCGCCGTGCCCCCAAACTATTGTTTATTCGAATAGAAACCAGGCAGGCGGTCAATGACCATTGTACCCGTGTTCAAAAAACGACCGAGAAATACTTGTTTTCGTTTCCTTCTTGTTATTGTTGTCGTATGTGCCGCCCGTTGTCATTGATATCATCGCTATCGTCACGGCGAAGAAGGAGTGGAAGAGGTGATAAAGGAGAAACAACAAAATCGCGCCATTCTCTTGTTTTTGGTGAGAAAAATCAAGGTTTTTGCGTTAATTTGAACTCAAATTTTGTGAGATGAGTGAGAACAGAATTTCGAGAATAATGTCCTCCATTTTTCAATAATCTGATCAGCTTACCTCAATGGAAGCGATAGACACGAAAAATATCCTTATTTTCGAATTTTAAAAGTCGACCTTTATATAAAGAAATCGAGAATTCGCAATTTGACTCCGTGACATCTTCAAGTTGATCATCTGGCTCTTCAATCTCTCATCTTTCGTCTTCTCATCTCACTTCACAAAATTCTAATCACCTCCTTCTTCTTTTTTTTGCTTCTCAACACACACATAAAAAACACGAGAATCTCCTCCCCTCTTTCTTTTCTACTTATCAGTGCCAGTGTCCGTTGTGTTGTCTCTCGGGGTCGTCGAAAATACACAATCCGTCTACTTCTCTCGACGCCCTCTCAAACTTGCGGCCTGCCTCATCACGCCAGACTTCTCTCGTCCTTTTTCTCTTTCTATGATTGCTCCAAGTGAGAATGAAAGGCTCACTGAGCCACGCCGGACCCGTGTGTTCATCGAAACGACGGCGAAAGGGCTCTTCGTTTTTTTTTTCCTCTTCCTCCTTTATGCTCCAGTTCTTTTTGCACAATTTTCTCGGCAGCTGGGAAACTGGTAGGACGGAAGTATGTTTACTCGATGAAACTGATAGAGTTTGATCGGTTTTTCGAAATTCTCTCGTATTTTCGCTCCCTTTTCCTCCACTTTTTTTGATAGTTTCTGTTAGTAGAGTGTCCACGTGAAAGCGCCGCGACTTCTAAAACAAATTGATAAATCGCTAGTGACAAGAGAATTGTTTATCAATCGCATTCTCGACAGAAAGATATCATTGTGTTGTCTACTGTTTCTCTCTCTTCTTCACAATTTTTGAATAATCGAAAATGACAGCGACGATTTTTAAAAGCGCTTTTTATCATCTTTTGCTTCTAATTCTATTTTGAGGTGAATCTCATATACATTGAGTCATCGAGCAAAGAACAAATTCAATTTGCCGCCGGCAAAGATGAGATATGTTTTGAAAGTCTTCTTCCCGACAATAAAAACATAAAACAAATCCAGCAAAAAGATGAAATCGGTCGGTGTCTCCCTTCCCTTCCGATCGTCTGATTACCGTGTTTATTATCACCTTATCAGTTTATCTCGGTAGTTTTCTGCATGCTGACCGGAGACGAAACGGTCAACACTGATATTTTTAGTTGTTTGAGTGTAAAAGAATTGCGATCATTGACTTTCAACTATTTTTATTCAGAAAGAATTAATATTCCTTCTGTTCAAAGAATGAAAAAATAAGAAATTCGAATTAAGAATTTCTGCAGTCACCGCTAATCCTTTTCCTGTCTTATTTACTTATTAATCGAAACGGAACCATCGGGTCCATGATCACTTATCCAGATAAACCTCCTAAAGAAAATATTGATCGTCAACCTTTTGGTCACTGATCATTCTCTCCTTCTGTTGACTTTGTACTCCGTTATCATTTTGTTATTTTCTTTCTCTCTTTCTCCACAACGTCAACCGTTCGAAATTGTTTATCCCTTCATTTTACAAGGTCTCTTATCAGTTCCCAATTACTCCCGAATAATCATTCATTTACCAATCATTTTTCTTTTGCAGCAGCCTCTCGCTGACACCCTTTCTCCCCCACCGAAGACACCAAAAACACCAAGCATGATCACCAACGATCACGATCGTCGTAAGCAGATCTCCGTTCGCGGAATTGCTCAAGTGGAGAATGTGTCGAACATCAAGAAGGCGTTCAACCGTCATTTGCATTTCTCGATCATCAAGGATCGCAACGTGGCAACCGATCGTGACTACTACTTTGCGCTCGCCAACACTGTTCGCGATCACTTGGTTTCGCGTTGGATCCGCACCCAACAACATTATTACGACAAGGATCCAAAGAGAGTTTACTACCTTTCTTTGGAATTCTACATGGGACGAACCCTCTCAAACACCATGATGAATCTTGGTATCCAGGCCACCGTTGACGAGGCTCTCTATCAACTCGGACTCGATATTGAAGAGCTTCAAGAAATCGAGGAGGATGCTGGACTCGGAAACGGAGGACTCGGACGTTTGGCCGCTTGTTTCCTCGATTCGATGGCTACACTCGGAATTCCAGCTTACGGATACGGTCTCCGTTACGAGTACGGAATTTTCAAGCAACTCATCCGTGACGGATGGCAAATCGAGGAGCCAGACGATTGGCTTCGTTTCGGAAATCCATGGGAGAAGGCTCGTCCAGAGTACATGCTTCCAGTCAACTTCTACGGAAAAGTTGTCAAGGAGGAGGTAAGAGATGAGGGCAAAAAAAGTATCAAAACAAAAGTCCATCTCTAGTCATGTCGTGAAACCTGTTCTGGAGGCAGCCACAAGAGATAGGAAGATCTTCTCTAAAAGATAGACTTCCGTTTCCTTTTAAAATCCTCCAGAACATGTTCCTAACCGTGGCCGAATGGTCTAGTGGTATGATTCTCGCTTTGGGTGCGAGAGGTCCCGGGTTCAATCCCCGGTTCGGCCCATTCTTTTTAGCCAGAATTTTTTTTCCAGGGAAAATCGAAATGGATCGACACGCAAGTGGTTTTCGCCATGCCATACGACACTCCAGTCCCAGGATACAAGAACAACATTGTGAACACTCTCCGTTTGTGGTCCGCTAAGGCTGAGAATCATTTCCATCTCAAGTTCTTCAACGACGGAGACTACGTTCAAGCCGTTATGGATCGTAACTTGTCGGAGAACATTACTCGTGTCTTGTATCCGAATGATAACGTTAGTTGAGACGACAAGATTCAAAATTCATTTTTTCCATAATTTTCAGATGTTCCTCGGAAAGGAGCTCCGCCTCAAGCAGCAATACTTCTTGGTCGCTGCCACTCTCCAGGATATCATCCGTCGTTTCAAGTCTTCCATTTATGGAAATCGCGAGGCTGTTCGTGTCAACTTTGATACTTTCCCAGACAAAGTTGCCATTCAACTCAACGATACTCATCCATCCATTGGAATTCCGGAGCTTATCCGTCTCTTCGTCGACGTCGAAGGGCTCACCTGGCAACAGGCTTGGGACATTTGTGTCAAGACCTATGCTTACACCAACCACACCCTTCTTCCAGAAGCTCTTGAGCGTTGGCCAGTCTCATTGATGCAAAACTTGTTGCCACGTCACTTGGAGATCATCTACGAGATCAACCAAAAGTTCATGAACACGATCTCCGATCGTTTCCCAGGAGATTTCGATCGCATGCGTCGTATGTCGATCGTCGAGGAGGCTGATCAATTCGGAGAGAAGAGAATCAACATGGCTCATTTGTGCATCGTCGCCTCTCACGCCATCAACGGTGTCGCCGCTCTTCACTCAGATCTTCTCAAGAGTTCCACTTTCCGTGACTTCTACGAGTTCTTCCCAGACCGTTTCCAAAACAAGACCAACGGAATCACTCCACGTCGTTGGCTCCTTCTCTCCAATCCATCTCTCGCCGATCTCATCGTCGAGAAAATTGGCGAGTCGTGGATCACCAACCTCGATGAGCTTCAAAGACTCAAGGAGTTCGCCAACGACGCCGGATTCCTCGACTCGATTCGTCGTGTGAAATTGGAGAACAAGCAACAAGTCGCTCAATATCTCAGCGACGAGTACAATGTCAACATCAACGCCGCCTCGTTGTTCGATGTTCACGTGAAGAGAATTCACGAATACAAGCGTCAACTTCTCAACATTCTCCACGTCATCGCCTTGTACAACCGTATCAAGGAAAACCCGAATATCGATATGGTGAAGAGAACTGTTTTGTACGGAGGAAAGGCTGCTCCAGGATATCACATGGCCAAGCAAATCATTCGTTTGATTACCGCTGTCGCTGAACAAGTCAACAATGACGCCATCGTTGGAGATCGTCTCAAGGTTATCTTCCTTGAGAACTATCGCGTCTCGATGGCCGAGAAAATCATTCCAGCCGCTGATCTCTCTGAACAGATCTCTACAGCCGGAACTGAGGCATCTGGAACCGGTAACATGAAGTTCATGCTCAACGGAGCTCTTACCATTGGAACTCTCGATGGAGCCAATGTTGAGATGGCAGAGGAGATGGGAGATGATAACATCTTCATCTTCGGAATGAATGTTGAAGAAGTCGAAGCTCTCACAAAACGTGGATACTCATCACAGGAGTTCATCAACAAGAGCCCAATGTTGAAACAGATTGTCGATCAAATTGAGGGAGGCATGTTCACACCAGAGGATCCATCTCAACTTCGTGATCTCTCCAATATGCTCCGTCATCATGATCGCTTCATGGTTTGCGCCGACTTCGACGCTTACATTGAGGCTCAGGATAAGGTAATAGAATTCTTTCAATTAAAAACTCATTCTGTTTTTCCAGGTCGCTGACACCTTCCGTGACCAGGAGAAGTGGTCTCGTATGGCTCTCTACAACATCGCATCGACTGGAAAGTTCTCAACCGATCGTACGATTGCTGAGTATGCTCGCGAGATCTGGGGAATCGAGCAGTTTGAAAGCTCACTTCCAGCTCCATACGAGAACGAGAAGAGCGAATAATTTTATTTTTTACGCCTCTAATTCTGTAATTAATTGCCATTTATCCATCCATCCTAACTATGTAGTTTCTTAGCATTTTTCGCACTCACTAGACGCATTTTTACCCAATAATTCTTGTGAATCCTATTGAAATCAAATTGATTTCCATCCCTACACTTCCCAGTTCATCCGTATTTTCACCTGAAAAGTTGCCATACTTTGACTCTATTGCACCCCCTTCCCTATGAAGCATATTTATAATTAGATAAACTGATTGAAAATGAGAATGTGTGAAGTTTTTGTAAAAACAATTGACAGGATTCTAAGAATATCATTCTTCGACAACAATTCGCTACTCTACGAAGGAAAAGATTTAGATCGTCATTCTCACGTAAAGAAACTTCAACAATTCCATCACGAACACGTCACCGGGCAAACTCAAAAATTGAAATGCTTTAATAACAACAGTTTATTCAGAAAATAGAAAAAACTTAACGACGACGGTAGACGTTCTTCTTGGTCTTTGGCTTTGGTGGCAAGATGATTCCGTCATACTTTTGTTGGAACCATTTGATCGTCTCCTCCTTATCAACACGATGGGATGGTCCGATGCGTCCTGGGGCACGTCGGCGCTTGGAGACTCGGACTCCGTTGCGGTTAAGCACGACGTAGAAGTCCATTCCGTAGATTCCGATTCCTGGGTCGTACTTGATTCCGAGATCGATGTGCTCCTGAAAAATTAGAATTAGTTGAAAGTGGTACTTCTGTCTTCGAAAATAATAATTCCTGATTGAAATAATCTCTTACCTGCACTCCGAATCCAAAGTTTCCGGTGTCGGAGAAGTTCTCCTTGTACAACTCGTATTCCTTAACCTTAAGTCCCTTCTCGAGGATCTCCTCGGCTTTTGGGCCACGGACTGTGCAGTGAACGGCGATCTTTTCGTTTCTGCGGATTCCGAAGGTTCTGACAGTGTATCTGGCCTTGGAGAACACTGGGGTCTGTCCGGTGAGCTGCTCGAGCACCTAAAAAAGAAAAAACAGTAAAATTTCGGAATGCAAAAATAGAGCCAACCTTAGCGGCACGAGTGAGACGATCTCCAGACTCTCCAACGCAGATGTTGAGGCAGAGCTTTTGGATCTTAAGCTCACGCATCACGTTGCGGCCCTTCTTCTCTCGGATCTCGGTCTGTTTTTCGATGTCCGTCATGATTACCTGCAAAAAGAATTTTGATGAACGCGGATCAAGTAAAAATGTAGAAAAGAAAAAAAATACGCTGAACACATATTTCTAGAAATGACGAACACATTATGCTGAAAATTATGCGATTATGATAACGAGATACGCTATAAATCCATCCCAAATTTTAGGCCTAAAATCGGCGAGTGGGAGGAGCGACACCGCCGCACGCTCTGAAGAGACAGCAGAGAAAACGACACAAGTGACGGAACAGCACAGACGCCTGGTCTTGACGGGCGAAAAACGACTAAACCCTCCACTTTTGCGATGAAAAACCCGAAAATACGCGAAAAAAAGCGAATTAAAATTGCTTTTCCCGTTTTAGGATTTCAGCTTACTGTTTCCGATCGGTACGAGATATCGTAGTCCCAAAAGTGCATGTACCTTTAAACTTTTATTCAAATTATCAAATCCCACTGATTTTTCATTGATTTTCACGATTTCTTTGTCATTTTTCGTGATTTTTTCTCAGTTTTTTTCTTTTTTCGGTAGTTTTTATTCATTTTTATGAATTTATCGATTAATTTTCAGAATGACAGTGAATAACGAGGGGTGGAGTTCGTTTAAAACGAACAAATGGCTTTTCACCACTCCGTCATCGTCATACGGCCGTCCAAAGACGCCAGTCTCGAATACAAGGGTCTCCGAAGGGGAAATCAATGGGAAAGTACCCGAATCGCCAGGTGAGTTTCGAAAAAATGAATTACTTTACAAGAACATTTTAATTAATTCGAATTGAATTATAAATAACTTATTTTTTTGCAGCGACGCGAGTAAATCGTATTCGAACATTGTCGGATCGCGGGAACGAAATTCTGGATAACCACGAGGCAGTGAAAAATCTCTACGCATGGAACTGGTCAGAAGTCCGGGAGAACTATCCAGAGAAGGGTATTCACAATCCTTCAATCTACTGTTACGCCATTTCTTGTGTACAATTGCTGTCACACGTACCAGCTATCGTCAGAATGCTTCAAGACCATCGTTGTCAAGACCCCGTCTGCCTGTGCTGTAATTGGAAGCGATACTTCCTTCAAAGTCAAAATCACGCCGGAAGCATTGCCTGGTTCCGTGAAGCCTTCAAACGGGATAAAAAATTCAATCAGGGTCGCCAAGAGGACGCTCACGATGCTCTTCTAGCAATTTTGGGCAAACTCGATAAGATTGCTCTGCAAAATCCACGTTTGAAGGACCGAAAAGTGGCTGATGACCTGTTCGGCTACTCAATTCGAAACGAAGTTCAGTGCAGAATGTGCAAGAATAAGCACGTCTACTATGAGAACAATACAGTCATGACTGTCCGAATGTTGAAGAAAGATCCGTCTGGAAGAAGTCACTCGATTAAGGAGCTCATGCAGCACCTTTTCACCGCCTCCACAATTTATGGCTATAATTGTGCCAAGTAGGTGTTTTTTATTGTTTTTAAAAAATAATATGTGTTTTTACAGTTGCAAAAAGAAGTCAGATGCTCCGGTGAAACCCACACTTCTGCGTGCTCCTCAGATTCTTCTTCTCCACATTTCTCGCTTCTCCTTCGATGGTTGGGGCAAGAAAATCTCGAGACCTGTTTTGCTGAATGTAATTTTTTCTTTTAATATTTCTTGACCAACTATTTTCTCCAGGAAGTTCTCGATGTCTCAAACATGGCTACAGCCAACGCTTCCACCGTCTACAAGCTCTGCGGAGCCATCATCCACGGTGGCACAACACTGGACTATGGGCATTATTGGTGTATCGCGAGATCACGAAAACGAGAGCAGCAGTTTGTCACGTTGAATGACTCATCGGTAAGCGGAAAGAGAGAGGAAGAGAGACAAAAAGAAAAAGAGATGTGTGACCTTGTCTTTTTTTTTTTTTGAAAAGAACATTGATTCGAAACAGAAAATGCGATTATGCAAAAAGATACAAGCGGAAAAGTACTTTTTTCGATAAAGACCAAAAATGAAAGAACAAATTGAAATAGAGTAACTTCTTTTCGTTCGTTTCGCTCTAAGTTTTTAAGACTGATTTGTATTTTTTCAGGTTTCAAACCAAATTTCTTCACAAGACGTCCGTCAATCTTACATTGTTCTCTACCGTCGTGCAGAGCATCTCGCTTCTATTGGCGCCGAAAAGTCGATGATTTAACCCTTTTTTCTTAAAATTTTGAATAAGAAACGCTATTCCTAGTCTTCTCTCCCCAATTGTTTGCAGATTTTAAATCGCTTAGCTGTTGTTTTTTTTTGTTTAACTTGTGAAATATCGAGTAGTTTTTCTTTTTTCTTTGTCTGTTTCCTGTCTCGTGATATGATGTTCCTCTACTTTTCTGTCGAATCCCCGATGTAGTACTGTACAATCCGTGTAGCAGTATTTTCTCCATGTTTTTTATCCCTTACACATTTTTTTTACACTGTTAGATGTTGAAAAGAAAGTGAAACTCTTTTATTCAGCTTCTTTTCAATGTTTCCTAGGTGATCACATTGCTTCTCAACGGGCCCAGCGAGTTGCTATTCTCCGGTCGCATTCGAACGATGAAAGAGAATAGGATAATTGTGAATTCGCGATACGGAGCATGAATACAAATCATCACGATCGTGGAGAAGAAGCCATGAGAAGCGACAATCATCAAAGTGATATTGTTGAAAAGTTGATTGTGATAGAAGACGAAACAAGAGATTCCAACATAGATGACAGGGATTATTATGATGAGGATTGGGACGATGAGCTTAATAATCCATTGTTAATTGGCGCGGGGGACTAGAAAACCAACACTGGGAAAGAGTTCTTCCACGGCCATGGACTAACTTTTTCCCCATCTAAATCCTTTACCTGAACTATAAAAGCCTTCTGAAACCTTTGATGCAATTCCACAGTTCTCATCGACATTGTCAAATTAATCTGCTTCCCCAACAGACGATCCGTTAGAAAAGCCAACGTCCAAATTTCTATGAATCCTCCCAACATTAGCAATCCACATGCTCTCAATAGAAATCTTGTTTCGATAACTGCAACGAAGACTAGATCAGCGTTCACATACAACGGAATACAGGGAGCTATCCGACGGAAATGATCTTTTGCCATTTCTTGATCAGGAATCATTAGATAATTGGGGAAAAAGAATAACGTGGCGACAATGAAATGAATGATTAGCCAGGGGATTCGGATGATTCGCCAGTATTTATTGGTGCCAATTAGGATGAGTAATCGGTTTTCGAAGACAATTATTATTGCAACAAGCATATCTGAAACAGCCAATTTACATTTGATACCGAAAATCAACTCACAAGCCCCTGCAACCATCATCAGATACAATTGATGCTCATTTTTGACACCAATCAACTTCAAAACTCCCAATGGATAACCAGCTAACGCTGGGAAAAGAAGAAAAGGAGTCGTCAAAAAACTGAGACCTAAATCCCAGAAACAACTGAAAAAATGGAAGTTGAGAAGACTCCATTTAACAGATTTCATTGTTTGTGGAGTTTGTGCAATGATACAGTAAGCCCCATAGATATGCATTGGAATAGCCACAAAACCAAAATAATGAAGGCATAGAGATTGAAACTCGGCGGTATAGAAGAAGGATGTGCTGGTACAGAATTCATAGGTCTTGTTCTCAAAGTAGGAATATTTATCGAGCATTTAAAAAGAAATTAAATGTTCCATTTTGCTCAAATGATTTCCAGCTGCTCGCAATTCAAAATTTATTGAAAAACAGCCTTTTCAGAGAGATGAAAGTGTTGCAGAATATAAAACAGAATGAGAAAAAAACTGGTCGAGATTTCATGTTTTTGAGCCAACGATCAGTAATAAATTGAATTAGTCATATCAAATTTGCAAAGTCATGGAGTACGTGTCTAAGAGTAAAGAGCGATTTGAACGTCATTCAAGAACAAACCCAAGTGATGGTCAGAAGTATTCAAAAAACCAAACAATTTAAAAATTCAATCTACCGTACTTCATTTTATTATTTAGTAACTTCTTGAGAGCTCCTATGGGAACTGAGATAAACCTCGTTAGGCGACGGGAGCAATTCTATTAGAGGTTTTACGGTTTTTAGACTTTCGATCTCTGTTTTAAAGAAGTGTTTTTTTCTTTCATTTCACCTGTTATCAAAAAGTCCAAAGTTCAATGTATTCTGTAGCACTTTTTCTTTCTAGGTAACACACTAATATATTATGCCAATCACTGAGAAAAATTTATGTAAAATTGAAATATCACTAGAAACAATAAGCAGATACAAAACCCGAAACCCTTTGAAAAATTATCTCGAAGAGTCCCATTTCTAGCTTCCGCCATTGCTGTCTCAATGTCCAAATTACAAAAGTCAGTGTTACAAATATAATATGGAATGTCATTGAGATAAGTATATCCCAGTTGAATCTTCTTGTCTCCTTGCTCATTTGCCGAGATACATCCTTTGTAGAATCGTGTTCTTCCTTCGTGTTCATGAGGAGCAACAAAACAGAAGTGACCGCGACACTCAACTGAAATTACTATTTTTTTGAATTTTGAAGGAGTTAGAATACTCACTTCCTTCGTCGTAATAACTTTCATTTATAAAAAGCTTTTCATAAACTGTAAAATGACTTTCTTCAACAGTTGCATATTTTGCATTATGAATTTCAGAGTCATATCCACTGACATAACAAGAAATTACAGGAGAAGATATTGGATATGGAATGGATCCTTCTGGATTATTACAATTCGCCTAAAGAAAATACTTAAGTAAAAACTAGGAAAATAGGGACAAACCGTCGAACATTTACAATACAAAGAGTATTGTTCTGGATGCATTGTTAAGTTATAGCATGAATTCTCATAAAAGTTTTGACTTATTCTTTCGTTAAACGTGAGCAATGGGTCGAAATTGAAAGGTGCTGACTGACCAGTTTCGCCGCACAAAATGTACTCTCTCTTTGGAGTTGGACTGAGATTTTCATCAGAATTTACCTAGAATTTTGGAATCAGTTTAGTACTTATATAATACTCTAAAACTTACATATTCCTCTCTCCAAATACATTTGTTACAAGCCGCTGCACGATACTCCTTCAGAAAGACACTTCTGCATTCGATAATTGGTAGAATGCTAATATTCGTATGAAACATGGTTGGTGTATTACAGAAGTCAGTTCTGAAATTAGATTCCTCAAACTCTGTTCGGAAAAAGGATCTTACTTGCAATAACAATGTAAACCATCGTCTGAGTCCAACGAGCAGTTAGCACTTGAAATATTGGCTCCTGTCACACAAGTCTATAACCGATTATTTTGAGCATAGCACTACTCATTTACCTGTGATACTACTGAAAATTTCGAAGTCCTTGTCACAATACAAAAATCACCTTCACACGATCTAAATATTTAGTTTTTCATTTATGATTACAACCAAATAATTACCCGCTTTCAGTGTAAGTATTCTTGTGATAACATTTCACACAATTCAACAATTCTAGTTGAGAAATAAAAAGGAAGAAATAGAAAATTAGGTTGCTCATTTTCTTCAAAAATGAGAAATTCTACTGACGAATAGTTGATTATATTTCACCTGTCAAATTTCTAATCAATTTTTTTGAGAACTCTTCATGGAAAAAGAGTTTTCAAAAAATAGTTTTGGAAAAGAGAAATTATTCAGAAGTTTATGAACAGATAAATCAAAAAAAGAAACAGCAAAAAGGTGCTCAACCGAAAATGAATTGAAAAATTATCGTGAGCAGTTTCATTTGTAGATTCAGCTAGAGTTGTTGCAATGTCCAAATTACAAAAATCTGTGTTACAAATGTAATATGGAACGTCATTGAGAAACGTGTATCCGAGCTAAAAAATAATCATTTTGAAACTATTCAACCTTATCTTCCCACCTGTAATTTATGGTCTCCTTGTTCGTTCAATGAAATACATCCTTTGTAATATTTCGTTGCAGATGGCGAAATATCCGGGACAATAAAACAATAGTGGCCACGACACTGAACTGAAATTCTTCAATCTTCAATTATCTCAATGAGATAACCTACTTCCTTCATCATAATAACTTTCATTCGATACAAGTTGCTTATAGTTATCGAAATAACTCAACTCAGGAGTATCGTACTTTGCATTATTTATATCACCGTCATATCCACTGACGTAACAAGAAATAGTATTAGGAGGTAACGGGAATGGAAGTGGTCCTTCCGGGTTGTTGCAGTTTGGCTGTAAACCTCTGTTATAGAATTGTATACTGTAAAGACACACCGTGTTACATCTACAATACAAAATATAATGTTCTGGATTCATCGTACAATTATAGCAAGCATCATCGAAAAAATTGGGACAAATCCGATCATAAATTGGTATCGTCAAATCGAAATTCACAATTCCAGATTCGCCACTATTCCCACAAGTAACAGTTTCCTCTGTATTCGTTGGACTTAAACTTCCATCGTATTTAATCTGAACTACTTTTGAAAAGCGTTTGATCTCGGGTAACTTACATAATGAACTTTCCAAGTACACTTGTTACATGATGCAGGCCTATACTCCTTATCAATCACTTTTTTACATTCAATTGTTGGTAGTACCGAGAAGTTCGAGTAGAAAAGGTTTTGAGAATTGCAGAAGTCAGTTCTGAAAATTCCCTGTGATGGTGCCCTTCAAATAGAGGGCTTACTTGCAATAACAATGCAACGTGTCATCGAAGTCCAGAAAACATGCCGGTGCGGTTTGTATTGTAGCACCGTTTACGCAACTTTGTGTGTAAGTAACAGTATGATCCACTACTCTTTTGATAATACAAAAATCTCCGTCACAAGATCTAAAAATAAAATATAAGAAACACTGCATCAATCAAATCAAAAATTACCCGTCAATAGATGTAGAGTACAAGTTTTTCTGATAACATTGAACTGCATTTGAGAAGATCATAATTGAAAATTGATTTGTTATAATGATGAAAAGAGAATAAATCAAAAACATATATCGTTGTTACTTGAAATAATGTGAATATGTGTAATGGCTTTTCAGCTGCTTTTAATCAATTTCTGGATTTTTAAGGTGTTACGTGCGATTTTAATATCAAACACTTTTATGAACTTTTGATGTTTTCAGAAAACACAAACACAGTTCCAAATTTTTATTCTTTTTTTTTCATTAGATTCAAAATTTAATTCTGATCCAATGTCCTTCTTCGAACTTGTACTTGAACATTCGAACTTCCTTGTGAACTTGTCGCCGACACTCTGGACGAAACCAACTTTCGAATTTCTTTTGACGTGAAGAAAAAGAAACATGGAGTTGCTGCTCCGCCGAAGATTTCCATCTGTAATTCTGATTTCAAAAAAATATAACAGCTTGAGGGTACCGTGTTAACAAATCGTTTGACGACAAATGCAGTCACATTGCCAATATTGAATATTCGAGCAAATAGGAATACAGTTGATGAAGACTGAAATCTCTTGGAGTTTTAATTTTTAAAAATAATAAATTTACCTGAAAAATCACGAAAACGAAAATAGCCTGTTTCAAAATAGTCACTTCGTTTTTGTTCAATGAAGCTCTTCTCATTGTCGATATTTTTATGACCAATGCGATATAAATACCGAAAATGAATAATGGAAGAATGAATTGGAGAATTGTATCCAACTGAAATATATTTTTTTCTTTTTAATTTTTGTTTGGAATACCAACCAATTCAATTCCAGCAGAAGGTCCACTGAATATAGGTTTTGGTTGAAAACTTTCCACTTGGCAACTCAATTCAAACTTCCTATCATCGGAAGAATATCGATAGTTGCATTTAGAAGATGAAAATAAGAATTCAATGAGCAATGGAAATATCCAAACTAATGACATCCAAATGTAGATCAGAGCCCTGGAAGTTAAGAGATCATTAGCTAAACTTAGGAACCGACTCACTTATCGAATAGTTTATCAGCCATGTGTCGGAAAAAGAAGACGACTAATCGTTGAATGGCAATTATTAGATTGGAGAAAATGATCGAATAATGGAAGAAGTCGATAGTGTAGGCTATGATAAGAAACACATCTAAAATCAGAATCTCACTTTTTGTCTTCTTCTGAATCCTACCTGATCGAGCGATTTCTGGAGAGATTAATGAAAGGGAAGCTGGAACATTTACAAGCAAATTTAAAGCGGAAATTAAAAATACAGAAATTGTTAACTGAGATAACAACCAGAAAAACTTGATCTGAAATTTCTCAATTTGGCAAAAAAAGTTTTTCAAATCACTTACAGGCTTGAAATGACCCCATAACAAAATTGAAAGTATCAGAAATGCAGCAGTGAGTAATGTAGAGATAATTGTAGTCAAGATAAAAAATAAAATGGCAAAATAATAAATAGCGCCTTTTTGACTGTCAAGAATCTCGCCAAAATCTTCTAAAGTCGGCAAGTGTGGAATTACAGAAGGCGGATCAACCATATTCTTTTAATTGATGAGGATATTGGTTCTAATATATTAAATAACAGAATCTCACATAGGTGTTGTTTCGTAAGTTTAAAATAAAGAAAAGCAGCTGAAAACGAATATAGTTTGAAGGTGTGAAGGGAGTTGACGTAGATTAAAAAATGAGCTGTTTGGTCAATTCGGATAAATTTCTGATTGGTTTTGGTTTATTTCTTGCAATTGGTTTGTTGAAAAAAGATTTTTCAGACAGAGAAGTTAACTAGTTCTTATATTATGATTGCTTTTGATTTGACAAATGAGTAACTCGAGACATTATATTCCTGGTCAAAAAAAAGAGACAGGTGAAGTCTTTAAAAGATATGATTGAGTCACATGAAATAACACTGGAAAGTTTGCGGAAATTAATTAGCCGCAGGTGTTATTCACTTTTTTATAGTTTTTATATCTCGTTTTCGAGTCTACGGTGATGTAAATTTTGAACTTAAAATGTGTCAAAATCCATAACCTACTCTTCTTTGGATCAGTCTTCAACTTGTTTTTTTCTTAATTCCTTGGAAATACTTTATTCAATTTATTCCAAACAGAGCAAATTAAAGCAAAAAAAACATCCATCACAAAAATAGGAAAATTTAAAATGCAAAAAGGAGAGATCGAAATAAAGAAATGGACTAAGAAAATCTTGAAGTCACTGAGATAGCGTTCTGGTTAGAAGGGTTAAGGAGTTAGACTGGACAAGGGACATTGGACAAGCGACAAGGACAACATAAGGAAAAAGGTTAGAAGGGACAAGCGAGCTCATCTCAAAGACTATTTTCAGTTCCATTCCGATATCTCAACTTTAAAAAAACTGTTTTCCCTAATCTGTACAAAAAATATTTACAAATTTACATTATTAATAAAAAAGTGATTAAATTTGAGAATACCAATCTGGAGAAGGAGCTATTTGAATATTCGAATAATCTTCCATTCTTGCTGTCACCGATTTAGTTTTTAAACTTGAAGTAGTTGGAATTGAATATGAATCTAGACTTGAAACAAGAGAATTGAGTTCTTTTTGGAAGACTTCACTGGATGGACACCTCTGAAAATATTATTCAAGTAAAAGAAGTTTGAATTCTGGCTTACTATTAAATCTAAAATTTTGTAACCAATTGAATCACATCTGAATCCTTCCACACTAACAGATTGCTGAAAAAATCACAAGATTCTTAATTCCCAATCCAAAATTCCTCACCATAATCATTTTCAAAAAGATTCGATCCT
This sequence comes from Caenorhabditis wallacei, assembly GCA_963932035.1. Lineage (NCBI taxonomy): Eukaryota > Metazoa > Nematoda > Chromadorea > Rhabditida > Rhabditidae > Caenorhabditis > Caenorhabditis wallacei. The sequence goes on along the minus strand of OZ009932.1, from coordinate 11,865,366 downwards.
CGTATTGTTCCGATAATGATTCCAGTTTATCGTAATACTGAGCAAGATTGTCTTGGGCCGTTTTCACTAACTTTGCAAACAGTTTCGCCTCACACTGATAATAGAAAATAGTTTGAATAGAAATCATAAACAGGACTTACAACAATATCAGATCCGTCATTTTCGGAATCTTGGCTAAACCGATACTAAAAAATATAATTGTTCACATTCATAAGTTCTTCCGAGAACATATGTTCTTCCGAGAACATACGTTCTTCCGAGAACATATACTAAAATTGGAACAATACAGAGAAGATTAGCATGGCCCCTGCGCATGGATGACACGCAAATTCGTGAAGCGTTCCAAATTTTTTGAAGCGCATCAACGCATTAACACATTTTTCTCTGTCCTTAAATACTCTAATTGGTCTATTTTCATCAAATGTTATGTTATATACGTGAGGCCAATATTGGAATACGGGAGTGAAATATTTTCACCTGTCAACAAAGAGAATATTATAATGCTGGAATCTGTTCAAAAATCACTACTATTTAGAATATACAAGAAATTCAGAAAGCAATACTATTCTTACTTCGAATCTCTTATTGAGTGTAATCTCGATTCGCTTGAATATCGAAGACTTGTTATGGATATTATTTACGTTTATAAAACAATTGTCAGTTTTGAAATTGATTTAGAGGAGCCTATTTTTGAGATGGTGAAATCTGTGAGCTCCTTGAGACGACACCAATATTACATCAGATCTCTGATTAAAAAAACTAACAAACTATCTTCACAATTTCTATCTAATAGAGTAATCAATTGTTGGAACTCTCTTCCGGCGTCGGTTTTTCCTGTTAAACCATCAACTGCTGCTTTTCGTACTAGACTTCTTACATGTAATCTGGACCACTTTCTCACACTAAACCAACATAACTACTAACTTCCAACGATCTATTTTATCTTCATTTTCTACATATACTACATGTACTAATTATATTTTCTCTTACTTTTTTTGTACATTCTCCATGCTCCCCGTGTCAGTGGTACCCCCCTTCGGTGATTAAATAAATAAATAAATAAATAAGTTTAAAAATCTGAAACCTACCTCATTTTGTACATTATAATAAGAATTGACAACTCTGGTCAATGGTTCTCTAATCCTCTTTAAAATATCTGACCATTCCTGTTCCTTATCACGAAATCTGAGGGTCATTTGACAACAAACCAACATCATTTGGACGTTTCTTTCGAAATTCAATCTCATTTCATAGTACTCTTCATCTGCCTTTTTCTGTAATATTCATCGATAAATAATAAGTTTTAGAAAGAAAAGTAAACCTGTTTCTCTTCTCTTTGTCTTCTCATTTCATTCAGTTTTTCTTCATGTCGTCTATTTTGTTCTTCCATTTCCTTTTGAAATCTTTCTTTTTCAAGTCTGATTTCTTCTCTCTCCTCGATACTTTCGGTCTCATCTTCAACTCTCCAGCTATCCATTTCCTTTTTTCTGAAATCAAAACTTCAATTTTTCAAAAGTCAAAATAATCGACTTACTGTTCCTCATTCTTTTTGTTCAACTCTGCAATCCTTTCATCCGTTTTCAAGTCTTCCAGTGTTGGGTTTATTGAATTATTCATTTCCTCTTTAAATTTCCTAAATTCATCAGTTTCCATTGTCTGGTTCTCCTCGATTATTTTCTCTCTTGAAGTTGGAATTTGTGTTGGTTTTAATGAATTGATTGTGTCTTCAAAAACGTCGTTTGGCGGATTAACACTTGAGGACGAACTATCAGGAACAATTGGATCTTTAAATTTTGTTTTTCGTTCCTTGGGCTCATTCGGAGGTTCGTCTGATTGCTCGTTGGAATTATTTCTTCTTCGGGCCCTTTTCTGTGTGCTCCGGTTCCCAGAATCTCTACCATTTGATGAGTTGTTGTTTGAAGGTTCGTTGTTGTTGTTTGAATGAGTCTGCTCTATGTCATCAGTAGGAATAATCCCTTCGTCTCTAATTCTGGAATTTATGTCAAAAAATAAGAAAAAAACAGAAGGATAATGAGAATACGCTCTATTGATAAAAAAATGAAACAAATTTTCTTTACCAATAGAGCGTGATTAATGTACCGTATATACCCATTTTTCGAAGAGAGCCTCGATTTGCAACAGTAAAAACAGTAAATACATGGGAAGAATATACACTTCAGGAACCAAAGAAGTGGACGACCGACCCATTTTGATAAGAACCTTCCAGTGGCACGACAACAGCTCATCGGAATTTTGATCGAAAAGAAATATATAATAAAAGTGATCCAGGATATTGGAAGATATAAAAAATTAGGAACACAGCGTCTCAAATGAAATTTGTCTATAATGAGAACAGGTGGACGAGGGGCTTTTTGAGGGAATTTGTCAATGGAAAGGAATAAAGTTGAAATGAATGGAATCATCAAAATACTTGGAGACTGATGTTGACGGTCGGACTGTAAATAAGTTACAATGTTCAAAATGTTTCAGTTTCCAGAAAAAGGCTTCCATTTGGAAGATTAAGGTTGGCAGTCAAAGATACAAAAAAAGACAGACAAAAAGATTTGAGTTGGACTGGTCGGACACATAAACTTTGATCCAAATGAAAGCCTTATTATAGAATCCAAAATCCAAAAAGAAAAAAAATAGACTAACCTTCTCATCTCTACTGAAAAAAGTGCAAACTTTTCTGCTCATTGGATCCGAAGTATCACAGTGAAACGTGAAATAAAGGGGATGGTCTTCGAAACGTTTCGGAATATTCTAAACAAGAAAAATGATTATGAAATAAGTAAATAAGAGAACTCAACTATTATCTTCAGATGGCTTATCAAGTCGCTTCCCGTTAAATTGTTTACCGGTTCTTTGTTTGGTCTTAAATAGGAAAGAATGAGAAAAGCTGTAGAACTGATGACTGTCGTCGGAGCCTAGAACAAGTTAATGATTATAGAATGATGAGGAAAACTTACAATAAAAGAGCACGAGTCTAAACCGTTCATTTTTGAGATTTCCTGGAAGAAAACGTTTTGTTAAGAGATGTGATTGAAATCCAAAAAAAAACATTGAGTGCTAAATTTAGAACTTTTCAAAGAAGAGCCCGTGCAGAAATTAAAAGCATTAAAAATCACAACACTCAACTGTTTACACAATGTTATTTTTACAGAAAAAAAGAAATCTCACATGCTTGAGAAGGTTAGATAACTCTTCGAATTTCTCTTTAGGAACAAATATCTGCAATGACATTCTTTGCCGAAATGAACTTTATCAGTCAAAAAGAGCCACACTACACGACTACAGAGAGAAGAAGAAATTCGAAAAAAAAAAGAGAAATAGATGACAGTGCGAAAATCTGCAACAGTTGATGGCATTGAAAAAGAGAAATGGTCAACAATTTTACTATTAGCAAGAGTGAGGAAGAATGAAGCGAGAGAGAGAGAGAGAGATGGAGAGAAAGAAAGAGAAGGGGGAAGAGGAGGAAAAGAAGGGGACTGTTGATAAGTAAAGTAGATAAGGATGGGAATAAACAAAATTGAAATGAGATTCAATTTTTACATAAATAGTTTCAAAAATGTTTGACTTTAAAAACTTTATTGATAGAAATAACAATTATGAAATCACAGAATTCACAGATTCGGAAACACTTGAACTTTTGATTGAAACACTAATCCGAAACAAAATATTCGAAATGATTCATATATGAATAGCATAATGACTCCAGTAATCCACCCATGAAGTGACACAAGAGTCACACTCAAATTGTTCATTGATTGACTATAATAATCAGTTGTTACTTCAAAGAAATAAACAAAATTTTCCTAGAAATTTTGGATTAAGAAGTGATTCAAGCAGCCTTCACCCGCACTTCAGAGCGTATTTTTCAAAATAATAAAATTCCAATTCCAGGTTCTTTATTAGTTTATAATCAACATTTGTTAAACTTGTTTGGTTACATTGTTGAGAAAACGTAATTCTACCGACACAATTCGTCTAGTCATTCTTGTTTTTCAGGCTTGCCTCGTTAATTAGAAATTCAAAATAGTCATAACAAAATAAACCTTCCGGTACAAAATTCTTCAATTTTTACGAAATATTAACAGTTCTATCTAAATAACATGAATTACAATAACAGATTTATTAAATGTTCAATACACTTATAATATTAGTTCTAGTCCGAATTACAAAACACCGGAATGCGTTCAAAAGAGTGTTCCGATAGTTTTCATGAATCAACAGCATAACGATCGTAGATGCACATCCATGGAATGAAACGGAGAGTGATATAAAATTGTTGAAAATCTGATTATAATAAGAGAAGAAGATGGAAAATGCAATATAGGAAACCGGGATTAGAAGTAGAGCCATTGGAATCGAAATCTGGAATAGAAGTGGGTACAGAATCTAGAAATAGTTGTTACCTGTATTGCTATTGCAATCAAAAACTTCTTTTGCATTTCATAGGTCTTTCGGGATAATTTCGTCCGATTTATCCGATTTTTCATACCGATGAATAAAAGTAAATGGAATAAAATTACTTCGCTGGCGAATGTTGATCCAGCTATGAGTAGAATTGCAACCATAAATGAGCGATTCCATGTTAAAACAAACAATTGACCATTGTTAAAAGTTTTGATTGGGATTTCAGGAAAATCCTGAAAATTGGATTCTGATTCAGTCGATCGCTGGTCACACCTTCAACACAATTTTAAGCGCTTGATCTTGATCTGGAGCTAGGAAAAACAAAACAAGTTAACCACCAGAAACGAAAAGATAATTCACAAATAAAAACGGAAATCGAGCATGACGCCACCAAGAATTTCTAGCGAACAACACGTAGTACCGATTCTCGACGATGCCAACGACGCTACTTGAAGCAGCTGGAAATATCAATGTGAACTGAAATTAATTTAAAAATATACCTAGAAAAGTTGTGAAAACTAAGCAGACTTGACTGACTGGATTAACACCTAAAGTTGAGAATAATCCCAAACTGTATGCTCCGACAACTGGGAGAATCGAGAATGGACAATACATGACACAAACCATGATGTCCAATAAAACACTCCAAAAATGCAAATTGAATAGAAACCATTTCACAGATTTCATTGTTTTTGGAGTTTGAAAAAGAATAAAATAGAAGCCAAGGGCATTAATTGGCATTCCGATGGAAGAAATAATGTGAAAAGTTGTTGATAGAAATTCAGGAGAAGCAAGAAACGACGTGTTCATTTTTTGCTTTGTATTCTGTTTTCTGTTCCTATCTCTCTAATGATGAGTTTTGAGGGAGGAAGCAAAAAAGAGAAAACAAATCTTCATCATAATAATCTGAGAGCTCTGATTCATTAGTCTTCAAAAAATTTATTTGGAAGTTTTGAAAATAGTAAAACAAAAATTTCGATATGGTTCGTGGATCAACAGCATTATAATTGTAGACATCCACCCATGAAGTGAGAGTAGAATCATAACAAAATTATTGAGGAATTGATTGAAATATGAGAACAGAATGGAGAATTCCAAATAGGTTGCAGGTCCGGCAAGGAAAATAAATGGAATTATGATCTCAATAATCATAGCCACTATCTTTTTTTTTTAATAAATTATGTACCTGAAGAACAATCGCTTTCAAAAACTTCTTCTGCATTTCATAAGTTCTCGATGAAAGCTGTGTTCTATTTGACGTTTTTCTCAAGTTAATATGAAGAAGTAGACAAAATACAAGAGTTTCCGGAATAATAATGGTACCAGCAGAGAAAATGGCAATCAAAATATAGTGGTTGCTCAATAAAATGCAATACAAGTTATCGTATAAATGTGAAGGAATTTGGGGGAAAAGCTGAAAACTGTTATTTTAAAGATGTTTATTTGGTTATCGCGAACCTTTTCATAATAATTTTTAGCGTAGATTTGATCTGGATTATCTAAAAGAATTGGAATGGGACATACAATAACAATAGAATAGCTGAAGAATAAAAATGGGTAACGCATCCGTTTCCAATGCGAATTTCTAGCAAACATCAAGTAAAATCGATTTTCAGAAATGGAAACTATGCAAGCGCTGACCACTGTAAAGATACTTCATTTAGAAGAAAAGAAGAGTGTTGGTAACCTGCGTAAAGACAACCCAAAATATATAATTGCACTGATCTGGAAACCCCGATATCACTCAAAACACCATTAGCTGTACCGCATAACGCAGGGAGCATGAAGAATGGTCGAGTCAGAACACTCAACCCAAAATCCATGAACATACTCCAAAAGTATAAATTGAACATTGACCATTTTACAGATTTCATTGAATTCGAAGTTTTGAATAGGATACAATAGGCACCAAAAAAATTAACGGGAAGTTCGATTAATGTTAGGTACTGGAAACTGCGAGTTGTGAAATCAGGAGTTGAAAAGTAGGAAATGTTCATTGCAAAAGTCTTGGGCAAGCAAAACTATGTATGTAATCTCAAATAATGAGATGTTGAGAATAACAAGAAAACCTAGAAAACTACATTCTCAGAATTATAATGGGTAGCTTGAAGTTTCAAGTCAGAGAGAGAAAATGATAAAAGTTTATTGATATACAAATACAATTCGAATCGTTTAGGCAACAACGACCTTCGATGCTCTTCTGCGAGAAACATTGCGTTGAACAGCGACTGATCTGGATGGGCATGGACAATAAGCAGCATCGGATCCTGGTTGTCCATCTTGTCCTGGTTGTCCAGCTTCTCCGTCTTGTCCTGGTTGTCCTGGTTGCCCGTCTGGTCCTGGTGCTCCTGGAGCTCCAGCCTCTCCTGGTCCTCCAGCAGCTCCTCGTTGTCCGTCTTGTCCAGCTGGTCCGGCTGGTCCTGGAGCTCCGGCTGGTCCTGGGGTTCCAGTAGATCTTTGTCCGTCTTGTCCTGGAGCTCCTGGTTGTCCATCTTGTCCTGGGGCTCCTGGTTCTCCAGCATCTCCAGCTGGTCCGACTGGTCCTGCTGGTCCTGGTTGTCCGGCTGGCCCATCTTGTCCTGGCTGTCCATCTGGTCCTGGAGCTCCATCTGGTCCTGGGGCACCGGCTGGTCCTGGAGCTCCAGCTGGGCATTTGACGCAACCTCCGCTCTCTGATGTGACTCCAACAGAGGTTCCGCTGACTCCTGGTTTTCCAGCATCTCCTGGATGTCCATCGTCTCCTGGAGCTCCTGGGGCTCCTGGTGGTCCTGGTGGTCCAGCTGGGCATCCAGTCGATTGAGCTCCACAGTTGCATTGTCCAGCTTGTCTCTTAGCACGTCCGAAGAGAATCTCAGATGGAGCACGAGTACGTTCAACCATTCCATGCCAGGCACCACGTTCGTTCAACTGAAATTTCAAAGTTAAGAATTAGAAAAGCAGAAAAAGTATACCTTGAACTCATCCATAGTCTCCATTGTTTGATCATAGAACTCATTGATATCATTGAAGATGTATCCAACAGTGAATACGCATCCAAGAATAGCGAGACCGCTCAAAAAGCTAGCGCCGTACACAAGAGTCTTAGCTGACATTGTTAGCTGACAGTTGATGATGGCATTGCCCGAACACTTTCCTTTTATACCCAACTGTACAGCGCAATTGAAAAAGAGACATTGTAGAAGAAGGAGAGACGCAGAGATATCCTTGGGAGAGAACTGATATAGAAAACGGTTGTAACGAGGAAGCTTAGGTTGATTGCCTTTGTGACAAAGATGTGTGAGAACTTTATTGGCATTTCTAATGAACAGTTAATGGGAGGAAGTAATGGGAAAAGATGCAGTAATGGCAGAATGTTGGGAATCAAATGCTAATTGTATTCAGACAAAGGTCATTTCGTTTCTGTATTTTTTTTTTGTATTTATTTTATTGAAAAAGAAGGGCATTGCCACTTATACTATCAATGTTTACAATAGAGTTGAGGTTAATAAGAAGATGAGTTTAAACGTAAGTATGCTTGAAAGTTGTGTCGAGATAAATTGGATTTAAATACACTGGAAGAATTTTTAACAGGGAAAAGTGACACCGGGAGGGAATTCCAACAATTAAGAGAACGGTTGGAGAAAAATTGAGATAGGGATTTTGTGGAATTTTTAAGCGAAGATCGGAGAATAAAAGGGTGCCGGCGGAGGCTTCTGATGTTGGCAAATGAAAGACAGGGAGATCTGTGTATAACGGTTTCACCGGTAATAAGGATTTTGTAAATAAGTGTGAGATCAAGTATTAGGCGTCGATGCTCAAGAGATGTTAACTCACAATATGACAAGGAATCGAAATATGATACATATGACAAATTGAATTTTTTAAAACAGCGAAAAATGAAAGATTTTTGTAAGGATTCGATAAGTGTTATGTGAGTGAGAAGAGTGGGGGAGAAAATTTCACAAGCGTATTCAATAAGAGGGCGGATATAGACAGTGTAGCACCGGATGAAGGAATGAAAGGGAGCATACCGTAATACGTTGAAAAGTATGTTAATTCTTCTGTGGCACTTGAAGACAGTTGTTTCAATATGATTTACAAAAGATAGGTCGGATTGAAAGATAATGCCCAGGTCACGAATGGAGTCAGTGTAGGGGACAATGGCCTCCGAGATTTTGAAGATGGGAAGGGGAGATTGGGATACTCTTTTTGAGTGTTGGAAATGGATGTGTGTACATTTATTTGGTGCAACTTCCAATTGCCACTCACGACACCAGTTTGCTAAGACATTTAGATCATGCTGAACAATAGACGCGACACTGGAAAAGAGTTTGAGATCATCTGCATAGAGCAGAAAATCAGAAGAGAAGTTGTCTGCAATGTCATTGATATAAATCACAAACAGAAGAGGACCTAAGACAGAGCCTTGGGGAACCCCAGAAAGAACAGACATGGATGACGAGACACAACCGTTTACAAATACCTTTTGAGTACGACCAGAGAGAAAACTCATGAGCCATTTGAGAAGAGATCCATCAATGCCATATGCACGAAGTTTAAGTTTAAGTTTGTCATGAGAGACGGTGTCAAAAGCCTTTTTGAAGTCAATGTAGACACTCTCAGTAGTCATTTTATTGAAATGATTTTCGACCAGATATGACTGATAAGACAATAACTGTGAAACTGTGCCACGTTTAGATCTGAACCCATATTGTCGATTGGAGATTAAACGGTTTACATTTAGATGACAAGTGATTTCCAAGCGAACAATTTTTTCGAGGACTTTACACACAGATGAGGTGAGGCTAATGGGGCGGTAATTATTGGGATCCGACCGAGACCCTTTTTTGAACAATGGTTTAACTATCGCAGTCTTCCAGGGAGAAGGGACAACACCTGTACGGATTGATTCTGCGAAAATAATGGACAAAGGTAACGCCAATGAAGTACAAGCACGTTTGAGGAAAATAGACGGAATATCTTCAGGAGTAGTGTTGGATTTCGCTGGTATATGAGACATAAAAAACTCAACAACATGTGGACTAACATCTATAAAACTTAGACATTCAGACGTGCGTTCTGGAAAGTCAGGCATGGATCCATTATCCATTGTGTAGACGGTAGAAAATGCTTTTGCCAGCAATGATGCTTTATCAGTGTCATCACTGACATCCGTAGAAGAGGTATAGTCACGAAGGATACCGATACTCCCATTTTCCTTGATCCTAGAATTGACAAACTTGAAAAACGAATGTGGAGAGGACCCTCTACAAAGCCGATTCTCAGTTACTCGTTTTTCCTCCATAGAAAGGCGAGCTCGAAGAAGAAGAGAGAGGGCCTTGTAATTTACGGAATTTCCCTCCTCTCTCCAAATCCTGAGCTTCTTCCTCTGAAGTGAGCGAATTTCCTGAGAATGTCTCTTCGTGAAAGATTTCCTCTCCAAAACGGGTACAAATCTATCAATAAGTAGGCTCAAAAAATGAACGAGATCACAGTACATTTCTTCGGTTGACAGAGTAGAGAAACGAAGATCCCAGTCGATTTGACAAATTATGCTGTTTATAGCATCAAAGTTAGCTCTTTGGAAGCATTTGTAACTAACTACATTACGTACTTTATGAGACGATAAGGACAAAGACGCACTAACGAAACAGTGATCACTGAAGCGGTCAAATACTTCAACCTTATTGACAAAACCACAATTTGAAAAACATAGATCGAGAACGTTGTCAGGGTTGAAGCGTGTAGGAGACAAGACGTGTTGACTAAGACCATTTTTAACAGAAAAGGACAGTAACTTTTTACACTGAGGGTCATATGCCTTTTGAGCGACCCAATCAACGTGGGGACAATTGAAGTCTCCAAAAATGAGACATTTACCATTAATACTGACTAGATCTCGGAGGCAGTCCAGAAGACTTTTGAGAGAGTGACCATGATTGGGATGATATACAGACAAAACTCGAAGCCTACCACTATTGAAAAAAATATCAACACCAACCACTTCAAGAGCCGCAAAAGAATCAGGAATTTGAATTATAGAAAAATTATAAGAATTTGAGACAAGAACGGCAACTCCTCCTCCATGCCTACTACGGTCCTTACGAATAATAGAAAATGAATTGTTAAATGAGAGAAGAGAATCGGGAAAAGAAGAATCAAGTTTAGTCTCAGTGAGACAAATAATATCTAAATTTTTGGAATCAATATACAGTTTTAATGAGGGAATCTTATTCACAATAGAACAGCAGTTAGCATAACCGATATTTAAAGAACTCACAGATTTTACATTTTTGGAGATGAGTTTTGATTTCCGTTCCGAATCTCCCATGAGCGTGGGCTTTCTTCTTTCTTGTATTCCACCTTGACGCATTCCAAGTTCTTTACTGTGAACAAAAAGAGACCGGCTTTGTTGTTTCTGTTCACTGCTTCCCTCCATGCCATACGTAGTTTTTCGCGTTCCGGCTTCGAGAGATCCGGGCGAATTATAGCTCCTGCACAACCCTTGACGTTTTGTTTCACTGAATTGAACTTCGCCATCACGCTTCTGGCCAATGATTTGGACTGAAGTTGTACTTTGAGCAATGGCGGTCCAGTCTTCCGATGAATGCGAAAAACCGATGCAGATTCATCAACAACTTCGCAGGACTTGAGCAGATTCTGGCCGGTTTCAAGATCTTCACAAACGTTTTGAGACAGTTGTACACGATCCATTATTTTGACTTTAACTAGAAAAGGAAAATTGTCACCCCCGTTCGAAACAGAAGATCTTTTTTTTTCAATGAATTAAAATTTATTAAACAAATAATTACAACAAAATCAAGAAAAATTAAAATTACAAAGTGATAGTCAATGATGATTTAGTTGGATTAGCAGTGTATCTGATACTCTCTGGCGATTGATATCCAGAATCTTCCACGACGATTTTGCAAGACTTTGTTGGAGTCTGAGGTTGAATGTAGATGTGTTGTTGACGTGGTCGAAGAGCCATGAAGACGATGAGAATGAGAATCAGAAGCACGACGATGACGATGATCAGTGTGGAGCAGATGAAGATGTTGGTGAAGGAGGATCTGAAAATAAACAAGGATTAGAAATGGAAAAGGAATGGAGAGACTTACGGTTGATTGATAATGGGACTTGGAGTTGGAATCATGGCAGTGGTAGTTTTGACTTCCATAGTTGTCGTAGTTGAGGGAACAGTAGTAGTAGTGGTGGTGGTGGTTGAAGTTGTCGATTTTTCTTGGCAATTGTCTCCAATATATCCAGCATCACATTCGAAGAACGAGGAAACCAAAAGAACGACTTCATTGAGAAGAAACGTTTGTCGAGTGACTTCTCCAGCTGACTTCATTTCATAAACATGGCTCAACTGGACACTTCCTCTTCTCGAAAATGCAATTTCCAGAGAATCCTGATCAGTTTTCGGGTGGAAACTCAAGACTCGAGTGTTTCCCATGATCATTGAGAAGGTTTGGAAACTGGAGTTGGTCCGGAGTTGAAGAGCAAAACTGTCAGAAGCAGTGAGCTCTAAACGGATATGACCAGTAGCAGAGGTCATGGAGAATAGGGGGAATAAGAATAGAAAGGAGAGCATTCTGACTTGTAGAGCAGAGTGAGTGAATATTCTAGATATCGGAGCTCCTTATATACCATTTCTAGCAGGCTCCGCCCACGATGACATCCAGAATTGTCATCATTTTAAAGTCATCCAGATGTTATCTCTCATTAAACATCTGCTCATTTCCAGAGCTTCTATGAGAGATGATTACAAATATGAGATCGTTATGTAGATAAGGGTATACTGTATAAAGTATACCGTATCCCGTATACTGGCAGATGCTAAATAAAAATGATGACTTATCCAACAACTGGATCTCCATATTTGATACTGGATACTCGATTGGTACTTTGAGATACAGTTCTTCTTTTGGGAGCAAAAAGTCTCAAACAAAATACACGATACGGTCGAATATAGAAAAGATAAGTGAAGGGAGAGAGCATTGGCATTGGGAGGATGGAAGCGTATATTGAGTATTCTAGAATAGGATGAGTTAGAATTCCAAGTTGAGCCACGGTGTAGCAAATGACAGCCAGAACGAATACAGATGGGATGAGGGCTTGCAGAGTTAGACACTGGAAATTTAAGGGTAACTTTTTTGGTTGTTTGGTATTTCTCAATGACTAGTAGATACACTGAAGTGAAGTAGTCTAATAAAATTATTATTTCAAGAAGAGCATCATTTCCTCAATTGATACTATTTTCTGATCTGTGAACGTAGAAAAAAGTCACATTAGCTTACTTTCAAAACTTGTCTATGATTCTCCCTTGCATCCTTCGACATCATTGCAGTTTTCCTCATCAAATTCCCCATTATCTTCCATCTTAACACAAAAATCACCACATAAATTGGAAATATCGGAAAAGAAATATGAAATATCAGATAAGCAGCTGCAAATGTTTTAATCGAAGTCACCCCTCCAACAATGCCAGAATCATAAGACAAATTATATTGGGGGAAGTAAATTTCAGCGAAAGGAAGCATTTCTTCTGGGCCTGAAAGTGCTGTCCAATAGGTACACTGAAAAATAAGATGATCTTTTTAGATGGAGAAAGAGTCAAACCGCTTGAAGAAGGGAAGGAATATAAACCAATAGAATAATTTGAATCAGTGTTCTCCGTGAAAGTTGTGGATGATGTAGGATGTAATATCGATACGCAAAGGATAATAAAAGAGACCAACCACTATGTGGAAAGCAGTGAAGAAGCAGGCTCAAACTAGAAATCAAGAAAGAAATAAGCCTTGTAAAAGAGGATTCACCTACCCGATTCTACAAGATAATTCTCCCGTATAAACACATAATCCATGATAAACATAAATCAATGTCACATTCATCGGAGTTATTATAAATCTGAATTTTCTTTTTTTTTCTCATGAAATTTTTACCCCGACCAACCTAGTTTGAAGAAATAAATCCAAAAAACAACCGAGAAAATCAGTGATCACAAAGTTCATAATCAACGTGGCATATGATTTCGTTGCTTTTGGAGTCTTTGTTAATGTCGCATAACCCAGAACTAAATTGGCTAAACAACCAATTGAAGCGATTAAAATGTGCCAGATGCCGAATATTATTTGAAGCATTTTTGAAGGGAAGTATTTATTCAGAAAACAGAAAAAAAGAACAAGCCAAGTTATGGCTAATTTACATCAGTCTCCGCCAACAGGTGGAAATTGGTTTTTGACTCTTTTCTTTATTGAGTCAATCATGTTAACATTTATTGTTTTTCACAACAAATTCTGTGCACTTTGATGCACCCCACTGGGAAATCGCATGTTTTTTTTTCGTTCAACATTTTCTTTTGTCTCTTTGTTTCGAAATATTATTTTCATTGAAATTTAACTGAATTCGTTTTGTTTTTGTTAACAATTTCGAAATTCTCATGAATCATGAATACATTTGCCAACAAAATTGCTGAAAATTGAATGGCTTTCGCTGCGAGACCCGTGTTTTTTTAAAGGAACGTGCTTCGTTTCGATGTCTACCGTATTCTTTTTTCCAGCAAAATAATTTATTCTTTTGAAAAGCAACTTTCCGCTTGTTTTTAAATTCATTTCTGATAAAACAGCGGTTTCTAATTGAAAACTTTTGAATTTCCAGATTTTTCTTTCTTTTTCCTTCCTTTTTTCATGTCATTTCTCGGTTATCAGCCCCTGGATTCAAAATTTCCCGTGGAAAAATTAAAATCGTTATGTTTCTATTTTGAATGCCAATTTTTTGACAGTAACGTTCCTGCGTTGCCATCCATACATCTTAGCAAATAAATGTAGACAAACATTACGAGTCATCGAACCGAATCAGGAACGACATTTTCTCAATAAACCTCTTTGCATAATTTCTGTGAAAATACCTGATTAAAAACAGTTCATAAGGCCATGCTCTCGCAATACGCTGCGCACTGTTCGCACGCACGTACGCACCGGCTATCTTCCACTCGCTAAACCGCAGGAAGACCATCCTTTTTCGTTATGCCGGCGTGTCGTTTTCTCCCCGCCAATTTCGAATTTCCCGCGTCTACCGCATTGCCACCTCATCCTATTAATTTTCTCACTTTCTCTATTACGCGTGCTCTCACTATATTGTTTTCGGCTTTTTTTCTAAATAAAATATTATTAATCTAATTTATTTTTAACATTTTCAGATGCCATCACCAACAAAAGCAATCGCAGATGGTAAAAACTCAAAATTTCATCGTTCAGAAGGCAACGAGAATGATTTTCGTGATGAAGAAGCAGTTGGAACATCGAAGAGAGAAAGATCGAGACGTTCAGGATCGCCGTTTCGAACACTTCAAAAAATTCATGAAGGAGATAATGCCGATGAAGATGGAGAAGATTCGGATGATGAAGATTATGTTGCAAAAATTCCAACAACATCGAATTCATCTCAAAAAGTTAATCCTCCTCCACCAAAAAAGACAGCCAGCCAAATGTGGAAAAAGGACAAAGAAATGAAAAAGCGAAGAGACGAAGCATTGAGAATTTTGAAAGATGTGCCATTCCAGGATAATGATTTTCCGAAAAGTAAGTTTTTTATTGTAAAAATTTTATAAAATCAAAACAAAAAATTACTTCAGATACTTTTTCTCTGGTTCCACGTCACGATCTCAAATTGAACGAATACGGAGCGAAAGATGCAGGTGGCACCGGATCGTTTCTTCCTGAATCAGAACGGAAATGTTTTGCATGCCAAAAAGTCGTTGGACCTGGAGGAGAAGAATTGATCAGCTGCCACGGACAAATTAATGGGGAACGAAAGTTTTGTGAGAGGATCCCAGTCGGCCAGAGGCCTTTTCGTCCGTGCACCACCAAGTTCCATTTATCATGCATCAAGGTTAGTTAATTGAATTTGTCTTTTTTAAAAAATTCAAATTTCAGAATTATAACGCCGGAGCCTTTTTCTTTTTATACTCGGCGCGCCCCGAGTGTCAAGGAATGCTCCTGTGCCCACTTCATTGCTGTCACAGCTGCAATCTCTCACATCAAAGACAATCGGCTTACCAGCCTGATCTTATCGAGTGCTCTTTGTGCATGAGGTCGTTCCATTTGGAGACATGTTATCCAATTGGTGGAAGAGATATCGACGTAACTGTCGAGATTGATGGACAAGAACGAGAATTTGAAATGATGATTTGTCCGGCTCACTTCGTTCCACAATCCAATTCAAAGAATAAGAATCGGAAGAGTTTATCGAAAGTCACTGATCAAGCAGCACAGGCCAATAATGTCGCAGATGATAAAACTGTCGAAATTCGGAATCACATCAAGCGGTGCTCCAACCCGGAATGCAAAGTCAAAAAAGGGAATAAACTGATAGAGTGTGTCAAGTGCGTTCGTAGTTTTCATCGGGAATGTGTAGAAGTTGAGTCAATAGATGGGCAGAGAGTAGCAGACAATGTCTGTGAAATCTGCCTATGTAAAGATGAAATTCATATTAACACTCCGGTGCTTGCTCTCTGGGGATCTGATAATAAGTAAGTGAAGCATATGCTTTTCATTATAACTCCTCGATTATTCAGATTCTGGTTAGGTGTGACCCGTGATTGGTATAGGTATCCAACATCGAAACGAAACGATGTCAATTTCGAACGTCTAGGTTACTCTGTAGTTGAATGGGTCGACGGGACTAACAAAAAAAACATGTCGATCATGCCGGTCTATCTCATGGCAGCACTAATAGAGCAATATATACCGCTGGCCGAAAAGAAAGTAAAAGAATTATGGGAAAAGAGTTTCAAAGAGTATGATGAGAATTCATTGGATCGATGTCCTCGTAATTATAAAATGGTTGCAAATACGGGAAAGGTGATTTGAATATTTTTAAAAACAAAAATCCATAATTGTATTATTTTCAGACATCAAAATACTTCAACGGTGCCCGCCAAAAGCCGGTACCCGTCGGAGATGACGCGACGTGCAGTTGTCCGGATCGTGGAATCAGATGTAATACTTATGATTGTGAAAATTTCGCGGATCAAAAAGAATGTCTACCGGAGTGTGACAAAATCGGATCCGGATGCAATAACCGAAAGATATCCACGGGCTTCATCCACCCGCATATTGAATTGAGAAAATCGGGAGACAAAGGATTCGGAGTGTTTGCCACTAAAGATATCAATGCCGACGAATATCTGTCCGAATATGTCGGAGAAATCATTGATAAAAATGTAAAAAATGAGCGGCTTGAAGTGATCTCACTTTCGAGAGATTTCCAAGCTAATCATTATCTTATGAATCTGCCACAAGGATATGCCACGGATGCGACGACATATGGTAACATCTCTCGATACATCAATCATTCTTGTGATCCAAACTCGGCGTCATTTAATTATCACATATACAGCCATCGATCGAAAGGCCGTCAATTGTTCTATGATAATCGTAATTATATAAAAACGATCAAACCTATCAAAAAGGATGAAGAAGTCACTTTTTCCTACGATATGGACAATATCGACTGCCTGCCTGCTTGTCGGTGTGGGTCGTGGAACTGCGATGGATATATGACGAAAAAGAAGATAACTAAACGACGTAACGAGGATGATGAAGATGATGCTCCGAAAAAGAAGAAAGGAAAAAGAAAGGGAGGAACATCGAAGAAGACGAAGAAGAATAATAAAGGGCATCAAAATCTGAAGGTAACAAATAGAAACGATTAGAAATATAATATATAAATATATAAATGAATATTTGTTCTTCAGGAATCTTCTGATCCATCAAACAACGCTCCCATGGATAACCCCTCTTCCAAGTCACACCAAATTAATGTATCCAAGAATGATCTGGAATCACAGACCGTTTCTCTGAGCAATAATCGAAATGCTGACACGATCCGCCAACCATTTGTTGTCCCGGATGTGATTCCTCGAAATGCTGCCTCCAAACTAACAATGAGATCTGAAAGCGTCCGTTCGTCTTCTCAAACTGCCGCACCTTCATCGAGCTCGACCCAACACAACCCCGTTTCGTCTCAGAACTCGGAACTCGTCAACTCACGTCGCCGCAAAATAGAAGAAAATGATGAATCAAAGGAAATCGGAAATGCTCGCCGAAGTGCTCGTGGCAAAATACCGAAGGTAAAGTATAAAGAAAAGAACTTGAGTACTATGCCCTTCTAGAAATTTTTCAGATTTGATAATGAATTCTCTTCATGGACTTCCTGAATCGTTTTACTTCTTATTATCCTCATATTTCCCATATTCTCTAATTTATGTTTCCTTTATCTCTCCTCATATTTTAAAGAACGATTAACATGTTTTATCATTTCTTGTAGTTTTTACTTTTCTGTTATGGATTTTTTTTGTGTATCTGGTGAAACCAACAACTAATTAAACCCTACTTCATTTTATGTATACCTCTCTCGTTTATATATGTCTGACCTCATTTTTTTCAGCTTTAACCAAATTTCGCTTCCTGTCATTGACCCTTCATCGTTTATTCCGATTATGTAAGAAACATGGAAACGCGTTTCATTATTCACTTTGCTCTAAAAGACGCATGATTTTGCTCAAACTCCCACAATCAAATTTTTATCCATCGAATATGAATTTTCTTGACACTTTTTTGATGTTTTTATTATGATTAAAATTGGCACCTAGATGATTTCTACTTATATCCCAATGACTAGACTATTCTAGAAGAAATTACAACGTCATCGGCCACAACACCTGCAATAAGGCATTCAAAACTATTTTGTTTACCCTATAACTCTTAGAATTAACAAGCTTAATTTAATCTTTTTTATATTCTATTGCTTAAAGAAGTCTTGAAGTGCAAGAAAAGGATTAGGTTTTGTTTTTAAGGTCTTTTGGTTAAGAAAAAGATTTCTGTGTCGTCTAAAAAAGCTCAAACGTGCACAAACTCATCCAGCCTTTCTGATTCTTGAAAATTCAAAGAATCCATGCTCTCCATTTTTGTATTCTTTGAATTCTGGCATTGGACATGGTCTCTTATCGGAATGATTCTGAATTCTCTTCTCATCTACGTGGCAATTTTTAAATCCCCAAAAGCCATTCAATCGTATGCCACGCTGATTATCAATTTTGCATTGACAGATTTTATTGAATGTACGCTGGATTGGTTTCTTCAGCCAAGGTTAGTCAGGATTAGATTTCAGATGAGAATCCATAATTCCAGATTGATTCCTGCTCCTGGAGACGTCACAATAACTTATATTATGAATGGAGTCTGTAAATATATCGATCCATTTGCATGTAAATTCGGAATCAGTCTATTTCTTCATTGTTTTCCCCATTCCGTTTGGTCACTTCTTTTATCATTCGGATATCGGTTTTATATTCTGAATCACTCTGCATTATCACGAAAATCATTGATGAAGATTCTAATGATTGTGTACATCCCCTCATTATTTCAAGGGGTAAAGCACTGGCTCAGTGGCACTGAGTCATCTAGAATCTTTTGAAAACAAGGTGTTTCAGATGACGTATTGGACGACATTTGTTTCTCGAGAAAAAATACTTCCGTTTACAAAAACAACATTTCCAAATTATAATTTTGAACTGGAAACTGGAGTGATCACTGGAATCATGGACGCTACTAATTGGGCGGCCGCTTATGGAATATCTCATTTATGTCTTCCAATATTTCCAGTTTACATTGCAATTTTCATTCTTCGACGTAAAATAATAAGACATTTAAATGAGAATACTCAAATGATGGCTCCCGAGACGAAATCCGCGCATTCTCAACTTTTGAAAGCGCTCACTTTTCAAGCTTGCATTCCGGCTTTTATGGGTTTCGCTGTCACTTTTTACGTTCTTGGTTTGCCTAGAATCTCCAAATGTATTTTTAAAAATGAATCTTTTTCAGCTCAATCTGGTCTCATGGTGTCTCCTATTCTAGAATATGGTGTCTTCGCATCCGTTATTTTGATGCCAACGCTATCTCCTCTGACATATTTGTGTTTTGTTCGTCCTTATCGACAATTCGTGCGGAGAGTTTTTGAGAAAACAATTTGGAGGAAGAATCAAGTGGAAGCAACGGGATCGAAGAGTATTCAATTTGATTCTGGAGGACATCAAACACAAATTTTGGCTTCTTAATTACCCCTAATAGAGGTGCATCTAACCAAATCGTGATAGCTTCTGTTAGAGGGAATAGAAAAAACATTTATTTGAAAAGTTATTTTAAATGAAATATCAAAATTAAAATCTGCTTGTTCTTGTTAGAGGATCACAAAATACCGTATTCAGTTTCTTGGTTTGCTTTTCTGAAATAAATTCATAATTCTCCTAAACAATTCATTTCCACTGACTCCAAAACACAGCCTTATTCAACAGGAACATCAACTCCACACGATATAACTTATGACTCAATATCAGCGTGAGTGTTGACAAAAAGCCGTGTAAACCGACGAAGCAGACCATTGTGTCACCAAGAACTGAAATACATCTGCTTTTGTTAAAAATTCAGAAATCTCTCATTAAACCTGAATTGTATGAATAGGAACCAATGCTGCTGAAAACAAGAATCACTGTTGGCGAGAAAAGGAAAACATTTGGAATAGTGGCCTGAAATTTTAGAGACAAAGATCATTATTCAATGAACAAAAAAATCACCATTAAAGTCAACGCATAAAGAAAACCAATCTGTCGTTTCCTGGTATTTTTTGAGGTAATATTCCGATAAACTCTCATAATATGAAAACTATGAAGAACGAAAACGACCATGAGTAGACTACAGAATAAGAGGAAAATGAGATAGAAAATGACTTGTTTGATGATTCCAAACCAGAAAATAATGATTCGAGGATGCCAAAGATCACATGGGGGATTACTGAAGGTGCTTCGAAGAGTGTTCAGAGAGATTTCTTGATCTGGAGTAGTGAGAACAAATGGGATGATGAAGAGAAAAGTTAGAAGTTGAATGAAGATGAAAAAGATCCAGAATGTCTCATTTTTAATTTTTAGAAAATGATGGGCGGGAAGAATTGATTGATGACGATAAGCGAAGAGGAGCATTACCGAGAATAGCATTCCTGAATTTAACGAAACTGTTAAAAAGCAAAAAAACTCCCTTTCCTAAATACCTGCAAATCCAGTTCCAATCAAATAAATAATCGCCTCTACGCCCCACTCCAACCAATCAAAAATTCCCCGAGAATAGAAAGCCATATACGGAAAAAAAGCGACTGGTAAAAGCCCAACACAGATAACAAAACTATAAAAAGTGACCCAGAATTGATGAACCAATAGAAGAATTTTTGAGAGAAATAGGTTTCGTGGAGTCAATTTAGTGATGCAATACATTGAAAACCATGAAAATGGGATCTCAATTGCAATTGAAACAGGAAGGAATATTGTTGGAATTTTATGGGGTACATCATATGAATTATGACAGAATTCTGGAATAGGAATCATTTTGGAAGGAGTGAATTATGGCAGAATTCTGATTGTTATGGGCCGTCGAAATGTAATTACGTGAAAAGGGGCGGTTCTGATTAGTCAGAAACAGACATAAAAGGAATGAAGAAAAATAATGAGGTCTCAAAAACAAGTAGGTCATAGACGTTGTTTTTTTCTCGCTATCAAACTGAAAAATTGTTTTTAGGAATTGAGCTTTTTATTGTGAAAACTGCAATTCATTTCATTTTATTGGAATTTAATTCAAGAAGAATTGAAAGAAAATGACGTCTTCAAGTATGGATTACGCTTTGGAATGACAACATATTCTTTTAGATAAACAACTAATTTTTCAAGTGAAGCTTCAATAAATATCTTCCAATTCGAATTCCCTCTCAAATTTCTTGTTGTCCGCGTGGAGTACACCGCGCAATACAAGAAAATGCGCTCTACTGCGTCTCTGCGCATCTTCATTTACTACACTCTCTCGACGAATTATTTATATTTTTCTCAAATCTTGCTCGAAAAGATATCTAATTTATTAAATGAGTAATTTTTCTCATTGAAACTAGAAAATAATGAATAAAGTAGTTCTCGACGAATCATCAAAGGTAATTATTTCATTAAAGTGCTGCGTTTATCAGCGTAAAACAATTTTTCAGCTAATCTTGGAATATGTTGAAAAAGTACGGGAAACGGCTAGTCGAAAACGTCAACGATTGACGAAACCAACCAAAGCTCTTCGACCATCAAACTATCCAGGAATCGTGACACAACAGCTTTGTGGTAGGATAATATTCCTCAAAATCGAAATGAATCACTGTATTTTTTTCAGATGTCCTCGTTAGATTCGCTTACAATGGAAATGTAATCGACGACACTTTCCGGACTCATATTCTGGATCTTGTGGTTGATAAGGTACACATTTTCCTTTTTTTTTAGAAAAAATATGAATAATTTTTCAGTCTCTAACCTGGTATGAAGTAGTTCACAGTGTGATAAACACAAAAGAAACTCGACTATATCCGAAAAGTCGATTATGTGAATTAATCAGAGAAATGATTCGTTATGTACAGTAAGTTAATAAGAAAAATTATAATAACTAGATTGAATTCATTCCAGAATAAAATCGTTTGCCGACCCTGCTAATGCCGATTCGCTGATTCTGATCATTCGACCAACGCTTTTCTTTTTAACACAATTGATTTTGGTAAGATCTCCGAGCCGTTTCATATATTTTTTTAAAATCGATTCTCAGGTTCTTCTCACGGATGAGGATGAATTAGAAACAATGCAAATTGAAAACGATGATCCATTGAAAGCATATCAAAGACCTCTCAATGCGCTCAACGCTCTTATCCATGATAACCTTTGTGGAATGCTTCTCTCAATTCATAATCCAGCTGAAATCACTGAACAGCTGGAATTATGCTTGAATGCATTCTCAAAACTAGAAAATCCAGATGAAACTGCCACGTCTCTAATGGAATTGCTTTTGGAGAAACACGCGGAACACTGTAATCCACCTAAATTTGAATATCTTCCAGAAGGTCTCTCTTTATTTGATCTCAAAAATCCTTCAATCCGAATTCTGATTCCCATTTTTGCATGCTTCAAATCCCACGAAACTAGTAAGAACATCGCTGCGACTATTCAAACATTCGCTGAAATAATGAGAGTTCCCGGTGATGACGTCATCTTCGATCTTCTCCACGCTTCCATCCTTTTGAAATGTGAAGAATCTATGGATTTGCTGCATTTCCCGAAGCAGCATCGTGTCGACTTCCGTTGGCAATCAACCACATTCTTTTATAAAAAGCTGCCGCAGATAATAAGAAATTTAATTGGAGGAGGAAAAGTGAGCGTTGATGACGTACAAGTAGGATTGGATAGAGCTCTGAATGATTTGACAATGGTGAGTCATTTCTCAATATTCTGAATCTATTTCAATATTTCAGATGTTCGATTCAGCGGATGCTTCATGGCAAAACGCCTCATTTCTTTATCTTCTAAATGAACTGGAATCAGAACTTGGAAAAGAAGTCATCGAACCATTACGAAAACGACGAAAAGATCATATGAAGACAACTGATAATCTAGTTCATTTGGCTGAAACAGATGGTCTTTTCATCATGAATTCTGAAATCGAAAAATTCATGAATGCAGATAAGCTGGTTTTGAAATCAGAAGGCGGTGAATTCTGGAAATTGTTTATGGAGAAGATCAACAAATATGAATGTGATGACTTCGATGCGATCACTTCTGTTTTGAACGCAGAAGCAAAGATAACGGATGCGGGAAAAGTGTACGCATTGAAGAATAGATTGGCTCAAGAGCCATCAGAAGCTAATGTTGATGAGAGAATACGAGACTTCGATGACACTTTTCTTCTTCTCTCCAGAATCATCATGAGCAATCCTAGTTTGGTAAGAAACAGAATTCAGGCTTAGAAGATCAATTCATTTTCAGTCTATAAGCCTTTTCGTCAATGGTGGTACCGGAAAGACGGATGCGGAACGAGCAATATTCTACAAATGGTCGATGTGGTATGTGAAACGAGTTCAGAGAAATACGAGAGGCGATTCGAAAGAGGAAGATATGGAATCGCTTCGAAAAGAAGTGGAGATGTTGGTGAGACTTGCAAATGCAGAAGTTGGAATTGTGGAAGAAGATGAAGAGGAAGAGGAGGAAGAAGAGGAAATTCAAGAAGAAAAAGTGGAAGAGCCACCTGTAAAAGAAGCAAAGACCCCAGAAGGAAAAATAGTGGACGAAGAAATGAAGGATCCAGAAGTGGAAGCGAATGAGGAGGAGATGAAGGAGGAGAAGAAAGACGAGGAGGAAGAAGAAAAAGTGGAAGAGAAGCCGGAAGTGGAAGAGAAAATGGATACATCAGAAGCTCCATCGGAACCAGCACCAGATGAAGCTGCTCCAGAAGAGCCAAAAGTAGAAGAAAAAGAAGAGGAAGAACCAGAAAAGCCTGCTCCGATTGATCCACCAACTGTGAAGGAGATTCCAAAAGTGGAAAAGAAAAAGATCAAAGCAGTAACATGGAATGAAATTCATTGTCCTCTGCCCAGAATCACAAAAAAGACTGCAAGACTCTATGTATCACAACTAAAAGAATCTCATCAATTCTGGAGAAAAGATGATCCTAACTTGAATATCGGATCAATTGTGGCAGCGATTCCGAGAATCGGGCAAGTTCTAATGGAAGAGCATGAAGAGAAACGGCATCGAGTGGATCGAAAAGCTGCTGAAGAGCAAATGACAGTAAGATAAATAAAGATTTAGAGATTTTTCTAAGCTCCAAAAAGTTTCAGAACATTCTTCACGCTATTGATCCAATGCCATCTCTCTTCATTTGTCTCATTCAATGGCTTGATTGTGAACCAAACTCATCAGCTCGCACTTCTCTAGCCACCACATTGAAATCGGCTCTCGATAAACGAATAACCTCTCTTGCCACATCATTATCTGGAGAGCATAACAAGAATTCAGCGAAATGGAAGTTTGTAAAGAATACGGTACAACAAATGATCGATGAAATGATTGATAAAAGTCCAGCGTTCCCGGAAGTCACATGCACGGCGTTTAGTACGGCTCGCAGATTCTGTCCATTTGTCTCTAGAAATGAGGTTAGTCAACCTTTGAATTCCAAAAGCCATGTTTTAAATTCAGAAGCCAGATCAAGTGAAACTGAAGCATGCGTGGTATTACATGCGTCAACAAGCCTGGGCAAGTCCTCACGCTCTTCGACTTCTGGAGCACGCCAACACTGCTGGAGAATATAATGTGTGGTCTCATGTAAGTCTTATCCGTTTAGCTCATTCCACGTGCCATTTTTCTAGATCTATATCAGTAAAACGATAAAAAGTGGATGTGGAGATATCATGAAAAGCTCTGTTGACATGATTTTGTCGTTTTTGATGATGGATGATTTGAATTCAATCATCAGAATGCACGAAAGTCTAATGGATTTCTGGTTGAGTGAAGACGCTGGTCAATGTCAAGTTGATGGAAGATTCGATCCGTTATCAATGAGAGTAGTCATCCGATTAATGGCACACGTGATGCTCATTGCTGAATGGACACTGGATAAATTGGTAAATGATGGACCGCCTCTTCCAGAACCGCTTCCTCTTAAAGAGCCAATTGAAACTCCAGAACCAGAAGATCCACTTCGAAGAGAGAAATGGGTGTTTTTATTGAGAGCATTGCTCGAAAGAACCATCAATATATTCTTTAAAATTCTACGAAAAGGTGGGCTTATTTTTATTTGAAAAAATCCGTTTAACACAAGAAATTCACCGAAATTTGAAAAGAAAAATCAAAAATTGTGAATAACTGATTCCTCTTTCTTCTCCTCCATCTCAATCTCTTCTGAACTCATTTCAATTGTGGTCGTCTCTCCACTGCTCTTATCCGTCGAGTTTCTTCTTGTCACATTCTTCTTGGCAATACAGAAGAAATGGAAAATTAGAAAAGAGATGAAAACGAAAAAGATGAGCAAGATGATGAACCAGAGTTTGAAACCGGCGTCAGTGAGAATAAGAGCAATTGATTTGGACGGATTGGACGTCGATGTTGAGAGTTCATTGTCGTCCAACTCGAAAATCATTATGTTGTCGATATCTTTCAGAAGCGATTTCGCTTTGTCGAGTCTGGAAATTCAGGATTTTTTTGGTTCTGTGACCGAATTCCAAGTTAAAAATCTAGAATTTTATCAATGTATTTATTTTTTAAAAATCCGAACTAACTTAAAAAAGAAAAACCAGAGTCAAGAAATATATTATGATTTCGTTGAAAAACAAGAAAAAGAGCTAAAAACAAGGTGGAGATTTTGCTCTCTTCGAAGTCTTTTGTATTATATTCTGAGCTCAAAAAAGAAGAGAAAATGAAGAAGAAGAAGAAGAGGCTCGGTGAAGCGAAGGGAAGACGACGAAAGAAGAAGAAGAAGAAGAAATAAGAAATGCAAAAACCCGCCTAATTGTTAGTTTCTCTACCTTTTCCCTTTCTCTCGTCGTCTTCTCTCTGAGAATATATATTTTTTTGACATACATTGGATCGACGTCCACCTCGTCTTTTTGGAGCAAATCGACGACCACATCGTCACTATAATCGGGTGAAACGGAATCGGTTAGCTGCTGGAATATTGTAGCTTTTCGTAGAGCTCGAAGATAGGCAATGTCGGATTCCGACATTTTTAGGGGGTTTTATGAGGTGTGAATGAAATTGAGAGAGAAGGAGTCAGTTATCAACAATCAAAACATTTTGGAATGATATATAAACAAAAAATATGAGAAGAGACGTTTTTGTTTATCAAAAAGTTGATTCATATTCATTTTCAGGTCTTCTATGCTCCGTCGTCAATACCATCATCCAACTTGTCAAATCGATTGCCGGAGCGGCGGATTGCAAAGCCAAACGTCTTCTGATTAAACGTATCCCACCGAAACTCATCTTTCAACTCGCTTACATTGAACCAACTGCTGTTGACTGTTCATTGATGAATGTATATTGTGATTCGAACAACGAGGAAGACATCAGAACGAAAATACTGTTCCTGTGTGCCCTGCGTCGACCTCATGTAATTTAATCTGTCTCATAATCTGAACGTGTAATTTTTTGGTTCTTGTTGAATAACTACTTTAAACTGAGTTTATTATTTATTTATTTTCAAACTTTCTTATGATTGTAATTTGTTTGAAATATGAATTATTGACCCGCACTTGATTTAAACTTTTTCGAGTGGAACACTTGCGCCTCGGGCGTCTCAGTTGTATAGAATTTCGCTTCAGAAGATATCGTCACGTCGTTGACCACTTCAGACGATCGATTATGAACTGGATGGGAAAACCGGCATTTATCACCGAATCGACATTTTCCTTTTAGATAATTTCTGAAAATTTTGATATTTTGAGAAGAAAAATAATTGTTTGAGAAAGAGTCTGGCGAGAAGTGATATTTCCCTCGCAATTATGAATCAAACTATCACTTACTTGCACGTGAATTTCGACTTTTTGCGCTCTTTCTCTGTCGGTTTATCAGACAAATCCACGTGTCGACTGAGCATATTCGTGTTCATTCGCTCTTCTCTCGCATAATCGTTGTCGAAAATTGAACTTGTCTGAAAATCAAGAATAACGGAAAATTGGAGATTTAAAAAAAGCTTCGTTGAAAAAATCTTACAAATTCTTTATCCAACTCGGTCACCGATTCTCCAGCTCTTCGCTTCTTTGGTATTGGTCCATCGCCTTCTTCCTCCTCATCTGAATCACTCGATCCACCTTCTTCACCGTCACCGGAGAAGAAAAACGAGGAAGCTGCTGGTTTCTCCACTTCTTTCCCGACTTTGTCTTCCGTTTCTTCATATTTCTTTTCTAATTCTTCTTCTTTTGGAGCAGATTTTCCAAAGAAATCCTCATCACCACTTTGCTCACTGTCTGAGCCATATGCAACGAGCGATGTCATTTTGCTGGAAAATCTTAACATAATTAATGTAAAAATATTGCAAAAGTTTTTGAAAGAGGGAGAAATAATGAAGAAAAAATTATTAATTTTATTCAAAAATCCCTGAGAGATGCGTCTCGTCGGAGTGTCGTTGGAAAGTGAATAGTTTTCACTGCGTCTCCCCTTTTTCAGTTGTGTTTATCTCTCTCTCGTTTCTAATAGAATTGCAGTGTGCGAGAAAGGAAACAAGAAAAACAATGATAAAGAAAAAGTATAATCCATTTTTTAAAGAGAAAATTCAAATTTAAAAATAACACAATGGTTCTTTTTCATCTCAAATTTTCCAAGGATCAGAATACTTTTAATTGAAATTTCAAGGTACAACAAATTCCAGCATCCCGATAATCCCAACTAGAAAATAATTCTATAAATCGGAACAATTAGAGTGTAAACCCAATAAATGTTGATTTATGTGGCTAGGCGATAAAAGAGAACACATTCCAAGTGACCAGGAGCAAACACATCTGGAGGGTCGAGTCATTAGAAAAGATACTAAACGAATATAATAAAAAGAAGAATGGAATAGGTCAAAAGGATCCGGAAATCACACCTTTCGTTCTTAACCGGAGTACGGTAGCTGCTATTTTTTGATCCCCTGGAAACCATTTCTTAGAAAAACCATCCTTCAAGATGAATTTATCTCGGGTCCCAAGAAAGCTATCAAAAAGTAATCAACTAGTGAAATATTGCTAATGAAAAACTGAATATTTTATTAGTTGACAAGTTTTTCCCATTTCTATCATGAACCGAGATACAGCATCCTTCCGACTACACCGATTGATAATGGCAAATCATACTGAAGACCAAATCAAATAAACACTACTACTGCCTTGTTCTCCATTTACCTTTTCAGGCAAACATCGAATAAAAATGTTCGTCAAATTACCCTCTCAACACCAAACACAATGTTCTCTTTTTCTCGTTCTTTTCATAACTTCTTCCCACCCATTGTCGACTGCCACAATGAAGAGAAATATGGTAAAAACGTTTTTCTCTTCTTCGTCATCCATCGGCCTTTTTTACTTTTTCCAAATCATTTTGCCAATAATATAATTTCAAAACAATTTTCATATCGTATTGCATAACTAAATACCTAGGGAGGATAAAAGGTTAAACCGGATAATCGGAAACGGACATTATGTATGCCGAGAGTATTAGTCAGTAGGCGGGAGGGGTTTCATCAAAAATAATGATGATGGTCATGAATGGTTTTTGAGTTTTTTTGTGTACAGCGGCACTATTACGGCAAAGTTGAATTACTAAGAGTGATTTGTTAAAATGCTTCTATCTCAGTTCTCGATTAAGATAGAAAAAAGTTGTCAACTAACAAAATGTAGCCCTTATTATAAGGAATATTTCATTAGTTGATCAATTCTTTGTATCTTCACTTTGAGCAGAACTATACCCACGGGACCTATAGCCTCAAAAATCTGACTTTTTGAACTTCTGAATCATAAAACCATTTTTTTATTTGAAAACCATACATACAATGTAACTTTATTTTATCACCCCGTTCTTTTATTTCTTTTCTCTTTGTCGAACATTCCTTACTTGTCACTTCTTTTATGACTCATGACTCAAACCATATGACATCTCTTCCTTTCAAGAAATCTGGAACTATTTTCCATAAATAATCATAAATTCTGCTCCTTTTTTTCTTTCGTTTTACTCTATAATGAGTTTCAAATCGAAACCAGATGTCTCTCTTTTACATTCACTTTTGTTTCCAATTTTCTTTTTCCTTCCTTCTTGCCGCCATCCGTCGTCACCATTTTTTCATCTACTTATTCTCGTCCGGATGTCTTTTTCTCTCGGATTATCGATACAAAGTGTAATTAGTTTTGTTAGATATACAATTGGCATTTGATGAAAAGAAGGATTACTGTAGAATATAGTCTTTGGCAATTTTCATTTCAAATAATTGAGTCATTGAAAAGTGAGTCATATTTGATTCTTTCTTCTGAGGAAATATTGGAAAATGTTACAGTCTAGCGTATATAGAAAAGGGATATGATTCTTGATTTCAAAGTAAAACCAGAATCAGATATATTTATTTATAGTGTGAATTTTTTCCCCTCTCGAGCTTTTTTTCCCCAAAAGCTAGTTCAAATCGGTATATCTCAGTTGCCAATAAAGATATCAAAAACGTGTCAACTAATGAAATATTCCTTATAATAAGGGCTACATTTTATTAGTTGACGACTTCTTCGCATCTCTATCGCCAGCCGAGTTATGCACCTTCGAAATTTCGTCACTTTTTTGGGGTTCCCACACATTTCAATTTTTACGAGCATTCCTTTTAGTGACGTCAAAAATGAAAGTGGGGGTTAAGGGGGCATAAGGAACTAAAATTCTTGAAATGGTCAAACCTAAAATTTCCTTGAATTTTTGATCCCTCGATTCTTGTCCATTTGATCTCAAATTGTTTATTTTAGTGCCATCTGGATCATATCCCAAATGTCTGGAAGTTTTTTTGGAGTTCATTGTCCGTTTTTCTCATTTCATTTTTTTTTTGAAATTCCTAGATATTCACAGAAGAATCTCATTTTTGACCATCAATATTTTTCCAATTCCAACCGGATATATAGCGTGTTGCAATACGAAACTCAATTCGAAACACATGTTGTTATTTCACTCTTCGTATTCTCGTAAACTATTCGGACTTCAGAAATCTGTAATAGAAGAGCATATTAGTTATTGTCTCTCTTTGCTTCTCGAGTCCAAGAATTGTTTATTCAGATACAGAAGCAAGCGGGGGAGAGAAAGAAAGAAAGAAAGACCTCTCATTTTCCCCCGAAATGTTTATTTTATTATTATTATGTTATGAACAGAGTAATACCCTCTCATGCTTCTTTGTTTCTTTCCCTTATCTATAATAATAATAATTTTAAGATTTTTAAGAGTCTTAAATATTATTTTTTGTATACAATCATTTTCAAATACAAAAGAAAAATGAATTCGAACGCGCTCATTTGCTTTTTTCGCTTTGAAACCATTTCCGGATCAATGCTCATGTTATCGAGATCCGATACAAATCAGCTGTCGAATTGAATTCAATGTCCACCCGTAAGTCCGAACTGAAGGGGATTGAATTTCAAAAGAGTTCGGGTTTCGACCACCCAGCCTCTCGGAAGTTTGTTATGACATATTATTTGTATCGTCTTGTATGCTGGAGCTATTGTTTCTCATTCTAGTTAAAGCTTTCATGATTAAAAATCAGAATTGATTCTAGGGAATAACGACATCAAATTGTACAACAACCTACAATTTCTAAAATTTTATTTGTTATTCAAATTTTCTTCTAGTTCAAATGATGTCATTTTTAATCGTTCCTCAGTATATTTACATGTCTTTTTGTAAAATACGTGGTTTCTATTCAGTGGTACAAATTGACAGTGACATTCAGCTGTAGAATATTCAATAGAAAATATCTTGGTTCTCGTTGAAGATTTCAAAAAACTGTCTATTAATGAAATGTTGCTTTTATCAAGAACAACATTTTGTTAGTTGATCACTTTTTTGAATCTTTATTGGGAAATAGTGTGAAAAGTCGACACCACTTCGAACGACTTTTCGAATTTGCGGTCGAAGTGACTCAGTCGACCGAAAGTCGAGTCGACTGCCAAGTCGACTCGACAAAGTCGACTCAAAGTCGAATCGACTCGACTTGAAGTCGACTGCAATCGACTCGAACGCAGTCGACTTGAAGCCGAGTCGACTCGACTTAAAGTCGACTACAGTCGACTTTTCGTCGAGTCGAATCGACGAAAAGCCGAGGAAAAGTCGACGCGAATTGTAGCGAAAATGCGCTCTATTGAACACTAACTTGGAGGGAATTCAAATCAAATTATTAATAATTTTTCGGTGTTTTTGTCATTTTATTTACGGATTTAAACATACTATCTAAAAAATTTGAAGTGGTTTTACAAAAAATGATTACGAAATGGGAAAATGTTTCAAATTTGTTTGAAAATGCTGTTTTTAACTATTTAATTCCCTTTTCTCCGACTATTCTCAATTTAAGTCGCAAAAAATCTTATAAACAGAAGTTAACTGAATAAATACTGCAGAAAAATTATTTTATAGATAATTTTCTAGCAAACAATGTTCTCCAGCTCATTTCAGAATTTGATGTTGCAGTATTTTTTTTTCAATTTTCGTCGGTTCGCAATGTTTTTCAAGTTTTCAAGTTTTTTTTAGTAACAATATTTATTAGAGAAATCGAAAAACAGTTTTGAGAAAAAAGTTCATTTTCGGAATCGGAGAGAGCGCATCTGGCAGTATCTTTGTCGATTATTTTGAAAAAATGCCACACTGGTGAGTGAGAAGCTGACATCTGAAATATTGGTTTCTTAAAAGCAGTAAACGTTAATGTTGTCATGAGGAAACTTGAATGAAAAACCGAATGACTATTAGCGCGGCATAAGGCATCAACATGCGCTCTAATCGCAATTAGGCTAAAATTCAAATTCCGACAACATAAAACGAAGCCGACAGGGCCAAAATTTGAAAAATAAAAATTATTTGTCGACTAGAAACACTCAGGAGTCTATCCAGACCAAGAATTTCGAACTTTCAAGTACTCTCCGTCGCATTTAGCACGATTGGGGATTAGAGCGCATGTTGAAGGCTTGTGCCGGACTAATACATTGACGAAATACGAAGGAATAAATCAGAAAGTGTCAAAAAAGCAGGCAAAAATAAAACTATAGTGAGGCAAACATGCTAATCCAGAATTTATAGCTCAATTTATTGACATTTTGTATAAATTGTCTATTTTTAGTATTTTTAAATGATAATTCTCTGATTATTCTAGAAAAGATAGAACAAAAACGGCAGAAATACGAAAAAAAATCAATTGCGAAAAAAAAACAACGTTTGAATTCCCTCTTAAAAACAGTCCAATAGAGCGCGCTTGCTTTGAACGCCGAGTCGAATTTTTGTCGAATTCGAGTCGACTTGACTCGAAAAAAGTCGACTGAAGTCGACAAAAAGTCGAGTCGGGTCGACTCGAAGTCGACTTTTCGATTCGAAATTCGAGTCGACTCGACTAAAGTCGACCGAAGTCGACGCGAATTTCGCTGATTT
Organism: Caenorhabditis wallacei; assembly: GCA_963932035.1. Lineage (NCBI taxonomy): Eukaryota > Metazoa > Nematoda > Chromadorea > Rhabditida > Rhabditidae > Caenorhabditis > Caenorhabditis wallacei. Next base: position 11,832,950 of record OZ009932.1, on the reverse strand, counting down.
TCGTCGACTTTCGTCGACTTCACTGAGTCGACTTCGCACACTATTGGGAAACGAGTTATACCATTTTGAAAAAGGTCAATGATCCTACTGTAGAATTCCCAAAATAATACTTTCGACGTTTTCGATAGATCAAAGTTTTTCTAGAAAAAAATATTTTGATCTACATAACAACAAAATAAAATGGATTACTATGTTATTCTGAAAAAGAGCTTCTATTTTTGGAACAGCTGACTCACTTCAACTACTTCTCTTTTTACACCGATATTGGTTCAATTTATTTACTACGTCGTCTCCCCAAATTTCTTGTTTAAACTTCCTCCTCCTGTACCCACAAATTGTGTCATTTTGTCACTCATTGAACTCTCTCCCCTTTCTGCGCAACAAGATTAATTGAACGTACATATGTTTTTGTCACCTTCCTTCTGTCCTTTTCTTCCTCTTTTCTTTCTTGATGAATTCCTTTTCTCCGAGTAAATGTTCCTCCTTTTTGAATATATACAAGGATGGCGCAACCCCTCTCTTTCCTTTTCCGATTAATCTTCTTATCCAAGATTGTCTCTTTCCATTTGAGAGGATTTGAATATGAAATTCGATTTATTATTTTCAAGGATATCTCAGTTAATATGAAAAGTAGGTCAGCACCACCCATATTCGTTTTCTCAAGTATTTACCCATTTGTGTTCTTGTTCATGACACCGTATTGTTGACAAATCAAACTTTTTTTTCAATTGAATTCAAAACCTTTTTTTCATTCATTTTCCAAATACAAACTACCACCTGTCTCATCTCTCATTTGATGAGTTCTGTCACTTCTTCCCTTCTCTAATCGACACCTCTCCCAAGGACGAAATAGCTCTACATATTCTTCTAAAACAGGACCTTCTCTTCAATTTCATCATGCATCATAAACATCTTCTCCTTTTTCGATTCTTCTTCTTTTTTTTTTCGTTATCCGAAACCGTTTCGGTCTATAGTTGTCCGGTCACGCGGATACTGATTTGACAGTAGTAGTTGGTAGTGGGAAAAGGAAGTTTAGATCTCAGTCCTGAATTCAGATTCTATGTTGTTGACAGGGAAAATCCATTCTATTTATAGAGATGAAGTTTGCTCAGCTGAGATTTATAAAAACATTATGCGCATTCTCTATTAACCTTTTTCACTCCCCCGAGATTCCCAATTAGTTTTGATAAATTATCCAAGATGACCTACAGAGATTATTACTCATCGTATTTCGAAAGCATTATTCTTCTAATCCCCTCCTGCAAAAATTCCAGAAGTATCCGTGATCAAATTAACTCTGGAAATCCTCCCCTGCATATATGAACTCTAAATGGGGCTTCTTCTCACGTCATATCCTTATCGCCTTAGGATCATTGTACCAGAATAGAAACTTGGAAGATCATCGCCATTTCCGTCTTTATCACTCAAGAAAAAACACGTTTTACTTTTGACTTTTACTCGATGTGTTGTTATCATGTACGCCGAGAAACCAAATGAAAAAAAAGATGAAATTGTCGAGAAAACTAATCCTATTAATTGTAGTAAATGTTTCTTGTGAGGTTTCTAATGATACTAAATTTGATTTTTTTTCAATTTGATTATTTTAGAAATTAATAATTTCTAGATTTAAGTATTTTTCTGCAAAGATGTTCGCTTATTAGCCCCGAGAATTAGTTAAACTTGGTTATAACGCGCATATCTCAGCTCCCAATGAAGATATCAAGAAATCATCAACTAATAAAATGTTGCTCACATTAAACTGAATATTTTATCAGTTGACAACTTTTTTGTATCTCTATTGGAAACTGAGATATCTTGGTTTTAAGAAAATGACTCAATATCTTGAACTTTTCTCACACTAATTTCAAAATCCCGACAATGAATCATTCCAACCTTATATCCTACAACTTCTCATAGATTGCGTAACATTTTCTTTTTTTCTAATAAACCAGACGAAGCCCCTTTTCTTCACTCAACTCTCACTAAGATTACGACGGGGGGGAGAATTTCACCCTTATTAAAGACGCCGCCGAAAGAATCATTTACAGCTTATCCCTCTTTTTTTCAAAAAAGTAGAACCTCTTTTCTTCTTTCCATTTCTGTACATCAACTTTTGTGATGATGAATGGGAAAGGCTGCTTTTCTAATCGAATCAGGCGGAAAAGCGGGAGGAGGTGGTCATGAGGAAGGGAGGGGAAGAGTATGTCAAGAATTAATTGAAACTTCTGTTCCGCCCTGTACTACTACTTTTCTAAAAAACTACTGTTCATGTTACAGTAACTTGACTAGCCAAGGAAAATTAGGATCTTCTATCTAGCTAGCTTTTTTAAATTTTGACTCCGCCCCTTTTTAGTACAGTTTTTGTTCTTTTTGGTTCACTTTCATTTTTGGCTTCCGGTCAAACCGCTGTCTCTTCCATCCAATGCCACCCCTATCAATGCCAATCTCCGAGAGACAAGGAGAAACCAGTTGATTGAGTATAGTGTCTTTTTTATTATTATATCATCATGATACTTTTTTTTCTCTCAATGATACCCCCAATTATATATATATCCAGTGGTCAACGAAGAGAGAGGATTAGAACAAATAAAAATGATTATTTATGATCCACAGAACGTTTTGTGATAATATCTCCTCGCTTTTGCCTCTTTAGACGGCTTGATCAAATACGAAACGTTTTGGAAAACGGTCATTCACACACACTCCCTCCCTCCATTCCCTCTTCGATATCGTTTTGTGTATTGCCATACCATACCGCACCCAAATATCTTGTCTTCTTCCGTTTCCTGTTCCTTTTCTCCATACTTTACTTTTTTCCTGACTCTCAAGTTTCGAATTCTTCAAAAACGATTGCCATTCTTATAGGAAATGCTCAAGTACCAAGTGAAATCGTCGGGATTGACGTTGAGACCTGCCAATCGAACGTCGAGAACTTCGTCTTCAAGTGAGTTTTTTTTTGGAATATCTCAGTTTCCCTTAGAGATACAAAAAAGTTGTCAACTGATAAATTGTTCAGTTTAATGTGAGTAATCTTTTATTAGTTGACAGCTTTTTGATATCTCTACTGGGAACTAAGTTTAGCTCTATCAAACAAACAGTGCTTCTGATCGGATCATTTTTATAAGAACTATAGTGTACTAAACTTCAGTATGAAACCAAAACGATTTTAGTTTGTAGGATCGTAAGTTCCATAGCCACTAGATAACCTTAGAACGTGTTCTAAATTTAAAAATCAGTTACATGTCTTCCGATGAAATTCTGAAAACATACAGGAAGTAGGAGGAGTCTAAACTGAGCTCACACTAAAGCCACAATTTCAAACTGACTCTTTTATCACTTCCTGATGACACGAGATCTAAAGAGCAGTCATTTCTTACTTATCAAGATTACACGTACTCCGAAATCCTTGATCTCTCAAAAATCCCGAGATCATTCTTCCCTCTACTAGAGTTTACTCTTTTTTTAAATCGAAATTCAAACAAATCAAGTTCAACATGATCATTCAAAAATCTCTCACAAACATTTCTCTCTCTCTTTTTGCAGCTTCCTCATCTCCCTGTTCAATTTCAATGCATTCCCTTCTGGATGAGACTCTTCTAGGAATTCCGACAACTTCCAGAAGTAATTCACTTCTTTCCCTTAATTCTAATGACAGTAATCTATCGGATTCTTCTGATGTGGTAAGAGAAATTAAATTTTTATGATATTCAAATGATTTTGTTTCAGGGAGTTTTGAAAGTGGATACTCGAAGTGTTAAACAGTGTACTGATTATAAGACAATCCGAGTGACAAATTCAACCACCGCTCGCCATGTCGTCGAGAAATTCCTGACCACTTTGAAGTTGACTTGTCGAGATGCAAATCTATTTGATCTTTGGATGGAATTAACCACAAGAGCATCTGGATCACCAGTAGTCACTTTTTTAAAACTCGACCCTGAATCAAGACCATACGAACTTCAAAGATGTCATCCAATGGGAATGTCTCGTTTCATTCTCCTTCAGAATCCAACTGGATTCCTTGTGAGAGTTCATGATCACAATATCTCACCTCAATCAAACTACAAATCATTGTTACTTTCATCTAAGACAACAGCCATCGAAGCCATTCATATTGTGCTTTCATTGAATCGAAAATACGATGAAACTTCTAAATACGGATTGTTTTTGGCAACTCCTGAAGCGGATGCACAGATTCCCGATGATGTTTCATTGGTTTCAATTGCGAGACTTTGTCAACCGGATCAAAAAATTATTATCAGAAATGTGGATGTCTTCTAAATTTTGTTTACGGAATTTTATCATTGTGCTTTAATCGTATTTTAATAAAGATAGTATATATGAGATGGCTTACAGACAAATAATAATTTGGTTTGAGATATTAAGAAGTGGTCTACTATTAGCTAATAAAATGGGGAGTAGATAATGATAAACAGCCTTTTTTAGTTCATATGCAAAATTGATATAAGGATCTTCGATCACCAAGATTGTAGGTTTCATTTTTATTACAGTATTTACAACGCAGATGCTTAGATCAAATGATTCGAAATTTGAAATAAAAATTAACCAAGAACAATATTTCCACCAATTCGATGATTCTAAAAAGGAAATAGTCAGAATTAAGAAAAACATAGAAACCTACTTTAACAATTCTGAAGGTTCTTCTTCCTGATTTCGGCTGCCCTAATAATCTTCCCAAACTGTCAATTCTCCGAATTGATTCATTTTTAATAACATCGAAATCCTTCACATCATACGTTGAAATAACAGAAATCAACGAAAATATAAAAAATAAGCAGAGCATAGATTTCATTACAAAAATGATGAGTTTATTGAATTAGGAATTGCTTATATATATATCAGTATGTGCTTGATGATATGACGCAGTTCACCTCATTTTTAGAATTATTTTCCATTCAGAAATCTCATTAGGCATCCTAATCCAATAAATAAATGGAAGTATTCTGGTAATCCGCTATTTGTTCTCAATATTTTTGTTTATGAAGGTCAGTAAGTTTACTAGGTATAAAAATGGGAATAGCTTAGCATAAGCCTATTGGGGGCGTGACAAAATTCAATAACTATGAGAAGTTCACATCAATTTTATTTCCGGTAATTCCAAGAAATCTAGTAAGAAGCATTTAAAGGAAAACAATTTTTAGACAACCGGTTGAATCCGTTTCGCTTCGTATTTTTCGAATGGAACCATTTTGTCGCGGAGCAAAATCCAAGCAGCAATCACCGAAACGAACTGGAAATTTTCTTATTAAATGAATGAACTTTTCCGCTACTAACTGTTTAGTGAAGCTCTGGTAAATTATCTATAATAGAAGCGTAATCTTCATTTTTTAAAAACTCACATTAACAATAAGGATCAGCCATGGAACTCTTGGCCCGTAGAATGTATAAGTTGTACTCATCAACAATGGAGCAATCATTCTTCCGAAGGATCCTGCCATTTGATATATTCCTTGATACGTTCCCTGCGGCCTCGGCCCAACAACTTTTGAGAAAAGAGTTGTGTTGGTAATATTCATAATTGAAAATGATACTCCGAATACCAAAATGAAGCCGGAATAGTAAGCCCAGATGGGTACTGTAGTCATGTCAGAACACCATGTGTATTTAGAAAAGTCACAGTTTGCATCACTTCCTAAATAATTTATAGAGACTTGCACAAAAAAGAAAACAAACCATTAACCATGACTTTGACATGATTACTGTAGAAATTATAAGGATAAGTCGCGAGCATCCAAACAAGAGGAATTATTAGAGAAATCACAGTGTAAATTCGATTTTTGATACTGAAAATAAGAAATCAGAATCGTAAACTTTAAGAAAAAACTGACTATTTCCTCACTCCAGTAAAAATGAAACAAAGATACAATCCGGCTGCAATGGCTCCGGAGATCGTATGCATTGTTGCGTTCATTGCGACAGCTTCTTCTTTTTCGAAAGAAAACATCATCATGGTGAAGGCAGCGTCGATACTGAAGGAATACATAATTGAGATGAGAAGAAAAAAAAAACAATATTAACCTTTCGATAGTTGTATTGATGAATTGTTGAGTGAAGCGGGTGGCGACACAGACTAGTAGGGCTATGATACATGGATTGATCAGTTTCTTCTGGAATGGAATCAAGGATGAGGGAGTTAGCTGTGATTTAGAAAATGATGTTTTTAAAAGCTTTAGACTGTTCAGCAGTACAGCTTTAGGTTCAATTAGGTTCAATTACATAAATTCAAAAAATAATATTCCATTGTCTAACTTTCTCATAATGACTTGTAGCTCTAGTAACGATCCATAAATGAGGATGGGAAACTGTAATCATTATAAACGTACATAAAAATAATAAGATTGGGATTACTCAGTTGGCCATAAGGGGATAAGTGGATACCATTTTTGTTATTCTTTTTCACAGAAAATTGAATCCTATTATGGTAACAGACGTAACTAATGACTTTTGTTCGCTTTCGATTATCTAAAAAAAAGTAACTTCTCTAAAAACAATATTGTTTTGTATAATGAAAATAGCGATTTTCTATTCGAAGATTAAAGATGTTTTCAAAAATGCTAAAGATAATGTATCTCGTCTGTTAAATTGTGAATGTGTTGCTCTTTATTCATCCTTCCCCAAATTTTTTGTTTTACTAAGTTTAAAAAAGAAAAATATTTTTAATATATATCCAGATCCGCACTTCCTCTTGATCGATGGTGTCTTAAGCTTATTCAATCTAACCGAAGTCAAATAAACTATAACAATTTCCCGAAGATGAAATTCCCCAACATTTCACCTTTTCCTTATTTTCTTCTTCCTCTTCACTATTACTTTCTTCTAATTGAATATTCTGTTCAACAAAAGCAAATTGAACTATCAGAAGACCAATAGTATTCAGAATTAAACAAAGAAGAGCCGGTGATGTATAAATATCAATCTTCAATCCTAAGATAGTGATTCCTTCTGATCCAAGTGGTGTGAAGAGTAGTTGAAGTCCTGGACCAATCATACTTCCAATTGCAATACCTCCGGATACACATGCAATCGCTTTTGATCTGTCCTTCGAAAGAGACGCAGTTGATGCGTAGGCTCTGAGTAAACTCATGTTACCTGAAAGAATAAAACAAGTTTGAAGACTCTGACTGTAAGCATTCCGTTTATACCCGATCCAGCTCCAGCAACTAATCTAGAGAACATCATAACATAAAGATGATATTCTGTCCAATACTGTAAACTCAGATAGACAAGATTTCCAAAAGCCATTATAATGAATCCAATGATCATCGGCAGTCTGACTTGTCCAATTCGATTACTCCAGTAGCCGAATAACGGGGAGAAAATGCATTGAGTGAAGCTGTAGGAGGCCACGACAATACCAAAACTGCTTTGCTTCAAGTCAGGTTGTAGCTGGAAAATTATAAAATGTTCAGAATAACATTAGAAATTCTACCGTCAAAATATAAGGCCACATGGAAGGGAAAAAGATAGCGAATTGAGTCGTTTGAATGAATGAGCACAATCCTCCAATGTAAATTGAATTCCACGCTGTCTTTTGAGTTGGCTTCTGGAAATTTAGATTTACACAGAAATTGACATTGGTACGAACCGGCAGCATTTCGGCGTAGTTTCTATGAAAATGAAGTTTTCTATGGCGAATTGTCAGGGGATGATTATGCTAATTTCATAAGCTAGGATTATCGAAAAGTGGCATCAAAGTTTCAATTTTCTATTTTTATCAATTCTCTTGATCAAAAAAAAATTACCTGCTCAACATCCATTTCGAACGCCTCCATTTCCCCTCTTCCTTTTTCATTTTTGTTATTTTCTTTGAACACCATTTCTAAATCAATCAATTAATTTCAGAAGAAAAGAAACCATCAAAAAATTCCAGAAACAATAAGAAAGAAAGGGAATAATAGCTTCTTATCGTCCGAGAAATTGGAAAAAAGTGACGAATGTGAAAAGCGCCAACGTTAGAAGAGACTCAGACTGTGAAAGAAAAGCACTTGTGCAATGATGTCTTTGAGAAAAAAGGGGCACGTGTTGTTCATGTGAATGTTAAGTTTCTTTGGAAGAGATCACACATTAGACAGATGTTCGTCCATCCGTCAATTGTCGCAAAATGACGGTTCGTAGCCTAGGTAAGGTGCTCCTATGTTAGAGGTAACACGTCAGTTATTGGTTTACAACCATAGGGATAATTCTTATGAAACTCTGGAGGCAAAATAATGATGTCTGCCATGTTTATAATCGTAATAATACATCCTAGGCTAATCGCAACAACCTCGTTTCGAAGATCAATATTCTTAATTTTTATAGAACAGCCTAGAAAATGAATTCAGTTGGGATTATACATCTGAGCACATCTTCCCTCCTCTTTCAAACAAAAACAATTTCATATTTTCATATTCTCTAATAAATTACTGAAAACAATTCAAAGATGTGTGATCTCCAAATGTCATTGTATTATTTTCTTACGAATTCTTTCGAAATGTATTCTGATTTTTATAAATGTCCAGAAGAAATGAAAGAAGTGATCCATAAACAGATACATTTAGGATGGTACTTCTTGATTTCCGGAGTAATTTTGATAGTGAGTTTTAGCTTTTTTTCAAATAGAAGGTTTCACAAAAAGTTCAGCTTCTCTACATCCCATGTTTCATCGTAATGATAAAATCGAAATCTCGAAATCCAGCTTTCCGAATCATGATCCTTCTATCCATTTTCGATATGATCAACTTGTCCGTGAATTCTGTAAGCACTGGAATTTTCGATCTTCTCGGCGCCTCTTTCTGTCAATACCCTCGTGTAATTTACGTCATTGGATCAATTGGAGACGGTACTTGGATGGCTGGATGTTCTGCGTGTATTCTAATGGCAATGGATCGTTGTGTCGAGATCAATCCAAAGTTTTTCCTTGCTTCCATATTTCACAAGAGACAATTCAAAATTGTACTTTTTATTGTTGGTGTCTACTGGTTCTACGCAGTGATGTTTTGTAAGCCGTTATTGTTCTTGGCAGAGTATAGCTCGTGGTTCTTTGATCCAAGAATTGGGAAAGATGTAAGTTCAAAATTAGTAGAGTCCGAGTTAAGGGAGTTACGTAGACATTGACGTAGAGCGGAATAAGGAAATACTGAAATTCCCAACAGTAAAGATTCAGTTTTGATCAAAATTAGGTGGGAGTATGTTTTGGAACTTCCACCTAACTTTAAATTTTTTTTTTTGAAATGTCAATACATAGATAAACTCAGAAGTAAAAATCATAAAATATTCAGCCTAATCTCTACCATAACGTGGCTCATACCATCAACAATCTTGTGGTGTCAGCTGCGACAACATGTCTCTACGTTTACATGTGCATCTTTCTGATCTACAAAAAAGGTCAAGCGACTAATTCGATGTGGATGAGCAGGAATAAGAATCAGGTGAGGTCCAAAACCTTTTCAGTATCAGACATGAATTTCAGGTAATTCTCCAAGCGACTATCGTTTGTTCATTCCACGCGGCAGCCGCCTACATTTATGTCTACATGCAATTCTTCTCCTCCCCAAAACTATTAATCCTTCTCGGTCAATTAACATGGCAATGGAGTAATGGATGCTTTTGTATTGTCTATTTGACAATCAACAGATCCATTCGAAATTCCGTTGCCAAAATGATTTTGAATAAGTACAAGCTTAACACTTTGGATGTCCCCAAGTCTGATGTTTCCCGGGAAATTGTGAGAGTATCTGGAAATTCTGTAGCTGTTGCTCAGTCTGTTGTATGATGCTCTTGAGACTTTTTAGAATACTCTTGAACTTCCGTGTACTTCATAATACCAGTTACAGCATTATTTTTATCTCTCAAATAAAAAAAATTCGAAGCTATAGCGATATCGATCAACGAAACATGCAATCTTTGATCATTTGAATTCGATTGTGCAGGAAAAATCTTTTAAGAGAATCGATTTATTAAAACCTAAATGAATATTTTGACGACACTTGATCATCAGAACAACTTCTATGATTTATTGAAAGTTCTAGAACAAAAATGTTGCCGATTCGTTCGTTAAACCATCACAAAAATTACACTCAGCTGAACACTTTCCGACCTAATCCCTCGTTAATATTTTCGAACTTTGATACCATAACAAGTCGAGATACAGAGTGAGACATTTCAATCGGTGACCTCTCATCCAGCCTTCAGTATCAAAATTTGTGTTCAAACCATCTAGACTAATCCGATGTTTGAAATTGAATCGACTAGAAAACAATTAAAAAACTGGAGGGATTGAAGGGATTGATATAAAAGGTTCGAAGGCGATCTATGAATCTATCATTCCATAGTCATGTGCCGAGTGTCGATTTTGAGTTTCCTTGTTCTTGGATTGGTACAGCTCAGCTATGGAACTACTACTAATCGAGATACAATGATGGACATGATATGTACAAAATTGGGACTCACTTTCTACACTGCATCTGAATTGAAAACAGTAAGTTTGGCTTGAATGATATATACTGAGCTTGAAAGTGTTTCAGATTGCAAAATGCGTCGAACCTCAATTCTACAAGACTCCAAATAATAGCACAGCTGTCCTCAGTGTCGGAAAGAATTGTGTTATTAATAATTCTGGAAACAAGGCGCTTTCAGCAATGTCTCTTTACAGCAATGGTAATTTCACTTCCCTTACCCCAATGCAAGCAATATTTTCAGCCAACAACTGCCTCAGCCCTGACTCCCTGGATACTGTAGTCACCAAGTTGGTCCCACCAATCGAAACTCTCACCACTGCACTCATCAAAAAGATCAGAACCACTCTCAGCGATTGTAAGAGCACCAACAAGCAAACGGCCGAAGCGAAACAAGAAACATGCATTCAAAAAACGTATGGAGTGGCAAAAGCAGCTATCACTCTCACTTATGTTGATAACGTATGCAAGAAGGTTGTGAATCAAAATGTGAGCAAGGCTTGGTGGTCGTGTGGAACAAGTTTGATTCCGAAAGTTCTCACTTTCTCCAAATACAATTGCTCTAAAATTGTGAAAGCCTAGATTCTCTATGGACTGCTTCAAATGAAATAAATGTGTTTATAGAGTTATATAATTGGAAAATATAATGGAAATTGAGGTTAAGGAATAGGTTAGATTACTTGAAAAACAGGTTCAGCCTTTCGAACCATTTTGGGATTGTAGAGAAACTGCAATTCTTCGCATCCTTCTGGATGTACTAAAAACATGACCATATTGCCTTTTGCCATTTGGAGTGTTGCAAATCTTCCGTCTTCTCGGCGAATGTGATAACCGGCGATGTGAATGATACCGTCGTCATGGAAGTGTTGGACTTTTGAAACGGGGATTTAACAGTTGAATTTGAATAGTTGATCATCTCTGAACAAAGAAAAATTAAAGAAATTCCCACCTAAAGCATCGACTAACTTTTGGAATGGTTCCAATGATCCATGTTGTCCGATGTTTAAAAATGGCTCATTTTTGAAAAATCCGGTCATAGAAACCACTTCTTTGCATTCAAGAAAAGCAGTTTTCCAGTGTGGTGTCCATCCACTTCTCCATTTTGATACGAGAGATTCCACATGTTCTTTTTCAAAAACTGTTTTGAAAAGGTGGATATATCCACAATCCGCTTCACACAATTGATTGAAACTGATCCAATTCGAATTAGAACTTTCGACATGTTTTGGAAGTTTGAAAGTGGGCGATTCGAGACGAAAAGGGGTTTTCGGTGTGAGATGGAATTCAATTTGATCCGTAACTTTTTGATTTTCGAGAACTTTCCGAATAATATATCCATGAGCATTACTAGTGAATGACAATGTTTCGAGTGAGTTACAGTAACCAAAAAGATCCGTAATTGCATCGATATTTTCCTGGCTCAGAGCTATGTTCAAGTAAATTTTTTTCACTTTGAAATCGAATAAGCCGGATAGATAATTAAGAATCGGCTTGATAGCTGCAATTGGATTGGCTGCGAAAACTTGTCGAGCATTGAAAATTGAAGTCTTGGAACGTCTGAAAATATTTCAATCCTAGAAAGAAAAACTTTCTAAACCCACGGTTTTCTATCACATAATTCCTTTGTATCAGTCCATGTCGAAGTGTAAATACCTGGGATTACTGTAGCTTGTCGTTTTTCCGTTCCAAAAACATCCACGTAGATCATCCAAAATGTGAATGGAGATGAATCGAATTCTAATGAAATTCCCATTCCTTTATCAGTAATATTCAAGCAGGCGGTTGCTTTCTTATCTTTTACTTGAAGTAATTGATGAAAAACGTTTGAGGTGAAATGGCTGCTCATTGAGAGGAGGATTCTGAATATTAGAGGCTATTTTTTACTTTTTTCTGTTCTAGTTTATATATGATCCCATATCAAAAAGGAGTCAACTAATCAGGATACTTTACGTCAACAGGGGTCCCTAGGCGCAGTATGATGTAGTTTAAATTTGGTGTCACTCCTTCATTAGTAGAAAGTACAATTTTTACGATTGATACTCAGTCAACGAAATAATTCCGGATGGAAAATGTCGTCATCGATAGTTATGAGATGATATTATGAACCCCTCGATCGATACTAGAGAACTTTATGCAGTCACATGTGCCATTTTCCGGGGGGACCAGGTACATTCATACATCAAGAGATCGACATCAAAGTGCATGTCTGTTGTTTGATCAGAAAATGTACTTTCCACATTATCACTAAAATTTTAATGCCTACGTTAGGCAAGTACGCTCCAATGACAAAAGCTTCCAAAATTAAATTTGAATACCATAAACCCTATATTAGAATTGCAAGTAATTCTATTTTCGAATGTTTCATTTTGGGTGCAGTTCTAATAGAGGGAGCAACACTAATCTTCATTTCGCCTTCAGAGGCAATTCTAAAAGAGGTGCCCTTCTAATAGAGAAAAGACATTTCAAGAAAGTCTCAACAGAGCTTGTTTACTAACAATACTATTTCAAAACCCCCAATTGAGAATACAAAATAAAACTCACATATCAAATGGTGTCAAAAAATCAGCAATATTCTGAACAGTTACAATCGGAAGATTTACAAGAGGGAATGGGGGAATATAGGGAATAGGTTCCTCCTTCTCATCCTCTTTCTCCAGCGGAGGTCTTCTGAAGCATCCCAGAATAGACATCATTCTCGGAGAGAGAATTGAATAAGAAATGATTTTGACTCCTACCTTTTATACTCATTTCGTCTGGAGAAGTACGCAAATCGAAATCTCCAGGGATTCCAATATATGAAATCTGTTGACGCATGTGTGATCAAAATTAGAAATTGCCATGGATACGTGAAAAGGAGTAAGAATTAAGAGATCAAAAGCTGAAATTTGGGGAAAAAATACATTTATTTGCAGTTTTAATACTTGAAAAAGTGTTTTACACGGAGAATCAGAAGAGGATCATTCATGGAATTATGGGGATCGGGAAGGCGGGTTAAAGGAATGTACAAAGATATTTACAAATTGGAATTAATCGTTGATTTCTCCGTCTTCCATGTCAACTTCCACATCGCTCTCATCCTCTTGTGGATCCTCATCAATGTCAACATCAATATCAACGTCTTCATCCGATTCCTCTTGCTCATCTTCTGCTTCATCATCGGCTTCTCCTTCATCTTCTTTCTCACCTTCTCCCTCAACTTCTTCATCATCCTCTTCCTCATCACCATCCAATTCTTCGAGGAATCGTTCCAATAGATTTCCACCAAAGTCAATTTCATCTTCATCCGAGTCATCTCTAAATGCCTCATCATCATCGCTATCCTCTTCACGTGGCTCTCTATTAGGATTATGAGGCGGTCGAATTGGTTCCGCTTCCATTATATGTTGTCTTCTCATTTGGATGAAAAAATGTAGAAATTCTCTGTCAATATCGTCTGAAAAAAAAAAGAAAAAAACTAGCTGAAATTAACTGGTGTCAACAGACCTCCCATTCTCATCAAAAATCTTTCAATATGTTCTTCTCCTCGATTCAAGGCATTCAAAAGACGATTTCTATTGGCCAAACGATCAAATTCTCTTCGTTCTTCTTCATTCTCAAAATGAAATCTCTCCTGTTCATCCTCAGAAGAATCATCTTCCACATCAAACATTTCCAGAGTCGCTCGATCTTCCGCCGTATTCGCATTTCCCTTGAATACATCATCGAAGCATTGTCGTCCATCCATCTCTCCTTCTTCGTCCCACAACTGTTCCAACGCGTGTCGTTGAACCCGTTCTCGATCACATTCTGTCGCTGAATCTGTTCGATAAACCGCCCGTTTTCTTCTCTCAAATGGGCGGTCATAGGACCATGGAAGACGGAACGGTGACCAGAGTTTGAATGAGTTCTCAACTCCAGATGAAATCATCACTTTATTCTGTTTTGAATACCGAACTTGATTCGGGATCGAGCGATGTCCACGAAGAACTTTGATCTCTTTTTCGACGATGAATATCGGATTCGCTCCTCCTTCTCCTTCCACAACGAATCCAGTTGTGTCATCTGGTCGTGGAACTCTCCAAATATGAATTCCCCAGTGATCACTTCCAGTTGCAACTGTATAATCATCGATGAATGTCAACGATTTGATCGTTTTTCGATTCCGATATCCGTTTGGAACATTGGAGCTTTTCAGAATAAAGCAACGTTTTGTGACAAACTAAAAAAACAGTTTTAAAAAGAGTTCGTAAAATTAAGAAACAAACATCAAAATAAACAGGCGGTGCGGCTTTTCGAATCGCCACAAATTGATTTCCAGACGGACTCCATTGCGCTCCCATCCATTCGAATTCGCCGAATGGGAATCCGGTGAACGTGTCACGTGGATTAATCGATCTGGAAAAGAAAAATTGTGTGTTTGAGTTCAATTCATTGAAAACTTACTTCTTATCATATCTACGATCAATTATAATCGGCCCCCCGATCTCTGAAGCGGTGAGCAACAAAACCGGTGATTCTGGATGAAATTTCGCCGTGTAAAACTCGCGTCGAGTTCTATTCGAGACCACAATCGGCGCTTGACTTCTATCTCGATCGTCCAACAAAGCGATTAGTCTGGAATACGTGGCAACGACCAAATTTGAGTCAAATGGCTGAAAATATTAGTTTTTGGTTGAAATTTTCAGCAAAATTTACATGATGATCCAAATCATAGACGTCTCCTTTGGTACGATAATCATCGGAAATATAATTACATTGACCCGTTTCAATTTCATGTTTCATTATTAATCCACTTCGTTCTCCAGAATATAAGCATCGCTCACTGTAAATTTTATATCTTTCCTTTTCTTATTAGTTTTTTTTTCTACCTCAAATCAAATTCTATCGAGAAAATATTCGAATCGTGCGGCTCGATAGTTCTCGTGATCGGTTTCGGCGTTTTTTGAAGAATCAGATCATCGAAACGCCACACTCGACAGTGCAAATCGTCGCCGCCTGGAAAATGTTCTATTCGTTGCTTCAGAATCATTCAAGAATCGAACCAGTTGCGAGAAGTTTCTCTCCGTGCGACACTTGAACTGCATTAATACATCCCGTGTGCTCACGAATATCTTTTTGACAAAAGTGATTCTTCTCGAAATCGGGACTCTGAAAGTGATATTTAGCTGGGAATTAAAACTTTGCTGCAAATATTGTTTTTCAAAATTTTGATTCAAAAAACATATCAATTGAAATATCATAAAACCTCTATTAGAATTGCTCCCTCTAATAAAATTTGCATGAATTTTGCGATTTTCCAATTTTTGCTGTTAAAACAGTCGAAAATTGTTCAGAATTACACGCTCCTATAATTAAATTGTACAGGGTGCGACATAATTATTGCAACACATTCTAAGTAATAGAGTCTTCTCAATAATACTCGAATCGACATGAAAATTTAAATGTAGTATATCAAAACGATTTCGAACCAAAGTTAATTAAAGTTGTTCAATTTAAATAACTTCGTTTCGTACAATACCTCTGATTCTCTTCGGAATGTTTTTAGTTTGGCACGGAGGATAACGATTGACAGAAATTTGCCCATTCTGCTATCAAAATTTATTCTTAAATGGCTTCAAAATGTGATCTAGTTACTTTTGAACCTTCAATTGAAAAGTTCCATAAGAATAGTGGTCAATCGGATTCAAATCCAGTGACGGTTTTCGTCATTTAGAAATTTTAATAAAAATAAGACCTGTTCCTGAGGACTAGGTTTGGACGGATTTTAAAAATAATTAGAACTCTGTTAGAGTGTCCAATTTATGTATCAGGAACCTGATAAACAGAAGCGCATGATATTTTGAAAAGTAATTTCAAATTGTGCGCCCGGCTGCTCACGCCAATATTTTGTTGCCATAATTTTGTCGCACCCTGTACTCGGGAAAAAAACAGTGAAAAGTGCAATTTTAATGAAGGTTTCCTGTTAAATCCATTAAATTTTTTTCTAATTTTCAATCGAAAAGGCTGAAATTGATATAATTTAAGCCGTTTTACAAAAAATCCAAGTTTCAGTTTTAACAAAATCGATTTTTAAATCTTACATATGTCTTAACAACATTTTTCGTGCTTAAAATATCTCTGTTATTGATAAAATCGTCGAATCTCATTGCAATTTTCTTCTTTATTATTGGATCCTTTCGGATTGGTTCCACGTCTTCATCATCTTCATCTGGTGGTAATTCGCCGTCTTCCAACATTCTGTTTTCATGAATTTATGAATCTAAGTGATATTTTTTGCAAAAGAGTGAATATATAAGCGAAAAAGCATTGAGTTAATCGACAAGATACTAGCGCAATTTTCTATCTCGAGCTGTGCCAAACGCATTTATTCATTCATTTTCACAAAACCTATTTTGAAGAAAAAGAAAAGGGAGGAAAGGTTTTGGAAGGAGCAGGCTTTTAGAGAATATTTTGATAAAAATCAATAAGCGAAGAAAAATGAAAAAAATGAAGAGGGGATTCTGACTATACACAAGGAGGGGGAAAAGAAAAGAGAGAGAATGGATAGAATGAATTGTTAGAGTCTCATTTATGATACAAATAAAGACACGTGGAAAACGAAATAGTGGAATCAGTATAGAATTAGGTTTACTTAATCTTCTTAAGCTCTTCGAAACGACGAGCCAAATCATCGAAATCATCGAATCCACCTCCTCCACCGGATCCACCATTGCCTCCTCCAGATCCTCCTCCTGGCTTGTTTCCTCCGACGAAAGTGGTTGGTGGCTCGGGGAATGAGAGATCTGAAACTGTTATTAATAGAGAGGAAGAATTGAATTAGAATGGCTTACCGGAGAAGTCATCATCTGGTTTACGAAGTGATTGTGGTGGAGCAGTTGGATGATTTTGTGGAAGATTTGGGTTGATTAGCGAGTTCTGGAATAAAATTTTTATTGGGGTTACTGTAGTTGGAAGGATACTCTATTTGGATGGGTTTCCGGTATTGTATTTTATTTTATCAGTTCGATTTTTATAAAAAAGTAAAATGCTCAGATCTGCACCTTTTTCTCTTTTTTCGACGACGAACTACTACGATTGCGAATCTTCTCCTTCTCCGCATTCGGATCCGGCGTCTTACAACGACGAGTGCTATTCGGACGTTTGCACGACGAGCATCGTTTCACTGATTTCGACTTTTTACGCGACGATTCCGCCGCCGACAGTGTCTTCGTACGAGTCAACAGCAACATTTTGTCAATTGGATGTCCAAGAAGTTCTGAGTAGAATTCAAAAGTGGAAGGAGAAGTTGTGTTTAGACTCTCCACTAGAGAGGAACAAAACAAGGATAAAACGAACGAGCGCATCCAAAAACAATCTCATGAGTGGGCGGAGAAGGGGCAGAAGAAGCGAGGAGTTCGCTCTTTCGGTAATTGGAAAACTGAGAAAAGATGGAAAAAGGAGGAGATGGGGAAATTGGAGATAAAGCAAAAATCACGATTTTTGATGCTTTTCAGAGCTCAAAGATCCCAATTTATAAGGTGTAGAACCTCGTGAGCCTCCCAGAAAAAGATCAAAAGGTTCACCAGAATTCCACATTTAAGATCATCTAAAATTCAGAAGAATGTCATAATTCGGTGCTTCCAAGGCACAAACCTACTCAACCAAAAAGCTTCATCTTTTTTTGGGCAAAAAACTTGTGGTTTGAGCTCAGAAAGAAGACGAAAATGATGATATCAGCAACATATTTTCTTCGTGCAACTCTTGGAATTTCTCGATTCCATAATTCGAGAAACTTTTGGATCGAAAAATGTCGAGAAGAAAAGTTTCAAATCTCGATATCAAAAACGCGGCACTCTCATTCAACAATCATAGTGTGCGTAAGCTGTGCATAAAAGTTCCTGAAGGCAATTGGTCCCAGGGGGAGGAGAAGAAAAAACGAGGAAGAGAAGCTGAAGAAGAAGAAGAAGGATCTCGGTCATAAATTATACGTGCGTGCGTATATTGCACTTGTGGAAGTTCATGAAAATAACAATAGGATCTTTAATTTTCGTCGAAATTCGATGAATTCACTTGGATTAAGGAGAAGAGGGGAAGGGAAATAATATCCTCTCTTCTTCTTCCAAGAATTTAGAAATAGATTAAGGGGATGAGCTCCGTGTGATGGCACGAAGGATCTTTGTGCGTTGTTGTTGCATTTCGAAGCTATCGAATTCTAGATTATGGATCCCTCATGACGGGAGAATTCTTAATTCAACGACTAATAAAACAGTGAATGGTCAGAAACTTCTAGAAATTCCATGTAATTCTAAAAATGACCCAATCTCTTATTTTATGTTTTGTTTTCGATGAAAACTGCCATGGCTCATCGCAAGCGAGAGTGAGAAGAAGAAAAAAACGCTCCAAATTTTTAATAAAATTTCTGTCGCCTCCACTAATTGTTTTTGTGTATGTGGCTCATGCCCTGAACAAAAGAGATGACATAAATATATCGGAGGCGGGGCGTCGAGGAGAAGGATAGAAAGAAACACATGGTTGCACAAAAATTGGATCTTCTGTAAGGAAAGAAGAAGAAAGAAAGAACAACCTCTTTTTTTCTCGGCGGCCTGAGCCCATTCCTCCGGTTTCGTCGACGTGTCAAGACAAATTGAATTAGATGGGCTGGTTGGTTGCGACTAACTGGTAGGAAAAAAAGAAGTGACAAAAAGAAACACACACACATATAAGACGTGCGGAAAAAAGAAAGATCTGAGGAAAGACAAAAAAGAACATGAAGAAAAAGAGAAAATATGAGTAACCGAATAAAGTACATCCATGCAAAAGGAAACAACAACTGGATTTCAGATGCTCTCGGATTCAAGGAATTCGGGAAAATGAGGTTTAGATGCAAGGTCATCTGGTTCCGGTAGACAGGATTGAAGCGAAAACAAAAACAAAAGGTACAGTTCAACTTGTGTCTAACGGATGTCGAAAAAGAAAAGTATCCGGGATAGATCTGGCGATGATTGTTCCAAGACTTATTCAAATACGAGAAAAACTGAGAAATTCTGTTCTTCGAAAACCGAAACAGAAAAAAAACAATTTCATAAGTTTTGTCGGGTTCAGGAATGGAGTCTAGACACTTTTCCATGAACAATGGTACCAAGGGAATCAAACGGGATGAGAAAAAGGTCATCAGGAAGTCGTCGTTAATCTTGATCTCCGATTTATTTCTAGAGATCTTAGATGAAGAAGCGATCACTAAGACTTAGTGGATAAGTGGATGAACAAATTGACTGCGGGATTCACGATATCCTGATGATTTCGTGGATCAAATCCATGTTTTTTGATTTTCTATTCTAGAAAATCCACGAAATCAGAATGAGTCATCGAAACTAAAGAAATATTTTGGCAACATATTGTTCAAATCCTAACGAATTCCAACTTCTTAAAAAAAAAAGAAAAAAACTCGACGTCAACGACCCGATTTTTCATCCCTTCAACTGCATCCGAAGAAAGCACATGAGAACGATTCCCCGATGGGAATTCAGGCAAGTTTTGGGCAAATAAAAAAGCAAGAAAACATAGAGAAGACGATTTGGACACGTACGTGAGAACATGCAAGGAGCCATCTCTTCCAGAGTCAGTTTCAGACAAAATGGAGGATGAATGAAGAAAAAAAAGGAGGCAGGAATTGGCGAATGGACTGAAAAACGGCATGGAATAGACAAGGAAGTTTCAGTGTTCCGCTCGAACGGATAAAATTGAGAGGATGATGAAGAGAAGAAACACACACATAAAACATAATGGACTACTCCAGAATCGGTTGTCTTTGGATTCTGAATCAAGTTATCTTGGAGTTAGTCAACTGTGTTCTTGCCCCTTCTAAGAGCTCCGGAAGTGATGTCAATTGTGATCAATGGAAACAATGGTAGATGAGAGTGACGTCTTTTTCAATGGAGGAGGCCGATTCCAGATGACTCTAACCTCGAAGCTCCACCTAGCCAGAATCACCACAACAAAACAACATTTGATTTCAGCTCATCCTTCTGGAAAACTCCCCAGAGGTTTTGTTTCTTTTTTTCAGCGAAAAGGGAGAGAAAAAGCGCAATCAGATTATAGTGGAACATTGACAGGGAAGACGGAATTGGAATGAGAAGGAAAAGGATAACAAATAAGAAAAAAGGAAGAGAAAAGGCCGAAGGAACTTTGATTCTTCCTTCATCTCGACGACTTCTTCCATCTTCATTTCGATTTCGTTTCAAGAAGATTTACGACTTTCTTCCAAAAGCTCTTCCCCTTTTAAAGGTCTCAAAAAGTGGGCGGAGCCACCTTCTTTTATGAGATTGAGCTCATCGGCCCCCAATTATTTTTCTCGAGCCGGAAAACCCATCCAATTACAGTACCCCATTCACCGTTAAGATTTATAGTTTTTTCGTGATTTTCTGCAAAAAACCCCTCTGCAAAAAAATCTTACCCGTTGCGAAAGAGCCGGATAAGCCTGGCCACTGGGTCCCTTCGGTTGCTGTTGTCCCGGATAGATTGGCATTCCATTCGGCCCTATTTTAGGGAGATTGATCACACCGACACTTGGGTTACTTCTGAAAAATGATGAGTTGATTTGAGAGCAAAAAGAAGGATCTGTCTACTTTGGTGGCTCCGCATTGAACGCGTCCGGTGGGAAATCGTAGTGATCACGACTTGGAACCTCGTAAATGTTGTTACCTGGAAATACAAACACTTGCCTTTCATCTATTGAAGGGACTATATAGATCACAGGAAAGTACACAGATAAACCCCCAAAAAAAAACGAAAAACAACCTTCAATTCTCAACTATTATTTGTTAGTCATGTGTGCAGCAGAGCAGATTTTTCTGCACTCATGAATAACAAGAATTGGATGAATGAGTCCATTAGCGGTGAACACACATGTTCGATTTTTCCGGTAAAAAAAACATTTGTTTTTTTTCAAGAAAAAAGTTTTTTGGGTTTTCAGAAAATCAAAAGGTAAAGCACAACGACATTTCTAGAAAAAATTTCTTCTACACGAGATAAAAAATAAACCATGACATGAAACCAACGAAAGATAAAAGACAACAAAAACATAAGGATACACTTACATACCAGACACGTCGGGTATATGATCATAGATATTCTCATCATCTATAAAAAAGCGAGTTGTCAATGGATTTCACTACAGAGATAACACGGCTCATCGATGTTTGAAAAAAACATCCGAGAGCCACAGATACATGCAACACATATTTTTTTCTTATTTTGTTACCTTTTGGCGGCTCATTTGGATGACGATTTGGTGGTGGTGGAATGAAATCTGGTTGGACTCCTCCACCAATTGGAGCTGCTTGTGGCACAACTCCTCCACCGATTCCTGGTTGTTGATTATCCACACTCCAACCGTAACCGCCGCCTCCGCCGTCGTTTCCAGATCCTCCATATGGCTGAAAACAACATTTTTATAATTTAGATAAATAGAAAAAGCTTCTTACATTGCTTGGAGGAGGTGGTGATCCGCTTGGTCCTCCAGACGGGAAGTTGCTTCCTCCAGTGTTTCCTCCTGCATTCTTGAAGTCTATGAGTATCTGTTCTGCCTGATGAACCTCATCCTCTCTCATCACATCCGCATCCGGAACGAATGGAACTCCAGCGGCCGCCGCAATCTCAATCATATAACGTTCGACGAGAAGTTTCGGTGGAGCTGCCGCGCCGAGTTTGGATATAACTTTCGGGTTGACTCTCGCCGGAAACTCCAATTGATTGGCACGAGCGGCTTCCGCAAATGGTTTTCCGTATTTTATTGTCAATTGATCACTGATCGTCTTGAATTCAGCTATATCAGTGGCTAAACGTGGAGCTGCCCACATGATACTGATGACAGCCTCGGCGATGCCATCATCCAACGTTTTCATTTGTTCGATAAGTCCAAAACGAGCGAGAAGAAGATCACAATACATTTCAAGTATTTCAAATGCTTCAACAACATAATCTTCACGGATTATGTGCTCGACACGAATACGAGCTCTGTCTGGTTTGTTAGCTGGAAAATAAGAAAAATAAGATCAATTTCAAGTTAAAAATCCAACTCACCAGCTATATAATCAGCAATTTCCGTTCTCGCCTTCATCGCCATTTCGGTCTTCTTTTTTCCTAATAATTGCAATCGATTGATTCCCAAACGGAGATTTGTTTTCAGTTTTGGATATTGAGCTCCCCAACTAATCGACATTTTTGAGCAGTTTTTGACTGAAAAATTGGAGAATATAGTCAGAAAAGAAGAAAATGATGATGAGTTGAAAATAGTTTTATAGGAAAATGAAGAACGAAATGACGAAATCAAATAGAAAATGACGATGAGTCACCGATAAACAACCTTTATGAGATGCAGTATTTCGCAATGTTTTTCTAAATGAGAAGATTTTTTAAAAACTAAAATGAGCTTAATTCAAAGAAAAAGGCTGATTTTTGAAAAAATATTAGGAAAACAACTGAATTTTATTGAAAATGTGTGGAAATGCATATTCCTCATGACCCAAGGCAACCATTAGCAAGCAGATGGTGCGGCGGGGCGCTTTTGCATTGTTGTTTGCTTTTTTAGTTGTGAAAAATGAAATAGAATGCAATTTGTTGATAAAATGTGGAAGAAGGGGTTTAAATTCGGTTTGAGAAATTTAATCTATTGAAAGCAAGGAAGAAACAAGAATAATGGCTTGAGCTGTTTCATTCAATTAATTCGAGTAAAATAAGAAAAAAATTTCGAAGGTTTTATTGAAAAAATCTGAAGAAAAAACATAAAAAATATTACAAATTAGAAAAAAACGTCTACTGAAAAACAAGAAAAAAAAAAGAGAGAAAAAAATCGTGGCGAAACCTATCAAACTAAATTGAGGCATGCGCCTTGAATACAGTAATCCGATGCTTTTCTTTTTTTTTCCAATTTACCCTTTTATTTTTTCTTTTTCTCTTTTCTCCATATTTTCTCCTCAAATTAAAACAAAAGTATACTTCATTTAGTGACCCTTAAAACGATTTGTAGCAAAATGATACATGTCGAAGCTCTCGGACAAAAATCGAGAAACTAAAAATAAATAGAATTTCTAATATTTTCTAAAAGCGTTAGATTTTTTCACATGTCGAACGAATTCCTGTTGATAGTCGTCATCATCCATTGCCAACGTTTTAGCAAACTGATTTTGTATGTCGGAAGAGTAAATCCATTCGAAAATTGAGCATCCGATAGCCTGTAATAAGGGTAATTCATAGATAAAAGAATGCGTTTTTAAGGCTTACAATAAAAAGTTTATAGTAGAAAATAATGAGAAGAATTGCCAAGAAGACAGTTTCCATCGGTAATAATGGTTTTTCGTCAGGTGCATCGGTGCCAATATCCGCGTATGATGCGATTGCTGGAATTGTAGGATTCTGTTTTGTTGTTTGTATTTTGATAAGGATTAGAATCCTGCTCCAGGCTTCATCGCACTAACATTTTTCCAGATTTTTAGTCTATATATCTTGAACTATGGTTCTAGAACAGGCGTTGTCATAAAGTCTACATTTTGGGATTTATTGAAAATCATTTCTCTTTTTCTTTGGAACTGGTCACCGTGAGACTCTTTCTGAGATACACACAAGGTGGGAGGAACTTATCAATCAATGTCGCTTGTTTTTTTGTTCAACTAACCAGCTGCATCCTCTTCGCTTATCTATCTAGCGAGATTAACTTCTAAAAACTCACTTTCAAAAAGTTCCTTGAGAGTCTGCATCGATTAAAGTTGTACGAGGTGTGCGTGCGTTTGAATATTCTGTGGAAGGCCACAACAAACAGCAACAAACCAATTTAGATGCGTCTGAAAACCGACAAGGGGAAAAGATGTGGAAAGAAAAGAGAAAAGGAATGAAGGAAAATAGGCGCCGCAAGGAGAAGAAGAAAAGGAAGACGGCGCCTCTTCTTCTTTTCGCCTATTTCTCCTCCTGGCTTCTGGAGGAGAGAGGAGGAGGGCTGTTCTTCCATCCACCCATCCATCTCAGCACACACACACACACACACGTAGACCCACACATTTTTCATGTGTGTATAAATATGCAGATATATAAAAAAAAAAGAAAGGGCGAAGGGATAGACTTGAAGGCCCTCGATATATATATCCATGTTCCTTGGCATGAGAATAGGCAGTTTATATATTCTGAATAGAAGAATTGGTTCAAATGAGCCATGTGTCGTTCCGCTTTGTAGAGTGGTTTCATAGGTTTATGAAGAACGTTGTTGGTTCTTCCGAGGAAAGATACAATATTCTAGAATTTCTTGAAAACAGGAAACTCAATTCGTATAAAAAATAGATGAATTCGTTTAGAATAATTCGAGAAATCAGTTGTGAGCTCAGAATTTCGGAAATTAGAGAAATTCAATTACACTCGGATGCTGAAAATCTAGAAATGATCCAGAACTTTTTAATGACATAGTTCACACAGAAGCTTTTATTGTTATCCGTTGGATAATAAATATCCCTTGTTTGGATAGAAAATAGAATCAGAACAGGTTTCACTCTCAAACAACACAAGAAACCTCTCAATTTCTTTATGGACCTATTCAGGGCAGAAAAAACATTATTGTTTTTTTTTTTTTAATCTTTTTTTTTTACGCGCATTTGGTCCCAGAAAACCAAAAATCCTCTTTCTATTTCCAGAATGGTCATTATCACCGACTCAAACTTTCTGGAATTAGCACCTAAATTGCGTAAAACACTGCTTTACGCGGATTTCGTCGCCATCGATTTCGAATTTCTTGGCCTTGATAGCACATCGATTTCGCTTCATGATACCGCAGAAGCTAGATACGGTATTCTTCGGAATAATGTCGTCAATTATCGTCCATGTCAATTAGGATTGAGTTTCTTTAAGCAGACGTCTAATCGGGGGTGAGTTCTTTTTAAAGTTTGAATTGGAAAAATTAAATAAATTTTTGTAGATACAAAGCTGATAGCTACTCGATTCCAATATTCCAACGATTCGGTGACACCTCCACAAATATATCATTCCCATCGCTTCGATTCCTTCGTAACAGTAAATTCGATCTGAATCAAGTCTTCTCAGAAGGCGTTGAATATTGTACGAGAACAGAATTTCGATTATTTGAAAAAGCATTGAAGGATAATACTTCAATAAGGTTTTTTTAGAATTTTAATTTGATTTTAATAGAATAATGTTTTCAGCTACGTCTCAAAAGACATTCAATTACACATTGAGCTTCTAAAAGTGATGCTTCAAGAGAAATGTTATCGAATTGAAGACGAAATGATCACGCATTCAACAGTAGAACCTCTACAAGAAATACAACTTTATATCAAGCCCAAAAAATTTGTAACATTAAAATTGATGAAGGGATTATGTTCTGTCGAATTAAACATAATCATTCACGAATTGACAAAAGCCTATCCGCAATTTTTATTCAAAGTTGATGAAGAATATTCCACGTTGAAAGTGACGAATCGTCCCGAATTCATGACTGAAGATGATAATTTGAATCAATCAAGAACGAGGTGTTCAGAAGCTTTTGAAGGGATTTCAGCGATTCTGGAGGCTATGATGATGATGAGAAAAGTGCTCGTTGGACATAATAGTCTTCTGGATACAATGTATTTATATCATTATTTCTTTGAACGATTACCCGAGAAATATCAAACATTCAAGAGAAAATTCAGTGAATTGTTTCCAAAAGTGATTGACACGAAAATATTAGCACAAGTACTAAGAATGGAATTACCTGGAGTCGGAGACTCTCTTGAACGACTTGGAGATTATTTTGGAACAGAATCATCGAATCGAACTGTTCCACCGGAGCTACGTGGATACATTGGTCCATGGATGAATCCGTTGGATGATGATTCTGAAAATGTGTATCATAATGCAGGATTCGATAGTTATATCACAGGGGAGGTCTTCCTCAAGTTGGCACACACCTACATCAATAGAAGGTAATTGCTTTAGAATATGTTATTTATAAAATTATATTCAATTTTCAGAAACGAATTAAAAAACGAGAGCATCGAATTCAAGCGGATCCTTCAATATCTGGAAGTACCGATTCAGAATCGACTTCCATTCCAATTAATGGATATGGGATGCTGTAATCTGGCAGGAGAGGATTCCAAGGGATGCCGTCCTGACGTCATCACAATCGTCCGGAGAGATCTTCTACCGATCGATGAGGAAGAGTTCAAGCATCAAGAAAAAGTACTTGGATCCCTGATGGCCACGTATCAATTCGATATGGAATGGTCGAAGAATCGAAAGGAGCTTCTGCTGGCAACGAATACCCCTGGATCGTATGCTTTTTTGTGTGAAAAGTTCTCAAAAAATGAGTGGCTCACTCCATTGGACGAGTTGGAAGCCGGAAAGAAATGGACTTTTGAGCAGAGACAGACTGCGTGGCGCAGTTTCAAGGATCAAAGTTTAGGAATAGTGGAAAATATCAAAAGGTATATACTGTATATCTGAAACTCTAAAAAATCATAATTTCCAGACGCTGGTCTCGACAACAAGTGTCAAGAATGGAAGCGTTGCTCTACCGATGATTCTGGATTTCTCTACATGTAGAATGACAATTGTACAATCGTTTTCAAAAATTATCTTTTATTTATATTGTTACGCTTTTATTCCTTTTTTTGTATAAATAGAATAATGACCCGTAATTCATGAAAATAGAGATCCGTCATATTAAAGGAGTGTTTGTGAGATTCAATAGTTAGTCGTGGGTTTTCTCGTGGAGGATCGAAGGGAGGTGACATCGGATCGGCGAATCACACTGGCTTGCTGAAAATGATAAATTAAATAAAAGTCAGCACAATTAAATATGCAATCGCGCCCTGCTGCACCGAAATTTTTTTAAAAAATATTTTTAACGTTTGATACTCAGTCAACGGAACTGAAAGCAGTCAAATATTGGCGGTAGGGCGCGTTTACACGGGGCCAAACTCACTTTGCTCCGATTCAATTCAAATCTAGAATTATCTAAAAGTTGCGTCGTCTCGAAATGCGCTTGCGAATAGCCGATTGGTCGTTTTGGAGAGTCTCCGCAGAAATTGATTCCAAAATGATTTCGGATGAGACGAACGAAGACGTTACGGTATTTGGAGCCGAAGATTAGGTAGATGATGATCGTCGACGCTCCGTTCACATTTACAAGAAATGTTGAGAGCTGCAAATTTTATTTTATTGATTTTTTAATTTTTAATTTTCCAATTTCTCACCTCAACTAAAAGAGTTTCAATATCTTGGAAGAATCGAATATTGCTCAGCTCAATGATATTATTAGCGAAGGCGATCAAGTTGAACAACAAGAATTCGGTTGTAATAGCCACCAACATGACCGTAACCCCATTCTCTTTCTTCTCATTTTTTACACTTCCACCATGTGATCCACCCATCATTATTCCATTTGCACTTCCACCATTTTCAACCGGAACCACTGCCGAATAACCGTCGATTTTGGTGACGATTGTGTCGGTGGGAACTGTGGAATCGCTTCGTTTCGTTCGAGATGTCGTCATCGCTTTTCTCATTCTTAATTTGAATAAATTGATATGGAATTTATATCTCAACTCACTTATAAGATTGTTGAAGTGTTGCAATGATCCTTAGATTCACATAGGTCAACACTGCAAATGGAAGGAAGAACATGACAATTGTATAAGCCGCATTTCGAAATATCAATGTGTACACGTTATTCATCATAAGAGCAGTTGGATAGACCACTGATGAGTTTCTAAAAATAAAAATAAAAAAATTATTTTTTCTTCTGATGTTTAATCCCTACGTTTGTCCAGAAGCATCATAAAAGCATGGTTGAGCGTGTAGTTCAAACCAGCGACTTGTGTTGAATACAAATGCAAAGATGACTGCAGCCACAATAACTGCTTTCACGGCACTTGAATTCGAAATTCGTCGGATCTGGAAAAGAATCTTATTTATTTATGTATTACTATTTATGTATAACTAACCAAAAACGGATGACAAACTCCGAGATATCTATGCACTGACACCAAAATAGTCACATAGACGGACATTGTCAATCCAGTTTGAGCTAACGGATAAAACCAAACTATTAGCTGGACAGACCAGTCAATGTACAATGGATCTCGTGAACTTTCAGCGTAAACTGGAACTGAAAAGACGAAGAACGAGGAGACGAGAGTCATGAGATCTGAGCATGAAAGGGCCAAAAAGAACCAGTTGACTGTGTGATTTCGCATCTTAAATCCATAAACTAGATGCTAACAATTTAAGAAATAAACTTACAGATTTCTGAGAAAAAACACAAATATTAATAGTGTTTGATATGATTCCAAATAGATAGACGAACGGGAAAAGATAGGATCGAAATAGGAATTGTGCATGTGTGAATTCGATCTCTTGACACTTTTCAAATTCATCGTCTAATGACATGCCACCCTGAAAAATATGATTTAGATTAGTGGGGGATAGAAAGAGGAATGAAGAAGAAGGCGTTAGTCTACCGAAAGGGCATTTCTACGACAATATTTTGTTGTTGCTCTTGTTTTCGGCGGACTTGAAGGAATCAGAAGAATCAGAAGACAATAAAGTTGAGGGATGTACTTCCGAGCGGAGTTCAGTGGAACAAAGGGGGAGGATTACTGTAGGTACAATTCTGGGAACTTACTTAGTTAGTTAGTGCTAGATATATAAAATAGAATGAATTTATTGGATTACTGTAGCTAGGCGTCCTAGACTAAATAAGAAGGGCAACATTTACTACTTTCGATTCAAGAACAAATATAAAAATCATTTTTTTTCAATAAGAAACTAAATGTTTCGTCTACAAATTCTAAAATAAGGATCCCACTTTCTCCCTGATTTAGCCAATCTGGCTAATTTCTGACGTAGCTCTTACTCCACGGCGCGGCGAACTCGACGCGTGGCCTAGAAAATTTTGCATTTGATACTCAGTCGAAAAAAATGAAAATGTTTCAATCAACACCAAAATTTTTGAGCGTATAGTTCAGACCATTTAAAACACTCTGGCAAAATTTCAGAAAAAACAGCGGTTCAGTTTTTGAGAAATTCAGGTTCAAAGTCAGCGAAAAACGGCTGTTTTCGCTGTTTTTTCGCGTTTTTTCACTGTTTTTTCGCACATTTGTCGGTTGTTGACCAGGTTAGAGGATTTCGATCAACTTGAAACTTTCTGGGAATGTTAACCAAGTCTATCGGAATATTCCAGCGAATTTTTAGAAAAAACAGCGGTTCAGTTTTCGAGATACCACTTTTCAGCCCTTTTTGAATTTGGCTGCCGCGGCCACGCGTCGAGTTCGCCGCGCCGTGACTCAAAAAGAAAACCGAAAAAGCCAAAAAGACAAAGATCTTCAAGAAATGGTTGTTCACAATTTCTCTTCACAAGAGTATTTAGTACTCACTACGGACGCACGAGGAATGCAAATACACTCTATTGACAAAAACAAACTTTACACTTTTTTATTGCTCTCAAAGTTGACCAGAAAAAAAATGAGTTCAGATTGAAGCGGGGGAGGCGGAGAAATCTGAGGAGCTCATCTTTTTTTGGATGTCTACGACAAATATGTTGAATGAAGTTTTGAAATGAATGAGGATCAAAAGTTGATTTCAAAGGACTTGCAAGTTGGAAGATTAATCTCAGAATAAACTTTTCAATTTATAAAAAAAAAAAGAAAATGATGTCAAAAAACACTTTTCATTGCAAAGCGAATTTCGAATGTACCCAAACAGTCCGCAAAAAAAAGTTCATTTTTTTCTGTTTTCAATCGTCATTTTCCGTTCAAAGTTAGGAAATTCGATTTTTGAGGAATCTTCTTCGATAGCAAAACATAGTTTTCTACTGGATTTTGTCTTGGGATCTTAGAATATTTTTCAATTTCCTTAATCATTAGTCTGATCAATTTCCTCATTCTATTTATCATGGAATTCTGACATTCATCTTCTGTTGTCAGCTGCAATATCGGAAGTTGGAGATTTTTCAGCTTTAGAATTGACTTTTAGTTTGGTTTTGGAAAAAAGATCCAACATTGTTTGTGTTACAGTAGTCAAAAGTCAAGCTAGACCTAGATTACGGTGGTTTATATTTACAGTAAGAAAAAAAACGAGGTTTCAAAATACTACTTTAGCGTAGCAAAGGTGTATCCAACGGGTTCTAAAACAAAACTAGACTAAACAAAAAAGTGGAGTAGCTAAGCCTCCAAAACTTTTTTTTATGAGAGACCACAAGTATCCACGACAATTTCTCTCCAAAGCATAGTAAAAAAACTCTTTTTGGGGTCAAAACAAAGTGAACGGCTTGTTGTTTTTTCTGCAATGAGTAGACACTCGAAAAGCCAAAAAACGTGAGATTTCTTTTGGTTCAACGCGCTCTTTGCACTTACTAATTGTGCTAATTTTGTAGTTAGGCGGTCCTTTTAGTCCATCATTCATGTAGAATAATTGAATCAGGAAGTGAATAACAGACATTTTTTGTAGGGAAAGCTGGGATTTTCAGATTTTCAGATTTTCCTTTATTTTCAGACTTGTTTTTTTTTCAGATTTTAAAAATCAAAACTCAAAAATCGTTGGTATAGTGTCAAGAATGGAAAATAGGTTTTCTCTTAAATTTGGAACAATCAAATTTACAACAAAGAACAAATGAAACTGCGAAGAATTAAAAGAAGACGTCACAATAAGAGAAGACGTGACTTTTCGAAAAGCATAAGAGTCTTAAAATATCTACTTATCTAAAATTAAAATCAGATCTATTATCCCTTAGTAGTACGGACCTACGTAACTTGGTAGAGGTTGCTCATTTTATGAGAGAGGAGAAAGATAGTGAAAAGACATGTGAAAAAGAAGGTAGTAAAATTAATTGAAATGCCAAAATAATATGTCTGATATCTAGAAATACTACGTTTACTACGAGTGATTCATATGAGAAACACTTCCGTTCTGGTCTGTGCCAGGATGTCTACGGAGATTTCAGAATATATAAAAAATTAACTTTTCTTAAATTGAGATTTTTGAATTTTCATATTTTTCACAGATTTCCAGATTTTAGGATTTTCAGGTCTCCGAGACAGTAGCTAAGAGGGATAAGGGATAAGCTTACAAAAATATTATTCTTAGTTCCCATTTAAAAATATAAAGAAATTTGCCAATTGATGAAATATTGCTCAAAATAAAAAAAATTGTTTTATCCTTGGCAACCGATACAAACTGTTTAGCAGGATCCTTCATGGTTAAAAAAAAAGCAAACCAATTTTCTAAACCATAGGACTTCTTTCCTAGAAACGCTAGAATCAAAACAACTGACCCCCTCTATTCACCAAAGGACTCCATGAAATCGGAGCTGCCATAAAGTACTCTGCAAAACTAATTCCAAAGTTCTAGCAAAAACAAGACGATTTACGAAAGAAAAAAAGAAAGAAAAAGTCTGAAAATTGGTCGGTTCAAGGCAAGTGGATAAAAAAGGGATCTCTGTTCGTTTTCTATCTTCTTACCCTCATGTGTGCTCTTTTTTTCTCTAAAATTGTGTGTTTATCCTCAAATAAAAAGAGCCGGTAAAGAGAGAAAGGATAAAAGAGACATACCGATGTTTGTAATTGAAATGAGTCAAAGGTCAGACAATTCGCTCTACTGTAATCTGATAGGCTTCGAGAAATTTCAGGAAAAAAGACAACTTGAATATGAAAAGGGGATTCGAAAAAAAGCTCTTCCAAAATGCCAGGTGTTTTTTGTTAACTACATACAAGGCAAGCCTATAAAACGAATACTTCTTCTAGAGTCGATGGAGAGATTTCATAACAATAAACGCCATGAACCGAGTACATCATAAAAAGTTATGGTAGGGGGGTTTTAGAGATATGAATATAGATAAAACCAGACTCTTCGAGTTATTAGCTTCCAGACAACTTCAAAAACATGTTCTCTGCATTATTAAAAATGAAATTGTACTATTCCCTTCAAAAATTTCTAGCCTTTCACCTCTTCCAGACAGCGTCCGAACAATACCAGGAAGTGAACAGATTCGAAAGTCTACACTTCCCAAAAAAACCTTGTTTGCCACTTTACACACTTTTACGTCAAAAAGAAGACGAATCATTTCCCAAAATGGGATTCATGTAAATACATAAATTTAAGTTTATATCTAAGAAAAGCCTAAACAGATTAAGTCCAAGATGACGTGAAGTGATTCTAAATGGATTCAGAAGATAGGGATACTTTGATTATTTCCTCAAAATAATCCAATCAACGTTTACTTCATGGTCCAGGAAGCAAAATGTAGAAAGAAAAAGTTGGTCAGGAATCATAAGGTTTTCCGGAGAGTGTTTTTTTTTCTCAGATGGAACATGTTAGGAAAATGAGAAAATCGAGGGGAACGAGGAGGAAGAATAAATGAAATCAAGATCATGAGAAAACAAAAAAAAACTAAACTGAGCTTGCAGATTTTCTAAAATTGGCTTTAACCTACAGTAATCTCTATGAAAGTTATTCCAAAAATACTAGACCAAAACACTAAAAGGCGTCACATATTTATGTGTTTTTCAAAAAGTAATGAATCAACCTCTTGATCTCAGATCTTTCAAAAAAAAAACTATAATTTATCACTTTAAAAAATGTTCAAAATAATCGGTTAAAATGGAAACCCAAAAGAAAAGAAATAAGGAAGTGAGTTGTTGGAAAGAGAAAAAAAAGAACAAGAAAAACACAAGCCGGGAAGCTACCATTAATTAAAATAGCAAAAAAGAGAATGGAGAGTCGTTTGATTTTTCAAGGAGGAGAAAATCTTTGGTTTTTGATGAACGGCATATTAAGGACAACATTTGGAAGGAGGAAAACATGGATGGATAGTGGGGGAGATCAAACACGGCGTTGTTCGGACCACTAAGAAGCGTTCTTGGTACCCAGTGCAAATTCTGTTGAAGGGGCACGGGGGGTTCCAAATGCATAGGTTACGGTAAGGTAAGTTTCAAATCTCTCTCTTTCTTTTTTCCTAAACTACAGTAACCCCTGTGATAAATCAAAACGGCTTCTGCAGGATCTGCACTCCTGCATATATCTATTATAATTTTCGAGGGTAACATCCTAATCCTTTATCTTAGTTCCCAGTACACATACTACGTGCAATTCTACGCCGGAAATGAAAAAAAAATGAATTCGGTAGACAATGACTAAAGAATACCGAAGGAGACATCGATTTAAAATTCCATGTTTTCTCCACCCCAATTTCTCTCTTTCTTTTTATAGGCCACCTTCCAATTTTGGAATGAGTAGAAGAATTTTTTTTTTTGGAGAAATGAAAAAAAGGGTTGGAATAACAAGTGAAAACAGAAAATGAACTATTTGATGTCAGATGAAGAATTCTAAAAAATGTCATTTATTGGAATAAACTTTTTTTTGAATAATGTTTTTCTCTGCAAAAAAAAGACGCCTGAAGGCGAGGAACGCTTCAGGCACTTGAAAAACTCCAGACTGAAATCGAAATTTTTTTGAGTCTACTGACTGATAAATTTGGTTTTAGAAATATTTCTTCTGCAGAAAAAACACTCAGAAAAAGAATCACGAGGCGCTTCTTTTTGTTTTACAAAATGAAAAAAAAAAAAAACAAAAAGAGCAAGTATACTCTGAGAAGATAAAAGATGAATTCTTGGGAAGGCTAGTTCAATTTGATGCGTTCTTAGGTTTCTGATTTGGTTTTTTTGTACAAAAAAAATTGGAAGATTTTTCAAAGCTTATATCTAAATTGAGATCAAAGATAGCAAAAAATAGTTCATTAATGGATTGCTCACTGTAGTTTTCTGCACATTTCATCAGTTAACACTTTTTACATATCTCTCATCACAATCAAGATATAAGACTTTAAGTACACATTACGGGGTTTCTACCGACGAATCCTTCAAAACGGTTTTCCCACCTACTCTCCCCATATCAGCTTATCAGAATTTCGACTAGGCACGAATTCCCAAAAAGAAAACTCTCAAAGTTCCCGGAGACCGAACCGGAAGCTCACTTAGAAAACAAAAAAAAGAAGCGTACTCCCTGCTGTCCACAACGATAACACAGTGAATTAATCAGTACTTTTTTCTTTTTCTCTTTGAGACGAAAAGCAGAAAAGAAGGATATAAATATATGTACATAAGTCTGTCACAGGGGGAAAAAAAAAACGAACACCCCCGATACACAACCCCGTTCTTCTAAATAAGATCCATTGAATGTGAATGCGTCCTAATTAGTTTTGTTGGTTCATTTGGTCTAGTTGAATGGATATACGGAGGTCGTTGGGTTATGGATTTCAGAATACTATTTGAAGAAACGTCGAAAAATGAAAAAAGGAGAATTTGTTATTTTTTATAAACAGTTTTTTGCAACAAAAAGTAAACATTTTCTCCCCTCTCACTCAATTTTCTCTTTTCAAACCAATTGTTCGAAATACCGCCGGTCCTGTGGTGTAGTGGTTATCACGTCTGCTTCACACGCAGAAGGTCGCCGGTTCGAACCCGGCCAGGACCTAGTTTTGTTCTTTTTTTTCTCTGGATGACTCTTCACCGGAAGCTTCGAAGCTCCATTATAATCAAAATAGCCCCCTGCTTCCAAAATAGTAGTCTCCTGGATTAGAGGGGGGTCAGCGTTTACGTCCTTTATTTTTGACGTTTCTTTGCATTTCAAAACGGAATTCTTCCAGAAAAAGAAGCATCTTTGAGTTTTGGTAGAAAACACTTATCCATTTCCTGATCGATTTCACAATGTTTCGTTAGAAACTAAGATACTTTTTTTTACAAGAAACGTGCTCAAATTTGATCTATGAGATTTCGGATGACTCTCTTCTCCGAGAAAATGAGAAGTACTCGACCTAATTGCTCCTTTCTTATTTGTCATGTCACAGAAAAAAGTAGACATGTACGAATAAATGAAAAAAGAAAAGAGAAAAGTGCATTTCTTGTATCAAAACAATAAAAAAACAAAAGAAAAAGTCAACTACACCAACGTTGTTTGAACGAAAAATACAGGTGAAGAAATGGTGTGAGAGGGGGAAGGAATGAATTCAAAATGAGCCATTCGATTCACCTGGAATACGTCTGAAAGTGAGTATGTGTGTGACGATGTGGAATGGAAGGGTATCCGAATGTCTAGTTTTGGTGGTTATTTCGGTTTGGCGGATAGATCAACTTCTTGTGTTATTTACGGCAAAAAAAAAAATGGAATTCAAAGTTTGCCGAGTTACAGGTGGAATCTAGGAATAGATTTATACATACTGGAAAAGCTGTTTTGATGGAAATAATGAGATTGAAACTTTTTTGAGAAGTGTGATATGTCATACATCTGTTTTTAAAATTTTGATATCTTGGCCCGTCATGTGGATTTGCCTTCTAAGCCAATCGGCCCTTAGTTCGGAAAAAAAATTAGCTCAGTAAAAAATAAAACATTTTCATTACAAGGGCACTTCCTTATGCCCACGGAACCTTAACTTAAAAAGTATAACTTTGAAGTTTCATCTTTACAAACAATAAATTACAACTGACATGTATATCCGGTTGGATGAGCAACAAAACACAATTACCCTTTTCTTCCCTTTTTCAGAGTTCACAATTTGGAACAAAGAGTGACCAGCCTGTTTTGGGAATTCGGAATCCAGTTATCAACTGCGAGTTACTCGTTATCGTCCCCCAAAAATAGTGTAACTTTTTTTTCGTAAAGGAAGTCCATTTTTGCCCCTAAATGTCATTGCACACGTGATCCGGAAGGAAACTGCAGAATATTTGTGTGTTTTTGGAGAGAAAAATCGGATTTGTGACACTTTAAAGGGGAGTAGTTAATCCAAAACATTTGTTGAGCTTTCACCTTTTTTCGCACTGGTGGGGCAAGAAGAAGAAAAAGAAAAGGGCTTCTTCCGGGTGCAAGGATTCAAATTTCAATGAATTTCGGAGGAAGGAAGAGAGTGACCATTAGAAAAAGGAAGACAAAAGATCAATTAAAAAGTTGAAATGAGTCTAGTTTAGGAGGGAATCAGAAGATCACTTACCCTGATGATAGCACGATTCGAGGCCATATTGAAGTTGTTCTCTTTTTGTCAGTAGCACTCTTCTGGAAAATGTAACATGTATTTAAAAGGGGAAAGATAGAGAAAATATGTAATAAGTAAATCGAATCGGATTCTGGATTAGGCTCTTAGGCGAGAAGGAGAAGAGAAGGGAGAAGGCGAGGCCCGTCTTTTCAGGAATTCTTAATGGGAGAAGGAACTGATTTTTGGGAAAAAGAAAAGGGAGGAAAAATGAGACGGAAGAGAGAAAATGGTCAAAGGAGGAAGATTTTAAATGAGAAAAGAGGAAGAAATCTTTTAGAAATAACTGAAAGTTAAATGTTGGTTCTCTGGGACAAGCTATGAATATCCAAGTTCAAGCCACGCCCCCTTTATATTTGGGTTCCCAAAAAAAAAGGAAAAAATAGGAAATTATGACCTGAAAGGGGAAGAAAATTGTTTTTATGAGATAAGATTTCCCTAAAGTTCAGACGAAGAGTACAGTGACGTTTTAGACAAAATACTACACTAGATTTAAGGCGAGACGTGCATAATTTTGAATGGTCCGTTCTCTCACAAAAACAAAAATGTTATGAACGTCTCATTATAACGATCAAAGAAGCTAATCTAAGAAATCCTTTAAAAAATATTCATCAAAACACACAACTTTTTTCAAAACTTCAGAAAGAAGAATTGAGATGAGAATGAATCAACGAAAAAAAAAAGTTGCGATGACCGAAAATAGAAAATTAGAGGGTGACTGAGATTAGAGAAAAGAGAGAGACGTCAGTGGTAATTAGAGAATGAGTAAACTGATGAGCTCGAAAGTTCAGACAAATCGAAAGTTGGTCAGAAAGTTGAGGAGAGATTAGAAACTCCAATTTGTGAGTTGGACAAACAACGATTTTTGGGACATTATGACTAGAAAAAACACTCAAGAATTTACGTGGTTCATCACAAAAGGGGCGTGGCTTAAATGCTTGAAAAGTTATCATAACCGGAAGAAAAAGCCAACGAATTTTTTTGTTTTAATGATTCCTCAGATACCGAAAAATCATTCAATCTTAGAAAACCAGTAGATCACTCACGAGAACAAAAAAACTAAAACTGACGTCCAGTTGGAGGGTGACGTGCTATTTTTAAAATCTCAAAACTTCAGAATGTAAAAATAAAAAATCAGAATCAGAATGTCTTTCAGATTCTTTGTGCGTCAATTGAAAACACAACTTTCGGATCAAAATGACTTTTTGACTTGACTCTAAGATCTCAAAAAAGTCAGAAGATACATTCCTTGAATGAAATAAGAAATTCAAATATTATCATGTCATGAAAAATGAGAAATGATTGGCTCGAGCTGATACGAGAAGACATGTCACACAAATTATCTTTGCTCTTTTTCTGAAGACTTTGCTAGTGACATGTATACCACTAAAACTAATAGATGAGAAAAAAACAAAATAAACGTCTCAAGTTCCAAGAGGAAGAGGAAATTATTGAGAGAGAGAGAGAGTGAAGAAATGTCTTTGGGAAGCATCAGTTACGTAGGTTACTGAATAATTGAGATTCTCCGTATTCGGAAGAGACAAAAGAATGAGTGAACTTCAGCCGATGAAAGAGAAGATGAAAGAGAAGCGTGTGGGAGTCGAAAAAGGTGCTTTGAACAAGAAAAACAAACAATAACATTCATTGTTGGAAAATTTAGAGAATTTTTGGGGTTTAGCAAGACAAAAAAGGGCAAAATGAATGGGAGAACGTCAGATTTTTTGAAATTATTGGAGATCTTTGTTATTGAATTTTGAATATTTGTGATGTTTGAAAATGGTTTTCAAAAGGTCGTACAGTAACAGCGATCCATTTTAGTTGAATTTCAGATTTCAGTTATCATTGAGTGTATTTTTTCTTCTTTTCGAATGAATTGGTTTTATTTTCAGTTTTCTCATCGTCCACTGAAGAAGAAAAAATTAAAATAGACAATAATCTGTTTTTTCCAGAAATGAATATTAATGGAATTCAAGCTCGGGTCCAGAAGGTTCAAAAAGGTCAGTTTGGCACAGATTGGGTTTCTAGAACATTGAATTACAATTTTCTTAAAATAAAAAGAAAACCAAAAATAGACCAATCATGAGATAAAAACAGAATATAGAATATGGAAACATCTAGAATTTTAATCTAGTAGGCGGGAGATTTATTAATTCTACAATAAGACAGAATAAATCTTCTAGACTAATCATTTCACAAAATCTATTCAAACTTATGAGATACGTAAAATTTAGATGTTTGATTTCTTGATGTCCAGAAATTTCCAAAATTCTAAAACTAATCCTTTTCGGCGCGAGATCAAAACGAACTTGGCACTTTGAGTTCACAATAAAAAAGTGTCTCGGAAGGAGGCGTCAAAAAACGCGACAATGTTTAACGGAGCAGAAAATCGAGAAAGAAAAAATGGAAATCGGATTTGATTTCAAAAAGTGAAGGAGAACGAAATGAATAAAAGATACGGAATAGATAGTTGATCTTCGTTTTTTCTATTCTGCAGAAACAAAGAAAATTCAATTTCACTTTTTTTGATTTTTGTGTTGAACTTTTTTTGGAGAAAATGGAAATGAAATAGGTTGCGGATGAAGGAAAAAGACAAAAGGAGGTCAAACAATAGAACACGCAATTTCAAAAAAAAAACGGAAGGTAAAACACGGATTCCGAGAGCAAAATCTAAAAAAAGGGGGAATTCCATGATTTCTGCTCTTAGTTTTTAGGTTTTTAAAGGGAAAAAAGGAGAGTCCGTTCAATGGATGAAAAATGTTTTAGGGGATACGGTATCACTAACTTTTCACAAGCTTCATAAAATAAGACTATTCTTATGAAGAACTCTAAAAGGGGCGGGGTTTCTAGAACTAGGAGTTTAATCTTAAGGAATACTATTCATTAATATAAGAAA
Organism: Caenorhabditis wallacei; assembly: GCA_963932035.1. Lineage (NCBI taxonomy): Eukaryota > Metazoa > Nematoda > Chromadorea > Rhabditida > Rhabditidae > Caenorhabditis > Caenorhabditis wallacei. The sequence continues at coordinate 11,793,586 of OZ009932.1, read as the reverse complement.
CCAAAAAATATTGCTAACAATAATCTCAATTATACAGGTACAGGTGTTCTTTTTCTCTCTGAATACCCTCATTCAATTCTTACTAACAATCTATTTTGTTCTGCAAATCCTGATCAAACCTATCTTAATAATTCCACTTCAAAGCAACGGAAGTGTTCCCAAAAACTCCATTCAAACTCAGATTTCTCGGTAAAAACTAATCCAAATCCACTTTTTACTATAACGCCCTTTCTGAAAAGAGGAAGTTACCCGAAAAGAAAAAAAGGGGCGGGTTTATTTATTTGCTCAGACCAATTTTCGATTAATATTCAACAAAAAAAAATAATCATAACAAAAATGGAACGTGCACATCAAAAAATGAAGAGCGTCATAAATTGGTAAAGTACTGAATAAAACTAAAGTTCGGGTAAATGTCTAGGAGAAGGAGTCTAAGGGAATCCTAGTTGTTATGAAGATTGACCTAAAAATTGTAAACTGGAAAATAAGAAAGTCTCTGCTAGCTTGGATCGCGTAAGCTACGACATTGGAATTCGAAGTTTCAGCCCGAAGCTCTGAAGCTGCTTCAGAACTTGCCAACCCCTACAACTATATTCGCAGATATCACCTAACCATATTTCAATTGAACTCCACCGAGACCTCCCATTTTCTCAAGAAAGTGTCGAGTAAACCTGATTCAATTGTGTTTTGTTCGTCTCTCAAGATCTGAATAATTGTTTTTTCGTGTCTAATCTACCCTATAAACCTCTGGCCGCCGTTCACTTAAATGTGCTTTGCTCGTTTCCATTGTATCAGATAAATTATCGATGAAAAATTGAGAAAAAATAGAAAACAACAGAAATTCATGGATAGGGTCAAAGAACCGATTTTTTGATTCAACAGAAAAGTAGGGAGTTAACAGATATTTTCAGAAAAATGTCCGTTAGGTAAGGTAGACAGAGAAAGCTTCAATCTAAACGAAACCATTGAGTGTGGGCGGTCTGTTTTTGTTATTGTCAGATGAGTAAAGGGAGTTTGGTTCAGGACTTCAACCTAAGTATGAAAGTCTCATTCAAAATTATTGTAATAGGTCAAACTTTATGTTTGTGGCCCCAAAAGAGTACGATGTTAGGAATAATATTTTTTACTGCTAAAGGTAGGCTTGCGGTCGTGGAATAGCCTTGCTTGGTTTGCTTTGAAACCCTTCTGACTGGCATTGGGAAAATTCATCAAAATACCTTTGAATTTTAAGAGTTTTGATTCAACAATACATTTGAGACTGCAAGATAAACTTCTAAAGCTTACAACTCCAAAAGCAAAGAGAAGCCTAATTAAAACTAATGAAGACAAAAACATTTACAAAACCTCCACATAAAAAAAGCTTCCAAAAGAATCATTGTTTTCGATAAAAAGAACTTGAGTACAAGAAGTAAATTAACGATTCCAAGGGCATTCATTTCTTTCGTCACCTTTATTCACTGACACAAATAAACTTGAGAAGCAAAAAAAAAAAAAAGAAAAACAAAGTTGTCTGAAAGCGATTTGTTTTCTTTTTTTTTCTCGTTTTTTTCTCATCCCGAATTCGCAATTTGCTGGATTTGTCAAGTGGTAAAATGGGGAAAAAAAGGTCCCATTTTATAATTTCTCTGCGTTATGAATTCACAAAATTGATGTGTTTTTAGTTTAGTATTGTGTGAAAAGGTGCAAGAGGAAGTGAACATGTTCGAAAAAAAAAATGGTCAATGACCTTTATGGTTTTTATGAGTTCATGAAGAACTTGAAAGTGGGGATTTTCATGGAATTCGGATTCATAATTGAGCGAATATTTAAAAAAAAAAAGGACCGAAACCATATGTTGTTCAACTATGGCATGATCAAAAAAATTCTGAAAAAAACAGTGCTATACCTAGAATCTCTAGCAATTTTTAACCTTTAATTTCAAAGGCCCATCGGTACAAAACAAGAAGTTTTGAAGAGTTGGTATAAAATTCTTAGAAGTTATTATATATTTTCAATTGAAAGAATGCAAAACACACTTTATGAACTTTCAATTAAAGGGCACTTGGAACCAGGAGCATGTGGAACAAAAATTTAGAAATGAAGATCCTAGGGGTACATGAATGCGGTTTAAAACTGTGATTACAGTAACCGCTGCTTATCAAGACATAGCTCACCTTTGAGAAGTTATACTCAGCATCTAAAGCAATTTTTGTGTAGAAAACGTTTTTTTTAGCTAAAGTCGAAGATTTCTTGGTAACTTTTCATAAACTGAACTACTAGATCTATGGCTAAATTGTTCTTCCACATTGAAAACTGGTCAATGCTCTCCAGTCTTTCTCATTTTCCAACAACAACTGTTTTTGACATATTTATTTTGAACAAGTAGTCTATGAATTTCCAGAAAATATTGAATTGAATTGAAAAATCTTCCAGAAACTCCCTCTGGGTTAGTGATTCCTTAAAAGGATTCAAAAAAGGTCCCGAGTTTCAATAGAAGTAGTTCTTTTATGAAAAAGGAAAGGAAGTTAGCGAGAAGGATGATTGAATTGAAAAGTGATGTCTAGATGTTTAAGGGAATAAAGATTTCAAAAAAGGAGAATGATTTCATTTTTGAAAGTTGAAAAGTTTAAATCAAAACAGATTCCCGGGGGGATTAATTTAAATTTAGGGAGGAAATGAGGCTTCCTGGTTTAATTTTATTTGTGAAACATGTGGATGGTGATGAATTCAGAGATCTAACAAATTGAAATGAGGAAATATTTTGAAAATGTAAAGATTGTTTAATGACTAATGATTATTTGATCTCAAGCTGTGCAAGGGTTCTGTTCTCAAATTCGAAAAAACGGTCTGAGAAGGACGGATGTCTGGAAGTAACTCGAAATAATTCTAATTTCTGTCTTAATTATAAACCATTCAATTTTATGAAACATATTTTTAAGAAAACGATTCTTTGGCCACAAAAAGTCTACAATATATTCTGGCCAAACAAAACCTCCTCAAGATGGACAACCCCAAAAAACCAATCTAGACAAGTTTTAGATTGAATTTCGCTCATCAGCCGGGACCACTTCTCTTCCTCCTCTCTCTCTCAAAATAACAAATCTCCGCATAATTTTCCATGGGTCCCCCTTCAAAAAACACCACTTCCGTTCAGATTTTTGATCGTTTTTACACCTTTCTTGTTTTTAGGTTACTAGGTTTTCTTTTGCAGGAGGAAGTGAATTGATGAAGGGAACACGTTTGAAAAATTATTGAGGTATTAGTGGAGAGGATGAACAAAAAGAAACTTTCATGAATTATTGATACTGTTTATGATTTTGTTATGCTTTTATTGAAATTTTTCTGAAAAAAGACAAACGGGATAATTCTATGAAAAAGGAATGCATCAGAAAGTTCTAAAAGTATTTCGGATTTTGGTTTCAAGCTTTTGCAAAAAAACTGAGAGAGAGAGAGAGAGATTTTTTAAAAGTTTTTGGAGAGCGTTTACAATTTTCCGCTTAGTAAACCGTAACAACATTATAAAAACAACTTTCATTCAAGACAATCTCCATACTTTATTTATGAAAAGCAGAAGTGGTCGAATTATTCCAAACCAACATGGTATTCCCAATATTTCCTCCATTCCTCTCTTTCTGACTCTTGATCCCAATCAACGACTTGAATCCAGTATTTATCCTCTCATTCATTGTCACCATTATCACTCCTTCCACCATTCGAATAAAAACCATTGAAAATGATAAAGTGAAGAATTGAAAGAGGAGAAGAGTGAATAGTTTATAAGTGACTGTCGTGTTTAATGTGTCAGCCAGTATTAATCCGTTTTGAACCAGCGTTTGAATCAAAACTTTTCGATGTTGGAGACGTCGAGATGAGGATTGTGCATCTGACATTATTCGACTTTGCTGGAACTGTTAAAGATGTATTAAATTGATCTTGAAACCATAAATACTTACCGAGTCAGCGATCAACTTGAGGAACAATACAACTCCACAAACCGTGGTGAAAACCACGATTATAAACATAGACACAAGAAAAATTGATCGACGTATTGACGTGCAAAGGGTGTCTTCTGGTAGCCATCCAATATTATCCAAATCATATAAATAATGACATCCTTCTGAAATTTTTGAACTTAAAGTTTGATTCAATGAACCCGGAAACGGACCAGGAAAGAATGCAGCAAAGAACAAAAATGCTATGATCAGACAAATGATTATTCCAATCTGCAAAATTGGTTAGACGATAAAAGTAGAAAGCGAGATCAATAGATCCAAATCGAGAATAATGTAGCAGGTCATGAACTTTTTGAAAAACTCACATTGCTCGGTGCAAATCGATAAGATCTCGTGTAAAGATGCGGAAAAAAGACAGCCAAAACGCGATTGCTTGTTAATAAAACCTGTGATAAAGGGCCGATGCACCAGGCAAACCAACCAACAAGCTGACCCATAAAAGCGTTGAACATATGAGGTAGAATTTGAATATCATTTCTTTAAAAAAAAACTTTAGAATTATTTGTTAGAGTCTCGTAACTTACAAAAAAGTAACTGGAACTGGCCATAGCAAATAACCAATGCAAACTATTGCGTTTCCAAAGCTCTTCAAACAACATATTTTTAAAAATCCATCTCTTTTCTTATGAATTCTGAGAAAAATTGCCAAAAGAACAATGATATTGAACAATGCGCCTAGTATACTAACCTGAAATCAGAATTTAGTAATCTTAATTTTTTTTAAAACTAACCACAGTAAGCAAAATCGCTGAGAAAATCCGTAAATTATCATTTAATTTGAGTGAAAATATATCGTCGAAGAACGGCATTTATCTGGAAAAAGTAATAGTAAATACGGAAAAAAGTTAAGGTTGGAATTGAGTTATTTCTGTCTCGAGACACTAAGAGAAAGCGGGGTTTTCATGCATGAAAAAATCTGATTATTCTGATATTAAAGGGGCTAGTCATTCGATTTTTGAAAGTTTCAGTGAATAAGAAGAAAAATTGTGAAAAAAGGTGTACTGATATTTTTCTGTCTGAATTCAAAATCAACAGATTTCATTTTCAAAGTGGGCGGAGCTTATTTTGAAGTGCATCGGCTCTCGCGGGCTAATTGAATGAAAATTCGACGATTTTTTTAATCGAGTAAGCCTAATTCACCCAAATCGGAGAAATCTCCAATTACCCAAAATCCGTCGTAAAATTTGAACTCAAAAAGAACCGATATTAGTCTGGTGACAGCTGATTTGTCAGAATAAACGGAACTAAACGAGAATTAGTCAAGCCTCGAATTACCGACGTCTAGCCTTAAAATTATTGTTTTCAAGTAGCTCTCCCTCAAAAGGGAAATTGAGTCAGATAAGTTTGGGTGCACGCCTTCTCTCCAGTAGCAACATATTAGTTTTTGGGCGACCCAAAATGAAATTGAATTAATCAAAAGGTTCAAGAATCTAAATGAGTTTCCGAGAATATTTGATTCAGATTTTTCTGATGAAATGGTTTATTGCCAAATCAACAATTACAAAGAACATTCTTCTATTGACGTGTGATTATTTGAATTCGTAAAGTTGACTTTTAATCTAAATCTTGTAGCTTTCTTGTTTGCTTTCATTATACAAAATTAAACCTTCAGAATTTCTTCTTTTTTAACTTCCGGAACAAAGTACAAAATCCTTTTATTCAAATCAATTTTTAACAATTTTAGAACATGAGTATTTACTAAAAGTGATCAAGCTTGGAATGTATTTCAGTCCACATTTCCATTCTTGTGGTGTCACATTCTCCTGAACAACTTGTTTACATATTTTATCAATATAATCCACAGTTATCGTTTCAAGAACGACACCGTACACTTTCTGAATACACGCTTCTTGTTTTGCATCTCCAGTCAGAGTATTCGAGCTCTTACACGTGGAAAGTGTCTTTTTGGCATTGGAAACGAATGGATCAGATAGAGCTTGCACTGGTATACTCAATTCCAAGACAACTGAATCAACAGTTTCAGGATTAAGACAGTTGTTGGCTGAAAATCAGTTGGCTTCATTAATTTCTTAGGTTGCATACCATTTGAGTAAAGAGCCAATGCTTGTAGTGCTTTGTTACTCGAATTTTGAAGAACACACCTCTTTACAGCTGCATTGATAGCAGTGTTGTTATTCGGAGTGGCGTAGAATTGAGGTTCACAGCATTTTGCAATCTGGAATCAGAATAAGTCTTCGTACAGTAATCCAAAACGGGAAGACATTCAAAACACTTACCACAGCTAATTCCGCTGCTGTGTAGAAAGTAACTCCTAGCGTAGACGTCGCCAAAGTCATCACCGCATCTCGATTTGTGGCAAAACTAGGTTGGACTAAAAGTACTAATAAAATGAACATGAATACCGACATTTCTATATTAACTTAAAATTTACAAGCAGTTTTTATAGAGCGACTTGTTTTTCATTTTTTCTAAACGTTGGTCCCGGAAACAAATAACAGATTAATTGGGATCACAAAAAGTGTTCGTTTTCATGACGGATTAGGGAAACCAAAAAAAAAACATTTGTTAGAACGAAAAACATGTGAACTGGAACTTAACTGAAATTTTAAAAAAAAGCGTCATTCTATTAGGGTAAACAATTAAATTCGATTTTCTTGATTGCCGGATTCATTTGTAGAATTATGAATTAAGGAAGACGCAGATGCAGCAGACTCTCGGAGAAGTTTGACGGTTTTCACAAATAATTCTGAATTCCTTTCTGATTTTCAAAACTATTTTTTCGCTCACCCATCGTAGCTCTTCTATAATTCTTAATGATCAACAATGTGGGAAGTGGGTCAATCGCTGGGTATATGGCCACAGAAACGCTTATAAAAGCGCTCATATTACCCAGATCTATCTGGATTAACGGGCAAACGAAGACTATTGAACATGGGATATAGAGAAGAAGTAATGGAATTGCTGCTTGAATAACCAATGCTCGAAACAATTGACTTTGAAGTTTTTTTCGAAAAATTTCCATCTGACGATTTTTGAATTTTTCGGATTTTGAAATAGCAGCTCAAGCCGAAATAGATTACGGTAATGGATGAGGATCCCGAAAATTGAAAACTTTGAAAAGTATTTATTCAGGTACACTTACAATGACAAACCAAAGAACTGCCATTCCACCTGCCGCCCTCCAATTCATCTCATGGACCCCAGTTGCATCTTCCGGATAGTAGTAGGATCCAGTGTAGACTATGTCTTCCACAGATAATTCAAATAGATCCCAGATGTCTTTTCTGAAAAATATAGTATTGATGTGAATATGACCTGCTAGCTACTGTCCACTTTTTTGGCCCCAAAAGCTGTGGGTCGCACAGCTCACCTTATAAACTCGGTAAACGCCTTATCCTCTTCAAAAATGAAATGCATTGTTAGTCCCCAAACAATACCGTAAAAGATTGGGATAGAACATAGGCATAGCATTTTCCATCCTTTGAAATGTTTTTGGTTCGACCTGAAAATTTGGAATGGGTCATATGTTCGTCCGAAAAAAGAATCTTACCTATCCAAAGCCCCATAGCGATACATAAAATGAATTGCGAAAATGGAAACCGAGCATCCGTAGAAGCCACAGATCAGGCCTATAGAATCTTGATGGAAAATGGAAATAAAATTAGACTTACTGTTTAGAACTTTGTTGACTGATCTACTAAATAATGAGTTCTTAACATCAACGATGACAATGACTCGGGAAGTGTAGGAATGGACGTACTGTAATTTTGATGAATTGCTTAAGCGGTTCACAGATTAGTCAGCTCTGGGCGCCGCCGCCGATTTACAGTAACCCAATTGCTAGTAGGTCAACTCTTCACTCACCGGTTTTGTCAATGCTCCCAGAATCGTATACAAAATCTCGAACACACAAATATAAATCATCAAATATTTATAATTCCCAATCTTTTTCGGTGATTTATAAGTTATCATTATAATTAGATAAACATTTAAAACAATGGAAATGAAAGTACAAGTATCTTGAAGACTTTTGCAGAATAATGAAAACGGGCTTTTCAACATTTTAAAAATAATAGAGCTGATGAAGGTTTTAGATACTTTGTTTCGTAGAATCTAGCCGTGTCATTCTTGATGGCGTCAGTGATTCATAATTAGTGAGAAAAGAGAAGTATATAAATATTTTCTAGAAAAGGGTCGAAAAACAAAGTCAAATGATTTTTTTTTTTTTTTTTTTTTTTTTTTTTTTTTTTTTTTTTTTATTTTCTAGACAAGGGTTGAAAAACAAAGTCAAATGAAAAAAGACAAACATGAATGAATAAGAAATGAATAAGATCCTTGAAAAATACAGACGACAGGTGAAACAGAAAAAGCATTTTTATCTGGTTGTATTACTAATGGCTGCCGTTGTTGCCACGGAAGAATTCGTTTTCGTTGTTATCGCGCTTTTCTTGTTTCGGCAAACTCCACAGCTTAGAAATTCTGAAACAAGTTCAACTTTAAGAAATCCCCAATCTCAAACTGGTTACCAATAGTTGCCTTTTTATAATTTTTGATAATGAATATATTGGGAAGAGTATCGATAGCGGGGTAGACTGCAACAGAGACAGTGATAAATGCACTACTATTTCCAATGTTGATCTGGAGAAGTGGGCAGATGAAAACGATGGAGCATGGGATGTAGAGCATGATTAGAGGGATCATTGTCTGGAATCTCGAATTTTCTGTGCTGTTAGGAATCAAAGTAACTCTGATTTTTGACATCGAGAACATTTCTATCAGACAATGTATCAACAACTCTTCTACTATGACTAATCTAATTAGTTCTAAAAATAGAGGTAGAGAAGAAACTAGAATACTCACCTGCCAAACTAACGCTTTGAATAGTTGTTGTTGTAATCCTTGTGTGAAACTTGAGGTTGTGTGACTGAACAACGTCTTCATTGTTTTATAACATCGGAATCCGAAGTACATGACCGTCAGGAATGATGAGCCCTGGAAAAAATTTTTTGAGTCAGAAGATTTCTTAAATTTGTTTAAATTCACACTAAAAAGTTCAGCTAATTGTTTCCCTCTCACTCACAATCACAAACCACAAAACGAGCATTCCGAAAAGTGCCAACGCCTCGACGTCACCCAATCCATTCTTATCTTCTGGGTAGTAGTACGGACCCGTGTAAACAATGTCTTCCACTTTAAGTTCAAAATAATCCCAAATGTCTTTTCTAAATAGGGCTTTTTTTTAGTCTAAAGAAATAATTAGAAACCTGATAAGTTCTGTGAATCCTTGGTCTTCAGGGAAAATGAAAAAGATTGTGAGTCCCCAGATGATTCCGTAGAATATTGGGATTAGACACCAAAGAATGAACTTCCAACCTTCGAAAAGAGTTCGACGTGCTCTATAAATACAGGTTAAGGTAAGACCTTTTATTAGAGACTTACTTATCCAAAGATCCATATCTGTACATGAAATGAATCGCCAGAATTGTGACAGAACATCCATAGAATCCACAGATACAACTATTCAGAATCTTGGTGACGTCACGACCAAACCATGAGCTTTTGGCGTCTACGATCACGATTACACGGGAAGCATAGGAATGAACAAACTGGAAAGTGAACTGTTTTGTAGGATAGCAGTCCATGACTTACCGGCTTGGTTACGGTAGCCAAGGTGGCGTAGAAAATTTCAAAAATCGAAATGTAAAGCATCAAGTACTTGTATTTTCCGATTTTCTTTGGAGACTTAGTTATGATCAAATAGATCATGAATGAGTTAAGAACGAATGTCAAACAGACACAAACGTCTTGAAGATAACCACAGAATAGAGACCAACCGCTTTGAAGCATTTTTCGAAATGAAGTGATGTCTGTGAAGTAGAATTGTTATAACAAGAGTAAAAGGAATTGGGCGGAAGAAGAAGTAAATTATGATTTTAGATAAACCCATGGGATCTTAACGACGTCTACAGACTGGATAGAGCTGTCTGAGGGCCAATGCATTTTATTGATGAAACTGACATTTGAAGGGCAAAGAAAGGATAACGGATCTTGTTAGAGTTCATGAAAGATATTACTAATTTTTAGAATTGTAAAAAATTTAGAAGCTCAGGAAAAAGGACGAAGCAAATGACGCTAATCTCAATATCACGAGTAGCCTACAAGACGGAACTGGCTGATGTCTTTTGAATAAAAGTCTCAACTAATTATAGCTTTTAAAAATCAAAAAATCTTTTAAAGTATACCCATGCGACTCGGTATCAGCTGAAAATTGATATTTATAAAATAACATTTGGAATCAAAGAATCAAAATTGGCTATGAACTAAGAATGAGTAACGAAAAAAAAAGGAAGTTATGCAGAAAAACTACTTCAAAATTTGATTATGTGAACTTGTCTGATCAAGGAAATGAAGGAAATAAAACATTCTAGTTTCGTTTCTAGTTTATTCTAATAATTTGATCCATTGGGGGCTCATTGGAAAGGAGGAGTTCTCATTAGAAAAGTTTGTTTTGATGATGGTGGAGTGGATTCAGGTTGGATCTGTCTTCCTGAAAAGTCTTCGAAACGTAAGGTTGGCAAATATCGGGGTGGTCTCTCGGTATCATCGGTGTTTTCATCTAGTAGACTATCTGGTTTATGGTACTGCAACTCTGCCAACATACGTAACTTCTTCCAAAAAAGAAGATTCTTAGAATCGCCATCTGAAAACATCCACCCTGTCCAGTTTTGCAAGCTTCTTTGTTTCTTTAAACTCCCCTCAAATCGATTCATCATGTCTCATGACTTCATATTCTCTAAACATCTGCATTAAATCCCTTCAATCTCCTAAAAACCGCCCAAACAGGTGAAACCATGTTATGCTCACCCACACATTTCCCTATCCATAATCATTTACAAAGAGAAATGCTGCCAACTCTCCAAGCGTCCGCCACTTTTATTCTCGAAATGATCACAGTTTTAGGAGCGATGGCCATTTCCGGGTTCGCCGAGAAACGGTTTTTGTGTGCGCCGAAAATGCTTTTTGTTTTTCAGCAGGTATTTGAAATGAGATGAGTTTAGTAAAAATGTGGTTTTGTAGATGTTTATGATGATTTATATAATTTTCTTTCTCAACTATTTTAGCTTGGATCGGGAGGATGACGAGGAAGTGGCGGTGAGTTATTTTGAAGCTTTTCTAAAAAAATAATTTCAACAGGAAAAAAATAAAATATTATTTGTTTACAATTTCCTTGCATCTTATTTTTTGTCTGAAGAATCGTTTAACAGACCAATTTTGTCTTACAAGTTCCAAAATCCATGTATAAAAGCCCTAGTTGAAATCTCTCCCTCACTTCTTAACTTCCCCATTTCTCTTTAAGCTTCACCTGCTATCAGAGCCTGAAAATCATCAAAAATGATCAGTTTTCTTGACGTCAAACAAGCGAATAAATACTTAATAGACTTTCGAAAATAGTACAAACGGATTAAGTTGGAAATCCGTGATAACTGGTCATCAATGGACCTTATACGCGCGTTTCGTGCGTGTGTACGACGTGTGTCATAGAGTCTGGAAAGGTTGAAAATACTGAAAATAGTCTAGAAGTTGTAATGTGTTTTGATCAAAAATAAATGGTACTCGAGAACAAATTTTTTTAAAAAACTAGATCCCTGGAATGTTCCAGAAACCACTAACTTAATTTCAGCGTCTAATATGCCTATTCGAAGTTTTCGCCACACTATTCATCAATATAATTTTCCTATCAATGCTTCACCTAACCGCAGTGGAATCTGGACTATCATTCCTCGCAGTCACCTTCTTCCTCCTCGCTGCCTTCTTCCTCTTTGCTCTAATCAGTATTTGTCAATGGATCATCGAAGACCCGTTAGCCCTTCTAGCAAGTAAACTATTCAGTTATCAATTGGTTCAAGTATTCCTTTTCCTCTTCTGCACTCTTTGTGCTATCCGATTAACAGTTCGTCAGGATACCGAAAAAAAGAAACCACTTTGCAGCTTTTTTCCTTATTATCTTTTTACCGTGAGTAAGAAGGAAACTCGTTAGGATAATTAGTTTTTTTGAAAATGTCATCTTGCAGTATTGGTCAGTAGTTTTGTTCATTATTGCTCCCAAAACTCTTTTTGTATGTGCAGTTTTGATGAAAGAAGACGAAAAACCACTTTCGTCATCCTATAGACTTTTCCTTTTTGTCACACCAATTTATAATTTCTTCTTTGTAATTCTCATTAATTGGAATGATCCGGAAAGAAGAACAGAACTGAAAAAATCCATTGGTTTGTTAGCTTTATTTGTAATTCCTTTGAAAAAAGTTTCAGAACGAGCACTTCGTGGGATCAAGACCGGTCCAATTCCACGAATAAATGTTCAGGAGCCAACGAGCAGTTCGGCAATTCAGTCGAGAACTCATATTGCACTAAACCTGATGAGAAATCCAATGAACTCGTTTAATAAGTTACAAAGACAATCACAAACCGCTAATCAGGAAATGTAAGTTGCTTTTTTTGTAAAATATCGGATGAACTTTATTTCAGACCTCCTCAATACAACCTTCGCGTTCCCAGAGATCATAATTATGTGGTGGCTAATGAAGAAGAGCAAACTGGTCAGGTGGCGACTCCTCGAGATATTTTGAGTTCAAGGAATACAGAAGAGAGAGGGTTTATGACTGTGGCTATGTTGAGAAGGTATCTAACTCTTTTGTTGGGTTTAGAGCCTGTGATTCCCTTGAGCAAAGGAACACTAATGGGGCACGATGTCCAAGCTTACAAGAATACAACAGTCTGTGGCACATGTGCCGAAAAAATTCATTTTCAATTTCTATTCCAATGAGGGACAATTTTCAAACCCAACTCATCCTTGTTCTCTGTCTGAAATTTTAAAAAACACAAGGCTGAATAATTATATCTAGATCTTTAGATCAAAACAACCTCCCCGGTGAGACCTTTCCTGTTTTTCAGAGCCTCTCAAATATCTCAACGATTCCAAAATCTCACATCTCGATCCGATGCGTCACGTACACCCTCACAATCTGCTCGATCAACGACATCTAATAAAATAGAATCTTCTATTAGTGATGAGGTCCACCTCCTAAGCTTAGAAACCTTTCAAAAAACTTGAACTCATTACAGACCCCACCACAACCATTGGATGTCTCTCATCTTCTTGGATTCTTCATCGCCTCGCCGACGTCTTCGGTGGCAATGACGATTCCGATGAGGAATAAGAGAGCTGTGGAGAGAATTCGTCAGGTTTTGCATCATGAGGAAGATGATTCGACGCCGCAGAATTCTTTAGCTTAGTTGATGAATGTGGGAATATTGAACCTTTTTCTTTTTATAGACCTTTTTCTGGGATTTATGAATAATTTTTTGAAATATATTTTTTTTCTGAGGAAGAGAAATTAGAGTGTCTAGTTGTCTAATTCCATGTTCCTGTTCTATACATCAGATTTCACATTAACCAATCTAGTGTGGGTGGAAGATAATCCGACTAGAGCAAAATGTCTTTTCTTTGACATTTATAAGAATGAATAGAAATTGATGAGATTTTGGAGTCAGGTGATTCGAGAATAGGATTCTGGAATGGGTTTGGAGAATGAGGGGGGATTAGGGAATGGGTTGAGATACAATTCGAGGAATACGTGCAAGATTTGTCATTAATAGATCAAAAGATCTAGGGTTTAAAATGATGGAAGCTTCTAGAATGTTGATATTGAATTTAGATTGGCATATCTCAGTTCGCAAGAAAGAAATCAAAAAAGTGTCAACTAATGAAATGTAGCCCATAATAAGGGCTACATTTTGTTAGTTGACAACTTTTTAGTATCTCTTACGGGAACTGAGATATGAGCTTTTGAACATAACTCTATTCTATATTCCCGGATTAAAAAAAACATTTTGAAGCTTTGTTCTTATATTGAAGAATTAATCAATTTGGACTCACTAATACAGGATTTGACAAAGTATTTTGTTTGCTCTTCTAATAAAACTCTTTCAAAGACCATCTCATTTTTCGATGAAACATCATGAAAACATTTTGAGTCAAGTGTTCAAGTACTTCAGTCCTCTTCTTTTTCTAAAGAACTGTGATCATCTTCTGAGTCAACTCTCTCTAGAAAAAACTAATATCCGTTTGTAAAGTGTCTTATCAGAACATCATAAGCGACCATCAAGAAAACATATTTTCTCTTATTGCTAATAAGTCATCTAAAATACCACCTCCTCTTTTTTCTCGTGTTAATATAAGATTAGAATGAAAAACACAAATAATAAACTTTATTCTCTCTTTCTGGAATTTTCTCTCTCGGCATCAATTTTATTTGAAAAAAACAATTAGAAAAGTCCAGTGAATGGACGTTGACGACCGCCTTCCTCGCGAAGAGTGAACATTGGATTATGGTATGGGAATCGATTCATGAACGATTTCATCATTGGACGTCCCGATTTTTCTGAAACTTTTTTTCTTTATGAGGGGATCCTGGATGAATCCAATCCAAAACTCACGGAGCCGGAAAAACGATTCCTCATTCGACGATTGTGCCAGGGTCGGCGAGACGATGGTGAACAACAGGAAGATGAGAGAGAAGAGAAGAGGCTGGAAGAGGAAAAAACATAAAGAATAAGAAAAAAATAATTGTGTGTGTATGTGGTGGGGGCAGGAACACAGTGATTATTAGTTAGTCAGGCGAGAATAATAAGGCGAGGAGGTTCGAAGATTGGTTCCAAGGATTCTAAGGGGCCCGTGGTAATGGAGAAAACAAGAGATGACGTGAGTGACATGTCATTCGGTATTCTATTACTATCAAAATTTTGGGTGGGTTCCAAGGAATTTGGGATAGCTATACAGATCCTAAGCCGGACATTTTGGAACTAATTTTTTTTTAGTAAGTCATTCATTGACCAAGTACCCAAAATCTCTAAACTTTTCGAATCCTGCTAGCCTGTTAGCTAACATGTCCTGATTCCAAAACCCCCTATCTTGTATAGTTCCAAAACCCTAAAGTTCTAAACCGTCCCAGTTACCAAAAAACCCCCCTAAGGCCTAAGGATTCCCAAAACTTACCAACTTGAAGAACTGCATGTTTCAGGGCAGGTGCAAAATCAACCACACAGATGTCGAATAGAGCAGAAATGGACGAGATAGAGTGAGCACCCTCTCGACTCACCCCCATAAAGCTCCGCCCATTCTTGCTCCACCCCCCTCTTGTGCTCTTTTTATGGAGATGTTCTCGGGTGATAAGAGATTGAAATTGGGTGATTTTGGGGTTGAGTGGGAGGAGAAATCTCGTGGTGTCAAGTGACTCTAAATGATAGGGAGTCACGTAATTACATCTTTCGCTGTACAAGGTTTTGTAGATCATTATGATTCACGTAATTACATCTGTAATCGCGCTCTACTGTACTGCCTCATTTCGCTGCTTACATTCAAATCCGTTGGCTGAGTAAACGCAAAAAATATCGTTTTCTTTCCTATTTTTTACGTTTGGTACTCAGCCAACTGAAATAAATGTAAGCAGCGAAAAATAGCAGTAAATAAGAGCGCGCGTACAGCTTGAATTCCACTTTTTTCCTCATTTCAGATGAATTTGAATCCAGTCAACATGATTCACATTTCAATAATAAAATAATTATTTTCCAATTACAATAAAACCCAGAAATCGAGGACATTCTTCAAAGAATCATCTGAAAAAACAAGCCGATTGTACTCTTCATGGTCAAGGAACTCGATTTCTTATTCTCCCATTTTCTTATGACCTAGACGATGTAGAAGTGTCTCTCCGGATATTAGATCCGGAAGTTTTCAAGATCTGGACGTCATTTTGACTTCTAATCTACGTCAATTAATTTTGAACCAAAATCGGATTATCGCAAAGAACTGTTTCAACTGGTTTGCAACCGATACACTCGATAATATCGTTTTGATCCCTTGTTCATCCATTTTTCATTCAATTTTTTAGCCTCGATGCGGTACTATTCTCTTTTATTGATGTTTTTGTTTCTGACAAGTTGTCTTGGAGACACTGGATTTCCGATTCAAACTCTTGTTAGCTGTGGAATATCACAGGCTACAATAGATGGGGTTCAAGGCGTTATTAATGATCATTCAGTAATTATTAACTTCTGAGAATAGATAAAGAATAGGCTTTCAGTCAATGATTCAACTTGCAAAGACGGACAAACGAACTAGAAAGACAGAAGTGGATTCGATGAAAGCCGATATCGACTTCTATTTGGAAGAACACGCAACTGAAGACGATAAGGTTTCTCTCTATTATTTCAGCTTACTTCCAAGTGTTTTTTTTTTCAGACTAAATGGATCAATTGTGTGACAAAAAACTCATCTGTATAACTGTTTCTGATGAATAAATAATTGAACACTTGTTAAGCATAACGCTTTTATTTATAACAGCAACGTAACAAACGTCATTTAAGCCTCAGTCTTTTGGACCTTAGCCTTCTTGATTTGGGAGCGGACGATGGCGGCGGCACGACGTTGAGCAAGTTTGTTGAACTTGTTGAATCCGGTGTTCTTGGCCAAAGCGCGGACTGAGGAGACTGGGGTCTTGGTCAAGGTAGAGGTGGTGACGGCCTTGGCTGGTCTTCCCTCTGGAAAAATATGAATTTAATTTTTAAACAGTAAAAAAAACTTACTCTCGTTCTTGGTGGAGACAACGACTCCCTTGGCTCCGGCGCTGACGTCAATAGCGTGCTTGTTGGCGAGTCCACTGTATTTTGGGCTGTTAACCTTCTTGAGGTTGAACTTCTCAGTGGAGAATCGCTTTCCGATTCCGCGCTGGGTTCTGAGGAAAGCGTTGTTGTTGCGGATGACTTGCCACACGAGAGCGTCGGACATTTTACCTTTAAGAACAAAATAAAAATGGAGAAAATTAATTGAAAAAAACGGGAGGCGCTATATGAGTTGGGGGGGGGGGGGGGGGGGCCACCAAATTTTTTCACTGGGAAGCCAAGGGGAGACTACGGGGAGCTAAATTAGCTAATAGACAATTGAAATAAGTAATTATAGAAGCTTTTCCCGGCAATTAAAATTACTTTCAAACTACCCGATTTTAAGGTGTCCCCTTGTCTGTGGCATTGAATTTTGGCCGGGCAGCCGCCAAAATGTACTCAAATTTCGAAAAACATATTGAGAAAGAAATGAATTCTAATTTAACTTAATACGCTAGACAATGTGACACCTAAAAACAGGGTGCTAAGAAGCCACTTCCAACAGCTCTTTCAGTGAAAAAATCTGGTGGCCCCCCCCCCCAACTCATATAGCGCCAAACGGGATTTGACACGATACCGATAGAAGCATCAAAAATCGATAAAATTGAAATTTTTACCTAAATTGTTCAAAATTTCATGATCGAAATAGATAAAAACTACGAAAAAGCATACATAGCCCTTCATAAACCACTCATGATTTCATAAACGCTCAAAATTCTACAAAAAACACTGAAAAAGCATAGTAAAAGCAGGAAAAAAGAAAAGAAATTAAAAATGAAATTCTGACAGCTGGCCTAAAAATTCGCCGCAAACGCGCTCCATTGCGAAAAAGCGTTAGAGCGGAGTGTCGTTGTCGTGCGATGTTTATCGTAAATCGACACAAGCTTTATTTTTTTTTGCTTTTTTAATAACTTTAATCAAATGTCCACTTTTTCGTTGTTTTTTATTCAAAAACAGGATAATTTCTATCATTTATTCTAATTTAGAAGTCATGTTGGGTTTAACGGTGCGAAACCTCGCCTCTCGAACGGCTGGATCATCTCGCTCATTTCTCTCAACTTCAGCAGTACAAAAAACCGAAAAACTCTGGGAAAATCCATGGAAATACGCTCTTCCAGAAAAAAGTAAGTCATAATTGAACTATAATTTGAATTTTTAGTCATTATAATTTCCAGCAAAAACCCTTGCCACCGTTGAAGAAGTTCCCGTCGACTGGTCATACGTGGAAAGGCTAATGCCAATCGAAATCGTTCCGGACGTTCCAAAACACGAGAGTTACCCGACTCCAAGTGGATGGACACCGCCGACAGGTATTTCAAAATTCAAATAAAGGAATTTCGCAATTATTTACAGAGGCCGGAAAGACTCATTCATACTTTGTCCGCCGTCGCCCAGATCATCTTCTTCCGTTGTATTTGGAGAGGAAAAGAGATTTATTAAATGAGAAAACTCTAGATTTTGAATATGTTGAACTGGTGACAGTTAGAAATGTTGATGGAGATGTTTTTGTGAGTTTTTTCTTCATATTCCTTTTTAATTTTTCAAATTCTTTTAGGAATGTGAACAAGACCTTCGTAATTATCTCGAAGAACAACTCGGACACCCAGTAGCAAGCCACGTGGACGAATTGAAAGGTCGAATCAAGGTGAAAGGAGCACCGCGAGCACTCATTGAACAATTTTTCTACAGCAAGGGATTCTAGTTTTTTTTTTTGTTTAAAATATCTTTTTTTAGCTCTTTTAGATCGTTGTTGTGTATTTATTGTTGAAAAATGAACTGAAAACTTCTTATTGCCTCATCATTATCAATATATAAACCGGTTCTTCTCCGACCATTTTTTTTCTATTTTTTGTTCGATTTCACAGTCATTCCCTGTTACGAAATGCCCAAATTTTTCTCTTTTAGAATGCCCTCATCGATTTGTTGCACGAATTGTCGGACGAAATATTCATTGTTGAATCGAGAAGTTTGTTTTTTTTTTTTTGAAAATTGAATTAATTTTTATATGAATCGAAATTTCATGAATAAATTCAGGCGGGATGTTCAAATTGTGCTCTCTCGTTCTGCAAAAAATGTCTAAGCCACCGGGCGATTATTCCGACGCTCTCGGATCAGCCAATGATCGTCTGCAATAATTGTTATCAGAAATTGGAGTCGGCGAAGATAAAACCGAATGCAACTGTAATTTTTTTCTCGAAAAAGCTGAAAATTTCCTTATTTTTTATAGATAACTTCCTGTCCTCTTCCGAATTCTCAAGCTGGTCCAAAGAATTGGTGGGGCGAAGGATTACCGCCTCCTTCTTTTAGGAATACTTATGGAAATCAGAATAGAGCGACGACTTCGACACAGAATAGGCCTGGACCTCCAGTACAGCAACAGCAGGTAACAAAAATGAATTCTGATTTTTCGCATCATAATTTCAAAAGTTTCCAGCAACCCTTCCCAATTGACGACTTAGAACAACGACGAGCAAAACTTCGAGAAGACATTGCACCGCCCGTCGAGCCGTTGAGTATTTCGGAAATTGAGGAAAGGCTCGCTAAGCTACGAGAGTGTGACGTGGAATTGATTCGGAATCCGAGAAGTGTAAGCGATAATTTTGTTTCCTTATATTCATAAAAATATTGTAGTGGATGAAATCATCGTCCAACGAAACACCAGCCATCAACGCGAATAATCCGGCAGAGCTGATGAGGATAGCCGAAGATAGAGCAAGAATTGAGCAGAAGGAGGAGGAAATGGAGGCAAAGGATTGGGAGGAGTTGGAAGCGAGAAGAAGAAGGATATTTGAAGAGGAAGAGAAGAAGGAAGAGGAAACGGCTATCAGAGAATCGATGGTTTCCGGAAATACAGAGTTTAGTGAGGCGACGAAAGAGGAAATGAATGAGATTAATGAGTGAGTTTAGAGAGATGAAAGATAATTCTAAAATTCCAATTTCCAGCTTGCTAGTAGACGCCGAAAAGCGAGTAGCAGAGACTAAGAAACAAGAAGAGCACGATGCGGCCGAGTTAAGAACTGTGATGAAAGCTACCCGTCAGAAATCTCTCGATGCAATTCAATGGAACGAGAAAGTCGCTAAAGAACTCAGCGGATTCTGGAATTCTCGAACTCGAATTGACACATCTGAAGAAGAGGAGGAAGAAGATAAAGTGTCCTTGGATGGAGAGATAATCAAAAAGCTCCTTCATGAAGCGGATATGTCTCGAGAGCGACGGAAAGCTGAAGAAGCCAGTGTGGAGCCACCGAAAACCGAAGAAACGAGTTCTCCATCGCCAAAGAAAAAGGGGTTCTTTGGGAAACTTTTTAGAAAAGATTCGAAACACTAACTGAAATTCATGTGATATATATTTAAAAAAAATAGAGCTTATAAATGTATTTATCAATTTGTTTGACGCCCGAGACCTTTTTTTATACAATTCCCCTAGTTATTAGAATATCCTCCATCAACTGGCAAAGCGGATCCGGTGGTCATTGAAGAAGCATCCGAGAGAAGGAACAAAACGGCATTGACGACCTCATCCACCTCGGCGAATCTCTTCATCGGCATTCGATCCAACACTTTCTTCTTCTTTTCAGGATCACTCCAATTCTGAAAAAACCAAAAATCTTGAAGGATTACTGTAGTTTCCAATCTTACATCTCTTCCCATATCAGTCATCACAACTGTAGGATTCACACTATTTACTCGAATATTCTGGGATCCCAATTCATTTGCCAAACACTTGGTGACCATATCAAGCGCCGCTTTAGAGGCACAGTATACTGTATGGTTATCCAATGGTCGGATGGCGGCTTGAGATGAGAGATTAACGATTGATCCTTTGATTTGTCGATCCACGAAATTCTTGGCAACGAGTTGAGCGATGAGGATTGGTCCGCGGACATTTACAGCAAAAGTTCTGGACAAAAAATAACGTAAAACCTCTTTTAGTATTGCCCCTCTAATAGAATTGCTCCCTTGTAGTGCCCTTCTAATAGAGTTTACCTATCAATTGATTGTTGAGTAATTTGTCCAATCGCATGATTCGTAGCAATTCCAGCGTTATTAACAAGTCCGTGAATTGGGAAATATGGAACGATCAATTTAAAAAGGATCTCTTCGTTTGCACTAACATCTCCGACAATTGGGATAATGGAATGTCTCTGAAAATTAGGTGGGATTGAAGAGAATCGGTTTCTCCTCACTCACAAAAATCTTGGATTCCTTGACGAGACTCAACAAATTCACCTCGCTTCTCGCGAAAGCGATAACCTGCGCTCCAGACTTGGCCAACGCGAGACAGATCTCTTTTCCGATTCCTGCAAAATGATGTCTGATCTATATTTCTATTTTTATCCGTCCCCTTAAAAAGTCCGATCTTCTTGGTCATTTTGATCAGATAGGAGGGAGAGAAGGAGGAAATTGATAAAACTTGTGACCAAAGACTAGTGTTGTCATATTACACAGTATGAATTGGATTCATTCAGATGACTATCATCGGACCGGAAGTCATTGAATTTTTCGAATTTTTCAACGACACCAAAAACAGTGGCATTAAAGATAGGAGAAAGAGGATATCTCAGTTCGGAATAGAGATAGAAAAAAGTTGTCAACTAAGAAAGTGTTTAGCTTGTAAAGAACTGTATTTAGTTAGTTGACACTTTTTGCTATCTTTATAGGAAGCAGAGATATACTACTTTGAAGATGGAGTATAGTTTTGGTGCAAGATTTTACTGTACTTCTCGAATTAAAACTTCCGACACCCTTTTTAGGTTATAGAGGAGAAGGTGCAGAGAAGCGAGAGTGTCTAACTGTCTGCGTCTCCATTTCTAGAACAAGAGCAGAAAGCTTATGGATCCCAAAATAAAATCCCTGCCTCAAACTATCCTAATTCCTTACCTTGACTGGCTCCAGTAACAAGAATACGTCTATCAGTAAAATCATAATTGGACGGCATTTTCTAATGATATGAATATCAGAAAGAATGTTTCTCTCTCTCTTCCCCCCAACCACCCATCAACTTTTATATACGACTATTTTTGTTATCAATGTCATATCTCTAACCACCTGCGCTTGTTTCGATCTGTGTGTATTGATGATCGAATAGAGAAGAAAAATGGGGGTTTCTATTTTGAGATGCGTATTGAATAGGCAAGAAGGGCTTGCAACAGAAACACGTCATTGAGAAGCGTCGCTGAGAAAAGTGGTGATTCGAACCGATATAGCTTATAGGGACCGGAAGTGACAAGTCGGAAATCGATCGCGGAAGGCGGAAGTCGGAATTCGGAGAACTACTCTCTCTGAAAATTACTCTGAAAAAAACCAAGCGCTCTTTTTTATTTTCATAGTCAAACCCCAAACATCTAAGCCACACTCTCTCCGCACAAAAACAGCCCCCAAAATCACAAGACATTCCACATAAGAACAGCTGAAAATTACACCCTTCAATCACCATGACAACCCAATGCACCTGTCCATGATTAGAAAAAAAACTGGCTCTCGAAAACACTTCACTCTTCAATTCTTTCCAAAAGAGTGTTTCGATCATGTCGATGGACCTGGACCCAGTTCCAGGTCTTCCCCTTTTAACTACTCTCTACTGTAACTCGACTACAGTGAAGAAGAAGACTACGGTCAAGTGCGCGTTTCCTGATGAGCTCTATACCAAGAAGGCGTTCTACGGTGGCCCAATTGGTGCTGGAGTGGGAGTCGTTGAAATCGCGATCATCGCCGTTTTCATTCTTCTTTGCTTCAAAATCAAGCATGACGTCACCAAAACCTTCCTTGCTATTGTCTACATGCCACTTGGACTCTCATCAGTCTTCAAGGTTGCTTTGGCTGTTTACAGTATCCTTCAGGGAGCTTATGGTTGGTGGTACATGACCTTCTTGATGTTCTTCAATTGGCTGTACACCACTGCCGTCGTCTCAACTGGAATTGGTTCGGTGATCTACTTGGCTGCTCTGATTGTGATTGCGAGGAAACGACAGAACTTCAATCCTTGTGACTCATGGTAGGCTAGGATTACTGTAGTTATCTATAGCTTGATTTCAGGACATCCTACTCCGCTGTTCTCTTCTTTGCCGCTCTCATCTCTGGATCCTACCATTTCGTCTCGTACCAATGGAATCAACTTCCCGGAGGCTCCTTGTGGTTCACCTACGTCATCTCAACCATTGGAATTGTTGCCGAGCTTTTGGTGGTAAGAAGGAATAAGCCTAACAATACTAAACAGCGACTTGCAGTGCATCTGTGTTGGTCTTCTATGCAAACCAAAATCATTTGGTTCCAACGTGGAAGTTTTGACTGGTGATCCTGTTGTGGATGATGGCCGGACTCGTCTTGCCTTCGGAGCTCTTGCAGTGATCGTGATGAATGTCCCAATGTGGTTTGAAATCTGTAAGTTCTCCCTTGACAGCTAATCCAATTCCTGAAAACTTTTCCAGATGTGAAAGTAATCGAGCTGTTCACTCCGTATCTCTGGGATTCAGAAGAGCAAAAAACCATCTACTACACAGCTCAATCCAAAATGCTTTTGACCTTCGACACCATCCGTCTCTTCCTCTCCCTCCCCATGCTGATCCCTCTCTTTATAACTGTCACTGGAAGATTCGCCATCGGACTCTGGATCAAGCGCAAGCCACATCCAACTACAGCCAACGCTAACAAGGTGTTTGTGGCAAGTCAAGTTCAGCCATTGCTCATGGATACCGGAGAGAAGAAAACACCACCTCCACCGACTCCTCCGACTGTTGATCATACCATTCAATCTGCTCCAATCGCTCAACAACCACCACTCGTCCCAATTCCTCATCAAGTTCCAATTCCTCATCAACCAACTGCTCCACCAATGTATCCAGGAATCGGATTCGCTCCAGGAATGTTGCAATTGCCGCATAACATGCAGACAACGATCGTCTACACTCCTCAAATGGCTTTTGAGAATGGACAAGTGCATACTTAAATCATTCAGATGGTTTTCATGAATTTTACTTCTGTTTGATCTCAAATGTGTTGAATAAATTCTCTGTTAACAAAAAACTGAAATGCTTCTTCTTTTCTATTTCCTTGTTACTTCCGTAACCATCTCATTTTCTAAAAGTGCTTCTCAGAAAGGTCAAAAGCGGAAAAAACGAGAAAAGTACACACACCCATAGACTGTGATCCGTTTACATTTACTTTTGCTAACTGTTGCAACACGCTGGCACCGAGGCTAACCTAGCGGTTTTCCTCACCTCCGCGTTGTTGATAAACAAAGAGGTGGAGAGTGCATAATGGTCACCCGCGTACTTCCTTAACGTACAAGAAAACGAGAAGGAAAACGAAAGTAAGAGAAGTGAAAGGAGCAAACAATGGACGCGCCAGTCGCGGCCGCGGCCATGGCTCTCTCAAGTACAGTGGATTACTGTCCAATTTCACCTTTAGGGTGGACGACGCCCCTCCTCAACGGGCGGAGATAGGCGGTGACGTAACACGCGGTGTCCGCGCGGAGTTTGGAAATTTGTCTAGGTGTGTGTGGGGGGTCAGGGCGTGACCTCACGAAGATCGCCCAGTCTCTTCTCCCTGAACATATCGCACAGTCTGCGTGGCTGCACGACGAGCTCCGTGAAGAATGAGCACGACGACGCCACTACATGCTTCTTCAGCCTTCTCTTCCGGAACAACCGGACCAGGAGGCGGAGCTCAACAAGCTCTTCAACATTGTGCCTATCATCTTGGAGCATCGGTTGGCAGTAGTAGTGGTTCAGGATTGAACAATAATTCGATTAATGTTCTCAATAATAATAATAATCCGATGGGAATGTCACCAGCCGGAACTTCAAATGGATCTAACTTGATCAATGGACAGCAAAGGTGAGTCTTTTGATTTTTGTTTTAATTTTTTTTTATTTTTTGAAAATTATAATCTAGAATCCTCTTTAATTCTAGGGTCAAAGCTACCTCTATAGATCCTGGGTCTCCTTAATTTGTGGGCTTAACAGAGTTACTAAATTCTTATAAACTTTTCTAAAAATAGTCTAAGCCTTGGTCACTAAACACACTTTATAAATAGGTACTTTCCATTAGAGCGTTAGACTAAAGTCAAACCCTTTCGGCAGTATCAGAAGTTTGACCCCTGCTTAAAACGCTGCATCCTAGTACCTAACAGGGATACAAAAAAGTTGTGAACTTAGAAAATGATAAAATTATAATGAATCAGATTCCATTTATTGAAAACTTTTCGATGTTTTCCACTGTGAACCGGGATGATTTTCTCAAATAATATATTTTCTTGAAGTAAGATTATCTTGGGATTCTAAATACAGTAATCTATTTTTCAACTTCATGACAATTCAAAATACCTGGAATCTTAAGACTTTTTCAATTCTTTATACTTTTAAGTCCAGATCGCTTTCTGGAACTTTGAAACTTCTCTACAGTACCCCTCGTCTGTAGTACTTCCGTTCCACACGAACTTCATTAAAAGTACAAGCCTCCCCAAATACTTTCTCCCGGATATCTTACAAAAATTTTCGAAATCTAACCAGTTCCTAAACAAACATTCCCTCTTTTGGGGGGTCATCAAGTTTGACCAACTCCTTTCACCTCATTCTCTACGCGAAGGTTCCGCGCGGAACCGTCTCCGCCGGCTCCTCGATTTCTTTTTCCGCGCGGACGCTGCTTTGACGTCACATGTTTGATGAAATGAGAGATGATGAATATCTCAGAGTCTGTATATTTAAAAGTAAATACGGTTTTCGCATATATATGTGAATGAGAGTGAGAGTGACCAGCGAGGTTTTGAAGAGTTCACATATGGGAATGAGGGAGCAGAGGGTGGAGGTGAAAAGATGGAATTTACATATTGCGCAAGAGCAAATAGGATGGAAATAAGTGTTGAAAAATTGGAGAAGACTGGGAATAGTTAGGCTCCTTAGGAAAGTTAGAGACCACTTGGTTCCATTAATGGTTAAGCTTAGAGTTTGGTAGAAGGAGGCCATCATGGCTCTGAAGAACTGTAATAGCCAAAATCCTAGGATCCCTATTTTCTTAGCTACCATTAACTCAAGCAATTTAAAACTCCCTCTGATATAAGGGCATAAAGTTTGTAGTCTGAACACCCTTCTCATGATTCCCATTTTCCCCCAAAAAGTTCTAAACCTACTCGAAACACGCTGAATACAAAAGCAAACAGTTTTCGGCCAGTGTGAGCGCCTAAGAAAATTAACATATTGCGTCACAGTCTATACAAACAATTCCTTCTTTAGGTCAACGCGTGGAGCATCGAAACTACGAAGGGATCAGATCAATGCAGAAATTCAAAAGATTCGAGACCTCCTCCCATTATCTGATCTTATCAAGGATCGACTCTTCCAGTTACAAGTTCTCTCATTGGGATGTATATTTATAAGAAAGCATCGATATCAACAAACGATTCTTCAACCACAAATGCAAATGATGCAGATGCAAATGACACCTCCGATGCCACGTGGAATCGATATTTGTAAAGCGCTACGTGGATTCATGTTGATGGTCACTCGAAGTGGAAAAATACTTCATGTATCAGACAACGCCAGTGAATATTTGGGACATTCAGTTGAAGAAATCATGTGTCAAGGTGACACAATTTATGATTTGGTTGATTTAAAGGATCATGGTGCTGTGCAAGCAGAACTGGCAAGTGGGCCACCAGGAGCCGCTAGTTTTCCAGAGGAAAGAGTATTCATATGTCGTCTGAATCTAGCAAGAACTGCGAAGCGACAGTTACATTATCATAAGGTGAATAATCAATTCACCTGCTCTTCTAACAGAGTTATTTCAGTTTGTGTTGTTCCAAGGTCGATATATCCAACCAGCTGAATTCTACCAGCAACTAAACTCGCAAAGCTCTCAACTCGACTGTGATCAGCCTGTATTCTCTGCCTACTGTCAGCCTCTTATCAATCCAGAAAATGCGGAGAGCTTATCAACAGGGAATACACACGTCTTCTGTACTCAACATTATTTGGATATGAAGTTCAAGGAGTCTGATTTAATGTAAGTACTCTTGATTTAGTTGAAAAAACTAAATATAGAGTTTTCAGGGCTAGTCATCATTTGGGGTATTCAAAGGATCAGTTAAAAGGGATGTCATGGTATGGAATGCTTCATCCGAATCATGTTCCAGAAGTAGCTCATAAGCATCGGCTATGTAAGTCATCTTTGAACCAGCAGTCAAAAAAACAAAAGTGTTTCAGTATGCCAAGAAAAAGAGGGATCCGTCCTTGCCTTGATCCGTCTCCAAGATGCAAATGGCGATTGGATATGGCTCCACACAGTATTCTCAATCCGTCCTAACAATGAATTGAATAGTGAGGGAAAGCGACTTCGCTATGTTATCCATTGCTTTCATCAGAAATTGACGTGAGTATTTTTGATGATTTGGGATTACTGTAAACCAATTTTTATAGTGATCTGGAAGCAGCCACCCTCCAAGCCAACTCATGGATCTACAGTATGCGTCATACTTATCCTACCGTATTCACCTCGCAAGATTCTCCACCGCCATCTGACGAGCAGCCCCTAAGCCCACAATCTCCACCATTCAAAGAGCAAATTGCTCCTCCTCCGGCTCAAGGATATGACTTTAATCAGATAAAAGTGGAGATTCCAATGCGTCCAATCAACACACAAATTCCATTCTTCACCCCGGAATCCTCTTCTCCAGAATCTTCAGCTTCACTTCATCTTTCACTTTTATCACATCAAACCGCATTCCCATTGGATAATCTAGAAGATATTCTTCCATCGAATGATGTTCTTCCTGAATTGAAAGATGAAGTTGATGAAATTCTTCGTCAAGTTGAACAATCGCCAACTCCAATTCCATCAAATGTGAATCTAGGACATCGTCATTCAATGCCAAATGCATTTGATTCATCGGAACTTTACAAGTATCTTGGACCAGCGTTATTCGATGGAAATCCAATGCATCATCATCATCAACATCCTCCCCAACCCCAACAACAACAACCTCTTCATCATCTTCCAATGCCTCAAATCCAAACTCCACCCATGTCTTGTCCACCAAACAACTACGGACAATCGAATTTCCTCTTCCATCACCAACATCTCCATCAACATTTCAACCATTCCCAACCATCTCTTCCCTACCATTTCGATTATTACAATCGGAAACGGAGTTGGGCTGTATAATAATTAGTACTTCTTAGATATCTCCTCTCATTCCATCAATCTCTGTATACTCCGTCTTATCCTAGATCTTTCCAAACTTTTTCGTCTTTCATTCAGATCAGTATTTATCCGGGTAGATTCTATGAAAAAAAAGAGCTTTTTTTAATTCTGTGATACTTATATTTTTTATTACTGTGATATTTTTAAAATTTTCAATAAATTCTGTGATACTTGTACAAGCTACAAGCTTAACTAACATGATGATAATATGACGGAACACAAAACACAAAATCAACAACCTTCCAGAAAAATGGGGGGAAATCAGCGAAGTTCAGCACCACCCCCAATTTCAAAGGAGCATAATATGATTGTCATTAATTGCATCATATGTCTCACTCCTCCTATCTACCCGTATATATTCCAGTTGACAACTGATAGTGAGTAGTTTCTTTTTTTTCTTGTTGCAATTTCATGATTTATTTGTGAGTGTTTATAGGAAACTTTGGGAGAAATTGTTGCCGAGAAAAATGAGGATGCTTGTTGTCTTGCTGGCTGTTTTGGCTGTGGTCTCTGCAGAAGTCCATCAGTTTAATATTGGGTAAGTTATCACTAAGACCTTCTTTCCCAACTCGTTATTTTCTAGATACCGTCCAAATCTTCGCCAGCGATTAAACGCCGAAGGAAAGCTAGAAGAATATGAAAAGGAACGAAATGAGTTGTTTGCCAAGAAGAGCCTCCAACTCGCTTCCTCCTCCTCTCCAATCATAGACTATGAGGATATGGCTTACATGGTTCAAATCAGTCTAGGAACCCCAGCTCAAAACTTTGTTCTCTTCATTGACTCCGGCTCTTCCAACTTGTGGGTGCCGGATATTACTTGTGCTGGTGGAAAGGATGCCACGTGTGGAAGTTATTGTAAATCTACTCCATACGATGCGTGTCTTACTTTCTGTCAAGAGGAATGTTGTACAAAGACTGTGGAAGGAGTCCTTGCGTGAGTTCCAATTGGGTCTTTCTCATTTATGAATTTTATTCCAGAACCACTGACGCTTGTCAATCTAAGCATCGTTTCAACTCTACCCAATCCTCATCTTATGTTACTAACGGACAGAAGTTTGATATGACTTATAATACTGGAGAAGTTAAGGGATTCTTTGGAGTTGATACCTTCTGTGTAAGCTGCTAAGATTTGAATTCTCAAAATAAAACTAATAAAATTCCAGTTCACCAACACCTCAGTCTGCGCGACTGGACAAGTCTTCGGACAAGCCACAACGATCGGAGAAGCATTTGGAAAGCAACCAGAAGACGGAATCATCGGTCTCGGATGGCCAGCTCTTGCAGTCAATCAACAAACTCCACCATTGTTCAATTTGATGAATCAAGGAAAACTCGACATGCCATACTTTGTTGTTTATCTTGCACAAATCGGTCCAACTTCTCAGATTAATGGAGGAGCATTTACCGTCGGTGGATTGGATACAACTCATTGTAGTTCTAATGTTGATTGGATTCCATTGACAACTCAGACTTTCTGGCAATTCAAGCTCTCCGGGTAGGTGAAAAAGAATACAGTATCTTTGGCACAGTGCCAATTCTAGATACAGTACCCCTAACTGAGATTTTTCATAAAATATATCTTTTCAGAATCTCATCTGGATCCTATTCTCAATCTCCAACTTCTGGATGGCAAACTGCTGCCGACACTGCCGCCTCGTTCATCGGCGCTCCAAAGAGTGTTGTCACAAGTCTTGCTAAAGCGTTAGTCACTCTATTAGAAGGCCACTACAATAACATTTTATTTTTCAGGGTCGGTGCCACATACGTGCCGCTCACTGGAGCTTTCTTCATCGATTGTGACGCTGTTGCTCCGGATATCGTTTTCACAATTAATGGAAAAACCTATAATATGCCATCGACCTCGTTTGTCGTCTCAGCTGGTCCAGGACCATGTATGTTCGCTTTCTATGAATTGACTGCTGGAGGTTTCTACCCGGCATGGATGCTCGGACCACCATTTATGCGTGCTTATTGTCATACTCATGACATGCAAAATGGAAGACTTGGATTGTCGAAGGTGCTCTGAATAAATGAATCTCATATTTAAAATCCTAAAAAAAAAACTAATAAAATTTAAAAATTCATTGAAGATGGAAAGTTTCGAATTGATTTTTCTTTCGAAATTATGATTGAAGTTGTACTGCGATATATAAATTGAATTTTTGACAAACAGGGATGGAAAATACAAGTGTACAAAAGTGGGTGGCAGATGCTCTTTGAGAAGAGGAAGAGAGAAACAAGGGAACAATTTAAGATAATTTAAAATTATTAGAGTCAAGAGATAGAGAGAGAACAATAAGTGAAACATTGGAAAAATGGTACAGATTAGAGGGTAAAACATGGATCTCATCAGAGTGCCACTCAATTGGAGACGTTGGAGAGTACATGAGTGATGTGACCGCTTTCACCAGCCAGACACTTGAGGCAAACTTTTTGCACCGGAGTCATCTTTTGCTTCTTTTCTGGAAACATTCAAATTTTGAAAGAAAATTCTGATTTTTAAAACGTGAAACGTGAAAAAAAAACGATAAAATATGGGTCAAGTCGAAATTTAAATAAGTTCACGTTAAAAAAACTATTTTTCACGTTTTTAAAAGATAAATTTCACGTTATTTTTAATCAAACTTGAATTTCACGTTTTCAAGTCTAATTTTCACGTCTTTAATCCCATTTTTCATGTATTTTTCAAGTAATTATTTTTCCAAATACAGTATCCTTTTAAAAGAGCACCTCCCATAACTAACCAAGATCCGGATCCTGTGGTTTAACCGTATAAACGTTCGTCTTATCGGTGAGCTGTTGTTGAGTGGCGACAGTCTCCGACGCGACACGCTTTCTACTGAACTGCGACAGAAGACGATCGAACATCTGGAAAATGATTTTGAAATCAGGGAAACAATGAGCACAACAGATGGCAACATTTTTAAATTGTCGAAAAAAAAAGGAAAATTGATAAGAAAAAAGATATTGAAAAGGCGCTGATAACGCCAGAAGAAAGGCATGAAAGTATCAAAAAACCCTATATTTTTAAGACTTTTATAAGAGCAGGTGGGAGGAGCTTATCTCCAGAGCACCATCTATCACAAATAATGAAAAAAATTGAACCGAAATGAAGTACAAAATATCACAATAATGAAAAACAAGCGAAACCACGTGACACAAGAAATAAGTAAGAGCAATCAAGATTACAAGACCAAATGTCTATTATTATTATGGCTGTTATGTCAAAAATGCACTATGATAAGATATGATACGGTGGAGACCATCTATGAGAAATACAGAATATGACAATGATTTAGAGTTCCCGATGAATAATAATTTTCTCCTCTAAATACTTTTCCAATTTTCGAGCTTTCCGATTCAACTTCTCGTGTTTAATACTCAATTCCAAGTTTTCGTAGACTTGTGCTTTGCCCTTTCCACGTTCATCGGCGTCTTCTTGCATTCGAGACACTTCTTCCTGAAATTGCATTTTTCAAATTGTTATTTTTTTATTAGCGAGAGAGAATCTTATCATTCAATAAAAGAAACAAATAACTTGGTTCGATTTGTTTTTGTTGTTGTCAAGTTGATCAGAAAAAGGCAATAAAGGGACTATGAAACAATAAAAAAGACCGGAAATGAGGTTTTCAGGGATTTTTCTTTTTTTTCAAATTCCCACCTTATGAAACTCGATTTTCTTCAATTGACTCTCAAAATGAGTCAACTCATCCTTCAAAACATTCAACTCGTGCTGAGACAATTTCTCATTTTCCTGAGCCAATTTCCAAAGCCTTTTGACACGTGGCTCACTGAACGGAGAGAATTCTTCACTCGTCACTTTCCGATGAACTTCATCCAAATGATCATTCAATTCTCGATTCGCCGCTTTCAGTTTCTTTGTCTTCTCCCCAACGTGCTCAATATCGTGATGAATCGAATTCTCGTGTGGAACCTTCTTGAAATCTTCCAATTGATCTTCGTAAACTCGCATTTTTCTCTCGACTTCTTTCAGTTCTCCGTGTAAGGAATGGAGTTCTTGGTGGGAGAATTTCCCATTCTGAGCCTGATTCCACAGTTTTTGTAGGTTCTCGTCAGTGAATTTCCCACTCGGAAGCGGCTCGTTTTCGTCGGTTTGTTGAAGAAGATTCTTGTGCTTGTATTTCTAGAATTCATTTTTAATTATTTAAAAAAAAGACAAATGTTTTGAAATACCTCCTTGAAAGCCATCACAGTGTTCTCCAATCCATACTTTTCAAGAATTTTCGCCAATTTATCATCGATTTTATCCAGTTCTTTGGTTCCAGAACTTCCTTGTCGATTCGACTTTGATGCCAGGTAAATCGCATCGTATCCGGATAATTCTTTCTGAAAAATATAAAAAATAAGAAAAAATTGAGAATTTAAGAAGAAAAACCTCAAGTCTAGCTAAATTTTGACGATCGGTAACGTGTTGTAAAGCTTTTTCGTAAATGAAGTTGATTCTCTCCGTTCGGTATTGTGATTTCTTGTTTACCACCTGGCTGATGGCTAATGAGAGGAGTACAAGTGAGAGAAGGCTACGCATCTGAAAAAACCAATAAATTAAAAGGAAATTGAAAAGTTAAAAAGAAATAGCCGTGAAATTTTAAGAAAGTAGGTCAGAAACATCGAAAAATAAAATAAAATTTAAAAAAGTGAGAATTGAACAAACGCGCTCTATGGCTACGCGTTAGAGAGCAGAGGGACGAGAGAAAAGCGGCGGTTAGAGGAAAAAACAGAAAAGAACGGAGATTGGGAAGGTGATTAACTGTGATTCGGAGATTGATTGATGGGAAAACCGATGGAAAATGATCAGTTATATTGATCTGATAATTGTTTGAAGGTTATCGAGAAAAAAAACAAAAACAAAAAGTCCCTAAAATTTAATTTCTAGGTGCATTTCCGTGTTAAATTTCCATGTGTTAATTTTAATTTTTTTTACATTTTTCTTTTCGAATTCTGATTACTACAGTACATCTCGGCAACACAATTCCCTCAAATCGAATTTCAAACAATTTGCTCAATGAACCATTGTCTTTATGTCTATTTGCGACATATCAGAATCCGCCAAAGCAACAAAAGAGTTGAATGGAAAATTAGATTTCAAGAATAGAAGGACAAGAGTTGCGTGCAATGAATATCCTTCCCTTCTTCGTCTTCTTCTTCTTTTGAGTTTTAGAAATCAAAACGCTCAAAGCAGCAAAAGAAGAAGAAGACAATTGAATCTTCATCGTCGTTTTCCCGTCCTTCGATGAGTGGAAAAGAAGAAGAAAGAGAAGAGAAAGAATACTGCTTCTTCAGTTAGTTATTCTTTTTTTGGTAAAGAAGAAGAACATGTTATTCCTTTCACTGGTCATTTTCTTTTCAAATTTTGTCATTGTGACAACGATAACCTGTTTCAATTGCGAGAGTGATTTTCAAGGAGCGTTACGGTAAGTGAAGAGAATTAGGGTAGTTTAGCTGTCTCTCAAAAATCCAGCACGAACACCGATGTTTTTCAGTGATTCACCAGTGAAAATTCAATTTTAAACCGGGATGAAAGATCTTCAAGAATTCGAAATTTTAAGCTTTTCTTGACTGGAAAAAAATTATCTCTGGTTATTTGTTTAAAAAAACTTCAGATGATCGAAAAAAAAGAGATCATGAAAAATATTGAAAATCATATTTGCTTCAATTGTAACATTTTAAAAATCGTAGTCAAATTTGAATTTTTAATCTTCCTTCCGCTACAATTTATTCTGATTGGAATCAAGATTTGATCTCATCTGCAACGTTCAAAAACATCTCAAAATCCAATCAGCTAAACCCCTTCCTATTCCAGATGCCAACAACCATGTGAAGGGTCTCAATGTGTCGTCTGGAAGTGGAATTCTCGATCGGAACTCGCAATTAAGCAGGGATGTCTTCAAGGAGTTGACAAGCAGTGGACGGCTAAAGTCGGTTGTCGAACTAACCATTTGGGTGCTTCACTTTGTGTTTGCGAGTGAGTTCCTGGCTTGAGGTCCTTCTAAAATAATTATGAAAAATTCCAGTGATGGCCCTTTGTGCAATCGAGTCGAAAGAGCCGAACAAGCAGCTCGTCCTCTTCCCCAGATCCGTCTCCCTGCTGTCGAATGTCAGAGTAAAGTGATAAGCACGGGATTCGTTGGCCCGCGAAGAGAGAAAATATGCACTTCCAACTACTGTCATGTCACGAAAACCGAGACTTTTGCTGATGAAGAAGATGAAAGTTCTGATGTGTTAACAGTCTCCAATTGCGGAGATCTTCCAGAATTCGATTTCGATGTTCGCCTCAAAAACTCCATCGGATTCCCGGGTCTCTATTCAAATGGATGCTATCGAATTCAAGTGGAGAAACGATGCGCGATGGTTGATTGTGTTTGCTCGAAGAATAAATGTAACGAAGTGATTCCCGAGATCGAAACAGGACATGTTAGATGTTATATGGGGAAGGAATTTAGAAATACTAGTCAGGTAAAAATACTATTCTATTTCTTATTTTAGTATTCATCTTCAGATCGACTCCCATGAATTCTGCGATGGCGACTTCTGCTTAATCCAAGATGCTCATGGTCGAGTATCCAAGGGATGCATCTCGTTAAACGAACGGAATAGTTGGAGTCATTTAAAAAGTGGTCATCGACGAATTCTCGGAGTTGAACAATGGCTCTGTCAAGCTCATCTTTGTAATTTTGATACGGAAAGAGCAATGAAATCAGTGAGAAGTATGAGAGCAGGAAAATCAAATTCCAATGGATTGGCTAATTTTGGATTCGTTTTTATCATTATTTTGTTTGCCGTGCTGGTAGGATAGTTTTCTTTAGTTTTGATGAATAAATTTTTATTTTTTAAAACTTCGAAAATTTCGCTTCTTTCTTATTCGGCTGAATAACAATCGGACTGTTAGCGGATTGAAAAACTCCTCGGATACGGTAGATTAGAGCCTGAAAGATTTCTATCTTCAATTAGAAAAAGCACAGTAAAACTCACCGATCTTATATGAATATCCAATGTCAATGCAGTCAAAATTGGCCAATAAGCCGTCAAGAAGACATTTGATAAAGAGAGAATTGGGACGGATGAAAGGAAGCTCAGAGATATCCAGAAGCAGAATAGAAGGTCGAAGATAGCATAGAAAGAAACTGAGCAGATAGTTTCTTTTGCTGGCGAATTCTCTTCCTCATCTTCATTTTCTTCTTGTGGTTTTTGGAAAAGTTTTTTGTAGGAAAGATCAACTAGAGATATAATGTGAGCAATCACTGTTGGGACAATCACCAGAACAATCAAGTAAAGATAAGAGATGACTTCGAAGTACTGTAGAGTCCAGTTGAGTTTTGATGGGTTGAAACGACGGATTCTAAAGTTTAAATTGGCTAAGGATACCGTAATCTTTGAATTACGTAGTATGTGCACAAATATTGACTGTGAAGAAGAAAGATAAGCAGAACACAATTATCATAGACCCGAAAATCACATTATCCGGAAAAATGAGCTTTCTGCAAAACCAAAGTTTGTCGAAAAAGTTAAAAGACCACTCACGCTGCTCTCGGCGAAACACTCTTCAAACTGCGATGCACTCCATTAATCACCACGAAGATAAATGCGAAGGTTTGTGAGAGAACCAATAGAAATGCTGGCACATTTATCATCACTGGATTGACAAAATATGGTTGATTTACTGCTAAAAAAGCTGAAAAGTTAGGATCAGCTAAAAAGATTTTAGCATGCCTATCATAGCAGGCACTGGAACAAAAACCACAAAAAGTTGAATGATGCATGCGATGAATTGAGTAGATAGGAAGAGTACAGTGGGTCGAGTGATGTAATTGGCAATCTCCGGGAGGATGGAAATAAGGATTAGGTGGAAGGCTATGCCAGTGAATCCTGGAATAATTCTCGATTCTAAAATAGAACCTTTACTGGGCGTTAGTTCATTTAGACCTTCCAGAGTTGGTCCCTAAAAATAATTGTTCCCAAGGTACCCTTATATTAGAGTTTGTTTTTCTCCCCAAACCCCAAAAATCTTATTTGAAACACATGGTCTCCTTCATTTTCAAAAACAATTCAAATTGAAAACATCTGAGCTTACCCAAAACAAAATAAAGTGTTCCAATGGTATCCTTCCAGAAATTCTCTCGAATCCAAAGTGCATCTTCGAAATAAAGCATCTCCTTTTTGCAAGAAAAATAAACTTTAGGTGTCAAGGTGTCACCAACTAAAAATTTATTTCCGAAAACAAAGAAAATTGCTCTGAAAAATGACAGTAGAAGAGATTGTGGGATTCGAGGAGACGCCGACATCTTGATTGATAATCTCACCGGGGTGATAAGTGAAAAGTGACGAAAAACATGTTCAAAAAGAAAAAAAGAGAAGAGAGAGCCAACTGGCAAAATATAAAAAAAAGTCCGCAAAAAATGTTGAATGGAAGAGTTGAGGAGGGAACACATCTGGAGATAATTTGGTAAGTGAGAGAAGATTTATGATGATGTTTGACTAGATGATGGTGAAGATGAAGAAGAAAGAGCATAGGTCGGACGCCATCTTTTCGGCATTGAACTGATTGTTCCGTTTCCGAAAATCCACTGGAAACGGAAAGATTAAGAAGGAGAAACTCTGGAGGTTTTATTTCATTGAATGCATCTCTTTAAATTCATATATCTCGGTTCCCAGTGAAAATATCAAAAAAGTGCCAACTGATGAAATATAGCCCTTATAATGAGCAACATTTTATTAGTTGACAACTTTTTGATATCTCTACTAAGAGCTGAGATATACCCGTCTTAATCAGTATCCTACCTGACACGTGGAAAGTTTCCTCGGCGGCTCCACGTTCGGCTTCTTCTCCGCTGGAATCACAGCTTCAGCAAAAAACAAAACCACAATAAAAGTCAACGAATTCATAACCAACAGTTTCTCTTTTTTCTTCTTTCTCTCCCCCATATGTACTAAAAATCATAGAAGATACTATCTTTTAAGAGATAGTGTATGAAATCGAGAGACGCAGAGATTGAAGACCGGTATGTCATTAGCATATATCTAATCAAGTCTTTTTTAGTTCAAAAGAGAAAAAAAGAATAAATCCATTCACTTTTTCTTTGATTTTCCTTTCATTAATTTGATTTGTGGGTGGGTGTGACATGAAAATGTGACAGGTGTGAGAAATTAATTACAATTGAATAAATAAGCTACTTCTTCCGTTTCATAATATCTTTAAATACAGTCGCCAACAATTCGGCCATCATTTGAGTGTCAATTGCAATGCATCGATACACTCGATAAAGTGATTTGTCCCGTTTGCCAAGAGCCGAGCACGCCAGTGATTCCATAAAGTCCAGAGCGTCGTCTTGATCACCGCCTGGAATACTGCATATTAAAACAGGGACCTGTTGGACCCGTCTAACCTTTAAAATCCGGTTTAAACTTGGACAAAGGAATATGATCAAGCTTCTCGCAAAACACGTCAATCTCATTCAAAAATAAATAAATTGGAGTTGTGGCAAACATTGGCTCTTCGCTGATTTGTCGAAGAAGATTCAAAGCGTCGTCCAGCCGATTCTGAAACTAAACCAGATTCAAATCACTATCAGAATAGCTAAGCCTACCGTAACCATATCCTCACTCATCACTTGATCATATTCTGAAATTGCTATGCAAAAGAAAATAGCGTCGATTCCCTCGTATTGTGTCGCCCATTTCCTCCGATCTATTTTCTGACCTCCGATATCAAAAAGTCTAAACAATTAGGTAGTTTGTATTAAAAGAGCATTTGCACTTACTGAAAAGATTGATTATTAGCTGTAAAAACGACGTTTTGAACTCCACAAGTCGGCACATAAGCCATGATGAGATCCTTGTCAGACGGCTTATAATCCAACCTATTTATCTTGTCGATATTGTTCAGAAAGCTGCAAGGTAATCTTTTTTGAAGAAGGATTAACAATAGACTGGGTTCCTTCCCATGAAAAAAACTCACTAGCTCGCTGAATCATTCAAATTGAATTGACTCCTCAATGAGTATAATTTCTGCATTGACTTATCATTCCAGATACTTTTTATCTTTTCAGCTAGCTCCTTTGAGAACAATCCGTAATGATTCTCTTCATCAGCTATTATAGATTGAGCTCGAGCCTTTAAAAAATGAACAAATTTCCAGTATAATGAAGGCTCCCTACCATATTAACTGGATCCGTAAATTGAATATGTGATATTTTCATAGCTTTACAAAGTGCTTGAATACACTTAAAAATATTATGATAGATGAAAGCTCTTCGATGAAAATACTCGGATTCTTTGAAGTGTTGTTTATAGAGCAGACGTACTTGCTCCAGAACTGTTGTTTTTCCACTTTCCGCCGATCCTGAATAGAAGAATTAGTGGATTAGTGAAGGGAAGAATGGATACCGAGAAGTAGAAGTCTGATGTGGCTGTATGAATTGTCATCGGATTTCTGAGAGGCTGGAGTGATGGAACGAGATCCGCGGATTTCGGGAACTTGGAGCTGAAAGAAAGGGGGATAAGAATAGGTTTTGATTTTCGAGAAATCTCG
Organism: Caenorhabditis wallacei; assembly: GCA_963932035.1. Lineage (NCBI taxonomy): Eukaryota > Metazoa > Nematoda > Chromadorea > Rhabditida > Rhabditidae > Caenorhabditis > Caenorhabditis wallacei. The sequence continues at coordinate 11,755,174 of OZ009932.1, read as the reverse complement.
AACAGTTCCTGAATGCATTAATATTCAAAACACACCGTAACCTGAGGACTAATCGAAGGAGGTGGCACTGGCGTCGGCTCCTTCCTCTCTTCCTGCACATCTGGCTCAGCCTTCACCTCATTGACTTCTGGTGCGGGTAAAGGCTTATCAGAAGGATTTGTGATGTCGGAGACCTTACTTTGAGACGAGAAATTACAACCCATGACACGTTTTGCAATTACCACATTTCTAAAAGTTCAGGATTAGAGGTGCTTTTTATAAACTAGTGTATCTCGATTCGCATTGGAGATATCAAAAAGGTGTCAACTGATGAAATGTTGCTCACAATAAGGGCTACATTTCATTAGTTGACAACTTTTTTCTATCTACTTTGAGAACTGAGATATACAATTTTTAAAAGAAACGAATGAAATATTATAAGCGGCAAAAAAACAAGTCACACTATGAGAACCAACTGAAAAATCAGAGTGAATAAGAACACAATTCAACTCAGATTTCTCTCTTTTCATCTCGGATTTATTCTTTTTTTTTCTTCTTTTTCTCAGTTGAATACGAATAGGAAGACGAAGAAAAAAGAAAATATAATACCTGGACAATTGGATGAAATCCACTTATTTTGTCTCGCAAAGACTCTTTTTTCTTCAAAAGAAGATGAATTGGAGGAAGGATTTGAGAAGAGAGGGAGAATGAGGAATCAGTCGGTTCAGTTGAAAACGAATACAATTTCTAAAAACTTATGTCAGATGGGGAAAGCCTACTCATGTAATTTTAAGAAATTCTAATCTTAAAATTTTGAAGTCATACCTTATTTTACAAAAAATTTTTATTTCCGGGCTCTATGCATCCATAGATCACCCACTAAACCAAATTCAATTCGTCAAATAGTCAATGACGAATCCAACATGATTAGGTCTCAGAAAAATATTGGAGACAGCTGCTTTTTTTTCCATGCAAATGAATTGAAACATTAGATCAAAATTGTGTTTTTTAAAAAAGATTAGTATTACTTTTTCACATCATCTTTTATGAGTAATCCTCATCTTCTTTTATCAGATCATTCGAGTTACTAATGAGATTGAACTTTCGGTCTCAGAAATCTAATATGCAGCGGTCCGTAAAGTTTGACTTCGTAACTTTTTATTTACTTTATCTAAATGTTCAATAATCTTTTAGCTAGGATGTTTGAATTTTAGTAAAGTTATTTTTAAAATAGTAGATTTAGCTAAACCTTTTTTGAATAAATTTTTACTTCTGGATTTTCTAAAAATACCAATTTTTGAATATCTACATTTGACAGTAAGATTTAGCTATCTTTAAGCTATATACTTAATGTAGCAGAAAAATGAAAAATGACTCAGAACTCATTTCTGTCCATTTTTTTTCAAAATGAAGAAAAAAAAAATCAAGATTATAAGAGGAATACAAAGCGTTCCACCCCTTTTCCATAAATCCCTCTCCTCCTCCAAAAAATTGTGTCTAATCCGATCCTACTGTAGCTTCTATACGATCATGACTCATTTATACAAATCTCAAAAGGGAATCAATGAAATCGGGAACTTAAAAAAATGACGATTGACTTTTACTTTAAAAAAAACAAATAATTATAGGGTTTTTATAGAAAATCTAAGCATTGACTGAAAAAAATGGGTGAAAAATGGAATTCAGCTCCCCCCTCTCTTCCCGTCCAGAAGACTCTCACTCCTTCACATTCTCTCTATCACATAAATCAATGTGGCTCGTGAGAAAAGAAAACGAGATTAGAATAAATACGTGTGTGTCGTGGCTTTTTAGAAAAGACGGAAAGGTGGTTGGTAGGGGAGATAAATTGAATTCTATTAGGGGGAAAGAAAGGGTATTTGGAGGTTAGTTTGAGAAGAGAAGTGGTTTTTGAAAAGTTCTAGAAATCTGAATATTGGTTAAATGATCAAGAAGCAAAAAAAACTGGCATGGGAAGCAGAATTTCAATTATTGTTTTCACTGGACACCTGGTTTTTTAATTTTTGATGTTCATTTGGGAAATGGGAAAACTTGAAATTGGAAATCAGTCCCTCTTCCCTAGATTCTGACAATTTGAAGCTAACCTAAGCTAAACTAAGCCAAAGCAAAAAATAAATAGAAAATAATATCCAATTCTTCAAAAACCTGAGCCTCCGCCCCTCGAAAATCCCAAGAATTTCCATTGTAGATTTCTGACTTTACGACTACATCTTTTTGTATATTAGCCGTTTGACGATTACGTAAGAGAAATTCAAAAGAAATAGTTCCTCTAGTTCAGAGAAATGAAATGAATCATGAGTTCAAAAAGGATTAAGTGACAATATGATGTCTTTGTTATCCAGTCATCATTCTAGACTCTCGAATTGACAAGGAAAAGAAGGCGCTTTTCCTTCAATAACTAAAGAATTGCAATCAGCTTAACAAGTTTCTTCTTGATTGCAAACCCTTGCCATATGTATGTATGCTAAATTCCTTTTGCAAATTCAATCTTTCTCAAGCGATTCCCACGAAAACCACGCAATTCAACGTCACCGGGACAAATGAAAAATAAGGCTACAAATATGAGAAGAGGGGAACCTAAAAATATTTATAAAATTTAAAGTTCTTCATTAATTTCTTTCAATGATCTTTTACAAGCGACATCTTTGAAATGACATTTCTGAGCGGGGAATTTGGTTCCAGGGCTGGCTCTTCTGAAACAAAATCATTATATCCTCTTCCATCTCTCTATAAAATACCTCATATCTCCAGAATGAGTGAATCCTTCATCCTTGATCACCCAAAAATCATCAACAGTCTGTTCGTTCTTATCAATTGAAATTTGCTCGACACGAACATGAGTTCTATTTGCAATTGTCACAATGGAATAGCCATAATCGTTGTTCCGAGCGGCACTCCATGGCCATGGTTGATCAGTGAACCAAGCGTCGGGGGTATGACATCCAGCGGAACCACTAATGAGATAGACGGGAGCTTTTGGATTATGGTAGGCGTTTTGCTGGAACAAAATAGGTTTAGGATTAGTTGTTGTCTCGATAATTATCAAGATTTTTGTCACGAGAAATCTCGAGAAACCTATCCAAACCATAAAACTCACATCATTCCAATAAGCTCTATCTGCAACAGGATAAAATCTCTCGTATGAATGCTCATGCCCCCAAAACCCGAAATCCACTGAAGTTTGCAAAAAAAGTGGTTCCAGTCCAGGCATATCCAACCAACCGGTACGAACCTATAGCTAACATGTGCTCAAAGAAACAAAGTTAGACTTACCAGACGATTTTCAAATGATTGACATTCGGCAGAATTCACATTACTACAATAAAATGGTCGATGTTGAAAGGTGAAAATCCATGGATGAGAAGCTCGATTCGAGTTTGCATTCTATAAAAAATTATGGATTCAGACCTCATACAAAACAAGTTAGCTTACTGTCAAATCATTCTTCAACCACTCATATTGTGTCATAACTGGATCCATTCCATACGAATAATAGTATCCGTAATTCTCCGTACTCACTCCAACCCAATGAACTGGTCCCAAATCGAAACTGTAGAATTGATTGTCGTTGTGACCGTTGTCGGGAACAGCGAATCGTTTTTGGTAATTGGTGAAGTTCTGGTAGTCGTCCTCATGATTTCCGGCGATTACCATGTATGGCATCTGAAATTAGTAAATTAGGATAAGCCTCAAATTATAGAGATTACCTTCGAGATAAGTGGCTCAAAAACGTTCAAATAACTATCTCCAACTTGTCCGTTATTTGTGTGCAGGTCATAAGCAATATCTCCAAGATGAACAATAAAATCGAAATGACCAGCTAAACCATTTTTAATTATACTTTCAGTCGAGTTTCCATGCCAATATCCGAGGTCACCGAACACACAAACTTTATAAGATTGAGGATCTTTCGATAGCGTTTTGAAGGAGAATTGACGAGAGGCAATGGTATATTCTTAAACAAAAATATTATAATAGATTTCAGAATCAGTGTACCGTATTCCGTTGAGTACTCTAGTCCAGTCATAATTGCCTTGTGTCGATATCTAGTGATTCCACCATAGACCCATGCTTCAGAAGATCCAGAAGCTGTTGAAGAGACACCGCTTCCTTTTTTATTGTATGACACATCTTGGCTCGCTGGAATTATTTATTCTAAATACATGAAAAAAGGATTAATCACATGCCAGGTGCAAAAGTGTTCCAGACAACAGCCATCTCAGTCATATCACCAGTGAAAGATAAATGTACTTGATCGGGAGTCGTTCCTTCTCCATGACACGTGTAAAGGAAACATGATAACGTGGCAAGGATGAGATATTTCATCTGCAAGAAAAAAAGGATTTTCACAGAGGGAGTTGGAACGGCAGACAAGAGTGGAACCAGCTGCGTTAGCCAGCAGAGAAATAGCCATAAAACAGATGGGATCACTTTGAGCAGCTGATTGACAGAGAAAAACATAAATCCTCTATTAGAATTGCATGCAATACAATTAGAGGGGTGCAAAAATGTTTTTAATTTACGAAATTCATTTTTTTTAAAATTTATTATTTCCGTTTTCACAAAAATACAAAAAAAAATAAGAAATTCTTGTATGACCTGTATTAAACTTTAATCAAGGGGTGCAACTATATTAGAGGGAAAACAACATGTTAAATAATTTATTCATTGACATACGTGTTGTCATCTGGAAAATTCCCGAAAAATAAAAAAAGTCATGCATATAAAAGAATATGGAACAGAAAGTGAAGTGTGATGGATTATAAATCAAAGAGGGAGTGTAAAATCGACTGATAAGAAGAGGAAACATTGATTTATTCATTCACGAAGAAGTGTCAGAAGGAACTGAAACCACGAGGACACCGGCGGCGATGAAGGATTGGGCGAGGAATAAGACGGCGGTCCCGAAGACGATGAACGGGAAGAAGAGGCGGAGGACGTCTCTGGAAGAAAATGGTTTATCTCAGTTCCGATTAAAGATAGAAAAAAGTTGTCAACTAACAAAATGTGTAAAATTCAATTCTTAATATTTTATCAGTTGACCTCTTTTTATTATCTCTTTTGCTAACAAAGTTAAGACGGTTTTAAGAAATGCTACAGTTGAAATATTATACAACCTTTTTTAAAACAGTTATAACTCGGTTCCCATTAAAGATTAAAAAAAGTTGTCAACTAACAAAATGTTCAGCTTATCACGAGCAACATTTCATCAATTGACACCTTTTTGATATCTTTTTTGCCAACCGAGATATACTAATCCAAAGACTTACTCATGATTAGTGATCATTATAGTTCTCCGAATCCGAACCGTTTCCGTCTTTTTCGATTTTGCCGTTTTCCCTTTCGTATTGCCTACAGTAGTCTCCTCTCCTTGAATTCCCAGATTTATTTGGTTATTGGGACCATCGGTAAGAAGTTCTTCAGGACGGATTCCGTCCTGTCTGCAAGAAATTAGTTTAGGGCACGATTACGGCACCGTGCCGAATCATTTAATCACTTTCCGGAGACGGCACGTATTCGGCAAGGTGCCCTCAAAAATGAAAACGGGCAATTTGCCGAAGTCTTGCCCATTTGAAATTTTTTGGAGCATCCAAAAAAAGCGAAAAAACCATCCGGCAAGTTGCCCACTTCTTGCCCACCAAAAATCTACCTCAGAAGTTTCTCCACATCCATGCTCATCTTGATAACAGCAACGATTCAATTTCTTTAAATGATAAGTTTTTCCATTTTGAGAGAAAATGTTCACGCAATAATTATTTATGCCAACAAGAAAAAAAGAAACAAGAAATTGAATAATTAAAAGAAAAAGGAAAGAGGGAAAAGAAAGAAGCCAGTCACCAGGGCAATAGAATTCAGAATTCAAAAGAAAAGAAGAATATGATTAATTTAGAAAAAAAAACAACTAATCAATTAAAAATGAATAATTTATTTCTTGGTAACAAGAGCCTCTCCAAGAGCATCCAAAACTTCCTTCTTATAATCATCAAAGTCTCCATCGATTTCAGCAACAGTTTGATTCTCAACAATCCACAAATTACAATCCGTTCGAACCACGAGCCGTTCGTCGTGAGTCACCATCAAAACTCCTCCATTGAAATCACGAATCGCCTCGGCCAACGCGTCAATTGATTCGATATCCAGGTTATTCGTCGGCTCATCGAGAATAATGATATCCGGACTTCCAAGAGCCAGATTACAAAGAGCAACTCTCGATTTCTGTCCTCCAGAAAGATCACGGATTTTGACTGTGTGGGCGTGAGCGGCGAGTCCAGTGGTTCCGAGTTGTTTTCGGGCTTCTTGATAGTCAATGTTGAATTTGGTGCAGAGGAATTCAACCGGAGTTTGCTCTCCGTTCAGCGCCTCATTTGCATGCTGATCGAACCATCCGATTCGAAGAGTACGGTGTTTTCGAAGCTCTCCAGATTGCTAAATTTGAAAAATTAGTTTTTAAATTAAAAAAGGTATACTCACTGGCTCAATCTTTCCGATTAATAACTTGAGAAGCGTCGACTTTCCGACTCCATTTGGCCCAACAATAGCGATTCTGGAGTCCATGTCAACTCCGAAATCGATATTCTTGAAGAGAATATCATTTCCATAACCAAAAGTGACTCCATACAATCCAAGAACCGGAGGATTCAATTTATCAGTTTCTGGGAATTGGAATTTCACAGAATACTCTTTACGACGTTGAAGAAGTTCTTGAGTTGGAGCATCTTCATCGTCATTAGCTTTAGCCGCATTCTTCTTTCCTCCCTTCTTTGCTCGATTCGCCATTTGTTGTTTGAGTTGCTCTTCGGCTTGTTTCGAACTTTTTCCTTCTTTCTTCATCGCTTTCAATTGTTTCTGTTGTTGATCGAAATTCTTCTCGTGAACTTGCATATCTTGAGAATATTGTTTCTTGAAAAGTGTGTAGTTTCCACGGTAGGTATGGAGTTTTTGGTTGTCGAGATGGATGATATCAGTACAGACACTGTCAAGGAATCCTTGGTCGTGAGAAACGATCAAAAGGGTCTTTTTCCAGGATTGAAGGTAGCTGAAAACATAAGATTATATTTTTGAACAATTGAAATCACTTACTTATCAAGCCAAATAACAGCGTTAAGATCCAAATGGTTAGTCGGCTCATCAAGCATCAGAAGAGTTGGCTCAAGGAAAAGAGCTCTCGCGAGAGAGATTCTCATTCTCCATCCTCCCGAAAAATCGGTGCACGGCTTCTCCTGCATCTGCTTCGAGAATCCTAAACCAGCAAGAATTCTCCTGGCTTTTGGCTCAGCACTATCCGCTCCAATGTCTCTCAACTCCTCGGAAACCTCTTTCAGTCGTTCAGCCGCTTCGGTATTTCCTTCTTCGATTTGTGTCATCAACTTGGCTTCCTCATCAAGAAGAGCCAACCGCTTTTTGTCAGATTTAACAACAGTATCGATGGCAGAAGTACTGTCAACTTGAATTTCCTGTTCACAATAGAGCAAATCGATGTGGGATGGGATAGCGAGTCGCCGGTTTCCAATATGCTTCAAGAGAGTCGTTTTTCCCATTCTAAAAATCAAAAAAATATTATAAAATGTTAGAAAAAGCGTCTCAATTACCCATTGGGTCCAACCAAACCATATCTTCTACCATAGACAATCGTCAAATTGGCTTTATCGAACAAAAGTTTTCCCTGAGCAGCAATATCGAAATTCTCCAATTTAATATCCATACTATTCTCCATTTGAGTCAATTGAGTGGCAGTTTTCGAGGTTTGTGATACGGTAAAATGGGCTCCGAGATCAATTCCTGAACCGATTCCTCCGTGCTCTTCTTGATTTCCTTCCACTTCTGGAAGATTATCCACGACTCCTCCCATCGAAAGAATCGTTTTATCATAATTTTCTTTGGCTTTCGCTTTTTTCGCTTCTCTGAAAACTTTAGTTTCTTTTTGAAATTATTAAAATAAACTCACTTTCGCGATACTTTCTTCCCAGCGTCCGACATCGTTTATTTGATGCGTCTGAAACATAAATGATGAGAAATAATATAGTTTCATGCTGTAAATAGGAAAATATTTCGCAATTACGACAGGTTTCTGACGAATTCTTCAATATCTGCGATTTCGCAACAGAAATATTGAAAAAAAAGGAAATTAGATAAAATTTGAAATTCACAATTTTTCTCTAACTTTTTCCAACATGAAATCATAATTTTTATTTCAAAAACCAATAAATTTCAAGAGAAAATGGGAAAAAAAAACGCTTTTTTTGCAAAATATTTAATTGCATGTTACGGTAGACATTTCTGTGCAAACACCATGACGCTACATTGCAGACCGCGGGGATATTAAATATTTGATTGCCATCTTTCTTTTTTCTCACACTTCATTGGTTTTAAGTGATTTTATCTATATTTTCCCACCTTTTTAACGATAAAATGATAGAATAACTATAGATAAATGTATTTTTGTATTGAATTTCTCAATTCTTTATTCGAAAATGCGTGGAAGTGTGGGAAAACAATTTGCTGAACGATTTTTATTTGATTTTAATTATCTTAATAACGTCGAATTTAGAAAACCTGAAAAAAGGAAGAGAAAAGAACAAAAATGAATATTTTCAGAATGTCGGACCAAACGACAGAATCACCACAACGCATGTCAACCCGTAACCAGGCCAGGGTTAATTATACTGATATGGCAGCTGGAAACGCTTCAGGGTATCTGAATCTCAATGATTAATGTAATCTTAATTTTCAAATCTTTTTCAGAGACAAAGAACCCGTCTTTCGCTCACCAACCGCAAGTACTCGAGGACGAAAGAAGCGTCCTGCCAACAATGACATGGCAGAACTTTCCGCCAATTTCGGAAATCTGAATACACCAAAACGCGGACGTCCTCGTGGAGGCGGTTTCAGTGGTCGTGGTGGAAGAGCTCCGATGGTCCGACGAGCCACTGCTGAAGAAATTCCAGAAGTTGAAGATCGTGAGCTCGTGGCCGCTGTAAAATCGGGAAAAAAGATAACAGAAGCAGTTGATAAATGGATTGGAAGATATAACGAAAAATATCTAGTAGCTATTGCCGAAATGCATCAATTCTTTTTTGCGATTTGTGGATGTCGAGGAACCGTCACCCCTCAAATGTCTGCTACACTTTCTTTCAAGTAAGTCTCATTTTTTACTTCGTTTAAAAGTCATCAGAATTTTTGCAGAGATATTATTTGTCGAATGACAGAAGATTTCGAAGAGGATTCTGCAGATTATCCACTAGTTCATGGTGGAAGTCTAAAGAAATTCCGTGCCAATCTTCACACCTTCATCCATTCCTTGATCAGTCGGATAAAAGCTTCAATGCTTTTTGATAGCAGTCTCATGGATGGATTTGTACAATTACTCTCCGGAATGGCCGACAGTCAAGTCCGCGCATTCCGTCACACTGCAACATTTTGTGCCATGAAAATATCATCAGCTCTTGTCGATGTCACCATTGAATTGACTCAATCGAAAGAGAAAACCGCCAAACAAATTGAGGCGGAAAAGGCAAAGCTAAAGAATAATTTAGCTGGAAATGAGAAATACGAAGCGCTTGTCGCGCAAAGGATTCAAACAGAAGAACGTGCCGAAGAGATCCGTCAAATGATCACATACCTCTTCAGAAGTGTTTTTGTTCATCGTTACCGTGATGTTGTCTCTGATATTCGTTGTATTTGTATTCAAGAGCTTGGACATTGGATGGATGTTTATCCTGAACATTTTGTGGACGACTCTTATCTCAAATATATCGGATGGTCTCTTTTTGACAAAGTTGGAGAAGTTAGACAACACTGCGTCCGTGCATTGATTCCACTTTTCGAGAAGACGTTGATCCTTGATAAACTCGAACTTTTTGTGAATAAATTCAAAGAACGGCTCGTCTCAATGCTTCTAGACAAGGATACGGAGACCAGTGTTGAAACTGTGCATCTCATGAGACACCTCTACATTGTTTTCCCAACTCTTCTCACCATCAAAGACACTATTCCATTATACGAACTTGTCTATGCGTCCAGTCGTCAATTGGCTGTAGCCGCTGGACAATTCCTCAACACGAAAGTTCTATCGAATCCGGAGAAGCCTGGAAAGACACCAAATGTTAAGAATGTTCCTTTGATCAATGATCTGACAACATTTTTCATGGAAGGAGATCTTCATGAGCATGGAACTTATCTAGTTGACGCTCTTTTCGATACAAATCCACTCATCAAGGATTGGGCGACAATGGCCGATATTCTTCTTTCGGATCAATATGAAAGTGAGTTTTTATCATTTTTGGAATTAAAAAATAAAACTATATTTCTTTCCAGTTGAATCCGAGAAAGAATCAAAACTCATCGAAATTCTTGCCTGCTCAATTGCTCAATCGGCAACCGGAGAGCCACCAGTCGGAAGAAATGTCGTCAAGAAAGGAGCTCCATCAGCCAAAGAATCTCGTGATCTCATTGAAGACAGATCCAGATTAACTGAAGTTATGATTCCACTTATTCCACGATTGCTCACCAAATACAGTTCTGACAGTGAGAAGATTCTTTCGTTGATTGGAATTCCACTTCATTTTCAACTGGATATGTATTTGTCGGCTCGTATGCAACCGGTATGAAATTATTTAGTTTTTTCTTTAATTTCTAGTTTTTCAGCACTTGATCGAGCTTATGGATGCTCTTGATTCGTTGATCGAGAAACATGTCGATGAAGAACTTTTGAGGGGTGTTGCTGAACTCTATTACCACGTGACAAATCATTCGACCATCAGCTCTCAAGTGGAAAGTCACAAAATGAAGCTTCTCGATGGAATTGCCGCTTTTATTCGAAAGTCTCAACAACAAATGGAAGATAACTCTCAGTTGGATGATGAGGAAGAGGCTCTCTTCGTTTCGTACATCAAGAGAATGGCAGCGTTCGCTGGATATATCGATCTTCGTCACTGGAATCTTTGGGATATTCTTGTGAAACTTTTCTCCAATTATAATCTGGAGAATACTCAAAGAGATCTTCGCGAGAGATGCATGCAAATGCTCTATTCTCAACTCATCTTCGATCTTGTCTATATCAGAAGAGAAGGAGAGACACCAAAACCGGATCAAGTTCGAAAATTGAAAAAACGAAGAGATCAATTGATTCGTATTGTGAAGGAAACTATCGAAGGGTCGGCGATTGGCGTCGAGCAGGCATGGCTTATAACATGTGATTTGATGATTCTTTTCGGAAAGTGTTTAGCTGAAGAGTCGAAAGTTTTTGAGCCTTTAGTCTGGAGACCGGATGAATTGCTCCTTGGAAACATTAAAATGTATCTCAGCTCCAATGTTTTCGACACTACATACATGGAAGAGATGGAACAACAGGAGAGAATAGAATTGATGCATAAACAACGTCAACTGGTTGCTCAATACGCTAAACTGATCATTCACGGAGCGATGTCAGTGTTGGACGCCGCCGAGCTCATCAAAAGATATCATTCGCATTTCCAAGATTTCGGAGACATTTTCAAGAATCTTCTGTCGAAATGCCGTGAAATCTCGTTTGTTGACACGGGAGTTATGATTGTCGAGGTGTTGAAGACGAGATACAAGGAGATGGATGAGCCACAACAAAGAGAACCACTCTCTGAACCATTTGCTGCTTGTCACGAGTTGGCGAAACGATTGGGTCCCGCTTTCGGTTCGGATTACGCAAAGAATCGATACGGGGTGACTTCTCTTCACAGAAAAGCGATTGATTTCGCATTTGAAGACTACGATTCAGCTAAAGATCAAATTCCGAAGAATATTTATTTCTTGGAAATTGCTCAAGATTTCAGTTCGAAGCTTTTGCAACAAGATAAAGTCGCTGTGTAAGTTTTTTTAAATCTTGAATTTTGATACATTTTTCAATTTTCAGTGTCCGCTATCTCAACAAAGTCTACCAGAATCGTGTTGGCACCACCGAATCCTCTTTCGATTCATTTAATATGTATCTCTCGTCACTTACCGGACGAAATGACGACGACAATATGTCGGTACGAAGTGGAATGACTGCTGTTTCTTCAGCGACTTCTCGTAGTGCAGCTTCAACGACACGTGGAAGAGGACGTGGAAGACGTCCCAGAATTGTTGATGATTTCTAAATTTGCTTTTTTTTTCTTATGATTTCTCACTATTTATTTGATCCCATTACTCTCATTTAAAATACCCTTTTTTGTCATTTATCAAGTTCAGCTTTGATGATGGTTTCGTTGAATTCCATTGAAACCAGAAAAGTGTACTCATTTTAGATCTCTACCCTTAAATCTCTGTTTCCTATTCCCCCCTTTACTCAATTCCTATACCTCTTTATCTGTTATTCTATTATTAAATTAAGAAAAATAACCGACTGTCAACTGATAACAACTAGTACGTTCAACCTCTTTTTCACAAAGTCCAAAAGTTCAGGTTTCGACTCGGATCAACATTTGTTGACGACAATGAATTCTTTAGAAAAGTCATTTATTAAGAACCTAATCCTCTAAAGCTTTTTTAAAGAAGTGAATAGGGGGTCTGGAATCAAAATAATAACTTTTTTGTTCTAGATGTTGGTATAAAAAGAGGATAGGATAAGGATCAGACAAGTTTTTAGTTCCTCTTTTTTCGGAAATTATCGGAAAGTCTCTATTAGAATTGCATACTATTTCATGGATTACTGTAGGATTACTGTAGATGAGTTTGGATTACTCTAGATCAATTTGAAAACTTTTATAGTTGCACCCTCTGAAAACCTACAGTAACCCCAAGAAAAATTTGGAGAATTTCGTAGAAGATTACGGTAGCTACAGTAAGACCAAATTTCAAAAAATTTGAATTTTCACGTTCACGGCAAAAAAACAGCATGCCGTACTAATAGATTAATTACGGTAATTTATCCAAACTATAGAAATTCCCTCTAATAGAAGGGCACCCAAATTGGCACCTGTCAACATCCTTTTTTGATACCGTATCTATCTTTCCTTTGATTTATCCCTTCCGGAATAATCTATTCAAAATCTTCTTCCTTATTTCCTTGTATTGTTTTCTGATTCTGCTTCTAGATTCTCTTTTGTCTCATATTAAATAGACGAGACTGTTTTCGCTTCTTTTCCCCTAATGGATCTTATTATTCTTAGACAGAAAAAGGGGAGCACATTGTTATGAATAATATAAAAACAGACTAAGGGGGCGGGAGTAGACAGTCCATTGGGAGATCGACGTAAGATCTTGGTATAAAAGCGATAAAGAAGTTATAGGTCTTTCAGTTAGAGCAAGAACCGCTGTTTACTATGCTGGACCTTAATCTACTAAAGGTGTAGATGAGTAACCAGACGGCTCTTTTTGAATTCTGTGCATTTTTACTCATCGTAGATCACATATCCATCAAAACATAATTGAGAGAATTCATAACTTGTCTAGAGTATTTAAACTCGGCTTTTGCGTCATCTTGCCTCTCCGTCTAAACATTTTCTTGAATATAAACCCGCTTTCAATAAGTTTCATTCAATTTCTAGGTTAACCATGAATCGAATCATCCAATACGGAAGTGTCGAATCAATTCCATACTACAATTGTAGTGCAAAAACCTCTGAGGAATGGTTCGCCACGGGTGTTCAACGTCCGCTTTTCGGATGGTCCATTCTCATTTTTGGGTTGTTCATTGAGATGCTTTACATTCCGACGATCTATATGATGTTTCGGACGAAACTGATTCATTTGACTTGTTATAAAATTATCGTTTGTCTTGGTGTCACCGATATGCTAGCCACGTGTAAGTCTGGTTTTAGATGGGGGTTTTAAGGACTTCTATTTTTTTAGTGACATGTTCAATCTTCAGTGGCTGGTTGTTCATTCAGGGAGCGGTTTTTTGTAATTATCCGACTTTTATTTATCTGGCTGGATGTTTAGGATTGGGTGAGTCATTAGGGATTGCAAGCCTTGTATCTAGGTTACTGTATCCAATTAGATCCCTACATCTACCAAATGTTGGTAGCTCAGATGGGTTTCCGAATTTGAAACATGCAGCTGAACGTATACTAATATGCTTTATGTCTAGTTTACTGTCTCCACCGAGATCCCTAGTACACCCCATGTTTATAAACTAGCCAACCTCCTTTTAAACATTTTTACTCCATAAGTTCCAGCTGGTTGGTGTATGGCATGTGGCTCAACCCTTCTCCTTGTTGTCAATCGTGTCCTCGATGTCCTCTATCGCCCTCTCTCTGAATATCTCTTCGACGGAAAACGAATCTTCTTCTCTATCGCTCTGATCGCCATCTATGGAATCTCTGTTTCCATGTTCTCCCCTTCAATCCTCTTCAACTCGGTTATCATGGCATGGATCGGGGATCCATTGACAATTGACCCGGAATTCAAGACTGATGAGATTTCAGATTTTGTAAGTAAAGGAAAACATTATCAACCCATTTTTTTCTGTTTAGTACCACAACCACGTGCAATCCACCAACAACTGGATCTTCTGCTCCGGCACCTGCACCCTCTACACCATCTACTGCATCCTTGTCAACAAAATGCAACGAGGACAGAAATCAAAAGCGTCGCGTCAAGTATTCATTCAATCAAGCATCATTTGTTCATTCAACACTTTCTCTGCAATGACTTATAACGCGATGATGTTTATTCCCCCTCCGCCATGGGTCGTTGTCATTGCTGAGCTTTGCTGGTCTATTGTCCACGGATGTCCGGCTATAATCTATTTGACAATGAATAGAACTATCAGATCAGAGTTTTTGAAGTTTTTCCGGCTCAAGAAAAAGACAACTAAGGTGGGTTTTTCATTATATAGCTTTGGCATATCTTACACTATTCCAGAAGATCGCCGACATTTCTTCTACTTCCAACATGCGTCATACTGGAATGCCACCAACGACCACAAACTAAATACCTCTAATTAAAGAGCATCCTTTGATCTCCTTTCTCTCTCTCTCTCTCTCTCTCTCTCTCTCTCTCTCTCTTTTTATCCAATAAAGTTTTTTGCACTTTTTTTTTTGATTCCTAGCTAGACTAGAGTAAACCAATAGAGACCGGGGAAGAAATCGCCAATCAAAATCTCTTGTGAGCTTTGGTCGTTTTGCAAGATATTTTCGGAATGCTAATGATTTTGAAAAGTTAGAATTTTTAGTAAAAAGTAGAAGATGTTCGAAACGGTATATCTCAGCTAACAGTAGAAATAAAAAAGAGTTGTCAACTAATGAAATGTAGCCTTTGTTATGAACATTATTTCATTAGTTGACACTTTTTTGCTATCTCCATCGAGAACTGAGATATACAGTTTTGAATATCCCTTTCCAATTTTTCCTTTCAAAAAATTCAAATTCTTTATATTTCGAAACCTATGATAAATCTTTCCAAAAACTTTGAAAACCAGGTCTCACACGATTGACATCCAAAGTTAACCAACCCAGAGAAAGCTGAGCAGTCAAGAGCCACGACTCTCTGCGTCTCTCCTCCTGCCCCACTATCTCTCTCTTTGGCACAGTACCTATATCCTGTCTGTGGTTGTGTTCGACATCTGTGTTGGTTTTGAATACACGAGTAGTTACGAGTCGCGCGTCTTTTTTTTTCGTTTTGGATCAGTGAAATAGTGTTGATTTTGGAGAGATTCAGAGAGATCTGGGTTCGAAGAAAATGAGATTTTCCGAGTAGATGATAACCAGAGAAACCGCGCAATATTTCTCACTTATCCTATCGATTTCTGAATTTTTTATTTTTATTTTTTTATTGTATTAACTCTCTTATTCTCTTAAAAATCCGAATATGAACATGATGGGGTGTGGTCATTGATATCCCTTGTGACTCACTTTTGGCACTTGAGTGTTGTTTACAACTGTGAGAAGACCAAGAAGGGATCGGATGAACAGTAGAATCGGGCTTATAAAAAAGAGGTTTTTACGCTAGATTCCTTTTTTGATTATGATGTGAATTTGGAAGTTTCATGGAGTTTCTTTTTTTTTAATTTAAAAACTAACTTTTTCTCATCTTTTTCATTTTCTGATTTTTCAGTTAACCTGGCCCTTATTTTCGAACCAAAAGTTTTTTTAAATCTCAAAATTTCATTAAAGGGGGCCAGCCACTTCGAAAAAACGGGGAACCAAACGGGGAACCGTGTATTTTGTCGTAAGGTTGTGCGCATTGTGCCCACAACTTTACGACAGTTTTGTTTTCTTGGCATTTGCAGTAAAAAATGCAACTAAATTGAAAAGAAATGAAACTTTAAATAATACTTAGAGTTGAGTGAAACTATTCCCAAAATATTTCGGTTAATGGAAAGCTATCGGCGGTTTCCGACTGATTCATTGTTATTTTCAATGTAAAATACAGTAATATTAACGTTCTTTAACTTGAACATGTAACTTCGCCGTTTCGAAATAAAATCAAACAAACAAAATTTGAGAATATTAGACATGTGTTCGCTCAAATACTCCTTTCTTACTGCTTTTCGAAATTCGGTCTGCGAAGCACACCGGCTAAAAACATGAAATTTGACGTTATGAGGCGGTCAATCTAAAAATCAAAAGAATATATTAATTGAGTGTGTTGAATAGGTCTTTTCTAATACCCTGATATTTTGTTTATTTCATTTTAATTTGATTTCGCGGATTTACATGTCAAAATAGCAAAAATCACGCGAATTCGGTGACGACGATTGGCGGTAATTCAAATTTAGTTTTTCGCTATGTGCTCGGAACGGCTGTAAAAACGTTTTAACAGTCAGAATACTTCATGAATGTGTTTCCGAAGCTGTGAATGTTATTTCTAGTGAATATGAAAAATTTTTTTAATTTGATGTCCGGCCTCCTTTAAAAACAGAAGAGTCGTCTAGTCCCCATTACTCCTTAAGTACTCTGAATTCAAAATGATTTATCTCGAGTCCCGTTAGAGATACAACAAAGTTGTTAACTAAGAAAATGTAGCTGAAATGAAGGGCTACATTTCATTAGTTGACCACTTTTTTATAAAACTTATGGGAACCGAGATAAATCGTTTTCAGCTAATTCTTTGGTCTAAGAAGCCGGAGTAAAAAAAAGTTTAAAAAAATAAGTAGGAGTTAGTTGCAGATTACTGTATTTATTCTAATAAAACAATTTTTTTTTAATTTTTTCCATTTCCTGCCTACAGTAATCTTGACCAGTGGTCAAAGAACAAAAACATCCCATTGTTCCCAGAAAATGATTCCTTCCTCTTCCGCCTAAACTCTGCACTTTTTCTTCCTCTTCCCTAAACATGCCCATTTCCTACAAACACAATTCCAAACACTATTTACCCGACAGATTACCATTCGTCCATTTTTTCTTTTCTGTGCAAATCTGTGGCGGCTAACTTAATTCTGACGCGTTTTTGTGTCCATGAGCCCTTGTTAGCAATTTTTTCATGAGCAAAATCATCTTGATTACTTTTTTCTCTTTCTCTTTTGCCTCTTGATCTACTACCTCCAGATAGTTTTTTTTTCTGTTTCCGCGCGGAAAGAAGTCTCAAGTGCTTCTCCCTCCAAAAGCGAGTGCTTTCACGTATTATCACATCATTCCCCTGCCAACCCAAAATGCCGACCTTTTCTATTCGTTTTCTCAATTTTCATTGATTTTTTCTATTTTTTTTTCTGTGTCAGAAAAGGTCACAATACCTACCAAGTACAAATAAGAATTAGTGAGAGGGGGGAGAAGAAAGCAGAAATCATGTCATGTTCGTTGTTTGTGGCAGAGGTTCGTGGATCGAGAAGATGCTCTGTTTGTAGGTAAGATTTGAGAATTTATTGTTTAGAAGAGTAGAAGACAGAAAATTTCTAAAGTTCAAAAAGCTTTATTGAAATGAAATATTAACTCTAATAGTATGGCACCTATAGGTAGCGTTTTGTGAGCCGACGGGCAAATCAACACTTAGATAAAACTAACTACAGTGTTAAAATAACTACAATACTAAAAATGTTAAAAATAAAACAATTTCTCTCAGATGCGACATTTCCGCTCACGAGCCAGCAGCAATCTACGTGCAGCCCGAAAGAATATTCTCGAATCTTCCACCAATTGCCACATCATCAAGTGCAACTAATAACATTAATAATAATGCTAGTTTTAGTAGAAGGTATGTCCGTATTCCTCTATATTTGTTATCTTTTTGGAGAACTCCGATATCTCTTTCTTTTAATAATAATAGAAAGTGATAAGATGAGAAGCGCAGAGAGAGAGAGAGAAAACATTTGATTTGACGTGATATAGATCTATCCGAATGGAGTAGGGGGATTTGATTGCGCGGAGTGTGTCTAGTGCTCTTGCCCAGATTCTCCACACATTTTATCATTTTTGTCATTTCCGCTTTTCGCTTCTTTTGTTACGTTTATATGACGTGAGTTGTACGATGGAGGTTCTAGAATCACTTACATTAACGGCTTATCTTGATTTGGTTGGCTTTCAAAATTCCAATTAAAAACGTCTTCACAAGATATGTTTCCCAAATTGCCCGGCAGCTTGCCCAATCCTTGCCCTACCTTCTCAATAAGTTTTCTTCGTCATTCCATAAACTTTCTCCACATGTCATATTAAATGTCACCGACAAACTAGTACCTCAGCCTCCTTACAAGGAAACACCGACACAGCGATTTCTTTGTTGTCTTGTCTCGAAACATCCAGTTTTCATTTGGGTGGTGAACCTTGGAAGCGGCATTGCTCATTCGAATGCTCTATCTCGTTCTATTCTCCTGTTGATTACTGTTATTTTGTTAGTGTGTTGACTTCTTTTATTCAACTTCGAGTTGAAGAAATTAGAGAAAAAAGAAGAAGATGTATTATGTCAAAATGTGGGAATTTAATTATTTAATTTGAAATTTCTTATCATAATCTTGTTTCAGGATGTCAAATACACCGAGGAGTGCAACCACAACAATAATTAATAATAACAGTAACAACAGTATCCTTCCAATGTCCGAGCATTCGGCGTTCAGTCCATATGCAAGGCCGGCTTCATTGACATCACAGGTAAGCTTATTTTGATGAAGACACTTAAATAAATGTCAAAAAACTTCATAAAATTCTTTTGAGCTAATAGAAAAATCTGCTAGAGATCGCAGAGAAGCTAGAGTGTCTAACCTCTCTGCACTCTCCATTTTTGGAAGCTTTGTTTTGAAACCTTGTATCTCAAAAACCGAAAGACTTTGGAACAAACTTTCAATTGATAAAATGTAACTCTTATTAGGATAAGCATTTTGTCAGTTGATAATTTACTTGTAGCTCTCCTGGGAGAAAAGATACAAAGTCGTAAAGACGATTGACCCCTCTCTTAAAACTCAAAGAATGTCGGAAAACCCTTTGAAAATTCTTTTGTCAAAAACGTTCACCCTCCGACAAAAACCTCTTTAAAAACCCGGCTCTTGATCTTGCGTTTCCTGATCTCCACATTGTTTTTTGTTATTCAGGACTCAAAACAATACCACCAAACACCGCATGTGGTCCTTCGTCCGGAACCCCGATTGGCTCTACCACCACTTCTTCAACGTCAAGAAGGCTCCGACTCGAACATTTCGAAGAAGATACGCAGTAAGCGGCGAGAACGTCCACGAAGTGTTGGGCTCCTCGATCTGGGGTAAGACTATAGACGAAAGAGAGTTTGGGAGGGGAAAACTGTGTTTTGTACTACTGGTATTTAGTGAACAAGAGAGTAGATAACATAGGATAAATAGAAAAAAGAAGGAACAAGCGTGGGAAGATGCCGATGATCACTTGAGGGTGAAATGTCAAGTGGATTCTTTGGTGGTTGACGTTTTGACTGAAATTGTTTTGTTGAATGAGCAATGTTTTTATTATAAGGGCATTCTTAGTGCAGATAGGAGCCCCTGGGTTTTTAGAAAAAGGGAGAAAAATATATGTGACAACAAAAAACTAAATAAGTCCGTAGTACAATAACTTGCTTCCCAGTGAAGATAGAGAAAAATTGTCAACTGGAAAAATGTTCAGCTTTTGTTGAGCAATAATTCATCAGTTGACACTTTTTTGATATCTTCATTGGTAATCGAGTTACACCTGATTTAAATGACATCACCCATAAGTCATAACTATACCCACTTAGACACCGCTAATCCCTGTACTTGAAGCAATCACAACCAGCCCATAATGGGGTTATGATATCAAAATTTCTTAGCCCGCCCAGTCTTTTCATCGTTCCCCCCTCCTCCCTTTTCTACCTTCTTAAATTCCAATGTGTGCTTATTAGTTCGGTATGATAGTGAGAAATGCGTGGCGCGTTTTTTTTTCTTGCGCGTGGAGCGCGGAGCAAACAGCTATGGAGGCATTTCCTATACGTGCCGCAGAGGCACAACCCGTGTAATAATCCCCCCTCCATCCCCTCCCCCACCTCAATAGCTATTAGGCGGTTGTTCGTTTGAAATACGCGCCCCCCCTCAATGACGATCACAGTTTGCTTTTTCGTTAAATTTTCCCACGGACAATTTTTTTTGGAAATTTTTAAATTTCATTAATTTTAAAGAGAATTGTTTCAGCGTCGCCAGTTTAACTTATCAAGAAGCAGAGGTTATCGATAACGAAGATAAGGTGAGCAGGACTGAAAAAGGGGCGTGGCCTATACCAAATTTAGCTTATTTAAATGAAATAATTTTTTTTTGAATTTTGAGAGCTCTCATAAAATTCTTAAAAATTTTTTAACATATAAAATTAGAACTCACACTTAAGATTATTTGTATCTGGGTACAAGTTACATATTTACTTTAATTCAAAGGTCAGTACTCATTTTTATTATTTGATCATAAAAGATAAGAGCATTGATCTTGTTCTTCCCTTCAAAGTTCAAGAATCTCTCGAGATCTCAGATTTATTAACTAGTTATCATTTCGGTTCAAGGTTCAAGGGTATTTATCTCTTTGTTAGATTGTAGACAGTTTCATTGGTAAGAAAGTCATTTCAATTTTAATTTTGTAAATTCAATTATCTCAATAATTTTGATTGCGGGGGATGAGTAATGGTCATAAGATCGTGTGAAGTACTTGATTATTTTTCGAGATCAATTGCAAAATGATATCATGAGATCAGACCACTTGATCCCTAATTATTCTTTTGATGATTTTTTGATTTAGTTTAAAAGCGGAACGTACTTTTATTTTCAGTGTCAATTGGTAAATCTTGTAGAAATACTTTTTCTTTAAATTTTTGTTTTGTCGATTAAAACGGGTATATCTTAATCCACGTTAGAAATATAAAAAAAGTCTGAAATAATAAAGTGTTGCTCTTAGTATTTTGAACATTTCATTAGTTGAAAAGTTTTTTGTATCTTCAATGGGAACTGAGATATTTGGTTTTGAAAAAGTATATACTTCGATTTGCAACATCCAAATTTTGAATTTTGAACTACTGGATCAGCAATAATTGTTGACTGAAGCTTTTGAAAAACTGATGAAACTTCTTTTAAACCCATGATAATTCAAAAATACTTCATTTCGAAAAAATCCCCATTTTTCAATATGTGCCCTTATATTAAAGGTTTCCAAATTGAACCCACCTAACTTCTCAGTCCTCCAATGACTCCGATCATTAGAACACTGACCTTTCTATCTTCTTTCCTCCAATATTTTCTTTTCTAAACTCCACATCAATATTTACCACAAACTGTCAAAACCCATTTCCTTCTTTCCAGAACTCCACCGGCTGCTCGCCTCGCATCCCCGAGGAGCAACGATTGCACGATTTCAAACGAATTCTTCAACGATTTCAGGTCAGTCAGCTGATTTCTCCCCCTTTTCATCTAAAGCACATCCCTTCTCCCGACGAGAAGTAAACACATCTTAACACAGTATATACACTTTATCTCTTTTTCGAATGTCAAGTACCTTGACATTTGTTTATCCGTCAGTCGACGACTAAAAAAAATTTTTTTTTGAGAAAGTAGAGGATTATCGAACACTGATCATCTAGTTTTTTTTTCTTGACTTCACTTTACTACTGACACCAAACCATAACTCATTTTGCAAATCTTTTCTCAACCAAAAAAATCTTGCAGTCTGCGGATCGAGGATCCTCCTCCTCAGCCTCATCTCATCATAACCATTCACACCTCATGTCGCCACCGATTTCTACGTAAGTATTTAGGCTCCACCCCCTTCTCTTGTTGAAAAGAAAACACTAGACTTGTTATTGTGAAACATTCTTTCGAAATTCCCATTCCTAACGAACGAATAGTAGAAATGGTTGTATTCAGATGGACGGCAACGCCGATAAAGATGGGCGGCTCGCAGGAGTCGTGGTCAACACCACCGCATCATCGAAGTAGTCTCAATTCGAATTATAGGTTTGTGACTTCTATTAGAAGTGCTCATACTAACTGAAAGTTTTCAGAGACAGCCCAGCAAACTCACGAAACACATCAGCCAGATCCAGGCTGAGCGTCTCGTCAGCTCAAAGCCCACATTGTTACCTGCCAACTACCCGTGACTCTTCGCCTAGATCTGTAAGTCATTATCAAGCTAGAGTATCCTAAATTTGGAATTTTTAAGATCCCAAGCCCATCACTGGTGCCAATGAGACCCGACAGTTCACCGGATATCACAATCAACGAACTTCATCACTCACCATTTAGCCACACCGGTTCGACACCTGAACCAACAGAAATCATTTCGAAGTCCAATTCAAAAGTGCCATCACGACGGGCTTCCTACACTACGGGTTAGTAAAACTATTTAAAAAAACAAAAAAAGTATCGCTCATTAGATTTCGAGTTTTAAATAAACTGTCCTAATAATTCTAGGCTACCCAAATCATGAAAACTTTGCACCAATCCGATGGGTCAAAGAAACCGATGTCGATGATCCACTCTCGATTCCAACAATGAGCCCAATCGGATCTTCAGGATCTTCAGAAGCGAATGTCGGCGTGTTGGCAATGAGAAGTGCTCCAATGTCGAAAATGCCGAGTGTAGAGAAACTAGATAATAGAAATGTAAGTTAGGGATACTGTATTCTAAAATCTCTTTTCTCTCTAGAATTCGATCCGTGGCTACAACAATCGAAGTTGCCGACGAACGGTTCTCTCGGGTCTCGATCGAAACGCGAATCACTCTCCGAACGGGATTTACGTGCGTCGGAGTAGGTCAAAAGACGATCGTCCATCATTGAGTTACATGTCGTTCAATGGAATGGATCAACAAAATGGTGAGTGTAGACAGTTACTATTGACATTTACACTTGACACTTAACAATTTGTTAACTGATGATGAGCAACAAAAGTGTAGAAGGAAGAGAAGTAATCATTGAGATTTGAGAATGACGTGAGAGATAAGAATTCCGAGATTTACAGTGTCTCCACCAAGGACATCATCTATCCCAATCTTCATGTCACAAGAATCAGTATCAATGCAATCGCCAATGAATTCTCCTGTTAATCATTCAATGACTCATGTTAACAGTAGAAATGAACGAGCCCAGAGCACTCATAACTTATCTGGAGAAGAACTTTATAAGAGGTTTCAACAGGTAAGACTTAAAACTGAGATTAGCTTACAAAGGTTGTTGACCTTCCAGATATCCCTATCCCATGTCCAAACTCTGAACATCGTAGCTGATAAGCTAGCAGAAGAAGCCCGACGAGGCGATGAACCTGTATCAAGGAATCGTCTGACACAGTTAGACTTCACTTCTTTTATCATCACATCACCCCATCCAATCCTTACCAAAGGAAAGTCTCTATTTTATAATGCAGTACTTCCGAGACAAAGTTTACCTGATTATCCAGTTACTCTTATGGTAAGAAGCCCTTGATTCGTTAGAAGAATTCAAAATGACTTCTTTTAGATTGCTCCATGCTCTCAATATGCTCCACTAATGAGAAAAACCGAATCCAATCATTTCGGATTACCAGGTTTCCTCGAAATCGAAGATCACGACGGTGCGATTCGTCAATTCCTTTATGACACGGGTACACAGAATCTTGACGGACGAAACACCAAAGTGATCGCGATGCCACGACTCAATTTGTGTTCTTTCCATAGCTTGGCTGCTCATCAATTGAATCAGAGAATGGATAGAACTAATCATGAGGAACTTGTCAGCTTCATTTTGTTACAAGTACTTCAAGCATTAAAAATGTTACAAGGCGAAGGAGTGGAATCATTGAGCACTAACTTCAAGGAATTCCTGTTGGCATATCGGTATCCAAATGTGAATTCATCGTATAATGAATTTCCACGACTTCTGTTCCTTCCGGAGACTTTGGGAGCAGAAATTGAGATTGGAGGTGATGAGCTTGTGGGTCTTTGTCGATATGCTCTCCGCGCTCTTTGCACGTTACTTCATCACAAAATGGATGGGAAGGCACCAGCCATCAAGTTAAGATCTCGATTCTCTCGAGCTCTCTCCGCATGCGCAGTGCTTCTCCAAGAAGATAAATCAAACAGTTTAACCAAAGCTAAAAACGTGATGGAACTTGCACTTTGGTCAGGTGGAGAACATTTCAAGAATGAGCAAGATGCAAGAGTTTGGATTGATACGGCTAGAGCGGATTGTGTTGACACATTGGTAAGTATCGGTGTGGACTAAGATGACTAAGATAAGATGAATTTTCAGCTTCGTCAAATGATCCGGGAACCAAATCGTCCTCTCGGTGCTCGAGAACGATTCCGAGTCGAATTCTTGCTCAGCTCAACGCCTCGATCGATAATGGAATCTCAAAAAGCGACGATGGCGGCGAATGTGAACTAAGACGGTTTTTCAATTATTCTAATCACTACAAAACACTTTCAAATCAAAAGAAATGGTAGATTATTTATTAGAAGTTTTCATTTTTTATTCAATATCACACAAAATTATTATCTCCAATGTATTTTTTTTCTTGATTTTCACCTCAATTTATCAGTTTGCTTCATGGATGAAAATTTATTATTACTTTTTTGTTTAAAAAAAAACAGACAGTGCAAGCAATTATACCTACAAAAGAACCACAGTATAAACCGGATAGAGTCCAAACTTCATTATCAAACTCCCGTCGCCAATTCCCCTTGATTTGGCTTGATTGATTTCTTAAAAAGATCAAAATAGACATCTCCTTGATTCGAATCCTCTCGATAACTTCTATAATGTGAATCCACGCTCCCTCTTGCTACAGCCACTTTTTTGAACAAAGACGCCCGAACACTTTTATTAAATTCGGGAATGAAGAATGACGTCATCGGGATTACGATAAGTGGATTGCTGGAAGTTTTTAAAATTTGATTTTCTAGTCTGGAGAAATATGAATCATATACCAATGAACACAAAAATCCACAATAGCTCTCATAAAATCACTTGTTATATCGTCAAACTTTAAAAATATCGGGAGCGTGTATCCAGCTACTATAATCGCAACAAACGCAACAACTGCGTAGATCATTTTCATGAGAAGCGATAAAATTCGAATATTTTCTTTTAATTGAAACCTCCTGCTTAGAGTATACTCTTCTCGATGATATTTGTTGAGTTTATGGAATTGAGATAGGTTAAATTTGTATAAAAAGCTTAGGAGAGTAAAGCAAATAAGGGAATATGTCATTGGAATAATCACAATGAAACTGAGTTGACTTTCTGTGAATACTGTAATGCATGTGAAGATAAGAGCAAGAGCGGTGTTAAACGACGTAATAAGGAAGAATATGTGAAAATTTGACGATTTTTCGTATGTTCTGAAATCAGTATTTGTGCACACCAAGGCCAGGGAACAATATCACTTACGACAAAGACATAGTAGCAAATGCTCGTTCAATTGTAGCCGTTAATGGAGTAGCTGATCCAAAATAAAAATAAAAATATCTGGCGAATGCGGAAATTCGAAGGAACACAAAGCTAGGATCAGTTGTATCAGATGGGTTTTCAACACGAATATGGTAGAGGAACACGCATAGTTTGCTTATGAAAATGGTTACCCACATGGATAAAGAGAAACAAAATATGCGATTTACATTGGGGTGATAGGCTCTGTAATAACAAAACTTTGAAAATTTAAGAAGTCTGCTAAGGTTTCCATTACATCATGTCAACAGCTCTTACGGTAGCTACAGTAATCGTTCCAAACTAACCTAATCGGCAAAGATATTCTAATCCCAAAACGTGTCACAAAAAGCGCCAAAACCATCGTTAACGTGTACAAAATCATATATAAATTAGTGTACTGAGCCTTCATTTGATGCGTATAATAATTTGTCACCGCCACTCCGAATAAGAATTTGAACATGGTGAGCTTAATTCAGAATTTTTTATTTACAAGAATATGTACATGAAGAAAAAAAGAAAAATTATATTTACAAAAAAAAAATTCACATCAAGAAAAAAAGGTATGTGAGAAAAAAGAAAAGCGTGTTTCTTTCTGTCTCCCAGGTCAAAAAATGTCAAAGAAAGAAAAGAAAAAGGCGGTGAGCCGTGTTTGTTATCTCGGTTGATCTCATTAGGCGAACACACGTAATCACATTTTTTTCTCTATTTCAGCGACTTTAAAAATTGTTCAAAATAAACGTCCTCTTCTTTCTTTGTCGGATCACCGTTTCTCGGTATCACTTTTTGTTTCTCGTAACCCAGTAGACTATAAAAGACGATACGGTAGTCATCAACTGCCCATATCAATGTTGGCGTCACATAAATTGGTCCTCTGCAAATTAGAAATTTCAAATGACATAACAACTGAATCATAGTTCTCACGCGTGCACTATCATGTCTGTACTCATTTTGAAAAAATATTTGATGTCCTCATTGAAACCGATAATCATTGGAATGGTTTTGAGACAAGCCAAAAGGACAATGCAGCAAGTGAGCATAATAAGCAATGTGGTTAGCATCTGCAGAAATCAAATTGAAAGTGTAACTAGATTCTAAGCAGACCTTGAATGTTTTGACGTTTTCTCGCAGCTGATATCGGACGCTCAAATTGAATTTGATATCTCGATTCTGGGTTTCCACAAAATGCAATGTTCGTTTGTTGATCCGATTGATATAGAGAAATACCTAGAAAAAAAATCTGTTGAAGGAAATGGTGCTGATATTTGATCTCACTAAAAGCGAAGTTACTGCAATTAATCCTGCAAGAACGGCTGCTGATACATAGCGAAGGATATTGAGGATGGTAAGGATTGTGAAGACGGAAGAGAATGTGGATTGCATTAGGAATAAGGATATCAGGATGTATCGTCGTTTTGTTTTTTCGTAGTCGCTGGAAATTGTTCTTCTGGAGACTTTGTTTCATTTCTCATAATTTTAAAACTGAGGAGCTCTCGATCCTTAGCTCTAAACCATCATAGCATTGTTGGCAGGAAAGGTATCAAAAAATGTTCAACTGTTCACCTTACACTTTACAAAAATTAATCAGTTGACAGCTTTGATGGCTCATACTTAAAATTTGCCATTTCGACGCCCTCGAAACATAATAACCGGTTAGTAAAGTTTACCAAATCGCCCAATTGATCTTATAATTTTTGTTTTCCCAGAACTCATTTTCAATGTTTTTCAGAAAGTTTTCAAACTAGAAAAAACCAAAACATCAGCATTTCCAGTCTACTTCCTTTTTCAAATCATTAAATTTCTTGTTTTCTCTGTTCTCAGAAGATGAAGTATGGTGTTAGTTTCTTCTAGGGCATTATGAGCAATACTTTCTCAACTTACAAAACGAATTTAGTCGCCAGACTTCTCTCAAAAACAACTATTATGGGAGCAGACATTACATTGAATATGAAATGATAATGAGTCGCTGCTATCCACATTAATATTCCCATTCCGCCGGTTGGAGAATCTAAAGAAATTAAATAAGGTGCATCAGAAAAATAAGGCTTACTATCATCGGTCAAATACGTTGTTTGAAAGATAATCGTCAACATTTTACTGATGGTCAACTCAAAATAAAAGAAAAATGTCCACCAGATCGGACCCTGGAGATTCGTGTGAAAAACGTTTGATTTACCGACAACCATAAGACAAAGTACTGTAAGAAGGGAGGAGACGAAGACGATGATACTGTAGGCCACGTTTTCAGCCATGCTCATTTTTCGAATAGATCCGGCAAGGAAGACGGAGAAGATTGTGGGATCACCTGGAATCAGAGTTTTGTACTGGCTCTATTTAGATGACCGTGATCTGGTGTATGGGAACTACAGTAACCTAGATTCCAGATGAGATAAAAAATCCTGTCGTGGTTTTAAACCAGGTTGGTTCAAACTACAGTAATCCTATCAAATAATAGAAACTACAATATACAGTGCACTTCTATTAAAAATTCTTTTAAAAAATACAAAAAACTCACATTCAGTTGAATTCCGCATGATATCAAGTATCTCCTCTAACATGAAAAACATTAAATAATATTTCAAAAATGTCGTTTCTCTAGACTTTGAAATGACTCTTATTGAAAAGTGAAAACAAATAATTTCGAAAAGAAAAATAAATTATAGGGTTTATCCCAAAGTATTCGAGAACTTGTGACGAAGGTAATGTTGAAGCTTCAATTCAATTTCAGCTGCTTTTTTTGAGAGTTAATTCACTATTGGAAGAGAGAGTGCAGCTGCGTGTGTATTTGAAATTTTGAATCCAAAAAAATGTTTTATATGGCACACAACACGTACATAACATTAACAAACAAAACAGGAAATAAATAATAATTTAGAGTTCATCTCTTTTCACCAACTTCTCCAAAGCAATTTCGAAGAAGAGTCGTGCTCCTCCCGGGATCTCTGGTGGAGATCCTTGAGCACCGTATCCGTATTCAGATGGGATGACCACACGACGACGTTCTCCTTCACACATTCCATCCATCGCAATATCCATTCCATCGATCACTTCCTATAATTTTGGGAATTCAGGTGTTGGACACATGAAAGGTAATTATCCAGAAATGGTTTAACGTGTTTCTAGAACATCTGATATAGAGAAAAGCTTATTATGAATGGGGGACAATAACTTTTGAGAGTTCTTTGAAAAACTATGGGTTACTGTAGGCACGGAGCCGGGGGACTGAACCAATCTCAGTTCGCAATGATGATGTCAAAATTAGTTCAACTTATGAATTTTTGCTCATGACAAGCTAAGCAATTTCTTGGTTCATCACTGATTTGTATCTCTGAAATTAAACAAAAAAAAAGACTCACCCTATTCCTCAACCTGAAAACAAATGGAGCATTCCTTGAATATGAAGAATCCACAAGCGTATTATCCTCAAGTCTCAATATATACTGTTGATAAATCTTATCTCCTTGCTCAGCCTTTCTACACTTGTCCGCCTCAATTTTATGTGTCTGCTCGATTTGAATTCCCTCCTCGGTGACCCATCTCTCGCCGGCGTTTGCACGGAACAGATTCACGAGTTGAACAGTGTAATAAAGAGGTTGTCCACTTTCGTCTCTGTCAGAAAAAAAAAATAACATGGGAGGGCACGGTGCCGAACTCACTTAGCGAATCCCAATTTCGGTGGAATGACAACTTTTCGAATTTCTCCGATACACATTCCTCTCATCGCTCGATCCATTCCAGGGATCACTTGATTCCGTCCCAAAGTAAAAGTATATGGTTTTTTCCCGAAGTTACTTCCAACCTCAACACCATTCTCATCTGTCAATTTGTAATATTGGTCAACAACGTCTCCCCCAGCGGATTTGATATCGCATTCTGCCTCATCTATCGCTGTGGTTATCGTTACTTCCAATCCGTCGTCGTCCTCAAATTTATTGGTTTTTTTGGTTAGATTGTGGTTGGAGGAGGTTAAAGATATTGGGAAAAATAATTTGAAGTTCTTTAAGTATTTCACTCTTTCATAAGTTCACCAATTTTTGGTAACTGTTTTTCTATTAAGATTCTTAAAAATAATATTTTTTATCACCAGTGCTAGATCTAATGGTCTCCAAAACGCTTTTTTCTCCAAAAAAAACCAATTATCAACCCAATATATTGAGCAAACATTAAATAAAATGCTCTCTCACCTTCCAACTTTGACCACTTGAATAAACTGCTGTTGCAAAGAAGCCAAGGATCAAAAAACAATAAGAACCAGAGTTTTTCATTTATCTTTTATTGAGAAGGTATAGAATAAACGGAATTAAAAGAATGGAAGGGGAGAAAAGACGCGTTTTCTCACTTTTTCTTACACTGATCAACATCGGCCCGGGGGGAAGACCTTGCAACAGAAGTATCTCGTTGTTTCTGTCCTCCTTTTCCGTTTGCGTCTCCAACTATTTCGCTTCGATTGAATCGTCTAACGGCTTTTGGGTTGGGTTTTCTAAGGGACTATCGATGGAATAATTCAATGACGGAATTTATTTAAAGTTTTGGAAATAAGTCATAGATCAAAATCTTCTCAAAACTAAGTAGACTTCAAGATTTTAATTGTGACTGGTTTCGAACTGTTGTCTGTTTGTTTATTGAAGAAAAATTTGGTAATTAAAAAGTTGATGAGACGCTTCTCGATTATTTTGAATATACCCATTTTGCGTTGTTTCCAGAAATTTTCATTAATTATCATTATGGGGCTGCTTTGGAAGCAATAATCTTTGAATACGTTAAGATAAAAAGTTTTGTGTAAGATTGAGAATTTTCAAAAAGTTAAAGGTACAATTTTCATTTGTTTATTTAAATTCTTGTTTATTAGAGGTTAATTGCTGAAGGAGCCACTGAAACCGTTTGTAATCTTCTCTTCCTCCCACTTTTCTTCCAAATCATATCCAGTACTGCCATTCTATAAGGCTGATGAATCGAAATCATGACCAACGTAGAAAAAAGACCATGTAAAGTCTCGAATATGATAACTCCATTTGAATAAACTTGATTATAGTAACTATATAAAATAGCTACCCATGAATAGGTTAACCCCCCTCTAATTAGAGGAATCACCAACATGAAACCGGGAACTCCCATCTGAATCATCAATGCCATGAAGAACTTGACTTGTAATTCAAAGGTTCTTTTTGAGATTTTCTTGGATTTAACTTGTTGAAAAACGTTCCATAATAAGCAAAGAATAAAAAATGCGCATTCGGAGACACCAAACATGAGGAATGTCACAAGAACGATGAGATGATAGGTGAAGTCTTCAGCAGGATAGATATAAGGGTGTCTGAAACCAAAGATGATCTTGAGTATTCCTTGTGGTACTTTTTCAAAAAAAAAACTAACTTGTACATGCCAAAAGCACCGCAATATTCAAAGTTAGGTCAGAAACTCCCGCATAATGAAGCAATCCAAGTGAGAAACCAGCCATGTACGGTAATAAAACATAGGGTATTGTAAAAACTCCCAAAAGATTATCATAAACTATAATCCACGTATGCAATTTCACAAAGTACCATTTAACGGAACTCATTGCTTTTGGGGTTTTTCGAATAATTAAATAGAGACCTAGAATATGAATAGGAGTAGAGATACCTGTTACAAGATGAACAGCTTTAGAAAGAAAATCTGGAGTTGAATAATAACTGTCGACATTGTGACAAATGAAGTTTGTGTTATGAGACATTCAGACTGAACGAGTTGACTAACATGTCGATAGGAAGTTGGAAGAATTATAACTTATACTTGTGCCATATGTGTCATTTGTGCAACGTCATCGAAAAGTCGGCATTGATATATATTGAGAAAACAAGAATTAGATTAAATTTATATGTGTGTACGCGCTAGTTAGGCTCTCTCATTTCGGAGAATAGGAAATGGAGTTTTGTAAAATCGGTTGGTTGTGGAAGCAATGGAAAAAAAAACATTTTGAAAATATTCCCTCAGGGAAGACACGGGATTTGCTGGATTATTTTTGATTTTTATCGAAGCTACCACAGGTAGTTCAATTCTTGAGCGACCATTTCAAAATAAAAGAAAAAGTTTAAAATAAGGCATATTCTCTAAATCATGAAATAGACATGAAGTCATCTTCTTCTTCCTTTTTTTAAATATCATGATAACAAAACATGATCAAGAATGTGCAGATGTTTTCACTTCACGACATTTATATTAGGCGAATTGCGTCTTTCACGACCAAAAATTTTATAAACATGAATTATATTAAATGAATATTACCTGCATCCCTACTATCAATTACTTTGATACTCCCGAATTTTTTACATCAGCCTTACATGTAAATACAGTAATCTCTACTCCTATTTATTTCTTTGGTATCTATATCATACTTACCAAAACTCCAGAACAAATGAAAGGAGTCAAATGGTATCTTCTTAATCTTCATGGTTGGATTATACTTTTTGACTATTCGATAAGCCTTTTCACAATGCCTTTCTTATTGCTTCCGAAATGGGCCGGATATCCATTAGGCTATCTACAATACATTGGTGTTCCAATTTTGATACAAACTAATATGGTTCTCAATATTTTTGGTTTTATAATCTCTTCAATTGTAATAATTTTCGAGAATCGCTTTTTCAAAATTTGCGATTTTCGATACAAAGCAAAATGGGAGAAATGGAGGAAGAAGTGGATAGCCGTTCATCATCTGACGCCTACTCTATTGATTCTGCCGTTTTATTTATTGGAACCGGAGCAGGAGGCAGCGGTACGAAGAACTTTTCAGGTCACCTTAGTTTGAATAAATATGTATACATTAAGAATTTACAGGATTTGCCATGTCTCCCTAGATATATTTACGAGGCTCCGGTATTCGTGCTCACCGAGAACTTTATCTGGCATTTGACAATAATGATTTCATTTTTAGTTATCTGTGGATGTGAAGTTTTCTTTTGCCTGGGCTATATTGGTTACGATATGATTCAACGAGTGAAAGCAAGAACATTATCACAGAACACATATCGTATGCAGAAAACATTTTTCATTGCTTTGTCAATACAGTTGGTGATTCCTTTATCTATGCTTGTATTCCCTGTTGTTTCATGGCTTGTTTGTATATTAGGAAGTTTTTATATTCAATGGTCGACTAACCTTTCAATCATTAGTTTCACAATGCACGGAGCTGTTTCCACAATTGCAATGTTAATTGCGCATCGGCCATATCGAGAAGCAATATTGCACATGGTTAGGAAACGATCAGTTGTCTCTAATGAGAATTCGAGGAGAGCGTATTTACAAAGGAATGCTTTATCAGATGTGAATATCTAGTAGGAAATGCGATTATAATTAACTTTTAATTCGCTTTCGTAAGTATATAATAGTTGCTCTAACCATCCTGTGAAATTGGTTCAAAAGTTTCAGACATAATAACAGGAGTAATCAGCTGATTGGTGAAGTATCCACGGAGTAGTAGTAGAGCTCCCAATTCCTGAGGAACCATGCAACGAATTCGAAACAAATAAAAAAAATTAAAAAAAAAAGAAGTCATCATCTTCTTCCTCCTTTTCAAATGTCAAAATAAATATACCGAATTCAGAATGTGCAGATGTTTTCCCGCCCTCATCGAGACGCCATTGATAAGCTCTATTCCTCACGAGCTTTACAATGCACGGAGCCGTTTCCACAATTGTAATCTTAATCGCGCATCGATCATATCGAGAAGCGATTTTGCAGATGGTTAGGAGAAAATCAGTTGTATCGAATGAGACTCCTAGAAGAGCTTTGGGAGTGCGCAGAAAGGTTTTATCAGATGTGAATGCTTAGTTTCAATTATTCTGTGAATCATTTCCGTGTCAGACAGATCTAATCGAAGAAAATGGAGCAGGTGCATCATCAAAAAGAAAGTTGATTAAAATTTTTTATGCTCTATTAATAAATAGTTTGAAGTACTTCCTTGAATGAATAATTTCAGATTTTGTTGAAAAAAACGCCGGAAAAATTGACTGATGTATCAAAACTAAAAGTTAATTCGATCATTTATTTATTTATTGAAAATTTCAATTTGTCAATATTTTGATCAATGAAAATATAATATAAAAATTTATCAGATGAAAAAAAATTTTTTTTTATCCTCGTTAAACATGCTTCCAATCTTGAAATGTACTTCAATCGGAACGAACAAAATATTTTAAAAATACTTATTAATCCAACTAAGCTTGTACATCTGATAGCACACTTCGTGGTAAATTTGTTCTTCTAGAATTCTCATTTGATACAACTGATCGCTTCCCAATCATTTGTAAAATCGCTAGACCACTGAGCATAAATATTATATTAGGTTGGCCAAAAAAGAATGGTTGTTTTTATGATGAATTAAATTTATTTAAAAAATCCGAATAGACAATACTAATCCAAAAGATATTCTCTATCATTATCAATTACTTGTCGCCTACGTCTGCGCAAAGAATGGGTTCCTTTATGAAAGAACTATGCTGGCTGCAACACAAAGTAATGGGCCACCCATTTCTTGATCTCGTCGCTCTTACTGAAGTGCACCTCGGCTAAGGAGTGTTGCATCGATCTGAATAAATGGAAATCAGACGGTGCTAAGGCAGGGCTACATGGCGGATGAGGGAGAACTTCCCAGCCCAACTCTTCGATTTTCTGCTGAGTGACTTTTGCCATTTGCGGTCGAGCATTGCCATGAAGGAATTTTGTCGTGGCTGTATTCACGCCTTGACCTTTCAGCGCTTATTGCACTTGGTCCAATTGACGCTTGTAGAGTTCGGCAGAGATTGTTTGACTCTTTTCTAGAACTTCAAAATACACGAGGTCCTTTGCTATTCCACCATACACATAAAATAACCTTCTTGCTGTGTTCATGGTCTTCCAAGCTTTCATCGCCATTTCGAAAACGTTCAAATCAATGTCGGCATTGATTTTCCGATGGAAGATCATTTTTGAAAAACTTTGAGAGTGAACGATGAGCTTCCGCGGCACTTTTGTTCAGCTTAAACTCATACCAGAGGCAAGCTCTCAAGCGCATTTTTTCGAATGACATTTTTTAAATGAAAATTTCTAAGGAAAAAAAAATAAAATAAAACAAAATTTTTTTATGAAAAGATGCCCAATGAAACGCTCTTTCCAATGAAAAAAAAATTTTCGAAAAATATATTCTGGAAAGAGAAATACACTTCGACAAATGCGTCACTCATTATTTTCTGGCCAACCTAATATATAAAGCATATAGCCCATGCTATGATAGGGAATGCTAGCATGATGAATGGAATCGCTGACTGAACGATCATTGCAATGAGAAATGACTTTTGCATGCTATATGTATGTTTAGATAATGCTTTGGATTTTAGCTGTTGCAGTAATTCGAAACCAATATAGAAAACAGAGAGAAGCCCTTCACTTAAACATGTGTTCAAAAAAACGGCTACAAGTGATCGTTGATAACGACCGTCTTCAGTGAGAATGTACACTGGTGCTTCGTAAATGTAACTCGGAAGGCAAGGTAATCTCTGGAAGACGCATTTGAAATTATTTCGAAATTAACAATATTACCTGATACGTTCTCTTTACAGCTTCTTTTTGTTCCGGAGCTAATCTGTAAAATTCAACCACTATAAAAATAGGTGCGATATAATGAACAGCGATCCACAATATCCTCAACTTTCTCCATTTTTCTTTGAAACGAAAATTGCAAATGATGAAAAATCGGTTTTCAAATATTACGATAATTGAACTTATCGCATAAGCGAAAACGAGGGTGACCATATTGATTTGGGTCAAAATATTAACTCCAAAATATTTAAGATAGCCTAATGGATATCCACCCATTTTTGGGATTAGCAATAAAGGCATTGATAGGAATCCCATCGAATAGTCAAAAAGTATAATCCAACCATGAAGATTAAGAAGATACAATTTGACTCCTTTCATTCGTTCTGGAGTTTTTGTTAGAACAATATAGATACCAAAGAAATAAACTGGAGTTGAGATTACTGTATTTATGTGCAAAGCTAATGATAAAAACTCGGGAGTATCAAAGTAATTGATAGTAGGAATGCAAGTAATATTCATTGAGTGTTAGTAATATTCATTGCCATAAAATGAAAGAATATATATTATAATATGCAATGAATCGATCAAGAAGCTGAATTTGAAAAATGAAAAACATCTGCTTCTTCTGAGTTTATGATTAAAAACGATGTAGAGAAATATCAAACATCAGAAAAACATGATGAATTGAACAGAAAACCCACTCATATTTTTTTCAAATCGAAGGTTAAATTCTT
The DNA here is from genome assembly GCA_963932035.1 of Caenorhabditis wallacei. Classification (NCBI taxonomy): domain Eukaryota; kingdom Metazoa; phylum Nematoda; class Chromadorea; order Rhabditida; family Rhabditidae; genus Caenorhabditis; species Caenorhabditis wallacei. The sequence goes on along the minus strand of OZ009932.1, from coordinate 11,719,153 downwards.
CATATCCTATTGGTTTGACATGCCATCTAGAATTATCAACTTTCAAACTCCTGAAGTTTTTTCTTTTTGCAATTATTTTCCGTTTAGTCTAGCTCGATTTTCACAGACAATATTTATTCAAACAAACTTTATTTATTAATTATCCTTGATAAATTCCACAATCAGAAATCACTATTTTCTCTTTTGTTCTCCCTTGCTGAGGACCATTTCCCTCTAAAATTCCTAGCTTCTCAATAGAATCCAAGACATCAAATCCTTCGACAAGCTCTCCAAATGCCACGTGGAATTGGTTCATCCAGGGAGTCTCACGGAAAGTTACGTAGAAGCGAGAGGAGTTGGTGTTCTCCCAACCATAGTTGTCCATTCCGAGAATTCCTCTGTAAATGATTTTGATATAATGAAAATTATTGATTCAACTCACTTTTTATCATGTGGAATATCGAAATTCTCATCTTCAAAGTATTTGGTGCCGAATGTAGATTTACCACCATCTCTCTGCGCGTTTTGTGTTTCAAAGTCTCCAGACTAAATATTTTGATAAATTTCGTTTTCATTAAAAAAAAAACTAAACTCACACAAGCACAAAAAGTGGGAATCACTCGGAAGAAGACGCAATTCTTGTAGCCAAATCCAAGTTCTCCAGTGCAAAGTTTAATAAAGTTCTCGCAGGTTTTTGGACATTTTTCGGTATTTAACTGAATATTCAGATCAGTCTACAAAGAAACTGCAAAAAAAGCTTACTTCGAACACAAGTTTGCCCAGTGGAGTTCCATCAGCAGTAATGTCCATGAACACTTTAGAAGGCATGTCAGAAAATGAAAGTGAAAGAGGAATTCTAAGAAATGAGAAAATAGTAAAATAATTGGGTCTTGTTTAGTGCGATCATGCCAAATTGAAGGCAATTGTGTCAAGAATCGACAATTGTTCTGCCCGACAAAGTGGCTCAATTCATTCCGGGAATCATTGAAAAAGGATGATTCTAGATGACCTGTGCAACCAATATGATATAAGAAGAGGCATGAACCAATTCGTGAATGAACCAATTCCACGTGGCATTTGGAGAGCTTGTCGAAGGATTTGATGTCTTGGATTCTATTGAGAAGCTAGGGATTCTAGAAGGAAATGGTCCACAGCAAGGGAAAACCAAGGAGAAAATAGTAGCTTCTGATTGTGGAATTTATCAAGGCTGAATAATATATAAAACCTGTTTGAATAAATATTTTCTGTGAAACACGAGCTGGACTAAATCGAAAAAATTGCAAAAAGATAATGTTATGTTCTTGAATAACACGCATAGTAGAGAACTACTAGTTTATTGAGTTGAACGAAAGAATATAAAGAAAGAAGCCGAATACGAGGCACAATTGGTGGCGAGGACTCGGGAAGGCTTCTCTTGCATTCTCGTTAACCAAGGTCCCCTATACAGACGGTGGGCAGAAGAAGCAGATGTTTTTCATTTTTCAAATTCAGCTTCTTGATCGATTCATTGCATATTTTTTCATTTTATGGCAATGAATATTACTTGCATTCCCAATGTCAATTATCTTGATACCCCCGAATTTTTATCATTAGCTTTGCACATAAATACAGTAATCTCAACTCCTGTTTATTTCTTTGGTATCTATATTATTCTAACCAAAACTCCAGAACGGATGAAAGGAGTCAAATGGTATCTTCTTAATCTTCATGGTTGGATTATACTTTTCGACTATTCATTGGGATTCCTGACAATGCCTATCTTTTTAGTCCCGGCATGGAGTGGATATCCATTAGGTTATCTTCAATATTTTGGAGTTCATATGTTGTTCCAAATCAATATGGTCTTCCTTGTTTTTGCTTATACGATAAACTCAATTGTCCTAATATTTGAAAACCGATTTTTCATCATTTGCAATTTTCGTTTCAAAGAAAAATGGAGAAAGTTGAGGATAGCTTGGATCGCTGCTCATTGTATCGCACCTTTTTTTATAGTGGTTCAATTTTACAGATTAGCTCCAGAACAGACCGAAGCATTGAAGAGAACGTATCAGGTAATATTAGCAATTTCGAAATAATTTCGAATTCGTCTTCCAGAAGTTACCTTGCCTTCCGAGCTATATTTACGAAGCACCAGTTTACGTTCTCACTGAAGACGGGCTTTATCACCGAGTAATTTTAGGCGTTTATATGTCCACATGTTTAAGTGAAGGGATTTTCTCTGTTGTCTATATTGGTTTCGAATTACTGCAACAGCTAAAATCCAAAGCATTATCTAAACATACATATAGCATGCAAAAGTCATTTTTTCTCGCAATGATCGTCCAGGCAGTGGTTCCTCTTTCCATGATAGCATTCCCTATCATAGCATTCTATATATGCATTATATATAATATTTATGCTCAGTGGTCTAATAATCTTTCGATAATTAGTTTCACTTTGCACGGAGGAGTTTCTACAATTGTCATGCTAATTGCACATCGGCCATATCGAGAAGCATTTTTAAAAATGATTGGGAAGAGATCAGTTGTATCAAGTGAGAATTCTAGAAGAATAAATTTATCACGAAATGTGCTATCAGATGTGCGAACATAATGTTTATTTTGATACATCAGTTAATTATTCCTCGTTTTATTCAACAAAATCTGAAATTATAGTCGCCAAAATCAATGAACACTTATTCTATAAATTTTTAACTTAACTCTGTAAGTTACAAAACGATTCGAAAAACAAAATGTCTTTAATTATTACATTTATTAAATAAAAATTATATAAAAAAAACGCACCAATCAAGAAATTAGATCTTCATACACAAATTAAAAAGAACATAGTTCTCAACTATTAGTAATATTCACAATTCCATCATTCCATATCACAAAAAACAGTTTCTTATTTTCCTTTAACACGACGATTGCCACTTTTCCATCGCCTCTCTTCAAAAATCTTCCCGATGTTCCAGTGAATTTGAACTTCGGTTCCACATACAATTGGTATTCAATGAATTCGCATTTTTTGTTTTCTCTGTAACGGACGTTGGAAGGCCATGATGGTGATTGAGCTATCCTTCCTGTGTATTTCCATATCTGAAAATGACTAACTAGAGTAATTCTTGCTAATTCTTTCCTTTGTTGTGCATAGCGACATGGAAAAATTTCCTGTCAAAGAAAATTATTATTTTCTTTTTCAATTGGAAAAAATTAGCGAGAGACATCATTTGCCTTAAACCCTAACACATCACGTGATTCCAATAGCTCACCTTTTAATATCAATCGATAATCGAGTCAAAACATTTAAAATTGATTTGGAGAAAATTCGAGAATGAATTAATTCCACGTTGTTTTGACTGTGATGATGGAATGAGAAATGAGGAGAGAAAAGTGTCACCTCGAAAATCTATAAGAGAATACACGGGATATTTCCTGTGAAACAGAACGAGTGAAATACTGATTAATCAGCTGATTTATAGTCATCAAGTTTTTAATGTGTATATGTTGAAGTTGAGAGTGAACCACAGAGCCAAAATTAATGCGAAGGTTCTAAACATTTTTAGGTGAATTAAGCATAAAACTTCATTTTCGAAAGAATCCAAAAAAAAACCTGAGAAGTTCTAGCAACTTTTTCTTTAACGACATTAAGATGTGCTAAGAAATTGTTTAACAAAAAAGTTTTCAACTACAAAAATGAAGTTATAAAAACTGATATTCGGTTCTGAGATAATTATTCAAATTTACCAATAAAAATGTTTGAAAAGTACCGATGTTTCTAATTTTTTACAAAACTTATCTACAAAATCGAAAATTTTTCAAATTCGTCTCTTCTTATATGAAGAATTCAACTTTCCATTTGAAAGAAATATTAGGTTGTCGGGTGTGTCATGACCTATTTTTTCATCATGTATTTTTCGAAGTGAACTTAAATAAAAAATCAGTCATATGCTTATCATGAGCGACAATGTAGTGCCAACGTTCAGTTAACTTGTGGTTCCCCTACTTGTAAAATCCAGCTGGACGAGAATCGAATTATAGCTTCGATTCAGTTTTGAAATCATTATCTATTTCGAAGGTGTTGTTTTGAAGAGCATGAATCAAAACAGCTAATAGTCAATAGTCACTTAGAGACATGTTAGGAGAATACGGTAGCTGAAGGAGAGCCATCAATTGATATTATGATAGTCTCAGTCTCACTTTTTAAAAGATTTCCGGTTATACGAAATAAGGTTGAAAATACAATTTCTCTTTTTTTTTAAATTTGGAAGACTAATTCTTTTGACCAACTTTTGTGATAACTTGAGAAAGATCTCCCCACATCTAGTCTGGCATTCAGCTAACAATTTCCAGTAAGTTGAGACATCCAATTCTTTCCAAATGGAAAAATATCTATTTTTGGCTAAAACTCAGTTTTGGGATGTAACTTCTTTTCCAAATCACTGGAATCACGTTTTTTGGGTGTTGTACAACACCAATTTTCAATTTAGAGCAACGAGAAATTTTGAATCCTTCAAGGTGTTGTGCTACAGGATAATGAAAATCATTAGATGCAGGAGAAAATTTCAGTAGGGAAATGTACCGTAAGTTAACTGAAGTTTGGAGAAGTGAGAGGAATGGGGAGTGATTCACTATGAAGGGGTCTTCATGCTCTTTAAACACTAAGAGTTAGGGAACAGCAGGACTGAACCTCTACCCACAATGACAAAACAAAAGAATAGGTCATGATTTACCTGACTGCCTAATAAATAGTGATGTATTTTGTGTTCAATTTATTTCGTTCTGACTGGTATATTAATTTCCTTTTACGTCGTTTACATTTATATATCCAGAGGAAGCAGATGTTTTTTCATTATCAAATTCGACATTTTTCATCGATTCATGGCGTACATGTAAACCCATTTTATGGCAATGAATATTACTAACACTCAATGAATATTACTTGCATTCCTACTATCAATTACTTTGATACTCCCGAGTTTTTATCATTAGCTTTGCACATAAATACAGTAATCTCAACTCCTGTTTATTTCTTTGGTATCTATATTATTCTAACAAAAACTCCAGAACGTATGAAAGGAGTCAAATGGTATCTTCTGAATCTTCATGGATGGATTATACTTTTTGACTATTCAATGGGATTTCTAACAATGCCTCTCTTATTAATCCCGATATGGGGTGGATATCCATTAGGCTTTCTTCAAAGACTCGGGGTCCCAACTTTGTTCCAAATCAATATGGTCGTCCTTTTTTTACTTATGCGATAAGCTCAATTATTGTAATATTCAAAAACCGATTTTTCATCATTTGCAATTTTCGTTTCAAAGAAAAATGGAGAAAGTTGAGGATAGTGTGGATTGCTGTTCATTATATCGTCCCTATTTGTATTGTAGCTGAATTTTACCGATTAGCTCCGGAACAAAAAGAAGCTGTAAAGAGAACGTATCAGGTAATATTATTAATTTCGAAATAATTTCAAATGCGTCTTCCAGAGGTTACCTTGTCTTCCGAGTTACATTTACGAAGCACCAGTGTACATTCTCACTGAAAATTACGTTTATCATCTATTAATTGTATTCACTTACTTGGTCACATGTTTATGTGAAATGCTTTTCTCTACTGGTTATATCGCTATCGAATTACTGAAACAGTTCAAAACAAAAAAGTTATCTAAACATACATATAGCATGCAAAAGTCATTTCTCATTGCGATGATCGTTCAGGCAGTGATTCCTATTTCCATGCTAGCATTCCCTTTCATAGCATGGGCTATATGCATTCTATATGATATTTATGCTCAATGGTCTACCAATCTTTCAATCGTAAGTTTCACTTCGCACGGAGGAGTTTCTACAATTGTCATGCTAATCGCACATCGGCCGTATCGAGAAGCAATTTTACAAATGATTGGGAACAGATCAGTTGTATCAAATGAGAATTCTAGAAGAGCGTATTTACAAAGAAATGCTTTATCAGATGTACAAACTTAGTTGGGATAATAAATTTTAAAAAAATTACTTTGATACATCAGTTAATCATTTCCCTGTTTTCTTTAACAAAGTCTGAAATTACGGTGACCAAAATCAATGAACACTTATATCTATAAAGTTTTTGACATCTCTGTAAGTTACAAATTGATTCAAAAAACAAATTGTTTTTAATTATTACATTTATTAAATACAAATTATTAAAAAAAAAGGCACCAATCAAAAAATTAGATCTTCATACACAAATTACACAGAACATAGTTTTCAACTATTATTAATATCCACAATTCCATCATTCCATATCACAAAAAACAGTTTCTTATTTTCCTTTAACTCAACGATTGCCACTTTTCCATCGCCTCTCTTCAAAAATCTTCCCGATGTTCCAGTGAATTTGAACTTCGGTTCCACGTACAACTGGTCTTCAATGAATTCGCATTTTTTGTTTTCTCTGGAAAACAATGTAATCAGTTTATGATTTTAAGAAAAATACTTACAATCCCTTTTCTTTTTTAATTTCATCCAAACATTTCAAATCGATTCCATCCAATATCTCATCAAGATTTCCATTTTGAATCATAATATTCATTCGTTCCAATTTAGAAAATTCTCCATTCATCCATTTTTTGATAAGCTTATTCATGATTTCATTTGTTAATCTCGTTTCACCAATTCGAAGTTTTTCACAATTACTTCTCAATAAGTCTTCCTCGGTAATCCATTTCGCTGTGCACAGCTCCAATATCTCATAATTAAAATTGATTGGACACCCGTGATTCTGATTTTCGTAGCTGTGACAATTGAAAACTAGATTCCTCTTTGGATGAACTTTTTGTTGAAAAAGGGTAAACTCTTGGTCAGTCATTTGATAATAAACAATAAAAGTGAGATTATTGACTTGATTTAATCCTTTGAAAGTTATAATATTGGAGAGATTGCATTTGCGGGCGATGTAAATATTGAATTCGTTTGGAATGTAGACAGTAAACATCAGTTCAATCAGTTTCTGACATACAAGAATATCATTTTCGCATTGGGAATAGATCACGTATTTAGCTCTTTTTTGTTGGCGCCTGAAATAATTTTTCTTGTATTCTAACCTTAAGGAGGATTATCTCTGTTCACAATAACTGTATCAAAAAATTTTTAACTACCGAAATGTAGCCCTTAACACGATTAACATTTCGTTAGTTGACCACTTCTTGATATTTCCATTGTGAACCGAGATACAAGTCATTCAAAATTCAATCAAAAATTCACCTGTTCTCCACTTTCATATTCCTCAAAACGAAACTATCTCTCGTTCCATTCCCTTCCAAATCTTCCACAGACTTTGAAATTCTCCAAAAAACTTCTCTCTTCTTTCCAAATTTCATTTCTATAACACACGAATCTTCATGAATATTCACATTGATGTGCTCGATCTTCTTCTTGGCCGGCACGAATTCCGATATTGTACTGCTCATGGAAATGGCGAAATTCAGGCTAGAAAATGGGGGACTTCAAGATTAGAGATTTAGGAAATAGATGACTTACAGTGACATTTCTTCTGATTGTTGGGATATATTTCTGAGACAGACATAGTTCAGTTCGGCTAGGTTAATTGTGGACATTCTGGAAAATTATTGGAATTAGTGGAAGATAAATTGAGAAATGAATAAGAGAATGTAGGAGGATAGGTATGATGTAAATGAAGAGAGCCATAATCAATCTGTACGTTGACCTATATAATGGGCGGTACTAGGACTAGTTAGGGGTAATTATCGATCCAAAAACAGTCTTTATAGTTGTAAAAAGATATAAAGATACCATAAAAACACTGATTTATTGACAGATAACAGGTCAAATTACCCCCGATTTGGATATTAATTTTAAAAAATTAATTTTTTTTAATTTGACAAAAAAAAGATAGACATTGGTTTCAAAAATAAAAGATTTTATTTTTCTGTTCTTCTTCCCTCTATCTCAATAGAGCGCACTTCCATTTCTCTGACGTCTCTTCCACCCTCCCTTCTCTTCCCATCCTCCGATAGTCCATGTTTTTAGATATAAGATTTCATTCAAAAATATAAAACTAATTACAAAAAAAAAAGAATCCCAAAAATTATTCTCTCTCAAATTCACGACGACAAATGACATCTCCGGATTGATAGGTCTGAATGAGTTTTCCATTTTCCAACCAACTCAAAAGGACGGAACTCTTGTGATTTTCCTTGATTTTGTTTTGACGATGAACTAGTTTTCCGTCTTCGAATGTGAGAATCGAGTTGTAGGTACGGTCGTCTGGACTGTTCTCGACGAATTCCTGAAATTAGGTTGGAGTTTGATTCTTGGAATTGATAAGGGAAATCAGTAGTAATCAGACCATTTCAAACTCCACTCTATTCATAAAAAAAGTTTTTTTTCGTGCCGGACTGGGCCAACTGTTGCGGAAATGTGAATCAGAATCACCAACAAGAATAAAAAATCTCTAGTGCTCTTATATTAGAGATCTCCCTTTTCTTCAATTTCTAAGCACTTACCACTCCCAACTTGAAAGCCAACTTGGTATTTTTAAAAGTGGAATATTGGTTGATATGCCACGTGTCTCCATCCAAATAAATCTCAAGAGACGGCTTCAAATGAGCTGCTGCTTTTCTTGTGATGAGTCCGACTCCGATCTCTTTCATGTATTCATCGAAATTCTCCGAATGAACAAGTTTCCATTTTCCAGCAAAATCGTTTAAGGAAGCCATCTGAAAATTCAAAAAAAAACCTATTTTTTAAGGTGATGAAATTTGAAATTAAAAAAAAATTACAAAGGAAAAAATCGAACACAAAATCGAGGGAATGCTCCTCGGAATGAAATGATCGAGAGTAATGGAAAATGATAAAAACGTGGAAAGGCTTCTGATAAGAGAAAAAATGGGTTACAGGAGGAGGGCACGTGTCAAATATATGGCATAGAACAGAAGAAGGTAACAAAGAATGAAATACGTTTTATTGAATTCTATGATTTAATCGTGTTGGTTTTACCTTTCCTGTGGAAATTGTACTTTTGGAAAGAGAAAAGACAAACAACTGGTTTTGTGATTTTGTGTTGTGGACATAGAAAAAGTAATCAACTTTTTGAAGAGGGAAAAGTTTGATGAATTAAAGAAAACTAGCTGGAAATGAGGAACAAATCAGAAGTGGATTGAGGAAGGAAAAGGAGAGAGGAGAATTGAGAAATGAAGTAAATTGAGGTAAATTTTCGAAAAATTATGTCAAAATACTAGAAAGCTAAAGCATAACGTTATTTTTTTATGTTGACAGTTTTCTTTTGTTAACAAAGTTACACCAGCCTAAAATTGAGGTGCACTTCTATTAGAGTAGCTAAATTGATCAAAGTCTTCTCTAGCCTACATTTTTTTTTCAAATGATGAAAAAAAGAATCATAGACAATATATAACAAGAGGCAATTTGATAAGAAGCCAAAGAAGCGAGAATCCGGAATTGGAGAAGAAAGACATGTTTGTGTCTTATTCATTGATGAACAATGACAAGAACAAGACATTTTGAAATGTTCCATAGAAGAGTGCAAACTTGTTTTTTTTTATTTGGGAGGAAATGATCTCAGTCATTTTTTAATAATATTTATTAAACCACATAACAACTTTAGCCTAACTTTGCAATGCAAACTTCAATATAAAAAATCGAAGTCATAATCAATCAAATAATTCAACCAAACTATGAAAAGCTTCTTTCAAATGTTTCGCAAATCGATCTGAATCAGTGACATTCGATGAATGATACGAAGTAATATGAAGTGGAATTGCTTGATTCCCTCCAAATCTGTAACAGATCCCGTAGCCATCCTGAGCAACTGCTCCGAAAGATCCGCCCATCAATACATTGTTGACCGAACTATCTTCGTCGATTGAGTTTGTCATGTTTGGAATCTAAAAATGATTTTATTTTTCTTAGCTAATGTTACTGTAACTTACATTACTGGTACTTAACAACCATTTCTGGCTAGCATAAAAGTCAAGGAACGGACTCGAGTACCCTAGCCCTTTAGCTAAGACACAAAGCATAAACATATGACGATCGACTCCCTTGCCAAGCATGATATCTTTGGAATTATTGACATGAATTTCGCATGCCTTTTTCAATAATTCTCGACGGGTTTCCTTCTGAATAAGAGTATCTATATTTGAAAAAAGGGTAAAAAGACTTACCGTTTGACTGGGATCCATCATAGAATTCACTAGTTGACAGGACGCCGTGGTGACTGGTCTCAAAGTTTCTGTTCGGGAATTGGCGTAGAAGCGGACTGATCCGGGTTCATAGCTCATCGTGAATTTTCCTTGATCCTGAAAAATTTTTTTGAGGGGCTATCTAACACTAGCTAGAAGGCTCCCAGACTTCAACCGCTCTATAACTTTTTAGCCGGTATATCTTGGCTCCCATTAAAGCGATCGAAAACTTGTCAACTAATGAAATGTTGTTCATAATAAGAGCTACATTTTCGTAATTGACAATTTTCTCGTATCTTTTTTGGGAGCAGAGATATAGCGCTTCAAAACAATTTTTTCTTTTTTTTACCTTCCAGTTTTCTAAATCCATACTCACTTTATAATAAGCCAATTGCAAAGCCATTTGCACGAATCCATCTGGAGAAATACCACATTTCTTCAGTCTTCCTTTTCCAAAATCCAAAAATATCATTGAATGCATATGAAGATCATCAATCGCTTTTTGATGTGCTTCAAAGCATCTTTCGACTTCAGATTCCATTCCATCAACCACTTCGATTTCCAATTTCTTTCCTAATATCAATTCTTTTCTGTCTTTCTCAGTTATAATTGCATTCTCAATTTGTTCTGCTCGACTAGGCGATTTCAGTATCTGCTTATCAATGTTTAGGAAGTTCTCACACAAATGATCAAGTTCTGCTCCATCGCATGGAGAATGATCCCCTGTGGCTCCGCCCCTTCCATTCGCACAAACAGCATAATTCATTGTCTTATCAAACCATCGATTTCTTCCATCTCCCGTTAACATATCTTTCATATATTTTGTAGCTTTCTCGGTAGTTTCTGATCCCCAATCATCACATTCATCAGCAGAAATCACGAATTGAGCCGTCTCAATAATATCCAATATTTTCTTGTTGTGCTTGTTTTCCAAAAAGAATTTCTGTCGGTTAACACTCCATTCCGTTCTCCGATCCGTTGTCAATGCTCCAATTTTTGATAAAAATCCAATGGATTTATCATTTCGACTCAAAATTTCAGAGACGATCCTAAATAAAAAAGTTCAAAAATACAATAAAACAAATTTCTCTGCGTGATGTTTGAAATCGAATCTTAAGATCTTTAGGATTCAAAAAAGGCATGTCTTTGGAACCAAGGTTTGTCGGATCAGATTTCAAGAGACCTAAATATTTTTCGTTTTTTGAAAGGTAACATAACCTTGGCGGAGAAGGTAGAAACAACTTTTGTTGAGACGATGACAATTGAGGTCGATTTTTGAAAAAAAAAGTGATTTGACTTTGAACTCTTGGTTTTTAATAAGAAATAGGTCTAAATTAATTTTAAAAATTTGAGCTTTTTCATTGTTGGTTTAGTTTCACAGCACCCTAGACAGTAGAAACTTGATCTATGTTTATCTCAATTGGAGAAAGTCATCTCCGGAATTGGGATGTTGACTACTGTTCCGAAAGGAAATCGGCCACCTTTCGTAATACCTCTATTAGAAGTGCATGCAATAATATTTAGTTTTTGTTCAACGGGAATTTTATAACAAATAGGAGGAACCCACTTTTTTTTTCAAATAAAATAAGGAGAACGTTTATCATGTTCTTTACGAACAGGCTAAAATTCTTAACCAATTTGAAAATTTCCCTGATCCCTTTTAACGGCACAGTGCCGTTCAAATCACTCTACTTTTTGATTCAACTTTCTAAAATTTCAAAACTGATCTTTTATGTATTATCTAGACCTTCTCAAACTGTTCAATGCCCCCCAACCGTTTGCCTGTTTCCCCGATTCCCCCACCTAAATATTGTTTTGACCTTTTCGACCGGACACAAACGGAATCGTATTCTTATCTCGAACTTCATCGTTCATTTCGTTTTTATTTTCTTCCCCCTAACACTTATCAAGAAAAAAAACTCACTTTGCCAACTGATCGACACTATAAAGCTTCCCGTTCTTATCAAAAGTATCCACTTTGTACCATGTACCCTTGTGTACCAAAAGAGCATGTCTACTCGGTGGATTCCATTGATGATGATCATATTCTTTTCCTGGAACTCTTGATCCATTGTAGATATTTCTGTAATGTCTCGTGGAAAGAAGTCCGTCGCCAACCTGGAAGTAGCTAGAATTTTTTATTTTAGGTGGCTTAGAGAATTTATTTTCGGCGAGAAAAATCCCGATTCCTTGTTTATCTGATCTCAAATTCGAATCGGAACAGTCTCGAACCAAATTATCCGTTTAGAACGAAACACTTACCGCCAGATATTTCTGTCTATCCAAAGACAGATTGGCCAATGTTTCAATGTACAGTAATCTCGCGACTTGATAAATTTGATTCAAATCATTTTCTCCGTACATGACACACTGAGCAATACTACTGTTGATAGCCAATGAGTACCGTCCTCCATAATAAATATACTTCTCCCAGAATGATGTGACATAATTATCTTTGAATTTGTGCAAAATCCACGCGAAGAATTGTAGTTTTCGACCGTCGGAGCTCACGAACTCATTTGATTTGTTGACCAGTTCGATGTAGTCTTCCTGATAAGAAAATACTTTTTTTTTTCCTAATGAAAGCTACAAATAACCAACGTCAGACATAAAATGTTTCATTGACTCCAGATAACGTTGAACTGTATCGTTTAGACGAGGAAGTGGAAGATTTGGAAGCAAAAGATCACATGATGACAGTTGAGGAGGTGCCAATTTCAGCAAAATATTTCTCAAGGCACCCCAAGCAATTGTAAGATAAGATGGTTTTTTTGGGTTCTCTTTCAGGTATCCTTTATAAGAAAAATAGAAAATTTTGAGGAATTGTCGAAGGAGGAAAACCGAAGTGTACACTGATCCAATTGATATTGCCAAAGGTTTGAGAATATTTTTTTGGATTTCATAAACTTCGGAATTCCGTAATTGGTACCCGGTTGCGGTTGTAATGAGAGCCAGAAATGGGACAGGACGAATTGGCCAGAGCCGGTTTTCAAACCAGTTCTGAAATTTAAAAATTGATAAAAGTTAGATATGAGAGGTAGAGACGCAGACATGCGTTTGGGCTAGCAACTTTGAACGGCTATATCTCGGCGCCCTAGAGAGGTCTCAAAAAGTTGTTCACTAAAAAATGTAGCCTTTGTTATGAGCATTGTTTCATTAGTTGGCAACTTTTTGATATCTTCAATGAGAACCGAGATACAAGCCATCAAAGTTAGTCACAACTATATTAAAGGTTAAAAAAAATTTCTTGGTGACTTGGAAAAATTGGAAAGAAAAACCTCTAATTCTGTTGAAAATTCACTCAAAACCTACATAAGTTCTATAAGAAAATCTCTCAAATCTTCTAGGAAAATGATCAATCTTCGGATATGGCCATTTCAGTTTTTTCTCTACTGGAGGCATTCTCTACCTGAAAAATAAATAATAAAAGGAAACTAATTCTGAAGTGGCAAAAAGCGAAATTGAACGCTATCTCTTCTCCTATCTTTTTTTTATAGTGATAAACTGGCTACATGTTAAACTACACATTTGATAGTTTTTTGGTATCATTTTTCTCTTCCGATTTTTTTTCTGCTTGTTGTTAGAAAGAATGGGAGAAATGATAAATGGGTGTAGTGTAGCAAATTCCGACTAAGGTTCTTTCTTTTATCATTGCAAAGTTAACAACATTTTAATCCCTGTTTCAAGATTCGAGAGGTGATGTCCCCTCTCTGAATCTTAAGATGAACCTCGAATATTTTTTTACTTAAAAACATCAAGACCGAAATGTCATTTTACGATTTTATCTAGCGAGCTAGTTTTTCTTTGATTTGGACCCCGAATTCCTCAATTGACCTCATTTGGACCATGTATCTTTTAAGATCAAACCACCAACAGTTCAAGAACTAAAAGGTATTGTAAAACTGAAATTTGTGGACATATTTGCTGAATTTCCATAATTAGGTATCCAAAATCTAATTGAAAATCAAATTGATATTGAAGATAAGATTTGACCTAAGTTACCATAGGCTAAACTCAAGGCTCTTCTCAAATAAATTTCAGAGTACCGTCTGAAAATAGAAACTTCTTCTCTTCCAATCTGATCACTGTCAATTCCGAAATACGTGAGAATCTCTAAACACTTGAACTCTCCTTCGCTCGGAATTCCGTACAAACGTACCATCAGATAAAACCCCTCGCGCGGACTCGAAAAAGGATGAAAATCGTCGAAAATCAAGTGTTTAATAGGAGAAAACTGTCCCTTCGAGTGCGTATATCAAAGATTCGATCTCATCTACCGTACCGAGATGAGTTCAGGAAAGGAGGAGGAAGAGAAATGAGGATGAAGCAGCCGAATACACAATGCATTATTCGTTTGATTGTTCGGAGATTCGAGAACTGGAAGATGAATTTTAGGTACTTTATTCCGTGTTTCAAGGAGGAGGAGGAGGACAAATGCTTCTCAGTCGAATCTGATTTTTGTCAGGTTTTTGGAATTGATCTACGTGTCATTGAGATATTTGGAAGCAGCGGGGTACGGTAGTTTGAGAAAGATGCTCCATTCTGTAAAAAGCCTTGATTGATCTACAATCATCTAGGTTACCGTAAATAACAGGATTTGAAGGTTTCAAATAAAACTACAGTAATCCAAATAATTTAAAAAGCTGCAGTAATCCAAATTTAAAAAATTTGAAAAAAAAAAGTAAATAATTTGGATTACTGTAGTAAATAATTTGGATTATTGTGAAGATAAAAAAGAATTACTTCAAACAAATTTATTAAAGCTTCCAGAAAACAAAAACAAATTGAGATCGAAAATTACAAGTACAAGTGATAAAATATACAATTCATGACAACAAAAAGCTACGGACAAACGGATCGAATTTTCTCGAATCAAATAAATCTGAGACTTTTGTTTGATTATAAATCATTTTCACAACTATTCGAATCTCGCCGAGAATTATCATGAGAGCTCCAAATCGTTCAATGGAAGTATCTGGGTAATTGATGCTTAGATGCTCCATAAGCTCATTAAGGCATTTTTCCTTTAGTGATGTCATTCGTTCTTGATAATCGGCGAAGATATTGGGTTTGGGGAAGGATGCTGAAAATATTAATTGTTTAGATGAATCTGACCAGAAAGTTTTTCCCGGGACTACTGTAGTTTAGAGCGCGTATAGTTTTATGTGGCCATAGATTTATTACGCTTTGAAGTTGAGGTCGAACTACGGTACCTAACTACTACCAGGTTTATCTCACGACCTACTGTGGTTTGTGCTTTCAATATCATGACTTACGTGTAACTAAGAGTAAACTCTTCAAAGCAGCAATCTCAAAAATATCAATATCCATTGCCTCAAATGGTTTTTGAATAGCAGTTTGTAGCGATGTTACAAACTCGAAATGGGTTCTGGAAACCATGATGATAGTACAAAAACAAAAAATTGATTCTCTACCTCAAACTCCTTTCATCAATTTCCATTGCTTCATTTGTCTGCCCGCAATGGTATTCCGAATGCAAATAAGTCCCGTTTTGCATTAACCAATACTCATTTGACTTCTCAGTTACAGTTTTGAATGCTTGGTCAATCACGAGAAAACTGATACCGTATTCCGAAACAACACATTTTTGCATTTCATTTGTTAATTTTCGAAATGGATCGAATTGGGAAGCCCATTCAACTGCATTATTAAGACTCCATTTAAACATTTTATTGACATCCGAGATTGTTGCTCTTCTCGCACAAGCTTCACTTTGCTCTTGGTGCTCTTTGAATTGCCGATTTTGAATTCGAATCACTCGATCGATGAGTTGAATTTCGCCTTCCGGGTATAATACTGGTGGATCCGAATAGGAAGGAGACGGTCGACGAGGTCCAATACAATCGCGGCGTTTAACTGCGGATTTCTTCATTCCAACTTGATAACACTTCTGGAGACGGCAGAATCGGCAAGAGGAACGGAATTCTGAAATTAAAGGATCTCTAGAAGAGCCGAATGGGAAAAAAAACAAAAAGAGGATGCGCATTTGTAATATTATGCATCAAATTTTTATGATAAATGCACTGAGTTTCCGGCTTCGTCTCACAATTGCTAATGAAAATACAAAGCAATGGCTTAAAAATGTAACTACCGTAATCCCTTGGTGCTTTTGTTCCTGGTTCCGAATCTTGGTTCCAAAAAAGTTACCACAAAAATTATTAGCTAATTTCCTTATTAGCAGCATTTTATCTTTTCTACCAACAAAATCATTCTATTCTAAAGTTGAGGCGATTTAATTGTGCGTCTTCGACAACTGTAAACAAAATCTAAAGTATCTACAGTAAGCTTACCATAATTAATTAAACAATTTCCATCTCGTAAACATCGATACTTCGAAGAATGAATAATAGATCTTCGAAAGAATACAATACATCCAAGACAAGCAGGTGTTCCCAACCGATCGCTATTTACTTTATCACCACAAACTGCACAATTCTCAATCAATTCGGGAATCCATTCATTCGGCGATTCGGATGTGGGAAATATGCATTCAGGTTGCATGCGTTGAACAACGAGCATTTAAAAATGATCAGAAAACGGATAGAATGCGAATGAGGAATAATTCTCTTAAAATGGAACCAACGTGAGAGGAGGGAGGATGGCTTCAGAAAAAAAAAGATTCTAATCGGTTTGATCCGATCTCCGCTATGCGCACTATTCGGAGGCGGGTTCCATTCAAGTACATGCATTTTCGTGTGTAGATTGAACCCGAAAATCAGGACTTATTTGCAGAGATGATTTCATTTTAGATATTTCAAAAAATTGGAACAGAATCATATGAAACAAGAAATCAGAAGATGAGATTAAGTTTGAATGCATTTTGCAATCTTTTATGAACTGGGGTGGGATCGAAATTCCGTTTGAATTGGAAAAGGATTTTTATTTGAAAGATTGCAAAGATTTTTCAAAGTTCGTAAAAAGGAAAAAGCAAGTTGAATTGAAACTCCTCCCATCATTTAAAAGATACGCTATGTTACTGTAGATGTATTTCATAGGTACGTATTCGATTGGAATTGTACCGTACCTTGTCTAGCATAAGTGTAGAATCATTTGCAGGAAGCACGGGGGTTCCAGCAAACAATATTGACCAACTTTGAAATAAAATATGGTATTTTTGAACTTCAGCGGTTATCCCTAAACATCCAGAACATATTAAAAAATCAAGAAATCAGCAGGTGATATTTTTTTAGATGAATCTGAAGACAATCTTCCGGGCAGAAAAATGTTTTCAAAACAGGCGAAAAAAATAAAAACACATACAGATGTTTTTTTGCAGCAACGAAAAAAAAATGGGGGTTATTTTGTAGCCAGAAGCCTCAAGGAGTAATCCGCCTACATTTCTGAACTCCATCGGCCTTCGTCTGTACCAATTTCATTTTTAAGCTGTAAACCAACTTCGTGAACTAAGTTACTGCATTGGACATAAATAATTTTCTGTTCTATATCAAGCATCTTATTTTAGTAGTGCTGATGTCCATATGAACACAAATTAAACTTACTCACGTACTTTTCTATGTCAGAAAGTTCTAACAAAAAGTATGTCTGAATTTTAAAAATTATTGTTATTCACATCACCAAATGTTCTCAATAGGGAATGCTCATTATTTCTTTCCAGACACAATATCACTTTTCTTCTAAATCCGCTCATTTGATTTTCCACTTGTCCCAGTTAACCCTGATTTCCTGATTTCTGACTTCTTCTCCAGAATCTATCATTCACCAAACGATTGAATTATGCAGTTGGCGAGGAATCAAGAATAAAGTAAATTTGCTCTTTGTTCTTGATCTTTCTCTAAAAGTGATTTCATTCAAACAACTATTTTTAATCTTCTGTTGATTACAGGCGAACTTTAATAAAATGGCATTTTCAATATATGTCATTTCAATGTCACTTGTAAGTTAACAAACAAAAACGGCTAAAGTTAACTGTGTTCTAGGTCGGTGTACTTGGAATCTTCGTTAATATTTTTCTTTTCTGGAAATTTCTTAAAAATTACAAAGATGGTGGCTTTCTGACTTACTGTCTTGCTAAAACAGTTCCCAATATAATCGTCTGCTCTTCATTCTTATTTTGGGTTGTCCCATTAACCTTCTTCTCATTTAAATATCATGAAGTCCCACGGTCTATCAATGTATTCGTTGGCCAATTAGCCGGCTTTGGAGCCTACGTGGCAGGAGCTCTCATAGAAATGTTTATGGCTTTGAATCGTTGCTCTGTAATTTATTATCCCAATCCCATTTTTAAAACTGAAAATTATGTGGTTTCTCTTGTTTTCATGGTTTCTATGGGTTATGTTTTGCTCGGTTTAATTCCAAGTAAGAGAGGAAATAACATTTATTATGAGCAATAGTGAAAAAGAATCAGACAAGTCTTTAGAGAATTGTTTTCTGAACATCCAGTTTTAATCCGAAAGAGTTCATCACCACCCTTAGTTTTCTCTGGATTTCAGACTCATGCGGTTTCGTCTTCGACCCGGAAACATTTCTGTGGAGGCCCGAAGAGACCGAATGTGCTGTTTTCATGGAAAATATTATTCTTTTTACAATCTACGCAACATTTATAGTATCCAATTCATTAAATTTAGTCACTTTTTTGAAATTATTATTTTTTGGAAAAGTTGATGGGATAAGCAGTTCAGAGGTTGTAAGGAGAAGGAAAAGAAGAATTTCATTTTTCGTTCAGGTTGGAATTTTAAATTTTTTTGGGTTACTGTACCTGAAAAACCGTACCTTTGCACTTATTACAGAGCGTTATCCAAAACTGCTTACACGTAATCGACATGATCAACTTTAATTTCATCTCAAATTTAAATGAGGCCACGTGGTTTAAATTCCTATTCACCTCAATGTCACTTCTGACAATTCACGCGTTGGATGGGTAATTTTATTCTTAATTTGAAGATATTACTCAATTATTTTAAGATTCGTCATGTTATTTTTCCATAAGAATGTGAAGTCGAGAAGCAAGAGGAATAGTGGTTTTGTCACTAACTGAACTGATTTTTACTTTTGATCTAGCCATTCTTGTTATACACATTTTTGATTGTTTAGGACTTAGTAATCACAAAATCTTCTATCACAATAAAAGTTCACAAGTCCAATCAAATATAGAAACATTTATTCTAAAATCGTAGTCAGATGAGAAGCGGAGATTATTGAATTCGATATGCACGTACGTGACCAAACTAAGAACATTATGAGGAATTCCAGTCTTTGAAAATGGAAAAGATCATACGGTCTTATCTGGATTTAGGGTGTAAAATGGATAGTCATGGGGTGCGTCTACAAACGAAAATTTGGAAAGAAGAATGAGGTCGGGAATTTTTAAATTGCTTTTCAAAAAGCTTGCTTTGGATGAAGATCAAGCGATCGGATTGGATGTATAACTGGACAAGGGATGTGCATGGCTCCTTCGCGAGTATCACAGTTAACTAAGACTTGTGGAAGATCAAACTTCCGATAAACCTTTTCATCCAAGATTCTTCGCCACGATTATGTACATTACTACCATTTTTCTGAAAGACATTTAATGCGTCTACTGTGATTTCCAGTTTTGACGTCATTCTATACTTAGTTTGATCCGACTCTAATCTAAATTTCATCTTTTTCTATAGAAGTTTCTGCTGCGTTCAGGTGAACGCTGTTTGTTCAAGTAGTTTTTATCTTTTTAGGATCTTCATGAAATCCGATCGGTTTTCAGTTTTGAAGGAACTTGCTTCAAGGTTTTCGTGGAGATTTGGAAATAGTGATGCTTGAAGAAGGGACTACTGGATATGCTAAGAATTTTGAGTCAAAAGGAGGCCAGGGAGTTTGTAGGAAGGGCCCGATAGTACCGACTCATTTCACTTTCTTTCAGAAGCTTATTCAATCCATTGGTCTGTCCATCGCAAGCCTTTCTTCTTTTAATTTTTAAAATGAACCGAAAATGTCCTTTGATTAAATCGTTCAAAATTCATATGCATCCCGTCTACGTACCTGACGGCTTTTGAAATCAAATTTGCTTCCGGAATCAGATGAGATTGCCGAATGTAGTCTGCAGCAGTGCTGTTTACTAAGAATGGATGAGCATGGGATTACTGTAGATTAATACTCTGAAAGATAAAAACCGCTCTCCGTCTGAGGATTACTGTAGTTTGGAACATTATACGTTCGAAAAACATAATAACTTGTTATTGGAATGTCTACCTCTCTAATAATTACCCCTGAGGATCCACATACGTCTATGCTTCTGACATAATCACCAGTTCATAACACATGATATCCTACTTTCAGCTCTCCGCTACTTTCTCTTCCTTATTACTTAACATCATTTTAATATGGTTAATCATCAAAAAATCACCAAAAAAACTAGGAAATTACAAATATCTCATGATCTATACCGCAATTTTTGATATTTATTACACTCTTCTTGACGCTGTTTCTAACGCGGTAAGCTAGACTCGAAAACTGTCCACATTAAAATTTCAGGCAATTTTTTCGCATGGCTATGCTATGTTAGTGTATCGTATAAGCGATGATAGTTTTTGGTTCGACAAGTTTTTCTCGATGAAATTAGTACTAGCATACTGTTTCACATTTGGGATGTCTATGGCTTTTTTCGCGATTCATTTTGTTTATCGATACGGTGTCACTTCCAGGTAGCTAAATATGTTACTTTATATATGAGATTTTAAAAATTCAGTCACTTCCAAAAATATCTAACAAAGAGCTGTGGTTTCGTGGCTCTATTTATGGCACCATGCCTAAATGGTTTCTGGTGGGCGGGAGTTGTTTTGTATGGATGTCTTCCTAATCAAGATTCAGATGATTACCTAAGGTAAACCACCTAAAAGATCATAAAACTTTATTTTTTTAGATCCCGTTTTCTCGATACATTTGATTTAAAACTCGAAAATGTGACTTATGTCGCTTTGAAGTATTATAAAATGGAAAATAATATTCTAACTTTCAATTATCCAGCTTGGATTGTCACTGGGAATATGTATCTGATGGTGGTGAGTCTTACTAATAAGACCTATAATATAAGGGCATGATTCAGGGAGCATCAGAATTTTGTGTCTTCTATTTGGGTGTAAAATGCTATAAAAATATATCTAAGCAGTTATCAAAAACATCTGGAACATCAAAATTCTCTGCAAATCTTCAAAAACAGCTGTTCAATGCTCTAGTAATCCAGACAATAGTTCCGGTTCTAATCATGTATTTACCTATTTTCGTGTTTTTCTTTTGTCCAATTCTCAATATTAATATGGGTTATTCGAGTAGACTTATCTCTGATTCTATTGCTTTTTATCCCGTATTCAATCCGCTTCCGAATATGTTCGTCGTCAGAAATTACAGAAAAGCGATAATAGGTAAAGATGAAAGAAACTAGAAACTAAATATAAACAAAAGTTCAGAAATGTTTTCATGCCGTCGAAAATCAAATGAAGAGTCAAAGTAAAAAAGAACTTGGTGTTGATCATTTACCGTATTCTGTGTATTGGTCTTCCATTATCGCTCAAAAAAATCTTTTTAAAAATCAAAAATTCAAATGAAGCAGTCATGACCGACCCGAATCGTGAGGTTTACTACTGAAATCTGTCTTTTCGATCTCCGTTATTTTAGCTAGTGCATAGTGATTTTAGAATTGATGTTTCGAACTTTGAATGAATATTTTACCAAGTTGTATAATTTTTTTTACATAGTGGCTCCTTTATTAGGCAGATTTTTATCAATCGCAATAAGGGTGTTCTGTACATATATACCGTATTCCCTCTAATAATACGGCACCTCTAATAAACCGGCAGGCAATGGAGTCAAATAAAATAAAAATTTTCATTTATCGACTTCAGCTAATTACTTCAAAAACATTAACAATCAAGAAATAATAGAAACAACAGTAAACATATTTTTCGTTGCATTACTCGTCCTGCTGGTTTGTAAAAACTTTGGTTGAAGCTCCGGATGAAAATACAACATAACTAATCTAAAAGCCTCATGTTAATTTTATAAAAATTGAATTGTCTCACCCATCCAACGCGTAAATAAGCACGAAAGAAAGTGTCAAAAATATGAATTGAAACCAAAGATTATCGGATAGAAGGTAGATATAAGTGCAGTTGATTAGGTCAATTACATGAAGGCAGTCTTGAACAACACTCTGTATGAACATCATAACCCTTCGCTTTCTTCTTCTCAACGCATCAACTCGACTCATCCCTATTCCGAATACCTTTAATAACATTTCAATTAATTTATCACTTTGTTTTTGAAATCTTACATTACAACATATCAGTTTCATTGCTGTTAAAACATTCAGACTATTCGATGTAATAGCTAATGCAAACACCGAATACATCAAAACACTCAATTGAAATTCAGCGCAGGGAAATGGTTCAGGAGCCCAGGTTAACATTATGGGATCATAGATATAACCACATTCTTCTGAAATCTTTGAGTTGAACTTCAATAAACAGAAAACTTGTCTACCTGGAACTCCGAGTAATGTGTAGACAAGAGCTATGATAACTGCAATAACAACAGCTAAATCTGTCAATGACCTCTTATCAACCAGATTTTGGCGAAGGGGAAAATAAAGTACCAGAAATCTATTGACAGACATACACACTTGAATTAATGGACCTGAAAACGGAAATATAGACTTTAGAAAATAGATAACACGAGAGACGCATAGAAAAATGAATCTGTGTCTATCATCACTACCATAGGTTTCAAATTTAACATACCTAAAATATAGGCTCCTGCTCCAGCAACTTGCCCCACGATGACATTCGGAAGACGAGGTACTTCAGAAAAATGGATAAATGATAATGGAACAACCCAAAAAAGAAAAGAGGAACAAACAATTATATTGGGAAATGTTTTAACAAAACATAATTTTTGAAAACTCGACAATCGACCTTTCCTGGTTAAGAATTTGGTCATAAGATATAAATTCAAAATGAAACCGAATATGGAAATCTGAAATTTTGATTGTTTTAATTTACAAAACTTAAAACCAATATTACCACAAAAATGATAAAAGTAGCAAATCTCGGCATAGGAAATTTCGAATCTTCTGCATCAGACATCGTGTCTCAATATTATGGACAATAAGTGTCAGTATATATAGGCTTAAACGAAAGAACACTTAACTGAGTTTCCTAGAAATGAATGAGACATGCTTTCGGCGGAGGTGTTAGTTGACTGATAGACTCAATCAAAGAAAAATATTCAAAGGATAATAGTGAGTTGATTGGTATATATTTACTTCCAGAATTTTAGAGTTTTTCTGGAATAAACTATTCCATTATTGTGTTTTAGATGTTCTTTGATGTAGAAGTTACTTGTAGAAGTGCCACACTTTGTTAGCAACGGTCAATAATTTGCTACAGATAAAAATGTCCTAAAAATTATTTTTAAGATATCCGACCTGTCTAAATTATTTCATATTCCACTTCCCCATTTCTTAAATTAATTTTTATTAATTTTATCAAAACCAAAACCAAGTCATCCAATTGATAAATTATGTAACATTCGACATTTCTCTCGGAACCGAATGATGTGATGACACATTAATAACTCCAGTTCTCGACGTATGACGATTTGTGCCAATGTATCTAAACCACTTCGGTTGCACTTCCGGGTTGAAATAAAGCATGACAATTCTAAAAACAAGTTTGTTACATTGATACGAGACACACAAAACCTACCCATCCGCAGCATGAATAGCAAGAAACGAGTAGCACAAAAAGATATAACGAAACCAGACTTCTTCACTGAGCTCAAAAATAAAAATGCTGTTAATGAGGTCGGTGAGATGGAGGCAATCTTGGATTACGCATTGTGCGAAGAGCCATATACGCTTCTTTCGGCGACGTTCCGCATCGGCTTGGCGGATTCCGGATGCCTGAAGAGAAGTTAGTACAATAAGACCGTGGGAATCAGAATCAAAATCATGCAAAAAAGGAAAGTAGACTAGATTCTACTTCCTTTTTTATCAAAAAGTGCTAGACAAAATCAGTTCCCAGACCATTAGTCACCTGAGTGCAAAGGAACTTCATTGCTGTAGCCACATTGAAACTGTTCGATGTGACTGCAAGTACAATAATCGACCAGAATATCAGAGTTGTCATTTGATCAGCGCATTCTGATTCCTCGACTCGCCAGGAGAACATTTCAGGGTCGTACACGTAGGCGCATAGTTCTGTAAACAGCTGGCATTGTCTTGTCCTAATTAATTTTTAGCTTGTCCGAACTATTTTTTTCCTAGTCTTGATAATGCTTACTTCTTAATCCCAACAACGTATAGGTAATTGCCAATCCAATACAAACCACAATAGCACAATAAGTAGCGTAAGATCGCTTCGATTTATGTTGCCGAAATGGAAAATAAATAACAAAAAACCGATTAGCAGCCATACACATTTGAATACTTGCTCCGAGAATATAAGCACCGCCACTTGCAATTTGTCCGATGAAAACATTCGGAAGGTACGGTACTTTTGCGTAAGTCAAAGAAAGTGCGGTTACAGGGACGACCCAAAAGAGGAAAGCTCCACAGACGAAGATATCGGGGATGGTTTTGATGAGACAGAATTTATGGAAATCACTGAATTCTCCGGTTTTTCGGGCAAATTTTAGGAAGATGTAGACGCTGACGAAGACTCCGATGAAACTGGTCTAAAATTGAAACATGAAGGTACCGTTCTAATGATTACGGTATAAACTCACAATGAGCATTGAAATAACAGCCAAGAGCGGGAAAAGAGCCAACATTCTGAAACTTTCGAATTCTAGACAAGAATGGAAAATAATCAAGAATGAAACAAGAATGGGAAGTAGACTGAAAAAATTAGTTCAACTTTTCTAAGAAAAATCCGATTTTTTTCCCATAGAACTTTGTTGTCGGACAACTGTGGGAACTAACACAAACTATTCCAATTCTCTGAAAATTTGGGAAAGAACAAGACAAGAAATTTTATTAAATTGATCCAAATAACCTAGACATGACCCATATTGAGAATTATTAACAGAAAAGAAAAGCCTAATACTGAATCGTGGTAACTTTTCGATCCCCATGAAAAGTAGGCGTTGCAATCGTCACAATGTTAGAAGACGTGTTTTTCCCTTTTCTTTGCAGAAACTTTGGATGAACTTCAGGGTGAAAATAGAGCATGACAAAACTGAAATAAACTTTTTTCATTTTCTTAATTCCCAGAAGCAACACGGTTGATTACCCGTCGAGTGCGTGAATCAGTAGAAACGAAATCGACAGAAAAATGAACTGAAACCAAAGAGCATCGCTCAGTTTAAAAATGAAGATACTGTTGATTAGGTCGATCACGTGTAGACAGTCTTGGATGACGCTCTGCAAGCAATTTTGAAGTTCTTTTGGACTTTGGAATTTTTAGCCTCATTAAAATTTTTCAGTTTTTCTATGAATAACCTAGAAGTACTTTTAGATTCTTTTCACTAGAATGTGGTTCTTTTTTGCACAGGGAAAGTCTAATGAGAAAAGTTACCACAAAAAGTTGACAAAATGAAGTTTCTGTTTCTGAAACTGTTTAGATCATAAGAAAACTTAGGAAAAGGTTGATGCGCTATTGAAATTGTCTAAGTTGCTCAGATCGTGATATCTATCTTCTGAATACTGTATCTTAGCTCCCATGGCTCTTCATTCAGCCTTTATACCTAATCTGATCTTCTTGATACTCAGCCAAACAATGTTACTTCCTAGTAGGAAGCTCCAACTGTTCCAGTTTACAGATTCTAGTCTAGAAACAAAACTTCTCGATGTTTTCTCACGACAAAATCAAAGACTAAAGTTTTCTTTTCGGTGAACATGATGATTTGAAGAACAATTTCAATGTACCTGGGTAAACATCAAAACCAACTTCTTCCTTCGTCGATTCGTATCCGATTGGCTCATTCCACCAACCTAAAAACCAAGAAAAACTATGATTTATGATTTCGAAAGTAATTTTCTATGGTTGATCAATCTTCAGAATAGTTGATCATCCGTAAAATATAAGATTCATCACAGATCAGTTCTCGATGTGTCACTAACCTTATCAATGGTTAACTTGAAAGCCGTTGCCACATTCAAAGCATTGGTCCACGTGGCAATTGCAACTACTGTATAGAATATAAGTGTAGACATTCCTGTAGCACATTCTGTATACTCCTTATCCCATGTGAAAGTGTCCGGATAGAATACAAAACCACAATTGGCTGCAAAAAGAGGGTAACTGTATTTCCTCAAAATAAATACTTACGTCGGAATCCTAGTGCTGTGTAGACTATTGCTACTCCAAAAGCGCCAATGATTGCAAACCCCGTCAGTGGGAAATCGTTGACACGGAGACGTCGGGTGGCAAAGTACAGGGCTGCGAAACGGTTTAGAGACATGAATAGTTCCAGAAGGGGTCCTGAAATATTTTTTCCTGTAACATCTATTTCTCGAGATTTCCCGTGATATTTCGAAAGTTCCCGATTTTCCGAGTTTATTGTCATTCCAATTTTTACATTACAAAAAGGAATTACATTTCTCTCTACCCCCGAATAAGCCTTACCAGTAACATAGGCTCCAAACCCGGCAATTTGTCCAACAAACACATTCAAAATTCTCGGAATATTCTCATAATTGGGTTGAATAACCGATAAAGGTACAACCCAGAGCAGAAATGAAGCACACACAATCGAGTTGGGAATCGTTTTAACCAGGCAGAGTTTGTGAAATGCACTTGCTTTTCCGGGTTTGTTGAGGAACTTTTTGAAGAGATAGGTGTTGACGATAATGCCCAGGGTGCTGATCTGGAAGTAAAAATTATTTTATCGGGGGAGGAAGAAATCAAGGAAATTATGGCTTACACCTGCTAAGAGTGTTCTTTGAAGTTGTTATTGAAAATTTGAAAGTTCAGATAACTTTGAATCGTCATGGTTTTTTTTTTGACAAGACTAATACATACCTAACGATGGATGGATTGCTCAGCACACAATTCAAAAAAAAATTCATCAGCTGACAACTTTTTAATACATCTTTTCTAAAAAAGCTTTGACAGCTCGAAAATAAACCACTCTTCCATTAGAATCTCATCCTAGAAACCTACCGTAAACATGGAAACCACCGCAACGACATGAAACAAAACCGACATAAATTTCGAGTCGGGAATAAAAAGTTGGTCTCCCGAACCGGCTTCCGTCATAAATTGTGAGTCAAGCAACTGATTTCAGTAGAGAGAAAATATCATTGTGTTCCGGGAGAGGTCTGGAAAAGGCTTTTCGGCGACGCGGGGTTAGAGGGAGGCGGTAATTGGATTGTCGGCCACCTCTTCAAGTGCTTGTTAAATTGAACTGGAAAGGAATTGAGATCACGTGTTGGTGAAATTGAAAATAAATTTATTTTTGTTTTTGGAATTAAAATTATGGGGTTAGACAAAGAGCTCAGAAGATTAGCTGATCGTCGAGACTTTGGAAATTGCTACAACTCGAATCAACGATTTCTTTCTCATCGCTTTCCTCCACAACCATCTCGGATGAATTTCACTGTGGAAATAGAACATGACACATCTGAAATACTATCTTATTCTCAAAATGATCCCCCTAATCTTACCCATCCAACGCATGAATTGAAACAAAAGAAAACGAGAGACATATAAACTGAAACCAGGCTGCTGGATTTATTTGCCATGTGTAAGTACTATTAATCATGTCAAAAACATGGAGAAAATCTTGGATAACACTTTGACAATAGTTTATTAGATATCGTTTTCGACGGTTTTTCGAATCGGTCACACTCATTCCACCAACCTAAAAAATGAAGTTATCATGAGGAAGTTAGTGGAATAACAATGGAAAATCAAGTTATAGTGAATGCAAAAAACTCTGAGCAATACTCAAGGATCTTTGATAAGGTTTTTGAGTACTTACCTTATCAAAAAGTAGTCTTCCAGCTGTTGCAAAATTCATAGAATTCGAAATAACAGCACATGCAAATATAGAATACAGTAGTAAATCATATTGGAATATCGCGCAATCCGCTTCTTCAGATAACCATTCCAGGGTCTCGGGTAGGTAAAGGAAGCCACAGTTTTCTGAAATATTCTTGAAATCAGATTGTTTTCTGATACTTACCATCATAAAAAAAGATCATAAAAAGGACTTACTCGGTAGCCCCATAACAGTAAAAACGACAGAAATCAGTGAAGTGATTCCTATTGAAACAGCTGTAATGGGATATCGATCTGCCTTGATTATCTGAATGGGAAAATACAGCGAAGAGAATCGGTTTACCGACATACAAACGTGTAGGAGAGGGCCTAAATTGACAATTATCCATTGTTTCAAGATTAAAACTCACCTAGAATATAGGCCCCGGCCCCTGCCAATTGGCCAATGAACACATTAAAATCCCTTGGAACTTTGCTATTTTTAATTCTCAAACTGCTCAACGGAACAGCCCAAAATAAGAAACAAGCGCACACAATTGCATTAGGAATCGATTTGACTAGACATAGTTTATAGAAACCACTGACTATTCCCCTCCGAGTTCCGAATTTATAAAATAAGTAACAATTAAGAATAGTGCCGAATAAGCTAACAAGGAATAAACTTAGATTAGCCAAAATCAAAAATACTATCGATGTCATTTTTTCTGGAATAAATGTGTGTTTTTCTGCAGTTGTGACTGGTCTAGTGCCTAGACCAAGATCAAGAGGTTGAGTTAGTTATATCCAATTTATTCACTTCCCGCCAAATGATTTATTCATAGAGCCAGGGGGATAGAGTCTTTGTACTCGGGACATTTCTAGGAAGACAATGAGGTATTTAGATTTGACTTTTGCTGCATAGCTTTTGAATTTTTTTTGGACTATGATTATCATGCGCCATATTGATATTGTTTCGGATACATTTCAGGTCATTACAGGATGTGCTGAGCAGTGATGTGATGATGTTACATCTTGTTATGTAGACCATAGGCAGGTGTGCCGAGCTGTGCCGTAGAAATTAAGAAATTTCATAATTATGTAAAACAAAAAACAATTAATTTTTGACGTAGCTTATTCTCACCGAACACTCATAAATCATTAGTTTCCCACTAAACCTCGCCTAATCAACTCGAGTGTATCAGTTTTGTTTTTTCCTGAAATCTCGGTGACTTTGAAAAACAAAAGAAGCCAAATGATTCTCGGTTATACAATTTCACTTTTAATTGTAAGTTTTCAAAAAATAATCTATCCAAAAAACAAGTTCTCAGGTTGGCTTAATCGGAGTGATTTTAAATCTAATCCTCGTTTTGAAATTCTTAAAATCAAATAAAAAACCAATGAGCGGATTCCATAAATTATGTTTATTCAAAGCAATTCCCAATTTTATCATAAGTTCATCATTCCCATTTTGGATTTGTCCATTATCATTTTTGGGCTATAAAGCATCCGATATTCCACGAGGAATGAATATTTTTGTAGCTGAATTCGTGGGAATTTTCGCATATTATTTTGCTCCATTAATATTAGTTTGTATGTCTTTGAATCGATTTGTTGCAATTTATTTCCCATTTTCCAATTTTCCCAAGTTTCCATTCATCAATTTCTCTATTTTCCTGTGTTTTGTATTGGCAAGTTGCCCAGTTTTTGTTCCAAAGTTTTGTGAGTTTACAGGGTGCGTCATAAATATAGGTGCATTGAAAAAACGATGTAACTTATCAAAAAATCAATATTTTTCGATGCAACTTTCACAAAAGTTTATTGAAACAACACAAAATAAGACACAATTACAACTGTTCGATCCTCGCACCTCCATTTTTCATAACAGTCTTGAGTCTCCTCAGATAGGCGTCGATGGTGGCACGCAAGTATTCCGGTGAGAGTTTGTCCCATTCTTCGAGAAGGGACTTCTTGAGTGATTCCAAATTGTGATGGGGTTTAGCCTGGACTCTTGCTTGAAGTGTCCCCCAGACCGAATAGTCCATTGGATTGAGATCCGGGCTCGAAGCAGGCCATTCAGTCTTGGCGATGAAACTCGGGAAATTGGCTGGGCACCACTCCTGAACCTTCTTGGCTGTGTGGGCTGGAGCACCGTCTTTTAGTAATGACCGTGACTGGCCAGGATAATGAATTTTGGACCACGGAAGCACTACTTTTTCTAAAACCTCTTCTTGATAGTACTGTTGGTTGATTTTCACTCCTGGATCCACGAAAAGGAGAGGAGTTTTGCTATCGGAACAAATTCCACCAAAAACCATGATATGGAGTGGATGAGAAGCTCTATGAATCAACCGTCCGTTCTGGTTAGCCTCCTGAGCTGATGTAGCAATTACCCGATGGTTTTGGGGATTGTAGTCGGCTTGAACGGAGAAGGCCTTCTCATCTGTGAAGAGCGTTGTCAGGTGCGTGCCGCGGTGCGTGCCAGAAAGGAGTGGTGAGGTGCACAGAAGCGGCCACCATTTCTCTAAAAGCCGACGGATCGTCATAAAAATTTTGGAGCATATATAAAAAGATATGACAAAAAAAAAATTGAAATAAATTCAGAATCTCCAGAAACGCGAATGCGCCACGACATGGCGCAAAAGTCGTGCACCTATATTTATGACGCACCCTGTAGTCTTAACTTTTCCAATTCAATGAACCAAGGATTTTCAGTCTCTTGCAACTTCATTTATGATCCAGAACTGGGAATTTTCATATCCGAAGATATTGAAAAGTGTGGAAAGGTTATGGATAGTTTCATAGTTTATTCAATTTTGGTACTAGCTTTTCTTTCAAATGGATTGAATCTAGCTATCTTTGCAAAGCTGATTAAAGATAAGGTATCTCTTTTTTAAAGTAAGATGTGTACTATAATTGAGAGAGCGCAGACAGTCAGACACTCTAGCCTCTCCTTTTCTCTGATTCTCTCTCATTGGTTATTATTTTAGATGTCCGGAATAAGTGAAGAGCAAAAATCCTTGCGCCGAAAGAAATGGAAATCATTGTATATTCAAAGCGTGATCCAAGATTTTCTTCAAGTCCTCGACATCATAAATTTCAACTTGATGTCAGGATTAATTGATTCGCCATTATGGTACTTCACATTCAGCACTTTTTCTTTTGTATGTATTTATGTATTGGATGGAGGTGTCATGATATATTTTTATTCTGGTCACTTAATCAAACCAACTAAAAATGGAGGTCAAAAGAAATCAAGCACTTTTGTATCTGGTCTCTAGATTTTGGATCAAGATCCAAGTTCATACTTTTTGATTCTTTCATTAAAATTTGAATAAAGTATTCATTCCGATTCTTGTTTTTTTTTATCCAATTCTTAGTTTCTTCGAACAAAACAAGATGAATACGAGGAACATTTCTCACCATGTTCACTTGACTAATTAGTTTTTTTTGTTTTACTCAGACACTTTTTTTGAGTCACAATTTCAAAAGACATGTTACTTCAGATTATACTTCTCTCGGTGGTAAGATCCTTTGAAATCACTATTCAATAAATTCATAGTTTTCAGATCAGCCTAATCGGTTTCGTTCTAAACATCATATTATTCTTCAAATTTCTAGCTTCACCTAAAAAATCAAAAACCAGTTTTCAAAAATTATGTTTCTACAAAACGATTCCGAATATTATAATGACTGCAATTTTTGCATTTTGGGCGTCAACATTATCATTTTTCCATAAATCATACTTGGATATTCCGAGACTTGAAAACTTATTTATCTCTCAAATAGTCGGTGGATTCGGCTATTTTTTGCCTCCTCTGATCCAAATTTGTATGGCGGTAAATCGATTTTTCATAATCTATTTTCCATTTTCAAAAACTGGTTCTATTCCAATCACAAGTATCGCTATAGTCGGGAGTTTCCTGATTTCGAACATACCCGTTTTGTTGTCAGTGTTGAGTTAGTAATTTCTAATTCTAGAAACCGGGAAAAAAAACGAAAAGTGATTTCAGCGAATTGTTATTTGGTTTATGATCCCGATATGTTGATATTTCTTCCTGAGCTTCTTGAAGAGTGTGGTTCAGTTATGGATCATTCTGCGTATGCAACAATTTTAGTTCTTGCGGCAATATCAAATGGGTTCAATTTAGCAATATTGGTGAAATTGTTAAAAGATGAGGTAACATAATTTACAAGTGTTTTATGAGCAAAGCGGCGATCTAGGGACAACTTTATTATATTTCCTTACCTTCCGTAACTAGGGCATGTGTCATTATCAAAAGGGGTCCTCATTGAAACTCCCGAATTTCAGATGTCCGGAATAAGCGAGGCCCAAAAAAGCAAGCGTCGAAAGAGATGGAAATCAATGTATATCCAAAGCGTTATCCAAGATTTCATTCAATTAATCGACATAACAAACTATCATTTTACATCGACAATATTCGATTTTCCGTTTTGGACCTTCCTTTTTTGCTCCTTATCTTTTGCATCAGTTTACGCATTCGATGGTCTAGTTATGATATTTTTTCATACAAATTGGAATATGTGCTTTGGAAATAAGACAAATCCAAAGAAGTTGAGCATGGCGACATCTGGAGTGAGCTCTGCGCCGAGACAAAATATGAGGAATGTCAACAATTCAGTTATAATGAGTTAATGTCCCAGCAATGATTTTGATCTTTTAATTCCTTCTACCTACCTTGAATTTGATTTTATGATTTTTTTTTAGAATTAGCAATAAATAACGATAATAAATCAGTCAAAATATTGAAAAAAAGCATTTCCTAGTCGCCTATTTCGTTCTTTCCTCTCATAGAATTCCAGGTAAATGAGCCAAATTTTTGAAAAACAAACTCAAAGTTTTTTAATTTCCCACCACTAAATAATTAATTTTTCTTTCATTTTCCGGATCCTATTCTCTATTTCCGATTTGGATTCAAAGAAAATCACGAAATGTTGTACGCTGTACTGCTGTCTACGGTAGGTCCACAACCACGATTCTTCGAATTATTTAATTTCAGTCAAGTCTAATCGGTTTCATTTTGAACTTGATTTTGTTCGTGAGATTTCTGACAGCAAAAAATAAATGGAGCAGTTTTCAAAAATTGTGTTTTTTCAAAACAATTCCGAATATTATTATGAGTGCAATATTCGCATTTTGATCCGCCCCATGGTCGTTTTTAGAAAAGACTTCATCTGATATTCCAAAATATCAGAGCATCATAATCGTGGTTGTCTTTGGGATTTTCTCCTACTTTTTGGCTCCTTTAATTCAAGTCTCAATGTCTATCAATCGATTTAGTATTGTTTATTTACCATTTTCAAAACTCAAAAAGTTTCCCTTCACTAACATTGGGATCGTTCTATGCGCACTCATTGCAATGATCCCAATCTTTCTCACGAGTATAAGTAGGTTGAAATGGGTCTTTATTCCAGAAAATTGTGATTTTTAGCAAATTGTTATCTGGTTTATGAGCCAAAAGAGTTTGCTTTTATTCCTGCCCGTCTAGAAGAATGCGGGGCAACAATGGATCGAGTAGCTTTTCTAGTCATCGGAATTTTGGCTTTGTTGGCTAATAGTTTCAATGTTTTAGTTGTTGCAAAATTGTTAAAGGACAAGGTGAATGGTTTATTCCTTATTGGTAACTGAATTCCTTTTTCAGATGACCGGAATAAGCGAGGACCAGAGAAATAAGCGTCGAAAGAAATGGAAATCAATGTATATACAAAGCGTTATCCAAGACTTCATTCAATTATTCGATATCACAAACTACAACATTACATCCAGAATTTTCAACACTCCTCTATGGCTATTCCTCTTCGGACCACTGTCATTTTCCTTAGTCTACACTCTTGACGGATTAGTTATGCTTCTGTTCCATTCCAACTCATTTTGTATGGGAAAAACGTCACCAAGTCAGCCGAAAGTGATTGGAGTTCAAAGCTCAAAATCCGAGTTTACCATAAGTAATATTGTTGTGGTTAACTGACTCGTGGGAATGATTTCATTTTTATGAAATCCTCAAATGAGTCACAAATATTTAAACTTTTTCAACCAAAGTAACATGTGAGGGCACCCCTGATGTTTGTTGTTTCCATCTCGGCTCTCCTTAACTTCTTTTCTATTTCCCTTTCGATATTTCTTTTTGACACTGCCACTGTCGAACTCGATGTTTACCCGCCAACCCAATATTTACCAGGTTCGAAATGACTATAAAAATAGGAAGAACTGTGCTCCTTCATCATAAAAAAAATGACTTCGACTACTACTTCTCTCCTTATTTCGGTGCTTGTCTTCTCTCAACTGGCTGATGCTGTCCTCAATGTTGTTGGAAGTACCCAAACGATTTCGGTGACTGGTAGATTGATTTGTCAGGGGCAACCAGCCCGGAACGTTTTGGTTAAGATGTATGAAGATGGAACAAGTGAGTTAGCCTATTTTAAACTCAATACCATTTTTTAAATTTTCAGTCTGGGACTCGAAACTTGACTCCACCAAGACATCCAACGACGGAACATTCCGTGTCTCTGGATCCTACACTAAAATCTTCACATTGGATCCAAAAGTCAACATCTACCACAAATGTAACTACAATGGATTGTGCTCCAAGAAATTGACCATCAATATTCCTGATTATGCAGTGGCTTCTGGTTCCGGATCCAATACTAATTATGATATTGGAACATTGAATTTGGCAAATCAGTTCAGTGGAGAGACCACTGACTGCATTCATTAATCTATTTTTTGTATTGGTTGCTCAGGGATTGATCTCAATGAATTTTACTCGTTTTAATATTTTTGTACTATAAAACATCAAAAAATTAAATGCGAACCAATTCATTTCTCACACAGACTCTCTCTCAAAAAGTCAATATTTAAACTACCAATTGGCCGATACTCTATCGAAGAAATTTGTCAATGTTGATCTGTCGAAGGGATGAACATTCGACTTGTCGACTCCGACTGAAAATATTATAAATAGAAATTTGGTGAAAGAAGATACTTACTGATCGAAAATATCCGAGTTAATTCTGTCAGCAAAGTCCATGTTAGTGCAGATGAGTTTGGCAAGGGAGACATTGTTACGGATTTCGTCGATTTCTTCTGGAATAAGATTTCTTGAAAATGATATAGCAAAACTATTTGAAAATAGATACAGTAGCAAGCGCCTAGAGCCGCACTTTAGCTTTTAGCCGTCATAATTTTGTTAAAAAAAGAGATATCGAAATATTGTCAACTAATGAAATTTTTTTCATAATAAGGGCTACATTTCCTTAGTTAACAACTTTTTGATAACTCTTCTCTCAACAAAGTTATAACTATCCTTAGCTTAGCTTGACTCACCTTGATTCAAATTATCCGTACCCTCTACTATACTCTCATAGAAAAACCGATCGCCAGTCTTCAACGCCTTGAACTGTTCTCCAATCATAAACGAAGCAGTTGGTCCCAATTGACCTCCAGCCAGCGGTTCTTCTAACATTATCCCAACGTACAAGTCAATATCCCCTGGATCCGCATAAACATTTCTCAATGCTTGAATATTCTCTTGAGAGAAGGTGGTGTTCAAATCGTTGAAATTAGAAACTTGTGGGAGACCCACTAGTTGCCTGAAACTCTATGATAAGGATTGTCCACCCAAAATTAGGATACCTGTACTGAATATAAGGGAACAATCCCATATCTCTTCCTCTCTGAATGTTCACAGATACCAGATCAACTCCCGACCCATTTCTTCCTCGAATTTCAAACATTTGATTTCTAATTCCAAAAGAAAAATATCTATCGGATTTCATTGCTGGTTGCCGAACCATTCCATTCATGATTGGCTCCCACCCTCCGATTCCAGCTAGATAATTCTGATCGGCATAGAAAATGTCATGACCTAAATCAAAGTTCCCAGCTGGCCGTCCGGCTTCTGTTAGCCTGGGGAAATCGAATCTGGCTTGACTGTGACCAAATCTAAATGCTGCTCCAGCAAATTCCGCGCTGATTGATGGATCCTGTGAGGTACTGTATCCACGGTGAACTCCATTTCTTAGAGGTCTCAATCCAAAGTTTCTGATGGTTCTTCGTGGAAGATATTTCGGAATGTACTCGTTGTAAACAATGTGTTGCCACATGGCGATCATGATTTTTCGAACAAGTTGGAATATTTGTTCATCGGACATACGAGGACGAGCTGTGCGCACTTGATCGGCTAGGCGGTTGTGCTCCTTGATGAAGATTGTGTGGACTGAAACATTTTTGTAGATAACTGTATTAAATGTTTTTAGTAGTGTCCGTGCTGGGCAGTGCCGGGTCGCGCCAGTCAGATTCCACTTCAACTATTCAATTACCTGGAATAAGTGCCGGATGCAGACTATTTCTAAAGTCTCCACAAGTGAAACAATGAAGTGGAGCAGACGATTGACAATTTGAATCATTCAAATTCTGTGGTGGAAGAGTGTATCCCAGATCATCAAATGTCAACATTTTGCCTTCTCTAAACGATCTGACAGTCTCCGCTTCACAATCAGCTGAACCATAAACCGTGGATAAATCCAGGAAATGACTATTCTGTCCGATTGGTGTTCTAACTCCAAAGTTCTCTTGTCCATTGAGAGCTCGAGTAAATCTCATACAAGGCGTTCTAAAATACTGGTCGTTATGTGGAACACGGATTGGAGCACAGTTGGCGGAGAATCGATCAGAATTGCATGCAGAGCAGTCCAGAGCGCCCCCGTCTCGAGCTGCAAATAATCTAATTTTCCAGAAATTCTTAGCTTAACTCACCAACAGAAGAGGGCATAAAAATGACGTCATGAGCAATAAATTGTCCGATAATCATATGTAAATGATTGATACTCGGTGAGAAAACCTGGTTATTTCTGTCATCATGTAATCGGTTCGATATTAATCTAGCCGATGATAATTCTCCCACAGTCAAACTTCTTGTTCTCATTCTACCTAACCCATCGACATAGGAAGCTCCGCCCAGAAGTCGTCGAAGCGGGGAAACGGAATTTCCAAGTTCAGAATTTTGTCGATTGTTACAGATTCCAGTGATGGATCGGGTTGATGTACTGGAAAAACGAATAATGAAGTGTTTATTGATATAGAGATTGGTCACAGGGACCTACTGGAATCTGTTATTGCAATTGGCTGGCGGAGAAAAGCATCTTTGACGACGAGTTGCTTGTCGCTTCGATCGAAAAATTGCATTTCGTTTGGATCTAGGTGATTCAGATTCTGGCGTGGTGGCTTCTGAAGTAGCTTCTTCCTCCTCTTCCTTCCATTTGTTAATCACTTCGTTCGCCAATGGTAGAATGTCCTAAATTTCCAGATTGATTTTTATTTTATCAACATAAGCCTCCCCTACCATCCCAAACTCCTCCACCAAAATCCTCGTCGCTTCTTCCAAGACTTCCCCAGTAAACTGAGCAATCTTCGATTCA
Source organism: Caenorhabditis wallacei (assembly GCA_963932035.1). Lineage (NCBI taxonomy): Eukaryota > Metazoa > Nematoda > Chromadorea > Rhabditida > Rhabditidae > Caenorhabditis > Caenorhabditis wallacei. Next base: position 11,681,621 of record OZ009932.1, on the reverse strand, counting down.
CTATTCGCCTGTTGAGACACAATTATATGCTCCGCCCCTCTCTCATTTCCAGAATTCAAATTCGCCGTTATCGAGTCCAATGCTCTCAGAACAGCGTCCTCCACGATTTTCTCCGTCTCCTCGGTCACTTCTCCCAAAACGCTGAAATTCAATTTGTTCATCTGAATCCTAGGGGAAATGCTTACCATGTGGAAATTAGAACAATAAAGAGTGAGTTGTATTTCAAGTTCATAGTGAAATGAAAAGATGATTTCAAACTAGTTAAAGGATGGTTTTTATACCAAAGAAAAGTGTGTGTTCAGCTTCGAAAAAGTGACCAGCAAATAAATAAAGTTTGTTTATTATGAGAAATAAAAACTTCAAATGGTACAGACTTTTGTTTTATTTTCAAAAAAAATTGATGGCGTTGAACCTAAGTCGAGTGAATTAGTATTAGACGATCGCCATCAAGCTGCTCCTTTAGGCTTGTCTCAGACTAAACTGTGGATTACTAGCCACCATAAACATTTTATTCTTTCTCTCCACTGATTTTTGTTGAGTATACACATGGAAACGATACATTACCATTCTGAAAAAACATAACTATTTTTTCACAAAACATTCAAAAACTTACCCGTCTAGCAAATAAATCAAAGCGAATGATAAGCTCAAAAATATAAATCTAAACCATTCTGCGTCTACCAACTTATACAATAAAGTGTAATTTATCATGTCAATAACATGAAGCGCGTCTTGAATCACATTCTGAATGAAAGCGGATATCCATTTCTTCCTTCTTTTCAATTTTTGGGAATTAGTGATTCCAGCAACTTTGTCATAGATTAGTTTGAATACGGCAATGAAATTAAAAATAATCGAGATCAAAGTCAGAAAAATAATAGTTGGAAGTTGAAAACCATCCATTGAATCAACGCAAGTCGATTGTTCAGGACTCCATGCGAGAGTATCCGGATGATAAATTAGAACACAAGGACCATGCATTCCAGCTATACTACAGTATAAAGATATCAGAATACAGATTAGAATGGAGATACAGGTACTTGGAACTTTTTGAATTTTAATTCTCATTAATGGAAAATAAAAGACCATTACTCTGTTTCCAGCCATTAAAATCTGACATAAGGGTCCGAAAATATAGCCTCCAGATGCGGTCAATTCAGAAATTCCAATATTTAAACTCCTCGAAATATTCTCAATTTCAACTGAAAACGCGGAAAGTGGAACCGCCCAAAAAATAATTGAAATACAAATCAACGCATTTGACAATGCTTTTATGAAACATAGTTTTTGAAATGAGTTTAACGATTTTCGAATTACAGAGATTTTAATGAGGAAGAGTGAATTAACGAGGAATCCAAGGAGAGAAACCAGGAAAAGGACACAAGTTTTGAGGTAGTGTAAGAGCATTTATGGGGGAAATGGAACGTATTATTTCATTGAGATTAGGTATCTGATAAATAAGGAAATAAAGAGACATAGACAATAAACAAGCAGGTGGGTCTTTCTGCTATCTGAGCAAATTTGATCTTTAACTTAATTTTTTCGTGGGAACATAAAACACAAATATAGATTACGTTGTAGTCCTCATCGCGGCGATATTGTTTCCATCGTTAGTCTTCTCCATTATCCTTCTCATCCATTTCGGATGGACATCCGCTTGACAGATGAACATGACGAATCCATCGATTGTAGTTACAGAAAGAAATGAGAGGGTTACTGTAAGGAATTGCCACCAGATACCTTCGTTGAAATCCCAGAAATAGTAGGAGCTGATGATGTCGATTAGTTGAAGGCAGTCTTGGGTTACACTCTGGAAAAAAATTATAAATTTGCACAATATTGATTGAGAGAGCGCAGACAGTTAGGCACTCTACAATTTGCACCAATTCACCAGTTTATAAAATTTTGATATCTTTTTTGCTCAGTTTTACCTGGACAAACAAAATCATCCATCTCTTCCTTCTCCTACTCGATTCTTCTGCATTCATTCCAATAATCTTTCTTAACAATAACCTCGTAATCGTAGCCAAGTTAAAGCTATTTGTTATAAGTGTGGTTCCCATTACAAAGATGGGAATATAAGTTAACAGCATATCCGAGCATTCATGTACTTCGCCTTTCCAGACAAATGTATTTGGGTCGTAGAGACACGCACATCCTTCTGAAAATAATTTTCAGAAATATTCAGAAGAGATTGAAAACCTCTTGCCATAAATATAGAAAAGCCTGTAGCAATACAAGCACAACTGAACAAAGCATAGTTTGTAACTGCGATTCCTTTCAATGATGGAACACCAAATGGGAAATAAAGTACATAAAATCTGTTACAAGACATACAAACTGAGATCATTGAGTCTGAAAAATATAGGTTTCTGATATCCTGGTCTTCTGTGATTTACTCATGAAATAAGCGAATGTAGCTGCAATGATACTGATAAACCGATTGACAATTGGATTGACTTCACTGAATGTATATGATAAACTTGTAACAGGAACGACCCATAATAAAAATGTGGAACAAATTATAAAATTGGTTACAGTTTTGACTGTACATAATTTATGGAAGCCACTGGGTTTTGACTTCCTTGTGATGAATTTATAGAAAAGGTAAATGTCGCAAGAGGTTCCGAATAGACTAATCTGAAAACCCTTTTTAAAATTTATTTTGGGTTGTATTAACTTACAAAAAATGTCGCAGAAATAGCGAACATGAAAAAGGGTCGAGATAGGACAGCGCTGGCGGGCTCCTCCAACATTTCCAGAGTTTCATTGGATGATGACGAAATTTTGAATTCTGTTGACTGGAATCAGAGCTTTAAAATGGAAGTCGGAAGACGGAATTCCGTACAACTCTGCTGGGAATTTTCAATTTCAGAACGTTTTTGATAAAGTTAACAATGCAAACGTTGTCAGAGAGGTGAAGATTGGATTTTGTATGTGCTCGATCTAGAAATTGCTTTCAACAAGTTCGTAATCTAAATAACTTCTTAGAATTGGCAAAAAGTCTAGAGATTACCGATTAACAGCTAATGTATAGTGTTGGAGATTTTTGAACATAATTGTTTCTCTAAACTGAAAATGATCCCTTAAAATAAACATGAATCAAGGCCTCTAATTAAATTGCATGCATGACGTTTTAAAACAAAAAGGTGCAGTTCTATTACAGGAGCCTAGTTCGCTTGCATGCTGAAACTTTCAGTATAGGTTGCTCCGACTATACAGCTCAAAAAGTAAAAAAGGCAGTTAACCGGAAAATCTGCAAGAGAATAACACTACCAAAACTAGAAAGACTGGAAAAATATCACCAAACACCAGAATTCTCACATGTAATATACAAATTAAATATAGCACACTCACACAAATCCCCACCTTTTTTTGGGTGGATAAAAAATGAATTAGATTATAAACCATAGAGAAAACTGCTTCCAAACACGAAAATTTCAATCTTTGAGACACTGAACTAGACAATGTAATTTTATAGAATTGGTTCGATCAGATTTTTCCTTCTTTTTTCAGTTTTTAAACTATATTTTATGTAATTTAGGTTTTAAAATCTTGAAAATGTTTTTTAATCTTTTATGACTATTATGTAGATGTCGTAATAAAGCCATTGAGTTTCGAATGAGATCATTTTATTAGATATGATTTATAAATTGAGTTTTATTCTCCTAAAAAAAGAAACTATACTCTAACAAAAAATCAAGTTGAGTATATTTCGTCAATCAACTGAATAGCGATCTCCTTTGGAAGTTTTGAAAACACAGTTCCTAGATGAAAAATATAAAAATCCCTCAATGACCTTTGCTGTTCTTCTATCATTCCAAAAAGTCCGATTAGTTCGACAAATCGAGATGGACCATCATTTCGTGTTCGAAGACAAAAATCAAAAAGTGTCTGAGAATATTGACGTCGTTCATTGTCCATTAGGACTTGGGCAGATTTTGATAGGTCAGGGATCGCTGGAAGTTTTTAAAGGTACTTCAAGAATTCAAAAATGATAACCAGAATTGATCCTCCCAAACAAAAAAATTACCTGGATTACAAATATAAATCGACTTTAGCAGTAAAAATTCTTCATGCTTAATTTCAATTCTGTATAATGATCCGAGGAGCATCGAAATTATATGATAAATTGAATCTCTGAAAAAAAAATTAAATTCAGAAACCAATTAACTCAATCTATCTTACGATTTGTCTGGATATTGTGACCCATCCGGTTGTGATATGTATTGTAATTTATTTTTGTATGTGAAGTAACAAATATGGAAGTTTTGACATCCAACTGACACATGCTTCATCAATATCAGCTTATCTTCAAAGCTAAGCGATTGAAAAAATGAGAACGTTTTTACATATTCAATGCTTGTAAGCAAATTGAAAAACCACCAGTTTTTCCTGTAAAAAAAATTATGAGTTTCATTTTTTCTGAGTTACCTTAACTTGTAGGCGAAAAGCTAGGAAAATAGCTAAACTGATGTGTTGAGCAGATGTCATAAATGAGCGGCCATCCAGGAAACGGCTGGAAGAAAGTTTGTTCAATTTTGAAGTCTGAGCAACATTGGTACAAAAAAAGAGACTTACCCCACAAGCATCAGCTAGACTCAATTTATTCGTCTCCTTTATCAAAACTTCTAAAGTTTCGAACTCGGTCCAATTCGGATTATACGCGGACTTTCGAAAAATCTCGATTTTCTGATCCAGATATGTCAAAGTTTCTATTAACCTTTGCATACGATTATCTGCGGTTTCTATCAGTTCTATTGAGCTTTTTCTGTGCTTATCGTTAGAATTTTCGATAACCAAAGCCAAGGGATTCATTCCGACCGCTATACACTTTTGGAATCGACATGCTCGACAACGTAGCATTGGTTGATCTGAAAACTTTAGATTAAAGTTCATAATTAAATATTCCTTAACTCACTTCTTTTCACAAGATCATAGCAATCTTTATTGGCGTTACATACGATCAATTTGTTCCCAGATGTGATCATACGACGAAAAAAAGTTTTACATCCTTTACATGTAGCAACATCACAATGATAACCATGAGACGGGCGATCACAGATCATGCATTTCGATGGTAGTACCAGAGGAATGTTAGTAGAATCCATGGTTGGAGAAGTGAATTTGATGTACGTTAATTGTGAGAGACGAGAGAGATAGAGGAAACATAGATTGATAGAGAAGATAACGGAGGTTAACCGAATGGAAAAGGTCAATGTGATGTACTATTGCCTGATAGAATGAACAAACTTTTTTTTGTTTTTTTTTTTGAAAATCTAGAGTGTTTATTACGATTGAATCAAGAATCTGAACAATGCAAAGTCACCGCGCTCTATTTCAAGATTTATTTTTTAAAAAAAGAAAATGTTTAATCATGCACTGTTTCAATAAAAATGAGTAGATGACGTCGTCGTTTTCAAAACTGCAATACTGTTTCCTCCATTCGCCTTCTTCGTTATCCGTTTCATCCATTTCGGATGGACATCCGTTTGACAGACAAACATAACGAATCCATCGATTGCAGTAACAGATAAAAATGAGAAAGTAACAGAGAGAAATTGAAACCAAAGATCTTCGTTTAGCTTCCAGAGATAGTAAGAGTTGATTATGTCAATTAGTTGGAGGCAGTCTTGGGTTACGCTCTGGAAATTTGAAAGCAGCACTTATACTATTTGAAGGTTCAGAAACCCTTACCTGCATGAACATAACCATCCACCGCTTCCTCCTTCTCTTTGACTCATCAATATTCATCCCGACCATCTTCTCCATTAATAATCTTGTGATTGTCGCAACATTCAAGGTATTAGTTACAATTGTTGTACCGAAAACGAATAATGGAATATAAGGAAGTAGCATGTCAGAACATTCAGAGAATTCACCTCTCCAAATAAATATATTCGGATCGAAGACACATGCGCACCCATCTAGAATTGAAACTTTTTTGTGTTTAGTGGTAAGGAAAGTAGCTGTTTACCTTGCATCGAAAACAGAGCAAAACCTGAAATAAGACAAAAACAAATAGTTATGGCCCAATTGGTAACGGCTATTCCTTTGAGAAACGAAATTCCAAATGGGAAGAACAAAGCGTAAAACCTATTGCAAGACATGCAAACTGTTAATAAAGAGTCTAAAAAAACAATTAAGTTTGCAAGCACGCTTCAATGAACTCACTCATAAAATAGGCCCACGTGGCAGCCATAATTCCAATAAATCGATTTACGACCTGATTAAGCTCACTAAAAGTGTAAGAGAGACTCGTGACAGGAACAACCCAAAATAAAAATGCAGAGCAAATAATACAATTGGTCACAGTTTTAATTGTGCATAGCTTTTGAAAACCACTCGGTTTAGATTTTCTAGTGATAAACTTATAAAAGAGGTAGATGTCGCAAATGGATCCGAGTAGACTAATCTGGAAAACGTCATAAGTAGAAATTAAGAAACAATACTTTAAACATTAGAACTTACAAGAAAAACAGCGGAAACTGCAAAAATGAAAAAGGGTCGTGATAAAACAGCACTGGCCGGTTGCTCCAACATTTCGACTGTTTCATTTTGAAGCGACGCAATTCTGAGTTTTGTTGACTGAAAAACTTTTTTTGGTGATCATCAAAATAACCTTGCAAGACTAATGAGAATTTTTAATTATTAAAAAAAGGTAATTTTCAATATTTATGTAAAAAGTAAGATCTAGATGTGACTTAAATAACAGAAACCTATCCACCAAGAATCTAACGGTCAGTGAATATCAGGCAATTCCTCTTTGCTATTTCCTAGAAATCCGGCTTCTGAAAAAGCGAACAAGTCGGAAAGGGTCAAGCCGAAAAACAATCATCTCGCCCCCTATTCAGTTATTTTCTGTTTACCTGCCAACTGATAATTGAATAGTACATTCTAATAAATGAAAGGAATTCGTGACTAAATAAAAATTAGTTCAGTGATTGTTCAGAGAACAAAGATTGAAATGTATCGGTAAGAAAATCGTGGGAATTTTTTTTACAAAATATTTTTTTTTGAAAAGTCATGTAATCCTGAAGATTTTCAGTTTTGTTTTGAGTTTGCTTCAAGCTGTTTTTGAAAGAATTTTTAAACAGGGAAAACGTATTCTTTCCTACTTCCTATTCTATTTGTTTTCAACTCTGATTCTTAGAATATATGAGATGACAATAAGCATTGATGAGGGGTTCAAAAATCATTATTCAGGTGAAGGCTAGAAAAATAAGAAACCTCGTGTAACATTTGAATCAAATTCATTCTGAAATAATTTATTTTTAGAAAAGTTAACCCGGAAATTGCGCTAGACCTGTCTGTCATAAAAAAATGAGTTATGAAAAAATTGAATTAGAAACAATCATGGAGACACGTTTCTCGATGGAAAAAATTATGCTGGGAACAATATTTCAAAGTGTCATTATTTGATTGAACATGCCTTCAACCGGAGCGGTTAAAGAGGTAAAAATTAGGTGGAAAACAGAAATTGAATATTCATTTCAAATTGGTAATTCATTTTCAGGTGGAATTTTCATCAATGAATTGTGAAAAGAATCCGGAATACTTTTTCATATTGACAAGCAATATGAAAAAAAATAGATTGATTCACTTCTTGGTGATTACAACGAATATTATTGCCATGGGATAACAGTTTTTTCAGATCGATTCAGGGATCGGGATAAATCCGGATAAATAGCTAATTTGAAACGAAGACAATGGAAGAATTTGCCTCTGAAAAAAATCTCTTTTGTCAGAAAAGTGATGACGACTCAAAGCTAAGATGTCTTTACTCACTTCTCCGATGCCTCAAAACCCCATGCATTTCCTTGTTTGACCCGAAAATTATTACGCTGAAGTTTTTATTTATTTTTTAAAAATCTAGAATCAAATTAAAAATTACCCTTCAATAGCGTGCATGAACGCCCACAGAGAAGCAACTAAAAACAATAAAATCGTATTTTCTAGTAATGGAACTATGAGATAATAAGTGAATTGACCAGCAAAAATTGAGCATCCTTGAAGAAAAGACTGCTTTATAAAATCCATTTCTCTTTGTTTTTGTCTTTGTGACATTTGAATTCCAGCTGCGTTCATTAACATTCGACTGTTTTTTCCAGCTTTTACGGCAGTAATCAAATTAATGAAAAGAGTTGTAATGATAATTACAGTGTTCAATGCAAAATCGGTATACCAAGTTAATCGAACACATTTTGGCGTGGAAAGGAAACCAAATGTCCATGAGACATCATCATAGGAAAAGAAGCATCCAAGGAACTCATAGAATATCGAGCACATGACAAAGGAGACAATCCAAACCACTTGAATCATAATGATGGTTCCCAGTTTAGAGAACAGTTTTTCATAATGTGATGATAAGAAAATGGCGCAGAATCTATTGAAAGCGATTAAGAGGTGTAGAAGATTTGAGACTTCGTAAATACTCATAGCGAGTAGTCCAAAGAGATGGGAGTATTTTATAAGGTTTTGAAAGTCACTGAAATTGTTTTTGAAATTTGATAAACCAAGTTGATTTTTGTTTTTGGGTTGTTTCTTTTTTTGGAACTAACCTCAATTGCATCGGACATACGTATAACAAAAATATAAGACACATGATAGTATTACATATTGCTTGATTTTTCGTGATTATTCCGAAAGAGCTACTCATAGAATTCATCCTCATCGCTGCCACAAAAACCAGAACATTTGAAATGGTGCCCAGCACAGTGATCTACAAATTTGAAACATCAACACTAAAATTAAACAGTAAAATACCGAAAAAGTGATTATAGCGACTGCCAGTGATTGGTACATGTCGAAACTGAAACTAGTACGCAAAATAAAAAGGAGAATGGAATGGATCATGAGAAAATGGTCTCGAAAAGTGTATATAAAGTGAAATCAGAAAAAGTCGGAGAAAATAAGACAACCGTGGGAAGTCACAAACGAGACTTTTGTCATGTTTTGACTTGATCTTTGCTTTTGTTGAGTGAAGACTAACTGTTTGAAAAGATGATCAAGAACGGATGTCTAAAGTTATTATGTGGAGATTATCTACAGAATATGTTTTAAAAAAGTCAGACATACCCTTAACTGAGCAATAAGGAAGAAGACAGGTGAAATCATGAACTTGAACAAAAAAACAAAGTTGTTCTAGTAGTCTATTCTAGGATAATCCTGAGTACTTTACTATTGAAAATCTCGCTAAACCTCCGAGTCAACAGCAATCCTGACATATCATTGATAGTCTCTGAAGTTTCTCTTTAACCTTGATTTTGCCATTTATTTTATGTAACATTACAAAAAAGAGTAATCAAAACAATTTATTAACAGAATGTCCACTAAACGTCGCAGGAGCTAGTTGCGTCTTTTTCCTTTTGATTGTTAACTTTTTTATCCACGATGGATGTAAATCCGAATGACATGCGAACATGACCAATCTAAAATCATTAGAATGCTGTAAGCCGATTCAATATTCCTACCCATCCAACATGGCAATAGTTACAAGTGACAATGTAACAAATAAAAACTGAAACCAAACTTTGTCACTTATCAAAACGATATAATACGAGTTGATAGTATCAAACAACTGCAGACAATCTTGAATTACACTCTGAAAAAAAAACGAAATAGTTCAACCTTCCTTAGTTCATTTCACATAATATTCTACCTGAGTGAACATAATCATCCATCGTTTCCTCCTTTCCTTTGCTTCTTCCTCTCTAATTCCATTTATCTTCCGCGCCAACAACCGAATCCCAATCGCCACGTTGAAACAGTTGGTCGTGATTGTTGTTCCAAGAATCACATAAGGAAATATTGCAGCAATTCTTTGGGAGCACAAGTGGAATTCAGTTCTCCATAGGAAAAGATTCGGGTCATAAACGTATCCACATCCGACTAAAAAGCCAAGTTAAATTAAAATCAGTAATTGGGGAAACCTGGGATAGTAATCAAGGATAGGATAGTTGTGAAAGTTATAGAAATTGATATAGATATACTAGCCATCGGAATAGATTTCCAAATCGCGATTCCAAATGGGAAATATAAACCGTAGAATCGATTACAAGCAAGACAAACTTGCAGAATTGAATCTAAATCTTATTTTCCATTTACCCTATTATAAGAGCACCTACTAAGAATGTAAGCCCACATTGCAGACATTCCACTTAAAATTCTTTTTGCTGTGTAGTTTAATTCAGAATAAGTAAACTCAAAAAAAGTGACTGGAAGCACCCAAAAAAGAAATATGGAACAGATAATTGAGTTATTGATAGTTTTAAAAATGCAGATTTTTTGGAATCCATTTGAATTAGACTTTCGAAATATTGATTTTAAAATAAAATATGAATTGACAAGTAATCCTGTTGAACTTGTCTGAAACTTTCTTGCAAACTGTAAAAAAGAATTGGCAGAAAACTTACAAATAAAACAATAATTAATGAAAAAATGTAGAATCCAAAGTTCATATTGTTCTTGACCGGGTACTCAACGTCCATAGTTAGGCAAAAATTAAAAAAAATGACGACACAATATTTTGTGTCCAAAAATTTTGAAACTAAGCGAACTGTGAAAATTGGAAAGTCATTCAAGCAGTGCTTCTTAGAGTAGATTTATAAGAATCTCTAGTCTTTGTGATAAGTTTGTGTAGGATGAAGTCTTGAGAAGAATGAGAAGGCATGGGAACTTTTTTTGGAACTCATTTTTGCAGATGAAAAGCCGAAAATGAATTTGTTTCCAATTTTTTCAAGATTAATATTGAAAAAAAACAACACATGTTGTGAGTACTGCTTCATTGAACGAATGTTTTTAGTTGCTAATCTTGTTTTTGATATTGAAATAGTGATCGAGCAAAAAATTAATCAGTCAAGTTGTCATTGATGGGAAGGTGATTGCATTCCTCCTGCAAGCAGGTTGAGTCAAAGGTAACCCATCAATTCCGGACCGAAGTTGAATAATGACGAGTCGAAGGGTGTTTATATAGTGAGACGGTGGCAAGCGGCCGACAGTTCGGCAGTGATAGCGGGTGTTGTGGTAAATTTCGCAATTATAGTGAAAGCAGAAAGTTTATCAGGTGAACAAATTTCAATTAAGATGCATTCGACACCGATATTTTTGAAGTCACTACCATTATACTTGTCTGCTTCCCATTTGCCCGTCGTCTACACCATTTTGGAAGAAAGTGTAGATTGAATACCAGCATCACTAATCTAAATTTAATCTACATTTCTAAATAACAGAATAAGATAGTTACCCGTCCAAAGTATAAATTAAAATGAACGAAAGTGTCAAGAAAATAAACTGAAACCACAGTTCATCACTCAATTTCCAGATGTAATTTGCATTTATGATATCGATGAGATGAAGGCAATCTTGAAGAACACTCTGGAATTTTGAATAACGTCTTACATGAAATAGAATTCAGAATACCTGAACAAACATGATCATCCATCTCCGACGTCTTCTCGATGAATCTTGTTTACTCATTCCAACCATTTTACTCATCAGAAGACGAGTCGCAGTTGCTATATTAAATATGTTCGAAGTCAAGGTTATAACTGAAATAGCTAACATGATAGCATTGGAGATGTTCTCTGCACATTGATCTTCCTCTGGAATCCATTGGAAATATTCTGGATTGTAGACGTAGCCACATCCTTCTGAAAATAATCAGGATTGATTTAGAAAGAAAAAGAAAAAAGTTACTTGGTAAAGTTAATACAGCAACTACTGTAACAGCTATCATAGCGAGAACAATTGTCGTGTTAGTCATTGGGAACCGCTTGATCATTTTAATTCCAAATGGAAAATACAACACGTAGAATCGATTACAAGACATGGAGACTTGGAGAATTGGAGCTAAAAAACAAATCTGAATACGAATACCATAACCAGAAATTTCCAGAAATATTTCAAAAAGTAGGCAATCACTCTCTAAATAAGCCTAATAAACTCACTCAGCAGATAAGCCCATGTCCCAGCTAGTGCTCCAATTAAACTATTCATCCAATAAACCACCTCATCATAAGTGTAAGCTAGGGAAGTTAATGGGATAACCCAGAAAAGGAAAGCCATACAAACAATAATATTTGGGAGAGTTTTAACTAGACAGATTTTCTGAAACCCATTTGATTTCCCATTTTGGGTTGAGAACTTTATAAGAAGGAAGATATTACAAATGGTTCCAAGGAAACTGGTCTGAAAACCTGTTTATCTTTTATGATCTCTCAAAAGGTACTTACAACAAAACAAAAAGTGATGGCAAAAATGAAAAACTGTTCAGATAATCCATCGCCACTTTCCGTGTCATAATCAATCGGCGGGGATGTCGTCGTCTTCGTTTTATTCGAAGGAATCTTGAAATTGCTATGATAGACTTGAACAACGTGCTACTGGTTGAGGAAACAAATTTTATTTTAAGAATCTCGATGTGATTGACAGATTCGATTACACCGCCCGTGATATGTCTGCTGATTCATTGGAAAAGTGAAGGGGAGGGGGACAAAATAGCTCGGAGAAATAGAATATTTATTTTGTTTTTTGAGTGGAACAATAAGAAATGGGGGATATTAGATACGGAATGGACAGAAATTATGTCACTTTAATCTAATAATCTACTGGACACGCCCCTTTCTGTGAATAGATTTTGAAGGTATAGTTGGAATATTCTTCTTAAATATCTACTTGAACTTTGATGTTCAGTGTCCCATTCTTAGTATCTTCGGTATTATTCTGAAGCCTCCCTTTTCATAAATATCAATTCTAATCAAATATAATTTATTGCATAATATCATTTCATAGAAATCAAAGAAAAACAATAATCTCGAATCGACTCGAGATTCTCGAGATTCTCGAGACTCAAGGCATTTGATTAGTATTCGATGTTGAGGCTTTCGAAGCCACAATTATCACATTACTACTTCTAGTCGGTTGCATTTGAATCACTCTTCGAAACCATGCCGGTTGAACGTCCGCATTGAATATGAACATTACTACTCTGAAAACTCCTTATCAAGATCAGTCAGACTCTTTTTATTTCTTACCCATCAACTGTATAAATAACAACAAATGAAAGTGTCAAAAATATAAATTGAAACCATAATTCATCACTCAGTTTCCAAATCCAAGTAGCGTTTACTATATCAATTAAATGTAAGCAATCTTGAATGACACTTTGAGTGAACATAATCATCCATCGTTTTCTCCGTCGACTTGCTTCTTCTCGATTCATTCCAACCATTTTATTTACAAGAAGTCGTGCTCCAGTCGCCACGTTAAATGAATTGGAAGTGAATGTTAACACAAAGATCATAAACAGGATAACTGCACCAAGCTTATCCGAACATGGAAGACCCTCAGGTCTCCAGGTGAAGAAACTTGGATCATACACGTATCCACAGGTGTCTGAAACGTTCCATCTTTTGGTAAATAATATGTTTTGATCTTTTCGTTATCTCATTTTCTTCAATCAGTCTAGTTTCACCTTCAACCGAGATTAATCGAATTCCGGCTCACCTTGTAATCCAATTGAGCAGACACATGTTACAATCAGAATAGAAGAGCTAATCGAAATATTAGTAACTGGAACTCGTTTCAGAAATTTGATACCAAATGGGAAATAGAGAACGTAGAATCGATTACAGGATAGGCTGACTTGTAGGAACGGGGCTGAAATTATTTAGCCATCAAATCGAATTTTTTTTAAAAACCCACTAAAAAGATAAGCCCATGAGCCAGCAATGTTTCCAATGATACTGTTTATCCGATACGGTAGTTGAGAATAAGTCAAGTTCATAGCTGTCGTTGGAATCACCCATACCAAAAATGCGAGACAGATAAAAAAGTTTGGGAATGTTTTCACGAGACAAATTTTTTGAAACCCGTTTGTTTTTCCGTCTCTTTTCAAGAATTTATAAAATAGATAAAAATTGATAGCAGAGCCGAAGATACTAATCTGAAAACGATTATTATATTATAACAAATAAATGATTGAAAAACTTACAATCACTAAAGAAACAATTGCAAAATAAAAGAAAACGGGTGACATGAGAGCACTGGCTGGTAATTCCGGCAGTTCTTCTCCTTCTCCTTCAACCGGAGGAACTCTTGTTTCATTTTTGTTAGGAGTAGAAATTTTGATTTGTTTTCTTTTTTCCTTATCAGGAAATTAGAACTAAGAACTGAAGAATGAATAAAGCCGACCAAAAAAAAAGAAATTTAATCCGAGTAATCTAATCGGACATTTCTATGATGTCTGGTCGATTTCCACTGCACACAATCAACCAAAATTACAATAAGAAAACAGCTGAAAATGAGAATGTCGCGTTTATGAAAATAGAAAAATTAGCAAGTTGAGGGGGTGAGTGACACCATGTTTCGGTGGACTTTTTGATCAGAGTGCTGATTGGAGGCGCTTCTTAAGTATACATAGGTAGGATGCCTCTATATTAGGAGAACCTTTTTAGAACTTTCTAGAAATTATCGTATCTTTCCGGTCTTAAAATTTCATAGTCTGGGATGCTGGTTCCAATGAAGATGACCCTAAATTTCCTTAAAACAGCGTTTTTCATAGGTGGTCCCGAAACAAGCAGGTCCCAATCAGGACAACCTTCCTGATCTTAACATATTTTGATCATAACCAGACTAGTTCTAACAACATTGGTATCAAGAAAAGGTATATATTTCAGGAAGTCATGTATTTCAGGAAGTCCCAATACTGTTCAAATTTCATTTAGGACAATTCTTGCTAGTGTAATTATGACTAACGAAAATCACAAGATGAAAGCATTTTTTCGTTCTTTTAAAAATCTAACAGGTGAAAATTCACAACAGAAATTAATATTATATTCATGTCACAGAGTTCAAAAAACACTTTTTCATAATATAAACTGAGCTTCCTCTTCCGTAACCAAACCCCGGTTTTTGATTGTTTACTCGTCATCTCTTCTATGTTTTGATGTACCTAGTTTAGAAGAAAACCAATTCTGCTTGCGATGAGCGTGTGCGCTAGGTACCTTAACTTTGAACCGCTATAACTTTGTTGGCTGACAAGATAGCAAA
Organism: Caenorhabditis wallacei; assembly: GCA_963932035.1. Lineage (NCBI taxonomy): Eukaryota > Metazoa > Nematoda > Chromadorea > Rhabditida > Rhabditidae > Caenorhabditis > Caenorhabditis wallacei. The sequence goes on along the minus strand of OZ009932.1, from coordinate 11,666,570 downwards.
AAGTTGCCAACTAATGAATTGTTGCAAATTGTATGCTTAACATTTTATTAGTTGACAACTTTTTGATATCTCTTTTGCCAGCAAAGTTATAATGGTTCAAAGATGAGGATAGAGGAAAAAATCATTACCAGAAAACAAAATCATTTATTTATATTTAACTCCAATCAAAATCCAATATTTCCAATTCAAAGAATCACATATTTCGGCAAGTTCGGATTCGTTTTGCTCTTCACCTCCAAATATTTCTTGAACTTATTCAAGAAAAGTGGCAAATCAAATGAGAAGTCCGTGTTCAAAAGAACAGCATGATCCACGAAATCCAATTCAGTGTGCTCTAATTCAACGCCACAGAAAATTGGAAGTTTGACACCACGACGATTCATTGCGAAGCGAAGACGTTTTTTTACTTGAGGCCAGAGGACACGTGGAACCACGAACGAGAAAAGTTTCTCGATTGGAGCGGCAAGTGGGCCACCGAGGCCGAGCTAAACAATATTGTTGTAGAAAATATGATCCCTTAAATCAAAAACTAAAGCTTACATCAAAAACATTGACATCAACATTGGTCAACGAGACGTCTCCAAAGATCCTTGAATGTCGAACAGTTGGTTTCAAAGTGACATGTAACTTGGTGTTTGCGTAGAGAACATCATGAAGTTGTTCTCTTCCATGGAACATAATTGAAACATTTCCAGATAATTGGACGCGAGCGCCGAGATGAGCGTCGATTTGAAGGCGGGGTTGTCTGAAAATGTTATCTTAATCTCTGTGGCAAGCCCCTGGGAACTTACTCAGTTAGATTAGCAGAGATCTCCACGTAACACTTAGAGCAGACGGCTTTTGAAAGTTTTTGAAGAATCTTTGGAAGCGCATTCGGGGTGTATCTATGTTTAAAATTTCCCAAATTAAACGAGTAAACGTGTTGGAAAAGGGTGTTTGGAATGTATTCGGATAACAAGATCCCAACCATTTTCTTATCCAATCGAGTCTTATTAAGAACGTGTGGCTGATGAGCTGAATCCGCTTTCCATCCATTGAACAGAATTCCTCCATCTAATCCAATTATCATATCTTCATCAGTAAAAGTTGGAGGATGATTCACAGTCAAATCAACTCCCCAATATCCTGGTGGAGTGTCTTCTAGAGTTGAGTTATCAGAATCATCTGAAACTGGAGCTGGAGTTGTCTCAGAATCTTTTCCATTAACTGTTTCAACTTGGCATAAAGATGCTCCCAATTCAGCTACACTAAATCCATTTGGGTCACCTGCCGCTGGTTTTTGGTAGTCAGGACTTTCAGGTGAAATTGGTTTTTGGGCCATCACAAATGTCAATGCTTCAACTGCAGTGGTGCAGACGGCGTCACGAATAGCGGATACAATCTGAAATTATTTTGAAATTTTAGATACCATCAAGTCTAGCCTACCTGTCCCTTGATCTCGGTTTGCAACGACGATAAACTAGAACCAGGTGGGAAGACCAAAGCAACATCCGATTGTGTCACGTTACAAACTGGCGCAGTTACCGTAGTAGTCCCATTATAATCGAAATGAAGTTCGGATTGAATTGAAAGTTCGGAGAGTTCCGCGGTGAAATCTCCTTCATAAGTCCAAACGAATACACTGATTTCGGCGAAAGCGCTTGCACGGAATGAAGCTAAAGTTATATTGTAGGCAACCCCTTCTCCTGCGATGAACTTTGCGCTGATGTTAGGTTTGGCGACGTTTGAGATGTGAAGTTTAGAGATTGTGGCTACGTCGGTTTTGATGTCCGGTGGGCTTAGGTTATTGAGGATTGCTGGGAGAGCATCAGAAGCCAATTCTGAAAAATAAACAGAGTCGTTAAATCAATTTGATCGATGGATCTTCAAATTTAGGTTTTTTTTAGAAAGATAAATCCTAGTAAGTTTTTTCTCTTAGGAACACATATTTTTATACGCCCAATTACACAGACTGAAGTATTGCACTCATGGCGCAGGCGGTTACGCTTTTGTCTAGTGTTCAATAGGGGTCAGGTTCAAAGCTTATCAGCGCCAAAGTCTTTCTTAACACATACCTTCCACATAATCCACGGCTTTCTGATTCAATCTAACATAAATTCCAGCCGGATCATATCCAGGTATTTCTTCAGTGATTTCCGCTCCAAATCTTCCGGATAAAAATAGCAACAATAATATACAGAAATTCCGTGTCATTTCTGCAAAAATGTTAGATAAAATAAAATTCGGAGAGTGTTTCGACGAAGATAAATCAAGCAAAAAAATCCGACTCTGGATTTTTTTGTGGTTCAAAGTGTGTTGGTCCGCCTCGTCGTAGAGAAGAGAGAGAGAGTTGAAGATTCAGAGACAGCTGACACGGACATCTATTTTTATGATTAATCAGACTCTTTGAGGCGTGACCCCGGGAGAGTGGAAGAGAGCGAGGAGAAGAGTGTAAAGTGAATCGATTGAAGGGTGGATTTAATGGAATTTATAACATCAAAAAAACAAATAAGATAACAAAAAAGAAATTATGATTTCTTGACACGTGGCGGCGACTTGGACTTCTTTCTCTCTTTCGACAAATCCGGAATATCCGGATCCGTGGCATGCTCCAAAAGTGATTCTACCGTCTCCGTGAATCTCGACTTCTTCCACAACTCATATAAATAATAGAGAACATTTCGGACGTGTGGACCTCTTTTGACTCCAGCACTCATCAATTCCTTTCCAGTAATCGGAAATTTCGGTGCATCAAACTTCTCGATCATCTCGATTCGGCGCTCATCGGCGAGAACACTTCTGGCGAGTTGAACGAGTCGCTGACGGAGTCTTGATTGCTGATTCTCATGTCCAGGTCGGACTTCCAAATCCACGATTCTGTCAATCCACCAATCATCATTATCCTGATTTTCCATCGCTGACTGTCTTTCATGGAGAATGAATTCTCCAAGAAGACGTTCATCATTCGATAGTTTCGTGATTCGATGGAATTCCGCAATTTGGTCTTCATGCTCACAAAGACACGCGATCATCGTCATAGGCTCTACGGATTTTGGAAATCGAGAATAGACTTTATGGAATCGATCCAGATTACATTCTTGTGGTAATCCAAGATATTTTTGTAGTTCACATTTCTCAATCATTGCCTTCACCACCTCATCCGCCATTCTTCCAACTACAATCTTTTTGAGCTCCGTCCAAATTCTCTCAGCACTTATTCCAGTCATCCCATCCTTGTTCTCGACGATTGCTTGAATTGTGTCAGGCTCGTGTTCCGATGAGTTGGCGATTCGTCCGAAGAAGCGGAAGTATCTGAGAATTCATGTTTTGGAAAAGTATTGATTTTAGCGGGGTACCTGAGAATTCGAAGATAGTCCTCCTGGATACGTTGGCGAGCATCACCAACAAAAGCGATGCGGCGGGTTTCGATATCACGGATTCCATCGAAATAGTCGACTACGTTTCCGTGGAGATCTGGAAGAAATTAGAGTTTGATGCGTCCGGGATTATTGTACTATTCAGTAAATGCGCTCCAATAAAAATATGTTCAGCTCCTTTCAATTAACTTTTCCCAGTTAAAATTATTAAAAATTCGCTCAATTTAGATAACTTTTATCAATGGAGCGAATTGCTAAGGTTCTCAATTACATTTTTTCAACTTTTTTACCTAAAAACAAGGAGTTAATCGTGAGATCTCTGCGATTCGCATCCAATTGCCAATTCGTCGTGTACTCCACCTGAGCGCGTCTTCCATCACAAACGATATCGACGCGGAGAGTGGTAATCTGAATTTTTCGGTTATTTTTTCAATTAATGAGGCCACTAAAACCTCAAAATTCTCCTTCTCATCAATTCGACACGTGATTGTTCCGTGCTCCTCTCCCCGTTTATGAAGCATTCGAATATTCTCCTCCTCGAACATTTCTTTCATTTGAGTCGGCGTCGCAGTACTGGCAAAATCCACGTCAGCCGGTCGGATATTCATGAGAAGATCTCGGACGGCACCGCCCGCGATTCGAAGTTCGTAGTTTCGTTTTGCGAAGAGATCTCGGAGTTTTAAGAGCTCCGGAGTGAACAAAGCTCTGAAAATTATCAGATTTTTTGGGTTTTTTTTTAATGGCTAACCGAAAATCATCATTATCAATTTTCATCAATTTCGGCTCAATCGGTTCCATACTGTATTTTGGAATTTTCTGGTTTTGAATTGCCGAATATTTTCTGATGTTTCGAGCTAGAATCACTGGAATTCGTAATCTCATACACTTTTTATCTGGAAATTTATTTTTTTTTTTAATTAAATTAAATTCAAATTTTCTCTAAAGTTTAAAATAAGAATGGCTATATATTACCACCTGATTTATTCTTAATAAAAATTACTGAATACGAATTTACTGTCATTTTGGAATCGAAATAAAACGAGAAAAGGAAAAATAGGATAAAAAGAGAAATGGCATGGAGAATTCTGACTTTGATTGATTGGCGGAAGAAAAAAAGGGGTTCACAACGGAAAGTTTAGGAGGGGGAAAGATCTGCTAGCCACTACAAGTATAAGCTCGAAACGATTAATTACACAACTAAAATATGGGCTTTTTCAGGAGGATAAAACGGGTCGGAGAATATAAAACTATTGACATTAGAACCTCAAAATAGGGGAGGCTTATTTGACATGAAAACTAGTATAAGGTTTTTGGTTGAGAATTTAAAAAAAAAAGGAAAAGGGGAAATACTAAAAAAAAACCCGGGGTTCAATGGGAAGGGGAAAAATGAAGAGACAAAATGTGGAAAGAAATGGAAGAGAATGGGGGGAAAGAGTTGCATAAATCATCAGCGTCTAATCTGAATCAGAATACTGGGTGAGAAGGGGGGTTTTCGATTATTCTCCATGATATGGATAAAATTTGAATCTACAAGCTCCTGAGAAGGAACTTATTAAATGGCACAGATTATGGGAAGACTGCATCGAAATCCAGAAGGATCACTTTGGTCTCTTCTGTATTATTCCGGGATCCGACAGCGCACGCGAGCATTGTCGACGTGGAACAGAGTCTCCAGATGCATCCACCGTTTCCACCCGAATCCAAAGTGATCAGGTCACGTACCAATTGTCCTGGAATATTGAGAATTCATAAAAATCATTCTGAATCTTGATTCCTACCTCTTATAACATCCCACAACTTGACAGTTCCATCGTCACTACTCGTCGCCACAATCGATCTTCCAAGCCATTGAAGCGAAGTGATTGCGGATCGATGTCCGGTGAGAATGTGGATACAAACTCCGTCGCGGATATCCCACACCTGAAAATCGTCCCTTTTTTTAATTTGAAAGATCAATTTCCCCCTCGGAATACGGTATGTGTGCATTACTTTTGAAAATCGTTCACTGCGGCACCTTTGTTTGACATCAGTCGTTTTGTGGAAACAGCTGATGTACAAATGAGGCAACATGAGAAACATCAAAACCAAAATTTTTGTTAGAACTGATTTTTATATGTTCAAACAACCACTTTTTGAGATGCTCATAGATCAAACTCACTCTAACATGGCTATCGGCATTGCATGATACAAGAATATTGCCACGTAGCTGCATTCCAGACGTCAATGAGGTGTGTCCTTGGAGCAATGAAACGCATTCCTCTCCTTCCGGTCGGGTGAAGTCCCAGACACGAATTGTAGTGTCCAAGGAGCCGGAGCAGATGATTGAACGAGCGCTTTCGAACTAAACAAGATACAATTATAATCTGAATTTTGGAAATGGAGCCTACCAAAAGAGAATAAACACGATTGTTGTGTCCGACCAACGTGCGAATACAAGTACCGTAATGAGCATTCCAAACTTTGACGGTGAAGTCGTAGCCACCCGAAACCACAGTATTCCCATCGAATTGAACACATCTCACGGCGGCATGATGACCGAGAAGAATCGCCTTATTTTCCCCGGTAGCCACGTCCCAAATACGAAGAGTCGTGTCACGGGATCCGGTGACCAGAGTCAATCCGTGCATTGCCATGCATCTCACAGTAGAAGTGTGTCCGTTGAGAGTGTAGATAAGTGCTCCATTTTCCGCATTCCAAACTTTCACAGTTCTATCCGTGGATCCACTGACAATATATTTTCCGCATGCGGAGATCTGCGACGTCCATACTCCTCCCGTATGTCCAGTCAAATTGAATTTCACTTCTCCTTGATCAATATTCCAAACTTTCAGGGTATTATCATCGGATCCGGTGACGAGTAAATCGTCGTGAATTTGCATACAAGTGATAACGTGATCCTCGTGTCCACGGAGAATAGCCGATCCAACGATCGAGTTGAACATCCAGTTTCTCTCGATTTTCTCGGAGCGGAGGAAACGCGATTTGTCTTGAGCACGCTGATAAATACTGAAAAATTGAAATTTAAATAAAAAATTAAATTACAGCTTGAAATCGACATACTTTCCATATTTGGTTTGTCTCATCATACGTTGATTGTCAAGTTCAAAAACTGGAACATGGTCTGGAATACTGATCCCGGCTGACATCGCAGTTGCTCTCCACGCGCCCGTCGTTCTATCGCTGGAAAAATAACTGTAATCTGAATATTCATTAGATTTCCCCTTACGTTGGAGGCGGATGCTTGAGGAAATCCTCGTCACTCAACAATTTCCAAATTGAATCGCTTTCCGACATCAACTTCCAGTTCTTTGACACTCGAGCCACTTTCATCAGATGATGTCCTTGCAAATTGTGAAGAATCTTCATTCCAATCTAAAAAAAATATAGAATTCAAAATGTTGATTTTATTCATTTTATTCTTACCTCAACTGGCAAGCACGACAAGAAATCGCGTTGGAAGTGCGGCTCGATGATGGCGCGCAGTTCGCGGATATTCGTCATATCAGATACTTGGAGCAGACGAGTGAATGTGTCCATTTGTTCCGTTGTTGAGAGATCCTGGAAATTCGATTCATTTTTCGTATTCTTTCTGATTTATTACCTTGAACAACGCAACCAAATGCTCAACCCGTGGATTGACATCAGTGATATGAGACGGTGATGCCGATAGATCCAATTTTTGTTGAAGTGGTCTGGAACTGAGAAATTCATTAAGATTTCATTGAAATTTCAACTTACGATGACAACTTGTCAGCGCTGTAAGACGATCCATTGCTGTAGGAGCCCTCTTCGCTGTTTTCCTGTAATCGCTGAACGAATTTGTCAAAGAAAATTGTAATTTCTTCAATTAATCAGTCAAAACTCACATCGAACTCCATCTCGTTTCCAGCCGGCGTCTCTTGATCTTCCGGTGTCATCGATCCGTCTTCCATTTGGACATCGCCATTCCGAGGGTACATATAGCTAAAATGATGCAATTAATTTGAATAATTGTCGTGGAAAAGCAAATGAGATAAAACGCGAATCGATATCATGGTTATTACAATGTAGTGTGATGATGAAGAGACATAAAAAAAAAAGAACTCAGAGAGCGAAAGTGGCGTTCCAGTGGCGATTTCGGAGTGTCGTAGCGCACGCTGTTTAGTGACCCTAACGGCGCTTCGTTGTTTTACTGTTGTTTTGATGTTTTTAGGCCAAAGTCATCATAAATTGATTTTTTTTTAATATTAACAGTTTATTTTTTTGTTAAAACATGATTTCCTTGGTGATTTCAAAAATTTTTTCACTCGATACGTATATTTTTATTAAAGTTTTTTACTGTTTCCGCGTGTTCTCAACATTATATCTTTCTCTCCATGAAATATCGATTCGTATTTTTTATCGATTCGTATTTGTCATCATTATCTGTTTTTTTTTCTTGCAGAAAAATAACGGAGACGGATATCCTTCTCAGCAAATAAGCATAGAACGAAACAGGAAATGATGAAGCGTGCTGCATCCCAGTCATTGAGAATATGTCCTTGAGAAGATCAACCAGCTGTCAAGTCAATCCAAGCCATAATCATCGTCCCAACTCGTGAATTGGCTCTTCGAACTTCCCAAATCTGCGTCGAGCTCTCCAAACACATTCAACTCAAGGTCATGGTTAACACCGAAGGAACTGATCTTCATGACGATGTCATTTTTGGCCGGAACAGTCCATATGATCATCGAGTTTCCGAACAATTTTCGATGGAGAATGGTGTCGTCAAGATGGAGCACTGGTTCCTGACGAAGCTGGCAAGCAGCTTCAACTCGTTGTAATCCTGCAACAATGCAAGCGATTCGAAACTGCTGTAAGTTAGCGAAAACTCTGTCCTTTCTAAAAATATTTTTCCAGGATTCCACCGACACCAAGGGAGTAGAGTTCGAGGACTTCTGTCTCTCTCGTGATCTTCTCATGGGAATCTTCGAGAAGGGATGGGAACGACCAAGTCCAATCCAAGAGGCTTCGATCGGGGTCACGTTGACCGGACAGAAAACCCTTCCCAGAGCAAAGAGAGCGTCTCAAAGAAGAATTCACGATTTTCTGGAAAAGTCAATATAAGGAAAACATGGGTGCGTTCGTCAGGCGAAACATTAGAGATGGGATTTTGAAAAATTAAAACCTTTTGCTGAAAGTTTCTAATTATTTTTCTAAATTAAGTAAACAAAAAATAAAAACAATTTTTTTTTCTTAATAAAAATTTAACCAATTTGAAAAAGAAAAAGAAAAGGAAAAGAAGAAACTTGAAAAAAAAGAATAGAAGAAACCTTCAAGAAAATAAGATAACAATAACAAGTAAAAAATTTGAAAAAAAAACAACAATAAATCAGAAAATTCTTCTTAAGCTTCCTTTATAGAATCCTTGATTCTTGCCAAACTGCTTTCCTTCTCAGCTTTCCATTCTCTTGCTTCGTGTTCCTTCTGCAAATTCCATAATTATTTAGCTGCTTCATGCTTAGCTGAATGCCTAGTTTTACCATCTTTCTGGATACGATAATTCCATTCGATATCCGTGTGACGTGACATTCTCTAATATAGCGTCTGAAAAACCAAATTTCATAATTTTAATAGAATTTAAGCAGACATTTTTTTGTTCACAATTTCTGGTAGCATGTGCTTGAACAAATTCGCGTTTGCCTTCAATTTGGTAAATTCCAACATTCTATCCACCGCATTACCCGGTAATTTACGATAAATTCTAAAAGAAATATTCATGATTAAAACAAAGTTTTTACTACATTGGATAGTGTTCCATTATGTTCTTCGTGGTGAAGTTGCCCTCCAATACATTTTTTGGATATCCGACAACTTCGAACATGAAATCTGAAAAAATTGTTTTACTGCATTTTCTATTAACTTTTGAAACAACCAGTAATAAATTTCTGAACTTCAGGAGGAAGTGACAAATATTGTGAAGTGGTTCCTCTATATTCCAATCCAAATGTGAAATATGCAATATCTGCCGCGTTTTTGCATATCTAAAACTTTTGTGATGATGTAAATATTAACCGAATGACCCTACACTCAGTAGCAAAAATTGAATTACTGCTGGCACATGGTCCTTTTTCGCCTTCGGAAGCCTTTGCATCCGTGTCAAATTAATTTCTCCTGATTTCTTCAAAAATTTATGAGATGTCTATAATAACACTTTAACTGACCCAAAATTCTCCTGAAATGTCAAAAATTGCGCTATATTCGAAATTCACGCCTTCATATTCGCATTCATCACTGTTACTAGCTTTATTCGACTGTTGAAGGACCGCATTTGGAGTTGATAAACATTTTTTTATTGCAACATTCATCTGTAATTAAAGCCAACGCCTTCAATACTTAATTTCAATACTTACTAAAAACGTTGTTCCTGCATCAACGCCGTCTTGGTCACTGACTTGAAAAGTTGACTTGGCAAAAGTGTCGATGGCATCCTAAAAAAGAATTGAAAATCTAATTCAGTAATGATAGTGGTTACAGAATATTCCTTGCCAAAAGTTGGTTTGCTTCTGTGCAAATTAACGATTTGAGAAAAATTTTCTGTTGTCATGTGCTTCGAATGCATTTCTTCTAGTATATGATCTGAAATTTGAATCTCGTATAAGATACAATAATAATATCTACTTTTCAATGGAAGATGAGGGCAGATTTTTGCAGGTGGTGGCGTGAGACGAGCAGCAGCTGGACATGTCGATGACGACTGTTGGGTGGAACTACCACTACTTGCCACTTCTTCACTTCCTAACGCTATTCCTTCATCAGGTAACTTTGTTGGTTGTTCCGGAATCTGAACTTCTCTATGGTTCCTTTTTACAGGCGGTGTCCATGTATCGAAGGAGGGACAAGGAGGCTGGAAGCGACTAGGAATGGGTGGAATAGGTGCCCGAATGGGACGCTGCTTGGGCTTCGATGCCGTTGGGAACGGAGTTGCAGTAGAACGAGCTCTTTGGATTACGGAGCTTCTTGGTGGATTGATTGCTGACAATTCGGATGATGCGGATGCCGGTTCTGCAAGTTGAGTTTACTCTTTTTTTCCATACTTGCAAAATGCTGATCTAGTTATGAGGTTATTCAAGTTTTTATAGTTTTTAAAAAAATAAATTTAAAATAATTTATTTGAAATTGTTACTTTTAACTGAGAAAAACTTTTTATTGAAAGCTTGAATAACCTCATTACTTAAATAGTTCAAGAAATTTCAATTTTGATACAAAAAACGTTATCGAATTTACATTTTCTCAATTTGCAAGTATGTGGTTTTTTGTGTGATTGGTTAATGTGCATGTTTCCTATTATTAATTTGTGATGTTTTCCAGATGCGTAAAATGTCCGTCCCTTGTAAAATTATACTTATTTATATATTTACCTATGTCACTGTCATCATAGACATCCGACAAGGTCAATGGACCCGATAAGTCTAGTGACATCCTATCTCTTCTCATATTAGTGTTGGTGAAGTTAATAGGCGGAATTTTCGCTCGCTTTCTTTCCATCTGGAAACAGCTATTAATCATTTCACCACTTCTTAGTAAATAGGTAGACTTGGATGTGACCAATTAAAAAATATATATCTAGTACAACTTTAAATTTATTAGACCTTAGTATATCATCAACAAAAAAAAATATATATCATTAACAAAAACATGAAAAACCAAAAACTCTTTTTTTATACTTTAATTGGACGAAATTTCCAACCAATTTGTCCGCTGGAATGATTTTAGCAGTTCCTTCCGCTGGAACTTTCTCCACAAAATCAACATTTTTTCGAGAAAAAAATAACATCATTTTTCGTTGCTCTTCGTTCATATCGTAATGCAATTCTTCTTCTATTCCAATGATGGGGTTAGAGCAAGTCCATGGGGAAAACAAAGCAAAAACTTTGTGATTTTGAACGATGTAAACCATGACAGTGCCATAAACGGTCTTTTCATCAATAATTGCAATGACTTAAGAAGCCGTTGTCGTAGTTTCACGTGCCCACATCTCTGATGTATATTTCCTGTTATCAATTATACATCGAGAACTGAAAATATTTAAATAGAGAAGAAAATAACTTTTACTGCTCACTAGGCTTTCCAGTTGTTATGCCTCTTCAATTTTTCGAAAAATGATGGAAATTTTACTCTTAGAACTGACGGATCCACTGATGACATTCTTGGAATCTTGATTTTTCCATCATCAAATTCCATTTCCGTGCTCCAATCATTCCTAAACTTGTTTTAGTCAATAGCCTATTTCTCTATGCTCTTAATTCACCTCGTTTCACTAAAATTATCATCCTCATCTTCTGTACCAGATTCATTTCTCAAAAGTTGAGCTGTGAGGAAACGTTTCATGATGTTAACTGGCGATTTTGAGCCTGCAATGGCGTAAGCGTGCAAATCACTATGGTATCTCTCCATATCCGAACAGCTTTGGCTTCTAATCGAACCCATGCGAATCATAGCATCAATAGAGTGAACATATAAGTCCTGAAATGAGTATCAGAAGTGTATTTTTGTATTTGCCAAACAAACATGGCACTTGAAAGTGTATGTGCTTTCGTTTAGTTCACCATGCATGTCATTGAGCAATTTCGATATAGGTCTTAGATCTTCTGCCTCCTGTTTTGTCTGGCAATCATACAGTCCATACACAAACGTATACAAGAAAAGAAGGAATAGTCTAATATTATTATCTTTGTAAAGTTTGGTGACACTGACGATTGGCAGAATAATCCGGAAAAGCTTAAAAAAAACATTTTTTCATTACTGTTCGTAGAAAAACCTCTCGGATTTCGGATCCACTGCATAATGATCTGTTCCTGAGGCAAGTCACTTGGGCTCTAGCATATGTATAGTTCTTGAGTTGTTCTAAAGCCAAATTGAGTTCATCAATTTCACTGTTAGAAATGCGAAGTGCTGGCCACTTTGAAGTCGATTCGAACATATCTGAATTTATTCAACAAGATGTTATGCGTTTAATTCACTATTTATCCGAAAACAAACGTTCAGAATTCGGAGTTACGTGAATTAACTAGTACTACCTCTCAATAGATTCTTTGCGACTCCTTCGCACCATACATGCAATTCGTCAAATGTACGAAGCCATGGAGGTGCAAGGTTAGTCAAGCAATCTGAAAATCAATATATTTTCTTATGAATTTATGGTATTCATTACTCCATCGTTTCAAGTCATGTATAATTTTGGTTTGATTCTCCACTGTCCTTGCCGTGACTACTTGTTCGCTATAAAACTTATAGCTTTTGTTGATGATTTTGCCTTTGACGTCACAAGCGATACATCCATCAGCTGCCTGCCAGTTTGGAGTTCCACATACGCTTCTTAATCCCTGGAAATTAGGTTTAATTAACCTCTACATTTTTTTAAATCTCCTCACTTTGAGATCGCCCATGAGGAATGATGGTACGATTTTTAACTTCCATGTTTCACCGTTTCCCCTTGCCATTTCCCACGGATCCGAATACGTAGTCATGATTTCGGCGTGGAGCCTGAACTCTCATGATTTCAATTATAATGTTTTCTTTTACCTTGACGCAACCACTTTCGTGTTTTTGTGGCATAATCCATCGCGAGATACGACCATGGCGGCAACTGCCACATTTCTCAATGTCCTGTTGGCTTTCTCTCCTATACCTTCTACTCTTATATAGATAGGCGTCAGTTCGGTCCTAAATTAGAAAAAAAATAATTTGCTTGTCCAATTTTCATGTTATTTATCAATCTCACTTGCTTTGTCCTTTGGGAACGAATCCATCGAATCCGATTGTTACGGGAAGATTCATGCATTGATCATTGAATTCATCAAACGATTCCATGTTTTCTTTATATTGTTGTGACTCTGACATATCACCTAAATTCTCATTTGGCAAGTCTTCATGGTGTGCTCTGTGACATTCAATAATTCTTTCAAAATAATTTTTGATGATTGGTAATAATTGAGCTTTTATGGAGTACGTGCCAATCCATGTTCTCTCCGTCCAACTTTGCTTCTTGGAATGGCGTCTTAAAAATTTATGATTTTTTATTCTAATTTTTCAAGGTTTTCAAAACCTTGTTGAGAAACAGTTTTCAATTTTACATGGGCTCAGTGGTCCGTCGAGCTGGGCCAAACAGTCGGTGCAATAATATTCGCTTGTTGGCAAAGCTTTATCCTCATACACTTCTTTGGCGTTGTTCCAAGCCATGTTCGTCTGAAATAAGTTTACCATTTGCAACCGTATTCAACTTAGATTATTCATATTGCTACGAAAGGTCGCTACTGACGAGACCAAGCCTTTCGTGGAAGCGTTTTTCTCAGAATTACAACCACTACATCATGATCATGATCTTTCCATTTTCATTATCATTTTTTTTTTCAATATCAGACTGTCTAGCGGCTCGGTGAAATATAAAGTTTCTCCGAGGTCAATTGGTCGAAACAGTTTTTGTGTTATTTCACAAATTAGTTTTAAAAAATATATATTCTCCTCATTTTGTTGCACTTTTCTAATAAAACTCTTCAATTATCATAAATATTTACCAAACTAAAAGCTTGACTTAATTGTCACATGTAATTTTTGATTTTCTCAACAAATCCAACTTCAAAATTTTTTATCGAATGATTTGCGTTCGAAAACAATCAAACCTGGACTTTTGCAGCAACAGTTCCTGTTCCTTTGATTGCTGCGAAAAGTGCCGCCGATTTGTTTTCGGATACTCCAGATTCAACTAGTGCTAAAGACAATCTGGTAGTTGATGCGAGTGCTGGAAAAATTAGAAGTTCAAAAAATGTTCATTAAACGCGTTAACCTGGTTTTTTCGTTCTTTTAAGTTTAATTTTCTTTACTTTTGACGGGTTCGCCGAATTTCGAATCATTTTTCTGAAAATTTTTTTTAGGAAATATGACATTTTAATTTTTAAAAAATTATACAGCTCAGTAATATCGAATTTGACATTTTTAATCTGAAATATTGCTGCTAAATTCAAAGATTTGCTGCATGCAATTGAGCGCAAGTTAATTTTTGAAGTAAACTCCGCCCACTTTGCTTTTCGCAATCTCCCGCACTTTTTTATGAATTTACTGAACAGAAATTGCTGTTGATGTTCGGCTTGTTTTTATGATTTTTCAAAACAGTAATAATGATACTGTTAATTAACTGATTCAAGAAAACATTTACAATTTTAATGTTTCAGGAACCTCATGTGAAGAAGGGAAGAAGTGAAGGCTGAGAGAATGGATGATATCGGATTGTAAAAGAAGAAGGGAAGAAATAGGATGAATAATTAGAGAGTTTGATTTGTGGATCTCTTTTGTTGATTTTTTAAAACTGTATTTTGAATTTTAAAATTTTATTAATATATGTGAAATGAATTGTTATCGACGCTTATTACATTTTAAATAACAGTACTTTAAGAGAATAATAGCCATGATCAATACATATACAGGTTTTTCAAACTAATATGTATCGGATTGAGACGAATGGCAACTATGCTGGCAAACATGAAACATCTCTTCATCGACATGGAGTTGCACACGATTGGACTTTAATGGTTTCTGAAATAAAACAAGATGTCGAGTGACATGAGTTATCGAAAGGACAAACCTCTATGTTCATCTTATACTTTTGAAACCAGTGCTCGTTGTATTAGTGCTTATAGTGCTTGTTATTTTGCAAGGTGATTTTTTTTATCACTGTAACGTTCATTAAAGCCACCTAATCTCTGAATGTTTTCCGAAACTGATTCGGATTTCTCCAGAGTGGAGGATCCACAACAACCAGATTTTCTCATAGAACGTAAAGTCAGATTACATGTATTTTAATTTATTCAGAACGTTTTCAAATGCGTTGGGACCTGTCTCTCCTCGAAATCTCTCTCCTAATTAACAATTACATTTTTCTCAGAAGAATCACATTTTCCAACAATGTGGAATGTTTCGTTTCACCAATGAATTCGACTAATAATCTGGAAAAAATTAGTACTTAAAGATAACTGCCATGCCAATCCATTTTTAATATCATTTGATTGGTTTTCAATCTCCTTTAATGCTCTTATCGAATAACAGTCTGAAGAGATATTCAAATATAACAATTTATTTGACTCGCTTTATGTCTTCCGTACTCGTAAACTATTAGTTTTTATTATTTTTATTATTTTTCAAAGTTTTCTTCTCCATAAATCCACTAAATCTCCGAAATACGAGCAATGAAGCGATTGTTTTTGAATTCCCGCCATTTCCGCTAAAGAGTGTGCGTTTTTCCAACTACGACACTCCGAAATCGCCACTGGCGCGCCACCTCGATTTTCTGAGTAAAAAAACACGAGTTTTGCGTCAACGACACGGAGAATAAGTCAAGTCGCGGGCTTGCGCGTTTTCCGTGTCGAAAATCGTGGTAACTCAAAAATCAATTTTTAAGCTTGAATTTCCTGAAAATGCTGATTTTGAGAGCTGCTAGTCTTGCAGAAAAGGAAAAATGAGACAGTAATCGTATAAAGACGCGGAATAACCGCAGAATAGTAAAAATGTGACAGCTGCAGAATGGCCTATTGACAACAGCTGGACGTCATATCTATCGAAATGGTTTGGCAGAAACCAATAATTTGAAACTCATAAAAAGGCGAAACAAAATAAAATAAAAAGAAAAAATATGCGAAAAACGGGATTTGACAAAACCTTTTTTCTTTTTTTCTAAACTCCTGGCTACAAAATAAATTGAAATTGTGCCATTACTATGGCAAATCGTTATTAATCTCAAAAATTTGAAATTTCGAGCCATCTGTGTATAATTTTATGGAAATTTATTCCACCCGTTTAGAAATATTAACCCAGAAAAACGGGGAAGTGAAATGCATCTTCTCTATTCCTCTTCATCTGAAAAAACACCGAATGATTCATAGCTTCTCCTTGTTTTCATAATAATAATAATACAAATTCATTTGTGTTTTCTTTCTCTGTCTATGTGGAGAAAGAGAGAAGTGCCTAGAAAAAAAAAATAAATGTGTTCTGAAGAGAATTCGTGTACGAAGCAAAGGAAGGAGCAATTTTTATTTTCGAAAAGGGGTATTAGATGACGTGTTTTTCCATGGAGGATGGCGATTTGATTGGATTTCTGGGAATGGAGAGCAGAAATTGCTTTTATGGCGGGGAGAAGTAAAAAATGTTCGGAGATTATTAAAATATCACACTTGATCAGTTTTGGAAAAGAAATGTTGAGGGAATATTATCAGGGAGCCGCTAACAAAAACACAAAAAAAAACTTGAAATGTCAAAATTAATATGAAAATTGTCGTCAAATTTGACGTTTTGTCTGCCAACACTATAAAATTGCAGACATACCGTAATCATAAAGTTTTGACCTAGTCTTCAGGACCCATACCGAGCAACCTCGGTATGGGTCCTGAAGACTAGGAAGCCACTTCTTCCCAGATTCCCCGACCAAAATGACTCATCCCTCAAAAGTGCACCAAACTTCATCTCTCAGGAAAATTCGCTTCCGTACAACTCTGATCTCCATTCAAAATTTTCGGATTGGCTCTCCATATTTGTCAATGATCTCTTTTCCATTTGTGTCATTCACTATATACCATTCTAGAAATGTTTACATTTTCAAACAACGCGCATGTTCTTTGCCTCATTGTATCCTCCTCCTTCCGCAAGAAGAACAATTCCAAAAGAGGATGATCGGGTCTAATAAATTATTTTTGTTAAATAATCTGAATATTGTTAGAAATCCTGATGAGAGGTGAGGAGTACGGTAGGACTTATAGGGTTAATTGTCTTGACTTTGGCTCGATTCCCAGTTAAGATGGAAAAAAGTTGTCAACTAATGAAATATTGTTCAGAATAAGGGTTACATTTTTTTAGTTCATAACTTTTTTCTATCTTTTTCGAGCTCCGAGATAAGCCATGTTAAACAAAAGCAGCTACGGATTACGGTAGCGACCTAAAAATTTCAGATCCAAACGAAAAATAATTCTAAAAGCCTTCGCCATTAATCTAATGGTCCTTATGTATTATTTCGGGTTTACAACACAAACCAAGCAGTTTAGAGGTAATTCTAGAAATTTTTTAAAAAATTCAGAAAATTTTTTTACAGAATCAATTCAAAATTCAGAATTCATTTCCCCTTATATCAATATCCGCTCGGATTTATTTGTAAGCCAATTCTAGTTGTACCAAAAAGGAAAAAACTTTTAAATTCAGATCGCTCCAAAATATGGAATTCTAGCCTGCGGCATTCGTAAATCAATGTCTCAACTTCTCATCAATATCATGTGTCTTCTACACAACGAAACCGAATTTCAAAATCAGAATCGATCTCTGAATGACACGTGGATGTCGGATAGAGTCTGTTCTCACAAGGATCCCCTCTTTCATATTCCACAGAAAAACGTGGATTCTTATCAGAATCTAATGAAATTTGCGTTTATCAGAGACCCATTTGATCGATTTATCTCTTTTTATTTGCATATTTGTAAAAAGTAAGGGGAATATTTTTTTTTTTTTTGAAAAACTGATTTTTTAGTGACAAGGGATGCTGGGATTGCGGCGATGATATGCGATGTGTCGTGGAAAAAGTTTATAAAAGTCTGAAAAATTATGAAAAGAATCCGGATGAGACGACGTCTTCGTTGGTGGATAGACACGCCGCGCCTATTTCTTGGTTGGAATTAAATTTTGTTTTTGGTTAAGTCATCTGAATTTCAGGAATTGTAACTTCCAGGAGACCCAGTCACAATATCATTTTATCAAAAATGGAGCTGATTTTGAGAGTCGACAATCTGCAATTACTGAATTAACTGAATTATTAGCAAAGAATAGTGTACCTCACAGTCTTATAGCAAAGATCTCCAATGAATCTATGAGTAAGCCAACCTTCCTTCTTAATTAACGTTTATCTCGGCTCGCATTGAAGATAGGAAAAAATTGTCAACTAAGAAAATGTAGCTCTTACCAAGAGCAACATCTCATTAGTTAAGAACTTTTTCGTATCTCTAACGAGAGCTGAGATATCATCAATCAAAGTTAATCACTTATTTCAGCTGGTGAAACATCACACGGTACCCACAAATCAACCGGGAGACAACTAGCCGAAAAGCAAGTCGAAGAGGATACTGTAGTCCGGGATTACCTTCATAAAATCTATTTCTTCGATTACCTAATTTTCCATTTCGATTTCTCTCATCTCGATGAAAAGTACAAAAGGAAATTACATCTTTGGAAACGTATTCAATAAATATAAATTATTAGCATTTAGAAATCTTTATTCTACTCAAAAAAGCAAGAGATCGACGAAAAAATATGAAAGAGGGGTTAAAGATTCACCATCGCATATAATAGGCGGGGTTTGGTCCTTGAGCAGTGAATGGGAAGTTGAAGGCGGCTGCGGCGGCCGCGGCGGCTGCTGCTGCGTTTGCTGGTCCTGGGTAGGGGAGCTGGAAAAAACAAAATCAAAAAATAGAAATCTTATTTATAGTTAAATCTGGTAGTCATTCGGAGGTACTTAGATTTAAAAAATATGTTTCATAATGTGCCCCCTCTAAAACGGATAACCCAACTTCGAATGCTCGTAACTTTGTTGGCAAAAAAGATATCAAAAAGTTGTCAACTAAGGAAATGTTTATCATATAATTTGCAACATTTTATCAGTTGACAACTTTTCGATTTTTCTTTTCCCAACAAAGTTATGACGGTTCAATTGATTACTTACCCCAAAAACTCCCCCAGACTTTAAAATCGGTTTTGTAGCTTCCTCATCCTCATCATCCTTATCATCCATTTCAATTGAATATTTACTGCAAATTTTTTTTGTAAGATTCCCTAAGTTAATGTGAAAACTCACTCATCATCATCATCATCCCCCGGAGGAGACGATCCTCCATCATCACAATGCCCAAGACCACTCATCGCCTTCTCCTTCTCTTGACGCTTACACTTATACCGATGGTTTTGGAACCAGATTTTTACCTAAATTGAAATACATTTTTCTGTCAAGTTAGTTCTTTAAAACCTGAGTTGGAGTCAGTCGAATCGAGTTGGCTAGTTGTTCTCGTTCAGGAGCAGTGAGATATTTCGCTTGCTTGAACCTCCGCTCCAACTCATAAACCTGGGCTTGACTAAACAAAACTCTTCGTTTCCGACGTTGGCTCATCGAGAATTGATGGGTGATTGCAGACCGGACAGGATCGATAGGAAGTACTATTATTTAGGTTAGTGACTCCCAAAACGAACAAGTAACTTACAAGCTGCTGCAAATCTCGCCTCATTTCCATTATACCAATTTCCTTGGGCTCCTCCATTGTATCCTGGAACAGGTCCCCCGAAATAATTCGCTGCAAGTCTCGCAGGTCCATAAGGGAGCCCAGCAGCTCCACCAACAAATCCAGACTGTGCGGCCGCCATTTTGAGCAGTTGTTGCTGTACACGAGCTGCAATCCAACGAGCTGGGGAGGAAACAAGGAATGAGGAAGAAAAGTGAAGAGACTCTTCGACGAACCACTTCACACCCATTATTGCTTTTGATTCAAAGAGCACGCCTTGGGATATCCAAGGAAAAAGGGAAACATGGGAATAAAACATCTTTGGAATTGCTTACCTAAACTCTCTAACGGCGACAATATACTATTCACGGTAAATTTCGTCTCCTTCGTTTTCTTCTCCTCATCTTGAACTTCTTCTTTTTTAGTCTCATTGACCTTCTTGTTCTCAAGTTTTGGGGATGGGGACTGAAAAATAGGGAAGAAGTTAAGAGAGAAGGGATTGGTGGGACCAAGTCAAAAGGGGGCGGGGGCTTGGGAGACTACGGTACCTCTTTTTCGCTCATTTTTTTTTGGATGGGAGGCTTATTGCTGGTGGGAATCCCGATGATCCTGAAAAAATAAGATTATATTATATCATAAATACAGGGCTTGTTGGGGTACGGTATCTAATAGAGGTCGAGGTGATCAGGTGAAATTGGAAGAATGATCAAGGATAAGAAAATGGAAGGAACTATGCAACCATGAATTAAAAATATAACTATAATCATTGAGGTTAAGCTACTAGCTCTTGTATGCCTAAAACCAAGCCCGGAAGACTCCAAGTCAGAAATTCGGAAGCGATTCAAAACTTGAAGTCTATGTGCTTCTGAAGCCTCCTTCTTCCTTGAAAACAAAAGAGGCGGGGATCCATTTCCTTCTTCCACTGATTGCCGCTTCAACACCAACTTCTCTTCTTTTGTCTTATTGAGTTTATTTTGTCGGGACCACTACCGTATCTGGCGTGCCTCCTTGTTATAAATCGAATTCCGGTTCGAATGAAGGAATTTCGAAGGAGAAAGAGACACCCATGGTGCGTAATTTCATAAGAACCACCATACACACATACCAAATTGGATGGACACTAAACGAGACGCTTTTGTTTAGATCCTTTAGCAAGAGAGATGGATTACGGTAACTAGGAAAGTAGGAACCTCTTATAGAAGGGCAGTGGTTTAGATGCTGGGGAAGTTTCCAGTAAATGAAAAAAAATAAAGAAAAAAAGAAAAAGCAAAGATAACAAGAATCATTCGAAAAGAATTGAGACACTGACTTTAAAATCCCAAACTTGTTCACTGTTCTTTTATCTTTGCACCTCTTCATCTCACACACTATTTCTCGATCCTTTTCCGGAGACCCCAATCAAGAGTCTTCAGAAGACGAAGAGCACTCGAGAAGAAGAAAGTCTCTCCCTTTTCAGACGGGACAATAGAGTCAGATTTATCAAGAGATACTTACACTTTTTGAATAGGGCTACAGTAATCCGATGAAGTCAAAACTTTTTTTTTTCAGAAAGGAGTTTTCGAAAATATGTAAAAATGATCAAACTATAAAAATCTTCGAATAGATGGGGGGAAAAACAATGCAAGTGTTATCCCGGGGTAGATGAAATAAGAATTCCCACAGTAAAGAGGACTCCTTCACAAAAGTGGTCGCCAATCAAAAAAGTGAAGTGATCTGGCTCAGGCGGTGGAACGAAGAGAGACGAAGGGGAAAAGTTTTTTGGAAGGTGGGAAACGGATTCTGGAGATGAGCGGAAGGAACTTTTTTGACACATATGTTGCATATGTTGAGATGACATTTCGGAAATTTAGAAGGACCGGGGGTAAATTGGTTTGAGGCTTTTGGAGAGGGTTTTGAATTTTGAAAGAGAGTGGCTCTTAATTAGAATTGGTTTTTTGGACTAGGTACTCTGAAACTGTAATATAAGGGCAGTCAAAACAAGTAAAAGTTGTGTAACCATATGTAGAGCCAGGGGTCACCTTATAACCGGGTTTCGGCACATGTGCGCATATTTCGAGAAAAATTCAAGGGTAACTGGGCACATGTGCCCTTTTAGCTAGAATCAAGGGTGCAGATGAGGAACCTCCAAACGGTGGAGCACGTTTACCGCAAAGCTCCGACTCGCTGAAATTCGAAATTATGTTTCTCAGTGCTTAGCAAAGATACAAAAAAGTTTTCAATTGACAAAATGCTCATTTTATTATGAAAAATATTTCATTAGTTGACAACTTTTTGGTATTTGCAATTTGAACCGAGATAAAGTCAAAATTGTAAAATGTACCAAATTGTATGGGAGGGGTACGGTAGCTCTCATTGGTTCGTGTAAATCGTTTATTTAAAAAAAAAGAAGCATCAATTTCTGTCATTGAAGAATAACATAAACCTGAATGGATCGGCTCCTCCTCCTCCTCTTTCTCCTTCTTCATCATATCCCTTCAAAATTTCCATTGTATTCCAAACACTTGTTGATTACCGGATAAGTACCCAACACTGAGTTTTCATTCTCTGTGTCTCCCCATTTCACACACTCTCTCTGCCAATTATCCTGATGTGAAGCCTAATTGTAAGGCTCGTTAGGATCGCTTTGATACCGAATAGCGGGGGCGGTTACCACTTGAGACTTTTGGGATGAATTGAAGAGAAGTGGGTGTCAAGTAGAGAGGAGACGTTCCGGAAGTTTAGAATTTCAATGATTTGGGGATTTGAATTTTGTATCTGGGTGTTGGAAGGGATTTTTAATGTGACAAAATAGAAAATCTGTAATTCCTCTTATAGAAGAGAGACGCAGAGAAAGAGACTGTCTGAATGTCAGCGTCCTCTCAGGTGCGCAACTTAAAACGCCTGTATCTCAGCTTCCAGAAGAGATATCAAAAAGTTGTCAACTAACGAATTGTAGTAAATTGCATGGTGAATATTTTGTTAGTTGGCAACTTTTTTTAATCTCTTTTCCTAATAAAGTTATCACGGTTTCAAGTTAAATTGTCCATAATCAGATCATATTGTTTCTCTAGAAAATTCCAAATTGTAACCCTTTTACAATTAAAAAGAACTTTTTTCTACAAAAAAGTCAACCATCAAGTTTATAAAACGACCTTCCTTCTTTTCTCTCTCCCTCAGATATTCATCTTTCTACTTTCAAAATCACATTCATTTTTGAATTCAATACTGAATCACTTTCTTCCGCCTGTTTTGTTGTTCTGCATCATGAAGAGAGAAAAAACGAGAGAAGCGTCACAGTCATTTGTAAGTAGCCGAGAAAGAGAGTGCAAACTTTCCATTATTTCCACCCAGTAAGCAAACATGGAGGATATATCTTTTATCTTTTTTTTCTTATCAGTTGCCAGAGTTTATTCTTTGATTTTTTGAAAATAGTTTTTGAATTTGAATGAAAACAAGATTGACAATTTTTCACTGTTTTTCCTTTTATGTTTCTGATACCTTAACTTTGAGCGATCATAACTTTGTTAGGAAAAGAGCTAACGAAAAGTTGTCAACTAAGAAATTGTTGTAAATTGCAAGGTGAACATTTTCTTTGTTAACAACTTTTCGGTACCTCTTTTCCTAACAAAGTTATGAAGGTTCAAAGTTCAACATATAACAGGGAGAGAGGGAGTAGAGAAGTTAGACACCCCTGTTTCTCTGAACTCTCTCTCTCTCTCTACATGACTCAATTATTTTCAATGTTTTCAACTCCCACCCCCTCCTTCCATACTAATAATTATTTTCATTTCAAAAATGTCAAAATTTCTAGTCGTGTCTTACCGAAACCTTTCATTATCCCACTCTAAAAAGCTGCGTGGGAGTCAGTTTCTTTTCCTCGAATATATATTTTTGTGAATTCGTCATGAGACAACCTATTTTCGATTAACCTTATTTTAATCAAAAGTTCACTCATTTCATATTCAATTTCATTTCTTCTCTCCCTTGTTTTTCTGTGTCGAGTCTAGCTAAGTAATATGCACTTTTTCGATCTGAATTTTTGATCTTCTGAAAAATCACATGACTTCCAATTTTCTCATGCTTCTTTGAATTCGTATAATCTTACGAATAATGAGAGTCGAGTTGCTATGGAAATTTTTTCCGCTTTTTAATCCAAAGCAACATCAGAACACATTGGGATTAGAAGTCACATATATGTTTTCATAATCTAGATATATTATTCTTGTCAGCGTGCCCGGAACGTGCCGCCTCTATTTTTAATTATGTAAATCTGTTCAACTCGAACTACTTTAATACATATTCAGTACTCTTCAAAATCTACTATTACTATTTTCCTGTTCTGAAAACAGTAGGTTTTCGGCACGACTTCGGCACTCGATAAGCTTAAACTGTTTCTCTTCTAATTCTCTTTTCTCATCTCCACTGGTGACGTCACAACTCCGGGGATTCCTCTCCGTCTTCTTCTTCTTCTTCTTCTTTTTGCGGCAACCTGGGATTGAAGGGTCACTTATATCCCACTAACACCGAGTATTGCATGTACTTCTCTGCGCGTCTTCCCCTCTCCGCTTCTTTTTTCTCTCCACGGGGTCGAAAGAAAGAGACAGACGGCATGAAGAGGAGAGAGTCTTGCGGTCCTTTTCGCATCTTTGTATTATTTCGTCTCCACCACCAACGTACGCAAAACGCGATGGTCTCCTCTTTTCTCGTCGACTCTCGCTGTCTCTCACTTCCTCACACTATTTCCCGATGCCTTCAGTGCAGTGTGTGGGGCCTTCGTTGAATCGAACGAACACTGCACAGTTTACACTATTTGCATACTTATCGATTGGTTACAATCAGTCTGCAACATTTGACCGCGAGAGAGAGATAGAGAAAGAGAGAAAGCTTTTCCTTTTACATTTGTTTGATTCCCTAATTCCTTTGTTGTTTCATCAATGAACGCTCTTCAAAGGTTCCCGTTCTTTTACTAATGATTATATGAACTTTTGAATCTTCTTCAGGCTAACTTAGCCTGGCTAAGCGTGATAATAACTTTCCGCATCGAACCGAAATGAATGAGTTAGTTTGACCGGAAACTAATGTTGTTTTTGCATTTTTTAAAGAAATAATACCCATATAATCTTAGTCAGTTTTAATATTAACTATATTTTGCTCTGTGTCTTCCCCCTTTAACTAGTTTTGGGCAAGCCATAATTTTTTGATTTCTTAAGTTTAAAAAAATACTGCGTGTTAGGTAGGGACCAAATCAAGACATGCTCCCCATGGTCCCAACCACCTGGACCTAGCAAATCCCTTAACTTGCTAGCAGCTCCTTAGGTTCTAGCTTACTAAATTCTGACTACTTAAAAATTCTTTCTTTTTCAAAGCACCATTAGCACTTGGTACCTAATTCACAGGGACTGAGCATCTGGTATCACCTACCAACCATCTATCTACCTGTACCTCAGCCGGTGTTCCAACTGTCTAATATCTTTCATTTTCAAAACATCAGTTTACTGAACTCTATTTGCACTTTGAAAGTGCGTCACACTACGTCACACACTTCCCCCAAAACCCTTCTTATGCAAAAAAGGTCTCGAGCCATAGATTTTTGAATTACCAACAATTTGATCCTATCTCTTTTCCTCTCTAATCCCCCCATCCCTTTTCAAAATCTTTCACCTGTCTAATCTGAGCTCCTCTTTTTCATCTTCTTCTTCTCCCCCTCCAACCACCTCGATTCACCCCCTTTTAGTGTAACAAAGTGCGTTCTTCAACTCCAATCCTCGTTGTCTAACTTCAATTCTACTATTTCACTCTGCGTCTCTTCCCACCGGACATCTCTCTCGTCCCCCATCCTGGAACTCTATCTGTTGAATTCTCTCTTTTCATCTTTCATTTTTTTTTCCAAACTATAATATATTATCTGAAAAACGGTCTTTCAGAAGCTTGTAAAACCCGTGCTCAATGGCAACCAACGGAACCAACGGCCACGTTGTGAACGGCGACGCAGTTCTGCCGGCGATCGTTCCACCTCCGGCGCAACTTCAGAATCCGTTGGCACCGCAAGGTCTCGGACGTCCGAACAACGAAATTGTGATCGGGGCTCGTGATCGTCGTTGTGAGATCTACAAGTTCAATTCGAATCAGAATTTGTATGCGTCGGCATGGAGCAACAAGGCGAATATTAAGTATCGTCTTGCTGTTGGCACCATCTCCGATGTAGCTACAAATCCAAGAGCTGCTAATAAGGTAAGCCCTCTCCGGCACGATTCTGGCACGGTCACAGTAATCCTCAATTCTTCCAGGTCTCGGTCGTTCAACTCCGCGACGATATCGGCGAACTCGTCGAAACCACAAGCTTCCCATTGGAATTCCCAGCCAACGCTGTCGGTTTCATCCCGGATCCGGACAATCTTTATCCGGATCTCTTGGCAACCACTTCGGATTGCCTCCGTCTCTGGAGAATCGTCGACGATCAAATCCAACCGGATGCTGTTATGCAGAATGTTTCGGTGAGAAATGAAAAATATTGAAGAAGCTTCCTTACAAAAATATTCAGAGCATGCAACAATTCTCACCATTCGGATCCGTGTTGACCAGCTTCGATTGGAATGAGATTGAGCCGAGATTCATTGGTGTCTCGAGCATCGACACGACATGCACCATTTATGACATTGAGGTTGGAGCCGCCATTGGAACCACTCAGCCAGTTTCTCCGTACACTGTCAAAACTCAGCTGATTGCTCATGACAAGCCGGTTCATGACATTGAATTCTCCAAAATCAACGGTGGACGCGATCATTTCGCAACGGTTGGAGCCGATGGAAGCGCTCGAATGTTCGATCTTCGTCATCTGAATCACTCGACAATCGTCTACGAGGATCCTAATAAGGAGAAGCTTCAACGTTTGTCATGGAACAAACAAGAGCATTATTTCTTGGCATTGTTCGCCGAGAACAGTCCAGAAGTCCAAATTCTGGATATTCGTATGCCATGCAACATTCTTTGCCGTCTCCGTAACCACAACGGACCGGTCAATGGAATCGCATGGGCTCCACACAGCCCACATCATATCTGCACTGCCGGGGACGATTCGCAAGCGCTCATTTGGGATCTTCAGCATGCTCCGAGACCAGTGGAGGACCCGATTCTTGCGTATACCGCTGGAGGGGAGGTGAGTATTTTTTTTAAGTGAAAAAAATTAGATAGTGAAAATTCACTGATGTTCAAAAGCATATATCTCATTGGCGGTTGAAGATATCAAAACGCGGTCAACTAGAAAAATGTGCAAAATATCAAAACCAATAATTTATTAGTTGATCATTTTTTGATATCTCTAAGCACAACTAAGTTATCTCATTTTCAACCTTCCAGGTCAACCAAATCCATTGGGGAGGTGTCCACAGCAACTGGATCGCAATCTGCTTCAACAAGACTCTCGAGATCCTTCGTGTCTAATCAATTTCTGTATTTTCCAGCATAACTCTAATCAAGAATCCTTAATTTATTATACACACTTATTTTCCATGTTGTGAACGCCTTCGATAGTATTCCACTAAAAACGCCTTGATTCACGATCTCTTTCCAGAGTTTTTTACATGCCCCTCCTCCATTTTGAAATCCTGTTTTTCCTCATTTCTCTTCATTTTCTTCCCATGTGATACGGTAATCTTTGCCCATATTTCATTCAATGATTTATCAAGATTCACCAAATATTTTTAATTTAATATCACAATATTGATAATTTTCTTTCACTTTTATTTATTTTTTTTAATCCGGTTGATTAATTTTCTCCGGTTTCAATATCTTATTATCAACTGATAGACCTACAGTAACCCTTCGGGTATTTTTCAGAGAAAATTCTTCCTCAACAGCAGCCGAAGCAGCAGCGGTCGTCGCAGCTGCAGACCGCCGACGACTTTCGGTTCGTACCGAGAGCACCGCCCGTTTCAGCAGCACCCGCCTCGTCACAGTCCGTTATTGTGAGTGTTTTTTCTACGAATTTTTACTAACTACAATATACCCTTTCGTTGAAAGAAGTAAGGTATCGAGAGGTACAGTATACCTCAAGCCTACTCCCAAAATTTTTTATTTTATTATGACGTTACCTAAATGTTATGAAACTTCTCAAAAATTCCTTTTTCTCTATTGACAGTTTGATCACCCACTGTTGATGATCAACCACGTGAATGTCATTTGAAATTTTCTGTTCATCATTTTGTTCCTCTTGTTAGCTACTGACTCCTTTCAAAATTCCAAATTTCAGACTCCCCGAATGCTGGACCAAGCGTCCTCATCAGCTGCCCATCTAATGCATCACCATCATTATCCGACCTACACAAACCCCCAGTCTACCTCAAACTCCGGTCATAATAATATGGGTCAACCAGTACAACGAATGGATTTTAATCAGCAGCCTTCTGATTTATATGGTTCAACGTCATCGTCCTCAGTGACGGCTTCAATACGACAACAACAGCCTCCGCAGATTCCGATTCCGAATCAAGGATTGTATAGAGCGTTGCCACCCGATATGGGAGCGTCCACGTCGACGATGCATTCGGTACCACAGCCTATGGATATTTATGATGTAAGCCCCGGTTTTGATTTTTTTTATAATTAAGTTAATATTTCCAGAACTATGGTAACGCGAGTACTTCCGACATACGAAGAAGTAGCGTCCGAGTTGATCCAAAGCGAAAAGAAATCTATTCCTACAACGCCCCATTCACACTATTCTCTCATGGATGGAGCGCCGCCAGTGATCCCTCAAGAAAGTTTCGGCTAGCTGTTTCTAGTTTTATTGAGGATTACTCTAACAAAATTAGTATTGTGCAATTGGATGAAGAAGCTGGAGAACTGGTGCATAGGAGTTCGTTTGATCATCCTTATCCTGCTACGAAGATCATGTGGATCCCAGATCAGAAGGGGACGTTCCCGGATTTGTTGGCGACTAGTGGAGATTATTTGAGGCTGTGGAGGGTAAGTTTTTTTTGAATTAAACTATCAACCCATGAAATATTCCTCGTGATAAGGGCTACAATTCACTAGTTAACCGTTTTTTTCTATCGCCGCAGTATTTCATTTTGAAAAAAGTTACATCTAAATTTCCAGATCGGTACCGACAACAACGCTCGAATCGAATCCCTACTTAACACGAATCGAACCGCCGAGTACTGTGCTCCGTTGACAAGTTTCGATTGGAATGAACTCGATATGAACCTGATTGGAACTAGCAGTATTGATACGACGTGTACTGTGTGGCAGCTTGAGGTACCCCCTTTTTGGAAACTATGGTTTAAAAGACAAAAATAAATTTTCTAGACCGGTCAAGCGGTTGGAACCACCCGGCCTACTGCGGCGATTGATGGAACAGTTAGGACGCAGCTCATTGCTCATGATAAGGAGGTGTTCGATATCTCTTTTTCAAGAGGCTCTTCCCAGATTTTTGCGTCAGTTGGGGCAGATGGATCCCTTCGATTATTCGATTTACGGAGGTTGGAACATTCAACAATAATGTATGAAGACCCTCAACGCCAACCGCTTCTCCGTCTGGCTTGGAATCGAAATGATCATAATTATATTGCAACGTTTGGTCAGGATAGTAAAGAGGTACTCTATCATTTTTTTATTCAAGTTTAAACTATGAATTTCAGGTTCTAATCCTTGACCTCCGACTACCATGCACCCCGGTTGCCCGGTTACGGAACCACGAAGCAACGATAAATGGGTTGTCATGGGCGCCGCATTCCGGATCACATATTTGCACGGCTGGAGATGATTATCAAGCGTTGATATGGGATGTTCATGAGATGCCAAAGCCGATTAGTGATCCGATTTTGGCGTATCGGGCACAAGGAGAAGTGAGTTAAAGGGAACTTTATTAGAAGGGAATGTTCCAAAGCGGGCCACTCTGGCACAGTTTCGGCACACTTCGACACCCCATTAAACTTCGTTTTTTTGCAGGTGAATCAAATCCATTGGTCATCCTCATTCCCCGATTGGATATCGATTTGTTCGGATAACAAACTTGAAATTCTCCGAGTCTAACTAACCTCACTCCAAAAAATTCCATTCATCTAATCATTTTTTGTTTTCGATTCGTAGTGACCAATTCTTTATTTTTCCTTATCATTTTTTTTCTTGCTAACCGTTTCTTTTTTCAGTAAAATCACCGATGTGCCTTTTCAATTTCTCACTGAAAACTGCGTACCCTCTTTTTACTTTTTTTTTATTAAAAAACCCATAAAGAAAATCAAAAAAGTCCATTGACACAAAAATTCTCCTTCCCGCAAAAACTTTCGTTCTCTGTTTTCTAATTGGTTGCTGTTGTTTAGCGGCCCTCTATCAAAAGGGCATCTAAACACTTTTTTCGAAAATTGCTCAATTTTGTTTTGTTCAAAAATGTTTTATAAATTCTGAAAAAAATTAGGATTCTATTCATATTTAACAAATTTCTACTCAAAATTATAATAATCCCGATTTATATGTCATATGAATTTGTTTTTTGTCCCTAGTCATATTTTTTAAATAAATAAATATTTATCATTTATTCAAATTTTCCAAAAAAGACAAAACCCGTAAAATAAAATGAAGAGTTAAGAAAAAAAGAAAGAAATTGAAAAGAGATGCCCGAGAAAAAAAATGGAGTGAGATTCTGGCAGTGAAATAGTAATAAGGGATGGGAAATCGGTTTAGTTTTTGAAAACGGTATAACTCAGTTTGCAGTAGAGATACAAAAAAGTTGTCAACTAGTAAAATGTAGCCCTTGTTATGAGGCATATTTCATTAGTTGAAAGTTTTTTGATATCTCTAACTAGAGCTGAGATATCACGGTGTAAACATGTGCGCCGCTTATCGGCTGGCGCCCAAGTTCGTGGGAACGCTTCCCCACCGCTCCCCTGACAAACTGTTGTAAAATTTGGCTACCGTAACCAAAACCCAACCCATTCCCCTATAATTTTCTACAAAAAGATTAAATTACCAACTCAGAAAAAGCCAAAGGTCACCTTAACGCAGTTAATGTGCTTATCGCCGAAGCAATCGACAATCGATGACTAGTTCCAGGTATCCGAAGACACGTACTATCCTCATCACCCCACCATTTCTTCGTTCGAAACCTCATCGACTTTGACATGGCGGCCAGACCATGATTGTGTTCAGCAGTGACACACATTATGTACCTTTAAGAATGAAATTGATGGAGTTAGTCCGTAGGGCTTACCTGGTATCTGCTTGCAGATCTGTCAACGTAAACCTTGTTGACGATCCAACTTTGTACTTATTCCAATAAACAAATTGTGGTGCGGGTTCTTGAACGAACTGAATAATATATGATTCGGGACCATTATTCATTTTCGGTGCACGCCATGAGATCGTCGCTGTCTCATCTGATATCGCATCGATTCTTACTGATTGTGGCACGGTGCACGGTTCTAAAACTTTTTTGTTTACGGTTTTACGAAAAAGCTAAGGCTCACCTGTATACTCTTGAACCTTAATCGGCACACTTTGTCCGTATCTTGTGGTGACATAAACACTAAACTCGTAAAGTGTAAATGACTTCAGCCCAGTCACCAAATATCGATCCTTATTGATAAAATCAACAGCAACAACATTGTTCCGTCGTTGAGGAGTCCTTGGCTTATAGGTGATTGTGTACCAATATCGTTTCCCCTCGTCCACGTAGATCGGTGCACTCCATCGAAGCATCACCGAGTCGGCTGTGGCGTGAGATGCGATCAGGTGTCTTGGTGGGTCTGGAGCTTTGCTTCGAAGGTGATCGTCGTAGTTTTGAGTGAGTTGTTTGAATGCTGAAAGGCTTTTCTGAGTAATTTTGAAGTTTACAGATCTGCTTTATTCTACACTGTAATCGCCCTAGGTTACTGTAGTTTTCCGATAGCCCCTTTTAAAACAGTTGTATCTCGAGACTCATTAGAGATATCAAAAAACTGTCAACTAATGAAATATTGTACTCAACAAGAGCTATATTTTATTAGTTGCCATTTTTTTTGTATCTCTAATGGGAACTGAGATATTCCGTTTTCAAAACCCCCTACCTGTCAATCGAATATGATGTAACGCTGTCACTGTCTCAAACAACTTCCTCATCGCCTCCTTCTTCATCGCCTCTATCCTCCGCTGCTGCACTTCTTTTAACCAAGACAATGGATCCTGAATAATCAATTTTGATTTTTATTTTCACCCAAAACTAGCTTACATCATCAAGCCGTCTCCCGAAAAAGTGGAGTCGATCAATATAATAAGCTCCAACTACATCGACACAAGTCGTCGTCAATACCAATCCAGCAAGAATGATGAATAGAATTGGCACCGCAAAAATCTCATTTCGAGGGACCAAATCTCAAAAAAAAAAAGATAAATTACTGAATTAAAATAATATGTCACCTCCAAATCCAATAGTGAGCACACTCATCATCACAAAATAGAATCCATCGGTCATATTCCAATTCTCTACCCATGAGATGATCCAGGAGCTTAATCCGATGTAAAGTAGCAGGATCCCGATGACCAATAGAAATGGAACTTCCACAAATTGTGCGTGTTCTAAGTGAGTCCAAAGGAATTCTGCGACTTCGTCCTCTCCACCGGCAATGATCACTTGACCCACTTTCATGGACTCTCTTGAACAAAAGGATTCCAGTTATCAAAGGAAAGGAGACTTACCTTCGAATTCTCCCAGATTTCCATCGTTTATACCTCCTTTTCACTCGATACTTGTATTTTATAATCTCAGTATAAGTTCTATTCATTAGCTCCGTACAGAATTTCGCCATATCGGCTATTGTGATTAGGTAGAGAGGGATGCCAAAGAAAAGATAAACTAAGCAGAACACTCGACCAATCAATGATTCGGGAGCATCAATTCCATATCCTTTAAAAAATTAAGATAGCGATTCCATAGTTATTAATCATCTTTACCTATAGATGTCAGCGTAGTGGCTGCAAAAAATAAGTTCGATGTAAAATTGGTTAATGGATTCGAGTTGAACGCTGCCTCCTGCCATCGATGACCATCTTCCATTGTATAAAATTCATAGGTCTTCTCAACCAATTCATTTACAAGTAATTCGAAATCTTCTCGATCTCCGATCAACGCTAATTTCTTCGCGAAGTTTTGTCTTGTTCTGGAATCAATTTGATTAGAGATCTAGGGGATAAAATAGAGAAAAAAGAAGAACTAACTGATCAAACATAATCGATTGATGAGTGGTTTGTTGACTGTACTTGATTAGTGTTAGCATCCAACCACCAAAAACAGCATATAGAATTGAGACGACTAGAAGTGTGATATGGGGAAGTGCCAGTCGAAATACCTTTAAAATGTGAGAGTTTTGGTACTGTAGCCATTGGGTTACTGTATCAGCTAAACAGCCAAACGAGGTTGTCTAAATACTTCAGAGCTGTTTTTTTGGGTCCAAGGGCCTAAAATTAAGTACCCATTTCCCCTAAAGTTTAGATTGCCACAGGAGCCCATCACTATTAATCAGCCTATTTGAACGCACTCTACTCCAAAAATCGGCTGCTTGCTTCCAGTTTCGTTAGCTGAGTATCAAATGTGAAAACGTAAAAATTAGGAGAGCAATATTTCAGGGTGCGGTAGGGCGCGATTGCATACGTAACTTTCTAAAAAATTACGTGGGTGACGGTAGGATTACTGTATCCTGTCTACACTAATCCAGATTTTCCCATGAGTAATATCTAATTATCGCTGATCATGCCTATTTTTTTCTACTAATTAAAATTACACAATTAGTGCCCTTCTATTAAAGTTTCAACTTTTACCCACCAACTGTTTGGTCAATCCAAACTGTCCGGGTGTGAGCTCCGAAAACCGGCATAATCCGGAGCTCAACAGTGCGCCACCGCACATGTTATCACGTGGAAACACGTGACGTGGCGACGTCGCGTCGATGATTCTTGGTGATGACGTGGCACGACGAATCAGAAGAACAGAATACAAAGCACACCCAGAATTGGAGGAAGAAAAGGGCAGACACACGTGTGGAAAAGAGCAGAAGAAGAAGAAGGAAAAGAAGATGTGGTTGTGGTGGTATAGGAATGGGGGGATGGGAAGAGAAGAAGAGAAAGAGAAGAAGAGCTAACAGATAGAATCTACTACATCCATTGACTACTATATATCTCAATTGATGAATAGAAGAAGAAGGGCTATCTAGAAAAAGAAGAAGAAGAAGAAGAAGAAGAAAAGGATAAGGTAAGAAGAAAAAGAAGAAGAGAAAAAGAAAAAGAAGAAGACGGTTGTCTCCCAAGGGACCCACCAACTCATTAGGCGGCTCATTTTCGGATGAAAGAAGGGGAAGAGTTTCCTAAAGTTTCCCTAAAATTGTTTAGAGGGTAGGGGTCCGCGGCTCACATATCACAACTTTATTTTTTTTTTATCAGTAAAATTGGTCCAAGTTTGTGAAAGAAAAAGTGCCAGAGTAGCGAACCGTGTGTAGAAGAAGAAGACATAGAAAAAAAAATGTGATAGGGTACAAAAATAAAACAGAGCAAATTTGAAAAAAGACATAGATTTTGTTTTTGGGGGGTCTAGAACGAAATGTTATTACAATTGAGGACATAGAATTTTATGGGGTAAAGAGAACTGGTAGATATTGAGAAAAAGCGAGAGATTTTACAGTATGTAACAAACGGGAAAAGAAAAATGCAAAATTTATCACGAGTCGAGAATTTTCTTGCGGTAGGAGCTGGTTAGTGATTCAGTCGATGGTACAGTATGACGATCCTGGTGAGTGCTGAAAATGGAATTTTCTAGAATGTGGAATAAGAATAGGTGATCCTACCTGACTCCTGAAAACGTGGATTTTGCTTCCAACGCATCATCATCAAAATATCGATCATCTGAAGTAGGAGAGTGATATCCATCCAAGGAGTACTGCTCCAGATAACGTTGAACTGCGTCGAAAGCATCCGAGAGACGATCCAATTGCTCATCTAACGTCTCATTTGGACGAGGCTCTTCGGCCGCAGCCGATAAAAGATCTTCCACCGAAACAGAAAGACATCCCTTATTTTGTATTCTTATCAATTCGATACTCTTCTTGCATTTCTGTGATAACATATCAACAGTTCGCTTCAGTCGTTGATCCTTTTGCACCGCCCGATACTTTTCATTATTGATATCACGCGGCTCTTGAGACCGATTTCTAGGTGGTGGACGAGCAGGGATGATTCCGGAATGAGTTCTTCCGAATGGAGACGTCGCTTCGTCCGTATTATGGAACGTCATCGAACGACGCGATTGGAATTGTTGTTCGCGTGTCATCTCATTTGGTTTCTTGGCAGCTGCGGCCGCTTTCATCGGATTATAATCTTTTCGGCGGAGCCATGCGGTCATCTCTTGTTCTCTTTGTTGCTCGCTTTGTCCAATCATTATTCCACGATTCGCGCCGGCTCGGAATGGCGGACGATTCAGATTTGATAGTTGTGGGGATGAGTTCCCGGTTAGAGATCGGCGATTCTCACTTCGCCTACTGAAAAAAACAAAATAAATTCAGAATTTCAACAAATAAAAGCTCACGTCGGAGTTGGAGTCGTAATCGTCTCCTTCGATTTCCCAGTAAACGACGCTCTCGATCCACCCCTCTCGCCGATTCCCACCGCTTTTTGCGACGAAGAAACTGTCGGTGCTCTTGCTGATGAGCTCACTTCGCTTCTTCTGAACGTCGTGGCGGGTCTCTGCTGTGCCATCATCATCGCCTTATTCTCCGCTTCGCTTCCAGTCGGACCGGCCGCCGGGAGTCCAGCCATCATTCGAAGTTTGGCTAGCTCTTGTAGGAAGTCGGATCCTCCTATTCCTCCTCCAGATCTATCGAATCGTGATGAGGTTCGAGGAGTGGAAGAAGTAGATGTAGATGGAGTTCTCGGTGATGTCAAAGCAGGAGGCGGGACTTGTGCGGATAACGTGGAAGCCGTAGATGCTTGTCTAGAGAATCCAGGAGCCGGAAGAGCAGATGGCCGTGGAGATGGAAGTTGAGGTTGCTGAATCGGCGGAGGAGCGGGCTGTTGAACTTGTGGCGGAGGCGCCGTCTGATGCGGTTGTGATGGCTTCTGTGGGCTCGAGTATTGTTCCATAAATCTGAAAGAACCCCCCTCTAATAAAAGAGCATAAAGATCAAAAACTCACTCGCTATCACTATCCGAATCATCATCATCCGAATACTGTACAACTCGTTGCTCTCTATATCCTCCTCCCGTATTATTCCTACGTGATGTGTCTGGAAAAACGGGAATCAGAAAATCAAATTCATTATTCTACATTTCAGGAAAAAACAAACAATTTCTCCCTTTTTCTCTCACATGAAGCCAAAAAACAATAGAAACAAAAAAAAAGTATTTCCCGATTTTATGGCTGTTCGTTTCTCATGTGATATTTATTTTTTGATAGTTTATCGACGATTTCGTAATCCTGCTTCTTCCCATTTAAACGAGAAAACTCACCGATCACAAAAGTGAGCGCCTCGGATCTTGCGTCGAAATCTCGATGCTCTTCTGGAGTTTCAGCCGTTTCTTCCTCTTCCTCATTGCTATTCTCCGCCGTCGTTTTTCCAGTTAAAAGCCGTTCCAGCAAGTAGTTTTTGTTAGTTTTACTCGCCGCTAGAGCTTCTGGAGTAGATGGAGTACGGTCATGAGAAGTGCTCTTCGCTAGTTTTATCTTTCGACGATTCTCAGCGAGAGTTCTAGCCGCTTCTTGAAGTGATACCTCTTTTTCTTCTCCTAAATTCACTGTGAATGCTGTTGCATTCGATTTTTTGGCTGCTGAAATCATACAAATTTTTTCAGATTCAAAAGGAAAAAAACCAACGTTTTGGTTCACTTGGCATCGAAGGCACATCATCAAAATTAATCTCCATTCGGACTGATTTAGCAGGTGGGTTAACAACTGTAAATTTTATTTTATTTTTCTTATGTGTGTGCCGGGGCGTGCCCCACTCACCTTTAACCAGTTCTTCTATTGGAGCTACCGTAGCTGGTGTTCCAAACGATGTCCTCGAGAATCGCTTCGTGGATTCATGATCCGAAGCGGAAGAAGTCGTATTATCCACCTTCTGTCTCATTGTCGGTGTCGATCCCTCGAAATCCGATTGAGTTCCGCCACGTGGATCCGTGGTTTCCAATCGTTGATGGAACAATTTGGGGCGCATCAAGGGTGAAGAAGGAGCCGGATTTGTAGTTGGAGACCGATGAAGATACATATATTCTCGACTATTTTCCCTTCCAAATTGTTGTTGTTGAGGGATTTTTTGATTTTGCATTAGAGTGAATGAGCTTCTGGATATATTCGAAGTCGTTGACATTGTATCTTCTGATCCATCTTTCTCCTCGTGTGTCGGTGCCACCGGATTGTTATACATTGGCATTCCCATGTAGTTAACTGCAAAATTTCTATTTAACTAACTGCGATTTCAAGGAAAAACTCACTAGAATTATTGCTAGAAGGAGGAGCCGAGGTAGTTGGCACCACCGGGTGTGCCGGTGCGTGCCCATAATGATAGTACATCGGCGCAGGAGCATGAATCGGTTGAGCCGACGGGTAGGGATACATTGGCGGTGGATAGTACTGTGGAATCATGTAGTGTTGTCCCGTCGCCGGGTCGATCAGCACTTGCATTGGGATTCCTGTAACTATATTGAGATTAACACTTCTTTCGGTTATATCTGGGGGAGGGATGGATGCCGTTTGTGTAAAGCAATTAACTGTGTCAGGTCAACCCAAAAAACGATATCAGACACGTTTCTATTCGGCGCGTCAAGTTTCACAGAATATCAGGGAGAGAGAGATGTTAATAAAAAGTAATGGTTGTTTTTAATGAGACACTATGTTTCATATATGTTCAGCCATAAATCGTCAAATTTCATGTGTGTGTCGGTCTTTATTTCTCTGTAAAACCGGTTTCTCTATGTGACTTTTCACCATCTTTTGTCTCTATCGATCAGTAAATTGAAACAAACGGTCAAAAATGACGTTGGCACATGTGCGAAAGATGGCAAAAAGCTATGCATTTCTAATGAGCCCTGCGGGGTCTATCTTGACTCTCTTGTGGCCCACTGGGTTCACGAAATGTGTGGAAGGAAAGTCAAGTGTTCAATCGGGCGTACGGAGCGGTTTCAGACGATTTTCACAGGGTTCACTGATTCTTATTTACGAGAAAGGAATGGAAAAAAGCAAAATAAATTCCATGTCAAGCAAGCTCCAAAACGGGATTATGAAACGTGAGCCACCAACGGAACTAGGTGAAACCAATACGTGTCACGTGAATTACGAAATCCATTGGTTAATGGACCAAGAAAAACAGGAAATAGAGGACTGACCGGTTGGCTGACCCATAACTGGTCCAGGCTGAGCCTGATGTGTTTGAGGAAAATGGAACGCAGTTGGAGGTGTCGTTCGCTCATCATGATGGATATTGTTGTCCTGAGAGATTTTTCTCGTTATGATGAGCTTTTCAAAGAAAAAAATACCTGATGTTGCGGAAAAGAATATCCGGTAGACCCGTGACCTGGTGCCGGTGAACTCGGTACCGATCTCTGATTATTGTCCATAAGACAGGAAAGTGATAAAAATGATAGAAGGGATATAATAAGGTGCTTCAAGTCAGTTTCTCATTCACCAGCACATAAATCGGCAAAGAATACTCTTAAAGAGTGTGAGGAGACGCAGACCTTGAAGCCTCCCCCGAATGAACAATGGCTTGTAGCGGCCGCGATCAATTTGAGCGACCGGCCACAGCCATCATGTTCCCCTTTGTTAGACTTTTCTCTGTTGGGGAGAGAAAGAGCGCTCCACTGACAAAACGAGACACAGGCGTCGAGACGGAAAGCGGAGAAGACATAGTGGCTGCTGGGAGAGGACTAGGCCCTCGGTTCAATAAATAATTCTCCTGGGCTCGCTTCTTCTTTCTTTCTTCTCATTTCTTTCGTCCACTTTTCGCGTAAAGGAAAAAGCACGTGATGGTTCCAAAACGTATAGATGATAACGAGACAAGAGAAGAGCCTCATAGATAAACGTGAGAATGTGAACGAATGTTGACCGACGAGAAACGTTTAGAACAACAATTTCTGGCTTTGAACTCTTCAACAACAGTTCAGCTGGCTGTTCTTCCAATGATTTTAGCCTAAATTTTGTAGGCCATTAAATATTTTTAGTATGCTTCATCTTTCCTTTTTCCCTCTAGGTCCGCTCAAGAATTGCACATATAACAACTTTTCCCTTCCACAAGAAAGAGGACAAATTGTGTTTTACTAGCGTCATCCTCTCCACTTTCATTCTTTTCATCTTCCAAATGTATATACATTCTCGTTTCCTTTTCCAAAATGGTCTTTCAATCTCAGCCAATTTTCGGACACTAATTGAGATTTCTTGTCTTTTGATGTATACAACTGCTCTCTTCCAGACTCTATTTGTTACACACAACTGGCTGCAGAGCTATACTATTTCAGAAGCGTTTTTTTTTTTTTTGGAACAAAATGTTCTCTGTTCTCTTCAAGACCCTTCCAGAACTTTTTGTAAACAACGATCAAAAAACCAAATGTTTTCCTTTTCAAATATATTTTCCCTTTGCACTTTTAACAAAGTTGCGTCTAGTTTCAAAAGACATCATTTCGTCAGCTGTCACTTATGCACTATCCTTCAAAAATTACCTATCTTCCCGAAATTGACCGAACGAACTGATAGTGAAATTGCGGAGAGCCATTCGTATAGTACAAACACTTTTATGTTTGATCATCGATCATCACCACCCCTTATTTTATTTCTCTCGTGCCCCGTGCAATATATGAAAAATGATCGAAAAACGGCGAGTCGAAGCGTCAGCAATGCCAGAAAAAGATTCAAATTTTGGACTTTCCCATTCTTTCTTCCGAATGGCGAGAGGTCTTTTATCTCATTGTCCTAAGTCATGTGACCGGCCGTGCATTTTTTTTGAAGGCCGTCGTGGCGCCAAGATGACAAACGACTAGCGAGTACGATTCTTTTTTGCTGTTTTGCGATCACAAACCAGATTTTTTATTCGAATAGGGATATGTGACCGAATTTGCAGAAAGGTACTTTACTGGTTTTGTCGATAGACGGCTTTATATAAAGGAAAACAGTTCTGAAAACGAAATTGAAAAAAACCCTTCTCTAAATCTGTGGAAATAAAGCTTCCGATTTTTAATTAGCAATCCATTTCACGAAAAACCTGCACTCCTCGTTAGAAAAGTGCCTTTAACCAAAGATCTTTCTCGAAACTTCCATTCATTTTCCCCTTTTTCTCTTCACCCTCTTCATTCAAATGACCCACTTCTCATCTCTCACCGGTCAATGCGAACGCGACCAGACCGATGGGCGACATTACGGTACTTATAAATACCTGGCAAGAGAAGCGGCTCCGTTTGCGTTTCCACTGAGTGCTCTGTCGTCGTTTTCATCATTGTTTTTTTCTGCTGAAAATGTGTTATTTTTGTTTAGAAACGAACTTTTTAAAAGTTTAAAGTGCAAAAAATTATTTTTAATTTGTGCTTTTCCGCGTGAAGTACACTAAGATTACTGTAAGCGTGCCAAGAACCAAATTAATTTTGCGTCTGCTGTCCCTTTAATCTAATCAATTTTTTTCTCGCAATTCCCTGAAAAAAACAAAATGAAATCCCGAATCACAACAGATTTTCTCGAAATTTCTCGAATATTCCACACAATCTTATCGATTTCCGCAAAATTAGCCTTCGCTCATTTCTCGAAAAATCCTCAACAAATAAAATCCATCGCTAATGTTCCAGGACCCATCAAACTTACCCGCCGCCGCCATGTCGTTCAACATAGAGAATGAGTCGATAGTCTGTCAATTACATCACAAGAGTAAGCATAACAACAATGTGAACGTCGTGTGCGAGCTGTCGGAAAAAATCGGGTCGCCGCAATTCGAGAACGGAGAATGGGTGGTGCCGAGTGACGTCACCGGGTTAAATGGTAAAAAACCCAAAGTCGTCAAGGTTCGGTTCCACCCGACCGTCTCCCAAATGGCATCGGGAGACGCGGCTCTCCATCAGGCCGCCTGTGAGAGTGCTTTTAAGGTAATTTTCAGGGAAAAATGAAGAAAAAAAAATTAAAATTTAGTACCTCGATCTTCTTCTGGAAGAGAGTGTCTGGACTCGGAAATCCGATCAAGACGAACATTTATTCGGAATCCAGCTCGACAAGATCACCGAGCTTCTCTGCGAAATGGATAAAGTCGTCGAGATCGAGACGACCCGAATCGGACTCACCTTCCTCTACAACGAATCGTTTGATGAGTTGGTAAAGCTGATCTCATGCAAATCGATATCATCTCATCTTCACACCATCATTACGGAAGACGATGCCCATCAATTGGCGCAGATTATTTTTGAGAAAAACGGATTCTCTCGCGCACTTCTTAGTCTGGAAGTCGACGCCGACTATTTGAAATCATCGGAATCGGGTCAAGAGTGTGTTTTTGAGGCGTCGAAATCGTGTTTCACATGGGTTATTGGTCGTTCCGAAAGCGATCAGGATAATTCGCCTCCGAATGTTCCACAGAAGCTCGATTGTTTTATGTGGATTGATGGGGCGAAGCAAGAAATGGTAATCATTTACTTTATCTTGTTTATTTTTCTAGGAATTTTCTAGATTCCTCCTGCAAAAAAAAAACAGAAAAAACCGGTTTTTTATTATTTCACTGCCAAAGTTTATTTGCGATTTTCATTCAACAAAAAAAAATATTTCAGCCCGTGTACTCTCCGTGCGCCTCAGTCTTCCATCACCTCGATAAACTCTCCACTTCGATCAATCTCTGCGGCGGTGGCTTCGCGACGAACACTTTCCTTCAAAAAGTCCCTCATACTCTCGCAATCGACGCTATCATAGGGTTGGATAAGTCCGAGGCTCCACAACTTCATAAATTCATTCAAAACATCACGCAAGCCCCGTTGACGATCCATACCGATTTTGACAACGAGTCGCTCGATATGTATCAAGATTCGGAGTCCAAGTTCAAAATCTCCCCGACCGATTCAGTCGATTCGGGCGTATCGTTGACTTCGCCGACTCGTCAAACGTCTTTCGATGATGACGATGTGGATAATGAGTTCACGATGACGGCTCCAGGAATCCGGAGTCGTTCGAGGAGTGAAAGTTGCTCGTCGTTGAAGGGAATTTTGAAATGGCCACGTCGTTCGCCGAATTCGTTCGGGAGATTCTCGGTGAAACCCCATTTGATTCGGTCGTATTCTGAATGTCATCATGATGACGTCGGATATCCGCAGATGATGATGCCATTGAGATTCTCTGAAGACGATGAAGACGCCTTCCATGGTAATTTTTTTAATTTAAAAAAGAAAAAATCAATAATTTTCAGAGGAAGACGACGACTCCGACTCTCTCGTTCTTCCCGCGGCGCCACGTAAGAAGAGCGTGTCATTTAGTGAACGTATCGAGCAGACACGCCTCTTCAACAGTTCCACCAGTATAAATGCTCAAAAGAAGAAAAATATGAAGAAGAACGAGAAGAAGAAGAAGCGAGAGAATTCGCTTGCGAGCAGTATTGAAAGTATTCATGAGGAGGTGATTTTCGGCCCCTCCCATTTTTTCTCATTTTTCAAAAATAATTTTTCCAGGTCCAATCAATTTCGTCCGGCCGTATCAGCCCAGCAACTCGCCACCAAACTGTTTAGTCGCAGTTCTGTAAAAATGTATAAATTTATTTTCTTTTTTAAATCGATTTTCTCTCTTATTGCTGAACAATCGTAGCTTCCCATTTTCTCCAAGTCATCTTATCTTTTTTGTAACAATTAGCAGTAAAATAGCATGTTCCCTCTAACTTTGCCCCCCCCCCTTCTGTTTTCCAGAAAAGTTGTATTTATTTTAAGTTGACCTAGCTCTTCCAGCACTTGGTTTTTTTTTTGTTGATCTGTTATAGTTTACTCTTTCTCGGATATTCTGAGACCATTTATTTATCCGTTTTTCGTTTTTTGTATCATATTTCTTCTTCCTTTCCAACTCTCCAACTGGTATTGTTTCGATCACCGAAAAAAGAGTACAAGCGATTCCATTTTTTTGGAACGCATCTTCGAACAATCATCCACATTTTATTCATCTTTTTTTCTCTTCTTTACCACTTCTTCCACACGCCTGCCTTTTCTTTTCCCAATTTTCTACGATTTTCGGTGTAAAACTCTTCCCCCCATCGCTAACCCTGTAATTTTCTAGAGTTCCTTGTTCGACTAATATAGGTAATATATAAAAAAAGGTGCGATTTTGTGAAATAAATTTATGGCACAGATCATCTTAGTTATTTACAATTTGCTCTTCTTCTCCTTTCCAGTTCTTCCACGAATCAAGTTCTCCGTCTCTTCCCATTGCTTATTATCCCATTCATGGAGGAATTCTCCCATATGAGATCCATGATGAATATATTGTTGTCCTCCATCGAAATCAATAATTGCTCCATTCATCCACGACATGTAATCAGATGACATAAACGCCGCCAAATTGGCAATCTCTTCTGGATGTCCTAATCTTCCGACTGGAACAGCCGATTTCAGTGCCTCCCCGGAATCCTTTAGCTCTCCGGCAAATAGTCTTCCGAATGCTCCTTCGGTTGGAATTGGTCCCGGGGAAATCGCATTGAATCGAATTCCATGTTTCGCCCATTCAACAGCCAGCGACTTAGTCATATTCTCAACACCAGCCTTCGAAACGGCAGATGGAACCACAAATGGGGCACCGGATTTTGCGTATAGAGTAGTGATGCTTAGCACACTGGCTCCACGTTTTTGTTGAATACACCGGCGTCCGAGTTCGGTGGTGACGTGGAGAGTTCCTTTAAGAACGATATCGACGATGGTTCCGTAGGCGTTCGGAGAGAGACGTTCTGTTGCCATGATGAAGTTTCCCGCCGCATTGTTGATAAGGATATCGGGGGTGTGGCCGAGTCTGAAATTAGTCTCAATTAGGATTACTGTAGTTTTTTAGGTTTCTGTAGTAATTTTTAGGGCTACTGTAGTAATGGAATTCACGATTAACTTAACAGCCACGTGAAAAATATTATATTTTAAAAAAATGAATTTAACGTGAAACGTGAAGCTTAGAAAATTCGTAAAAAATAAGTGTTGTCCCATTTCTGAATTTCGACTTGAAAGTTCACGTAAATATTATTTTTTGAAATTTAGGAAATTCCTATACCGTAATCCTCCGTCCCTTTCATAACTGCATGCAAAACTATTCGAGGGCAATTCTAATAGAGGGTTTCAACTCACTTCTTCTCCACTTCATCAAACGCCTTCGCCACCTTAACCGGATCCTTCACATCCATTTGAAACGGTTCACAAACTCCGCCAGTCGCTGATCGAATCTCATTTGCAGTCTTCTCAAGGACATCAAGTCTTCTAGCGGCGATAGCTACACTGGCTCCGAGATGAGCAAAAGTTGTGGCGATGGCTTTTCCAAGACCGGTTCCTCCTCCGGTGACTAATGCTACTTTACCCTGAGATTCGTATTTTTAGATTTTGAAAATGAAAGAATTTTTACTTACGTTCAAACTCCCTTTCGGCAATGCAACCGATTTGACAACGGGGAAGAATTTTTCCGGGTGAAGACAATGAGCCATTTCAATAATAGAATTGATCAAAGACTGGGAATTGGAGTCAATATAAATAGGTAGGGAGAGAG
This sequence comes from Caenorhabditis wallacei, assembly GCA_963932035.1. NCBI lineage: Eukaryota > Metazoa > Nematoda > Chromadorea > Rhabditida > Rhabditidae > Caenorhabditis > Caenorhabditis wallacei. Next base: position 11,622,293 of record OZ009932.1, on the reverse strand, counting down.
AAGAGACGCAGAAGGGGAAGATAAGCAACAGAAGGGTAGAATGTAGTGTCACAGAACACAATGTGGTCGGTTTGAGAATAACAAGTGACGCTGGGAGGGGAATACATTTGTAGTGACAAAGACACTAGAAACTAAGTTATAATTCTGGGATGAAGTGTGAGCCTTTAAAATTTTTTTTAGCATAAGCTAGAAGATTACTGTAAGAAGTTTTATCCACCTTAAAAATGATCCGCATACTAAAAACCGACTGCGAATTTGAAAATGAGATTCACCCGAATTGCAAGGGGTGTAGAACGAGAGGGCTCAGGTACTGTGTGGGTGTTAAAAAAATCAGTCAACCAACCAAAATTATTAAAACATCACATTATGATAATTAGCTCATCCACCCCGACACACAAAATTCCACATCATAAAAACGATACACGATGATTTCTTTTCTATTTTATATATTCCCCCTTATCTCAACAATTGGATCGGAGACCGCCTGGAGAACGTTTCAATCGAATTCTCTACATTTAACACCAAGTTTAACTTTTCAATGTTTCAATGAGACCTCTTTATTCATTGAATCGATTCGAGAAGTTGCAAAAATTGCTGAAGAATGTTTAGAATACAAGAATTGTACTTTGTTGGAATTGACATCGATTCAGGATTATGTGTTTGCTATTCAGCGTAAGTGATTCTTCTATCTTACAGAACTTTTATCAAAAAAAGAAGATTTAGAGTTGGATGCATTTGGAAAACTTCCTCCTGATATCCTCGATATAAACACATTCTTCGAAGGATCATACGATGAGTGTAGAAGAGTCAGTGGGAAGAAGTATCCAACGAGTTACAGTTACTTGGTGGCTTATTTCGGGAATAATATAACATGTGATTCCCATCAACATACAACTCCTCGTTTCGGAGTTTGTATGCCTTCTTCTTGTGATGAGCAAGATTTAGTGGAGATTTTTAATCAGTTCACCTCATTTCCATTGACAGCGTGTGATGCTTTTCGGTCAGATAAAAAAGTGGAGAAGAAATTGACTTTTTGGGTCTACTCGTAAGTTTTTGTTTATCCTGAGTTGGAACAGAGATTGTCAAATTAGAAATACCACCCCGGAAGAGACGCAGAGAAAGCTATAGCGTCGGACTGTCTGCGCCCTCTCCAACGCCGGGCCTAATTTTAAATGCTTGTATCTTGGTCCCCAATGGAGATATCAAAAAGTTGTCAACTGACAAAATGTTTCTCATAGTAAGGGCTACATTTTATTAGTTCATAACTTTTTTGAATCTCTAACAGGAACCGTGTTACAGCTAATTTCAGATTTTTCCTAGCTTCCATCTTGTCTCTCGTGGCATCTTCCACCTTCGTCGACTATTTTCGAGAAAGAGAAATCGGAATGTCAGCTGTAAATGAGCATGCTTACTGTAAGAACCCTCTTGACCTTTTCTATAATCCCAGAATATTTCAGTCCTTCGAGTATTCCTCTCATTCTCGTTATGGAGCAACTCTGAGTTGATAATCTCCGTTCGAGAACATAAACCTGACAGCATCCGTTCCCTGGATTGTATCCGTTTTCTCACTATCCTCTGGATTGTCTCTTCCCACATTTATGACTTCAAATTCCCGTATAATAATGTCGGTGACTCAGTGGAATTCCTTCAGGATATTTCAATTTCTCGACAATTAATCATGAATTCTTATTTCTCAATTGACACTCTTTTTGTTCTTTCTGGAGTTGTTGAAGCTTATTCGTTCTTTTGGAATAAGCCAAAAGAAGCGATGATGCTTAAACCAATGACATGGATTCATTTTTTCTTGAGGAGATATATAAGATCGGCTCCTCCCTTGATGGCTTTTATTGGATTCTTTACAGTATATTCTAAGTTTATTCAAGGACCATTCATGGCTTCTGAATTGAGTGAGTTTTTTCCAGAAAAAATCATTCCATTATGGAGATGTTTAAGATATTTTGACTAAGGAAGCTGAAATCTGTGAGACCAATTGGTGGAGGAACGCTCTTTACATTAACAATTTCGCAGGAGATAACAATGTTTGGGATCTATTTTTTAATTCTTAATCTGGATAATTTCCAGTGCTACCGTATCACCTGGCTCCTTGCAGTTGACACCCAGCTCTTTTTAATTGCTCCAATTATCATCATTTGTTTATTTTTCTCAATGACCGGAGGAGTTATTCTCATTATCGGAGGCTGCTTGTTAAGCGTCTTCACAGAATATCTTCTCTTTGGAATCTATGAGCTACCAGCTGATTTTGTGGGGAATGGGTAACCGATTGCAAAGTTTAAGGGCCTCCAGATAATATTTCAGACATCACGAACTATTCCGATCCGTAGTCTATGAGATGCCTTGGACAAGAGCTCCCTCCTTTTTACTTGGAATGTTGGTTGGATATTTCTTAGCAAATTTCACTAAAACTAGGCTGAAATTTCATTGGATTGTTCCGGTATCCGGATGGATTCTGGCTATTGGAATCGCTTCTTGGTGTCTATGGGGAAATTATTCTTATGATTCTGGGAATCAGTGGAGGTTAGGAAAATACATTTTTTGATAGTATTTTCAGATTTTAGAAAATTTTGAGTTCAGGAACTTTAGATTTCAATAATATTTGGTACATAACGCAATTCCTCCTAAAACCCTCTTTTTTTTAGCATTTACCAACGTGCAACCTACTTCAATTTCTCCAAAATTGGCTGGACGATTTTCATTTCTTGGATCATCATTGCTAACCATTATGGCTGGGGTGGTCCCATCGCCAACTTCATGTGTCACCCTATCTGGCAGCCATTTGGACGCCTTTCCTACTGTGCTTATATAGTTCATCGAATGACAATGTATTGGTTTTTCAATCTGGATGGGATAAGCCCACATTCCTATTCTGCTGTTCAAATAGTGAGACTAAAAGTTTTGCAAAAGAAAAAAATTATTTTTCAGTTTTTATCCTATGCAGTTTTATCTACATTTCTCTCTTATTGTTTCGCATTTTTCTGGAGTGCTATTTTTGAAATACCTGTTATCAAGTATGCTTTTATTTTTTTTTCTCAGCACAAAAAAAGATAATTCAGAATCGAAAAAATATTCTTAAAACCAATATCTGCATATCGACGGGAATCGAATCCAGCTGTTGAGACAATTAGAGTGAGACGTGGAGCAATGACATAATTATTTTGGACAATTTTTAATATTCACGCATTTTTTGGTTGTTGGATGAATAACAAATCCTGATTTACATTCACATCTCGCTTGACACATTTCGATGCAGGTCTAGAAAATAGATGAAGTCTCTAAACCTTTATAACTCGGTGCTCGATAGAGATACTAAAAAATAGTCAACTAACAAAATGTAGTTTTTAAAATAAGCTACAATTCATCAGTTGACACTTTTTAAATTCTTCCACTGAGAGCCGAGTTATAACTCACTGGAACCGGGTCAGCACATGTTCTATCACAGGGGGATCCACACTCATTGAAAATCTCATTCTCGCCACATTTCTGCTCCGCCAAGACAAAGCCAAAAATCACGAAAGCAAGAATGAAAAGTGCGAATTTCATTTTTGAATTGAAATAGATCGGAGAGAAACTGTTTGCTGTCGAGACCTTTTTATATGTATTCTTTTGATCTCTGTCTGATCGTGTTGTGTACAAATGACGTTTATAAACATGAAGGTCAGTGTGGAGAGGGAACTAGTTCATAACAACATTGCAAAAAATAAAATAAATATCACGAAATTGAATTTTATTCTTGTTGACTTGGTAGTTGTCTCCACGTCGCGCTGAAACTTGGCTTACATTTTATCACAAAGAATTTGAATTTACTCTAATAGAACGGCAGTTTGAGTTTTTTATCACCTAAACAAAGTAGACTGCCGCACAATTAGAAGGGTGCCGTACTATTAGAGTAAATAATATGTTCCAAATCATTTCACTATCACAAATAATATTATGATAATATCATAGAACTGACTAGTGTTGTTGAGGGATTTGCAGTTGTCACTGTGGTTGACGTCACGTTCCCCTAAAAATTCAAAACTTGTCTGATAGTATTGTGCCCTACTATTAGAGTAAACTTAAATTAAAAATATTACCCCAAATCTGAACTTCATAATAAATGAAGACGCACTGGCAGTTCCAGTGAAAGAAGTTGACATATAAGTTCCGGTAGCCATCCTCTTTCCATCATTAGCCACTGTTTTATTGAACTCAAAAACAATTGGATCAGAACCAGGTGATCCCACTTTTATAGTTAGATTGTCGTTTGGATTTCCAATCACAACTGATTCAGTGTCGAATTGAAACATCAAATCATTATTTGAAGCTGAAAAATATCAAGCTGATTCTGAACTAAAAAAATAAAAATACTCACTGAAATTTTCACGATAAGTCATTGCATTTTGAGAATTGGGATTCCATACTGATTCAGAAATAATAGAACCGTATCTTCCAGGAGATGCAAGAGCCCATTTATAAGATTGACCTGCTTTAATATACACTGTCGCGTTACATTGATACATTATCACAGTGAAAGTTCTTCCGAGAACTTGTTGTGGAAGATTTTGAAGAGGTTCATCACGAGAACTACAAAAATTATTTTGAGGTAGTAAGAAAAAGAAGAAAAAATTACTTGTAAGTCAATAAATTCGTGTTCATTCCATCCGTTGGAGTCATAGTTCTGACTCGAATCTCTTGTTCACTCACATTCAAATTCCCAAAGACAATCAACTCGATAGATGCTTCAATTGGGTCAATAGAATATAAAGTGATCGCATATTCTTTCCCAACACCAACTACGGTATCAATAAAGAAACTCATCTCTTCGAGTTTCAAAACGCCAAACGTGTACCCTTCGTAACCAGAGATAGCCGAATAATCATTAGCAATACCATAACAAACTTCAGTTGATCCATAATAATTAACCAACGTTAAAGACTTTCCAGTAGAAACTGCGCCTTTCACTAGTAGATTTTGAAGATTTCCAACAAACTTCGCATTCAAATCGTCTCCATCATAAACATAAATATTATTGGAAATCCAGATATTATAGTCAGCAGAAGCAACGTGGAATGCTACTTGGCTGTTTTGAGATGTGAATTGATAGAAGCTGTTGGAAGTTAGGTTTAAGGGAAGGATGGTTCCAGTGGGATTTTGGATTCGAGTGAAGTTAGTGATGTCGATGAATTGCCAAGTGAAGTAGAAACTCGATGTGTTAGTTTGAGTTGTGATTTGGATTTTAGCGGTGGTGGCAGGTGCATAAAACACTTTACCGAGGTCATTTCTTCTGTAAAATTCGTACCACTTCATAAAATACCTGAGAACGACTGAGCTGATGCTCCAATGATAAAATCTACATAAGTTAAACTAACCCGTAAACAGTCGAAACAGAGTCTTCAATTGTGAAAGTGTCATTTATATTAAATGGAGAAATATTATTTTGAAGATCAATTTTTACGACGAATCCGGTAGGAATTTGGAACTGAAAACCATTTATTTTTGTTTAGTTTATTTCAGTCACTACCTGAATTCCACACGCATAATTAGCTGGAAACTGTGCAGAACCTCCAACTGGAAATTCTCCTTTCGGCGTCGCACTTGTCACAGCAGCCGTCGGACAAGTTAAACCAGCGGCTAAGCTTTTCAAAACAAGACAAAATATTAGAAATAATTGCTTCATCGTTTCGTGCCAAAAATCAAAATGCACCTAACAAATTGTGCTATTTAAGCATGTATTCTCAGATAAGAGATGCACCAGTTTGATTGCATTATGATGTCGACAAAAAAGTTACTAGACTTTAGGAAAAGAATGAGAAGTTGAAATGATGCATCGAAAATCAAAATGTTACTTCTTTCGTTTCGTAGATAAGAAATGCTGATTTGTTTGATTTTCCTGTTCTGAAACACGGCTTTCAGAGCGAAATGTCACTAGTTGGAAGAATCAAATATTTATTAAAAAATCATTATAAAAGATTGACCAATATTAAAACCAAGACTATAAAATTGAAAGTAGTACTTGTTGATTTTGTAGTTGTTTCCACATCCTCCTGAAAGTTTGGTATACTGTATTTCTTAGGAAACTCCTCAATTTTGTATTATCATAATTTTCTCGGCAAGGAAGAAATCAAAAAATTGTTAACTGATATAAATTGTTGTAAATTTTATAATATATAGTTAAAATTAAAGCGACTCACATTAATAATGAACTTCATCTTAAACGATGACGCACTGGTAGTTCCAGTAAATGTAGTCGTCATAAAAGTTCCATAAGCATCGATTACTTGAGGATAATTTGCAGTTTTATCGAACTTATAAACGGATGAATTTGTACCAATTGATCCCACTTCAATTGTTAATTTTGCTCCATTATCTCCAATAAAAACCGATATGAGATCAATTGAGAATTTCAACTTTGACGCTGAATCTGAAAAGCTATTAGTTAGTACTTGTCGAATAAATTAAAATTTCTCACCTAACTTAGCTAGATACGGTGGAGTGACTGGCATTTTCGGATTCCAAAGCGATGGTGAAATGATAGATCCAAGTCTACCCGGACTGACATTTGTCCATTGAGATGAACCGGAAGCAAGATTGATGTAGACATCGCATTGGTGGAAAATTACTGTGAATGTGTTGGAAGGAATTTGTTGTGGTAGACTTGCGAGGGTTGAGTCAGTACTGAAAATTTGAACTCTAATATAACTGCCCTTGACTTTCATGGGATTTATCTCGGCTTACAGCAGTGATATAAAAAAGTTTTCAACTAAGAAAATATAGCCCTTGTCATGGGTTATTAGCTGAAAACCTTTTGATATCTTTAATGCTTGCCTAGGTAGTCACAGTCAATCTAAAAAAAAACTTACTTGAAAGTTAACAGAGCAGTGTCCAATTTATCACTCGGTGTCAATGCCCTAACTCCTACTTCTTGTCCATCGATCTCCGGATACAAATAAGCCAATTGAGTAATATAGGCTACATCCGTGTTAACCGAGTAATAAGTTATAGCAGAATCCTGTCCCTTCGACGAGGTGACATGCAAAAATGAATTGATATTTGTGATGAGCACAAATGAATAATCTTCAAATCCACCGATATAAAAGTAATCATTGGCGATTCCATAAGAATTCACTTGATTTCCATAGAAATTCACTAATGTCAATGATTTTCCAGTGGAGACTGGATTTTTATTGGTAAAATATTCCAGATTTCCAACAAAGTTAGCAGTCAAATCTTCTCCGTCATACACATAAATCCGTGGTAATGATAGATCAGTAGTTCCACTCAAAGAGCCAGTATGGAAAGCGACCCTGTCTTGAGCTGATGTAAACTGATAGAAGCTGTTGGCAGTTAGGTTTAAGGAAATGATGGTTCCAGTGGGATTTTGGATTCGAGTGAAGTTAGTGATGTCTATGTATTGCCAAGTGAAATAGAAACTAGAAACATTAGAGATGGTTGAAATTTGAACTTTAGCAGTGGTTGGAGGAGCATAAAATTCTTTGTCAGGCATATAAAACCTAAAATTATAGTTTCGTCGCAGAATTATGTTTTAAACTCACTGATAAACCGTCGCCATCGCATCTTGAATTGTAAAATTGTCTTGTGAAAAATAGGTTAAGCTATTCTGAATGCCAAATTTGACAACTTGACCAACAGGGATTTGGAACTGAAAACAATGTTTTTTATTCAGAAATAGGTTCAAGAAAAAGTAAAACCTGAATTCCACAAGCATAATTAGCTGGAAATTGTGCAGAACCTCCAACTGGAAATTCTCCTTTCGGCGTCGCACTTGTCACAGCAGCCGTCGGACAAGTCAAATCAGCGGCTAAGCTTTTAAAAACAAGACAAAGTATCAGAAATAATTGCTTCATTTCGTGCCAAAAATCAAAATGTACCTAACAAATTGTGATATTTAAACATGTATTTTCAGATAAGAAAAACCTCGTCGGGTTTGTTTGCATTATGATGTCGACAAAAAAGTTACTAGACTTTAGGAAACGTCTGTTGAGTCATTTATGATAAAATAAATAAGTTGAGAACACAACTAAAATAATTTCACAATCATTATTATCATCATCACGGAGCAGTTGAGTAGTCTTGATGAGGATTTTGTTGTGGTATCAACCGGAATTGCAGTTGTCTTTGTTGTTGATGTCACGTTTCCCTAAACCAGAGAATATATTCTTCATCATATTAGAGTAATTTGCCTCCACACTGAACGTCATTAAGAATGAAGAAGCTACAGTAACCCCTGTGAATTTAGTTGACATCCAAGTACCGTAAGCCGCCTTTGTTCCAGTATCAATCGCAGTCTCATTGAATTCAACGAACACTGGTTTGGTGCCTGCGGATCCCACTTCTATTCGAATTTTTGCCCCCGGATCGCTAATGATCACTGATGCCAAATTGAAGACGAACTTCACTCTTTGATTGCTAGCTGAAACTTATATCAGTCCAAAATAAGAAAAAATCTACTCACTAATAGTAGTTGAATAAGCAGATGTGATCTGTGTTTTCGGATTCCAAATCGACGGAGAAATTAGCCATCCTTGCCTTCCGGGTGCCGCTAGGGTCCAGATGTAGAGTGGTCCGGAAGTGAGTCCAAGACGAAGGTCACATTGAAATAGGATCATTGTGAAAGTGTTGGAAAGGATTTGTTGCGGTAAGGATTGAGGTATTTTATCATTAATGCTGAAAAAAAATAGAATTGAAGCCAGTGAGTCTCCAGATATGGGGGAATACTGTAGAATTTTTTTATGGAACGTTCAAACCCTTATAACTCAGTTGCGCTTAGAAAAATCAAAAAGTCACCAACTTGTAAAATCTGCAGATCACCAAAACAAACAATTTACTAAATGGTCACTTTTGGTATATCCTGGAATAATGGAGATACGAATCTTTTTCAAACTCACTTATAAGCCAATAAATTCGTATAGACATCAGTTGGTGTCAACGGCTTAACTAGAACTGTTTGTCTTCCATTTTTTCTATCCGTCATAAACAAATCCGTTATATAAGACTCGTCAGAATCAATACAATAAAAAGTGATCGCAGATTGCCACCGGTCAGGTACAGTAGTAAACCCACTGTAATCAATGTCCTTTGCTAGAATATACAGATAATAATTAGTGTAAGCAAAGACTGCAGAATAATCATTAGCAAGTCCATATGATTTCGAAATGGTTCCATAGTAATTAACAAGTGTCAATGAGCTTCCAGATGATGATGACATATTTTTGGTTGTCAAAAAGTTAAGAAGGGTTCCAATATATCTCGAATTTAAATCTTCTCCATCATAAACATAAACAAAGCTCAGTGACAAATCGAAAGTCTTGTCCAAATTTCCCGAATGAAAAGCCACTTGACTCTTGCTTGAAGTAAACGAATAGTACGAGTTTTTAGTCAAATTCAATGGAATAATTGTTCCAGTTGGATTCTGAATTTTCTGGTAAGTTGTCACATCCAAATATTGCCAATAGAAATAAAAACTTGAAAAAATGGTTTTGGTATGGATCCACACTTGGGAATTGTTAGCAGGAACATAGAAGATTGATTCGGCTGTATTGAATCTGGAATACTTTTTGGAATTGCCGGGAAAAGTTTGAGATGTAACTTACTTATAAATAGTAGAAACTGAGTCTCTGATTGAGAAAGAATCATCTTTTTCATTCGTATTAGTTTGTACGACAAATTTTATGACTTGTCCATCAGGGATTTCAAACTGAAAATATTATACTTGTAAGCGTGCCAAACTTGTGCCGGAGATTGCCTAGAATTAAACGTGACTTAAATGAAGTGTGCTCCAAAGTTCCGTTCCGGCACGATTTCGGCACACCTACCTCAATTCTACAATCATAATTCGCTGGAAACGGTGCAATTCCAGTTGTGGGAAAAGCTCCTTGCGGTATCTGACTAGTAATAGGCGATTTTGGACATGTTAAATCTACAGCCAAACTATGAACTATCAAAAATAGTGTGGAAATAATTGAAAGAAAATGCATGTCGTCATTTTGAAATGGTGTATTCCCTCCCTTTTATAAGCCATGGAATGGGAGTGAGAGAGAATTTTAAAGATAAGGAGACATGCTTTTTTTTCTGTTTTGTTTGCTTTTTGATAGTCTAACACTATTGCGGAAATGAATTATGCCCTCAATGGACATTCCTAGAATGCCCTTTTATTGCAGATTTCATCAATCCCCTTCTTTAGCAGAATTCAACGCAAACACCCATCCGTCATGACCTAAATCGCAACGCATCCTTCTTTTCGCGTCTGCGTCTCTTCCGGTCAGCATTTCTTCTCAAAGGGGGGAAAGTTCCAACAAGATTCACAAACAATTCTGAATTGATTTTTGTTTCTAAATAATGTCGATTTCGGCGGCGGATCGTGTGGCGATTAATGAGTTGAGAGAGGCTGTCAAGGAGCATGTAAGTTAAGGGGAGACACCTGCTGTAGTACACCTGATGTGTCCCAACGGGTTCCCTAAATGCGTAGGTACTACCAAACCTCTGTGTCTATATTCTAGTCCCGCTTTAACCAAGTTGGCACATGTGCCCATTTCCAGCTAACCCCTTACTATGACACTGACTTCAACCTCCTCCGCTGGCTCAAAGGCCACGACTATAAAATGGAGGTTATCAAACCCAAACTGATCAATCATCTTCTGTTCCGCAAGTCTGACTGGGATCTAGATGCACTTGCCGACAAACCAAGAGATCATCCAGTTCATCATCATTGGAAGGTAATCCATCCTGCAGCGACAGAAAATCAGAATATTTTTTAGACTGGTCTGACTGAGGAATCTGGAATTGTGCCAAACACAATTGTTAACATCGAGCAAACCGGAGCCAATGATTATTGGGGGATGCTACAGTCCTACCCAACAAATGAGGTTTTGAGAGCGAGAGTTCATGATTTGGAGAGTATGCTCAAGGCAGTTATGGAATTGGAGAAGAAAAACAATCAGCAGTGTTCAGTGATCTATATTATGGACTTGACTGGAATCAAATTCGATAAAAGAACAATCACTCTTCTTACCGGCGGACTCTCCGCAATTTCTGCATTCATGGCTGAACACTACGTTGAGCTAGTTCACAGCTTCGTTCTTGTCAATGTCCCAACATTTATCACTGCAATTTGGACAATTGCCAAACCATTACTTCCAGAAAGAACTCGCAATAAGTGTAACATTTTGGGTAGTAATTGGAGAGTCGATGTATTGAAAATGGCTGAGGGAAGATGTCTTCCATCTTATTGGAATGATGAAGAAGATGATGGCCCGTTCACTGCTCCAATTGAGAAGTGTGTTCCGTTTCCAGAAGAAAATTATTATAAGGGGAAAGTGCCAGCCAATGCAGAGCGTTTGACAGTTTCAGCTGGGAAGACTGGATTTGTGGAGGTTGAAGTGAAGACTGTAAGTAAATAATTTTGAAAAGTTTATGTTAACTTCTCTGGGAAGTCGGGTATTTGCTATTGAGAGAGTGCAGACACTCAGACGCTCTAGCCACATTTCCTCTCTGCGTCTCTCTCTAGCATAGAGAAACTTCAAAGATTAATATCTCAGTTCCCACAAGAGATACAAAAAAATTATGAACTAACAAAATGTTAAGCTTCACAAGAGCAATAATTCATCAGTTGAAAGTTTTTTCTTATCTCCAATACTGACCAAAATACACCTATTCCAATTCCAGGGCCAAACTCTATCCTGGGAGATCCATACAAACGGTCACTTTGCCTTCTCTATCTACGAGCTCCCACTGGTCCCAAATAACTCGGATGACATCAGCAATTATACCAGAGTCTATCCACTCTTCAGTGTAAATTCCATGCTTCCCTGATCCCTTCTGAAATTATTTTTTCCAGAAAATCCCTGGCCCAACTATGGTTCCCTGCCTCGATAAAATTGTGTGCCCGTCGTCAGGTTTGTCATTTTCTCTCCCTTATTTTTTTTAATTTTTCTCACAATGAGAAAGCTGATTCAATTATTTCCAGCCACCTATCGCCTATGGTTTGGCAATCAACACGCCTGGTTTCACACGCTCACAATTGATTATGTGCTGAAAGTTGAATAATTTTCCCTTTCTTTTTTTGTCATAATATAACTTATTTGTGTATGATAATCCAATATTTATATTTGAAAAAATGATATCATTTCGAGATAAAGTCATGTTCAAAAAAGAGCGATCAAACCAAAAAATGAAAAGAAAAAGTTACCCGGATATCAAAAAATTATTGAGAAAATGCTAATGAAGAGAAAAATGGGATAAGGACAGAAGCAAATCAATTTGGCAAATCTTACAGAAATGTATTTACATAGAAATCTATTAAAAGGGCATTATTCTACAGGTGTCACTTCGAGACGTGTTTTTGTGATTCGTGGTTGTTGGGCGACGTCGATGACTGCGTGTGGTGCTGGAATAAGTTTGTTGGGAAATTTGGATGAAAGTTGGGAAATTTTGGATGAAATTCATGAGGGTCCCACAGTCGGGTGGTCCCATGGTTAATAGTTAGGTAGACGCATGGGACCACCCAACCACATTTCCCATTACCAAACCCTTATTCAATATCTAAAAAAACTCACCACTGGGTAACTCCGGGAAATTACTAATCTGATGATAACTGGGAGGTGGCGGATATGGTGGAGGTGCGGCTAACCCTGGTAATCCCTGAAACAAAATACTATACACTTGGTCCTTAATTTCAATTCTCACTTGAAACTGCCTTGGATCCCGTAACGACATTAAAGGCGCAGCATACGGTGGTACGTAGACTGGATACAAGGCCGATGAATTCGTGGCCATCACCTCCGCATAATAACTTGGCGGACTTGGATTACTAGATTGATTCCGCAGTGAATTGTAATTGTTACACGAAATTTCAATTGCTGTGTCGTTACTCGCCATACTCGACACCGGGCAACCTCTTCGTATTCGATCTCGTCGTTGTTCTTCTCTGAAATGTCTTGTGTTTTGATGAGAGAGGTTTTGAAACATCAAATATCTTGTCAGAACAAGAAAATATTCAATTATCGGAAAACAACATGATCAGCTATAAAACTTCCGGGTTCTTTACCCCGAAAATAAGTTTTTTGGGTTCTCAGACTTAGACTGGCTAACGCAGGTGTTATGAGGGAAACTATGAGACATCGAAGTGAACTTCTGAATTCTAAAGTAGGCTTGATGTTTCTCGGCGAGAGACGCAGAGAAAGAGAGCGGCTAGAGTGTCTGTCTGTCTGCGCCCTCTCTCTAGAAAGTACCCGACTTTGAACGCTTGTATCTTTGTTCCCAGGAGAGCTATTAAAAAATTATCAACTAATAAAATGTTGTTTATAACAAAAGCTACATTTTATTAGTTGACAACTTTTTTGTATCTTTACTGCGAACCGAGATATATCATCTCTACGAACTTCTTTTTAACCAAGCTAAAACTCAAAAACATCTCATCATTATTATTTTTTTCAACATTCCTTTTTCTCAAAACATTGACTCACCTCATTAGAAAAAACGCACGTAATATGAGAACGGTCAGAAAGAATAAGGCGAAAACGATAAGCGGAGCGATGACAAGAACATGGGACATCTCCATCTAATCTCATTACCCACCAAATCACAAAATTCTATCAATATTGGATTTTGTCTGAAAAAAAGTTATATGAGAAAATGAATCACGAGAGAAAATAAGAAAAAAAAATGAAGTCAATTTATCGAAAAAAGTTAAAGAAAAAAGGGAATTCTGAAAAGGCGAACAAAGAATGACGTCGGTCGGAAATTAGTTTTGATTGCACGAAACACACGAGAATTGAGAATAACGAATTAGAGAAAAAGAAAAAGAAAAAAGCATGTGAATTTAAGAATTGTGTAGAAAAGAAATCATGATTCTGGGAGATTCGAGTGTTTGTAGGATGACAAATTTTGGGAAAAAAGGGAGACTGATTGAAGTGTTTTTTTTTTTGGAAATATGGATTGAAGGAAAGAAAAATTAAATTAAGGAGACGAACGAAAAAAAAGATAAGCTGAAATTCAAATTTGATCTAGTAAAGAATCTATAGCAATACAAAAGATTATCATTAACCCGTGATAACTCTGTTCGAAAAATAGATCTAAAAAAGTTGTCAACTGATAAATTGTTGATCAAAAAATACCTAACATTTTGTCAGTTGACAACTTTTCGATATCTCTTTTCTCAATAATATTATGGTAATTTGAAGTTGAGATACCCAATAATTAGAGGAAAATCGGAAATATGAATTAAAACTCTCTCTGTAAACAAAATGTTATAAGCTAATAGATACAGTACCTTAGCAGAACTAAATCATAGCTATTTCTAATAGATATGAGGACCAGCAGCTTCGTAGGAGTTGGGACCAAGGACCGTACTATCTTCGTATAAGGTCTACCGCTGCCGGAGCTTGCATGGCCACGCAGTGTCCGGGTTCCCCAGGGGTAGCTAACTAGTTGCTCCTCTTGTCTAATAATTGGTAACTACAGTAATCAAAACTCGAAATTTAAAAAGAAGCCCCCCAACAAAAAGGTGAATGTTTTCATAACTTTATTTCCCCCAAATTTTCTAAGAATGGCCAAGCTACCCATACACAAAAACAAGGTTTCCACCTGTTCCAGTTTGTTCAGATGACGTTCAGGTATTCTGGGAAGAAATTTTGAAAAGGAAATCATTAAAATGTGCTATCATAAAAGTGCAGCTTCGTAAAAAAAAAGTAAAGCTTTGATATATTTGAAGAGAACTAGATGAGGATTGAGGAAGAGAAGAAAGAAAGAATGAGAGTAAATTATGGATGCGTGTGTATGTGAAAAGGATGATTTTGAATGGGAACATCTAATCCGCTATGACGTCCCGTTATAATTCTTCATCTCCTTTTTATATTTAGTTCTATTGTCAATCCACGTCATTTATCAAATACAAATCAACGAGTCCGCGAATTGTTAGTTACGTGGTTTGACAAGAATCGAAATGTGTTCGAAAACAAGGAAAGGAGAAGTGAAATGAGTTGATCAACGAGAGAGAGTGGTTCGAGAATTTTTCAGGTTGTCACGGTTACCTTTCTCTCTCTCACGGCTCCATTTCATTTGTTTTTGACTCTCTCTTTTCCTCTCGAAAGGAATGAGAAGCCAGTGTCGCCTTAATCTAATATCTCTTTCTCTGCGTCTCTCGGTTTTCAGTTATATTTCCATTTCAGCCATTTTGAACATAATTAGCATCACACATTGTGTTAGCTGGACTTGTTTTGGCTCAGAGGAAAGAAATGGAACGGGAAGAGACAGATAGAGGAAGTAATTCTTAGACAGAGATAGAGAGAAGGATATGAATGTAGATCAGAAGCCAGAAAGGAATTAAGAAAATAGGAAAGGTCAAGGTGATGGAATGAAGCACTTTTAGAAGTGGGGGCTCAATATTTTTCTAGGAGAATCAGGTCGAAGTGGGTCGGACATGAAATCAATTTCTTGAAATTTCGAAAACAGGATTCTCTAAACGAGTCGAAATTTTAAAAGGGGGATTCATTCAAATCTCATGACCAAACCATAAATAATAATTTGCACTTTGATGTGAGCAGGGGGTGAGCCACCCAAAAACAAAAATTTAGGAGAACGAGTAGGGTTAAGCGGAAGGCGGAAGGCGGAAGTCGGAAACTAAATTTTTTATCCGAAAGCTCGAAAAAAGGAATTTCGGATTTGGCAGGAATTCCATTATCCTCTTATCATTGAACCAACTCAACTGTACTGAATTAGATGAGTTAATTTATGACCGGATCAGAGATTTACTAGCTAGAACTAATCCTATTTTCAATTGAAAACGTTTCCAACGTCATAAGAATGAACTGATCACTTTGAGCATGTTGAAACAAAAGTGCTCCCAAAAGTGTTATTATGCTCTTGGTCACAGGAAATTAAAATTTTATATTATTTGAATAATTGTCTATGTACTTTCGCGATAATTGCTAAACACATCAAAGACTCATATTATCAAAGAAAATCAAAAGTCAACTACTTTTCACCAAGAAAAAACGTGACTTGAGCTCATTTGAATGTAAATAAAACACCTGTTGAATTGAATGATTCAAAAAGTGATTGATACGATTCTTTGATTCTCGAGAATTTGCAGAAAATGAAAGATATAAATAGAATTTTGTATTGGTAAATATAATCACGAGATTTACAGAGGAAACAAAGATTAAAAAAGGAAAAAGGTTGGAAAACAAGGAACCAAAAAACATGCTCTTTTCTACATAAACTTTATCATTTAAGGTTCTATTCAAGTGAAAAGTATAAAATGTAAAGAAAGATTTTTTCTATGATGATATTACATAGATCAAACGGACACCTAAGACCAAAAAATTGAGTCAAGACAAGAAAAAATGAAGAAGAAAAAAAAAACAAAAAACCCAGGTGATGCCCGAAGAAAAAGTTGAGCAACACCTGAAATTTTTGGGTGATCACCGGTGGTTCTTTAACTGAGTTAGAGGTGTCAAAAAAGTGATGACGTGAATAAAAAAGAAGCAGGTATATTCAAAAGCAGGAAGTATTCCTTTTTCTGTTGATTGTTTTTGAGTTATATATCTTCCTCCAAAAAAATTATATATTTTTCTGATAGAAAAAGTGTGGGAAGTTCTGTAAATCTGAAAAATAGCGATTTCAACGTTTTCTAGAGAATACTTTGTTTTCCATCAGTTAGTGTTCAGCGAAACGTGGGAAGAGTTAAAGAAGAAAAACAAATTGAACAAAAAAAAATAAGATGGGCGGTTTATTAAAACAAAGGATATTACAGCTTTGCAGGCGCAGCTTTCGAATTTATCAATAAGCCAGCGGGAAACAATTAGTCCCTCATTAGTCTTCTCATTTTGGAAACAACTGAAATTAGATAATTTTTTATGTCGCTTGGTTTTTTCTCTGTGAATTGAACTATCATCGCAGGTATTTTAGAACTTTTATGCAATTACCAATAAGTTTTTTTTTCGGAAAATTCTCGGAACCTTTCACTTCTTCCTGGTTCGCCAGAACACTTGTGCACCATACATCTTCAATTTAAAGAAGAGATATGGGATCATTTTAAACTTCCGTGAAACATTTACTTCCTTGTTCCTATCCTTTTTGCAACCACAGCTGTCCTACAAGAGAAACATATAAAAACCCCGGCTTGGGAATTTCGCTAGACCATAGGCTTACTTTTTTACATACATAATTAGTTGTTTTTTCATCTTCACTTGATTATTAAAACCTTCAGGTATGACGAATCTACTTCAACCATTTCTTCTTGCCAGCTTGATCTTTCTCGTATCATGTTCATCAAATGAAACATCAACTGAACTAAAAGATTGTAAATCCATGAATCAACTAAAATCATTGGGAGAATGCGGTGATTTAGTCACTCAAATGAATAAAGTATTGAGCGGGACCAAATCGAATCCGGAAAACAGTATGGAGCTTTTTTCCAACGGCAGTCGTATATGTGATCAGGCATTGGTAACAATTCCTCCATGAATTATATAAGCTAAAATTATTTTCAGGACTGATACTTGTGAGATGTTGAAATATTCGAATTCGGATATTCGACCATGTATAGATGGATTCTTTAAGACTGCGTACTTGGAGAACAAAGCTAATTCGTCTTCCTGCCTTAAACATTACTCCTTTCTAGAGGTAAGATAGAACTTTTTTAAAGACAGCATTATATTTATTTACTCTAATAGTACGGCACGTCCAATGTGCCGTTAGTCCATTTTGTGACAGAAGTTTTTGATAAGCTTTTCTCCAGTTTTTTCCTAATTATTAGAGAAATTATATCATTTCCAGGATGACAAAGAGAAAAAACATTCAGCTTACACCAGCGGAAAATCGTGTTTTCTGGATTATGCCAAATAGAATTGCAATTCGAATGCATTCAAACACTTCTCAAATGAACAGAATTATGAGAAATTCGTATCAATTTTCTCCGGTGATATCAATTGCATGAACAAAAAACATCGATTTAGAACATATGAATGTAATGTGGTATCGGCGGATGTCAAGCAACCAGAAGTTCTCAATGAAAATCAAATATATTTGAATGATTCGAGAGTCAAAGATTCTATTGAAAAGTGTTATGATGTTCAGGTGTTTAATGATTAAAATAATATATCGGAACAAAAATTTCATTTCAGAAATGCCTCAGCAAGCA
Source organism: Caenorhabditis wallacei (assembly GCA_963932035.1). Classification (NCBI taxonomy): domain Eukaryota; kingdom Metazoa; phylum Nematoda; class Chromadorea; order Rhabditida; family Rhabditidae; genus Caenorhabditis; species Caenorhabditis wallacei. The sequence continues at coordinate 11,604,136 of OZ009932.1, read as the reverse complement.
GTGTTACCCTCCTGCATATCTTGAATCAAAGTCCGCAACTTGCCGACTTTTGGAAAACCTCTCCACCGATTTCGGAGTGTGTCTTTCGAAAATAAAACACGAGAAACCGAATTTGTCAAAATTTGAATGAGTTATTTGGTTATTTGGATTTCTTTAAAACGACTAAAATAGTCAATTGTTTCAAGTTCACATTCAAGAAAACATGTACGAAAGAAGTGATGGAGGATACTTGTGGAGCAGATGCAGTCCAGAATTTTGATGAAATTGCGGCTAGAATGAGCAAGGATTTGTGTTGTGACTGTTTGGAAAGTCGTAGTTAGTTCATCATTTTAAAGCAACTCTGATAATTGTGTGTTGATATAGATGAACTTGGAGTATTTTTAAATTTCATTTTCCGATTTTAATAAAACATTGACTTTCTATGTTTTATTTGCCTTTAAAAAAATTAATTTCAAGAATCCGTGCCGACCGCCTTGCTGCAGTTTCCTATTTCTACCCTGACACTGCCTTTCACAAGTATCATATGAATTTTAATCTTCCCACCTCCACCTAAAAGTTGTTTAAAAGTACAACCAAAACATAGAATGCCTGCAACAAGTACGCAATGACAAATGTCACGCTACCCTTCTTCAAAACATTCAATAATTGCATATCTCTAAACTCCAAATAAACAACTTCCAAACTTCAATCATTTGATTTTCCTAAAATGAATAATATCTCAATCAATGGAAATGTGGATTACATCAACTACAAATTCAATCCATATACCATTCCAGTCCTCGTTGCCGTTGTTCCATTATTTTATATTCTTCCAACTGTTTTTGTCGTCATCGAAATAATCAAAGTCTATCTTGAAAATATCTTCAAAAGAAACGATACCTCTATTAATCCTCATGTATTTTTTGTTATCGTCATTCAATTGATCATGGTAAAATTGGTAACTAATTGCCTTTTGATCTATTTTAATTTCAGAGTTTCCTTTACATGACAAATGATTATTTGACAATCCGAGTTACCGCAACAGGTATCATTACGTCATGGTGTGCATCGATACAACCAAATCATTTTATAAAAATTGTATTTCTTCTCTCTGGATACTTCAATTATACTGCAATGTTATTTCCATTTCTATTATCTGTTCTAAGATCGATGTCCGCTTATTATCCAATGAATGTTGAAGAGGTAAGTTCTGCTCATTCCGGGCTAAATGGTCTCATTAGCTAGGTGGTCCTTACTCCTTTTTAAAATTTCATTCACTTAGACTACTGTTATCAACTGAGGACCATACAACTTTGGGACCACCCGTACCAGAAAATATAAATTGAGTACTTTTCAGTATTGCTCCCGAATTGTTCGTTTCTCAATTCCATTCGTATTCCTCTATCCTCTCATTTTCTGCTTCCCTCTTTTCCCAGCACTCGGTGATTGTCGACAACTTCTCGGGTCTTATCCATTTGGAGCTATTTATTTTCATTGGAGGGGATCTTGGTTTGATGTAACTGCAAGGTGGAAACAACGAATGTAAACGTGAAATTTTTCAGGTCCGCCTCGCCGAATCTCTAATAGTCAATTCTATATTTTGGCTCTCTGCATGCCTTATTTCCAATGCTCTTATCTACAAAAAACTTCGAAAATTACAAAATAATAACAAAAGTCCAAGATTGAAAAAAGCAGAACGATCGTTGACTTTTATTACAATATCAATGTTTCCAGCTTATATCACTAATCTGACACTTCTGGTAAATCATACTTTGCAAGATTCAAAAATCTCCAGTTACTTCCAGGTTGTCTATATAATCTCTCCTACTTCCTCAGCCTATTGGTTAGCTTTGAGACCATATGGGAGTGATTGTGATTTCGTTTTCGTTCCATGGGTCTTCTACCTAACTCATCCTATTTTCAAGAAGAAACCTGTGATTGCGGTGGAGGTTCATAATGCATCTGTTACCAAACCCACTAATTCTGTTCATCCTGCCGAAATTGTGCCGGCACGTGCCGATGCATAACTTTCTTGAAAAGTTGCACGATTCCGGCACGCTGATTTTTATGATCAAATGTATATTAATTTGTGTTCGAAAAAATAAACTATTCTGAAAAATCAAATTTATATTTTTGTTATTAGACTCTCATCCAAATAGGTTATCGTGTGCAGAGGAGCGCGACTACAACATTTATACAAGGTGGTCCTCCGAAAAATTGAGGAAAAAATGATGTCTGAAGCTTATTTCAAGAAATCATCAATCTCTTCAAAATGTTCCTATATTTTGTGACCAACTATTGTGACTTTTCATTCTAAGCCTCCACTATCTCACTCATAATATCATCATTTTTGGAGACGCAGACTGGGAAAGAAAATTTTATAAAACGATAACAAACAATGACAAAACTCCCCACAGTCACAATTTTCTTTCTTAATTCGATTAATTTTTTCCTTTTTTAAATATTTATTAACCCTACCAAAAACGCTTTTATGGAAGGTTAATCGATCATTCAGCTGGCCATGACCCCTCGGTTAGAGAGTGTGGGAAAGTGAGAGACGGCAGAGAAAAAAGGGAACATGAGAAAGAGATAGAAATCTGATGCCTATTATTGTTGTTTCTCTTTTTTTTTTGGTTACCTCTACCTTTTTTTCTATTTTTTTTACCTTTTAGTATCCTTGAGAAATGGCTCCAAAAAGCGTGCTCATCACCGGTGCAAATCGTGGAATTGGATTGGGTCTTTTGAAGAATTTTTTGAAAATTCAAGATGTCCAACTCATTATTGCCACGTGCAGAGATCCATCTAAAGCTGAGGTGTTTTTTTTTGAAAAGTGGAATTTTCTGAAAGAATTTTTATTCTGTTTTAGGAACTCAACAGTTTGAAAGACTCTCGCCTTCACATTTTGCCGTTGAACATTGACTGTGATGATTCTATCAGCAAGTTGTATAGTGAGGTGTGTAAGTGGATTATGTGTTGGGAAAAGTTAAGAGTTTTATGATGATGATGGTGTGATAGACCCTCTAATAGAAGAGCATTTTGACTTTGCTATAACATTGTTCGCGTTTGAAAAAAAAGCTTGAGGCGCTGCGCTTCTAATTAAGTGGACGCAGACAGTCAGACGCTCTAGCCACATTTTCTCTCTGCGTCTCTCTAGGACTGTTACTTTCAAGCCTAATATCTGGTGCTACCCCGCATTAGAACTGCCCCGCATTAGAACTGCCCCGCATTAGAACTAGCCCGCATTAGAACTGCCTCGCATTAGAACCGTATTATCTCAATCATTCAGATGTGCTTAACATAGCAATTCTGCAATTTTCTAAATATTTTTAAAGCTTCAAACGATGCTCCGACATTCCGCAAGCATTAAGCTGAGCAATATATTTTTATTATTTGAATCGCCGAGATCATCCATAGTAAAAGAAACTGTGTTATCATTTCTAGTTTGTCCAGTTTTTTGAACAGATCAGAATTTAGTAATTAATTTCCAGCAAAAGAGAGGATCCACGTGTAAAAGGCGACAATTATTTTAGTAGGGGTTCACGTGGATATATTTAATTTTTTTTTGAAAAAAAATAACCAAAAAAAAATTTCACGTAAAAAATTAAAAATCGTGACATTGACCCCATGATCTATTTCCACGTGGCTTTTCCCCCCACCCCCCTCCCCCTCAAATTCAGTCTCAAAAATAAAATCGATAATCGATTTCGCCTGGCAGAAGCAGCGCAGTAACTTAAAACTCCTGCTTATCGGTAGCTTAAAAAAAAGCAATGAGCACGAAAATTGCTAAGAGGCTTATCTTGCTATGGATGGTCACATGGATCCAAGTGGTAAGAAAAATTAGAGAAATTCAGATGGTTAAATAGAAACTAGTCGGTTTCAGTTCTAATGCAGGGCAGTTCTAATGCGAGCATAGTTCTGATGCGGGGCAGTTCTAATGCGGGGCAGTTCTAATGCGGTTTAGCACACCTATGAACAAAGTTACACACTTTTAAACTTTTATTACAGGTAGAAAAGCTAGTTGGAGATGACGGACTCACCGTACTCCTCAACAATGCTGGAATCCTTCTCCCCTACGATGTTGAAGGAGAAAAAAATCGTCATACAATGCTCCGACAAATCGAAACAAACGCGGTTTCAACTGGAATAATCACTCAGGAATTCCTCCCGCTCCTTAAAAAAGCCGCCGCTAAAAGCGGTGGAGACGGGTATTCCATCAACCGTGCCGCCATTGTTAACATCTCTTCAACTGCTGCATCAGTCGAAAAAATCGATGGAACTTTCAATGGCCCATTGGTTGCTTATCGTATGAGCAAATCGGCTCTTAACTCATTCGCCAAATCGTGCTCAATTGATCTTGCCAAATATCACATTTTGGTCACCTCGTTCTGCCCGGGATGGGTGAAAACTGATATGGGAGGGCAAAATGCGTTGTTGGAGGTGAGAAGAGAAATTATTTGATTTTTGATGATTGTAAATAAAAGACTGTGGTGATAAGGGTGCAAAATTTGGAGAGGCAATAAAAAAAAAGAATTGAGAAGATGCCTTAACTTTGATTGAGGATAACTTTGTTGGGAAAAGAGATATCAAAAAGTTGACAACAGATAAAATGTTAGAAATTGTATGTGAAACATTTTCTTTGTTGACAACTTTTCGATATCTCTTTTCCTAACAAAGTTAGGGCGATTTGAAATTAAGATGTTGTTTTCAGTTAGTTACAGTAATCCAAAATAAAAAATACAGTATTTTCATACCAATCAGATTACGGTATTAAATAAATAATTATTTCACAATTTTCAGATCGATGACGCCACCAAAAAACTCGTCGGAAACATCCTAACCCTCGGCGACGCCCATCACGGAGCCTTCCTGAACGCCGACCTTACCGTCATCCCTAACTAGATTTTATTCTGATTTGTAATAAACTGATTCACACTCTCGCGTCACTTTTTTTTTGATAACACCACCTTTTTATAGATTTTTCCTATCATTCTCGTCGTCTGAAAAATTGCAATGTTACGGTTTTCTCTATTTTTTAAAATTCTAATATTAGTGAAATGGACACAAGCTGCTGATTTTAGTTGTCCGACGGATCCGATATTTAGACAAAGCGGAACTTTTCCGAAAGATGCGTTGACATTGACAACATTTCCAAGTAATTATAATTGTGATATTAATGTGAGTTAATTGGAAAGGATCCCTGATTATGAGAAAGTTTCAGTTTTCAATTGAAGACGGATTTGTCTATCAGCTAACCATAGCCACAAATGCAACCAATGGATCAGGAGATTCAATCGTGGTTACTGATGCGATGGGGAAACAATTAAAGTTAATTTTTTTTTAATGTGCCGAAAACGTGCCTTATTTTCAGCTACACAAATGGAGTTTTCACATTTTTCGCCCCCGCAAAATCGGCGACTGTCTCAATCAAATCGGTAACAGGAAAATCACAATTCTGGTTCAGATATACTAATCAACCAGGTAGCCTCACGATTTTTTTAATCCTAAACAATAATATATATTTAGTCGGTCAACTCCAACAAAACAAAATGCCAACCGGATCGAGACTCCGATTAGTGTTGTCCGAATTTCAAACTTATACATTTATTTCCCCGTATAATGATAATGTTGTGATTAATACTGCGATGGTGGATAATATTAATCAAGTGGATGAGAAGCTCAAAAATATTTATGTTTATGATGGTGTCGATGTGAATTCTCAATATGTTGGAAATCTTTATGATTATGTAACGTCTCCAATTCTTTCGAAATCTAGTGGAAATGCTACTACTATCGCTAATTTTTATGGGAAACCAACTACGTCTTATGCTTTGGCAAATGATTATAATTGTGGGTAATTAAGGACTTGACTTTAAGTGGTCATAACTTTGCTAGAAATGGAGCTAGCGAAAAGTTGACAACTGATGAAATATTGCAAACTCAATGTTGCATATTTCATTAGTTGACAACTTTTTGATATCTTTTTTCCTGGAAAAGTTACAAAGATTAAAAGTTGAGGAATACTGTAGTTATAACCTAATTACTTTAAGCGCTCACCCTCTACGACACTTACAATTTCATTGCTTACACCAATAACGTGACAATCCCGAATAACTTTCAAACTGGAATTTCCAATGCTTACACTTTCTATTGCACCGATCATAGTCAGGTCTACCTGACAGATCTAAACTTTGGAAAAGATGGGCATAAAGTTGATTTCCGGACATTGACACCATCCGATACTGTCAAGTTTTTGTTGGAATACTTGTAAGTAGTAGCTGAACTCTATGGCACCAGAAAAATGTTATAGAGCGACTGGCCCATACGCTCGATCGCTACCCCAATTAATTCCGGGAAGAATGTTCACAATGGTGACTATTGGACCTGAATTGTCATTTACATTGTCATCAACTTCCGATAACTGGTTGACTCCTTACAATGGTAGACGTGGAACCGTTTTTTCAGAATCTCTGTGGAATATTGGAGCATCTCCTGCTTATAATTATACATTCGGTAAGGGATCTACCGGGACGAGCAGGCCTCGTATTTATTGTTTCCAGAATCGAATGTTCTTATGAAATTCACTTTTAATTTTGATTCTGTCGTCATTCAACAAGCAGGGGAACAAGTTCAGGTCCAAGTCGGACAACCAGGATTCCAACCTGCAAGTGTCACATTCACTAAAAGTGTTACTAATCCAGGTGTCCGTGTTGCAAACGGCACATATTTCAATGTGAATTATATTGGAACTTCACCTATGTCATCTTCGATTATTACTTTCGAAATGGTTAATGCTGATGGAAGTGTTCCTTCAACAACTATTTCTCCAACGGTAGCTTCGTCGGTGTCGGATTTGGTGGAAACGACTACAAAAGTCGGTTCGAAAAGTGGTTTTGGATATTTGGGTGTTTTAATTTTGCTTTTGGTTAACTTTTTATAAATTGTTACTTTTTTTGATAAAACGGTTGGAATTTATATTCGAAGAACGTCTAGGAGCTTTTTTCGAAAAGATATATCTTGGTTCGGAGAAGAGATACAAATAAGATGTTAACTGATAAAATATAGCTCTTATTACATTCCACATTTTAGTAACTAACGATTTTTTGATATCTATAACGGGACCCAGATGTCCGGATTTTTGCGCCTCTACCACAGACGTGTCATTTCATAACATCTCATCATAACATTTAAATCAATGAATCATCTCCACTTTTTCTAGAAATTTTCATAAAAGCATTCCACATCGAAAATTGTCTCCTCTCCGACGATGAATCACTCTTTTTTCTCAAATTTCTTCATCATGAAAATAAACAAAACAGTAGGCGGACGTGCACAGAAATCAGTTTTTTTTGCTTAAGGATTATGAAATTTTAGCGAATTTTTTGAGATTAGGAAGATATTTAAAGAAATATAAAACTGTTTTTTCGATGTTTTTTCCGGTTTTGTGATCCAATTTTTTTGAAAATTTCTTTAAAGCTCGTCAGTTGATAGCTCAACTTCAAACGCATACAACTTTGCTAGGAATGAAGATATCAAAAAGTTGTTAACTAATGAAATGTTGCTTATGATAAGGGCTACGTTTTATTAGTTGACAACTTTTTGAAATCTCTTCTCTTAACAAATTTATGGCGGGTCAAAGCCAGGGACAGATCCCGCCGTCCATTTTCCGTATTCCGTCCCTTTTTTCCATTATTTCACTCAATTTCTCTCTTGAGCTTTTGAATTTCCTTATCATTTTTTATAGCTTTCTTCTTCTTTTTTCCTCTCTCGCCGCCTTGAATAAATACTCGTATTACATTCACTGGTTTGAACTTTTTCAACAAATTTTTTATATATTTTTTCCTTCAGATTGCCATGATTTTCAAACTTGTGGCTATCATTTTTGTTGCTTCAACTCAAGCAGTCGATTTCTGTAAGTAGTGATATCATTGCCAGACACAAACTGATAAGACTACAAAATTCATTTTTTCAGCATGTCCGACAAACAAAATTACTCCAGCAGTGCTTAATGGAAATCTTCCATTTGGAGCCACGAACTTAACCTTGGTTCCGATAAATACAAATTGCAGTTTTTCGGTAACTATGGAAATATTTCTAAAAATACACCTATTAATTTCAGTTTGACATTCCAAATGGCTACGCTCTTCGCATTTTGTTCTCAACTGATTTTCAGTCGATTAACGACACAATTCAAGTTGTAGATAATACGAACAAAGTCAGAGAGTAAGTCAGAAAGTCATTAAAAGTGATTACTCGATGACAAGTCATTCTGCTATCGTATCAGACAAACAAACTAAATTCCAGTTTACCACATAACGGAAAACCAATATTCGACTCCCCAGTCTGGTTGCCAGCTATCACTGCTACCATCAAAATCAAAACCATATCCGGAGCCAGCAAGTTCTTCGCCAGTTATCAATACGTTTTTTGTAAGTTTTCTTACTTGTTTAGATTCTAAATTGAACTATTTCAGTGAATGATTACCAACAAGTCAAAAAGAGTACAGGAGAGTATTTCGCGTTATCTCTTCTCTCAACCAAATCATTCTACACATTCACTTCTTCCAGTAAAGACCTCGTTGCAGTGACTTATGGTAAACAAAGTAGAAGTGATGTTGATGATGAGCTTGATCGAATTTTTGTATACGATGGGGAGGATATTAGTACATCGAAAATGATCGGAAGTCTTCTTGATATCGGAGATTCAGTTTCTGCAACGAAATCTTCAAAGAATTCAATTACTCTCGTCAATTTTTATAGAACAAAATCGAGTTCTTATGTTATTGGAAATGACGCTTCTTCATTGAAAGACTTCTTCAGATATTCTCTAATCATGACGAGTGGTGGTTCAGGAACCCGTGGAACATTGGGTGACTTCACTGGTCTTAACGCCGGATACACTTTCATTTGCACTGATTGTAATAATTTTTACTTGACTCAATTCATTTTCGATGGAGATACATTTGTGAATGTTGCTTATGCAAAGTTCCAAGGACAAACGCCCACGCATCGAAGAGAGAAGCTTATTAATTATGAGTAAGTTGACGATTCAATTCATTTTTGAAATTTAAATTCAGACCGATGACTTACACATCTAACCAGATGCCTCAACTCATCCCATCTGACACTTTCACTCTCACTATCCACGTTTGCAAAATCAATTTCACAATCACGACTGTCAATGATGAAACTGCGTGGAGGAAGCCGTACAAAGGACGGAAAGGATACATTTTCTCTCCGACTCTATGGAATAATATTAAGAATTCCAACAATTTCAATTATGAATTCCGGAATGATACTCAACTTTATAAGTATGAAGTTAGTATGGATAAAATGAACTTTGGAGCGAGTAACGATAAATTGACAGTTCAAGTTGGGTCAGGAACGGGGACACCAGCAGTCGACAATGTGTAAGTTCCTCTCAAGTTTGAGACCTTATAACTATGTCTGCAATAGAGACATGAGAAATTTCTCAACTGAAAAACTTTGCTCTTAACTTTTTGACAGCTTGTTGAATACTCAATTGCTAGCAAAGTTATAACAATTTGAAGTTAAGACACAAAAGAAAGTTTCAGGTATTCCCAAAACAAAAACGCTGAAAAAGTATCATCAAATGGAAATTATCTAAAAATTGGGTTGGCCGGATCACCGAATGATGATATTCGAATTTCATTTGAAATCAAAGAAGCCTCTTCTGCAGGGGCAATTGGAGTTCTGGTGTCGTTGATTGTGACTTTTCTGTATAATTTTTAAATTTTTTCTGAATTGAAGTCATGTTCTTAAATGGTTTTTTTTTTGAAAAGTGAATGCTCCTGATAACTTATTCAATAAAGTTGGTTAAATGAAAATTTTGGGTGCAACTCTATTAGAGGGACCAGTAACAAAGGCCAAGACAATATAGCCAATGGCAAAACAGAAATCAAATTCAGTCTTTGATTTTTATTTCTTATCAGTTTTTTTCACAAACTACATTTAATGACATCAGATTATTATTATAATTTTAACAAATATACATAAAGTTTATATTTTTTTTACCTAAAACGGTCTTGAAAATTTATAAGAATAAATATTGAATTGGGCGTCTAGGATGACTCAGAGCCAAACTAAACTTGTCATTTGAACTTTTGACTTCACTCCTTATCAATTCCTATTTCCGCGCTATATAAACACATTGTCATCGTGCTCGTTTCGCCATTTTTCCATTTTTTTTGATAGAAAATTTAATGATTTTTGTTTCCAGAATGCTCAAACTTGCATTGCTTTTGGTTTTCTTCATTAGTTCGGCGGCAGGGACTTGTAAGTTTTTACCATAGCTTATAATGAGAACCAGAAAAATCTAGTCAAATTTAGGAAATATTATTTTAAGTGATTTTTAGTATTGATTTAATGCAAACAAAAATTGCAGACTGATATCGTTTTTAACATCGTTTTTATGACAAACTAAAAATGAAAACCTACAAAATACATTTTTTTTTAGTATGTCCCGCTGCCCCAATTGGTTTAGGAGATCCCGTTGGAAGTTTTCCAATTTTGGCACAGAACCTCACCACGCTGGATAAAGGAACCAATTGTACTCTTATGGTATAACTAATGGATCACAGATTTTATAATAGAAATGTTGAATTTTCAGTTTGATATCCCAAACAACTATGTTCTTTCTTTGAAAATCTCCACGGATTTCCAATCGGCCGATGATACTGTTACGATCTATGATAACCTTTTTCAAGCAACAATAATAGATCATACTGGGAAAATCGCCTATGATTATCAACTTTATATGACAGCTAGAGCCGCCCAAGTACAAGTTGTCAGTGTCTCTGGGAAGACACAATTCCATCTAAGCTATTCGTTCCAGTCTTGTAAGTTTTGAAGAATTTTGAAATATGTAAATCAAAACAAATTTTTTTTAGTGGCAAATTATAAACAAGTAAAAAAGAACACCGGAGATCATTTCCGCTTGTCAAGCATCACCCCCAACACTTATTACACTTTTACTGCTTCTGCAAACGAGAAAGTTGTTCTTACCTATGGTCTGGAAGCTGGGCTAAGATCGGATAATAGTCTTTCCGATTACCAAGTTTATGATGGAGACAATATTAATACTGCAACAAGGATTGGAAATCTTGGTGACATTGGATCGAAAGTAACTCTATCTTCTGGTAGGAGTGTCTCAATTGCCAACTTCATCGGATCCACAACCGATACTTATGTGATTGGAAACGATGGGTCTACTGTGGCTGGATACAGTAAATATAAAGTGTCCTGGATTTCATCGAGAACGTATATTAGTGGAAACATGACTGATTTATCACAAGGAGCACTTTATACTTTCATTTGCTCAGACTGCTCAACTTTCTATTGGACTCAACTGAATTTCATTTCGGGAACTGTATCCAATAAAGGATTTATCACATTCCAAGGGCAGACACCAACTCACAAAAGAGAAAAACTTATTAGATACGAGTGAGTTGGAAATCGAAAGTTCTTAAATCAAATTATTATTTTTTCAGTGCGATGACATTCACTAACAACCAACTTCCTCAAATGATCCCGTCTAACGTCATCACCATTAACCTTTTCTTGTCACGAATCAAAATCTATTTCAATACAGTCAATGATGATACTGCATGGAAGAGAGCATATGATGGTCGTAAAGGATACATTTTCTCTCCGAGTCTTTGGACATCCGCTGCTAACAATTTCAACTATGAATTTAGAGATGACTCTAAATTGCATAAATTTACTTTTAGTATGGATAAATTGCAACTTCCAGTTAGCAGCGATCAAATGACATTGAAGATTGGATCAGGATCTGGATCACCTGCAGTTAATAATGTGTGAGTGTAGCTTAGCATAAACCTGAATCTGTGAAATATGTATTCTAAAAAGGATCTCAGAAGTATTGAGTAGAAGTTGAAACAAACAGTTGTCTGGTTAGATTTCCGCTTTGACTTTTGTCGACTACAAGGCTTGAAGTCAATTTTTCATGATTCAGATTACAATTTTTAGTCTTCTAACTTTTTTTTAGGTTTCCACGTGATCAATCATCAAATGGAAAAGTCATGGCCAATGGAAACTACATGCAAGTTGGATTATCTGCCTCTGTTAACGCTGATGTCCGACTATCATTTGAAATCCAAAAGACCTCAGCCACAACTGTAACTGGAATTCTGTCAGCTGTCATTTTGGCGGTTTATTACAGTTTATAATACTTTTTTTTAATTTTGCTTACAATTTTTTGTTACGAGTAAACTTAAATGAAATTGCTTCTTAATTTTGCCATGTTTTGTTTTTTTTTCAGATATAAATGAAAATAATATTGAAGTTTTCAATTAGCCTAATAGAAAGCATATGTTGGACACTGTATAACTCCGATTGTCATACAGTATGATAATCGCGGTCAATGGAAGCCAGTTAGCTTTCTTATACATTATGTATCTCGTTTATCTAAAACGATATCGTACAAGTTCTATTATAACAGCAGCGAGAGACTACGGTGAAAAATGTCTATCTACGGCGTGTCTGCTAGACTTCAAAATCAAAAAACATTATGTAAACTCTCCTTTTTCAATTTCAGTGATCGCAAACTGTACTCCCGAAGCCCTTCTTATCATTCATTTCAGGACTACGTGAAAACTTCATTTTAAAACGACTGGTCGATAAGATCACGATTTCTACTTTATATTTTCTTCACAATTAAACCTATTTCGATGGTGTCACAAAACCTATAAACTGACGTGACTCAGAAACAAATTGGACATATCATCTGAACTTTTGGGCTTTTTTCTTATCTCCTCCCACTCTATGGTATAAATAGTTGCCAAATCAATGGCTGTGTGTGTGCCCAATTTTTTGATTTTTTGATTTCATTTTTAGATATAATTTTTTTGTTTTTAGGTTTTCAATATGCTCAAACTTGCATTGCTTCTGCTTTTCGTTAGTTCTGTTATGGGAACAAGTGAGTTTTGAAATTACTTATCTTCTATTAAGGGTACATGCTAAACTTTTAAAAGATTTTTAACTTACTATATTCCCTTTAATATTGCGACACCCTATAATTAACCGATTAGAATAAACCAGTGGTCTTCCGCGGCTACGCCGCGTAATCCCACTTCCATCATCACTAATTGTTCTGAGCATTTCACCTTACCTTAAAAACAACAGTAAATTCACATAACATTACCAATAAGACACACTGGTTATAAATAAAGAAAAGCTTTCACGGACGAACTGAGAATAGAATTTCAAGATAGTTCTGTCTATCGCTAAAGTAACCTTAGGCAATTTCTCCCGGGTCTTCCCGGGTATTACCCGTGTACGTGCGAGTACCGGATAAATATACCCGGGAAATTCCCGGGAAGTTCTCGGGCTCGTAAATTTCTTCGGGAATTTTCAATATTGAAAAAAATCTGTTTTTGCGAGTTTGCAGCCTTGCCTCAGCCTTGAGAGCATTTTACAGTAAGCAATACGCGTTACACAATGAACAAATTTTTGCAATGATCAATTTTTGAAATTTCAGTTAGCCGGTAAATACACAGGAAACCCTGGAATTTGCAAGGGTAATTTCCCCGGTAAAGTTCCCGGATGCACACACTGGTTCCCACCAAAATACTTTTTTTAAAAACCGCGGAAACATTTTTGAATTCCCGCCAAAACATTTTTGAATTCCCGCCAAAACATTTTTGAATTCCCGCCGAAACATTTCTGTATTCCCGCCAAAACAATTTTGAATTCCCGAAAAACTTTTTTTTGAATTCCCTCCAAAACATTTTCGAATTCCCGCCAATACTTTTTTGAATTCCCGCCAATACTTTTTTGAATTCCCGCCAATACTTTTTTGAATTCCCGCCAAAATTTTTTTGAATTCCCGCCAAAACTTTTTTGAATTCCCGCCAAAACATTTTTGAATTCCCGCCAAAACATTTTTAAATTCCCGCCAAAACATTTTCAAATTCCCGCCAAAACTTTTTTGAATTCCCTCCAAAACATTTTCGAATTCCCGCCAAAACTTTTTTGAATTCCCTCCAAAACATTTTTGAATTCCCGCCAAAACATTTTTAAATTCCCGCCAAAACATTTTCAAATTCCCGCCAAAACTTTTTTGAATTCCCTCCAAAACATTTTCGAATTCCCGCCAATACTTTTTTGAATTCCCGCCAATACTTTTTTGAATTCCCGCCAAAATTTTTTTGAATTCCCGCCAAAACTTTTTTGAATTCCCGCCAAAACTTTTTTGAATTCCCGCCAATACTTTTTTGAATTCCCGGTAATTTACCAGAATAGCCCCCCACCACAGTATCGCCCCCCACGGCACTGCACAGCCCCCCACTCAGTACATTTTTGACCAAAAAATGGGGTGGGGGGCTATACTGGGTGGGGGGCGATTCTGGTAACAAGTTATACCATAATAACCCCCCACCAGTTATAGTGGGGGGTGATTATTGTACAATAGGTAATTTATAAAAAAAGACCCCCACCAATTACCATGAAAGCCCCCCACTGGTAAAGTCGGGAGAGACCCCCACTAGCCCTATTTTTCACACATCTATACTTTTTAAAGTTACCAGATGAGCCCCCCACCGTATCAGATAAGCCCCCCACATGTATCAGATGAGCCCCCCCACCTGTATCAGAAGAACCCCCCACCATATCAGATAGGCCCCCCACCATATCAGATAGGCCCCCCACCATATCAGATATGCCCCCCATCGTATCAGATAGGCCCCCCACCGTATCAGAAGAACCCCCCACCTGTATCAGATGAGCCCCCCACCGACTCGGGCCCTAGGCGCCTAGGGCGTTTTGGGGGCTCGGCTGTGCCTCGCCAGAGCCTAAGCCTTTTTTCTAGTCGAATATGGTTTAAACGGAATTTCTAACGCGGAAAAACATCCTAAAATTGAAAAATTACAGAAAAATGAATTAAAATTGAATAAAATCGATAAAAAAGCGGACAAAAGTAATTTTTGAGTTCTCCAAAAGGACTACACGGCAAGTTCAATCGAGCTCGTTTGCATCAATGGTGGGGGGCTTTTCTGGTCCTCCATGCGGAGGTGGTGGGGGGCTCTCCCGACTTTACCAGTGGGGGGTCATAATGGTATTTGTTGGGGGGCTATTCTGGTATTATACCGAATTCCCGCCAAAACTTTTTTGAATTCCCGCCTATACTTTTTTGAATTCCCGTCAATACTTTTTTGAATTCCCGCCAAAACATTTTTGAATTCCCGCCAATACTTTTTTGAATTCCCGCCAATACTTTTTTTGAATTCCCGCCAATACTTTTTTGAATTCCCGCCAATACTTTTTTGAATTCCCGCCAATACTTTTTTGAATTCCCGCCAATACTTATTTGAATTCCCGCCAAAAACAAAATTTCGAATTTCCTCTGACACTCTGGAAATTTGTCGAATGTTCTGGAAGTCCCAGAATCACAAAATCGAATCTGTTCTTTCATAGTTTTGGAATAACGTAACTACCGTAATCCTTTACAAAACTTTCCAATTTTTTGTAGGTATACTGCAGGTGCACCAAGGGTGCTACTAAAAAAATTTGGACGCAATCCCACTAAAACTCCCAGATTTAGAATATTTGGGTAACTGTATCTACAGTAATCCTACAGTGATCCGGCAAGCTAATTTTATGATATTGAAGCGCTCAGGGGCCCATGACCACATGCCAAGTATGGGATAGTTTGGATAAAGCACTTTGGAGATATTCTGGGGAAAGCGCTGCATACACACACACACACACACACACACACACACACACACACACACACACACACACACACACACACACACACACACACAGACTGACCGAACTATTGCTTTAGTTATTAGAAGATACGGTAATAACAGTTCTGCAAGAAAAATCGTAATCTCAAAGAAAACCGAAAAAAATCGTTTTGTGGTCAGACGCAATGTAAATAAAAACTTTAATGGCAATCTGATATCATTTCTGTTTAACTAATTCAATAAAAAATTCAGTGTGCCCCATTGCTCCAATCGGTGTAGCAGACGTAGCCGGCGGTTTTCCAATCGGAGCTACTAATCTCACTACACTTGATAAAGGGACCAACTGCACACTTACGGTAACTCCATTTCTTAAATCGTCCCTAAATCCAGAAATTTCAGTTCAATATCCCAAACAACTATGTAATCCTTTTAACGTTTTCCTCTGACTTCCAATCTGATAATGATACTGTCATCATTTTCGATTATAATGGTCAACCGAAATATGAATTGGTTCATCAGGGACGCGTGAGTTATGGTAACATACTGTATATGCCAGCTACTTCGACGCAAGTACAAATTGTCAGTGTCTCCGGGAAGACGAAATTTTTCTTGAGTTATTCGTTCAAGTCTTGTAAGTTTCTACCAGATTAATTAATGACTATTTTAAGAAATATTTCAGTGGCAAATTATCAACAAGTGAAGAAGAGAACGGGAGATTATTTCCCATTGTCAACGATCACTCCAAACTCTTATTATACATTCACCGCTTCCGCAAATGAGAAAGTTCTTCTTTCATATGGACTGAGAGTTGGTCTTGCCTCTGATGGTCATCTTTCTGAGTATTATGTCTATGATGGCGACAATATTAACACTGCTAAAATGATCGGAAGTCTTTCTGAAGTTGGCGTCAGAATGAATGTATCCACTGGACAAAGTATCTCGATTGTCAACTTTTTCGGATCCCGAACCAACACTTACGTGATTGGAAATGATGCGTCCACGGTTACGGGATACAGTCAATATAAAGTTTACTGGATGTCAAAAGGATCGAATTATCTAGGAAACATGACTGATTTGAATAAAGGAGGTCTCTGCACTTTCATTTGTTCTGATTGCTCAACTTTCTATTTGACTCAATTGAATTTCGATAGCTGGGGAGGAACTGTTTCGAACAGAGGAACTGTGAAGTTCCAAGGGCAGACACCAACTCATAGAAGAGAGCAGCTCATTACTTATGAGTGAGTTGGGAATAAATTGAAACCTAAGAATTTCATTATTTCAGGGCAATGAAATTTACTAACAAACAACTTCCACAAATGATCCCGTCTAACGCCATCACCATGAACGTCTTTTTGTCAGCAATTAGATACAATTTGAATACAGTGAATGATGATACTGCATGGAAGAAAGCATATGATGGTCGAAAAGGATACATTTTCTCTCCGAGTCTTTGGACATCCGCTGCTAACAATTTCAACTATGAATTTAGGGATGATGCACAATTATATAACTTTACTTTTAGTATGGATAAATTGCAACTTCCAGTTAGTAGCGATCAAATGACATTGAAAATTGGATCAGGATCTGGATCACCTGTAGTTAATAATGTGTAAGTCGGACATCATATGTTTCATATTTAGCTTAGCCCCAGTTTGAATCGAGCTATGGTAAAAGTCGCTAACAAGTAATTCTATCAAGCTGAAGCAAACCTTGGTCTATATTAGCTGGGTTACCGTATCCCGTATATGAAATACGCTAGGCCTTCTGTCGGCTACCAGCCTTACAATTCTGCCAATATTGGTTAAGTAGCTAAGCATTTTCTAATGCTAATTGCAATTTTATAGGTATCCACGTGATCAATCATCCAATGGAAAAGTCATGGCCAATGGAAACTACATGCAAGTTGGATTATCTGCCTCTGTTAACGCTGATGTCAGATTATCATTTGAAATTCGGAAGACATCTGCCACAACTGTAACTGGAATTCTGTCAGCAGTCATTTTAGCGGTTTATTACAGTTTATAAAATATTTTTCTAATAATTGCTTATACTTTTCTTGTTACGAGTAACCGCTGCTTCTTTCCTTTCAATAAAATTGTTTCTCCATTCAATTTCTTATGCCACATTTCGGAATTTGTAATAATATTGGTTGCCAAATACATTTTTAGATACTAAAAAAGGCAGTTAAAGTTTTCGTGCCTATCTTTCTCATTTCAATTGTCATAAACATGAGTCTCTGCTTCATATCAACCACATTTTTATGAATTCTTCTATAACTTTTTTTGTTTCAGATGTTAGAAATGCTCAAATTTGGTTTATTTTTAATAATTGCTTTGGCTAGTTCAATTAATGGGCAAGCTTTCAGTAAGTTGAAAAAAGAAGTCCCACAGGCTTCAGGTGACATTCAAAGATTCTAGCAATTCAATTTTCAGCATGTCCGACTTCTACCATAACTACCGCCGCTTTATCAGGAAACCTACCATCTGGAGCCACTAACCTCACCACTATCCCATCTGGAACTAATTGTACATTTACGGTACCCTATTTTAACCTTGCCTTGTTAAACTTTTCAATTTCAGTTCGACATCCCTAATAACTATGCGATCCTTCTGAAATTCTCTATGGATTTCCAGTCCGAAGATGACACTGTTTTCATATTCGACAACAATAATAGACACAAATATTATTTGGTTAATACGGGAAGTGTTTACTACGATGCTCCGCTTATCATGCCAGCGAGAAGTGCAGCAGTTCAAGTTGTTGGCGTCTCTGGAAATACTCGATTCTTTTTGAGCTATGTTTATATTTCATGTAAGTTTATTCTGAGTTTCAGACACTAAATCATATTTTTATTTAGTGAGTGGTTACAATCAAGTGTTAAAGAACACTGGAGAATATTTCCCATTGAGCAATATTACTGGAACTAACTATTACACAATCACTGCTTCATCTGCCAATGAACAGGTTTGTTTCATTTGTTGAATGATGAAACTAGTTGATTTTCAGGTTGTCCCTAGCTATGCTCAACGCGCTGGAACCCAATTGGACCCTTATCTTCATGACGTCTTTGTCTACGACGGAGACAATATTAACACAGCTACAATGATCGGAAGTCTTGATGAAGTCGGTGGATCAATTACCTTGTCTGCTGGTAGAAGTATTACTCTTGTTAATTTATATGGATCCAGTCCAAGTGCTTATTTCCTTGGAAATGATGCATCGACTGTTCGAGGATACAGTAAATATTTTGTTATCCTTGCAACAAATCAGTCAAGAATTAGTGGATCACTCTCGGATTTGACTGATTTCGGAGGGGCGTATACTTTCATTTGCATTGATTGTTCTACTTATTACTGGACACAAATGGATTTTGATAGTACTTATACTAACGTTAACTCCGGCTTTGTTAGCTTCCAAGGCCAGACACCGACTCACAAAAAGGAGAAGCTTATTCGTTACGAGTAGGTGGATTTTATCTGGTTAGACAATTAATCTAAATTTCAGGCCGCTTATATACACTCAGAATTCTCTTCCTCAACTTCTGCCAACTGACACATTTACTATTAATCTGTACCGTTCAAGAATCCTTTTTAATGTGACAACTTCTGCTGCTGCCGCTAACTGGAACGTGCCTTTCGATGGTCGTAAAGGATATATTTTTGCTGCAAATCTATGGACACCATCGACCAATAACTTAAATTATGAATTCCGTGATGACTCTCAGTTGTACAATTATACATTGAACTTTGATAAAACTGTCTATGGAGTTAATACAGATCAGATCACTCTTAAAGTTGGACCGACTACTGGAAACCCTACCTTGAATGCGCAGTAAGTCAAAAAACAAAGAAACATAAACATTTTTCTTATTAGATATCCAAGAGATGCAATCACCAATGGACAAGTGTCAGCAAGCGGGAACTACATGCAAGTTGGGTTAGCTGCATCTGCTACAGCTGATATTCGGCTCTCATTCAATGTAGGTTTTCGTTAGTAAAATTTGCAGTTTTAAACGTTTGTTTAAAGATGGCACAATCTAATCCGGTAGCATCTACGGCTTCCACAGTTCAAACAACAACTGCTAGTGGAAGTGGTGGTTTCGGTAATTACATACATTAGAACCAGAATAAGTAAGGGGAACAGGATAATCTACTCAACTCCATTTTCAGCATGTCCGACGTCTACCATAACTACCGCCACATTATCAGGAAACTTACCATCTGGAGCTACTAACCTCACCACTATCCCATCTGGAACTAATTGTACATTTACGGTACCCTATTTTAACCTTGCCTTGTTAAACTTTTCAATTTCAGTTCGACATCCCTAATAACTATGCGATCCTTCTGAAATTCTCTATGGATTTCCAGTCCGAAGATGACACTGTTTTCATATTCGACAACAATAATAGACACAAATATTATTTGGTTAATACGGGAAGTGTTTACTACGATGCTCCGCTTATCATGCCAGCGAGAAGTGCAGCAGTTCAAGTTGTTGGCGTCTCTGGAAATACTCGATTCTTTTTGAGCTATGTTTATATTTCATGTAAGTTTATTCTGAGTTTCAGACACTAAATCATATTTTTATTTAGTGAGTGGTTACAATCAAGTGTTAAAGAACACTGGAGAATATTTCCCATTGAGCAATATTACTGGAACTAACTATTACACAATCACTGCTTCATCTGCCAATGAACAGGTTTGTTTCATTTGTTGAATGATGAAACTAGTTGATTTTCAGGTTGTCCCTAGCTATGCTCAACGCGCTGGAACCCAATTGGACCCTTATCTTCATGACGTCTTTGTCTACGACGGAGACAATATTAACACAGCTACAATGATCGGAAGTCTTGATGAAGTCGGTGGATCAATCACCGTGTCTGCTGGTAGAAGTATCACTCTTGTTAATTTATATGGATCCACTCCAAGTGCGTACTTCCTTGGAAATGATGCATCGACTGTTCGAGGATACAGTAAATATTTTGTTATCCTTGCAACAAATCAATCAAGAATTAGTGGAGCACTCTCGGATTTGACTGATTTCGGAGCCGCTTACACTTTTATATGCCTTGATTGTTCTACTTATTACTGGACACAAATGAACTTTGATGCCGATAATACTAACATCAACTCTGGATTCATTAGCTTCCAAGGACAAACCCCGACTCACAAGAGAGAAAAACTTATTCGTTACGAGTAATTTCACTTTTTTTTTCAAGATTAAGGTAATCTAATTTTCAGACCACTCGTATATACTCAGAATTCTCTTCCTCAACTTCTACCAACTGACACATTCACTATTAATCTATACCGTTCAAGAATCCTTTTCAATGTGACAACATCTGTCTCTACATCAAACTGGAACGTGGCTTTCGACGGTCGTAAAGGATATATTTTTGCTCCAAATCTATGGACACCATCGGCTAATAACTTCAATTATGAATTCCGTGATGACAATCAATTATACAATTATACATTGAACTTTGATAAAACTGTCTATGGAGTTAATACAGATCAGATTACTCTCAAAGTTGGACCGACTACTGGAAATCCTAACTTGAATGCGCAGTAAGTCAAAAAACTGTGAATCTAGAATAAACTTCGTATTAGATATCCACGAGATGCAACCACTAATACGCAAGTGTCAGCTAGCGGGAACTACATGCAAGTTGGGTTAGCTGCATCTGCCACAGCTGACATCCGACTCTCATTTAATGTGAGTCCCCTATTCAACTTTTAACTTCAATTTTCTATTTGAAGATGGCACAATCTACTCCTCCAAGTTCCTCTTCATCTACTGCGGCAGCACCCACTGGTTCCACAGCCACAGTTTCGGCAACAGTTCAAACGACAACTGCAGGCGGAAGTCACTGCTTCTCTCATTCAATCATCGCTACTTTTATCCTACTTTCTGTACGTTAATAAGGAAATAGATGTTCTTGGATTTCAAATTCAATAAATATATTTTTCAATTAAAATTACACAAGGCTAAACATGCTGAAGCTGACAATAATCAGTGTATAAGCTCCGTGACAAGGCTTATAATTAATGACAAATAAAAAAGTGGACGCCTTTAAAAAACTATGATTTTTCCTGTGATTTTAAGCCGTTAATGATAATAAGGTTCACAAGAACAGGAAAAGGAGTGACCGCCTTGGTTTCTGTGGTTAACGTTTACCCGGAAAATTACCAGCGTAATAGTCAAAGTCAAGGTTCAAAGAATCAAAGAGAAGCTTTTGATGGATTAAAGGATTTGTTCAATAATGAATAAAATAGCTAAAAAGTGGCTAACCCTATTTCATAGCAGACGGGCGGTGTTTATAGGCTTATTTACAACTGGTTTGATGATAAAATGACCTAAAATGTCAGACAGAAATTAAAAAAAAATATTGCAAGAAATTTCAAAGAAACCACGTCATTTCAGGAACATGTTTAGTATGATAAGGAAACGCCCTGATGACTCTAAATTTGGGCGTTGACTATAAAAAGGTTGCACTCCAAACCTCGATAATGCAAACAAACTCACCGCGAATTATCATTGTTGCTTTTTCAGATCATGACTACCCGCTTTTTGTTGTTCTTTCTAGTTTCCCTTATTTCAACTTTGAATGCAGAATTTGGTAAGGAAATTAAAAATCTAAGTTGTTTTTAAGTCTATAATAATTTCAGTTTGTCCCACTGATCATATCACAAAAGATGGAGGTGTCTCCGGAGTAATACCAGCAGGTGCCACAGATCAGGTCAAAGTTCCAGCTAAAACACAATGCACTTATATTGTAAGTTATTATTTCTAATTTAAAATTTTCATTAGGTTTTTCCAGTTTGATATCCCAAAAGGGTTCGCAATAAAAGTTGCAACATCAACAGTTTATGAGACGTCACCCGGAGATTCTGTTATGTTCGATCACTTTTTGTAAGTTTTCAAAGATAATTTTGTTTTCCAAAAATGAAAAACTTTCCAGTATACCATCAGGATCCGATAATGATATAGATTACGCGATGAACACATCGCTCAATTATATTGTGACATCGGTGACTGGAAATTTGACATTTATGGCAAAATATGAGTACGTGGATGTTTCAAAATTCACACAAGTTCTTAAACCAACCGGAGTGCCTTTTAATGCAAGTTTGGAGCCGGAGAAGTATTTTACGGTTCAAGCAAGCACAGTTGGAGATCAGGTAATTTTTTACTGTAATATTATTCGGCAAAACCTAGCTTAACCCTCTTGGTTGCAAATTTTCCTTTCCAAAAATCTCTCCTTATATTCAGGTTCATCTTAAATATGGATCTCGTGAAACAGGATTCGTTGATTGGACGGTCTTTAACGTTTTTGTATTCGATGGACCAGATATCACAAACGCCGAGTACATGGGCAGAATTTCTGACATATTCCGTCATCATTATGAATTCTTCTCGACAAAAAATACAGTGACTCTTCTGAATTTGTATGGAAACACTCAGTCAGATTCCTTGTTCTTGGGAAACGATGCTTCCAGTAAGTACAATTATTTTTAGTTTTTTTTTTCAAAATAAAATTTGTTTCAGTAACCGGAAACTATGATGCTTATAGTGTCTATGTTGTGGATTCTGACAAAGCTCTGGATACGTGGATGAGTCCGAAACAAGATCCAGAATATAAGCCAGATGCGTATTACACTGTCATTTGTGATGGATGTAATAGTTTTTCCATTGATTATATGTTGTTTGATAAGAGATACAGGGTAAGAATGTTTCGAAATGTTCGATGTTCACATTTTTGTTGTCTTAGGATGCTGCTGGCTACGTGGCAATCCAGGGAATGACTCCAACTGATCAGCTTCCAGTAATTCTTACTTATCCGTAAGTCCCAAGGATTACTCTAGTCATTTGAATGTGTAAAGATTACTGTAGTCAATTGTATTTCAGATACTCCGCATCCAACAATGACAGCTTCCCGCAGCTAATCCCAGCTCCAATGGCTACTTTCCATCTTCAAAATGTCTCTATTAATCTACAGTTGTCACCTGGAACCCAACAACAAGATTTCTCAACATCCCCCGGACAAACGAGATCTATCTACTCACCACAACAATGGGATCCCACAGCCACCCCGTCATTCGATTACACGTTCTCTGATCCATTGAAAATCTACAATTTCTCTATTAATCTCGAGACTCTTGGCTTGGAAAACGATGGAGATGAGTTGGATGTGCAAGTTGGTTCAGTCAATGGGTTGACTACTTTGGATAAAAAGTATACAAAGACCAAGTTGACGAATCAATTCATTTCCGGGATCGGAAGATTCTTGAAGTTGAAATATAATGGAGCAAAGACTTCAAAAGTTGTTTTGAATTTTGAAATGATTGATCCAGCAAACCCAGATGGAACTACCGAGAACCCGAGAACCGATGGGAGCACAGTAAGTTTTTTATTGTTGGAATTCACCCAATTTTTTTAATTTCTAGTCACCTGTCACAACCGTCCCACCAACCGTGTCAACAAGAGCGACTCGAGTGAGTACTGCACCTATCACAGTAGCTAGTAGTAGCACCACATCAACAACAGTAATCACAAATGCACATAGCACGTTTACATCTTCCGCCACATCAGGCACAGTTACCACAAATGCACCTAGCACGCTTTCAACTATCACTGCATCAAGCACAGTTATCACGAATGCACCCAGCACAATTTCAACTTCCGCTGCACCATCCACGTCTACCATGAGTTCTACCATGAGCTCCACAAAAGTGAGTACATTTTCTATGGCTCAGACTTCTACTACAAATGAAGTTCCTACTAGTAGTAATTCACCTAGCACAAATATATCAAGTACAAGCACTCCAGTAGCTAACACTGAGCCAAGCTCAACTGTGACTTTCGAATCAACAAGTTCTAGAATAAGTACCACTAATACACCCAAAGCTACCAGCTCAGTGAGCTCAACTATCAAGACAACGGAAGCAGTTACCACAACTGAACCAACGACTTCGGTAGAAACCACAATGATTTCCACGTCACAGCCAACTGTGACTTCGACTACAGAAGGAAGAACTACTACTGAATCGTACACATCTGAGGCTAGCAGCTCAACTACCGTCACTACAGAAGCGCCAACGTCCTCAGTAGTCCCATCTACGACGACCACAGTTCCAAAAACTCTCACATTGATAACGTCAACAATGTTGCCTACGACTTCCATGTCTTCTACGTCAAGCCAGAGAATAACCACTCCAGAAGTAACAGCGCCATCTACATCAAAACCAATCACGTCTGAAGCTACTACTGACTCAGCTGTAACCTCTACCACATTTTCTAAACCTGCAATAACGTCGATTGCGGATACAACAGTGCCAACTAGTTCCACAATGGTGCCAACAACCGAGTCAATAAGTACGTCAAAGCCAGTCACATCTACAATTATACCAACAACTTCAACATCGACACCAATCACTTCTACAATGAAGACTACGAAAGTCAATACATCTAAACCATCAAGTACAACCCCAACAACTACTTTAATCCCGTCATCGTCAACAACTGAAAAAGTAACAACCTCCCAAACAAGTTCAACTTTCACAACGCCATCTCAATATACCAAAACTCCAACAAAGCTAACAACTAAAATGCAACCTGCAAGTTCAAAGTTTTCAACTCCACTCATTACATCCACCCAAGCACATGGACCAACTACTATGACTCATCTCACTTCTAAATCTACTTCCGCGTTGACATCCTCAAAACAACCAATATCTACGTCATCTGCAGTTTCTAAAACTACGCGAGCAGCTACCCCCACTACAGCACCCTCAAAGCTAGACATTACTACAGTACCATTAATAACAAGCAATTTATCAATTAGCACTAGAGCAACTAGAACCCAATCCACAATCCCCATTGATCTCAGCACAACTCAACCTAAATTGGTAGGTTTTGTATTCAGAACTCCGTGATAATTAACCCATTAATTATGTTGATTTCAGAATGGCACCACTCCAATCACCGTGGAGACAACCACAAGTGGAGCCGCTTCTCTCCTCCCTACCGGTCTTCTAATTCTCGTCATCTCAACTCTCGCATTCTAAATATAGTTTGGTGAAGAACCAGAAATAAAATCCTTTTTCATGACTTGTTTTTTCTTTTTTTGTTTCGTCTGGCTCCTTGTTTGCAAAGATCCGAAATAGTTGAGGGTGGATGATAAAACATTGATGAGGAGCCGAGGAGATACACACGCGTCAAAAAATAGAGAACATTGTTTTTTTTGGGAAGCAAAATGTTCTTCCTCTTTCTATTTGGCTATTCAATTTTGGTTGATCTCATTGACACAGCTGCTCATTTTGGTAGGACTCTTATAGAAGGGCATGTGATATTTTACTTCCAGAATGCCCCAATTACCTGATAACTGCTGAAAGTGGTCCAATTGGTGTGATCCCTTCTGGTCGAGTGGGGTTATCCGTGATACCTGCTAACTACGATTGTCCCTACCATTTTTTGATCTATCCTGGATGGGCACTTCATTTCTCGATCAGCACTTATTATGATCAGCTTCTCGGTGATGAGATCTCTTTTACTGATAATTTGGGAGTTGTTCATTTGTGAGTTTTTCGAGGCTAGGATGAAAATGTTTGGGTCACATTACTTTGAGGGATACTGTAGATAAGAGAACCTATGAACTCCGGAGTGTATTCCTCCATGTCCCAGAGTCTCATAATTATTGCTACATTACCCCGAGTAAACAGGAATAGTTTGTTGACTAAGTATGCCAAAAAAAAAAAATTAAAGATTGCCTACACCAAACCAACACATTGACGAATGGTCGTCTGCACCGAGCGCCATCCTCCACATAAAAACAATGAGCAACACGAGTCAAATGTTTGCGATTTATGAATTTGTAAACGTGGAGAAGAAATATCGGCATGTGATTGTCCCAACTGGAGAATACTTTGCATTGGGAGAGATGAGGAATCGGTATTACACATTTCATTCGAAGGCTAATGATCGGGTAACTCGGCGAGGGGTACTCCTGGGTTAAATGTAATTTTTTTATATGCATAGGTGGCGTTAAATATCGCTGTGAAGAACACGCAAGACTACGATACACTTCTCGAATTCATTTTCGTTTACGATGGTGGTGATGTCAAGAATTGTAAGATGATTGGACGACTTTCAAGTTTTCTGAAAAAGAAGAAAATTGCAACATCTTCTAATTTAACAATTGTGAATTTTTATGATGTCCAATCACCATCCTACCTGATTGGAAATGATTATTCAAGTAAGATTCCTTCTTAGTCCCTAAAAGCACATGAGTGTTTCAGAAGTGTCCATGTTCTCCAAGTACAAGGCTATTCTGACGAGTCGGAATCAACAAACAACTGGAGAGTTGTTTGATGCGAGTGATCAAGGAGCAGCGTACACGTGGATATGCTCAGATTGTGATAATTTCTATTGGACTGTTTTGAAGTTTCATAAGTCGACGACTACGGTAGGTCTATAGGGGTGTGATTGTTTGTTTGTTTGTTTTCGAAGTTCGGATTGTTCTCGAAGTATCTTATTTTGTATGTATAGTCTGGGAATTTTTTCTAAATCTGGAAAAAATGTATTTACATGTCAGGGAAAGTGCGAAAGTCTTCAGACTACTTTGACTACCACTCAGTTTTGAACATCTATAACTTTGTTGGGATAGAAGATAATAAAAAAGTTGTCAACTAGTGAATTGTAGCCCTTCTAATGAGAAACATCTCACTATTTATCAGTTCTTTGCTATCTCTTTTGCCAACAAAGTTATGACGGTTTGAAACCCAAGATTAAATATAACCTCCGGAATCACAAGGACCCTACAACCAATCCTTTAATCCTTCCAGATCACAAAAGCCTACATTGAACTTCGTTCCCTCTCCCCAACTCATAACACTCCTACCCTACTCAACTACTCAGTTTCGTCCACACTCGACCTTAATTTCCCGCAACTGATCCCTTCTCGAATGTTCACTATGATCAATCATTACAGTGGGATTGCAGTCACGCTGGATACTTCTACTAGCAGTTAGTCATCTTCTTGAAGTTCTCTCAAAAAATATTTATAGAGCCAATGGCCCAAAGATGGTTGAAACCTTATGACGGTCGAAAGGGCACAATATTTTCACCATCTGTCTGGGATCCAAAAACGTCGCCGTCATTCTCTTTTCAGTTTGGTAAGTGTCGTTATAAGAAGAAAAATTCTAGAATTGTTTTCAGAAGACGGCGATCAAAAATTCATGTTTGGTGTGAATGTGAGAGATGTTCGAATTGCGTCTGCCGGCGAGTCGTTGACCATTAAAACCGGGCCAACTGCAACCAATAATTTCTCTTATAAAGAGTTGTGAGTTTTCTTTTTCTATTTGAAGGGATCTTGGAATTAAATAGAAAAAATTTCAGTTTATCAGCGAGCACCGATTTCTGGACTCGTCGGGAGTCACGGGGGAATTTTATGCAAATCGCTTATGAAGGCTTAGATCGGAGGTCCATGGCGATTGTTAGTTTTGATATGAAGCAGATTAATTTTGGACCCAAAAACTTTTCCGTTTTTTTGTATTTGCTAATAATTTTAATAATTTATGATTATTTTTAAAAATAAATTTCGAGGTCACCGTCTAAAAACTAAAAATTGTTCATTATTGTACACGTACTTGAGAAATTAAAACTTCAAAGATACAATTTCATGTTAAAGATTAACCAAAAACATGATTTACATAGTGGTGTCATATCTCGGATATCCAACTGGACGAAGCCACATCGATGCTTGTCCCAACGTTCCTTCGGCCCATCGAAGATATCTTTCACTCTCGACTGGAATATTCGGGCAAGTGTATCTCACTCCGTTCAAGTTAGCAGCTCCACAGAGTTGATCCTCGACGTACCACCATCCCGTATTGAAATTGGTCTTTGAACAGGTGTAGTAAACTGGAAAATAATTCTTGGGTTACTGTAGAAATGTGTTAGACTTACTAGCTGCATCTTCAACTTTTTCTCTCAATTCTGGAGCAATTGTTGTCTCCGCTTCGATATCCCAAGTGGAGAACTTTGGTCCATTCTGGCTAAGATCCCATCTTGCCCACCCATCTTGATAATAATGCTCATCAGCTTCAGTTCCAGTACAAGCCTCTCGAATCACAACAGAATATTGAGTAGTGGAATTGAGAACATTGAATGTTGGATATGTACAGTCCGTGTTTAATGGTGGACGTCCGTTGCTTCCACATCTGAACAGGTTCAATCGGAGAGTGTGTGGTTGATAAGCGGTCAATTGATGAATGAATTCAAGTCCGATCCAGACAGATTGGGTGGCTGGTGTTCCAAAGCCGATGAGATAATCTTGGAAAGTCTTATTGGTATTCAAGTCTTTGGCATCAGAAGACATCAAAGTGAATCCTCCACCGCTGGTAGTCATGTCACAGAAGACATCCATTGAAGCGTACTTGGCACGATTTGGAAGGACGAATGGTGGATTGATAGAATAAACTCCAGTTTCCTTGATTCCCCAATAGACTGCCAAATCGGCACAGTGTCGACGTGGTTTGTAAGAGTTACAGTTTTGACCCAACCAAAAGTCATCACAAATACAATTGTATGATCCGGGAGTGTTAACACATTGTCCATGTCCACAGATTCCAGGAGTCTCCACACATTCATTAATATCCGTGCAGTTGTATCCGTCTCCACGGTATCCTTGATTACATTGACATTGCATGTCAATCGAATTCAACACGCACTTTGCATCATCAGAACATGGACGGAAGTCACTCCACATCGTTCCATTTTGACATTCATGATAGATTGTGCAATTCTGTGTCACCCATGGTTTACCTGGTCGATGGGCGTTACCATCGGAGTCAGAGCAACCGCATTGGTCGAGTCGGATACATTTAATGGAACCGGTGACAGTGTTATCGATGACGTATCCAGGATCACATTCACATCCATCAACACATCCTTGATCACAAATTTCTGGGAATGGTTCAGCGCAGGTGGATGGACAGGAGGAGGTGCAGACAGATGGATGAGCATTCAATGGGCAAGCCAGAGGACAGTTGACTTGGTTACGCCAGTCTTTGTTCATTTGTTGTTGTGGAAGATAAAGTTGACAGGTTTGGAAGAAATAGGAGAGTTCTGTGCATTTGTAACCTGGATTACGGCAAAGATCATAGATGCAATTGTAATAGAAATCCTCCAATGTATCATTTCCGAGTCCTTGACAAGCACCAAAAACACCGAGACCAAGTTCAGCTTGTTGAATTGGATAACAGGTTTGAGAAGCGGCTTGGACGTCCTGAAAACGAGGAAAGGATTAGAATCGAGAAGTCGGAGGAGAGTGGAGAGGGTTGAGCGGTACCGCGCAACTCTGTTCTAGAATAATACTAGTACTGACGCAATTCGTGTTGTTGTCGAGTAATTGACCGTTGATACAGTTCTCTTGGCCGGGACGGAGGACAAGGAATTTATCGGTGATCCATGTATCCTAAAAATCATAATTCACTCTGCTCATCTGAAGATATAAGTTACCTCAGTTTTCATAAAAACGGCATGATTATTGGCTTCTGGCTGACGACTAGACTTAATTTGAAGTACGGTTCCATTCTTATTCACAACATCATCCAACTTCTTTCCATCAATATTTCCAGCCAATCCACACAAAGTTGATGGCCCATTAAACTCCGGAATATCGGGAACTTGAACACAAAGTGAGTTGTAGGTGGTGAAGGTGACGACGATTCCTTGCTCATTCTCAATGGTGAAAGTGGATCCAGAATAACGGATACGAATGGTCCATGTCTTCTGATTTGGGTAGTACCATGGAGTGAGAACTTGGACTCCGTTGACTATCGCGGTTTTCGAGCGTCCATCCACGTGGATTGTGAGGTTGTGAAGATCGACTTCGACTTCGGATACTTGCGAGATACTGTAACCCAAGGTTTTTTTTTCAGTCTAAGAAATAAATAACTCACTGATATCCTTTTCCTGGCAACTCGTTCTTGGCTCTCACTGAAAACCATCCGTACGGGGCTGGAAGCATTGAGCATGGTTGAGAGAAGACGTATGGACAAGTTCCTTGGTAATCGAATCGAAGACCGTCGTAGGTGACGTAGTGAGGATCTCCACTCATACAAGCCTGCTGAACCTTCATATCACAATCTCTTCCGTTCTTTCTGGCGGTGTATCCTGGTTTACAGATGCAGTTCAGTTGGTGGTTTGCCACGTAGCAGTCGGCGTTCTTTCCGCAAGTATTGGCTTTGCAAGCAATCACATTTTGGCAGAATCTTCCCGAAGCGTTGTCAGGGCACACACAACTGAATATAGGAAATCTGTGGGACCATGATGTGAAATACTCACTAGAAATATTGCCATGGAAATCTGGAATCTGGAACACATTGTCCCGTGTTACAAAGTCCCGGTTGACTACAAATGTTACATTGTGGTGATACTGTAGCCACCGCCTCTCCAGTGCTAATCTAGAAACTTTTTTGGGGTAATCTTTGCGCTAAACTAATTCTCACCTCATTCAAGAAATAACGGACGGCGCTTTCGTCTTTAATCGGCTTGGAGAGTGGTGCCAAATACTCTTCGTGTTTGGCTTTTTGGTAGTGACTGATCATGGCGAGAAGCGTTTCTTTCGATTCGCATTCGAGTCCCGAGCATTGTTCACTGGAAACTTTTTGACTTTGAGTAGACGTAGTAGGATTACTGTAGTTATCAAGGAACTAGCTTACAGTAGGAAATAGAAGTTTACATTCATGTCACAGAAGTGGTTCACTAAAAACTGAAAACCACTTCAATAGCTTACGGTAGCTAGAAGGTTACTGTAGCATGATAGAGAATAAAGAAGTTTAATCTTGACCAACCTACTTTTAGAGACTACTACAGTACTTTACTACTCTGTATAGTCTACAGTAATCCAGTACCCCTTAAAACTCACGTATCATCCATATAATTGGGCACATCACAATCCGCTCCATAACATTTCAAATCGGACTCGGCTGCAGCGAGTGAACACAGAAAACTCACTGCTAAAAGTTTAAAGAGAGCCATGATGGTTCTCCTTCGAACTGCTCTAATCGCAATAAGTTGTCCCCTTATAAACTATCGTTATCAGTTTTCACTTCATGTTTCAGCCGTCGTCATCGAAATTTGATGGTTTAGTCGTTTCCACAATTATCAGCGCCCGCGACATTTCGATTTGATTCATATTATTATTTGAGAGGGCGATTATCAGAGTGTTAAGATCATTTTTGGAAGAAGGGAAGAAAGAATAGAGAGAGGAAAGAAATGATAATTCGGGTGCAAACTATCATCATCGTTTTCGTCGTCATTCTGGAAATGATTAATGAGTCAGTGACCTTCTTTTTCTGATAATTTATGTTAACCTTTTGACTTTGAAAGGTCGGTTGATGTTTGCCTTTTTCTGTGGGAATGTTCGTTTTTATTACAGAGTCATCAAAATGGTGTTACCCTTTTGATATCACAAAGGGCATGAAGACGCCCACGCGAGTGTAGCCTAACAGTTTTTGAACCCGGTGGAGCTTCAATGAAGAATCTGAAAACATTTTCAGCCGGAAATGTGAGGAAGTTCAAGGACCTAGAAAGTAATATTTTTTTGTAATTTTTGGATTACTGAAAATGACCGGAAAAATAGTAGGTAGCTCAAACAAATGTACGGAATTCCGCTTTCCATTAGACAACATTTCACCCAAAATTTGTGTTTTTTCTGTTAAAAACCTCTATAAGAATTGCACCCTTTGATGAAACTTTTTTAGAGCAGTTTATACCAAAAAATTTTGAGATTTTCCCTTATGAAAACAATTTCAAATAACTGTTTGTTTCGAAAATAGTATTGCTCTTTCTATTAGAAGGACATCCTCTATTAGAAGGGCACCCTGAAGAAACCTCTGTAAAATATAATTGCATGTCATTCTAATAAAGGTTTTACGGTAAACGCGTTCAAAGTTTGAACTTCAAACTAAAGTTTCAAAAAAAACACATTTAATTTTTAATTATATCGCCACGTGTATCCTAGTGGGAACCTTCAAAAGATCAGCCTTGGATTTTGCATTTTTATTAATTTTTAAAGCAAAATGTGGACTACTTTCCAAAAGAAGATGGATTCCGTTCAGGTAATTTCAAGTTTTGAAGCTTCTATAAGAAATTACAAGTAGCAATTTTATCCTTTTTCTTTTTTTGTCATTATCGATTTTTTGCATTCAACGACATTAATTATTATTTTTCTTCTATTCCATAGCACATTTCCAAAAAATTTTCAGTTTTTCCCGGTCTTAAAACGATAAAAACGCATCAATAAAAATCCACATGTCCATTTCCCCGAATTAATGCAAACGCGCTCTACCGACACCACACAGAAAAATGTATCTCAGCGAAAAAAAGTGTAAGAACGCGGGTGTGAGAGACCTTTTCGTCAAACGCTGGTCGACCCGTGTTCCTCGAAGACGCATTCGCAGCAAGAAGCGGCTAAACAAAGGGAGAACGTAAAAGCGGAGTATCGTTAAAAAGTAAAATGGAGCATCGTTTAAAAATATTTTATTTAGAAAATTAATCAAGAAGAAGAAGTTTTTTAATGAATTAATACTAAAAAAAACTTAAATTTCTACTTATGGGAAAGGTGCAAAGAAAACGAAAAAATCGAGCTTACGTACAGGAACTGCTCGGCAGGATCGGCAACGGATTTCTCGAAAATGGAAATGAAGAACACACGAACGAATTCTCCTTCCAAGCGAACGATGGTGAAACTGAAACGGAAAACTGGGATCCGACTGAATATGAGGTTCAAAGTGACGAGCACGCGGAATATTTACAAACGGAGGAACCACTTTTCGAAGATGAAAAAGGTGAAAAATTTTAACAAAGTTGTAAAACCAAAAACTATTCTTCAGATCCCCGCGATATAGAACGTATCGCCGCTCTTCTCCATGTTACTCAGCTCCTTTACCCGCTCAATTTGTCACCTCAGAAATTATGTATGGTTTTCGAATGTGCCAAGTACATTGTTCAATTCGGTTTGAATGTGAGTTTTCCACTATTCCCTTCTATGTTAATTGGTTGTTCAGAGTAAAGAAATATCCGACACTGCTGAGAGTCTCTACAACGAGTTTTGTGACCCGAAAACGAACACCTACTGTTCCCTATGCTATAATGAGTTAGTTGGAGGCGTGTGTGAGAAGAAAGAATGCATTTTATTCCGGTGAGTTGATTAATAGCAACTCCATTATCTATTGAAGTTCAGGAAAAAAACTGTAAGAGGGTCGTCTTCGGAGACTACTATAGTAACCAGTTATCAAATACGTCAACAGGTCACGAAAGTACTATCTCGACAATTACCCGAAGTATTGGAAACCCACCGATTTCATCACAATCTGAATGTAAATCGATATGATAATGGCATTTTGCTCATACCTATTTTCAGCAAAACCATCTGACATACACCGATCTTTCTTCGTTCCACATTTCGATGAAATACGGCGCGAATATTGAACGTTTCCAAGACTTCAATCAAAAGAGGCTCATTCTCCCGGTTTCAATTTCGCATGACGGTTTTAGGCCAACGAATCATTCGAAGTAAGAACTTTTCCACAACATGATTCTATCTGAAGTTAAAAACTCGTTGATTTTAACAGGTCGGAGTTGACGCCTCTTTATCTTCGAATAGAAGGTGTTAAGAAGCAAGTGAAGGAGGCCGCCGACTCAATTATTCTTTGCGCAATCATGTCTGGTCCAAAAGGAGTATGCAAAGGTAACGCAGGCCTTTTCGCTGCAAGGTGTAGTCTTTTGTTTGAAACAACATAGTAAATGATTGAATTTAGGCTCTGTAATGAACTGGAAGATATACGAAATGATAATATCCGACTTTCGATTGACGGTGAAGTGTGGAATGTTCAATTGCAAGTGACCATGACTATTCTAGATCTTAAAGTAAGTGGGTATATTACTGGAAAAACTGAAATTCGTTTATGGTAAGGCTTCCCACTGCTCGTCGGGGTGGCCGAATTGGCTCAACATTAGAGGATGCTCTTATTGCAAAATAAAAGGAAAGAAAGAGGGACGTGGAGCTGTATCTTTTTATTCTGAATCTCGTCAACAACCCCGGACACGGAACGAGCTTGTCGAGGATATGAGGAACACAAGTTTCATAAGTTAGTTGTGCATTTCAGTCTATTTTAATTTATTTTTTTCAGATAATCTTACAATCTTAGCCAGCCCATACGATAATTCGATCGATGAATTGCATGTTTGTTCAGAGGGGATATTCAAAAGAATTCTGACCGATATGTTGGGAATCACAAGTCACTCGCCCGCTCTAAAACTATCAAAGGCTCAAATTGCTGGGATCGATAAATGCGTGAGCAATCTCCGTTCCCACACGGACTACCGGAGCAATTTCGTGACGTTTTCAAAGCTTGGAAAGCTCAGCGGAACGCAAATCCGTCAGGTACGGTAGAGTTTTTATAACATTTCCTTAAAATTAATCAGCTTTCCCGCGTTGTCTTCGCTTTGGGGGCTCATGCGAACCTATACGGATCATTGGAAGTTCGTCTACTACTAGTTTCTCTTCTGCAATTATTTGACTTGTCGATGAGCATAAAGAATGCAGCAGATTTGCCAAAACTCAACTACATTGCGCACATGGTCAAATACTTTTTATACAAGAAGGATCCAATGGATTTTTCTCTGAAAACACACGTAGGAACATCTCTTTTCACAACCAATCATAATGTATGCTCTAATATTCAGATTTTCGTTGATCTTATTATAATATTAAGGCTAGTGAAGGTGAAATTCGACTGAACTCAACCGTGTCTGTCCGTTCGAACTATTTAATTGTTTGCGAAGAAACAGTTCGCCAGCTCAAAACCATGATTCCTGCGCATCGGTGTCCTGACAAATTTTGGTATGCTTTCTGGGTTCACTAAAAAAGAAAAACAGATTATTTGTTTAAGGAAGAGAGTTATCATGGCGGACGGGCAAGTTTTGTCCTCAAAACAATGGCGCAGAAAAAATTCCATAGAAGAGTTGTCAGTGTCAATGTCTTCCCCCTCTGGATTTGTTTATGGATATCCGCTGGCCTTTTTCGAGGAAAATTCGGAAATGTTTGTTTTGATGAAAAAGTTCACGGTTCAAGATCCAACGGTGGAACTATTGAGTGAAGCTTCCCGACATGTTTTTCAAAAAGATTTAGTCGATGGATTCGCACATTTGACTACAACGACGTCATGTTTGTTAATTGTAGGTGAATCAAATTTTTTTATCTGCCCCGTTTCGAAGTTTGAAAACAGATTTATTGTCCTTGAATTCAGAAACAAAAAGTATTTACTACAAGCTCATAATTGATTTAATGAAATATTTTTTTATTATAAATAACTTGTTTTGATTACCGTTTGTCTCATGCATTACTATTGCCTTATGTATCTTTTATTTTTAATAATTTTCTTTTTGGTCGATAATGTTTCCAGACTTCCCGTAATGTATCAAGAATACGAAGAGTATGGAGAAGATCAACTGCACACATCTGGGCCGATTGTCCCAAATAAAACTGGATTTCTAAGACAACGAGTGGTGGGAGCCGGAGTGGCAAACTCGTCTGGATTTGAATCTGCCAGAAACAATAGGTGTTATATACCAGTTGATCAATCGCAAATTCTTCCCCAACGTTACGAACCATGTATGTTGTCCGACGAAAGCTATTCTACCTACATTTTTAGATCAACGTCCAGTCTTGACTACTCCACGAGCTGCTTCTCGACCACCTGCTCCCGTCATTTCAGCTCCACAACCCCGTCCAGTTGAAAACGAGCTCGAGAAAGCATTCTCTATGGAGATTGACGTGAATCGTCCCCTGTTGTGTGAGACATTTTTAAAGTTTTTTAATGGAGTTATTCATGTCATGAAGAAAATGTTTTTCAAACATTTTTGCCTTATTCATGACTGTAGAAAAATGTAAAAAAAAAAATACACGCGCATTTTCCATTCTTTCCCCATTTTTGTATTTTCAAACATTTTTCTACAGCCATAAATAAGGTCAACTATGCTTTAAAACATTTCCATCATGAAATAAATAACTCCATTACAGCAATCAAAAATTTTAAGCGAACCTCATGACCGCTATCCAAAAGCACAGAACACAAGAGTTCCAAATAGATATTAACAAAGCTGGTGTCGTTTTGAGTAAGTATCACAGAGAAGGCGTGTTGGATCGAATGTCTTTGCATGTAAGTTTTACTTATTTAAAAAATAAAATAAGAAAACGTGTGCTCAGGTTGCGGAGGAGGCGTTAGGTCGAGGG
Source organism: Caenorhabditis wallacei (assembly GCA_963932035.1). NCBI lineage: Eukaryota > Metazoa > Nematoda > Chromadorea > Rhabditida > Rhabditidae > Caenorhabditis > Caenorhabditis wallacei. The sequence goes on along the minus strand of OZ009932.1, from coordinate 11,567,123 downwards.
TCTCTCAGAGTAACGGTGGCAAGCGATTTGGGAGTTGTATCGCGATCTGCTTATCAATTCGGAAATAATTTGATGGTAAATTATCAATCTGAAGCCTTAAAATGTAGAAATACCGGTTTTGCAGTTGAACATCCTCGCCAAGAAAATGTCGTCCACCGAGCCTCCATCAAGTAAATCATCCGAGTTCCATTTCCGACACCAGTTCCAATTCGTCACTATGCAGTTTAACGGAAGCTACCCATTCAAGGCAGGTCAAAAGTCTATCTAGAGAATTCAACAGTTTCTTTCCAGACAAGTGCGATCGTCACAACAAGGAACTGTATGAAATCTGTTGATGATCCTCAACGATCGATGTCACGTGTTATTCGTGTGGTACTGCTACAGGTAATCTGAATCTCGATTTGATGCTACCCTTTAAGCATAAAATCCCTGCTGTTATCTGTGAAAGCTCATGATTTGCAGATTCTAGACGATCCACGTGGACATCAGAATTTCGCACTGAGACAGGAAGAAGCTTCAAATTCTAAAACTCCATTGGTTGATCTTCCCGACGAAGTGTTCTTGTTCTTGGAACGTTAGTTTCAGTTACACTTAATGCTTCCCATTTTTTTCATTCAGGTTTTTGTTTTGAGACCTACGGTCTCTTTCCACGGCTTCGCCACCCTGGATACTCTTACCAAGATTTGCGGAGAGAAAGTTTGAGGTAACCACAGCAACTGCCTAAATTCTGATTGTATCAACTTACAGTCTCGCTGCCATTCTTGGCCGTACCGAAGAAGAAGGCGAGTCAAAGTTCAACTTGTTGCTGAAAGACGCCGACGCTTTTGCACAAGTTGTTTTCTTGAAAGTTCAACGCACACTGTACGTTTTATCATTCCACTTTGATGTTTCAATTATTTGTTTCCAGCAATGACCTGAGAAAAAAAATCGCTCAACATCCTCGACGTGACGACAATGGCCACTTCAATGGAAAGTTCGTGGCTGATCCAGCAGTTGAAGCGATCCACACCGCCGGGTCAGCAGCCGGATCGACAGATCGATCCGAAGAATACCGAAACTCGGAAAGCCCCGATCAACAAAATGAAGTGGAGTGTTGAGTTCGCAGTGTTTTACTCCATCTTATAGTTTTTTTCAAATCTTCAAATTAATTTTTACTTTTTAATATTCTCCTCATTTTTTAAAAATCTTTTTCTAACATATTTCTAGTTGCTGTTGATCTCCTGTCCCTGTTACCGTTCTCTTCTGATCTCCTGTTTTTTTTTATCTCTCTACGGTTTTTGTTTTCTTTTATTACAGTAAATGATTTTTTTAATTGATACTTTGTTAACGCTGTGTTCATTTAAAAAGGTGGAACCGGAAAGAAGAAGCAGGAGGGCTAAACAACGCGCACTACGACGCTCCGTTAAAATTTCGACGAACACGGGTGGTCGGCGCGAAGCAACCAGGGGTCACGACACGTCGAACCGCTTATGCACGGCGTTGCTTACTCGCATTCACCCGCGTTCCTACACTTTTTTTCGCTGAGATATTTTTTCTCTCTTGTTTTCCCTTTATCGTGACATCATCTTGCCACTAGCCATTCTGCTTCTTTGTTTTAAAGAAGAAAAAGTTTTTTTTCCAAAAGAACAAAAAAAAATTTCAATCATTGAATCCAATTATCGATTTTTGCAGGAAATGGAGGGGATAAGTTTCCTGTTAATACTCTCGTCGGCAATGTTTTTTGGAAGTTATATTGCCGGATCAATACCACTCATGTTTAGTTTATCAGAAGTAAGGTTTTTGAAGTTTTTAGAAAATTTAATTAAAGTTTTTTTGCAGTCTCGAATCCGATTAGTGAGTATATTCGGCGCCGGTCTGCTCGTCGGCACCGCTCTCTCCGTTATAATTCCAGAAGGTGTTGAAGCGTTGTATGGGGCTCAATGTGGTAAGTATTATATTTAAAATATAAAGAAAACTGATTTAAACCATAAACTAGCCATTCAGCAGTCAACCAACACCATCACTCCCACGAAAATCTGGTCGTCTCGCAGGTCGGAGCGATTGTGAATCCGGCAGAGGCGAAGCAAATTCTAGAAAATGCAAAAGAAAAAGAGGATAATCTTCCGAGGATTATTCCGAAGAATGCAGTTCTAAATGAAGCGTAAGTTTTTTGAAGAAGCTGTTCAAAATGAAATAAAATAAATTCCAGAATAGGAAGAGTAGTCCGATCTCCAGATGAGGAATTGAATCGAACGAAACGAGATGTTTTAATAGAAACTCATTCGACTAATGAAGAAATCGAGGGGAAGGAGCATGAAGAACATTCTCACGGACATGGAAATGTTCATTCACAAATCGGATATTCATTGGTTCTCGGCTTCGTTTTGATGCTTCTTGTGGATCAAATTGGAAGTGCGACTGTCGCGAGAAGTGAGTTTTTCATTTTTTTTTTTTTGCAAATTTCTGATTTTTTTTTCAGATGATAGATCCGGAAGAAGTCGAATCGGGATATCAGCTACCATTGGGCTAGTAGTACACGCTGCTGGTGAGTTTTTTTTCTCAATTTCAATTAATTTTCAGTAGAAAATTTATTAAAATTTGGTCAAAAATTACTATAAAATCCCCCTTTTCCAGCCGATGGCGTAGCTCTTGGAAGCGCTTCAGTCATCAATAAATCCGACGTTCAACTCATCGTCTTCGTCGCAATTATGCTTCACAAAGCGCCCGCCGCATTCGGACTTGTCTCATTCCTTCTGATGGAATCTATTGATCGAAGAGCCATTCGCAAACATCTCATTGTGTTTTCAGCTGCCGCTCCGTTGGCTGCCATCGTCACGTTTATCATTATTATGCATGTAAGTTGAAAAAAGAATTTAAAAAAAAACAAAAAATGACTTCAGATGGGTGAATCAATGAGGTCAGAATCGTCGACAGGTGTGTTGATGCTCTTCTCGGCTGGCACATTCCTCTACGTGGCGACAGTGCACGTGCTTCCAGAACTTGTGAGTTTTTGATTTTTGTTTTAATGTGCAATATAGTGTAGTTAGCGAAAAAGTGGAATTCGGAAATCGGATTAGGGAGGAGGTTGCCCGGAAGAATCAGGTCAAAGAATAAGACAGAAATTTTTTGAAAAAAAAATTATACAATTTTTTGCAAAAAAAAGTGAGAAAGCTCGGGTTTTGAAAAACTAAAATTCCAGGCTAACAACAAGCAAACTGAATACTCCCTGGTTGTCGATGCCACGTCACCGTCCTCCATCGGACATTCTCATTCTTCTGGACCAAGCTACACTCTCAAAGAGCTCTTATTAATAATTGGTGGAGCCGTCGTCCCTGCGATTCTCGCTTCTGGACATTCTCATTAAAAGTTAAAATATCTGTAAATGTATGTAAGCTTTATCATCCGAGTTTTCTTCTACATCATCACCATGTTTTCTCCCAGTTTTATCCTTTTTTGATTCCAAGTTTAGCGATTTTTTGTCTTGTCTCTTTCCTTTCTCTGCTTATGGGTATTTGGCTACTTTTTCCTTTCCTTTCCTTGTACATATACAAATGGTTTTATTTATATAGAATTCTAGCATTTATTCATCATTCCATTAAAATTCATTAAAATTTATTATCGAAAAACAGTCAAACAAAAGTGATATGAGCAAGGGGTACCATTCGAGTTTTTTTCAGAGTCAAGTATAGAAAAAGATCTAGTTTTTTTATAGAAGATCAGGCGACTTTAGCGATTCCAATTGTTCCACAAGCCAGCGGTTTCTCCCCGAAATGCGTTCGAAGACTCCATTCGGCGGTGGAGAATCTGAAATTAATTACATGTAATCGCGCTCTACCGCAATGAGAAATTTCGCTGCTTACGTTGACTGAGTATTGAACGTAAAACTGAAGCCGTGAGTTTGATACTCATTCAACGGATTCAGATTTGCATTTGGCTCGAGGACTAAAAAATTACACTGGAAAAAGTTCTTCCACGGTCATGGACTAACTTTTTCCAGTGTAATTTTTTTAGTCCCCGCCCAATTATTAATGGCTCTTTTTATTCCGCTAAAAGTGATCTGCTTCTTTAAACTTACGAATAGATAACCAAGGCTCTGCCAACGACATCCGCCACTGGCCAATCCACAATCCGATCGAATTTCCCTGTCTCCGTGATATCTCCTAAAGAAGGGCTCAGAGACTTTGAAAATGGAGCCCCGACTCGAGAACATCCTTCAGATGAATCTCCGAATTGATGAAGGACTACTGCGTGACGACCCAGCGGAAGGGTGTATACTTCACCGTGGATTCGGAGAGCAGTACTTGTTAGCTGAAAAAATGTGAAACGACCGATATGGGTTCCTTCTCGAGTCATTAGAATCGCCACTGCTATCTGAAAATTATAATATTCTAAATTCAATTCATGAAAAAATTTACCACATCATCCATAAACGGGTCAGTAATTTCTCGAATCGTTGCAAACCGAACTGGCTCATCCATACTCGCTGCCACGGGAGATATTCTCACTCGATTTGTAGTCGTTGATCCGGGGAAACTTGAGCAAGATTCTCTTGGAACACACGGAGCAGTCACATCATTCCTAGCTCTGACAAATCCCGGAGCACAATGACAACCGGCACTGCAAGTACCAGAGCACACAGGGATTGAAGGTTGGCCACAGTACTCAGGACACAAGGTACCACATGAAGACCATACGGCGTGCTTATCTGGGCACACGCATCGTTGAGGATTGACTCCAAGAGAGACTATCATGGGGCGACAACATCTTTGCTCGACGGGACAGTCCATGTCAGTGTTGCATCCACGACCACCGACATCGAATGTGGTAGAAGGGCATTCGGATTGGGATACTGTAGGTTTGACAGCAAGGAGGTCAGAGTCGGATGAGTGACCCTCTTGGATTTGTGCAATGATAGTGGTGACCGGGGGTTCTGGAATTAACTTTTTGGTACACGACTAACCGATAGCTCCGGGTTACTGTAACTAGGAAGACTGTCTAGATGTAATACTTAGGACCCTTACTCCTGTTTCTACCCCATTACCTGTTGTAGTCGTTGTAGTTGGCTCTTCCGTTGTCTCCTCCTCTGCTGGACATTCCTCAATCTTAACACATTTCGATGTGTGCCAAGTGGCAGAATTTTCAAAAACTAGTCCATTTTTACAGAAACACCCTGTCTGACATGGAGCACAGTTCTTTGGATGCCGATTGTCACAACCCATTGGACACGAGCTACCACAAGTCATAAACTCCTTTGTTGGATCCTCGCATCCTCGATCACATTCCGCGGGGAGAACACATCTAGAAGTTGGGTCATTTGGATGAAGGAGGACATAAGGTTGACGGCAAACGCATCCAGCGAAGCATTGTCCAGAGCCACATCGTCCAAGGGGATTGGCACAGGATCTGGAGCAGTGTAGAGCTCCGCATTGACTCCATTCTTTGCGGGGGTCTGGACAGGATTGGGTGGCTGGAAGATTAGCAGTAGACGGAGGAATATTCTTCCTTGGACAAAGCTGAGGAAGAATACAAGTTGAATTGGGATCCTTTGAATCCGCGAGGACATACGGTAGCCGACAGAAGCATCCAGGTTCACAGGAAAGAGCGCAGTCAAGGGAAGCTGCTTGAGAAAGAGGTCGGTCACAGGAAGCGGGACATTTACTCCCGCAACTTTGATAATTTTTCAGAGGATGCTCACAATGTTGCTCAGGGATCAAGGTAGGAAGTTTTTGTTGGGGAGTAGTGAATTCTCTTTGGGGAGTTGAAGCAGTCGGGAGGGTCTGAGGCCTTGGAGTAGTTCTTGGTGTAGTAGGATACTGTATGTTGGTATTTCCAAAACTCCCAACCATTTGAGGGTTCCTCTGAACGAATTGTTCAACTATTTCAGGAGCTGGAGTAGGGATTTCAGGGCATTCTGAAGGGAGGATACATCTTGAATGAAGTGGATCATCGGCGTTCTCCAGAATAAAAGGAATCTTGCAGAAGCATCCGGTGACACATCTCTCATTACATCTTGGTTGATTTCGACTAGCACAACTAATCGGGCACGCACTTCCACACGTTTGATATTGACGTCGTTCATCTGCACATCGGATGGTTAGATCGTAAGCCTGGCACAGTGCCCGTGGCACGCAAGCTGATCTGGGGGAGCTGTCGCGGCGAATGTAGCCTAGAACTGAAACGTTATATCTGTTAATCTAAGATTTTTACCTGGTAGACAAATGCATCCGGGTTGACATCCGGGAGCGGGACACGCCGGTGTCGATGGGTCTTGACACGATGGTTGACAAGAGGAAAAGCAAGCGGAATATTGCTCATTTGCTCCGCAAACCGTGGATATTGTTGGGTTAACTAGAAAATAAGCTTGGCTATATATTTTTTTTAAAGAAAATAAAACTGACTCTCATTCGAAATAGGATCAGACATTAGTTTGGTTAGAGCGGGTAAGCAAGCATGGTAGTTAGGATTAGTAATAGAACCGGGACAACATTTTGATCCGTGTTCACATTCAGAATCACAAATACAACGGGTTAGAGTGGTGATTGAGGTGTTTAATGGGAGGGGACATTCTCCAGGGGATGTGGTTTTGCATGTCTGGAAATTTAAGAATTTTTAGATGACTAATGACATTTGGATATACCTCTTCTCTCATCTTTTGTTCCTTCAATAGAGCGGCAGCTTTCAAAGCCAGATTCTCTTGTTTCCTCCTTACTGTTTCACATCCTTTTTCATCTTTACTCTCTTTTCCAGTTAATCTTCGTCCATATCGAGTGACACACCAACAGACATCAGTTCCAGCTAGGCATTGTCTAGAAGGACATAATTTGAACAAAAATAATTTGGGCCGAACCGGGAGTCGAACCCGGGACCTCTCGCACCCGAAGCGAGAATCATACCCCTAGACCATCCGGCCGCCGCTTTTCCACTTTTCCCTTATCTTACCTTCGCCGCCACGCCAAACCGCTTTCCTCGCATAGTGGAATGGCTTGTCCAACGATTTCCAACGTTCTCAATTCATCGAGAAGCGCCCGTCGTCGCATTGCACATGCTACAAAAATATATGGGGGTAATTCTAATTCAATTGACCATATTGCGTAATTGCTCTCCTCGAATAACATGAGTCGAATACTAATTAGATATGGAGAGCTTGTATGTCATTCTTATTATTTTTTGAAGACCACTTGAGCTAACATGGAGAGTGTTCCATATCGAGATAAACGTAAGTTTCTTTAACTAACACTCATAACAAATTATTTTAGAAAAACCATCAAAATCACAAGCCCAACAAAGACGTCAAATGGAAAACTATGAATTTTCTCAACTGGCGAAAGAACTTCCATTGGCCAGAGCTATTTCTGGACAACATATTGATAAGACTACTATGGTTCGGCTAGCGACGGCTTACATTAAGCTTAATAATATTTTTGGGCAATCAAGAAACTACAATCCTACTGAATATTACTACGGTAGTGATTCGGATTGGACAAGTAATCATTTGGATGTAAGAATTGAAATTCAAAATGAAAAAAAATCTAGGAAAATATTTTTAGCTACTCGACGGTTTTTTCGTGATATTGGATCGTCTCGGAGATATTTTATATATCAGTGAGACAATAAGTATTTATTTGGGGTTGTCGCAAGTGGAGATGACTGGAAATCCGATGGTGGATTATATTCATGAACAGGACATCAATTGTTTTAATTCGGTAAGGTTTTATCTTACTCAAAGTTTGAATGGCCGTAACTTTTTTGGGAGAAGAGATATGAAAAATTGTTAACTAAGAACATATTAAGCTCAACAAAAGCAACATTTTTTGAGTTGACAGCTTTTTGATATCTCTTTTGCCAACCTAGTTATAACGGGTCAAAGTTAAACGCGCGCCCCCTGTTAGAGGAAACACGCCGGCCGGAATATCTCCGTTCCTAGAAAAGATACAAAAAAGTTGTCAACTAAAAAAATGTTTAGCTTACTAAGATCAAAATTTTACTAGTTGACAACTTTTCGATATCTTTACTTTCAACAAAGATACACCTCTTTTTACAGGCCCTCGGCTACTGCGACCGCTACTGGCCACAAATGTGCAATGTTCGAGTGAAGTCTAGCCTTACAAAACGAGCTAACAAGGACGCTGTTCGTGCCTCCCCTGGATTTAAAGTTCTCCGACTTGAAATCACAATGGGACCTAACCCAAGTACCCGAATGATTGCTTGTTATCCAATGCCGACTCCAGTTCTATCTACCGTAACCATCTCATCTAACTCATTTGTTATCATCACTTCCATTGATCTACGTATTACTTATGCAGATGAAAAAGCTCATCAACTACTCCAAAATACCTATTTCCCCGATTCAACAATCAAAGGAATGTCTTTATATTCGTTGGTTGATGTCACTGATTCCGAGGTGATTTCTAAAATGCATTTCGATATTTTTAACTTGGGAGCTTATAAAACTCCATACTATCGAATGATTCTTAATCAAACAAGTAACACTTTTTACGTTGAATCAAACATATTCCGTCATACATCGGTTTCTTCGAAACAATTTAATGACTCGATCACATTTGTTTCTTCAATTCTTTAAACTGACCTCCAACTTTTTTTAATGGCTATTCCCCTTTTTTATTGTCCAAAAAAATAAAAAACCTTGAAAATCACTCACTTTTACAACATTTTCCCTCAACACAAAGTTCTTCTTGATGCGTACAATCCTCGTCTCGAGAGCATCTTCTCGACCATCTCGAGTCATCGGGACAAGGCTCATCGGCCGGCGGGTCCGATGTGAAGTTAACGGTGGTTTTAGTTTTTGGTTTAGGGCTAGTTGCTAAGAACATGCGTGGAGTTAGTATGGTTGGAGAGAAAAAGAATATACTTACGTTCTCTTTGCAATGAAAATGTTGGGAGGACGTTGGGACAACAGAATCCATTATCACAGATTTCACCTATAAAGCAGTCGTCTTGCATACGACATCTGTAATAGGAGTATCGAGTGTCGGCACAATGTCGGCACGATCCTTCGGCTTCGCATAATCCTAAACTCAAAAATTCAGAATAAGAGAATCAGGATTACTTAACTTACTCAATTGACCATCCACATTCAAAGTAAATACAGAAAAAAGTAGAAAAATATGAAGCATATCCTCTTTGGCTCAATCTCACTTTCTCTTAGATTATTCCTGTCGTGGGGGTTGACCTAAATAAATGAAAGTGTGTGCGTGGGCGGGGGTGGGCTCAGGTAGGTTCCGAAGAGAACAATTATGAATCTCTGCGTATCCTATTAAGCCCCCCAATAAATCAGGGGGTTGTTCGACAAATTAGTGTTCGCGGGGGCTCGATTATTGGGGCGGCAGGTGCGTGGAGCGTTTTGACAGACGGTTGGTTTTAGGTCCAAAGTGGGTTATGATGATGAAATTGATGGCAGGAAGGGGAATGAGTTAGAGCTAGATTCAAGGGGGGTCAACTTAAATTTAAGGGGGAGGGGCTAAGGTTAGCAGTGTCTTAGCTTAGCGGTTCCTAAATTACCAAAAAATTTAGATAAAAATTAGCTAGTGCTAATGAAGATTTTTAGTCAAACACTAGGAGGCACTAGTCAAAAACCAATGATCTAGAAATTTCTTTTCAACAAAAAAAAACAAACTTTCCCAAACAAACACACTTAAAATCGAAACATTGTTGTCAATCACCTGCCATTCCACCTCCTCCCCTCCTCCCCATTACCTTTTCTTCCTCAACAATTTCCCGCCCATCAACAGTCCCGACCTTGTCGGACTATACCGGCACGCATGTCTCATTTTTCGCCCCCATTCAGACCGTCTCCACCCTAAGCTTCATAATCCGACCTTGAGAGGGGGGTCAACTAGAGGCACCTATTACCCTGCTACCTACTAATACAACTACGGCCATTAACACAACAATTGGAAGTGTGTGCGGTACTGGGATGATGATGATGGACAACTTTTCTGAAAAAAATTATTTAGAACCTCTAATAAAAGGGCAACCAAAATAAAATTATTTTTGGTTCACGTTTCAATAAACTGGTTTCAAAAAACCTTAACCCAAAACGTGACGCTCTGATTTAAATTGTTTATCTCAAAATCAGTTTTCCAATCAGTTTGGTACTTGTTTTCGGATAAATTAACGATTTAGAACAATGCCGAGCTCTATAAATCTTTTGATGACTCCTAAACCATCGTCAAAACGACCAAGAGTTGAAGCAAAGTCGCTGTGAGTTTTTGGAGCTTTGGGACCATGCTGGGGAGCGGATGGTGCTGTTTGTGGTTTCTGGGGTGGTTGAGAAAATTCAAAAAGGAATCTGCGGGAGCCGCGCGGCACGGTGCCGACCATAAATTAGCGATTCCTCCAGTTGAGTGATCCAATTGACAATTCCTCCTTTTTCAGCATCATCAAAGAAAAGAAGCCAGGCACCCCTGAAACCCAAATCGTCGAAGTCCAAGGAAAACAAGTTCCGAAAAAAGAAAAAAAGAAAATTGCAAATTCAGTTCGAAGAAAAAATGACACGCAGAGAAGATCATCAAGAAGAAAGAAGTCCGGTTCGGCAGACAATCATATCGAGACACCGACTCACAGCGCAAGAAATAAAAAAGTGTCCACTCCAACGCCTTCGGATGATAAAGTTGGAGAGAAGAACGCGTCAAAAATTGATACGAAAAGTTTGATTTTGACAGCGAAAACTCCGAATCCGAAGAAGTTGAATTTCGAAGTGGCACAGAAATATTTTAAGCAAATGGCAGAGACTCAAAAAGTTCGGCCACGAACCATTGAGGATGATGTTGTTAGTTTTCTTTTTTCAATTTAAATTTGAATATTACATTTTAATTTCAGAATCAAGATACGATGCCAGAAGCTAGTCAAATATCGGGATTCTCAAAGAAAACCAAAAAGAGTCACAATCGGAAAAAAGCTCCATTAGATCGCAATTTCTTCAAAGAGAACGGTGAACCGGTTTGGGTGGTAGCAGATCTGAAACCAAGTGAAATGAAAATGAATGAGAATGGAGTTCTGATCAAAAATCCAGAATTGATGGATGCTCTTGAGGAGGATGGATTGGAGTTGGAAGATGGAAAAGGATGGATTCAAAAGATTTCTTCTTATCTAGCCGGGGAATTCAATGCGGGGATCATTGATATGAAAGAGGCGACGCAGGATATCAATCCATTTGGTCCGATGGATATGCTTGATGAGAAGGCAAAGTATTTTGGGAAGGATACGGTCATCTATAATACGTGTGATACGTGTTTGCATTTGTGTCATAGTAAGTCCAGGGTCCTACAGGATCGGCACGAAACGGCATGGTGTGGCACTGATCGGCACTGTGCCAAAGGGTGCCAAAGCAATAAAATATTTAAAATTGAACTTTCCAGATGCCATCGAACGTTTCTCTGAGCAAGACGACTCTCTCCCTCGTAGACCACCACCTCCAAAAAGAATTGGGTCGAAAGAAGAAGAAGAGAGAACTTGTTTGGTGACGAGTATCCGATTCAATGATAGTGATGGTACTGTAGTTTGTTATGAGGTTGGTAATAAGCTGGCGCCAAGGTTTAAGATTTTTTTTAAATTTTAGCGTCCAAATCCAATCGCGTCGATCCAGAAGTATAAGCGGAAGTTGAAGAAGAAGAAGCGGAATAATTCGAAGCTGGAGAAGAAGGAGAAGGAAGAGAAGAAGGAGAAGGAGGAGAAGAAGGAGGAGAAAAAAGAGGAGAAGAAGGAGAAGGAAAAGAAGAAAGAGGAAGAAAAGGAGAAAGAGGAACCGAAGAAGGAGGAGAAAAAAGAAGAGAAAAAAGACGAGAAAAAAGAAGAGAAAAAGAAGAGAAAAAAGAAGAGAAAGAAGAGGAGAAAAAAGAGGAGAAGAAGGAAAAAGAAGAGCCTAAAAAGGAGGAAAAAGAGGAACCGAAAAAGGATGAATCTAAGAAAGAAGAAGTCAAGAATGAGGAATTGAAAAAGGATAAATCCAAGAAAGAAGACAAGAAAAAAGAAGAGAAAAGTTAAATTTCCTGTTTCCGAATGAATTATTTGTGTTGGCTTTTTTTTAGTTTCAAAAATATTTATCCGAAAGTTTTTTATCATAAAAAATGGTAATTTGGGTCAGTAGCTAAGCCATTTTGGATCTGAGCCTTTGTCATTTTCACCTAATCCTGATACATTTTACATTTTAGTTTAAGCAATCTTCACCGGAGCCGAAGCAACTTTAGATTTTAGCCTTAAATAAAATTTAGCTGTCCTAACAGGAGTCATTGTTCATTCTAGTTTTAGAAGTTCTCACAAACAAAACATAGCTCTTATTCATACTTTTGAAAATGTCCTTCTATTGAAAATATTAACAAGGAATAATTTTTTAAAAATTCATATAAAAACCCGTAATCATTAGAAAAAATGTGAAAGCATTTGGGGTCAATATCTCATGTCTCTTGAGATCGTTGTCTTCGTTTCGTCATTGCTTGAATATCACAAATGATTTTCGAATAGGCAGACAGCGCGACAGTCGTAGCGGAACACTCAAAGTCTTCTCCATCGTCTACTGAATTCTGAGTAGTGGTGATGGTGGTTTCTCCGGTTACTGTAGTAGGAGCTGGTGATGACGTCACGTAGGTATCCCCTCCGATTGTTGAAACTCGAATGGGCGGCCCGATTGTCGCTTCGGTTTCAGGGGAAGAGTCGGGGGATACTGTATATATTGGATCTGGTGATGTGGCAGAGGATGATGTGGATTCTGATGTAACTGGTTCAAGCGTTCCATCTGAAGATACAGTATACACAGTTTCAGTTGTCGTGGATCCAGTGAAGAGGGTCGTTGGATCAGTTGGAAGGATGCGGGTGACTTCTGAAGTGGCTTCTGAAGTAGCTTCTGAAGTAGCTTCTGAAGTAGCTTCCGAAGTAGCTTCCGAAGTAGCTTCCGAAGTAGCTTCCGAGGTAGCTTCCGAAGTAGCTTCTGAAGAAGTAGTTAGCGGTGGCAGTGTTACATCAGGTGACGTCATCGTTGTCCCATCTGGGTATTCTGGGGTGCTTGGAGAGGTAATCGGTTCCATGGTAAATCCATTGGGAGTTGGGAAAATTGAAGTTTCAGATAAGGACGTGGAAGAGAATTCTGAAGAAGTTGAAGAAGTAACATAAGAAGTAGAAGGCATCGTTGTGGAGGTAATCGGCTCCAATGTACTCTCCGAGGTTATATATTCTGGAGATGTTCCCTCGGATTCTGAAGTCGTCATCGATGGAGTCGTCACATCTTTTGATGAAGTAGAAGTCATTATTGGCTCCGTAGTCGTAATTGTTTCCAACGTTGAATCCACAAAAGTGATCGTGGTCCCAGGGGAAGATGACGTCAGATCATCAATAGGGGAGGTAGTAGTTTCTGTAGACGGCCCTGTGGATGATTCTGTAGTCACGTATGATGTCGTGGCTTCAGATGACGTCATTTCAGAAGACGTTGTTCCTTGAGAAGTAGAGGACAAAGAACTTTCCGACGTTTGCCACGTGGAAGTGGTGCCATCAGTTTCTATGGTTGGAGCCAAGGTGGAAGGAGAGAAGTCTATCAGTGTTGTGGAAAAAGTTGATGGTGTTGGTTCTGAAATTCACAATTCAGTCTACCCCGATTAAAGAAAGAGTAACTTACGTGTCGTCGTAAAAACAAAAGTTCTTGGAGTTAGAATCGTCGGAGCCGGAATATAATCCCCGAAATGAAGCATCGGCGTCAGATTAACCGTACTAAACAGCACACAATTCCTTCGTTGCCCACCATTATTAATAGCGACTGGGACCCGGGTGATTCTTCCCTGTGGATCTCGAGCCTCTAAGACTACACAATACTCTTGCTCATTGCTCAGTGGCTCATCTGAATCGTAGAAGATTCGTCCGGTTTCTGAATCAACCGAAAACGTTTTCTTGTTATCCGGGGAGTACAAAAAGTAGATGAGATCTTCGGAAGAACTCGCTTCAATTTGACCAATTTCAGTTTCGGGTTCCAGGTGGTTCTGTGGGATTTCGATTCTGTATTGGAGTTGTTCGAAAGATGGATTCTCATCTTCCGAGGTAGAAGCATTTGGATCAACGAATTGAAGTTCATAGAACATTTGTTGAGAAGCCGTTAATGATCCGGGGTCAATCCAATTCAGCATTTGGTTTCCCTAAAATAAATAAATCTCTAATAAATGGTCACCGGCTAAACCTACATTTTCATCAGAAGTCCATTGAACAGCCTGAAGTTCTCTTGGTCTAGTGCCACCTCGATCGACAATTGTTTCCAATTTATACATTTCATCGACGTCTGGAACCGGCATTCGAGCCCATAGCGCGCCACCGAAGCTTGTTGATTCTCTGGAAGGGTTCAAGGTTTTAAGAGGTTTCAACTCTAAGCTCAGACACCCTGAACCACCAAAAACCGTTGTTTTAGCACTTACGGATTTCTAAACGCAGCTACAAAAGTTCGTTTCCCCGGCTCCGATGCATTGATTTTTTGGATCTAAAATCACAATTTTTTGAATTTATTTCACACAAAAAATATGACATACCGATAAAAACTCAAGCTTAATCACATTAACCATTTGAGCAGCCGACGGTCGAAAATAAAATAGTGGAACTGATTGATTGGGAGTTGCCAAAAGCATTCCGAAATCCGAAATTCCAGCGGCACGAATAGCATAAGTCTCTGTTGTCTCAAGTGGTAATAGCTTCTCATTTTCTAGGCATGTTAGATTCATGGAGGAGATTGGGATAATGGAATCGTCGGAATCCTTCATTGTTATTCTCACAACTTGTGTTGATCCACTTGGAATTGTTGAGAATTTAGGGGTTAAGGTTTTATGAGATGGTTTTCCATTGATGAATACTGATTCGAGTTTTGGATTAGATCCGGATCCAGGGTACTTCATCTCATTCATTATTATCTCCACTTCTTTTAATGGGGTGTATCCATGATTAATAATTGCGCTGATGATCGAGAAATCTGTTTCTTCTTTCGGTGATAAGCTATCTTTTATGATGTTGATAGCTCGAATCGTTTTCTTTGGAATCACCGAGACTTCCGATGCAAATAGTTTTTGTTGTGTTAATCGACCCATTGAAGAGAATGAGAAGATAATGATCGGCTGAAAGATAGTGATGAGCAATATAATTTCTCTGACTTACCTGATATCTAGCAGTCGTTGTTAGCCTCCTTGGTGCTGATATAGTTCTTGTCCAATGAATTTCGAAAGATGATCCTGCTTCAAAGGTTCCTAATCCTGTCAAAGAGCCGATTCCTGCTGACCAAGATGGGCCGATGTTGAAATTGACCACGGGAGTTTTGGGGTCAGACTTGACGAAGGATAGCGTCACTCCCACGTTAGTCAGTGTCATGTTCTGGAAGTTCGAATGGTTCTGATTAAAGGTCGGCTCCATGCGTTCTCTGATAAGCAAGACGCAAAGGGAGGGGGTGTCTAACTGTCTGCACTCTCTCAATCTAAAACGTAAAAACTTTAAAGGCTTATATCTCAGTTGCCAAAGGAGATATCAAAAAGTTATCAATTAAGAAAATATAGCCCTTATTATAAGCAATATTTCATCAGTTGACAACTACTTTTTAGTACTTCTTGTCTCAACAAAGTTATGACAGCTCAAAACCCCAAAATAAAAACTCACCGCTCGATTCTTAATAAAAACTTGGATCCTCATCTGCCCATCCTCTTCCACCTCAGTCTTATCAATGAATACAGTACTCGATGCACACTCCTTCTGCTCCGTGACTCCCGTCTCCAACATCCTTTCCATGTATCCATGAAGCATTGCAAACGGGTCTTGAGCCACATTTTGTCTTGAAATCGACTTGATTTTATCGGCAGCCGCCACTAATAATTTCGCGTCTTGATGGGAAATTCCGAGTCTTTCAATTGGAACTTTTCCCGATTTCCAGGTTTTTACAGTAAGATTCCATAGCTGAATCAGATTAATGGCTTCTTCTCCGATAATCCTCCTTTCTGCTTCTGATATTGATTGTCCTTCATCTGATTGATCAGCGATTGCTCCAAGGAATCGATCAACAGTATCTCTATCCAAGGATTTGATGATGTTATCCGGGAACATTTTCTGAATCCGATATACAAATTCTATGAATACAGATGAAATTCGAATTGTTTGAACATCCAACGCATTCAAAACAGGCAGCACTTTTCCGAAGTCTGTGTTAATTGAATTCAATCCATTGATAATTCCAAATGGAGAATCATTTTGCATTTCTCTTTTATGTCGTCTTGTTCCAATTGGACAATCGCTTTCTATCGATGCAACGCATTCTAGTGAGTTCCGGAGTTCTCCGAAATCCACGGAAACTTCTCTACACTCGAAAATCATTGCTAAGAAAGAAGCGATGACTTCCAAGGATACGGTATCATCCGCTATCTTGTTCCATGATCCACCACAAGCCGTCGCTGAATGATATCTTTCCCTGCATCTAGTCCTTGCTCCATCTCCACAATTACACATGACGAGTGTCGAGGTGGCAGGTGTTACTGGAGAGTTATTCGAGTCACAGATCTCATTGGTTCCTTCTTGAAGTCTTATAAGAATATTTGATGAGCTATGGATCGGAATTTGGGTTTGACTGGACTCCGGGAGGAATACAAATGGAACTTGAATAGTTTTAACATCACATCGTATTTCTAAATCTTGTTTCCAAGAGAACGTTATCCAAAAGCTTTCGTTCATGCTAACAGATCTCTTGGAGGGCGTAACCATCACCCCAGCCACTTCACTATTCCATAATCCAAGTGTTCCTTCTAAACTTCCGCGTGGAGTCACCAGAACCTTCTGACCTCTAGATGTGACTACACTCGGTTCAAAGTTCAGGACTGGTAGCTGGTTGTCTGCAGAGGCTACCGAAGTCACTGCCACGTCACAAGAAGCGGGATCAGTGAAATGTGAGCAATGGATAGTGGGAAGATTTCTCGATCGAGAAGAGACCAAGGGGACACAGAAACTGGTATTTAAAGGGCTCAGCTCAACGATTTGTTCGACAGGTTCGTGTAATTCACTTCGAACCAAAACATTATAAGTCCCCGGTTGAAGTGAGAAATCAGCCCATTGCACATTCATCCGAATATTTGTTCTTGTCACGTCGATTCCTCTCTGTGGATTTTGAATTGCTATCGTGGCAACTTCAGTGGAAGCCAGGGATCCCTCTTGTCCATCCCACTCATCTCGCACGCAAATTTTAAAATTGTAGTATTGAGATTTGTTGGGGGCGGCGTAGAAATATGGGATGGTTGCCATTAGCGTTGATCCATCCTTTATCTGGATTGTTCCATTTCCAATTGACTCTCCGAGGGTAGAAAATGTCATTCGGAGGTATTTGTCTTCTGGAATTGAGATGGGATTTTCATCGAAACTATTGTCAGATACTGTGACAGTTGGATTGAAGGCGACTTCAGGCGGCCAGTGGACTTTTACCTGAAAAATTTTGTTAACATTTGTCGGGAGAAACGAAAAGTAAAATTTGTCAACTAAGAAAATATAGCCCAGAGAAAAGAGGGTGGCTAGAGTGTCTAACTGTCTGCGCACTCTCAATTAGATTTGTGCAGTTTTTAAATGTGTATAACTCAGTTCCCATTGAAGTTATCAAAAAGTTATCAACTAACAAAATGTAGCCCTAATTGAGAGCAATATTCCATTAGTTTACAATTTTTTGGTATCTTCACTCCAAACAGAGATACAGGCCCAAGAAAGCTTACCTCGTAAAGATTCTCATTCCCATAAACACTCAACACTTCCGGAGTCGTTGGTAGCACCCCTGACATTTGGATAGGCGGAGCTCTCACTATGTCCATTGGAGAATCTCCACATTTCACTGTCGCCAGAACTTCTCCATCCCAAAACCTTCCAAAGTCGACTGTCGTCTCGGATCCATGTTGTTGAACTTTCGGATTCTCCACCTTCGGTTGAATCAATTTCACTTCACAGGTTTCTCTTCCAGTGATATTTAAGGTTAGAGATGAATTAGAAGATTCTCCAATTATTGGAAGATTAATCTCAGGTATCGTAAACCGAATTGGTTGAATCGAATCAGTTTGAACATTTGGATGAGCCATTGTAACTTCATAAACTCCCGGAAGCATCGGGATATAATCAAATGAAATATCTCCATTGGTATCTGATTCCGCTAGGATTTCATCTACAGTATCATCTCTTCGAGCTCGGATCACCACTGGATTCTTCCTAGAAGATGCGGCCGCAGGGCCAATTAATTTCCCCTTTATATTGGCTTTTCCACCATTAACAGTCACATTTTGAACTTCCACTGCATATTCTGGTTGTACAGTTATATTCCATGATATTGTTGTCTCTCCAGCTGGTGAGAAAGCAGTCACAGTGACTTCATAAGGATCAGGGGATCCAATTGGTTCAGGCCATGCCACGATTCCCTTGGATGCAATAAAATTAAGATTGGGGATAGTGGAATTGACTCGGAGAACTGATGATGCCAATGTTGGAAGCATCAAAACATATGGGACACCTTCAAATGCAGTGTTAGCTCTTTGATGCTCCAAAAATCTCTTGTCAATACTCGGAATCACTTCGATGACGTCGCAGAATATCCCGGTTTTTCCCTGCGGGCAAATACAGAGGGGACCGACGCAGGATCCTTGACAAAGTGATGGTTCACAGCCATCGTATAACGTGAAATGGATCTGAAAATTTATAAAAGTTGAGGGAAATTTTTTCTGAAAGCTCACCGGATTCGATTCCGAATTCCCAATGGAACTCATTGATCCGGGTTTCGAGACACTGAAAACATGACGGCCAAGAGTGAGGTTTGAAGGAATTGGACAACGGATGAGCGCGGAAGACACACGTCGCCCAGTCACACTGGTCCTCCCGAAAGTGCAAATGTAAGAGTTGTTCTCAGTTCTGAAATATTTTATTTTTGTTTGAGACATGGAATCTTGGTTGTTGGTTGAGAAATCAAAAAACTGTCAATTGGCAAAATGTTACTCATAGTAAGGGCTATATTTTATTAGTTGACACCTTGTTTATCTTTAAAGAGAGTCGAGTTACATGCGTTTGAAGTTAACGGCAGCCTAAGGAAAAGCATCCCGCTCCTTGCTTCTAACGCTCATATTTTTTCTATCTCTCTTGGGAACTGAGATAAAGCAACTTACATCGAAAACCCATCTCCGAAAACATTGACAACAGTATTCACATCTTCCAACTCAGCTGTAGAAGGTTGAATATACTGTACTTTACTCGTATCATCACACTTTCCAATTGCACAAACATCGCAAGCCCCGCCCATCCACCCTTTAGAGCATGAGCAAGTCTTTGTAAGTGGTTCACAGATCCCGTGATTACAATCGAAATCACAGGCTTCACAAGAATCCCCTCGACACTTTGAGCAATCGGATCCACCGTAATCATCAAAACAGGAGCAGAATCCGGGTTTAGTGCATACTCCATTGAGTGAGCAGTTTGTGCAGAGCGGGATCTGACATCTGGAACCTTGCCATCCATCTTCACATTTACAAAGTCCATTGGATCCGCAATGTCCATGAACACAATTCGAGTCGACACAAGAAGTGACTGAACAAGTTTCACCCATCCATCCAGGATCACATTCACATTGATTTGGAGCTGTACATTTTCCATGTCCAGTACAATTAGTAAGACATTTCGGAACAGAGCAATCGGATCCTGTCCACCCTTCATTACACATACAAATATTGAGAAGATTGCATAATCCATTTCCACTGCAATTACAAAACAGTGGAACTGAGCAATCAAATCCGGCGTATCCCTGTGGACAGATACATATTCCGTCTCGACAAGTTCCACGTCGAGAGCAGTATGCTAAATGAGCGCATTTGATATTTGCAGAATCGGGTACTGTAACCGGGATTACTGTAGTCAGTGGATCAAGTTGGTTGTCCGTGGGTACTGTAGTTCCATAAGGGAGGACTAGAACTGCTCCTTCCTTCGCATCAATTGTTTGAAGGATTTCTTCCTGGTCAAGACCGTTCCACTCGTTGAACGTTGCGTCGATAGGCTGGAAATTATTAAAAATCACCCCTAATTAAAAAAAAAGGCTCACCGAATCATCCGAATAAGCAATTTGATACTTGCTGTCTTTATTATCAAAACTATTCGTAATAATCTTCACATTCTCTCCAGCAACCTTCAGAACCGCTCCAGAATTTCCATTATCTTTTAGAATATTATCCGTAAAATAAGCGTCATGAACATTCGTATCCAGGGTTACTGTATATATTCCACCGTTGTTTGTGAAATTGTTTTTCACTATTTCCATAACTCCATTCTTCTTTTTGACATTGCTCTCTGATGTTATCACTAATGTGGAGCCAATTCCATCTGCATTATTGTCATTGTAAGTATTCTTTTCCATCTGGAAACCACGAGTTATGAAAGAATTTATAGGTGTCCTTCTATTAAAATATTACCTGTAGATTAGCGCAAGCTCCCAATTGAATATGCTGAACAATATCCAAATTTCTCTCAAAACTATTATTATCCATTTTGATCAACTTCTCATTTCCATCGTTACACTCCAAAGCGACGATTAAACTCGGAACAGAATTGTCCTCAAATCTTAAATTATGCATTCCAACATTTTGAATCCATCCTCCAGAAATCAGAATTCCAGCATTTCCTCTTTTTTGATTGGTCACGCTGACATTCTCGAGAAGTACTGCATGAAGAGGGGAAGATGGGAATTCGGATATGTGGATACCGTATCCACCCATGTTATTGACCTCGATGTTTTGGAGTTCAATGTTACCTAGAAGATCAATTTTTTTAAGGATTAGGGCTGTGACGGTGGTGTGGGCTATGCCTTGACGGGAATACAGTTGCTAACACCACTACCCTTACCTGTCGGTGTCATAAAATCGATACCACTCCCAGCCCCATTCTGTATCTTCACATTCTTTATCAACAAATCATCCCTTCTTTCATCCACTCCAATGGCTGACTCATTTGCTTCTTCTATAATAACACCTCCTAAATCAACGACATCATTTGAATTTTGAGTGATCTCAATTCCATGAACAGCTGGTCGAATAATCCTTCCATTCTCTATTTTCACTTTTTGAGAATCTATCCAAATTCCAATCGAAGCATCTTCGGAAACCATGTTTTTCGCGTCAAGGACTCCTTCTGGTTTAGCAACAATTCCCCGCCAAGTATGCCCGTTCTGCCCACGAGTCACAATTGGTTTCTCTTCGGTTCCATTCATTATCAATTGTCCTGATACAGTAATCCCGACGCCTGGAGCGAAATCTAGAATTGTTCCAGGCTCAATGATAACTGTTTCTCCAATATTTATCACAACTTCTTCGTTGATCAGGTAGGGTTCAGATGAGGCTTTGATTATTCCATTTGAAGTTTTGAATGGGTTTCCAGTTACTCCAGATACCGGAATTGATGTGGAAGTGTATGGAGAATCCATGAGGACCGTTTGGTATCCGATGCCAGTACAAATTGGATTCTTTGTTCCGGATAACATTTTATTATTCAATAGATCTTCTGATTTTGGAGTAGCAGGAGAGTTATAGGTGATTTCACACGTTGATCTCTTATCTTGAAATTTATTTCCTTTTATCGATGACTTCAAAGAATTCGTAGTGATAATAGAATTAGCGAGATTCAAATTGAAATCATTTCCTGATACTAAAATCTCGGTGTCAGAATCATCAGAATCCAAAATCTTGATGACGTCATGCATAGTGTTCTTGGTGAATTCCGAATTTGAAATCGTTACGTGGCTACCTAAAAACAACAAATTTAATTGGACTTCTCCAAATTGAAATCATACCATTTCCATTAACATTTTGAACATTGATCACCGAATCTCCTCGATCAAAATCTAGGTAATTGTTGCTAAGGAATTCGGATTTATCGATGGTCACACTTGAATTTCCAAATTGATCGAATTGAATTATTTCCCCGGAATTTCGAAGGAAACGGCAATTGTGAACGATTATCTGGAATAAAAATTGGGAGGAATCTAGCTAACGGGATTGGTGTCATCTAAGGCGCCAATGGATCAGGCACCCACACAGCAAAAAAAAAACTTACATTCGGACTCCCACTCTTCCCAGAAACCCGTATACCGCCCTTTTTGTTATCGTGAATCCTGGAATTCGCAATTCCAATTTTCGCATTTCCCGTCGTAAACAATTCCAGGGCGAACTCTCCTCGATGTGCCGAAATGTTGACACCATCCATCTAAATATTCTGGTTATGACTTCAAAGTACAATTCTTTTTTTACTTCTAGTCTCTTTTCCACTTCCGCGTGTATTCCATAGAATCCATTTGAATTCACAACAACATCTTCAAGGGTGATTTCAGAAGTGCCTACATAGATTCCAGTTCCGTTATTTGAATATGAGGTACTTCTTCGGATAGTGATTTTTTGGATAGTTGTTATGAAGATTCCTAATCCTCCGTTGGACGCTGCCACAGCTCTGTCGATGGAAATGGAACCCTAAAATAAGGAGATAATCTGAAAATGCTAATCCATCTTGCCAACGTGTCGAATTCGTGCCAACTTGTGCACGCTCGCAAATGTGCCCCGCCACCTTAAAGGATTAGTCCCAAACCGAATCAACCAATTCCCCAAATTGCACATGCGGTGTATTTAGACATAAATCAACCAATAATCACATATCATCATTTATTTTCAAGGACAATTCTGGTGAACAAGTTAATTTGTGAGGTGAATGCATTTTTTTTTTTGAAACAAGAGATTCTGTTAAGAAATCAATGTACAGTGCTCGTCGTGTTGTGATTTTATGAGTTGAGTTTTTATGTGTGTTTGTGTTTTTTTTTTTATTTTGAAGAACAGTGGATATGGAATATCGATGAGACAAAAATGAGAGAGAAATTAAGAGAGATGGACATAAAGAACATAGACTCTGAGAGATTTAGAGAAATGAAGGGACCAGTGTGAAATGTGCATTCTGAGCAGTGTGAGTTAAAAAGAGAGAGAAGAAGCGGAACGGACAATTTTTCTATACCTTTCCCAGGTACTCGATTCCTGTTTTCTCATTGTTCACCGATACCACCGATTTTAGATGTGTTGTTGTGGAAGGCTGAAAAAAAACCGTCATAACTTTGTTGGGAAAAGAGCTATCAAAAATTGTGTCAATTAGTGAAATGTTTAGCATAACATTCTCTATAATTCATTAGTTAACAACTTTTTGATTTTATTTGACAGCTGAGATATAGGTGTTTTAAAGTTGTGCACATCTAAAGAAGAGGGCGCAGACAGGCAGACACTCTAGCCGCTTTTTTCTCTGCGCCTCCAGTTCTAAACTCACATCCATATCACTAATCTGTATTCCATAAGTATTCCCATTGAGAACAACATGATCCATATCGGGAGACTCTCCCGATTTCACGCTAACTCCCACATCTGCTCCAGTGATGTTTACATGGGTTAGCGAGGATAACGACGCGTTTCGGAATTCGATTCCCCGCCAATGCTCGCCAGGGTTCATTGATTCCAGAATTATCGGTTGGTTACTGGTACCCTTTAGGTTAAGGGTGCCTAAAAAGATGGTCGCTTTGAGTTTTTTTTGTTAATCGAACGACATACCATAGACAATTAGTCCAACACCACTATGAAACTTCCATATGGATCCTGGTTGGACATCCAATCGACTTGCATATGGAACCACCTTGTCTTCAGTAATTTCTTGAATTCCAGAAACGGTTCTCACAGAATCTTCATCTCTTTTTGTGATATCTTCTACATCTCTTCTCACTCTTCGACTTCTCGTTCCTTCTGGACTCATCCCCCTAGCCAGCGCTCTTGCTCCCGCTTCGATTTCTGCTTCCATTGCAGCCTCTATTCTGGAATATGGGTCGACTGCTCTTAGGATTGATCCAGATGATTTTCCGTGTCGATGGTTATGGTTTCTCGTTGACCGATGACATTCGGATGGTGGTGCTGGGGGATAGGAGCATGATTGGACTTGCGCGTCGATGACGGATAGGTCACGACGGCTTGAGATAAGGAGACGGAGTGCGTGGATAGGCTGAAAGAATAGATAAATTTTAATGTAACTTGGGGCACATGTGCCGTCCCAAAGGTAGCAGAACTTACCTCCTTTAACCTAAAATGATGTTTCGAGTTGGTATAATGCGCCACTTTCCAGTGCCCTTTTTGACATTCTGTGTAGAGAAGATCGCTGAAAGAAACATGATTTCTTATCTTTTTTTCTAAACTTTTTAGAAACATTTTTCCCCTTTTCAAGAAAGCGAACCCATTTTGGTCCCGCAGCGAAATCCCCAGACGAGAATTAATCGTGAAGGGTTAGTATGAAGTAGTGCACATCGAACGTAACAAATCGAGCCCTTCTCTCTTCACAACAACAACTTTTTGCTCTCTCTTTTACATTCCACTAACCGACACATAATACAAATTCATGACCCATTGGGAATTTGAAAATTAGCAGAGATGACCCTGATTTATTTGTATTTCACAAACTTACATTTCCTCGGCACCAGTTAGCTCTTTCAGGCAATGGATGTCAATTGCGTCAATGCACGTTACGTTGTGGAAATGGATTTTTGTGTAGTGACCGTAGTAGGTGTCACGTCCGTCGATGGCGATGTTCTGGTGTCCGGTCTCGACGCGAAGGAACAGGGCCAGGGAGTCTGAAAGGGGGTGTAACTTGGTTGGGAGTGAAGATAGGAAGTTGTGGTCCACTAATAAAATGTAGCCCTTATAATAAGGATTATTTTGTTAGTTGACAGCTTTTTGGTATCTTTCCCATGAGCTGAGATATCTGAGCTTGAAATTTATTGTATTTAAGAAGCGTGCCGAAATCGAGCCGCTTTATCAAACGACTAAGGCTTACCTGTGGCATACTGTAGCAAGAAAAGCAGTAACACTTTCATCGAGATCATCATTTTTACAGTATCCCGATCCACCTCACATGCTATTCAAGGACTCCAATTTTTCCGTATTGTGTTTTTCTGAAACAATGAAAAATGGTTGACCAAAAAAGGCGCCAAAAAAAAGAACTTAAAAAAGAGAAAGAGCAAAAAAGGGCGGGGTAAAACTAAAGAAATGGCCGCAATTATCTGAAGAGAAAACGAGTACAACCCACAGAGAATAGAGGACAGTGGTGAGTGGCGGAAGAGTAACAGATAAAAAACGACCCGAGTGAGAAAGAAAAAGTTGTTGGGATGGAGAAGAATAGAGCACCCTCCATTTTTGCTCTTTTTTTGTCTTGGGTCCCACCCGTTTATTTTGCCTCAAGAGGTCAAATTGTCGGGCTTTTCGTCACCTGAGATGATTGGTGGTTTTCTTTGGGGAGCCAGGGTAAGAGAGTGTGGGAGATGAAGAGACTTAGACACATGGAGTCTAAAACAGCTGGGAAGACTTAGAAGAGGTGAGGCAAGAAATTTGTATTCAAATCACGAATTTAGTTTTCCAGCGGTTAGGGGAAAGAAAAAAAGAAAAGAAAAACAAGTTTTTGTGTCACGTACAAGCCAAAAACCCCCGGACGAGCGTCGGGGCGAGCGGTGTGTGTTTGTTGGCGAGAAGAAGAAGAAGAAGAAAATGAGCAGAATTTTAGATTATGGCTCGACGAGCACGGTGGCGATGTAGATGAAGGAGAAGGCGGGAGAAGGAGAAGGAATTGAAGGGGAAAGAAATGAAGATGACATTGATGTTAATGAAAAAAAGTTAGAAGTTGTAAAGATAGATTTGAAACATCTGGAGAAGTGAGGGCTTCTGGGAAAGTCATGGTGGTATGGGGAACTACAGTAACCTTGGTGGAAGTTGGAGACAGTCTTCTTGAGATCGGATTGGAATGGTTACTTTAGGCCTAGCTCATGCTTAGACTTGGCGTAGGCTCGAGGTCAGCTTACAACTTGGCTTGTGCTCAGGCGTGGCTTAACCATTCCAGCCTGAGGTCATTGAGGTCAAGGCGGTTAATCTAGACTTAGCTTAGAAGTTAAGATAGCTCAGACGAAGGTCTAGATTGAACGTAGGGTAAGCTTGGAACTTAGCTTAGGCTCTGAGACCTGTTGTTTAGGCCAAATGTAGGTTCAGGCTTAGCCAATTTTCAAGCTTATCTGAACTCAAAGTTAGGCTTAACTCAGACAGAAGCTGACACTAATATTAATTTTAAAATTCCATTTTTGTCAAGCATAAAAAGGACTTGGCCCCTTTCAAAAAAACCCAAAATAGCATTTTTCAAAAAGAAAAAAGTAAAATAAGAAAAGTCAGAAAAGAAGGAAGGAATGAATAAAAGGTTCAACAAACGACTTTCCTTTTTCACTAGAGAATACTTTCGAAAGAAAAATCAAAAAAAGAAAAAAGGTTCCATCTGCAAAAAAAAAGAAGAATACGTCATTCGCACATTTTCATAGAACGACTCCATCCACCAAATCATCATCTGAATGAGCAATACGATCCACGCCTTGTTTCTTTTGCTCATCCGAATTTTTTCCCACGATGTCTTTTGGAGATGCTGACCAGCGGGGGGGGGCCCCCTCATTTTTTTTTCCAGATTTTTCAATTTGTGTGTGCATGTGTGTCCTCATCTCTTCTCACAAACCTCATCAATTCTTCAAAGTACTCTTCTTCTCATAGTGTGTTAGAAAAAGGGGAGAAAAAAGTGAATTGACACGACGATGTGGTGACAAAGAGTGTGTGTGTGAGGAGTAGGAGCACAAAAAACGGGAATCTATTTGCTCCTTCCATACACACCGCCGGCTCCTTCTCGCCTGCTTCAAGGGACTTCAAGGGTGAAGCGTTAATAACACGAGGAGGGGAGTAAGACACCTTGTTAGGAAAACATGAGAGAAGAATTCAGGGCGAAGGTCAGTTCAGAGCGGAAATGACGATGAGTGGGAGCCATGAATATCTAGAAGAAATGATTTAGCTTATTGCTGGTGTATTGAAAATGCTATAACTCAGTTATCATGGGAGATAAAAAAAAAGTTGCCAACTAATAAAATGTAGTTTTTATATAGGACAACAAATCATTAGTTGACAGTTTTTTGCTAGCTCTTTTAGGAATCGAGATACGGTAGTTCTAATGGATAAGATCCTAGCGCGGCCCACAGCCCATCTTTTTTGTCCAACTAACTTCATCCTAAAAAAATAAATCATATCCACTTTAACCCCCCACGACTAAAACGGCGTAAGAAACGAGTGGAAAAAGGAGTTGAGTGGTTTCCCCGACACTACTAAATTTTCAAGAAAATGTACTATCAAATTGAGAGAGAGAGAGAGCCAGTCAAGTGTTGACGTCGTGATGGTGAGATGCAAAACGCAAAAAGGGGGAGGAGGTCCCCCCGTAGTCGTCTAAATAAATCAGGCGGTACTTCTTCTTCGTCTTCCAACACAAATTTGCATATTTACTTCGGGCCAGCCAACATTATGCGGAGAGCCAATTTTATAGAGAATGTCTATGATGATTTGGGAATATATGTATACATGCAAAGTGCCAAGTCATGAGAAGAAGAAAAAAGAATGTAATTGATACATTTTCTGGAAGGAAATCTAAACCACTTGGTGTGGTGGTTAATGGAAACTTGAGACTTTCTGCAGGGAGAAGAAAGATCTGGAAGATTCTTTTTTTGGGAACAATATAGAGATTAAGAAATTGGAAAAGTAGAATTTTTTAATTTTTCAGGATTACGGTCGCTTAAGAATTCAGCTCAGGGAACTACGGGAGGGCTGATGTTATAGATTAAACCGTGACCCTTATCCTTCAGTGATTGTCCCTTCACATTCTAGAAAAGTCCCTCATCAATTATAGCTGAGAGCCACTTCAAAAAAAAAACTTGAACTCATTAAAAGTTCAAAAGTTGGATTATAAAGAGCTCTGAATTAATGAGTTAATCGCTCCTCTCCTATCCCATTAAATAAAAAACTCTCCATGATCGATGAGCCTTGCTCATCCCGCAAATTTATCTAATGTGTGAATGAAGCATAAAATGATGGATGGATGGATGAAAGTTGTCATCGTCAACATCCGGAGAGGATGTTCGAAACTAATTTTTAATGTATGTTCCACTACCACATAACATGATCATAATTCATGTCTTATTTTCATAAATAGAGTGACGAAAACTAAGTTTGGGGGTGTGTGGTAAAAAAAAAGAAGAAACAAACAGAATTTTGGTTTTGGCTTTGAAGGGAGTTCCCACAAAAACAGACAAAGAGCGAAATCGAACGGGCCGCTGCCAACCGAAAAATGAATACGTTTTCGCCTTTTTTTGGTGGTTCATTTTTTGGGGGCAGACCTCGTGTCAAGGTTGACGGTTACTTATTCCATGGGGAACATGTGGGAGAAGAGGTTTTTTGGTTTTTTGAGAGAGAAAGGAAAAGATGGAAAGGTGAGATGGGAAGTTTCAAGTACGAAGAGATAAGAGAGTTCAAGTGGATGTGGAAGGGGCTTGATTTCAGAGGTGATGGGAAGTTTTTTGAAGCGGAAGCCTTAAAGGAGAGGGGGGTCTAAGCCTGTTGTTTGGTACCGCTGGTATATCTCAGTTCTCAGTGAAGATAGAAAAAAGTGGTTAACTAACAAAATGTAGCTCTAATTACGAGCAATATTTCATTAGTTGACAACTTTTTGATATCTCAATTGGGAAGGGAGATATGAAGCTTCAAAGTAGGCAGTCGGTGTCAAGCGGGCCCCATACGTTTTGGTCAAGAAATAATTGAATTTTCATGATTTTTTTTTAGAAATTCAAGAAAAATTACAGTAAATACCGATAGGCAGAAGCTCTAGAGAAAAAAAGAAAATACCCCTAGATGGATTCTATGAAAAAAAAATTGGTTAGGTGCGTGGGAATTTTTTAAAAGAAGCCCCCAACCTAACTTTCCAGTTCAAAGGTACCAAGACTACAATTATAGCAAAAATTCAAAATCCGTCGCTACCAAAAAAACCGAAAAAAATCCCGAACAATCCCCAAAATACTAGAATAAATCATGAACTTCGTCCTCTCATATTCATCTCTAACAATATTTTTTGGAATGAATACTGGAAGCGGATTCCAAGAAAAAAAGACGTCCTTCGGGGGGGCGGACGTTCTGTTTTTCACACAAAGAAACAAAAATGCGGGTTGTTTTTGTTGTTTCTTTTTGTTTACTTGAACCCCTTTCTCCGACAATCTCCCCTATTTTCTTTACTACTCATTGAAGGCGCCTTTCAGCAAAAAAGATTGTGAAAGATAATGAATTTAGGAGCGGAAAAACGTGGTTATCTTTTAAAAAAATATCTTCAAAATAAATATTTTTGAATACTAATTTCATTTCCAACTATTTTTTTCCTATTCTGATATTTTGAATTATTACGCTTTTTTTTGGATTCTGAAACCCAGATGTGCACGGCAAAACCCAAAAAAATTCAACTTCCGGAACAGGTTTGATTTTAGATCTTAGCAGCTAAAGTTCAAAAAATCTGGAACTTTCAGCACCTATTATGTTCAAATCCAGATTCTGGATGTTGTTACGTGGAAGTGAAGACGGGGATTAAGCATTGGGAAAAATGTTTGGCGGTGTTGATAAGAGAAGATGGGGAGGCGGATGCTAAACTTTTTGTGTACACTTATTTTTTGAAAGGCGTCGGTGCAGGGTGAGTTTTAGCGTGCCGAACCATGCCGGGTTGTGCCGGACCGTAAAAGCTAACCCATTTCCAGAAAACCCCTTATCGGCCAAATCTACCCTTTAACCAAACCAAAAGAACTAAAAGCCAAAAAAGAAAACGACGGATCGATCACAATCACTCTTGTCACCGAAAAACGTCTTGATTTAGAATTCAAAATTCGGGGGAAAAGTGTCGGATTATGGTTGGCCGCTATCATGGGGTAACTTTTAATCTAGCAGTGCTTCCTCTAGAAGTATTTTTTTTAGAGGCTCATTAAACCTGATATCACATGAAACACATGGGGATCCAAAACAATTGAAGCCAAAAAAGCTAGATAAAATAGAAAACTCTATAGAGAAAAGTGACAAGTCAAAGAGAAAAGAGCCACCTGAAGAGAAATCGGAAAAATCGGAAAAGAAGAAAATCGATTCTGACCCGGTTTCAGAGGAATTTAAGAATGAGGATAGTATAGAAGAAGACAAAGATTGAGATATTTTTGAATATAAATTTTTTTCTAGATTTGCTTAATTTGTAGATTTTTTCGTGCTAAAGTGGCTTAGTTAACCATGAAAAGATTTAGGTTTAGATCCTTAGCTAAATTCTAGTTGAATCCGGCACATGTGATATTACCGGGGAAAGTAAATCTAACTATGGGGCACGGTGCCGCTCGACTAGTCACGAAACTGGGAACCTCTATAAACTCATGTACTAACCGCTTTAGATTATACTGGGAGGCACATGTGCCCTTATCAAAAAAAACAACCCTGGACCCCGGTCTCTCAAAACTCATGGGGCACGGTGCCGCTTAGCTATAGCTAGGCGGGGCACCTCTGAAAAAAGTCACGCATCAAACAAAAAGTCAACACAATTTCAATTTACGACCCCTTCACGTCGAGTCGCGAAACGGGGAAATTACGTGTCTAACCTAAATTCTGAAATTCAATACTTTTTCGTTTTCAATGGCTCCCCCTCTCCTCTCTTAAAAATGCCAAAAGTTCATGTTGTAAACGGAAAGGATTACATGAGAATGGAATGAGAAGACGAAAAAAGAAGAAGAAAAAGGAAAAAAAGAGTTGTAGATAGGGGAGGAGGAAAAAGCGGTAAGTACCCCTCATCATGATGTATTTTTATGATGAGACATGACCAAAAAAGGAGTTTTCTTGTCTCGAGAAATCATAAAAAAAGTGATGGGACTTTAGAGAATGACAAAAAAAACAAAACTCTAATATAAGAGCAGTTCGCTGTAAAGTTTGGATGATTGTTTATGGGAAGGGGTGGTAAATAGAGAGAACAAAAGGAATAGAGTCATAAAATTCAATCAAACATAATTGCCCCCTGTGTGTGTACGTGTGGACTGTCTCTCTCGAAAAAGGTGGAAAGAGAGGGGGAACATTGAACAATTATCTTGAATATATCCATGAATGACTGACCAGTTTGCACTCCGGATATCTAAATGAGGAGTAGTGAGGGGGAGAGGTTTGATTGAGTCATTTTGGAAATTATTTGGTAGAATAGCTTTCTCAATAGGTATTAAAAATAAGAAGTGTGCCTTGAAATGTGGGAGAGTCGAACTACCGATTTCAGTATGGTAACTATTTTGGCCCCGCCCCTTTCTGGAAATTCATACGAGTTCTTTCGAAATCAGTCACCTGAAAATATCTATTATAATTTCGAAATACAATTCGAGTTTCGAAAGCTGAATTTCAATAACAGAAAACCTAGAATTTCGAAATAAGTTTCAGAAAAAACAAGCTCCTAATTGCAAGTGCTAGATAATGAGAGGGTTCCCTAACAAATAAAAAATAAAGTTTTTTGTAAAAATTTGTTTTCAAAATCATACTGGAATTCAATTTTTTAGAGATGTTGTAATTTGATACGGAATAGAAAAAATTATTTTCAGAGCCTGCCGGTCTAAAAGGGGGTTTCGGCTTGGCTCTCACCCTATTGGATTAAGGCTAATGAGCCGGTGGCCGATGAACCAAGCTTAGTTCTTGCAAAATTTGTTTTCCAAAAATGATTTCAAATTAGAGGTGCCGTACTAGTCCGGTATTTCCTTTCTAAAATAATTTTATGATTTTTTTTCCCAATTTTTTTAAAGAACAAGCCTAGAATCCTAGAAAAACCTTTACGTTTTTTCATCAGAATAGTATAGAAAAAGGTAAACGATATATCCATTCTAAAATGTCGAGAGCAATAAATTTTTGCGTCTCGAACCACCTGCCACCTCCTTCCTCTCATTGCCTTCTGGCTAAGAGGCTCTCTTCTCATTTCTCAATCTCTCTAAAATGTACATACATTTGTCACCTTGGCGACACACACATACACACATTAGAAATAAATAAAATGAATATCTAAGAGTCTCGTACCTCGGAAATTTATGAAAAAAAGTTGAAAACTCGGGAGAAAAGCTCAAAAAAGAGGGATCGAGGGGTCTTCT
The DNA here is from genome assembly GCA_963932035.1 of Caenorhabditis wallacei. Taxonomy (NCBI): domain Eukaryota; kingdom Metazoa; phylum Nematoda; class Chromadorea; order Rhabditida; family Rhabditidae; genus Caenorhabditis; species Caenorhabditis wallacei. Next base: position 11,535,097 of record OZ009932.1, on the reverse strand, counting down.
TCTTTCCAATAAATTCAATTTACAGCATCAAAGGGCACTCATCCGATTTACGAGACATTGTCCAATTTTGGGGGCCATGTTTCACATGAAAAAGGGAGAGAAGAAGGAGAAGAGGGGATGGATAATCTTGTGAAGCTTGGTGTATACTTTTGAAAATCAAAAATTGAAAATGAAACCAAAAATTAGGGCCAAAGATCTTTTATTATTTCTATTAGAATATGCAATACTATTATTCAGTATATTTTTTGGAGAGCAATTTTAATAGGGGCAGAATCGCTATTTTCAGAGTTTTACGGAATTTAATTTTTCATAAACGGAAGTCGGAAGTCGGAAGCCGGATGCTGGATGCCGGAAGCGAAGAAATACTTGGAAGTCGGAAGTCGGAATTCAGTACAACTCTCCCCTTTTTCCATCGCGTCTCCAGGGGGCATTTCTAATAGAGGTATTACGGTAATTAAAAGTTTAATTTCACGTCATTTTCCTGTGTGATTTTTTGTTTGTTTTTTGTTTTCAATTTTTCACTCTCCCACGTGGAATTCCACGTGGACTCTTCAAAACAACTTCATCCGTCCTTCCACTTTCCCATTTAAGCCTCCTACCTGTTTCAAATTGTTTCTCATCAGTTTTTAAAATAAAAGACTCTGTAAAAATGTGCTCGAATCGAAAACAGTCATATGTCACACTTCCGCTAAAGGTTAGTTTACTGTGAAATAATAGAGTTTCCTAGCGAGAGACGCAGAGAAAAAATTGGCTGTCTGCCTGCGCCCTCTCAATTATAGAAGCCTGACTTTGAAGTCATATATCTCAGCTCCCAATAGAGATAGAAAAAAGTTATCAACTAATGAAATGCAGCCCTTATCATGAAGAATATTTCATTAGTTGACAACTTTTCGATCTCTTTTCTAGGAGCTGAGATAAAAGCCTTCAAATCAGGCTTCTATAGCTGATAGGGCGCAGAGAGCCAGCCGATTTATTTCTCTGTTTCTCTCGGGGGCAATTCTATTAGAGATATTTCAGCATCTTCTGTGCACCGCCCAAAATTCTGGATGTCGATTCGTGGAAGTGAAGGAAGGAAAGAAGAAATGGGAGAAACGAGAAGCGGTGTTGTCGCAAACCGAAGCGGATTCCGATTTGATACTGTATCTTTATAAGTGAGTTTTTTGCTGTGCCGAACCAGTTCCGCGACATACACTTTGACATGGAAATTCCTTGATCAAAAATCTACCATATTTTAGAAAAGAAGAATTCGGTCATAAGATCCCGTTAACCACCATCAAAACTCTAGAAATCACTAAAAACGACGGTGAATTCACAATCAAAATAATCACGGAAAAAAAGAAAAAAGTGACATTTCGAGTGAATGGAAAAATCGGAGGAATGTGGCTCGCGAAATTCTTAAATATAATTCCCGATTCTCGTGAACAGACCTCCTTGAATCACGAGACACATGGTGAATATCGAGGTGGAGATATTGCTAAAGATCTGAAAGAATGGGAGGCGAATTTGCCGAAGAATAATTACACGGGATCGCAAGAAGGGTTCAAGCCACCCGGAAGTGATCCATCGGGAAGTGAACCAAAGGAAAAGGAAAATCCGGAGAAGCCGAAAGAGGAAGCGAATGATAAATCCGGTGATAAGTAAGGGCGCTCTATTGGATTTTGTGATTTGGTTGCTTATGTTTGATTGACTGAGTATTAAACGTAAATTCACGTTTGATACTCAGTCAACGAATTAAGCAGCGAATTTTGCAGTATGGTAGAGCGCGATTGCATTCGTTTTTTTTTTCAGAAAAAAGGAATCTGAGAAGAAAATAAAATCTGTTGAATCCAATACTAAACTCAAAAAAACTCAATCGAATACATCGAAAAAACGAAAAATCAAAACTGTCGTTAAAAATGAAGCTCCGCCCCCAAAGAAAGATAACGATTCGTCGGATGAAGAGAAAAAGAAGAATCAAGAACTTGAAACCTCGGCCAAGGTTATCGGAGCAACTCCAAAGCCAAAACAGACTGCTCCGGTCAATCCAGTCGTCGGATTGACGCCGACGATGACTCCAACCATGACACCGACTCCAGCTATAAATGAGGAGAAACCTAAAACAAAAACGGATTCAGATGAGAATGAGGCACCGGAGAATAATAAAGCTAATTGAGGATTCTAATTTAAAATAAATTATTTTTTTTTGAAGGGTGCATTAAAATTATTTTTAAAAAGGGCAAGGGCGAACAAATAAATTAAGGCAAAGTATCACAAAAATTGGCACAGAATAAGTAGAAAAAGGGGAAGATGATCAACTGAAAAAGATGGCCTCGAAATGGGATCGAACGATAGTGGCAGTTTTCGATTGGACGTCTGCCAGAGATGATGTGTAGCTGGATGGGGGGAGGATTAGAACAAGGAGGCGGGAATTGACCTGGAATTTTCAAATTTTCTGTAATTTCTAGATTAAAAAAAGATAATTACCTTCTTAATAACAATCCACCAATCGCTAGACGATTTCACAAAACACTCTCCAAACTCCTCGGTTTCCGATACAAAATTACTCATCGTATCACAAACAAGACGATTCACATCCACTGGTGGAAGGGGAACTTTTGATGTCGAAGCTGATCCAGATGCAGCGACAGAGAGAGCTGGTGACGTGGAAAGGCTGGATGTCATGGATAAAGAGGATGGGTTGAAGTAGATGTAATGGAAATCGGTGGCTTCCGGGAAACGCTCGTCACCGACTCTGAAATTATATTTTTCAGAATATTCTAAAGAAAAAATTACTCACTCATCCCCGATTTTACTCGCAACTAGTGCCAATTCCGTCTCCAGAAAATGATCGATGTTCCTGAGTAATCTCCGACTGACAACTCCATTTTGGGGAGGAGTGGAACGAGTGGAGGATTGAGAAGCTGCCGAATCCCTTCTTTCTCCAGAATTCCTTACGAACATACAAACAGTGGAATTGAGACATCTGTAGACCATCATTTGATATCCTATCAATTCTTCATGATCTTCTGAATCGTGATTGGAATGGAGGTGAACAACGGAAAGGGATTCGTCCCCGTGTAATGGAGCATCTGTTGTCAGGTCAGTTGGTCCACGAAGATATCTTCCTTTCGAAGCATTCCTCCCAGAATGTTCCAGTTCTGGAGCCAATGTCGTTGGGAGTAAATTATGAGTCAAATATCGGAATAGTGAAGGAAGATCTCTTTTCGAGAGTTGATAATAGAGAAGTTTGTCTTGATAAAGAAACATTATCTTCTCAATTATTGGAAATTCTTCTCGAAGTTCTGTGATCAGAGAGACCACGTTTAGGTAGAGAGGTCCAGACATCCGAAGAAACTCCACACCTCCAAGATGATCGAGAAGTGGCATTTTATGGACTTTTAAAAGGGGAATGTATTTGGAGAAGAATAAATCTAGACGCTCTTTGAATTTAGGGATATCATCGGGAATCACTTTGATAAAAGAGGAAAATGTTCCGAAAAACATCCGGAACATTTTGTAAGCATCTGAGAGAATACTCCGAATCGCTGGTTGAAATAGAGGATAATCCGACACTTGTGATAACTGCTTCGAAACAGAAACCCCCAGTATAAATTGATCATCTTCCGTTCGAATGTAGACGTGTTCTGTTCTTTGAGTTGACACTGTCCGATAATCGAATCCATCATCATCGCTCAGTTTTATATTGATTTCTCGTCGTGAAGTACTCAAAAAGTTTTCTGTGAAATTGACAACGGCTTCCGCGAATCCAGTAATCTCCGTTTGCCGTTCGAATTGTTCTCCTTTCGGATGGAAATACATTACTCGTCGATGCTCTTCCCCTTCTTTTCGCCCGGATAAAGGGTGCGCGACGAAGAAAAATTCGAGGACATCTGAAAAAAAATTTGTTAATGATTCAAAAAACTTTTTCAAATTACCAATGAATCTAACCACATTGGAACAAGACGGCGGGTTCAATGACAAGTTGGAGAAAAAGTAGAGAGGATTTGCAATTGCCTCCATTCTGAAAAAATGTGGTTTGTAAGAAAAATCCAATTAAAAAAATTAGTCTTTATTGAAGAAAAAATGGAATAAAAAAATAAACATTTTAATTGAAAGAGTGTGCAAAAAGTGGAGGTATTAGAGAATCACCACTGACACAATTCTCGAGGGTTGACGCATATCTCGATCTGTTGACGCATTATCCGTTTTTTGAAAAAAGAAACCAATTATCGAGTTTCTTATCTAGTCTATTTTCCAATTTTCCAGCCGAAATGCATCAAAATTCGAGTTGGAGAACCGATAATGGAGGTTCACATAACCAATCTTGGCGGAATAATGACATCCCTCTTCCTCAACAAGGTTTTTTTCGAGCAAGAATAATCATCTCAATAATTTCGATATTTTCAGAACGTCAAGCGATTCCATCACTAATGGATCCTCCGGAAGTTGCAGAATTACGTAAAAAGATCGATGAATTGCGGCAGAAAATTGTGGATAGTGAGCAGAATTTGAATGCTCATCGAAATGGAATGGATGATCTGTTAATGGTAAAAATCTTGAAAAATACTAATTTTTAATTAAAAAATTTATAGGCTCATTTGAAAACCACGATTCGAACTTCTGAATCGATGAAAATCGAGAAACTTCTGAATCAGAATAATTTGAATGTGGAAGAACTGAATTCTTATCTGGAAGCGATGTCAACCTCAAAATGTTCCAAAGATTTGATTTCGGTAAGCTTTTTTATTTTAATGAATAAATAAAAATAATTTTATTTTCAGCAAGCCAAAAAATGGATATTCGAAAACTGTGTCAGTGATCAATTACGAGAAATAATATTGACATTTCTTCTGAATAAAGTGAAAGATGAGGCATCTGGAGAATATCTTCGATTGCATATTCTCTATTTAATCAACGATTGGGCATTCCATTGTCAACGAAAAAAAGAAGAGAATCAAATGAAAATGTTGGCTCGATACGTCCCAAAAATGTATGCTTACTGTATAGAACTTTCTAGTTCAAGTGAGCTAAGCAACAAGTTAGAAGGGAAATTATTAGGAGAATGGGAAGGACGAGGATATTTTGCTGATTCTGTATTCAAGCAGCTTAGAAATACGGTTCAAATTGTGTCAACTGATAGGGAAATAGAGAATTCTTCGTATGGAGCCGCTCGAGAATCGATAAGAGCTAATCTATCGGCAACTTTCGATGCTTATGAGCAACAACACGTCACTTATTCTCAACATATTCAAAAACAAATTGATGAGTTAGATCGGAGGATTCACGAGCTACGATATGGCCCTCAGAATGGACCAACTCCCCAGCAATCGCATTCGGCTTCGAGGAGATCTAGATTCGATCAGGCTCCCATTGGTAACTAATAAATAATATTTGCAGTCTTAAATTCAATATTTTCAGAAAACCGATTCAATGGATCTGAAGATCGATGGCATCGAAATGATGTTCCCATAGATGGAGAAGATATCGATGGAATGCCATTCGAAGAGGAGAATTTGAAGCCTCAAAAATCTTATTTAGCTCTTCCAGCTGGAATTATGACACCGCTAGTTTCAATCAATAGTTTTAAAGTATCAGTTTTCGGTTTCTCTGTAATTCACACAACAATTTTAGTACGAGCCACTTGACCCGGAAAAACTTGAAATGCCGCCAGCGGTGCCGCCATCGACACGATTATTGGCGGCGAAAAATATGTTTCGGAAGGGTGTCGAGATGGATATGGCGTTGGCCGATGGAGCGTGAGTTCTTTTTTATATGATTCTTTAGAAAAAAAAAGAATTTTCAGAGTGACGGAAGACCCGGCGTTCTTAAAATATCCAATGGAATTCCTGGAAGAAAAATCTCGAAAAAAGGCGATTTTCCTGGATGATGAGGAGTGTCCAATTGAAGATTTGATCAAGAATAAACCATCTTCCACTGATCAACTTTTACTGGATAGAATGAGAAAAATGAAGGAAGAAGCACAAATAGCCAAGATTCGGAATAGTGTTGATTCTTATTATGCCACCCAGGATCCACCGGTAAAAGAGGAGCCGCCAAGGAGGAGAACAGAATCGAGATCCCCTGTTAGAGAAGTCAAAAGATCCAGGACGAAATCAAAAAGTCCCAGAAGACGTCGAAGATCCTCATCAAACTCCTCGAATTCATCTAATTCATCATCAGAATCATCTGTATCCAGTAGAAGATCATCACCAGAAAGGGGAAGATTCCAGAGGGGAGGACATCATCACTCTTTCCGTTCTGCTCATGAGCCTTTGTCATCTGATAATAAGGGAGCTCAACTGATGGCGAAGATGGGATGGACGAGTGGAAAAGGATTGGGATCCAATGAAAGTGTAAGTTCTGAATGATGTCTTCTGAATCTTACTAGGAATCTTTCAGGGAATAATCGATCCAGTATCCGGTGGAGAAGTACGAGATCGAAATGAGCAATTCATGGGATTAGGAAGAACTTTGGATCCATATGAGCAATTCCGAAAACAAAGATCAGGAAACTATCACGATCGTGGCAGTTTTCATCGGAAATAATTTGTTTTGTTGTATATTGTTAATGGATTTTTTTATTTATCATTAAAAATGATCTCCAAACACATTATGTAAGCTAATGCGAAGCGTAGCGGGGATTTTTGGCGGGAAGCCGATTTTTACAGACATTCTGAATTCATCTGAATTCCTTCGGTTCAGAGAATCCAGATGATATCACTCAAGATAGAAGACAGGACGTGGTTTCGGTCGAAGTGGAATCATTCGATGAGCAAAGGCGATCCAAAGGGAGGTGACGACGACCAGTTGGGCGAAGAGAAGTTCCCAGACTCGTTGGGGGCCGAACGAGGAGTAGATTGCACTGGAAACCGGGGGATTTAGGGAATAAGGAATAATTGCGCTCTACTGGACTCAGGTTTCGCTGCTTACATTTGGCTGAGTATCAAACTTTTTAAAAAATAATATGAACACTTAGAAAATTCGGTAATTTGCGTTTTATACTCAGCTGATTCAAATTTAAGCAGCAGTCCAGTAGAGCGCAATTACTGACATAAAATCATAAATCTTACGTGCATAAAACGGGAGCCACAACTCTTGCGAAAATCTGCGAGACGTCGTACAAACTCTGCTCCAACGCTTGCCCAACCGGATTAAACAACTTGGAATACAACGTGGCATCGCCAACGTTAATGAACGGAACACAACCACCGAATGAGATGATATAACCGATATAAAAGAGTTCTTGAGAAGTTTTCGGTAGTCCAAGGCACCAAGAATAAATGGAATAATCACATCCTCCATGTGATCCATCTCTATTCACGACGACGTTAGTAGGGATAAATGGCCATTGATAAGTTGCCAAAACATAAATAATGAATATCAGAAGACTAGCTGTATTCACTTTTCCAATATTCAATTTTCTTGCAACATCCGAAAATATAAAAGTGCTGTAGACGGTGATTGCGAAGACTCCCGAAATGAAGAAAACGATGGACATTGCGCCGACGGCCGAGTCTCTTTTCATATTGAACATCATCATTATGAATGCGGGGGCGAGGGTTTCGATGGCGTAATAGGTGAAGTTTTGGCAATATCTGGTTAGCATACAGACGAACATGGCAAGTTTGTCGGGAAGAGGCCAGTTTTCGTCGTCTTCCTGGAAAAAGGACAATTTAGAGTTTGAGAGACGCAGAGAAAGAATTTGGCTGTCTGAGTGCGCCCTCTCATTTTAACTACTAGGCTTTGAAGGCTTATATCTCGGCACCCAGAAGAGATACAAAAAAGCTGTCAATTAATGAATTATTCTACATAATAAAGGCTATATTTTATTAGTTGACAACTTGTTTCTATCTCTAAAGGAAACTGAGATATTCGTTTTTAAAGATTCAGCCTCCTCTCTATCTCTCTTTCAGGGTAATCATTTTAAAACGCCGGTTTCTCGCTTCCCATTAGAGATAGAAAAAAGTTGTCAATCAACGAAATATAGCCCTTACCATGATCAATAATTTACTAGTTGACAACTTTTCGCTATCTCTTCTAGTAACCGAGATAAACCCATTCCAACAGTCAACAGGGAAAAAAAAAACTTACAATACTCCTCTGACTACAGCTATTTCCATTCCGTTCAATCTCATGAAACAAGGTGAACAAAGTCACCATTGCTGATATATTTAGAATAATTGAAATAAAAGCAGCTGCATTATGTGAATGAATAAAGAGTGGACCGATGAGATGAAGACCAGTGTCTCCAAGGAACAAGAATATCAATTGAAGTCCTGGTCCTAGAATCAATCCAAGAGCTCTTCCGCCAATGAATACTGACATTGCTTTTGCACGATCATCTGACATTGAATGAGCAGTTAGAGTTGTTCGGAGAGTTGATGTGTTTCCTGTAGGAGTTATTATCATAGGGCGATCTAAGATTCTTACCCATTCCAAGTCCTCCCAAAAATCTGCACATCATTATAAATGGGGCTGTCAGCTCTGTTGGCACATGATCGGCAAGAAGGAATAGGCAGTTGGAAAATAGCATGAGGACATATCCAGCTAACAATGGTTTCTTAGCCTGGAATTACAGTAGTCATTATAACCTCTACTTCAAATCGTCATAACTTTTTTGGGAGAAGAGATAAGAAAAAGTTGTTAACTAATGATATATTGCTCGTGATAGGCTATATTTCATTTCTTGACAACTTTTTTATATCTCTTCTACGAGCTGAGATATGAGCCTTTGAAGTCAGACGTCTCTAATAGAGAGGATGTAGGCGGTTAGACACCCTAGCCACTTTATTTCTCTGCGTCTCTCTCCCTCTCTCTTTCTGAACTCACTTTATATCTTCGATTAGTCCACCACGCAGCTGCAAGTGCTCCTAAACAATGACCAATCCCATGTAATGTCACTGCAAGTCCGAATGTCGTCGGCCCCACTGATGGATCTAACTGAAAACTTGATCTAGGTGAATTGAACTTTTAAACCTACTTACCTTAGTCATATAAGTATACATAATAGTGGTAAAAATGGCATATTGAAAATAGACGACCAATGAGAAATATCCACTTAAATAGACCACATCCCAAGACGTTTCGATGATTATTCGCATCCTGTCTGGAAGAAGGGTGGTTATCTCGGTGGGGAATAGAGATAGAGAAAAGTTGTCAACTAAGGCAATGTTTAGATTGTTATGAGCAATAATTTATTAGTTGAGAGTTTTTCGATAGCTGTTATGGGAACTGAGATAAAAACGTTTGAAAAAGTAGCTCGTCTTTTAGATCAGTTATTTTATAAGAATCCTTAAAACGATATATCAGCTCCAGAAAACTTTTCAAAATAATTTAAAACTGATCAAATGCATCCAACCCTGTCTTAAGAGAGACAGGAAGAGAGAGAAAGAGACGCAGAGAAAGAAATTGGCTAGAATGTCTCACTGACTGCGCCTTATCCGCCAGGGTAACCATTTTCAAACGCTTATATCTCAGCTCCTAGAAGAGATACAAAAAAGTTGTCAACTAAGGAAATGTAGCCCTTATCATATACAACGATTCACTAGTTGACAACTTTTTGATATCTCTTCTATCAACAGAGTTATGTCGGCTCAAAGTGACTACGGTACTTTTTCAAGCAAAGAAAGGTCTGCGCCCTCTTCATCAATGTAATCATTTTCAAACGCTTATATCTCCGTTCCTAGAAGAGATAGAAAAAAGTTGTTAACTAAGAAAATGTTTAGCTTTTTATGGACAACAATTCATTTGTTGACAATTTCTTCGTATCTCTAAGAGAAACCGAGTTATAATCGTTTCAAAATCTGTAATCTTCAAAAGCTCTCCAGTAGTGCAATTTCTAAGTTTTTTACGGAATTCCAGTAAGCAAAATGGAAAAAATTCAGAAAAAGGAAATTCGATACTCTTAAAAATTGTTGAAAATAGTGGCCAATTTCCGAGAAATGACCATTTGCTCTCTTCTCGAAAAAATCGAAACAAAACATCGAAAACATATAAAAATGATGGAGAGAAGACGAGGAGATTTGCATAATTATCCGTCAGAAAGATCATATTTCCCATACAAAACTCACTTTCCCCCTATTTTCTATCACATGTTTGTACTTTTGTTTCCAGAATTCCTGAATTTGATGGTTATTGAAACACCAAACTGCTTCCCATTTAACTTTATCTACTGAATTTGCAATCAGTCAAAAAAACACATAACAACAATTTTTGCTATAATAAGGGGGGAAAAATGGGTTAGGATACAGGAATAAATGAAAAAAGATAACAGTAAATACTCATATAATACTTTTAGTGGATTTGGATCCACAATTGTGGAGAAAACGGGGGGAATTAGTGAGAGAAAAAGAGGGAGGATGGTACAGAAAAGGAATACAAAACAGAATATTTCTTAGCTCAAAAAGAAAAAAGAAATTGAAAAAAGACAGTAGGAAAGAAAAGCTGTAGATGAGACCATTGATGTACCAGTATGCAAGGAACAATCTACCATTCGTCGTCTTCCTCTTCTGAAATAATTAATCGATCAGAATTCATAACATCTCAATACTATTCCTACCTCCAGTTGTATCCTTCTTCTCGTCGCCGTTTCCTCCAAAAGTGGAACTTCCGAGACCTTCAGCAGCTTTGGCGGCAGCTTCCATGGCATTCTTGCTGCCGAATCCTTGTGGAATCGGCTCGTCGTTCTTCTCGTTGTCAGTAGAGCTTCCGAATCCAGTTGGTGTTTTTGGTGCTCCGAATCCTCCTCCCATTGTGACTGGGGATGGCTCATCGTTTGGTTTTCCGAATCCTCCACCGAACTTGTTTGCCGCTCCAAAACCTCCCCCTGCTGCTGCTGCCGCCGCTCCAAAACCACCTCCTGCTGCTGCTGCCGCCGCTCCAAAACCTCCACCAGATGGAGCTTGTGAATTGAAGGAGCCTGTTGCTCCTCCTCCGAATCCATTGGTACGAGCTGCACCTCCGCCGAATCCTGTGTTCCGAGCTGCACCGCCGCCGAATCCTGTGTTCCGAGCAGCACCACCGCCGAATCCAGATCCTCCACGCGGTCCATAATCGTTTCCACCACGGCCATTACCATAACCCGGTGTGTAGTTCTTGGCAAGACGGCTGAGAAATTCGGGCACCTCAATTTTACCCTGATTTCTGACGAGCTCGACGAGCTTATGCGCCAATCGGGCGTCGTTCTCGTCCTGTGTAATGAACGAATGACAAACTCCCGAGTGCATGCGACCAGTACGTCCAGATCGATGAATGAACGTGTCGATGGCGGTGTCGATTGTACCATTTGGCATATCGAAATTGATGACTCTTTCGAGGTCGACGACATCGATACCACGAGAGAGCACGTCGGTCGTGACGAGCAGGTTGATTTTTCCAGCCTTGAACTTGCCGATTAACTCGTCTCTCTTGTCTTGGGAACGGTCTCTGAAAATATGAATTTTATGGAATTTAGTCAGATGAATCGTCTTACCCATGAAGCGTCTGAGCATCATATTCTCCCATCGCCTGAATCTTGATGGCCAACTGATCACAGAACTTCTTGGTCTCCACGAAAATGAGCGTTTTTGGGACTTCTCCTTTCTCTAAAATTACAATAATGATATAACATGTATATTAAGCAAAAACGTACCATTTCTATCGTTCAGCAGTTGTTGAAGGATCGTTTGCTTCTCATATCGTCCTGGCGTCTCGTGGAAGATAAGATTCACTCGGTTGCTGAGCCGTCCGTTGGCGAGGACGATTCGAACCAAATCGCTCTCCCCATTCAAAGGTTTCATTAAAGTGGCGGCGACCAACTCGACGGATTTGTCGAAGGTTGCGGACGTCATAATTGTTTGTTTGTTGGAACTCAGGAATTTCGGATTTTCGAGAATCTTTCCAAGATGACCGAGCGGATCCTTCGCCTTGTCCTGAAGAAGACGATCGGCCTCGTCGAGGACAAAGAATTTGAGGCGGGAGAGATCCACCACGCCATTGTCGACCAAATCCATGTTTCTTCCGCATGTTCCAACAATAATATCGCATCCATTCTGTATATCACGCACTGATTGTTGACGACATTGTTCTCCAATGGATAGACGAATCTTCAAGTCGGTTCCGGATGCATAGGTACGGAGATTATCATAGATTTGACAGGCGAGCTCTCGAGTCGGCGCTAAAATCATTGCGAATGGAGTGCTCTGGTTTACAGCATCCATTCGGGTATTTGAGTCGAGACGCAAGATGTGGTCGATGATCGGGAGACCGAATGCGGCCGTTTTTCCAGCACTAGTCTCCGCCTGTCCGATGACATCGTATCCAGCGAGGACTTGTGGAATCATGGCGGCTTGAATGGCACGTACGTTTCTGTACTTCAGTCGTTCAAGATTTCTGAGAATTCTCGGATGAAGACCCGACTCCTCCCATCTAGTCAGACGAGTCGAGATGTCTGAGTTACGAATCTCAACCTCTTGATCTCCGGACACTTGGCATTCTTCCACTTTTGCGGCGGTGTCATCCATCAGATCATCCACATTCATTTCGGTAGGAACCCATCCACGTGGAGCTCTCACAATTTCCGACTCGTATGGCCCGTTGTTTCCGCCATTGTTCCCGCCAAAGTCGTTATTTCCACCGGATGAATTGTATCCACCGTCATTCGTGAATCGCTGGTTTCTTCCATCGTTACCATATCCTCCGCTATTCTGGAAACGGTCCTGGCCTCTTCCACCGTTTCCGAATCCTCCTTCGTTCATGAAGCTTCCATTGTTATCATTTCCATGATAGCCCGAGTTTCCTCCTTGATAGCCTCCGGATCCACGACTATTTTGATAACCATTGGATCCACGATTATCCTGATATCCTCCGGATCCACGGCTATCTGGATAACCATTGGATCCACGATTATCCTGATATCCTCCGGATCCACGGCTATCTGGATAACCATTGGATCCACGATTATCCTGATAACCGCCGGATCCCCGATTATCCTGATAACCGCCGGATCCCCGATTATCCTGATAACCGTTGGATCCACGATTATCTTGATAACCGTTGGATCCACGACTTCCAGAGTTGTAGTCGTTTCCGGCTCTTTGATTCGAACGAGAGTCTTGATTGTTGCCGTATCCACGTGGACTCGAGTTATTCTGGTTACTGTAGTTGCCGCGTGGAGCCGATGAGTATCCATCACGTCTTTCGTCACCTGAAAAAAAAAACTTTAAAAATCGATAGGAAAAATGGAATTACTAACGGTTTTGATCATGAGATCTTTGATCACGCGAGTCACGATTATAGCCATTATCGCGGCTATTATATCCACCGGATCCCTGATCATTTGGACGACGATCGTCTCGTTGATTCGAAGAGTACTTGTCACGATCTCCATTTCTTTCCTCACGATGGCTATACTTATCCCCTCCGTCACGTTGACTGTATCTTTCACGATCCCCTCTGTCTCCTCCACGTGGCGGATCATGATGACGGCTACGGTCGTCTTGATACCCGTTTCTCTCATCGGAATGCTTGTTGGAACTGTACTGATTTGAAGAGCGTTCCTGACCGGAGCCTCGATTATCTCGGTCGGAATGATGGCTACGGGAGCTATCTGAAATCAATTTTTAATATTGAAAAATCCAAACTTAAGCTATTCCGTACCGTATTGACGGCTGGCACCATGACTTGACTCGTTCCTCGAATCCTGACGATTGTTGTAGCCAGAATCGGTTCTGGCATCCTGTCGACCGCCACCGTAATCATTCCGTTGGCTTGGACGATTGCGATCCGAATCGTCACGTCTTCCGTAGCCGCTGTCTTGTTGTCCACCGTTTCTCGGACTTGAATAGCTATCGTTACGCTGTTGATCATAGCGATCTCGTGAGTATCCACCTCCCCGTGGAGAGCGATCGTCGTCGTTGTACTTCGACATGGTCCTGAAATTTGGGAAACAATAATTAAAAGGCGAAATAGTTTTTTTTTCGAAACTGCGACCTACAAAGAGAAAAAAGCGTGAGTAAATGTAAAAAAGAGAGTGAGAAGTGGACAAGAGAGGGGAGCAGAGAATAGACTGCGTCTCGTCAATTCACACGCTCTCTCATCTGTCCTCCAAGCAACTAGGAGAGAAACGATGGAGAGAAACGAATGGAGAATTGGTGTGGACTTCTACAGGAGGGCAACAGTCAAAGGGGGCGGGGCTTGTTTGTAGAGAGATGAGAGGGTGCAGAGAAATCGAAGGTGCAAGAGAGCACTGTTAAGCTCCGCCCATTAGGTATCCTGAATAGGGAGTGAATCGATAAATTGGAGCAGTGATTAATTGGCGACATGGAGAAGGAGAGAGAGAGAGAGAGGAAAAGGGAGAAATGGCGGTCAGCGACCGATAAATTTTAACATGAGCAATACGCCGGGCGCCAGGCCATGGAGTAAAAGTCTAGGCCATAGACTTTTGAAAACCGAAAAAATGCGAGAAAAAATCTAAAATTCAAAATATCGAGAATCTGAGGGACCCATGGCTTTTAAAGCGGACTAAATCGGTTAAATTTGACAGCTTTCAATGGATTTTTGTCACAAAAATGAAGTTTTAATAAAAAACGAATTTTTTTTTCAAAATAATAGACGTTGTTCAATAGTTTTAAGTGGTTTTCATGACTTGCTAGAATTTTATTCAACTTTCGTCGAAAAAATCAAAACTTTAAAAGAAAAAATCGTGAAGATTTTCAAATCCGGGCCGAAATACTGCTTTCAGCGGATTTCTTTCGATTTTTCGTCACAAAAATGGAAATTTATTGAAAAATCAACCGTATTTCAGTTTTTACAGCGCACGAAACCGTCGGTTTTCATTCAATCTTCTCGAAAAGTGCAATTTCAAACAAAAGAGCGTCATCCATTTGAACGAAACAACTGTTGTTCTCACGCGAAACGATCAAGGAATAAAATAAATCAATTCCGCCATTCAAAAAGAATCATATTGTTTGCTCAAAAAAAAGTCATAAAACTACGTTTGATGAGCGGCGAGCCATAAAAAGACAAATGCTATTACAGAAAGCAGTCAAATCGTTAAATGGCGCGAACATTTTTAAAGGAAAAACTGGCGCATTTTCGAATGGAAATGATGAGAAAGTGAGCCTAGAATGTTCCATGCGGAGGGTATAATCTCCTCTTCCGGAAAACGTTGCCTAGGGAGCATGACCTGCATAATGCTTGTTACTAATATGAAAAAAATATATATAAACAGATCGACGATTTCAAACGTCAAATTTCACAAAACTCGAATTATTAAGTAAGAAAAAAGAGTATTTTTCTGTTACTCTCAAAATATGACATGAAAATAACCATATTTAAAAAAGGATGAGACTGTGCAGCAGGAGAAACAACAGAAATCATAAAGAAGCGACTATTTTCATGTTTTTTGGCGGGGATTGATCGGAGACACCGGTATTCAGAGTGTAGGAGGGAGGGGAAAAGGAGCGAGACGATGCAAAAAAAAATACAGAGGCAGGGAGAGAACAAATGCGAAAATCTCAAGGGAACAATCTAAATAATGAACAAAAAACTACAAAGAATTAAACTGATTTTGGATCTGAAGAGCTCTTCGTGGAGGTTGACTTCGAGGAAGAATTCTGTTGAAGGGTAGATGTCACCTGGAACGAATAAAAAATCAATTTGTGATAAAATCTTTTAAAAATCAGGGGGAAGTTCAGGTATCGATACCTTTGTGTCAACATTGGGAATATCAACTGATCCATTTTCTACCTGCTTCCTTTCCACTTGCTCTTCCTCGTCGGCGGCTCTTCTAATCGTTGGAGTGGTCGGTTGGTTGAAGGCGTCGGCTGATGATGGTCCCTGCAATATTAATTTTAAAATTATATATTTTTTAACGAGCTTACTGTAGGCAAAATGGGCATTTGGTAGTTTCCAGATTGCACTTTCCGTATCTCTTCTGTCAATCCGGCAACCTCATCCTCCTTCTTCAATGTTCCAATCATCGAAGCCATTTGAGCAGCCGAGACATGAACATCGGTATGCTTCTCAAGGAGCTCAATCACTTCTAGAACCAATTGTTTATCCACAATTCCATCAGCATCCTCATCAATCGTCTTCAGAAGTGTTTCGATTCTTTCACGTTGTTCATCATTATCCGCTTGCTCTCCTTTGCTTTCCTTCAGTTTCGCGAGGGAATCTATGACATCTTGAATTCGAACTTCCCGCTCTTTTTTGGTATCCGCACTGTTATCCACAGCTGGATCGATGAGCATTTCTCGGATATTTCTCTTCTCATCTTCCAATTTATCCACCATGGAATCCACGTCTTCAATCATCGAATTCAACTTGTGACGAAGACGTTTAGCGACCTTTGTTTCAGCAAACGCTCCGTCCAATGAATTGATCTCCATGAGATCCTCCTTGTGTTCAAGAACCTTCTCACGTAGTCCAAGAATATCGTGTTTGGCCTCCTTGATCGGCCCTCCAACGATAATCTCTTCAATATGTGAAAGATCCTTCTTGTCCACCTTGATCTCCTCCTTCTCCTTCGCCTCCGCCTTAGCAGCCACCTCCTTTTCTGTGGATGATGTGGAAGCAACTTCAGCAATATGTTCCTTCAATTCATTGACAATCGCTTCCGTGGCCACATCCACCAATCGCTCCTTATCCGATTCCTTGACCTTCTGTGCCTCTTCCTTCGATTTCAATGCCTCATCAGCAGCCTTCTTCTTCTTCTCCTCTTCCTTCTTCTCAGTGGCAATCGCTTGTTCAATTGATTTGATCAACTCGATACGAGCCTTGTGATCGATTTGTCCTCCTTCCATTTCAGTGAGTTTTTGAACGGTTGTCTCCGCAAGACCGTCAGGTAGGTTCTGGACGATAGCTTTGAGACGATCTGGGAAAGAGACTTCTTCTGGAAGGTAGAGAGTTCTGAAATAAGATTGAATATTGATTTTTTACGGTAAAACAGAAGAAACTGACCTAGATAGAAGAAGCAAGGCTGGTGGAACTTTATCATTCAAGGATAACTCCAGCCATTGCACAAGTTGCTCTTTTAACCGCTCCTCACTGACTCCGATAGCTCTCATTCCACGTGCACGACACGCCGATTGCAAATCGATTGAGCTCAACGCATCAACACCTCCCTCAGCTGCGATTTGCTTATCGTCGGCCTTCAATTCTCGAATCTTCATATTCAATTGGAATCTCAGAATTTCCGGGGATCCCAGTGAATTGATACTCATCAGACGGCAAAGTGATCGAAGTTGTCCCATACTCAGATTGTCCAGTGTCAATTCATCTTCAAAAAGTTTCGAGAATTTCAGAAGTTCTTCATTCGACACGTATCCTCCCTCATTTCTGACTTTCTTAATGAAAAGTGCAAATTCCAAAGATCGAGTCGATTCCTTGTTCCTGGTTTTTCTCTCCAATCCGATTTCTTCTATGGTATCTTGCAAGAATTTTGCCATTTCAACGCGAAGTTTAACCTGCTTCCTCCATTTCTCTTCTTCTTTACTAGTCTCCTGGAATGTACTTGGCAACATGCCAGGGAACAATTTGATGAAAATTGGAAGAGCCAATTCCATGAACGGGACGATGATGAAGAATGAGAATGGGACCAATCGGAACAAATCGGATACAGTTCTGACGAGTTGTTGACGTTCACGACGGGTCAAAGTGGCTCCTCGAAGCACTCTCCAAAGATATTTCGCACTGACCCGGGTTTCAAGAGCAAGCAATCGGAATCCATGATAATAATGTTTCAATTCGTGCATAATTCTGTCTTTTAGCGGTGGTTTTACTGTCGAGACTTCTTTATCCGACTTCATTAGACTCAAGGCTTTCTGTGCTTCTTCGTCTTGTTTTTGTACATCTTCTCGAAGCATTTTTAACGTGTACTCTACTTTACTTCTGTCTGTGGCTGCATACCTGCAAAAATAGGAAATTTTATGGAAGTTTAGAAAAAAAAAGAAAAAAACTCACCTCAAGCTTGTTGTATATAGTGAATTTGTTGCAATTTGCGGCTCAAATACCCGACTCCTTTGTGCGGTGATAATATGTCTGTACGCGTATCGTCCTAATTGATAGGATTTTGAGACGTTTCGTAAACTCATTCTATTTATATATTAAAATCGATTATAATTTTACTTGATTCTCTGAAAAAAGAAGGAAATTTGAAAGGAAATGAGAGAACTGAGATGACGCAAAATTGTCGTTGAGAGACAAAAGATAAAGTTTTCAAAATGAGAGAAATTTCGCAATCGGATATGATTTAATTTTTAAAAAGGATTACTTTTTTGTTAGAAATACTTGAAAATGTTAAAAAGCCTTGAATAAAGTATTAAAGCTTCTGGGAAAGCTGAGCAAAGTACAGAAAAGGCGGCTCCGAACAAATCTCGAAAATCGGACAATATTGGACGAATCCCCGAAAGCCAACAATGATAAGGATGCAAAAATCGATAATTAACATTTCCTAACAAGTTTTAAAGAACGGAAGTCACATTTACGAGTGTAACAAACAAAAAACAATTTTTAACGGGTATACTCTGCGAACAAAATAATATTTTTGCCGTAGAGCGCAGTTTCGACGCCGCGGCTGCTGTGCGTTCTTTGGAAAGAATCAAAAATTAAACCGCATCGAAAAGTGATAGATAATCACGGAGATGAGTGTCATTGGACAATGATTGTAAGGATTCACGGATAACGTTCGGATTTGCGAGATTATCAAAGAAAAAAAATTGTTTTTTTAGTGAAATTCGATTTTTAATGTATTTTTTCAAAACAATTCTTTAAAAAGAAAAGCAAAGTAATTCTAACAATTTGAGAACTTTAAGTTGCAGAATATATCTTTTTTTTAGCTTGTGTGATGCAATTTCATATGGAAATTAATAAAAATTCAAATTTTTAAGCTAAAAAACTCAGAATTCGCTCTTGAAACTGCAAAAAAAGCTTCAAAGCCAGCATAAAATATTGAAAAATTAAAAAAAAAAGAAAAAAAACGTGTTGTTTCTAAAATTACGGTTGTCGTGGCGAGACCCAATGTTGGTGAGTGTAAATGTTCCTTGAAGGTGTACTGTAATTTATTGTCGAATTTTCGAAAACTTTATCCCTTTTCGTTTTTTTTTTCTAATTTCCCAACCGATTTCTTTTAACTTTTTTCAAAAAAAGTGGCGCGTTTATCATCTGTTCCCCTCTCATCGTTAAGCCTCTCATCGTTTATCATACGATGTGGGAAGCGAAACTTTCGATTTCACCCACCCCAAAATCAAACAATAGAGAGGTTTGAAAACGAGAGTTCAGCTGTTAAAAGCACACGTGGTTAGGTTGTTATCAGTAATTTAGGCTAAAGTAATCCAGAAAAATGTAACGAAAACGGAATATTGATAAGGGAAGAAAATTATTGATGTTTGATAATAGGTGAAGAGGCAAGGAGCTCCGCGGAACGTTCCGAATCGAAAATGACGTCATTGATCATTTCTCAGTGATCATGCTCCTGCTTTTCCACTCTGTCTCTCATCATAAAATTTGAACAATCGAACGCAAAAACAAAGCAAACGTATAGTTGTCAAGATGTGACTTCCTCTATTTTCCCATCAGTTTTTCTGTGTTCCGTCTAGTTTTTCAGCAATATTTTTAAAGATTTTTCGCTGAAATGGTGAAAATGGCCAGACACTGTAAACCTCCTCATTCCTTTTTTCTCAAATAAAACCTCCCTGATCGGATTTAGAATCGTAGTCCATCTGTAGGGGCAACGTGATCAAACCGTTTAGCTTATCACGCCATCCTCTACTATATTCTCGTTTATTGGGACCAGAAATCAAGAGAAATTTTGTGAGAACCTTGATCCCATTGGTCATCTCTGGCAGCTAGAACTGCTTAGTTGAAGCTATTTGAAAAAAGAAACTCTTCATCTGAAACTGAGCTAGAAAAATCTCGTTTCAAAAAATTCCCAATTTTAATTGTAACTAGATTCCCACTCTAAGCCCAAAATGTGTTCGTTTTGTGTCTCGAAAATTCAAATTGTACTCCCGCTCTCTTTCTCCGTGTCCTTCGAACTCATCACATGATCAATGATGGCGCCATGACGGAAAGCGAGAAAAAAGAGAAATCGTCTCTCTCTCTCTTTTTTCAATGTATGCGAAAGCGTGTGTGTGTGTGGCCACGAAAGAGCGCGTGGTCTGAAACAGCACGTGGTCGCGGAGAGAATGTGTTCCGTATTTTAGACCGATAACGAAAAGTGTCGTTGGCATTTTGCCAAAAAGTACGCAGAGTACTAGAATTCAATTCTTTGGATTAGTCATAGACGCATGTGACAAGGATAACGGCTGGTTGTGTGATGCAGTGATTCTAGAAGTCATGAATAATGCATTTCGGATGTTCAGTAGTAATCATCACCTGATGGTTCGATATCGAAGATCCCTCAAAGATCTTCCGATTCGTCATTCTTTGACGTCTATCTTCATATCTAAATCACGTCGCGCCGACTGTTTTCCCGTTCCAATGTCTCCATGATCTATGTTATTTATTGTTCCAGATGAAAAGTACAAATCGTCAGACAAACATCTAGATCCTTCGAAACAAAAGTTACAAAACAGCTGTGACAACAACCGTTTCAAAATTCGAAACCCTCAAATCACACCAGATTTCAGGTGGCACCAGTGGAGGCGGAGCTCTTCTGGGTGACCCCGTTTCGCTTTCCATAAAAGATAGATGGCGCCCCCGGCAGCAGCTGCTGTTGTTTCGACCTTCTGCTCCGCCAATTTCGCGCACTTTCCCTTTCTCTCATTTGAATTTGCAATTCGGCCCCCAAAATCGGTCTATTCATCTTCTCGCGCACATAGGTCTCAATCGCTTGTTTTTCCGTCAATGTTTACTTTTTTCCTAAAGAAGAAGAGGGCGCGACCCCCTAGAAGTTAGTTATTGATTTTGACGTCGAGTAGACGTTTGTTGCGTCCTTTAAAGGTTCATAGTTTTTTGTTTGTTAACTAGGCCTAGTTTAAGATGTAAAAGATTGGTCAACGCTGAAGATTATGATTTGATCATCACGCGTTTCTGTTTATTCTATCTCTTCCATGTGATATATAATATCCGTTTCTCCGGCTTGATCCGGAAAAAATGTTTCTATAGTTGCCTATCTTCTCCTCTCGACAGGGGATTCCCCCACGTGCCGATTCCCAGGGTTGACGTGATAAAAAAGAGAGAAAAGTGAAATGTGTTGGGTAAAGTGGGCGGAGTCGAGTTGTCACGTGGTCTAGCGGGAAATGATCGGAGACATGCATTGAACAATTAGTTGTTTCAGTGTTTCAGTCTTTCATCTCGTGAAACGCGTTTTGAAAGTCCATTTCAAGTACAGATTCTGAAATTCTGTTCACTAGATCGATCTAAGAGTAGTCTCAGTATTCTAGAATTTCTTAAAATGTCTGATACGATCAGATATTCTAAGGCTATCTAAATATAGAATCTTGGTTCCCAAGGTCTTCTAGTTACAGTACTCCTCATTTAGTATTCATGTTTGCCCTCGTGACAACAATCCTCGTTTTCCGAATAAAGTAGGATTATCTTTGCCTCCACCAACATTTTTTTGATGATTAAAATGTTTGTGTGTTCTCTTCAAACTAGTTCACCTATTTCAAGTTTCGATAGTGAAACCATTAACTTTACAGTCTGTTATTGGTAAATAATCTTTATTGTTCTTCAATTAGAACGTCTTTGCCAGACGCCTACCAAATGCCTTCAAACACACCAGAAGTGTAGTGTGTAATGAACAGAGAATTTGAAGGGGGAGGAGAAGATGGCGTGATCTCACAACCCACCTCGTTTTCTTCATCCCGTTTACTATAAACAATCAGTTTTTGTTTATATTCGACAATATTTTCTCTTTACGGTCATCATCTTCTCGCTGCGACTTGTCACTTATCACCTCCGGGTCGAGAGGAGAAAAAAGTGACCATCGTACTTTGTACATTGGATAAGAGAGGAATGAGGCGACGCTACACGCTGTTTTCTCCCCCTCTGCAAAAAGCGGTTCGGGTAAATAAAGCGGGCGGAGAAGAGATAGAGAGAATGCCTGCTGATAACGACTAGCGATCAGAGCGATGCTTCTACTAGGTTCGAGGCGAAAGTTTGTTTTATAAAAAATATTGTAAGAGCATCCAATTCGAATCTGTTGATTTTTAAAATGTAGATGATCATAGGATTGATGTCATAATCATCAAAGCTCATAGTAGCTTGCTTTTCCACTAGTTCATCCGAATCTCTAGATCTTCAAAAGGTGTTTTCTAAATCTAAGAAAACCCCACCCAATAGAGCGTACTTGCAAAAACGGAACGCCCTAGGTGTCTATCCAACAAACAAGTTCTATTAACAGTGTTTCTGGCTGCCTTTCTGAATACTAATGCAACTGGATTGTACGAGAAAGAGACGAAGACGAGTTGATTGGTCATCCTCCTCCTCTTTTTTCTCCGCCATCCCCCTCTACTCCGATCGTTTGTACTTTTCATCGCATCCAACTTCTCTAAAGTCTTGTCACTCTCTCTCTCCAGAAGCTTTTCTTTTCATTCTGCATCTCCATCTCTCTTCTCGTCTCTTTTTTTTTGGTTCACTCCACTCTCTTTCTCTCTATCGTTTTCTCTGTTCATGTCCAGTTGACTGCTCTTTTCCCCGCAATATAGCGTGTGCAGAAAAGGGTTTCTTAACTGCTTTCGCCTTGAATGGAAGACACCAAATGGGTTCTTTTTTTCTTTTTGTCATAAGTTTAAACGACATAAAAAATATTTATGTAATTGGTGTTTCTAGAGACATGACCAAACATCTTTCGTTGTTTTCAGTTAGGATTGGAAAAAAAATTATAGACATTGCGAAACAATTTTCAATTAGGTGTCTAGACCATAAATAACCAATCACATATCAATCCAAGTCAAAATACTCTATGATTCATAGCTTTTCTTAGCCCACACTCGGTGTTTCGCAACGCGCATTGTTTTCTCTCGTTACTTCGTACTTTCACCTCCCATCCGTTCGCAATGCGGTCTCATCTGTGTTTTTTTCCCCTCCGTCTCAACTATCTCTCTTTTTGAAATTTTTTGCAATGAAAATTTCTTTGCAATCTTCTCGTCGAGCACCATATGTCGATCACATAAACAACAACAGACTTCACATTGTGAACTTTTGACTTTCTCCTTTTGCTGAGAATGATGTTTTAGACGATAAAATTACGTCTGTAATCGTGCCCTATCGCACTGCCAAGTTTTGCTGCTTACTTTTGATCTCGTTGACTGAGTATTAAACGTGAAAAATGGGTTTGGAGCGGAACGAAATAAAATATAGCGAAATGCGTTAGGGCTCGATTACGGACCTAATTACACGAAGCCTAGTGCTAAGCTAAAATTCAATTCTGGAAAGTTTCCAGACCTATTTTCTGCTATTTTCCAAAAACGTTTTCAAATAGGTTGTAGCCTGACTACGTTCCGCAGAAAAGCAAACTTCATTTTTCGAACTCTCTTCTCATCCCACCCAACTGCCCATCATCCCCTGTTCTTTTTCAGTTTTTTCCAAGAAGAAACGTGATATTTCCCCCCTTGTCTCTTCTTCTTCTCTCATCATCTTATCAATATGAACTATGTTCTATGATCGGGGAGTGTCCTTCTTCTCCGCGTCTTCCCCCATCGTTTCATTGACAATAATGTATTTCCAGATAGGTTTATCGGGTCACTCGCCTACATACTCCTCATTGATATATTTACTCGAATGCGCTAAAGAATCATAGATGGATTACGCATATCGTATGCTCAAAAATGTCAAATATTTTTATAATTCGATTAATCCGGCAACACTTTCAGGTTTGGTTTTTTAAAAATCTAGTTTTCTTATTTTTTATAGTTTCCATTAAAGAATTTTTAAAATTCCAGGAGCCATCGATGTGGTAGTCGTGGAGCAGCCGAATGGAGAATACAAATCGACACCATTCCACGTCCGCTTTGGAAAATATGGAGTCTTCAGTTACAGTGACAAATACGTGGATATCGCCGTTAACGGAGTCGAAATTGATTTGAAAATGAAGTTGGCCGACAGTGGAGTCGCGTTTTTCGTAGAAGAAGCCGACGATGAGGTGCCGGATTATCTACTGACGTCACCGCTGCCAGAGCAAGATATTCCACAGGCTGGAGGATCCGGAGTGGATAAGGTGTTGGCGGAGAGTGCACGGAAACTGGAGGAGACGCAGAATGAAGATGTTGATATGAATGAAATGGCGAAAAGTAGATCGTCGAGTCCAGATGGAGGACAAGGAACCGCCAGAGAGCCGAAGCAAGAACAATCGTTGAGTCAAGTGCAGAGGAAACAGACTCTTCCATTCTCCTCCTCAGTCTTCAGTGATCGTCGTTATCGTTCTCTTCCTGATCTCACTGTCCTCGCCGCGGAATCTGATCCAACAGAAGTGGCGGGATCATCGGAGTCCAACAAGAAATCAGATGAGCGAAAGACGAAGAAAACGCCACGTCCATTCGTCCATTCTCATTCACAATGCTCTCCTATGGAGAGGAAAATGTTCCATAAATCAAATGACGAGATTCTTAGAAGTTTGAGACGCGAGACTCATGATATGGATCGTCGTATCCCGCTCCGAAAGAAGAGTCGTGTCACATTTGAAAAGCAGCCGACACGTCCGATCAACATTCAAACGGAATACAATGATTCGGATTCTGAATTGGATTCATCTGTCAACTCATCTCCATCCCCATCCCTAATCGATCAACGTGAAGCGGATCGAATTGCGGATGGCGCTCTCTCCGATTCGGAAGTCGATCGTCAACGTGATCGCAACGCCACACCAGAGCCACATGACGTCACAGACTGGAAATGGGGAGAACTCCCGGAGACCAGAGAGCTGAATAAGAGGAAGAAGGAGGAAGAGCAAGCGGCGAAGACGTCAAGATGGAGTTGGTTCTGGTCATCATCCACAGAAGACAAGGGGAAGGATAAAGTCGCGCCAGAAGACCAGGGGATTCCACTTGGAGAGCTTCTGAATTCCGCTTCGGATCCAGTCAATATTGAGAAGTATTTGGGGAAGCCGCCCAGTGTGTGAGTCTTTTTTCTTGTTTTCTCTTTTTCTTTTTAAAAAGTTTTTGCATGGTTTCTAGACGTAGCTCTCCCAGTTTCAGAACCTCCATCGACAGTGGACACGCGTCACGTGGAGTCTCCCAACCTTCGTCTCCAATATCGAATCATGATGATTTCACACCAACGACGACGCCACCGAATGATAAGACGCCGACGAGAGAAAGTGTGCGATTCAGTGCCGAGGTGCCGCCGAGTTCGACCACTGCCACGGCTGGAGTTCGGTCTAGAGCGTCTTCGGATGACATTTTGTGAGTGACATTTTCTAATAGGGCATGCTTAGCTAACCTTAGAAGTCATTTTCTTATCATTCATAAATATTTTTCAGCCCATTGAGCGAAGATGAACTTGATGAAAACTTCCGTCCACAATACATGCAATCCCTTCGTTTATCATCTGAAAAACTGAAATCCCTTGGCCTCGTGCTCGGCGCCAATGAGCTCCGTTTCTCGATCACTACGAAATTCCAGGGAACCACCTGGTGCAGTTGTAATATCTACCTCTACAAATGGTACGAGCAATTAGTCATCTCGGATATCGATGGAACCATCACAAAGTCTGATGTTCTTGGACACGTGATCCCAGCTATCGGAGGAACTTGGGCTCATACTGGAGTCGCTGAGCTCTATACTCGGATCAAGAACAATGGGTACAAAATGGTGTATCTCTCGTCGAGAGCGATAGGACAGAGTCATACCACGAAACAGTATTTGAAGAGTGTTGCTCAAGATTCCAAACAGCTTCCCGATGGACCGGTGCTCTTGTCTCCAACGAGTATCATCACCGCATTCCGAAGAGAAGTCATCGAACGTCGTCCAGAAGAATTCAAGATCGCTGCTCTGACCGATCTGAAACAGCTGTTCCCCAGTGGAAATCCATTCTACGCTGGTTTTGGAAACCGTAATACTGACGTGGTGTCTTATGATGCTGTAGCTGTTCCGGCCGCCCGGATTTTGATTATTGATCCGAGTGGAAAAGTGAAGAGATCCGATTCGTCAGGACTCGCGTTGAGCTATAAATCGATGGCGACGGATACCGTTGACTACATGTTCCCACCGTTATCTGTTCAGTAAGTAGAAACTTTTTTGTGATCCAAAATCAATTTTCCCTTATTACAGTGTGAAAGACGACGCCCGCAAAACAGAACGACTCACATCGGCCTGGAGCAAGCCACTGGAGCACAGTAACTTCACCCATTGGCACGTTACACCGAATGATATCATGGACGATGAACTTCTGAAGTACGAGGCGCATCGAAAGACGATGATTGCGACGCAGAAATTGAAGAAATAGATAATCGTTTTTTGTTTCAATCACATTCCCTTAATTGTTTTTCCTGAAGATCTCCTCTTCACAATTTGTTATTTTCTTCCAGTTTTTTTGGAAGGTGTACCCAAAAGTCTCATTTGCTCTCAGAAACTAGTCTCTTTTCTTTGTTGTGTTTTGTTTTATATCATCCCAGTTTCACAAATTCAATCCAAGTATCCGCATTTCTTTCCCTTCTTCACCCCAACTCGGTATTATAATTATGTTCTATTTTTTGAACTCTTCCTTGTTTTTTTTTGTTATATTCCCATGTCCTCTCAGAAAATGCCTTTATATTCACTTCCAAAATCACCGCCTTCCTTTTTTTTTATATTATATATATAATTATTATATTAATTTTTGAGTTTATCACACCCGCCCCAAAGATTGTTTTGTTTCCCCAAATTTAGTGTACATTGCAGTCCGGATGCTTGTATATACTCCCATCCCTCCACTGCTTCATATCGAATCTCTTATGACGTGTAGTCAAGAGAATATAATGAACATGTTTTATATTTTGTGTGTTCTTTGGACACAACCTGTCACTTTTTTGATGGAAGGAGGTCTTCTGGGGTGAGAATTGTGGAGAACAGATTTGTGATATGAAAGAGAAACCGGTAATCCTTTATTTGCTTAGGGATTGACTGAAAGAAACGGGAGACCTGTAATAGAAGGGCATCTGGAAGAGGAACGTGGAAATTAGTTTGTTGGCGGAAATCGGAATTCCCCAAATCTCGAAATTGGATGGAAAGACATTTTTCACAATTTTTAGGCTTTTTTGAAAATAGGTTTTATTGAAATCGCTATAAATTTTTTCTCTTTAGAGATAGGAAAAAGTTGTCAACTAACAAAATGTTCTTCTTAAAAAGGGCTATATTTTATCAGTTGACAATTTTTTAGTATCTCTTCTACTAACAAAGTTATGGGGGTTTGAAGTTACGGCGCTCTGCCTCTTCAAAGAGGGGAGCGCGCTGCCTGTTCTTGGGTAGTTCGTTAAAAACGGTATATCTCAGCTCTTAATAGAGATAGAGAAAAGTTGTCAACTAATGAATTGTAGCCCTTATTATGGGCTATATTTTGTTAGTTGGCAACTTTTCTGTAATTCTTCTGCTAACAAAGTTATAGCCTCTCAAAGTTGAGCCTCCAAATCTTTAGAAATCGGGGCTGCCATTAATATTGCCATATCTCAGCTTCCAGCAGAAATACAAAAAAGTTGTCAGCTAATAAAATATTGCTCTCGAATAGGCCTATATTTTGTTAGTTGAGAACTTTTTGATATCTTCACTCACAACCGAGATACAAGGGTTTTAAAGAATGCCTTACCGATTTCAATAAAAACCTCCCCGTCCAAAACAAAAAAGAAGAGAAAATCCAAAATTCGTACCCGCATGATTTCAAGATTTCAAAAACCAACTTCTATTTCAGCGCCGCAATACTATTTTCAGCGTGTTCAAAATAGGAGAACACAGACCGAATTGTTATTGTTGACAGCGCCGGATTGATGTTTTAAAGGAGAGGGGAAAGCGACCAAACATCATGTTTTTTTGTTTGTTTCCCCATATGTTTTTTCACCATTTTCTTTTCGTTTTCTCACTTTCTTTCTCTCTCTCCCTCTAGTTTCGTTCAGTTTCTTTTCTCGAAATGAAGTTTTTTCTTCTTTTTTTTTTTCTAAATTCTGCTTTCATTTAAGACTTGAGCTCTATTTTGTGTTGGCTTTAATTCAAATCATTTAGATTTTTTCTTACAAAATTTGTTTTTTCAAACCAATTTTCCTCAAAATTTTATCCCAATTAATAAATATCAAATTACATTTCGGAGTCAAAGTTCGATAGTTATTGATCATATAAATAAGATAAGACTTCATTAATTATTTGATAAAAATCTTTTTGAGTCATTGAAAATTTTGAATGTTCTAATTAGGGTGTACTTTGTTTCTTATCTGATTAAAATTTTGTAGAATTTCTAGATGAATCATCTGATAATTGTTACAGATTTTTGATAAATAACGGAAGGTTAAAATAGGAATTTTAAAGAAGAGGGACTTTCAAAAAAAAATAGAGAGAGTTTTTGGTGTGCCCAAATCGTGCCGGCTAGTATAGAAAAGCATGTAACTGCTTAGAGTGCCAAAATCGTGCTGGCTAGGTAAATTGATAACTTGAAAACAATGGCACGGATTGGCACGATTTGGGCACCCAATCAATAAAATAATTTTTCTCGTATTTTGAATTTATTTCTCGCTCTAAATCCCAAAATCCTTCTATTCCTCACTTCTCAACATTTAAAATTTTCAGTTATATGTCAATCCGTCCACCAACCAAAAAACAATGGATTACGCACTTAACATGATCAAAAACCTAAAATACGTGCACAACTCAATCAATCCAGCCACAAGATCCGGAGCAATTGATGTTGTTGTCGTGGAGCAACCTGATGGAGAATATAAATCGACCCCTTTTCATGTAAGATTTGGGAAATATGGAGTGTTCACTTGCAGTAACAATTGTGTGGATATCGAGGTGAATGGGCATTCGATCGATTTGAAAATGAAGTTGGCTGATAATGGAGTCGCGTATTTTGATGAAGGGGATACCGATCCGAAGCTACCGACAGCTAAGAGTGAGACGAGGGATATGGATCAAGCGGAGGATGAATGTGAATTGGATAAGACTGAAAAGGAGAATCAGGAGAAGATGCCGAGAAGGAGGTCGACAAGTTTAAGGGATGTAGAGAACGCCGGGGACCTGAATCAAGAGTAAGAATTTATTTTTGGAAGTTAAAATCTCAATCTCAGTTTTAGACCACTCAGCGATGATGACTCAGATGAAAATTTATCTCCAGACTTCATTCATCTCCTTCGATTGTCGTCTGACAAGTTGAAATCTCTTGGTCTCGAACTAGGAATCAATGAGCTCCGGTTCTCAACCGTTACTAAACTTCAAGGAACCAGTTGGTGTGTCTCCAACATCTATCTCTACAAATGGTATGAGCAATTAGTCATTTCGGACATCGATGGAACCATCACAAAGTCCGATGTCCTTGGTCACGTTATCCCAGCTGTTGGAGGCACTTGGGCTCACAATGGAGTCGCTGAACTTTATAATCGAATCAAGGATAATGGATACAGAATGATTTATTTGTCTTCGAGAGCGATTGGTCATAGTCACATGACTAAGCAATATTTGAAAAGTGTCACTCAAGATGGAAAGCATTTACCTGATGGACCAGTCTTGTTATCGCCGACTAGCACTATGAGAGCATTGAAAAGGTATCCCTGAACTAAAGCAGCTTAAATTTTTAAAAATATTTGGTTCAGAGAAGTAATCGATCGCTGCCCGGAAGAATTCAAAATCGCAGCACTCACCGAACTGAAAAACCTCTTCCCCAGTCCTAATCCATATTATGCTGGTTTTGGAAACCGTGATACTGACGTCATCTCATATAAAGCCGTTGCTGTCCCCACTGCAAGAATTTTGATAATAGAGCCGAGTGGGACGATAAAAAGATGGGATTCGTCGAGATTAGAACCGAGTTATACATCCATTGCTACTGATTCCGTGGATTTTATGTTTCCGCCGTTGCCTTTTCAGTGAGTAATTTCTTAAATTCATCATAACTTTGTTAGGAGAAGAGATATCGAAAAATTATTGACTGCTGAATTGTAGCCCTTGATAAGCTTAACATTTCACTAGTTAACAACTTTTTGATATCTCTATTGCGAGCTGAGATATTCGCATTTGAAGTTTTAAGAGAGAGAGAATGATCGTCCGCGCTCAAACGAGGTAGGCAACTTCAAACGCAGATATCTCAGTTCCCGTTAGAGATACAAAAATGCTATCAACTTATAAAATGTAGCCCTTATTATGACTAACATTTCATTAGTTAACAGCTTTTTGATATCTCTTTTGCCAACAGACTTATGGCCTTTCAAAGCTAAAACATATAT
The DNA here is from genome assembly GCA_963932035.1 of Caenorhabditis wallacei. Classification (NCBI taxonomy): domain Eukaryota; kingdom Metazoa; phylum Nematoda; class Chromadorea; order Rhabditida; family Rhabditidae; genus Caenorhabditis; species Caenorhabditis wallacei. The sequence goes on along the minus strand of OZ009932.1, from coordinate 11,504,799 downwards.
TTCCAGCGTAAAAGACGATGCGGTCAAAAAAGAGCGGCACACATCGGCATGGAGTAAACCCCTTAATCACAGTAACTTCACACATTGGCATATGATACCTGAAGATGTCCATGAAGAGGAGTTAAAAGAATATGAGGATCATCGTAAGGCGCTGATAGCTAGTCACAAATAATTTTATTTTCCATTCCACGAGTTTCCTTACTTAAAAATGTATTCCTTGCTTTTCACAAATCCGTGTTCATTTCGGGTTTGTCAATTTTTAAGATCACATCATAAATTATTTGCTTTTTGTTTATTTTTATCTTTGAAATGTGTTACTCTAGTTTACAATGACACTAATCCGAATATGAATGCTAGCTGTCATCACATGATGACACCTGGTTGCGCAATAATTGTAACTCGATACGGGTTCAGGTTAGCGATAGATACCTGTTACTAAACGCAACAGGTCAAAGATGACGTAATAATATTACAGGAGTCATCAGGACAAGCGAGAATAGCTAGGAGATGGTTTTAGGAGAAATGAGGGACTTTTTTGGGTGTAAAAATTAGGGTGATTTCGTATGGTACCAAAAAGGGACCATGAAAGATTCTTTCGAGAGTAGGTGGTCCGATATCTTTTTCATGGTCCATTTCATAGGTTGGGACCGCAAATATATATGGATCCATCTAATCCAGAGCTGGGACAATTTTTGAACAGGACACTACCGTAAATTCCGCACTCCTTTTTCAAAAAATATAGATCTCGATTCCTTGAAAAGCTACAAAAAAGTTGTCAACTAACAAAATATAACTTTTATTACTCTGAATATTTCATCAGTTGACAACTTTTTTTCATCTTTCCTGGGAACCGAGATATTCTTCCTCGCAGCCACTCAATCTGTTTCAGGATGGTCTTTTAACCTGAATCATCCATGACTCATAAACTGTCACTTTCCGGAACATTATTTGGTCTCTTCATATTGCAGACAAGAATTATACGCGTCGATGTCCATGGTCAAGTGTTTTTGACGTCATCAATTGGTGTTGGACGCCAAAAAATATTCGTCGTCGAGAGAGAAAGGAAGAGAGAAAGAGAGAGAGAGATGAAAAAGTGTAGATAGTCATCGGTCTATCGGGGACAAAAGAGCCAAAAGTTCAGGTGCAAACAAATAAGGAAATAACCGATAACAAGTATTTTGTTTCGATTGGCTCCCGGATCTGACTTACGAAACAAGACGATAAGAACCCTGTCATGTAGGTTATAAAGTTTTGTTTGTCTAGATGGAAAATTCAATGAAACAAACGTTTTTTAGTATCCGGATCCAAATTTTTCCATTTTAAGTGTCCAAGAGTTCAAATCTTACAAGGTGATGAAATAAATTTCATGGACAAACTAATCTGGAGTTTGTGCGACACTTCTATGATTATTTGTTCAGCTGGAAGAAACTGTGGTGTCAAATTTATTAAATGTGTGACAATCAGAGATTGACTTTTTGGACACTTCGAGGAATGTTGCAATTGATAGTTTTTTTTCAAAACGATTTATCTTGGTTGAGAATAGAGATAGAAAAAAGCTGTCAACTAATGAAATGTAGCGCTTTTTGTGAGCAATATTTCATTAGTTGACAACTTTTTGATATCTTTTAAGGGAGCTGAGATATAACGGGGTAAAGGAATGGTCAAACTCGTTCGAGCTACAGTAACCGCAGCTTTTCCTATAGAATTGACAGTAATCAGATTTCCATAAACTTTTCAAGATACCGTAATTTGGTGACTTACTAAAAAATGTATATACAGTAAGCTATACAAGGAATACAGCATCCTGGTCACTACGCCTTGATCCACTACTAATCCAAAAGTTGTAATAATTTTACGTTTAGCTTTTTTTTTGTATACCACTTTTTTTGTGATACTGTAGCAACTTCAAGTGATCATTAAGTTTTTGATAATCAACAGTTTTTAGGTTCCAATATTAGTACGTTACTCAAAATGCTACTGTAGCTAATGATGTAAACATGCTGTAATTCATCTTTCCCCGCAAAATATTGGTACTGATCATCTAATTTCTTTCTCTTCTCTATTTCAGTGAAATAAGGAAATTACACAAAAGTACCGTAACCCATCACATGAAATTGTGTCGACACAAATTTCTCTTTTCTCCTTCTCATTCAAATTCTTTTCTCTTCTTCTTTCTCTTCTCCTTGCACCCGATTCTCTCATATCTAATGCCATCTTATCCTTTAAAAGGATCCACTACGTCACGAATAATATCAATTGGCCATCTTGTGCCACATATTATGAAGAAAAGAGAACAACAAGAATTTGAATATTATACATGTTTTCAATCATTCCGTCACAAACCACAAAAATGAGTTACAGCCAACATATAAATGTGTCAGATGCAAAAGAAGAAGAAGAAGACCAAGTGTTCAAAAAGTTGGAAATAAAGAGGTGGAGGAGGACAATCAAAGTTCGAGAACGGATTCTTGGAAGAGGGGCGGGGCGAGAATTCTGTGACGTCGAGAAAACGGAAGGACTGTATATAAATATAATGAGATGGGAAGGTGGAGGAGGGCATCGGGGGGAGTTTTCTTGTGAATTTTAGGATACGGTAGTTAGTCTGACTTTTAATTTTTGAATGTCCAAATGACGGGGTACAATTATTTTGTTAGAGAACAAAAACCCATCTATTAGTTATTGTCTAGGTCAAGTGATCTGTGATAGACAGACCAAAATAAATATGATGTTACTAATTTTATTTTGATTATCAAAATGTTTACCTTTTTCAACTGAACCATTTCATGTGACATTACCTATTTTTAAAGGGCCCGTATACCTCATCTTTCTTTAAATGCTTATATCTCAGTCCCCTTGAGAGATACAAAAAAGTTGTTAACTAACAAAATATTGCTTATAACAAGGGCTACATTTTCTTAGTTAACACCTTTTTCCTATCGTATACGGGAACTGAGATATAACGCTTTGAAAAATGTAAACTAATATATTGTGCTTTCTTTGGTCGTGAGGCTATCACACAACATAAAATGAGGAATTAGTGCTTCGGACTTTGCTCATTGAACATTGAGGTCATAATTTTGTCTGTTACAAAAAGTGGGCGGAGTCTCTCCGAGGGGTACTGTAGCTTCTTCATCGACATCATTCGTTTACAGCTGTGTTATTTTCCGCGTCACCAAAAAAAAACTAGCCAAGTTCAAAAAATCATTTTTTTTTCAGTCTTTCAGAGTTGAAGAGTTCAAAAACAAAGTGTTTCCTTGTCATATTTCTCCTCCTCCTCTTTTCAATTCCTTTATCATAATAATAACATCAACATCACCTCCCTCATTTGTCTTCCCTGTTCCCTATTCCTTACCGTTCCGTATCATTCCTCCTTGATATGAGAGATGATCATTGATGCCATTTTCAAACTACAATATAATTTATTCAGAGATAGACACAGATAAAGATGTCTTTATATGAACCGGCGGATGGGTTATTGGGGACTCATGTCACGTGGAATGATGTGGAAGAGGAGATGCAAAGGGTGTTGGGGACGAAGGCGAAGTTTGGAGCCAATCGGCAAATTAGTGATATTGGGGATATGAAGGTGGGTTTTTTGGAAGGGGGGCTGAGCCCTAGAATAGCTAGGGGGTGAAACTGTAATAGTTGGGCAGTATAAGAATCGTCCAGACCGCCCGTGAGTCCTAAACTGAGAGGATAATAGCGGGGGCCTAAAAACTACCCAACGTATTAGCTAGGTCCCCGATAGTAATCCCAGAACAGTTTAAGATTAGCTTACTCGTTTTAAAGGACCATCTATTTATGGGCGCACTTAGCCCCCGCGCTAAGGCTAGTCTTAGGCGCTAAGGCTAAGGCTAGTAAAGCTAGGGTGTGTTTTTGAATATTTTTTTCTCCGCAGACAGGCTAACGGTATCGGATTCAATTCAAATTTTTTTTATATTCATCACATCATTCCCGGATCCAAGATCCCAACCAAACATTTTTGTAGTTTCATCATCATCCGATTAATCTAGATCAAAATCTCTTTAATAATTTCCCGAAATTTCCCGAAATTCAAAACAGAACTCTCTACAGGGATTCATGTCAAAAATCGCGATGATACAAGCGGATTGGAGATTCCCATCGAGTGAAGGAATCCGAAGTCTACCTGATCGAATCGCGGTAAAAATGTCATCTGAACTATCGCTCTACAACTTCTCTACACTTGTTTGTGATGAGCAATGGGATGTGGAGAAGATGAAATCGATGACGTCACTAGTCAAGGAGCTTCATAATAGGGAAGTGGAAATGTATAGGATAATTGAGCGAGAGAAGCCAGATTGTCCTACAGTAAGAGTCCTCGCACTGGAATCTTTTACTGAAATGGCACCTCTCAAAGCTTATATAATATCGGAATACATTCCAAATCTTCATCACATCGGAATGAACGACAGTATTCCACTGGATGATATTTGGTCGGTTGTTGATGGAATCGCCGCGTTTTCAGCAATGGGAGAGAGTATGAGCGAGGCGGAAAGGAAGACGTCGACGATCGGTGAAATTTATATCGAGGAGGCGGTGAGATACTTTTTTGATGAGCATGTAAGTTAGGCTAAGCTAATCATAGCAAGAAAATAATTTTTGAATACAGAGTCCGGATAACATGAGAAAGAATTTAGTTGAAATGCTGGGGGTTGCCTACGAGGATAAGGTGGAAGAGGCAATGGATATATTTGATTTAATATGTGGATCACCAAAAATTCAAAAAAATTATTCCAAAGTCTCAGAATTCCTTGGTAAGAGAAACTACCTCTTTTACAAGAGCCCCTTCGATTTCAGGACATTCACCCGTCCTAATGCATTCTGACATTTGGCCATCAAACCTTCTTTTCTCACGATCAAGTAAAAATAAGTTAGAATTCAAAGCTCTCATCGATTTTCAAACTGCATCAATGAGCAGTCCGGGTCTAGACGTGGCTTGTCTCATGGTCACATGCCTTTCAAAAATGGTGAATTTTGCAAAAGAGTTCAAATGTTCAAAGAGAGTCTAGTTTAAGGGAGGAGGAAGAGGGGAGACCGGGGGTTGTTATTCGGATTGCCGAACACGATAACTACGGAGAGGAGAAAGTGAGAGAGAGTGCAGAGAAGAGGAACAGTTGTATGATGATAAAAAGAACAAAAAGTTCAAAAGAATAGATTTGCTTGGGGGTGCTGCAAATAATGGATGCCTTTTTGAAAACAGGATAACTCGGTTCCCAATAGAGATAGGGAAAAGTTGTCAACTATTGAAATCTAGGCCTTATTATGGGCAACATTTCATTAGTTGACAACTTTTTGATATCTCTTCTGTGAATCGAGATATTAAATATTAGCTGTTACCCCCGATGGCTCAACTGGTCCGCTAATCCAGTGGTCGCTGGATCGAATCCGACTCCCTCCAAAAATCAATTTCTTCAGGATCGCCGTTCCTCGAAATCCATCCTCCTCGATCGTTACTATTCCTCCTTCACCAGAAGCCTCAAATCCAAAAATCCGATTCCATATTCCCTGAATCAACTCCATGATTCCTATGATTTATGCTTCCCCGCTGCCGTTATTCTAATGCTTCCATTCATTTTATCATTTTCTATGAAACTCGGTGATAACGTAAGCTCTTTTCAATATTCAGAATCATCTGAATTCATTTTCCAGATTCCCGAAGACTCGCTCGATAAAATGGCCGGTCTAATCGAGGATTTTGTGTCCGTGCATAAATCGAATCTCGTCAAATTCCCGAAATTCTTTTCATGAAGCGTTGTTTATTTCAAAATTCACAGATCAAGATTTGGGAACAGAACATGGAATAAATGTGTGACATTGTATCAAAAAATTATGATGGAAAATAAAAAATTTCTAAAAAAATGAAATTTAAAAAATGCTATGATTATAAAAGAGGTCATTTCCCTTTTTTCGCCTTCTTAGCTTTCTTTGCTGCTTTTCTCTCCGCTTCCTCCTTTTCAGCCACCTTTTTCTTCAATTCCGGTGTCAAAATCGTTTTAGGCCATTCACGAAGCGGCTTTCCTTTGATAGACCACAAACGGGCGGCTCTCTCCGAGAGAGATCCTCCACATTTTAATCCACGATCCATTAGAGCACTTTTTAGGTGTTCCAATCCGAGAAGTTCAAGATCCTCGGCGCTGGTGAAGTCAGCGAGCTCGATTGGTCCGTACTCGCATGGAGTTTTTTCGTCGATTTTTGGGAGATCGTCTATATTGGAGGCGCTCTGGAAGAATAGAGATTTGGGTGGGGAGTTTAAAAGGGCACGTGAAATCGTGAAAATTTTAATTCCACGTGAACGAAGAAACATTACAGTCACGTCACGTGACTTACGTGACTCACGTGAAAATTCGTAATGAGACCTTTTTGAAAAAAAACGTGTTCCTTTAAACTTACATCAAGTCTCGGACGTTTCGCCGGCTCCACTTCCTCCTCCTCTTTCGCTTCAGATGAAATCGAGGTGCTTGGCCCCTCTCCATCATCCTTCTCTTCCTCTTTCTTCTCCTCAAAATACTTCCGAATCGCTTCCAATTCCTCTGGATCAAGCTCATTCTCCGAATCATCCTCGCTATCCTCACTCTCATCCTCGATTCGCTTCTTATCTCCGACTTCTCCAACAGTTGGAGCCGCGATCTTCCTCTTTCTTCCTCCTCTTTCATTGAATAGGTCGATGACGTCATCTTCCTCTTCCTCCTCGTCTTGCTCCTTGGAAATTCTGGATTTTCTTCGCATTTCTTTCATCAAAGCGAATCCTGCTTCACAAGCGTCTTCCGTCTTCTCAATGATCTCTTCACGACGAGAAAGATAGTCTTGATCCTCGAATTTGTGTTTGGCTGGACCTGCAGTCAATTTTTCCAATTTTGCTTTTCGTTTTTCCTGAAATTACATTAATTTATTATCATAATTTGTCTCCAGAATATTCAAACCTTCATCTCCTGCTCCCTTCTCGCCTGCTTTTCCAAATATCTCTTCAACTTCGCCTCCTCATCCACCGACGCCATTCGCCGCCCGTTCAAATCCCGCATCATCAACTTATTCGTACTTTTATTGACTCGAAACGATCGGAGCAACGATCCGAACCCGCCTTTTCCACCTCTTATTCTCAAATGAAACGAGTATTTGACGAGTGAGTCTCCATAATATTCATTGACAAACGCCGAAAAATTCTCCACAATTTTTCCATTGTGCATCACATAAAACGATTCGGCGGTGAATTTCGTTCGGATATATTCCAACGTTTTGTAGTCGTTCATCCAATAATAGGGTTTATCGGGAAACGGGCGAGTCGGAAGCTCTTCCGGTGCAATCGGTGAATCCAATGACATCCCTTCCATTTCTTCGTCAACATCGAATGTGTAGTCGTTGTCACTGCTGTCCGATGGGGGCATCGAACGACCTGACATTGAGACGACTGAAGACGGGCGGATCATTGGGCGCTGGCGATGTGAATTGTTTTTGGGTGGGAGATATGGATGACACCGTTGTTGACGTGGCTCTGAGCGGAGTGATGGGGATCGTTCTGGAAGAAAAATTGTTAGTTTTCGCTGTAAAATTGGTTGAAAATCGGGTTTTTTTTCATTTTTTTAAAATTCAATTTTTTTTTACTGGATCAAGGAATTCCGATAAACTTGAGAATTCCTGGAAAGTATTTCCAGTTCTATTTCAAGTTTCAAACATTTTTTCCAGAAAAAAAGCGATGTGCATTTGCAGCGATCATAGGCTTCACTTGGACCGAAATCAGTTCAAAATCAGTAGTTTTTTGTCGAATTTCTTGAAATTTTTTAAAGAATATTCGAAAAACATTCTATTCAATCGATAAAGTTTTTTTTCGCTACAAAAATTGAAAAAAATCTGTTGAAAATTGACTGAAAGGCGAAAGATTTTGTCGGCTTCCTTTGAAAAAAAATTGGTCCAAAATCGGGAGTTTTTCGTCGAATTTCTTGAGAATTTTCGATAAATATTCGAAAAACATGCCTTTAATTAATAAAATTTCACTTTTTGTTACAAAAATGGCAAAAATTCGATGCCAAAAGATGCGGCTCAATAGGCTAAACTTTTTTTTTAACTTTTCCAAAACCAAATTCACAAAAAAAACCCGGAAATCAATAAGACGAACCGGGAAGATTCGCCTGTCGAGCATCGCGTTTTCGATCGTTCCGCCGACCGACTCGATCAACCTGTTTAACGGCACTCATTTGGCACTCTTCATACATTTGACACGGATTAAGATACCGGCTTAAAGTCTGAACGCTCGGAATTCGTAATTTCTATTGTTTTAAACTGAAAAGTAACTTTTAATCGGGAATCGAACCGAGGAAGAATGAAAAAATAAAAAAAAAATCCAACGATTTCATTAGAAATCTATAAAAACGATCTTCATTATTTGTGAAGAAAGACTGAAAGTGGAAATCGAAATGCCAGCAAGACGAATGAAAAAAATAGAATAAAAGTGGAAAGGCTGGAGGGCAAAGAGGTGGAAAAGAAAAGCAAAAAAGACCGGCCAGCTGATGAATGGTGAATGGGTGAAATTGGGGAAGAGGGTGCAGAGAAACTAAACAGAGAAACTAGCAGTCACGTGGGTTTCTTCTACGGTACATTAGCACATTTGCATTTAAATTAACCAAGAAATCTTTGGTTTTAATAGAAAAAAGAAGAAAAACAGATTAAAAAAAACAGGGAAAAATACAAAAAATCAAGAAAAACTACAATTCAATACTATAAGCGACTTGTTGCTGATCTCCAGAAATCAATTCTTCCGTGTTGTAGCATGGATCAGTCATTCCATTATCATAATAATATCCTCCTTGATCTGGTTCTGGTTGATATCTTTGAATTGGAGCAGGATGTTGAGGATCTGAAAATGATTAAAATAGCGATTGAATAGGGGAAAATGAGCTTACAAGAGCAGGGAGGAAGCGGTCGAACGATCAGAGTTTGTGGAGAAGAATACGTGGATCTTGGTCTTCTCGCTATCTTTCTTGGACTTTCCAAAACGCATTCTGAATCGATTCTCGCCTTTTTCGTACTCGGAGCCATCGATTTAGAAGGATTACTAGACCCCTCTCCAGACTCAGCACTCGCTTCCAGATCTCGATTGAATGATTCCATTTCAGCAGCCTCCTTCTGTTGTTTCCACTTTCTCCGTTTATTGACTCCATGAAGTAATGGAAGACACTTGGCGTCGAGTGTTCGTTGAACGAGTTTCTTATCTTTTTGACTCAGTTGGATTGGTGTTGAAGAGGCGGCTTCTCTGGCGAAATCGTGGATTTGTTCGTGTATTCGGGAGCTTCCCGGTTCCATGTCTCCGTGCTTCTAAAGAGAAAAATTAATGAAACGTGGCAATTAAAACCAGCGCTTACATGAACAAATTCGAGGCGTGCTCTATCCAAAACCGCATCAACGGCTCCTTTTCCATTACAAAAGTGTTCTGCATTCAACGGTCTTTCCGGATCCTCTTTGATAATATCATTGTCGACAAGAATTAACGGAACTTTTCGTTTCAATTCGGCTCCCAGATTTCGATAACCGTTTTTCACCTTTGCGCAGGAAACACACTTCCAGGAAACGAGGCCGGCGACCTAGAATGAAAGGAATAGTTTAAATCGATTAAGAATTAGAATCTTACTTTGTATCTTGTAGCAATCATGAATTCATAAACTTTATTTTTATCCTTGCGACTTGTATAGATCAGTACTGGATTTTTTCGATGGCGTCCGGGGACATAAGTGGCTTCACCAAAATTTTCAGACATTTTAAAGCTGAAAAAACCCTTTTAATGATTTTTGAGAACATTTTTTTCATAAAGTGCATGTACTTAACTGCTATTAAACACAGAAAACGAGACGATACTCGTCGAAACAAAAAAAAAACAAGAAATCCGGTGGCAACGATGCTCCGTTATTCCGATCGCGCAGTGTTTATCGTAAAAATACTGGCTGTGGCCGAGAACCCCAAAAAACTAATTCTCGTCCCTTGAGTTTTTCCGCCCATTTTCGCTGCCTATTTTCAGACTTTTCCAGCTTTTCCATGCATTTTTTCTCGAAAATGATACGATTTTTGAATTCTGCGTAGTTGTTTTCACTAGTTTTCATAGTTTAGCATCTTTTCCGACCGCTATCCTTCTCTTAAAAAACATTTTTTCGAAATTATCTAATAAAATCGATTTTCAGGTGATCTGCCATCAGAAGATGTCGTTGACATCGAATGTGATGCTCCAGGCATCTCGCCTCGGAGGAATGATAACCAAGCGTGGTGGAGCAACCGGTTTGATGGTTCACAGAGACACGAAAGAGAATAATTTGAACGTGAAGTTCAAGTTCACTCCAGAAAACGAGGAAAGAATCAAGGCGATCACCGATATTTATCCAGAAGGACACAAAGTAATTATTTTTTCGATTTAAATTCAAAAATCGATTTTTGGAGTTATAGGCCGGAGCACTCATCCCACTTCTCGATTTGGCTCAACGACAACACGGTTGGCTTCCAATTTCTGCAATGCATGAGGTCGCCCGAATTTTGGAGGTGCCACGAATGCGCGCTTATGAAGTTGCTACTTTCTACACCATGTTCAACAGACAACCAGTCGGAAAATATTTCCTTCAAGTTTGTTTTTCCTGAAAAATTCAAATTTTAGCTTAGTTTTTATAGGTTTGCGCAACAACTCCATGCATGCTTCGCGGAGCCGAAACCATCACAGAAACAATCGAGAAGAAGCTCGGTATCCATGCTGGAGAGACAACGAAAGATGGGCTCTTCACATTGGCCGAAGTTGAATGCCTCGGAGCGTGTGTCAACGCCCCAATGATTCAAATTAACGATGACTATTTTGAAGATCTGACTCCAAAGGTAACAATTATCAGGGAATTTATCCATGAATTTTCTATTTTCCAGGATGTGCACGAGATTCTTGATGACCTTAAAGCCGGAAAGAAGCCAGCCGCTGGTCCACGATCTGGACGCCTGGCTGCTGAGCCATTCGGAGAGCTCACTTCCCTTAAAGAAACACCACCAGGACCTGGATTCGGATTGCAGGCGGCTCTTAAGTAACCTCGTTCGATGATTGTAGATTCTTTATCAGCTCTCCTTGGTTTTTTAACCGCTAATATACATTTTCGTTTTGCGATTTTTTAGAGTAAAATTGTATTTCTATGTATTTTTTTAAAGATTATTGATTTTTGAATTCGTTAACCGGTTCACTCCCGGATCATCTATCTTTTTATCATTTCATCAATTTTTTCTCTTTTAATTTATATTAATTCCTTTACAGATGGGTAGAAAAAGCGTCATGGCTACTCCAGCGAAATCCGCTGCCGTCGAAAAGGCTGAGGATACGTCGAAGACTCCAGCAAAGTCGCCAAGGACAAGAGCTCAAAAAGCTCAGGCTGCAGGACTCGCGACACCAGCTCCAGCTCCAAAAACGCCAGCTCCAGTTCAAAAAACGCCAGCTCGAGCACCAAAAACGCCAGCTCGTGCTCCAAAAACCCCGGCTCCAGCTCCAAAAACGCCAGCTCGTGCTCCAAAAACCCCGGCTCCAACTCCAAAAACCCCAGCTCCAGCTACAAATACGCCAGTTCCAACTCCAGCTACAGGTACTCCAGCACCAGCTCCAAGAAAGTATGATCCATTTCCAAAGTTTCCTCCGGCTAGAAGGACCGCATTGGTCTTAACAAGTGAAGAACAGGCTCGATTAGCAGCTATAAAAGCTGCTCGACAAGAAGCTGTGGCTAAAACGCCAGCGAAGACTCCAGCTCCGAAAATTCCAGCCAAGAAGGCTCGTGCCGTCATTCCAAGCAGCGATGAGGAGGAAGAAGACGAGGAAGACGAGGAGGAGGAAGAGTTAGAAGATGAGGAAGACGAGGAGGAGGAAGAGTTGGAAGTTGTAAAAACTGTTCCACCATCAAAGGAGGTGCCGAAGAAGGAAGAGGAGAAGGATTCTGAGGAAGAGGAGGAATCTGATGATGATGATGATGATGAGGGTGATTCGGAGGTAAAGAAAGCTGACACGCCAAAAAAGGAGAAGGGTACTGAGAGATTCCATCGTGGAATTGATAGAGCCAAGGAACAGGCTCCACAGGCGATCAATGCGCTTAAGAAGTACTTTGCCGACAAGAATGAGAAGTCATTGTTCCCGGATATTGATTATGCTCTCAACTTGACTGTCACTTATAAGAAACCGGCTATTACAACTGAACGCGGAAAAATCCATATGTAAGTTGGGAATTGTTAGTAAAATTTGAATTTTAAAAATCAAAATAATTTTCAGTCAGCTTCCAAACTCAACTCGTACTATCAACAACACTTCCGTCTGTGTGATCATGCCAGATTTGGATCAATCTGATGCTGCTAAACGCGATTTCGACGTTGACAAGCAATCCCGTGAATGGGCCGAGAAGATCGAAGTGGATCATGGACTCACTTCTGCTCACATTACCAAGATTCTGACGAAACGTGAAGTTGAGAGAGTTGCTCACACTTACAAAGACAAACGCTCTCTCGCTTCTTCGTACGACGTGTTCCTCGTCGATGGACGTGTCTACAAATCGGTCAAAGCTCATCTTGGAAAAGAGTTCCACAAAGCTCACAAGACACCGATTCCATTCGTTTATCATAAATCTTTGAGCAATGCTATTGAGAAGTCGTTGTCTACTGTGGTTTATCCATTGAGAAGATATATGGTTAGAGCGTAAGTTATTGAGTTTTTGATATTTTTCTAAAGGAAGAATTTTTTAGAGCTGTCTCTGTTGGTCATTTGGGTCAAAGTTCCACGGATCTTCACGAGAATATCAGCAAAGTTATTGAGAAGATTGCTGAGAAGTGCCCAGGAGGATTCGCCAATGTCCGTAACATCTTCTTGAGCCCCACCAGCAACACGCCATCTCTTCCAATCTACACGAATAATGGATCTTCCACCAAGATTCATCTTCCAACTGGATCCGCTCGTGATAACAAGCCACTCGTCGAAGTTTCAGATGAGTGCTCGACTCTTCCAGATGGACTCAAGGTCGCTGTTCGCAACAGTGGTGGTATCCGTGTTCTCAAGGAGGAAACCAATGAGTCCGTCTTGTTCCCAACTATCAATGATGAGCACTCGGTTCGTGATAGACTCAAGCCGAAGATCGATCCGAAGAAGGTGTTGAACAAACGTGAGAGAAGACGCAAGGGCAAGGAGATCGTCAAGAAGCAGATCAAGAAGCGACAAGAGAAGAAATTGAAGAGAGCCGCCGAAGGACCAATCAACACGATCGTCACCAAGAAGGTCAAAACTACTGCGTAATCTCATTTTTTCTGATAAAATTGTTATTTAATTATCTTGTTAACCTCTCTCATTCTTTTTTATCCTTCATTGTTTTTTGTTGTCTTTTTTGTCTTTTTCTTTGTTTTTTCCTTCATTGATTCCAATAAAGTTCCCTTGTTGATTTTATTTTTAGGTCTTTTCAAATATTTTTGGTTTATAGCCAATTTTATTTTTTTGTGTCTAAACAATTCTTTATCTTACAAGCTGCTTACGTTGAATTTTGGCTCAGTATCAAACGTTACGTTAGACTTAAATATCTGAATTACGTTTTCCAGATGAGCTTACCATGGTATCATCTGGAGCGACCGGCTCGAATGACACTCCTCCGAGTGTACTACACAGTATGCGCTCTCACTTATCCAACCTACGTCGCAATCAACTATAAGAGCTATATTCCGGATAGAGCACAGGTAAATCTTGCATCTTTTTCGCATAAATTTGATTCTTTTTAGGTACTCGGCGGACGATCACTACGAGACGAGGTGCTGAATCCGAACAATATCAAACAATAGATCCGGATATATATTCAATTGTTCTTTTTTAAAATAATACGAGTATTTTTTCTCTTAGGATCTTTTTTCTCTAGATTTTCTTTTTATTTAGTTGTCTCCTTTGTTATAATTATAATTTTATCATAAAAAACTAGAATTAATTAAGGATTAATGAAATAATTAGAATAACGATAGAGTCCCCAAACTGGTTTGTTTGGATTATAACCATAATTCGGGTAATAGGGAATATTATCATCGTAGACAGTCGGAAGATTCTGTTGACGGAATAAGCGATCATAAAAGCCAGTTCGAGCAAATGCGGATGGCTCTCCACGGAGCATGGATTCACGATCTTCTCGTTCTTCTACTGAAAAAAAACTAGAAAACCTCTATTAAAAGTGCTCCCATGCAATTCTAATAGAGGCTCTTTTTTGAAAAACGCTATTAGAATTTCATGGGCAATTCTAATTTCAAAAAAAACTTACAAATCTCCTTAGCCGTCTTATCATGTTCACAAGGCCAAACTTTTCGGAAATTGATCCTTTCCGGAAGACACATTCTTCCCGGTGGCATTTGAAACGAGAATTTGAAAATAGTACAGAGAATTGAGAGACGAAGAAGAAAATATATCATTTTGATACAAGATTGATTAAAAAATGAATGAAGAAGATAGGCAGAGAGGGAAGAAAATCGAAAAAGAAACGGGATTTTTGTGACAATGGATTTGAGACGAGATGGAGAAAGTGGAGGGAAATTCAAAAAGTGGTTTCTTTATTAGAAGGGCACCCCTAATAGAAGGGCAGTTCGGAAAAAAAGTATTCAGAGCGGAATTTGAAATTCCAAGGATAGTGGAATTCGGTTTACAGCGGTCCTTTAATAAAAGGGCACCTTAACTTTGAACCGGCATAACTTTGCTGGGAAAAGAGATATTAAAAAGATGTTAACTATGGAAATATTGCTTATGAAAAGGGCTATAATTCATTAGTTGACAGCTTTTTGATATCTTTTCTGCTAGCAAAGTTATTACGGTTCAAAGATTAGGTTCTCAATACGAAGGTCCTCCGAAACTTCCGTTTTTTTCTATTCTGTAAAAAAAGGTTAAAAATGGGCGCCCTTCTATCAAAGAAACTAGTAAAGATACTTTTTTCAAGATTAAATTGATCTCTGTCATAAATTGAAAATTCGTACCCACGATCTTCAATTCATAAAATCAAGTGGACCAAAACAAAAGAACAACATGGTAACTTTATTCCCATAGAGTTCTTGTCTCTCACGGAATTCTTTCTGTTCCCTCACTCTGTTTTCTATGAGAAAAATGGTAGAGATGAAGTCATTTTTTTCAGAAAAGTTCTAGTTTCATTCATCTAGAACGTCATGACTCAATATTTCTGGATTTCCAGACAGTGAGTAAGAAAACGTCATAATGGGGAGGAGAGAGAGAATGAATAGAAAATTAAGGGAGTCCTTGAAAGGGGTGTCTTATAAATAGGAAGGAGGTCTGGGTTAAGATTGTTGATCAGTGGGTTACGGTTATCTATTTCAAGTGGGTTTAGTCATCCGGACTCTTTTTATATCCAGGCTGGATAATCCAGGTACCTTCATAACGGCTTGAGTTCAATCCCTCATAACTCTGTTAGAAAAAGAGATATCAAAAAGTTGTCAACTAACAAAATGTAGCTCTTATTATGAGGAACATTTCTTTAATTATTAACTTTTTTCTATCTCTTCTCCCAACCAAGTTATGACGGCTTGAACCTATAGTTCAACTAGAAACTGAATTCCCATGTCTCCCCCTATTTTCCTTGAAACTTTGCCGTAGAAGTCCTCCCCCTAAACTCTTCTTACCTAGAATTTACTTAATCCTCTCCCTTTTTCAATCTAAGAAGCCTAGTTCAGTCACGTTTCCTTCCATTTAACACATCTCCTTAAACTCAGTTTCCTTCCAAAAGGCTTTTGCAAAATCAAGTCGTCATTCACGAATATTCTTCATCTTTTGATAAAAGAGGACGACTTCCGTGTTTTTAGGAATACCTATATTCTTCATCTATTTGTCTTTTAGAAAAAAACCTTGTTTTTCCTGGAATAAGCATCACAAAGATCATATCCTTTTCAATTAAGACAATTATTTTATTTCTTTTTGTTTTTGTTTTTGTGTATTCACTAGCTAAGCTTATATAAAAACGAAGATCTTATGAAAAGTCAGTATTCATTTTTTTAGAATGATCGACCCAATCTCCTTATTCTTCCTCAGTTTTCATACCTTTGCCGCGGTTGTCGGGTGTGCGTTAAATGGAATCGTCTTGTTTTTGGCATTGTTTCGGACTCCAAAGGTGAGTATCTAAAGAGGAACGGTATCGCACAGTGCGGCACGGTAGGGCGCGGCAAATGGAATGGTACGGCACAGCTCGGCACTGTTCGCTAGGCATACCTGTACCAGCTTAGAAGGTATTAAGAAAAGCTTGGCACTGCATGGCACTCTTAGGCAAGTCAGGGCGCTGTTAGGCCCGCTGTAGCACGGTATCGCATGGTTCGGCACCATGCTGGGACACCATTTTCTACCTACAACTGCCTTACCCATCTGACTACCGTACTCTCTCCAGACCATCGCTGCCTACACAACTATCCTCATCAACTTCGCCGTTACCGACTTCCTCGCCTGTTTCACCGACTTTTTCATTCAAATGCGTCACATCCCCGCTGGATTCACCATGGCTTACATGTCACGTGGACTTTGTACCCTCGTTGGACCACACCTCTGCTATTTTATGTAATCCTCTAATTTAAGGGCACTAAAATTATTTAGATTTTTTATAGATACAGCATAAATATATCGTTGGTGGCTCACGGACTCTGGTCTCTACTCCTCGGGTTTTCTTATCGCTACTATATCCTTTTCCATCCGGCACCCACCAGAAAAATGTTGATAATAGCTATAATGCTTATCTCAATTCCATCCTTAATCCAAATGGTCACATTCCTCTGGGCAGATGATGATCCAGTTGAGATAAAGCGAATTCTGATGGATAGATTTCCCGAATATCAATTGGAGAATGCGACGGTGTGTGGAACAAAAAATATTATCGAGTTCTCTGCTTTGTTCACAATTCTTCACATGACTTGTCCGATCACTCCAGTTTATATAACAATTTGGATATTAAGGAAAAAGATTATTGAGAAGTTGGTCTCTAATTCAAAGGATATGTCAGCTAAGACTAAGGAGATGCATAAGCAGTTGTTGAAGGTGAGTGGATTAAGCTCATGGGTTCAAGGGGTTTAAAAACTAGAGTTAGTGATCATCTCTAATCCCCCTGGAGTCTGTGGGGCACATGTGCCAAACCCCTTAACCCTATTCCCTTACAGGCCTTAACATGGCAAGCCTTGATCCCTGGCTTTTACGGAATGAGTATTGCCTCCTATGTCGTCGGTCAATTCTTCTTCAATCACCCGATTTTCGAGTACACAACTCTCACTGGTTTCCTCTTCATGCCAGTCTTATCGCCTCTGTCTTGCCTCATTTTTATTCAAATTTACAGAAAAAGAGTTCTTTCTTGGTAAGAAACATGAAAGTCAAAAAATAATAGAAAAATTGGGATTCCAGGTGGTACACAATAATTGGAAAACCAATTCCGGACGAATGGATGACAGTGTTGAATTCTTCGAAAGTGGGAGCGACGACTGCCGCTCCGTCTACTATTGCTCCACACTCCATGGAGACTAAATCGAAGCATTGATAAATGATCTCATGAAAAATATATTTTAAATTATTTTTCTATCTATTTTTTGGCGAATAAACAATGGAAATAATGATAAACCCGTCATTTCTACTACCGCAATTTCAAAGCCTCATAACTTTGTTGAGAAAAAAGATATCAAAAAGTGGTTAACTGATGAAATATTGCCCATAATAAGAGCTATATTTCGTTTGTTGACAACTTTTTGCTATCTCTTTTCTCAACAAAGTTATAAGCCTTTGAAGGTGCCCTTAGAACGGATGCCAGCTGAAGCTTCCAGAAATTCAAAAAAAAAAAAAAAAAAAAATGAAATCCACGTCATTCAGAATACAGAACAACTCCACACTTCCCAAAAATCCTTTCATTTTTTTATTTCTATCCTACCTTCCAAATTCCATTTTTTCGGACTAACCTCTAAATGAAATTTTTCAATAGGCAAGTTTTTTCCATTCAGATTCTATCACTAATCAACTTCAGAATCATAATTTTATTACTAACACTACTCGTTTGCACATTGATACTAACTATCATTTCACTTGAATCAACAATTCAAATATCAAGTAGAATCAAGAGAATATGGAGAAGAGGGGAGAAGATAAAATTGGATTGTGGAAGAGTTTTGAGAAATGATAAGGTCAGAAGAAACTATGAATTCTCATGGCTCACTTTGGGTTTTTCAGAGTTACATTAGCCAATTCACCGGATTCAATCGCATCGAATTCTCTCCAGATATTGTTCCCTTGAGTATGTCTTGTCAATCAATTAAGAACAGAATAATTCCATCTGCTCACCTGAAACCTCTGAAAGTGGGCGTGGTCTTCGCTCGGAATGTCTATCAAGACTATGAATTCCTAGAGAAACAAGTCCAAAGTTCTTGGCATTTTCAAAACCATTTCTGCTTTTATATCGACTCAAAAAGCGATGAAAACTTCAAATTAAAGATGGAAAAACTTGGAAAATGTCTGAAAAATGTTCATGTTTTAGATGGTAAGCACTTCCAGATAATCGGAAAAAAAAAACAACTTATTTTCAGAAGATCTCCCAATCGATTCAGCTGGCCATAATACAAATCTAGCTCACTACAGATGTATGCAGAAAATGTTAAGGGTACCTGATTGGGGATATTTTATTTTGATGCAGGTAAAAATATTAGGTAGAAGTTACCTAAAACGAGTTCAGAATCATGATGTCATTGGAAAATCTGTTTACGAAATCTCGAGAATTTTCGAAATCCTCGCTGGCGCCAATGATGTAGATATTGCAAAAGAGGATGGGAGGATCGATGAGAAATTTAAATGGGATTTGAAAAGTTTAAAGTTTTTTCGAAATGGTAAGCTAAGATTCAAGGGGGGTTTGGAAAATAATAGTTTTAGAGGGTCATCAACCGGCTAGTGTTCTGAATAAAACGCTTAGAATTTGGAAGGGTGCAGTGCAAGGATCATTATCTAGGAAAGCAGTGAATTGGATGGTGAATACCGTGAATCCGAGGGTGTATTTTGAGCAGTGGAATGAAGGGGTTAGTTCGAAGCTTTGTCATTTTAAAAACTTGGTAAGCGGAAGATTGCCCCCTACCTGCACATCTAACTTTGGTAGCTTCTCGGGCTATCCCAACCGTTTTGAAATTCCTCAGTTTCAATATGACCCAGAGCCTAAACTCAAAACAAAATCCCTAATTCCAGGTTTACGGTGTTGATGAGCAATGGATCTCTACATTCCACTCTAATGAATTTCTCGAAATGCCGGGTCATTTTACGGATCAATGTCTGATCGAAACGGGGAACAGGATGGATTTTATTAGCAGGTATCCACTTTCAAAAGTATGACAATAAGATAATTCGAATTGAAGATGGACAAAATGGTCGAATGAAGTGGAATGTGAAAGTGGATTTGAGCGCCATAGTGTATGTATAATAGGGATTGAGGGGCTCTCGACGGTTGCTCAAATGCCGAATATCATGTTTAACAAGGTAGCTTAACTTTAAACGGTCATAATTTTGTTGGGAGACAAGATACTGAAAAATTATTAACTAATGAAATGTAGCTCCTATTAAGAGCAATGATGGCTTAAAGTTAGGTTCTATTAGAATTCATGTTTTTAGATGCTCCCATCCTTCGACTATTCTATAGTGGAGTGTACAGCAGAGCTAATTTATAATAGGACTTTCCTAGGGCAGAATGATCATCCACTGGAAGAAGATTATTATTCGAATATGATTAATGTAAGTCTTAACTCATTTCATATCTGAATTGATATTCCAGGTCCTCTATCATAAACATCACATGGAACCGGATTACCAATTGAATTGCACTCCGAGTTATGTCAATTGGAATAATCGGAAAAAGAAAACCTTCTGATTTTTTTCTTGTTCTTAAATGAAAATGTAACTTTTAATCTCATGTTAAGTCCCCTGCAATACCGAATACTTCAACATTTGATTTCTGGTGTCAACAACCATAAACATCTTATCACCACCACGTTTTTTGTTCTTCTCTTATCAATCATTAACTTTCCGTCGCTCTCATTTTTCTTTTGAACTCAATGAAACCTCTACTTTTATTTTCCCTCCTTTTCTTGATCAAGCTAACTGAAGCGGGTCCCCGAATTGATTGCTATCCGGAGCCAAATGCAAGTCAATCGCTTTGTGAAGCTAGAGGATGCCTTTGGAATTCGGTTACTGTAGAAGACGGATCCCCATTTTGTTATTTCAAAGATGGAGTTGGATACAACTTAGCATCACAAAACGGATCAACTTACAATCTTCGAAAAAACAATGGTCCCAAAAATCCATGGGGAGACGATTTCCAAGATATTCAAATCAGAACTTCTACTCTTGGAAACGTGTTAAATGTGAAGATTGGAGTAGATGGAAGATATGAACCGCCTGTGGATTTCCCCCGAGCAACTATTGCTTCATCTGAAACTCTCTCTTTTACAACTGCCTCATCTGAAGATCTCTTTTGGTTTTCTGTTATTCGAAACAGTACTAATCGGAAGATTTTTGATACTTCGTTGGGTGGTTTGATCATTTCGGATCAGTTTTTGCAGTTGTCTACGTATTTACCAAGTGAGAATATGTATGGATGGGGAGAGAATGCGCATCAGTCATTGAAGGTAGGTACCTAGCCCCTTACTAGTACCGTAGGATTTGACCCCACCCTTGAAGGGGTTAAGATGGTGTCGGACTGTCTAGGACAAGGTGCCCTTATATTAAAACCCTCTATTTCCAGCACAACTTCTCTCGCTACCTAACCTGGGGTATGCTCGCCCGTGACCAACCACCCAATTCCTTGAACCTGGACACAATGAATCTTTACGGAGTCCATCCGTTCTATATGTGTCTTGAACCCGACGGGAATGCTCATGGAGTATTCATCTTCAACTCGAACCCCCAGGAAGTCACCACCGCTCCGGGACCATCGCTGATCTACCGTACTATTGGAGGCAATTTGGATGTTTATTTCTTCCCTGGTCCCACGCCTGCTCTGGTCACTCAACAGTATCTGGCTTTCATTGGAAAACCATTTCTTCCGGCTTACTGGGCGCTGGGATATCAATTAAGCAGATATGGATATAGTGGGTTGGACGAGATGAAACAGAGAATCGGGGCTGTCAGAGACGCCGGAATTCCATTGGATATAGCTGTGGCAGATATAGATTATATGAATCGCTACAAGGATTTTAGTACCAATGATGTGAGTTACTTATTAAAAGAGCATGCCCTACAATTATAGTTCCAGAAATGGAATGGATTCGAGGACTACGTGAAACAAATGCACGGATGGAATATGAAAATGATTCCAATTTTTGATCCGGCAGTGGAAGCTGACTACCTTCCATTTCAGAGAGCACAAGCCTCGGGTGCTAAGTTCATTGAATGGGAAGATTATTCTCAAGTTCAGAGAGACATTCAAAAACTGTATCCAATGGCTAACAGCACAAAGATTATGCTTGGAGTCGTCTGGCCTGATAACCACGTTGCATTCCCGGATTTCTTGGATTCGACGGGAAGAACTCAAGCTTGGTGGAGAGATGAATTGGAGTTGTATCACAGTAAATTGTCATTCGATGGTATTTGGATTGATATGAATGAGCCTGCTAATTTCGGAACCAATGAGTTGCATCCTTGGTATTTTGATAATGATGATCATCCAAACGATGCTCCGCTGTTCTGTCCGACAAATGGATCGAACCGATGGGAACGACCGCCGTTCCAGACTCACGCTGTTTATTATTACGGAGGCAATGAGAATGTAAGTGGCTCATGACTAGCTTTTGAACCCTGACGGGTTCAAAATCTAGACGCGGCGATGCCGCGTGCGTGGTGCTAAGCTTTCTTTATTAAGTAGTAGCCGGGCCTCCGGCCCGGACTCAGCAAAGAACGCCTATTCTCCCCTCACTCGCTCCGCTCGCTCGGGTCGAATAGGCTTCAAGATAAGTTTCAGGCTTACTTTGTGGATAGTTTACTTTTTAATGCATTAAGAGTAGCCGGGCCTCCGGCCCGAGTTGAGGATGAGAAACGCCTATTCTCCCCTCACTCGCTTCGCTCGTTCGGGTCGAATAGGCTTCGAGATAAGTTTTAAGCTTACTGTACCCCGACAGGCTCAAAAGCGGTGTTAAGCTTTCTAATATAGAGAGTAGCTGGGCCTCCGGCCCGGACTCGGCAAGGAACGCCTACGTTTTAAGCTTATTTTGTGAATGGTTGACTTTTAAAGACATTAGAGTAGCCTGGCCTCCGGCCCGGGTTCAGTTCAGGAAACGCCTATTCTCCCCTCACTCGCTTCGCTCGTTCGGGTCGAATAGGCTCCTTTATGACATTTCCAGATTGTGGATAATAATTCGCTAATGGGTAGAGGTTGTGGAGGGGTATATAAACGCAGCAGCCGACACCTCCCGGGTTCCGCCGGCCGCTATAGAATTCACGCCTCGGAGAGAGAGACGACCAATTTCCTCCTGGGAAGAAAGGTGTTTTCTGAAAATGACCACTACTAAAACGGTCGCGCCTCGGTCAGCTTTTGCCAAGCCGTCACCAAAATTGAATCACAAATTCTCGATACGATTCTGCGTCGATTGGAAAAAAAACTATCCAAAAAGCTTCACTAAGAGCCGAGTTATTAACCTCCAAAAATTTTTTTGACGTTTTTTGTAACGTTTTTTGTTCATCTTTTCGCTCTCCATTTATAGCGTTTCTCATACTTTCCATGTTTTGGGGGTGAGGCGGCAGATTAAAGACAAAAAGAAACGAGTTTCAGAACGCCTATCTCTCCTCGAAAACTCTTTGTCTAGCCGGTGTCCAAAATAACGGATCATTTAGATTCTACGACGTTAAGAATCTCTACGGGCTAACCGAAGCCATTCAAACCCAAGCCGCCTTGATGGATGTGACAGGGAAGCGTGGCGCGGTAGTTTCAAGATCCACGTTCCCCTCGGCGGGAAGATACGCGGGACATTGGTTGGGGGATAACACAGCGAGATGGGAGGATTTGAGGACTTCGGTGATCGGGGCACAAGAATTCAATTTGTTTGGAATTCCGTAAGTTTTGGGGGGATCTTAGTCGGGTAGGGACCTTCGCTCTAGTGGTCGAGGGCTAAAATTTGATAAAATTTTAAGAAATTTTGTTCCGAGCTGGGCTCAAAAGGCTCAACTCTGCTAGTTCGAATTAAATTAGATCAAAAGATTTTCGATCAAAACACGACATGATCTAACTCAAAAAACTCTTGATCAAATTTGGTTTATACTTGGCCGGATTCCAAAAGCTCAAGAATTTAGTTCAAATTAGGAAAACTCTTCATTAAATTTGAACAATTCTTGATCTAATTAAGTTTTGAAAAACATAATTTGATCAAATTCGACCAAATTTTGAAAACTTTTGATCAAACTCGATTTTTTTCGAAATTTGTTCAAATTTTGATCAAATTAAGAATTTTCTAGGTCAAACTCCGAAAACTCGAGATTTTAGGTCAAATTTGGAAAACTCTTGGTCAAATTTGATAATGCTCTGTTTATATTGGTAAACTCTTGAGCTAATTTAATTCGAACTAGCAGAGAAGACAGACCACCGTCTTAACATAGTTTGCAACGCTAATCTAAGCCCCTTAATTTGCTTCAATCTCTTACTAATTCTTCCACTTCCAGGTACGTCGGCTCGGATGTCTGCGGATTCCTTGGCACTTCCAACGAGGAACTCTGCCTCCGTTGGCAACAAATGGGCGCCTTCCACAGTTTCTTTAGAAACCATAACACCCTTGGAGAGCCCGCTCAGGATCCAGCCGTCTGGCCCTCTGTCGCAGCAGCCACCAAAATAGCCAACCTGTTCCGTTATCAATATCTTCCATATCTGTTCAGCCTTCATTTCCAAGCATCCAAAGATGGTCTTACTGTAGCCAGGCCAGTGTTTTTCGAGTATCCAATGGATTCTGCCACTTTCGATTTGGGTTATCAGTTCATGTGGGGATCGAGTGTTCTCGTGGCTCCAGTTGTTTATCAAGGAGCTGTGACTACCAATTTATATCTTCCAATTGATGTTTGGTATTCACTTTTCAATTACATGTATGGAAGTCGAATCGATCCAGGATACATAACAGTCCCCTCTCCAACCACTTCTCGAATCCCAGTTTTCGTTCGAGGAGGCAGCGCAATTCCACGTCAAACCCCTACTACAACTACCACGATGACTCGATTGAATCCATTTGAATTACTCATTGCTCCATGTCAATTGGGAAGAGCTGTGGGAGTTTTGTATTGGGATGATGGCAAGAGGATTGTGGATTCATTTGATTCTCATGATTATCATCAATTTGATTTCGGGTTCAATTCGACTAGCAGTGGGGCGATGTTGACAATCGTAAGGACAAGAAAGGTTTGTCAATGAAAAATGTTTCCGGGGGGTTTTTTTGATAAGGAGTGGCTTGTAGACGTTATAGTTTATGTAGTCAATAAAATTAACGGACGATAGATTGTAGGACCTTGATGGTAATGGCTAATAGCCCATGGTGACATTTTGGGTGCCTGGATAGATTATGAGCTCTCAAATGCGTTATGGTCCGAAAATAGGTTTGTGCCCGTGGCTCCATGAATCGATTATGGCCCTCCTATTAGTTTTAGGATTGAAGGGATTTTAAGGGCCCCTGGACATTTAGATCTTCTCAATTATAATACCTCATGGATTAGCAAACATCTAACGGGTCGCTAACATTAAAATCACATATTATTCTAACAAGGGCTCCTAATCCATTACTTTCCAGGGATCCACCCCTCTCCCAACCATGGACATCATCGAAATCTTCAACTACCCATCCCCTCCAAACTTCCGTTCTTTCCTTCTCAATGGAAAATCAATCAATATCAATGTCCAACTATCAACCTATTCAGGAATCACTAAAACTCTTTATATCTGCACTCCATCTCTGATTAACTTGACGTCATCTGATTTGATTACGTTGGAATGGTCTAATGTCTCGAAATAAGTTCCTTTTGAATAATGAATTCTTTGGCGATTTGAAAAAAAAGTGTTGTTTAGATGGTTGGGAAATGATAGGAAAGTTTAGTTCGATGGTTATCTGAAGGAAATGACGTTATCCAGACAGGGGTCATCGGAACAGAAACTGAAGACAGAATCTTGAAAAGGGCTACCATATTCTCACATTTCGCTGCTTACTCTAAATCCCGTTGGCTGAGTATTGGATGTTGAATAAGGTATTCTATTTTATGAATTACTGTAATAAAAGTACCATGAAAAAAATTGAAATTTTTCATTGAAAAGAAAATCCTAAAATTCACAAGAAATCTATTGATAACACCCGTAATCTTTAGACCAGATCGAATTATTTGAGAAATGATAAGTGAACGGTTTCATAGTTGGACCCGAGAAATATTCCGCGTCCGTATGAATACATTTGTAGTCATCCCTCTGTGGAAGACTACACTTCTCCGCATTTGGACATTCTATCAGAGCTCTTCCATAGAATTGGTCCAAATAACATTTGAATACAATTGGAAAGTAGTAATCGACGATAGGAAGTCGAGTTCCAATTTCAGCGATGATTGATATATTCCGAATTCTCCAGATGTCTTCTTCAATTGCTTGAATATCCTCTTCTCTGATTGTCTCATTGAATGCCTTGAAATCAAACTTCCATAATCCCTTAATCTCATTACTTCCATGTTTTTGAACCGGTCGTTGAACATGGATTAGTCTAGGACTTTTCACCTGACGTCGTGTCAATCGATTCTCCCGATGACTAGCATGAATCCACGTGGAATTATGAAGGTGTGGTTTGACAACACTTTTTCCAGCTTTAGTTAGGGAAGACTTGAGACTAGCCACTAGTTCATGGAAACTGAATTCGGATAACCGCTCGGCTTTCACAAATTCATGTTCTCGTCGTCCGTAGATTAATGAAGTGGCGTTGGGTTGAAGTGACCATTCGGCGTTGAATTCTTCAAGATATGTTGGGTAATTCAGAGGTACAAGAACGTCATCCATATCGAAGAATGCTATGAATTCAGCTGCTTCCTGGAACATTTTTTGAATGAATTTATTTTTCTAATAGGCCATTTCAAACCTTATACTGCAACAAACAATCCGACAAGGCGCCCGCCTGGTTCCTCAATTCCGTATTCAAGTTCATCTCGAAATACGGTGTCTCCGAATTGGTTATCTTCATTTTCACCCATTTTTCCATCGTAAGATATCCCATTCTCTCGTATTCTTTCATTAACTCAAAGAATGCGTTCACAATCGAAATGATATAAATATGCATGTGAGCTCCGAATCGGTTTGCCACGTGGACGTGCATTAAGAATATCTGCCATTGTTCGGCGACGAATTGGGGAGAGATGCAGATGATGACGGGTTTTGGGGCGGTGTATCGAGCCATTTTGAATGGAATCTGGAAAAAGAGATAAGGGGGGTGGGGGAGAGTGCAGACAGTTAGACAGTCTAGCTTCTTTGCGTTCTCTCATTACTTTGAGGTGTATCTCGAGAACCAAAAGAGATAGAGAAATGGTAAAAGAGGCAAAAAGTATCAGCATGATTTTTTCTATAGAACAGCATAAAATAGTGGGGTTTTTGGTGAGGTGGTCCTATAAGCAGTCCATATTAAGTAGGTGGTACCAAATAATCCGAATGGTATTGTTTAGATGCCTCAAATATTGAAAAGGACCACCTGAACACCTTGGGACAACCTTACCCATAAAAATCATTCCCTGACTTACCTCAACCTTCTCTCCATCGGATTCCATCTCCAGTTTAGTCATCTTATCCACACTATTAGCTCTTGCCACAACTGGAGCATATCGACACATTTTGATAGCTTCTCTTCAAAAACCTTTATTAGAAGGGCACCTATCTAAGAACTTACGATTGCGAAACAGCCACTGAATGTTCAGAATGTGTCCCGTTTGATCCAACAATATTGTAATTTGAGTGATCTACTAAGAAATTCTTGGAGTCCACAACCATATTGATAGCCACCGCATTTTTACCAAGACTGAACTTCGAAATTGAAAAAAATATTACAGATAACAGAAAACTTACGATTTCGAAGTGGGATAATAGTATGCAGAAGTTATAAAAACATGAGAAACTGGAAGAATCTTAGTCAGTCGATCCGAATCTTCAGTTAACAGAAGATCAGCTTTAGTTCCATTTGACACAATTGCAGCGGAATTGTTAAAGTCAGGAAGCAATGGAGATGTTGTTGTAGATTCAGAATACAAGGAGGTAGTGGAATCGGATAAGGGATCCGTAGAATTGAATAATTCTGGATTAGTGGAACAATAGAGGAGAAAACTAATAACACTGATAATAGAGAATAAGAATAATTTTTGTTTAGTGAGGAAATTTCCAGAATTATTATTATTCTCAGTGTGTCCTCCTAACAAAGGGGAATAATTTACATGTTTCATTTTAAGAATATTCTAGGAAAACGGCTGATCGAAATCCTTTTATACCTCCTGATTCTGGAGGTGGATCATTTTGTTTAATTGGAAACAACTCCAAAAAACAGGATGACACTTTTTGAACAAAGCGATCGGAGCGAGATTAAGCAAAATTTGAATGGGATACGGTGAATTCGAGTGAGACTCCGCCCACTTTTCAATGGAAAATATTGGTCGAAGCGTTTTCGAAATTGGAAATTCTAGTTTTTTCTTTTTGGAAGATTTTGGTATAAAAGGAAGCTCTGATATCGTTCAAGGTGCTTTTTTAGGCTAGGTGGAAGAGATTGGTCAACTTTTTTTTTCGACTTTTTTTTTGAAACGTTGTATCTCAGTTCCCATTAGAGATAGAAAAACGTTGCCAATTAATAAAATGTAGCTCTTTTTGTGAGTAACATTTTGTTAGTTGACACTTTCCCGATAGCTCTGATGAGAAACGATATATACTGCTTTAGAAATAGAGGACTATAAACACCTTGTTTTCACTCTAGATAGCTTCATTGCCGTTATAGCTATTAACAGCCAAATCCTCAAAAACAAAATGATGTCAGTCACAAAAACTGATTCTAAGAACTTCCACAACGTGGTCTGTACCGAAGATATCATCTTGATTTTTTTTGCATAAGTACGTCTTCCAAAACTAGACATTCGATTTTAAAAAGATACCATCTTCCAGTGCGCATTTGGAACACATAGAGAAAATTCCGGGTCGGATTCAATTTTGAGGAGTAGTTTTCAAAGGCCCTGAGAGCTAAGAAAGGGCGCATGGCCGTTGGGTCTGTGGCGCATGGGTCGAAGAGCACTGATCCGTCTACAGCAGTGTTGTACGGGATTCCGTTTCCGAGTTCCGGGTTTCGCGACCTGCAGATGTTAGAGCACAAGGAAAAGTCGATAGCTAACAGGTCATTATCTGGTAGAAGCCCCATGCATGGCAAGGTTTGCCAAATCTTAGCTGAGATAGACAACTTCAATTCTATTGAATTGACCAATCAATTTTCAATGAATGTTCAAATAAACGACTCAAAAAAAGTTCCGCGAAAAATCGGATCGCCTACTTTTTGTTAATGTTTTTTCTCGAAAATCACGAAATATAGAACATGATCGGCGGACGAGACCAACAGGAATTTTGAGTTTTTTAGACTTCAGGATTTGATCTGGATTTATTTATTATGAAATATCCGAGATTTAGCTGGGAAAAGGGATCATAGAGAAATAGTGAACTAAAAAACATTTCATTAAGCGAGCTGGCTTAAGCCTCGCTCCATTGATCAGGGACTAAAAATAACACTAGAAAAAGGCCATGGACTACCTTTTTCCAGTGTAACCTTCTAGTCCTCGTGTTAATTAGCAATCGATTCCATTTTTATAATTCTAAATTTTAAATTCGAACGAAAAGTGCTATTTCGGGTAAAGAAATTGGTGTGTTGCATTTGGGAGAACCGGTCAAGAATCGAGTGTTGATCATAAGTTCCATTTGAATAAAGGGTCATCGGAACAGAAAATGGGGACAAAATGTTGAAAGGGAGATAGAAAAACAGAGAAGAAAATACAAGTTCCTAAAAACCTGGGAAGACAAATAAACCAGGATTTGGCTGAGTATCAAACGTTAAATACGATGCTATGAAAAAATTGAAAAAAAAACTTCATCTAAGAAATAAATCCTAAAATTCACAAAAAAAATCTATTGATAACACCCGTAATCTTTAGACCAGATCGAATTATTTGAGAAATGATAAGTGAACGGTTTCATAGTTGGACCCGAATAATATTCTGCGTCCGTATGAATACATTTGTAGTCATCCCTTTGTGGAAGACTACACTTCTCCGCATTCGGGCATTCTGTCAGAGCTCTTCCATAGAATTGATCCAAATAACATTTGAATACAATGGGAAAGTAGTAATCGACGATAGGAAGTCGAGTTCCAATTTCAGCGATGATTGATATATTCCGAATTCTCCAAATGTCTTCTTCAATTGCTTGAATATCCTCTTCCATGATTGTCTCATTGAATGCCTTGAAATCAAACTTCCATAATCCCTTAATCTCATTACTTCCATGTTTTTGAACCGGTCGTTGAACATGGATTAGTCTAGGACTTTTCACCTGACGTCGTGTCAATCGATTCTCCCGATGACTAGCATGAATCCACGTAGAATTATGAAGGTGTGGTTTGACCACACTTTTTCCAGCTTTAGTTAGGGAAGACCTAAGACTAGCGACTAGTTCATGGAAACTGAATTCGGATAACCGCTCGGCTTTAACAAATTCATGTTCTCGTCGTCCATAGATTAATGAAGTGGCGTTGGGTTGAAGTTCCCATTCGGCGTTGAATTCTTGAAGGTATGTTGGGTAATTCAGAGGTACAAGGATATCGTCCATATCGAAGAATGCTATGAATTCAGCGGCTTCCTGGAATATTCTTAGTAATTTTCTGGACTAGGGGTTATTTCAAACCTTATACTGCAACAAACAATCCGACAAGGCACCCGCCTGATTCCTCAATTCCGTATTCAAGTTCATCTCGAAATACGGTGTCTCCGAATTGGTTATCTTCATTTTAACCCATTTTTCCATTGTGAGGTATCCCATTCTCTCGTATTCTTTCATTAATTCAAAGAATGCATTCACAATCGAGATGATATAAATATGCATGTGAGCCCCGAATCGGTTTGCCACGTGGACGTGCATCAAGAAGATCTGCCATTGTTCGGCGACGAATTGGGGAGAGATACAGATGATGACGGGTTTTGGGGCGGTGTATCGAGCCATTTTGAATGGGATCTGGAAAAAGAGATAAGGGTGGTGGGGGAGAGTGCAGACAGTTAGACAGTCTAGCTTCTTTGCGTTCTCTCATCACTTTGAGGTGTATCTCAAGATCCAAAAGAGATAGAGAAATGGTAAAAGAGGCAAAAAGTATCAGCATGATTTTTTTTCTAAAGAACAGCATAAAATAATGGGGTTTTTGGTGAGGTGGTCCTATAAGCAGTCCATATTAAGTAGGTGGTACCAAATAATCCGAATGGTATTGTTTAGATGTCGCAAATATTGAAAAGGACCACCTGAATACCTTGGGACAACCTTACCCATAAAAATCATTCCCTGACTTACCTCAACCTTCTCTCCATCGGATTCCATCTCCAGCTTAGTCATCTTGTCCACACTGTTAGCCCGTGCCACAACTGGAGCATATCGACACATTTTGATAGCTTCTCTTCAAAAAACTCTATTAGAAGGACACCTATCTAAGAACTTACGATTGTGAAACGGCCACTGAATGTTCAGAATGTGTCCCGTTTGATCCAACAATATTGTAATTCGAGTGATCTACTAAGAAATTTTTCGAGTCCACAACCATATTGATGGCAACCGCATTTTTGCCAAGGCTGAATTTCGTTGTTGAGAAAAATAGATCACAGAAAGCTTACGATTTCGAAGTAGGATAATAGTATGCAGAAGCAATGAAAACATGAGAAACTGGAAGAATCTTAGTCAGTCGATCCGAGTCTTCAGTTAACAGAAGATCAGCTTTAGTTCCATTTGACACAATTGCAGCGGAATTGTTAAAGTCAGGAAGCAATGGAGATGTTGTTGTAGATTCAGAATACAAGGAGGGAGTGGAATCGGATAAGGGATCCGTAGAATTTTTGAATAATTCTGGATTTGTGGAGCAATAGAGGAGAAAACTGATAACACTGATAATAGAGAATAAGAATAATTTTTGTTTAGTGAGGAAATTTCCAGAATTATTATTCTCAATGTGTCCTCCTAACAGGGGTGAATAATGCTTCATTTCATAAATATTCTAGGAAAATGGTTGATCGAAATCCTTTTATACCTCCTGATTCTGGAGGTGGATCATTTTGTTTAATTGGCAGCAACTCCAAAAAACAGGATGACACTTTTTGAACAAAGCGATCGGAGCGAGATTAAGCAAAATTTAGATGGGATACGGTGGATTCAAGTGAGACTCCGCCCACTTTTCAATAGAAAATAATGGTCGAAGCGTTTTCGAAATTGGGAATTCTAGTTTTCTTCTTTTTGGAAGATTTTGGAATAAAAGGAAGCTCTGATATCGTTCAATTGGCTTAGATGGAGGAGATTGGTCAACTATTTATTGTTCTTTTTTTTTTTGAAACGTTATATCTCAGTTCCCATCAGAGATAGAAAAAAGTTGTCAACTAAAAAAATGTAGCTGTTATTAAGGGCAACATTTCATTAGTTAACACTTTTTTGATAGCTCTGCTGAGAATCGAGATATACTGCTTTGAATATAGATCAATTTAAATCCTTTCTCTTGACTCGGTATATCTTCGTTCCCTCTATAGCTATCAAAAAATTGTCAACTAATGAAATCTTGCTTGTAGTAAGCGCTATATTTTATTAGTTGATCACATTTTTGTAGCTTCCACGGCAAGCGAGATATATCGAATTGAAAAAAAATGGTTTAAAGAACTACAGTATCTTTTTATATGCCCCGGCTTTCTAATGTATTCAACTTATTTTTTAGCGTGAATCTAGTTTTTGTCAAAGATACCTTTATATTAAAGGTACAGTACCCAAATTGAAAGAATAAATGCTAGACATTGGAAAAGTCTAAAAGCTAAAATCTTTAAAAAATCGAAAATGTAACTGCCAAACACATAGAAAACCAAAATGATGTCAGAAAAACTGATTCCAAGAACTTCCACAAAGTGGTCTATAGCTATGATCCCGTCCTGATTTTTTGTACGTAGGTGCGTCTCCCGAAACTAGAGATTCGATTTTGGAAGATACCATCTTCCAGTGCGCATTTAGAACCCATAGACAAAATTCCGGGTCGGGTTCAAGTTATAGATGACGACTAGGTTTCAAACTTTTACAAAACTTAGAGCACGGCACATGTGCCCATGTCTTGGCCCAAGGGTTCCTGGGACAGGCTTTAAGGCGCATGGGTCCATCTTCAGCTTTAAATTTTCAAGCCAATAGCTAACAGGTTGGTACCGCACGCATGGCAAGTTGTGCCAAAACTTGGTTAAGTCAGTTTCGATTCCATGGTTCATTTTGAATCAATTTTCAATGAAGGTTCAAATAAACGACTCGAAAAAAGTTCCGCGAAAAATCGGGCCGCCTACTTTTTGCTGATTTTTTTTCTCGAAATTCATGAAAATCAAGAATAGGATCGGCAGACGGGATCAACAGGAATTTTGAGTTTTTCAGATTTTTCGATATTGTCTTGGTCTATTCAAAATATTCGAGATTTAGCTGAGAACTGGGATCATGTAAATAGGAATTCTTTATTATTAAAATTAAAAATGTTTTTTTTAATTAGTTAGCTTTAAGGAGGACTGAAGTCATTTTCTGAACTGGCTTATTTTATATGCTGATCATTTTTGCAGTTGAGCGTTTTTCACGAAATTGTCTTCGAATGGCAGAAAAACCGAAATGTCGTTAAAAAAATTATATTTTAAAAGACATTTGCTTTTTTCAACTGGCATTTTCTACCCTTCGGAGGCAATTTCGCGAAAAACTTTCAACTACAAAAATGGTCAGCATGAAAAACTCTATTTGAAATTTACAAAAATAAAAAACTGACTTCAGTTCTCCTTTAATTATTCTAGCAAGCCTCAGAAATCTATAATTTATAGACTATAAAGCTAGAATTCTGAAAGTAACTACTTAGTTTCTAAGGTTGCAAAATCCGTCGATGACTACAAAGCACATGAAAATTCTAATTTTGAATTCGAACGGAAAGTGCTATTTCAGGTCAAGATCTTTGTGTGTTGCATTTAGAAAGCCCGGTCAAGAATTGAGTGTATGATGATCCGAAGATCTACATTCGAGATAGAGTGAAATTGGTGTTGAACATTGTGAATCGTATACGTGAGAAGACTATAAAGAAAAAAAAATCAAAGTTTGGTGGTTAGTACGGTAGGTTGATAAATTTGTAACTTTAGTTGAAGTATTGCTGAAATATCTCGTTGTTGGAATTGTCAATACCAGTCTTTTATGGAGAAAATGAAAGTGTGAAACATGCAATTAACGTTCTTAATTCAGACTTATCAACATAGTCGTACGGAATTCCGACTTCCGACTTTCGACTTCCGACTTTTTTGTGCCTCTCTGGCACAAAATTAGAGTACATATTCTTAAACTCTGCCAGTTTATTTCGCCAGTATTTTTGCCGATATTCCTTTTAAAAATATGTAGTCTAATACATCTCTTCCGCAGAATACGATTCTTCCATGGACATTCGATTCCCAGATAACATCTTCTGAATTCAGTCTCATCCTGAACCCATTCTTGAACACAGAAAACCTGTTCTAGATTTTAGAAAAAAAATTGGAGTTTATGTTTTCCAAGAATTTTTCTTACTGCTATCACACTTTAATCTGATACCAGCGGAAAATTCGCGGCTACGCCGCGATTTCCACTGGTAACTCAACAAACTCTCAAAAAAAAGTAAATACATTGAAACTAAATTTTACATTGAACTAAGATTTATAATATGCATACTGCCTAAGCCTTTTTATGTAGACATTGTTCTATTGGTGTAAAATCGAAATTTGCATCCTCGCTTTAACCCGAAAATATGAGACGAAACGAAAATCTTTTTTTTTTAATTCCCACAATTCAAACTTCAATTTTTGGAGAACGCCAACATAAATTCAGAATCTGAAGTCAATGATTACTGTAGATACAGTAACCTAAAAAATGAAGACCGCCTTCTTATTACGGAGGACAGGGCATACATTTTTGGGTTAAACTTTCTTTAAGAAACACTTATGGTATAGGAGAGCTGCCTTGGATACGGTAGGATTACTGTAGTTTAGTTCGAAACCCCAAATTTAGAAGATTTAGAGTGGAAGGAAAATTTTCTAACTCACTTTTTAAACTCCAGCCAAAGATTTTTGAATTCCCGCCAAAAGATTTTTGAATTCCCGCCAAAACATTTTTGAACTCCCGCCAAAACGTTTTTAAATTCCCGCCAAAACTTTTTTGAATTCCCGCCAAAACGTTTTTGAATTCCCGCCAAAACGTTTTTAAATTCCCGCCAAAACTTTTTAAAGTTCCCGCCAAAACTTTTTTAAATTCCCGCCAAAACGTTTTTGAATTCCCGCCAAAACGTTTTTGAATTCCCGCCAAAACTTTTTTAAGTTCCCGCCAAAAACTTTTTTAAATTCCCGCCAAAACTTTTTTAAATTCCCGCCAAAACGTTTTTAAATTCCCGCCAAAACTTTTTAAAATTCGCGCCAAAAATTTTTTTGAATTCCCGCCAAAACTTTTTTAAATTCCCGCCAAAACGTTTTTGAATTCCCGCCAAAACTTTTTTAAATTCCCGCCAAAACGTTTTTGAATTCCCGCCAAAACTTTTTTAAGTTCCCGCCAAAAACTTTTTTGAATTCCCGCCAAAACTTTTTTGAATTCCCGCCAAAACTTTTTTAAATTCCCGCCAAAACCTTTTTGAATTCCCGCCAAAACTTTTTTAAATTCCCGCCAAAACGTTTTTGAATTCCCGCCAAAACTTTTTTAAGTTCCCGCCAAAAACTTTTTTGAATTCCCGCCAAAACTTTTTTGAATTTCCGCCAAAACTTTTTTAAGTTCCCGCCAAAAACTTTTTTGAATTCCCGCCAAAACTTTTTTGAATTCCCGCCAAAACTTTTTTGAATTCCCGCCAAAACGTTTTTGAATTCCCGCCAAAACATTTTTGAATTCCCGCCAAAACTTTTTTGAATTCCCGCCAAAACTTTTTTGAATTCCCGCCAAAACGTTTTTAAATTCCCGCCAAAACTTTTTTAAGTTCCCGCCAAAAACTTTTTTGAATTCCCGCCAAAACGTTTTTAAATTCCCGCCAAAAATTTTTTGAATTCCCGCGAAAAACATTTTTGAATTCCCGCCAAAACTTTTTTGAATTCCCGCCAAAACTTTTTTAAATTCCCGCCAAAACATTTTTGAATTCCCGCCAAAACTTTTTTGAATTCCCGCCAAAACTTTTTTGAATTCCCGCCAAAACTTTTTTGAATTCCCGCCAAAACTTTTTTAAATTCCCGCCAAAACTTTTTTGAATTCCCGCCAAAACTTTTTTAAATTCCCGCCAAAACTTTTTTGAATTCCCGCCAAAACTTTTTTAAATTCCCGCCAAAACGTTTTTAAATTCCCGCCAAAAATTTTTTGAATTCCCGCCAAAAACATTTTTGAATTCCCGCCAAAACTTTTTTGAATTCCCGCCAAAACTTTTTTAAATTCCCGCCAAAACATTTTTGAATTCCCGCCAAAACTTTTTTGAATTCCCGCCAAAACTTTTTTAAATTCCCGCCAAAACTTTTTTAAGTTCCCGCCAAAACATTTTTGAATTCCCGCCAAAACATTTTTGAATTCCCGCCAAAACATTTTTGAATTCCCGCCAAAACATTTTTGAATTCCCGCCAAAACTTTTTTAAATTCCCGCCAAAACTTTTTTGAATTCCCGCCAAAACTTTTTTAAATTCCCGCCAAAATGTTTTTTCTCGAATGTTCTGGAACATTCTGGGATCGTCCTGGCTCGATCATTCGAGAACATTCTAGAATTTTCCTTCACGGCGGGAATTCAAATTTGATAATCTTCTTTCACTTTAAATCTCCCAAATTCAGCTTCCAAACTAAACTACAGTAATCCTACCGTATCCAGACATGTTCCCCAATACCACGTGAGGATCTTAGAAAAAGTTTCACCTAAAAAGGTAAACCATCGGCGCCGTAGTGAGGAGGCGTTTTTCATTTTTCGGGTTACTGTATCTACAGTAATCCTTGACTTCAGATTCTGAATTTTTGTTTGCATACTGTAGGTGTCCCAAGGGTGCTCCCATAGAAATATCCGCCCATCCCGGCCCCTCCTGGCTGAAATCGAATTTTTCGGTTACTGTAGCTACCGTAATCCTACAGTAATCTGGGAAACTAAGTGTATGGTAATGAAGCGCAGGGGGGTTCATGGATATTCCCCAAATATGTGAACATACGGTCAAGTAGAAAAAAAGTTATTCGAGGCACAACGCGGGACAGACGGACACACAGACAGAACTATTCCTTTAGTAAGGAGAAGATAAATCTGTTCATATTGAAGATATCGAAAAAGTTGTCAACAAATAAACTGTTCTCTATGCTAATGCCTATATTTTGTTAGTTGACCATTTTTTGAATAGTTCAATACGAACTGAGACAAATGCCGTTAAAACCAGTAATCATACAGAAAATGACTGGCTCAACGTCCAAGTCCGTTCACTTTAAAAATCTTCTCTAGATGACATCAATTTCCCAAATAGACAAAACCTTTTCAAAACCGATTGATGTTTACAGTTTAACCCGGAAGATTTTAGTAGATACGCCTCACAAGTAGGACATCTTCCACAGGTTCCCAGATGAAATCTTCCTCATTCTTCCCTAAAGTAATGCGACGATTCCTCATACTCTCTGCTATTCCAGTATCCCTTATTCTCAATAATATCTATCAAAACTACAATAATCTAAAAGTTCTTCGAAAGAATGAAGCGGAATTCCATTGGAGTCACATCATTGAATACGAGGAGCTGAAAACAGCAGTGAAGAAACTTCCAGATGGATATGGAGTCATGCTTTTGAATCGATATGCTGTGAAAATGACGCTGAATTGGTTGTGTAATACGAAAAGTTTTGTGGGTGTTCATCAAAGGATTCTGTTTTTGGTGATGGATAAATTTTCGGAGGAGAGTTTGAGGAAGGCTTATCCAAAGTTGAATATTGTTATTTGGTTGGCACCGGTGCTTCAGGTGAGGAACGGGTTATTGGGGTACTGTATTCAGGGATTTGGAATTGGGGGATGTTTCCCGGTTAGTAACTGGTTCATTCCTAACCTTTTCGCGGTCGTGTCTGGTTCGCGGCCATTCCCGATCTGTTCGCGATCCATCCTGGTTCGTCCGTGGTAACCCCTGGCTCGTTCGTGGTTCAATCCTGCCTGTCCCCAGTCTATCCCCTCGGTTGTTCTCCGACATTTTCACGGCATTCTTTATCTCGTTTTCTTTTCGTTAGCGTTAGTCTCCGATCTGCCAGCGATTCGTCCGCGTTTGTCCGCGAATTGTCCGCATACAAATCCCCGGTACATTAGTGGTGCTATTGTCCCTGGGTCGTCCTTAGATTGCCGCTACCCTAAAATTTTAACTCTGCTCATTTTCTCAATTCTCGAAGGAATTCAGTATACAATTCAGAAAACATTCCGTCCGTACGACACCACTTACATGAGTTTCTTCCTAATGAGAACCAACATGATTCATGCCCTTCAAAAACTCGGAAAACCCTTTTGGATGCTTCAACAAGACACTATCTGGAGAGACAATTTCTTTGATTCAATTGACGTTTCTCAATATGAAAACTACGATATCTTACTTGATCAACAAGGCTACGAAGGGACTGCCGATGTTAGAAAAAGGACAATGAATGGAGCGAATTTCTATGTGCCAGTGAAGACTTCAAGTCAATCCCTAGTTGAGTCTTGGTTGTCATGGCAGAAAAGTGTTTATATTACTGACCCGGATCTGGTTAAAATGTTCTGTCTTCGTGGTGATTTTAATTGTGGATATATTCCCTACAAGTATGAAACAAAATTATTTCTTTAAAAAATGCAATTTTTTTAATTACAGCTTGGTCACCGGCTGGGAATGGATTTACGGAGATCAAAAGAATCCGCCTGTTATGATCCAAATGGATGGTGAAACTGCTGGAACTAAAGAGAAAGTGCTGGAAAGGTACAATTTCTGGTTTTTGGACAAGAAAGACAAGTGTAAAGCGGAGAAAGTGTCGAAAGGAGTGATTCAGATGAGTGAAGGAGTGGTGCCACGTGTCATGACAATGTCGAAGCATCGAGAACAATTCTGGTTAAAGTTAGGGGAAATATTGAATCAAATTCCGATTTTTGGGCATTATTCCAGTATTTATGGAGGGTTGACTTCGTTGTACTTACAATTTTTTTGAATAATAAAGTTTTTGAGAAAGGAAAATCCAATCGCCGGTTACTTTAGTTAGCGTAATCTTTCTATACCTGTAAGTCGTAGTCAAGGTTCTTACGCCTTCCTATGTGCTTTGTCGAAATTTGTTTTTTTTAACACCTCGGAACTCGGAAATGGAAGTAAATTTTCCTTTCACGGAACACGGAACTCGGAAGTGAATTCATACAAAAATCAAGGAACTCGGAAATGCAATTATTACAGATTTCCCTTTCGATTTTCCTTTCAGAACTCGGAACTCGGAATTCCGTGCGATACAAAATTCAATAGGCCACCTATACTTTTGGGATTCCCCTTTTTACCCTTTCGAACTTTTCACAAAAACAACCCATTAACACCAAAGTTCATTTCTCTCTCCCTCCCTCGCGAACCAAATCTCTTGTCAAATCCGCCTATCGATCGAACAATGATCTTTTCTCATTAATCCTGTCGATTTTTTCGAAATGGATAATCCTTTGGTATAAAATACCCGATCGACCCGTTACTCACCCCACATCTAACAAATAAATCTCATCATGAACTTCACCTGGTCCTGTGTTTTTGTGGCTGTTCTCGCCGTTTCCGTCCTTGGTCTTAGTGAAAATGGTAATGGCTATTTATCCTTTTTTAGATGACTAATCTAACTCTTCTTTCAGAGAACAACTACCTCCAAGAGCTCATCGACGCAGGAATCTCTCAAGAGACAGCTCAAACCCTTGTGAACATCGCCGCTCAACACGCCAATGACGGAAACGATCCAGCCAGTTCGGGAAGAGTCATCTTCGCGACAATTCTTGCTGAGACCAACGCTGCTATCGCCAAGGCACCAGCTGCTGATCAGGTAACATAGATTTTAGACGTCGTTTCAAAAAAAAAATTATTCAGGAGGCATACAAGAACTTCGTCGAGGACAAGAAGAACCAATTCGAGAAGCCAGATGTCCCATCCGCCGATGAATAATTTTTGTATTTTTTGTATGCAATCTATGATTGTGTCAGTTACTTTTATAAAATATTTTTATTTTTTAAATTGGTAAAAAATATACAGTAACGTTCAAAAGTATATAGAAAAAAGTGTTTTTCAGTTGACTTTCGGTCATTTTGGCCATTTTCAGGAATCTGGAGCTCGGCTCTCATGTTTCCGATCACTCTGAAAATTTTTGAGGGTATAAAACAAACCTAAATTGAGAATTTTGCATTCACAGAATTTTTGGAAATGCCTAGTTTTTCAGCTCGCGACGTTTTCTGACGCATACCCCTTTTTCGGCCATTTTTGGCCGTTTTTGCACTGAAAACATGAAAAAAACAGGTGTGTCTCAGAAACCATCGCATATCTGAAAAACTAGGCACTTTTCAAAAATTCTGTGAATGCAAAGTTGTTAATTTAGGTTTTTTTCATATCCCCAAAAATTTTCAGAGTGATCGGAAACATGAGAGCCGAGCTCCAGCTGTCTGAAAATGGCCAAAATGGCTGAAAATCAACTGAAAAATACTTTCTTCTATAAACTTTTGAACGGTACTGTATTATAGATTCCAGACAAGTACAGTAATCCAACCTAATTTACAGAGAGGCAGATGTTATGAAACTGAAAGTCGAAGATTTAAGAAATCAGAAACCAATAGTTTGAAAGCGCATCAAAGCTCGCGATACCAACAATAAAAGCTCTTTTTCTAAAATCATCTATGATCTTTGAAAATCAAAGAGCCACAAATCAGATAACCATAAGATTTCTAACAGTAACAATCAATCTAAACATCAAGGACAGAACAATGTTGGTTTGTTTCTACTGAAGTTATTCAAACAGGAACTGGGTCCAACTGGTCCCAACAAAGTGGTCCAAACGGTTCCTCAAATATTAAGCGGCACTAGTGCCGACCATATTAGCCAGAGTGCAGCCTGCTACCCACGATTCCTTGTTTACCACAGGGACCCATGCCCGCGCCCTCGAAAGTCGTGAAAAAAATTTATAGAAATTTTTGGGAAACTGAAAAAAGAGGTGGAAATCAACTAATTTTTCATTTCAAGTTCAGTAGATAACCATCTTTGAAACAATTCATTTTCTACAGTAACCTTGGTAGTATCAAGCTGGCATTTTAAGAATCCATTTATACAATTTTTTATTTTACAGAAAAAATCACAAGCAATACAATACGTGAGAAATCTCTTGTCTGCTGATGCAAAAAATCAATCTCTCTGTCTCTCATAGTGCCCACTCAATCCTCGCCACTCAATTCTGATTGCCAAATTCCTCAACTTTGCTCTCTCTCTCTAAGCTCCGCCCAGTTTCTTGTGGTCTATAAGAAGGCTGATTCCATGTCTCCCCACAATTTCTCACCCACTTGTCCTCTTCCGAAATGGAGAAAACGAAGAGAGGGATGAATTCGAAAATCATGGATTTATCGGAGGACGATTTTCCCTCCCGCGGCGGAGGACAACGCATTCAACTTTTTAGCTTTAGCCATCGTTCTGTCTGCGTCTCCCCTCCCTCACCATTCATTTCCTTGATCTCTAACACTGGAAGCGATTCAGGTCACACTGTCTCCGCGCGCTGCGTCTCCCCCCTTTTCCACACTATTTCTTTCGGAGTGCCGCTTGTCGATCCGTTGCCTTCTCAGCTGCTGCACGTAGCCCTTTTCTGAATCATTTCACCGCTGTTATTATGCACTTTTTTATTCCCTCCGCCCTCATTTTGGACTGATTTGTGAATCAGAATCTTGATATTTTGATCCAAACGGTTTAGGTGATCTTCTGCAATTTTTGCTTGCACTTTTAGTCCAGTTGACACAGATTTCTGCAAGAAAGTGTTGCTATAAAAAGAGACAGTGATCTTTAGAAATATCAATACTTCTTTCTTTGTAGAAAATTGTTGTTTTTTCTTGTTTCTTAGTTTTGAACCATCGAGATCTGGAAATTGCCGACTTATCACGTGATTTAAAAATAAGCGGTCATAACTTTGTTGGGAAAAGAGCTATCAAAACGTTGCCAACTAATGAATTGTTGCTCTTAATAAGGGCTACATTTTATAAGTTGACAACTTTTTTGAGGCTGTTCTGTAAACAAAGTTATGACGGCTCAAAGTTAACCTACGCCTCTCGATAGCGCGCAAGTCTCTGTCTTAGGTAGCGCGCCACTATTTCAAGGTAGTGTCTCAACTTATTTAATAAAGCTCCCCTTTTTGTCTGTTAACCCGCGTTTCAGTCATTTCCCAATTCAAAAAAAAAGAAACTCTAATTCCAACTTGTTTTTCCACCTACCGTAATCCGAGATGTTTGGTTGATAGTATCCAATTTCATGACTTGATTACCCACTCTTAAAACCTTCCAGACCATGAAATTTTAATTAGCCACAACTAAATAAAATTGTAAAAAAATGAAATTGAAAACAAAATCAGAAAAAAAGTTTGACGAATATCGAAAAAAGATCAAAGTTTCTTTATCTTTGTTTTATGATTCAGCTCTTTTTATAATGAATTTTTTTTTCTCAATCATCATTTTTTCTTCTTTTTTTTAGTTTCATTTTGGAAAAAAACATATGTTTTTCTTATCTTCCTATCCCTTTTTTTCATTTAAGTTTGATAATGATCACAAAGTCAGAGAACCAATGATGAAGAGTACTTCGGACACTGGTACCTTACTTAATTAGAGTGCACTTTGAAACTACTGTATCTTAGTTCTTAATAGAGATAGAAAAAATATTACAACTGATAAAATGTAGCCCTTTTTAAGAGGAACATTTCATTAGTTGAAAACTTTTTTGTCCCTCCTCAGGTAGCTGAGATATTCCACCTTGAACAAATTACACCTCACTCAATCTTTATTCTATTCAAAGCTAAACCTGTCCATTTTTTCGAGTACGTCTTCTTTTCAAGTGCCATATAATTAAACCCTCCCTATCGTTTTCTCATCTCATGACATCACTTCAATCAAAAACTTCACTTTTTTATCATTAACTTGTTGACTAAACTGTCTCTGACCAGGTAGTTTGGCCATTATGATCATCCAGCCCCCGTGACTGATTTCTTGAAAAATTGCAACTTCATTATATTTTTTTGTAATATTTCACGTCTTCTTGTTTTTCTCTTCCTCTTCCTTTAAATTCCCTTATTGAATTCCTCTTGATCCTTGATGAAAAACACTCTTTGATCGTGACTTCCTCCTCGCCAGAAACTTGATCATCTCAACAGGTGGGTATCCTTGGACACGGATCAGAAGAATCAAGAACTGGTTATCACCCTTTTTCTAGAATAAAAAAGTCGTTCAAATCCGATTACGGTTCCCCCCTTGACGCTTTTGTTGGTTTTGAAGGAATTATGAGATCATATGTTTAAGTCGGTATAACTTGGTTACGGTTGACGGAATTAAAAATGTGTTAACTAACAAAATACTGCCTTTAAAAAACTAAGCATTTCCTTAGTTAACCATTTTCTGCTATCTCTTAACACAAAGAAGTTGTAACGATTCTAAGATAAACTAGTGATTCTAGAAAACTGTAGGGAAATTAGGCGCCCCTATTTATTAGTCAGTTAAAGGGTGCCGTACTATTAGAGTAACCCAGACAACTAGAAGAAGTGAAAAGTCATCGTGTGACTCATTAACGAAAGTGTCTCTTGTTGACACATGTACCAGTATGGCGAAGGGATATCTAGTGAACATCACGTAACTTCGCTTAGTACATTTATTCAGACAGTTCAGGCATATCAAGGGACCTCTATTATAAGGGCATGGAGAGAAGCCTGAGAGACCATCCGGTTCACTTTGGGACCATGAGGACCCGTCCTTCTCTCACAACCCTTGGTGATAGCTATATCAGTTCAGGCTTGTCTTGATCTCTTTGGGACCATTCTGTAGTGTACTAGACGGTAGGTTTATCAAAACTGACTGGTCTTAAATGTACCTTTCATGCCCTTATATTAGAGTCTCTTAGCTATCCCAATATTTGTACCCACCTTCATCTCAACTATATTATTATCATCTTTTCATTGCTTTCCCTTCTCGAACGGTACGGTCACTATCATTGGCATATGAAGAAGAAGCCAAACCCGTTCTTCCCCCCACTCCATTGTATAAAGAATTCATTTGACTATGCCTATTCTTTCATCGCTTCTCCTCCTCCTCCCTCTCTATTCTTCTCGTTGCCTTCTGCGGTTTTCGCATGCTTTGACGCCACTATCACGTAATATTGTCCTCCGCCTTCCTCCTCCCCTGACAGGTGGTTCCTAGGAGGAGCGAGTTCTTTTCTTCAATTTGTTTCTTAATCCTTCCTTTTTCCTTTTTTGTTGCGAAACCACTTTGGAATTTTGTTCCAATTTCAGTAAATGCGTGTCTGTGTGGTTGGGGCCGGTGCGTCTGGCCTACCAGCCGTCAAGGCTTGTATGGAAGAAGGGTTGGATGTAGTGTGCTATGAGAAGACAGCGGATATTGGTGGACTTTGGAACTATCGGCCTGGTCAGAAAGATGTGAGTTTTTTTTTAGTGTGTTTACCGTATCCTAGGGGAGCCCAGGCTTAATTAGGGACCACGGAAACTTAAAGATTTGTATAATCACTAATCTGGAAGTTACTTGGCTTGAAATTACAAGAATGTTTTACCCCTAGGTTCAAAAATTGGTCTTAAATCAATCATCTTAGTTCCTTTCTATTCTAAAAATTTCCAGATTGGTGGCACCGTAATGGAAAGTACCGTAGTCAACACCTCAAAAGAAATGATGGCCTACTCGGATTTCCCACCACCAGCAGAATTCGCGAATTTCATGCATCACTCGAAAGTCATCGAATACATCAAAAGTTACGCTGAGCATTTTAATCTCATGGAAAAAATTCGATTCAATACACCGGTGAAGAGAGTGAGTTAATCCTAGATTTAGTGAGGAAATAGAAATGTGTTTTTTT
Source organism: Caenorhabditis wallacei (assembly GCA_963932035.1). Lineage (NCBI taxonomy): Eukaryota > Metazoa > Nematoda > Chromadorea > Rhabditida > Rhabditidae > Caenorhabditis > Caenorhabditis wallacei. Next base: position 11,460,476 of record OZ009932.1, on the reverse strand, counting down.
TTCAGATATCGCGAAACGAGGAAAACAAATATATCGTGCAGTTGCAAAATGGGGAAGTGGAGGAGTTCGATAAGTTGATGTTGTGTACAGGACATCATGCAGAGCCATCGTATCCTGAATTGAAAAGTGAGTATTTTTTTCAAATCGATTTGTCTTACTTCCCATTAGAGATGCAATGAAGTTGTTAACTGATGAAATATAGCCCTTGTTATGTAAAATATTTCATTAGTTGACAACTTTTTGATAACTTCAAGGGGAGTTGAGATATTAGCCTTCAAAGTTAGACATCTATAATTAAGAGAGCGCAGACTGTCCGACACTCTAGCCGCTTTCTTTCTCTCGCGCTCTCTCTCCCTGTCGCTTAACCAAACTAAGAGCTCAACTTTCAGATCTAAGCAAATTCAAGGGACGCGTCGTCCACGCCTATGATTACACTAATCCAAAGGGATACGAAGGCAAAGATGTTTTCCTTCTTGGTATCGGAAATTCTGCTTTGGATATAGCTGTGGATATTGCCAAGATTGCAAAATCAGTGACAATTTCAACGAGAAGAGGAACATGGATTTTCAATCGTGTTAGCCAAGGAGGCATGCCTTATGACGTTCAACTATTCTCCCGTTACTACGAGACTCTCCTCAAAACCGTTCCTCACACACTGGCCAACGACTTCATGGAGCATAGACTTCAACAAAGAATGGATCATGATGTCTATGGTCTTCGTCCGGATCATCGATTCTTCCAGCAACATCCAACTGTAAATGACGCTCTTGCTAATCTTTTGTGTGCTGGATATATCACAATCACCGAAGATATTGACACGTTCACCGAGGATAGTGTGATTGTAAAAGGGGGAAGAGAATTCAAGTGCGATATCTTTTTGACTTGCACTGGATACACTTTCGGATTCCCGTTTGTTGATTCCGATATTGTGGAGATTAAGGTGAGTAGGGGGAGGAGTGATACGCCTTGTCATAGGGGAGAGGAGAGGCATTGTTTAATGGGGTTTGTAGTATGATCAAGGTTTTTTCGGTCAGACATAAAAAATAATAGGGGAATTTTTATGGTTAACTGGCTTAGTCTGGGTTAATCTAAGATATGAGGTCACTAGGCTTTGTGTAAGCCCCACTGGCCAGATGGAACCTCTTGGTACCGTAATTCAAGTGCAAGCTGCTTACCGCTCTAGCCTAACCTAAACTTTTTTTCAGAACCAACAAGTCCCCCTATACAAATACGTATTCCCACCGAACAGTGACAGTGTCGCGGTAATCGGACTGATCCAACCAATCGGATCCATCGCTCCGATCGCCGAAATCCAGAGCAGATGGGCGGCTCGTGTATTCGCCGGACGATGTGATTTACCTTCGAGCCAAGATCAAGTTGATGACATTTCCAAGAAGAAGGCGGCTATGAAGAAGCGTTATTTTGACAGTATCAAGCACACGATCCAAGTGGATTACATGTCTTATATGGATGAGATAGCCGAGATCATCGGATGTCTTCCACCAATGAAACATTACATGTTCTTTTATCCGAGATTCTGGATGAAGTTGTTCATGGGCGCCAATGTTCCCTACGTCTACAGATTAGTCGGTCCACATTCATGGGATGGAGCAGAGCAAGCCATTTGGACGGTGCCGGATAGAGTTAAGAAGCCGTTGAAGAATCGACAGTGTAGAACGAGAAAGCATAAGAAGAGAGGGACTACGGTAACTTGGTTAGTAGTAAACTAAAATTATAAATTTTTTATAGGACGAGTACTTCCGCTACGCCACTCAAAAAGTGATCGCCACCAACATCTCGATCCTGTTCTGCTCGGGACTCCTCCTCTATTGCTCCACCACAGCGACCCTTCCACCAGCAGTCTACTTCTTCTCATTCTTCCTCTTCTTCACACTTTACGGTGCCACTTTAATGTGGTTCGACCTTCAATATGACATGACCACTATCTTCTAGATACTTTTTCTTGATTTTTCCCTGCTCTTCAGGACCCGAGCTTTTTCTGATTACTTTTTTTTTTATTATATGTGTGTGATTGCTTGAACCCGTAGATGCTGATTTAGTCGCCCGATATAAAAACAAAATTGTAAATAAATTTTTGAAAAACGATTTTTGAAATGTATGTTGTCCAAACTGGTTTTTTAGGGAAATGGTCATGCATCAAAAATAGTGAGTTTATGGAATACTTTCAGAATGAAAAGTCATCCATTAGCTGCAATGCTAATTTCCACACTCAAGGAGTTAGACCAGGTTGTCATTGTGCCGAAAACGTGCCAATGCGGGCCGGACTAACATAAAAGCTTCCAGTTAACACCATATGATCTAAGGGAGTACAGACCCACGTTGGGCACGCTTTCCGCTCGGCGCCATGGTCCCGTCTATGGTCTCTTAGCTATGTATAAGATAATGATAGTAACAAGGCATCTCTCAGATATAAAACGGCAATATTTCGGCACGGTGCCGCACCAATTATGGGAAAACAGTCGGTCTTGTAGCTCGGCACTAGTGCCATTGACTTGTACGAAGGCTTATCGAAGACAAGTACCGAATTTTTTCAATTATGATACCCAGCTGAGCCAATTCCGAAATTTTGATTCTTGAATTTTGAACCCCCTCCCCTCCCTCAAGGTGTGAATATTTCTAAACAATTTTCAAAGAGAGAATAATTTTCTGCAATATTTATTTCTCACGACATTTTTTATTTTCCAGTTCATTATTGCTACCTGAACTAGTTATTTTCAGTTCGTGGTCATTCGATTTTTATGATCACTTCTTTTTTTTTTAACTACCGGTATTATGAGTCAGTTGTTCGGTTTTATGTATCTACATATCTTTTTGAAAAACCTCGAGACCCAGTTTTGGAATTGTCGGTGATCATAGCCTAGGTATTTTTAAATTCTATACTAACTTGTTCGAGATTATATGGTAGTCACCAGAGTTGTGCGGAATGTGATTTTTGGAAGACGGAATCTGGAATCTGGAATCCGGAATAAAAAAATTTTCTCGGAATCTGGAATCCGGAAAGCGGAATAATTTTTTTCCCCCGGAATCTGGAATCTGGAATCCGGAATAAAATTTTTTTCCCGGAATCTGGAATTCGGAATCCGGAATGCAAAAAAACGCGGAATTCGGAATACGGAACCTGGAATCCGGAATTCCGCACAACTATGGTAAAAAAGTGTGATTATGGATAAAAATTAACGAATAAAAAATGATGTAAGTGCGATCTATTCGCGAGAATTTTTCGCGGAATTTCAAAAATTGCTCTGTTACCACAGTTGAAAGACAACAAATTCAAATTAAAGAAAACAGCCAAATCTCGGAAAACGGAATCCGGAAAACGGAAAAATTTTTTTTCCGGAATCTGGAATCTGGAATACGGAATAAAAAAGTTTTCCCGGAATATGGAATTCGGAATCTGGAATGTAAAAAAACGCGGAATCCGGAATACGGAATCTGGAATCCGGAATTCCGCACAACTCTGGTAGTCACAGTAATCTCTTATTATAAGGGCACTCGAACACCATTTTCCTATTTACCAAAGACCTCCTTACCTTCCTGATGATCCACAAAACTTCCTCATAATCCACTCAACAACAATATGTTGTGTTACCTGTCAATATACTTCTCCTCTTCTTTCTCTCTCACTCTATTCACAAATACTCACAAACACGTCATCTCATAAATTGTCCGTTTGGGTGATGCATCGCCCGGCGGCGTGAGTATACGCGGAGTGAAATCTCTTTTCCTCTCGAAACTTGTTGTATTAAATTTGGTAATAATATATATAAAAAGAGATGGACACACAAAAAGAGGAATAGAGATACAACCAAAAAACGGAGAGAGGCTAGTTTTTGTGCAATAGATCCTCTTAACGGGGAAGAGGAGAGAACTGAAAAGCGAAAGTCTCGATAGTCTCTCTTTTGCACAGAATTGTGTGTTAGGCTATATGCTTTTTGTTCATTTTTATATATCTAGTAGAGAATGTTAGTTTTTTCGTATTTTGGAAAATTTTGTTTTTAGTCAAGCTTCCTAATTTGACAATATGATGACTGAAAACTTCTGGTCAATTAAAGTTTTACAGTTAGTTCATTGTGCATGTTTGTGTTTTCTTAACTGTGCTAGTCTAGATTGTTGACTGATGAGGGACCGTCATTGTCAACTTAGGCTTATAAAAGTTTTAATTCAGAATAGTTACCAACCCTAGTATGAACGAAAAATTCTGGCTCTCTCACATGACTAACCCATTGGTCAGACCTATAGTAACCTTAGCTCTCATAGGCTATAGCCTATAGGCGTAATCTTCTATAGGCGTAATCTTGCCCGAGCCTTGTAAGTTTGACTATCCGTATAGCCTTGTAAGCCTAGTAAGACTAACCCATTAACAAGACTTTTTTTTATCCCAAGGTACAATTTCATAGCCTATATTTCCTCTGAGTATTTTGAAATTCACCCTATACACATTCAACAAAACCACTTGAAACAGCATAACTAACAAGTAACTCCCCCCCCCCCCCCCCCTCTCATTTCTATTTATATGTACCGTTTCATTCCACTTGACACCCCCAACCTGTTCCTCATTTCTATATTTGTCTCCTGGCTCATTTGCCATCGGATGAACATTGCGTAACCTTCCCAAAAAACTTTCCCTCCCAATCGAGCCTCCCTCATCCGGTTTTTAATCGTCCTTCCCTTATTCTCGACGGTTATATCCATTGACTTCCAAAACATTGAAACACACACAACAATGTCAGATCAAGCGAATCGAGTCGTGTACGTCGAACAAAGGCGGCACATCGTCGTCAATTCACCGCCACACTCGCCTAGACAACCATTGCATCATTCGGTTCTAAATCCGTATTCGACTTCTTCTGCTAATCCGGTGCCTTCTGTAAATCAGTCACAAGTATATCGGACCACAACTAGAAGCGGAAGGAAGATGTTTTCACAAAGAGCTTTCAATGGAATCGTGTTTTGTATTCGGATTTTTATTTTGGTAAGGCTTTTTGGCACATGTGCCAAAGTTAGGGAATTGTGCCCCAATAGCAGGAACATGTGCCCCAACCTATAATTTTCCAGATCCTCGCCATCGTATCCATGATCCTTATCCTCACAGCACCTGGCGCCTGCTTCTCCAGATACCTCAATGGCCAATCTATCAGTAGAGAAGTACCCCATATTTCTCAGTCCCCCATGACGAAAATACTTTCAGATTTGCCCCGGCCAAAACAGTATTTTCCCGATGAACGCTGATCGATGGAGTAACGCGCTTCATTTTCAGGGGAGAGGACAAAAGTGAGATTTTTCCGGATTTTAGCTGAAAATTAAGATTATGAATTTAGTGTCTACGGACAAGTGGCCCTTATCTGTATCACTCTTGCGTTCGGATTGATTACGGTTGGAGTGAGCTGCGTGACGTTGGCAACTAATAGTATACTAACTTATCCCGTAAGTCTTGAAAATTTGGCACATGTGCCGCTCGCGAGCCAATAAAAATATGTTTAAAAAATATGTTTTCAGCAAATCCTGATATCCGGTTTGTCAATGATTGCTTTCTTGGTGACCGGAGGAGTGGAGACGTGGTATGCCACGGGGTATGATCATATGGAATTCTTTATTCAGGTGAGTTTTATTACTGTTTGAAAAGTTTTTGGGTGTTAAAAACATAATTTTAAAACCAATTTTCTGATTTAAAAGTGGCAATAAGACCGCTCGGCTGCAAGATTCCTAGGTCCTTAACTTTAAGCCGTCATAACTCTGTAAGGAAAAGAGTTATCAAAAAGATTTCAACTAACAAAATATAGCTCTTATTATAAGCTGTATTTCATTAGTTGACAATTTTTTGATACCTCTTACAGGAGCAGAGATACGCTCGCTCTAACTAACACATCTATTTCCAGGCTGTCGGAAACGGCGTCTTCTCCGGTTGCGCCGGAATTCCCGGATGCCAAATTCAATTTGTCGTTAAAGGATGGGCAGTGGCAGCTGTAAGTGCCTCCTTTATTTCTTTTTCATCGTATTCCACTAATTTTCTCTCTTCCAGGCCTTCTACTTCCTCGGCGCCCTTCTCTACGTCGTCGACATGGCGTTGATCTTCATTTCTCGTGAAAAGTAAGATACTTTTCTGATTGTTTTTGTGTTTCTGCTTGCTAGCTTCCTACTCTAAGGACATTTCAGAGAAGTGTCGGATTCGTATGCGGTCACCACCACTACCACTCACTATTAGACTACTTCGCACACTAAACCGGTACTTTTTTCCTGATTTTTAAAATTATTTTTTATTGGTGATGGAGACTTAATTAACATTTCTAATGATTTTAACTGAAAATATAGAGAAACAATTTTCAGTGAAGCCCCGCCTCCCGTAGTATTCCGAAGCAACCGTACCATCCGATCTTCATTCTAAAGTGAATTCTGAATTCCCGTTAGTTTCAATTTATTCTCGTTTCTTTTTCTACAAGTCGTGATTGTATAAATTGCTCACCATTTTCATTCTTTTTAAAATATTAATATGACCCCGAAATCCCCAAAATAAACGTGTTTCTTCACATAGACTTTGGTTTTTAATTATCCGTGTATGTTATTAAAAAAGCATAAATTATTAAAATGGTTAACATCCAAATCGATTTACAATCATATCGAACTGAGCTAACATAAGATGGCCGCAAGAAAAGGAAACGAGTTTTCGAAGGCATTTTGTGTAGCGACGCACTTTTGAGCACTTTCTCTGGAATTACTTTTTTGTAGGCAGATATTTCAGTTGTGGTTAGAGATCGAGAAAAGTTGTCAACTAAGAAAATGTAGGCCTTGTTATAAGCAATATTTCATTAGTTGACAATTTTTTGATAGCTGTACTAAGAGCTGAGACATTTGTTTTTTCACGAAGACGCAGAGAAGACTAGCTTTCCTGCACTCTCTCTCTTAATGCCGATATCTCTGCTCTTTTTAAAGATACAAAAAAGTAATCAACTAACAAAATGTAGGCCTTGTTCTAAGCAATATTTCATTAGTTAAAGACTTTTTGATATCTTTGAAGGGAAATTAGTTATAAGCCGTGAAAGTGGGGACATCTACAATTAAAAGAGCGCAGACTGTCAGACACTCTATCCACTTTCTTTCTCTGCGTCTCTCTCTCTCTCTGCAATATGCCACTTTTCCCTTTAACCATCATACCTTCCCCGGCAGCGTCTCTCCTCGACTAAACTTCTGACACACTGCCATACTCTTCGAATCAATTGCATTTATACAATCATGAGTCCTCATTGAAGCCTCAATTTGTTGAGTTGTACAAACTTGTCCAAAATGCTCCTCAGCGAAATTTATCTGAACATTCAGTTTTTTTCTGCAGGTTCTAGATCAATAGCTTACCACAGGCTCGGTTCGACAAACCGACGTGTCCGTGTACTTCACACAATTTCTATAATTGGCAAATGAGTCGCAGAGTTCCAAAAGTTCGATTTTGGAGAATTCGAAAATTGGGAAGACAACCTGAAATGAAAAATTTGATTGCTGAAATAATTTAAGACAAAACCACTTCGGTATCTTTTCGATTCTCTTTAATTCCAGTCCAAAGACGAAGGAGAGGTGCGAGGCAGGAGAGGGCGGAGGTTTTAACTATTCCTTCGCAAGTTCGAGGTTTGACGTCTTCGGTTAGGAGCTGAAAATTGTCAAAGTTCGTTAGCCTCGCTGGAAGTTAGTGTGAGCTAGAAGTCTCTCAATTGTAAATGATCGACTTTGACGGCTTTTATCTCAATTCCCTTTTAAGATATCAAAAAACTGCCAACTAGTAAAATATTGCTGTAAAAGCTACATTTTATTAGTTGGCAACCTTTTCATAGCTTTTATGGGAACCGAGTTATACCAATTCTAAGAACGAACCACATCATCTGTCAAATTTCCGGGCGCCCCATCTCCTTCTGGATCTCTTTGCTCTTCAAATCGTGGAATATCTCCACTTCCAGAACCTTCTTCTCCACTTCCATCTAAGCTTTCATCAGTTATATCCTGCTCGATTAACAACTTGCACCCGAATCCTTCTTCCATTTTATCCATTAATTTAACAGTCGCCTCTGAACAATCTCCAAGGATTCTATCAATTATGCAATTTCTGAATTGAGGATGACCATCGCATCGATTTGGATTAGTTGAGTTAAGGAAACTGACACAATCCTAGAATAACTTTTTTTAGAGGGGGTTGATCCCATCATTTCCTACCGTATTCTCCTTCAAAACACTCTGAAGACAAGTGAATTCTAATCCAAAATCGGAAAGATCTCTCATCGAACACGTCTCCTTCAACTGGGAATCAACGAAACTTTTGATGGCTGGCAGGCGACAGTTGCCAACGCAGAAACTGTTCACACATTCGGTGGCGACCGAGTATTTTGCACAAAGGACCTCGAGTTCCATTGGTTTGATGCCGAATAGTGGGAAACGGACGAAGGAGGCGGTGGGTGAGGAGTGGAGGAAGCGGCCAAAGTCGCTGGAATAAGAAAAGGTAGATGAACCAAAATCCGGCACGAATGGGCACTGATGCTAAAAAAAACCTAAGGGGACTGCCCCTGGCACATGTGCCCAAATCCCTTCATACAAAAAACTAACCCTACAATACTCGTATAACAATCTGTCATATTCTCAGCGTTAAACTGCTTCCTCTTGGGCCTCCTTGTCTCCACTTCTACCGTAGTCACTTGCTCAGTTGTTGTCTCCACCGTAGTCTCCTCTGGAACTTCTCCAGAACTTTCTTTCTCTCCCACTATCTGATTCTCTACAAACTCATGAGAAGTGGTTGTCTCAGGTACTGTAGATGAGATGACTTCCTCTTTTAGAAGGGCAGGGGTTGTCTCTTGGTCATCCACTTCTAGAGATGTCTTCACGAGCATATTCATTTCAGGTTTCTTCGTTGTCATAATAGCATTATCCGAAATTTCAACTTTTGCTGACTCCACTCCAAGACTAAGGAACTCATTGACCCTTGCAACTTCTGAAAATAATAAAACCTAGCTTCCTCAGTTTAACAGAACTTTTACCAATTTTCGAAGGACATCCATACTTCTCAATCGTCTTCATAACCAATGCATAAGCCTCATTTCCACAAGAAGTCCTCAGTGGCTCCTCGACACACGTTACAAATTCATCTAACTTCGAACAGAACATCTCTCCTCCTATCTTCGGCTCCTCGTTTATCATTTTTGTACATTTCGAGCCGACTAGCGTGGCAGAGATACATTTTTGACTTTCGAAATATTTCGAGACGATGTCTTTGTGGCAAATGAATGAGAAGTGACGGGTGACGAAACTAGCTACGGGATTATCCACGTGGCATCTGCCAAGACCACATTTCTCTTCGAGATTTGAATAACTTTCGCATAGAGTTACCAATGATCCTTTTGTGTAGTACACTATCTAAAAATGTGTTTTTACCGGCTAATAAGATATTCTCAACTTTAAACCGTCATACCTCTGTCAGGGAAAAAGATAGAAAAAAGTTGTCAACTAATGAAATGTTCCTCATAACATGCGCTACATTTTATTAGTTGAGAACTTTTTCCTATCTCTTCTCCCAACAAAGTTATGAGGGCGTAAGTTTAGGTATCAATGAAATACGTTAGATCTTCCAACTAAAAAAGTTGCTACAAAAAACCAGTTCCCCTAATAAAATGATAAGAAAACTAACTGGTAACAAGACATTTGTTGCATTCGTTTCTGTGATTCTCAATTCTTCCCATGATCTGAGTAAGTCTAGCATACAGAATGCAGGATTATCCGGGCATTGTGATTGGGTTACGGTAGCGGAGTCTGGAAGGATTAGCGAAGTTGCTGGTATAGTGTTTAGCAATCCTAGTTTGCAAAATATAAAAAAAATGACAGAAATAAAATTACTAGCTGGGGGTCGAACCTGACCCATTATGCTCGTCGAGCAAAACAGTAACCATTAGGCCGCGAAGCCCACTCTGACAACGCAACAATCGCCGTAGAAAAAGCTTACCTTCAGCGGCTAGAACAAGAGTAAATAAAGCAAAAAACAATATCATCATAATTCTGTGTTTAGTTTTTTTGTGTCATACAGAAAGTGATCTCCCCTCGAGACTCTTTTGAGATCCGCCTGTTTTTGTTTGGGATACCAGTTTCTTCTCCTTTTCACCTCCCCCTTTAGGCTTCCTAAGCTTCTTTTGTCAATCGTCTCGACAAGAACGGATGCGAACGAGTCGATGACTTGTTGAATGTTTTGGAGGGGTGTCACTTATCGTTTACTTATCACATGCAGAAAATGCGGAGAGAGAGAGAGAAAATGGGGGAGATCGCCATATAAGAAACAATCGGAAGAAAAAAAAAGTGAAAGCGGTTTAGAAACATGGATAATATGTTATCATCGTACATAGAAAAAAGCAGAAGCAATATAAAAATAATGAGAAAAATAATTAAATTTCATCGATGGATAGCTCGGGGAAGTCGCCAACTTTCACATCGACGGGGCGAACGAATCCTCCGTATTTGGGCTCGCAGTCGAAATATCTGAATTTTTCAAAACGTTGTAATCGCGTTCTACTTAACTTTTTTTTTGCTGGCTGAGTATCAAACGCAAAATAAAAATAAATCAAGTTTTTACTCGGCCGACAGAATTAGGACTTACCGAACACCACCAACAGATCCATCATTCTTGCCAACAGGCTCATCGTACTTGACTCCAACCCAAATTCCATCCTTGAACTTCGCGGCGCCAACGAACGCGATCTCTCCTCTCCTGGCCATTTGAGCGCCGACTGTGACCTCGCAACGATCTCCAACCTTAATCCCCTTCGCCGCCTCCTCATTCTTATCTCCATCCTTTTCCACCGGTGCCACGACTCCTTGCTCCTCCTGAATCCTCTTCTTCCATGCGCGAACACTATCAGTTCTCTTCGAATAGGCGTCATCACTCATTTCGTACTTCTCCACCATACTCTCATCCTTAAAATCCTCATTTCCGCCGGTCACATCGACTGCGTGGATTCGATATCCGTCGCGGACACCGAGATCTTTCAGCGACTTCGATCCATCCGTTAATTCGCCTTTTAATTGATCATCACCGTCGAATAGCTGAATTCGCATCGAATCGGCGGTGGTTCCGACGACAAGTTCCAGCTTTTTCTGAAATAATTTTAGGCTTTGAATCCATTTTAAAAGATTATTTACCTTCAAATCATTCAACGAAATATTCGCAGCATATTTTTTTTCCATCGGGAAATCAGTTGCATTTGTGGTGATTTCAAGATCGAAAACTTCGGACATTATGCTGAAAATAGGCGAAAAATGAAAGGTTTTTTAAAAAATCGAAAAGAAAATGCTCGTTTCCAAGGGAAGCTTCGAGAAGAATGAGCAGTCATGCATTATAAATGGGGTTCCTTTCCGGAAGAGACGGGCGGTGCAATTAGAAAGAGAGAATGGGCACCTGCTACTGCTTTCCAAATGGTCTCAATTTGAAAGAATTACATGCAAATTTGGCTTGTCATTGCGAAATTCGACAATTAAATTGGATGAGCTCGTTGACAGCTGCAGCGATGCTTTTTAGCAATTAAAATTCTCTCAATTTTAGCATTTTAATTGAAATTATTGGAAAAAAGTTCGAAGGAAATTCGAAGAAAATTCAAAGAAAAATAAAACAAAAATAAATAACTCAGCGAAAAAAAGTGTAGGAACGCGGGTGAATGCGAGTAAGCAACGCCGTGCATAAGCGGTTCGACGTGTCGTGACACCTGGTTGCTTCGCGCCGACCACCCGTGTTCGTCGAAATTTTAACGGAGCGTCGTAGTGCGCGTTGTTTAGCCCTCCTGCTTCTTCTTTCCGGTTCCACCTTTTTAAATGAACACAGCGTTAACAAACTATCAATTAAAAAAATCATTTACTGTAATAAAAGAAAACAAAAACCGTAGAGAGATAAAAAAAAACAGGAGATCAGAAGAGAACGGTAACAGGGACAGGAGATCAACAGCAACTAGAAATATGTTAGAAAAAGATTTTTAAAAAATGAGGAGAATATTAAAAAGTAAAAATTAATTTGAAGATTTGAAAAAAACTATAAGATGGAGTAAAACACTGCGAACTCAACACTCCACTTCATTTTGTTGATCGGGGCTTTCCGAGTTTCGGTATTCTTCGGATCGATCTGTCGATCCGGCTGCTGACCCGGCGGTGTGGATCGCTTCAACTGCTGGATCAGCCACGAACTTTCCATTGAAGTGGCCATTGTCGTCACGTCGAGGATGTTGAGCGATTTTTTTTCTCAGGTCATTGCTGGAAACAAATAATTGAAACATCAAAGTGGAATGATAAAACGTACAGTGTGCGTTGAACTTTCAAGAAAACAACTTGTGCAAAAGCGTCGGCGTCTTTCAGCAACAAGTTGAACTTTGACTCGCCTTCTTCTTCGGTACGGCCAAGAATGGCAGCGAGACTGTAAGTTGATACAATCAGAATTTAGGCAGTTGCTGTGGTTACCTCAAACTTTCTCTCCGCAAATCTTGGTAAGAGTATCCAGGGTGGCGAAGCCGTGGAAAGAGACCGTAGGTCTCAAAACAAAAACCTGAATGAAAAAAAATGGGAAGCATTAAGTGTAACTGAAACTAACGTTCCAAGAACAAGAACACTTCGTCGGGAAGATCAACCAATGGAGTTTTAGAATTTGAAGCTTCTTCCTGTCTCAGTGCGAAATTCTGATGTCCACGTGGATCGTCTAGAATCTGCAAATCATGAGCTTTCACAGATAACAGCAGGGATTTTATGCTTAAAGGGTAGCATCAAATCGAGATTCAGATTACCTGTAGCAGTACCACACGAATAACACGTGACATCGATCGTTGAGGATCATCAACAGATTTCATACAGTTCCTTGTTGTGACGATCGCACTTGTCTGGAAAGAAACTGTTGAATTCTCTAGATAGACTTTTGACCTGCCTTGAATGGGTAGCTTCCGTTAAACTGCATAGTGACGAATTGGAACTGGTGTCGGAAATGGAACTCGGATGATTTACTTGATGGAGGCTCGGTGGACGACATTTTCTTGGCGAGGATGTTCAACTGCAAAACCGGTATTTCTACATTTTAAGGCTTCAGATTGATAATTTACCATCAAATTATTTCCGAATTGATAAGCAGATCGCGATACAACTCCCAAATCGCTTGCCACCGTTACTCTGAGAGACCCTCGACCTAACGCCTCCTCCGCAACCTGAGCACACGTTTTCTTATTTTATTTTTTAAATAAGTAAAACTTACATGCAAAGACATTCGATCCAACACGCCTTCTCTGTGATACTTACTCAAAACGACACCAGCTTTGTTAATATCTATTTGGAACTCTTGTGTTCTGTGCTTTTGGATAGCGGTCATGAGGTTCGCTTAAAATTTTTGATTGCTGTAATGGAGTTATTTATTTCATGATGGAAATGTTTTAAAGCATAGTTGACCTTATTTATGGCTGTAGAAAAATGTTTGAAAATACAAAAATGGGGAAAGAATGGAAAATGCGCGTGTATTTTTTTTTTTACATTTTTCTACAGTCATGAATAAGGCAAAAATGTTTGAAAAACATTTTCTTCATGACATGAATAACTCCATTAAAAAACTTTAAAAATGTCTCACACAACAGGGGACGATTCACGTCAATCTCCATAGAGAATGCTTTCTCGAGCTCGTTTTCAACTGGACGGGGTTGTGGAGCTGAAATGACGGGAGCAGGTGGTCGAGAAGCAGCTCGTGGAGTAGTCAAGACTGGACGTTGATCTAAAAATGTAGGTAGAATAGCTTTCGTCGGACAACATACATGGTTCGTAACGTTGGGGAAGAATTTGCGATTGATCAACTGGTATATAACACCTATTGTTTCTGGCAGATTCAAATCCAGACGAGTTTGCCACTCCGGCTCCCACCACTCGTTGTCTTAGAAATCCAGTTTTATTTGGGACAATCGGCCCAGATGTGTGCAGTTGATCTTCTCCATACTCTTCGTATTCTTGATACATTACGGGAAGTCTGGAAACATTATCGACCAAAAAGAAAATTATTAAAAATAAAAGATACATAAGGCAATAGTAATGCATGAGACAAACGGTAATCAAAACAAGTTATTTATAATAAAAAAATATTTCATTAAATCAATTATGAGCTTGTAGTAAATACTTTTTGTTTCTGAATTCAAGGACAATAAATCTGTTTTCAAACTTCGAAACGGGGCAGATAAAAAAATTTGATTCACCTACAATTAACAAACATGACGTCGTTGTAGTCAAATGTGCGAATCCATCGACTAAATCTTTTTGAAAAACATGTCGGGAAGCTTCACTCAATAGTTCCACCGTTGGATCTTGAACCGTGAACTTTTTCATCAAAACAAACATTTCCGAATTTTCCTCGAAAAAGGCCAGCGGATATCCATAAACAAATCCAGAGGGGGAAGACATTGACACTGACAACTCTTCTATGGAATTTTTTCTGCGCCATTGTTTTGAGGACAAAACTTGCCCGTCCGCCATGATAACTCTCTTCCTTAAACAAATAATCTGTTTTTCTTTTTTAGTGAACCCAGAAAGCATACCAAAATTTGTCAGGACACCGATGCGCAGGAATCATGGTTTTGAGCTGGCGAACTGTTTCTTCACAGACAATTAAATAGTTCGAACGGACAGACACGGTTGAGTTCAGTCGAATTTCACCTTCACTAGCCTTAATATTGTGATCACGAAGAGCCTGCGCGGCCAAAAATCGACGACCCAAATCAGCCATACTGGTCGAATGTTGATCATAATTAATTGACAGCAGCCGATGATTTTTCTCAAACGGAGCAGTCGATGTACCTGACAAATTACCATCTTCCGAAATTTTTTGTTCCACATGATCAACGAAAATCTGAATATTAGAGCATACATTATGATTGGTTGTGAAAAGAGATGTTCCTACGTGTGTTTTCAGAGAAAAATCCATTGGATCCTTCTTGTATAAAAAGTATTTGACCATGTGCGCAATGTAGTTGAGTTTTGGCAAATCTGCTGCATTCTTTATGCTCATCGACAAGTCAAATAATTGCAGAAGAGAAACTAGTAGTAGACGAACTTCCAATGATCCGTATAGGTTCGCATGAGCCCCCAAAGCGAAGACAACGCGGGAAAGCTGATTAATTTTAAGGAAATGTTATAAAAACTCTACCGTACCTGACGGATTTGCGTTCCGCTGAGCTTTCCAAGCTTTGAAAACGTCACGAAATTGCTCCGGTAGTCCGTGTGGGAACGGAGATTGCTCACGCATTTATCGATCCCAGCAATTTGAGCCTTTGATAGTTTTAGAGCGGGCGAGTGACTTGTGATTCCCAACATATCGGTCAGAATTCTTTTGAATATCCCCTCTGAACAAACATGCAATTCATCGATCGAATTATCGTATGGGCTGGCTAAGATTGTAAGATTATCTGAAAAAAATAAATTAAAATAGACTGAAATGCACAACTAACTTATGAAACTTGTGTTCCTCATATCCTCGACAAGCTCGTTCCGTGTCCGGGGTTGTTGACGAGATTCAGAATAAAAAGATACAGCTCCACGTCCCTCTTTCTTTCCTTTTATTTTGCAATAAGAGCATCCTCTAATGTTGAGCCAATTCGGCCACCCCGACGAGCAGTGGGAAGCCTTACCATAAACGAATTTCAGTTTTTCCAGTAATATACCCACTTACTTTAAGATCTAGAATAGTCATGGTCACTTGCAATTGAACATTCCACACTTCACCGTCAATCGAAAGTCGGATATTATCATTTCGTATATCTTCCAGTTCATTACACAGCCTAAATTCAATCATTTACTATGTTGTTTCAAACAAAAGACTACACCTTGCAGCGAAAAGGCCTGCGTTACCTTTGCATACTCCTTTTGGACCAGACATGATTGCGCAAAGAATAATTGAGTCGGCGGCCTCCTTCACTTGCTTCTTAACACCTTCGATTCGAAGATAAAGAGGCGTCAACTCCGACCTGTTAAAATCAACGAGTTTTTAACTTCAGATAGAATCATGTCGTGGAAAAGTTCTTACTTCGAATGATTCGTTGGCCTAAAACCGTCATGCGAAATTGAAACCGGGAGAATGAGCCTCTTTTGATTGAAGTCTTGGAAACGTTCAATATTCGCGCCGTATTTCATCGAAATGTGGAACGAAGAAAGATCGGTGTATGTCAGATGGTTTTGCTGAAAATAGGTATGAGCAAAATGCCATTATCATATCGATTTACATTCAGATTGTGATGAAATCGGTGGGTTTCCAATACTTCGGGTAATTGTCGAGATAGTACTTTCGTGACCTGTTGACGTATTTGATAACTGGTTACTATAGTAGTCTCCGAAGACGACCCTCTCACAGTTTTTTTCCTGAACTTCAATAGATAATGGAGTTGCTATTAATCAACTCACCGGAATAAAATGCATTCTTTCTTCTCACAAACGCCTCCAACTAACTCATTATAGCATAGGGAACAGTAGGTGTTCGTTTTCGGGTCACAAAACTCGTTGTAGAGACTCTCAGCACTGTCGGATATTTCTTTACTCTGAACAACCAATTAACATAGAAGGGAATAGTGGAAAACTCACATTCAAACCGAATTGAACAATGTACTTGGCACATTCGAAAACCATACATAATTTCTGAGGTGACAAATTGAGCGGGTAAAGGAGCTGAGTAACATGGAGAAGAGCGGCGATACGTTCTATATCGCGGGGATCTGAAGAATAGTTTTTGGTTTTACAACTTTGTTAAAATTTTTCACCTTTTTCATCTTCGAAAAGTGGTTCCTCCGTTTGTAAATATTCCGCGTGCTCGTCACTTTGAACCTCATATTCAGTCGGATCCCAGTTTTCCGTTTCAGTTTCACCATCGTTCGCTTGGAAGGAGAATTCGTTCGTGTGTTCTTCATTTCCATTTTCGAGAAATCCGTTGCCGATCCTGCCGAGCAGTTCCTGTACGTAAGCTCGATTTTTTCGTTTTCTTTGCACCTTTCCCATAAGTAGAAATTTAAGTTTTTTTTAGTATTAATTCATTAAAAAACTTCTTCTTCTTGATTAATTTTCTAAATAAAATATTTTTAAACGATGCTCCATTTTACTTTTTAACGATACTCCGCTTTTACGTTCTCCCTTTGTTTAGCCGCTTCTTGCTGCGAATGCGTCTTCGAGGAACACGGGTCGACCAGCGTTTGACGAAAAGGTCTCTCACACCCGCGTTCTTACACTTTTTTTCGCTTTTAAAAGAAAAAATAACTGCCTCGTCCACCAAGTCTACACACGGAGAACAGTGGAGCGCGTTTGCATTTTTCGAGTTTTTCATTGGAAGACTACGGTTTCCGGTTGCCAAAAAACCGCTAAAAACGACAAATTTAGAAAAATTAGAGAACAAAGCACTTATAATTGAACTTTCAAAAACCTCAATCGCTACTTTTGAACTACTTGAAACCTATAAGTGGACGTATGAAAATGAAAAAAAGAAGGTCACCTCCTTCCACCTGTCTTCTTTTCCTCATTCTTCGCCCATTTACCGGTCATGATTCAGTATTTTCTTCTGGTTTTATTGCTCCCAACTATTTCCATTTCACAATATTATAATCCTTCGTTATATCAAAGTTATCTGAATTCTGGAGTTCCTCGACAACAAACTGTACTCGTTCCGGTTTATACTCAGGGAGGATACGGTGGGGGATACGGTGGAGGATATGGAACCGCTGGGTATCCTGGATATGGAATGAGTTATCCGGCATATGGAATGGGATATCCTGGTGGAGGATATCCCATGATGGGTGTCGGAGCCTGCTGTGGTGGAATGGGGGTGAGATAGTTTTAAAAAGTTTAAAACACTATTCTAAAATAAATAAAAAGAAATTAGAGTAGCTGGGGATTGATCCCGACTCCATTTTCTCCATGCGCAACACGCTTACCAGCTGCGCCACCCACTCGTGAAGCGACGCCGCCGCTGCTGGCCTTTAAAAACTTCCTAATTTCCAGATGATGCCGCCACGTGAAAGCAATGCGAAAAAATTCCTTCGAGGAGCCACCGAAGGAGTGTTCATGGGATCTGTTGGAATGCTTGGATTCCGCAAATAAATCTTTTTTTTTCAAAATTCCTCTGAAACTTGCTCAGGCTATGTTTTCTGATCTTTTCATAAAACTTTTTTTTATTCACTCTCTCAAATAATTTATTCAACAAGAAGTGTGTGTCTGAATATCAATTTTCATCTTCCGCCTCGACAAAACAGACACTTGCGACGTGCACCGTCCTCCATGAACCGCTCCTGTGGAATCGGCACCCAGATGACGTCACCACTATTCTCGTCGATCGACGTCATTCCCTGTAATCGGATTTTGAGAATGGGAGGAACTCTGACAAGGGCTTACCCGAGATGGAGAACGGAAAATGGCCAAACTTGGTGCAAAAACGGCGAAGAAGAGGACGAAAATGCCGAGGAATCGCATCTGGAGTTTTGAAATGAGTGGTTGGTTAAGCCAAGAAATGTTTGTGGAAGAAAATATGAAAAAGAAAATTAAATGAGTTTTTTCGAAATGAGAATCCCCTTTTCATATTAAAAATTGTTTCTCGAAGCCGTAAATAACTAACTGGACTAGTAAGCAGGAGCTTTTCGAATGAGTAAGCGCAGTCGATTAGAATGACGATTCTCACCGAGGTAAAAGATTGAGTGGTGGTCTAAAGGGGGGTGGGCTTAGGCTGATGATGTCAACATTGTGAAGCACATAAAAGAAAAGTTATTTATGAGTTTGCAATCAAGACAATAGGTTTTTTGAATGAGGGGAAGGATAATGGTGGCTAGGAAGTGATAGGGGAAGTACGTCACAAGCTATATTGGAATTGGTCCGCAATTTAGCCGGCTTTTAGCCAAAATTTTCAGATAGACCTTAAATTTGGATAATTTATCAATTTTCATTAAAAAATTCAAATGAAACAGAAGGTTTTGGTGAAGTTCCTTCAAGCGGGAAAATAACGGCGACCTGTGGGAGTTTGAGCCTGAAGTTTAACTTTGAGCCACTTTATCTCGGCTCTCATAAATGCTATCAAAAAGTTGTCAACTAATGAAATGTTGCCCATAACAAGCTAAGCATTTCATTAGTTGACAACTTTTTTATGTCTCTTCTAAGAACGGAGATATAGCCGTTTTAGCGAGAGACCCACGGCACCGGCATCCAAAGGGGGAAGAGGTTGGCTCCGCGCTTTTTAGACTAAAATTTTAGAATAGAACTTTGATGAGTATGACCCTATAAAAACCAAGCAACATCTAAAACCACCCACTGACTTGCAAAAGTTCAAAAAGTCCTCCTACTCCGCCTAGAATACAAATGAAGTTCTTCATACATATTCCATGTATCCCGAAAAAAAACAGCTGTAACCTGGAAACCGGACGCCACTTGAACTCTCTTTCTCCATCTTCTACACTTTTTATTCCAGAAAGATTTGCTCAAAGAAAAAGAGTAGGATTAGAGTAAAAATAGAAGAAACAAAAACAAAAACAAATTGTCATCATTAAAAAAAGACACTCTCGAAAAGGAAAAGGACATTCTAATCCGTTTTTGTTTCATGATGACTACTGTTTACGTGCTTTTTTACGACTCATTTGGGACCTTGTTTTTAGAAGAGCTAGAAGGGAGAGAAAATTAAAAAATGAGTGGGAGAGACAGAGTGAGACATCTTTGTGCCATTTGAACGTGGTTATGGGTCGTTGAGTTTGAGAAAAGAAGAGACATTTTGAGTTATGAGTTATGAGGAAGGGGAAAAAATTAGTTTGTGAGCTATTGAAGGCGTCAAAGAGCGGGTTCAGAATGTTCATTTTTAGGCTGGCTAGTAATAATGGAAGTTTTAGATTTTCCTTGGCTTCCTCTAGGATTAAATTTAGGTAAACTTACAAGCCTCGGGATAGATGTTTGTACCCAACTTGCTGAGGCTAAGGGAATGAATACATTTTTTCTTGGTACTTTGGCACGACGCCAAGTTAATATTTTGAACAAAAACTGATGCTGGCCGAGTGGCGGATGCCTTATTTATAATTTGCTAATCAAATAGAGCTACCTCAAGGGTGCCGTACTATTAGAGTAGGACCCAACTTCAGACTATTTGTTTCTTACAATTCTGTACAAAAAAACGAAAAATTGAAGAAGCCACACCCCCTAATTTTGCTAAAATATTTTGAAAAATAAGAAAACCCCCATTTTCCAAGAAAATCCCAATACTCAATCTTCAACGATCAAAATATGATTTGCTATTTTTTCCTATCTCTATTTTTTCGCTGAAAATCACAAAAAACGGAAACTACAATTACACAGAATAAATTAGTGTTTTCTTATTCGTTCGCTAGAATTAAATCACCTGGAACTGAAAAAATAAGACAAGTTCTATCTTTGAAAACGTCATGAAAATAATTAGAAATGACACACACTTCATCTGAAATGTACACCTTTACGGAAAAAGATCGAATTCTGAAATAGAAGAAGGAGGAAGAAGAAGAAGCAGGTGATGTTAGAATTCTAGAAAAATTTCTTAACCCACGCGTTTATTATAGAAACAGCTGATCGATTTAAAATCGGATAAGTGAAAAAATTTAATTAAATGAGTTTATTGAGTAAAAAACATTTGGAAAAAAGAAAAAAGAAAAAAAAATGAAAGAATAGGGGAAGAAAGAAACAGATTAAGGGAAAGAGATACTGAATACTGAAGATACTGAAAACGCTTTTTTTGAGGGTGATGAAAATTAGAAGAAAGAATTATTTTCTCTTCTTGCCATACAATCCGTAGTTGCTGAAATATAATTAGGATTTGTCCGAAATCAAACTTTTGAGTGAAAGCTCGATCTGACCAAATTCAAGTTTAGGTACCGGTTTCTCAAGTCTGGTAGAATTCCAAGCCAATTGAGCTAGATTGGCTGGGGCACATGTGCCAATGCTTAGATGAGAAGCACGCCGAGTTGCACACGTGCCCCAAAATTACAATATTACAATTAAGGAGAACCCAAGTCACTCAAAATTCAAACTCACTTGCACCAATAATTAGTATACGGACTATACATTCCATATCCGCCGAGTCCCAATCCACCGTAACCCAATCCTCCTCCATACATTCCAAGACCACCGTAGGTACCGTATCCTCCATAACCACCGTAACCCATTCCACCATACAATCCAGGATAGACACCGTACTGTCCGGAAGCAAGGGATAGCAGGGAAATTAGAAATATTGAAGTGAACATTATTTCAGTTAGTTTTGGTAGAAAAATAAAATATCAGATGACGACTTTTTTTTTGGCAACTGGTGAAATAAAGGGAGAGAGAGAGTATATGCAAATCGACCTCCGACCGGATCAAACCGCAAAAAAAAAAGAAAGAGAGGCAATCGGATTGCCAATGTTGGCATTGTTTATGAGGGGGGCTGAATTGAAACCGATTTTTAATTGTACCTGCGTAACCAAAAATAGTCACATGTTCAGTTATAAATTTATTTTTTCATTTTTTGATACAAATCTCACAACCCGTAGTTTAAAGAAAAATAAAAAAAAATCAAATTAATGTATTGTATTCTTCACCAGTGCCGCGCGGTCGACCGATTCGTGATGTGTATTGTTGACCGGATTTTCGTTGGGCTTCTATTTCGTCTGGAAATTAAAAAAATGAGGGATTAAAATTTTTGGAAAAACAAGTAAAGCGGAAGTAGTGCCAAAGCGGGCCGTGTTATAACTTTCTTTGAATCTAACTTTTCTAGGCGATGTAACTTCGTTCAGACTCAACCGATCGCTTCAAAAGCTAGTCCATCGTATTAAGCTCATCGAGATCTATCATTTTCACTCCTTGATCATCCAAAAATGTCAAGTTGAAAAGAAGTTATAGCCCGGCCCGTTTCGGCCCGTTTCCGGCACCGCAGAAGGATCCCCTAACCCACCATGATAATTCGCATACAAATCAGCAGTTTGAACATATTCACTATAAGTAGGTGGAGGAGTATCATCACTCAACGAATAGAATCCTTCTGCGAACTCATCATCCTCTTCCCAATCTTCAATGTCCTCCTTCATCACATTCTTCAAATACCACATTCGATATTCCTCGTATCGATCATGTCGATTCAAAATGTAATTGACGATGTAGTAAAGGAGGTAGCCAACTAATCCAAGTAGAATAAGAACAATAAATATAAGAATTAATAAGTAGAGCCATTCACTTGGAAACTGAAAGTCCATTTTAGGTTAACCAACAAAAAAGAGAATTAACCAACCAATGTTAGCTTAGTGTTGACATTGTTCTGCACATCGTTGACCTTGTTAACCACCATATTGACCTGACAGATACTTTTGTTTCGAAAAAGTCAATAAGGTACCGAGAACTCACATGTTGATCGAAAACGCCGAGTCCGAAATTCATGCCGTCGACGAGTTGTCCCAGTCCTTGGTCTAGCTGAGAGAAGTGATTTTTGTTTTTGAAAAAATTCAAAATTTTCAAAAAAAATTTTAATTCATCTGTTCATAGAACAAGAAAGTAATAATAGGAATTCCCTGTTTACTCCTATATGGAAAATGATGATGATGAATTTCAGTGAATTTCAGAAGAGTAAAACCGAATGAGGTCATCGAAAACAAGAAGGTTCGGGAGAGAATTTTGAAATGAATGGGATGAGGCAGAAAACAAATTGAGACTTATATTTCGAAAAATAAACCGGGACTATGGAAAGTATAAATTCAGGCCAGGCCAGAAACTTATTTCAGAAAACTAGAAAACGAAACAGAATTCAAATGCGGGGGCGTGCGGGGGATGATCTCCGCGGAGCGGAAGTGGAAATTCTAAGTGGAAGCCGGTACACGGAAAATAGGGTTAAGATAGCGGAAGACGGAAGTATACTGTTTTTTAAGCCGAAGATTTTCAGCTTAGGCTTACCTAGTTAAGGGGATTGCGTGCCCAACATGCGAGTCTAGGTACCAACTGGAAACATTCCTTTTTTCGGGAAATAGAAATCAAGACGGAAGCCGGAATGTCAGGGAACTTAACTCCCACCGGTAACCAAAATAAAGCAAAACTAGCGTTCCGATTTTGATTTCCCCGTTCCTCCAAAACTCAATTTAAGCTTAACCCAATTTAGTCGCAGCCACTTGGATTTTAAAATTGCTCCAAAACACACAGATTTCTTCGTATTCTTTCTTCTACGTAAATTATTCACCTTCTTTCAAAAAATCTAATTTATTAGAAATACACTAGCAATACGAGGAACGAATGAGTTATTATGAGTATTTATTTATGGTGTCACTCGGGTGAGTTTTCATTTCGAAGCAAAAAAAAAGAAGAAAAAACAGAAGAAATTGAAGAAAAAAGAAAAGAGGAATGGAAGAAGCAAAAATAGGGAAGTGGTCGAAGGAGAGCGGAAGGAGAAGACGTTGAGTCTTCTACGGCACAAGAGAAAGCAGCAATTTGGCATGACGACCTTTTATTATTATGGAGAGAAACCCGACGGACCAAAACAAGCCCCCGACACACAAAAATAACATGAAATGCAAATGATATAGTGGCCGGTTTGGAAGGAAACGAAATCTAATTTGAGAGCACGCAAACCAAATCACTGAGGATTTCGCACTCTGCCGGAAAAAAAAGGATGGAATGAAAAATTGGAAATTTTTGGAGAGAGATGGGAAAGGTTGGATTAAGCAGCTGCAAATGTCAGATGACGGGGTGATTTATGAGATTGGAGTTGAGAGATGAGAGAGTGCAGAGAAGACAAAGACACTAATTTCTCTGCGCTCTCTTTCCCTCTTCCTCTCGCATTCTTTCGTTTTTCTTTTCTACTATGACTAAGGCTTCCAAGTTCATCACTTCTTCCCAAGAATTCCCAGTACAAAAACATGAAGTCCCTCTCAATCCAAAAGAACCAAAAATGAAATCAGATTATAAGAATCATGAGAAAGTTCTGTGTGAAAAAAGGGATGCACACTTTTCCCAAAATTTCTGTGTACTTTCTTCAAAGCTGTCAATTTTTTTGACTTGGTGACAAATAAATAGGGGAAAAGAGAGCTTTCAGGGAGACAGAGCCAGATGGATCGTTTTCATGATTAGTGAGACCTCGTATATCTCGGTTCCCAATAGAGCTACAAAAAAGTTGACAACTAATGAAATGCTGGTCATAACAAGGGCTACATTTTTTTAGTTGACAACTTTTTTGCATCTATATCAGGGAGTGAGTTATACCAATTTTTAAGAAGCTAGTCATTCAATCCGAATTATGACCGAGTCCAAAAACTAAAGCTTGCTGAATCTTAAATAGTTCAAAGGTACAGACTCTTGAACTTTTTCATGTTTTGTGTCTAGAAAATATCCAATTTCACAAGATAAATATTAGAAATCTGGTAGCCTGTTCAGGTGGAAAATTTTTTATATAGACACTGTCTACTAGACAGGTAACTGATCCTAAAAAAGAATAAAATTTTTGAAAAACTTACATTAACCAGTGTCAAATTAATATTGGCGATACTGTAGTAAATATTCTGAATCTCCTCATCGGCTCCCATTTTTTCAAGAAATTGTATACTCTTTCTTTCCAAAGTGACGAAAGTGAATTGCTTATCACTTCATTGAGTCAGCTAGTCGAAAGAGAGAGATAGAGAGAGAGAGAGAGAGAGAAGAGAAAGAGAGTACCATTTTAGGTCTCCTATCTGCATATTTACTTTCTGATTCATTTATTCATTTCCCTCTCTTTTGACCTCCTTTCTGGTCCCATTCAACACATATCATAGCACAAATATTTTATTGTGTTTGTAAAAAGACGAGGGGAAAACATGAGATCAGAATTGGAAACAATCAAATGTTTCTTTTGGAGTTGGCGCCTGGGAAAATAGAAGACTAGGGTCATGAAAATTGGGGGCATGGGGATCAACAGAAAAAGCAATTCGAACTAGAAAACGATAGAGAACCGGTAAGCAAAGATGAATGAGCGAAAGTGGGCAATTGAAACAACAAAAGATAAAAATTAATTTTAAACTTCTAAACGTGTCGAATAAGGTCGCGACGATGATGACTGATGATCGATTTGATACTTCCCGGCTTCGTCGGGCCTTCGTTGATACGGTCGAACGTTGTTGTTCTCGGCGGTCACC
Organism: Caenorhabditis wallacei; assembly: GCA_963932035.1. NCBI lineage: Eukaryota > Metazoa > Nematoda > Chromadorea > Rhabditida > Rhabditidae > Caenorhabditis > Caenorhabditis wallacei. The sequence goes on along the minus strand of OZ009932.1, from coordinate 11,435,343 downwards.
GATACTGTCGAGTTGGTTTCTGGAATAAAAGGGTTGGTTGGAGAGGTCTTATCTCTGTTCGGAGTGGAGATATAAAAAAGTTGTCAACTAATAAAATATAGCCCTTATTTTGAGCAAGATTTTGTTAGTTGACCGTTTTTTGATATTTTCACTGGGAACTGAGTTATGAGTCTTTGAAGTTTTTGAAGTTTATTCTCTAATCAGTGGAATAAAGAGCAGAGAAATCATGCGTAGAAGTAAAAAATTATTAAATTTAGTAAAAAAAAATCCTAAATAATTAATTAGTATGTTAGCTAGAACTCAAGTCAGTCTGTTAATCCGGATGTCCAGATTTCTCGATGGCAATTCTGAGTTAGTGAACACATTAGCTCTTAGAACTCAGGCTACTACAGGGTTAAGTCACACTTATTTTGAGTCAGGCCTAATTTTTTGTCCGGATGTCCAGAATTATTCTTTTTTTTAATCAGACTAGATTCAAAATTTTTTTCAAGCTAAAAATTTTTAATGTATTTTCAATTTTTCCTAATGTTCTGGTTAGTAATTTTCAAAAAACCAAAAAATCACAACCACGACACAAAATTCTGTTTTTTTTTGTCTTTCATCAAAGTAGTAATTGCCACACCTCTTCTGAAACCGGGCCTCCGCGGTTCGTTCTCCATGGGAATTTGAACGTGTCGCATCGAGGTTCGCATTCGTTGTGATCCAAAATCCCCAGTACTCCGTCGCGTCTTCTCGACAAGCATTCGTTTCGTACCTGGAATGGAAGGCAGACTAAATCATGGCACACGAAATGAAGAATTTTTTTTGAAAATGAATTATAAATAGTTGGGAAGCAGGTAGACATGACACAACGATTACTAATTTATCAATTTTGAAAAAGAAATGAACTCACTGTCATCGGAACTTTTTATCGTGTAGTAGATCGCTTGGACTTTTGTGACGACGTTTAGGATGATTAGAATCGATAATAAGATGAATACTATGATGAGGACTATGAAGATCATGTAGAATATCCAAGCATTTGGCACCTGGAATAAGTAATTTTGAGCTTGAACTTGAAGTGGCTGCTACAGGAAAATGGTCCTGATGGGCCATGCTTATGTCGCGACCTTAACCCCTACAGTATTCCCCCAAATCCTTACCTGTGACACCGTATTCCCCACTTGATACGTCAGTGACCCCGCATCCTTAGCCAAATTCGCCACCGCCTGATCAAAATTATCCAGCGTCAAATTGACCCGTCCCGTAATACCCGATATCTGTCCATTGATATGTGCAACGAGAGTACTCAACTGGGCCAACGTGCCACTGAGCTCTGTTATCGTCTGATCCACCGACATTCTGAACGAATCGTTTTTTGTAAATAAATAAACTTGTATACACTTGTGATAAGAAAAAAAAAGACGAGGTGTGAGAGAGAAAAAAGTATCGATACAATATTTGGAAAGAGTTGTAAGAGATGGTGAAAGAAGAAGAAGCATCCATTCTGTTCCGCATGTTTTATCGATAGTGGAGAGGGGGAGAGAGGGGGTTGTAAAAGGGAACAAGAGAATACGATACCAAGAGAAAGAAGCGTTTTGTATATGCAAAACATTGACACATCGTCAAATATAATAATAGCTCTCTCTCTCTCTCACTCTAACACAATGCGATATCGAAACCCTTTCCAATGTTTCAATCAGAAATGGAAATGAGGTGAATCTCTGAGAGAGACCTGCACTATGAATCATTATGCACACGAGGAAATAGGGGGAGGGGAATAGGAAAACTGTGTCCAGGGATGGACAAGAAACCAATGTCAAATAGTGTGGGAAATGGTCAGTGCGTGATGTCATTTGAGGAAAGCAGTGATTTCGTAAATATGTTAAGCTGTGAGCCGAGGAACAATTATTTTGAAGCTCTTTAAAAAAGATGGTTAAGTCACTTAGTCCGTCTAAGCTTGCTTGTCCTAGGTCAGACAATGTTGGGACAAATATTTTTTAATTAGGAAATTGGCCAAGGAAAACGGGCGGTCGGAAGAAGGGAGGGATTAGTTGGACCAGGTGGACTAGACACAATTTCAGTAAAATCCTTAACTTTGGATCCTAGAGTAAGGATAATTTTAGACCTCTATTATAAGGGCATCCTAGACCCCTCAAAAGTCGTTTGTTTTATTTCGAAAAGCTACTGTAATAATAGAGCATGAACTTTCCAAGCGCCAACTTTTAGCTGGTTAATTAAACGCGCTAACTGGAGTACGGTAAGTAACAAATTGATCAAAAAATGAAAAAAAAAATCTAGGAAATTCTGGCCACGTCTTCAAGGAAAAACGAACAAAAAATGACTGTCTATTTAAACGACGAGACACATTCTTATTGACTGACACTTTTTTTTCTTATTCAAAGATGACTCAGGAGTCACATATTTTTTGGGAACAGACAGAATTCCGAAGAAAAAAAAAATTCTAAATTCTAAGAATGAGAATTTAGACGCCGGTAGTAGTGCGAAATTAATTTAAACAAAAAGAAAAAAAAAGAAGAAGAGCGGGAATTAGTCAGCAATACTAGCCGAGTAAAACTGTATACTCATTTCCTTCTCGCTCACACTCACACACAATTTCTGTTTGCGATTCATATTTCATTTTCCACTGATACCCCCTCCTGAGTTTCTTGATTTTTTTTTTGCTGTATGCTTACTGTGTGATTACGAAACGGAAAGGAAAAGTGGAAAAAGAGGGTATGGTTAAGGGAGGAGAGATGAGTCAAAAGTTTGGATAAGTTTATGGCATTAAATGAGTCATTGATAGGGGGCGGAGAGGAGAAATATTTTTAGGGATCATTGGGCTAGTTAGGTTGAGTCATGGGTTACGACAGGGGACCAGTTCCCCAAATTCCAGAATTAAGAGCTAGATCTAAATTAAGGTTCCGTAAAACCGCTATAACTCGGCTACTGTAAGAGGTAGAGATAAGCGGTCAACTAAGAAAATATTCATCTTGTTTATGGCTGTATTTTATTAGTTAACAGTTTTTTGATAACTCCTAAGATAACTGAGATAAACGTATTTGAAGTTGGGGACCGCCCGCAGCGAATGGCAGAACTTTCATGGCGTGTATCTCGACCCGCAAGAAAGCTATCGAAAAGTTGACAACTGAGAAAATACTATTCTTGTTAAGGGCTACATTTTATTAGTTTACAGTTTTTTGATAAGTTTAAAATTAACTGATATATACCGTTTCAAAAAAGGCTCGCCAGACATATGAGGACTGCTTGGGGCCTCCCTCACGAAATAGTATTTCTCAATTCTTATCAAAAACTGTTATCGTATAATATTTCCAGCCTTTTCAGCCTAACCGCAACACATGTCGAAAAGGCAAACAAAATTCTATTGTTCAATGGAATATACAGACTGAGAGGATGCATTGTGCATGAATTGGAAAATCACACATGTATGCAAACAATTCCTCTCCTCCTCCTTCTTCACTTTCAAATTGAACCTTATCATTTGTTGTGGGAATGGTTAGTTTTGAAAGAGTAAACACTGGAAAAAGGTGATAACGGTTTAGATGGAAGAAGAAGAAGAACAGATGATGTGGAAAAGGGATCTATACATTCAAAAAGGTTGGCTTTGTGTTGCTGCGTCTCGTGTTATTGGGGGGCTTCTGCAGCTTCTGCGCGGCGAGTTGCGGACAAGGTGGGAGGGCGCCGCGTACCGCCTCTAGGGTTAATATTTGTTCAAGTGGCGACCGAATTCGACCATAGTCACTATGTCACTCTCTCTCTTTTTCTCTCTTCATCATAGTAGCCGAATATCCACGTGGACGATTCGAGAGAGAAAGAGATGGACATCCCCTCCTGTGTATTTGTTTACCTTTTTGGCGGCGGGCCGACGAAAACCGATCGGATGTCATTTAGTTTCGAATTTTAGAAGAAATACAATTATGAAAGATGTTCACTTTCATTGGAAATAATGAGCTAAAAGTTTTAGTGAAAATTGGTCGAGATTCGGAAGGTTTTTCAAGGAGCATTTTTCAAAGCGGTATAACCCAATTCATGGAAGAGGTAGAAAAAAGTGGTCAACAGAGAAAATGTAGAGCTTGTTAAGAGAAATATTTCACTAGTTGACAACTTTTTTATAGCTTTACTGGGAAGCGAGATATAGCGTTTAGAACATGGCATACGGTATCCGTGGGCTTTTACTATTTAAAATATGAATTGTGTAGCTTCAAAAATAGGCTTTTGCTAAAAAAAAACCACTAATACAAGGGCACAAAATCACAATTTTTCCTGGCCACAATGACCACTAAAAAGAGCACGAAAGAGAGAACAATTCGGAAAAACTGTGAGCACACCCTAATCTCATATCAATTCAATTTCCCACGCGGAAGAAACCAGAAGAAACCACTTGGAACCGAAAAAAAAAACAAACAAATGATTGGGGAAAACCACACTTTTTGATCTTAAAGTCTGGATCTTTTCTCTCTCAACCAACCAATCAATTGGGAAGCTTAGACTATTTTACCGCGGGAGGGAAAAGCGATATGAGCTGCCGGCTGATGTTTGTTGAGGCGGCCGGGTGAGGAGACGAAGGAGCGCGGGAGCTGCGCGGGAGCCCCCAAGAATCAATGGAGAGGAAGTACAATAGAAGGAATTGATCTTAGAAGAGAAAAGGAGTTGCTTAGATTTTTTTGGGAATAGAAAAAAGAATAAAATCGGACAAGATTTATTTCAAAATATATGTGAGTGAGGAAGGTGGAGGGTGAGATTTAACCTGAACGGGGTTAGTAAGCTTGGGGCGAAAGCCTGGCAAGCTTGGGGCACTGTGCCCCAAAAGTTTAGCTTAGGCAGGAAACTCTAGGGTATATCAAGCTACCGTTAGCCCCTGTTATGATCCTAATCATAACGGTATGCTAAGAAAGTAGGTTAGTAGCCCGCTTTCAAAAAACAAGGAACCTTTATTAGAAGGGCACCCAGAATAACAAGTTTCCAACGATAGGACCCTTTGGGCTGCTTGTCCCACCCCCATCTAGTATGAGCCCCCACCAAATTGCTCTACAGACAGTGGCCTAGAATGGTCCAGATAAAAGACATCAAGTAAGGCTAGGCACCAATAAAATTTTGAAATTCAAATTAGAGAAAAAACTACAATTCTACACAAACACCAATTGATAGGTATACATTCCTAGTTATTTATGGAAAAATGACTCATCATTCACAAAACCAAATAGAGAAAAAGCGTTCCCCCGTTTAGCGAAAAAGATGACATGGTTCGATTAGGGAATTGAGGTTACAAAGTCGCTCACCTGTTTTTCAAAATCGGCAGGATCAGTGAAGTCATCGAAGAAAATAAAATAGGATGATGAAAGTTATAAGTTTTTGATGCGGTTTGAAGTAACCCGATGCCCCTCTAGCCTTTTGTCAAGTGGACATTTACTATACGAACTGATGAATTATGCAAATCAAAAACATTCTCTTTTTCTATAATATATTTTTATAACCATTATGAATTATATGGTTTATATCATGGATTTATTGAATTGAGATCAAGAAAAAAGAATTGAAAAAATGGAAGTGGGGGATTTAGATAATTTCCAGATCCGATTCCGTTGTTAGCTTCTTTCGATTACGGTACAAAGTCACTCTTTCTCCACACAAAACGAACAAGAATATTAGCTGAAAATACCAATTGTAGGAGCATTCATTTGAGGGAAGTCTTACCGTAATCACCACTAGAATCACTCCAATAATAACCATCACTATTAGTTCCGTTACTGGCCAATTACTAAACTTGTCACTTGCAATATCCTGGAAATTGTTGCGTTTTAGCGAAGCCTGATAATGATTAGTCTACCCCAATCCGGTTAATATTCTGAATTGTTCCATTATTAAACGCATTGGACATTCGATTATAGGTCTCTACGCCTCGATCAGCGATTTGGAGTCCGGCTGCTTCGCCCTGGAAATAGAGGATCGGGATTGAGAGACTTAAGTATACAATCGCGCTCTATTGTACCTAATTTGGCTGCTTACTTACATTCACATTGGCTGAGTAACAAATGTTACATTTCTGTATTTTCACGTCAATTCCTAGACATTACAGTATTTTTATTGAAGCCAAAATATATTTTTTTTCACATTTGATACTAAGTTAACAAAAAAAAACTCAGTGCATTAGGGCACGATTACATACGCACTTCAAATCAAACGTCTGGAATCGCGCCCTACTGAACTGTGAAATTTGGCTGCTTACCTTGGCTGAGTATCAAATGTAACATTTCTGCATTTTCGCGTTAATTCCTAGACACAACAGTATTTTAGTGAAACCAGAATATTTTTCATGTTTGATACTCAGCCATCAAAATCAGTGAAATTAAAATAAACCAGCCAAATTTAATGGTACGAATTAAATGGTAGAGCACAAAAACTCACATCAGCGACCAACGTATTAATCTGATTAGCCAACAAATCCACCTGTGTCACCACAAAATCAATCGACGCATTTGGATTCGGATTCAACGTTGTGGTGGCCGGTGCCACGTCATAATAATTATTCGGATGATTCTGTGAATATTGATTGAAGCGAATCGGTTGCGGCTGTGATTGCCACATCATCAGAAAGTATTGAATTGATAGTAAAGGAGAAGGAGGAAGGGGGGAGACTGCCAAACAGACAAAACGATGGAATCGATAACCGGGCGCGGCTGGGAGTCCGCAGCATGACGCATTGTTTGCTCTCACCCTTCCTCCTCCCCGCGCGCATGTTTTCATGAGAGGGAATTGAGGTTAGATGGCATCGGATTAGTCAGTGTTCATTTTGGAAAAGGCAATACATTCATCAGATGGGAAAAAAGAGGCTTGTGAAAAATAATAGAAAAAAAATAAATTATCAAACACTGCATCTTCTGGTGTACTTTGGCTTGGCAATCAGACGATTCACTTGATCTCCGAATTCTTGATACTCTTTCTCATTCTTCTCGAATTCCGAGACTAGCTTCAAGCCACTGGAATACGTTTTGACAATTGAAATCCTCGCAGCCAACATTAATCCTTCTTCAGGGGTCCAAAGCTTCTCTTCACGCTTATCAAGACGAACAAAATCGCATTCTGGATTCAGCCGTTGATGCTCATTCCACACATCAGTGATCGTGTTGAAGTCGATAGTCAATTGACAGAATGAGCATGTGGCGGATGATGGACAAGTAGAAGATGCAGTTGAATGGAATCCAGCGCTTGCCAGGGATTTCTGTCTGATTTTATGAATCTTTTTCTTGTCAATTATCACCGATTCGAAAGATTCTAGACGGCGTTCATAGCTCAGGAAATGGGTATCATTGCGGAAGCTGACCAAGTTTTTTGTGGGGAGATCTCGGCGATTAGCGATATCTGCAATAAAAATTATGGTTATTTTAATTGAAATTTTAAAAAATTTACCTTCTTCTAGAATTTTGATATCCTCGAGAATCTCCTCGTATTTCGAAATCGTTGCGCATCGAAGCGCCAAATTCACAACGGTTCGAAATGGAAGAGTGTATTCGTCTGGCTTTCCGAGCATCACATAATCACAATTCGGCGAATTTTTAATATGCATTTCCCATGGATCATCTAACTGCTTGAATGCGAGCTCCAAACTGCAGAATGGGCATTTGGCGGTGACATTTTTCGAATCTCCAGTTGAATAGAATCCTGCATGGACGAGCTCGAAGGAATATGTTAATTTTTAAAAATTCAAATAAGTTATTACCTTCATTGAAGTGCATTTCGCGTTGATTCTTTTGTCGTAGACGAATTTTTTGAACGATGCGAAACGGGCTGCGAATGAGAGGAATGGGGCTGACTCGTTGAGATCTTTGATGAGAGCATCCGCCGATTCAAAGAGAGACATTTCTCTGAAAATTATCAAAAACTAGAGCTTTTTTCATTGAAAATCCACGATTTTTCCTTTGAAACCCCTAAAAAATAAAAATCAAGTTTACCGCGTTTTGGAAAAATGCAATGGCGCTGCATCGCACTAGCCCGTGTACTCCTCTCGGGCAACAGATACGATTTTTCTTCTTCTTGAAACCAGCTTAATATCAGAATGATTACCAGTTTTTCAACAAAATTTTTGTTCTCAAATGTTTCTAAAACGTCCTGCGCATTTTATTCAAAAGAATCCACGTCATCAGGTTCACTGGCTGAGAAGAAAGAGTCAGAATTACAGGTTAGTCTTAAAAATTGAATTTTTCTCTCTTTGAATAGCTATTTTCTTTTAATTCAATTTCAGAATTACTCTGGCAAGTCAAATTTGCTGGAAAAGACAAAAGTTGGAATTTTCGGGACGAGTACAGTGCCAATCAACACGAATTTCCCGAATCCAAAGGGTGTCGTTGGCTATGATCCAGATTTTTCTGTAAAAGAACTCGTCGCGGAAATTCCGAATACGAGGAAGACGCAAGGAGCGAAACTTGCCGAAGAAATTAAAGGAGCTTTCAATAGTTTTTCGATTGAAAAGACAGAGCTTCTCGAAGATCTTGGATTCGTCAGACACAATGAAGCTCGTGTGGAATATCAATTTGACACTCAAGAGAAGCTGGATCTCTGGAAAATCGGATGCGATAGTGATTGGAAAGAGGGATTCTCTTCGTGTTCTCTTCTTCCTTCCGATCGTGGAACAGCGATTTTCAGTGGGAATATCTCCACGAAAGTGTTGAAAGATGGGCGGGTCGAACGGGCGGGATGGGCGTCGATGAAGTTGGAGGATAGAAAAGCCTTCAATCGAAAGAAGTTCTTCTCAAAATGGAGAAATTTTTCGCATTTGTTGTTGAAGGTAAATCCTTGAAATTTGAAGAGAAAATAACTTATGTCTGAATTTGCGCTTTATTGCGAAAATATCGCGAATTTTATTCAAAATTCCTTTTCACAGAAATTACGTTAGGGCGCAGTTGCATCAACTAAAAAACCTTTCTTTTCCCAGGTTCGCGGAGACGGTCGAAGCTACAAAATCATGCTCCACTCTCCACTTTCCATGGATTTCACATGGGGTGACTCTTTCTCCCATCCACTTCACACCCACGGTGGTCCCTACTGGCAATACGAAAAGATTCCATTCTCCAAATTCTTCCACACAGTCGCCGGACGGATTCAGGATCGTCAATATCGGGTGAATTTAGAGGATACGAGTTCGATTGGAATTGTGTTAATGGATAGGATTGATGGAGATTTCCGACTTGAAATCGATTATATTGGAGTTTATAATGATACGACTCATGTTGAAGATTTCGCCTATGAGACGTACACACTTCCAGTTTTTAATACTCATGGATTTTAGATTTTTCTTCCGGCTTTTAGGTTTAGTTTAAAAAGCAATTTTTCTCAAAATTTAATAAATTTCAAACGTTCTTCATAAATTGAAAAACACAGGCTAAATATTTACAATTCACCAAAAGAATAGGTGAAAATAGAGTTTTTTGGGGGGACCGAGAGACAGGAGAAGAAAGCGAACCGGTATTCTTGTTCGAATTAAGAAGGCGTTCGACGCTAACGACAGAAAACCTATAAAAGGGAATATAAGGGAAAGAAAAGACAAGAAAAAATGAAAAGAGTATGCGAAATGAATTGACTAAGAAAAAAAAGTATTATCGAGTGACTGGATAGAGAGAGAGAGATCATCAGAAATGAAGAGTTTTAGAGCATCAGATCTTTCTTTTTGTTTTTCGAGATGAGCGGGATGTAGGGTTCCACGTCGACCTGGAATTGAATCATTTTTCTTTTGAAGAAGGCTAATCAACTTTCATTCTTCCCCAAGCTAATTCAAAAATGATAACAAGTTACTCACCCGATCTCCATCGATAACATGCGGCCGTTGTTCAATCGCCTTTGTCGCGCTGTCCTTCGAATCGAAGGTGATCGAGGCGAATCCTCGATGCAATCCCGTTTCAGGATCCTTAAATTTAGTTATTTTTCATCAAAATTCGCCCAGAAAAACTCACATAAAACATATTAACGCTCTGTATTGACCCGTATCTCTTGAAATAGTGTTCTAACTGTGGCTTGCCGGTTACCCATTTGACGTGCGTCAGATAGACGGTTTGACCCGTGTTTTTGGGTCTCGACTCGATTAATTTGCGGATATTGGTGGTGACTCCTCTAGCTACTGATCGCATCTCTGGAAACAAAAAATTATTTGAAAATTTTTAGAAAAAAAGCGGAAGAATAGAGGAACAAAATGAAAATAATGAAATTGAATTTTTGAGAAAGCAGTCTAAAAAGCTTTTAGAATCGTTTTATTAAATAAATTAAGTTTTAAATCGTAAAATTTCAACAACTTGCATCAGTTCTTATTTAAGTGAAATTTCTTCGAAAAACAGCCGATTTCAACTGATTCGACAAATCTAATACCGATAAAAGAATAAAAAATAGAAAAACTTGTTCAAAACGAAACTAAAAAACCCAAAAAACCACCAGCGAGAAGAGAACGACACGAGATCATATGATTTTTTCGTGATGCTGAATGGCAGCACTCCGACATGTACTTTGGAGCGCGCTTGCATCACCCTTTTTCTCGGCGTCTCTCTATTTCACGTTATCTCTCGTCTCGCTTCCGTCAGGGTTGTACTTGGATGAGAGAACACGATTGATTTTCGTTTGAACGATAAGGGTGATATTAGGGGGAGAAAGAGAGAAATGATCAGCGTATCTTTTAAAGTTTTTTTCTTCTACTTCAAATGGGTCACATGATGTGTGACTTGGAGAATTGAAAAGAAAAAAAGTTACATTGAAGCGGAACCAATGGCCAAGAAAAACTTGGAAGAATAGAAAAGAATGGGCATTTTCTTTTTGAATAAACACAGTAAATTGCAAAAAAAAACTGTGAAAATTGAAATTCATTGGAAAATTTCCAAAAATACAAAAAAACAACTTCTCCGAGAGGACTACACGGCCTAGAAATCGCAGCCCGCGTAAAACCGCTTTTCAAAAATATGAAATCGGAAATCAGATGAATTGTTGTCAAATTGAACTCAAAAAATGTGGAACAGTCGGCGAACAGAGTACAAACCGACACATGTCATTCTTGTTTGTCAGCCGCTCCTCTTCCTCGTTAACCTTACGTCTGATTGACGTCAATAATACAGAATACATCCCCTCAAACTTTTTTTTCTTTTGTCTCGGAGACATCAAAATGCCACATTCATCTCGACGGATAACAACAGAAAAACAACAATAACTGGTAATCGTATTAATGTTTCAGAATGAATGATATCTGTCCATTTGTTCTCATCCATCGAATAAATTCTTCCCTTTATTCTTTTCCGTTCCCTCTTATCCGAAGTGAAAGTGATAAGCGAGTAAATAAATGAGAAAAAAAGGAAAACTTCTAAAAAGATCTCGATTCATTCCCGCAAGATCATCACATTACACATTACCAGTTTTTGGATCCCGAAACTAGACAACAACTTAGTAGCTTTCGAACAGCTATTTGGGTCAGGCAAGGCACTTCGCCTATATAAATATACATGAAGCGGGCGTAGCCGCGAGAGGATTCCTCTTCTTTCGTGTGAATTCTCATTATGTTGCTCCGACTGTTATTTTTGTCAGTTTCCGGGTTGACGATATGCCACGCGATATTCTTTGGAATGGGTGGAGGAGGAGGTGGCGGTGGATGCTGTTGTGGATGTGGAACTCCACAACCGGCTAGTTGTGGATGTGCTCCAGCGGTTAGTTTTGCTTTTTTTAATGAAATTGGTAGCTTTTTTCTAGTTTTGAGAGACGCAGAAGGGTTGAGTATCTAGCTTGTCTAGCCAAATGGATAGACGTCGGCGCTCTTTCAGTTAACCTACTTAAAATCGCTATAACTCGGTTCCCATTACAGATAGAAAAAAGTTGTCAACTAATGGAATGTAGTCCTTTATATCAGGAACATTCAATTAGTTGACAACTTTTTGATATCTCTAATGGGTGCCGAGATATACCGGTTCCAAAAAAATTTAGTATACATCTAGGGGTAGGCGGGTTAAAACGCGGTGTCTCGGCTCCCATGAGAGCTATCACAAAGTTGTCAACTAAGAAAATGTAGCCCTTATTAAAAGCAATATTTCACTAGTTAACAACTTTTTGAAAGCTTTCATGGGAACCGAGTTATAAAAGTTTGAAGTTGACCAACTGAGTGGGAGACGCAGAGAAGGTTAGAGTGTCCATATGTCGGCGCGCTGTCTTCTTGTAACTGCTATAACTCGGTTCCCGTTAGAGATAGAAAAAAGTTATCAACTAACAAAATCAAGCCCTTTTCTTGAGGAATATTTTATTAGTAGATCACTTTTTGATATCTCTAATGGGAAGCGAGTTATAGCGGTTTGAAAATGCCCTTACTTCAAATGGCTACAGCTCGTTTCCCGTTAGAGATATCAAAAAACTGTCAACTAATGAAATATTCCTTTCAATAAACCCTACATTTCATCAATTAACACTTTTCTTCTATCTCCACTCCCAACCAAGATATCCTTATTTTTCTACAGTGCCCCCAAGCGCCCGCATGCCCAGTCTGCCCACCACCCCAACCGTGTCCAGCTCCTCCGGCGGCTTATTGCCCACAAGTTCAACCAGTCTACGTGCAGAATAGTGGAGGATGTGGTAAGATATTCAGATGATGATCAGATTCTAATCTATCTTTTCAGGTGGCGGAGGATGTGGAGGAGGCGGAGGATGCGGTGGTGGAGGTAGGGATTCTAAATTATTTTTTTCTTAATCTGGAATTTCAGGTGGAGGAGGAGGATGCGGTGGCGGAGGAGGCGGATATTCCGGAGGTGGAGGAGGTGGAGGAGGAGGTGGAGGAGGCTACAACAGAGCTCCAATCTCGCTTCCACCTCCATCAGCCGGATACGCCGGACCACCACCTCCACCCTCATCCGGAGGTGGATACTCGGGTGGATCCAGTAGCAGTGGAGGATATTCCGGTGGAAGCAGCAGTGGAGGAGGATATTCCAGTGGAGGAGGAGGATACTCCGGTGCCGCTGCGGCCGGTGCCACCGCTGCCCAAGTCGATGAAGCAACTGAATCCGATGAGCCACCAGCGGATCAAGTCTTCCATTCTCCGAAGGAACCTTGCGTTCAACAAGTCAAATATATCATGTTAAAAAGTCGAAAAGTTCCCGGAACCGATGCTACTGAGCTGGTGGAGGAGGAATTGGAGCAAGTGGAGAATCCATCCCACGTGGAAGCAACCGCAAGTCCATTGGATGCTCAACTCGGAGAGCAAATCGCTGCTCAAGAGCAAGCAGCGACAGAAGAGGGAGATGATGAATCCGCTGCGGCTTCTGGAGATTTCAAGGCGCGTGCCGCGAAAACAGCGGTGACTGATGAGAAGTGTAATAGCAAGATTCTTCAAAAACTCGTTTTATCGGTATGCAATTGCGCTCTATTTATTAAAAAATCAATTTTTTTAGAACATTGCCGCCAATGACGCGTTGGCATCGAAAAAAGCAATCCACGAGAATGCGATTCAACGATTCCCGGATAGCAGTGTTGATGTGATCTGCTCGACGACCGGATTCACCTATCTCGTTAGTACGACGGAGCATTGCGAGGCTCAAAAAGACGGCGTCATCTGCTTCGTTTATAAGCGACCATTGTAGAAATCTTCTTCTCATCTCCCCCATTTCATTTGCAATTTCAGAATTTCAGACTCTATGTGCCAATCTAAAAAACTAGTAAATATTTTTAATAAAACTAATTTTATTTTGCTTTTTTTCGCTAAAAATTGATCAGATTCTCTGATGACACTTTTTTGTCCTCGGGCTCAATGACGGTGCTAACGTCAGCATAATTGCTGGTTGGAGTAGCTAGGTGACTTGATAATAAACCAATCATCCCACGATGCGGTGGTGGGTTGGGCATTACGATGTCTGAACTGAAAATTGGAATATAGCATTAGGTCATCTCGATTTTATGATTACCTTCGACTAACGATCATCGGCTCTCGACGAGCCATATCACAAGGAGATTCATTGGCTATCAGAGCCTGTCTTAGATTCCAAATCTGTCCACGGACGACACGTAATTGGCTGTTGACAAGCATATAATTGGAGCTGGCAATTCCATGCCGGAAGAGTTTCTTCAGATCCACACACAATCGATGAACAAATTGAGGAGTGAGAAGAGCCAAGACATGACGACGAAGATTCTGATCGAATTCTGCTTGTGCCCATGGCAAATTCGACCAGCGAAATGGAAAAGAACGGAATCTCGAAGTGCATTCAGGATGTCTCACGGGGAATGCCAATCCGTTATCGATAGCCGCCAAATTGATTTCTTCTCCTGGAATGTGTCGAACGAGGAGGTTATCCATATGACGATCCGTGTTTCGGATCACGTAATCCACGATGCACATTTTCTGGAAGAGCAGTTGGAATCTGAAATAGACTTTTTTTGGAATTTAGTATCTCGTTTCACAGAATACAAACATACTTTGCTTCTTCTTCTTGATTCAAAAGATTCTTATCATAATTCCACCTGGCGAATACTGTATTTCCACTTTCATATCCATTGACATACAATTGAAAACTTCCTTCTTTCGGACGAATATCGTAGTGGCCGAAGAATCTCGAATAGAAAAACGATGGAGAGGCGAGTTTCACGATTCGAGTCGTCGGCACCACATCCAATTGGAGCATTTCACTGACAATACTCGCCGCCGCTTCAGAGAGATAGCCGGTGTTGGGAATGAGACATGCGCGGCCGAAGCAGCAGAAGCAGAGCATTCTGTAATTTTTTTTTAATGGAAAATAGAAAAATTAAAAACACAAACCTTTGAAAAAACTTTGGCCATTTCGGATTAAGAGAAGCGAATGGTTCCTCGTCTTTCGGCTTAAAAACTCCTAGAATTTCTCCTTCTGAACCATAGACAAAGTAGGATCCAGAGCTGCCTTCCGGAATCAAAGTAGGCTGAATTCCCTTGCTAATTGCGTCTTGCGCCTTCCGAAAAACCAGCTGAAATTCGTCGTCGACCTTTTTGCGGTGCTCCAATGATGAGGTTAAATCGTAAATAGACGAGGTGTCCGATTCGGGTTCGAAATGGCTTAGTGTTGAATTGGCTGACTGGAAATTATTTTTTTTTTTGAATTTTTGAAGATTTAATTTTCAAAAAAGAAAATAAAACGAACCATTGATTTTTAAAAGAGATCGTTCGGCCAGTTATTCAATTCTTTACTCGGCTTCTGCAGAAATTAAAAATTACGTTTTTTAGAGGGTAAACTATAAACTTACGATATTCCAGAGATTTTCGCAATCCCGAAAAGAAGTGATTGCAATAGAAAAGTTAGAAATGGTAGTAAAATGACGGCGAAGTTGACCCGTGAAAAAAAAATTTAAAAAAATAGAACGGTTTACGGTAAACCACGGTGTTCTCACGTCACATTGCACACTTTTTCAGGTACAGTAACCTGATGAAATATTTTTTTTGATAATTTTTGAGAATTAAATCATCACAATTTCCTGTTTTTTTCGTCTTGTCAGCCCCTTTCAAATTTCAAAACTATTTAGAATAAAATGACACCTTTATTTCATTTCAAAATTCAAAATATTAGACAATAAAAATTTAAACGTGATGCACATGCTTCTCCCATACTTCCGCCACCTGATCTCCTCGAGAAGTATGAAGACGTGCAGTTGAGAATATTGCTCCAACTGAATAGAAAAATGGGCGAACTATGTAGATCAAAAACATTGGCCAAATCATAATAATTTGGGAAAGAGCCATTCGGGTAAGGATGAGGAGGGGCTGAAAAAAGGGATTCAGAAGAATTTTGAGAATTAGTTCTTACTCTGAAAATCCAAATATTGAGGAATGCGAAAAGAGCGAAGAAGAAGCCACCTAGCACCGCGATGATCAATCCGAAGATCAATGTAAGGATTTTATAGCTGTAGATTCGAACGATTTCGAATATCTGGAAAATAGAAGATTTTGAAAAAATGATATAAGTCAGTTAGGAGAAAAGATAGAAAAAAGTTGCCAACTAATAAATTGTAGCTCTTATAAAGAGGTACATTTTGTTAGTTGACCACTTTTTGATATCTCTCATGGGAGCCGAGTTATACCCATTTCAAAAAAAAAAAGAAATTAAATCGGCTTATATGTATATGTCTGTTAAAATTGCTATATCTCAGTTCCCAAACGAGCTAGAAAAAAGTTATCAACTAACAAAATGTAGACCTTATTAAGAGCAACATTTCATCTCTTGACAAGTTTTTCCTATTTCTAAAAAGAGCCGAGATATCCTCACCTTAAAAGACAACGTCCAAACACACGCAATACTATGATATTGCTCACTTGGCTCGGCGAATACCTCGAAGAAATTCGTCTGAAATTTTCTCTTCATTTTTAGGTTTCAAATCCTGAAACAAACATTTAAATACTGAACCGAATCAGTTGGATCTCGATCATCCATATTCATTTTATGGACGAGGACAGGCGCGATATTTTGGACTCCCATGTCAAAAGCCATTTCGGGATTTGCTGGTTTTTGGGACCTAAAAATGGATTTTTTTTTTTGAAAAATGGATTTTCTTACTTTTGTTTTTGCGGTGGAGCCGATTGTTGAGCTGGATGTTCTGGAAGAGGGACCGAAGGGGCTGCTTCCTGAAATAGGTGGATAAAATTACAAAAAAAATCCCAAAAAACTTACCGTTTTCTGCATCGCCCGTCTCGAAGATCCCCTTTGACTCGCTATCTCGATTACAGTAACCTGTCGCTCACCGATTTCATCCACTTCATCCTAAACCTGCCATTCTATTAGGGGTATCTCCTCCCATCTTCTCTTACCTGCTTGATGGTAACATGAGGACGAGCAGATTGGGTTGTGGATCCACGATTAGATTTCACTTCCACTTCAGTGATATTCTCAATATCATCGATATCCTAGAAACACATTGAAAGCTACAGTAACCCTAGAAAGGGGGAGGATCTTACGTCTACCGTATCATATTGAGGAAGATGAGGTTCGCTTCCGCTACTTGACGAAGAAATACGTGGCATTTCTTTTTTTAGAATTTGAAAAATAAACTCTTTTTGTCGTACTGGCTAGTGAGTAAAATGGGTGTGTATTTGGTCGAGGACGTGCCAATCTATTGGACCGAAATTTCTGATAACAACCATTTTCTTATCAGTTTTTACATTCCAACAACCACCGTCATTGAAGTTTGCACACCGAGGGCGGAAACAATAATGGAGGAGTAAAATTTACTGTAAATAAGACTGGCGCCGAGAAATGAAAGAAAAATGAATTTGAAAAACCGCGTTTTTTCTTGGTGGCCGTGGCCGAGGAAACTCTCGGTGTGTACTCCTCTCGGAGAAAGGAAAAGTTCCCGATATTTTGATTGCTTTCAAACTTCTTCAAAATTCTTGAATTCCGGTTATTTTTTCTCGATTTTTTTGATAAAAAATCCTTTAAAACCACATGATTGCTCGTTTCGACACCCAAACTCTAAAAACTTTATTGCCTATTTGTTTCAGACACTCAAGTTCTTATCTTTTCGTTCACGCCTGTGATAACTTCTACAAGTACTTAATCGTAATATTAACGGAAATTTTCGCGTTTTTACAATAAAACTCATTTTAAACCCTTGAAAAAAGAGGAAGTTTTATAAAAGAAAAGAAGAGGAGAAAGTGTAAAGGGGAGAGGGGAGAGAACTTTTTTTTTCGTCACATCTTTTGGAAACACCTGTCTCTCAGAAAAATAAAAAGATTTCAGACAAATCAATGAAACGGGCGTTTTCTCGACTTTGGGCTTTTTCTCCGAAACAACAACGACATCAGATTCTGGCGCAAAGAATCGTGGAAAGGACATCGGCTAGGAGTGTGGCTGTGCTGGCCGCAGCCGCCGTTGGAACTTCTATTGGAGCGTATCAGCTTGTTAGAAATGCAAAAGCATTTTTAGGTTTGTCTTGAATTTTTTTTAATTTTAATTTTCCATAAAGTTTCCAGAAGGAACCGATGACGCTTCCAAGCACAATGTCCAATCGGATCACAAGCTTACCAAGCGGGAACTTCGATTCCTTCAATTCGCTTCTGTCGAATATGATGATGTTATTTATATGAGTCCGATGGATTTCATCGACTCGTTAACTCTTGATGCTCCAAGAGAACGTGTTTATCGGCGAGTTCTCAAAGAGAAGGATATCAGTAGAGTCCTCAAGAAAACTCCTCCGTTTCGAAATGGAAGCAAGCACTTCTTCAGGACAATGGATCAAAGTGGAATCATTTCGTATTCGGAATACATATTTTTGCTGACTCTTTTGACAAGTTAGACCCCCTCAAAAAGAAAAAATTCAAATATTTTTGTTTTTCAGAATCAAAAGCAGCATTCCGAATCGCATTCTTGATGTTTGACGAGGACGATAATGGTAATATCGATCGAGATGAATTCATGTTGGTGAGTATTTTCAAGATATTTCCCCCATTTTTTGAAGAGAAAATGTAAAGAGAAGTGCGATATTTGCTTGCTTTTGTGTGAGTTTTTCATTAAGAAATGCGTGATAAATAACCAAAACATCGTTTTTTCCCTAATTTCGAGCTTGATTTGGGTGAATGGATGCATTAATTGGAATGTTGTGAAATTAATTTTTGAAAAATCTATAGTTCAGTTTGAAAGGGCCCCCAGCACGCTTAGCCTGACTAAACCTTAGTTTTTATCCCTATTTTTGACTTTTTTTCTCAATAAATATGTAATTTTTTCAAAAAATTTTATGTAAATATTTTTTATAAATCCTTCCCTTATATCATTTAGCTTCTAGAATTTTCAAAAACAAATTTAGATTCGTAGTCTAACGTCATCACTCCGGTCAACGACACGTGTCCAACCGAAGAACGCCGATGAGGATGTTGAAGTAAGCGAACCTGTTTGATGCCTAACCCGTCCAAAAATTGCTTACCAAAAGAAGCTTTCCTTTTATTATTTTGTCCTTTATCTCTTTTTCTCTGTTGTTTAGTCTTGCCAACTCGACGCCGCCGATTATCACTTCGCCGTCAGCCGAATCGGAGCCGATCGTCTCTTCACTGGAGCTGATTCCTATGCTGTCATGTTTACAGTAAGAACTTCTTATGAAGAAGAAGAAGAAATGGAAAAGTTTGCATGAACCCTGTTTAATGTTGTCAAATATCGCGCTCTCTTTCCAAACCAACCCACTTCTCCTCACTAAAATCACCCAATTTCCTCTTTCTGGTGTTTCGTCTCTGACCAAACCTCTCCAATTTTTCCAGATTGCTCGAATGTTTGCCTCAAAAGCCGCGACACTTTCAGGCACACGACTTGTTCATGTTCATGCAAACTTCTTTTTTCCAGAAAATAACCGTTAACCTATGCATTTTCAGAAATCCGAAGAAGAGGTTCGTCGACAAGATACCACTTTGCTTCTTCATTTATTTGGGTTGAGAGGGAATGCCACGCTGAGCTTTGATCAGTTTCAACAGTAAGTTTTTATTTGAAACGTGAAAAATTGGATGTGAAAATATAATAATAAGCTCCGCCCCATTTTCACGTTTTTTAAAATTTTGATTTTCACGTGAAAAAAAATTAAAAACGTGAGTGGGCGGAGGCTAAATTGAATATTCACGTAACGTGATTTACGTGAACTTCTCGTTTTTTTTAGATTATGATCAAATTTTTCGTACTTTTCATTTAAAAAACGTGAAAATATTAAGCTCCGCCCCTATTTTCACGTTTTTTAAAAAAATTATTTTTCACGTGAAAATATTTTTAAAAACGTGAGTGGGCGGAGCCTAAATATCAAGTTCACGTAATTTTCTCACGTTTTGACCTAATTTTTCAAAATTTTTCAGATTCTACGAAAACTTGCAAGAAGAGCTGATGGAAATCGAATTCTACGAATTCGCGCGTGGAAAAACTACTATTTCTCCTGTGGATTTCGCTCGTCTGATCCTCCGCTACAGTATCGTCAATTTTGACGATTATCACAAATATCTTCAAAGAGTTCAAGAGAAATCAGCAGATGATGAGCAAGGAATCACTCTTCATCAATGGGCAACATTCAGTCGATTTTTGAATAATCTAGCCGAATTTCAAAGTGCTGTTCGCCTTTATGTCAATAGTAATGTCCCCGTTTCGGAACCTGAATTCGCGAGAGCCGTTGGATGTACAATAGGAAAAGAGCTGGATCCGGTGGTAGTTTCGATGATATTCCGAATCTTTGATGAGAATAACGATGGAACACTTTCGTATCCAGAATTTTTGGCGGTGATGAGCGATCGACTTCATCGTGGTCTACGTGGACGACTCGAGAAACCGTGGGGATGGAAGCCGTTTAAGAATTGTGTCATTAATGAAGTTTCCCGTGCCTAGCCTATCTTGCTAACTTTTAAAAATCCCAGTGCTTGTAAATATTTTTAATCACTTTTTTTGCTCTTGCCTTGCTATATGTAAATAAGAATTTTCATGAAAAATCAACAATCAAAGTTAACAAAGTCAACAAGAAAAAAAAATAATAACCTAATCAGTAGTCGTGTACAACTGCCGAATCCGATTCTTATCAAATCCACCGAAATCCATTGTAATCGCCGGGTAAATTGGCACGATATCCTCCTCACAAAGTCTCAAAAGTTTTCCCATTGGTGGCATCGTCGACCGATCTGCCACGTAGATTTCGACGACTTCTCTCACCACTTTCTCATTATTCCCGCCAACAATCAACGAGAAATTGGCCATTCCATCGGATAAACCCTTCGTCGCGAATTGATGTAATTGAATGGATTTTATCGAGGTTTTTAAGGTTCTCGCCACTGATTCAATGGATGCTTTCGTTTCGGGATTAGGGGTGTACGCCACTATTGCAAGGGCTCCGAGATTCAGATTTTGATTGACTTCGGATAGCTGAGAAAGAATATTTTTGGTTTTTTCGTCGAAATTTAGTTCGGGATCGACGACGTTCCAGTCCCAGATTAGCGTTTCGAGGCGGGGGAATCTGAAAAATTTTTGATTTTTACTGAAAATTAAAAAAAAACCAACGATTTTGGGATAACATCGAGAAGTTGCTCAGCATCAGTCTCTCCCAAAAACTTTAATTCTTGAACTGCCAACACTTTCACTGTCACAAATTCAATTCCATTCTTAAATTCATTGACATCAACTCCCGGATTCCCAGATAACTTCATTAGAGAGACATCCAAATTTTGACGAACTTCTTCCAGAATATTATCTGAAATCTCAATTCCACGTAGATTTAATTCCGATAATCTCTTCAGAATTCTCGACCATTCTTGATTTGAAAATTTGGTCTCGGAGAACGAAAAAGCAGCTAGAAGAGAGAATTTATTCACTAATTTCAGAAGGTTTTCCGCTGAAATATCTGTCATATGAAGTGACATCGCTTTGACTTTTTCAAAGAATTGAAGAATTTGTTCGTTTTCATAGTTTTCTTCGAGAACTTTGACCAAAGAATCACATGGATTTCTTCCGAAAGCGATTTCGATTAGCGTCGGTCGAAGTTTGAAAAGTGCTTCCCATTTTAGGTCGATGAGCTCTCCGGGTTGATCTTTGAATCCTAAAAAATGTTTTTTTTTAAAGATTCAATTCGAAAATAAATACCATAAAGATTTTCTCCAAACTTAGAAGCGTTTTTAATCCGAAGAATCGTTCCTGGCACACTTTCCACGTAACTTCCACGATTTGCCATCCAAACTAGCACACTATCCGGTTTAGAAGACGACATTTTATTACTAAATCGAAACGAAAATGAGCTATTTTTATAGAATTTAAAAGAATTTAAAAATCTAAAAAAATTGCTAAATTGTCCGAGAGGAGTACACACCGGTTCCTCGATTCCGCGTCCTTTGGTTTCCTAGGCCATCGGCGAAAATTTCACAATTTTTTTCCAGAATTCTCGTGAAATTCCCCTGAAATTCTTTGAAAAAATCATTAAAAATGTCTGAAATGAGTGAAGAAGAGCCAGACGAAGCACTCCGAGCTTCTCGAACCGCCTTCGATTACCTATTCAAATTAATCTACCCCGTTTTCTATTTCGTAACGATTCCCGTTCGCATAACCAACTGGTTCTTCACAAATTACCCCATTTTCTCGTCACTTTCTCTGTTTTTATTCGTTTCAACAACACTGATAGTGCTCTATGTCTATCGACGACTCTCATCGACACCCAGAGAAAGCTTTATCAGCTATATACTGTACACAGTCATCCCGTATGGAGTCTCGATTGTTTACACCACAGTTGGCTTCATTTTTCCACAAGTAAGAGCTTGAATTAATTTAAGTAATTAATTATTTATTTTTTCAGGTTCATTTAATCACCAGAGTCATTAATGTACTGCTACACCCGATAAAATTCATCCTGGGATTCATTGAAAAGGTTGATAATCGAGCAGCGCCGATTCGTCGAACAGTCGAAGCAATTCACGGTCCGAAACCTCCAAAAAAGGATTTAAAGTGAGCCAAGAAAGTGACGTCCTCCTCCACAACTGTCACTTGCAGATCGATCGAAGCGTCGCTCAACGAGGCACGTATCCAATGTATTCTTTGTAAGCTCGTCGACAAGCAAGTCCTTCTTCGCCCCTGTAATCATGTGTGTTTCTGTGAACGATGTAACGAAGCTTTCCAGAAACAGATTCCACTTTTATGTCCGATTTGTCATATTCCCGTTAAATCATTCGATATTGTTCATCTCTCCTAGATCCTCGTTTTTTGTACATTACCACTTTGATACCTCACCAATGACTCCTTGAACGTGTATTTTTTGTCGATAACTTGATAGTAAATTTGATTTAATCACATTGATTATATAACTTTAAAAACAACAGAAAAAATGAGAAGAAACATGAAATTGACAAGTGTGATCGCTGGTGATTTACGTCAAGGCCTGCACTCGACAAGTCGAGAAATAATTAATTTATTAGAAATGATGTCTGCAACAATTTCAGAATCAGTGAAAAGAAAGTTATCAAGAAATCAACGTGGGTCCTTTATATACGGTAAACTCCAATTGTTGAATGTTGCCCTTGTAATTAAACACAGACGTATATGTGTTCTTAGGTGTAGCGGTTCCTATTGAGAATAGGTTATTCTTATTCAATAGACGTCTTGTTAACATTTCTTTATTTAGTCTTTAACAGAGTGACCAATTAAAAGATAAGAGAGTGAAAAAGTGAGCCCCGAGTGAGCGCAGCGGGGTCTTAAATAGACACCCTTATCGCTCACACGAAACTCTTACAAGCAAATAGATGTAAGGTCATGACATCCCCCACCCTTTTGTGACACACGTCCCGGGTGTAAAGATAACAATTTTCGGGGAGACTAGAAGGTTAATTAATAATTGGGAGTAAGAGAGTATGAATGTTGATGGGCGAATAATGGATGAATAAATGATGGATGAAAGTAGATATAGATAAATAGACAAAGTAAGAAAAATAGAGGTGAGGAACATTTAACGAAAATTACTGGTTTTCCTCATCGATTCCAGCGGCTGGCAGATGTTGAATTCGACGACTCCTTCTGAGTGGCACTGACTTTTGACTCTTCTCCTGTGGCATTGTGCACGCTCTTGATCGATTCTTGCTGAGTGGTGCATCCTGTTCCACCATTGGCTGCTTTTCCATTAGTTGTTCACAGTTTTCGGCGTCATATTTTCCTTTCAGTTCAGTAGATTCATTGTATCTTTTGATTCGGTTTTTGTGGATTGTTTCTGTCTTTCCCTTCACCGTCTTTACTGTTACTGTGGAGTGAGTAGTTGATATTATTGTTGCTGGTTTTGAAAATTGATAGTCCAATTTTCCCGCGGTGTGATCTCTGATCAAGACTTTTTCTCCTGCTTCGAACTTTGGTTCGGAGACTTTTCTTGATTCGTCATGGGACCTCTTGGATCGATCTTGTGCTTCTTTCAGTGATTCGTATACTGAATCATGGCACTGACGAATACTTTCTTTCAAGTTTTCTATCATATCATCATCGTCTTGATAAAATGGTCTTAGAGTTTTCACCATGATATCAGTCGGTGATACGGTCACCCTTCCAAAAACGATAAATTCGGGGGCGAATTTTACGGTGGAATGGTACCCGGCGTTATAGGATTGTATAACCAGTGGTAGTTTTTCATCCCAGTTGTTGAAATTCTTTGGGTCATTGGTGGATAGCGTCAGCATTTCCTCCAGTGTTCGGTTTAGCCTTTCTACGGCCCCGTTTGTTTCGTGGTGATATGCGGTAGATAAGGAATGTTTTAATTCCAGCACATCACTCACTTTTCTGAAAATTTCTGAAATGAAATTGCGTCCCTGGTCGGTTACAATTTCTTCAGGAATTCCATGGATTGACACCACATTCTCAATGAGAAATCTTATGGATGTCTCTGTCGTTTGATTTGGAATTGCTTTTGCGATTGCAAATTTTGAAAAGGCGTCTGTTGCCACTATAATGAGCTTGTTCCCTTGATGGGTTTCTGGTAGTGGTCCCATTACGTTAATGTGGATCCTTTGGAACGGACGTACAGGTATTTGCCATCTACCTAGTGGAACTACATGTGAA
The DNA here is from genome assembly GCA_963932035.1 of Caenorhabditis wallacei. Lineage (NCBI taxonomy): Eukaryota > Metazoa > Nematoda > Chromadorea > Rhabditida > Rhabditidae > Caenorhabditis > Caenorhabditis wallacei. The sequence continues at coordinate 11,410,858 of OZ009932.1, read as the reverse complement.
TATTCTGGAGGTGATTTCCTCCGTTGGCATTCTTCACATGTTGATAATACTTTTTGTATTTCTTTTCTCATATTGTTCCAGACTGCGATGTTTTCCAACTTGGCTATCATTTTGACTGAGCCAATGTGGTTGTTTGTTTTGTGTATGTTGATGATGAGTTGCTGAGTATTTTCGTTATCACCTTCAATAACTATAGGTGGTATTTGTCCATTCTTTTTAGGAACTAAATATACCACATTTTCAATCAACATATATTTTTCGTGAAGCTTGCTGTTCACTTCCGATTCTTTATCTGCAAGCTTTCTTTTTAGATTCTGGATCATTTTGCTCTTTTCTTGCATCTTTTTCAAATCAAGATCAGTTTCTTCTGCAAGTTCTTCTGAAACACATGTAACTTGCTCAGTTCCTTTCTGTCTTGATAATGCATCAGCCAATGGATTTTCTTTTCCTGGCCTGTACACTACCTCCACATCGTACATCTGGATGATAGATTGATGTCTGAGCAACCGACCATTCATTTCTTTTTCTTTTCTGTGAAGTAGAGACTTTAGTGGTTGATGATCTGTTACCACCTTCGTTTTCTTTCCGAAGATATAAGGCCTGTAGTGAGTTAGGCCCCATGTTATGGCTAAAGCCTCTAGCTCAATAGGAGCATATCTCTGTTCAACTGATGTTGTTGGTCGGCTGGCGTATGCCACGACTTTTAGTTCTCCATCTTGGGATTGTAGTAATACTGCTGCAATTCCGATCTTGGATGCATCAGTATGCATCTCAAAGTCTCCATCCATTCGTGGAGTAGTCAGAATTGGCGGTGAAATCAATTTAGTTTTGATTTCTTCGAAAGCTTTTACCTCCTCTTCTCCCCATCTGAATTCATCATCTTTTTGTGTTAGACGGGTGAGAGGTTTTGTAATTATAGCGTAGTTTTTGATAAATCTTCTAAAGTATCCTGACATTCCAAGGAATGAACGGACATCTCCCACATTTTGTGGTGTTGGAAATTTTCTGATACTTTCTGTTTTCTCATTATTTGGCTTTATTGTATTATCTTCAATGATAAATCCCAGAAAGCTTATTTTGGTCCTTCCAATTTGAGATTTTTCAGCTTTCAATTTTAATCCCATGTTTATTATCAATTGAAAGAATTCTTCTAGATCTCGTAGGTGATCTTCTTCTGTTTTTGACACAACGATGAGATCATCCACGTATAGTATCATTGTTCCAGAAAATTTCTTTTCGACTTCTGCCATGGCTCTCTGAAATGTATCAGGAGCTCCTTTCAGTCCCATGGGCATGTATCTGTATTGAAACACCCCCATGTGGCAGCAGAACGCAGTTCTTTCCTTGTGTGCTTCATGCATTTTCACTGTATGGAATCCTTGAGCTATGTCGAATACGGAGAAAATTTTTCCTCGTGAAGCTTCTTCTGTAAGATCCACAGTGTTTGGCATTATATATGTACGACTGCGTGTGATTAGATTCAATCTTCGATAGTCAATGACTATTCTGATGTCACCATTTGGCTTTGGAATCATAAGGAGCGGCGATGTGTAGGGAGACGTAGACTCCTCGATAAGACCGTTCTTTTTCATTTTGTTTATTTCTTTTTCAAGCAAAGCTTTTTGCTCTGGACTGAGCCTGTATGGGCGGGATTGTGGAATTCGGTGATTGTCCATCAATTCAATGTGATGAGTTGTGTTACCCTTAAAAGTTCCAATTTTCCCATCTGTTCCGACAAAAGCTGATTGATACTTTTTAATTAATTGTCGAACTTTTGCTTTACCTCGTGGAGTGAATGATGATTCCTCAAGACTGATTTTCTTTAGCAGACTCTCGATATTTTCATCATATGTTTGAACAGTCAGCACTTGGCTCTTTTGGTAGTGATTCTCATCCCACTGTTCCGCTTGAGCAATTATTTCTCCTTTTCTCAGAGTTATTTCAGAATTGCTTGGATTTGTTATTTTAATAACAACATTTCCCTTATAATCCATTTTTGTCAGTGTTGTACTGATTGAATATATATCTTCCGTTTTTCGATCAATGTCGGTAATAATGAAGTCATGATTTTTCATTCTAACTCCTGGCAATTGTCCTGCAATTATTGCTTGACATCTTGGTGGTATAACTTCATCTGTACTGCATGTTACAGAAATTGAATTCATCTTTTCATGTCCAAATTGATTTGGATTCAGCAATTTCACTTCATTTTTCCCGATTTTCAACACTTTTTCGGTCATATTAAATGTGAGGAGGTGTCCTTGTTCATTAAGAGCGTTGATAAAATCAATGCCAAGCAAACAAGCGGCTGGTGCTCCTTCATTTTCTGTGATCAGTACTTCATGAGAAGTTTGAGTTTTTCCGATTGTTATTATGACTTTCGTTTTTCCCAAGAAATTTAGCTGTGTTCCATTTGCAACTTTTGCTGAACAATTTGTTGCTTTGATCTTTTGTTCCAGGTTCAGCTTTTTCATTACTCTTTCTGGAATTAGCGAAACTGAAGCTCCTGAATCAACTAATGCTACTATTGGTACACCATTGATGTGAATTGGTGCATACGGCAGATGGGTTCTTCCTCCAATTGAGCAGATATAATTTATTGAGAGGTCTATTTTCTGAGTTCTTCGGGTTTTGCATGTTTTACAACTCCTTATTACTTCGGTTACCTCCTTTTTCATGCCCTTCCAGACGGCAATTCTTTGGAGTTCTTTAATCACTTCTTTCTCATTCATGTGTCCACCTCCGGAATGTATATCATGAATCAGTGCTTTCGATTCAGAGCATGATTTTATCAAGACTGGTGGCACTTGTTGTCTCTTCTTTGGTATTCTGTGCACCGTGTTTTCGATAACGTAGTATTTATTCTTCATGTTTCTTGTTTCCTGTCGTTTATACAGTAGCGGCCAATGAAATATCCCCTTTTGGTTTTTCGACTAACTTTTTTCAAAGAACAGCTAGCAAGTTGAGGTAAATTGAGAAAATATTGCTAATTTAATAAGCAATACGATGCTGTTTAGTTTTTCTTCGAAATAAAATTTTTTCTCTGAAAAAATCTTGAGAAAAAATTTAGAATTGATTTCGAGAATTGAGAAGAAAAAGAGAATAACTGCTGATTAGGGGGTCAAATCTACTCTTCCTTTAGTTCTGGTAATTTTTTAAGTTGAAAAATATTAAACACGATCAAAAACGAAGAAGCTGGAACTTCCAAAAAAATTTTGAAAAAATGGTAAAAATTGAGAACATTGAAAAAAAATCGAAAAAAAAATTTTTTCGCAGCACCACGACAAAACTTCAAAAAAATTTTTTTAGTTATGCTGGGAGCATGTATAAAAAATTTTGACCCGATTGCTTCTCTCAGAACAAAGTTATGTATGAAAAACCAAAAGGGGATATTTCATTGGCCGCTACTGTAGAATAGCTCCTTCATTCTGACAATGTTTGGGAACATGTTTTGAACTTCGGTTAGTCTTTTCACTGACCATCCACATTCCCTGTCGTCCCAATTTTCATCATCTGATGTATTGGCTTCATCTTCATTAGGGTTTTTAATATCGTTATCCTCCTTAATTAATGATATCTTATCTTCTCCGATTAGGATGAATCCCTTCGGTATATTCAAACTGAATGTTTTGTTTTTCTTGTTCAGGGTTTTAATAAAATCAATTCCGAGGACACAGTTTTCTGGAGCAGTTTCACTTTTCACAATGTAAAAGTCCACGAATACTTTATGGGTTCCAATTTTTACCCATTCTTTTACTTTTCCAAACAACTTTAGTTTAGATCCGTTTGGTGTTTTTGCTTCCGTTGGAGAATTCAAGATGCTTTCTCTGAATCCTATCTCTCTGGCCATCTTTTCAGTAATAATTGAAATGTTGGAACCAGTATCGATAATGGCTATTGTTTTCCTTCCCCCAATTTGTATTTCAATGGTAGGAACTTTGTCATCTTGGTTTTCGAGTAGGATGGCATATATTTCTGGCATGGTCAATACTGAGTCACTTCTCTGTATATTGAAAACGTCCAGTTCAGTCATTCCATCTTCTTTCATCATGACGTTGTTAACTTCTGGGTTCCAGCGTCTAATGAATTGTTGTAAGTTTGGTGGAGCTTTTCTTGTCATTTCAACTAGTTGAGATACTGCTATTCCTGCAGCTCTTCGGAGACATAAGACTTTAAGCATTATAACAACTCCTCCGAATAGTATTGCTCCTATCACAATAGTGATCATGATCGCTTTTATGTAATAAAGCAAATCGTTTTTGATGAAGTCTATTCCTGTTTTTATTCCATGTTTAATGTCTCCAACTATTCCTTTCATTCGATTTGCTCCATTATGAACAAATTCTGATAGGAGTTCAAATGACATTCCTTCTTCTCGAAGACTTCTTATCAGTTCTTCCTGATTTTCTTTCACGTTAAATAGTGTGTATGTCCACGTTGACAAATAAGCAAACGGATTGTCTCGGTTTTTCAGTTTTCCGAATACTGGTGGAGCGGAGAGAGTAAGGTTAAGCTTCTCTGTCTTCTGGATGTTTATCATCGGTAAACTCCGAATTACAGCGAGACCATTCGTGCTTTTCCATTCTCCTTCTTTGTTTTTGTAGATTCCTAGTGTAACATCTTCACAAGGTATTTCCCTGCTTTCTCGCACTAGATCCTTTTCTGTTCCTGGAGCAATAAACCAGGTTTCATTTTGAATTTTCACTGGAGTGTCGATAAAACATTTTCCTCCAACATTGTGATCAGAGAAGACTTGATCTGCTTCAACTTTGCTGCACATTGATACTAGGTACACCATTCCTGCTTTTTTAGCGACAATATCATCACGTCGAAGCAAGGTGCGCATTCCCAATGTAGGGTCAATGGCTAGAATAGCTCGAGAGACTTCAATATGGTTATTGTGAATTTCACAGAGTTGGTGGTAAATTTTCTCGAATTCGGCAAAGTTCGCTTCATTGATTTGATCAGCCACGAATTGTAATCGGCTGTTCAATTGTGAGTTATCTCTGTTTTCGACATTCTTCAAATGATTTTCACTGATCTTCTTTACATATTCTGCACCATCTTCTCTTCGATTTTCGTCAGTTCTGATGGCTGATATTGCGGCCCGTGTTCTCAAAAATCGACATTATTTTGAGAGAAGTTTTTTTAAAATTCCAATTTTTTCATCGAAAAAAAAAGATTCTTAATTGTTTTCGAGTGAAATTCGTGAAAATGTCGGAAAAAAGTGATGAAAAAGACAAATTTCAATAGGGGTGTCGGCTTTTATATGAAATTTTGTTTTTTTTTTAAGTCAAATTTCCCATCACGGGCCGGCCCGTGAGAACCCTGCATCTTGGGCCTGGCATCCGGCCAAATCACCCAATGATGATATCACTTTCTCTCCATCAGGAGAAGCTATTTCTCCGACTTCTAGAGTGTATACCACTCCTTTATTACACGTCCAGTCATTTTCTTCGAATGATTCCGGCTGTTGATACGGTATTGAGTGAAATACTCCGTTTCCGTTTGAAATTAGAGTGTTATTCTTCACATGATGATGTTCATTTGCTTCTTTACAGTCTTCTTCGGACATGGGAGAAGATGTAATATTGACTACTTTTGATTTTCCAAAGAAAAGGGATCCTGTTGTGCATGATGAGTACGTTGTTTGTGCACAACGAACTGCTTTGGCTTTGATGGATGCTCCATATTCGGAGTAGATATCCACTGTAGTTTTCACAACTGTCCCTTTTGTATTTGGGCTACAGTGCATTGATGTTGGTGGAGCGAAGTATTCACCACTTCTGGGATTCGGGCAAATTTGAAATTCTTCTCCGGAAACTGATGAAAAGAATAATGATGCACAGGCCACAATCATCATAAAATGAATTCCCATTTGGTTTGGAGCTCTGTTAGTACTCCATCCTCCTCTTGGAGTGGATTTACTCCTGTTCGGTTGGAAGTTTCTTCTTCCAAAGTTTGACTGATCTCCTTGTGGAGCTCTTTGTCTCTGATCTTGGAATCTTCGTGTTCCAAAGAATTGAAAGTTTCTCTGGAAGTTCCGATTATTGTTCTCAAGTCTCTCGATGATTATCGACATTGATATAACTATTTATTGAATTCTATCGGATTAACAATTTAACAATGGAACAAGCTATTGTGCTGCATTTTGCAGAATCTGCACTCAATCTTACTTCTGCATGCTCCGCTGTGTTTCTTCATACAGACAAGACATCTTCCATCCTTTATTGCCTCCGCGATTCGCTTTTCCGGCTCTGTGTTTTTACACACAAATGAAGCGTGTTGCCCCCCGCAGATTGAGCATTCGAATCTTGCTTTCTTGGGCTTCGTGGCTTCTTCTTGATGGGTCTTGTTTCCATTTATGGATCTGATTTCCATTGATAGTTGTCGTTGCTCTTCGGCAAGCTTTCTTATAGCTTGCTCCAACTTGAGAAGCGCTACTTCAGTTGGGTTGGCCCTTTCTTCGACGTCTTCCAGCAATTTTCGTTCGTCGATTTGATCGCCTTCCATTCTGGAATTTTCAGGAGCTATACATATATGTAAATATATAGAAACACGGAAAATAAAGAAAAGAAAGAAACAAAAAAACTTGAGAAATGTGAATCTCTATCAGCTCTTGCTTCTTTTTATACTAATTTTTTTCCGGACTTGTTTTATCATATTGGCTTCTATGGAATTTCTTTCATTCTCCACAGATCTCCTGCTATTTAGGGTCGCAACATTTAAATTTCATTTTACGACCTCGTGGTGCCGTAAATTTTTTTCGTCTTGACTGATAGACAATTTGCTCAAATTTTATGATTTTGCTTCTATTTTTAGACTCTTTTTCTATTTTTAGAGAACTGTTCTTCCACTGAGAAAGATTACGAATGTTCTATATCGTTATTGTGTCTTCATCCAGAATGATGAATTTTCTTTAACTTGCTTCTAGAACGGTGTTCTTCCAAATCTTCCTTTTCAGTTTTGTAATTCTTGAGTCTTTGCTCTGCTCTTTTGCTAACTTCTCATTAGTCTCTTTTCTTTCTCTCTTTCTATTTTCTGTGACAACGTTGTCTTTATTTCACTTTTTCTTTGTTTATTTGTTTCTAGTTGTCCCTTATCCAATTCAAGTTTCACTTCTTCCTTGGTTCCATACGATCTTATAATGTATGTTACCATCTCGATTTTCAAATTTCTCCTGTATTGGCGCCTCAGAAGGAAATTTGCAATCTACGATTTGTGACGTCAGTACTCCTGCACGTCACACTGATGACTTTTCTTATCACGGTAATGTTCCGCCTCGTTCTCTAACTGCTGGGTGTCATCATGGACTTTCCCCTCCAAAAGCTCATAGTTCTACTCCTTCGTGGTATGCGGGATCAAATTTTGACCTGATTCGAGCTGATTGGATTGACTTTTTATGGTCTTTGGGGTGTGAATAAACAAGAGATCCAATGGGTATTAGCCACCGTTGAGCAGGGCCCTTTGGGTCAACTTATTTTGCTCTTAACGAGGTCTCTCTTTATTCACTTCGCCCTTCTACCGATAATTCTTCACTGTTACTTTTCTGTAGATTGTCATTAGCAATCTTTTCCGGAATTTTCGAGAACTTTTTAAATTAACGCATTCGGTAGAATTCTGAAGCAGTGGTTATTTATTTTGGAAGTTTTCGGTGCGCACCTGGTGAAACTTGGTGAATTTTGGGTAACTTTCTCGGGTCTTCTCGCCAAGTCTTGGACAAACTTTGGGCGTTTTACAAGTCTTGCCCAAATCTCTGACAAGTCTGGGACAAAGGTTGGGGGATCCACAAGTCTAGGACGAGTCTTCCACAAGACTTGGCCAAACTTTGGCAGCATTCATGCGTCGCGCGCAATATTTCGCCTTATTCCAAGTCTTGTACAAGGCTGCCACAAGTCTTCACCAAACTTTGGGAAGTCGACAAGTCTTGTACAAAGCTGCCACAAGTCTTGGCCAAACTTTGACCGCTTCACAAGTCTTGGCCAAACTTTATTATTGATTTTTTAATTCAAATAACAGGAACAGTTTTCTGGCATAATTCTTTCATTTTTCACTTATTTCTCCTTTTTTTGTTCTAATTTGGCGATATTATTTGATTTTTTTTCGAAGCTTTCAAGAATATGATCAGCTGAATTGATATTTTTCAGATAAAAACTGTTCAATAGCAAGTCGTTAAAGAAAGACTCCGAGAAATTCGTTTTTAATGTTGAGGTAAGAACTGGAAATCACTTTTCAATAAAAATATTTTCTTTAGAAATACTGTGATAATTGACTAAGAACTTTCAACACGGACTTCTTCTCAATGACTCAATGTTACTACGGAATGAATAATAGAATTTGAATCAGCCGACAGCAACATTTTGAAGTGTAGCCGTAAAAAAAGAAAAATTCAGGTAAATTTTTGTGAAAACTGAACAGCTTAATAATTTTTATTTTTCAGAATCACAAAACTTCAAAAAATCCTCTCAAAATCACCAATGGACAACGTCAGTCCGTCAGTTAATTCTCATTTAATTATTCGATTTAATTTTTTATGTAAAATTTTTCTATTTTTTTTACATTCTATTGTAATTTTGTTTTTTTTTTTAAATAAATTAAAATAATAATTCGATTTCACCAATAAAACAAAAGTGGGGGGAGGAAAAACGAAATGCGCGACCTACAAGTCTTGGCCAAGCCTGCCACAAGTCTTGGCCACGTTTACCCACAAGTCTTGGCCAGAGAGGGACTAAGACTTGTGGGAGGTTTGTCCAAGACTTGGCGAGAAGACCCGAGTTTGTATTTTATCATGACACGGTGCTTTTTGCTACTCATGTTCATGTATTCTGTTTATTTTATTCTTCACACTCTATCAATCCTTCGATTGAGTTCCACAAAAGAAATATACTTTTGTGTGGTGTGGAACCTCCATGTAATTAAACACAGACGTATATGTGTTCTTAGGTGTAGCGGTTCCTATTGAGAATAGGTTATTCTTATTCAATAGACGTCTTGTTAACATTTCTTTATTTAGTCTTTAACAGAGTGACCAATTAAAAGATAAGAGAGTGAAAAAGTGAGCCCCGAGTGAGCGCAGCGGGGTCTTAAATAGACACCCTTATCGCTCACACGAAACTCTTACAAGCAAATAGATGTAAGGTCATGACACCCTCATGGCTCGGAAGATTATAGTTTTGTCTATCGTTCTGATAGTCGCGGGTTCAAACCCAATTGAAGCAATTTCTTTTTTCTTTTCCCCCAAAGATCATCCTTGATCCACTATGCTCAAAATCGTTTCACAAACCCATTCCTCCCCGCATAATGACGTGGTTCCATCTCCCCCATCCTCTCTCCATTCAATTCATCCACATCTCGTGAGCCGCTTCAAGTGTTTTTTGCTAGTTTCCAAAAGAAACTCGGGCGGTCCATGTTTCTCTTGTTCCACCACTTATCGACTAGTCCTTAGCCGGGAGCGGTTCCCAATGGACCGATTAACATATGATCGCGTGTTCCCTGACTTGGTTGAAAGGGACACATACTTTTTGCTCCTTTTCGTTTTTCTACTAGATAGAAACATCATCATCGTTAGAATAGGGTGAGGTAGGATTAAGGGTGGGAGAAGTGACGCAGTTAATTTATTGGGTTTTACTATTTACAACCACCTATTTCTAGAGTTTTTAGAGAAAAAATGCGGTTTTTTGTGATAAATTGTCATGCAAAGTTTTGGAAAACTTCCGGGGAAAATAGCTTGGGCTGGCTGTAACTAGTCTGCATTTTTACGTGACAGTGAATTTTTTTGAAAAATTTACTTTCCGTGCCCCGATGAATTTCCATAATTTCCACGCGCCGCACTAAACTTTCCGGGACCATCTGGCTGAGGGTACCAGGTCCTACTGTACCAGTTCCCAACAAGTTACAGTAATCTCGGTGCCTTTCTTTTCTATTTTTTCTCCCAAACTTTTTTCCTAGTCCTGGAAGTCAAAAACACATATCCGAACAGGGGATGTTGTTACTAAAATGTCAATCAAAGCCCTTTCTTCCCCACTCCAGATATAAAAATATACACATTTCCCCTTCCTTCTCATAGTAAATACTACTAGAATGTACCTTCATTCCCTTATTTCTTCTTCTTTTTTTCCTTTTTTCTTAAATTCTTCTCAGAACCCTCTCTTTTTTTAATCGCGACTTGTCGCATATCGTCCGTGTCATTTTGAATGGTACGTCAGGCGTGAAGCGACTCTTGGATCATCATAAATTTTCGAAGAAATGGGGAAGGAGGATTATGTAAGGAAAAGCCGCATTTTTTCGAAGAGTTGTTTCGTAATTTTTTTTTTGAAACAAACCAAAGAAAAAAAAAGTTTTTTTGATGGATTGAAATTGGTTTCAAAAAAGCGATTAGTAGTAGCTTGAGTGCGTGGACGGAGCTTTTTTTTTAATTGTGAAATCCAAAATTTCAAACAAAGTTGCGGTTAAATAATGTGTTTATTTCGAAAAAAAAATTGATCAGGCCTTTTCTATAATCTGGTGCTAACCAGAGCACCTTAAAAATTTAGGGCCTAAATAAAAAAACTACCGAAATTCCCAGAAAATTTTTCTTCCTAATTTCGCAAATCCCGAGTTTTTAAAGGTTCCGCTCACTTCTTTTCAACCGGAATTTTGAACTTTTAACGCGGAACTTGCGCGGAAGCCGGAATTTTTCTATATGCGGAAATTCCTCTTCCATTTTTGGAGGCCCCTAACTTCCTTCAGCCTGAACCAATCGCTCTGAAAATTAGGCCATCGTGTACAGCTCACCGAAAGCTATAATTTTCACTCCTTGATCGTCTAAAGTTCTCAATTTCAAAGAAAGTTATGACCTGGCCCATTTCGGCCCGCTCTTAAAATCCACCATAAATAACTTAAATTATCCTCCCTCCTTCATGTCTCAATTCAGAATTTTCTTCCAAGAAACTCTCCCTTTAATTAATCCCCTTCCTCATTTTCTTTCTGCCTTGGACCTAGGTCTCGACCTCCCAACTCATTGAAAAGAGAAACTAATGTTCAATAACTTTTTTATTACCAACTCCCCCTTCTCCTGTTAGTATGATTACGTCATTTCTCTTCCAGACTTTGTGCAGAAGCTTGCTGACGTCTTTTTATCCATTACCGTAATCCTAAATTCCCATTTTGGAGAGATCGAAAACTTCTTCTTTTCTTCCATTCTAAATGCGAAACCTCACTAGTGAGCTCACTTAAAATGAATACCAATTTGAATTGGGATGTGGATTAAGTGAAGAGAATAGAAGAGTTAACTTTTGTTTTTTTTCTCTTTTTTTATTCTCACAGAAAAAGAAAAACACGAAATTCTTATTTTTAGCATCTTGAGTTCAATTATCAACTTCCTGGTTAGATAGGAACACTTAACAATAGAAGTTCAAATTTTATTTGAAGCCAATAATTGACCGAGTTATGAAAAATTGTCAAAACATCTAGGGCAACTTTTTCAGAAATTGTTCAATTTTTTTATTTTGGATTTTGGGGCCTCTAGACCTCAGAGGAGAGTTGTACGGAATTCCGACTTCCGACTTCCGTACAATAAAAATTAATTCCGACCTCCGTTTGTCTAAATTGAAACTATCTAGAATCCTTTAAAGGGCTAAAGCTAAATCTAACGCATAGGGTCGGACCAATTCAGTCTAGCTAGGTAGCAGTACCCATTTTTCTATTTCTGAATTTTTCTATGAGCTCACACCTCCTGCTATCCAAAAAAATCTTACCCCATTCAACTTAATAAACCCCGTTTGATTGCTCATTTTCCAGATGTTTGACCTCAATAACAACATTTTATTTTTTCCTCTCCTCCCTTTCAAATCTCCTCCTTTGATCTATTCTCATAGGCACGTCTTCTTAGATTAATACTGAAAATAAGCAATTCTCTAGAAATTCATATCTTTTTAGAAATTCTTAGAAAAAACCATAAATCGGTGGGCTGAAATCTGATCTCAACTGGTTTCTTAGGTTAAGTTACATGAATAGGGGAGACAGGAAATTGGATATCAAATGTCTATTACTTATTGGTTTTTTTTGAGATTATACTAGAAGATCATTCTTCCTTTTATTTCTCAAAATCAGTGTTGACTCTTGTTAGTTATAAACAGAAAAAAGATGACTGAATTATTTATTCAAATGTACTTCTTGTTGTTTTTTTTTCTGTGGTTGAAATGACAAGAGAGCCCTCCGGGTTTTGTTTTTCTAGAATGTGGCATTCTTGAATTCCCAGATTTTTCGGTTTTTTTTGGAATTTAGGCAGTGGATAATTGAATGGGGCCTGCAGGATCCAGGGCTCATGTGGCACATGTGCCGTGGCACTTAAGTCTGTAAAATTAGGACTCCTATGACAATCTCTGAATTTTCGTTTCATCCATGTTAACCCCATGTCGAGAGGACCCTGCTTGGTCTCCTTACTCTGAAAAAATCGCCTTGGTCCAATTCATTTTATTTGTCTCCTCCCGAACAAGCTTATCCAGCTCCTCTTATATTATGGCTTCCCTTTCAATGATTCACCCCAAAAAACGTTCATTAAGTTTTGCGTTCTGCCCCAAAATTCTTCATTTTCTCTTCCTAACATTTTCCCATGAAATGACGTAGTTTTCAAATAAAAATCTCTCCCATACCTTTCCTTAGAGTCTAAAGCTTAGACCAAATCCAGACAAACACAAAGGACTTGATACTTTTCGACCACTTTACTATTTTATTTTTTTGAACTCATTTTTTTAAACGCACATACTTATTTTCGCCTAAAGGTATTATTGCAAATAGAAAATGAAAAAAAGAAGGAAAGTGAGATTAGGCTAGATAAAAAAAGAGAGATTCTTCCTTTTGCATTTTCAGAATGAAAAGCCGAAAGCAGAAAAAAAAAGCGTCGAAGAATTTCAATTTGGTATATTTCCACTGAATTTTCTCTAGGATAGGTTCCACCAGAATTTTTGAAGAACACTTTTCTCTCTCAAAGATCTCTTACTCACTTTACACTTATTTATTATGTCAATATGAAATGAAACATGATGATGATGATTGATTCGCGAGAATCATTTTTGTGTCGGAATTTGTTAATCTTGCTGAAGTGTCCTTTTGGCTCACACGGGGAAAGATTTCTTCGTCAAAAAAGAAAAAAAAATTAAATTAAAATTTGGTCTGGATTTTTGATAACTGCTACCTTAAAGGTAAGACATACTTTTGATATATGGGAGTTTTCATAGATTAGGCTGGTCTGATCAGAAATGAGTTTTTTTAAATTTTAGGTTTGAGTCAAGGGTCTAGTACGGCATCAGCTATGGGGTCCGGTCCTTTTTTAGCAGCCATTGACTAAAAATATTAGCCTGGACTGATCAGATCCAGCCAAAAACTTAACCGAGCATTGGGGGTTCAGTCAAAATTGCGGCTTTAAAAAATTAGCCTAAAAGTCTAGGACTTTGTTTTTTCCAACTTTAGGGACCTTTTTTTAGGGTCCACTCCCTCACCATGAGCGGTAAAAACGGTCCCCAACCATACCCCTAATAAATATTATTCCCACACTTAAAAATCTCATCTCATTAAGTTCCCCTCTAGCCAATCTAATCCTGTCAAAACCACAACAAAGTGCAAGTAGACATGAGTAACACAAAGTGCTTGATTAATTATGCTTGAATGTTGTTCCGATAATCGTTTCCTTGAAAACTGATGTTACAAAAAAATCATCCGCCATGATTTTGTTCCTAGACTCCCAAAACTTTGATCTCTTCTGATTTCGTGACTCAAAAACGAACCTTCTAAGTGTCTCCACTCTTAAAATATTTTTGACAACACTTCAAATTCCTTCCCTAAAGAAGCTACCAGAACACATTTCTATTTTTCTAATATTTTTTTTGATCTCATTACATAATTTTTTTTCAAAAAAAAAATGTTTCAAAATTTTTCAGAAAACGGAAACAAAAACGTCTGCATCCGATCGTTTGGAAGTGGACGAGAACGGTAAGTCTATGGCCTAGGATCTCTGGATTTCTAGGCCATTTCATAAAAATAAAAAGAAAAAAAAGAAAAATTTTCTTGTATGTAAAAATGAAAAGAATAATAAATGAGTAAGAGAAAGGTACATACGTCTTCTACTAATTAAGTTGACATCCGGAGTATGTCATACTTGATCTTTAATGTTATCCTAGAGTTTTCTTCATAAACTTCATTGACCCCTGAGTAAATGCAGGAATGGTCAACGGATAATTTCCTATTCAACTAGTTCCTCTGTTTCTTGCTCATCCTTTTTACGTGCCGATACTGAAACATCTTCTGTCTACTTGATTTTTAGTGAGTCAAGCTAGGAACCTCTAATAGAAGAGCTTTTTTTTGTTTACAACTTGGATTTTGGGTTCAGGGGTTCAATTTATACCTAAAAAATATAATTATTGTGCGTACAGAAACAGGTGAGGTCGCGGTCGCGGGGGACGAGGTCGGCGGCGAGTTCGGCCAGCAGGAATTTCGCTAGGCCACCGCAAATAATTTTTTTTACTCAAATTTTCTTCACTTTGCTTGTTTTTCAAGCTTATTTTACCTTTTTTCATAGTTTTTTCAGTTCCAAAAGTGTTTTTAACCTTTTTTATTAATTTTTTATCGAAGAAATTTTGAAAAAAAGTCAATTTTTGAACTAATTTAATTTCAGTTGTTTATTCCAGATTTTTCGTTTGTTCCTTCATTTTACAATTATTTTCATGACTTGAATATTAATTTCTTGAAAAATGCTGAATTTGGAAAATTAGTTCAAAAATTGAGTTTTTTCGAAATTTCTTCTATTAAAATCAATAAAATTGGTATAAAACACTTCTGGAATGGAAAAAACTAAGAAAAAAGGTAAAATAAGCTCAAAAAACAAGAAAATTGAAGAAAAATTTTGTCGAAAGAAAAAATTATTTGCGGTGGCCTAGCGAAATTCCTGCTGGCCGAACTCGCCGATAGCCTCGTCCCCCGCGACCGCGACCTCAGCTATTTCTGAATACTCAATAGGTCGATAATGAAGCTAGCTCTCCCGCTAATTGTACCCCTTTTTCAATACTAGAGGCGTTATCTATTTTCAACCTATTATAACTTTGTTGGGGTAAGAGATATCAAAAAGTTCTTAACTAACGAAATGTAGCTTTTAATAAGAGCTAAATTTTATTAGTTGACAACTTTTTGATAGCTTACACTACAGCTGAGATATAGCCGTTTGAAGTTGCGTACCCTTACTCTAGCTTTCTCTGCGCCTCCTCGCTCTCAGAAGTCTGCAAAAATTTCTAAAACTCACAATTTTCTAGAATTATGATCCCACTACTTTGCACATCCTTTGCACCCCCACCACAACCAACACCATAATTTTTAATGTACCCAGCTTTTTTCTATTCGGTGCCATCTAATTCGATCTCATTTTTCTTTTCCCTTCTTCTGAAACGACACCCTTGCATTTCTTTTTTGTCTTCTCTTCCTTCTTCTTCTTCTTCTTCCAGCTGACTACTTGATTTATGTATTATTTATTGAGTGAATAGGGGAGGAGGAAGGGAACAATGACTGAATGAGATGAACGGGAACGAAGAGAGATGTCTCACATCTGGTCTTGCACTTTTTTCTGTTCGCATAAAAATTTGTTTGGTTGGGGGGAAGGGGGAAGTTATAACTATAGAGACCTGTCTGAAAACACGTGTGTATAATTAGGCTATAGGATTTTAGAATTCTAAGAAAACATCTGAAATTTTTTGGTGGTCTGGTCAGAAATTGGGACAAAACACAATTTTAGAGAAGACTGCTAAGATTGGTAGGAGCCCCCATTAAAAATTTAAGAATTGAAAGACGAGTACAATATTTTAAGTACTTGGCTAGGCCGGCTGGTCACAATGTTTGAGTGTCCGGTTTTTAGCAAAACTCTGTGGACCCTTCAAATCTACCAACTCATCTTTCGAACCTAATCTCCATTTTTTTTTTCAAAACACATCCTCCCCCCTAAAAATATGTCACATTGTGGTTCCCCAAACTGGTCATCATCTTCTGTTGCATCTTGCTTGTTTGTGTCTCAAAAATAGCGTCCCACCTTTTTTTAAATATCGAATTACCAAAAACCAAAATTTCTTTCCTCACCCAAACTGGTACGGTAACCCAATCCCTTCTGGTCACTTCGTACTCTCTAAACAAAACATGTTCGTCATAATTCCTAGAAATGTCAAACTTTGCCGGCGGTTCCAGAGGGAACATGTTCCTGGCGCACAGGAGAGAAGCCTTCCTCATGACAAATGTGTCGATGATGAGTCTTGAGGCATTTGACTTCTCCTCCTCTTTTGATACATATCGTTCCCCAGGGGGAGGTTGAGGCAAGAAAGGATTGCAGACTTATTGTGTTCTTTAGGCTTACTCATCTGAAATTGAACGAGTTTGTGTCTGAAAGACAGAACAGTGTGTTTTTTCGTGTTGTTTAATTTCAATTCGTGTGAGATTTTGATGAAAATGTGTTGTGTGAGAAAATTATTGATCTATGCTTCCAATGGAATCAGAAAAAAGAATATTGAGTCATTTTCTGATTTTTTGAGCTGAGATTTTTGAGTTACTAAAAAAATCCTGATTCGGTTAATCTTTTTCAAAATGGTATATCTCAGCTCCCAGTGAAGATACAAAAAAGTTGTCAACAAGCAAAATGTAGCCCTTATTATGAGCTACATTTCATTAGTTGACACCTTTTTGATATCTTTAACGAGAGCTGAGATATAAGCCTTCAATGTTGGGCGATCAAAATTGAGAGACGCAGACACTCTAGCTACTTCCAATCTCTGCGTCTCTCGAGGCGACGCCGCTCTACCGTAGCTTAAACCGTATTTCAAAAAAAAAAAATTGTCCCTTCCCATCCCGATACATTCCCATAAGATTCCCTCGTCATGGTCTATTAATCTAGCTCAATTCTGCCCCCCCCAAAAAAAGATCCGAACGGCATTCCCGGAATCCCCTTTTTCTTAAAAAAGGACATATTTTTAGGATCCGTTTTCTTTTTTTCATTCATTCATTCTTCTTCTTCTTCTGGTTTCCAGTTATTATGTGTGTTTTTGAATTATCCAAAGGAAGGGACCGCTTTTTTCTTAGCCGGACGCATCTCTCTTTTTTTTTCTTCATTTTCTACAGAATATGTGTTGACGTCTTCATTACCCTTCTCTTCATTTACATGTTAGATTTCTCTTACTCTGTTGGATTAATCCACGGAAATTACTCGAATGAACACATGGTCCTTTTCCCATATGATATCCGGATTTTTCGTCTTTTTTTGGGTGTGATGTCTGATTTTCGTTGGATGCTTTTTTTGGAGGAGAATTAGATTTTGGTTGGGAGATAACCGTTCTTTTGGTTTTGAAATAGCACGTTATAAAGTTTCAAATGTGCTGAGGGGCACATGACCTTCCGCATTCCAGGGTTTAGCCTCGGTCAGTTAATTCGTTGTACCGAAAGATAATGGGACCCTGGCCAGTTAGTTGACGCCTAACTTTGTACCCATTTTTAAAATTTGGCCAGACCCGACCCTGCCCAACCCTTAGGGGCTCTAACCCGACGGGACAAAGATTTTTTTAACCGCAGGATAATTCGAATTACCTGGAACCCCGCAGACTCTGCTAACTTCCCATGTCTCGCTTCCAATGAAACACCCTATTCCATGAACCCTGTCTACAACATCCTCTCCTCTAACCCACACGTTAAAATTTCAAAATGTCCGTCCATATTCTAGGAATCCGTTTTCCCTTTCTTACACATCCTCTCTTCCAGCAGCATTCATTATTAAACAAACCGACCGACTCCATTTATTCTTTCTTTTTTTTTGCTTTTCTGCTAACACGGAGAGGGAAATGATGCTAAAGAGAGATACTTTACATAATGAAAGTGAAAGTGCTTTTGAGGGGGTAATTTTTATTAGTAGGGCACCCCCTGCTCTTCGATCCTATCCCCTGACTTTTAAAAAACAACAATCACATTTTGAATATAGTCTCCTTCCTGTTTTTCACTTCCTCTTTTTTTGGTTTTCCTCAGATTATTCCCACAAAGCCTTTTGGCTCTCCCCGCAGAAAACCTTTTTTGGAACACCCCGTTAAGTCGCCGAGATCAGTCCCCCCCTTTTTGAGTGTCTTTTCCGCCGACGACTACTTTAGACTTTTGAAACTTTTTCTCTACTTTTGACGTCAAAATGATCTATGATTGGATTTTTAAAGGAAAGATATGATTCATTGAAACGATTCTTTGGAACTTCGAAAATCAGAGTGACGTTTTGAAGTGGATGAATGGGTTGGAATAAGTGAATTAGGATGTGCCTCCCACAATTTTGGGTAGTCTGCAAAATTGTTCTTTGAGAATTTTTTTTGTGGATTTGGGTGAAAGAGGCTAAGAAAAAACTGAGAAATTGAACAAGGGGGCAAAACTAGATTTAAGACCCCGACCTAATTATTTTTTGGGGTTTGGGTTACCCTCGTGTTAATTCGGGGTGCCGCTTAAACACCAATTTTGACAAAGTTGCCCCACGTTTTTTTAAGGCAGCGTCTCCACACCTTTCCGACCGCGTTGCTTAGTTGGCCCCGGCACCCTGGGCACCTTCAAAATATCTCAGGTCTCCCTGAAAACTCCTAGAATAAATTTAGACTTCACTATTTATAAACCCTCAATGTTTGTGTACCAAACATGTTCTCTTCCCCAAAATGTCGTCATTGAAAATAGTTAGTACATTTCTTCTCCCCTAAATTCCCTAAAACCATTTCTCCATTACTTCATCCATTTCCCCCTCCAAAAAAGTGTTCCATTTCTCACTTCCGCAATGTTAATGATCTCGTCTCTTTCTCTTTTCTTATTTTCTCACTCGCAAAGAATCAAAGAAGACTGAACAAAAAATGTGTGTGCCCGATTCCACACATGTCATTTTGACGCCCCGCCATTCGTGACGACGTGGCAACGGAAGAGCCGCAGTTTATAAGTTTTTCGTAGTCGAGGACACTTTGTAGTTTTTGTAAGTTTGAAACTAGAAACTGAGTCTAATAATAAAAATAACTTTTGATTTGAAATCCTAAATTGGGTTATCCTTTCTGGAAATCTTTATCTCAGCTCCGCCCCTTTTTTGGGGTACCGTGGGGACCCAAAAGCACTAAACTGGCTCTAACATGTTTTAGTTACCAATTAATCTGAAAAAAAATCCTCGCTTTTCCGCATTTTTTGATCCGGGTACCCCCACTCAGTTAAGGGTTGCCTCCCCCCTTTGCTAGTACACATGATCATCGAGCTTTCTGTAACTGCACCTTCCTCCCAAAAAAAGACAACTCATCCAATCTTACCTTTCAATTATCTCTACCCCCCGATTCGATTACATCGCCCATCCAATTTATTCGTCGTTTCCAATCTTACCCCAATTTCTTTTTCAGCAAAAGAACCAATTTCTTTTTCCTGGGCGTCCTTAACTTCTTTCTTCTTTATCTCCCCATTTTTCTTATTTTTTTTCTTCTTCTTCTTCCCCTTTCTTCACTAAGCCCCGCCCACTTTTTTGTTCAACTCTTCTTGATTCTTTTTGGGTTCTTCTTCAAGTATTTCCTTCTTTTTCTTCATCTAGTGATATTTTCTCTGATTCAAGGATGAATGTGACAGCGACAATACTCGAAGGAATGATACCGTTGATACCTGAGTAAGTTATTCAAAAAATTGAGTAATCGAGTAAATGACTAGTAGCTGATTTGATCATGTCTAGAAAAAAAAGTTCGAAAACAAAGACAAAAATGTTACGAAAATGAAACATGAGGAGACCAAAAAATGTGTGTTGGAATAGCGTGGGCTTGTAAAAATGATATCATTGTGTTGGCTGAAAAATGGTGCTGTTATATTAGGGGTAAGGAATCTTTTGCAGGGGGTCATGCGTACCTAACTGATAGGCAAAGGGATAGTCCGTCTAACCAGCTTGTTCTGGGTCCTTGTGCGCCGACCACAGCAAAAATTGATGGAAGGTCGGGAGGTACCTGTTGGTACTGTAATTCTTTGCAAAATGTGGAAAAGTGTACCCTAAAACTTGGACGGACTAACGTGACCGACCACGGACAGACTAGCTTATAGGGAGGGACCAAGAGGGTCTGTAACTAAAAAAGAGAGGCTTAGCTCGCATCCAATATCATGTTAGACTTTAGCTTAAATTTTTTTTCTTTTTCTTCAAAAAAATGCTTGTCTAGTTTTCTGCTCTTTGTTTCATTTATCTTTTGTAATTTTCCGGATGACCACCTTTAATTTCAATTTTTTTCCCCTCCTTTTCTTCGTTTTTCATCCGCATTTCAAATAAACGAGTTCAGAAAAAGGGACAATGGGACTAACCTCCCCGATGAACCACCCGCTTCCCGATCTATGATATTCTGTCTTCTCCAAAATTTTTTTACTAAGTCTAAAATTGAATAATCCCGGGCGCCGCTTTGTGTATGTCTGACGCAAGCAAGCAAAAGTACAAAATGAGGAACTAAACAGGTACAATCTTCACATGTTTTTTTCTCATCTCTTGTGCTCATTGGTCTCAAAAATCTTTTTTTTTTTTGCTTTTTTTTTGGCGCCCAATTATCTTTGGTGTATTGTTTAAGGTTCATGCACAAGAAAAAAAGAGAGAGCAACATGAAAAATGTGCCAATAAAAGGGGTGAATATCAGGTTTCAAGAGATTCCCGAATCATTGACCAGTGGGAAAAAAAATGGGAGAAAAGTTTATGCGAGATTTGGTTATTTTTGGTTTGAGGCACACGATCCCTAGTGTGAAATTTGGTTTTGGTTTTACTCTAGGACAATTTTTCTCTACAACAGCTTTGAACTCTGGATTTTTGGATCCGCTTTATTTTGAGACTAGCCTGGACCCAAACATTTTTGAATTTCAGTTCAGACCACTTTTACTATTCGTCCAGCTTTGTTAAGCCTCGTGCAGTCCGGTCCAGAACGGTCCAGCATGGTTTAGCCTGATCTAGCCTATTACAGCTTAATCCGGCCTAGTCGAGCCCGGTTCAGTCTGGTCCAAACCTGGTTAGGTTAAATGGGCCACTTCCCAGCCTATTATTTCTCAAGCATGGTGGTCTCCACATCTGGGGACGAATTTCCTTCATATTTTACTGTGGCTATACCATAGACTAGTTCATGCACGACTAGTCTTTTTTAGAGCAAAAAGTTGTCCGAGTGGAGTACACAGAACAAAAAACGTTCTCAAGACCATTTCGGTTCATTAAAAATCAAAAATAAACCCATGTGCCTTTTGACGTCTTTTTAGCTAAATGAACTGTGATCTTTTTGGCACTTTCTATTCTTTAAAACCTGACAAGATCAAATAAATGTGACCTAATTTTCTTCATTTTGATCCTTCTTTTTCCTTCATCTTCTAGCCTTAGAAAGTGTTAATTAGATGAACGTTGAAGAAATCTGACGCCCGACTCCACTCATCCTCCGCCCACAGATTTCGGCGAAAAAAATCCAGAGAGAAAAAGAAATCTATACTTTTCGTGCTTTTTTTAAAAACCTTATTTTTTCAGCATCATGATTCTGGAGTGGGAAGGCAGCGAAAACTCGACAGAATGTTTGTGTTCCGATATTCAGAGGGACGATTATTCACCGTTTTTTGAGTGGTAAGTTCTACCTCTTTTAGAAGAGCACTTGATAATATTTGCAGGGCCAACTACCTGACAATAATCCTTGCCCTTCCCGTCCTATCCGTTTTTGGTGTCCTCACTAACATCATAAATGTGTTCCTTTACACCAGAAAACGACTACAAAACTCGGCCAACACTTATCTTCTATTTCTGGCTTGTAGTGATTTCATGGTCATTGTCACTGGTCTTTTTATTTTCTGGATTGATTCTGCTAGATCATATATTCCCGAGCTGACACAAGCCCCTTATACGACAGTTTATACCCTTCCATTCGGGTATATGGCTCAGACGTGCAGTATTTATTTCACGGTGGCCGCCGCAGTGGATTGTTTTGTGAATGTGAGTTAGCGGGATTTTAAAAAGGGATCGGGTGCCCCTGCTATGCGGCAGTGTGCCCCATGAGCATGTGCCCGATGAGCATGTGTTTCCCTGCTCCCCATCGCTCCTTTAACAAAGCTATCCTTCCAGGTTTGCTGGGCATCCTACTCAAAACATTACTGCACCGTCCGTCGAGCCAAACAAATCTGCATCTCTATCGTCGTCGTATCCATTATGTATAATTCTTTGAGATTTCCACAATTTAATCTGAGAAAGTGTTTCAATGATATTACCAAGGAACAGGTCATCGAGATTTGCCCCACATCACTTTTTGTCACTATCAATTCAGTTTATAACATGTAAGTTGACCTGGGACATAATTTTTTATTTAAATTTAAATTATTTATTTCAGTTACATGTACATGGTCCTGATGACTCTCCTCCCATTCTTCTTCCTTCTTTGCATCAACGCTATCATTGTGAAACGACAATCGAGAGCTAAGACAGATGAGACAGCGCCGAAGAATGAGGGAACATCTGATGACACTATCACAATGATCATGGTGGTTATCCTTTTCTTGGCTTGTAATACCTTGGTAAGCCCTTATTGTAATGTCTCTTTAACTTAAATCTTTTGCAGGCTCTCGTAGTAAACTTTATCGAAAACTTCACGGAACCCTCCCCGGTCCTGTTGAACTTTCTCTCCGACACTAGCAACTTCCTAGTTGTTTTCAATTCCTCCGTCAATTGCATAATCTATTTTATCTTTAATCAAGACTACAGAGATGTTTTCAAAGTGTACTGGAAAAAGCTGAAACGTGTCTTGTACGAGGAGTATTGTTGTTGTTGTGTGCCGGCCGGTTCGAGAAACTATTCGGCTTATCAACCCGTTTCGACGCGTCTCGTTATTGATAAGGTATGTGGTGTTATAGAAAGGAAAGTTCAATGGAGTCAGGATTTCAGGCACAGAATGGGAGTAGCAGTACGAAATTGATTCTTCCGTCGTTGGACTTGAATCGGAGTGATCAAGCCAGTTTTGCGGGTAAGGTTTTGCGCGTAAAGGGAGATACTACAACACAAAGAATTGATCATGGGGCACGGTGCCCCAGCATTACCATGGTCCCTATCAATTCGTGTGGGACCCTTAAATCACTTAGCGCATGATCGGGCACCATGTGACATGGTCCCAAGATAGAACCCCGAGAGCGCTCCCTTTGTGCAGGTACCTGGGGGTCCACCTCCTCTAGGTCATGCTTAAGTGCACCTTAGCCGGAATTATCATCCTTAACCAAACTCCAGAATAGAAAATCCTCCCAAATCAAAAAAAATTCAATTTTTCACCAAAGAAACCCCATTTTAATACTAAACTAGTTCATCCTTGTTGCCAAAACGAATCCCGACTTTTCGAAAATTGAAGCCAAGTTTGTTATTGATAATGTCTTGCGGCGTCAACTATTAGCCAAAAAATGTATTTGCAGAATCCGAAAGTGCCGCGTCACCAATTTGGCAGCCCCTAACCACCAGAAATCTTCCAAATGTCGACTGGCCTAATATTGATGACGACATTGATTCTGGATGGGATGATGGTAGTCAGGTAAGATAACACGACTCAATTCTCATCAATAATTCTTCAAATATTGTATAGATGAAAATGCAGATCTCCTCTCGAACCCCGAAACGTTGGTTAGCTGAAGTCAACATTGTCGACGTGGAATCTTCTGAAGGTCGTCATCCCAGAATTTATGTCCGCCCACTCAATCAGTTACCAAATAATGAAACGATCTCTATCACTGCTCTATAGGTTTCTGATTGGTTATGCTCATTAGAACTTTGATGATTGGTCTAGGTGTTTTCCCACTGAATACCTATATATTTAAATCCCCAAATTGTAGTTACTTCACTTTTTTTTCATATTGAAAACAAAGAATAATATTTTGATTCATATCTCTAATGATATTTTTTTGTCTCCTCCTTCCCGATGCCCATCCAATTTTTCTCCCCTTGCTTACGTGTTTTTTGCCATTTTGTATGTATCTTTGAAAATGTTTATAGATGAATTTGGTTTAGAATGAAAAAAAAGATAAGGAAATGTTGTGATTTTGAGTGATTAAAGTATACAATTAGGGCGGAAAGTGAAATTTAAAATAGGTTTTTGAAAAATGGTTTACCGGTCTTAAAAACAGTTTACCGGTCAACTTATGCCCTTGGTCAAAATACCCAAATCCGTATTTCCTAGATTTTTATATGAACCAAACTGACACCAAGGTACAGCTAAGCAGATCATAATCTCTTAAAGATACCGGATACGGTGACTAACTAAATCCCAAAAAACTCTTGCACTTTTAAACATCGTACCTTAATCTTCTGACTCTAATCCCAGTTGAAACTTATTTTAGTTCCTTCTCTCCCATAGCTCCGCCTACTTTGTTGGCTTCTATACAATTTCCATCATTTTCAGTTTTTCTTATCACAGACAAATAAGCACCGACACACAAACACTTTAGTTTTGATAATGATCTTTTTTGATAAGCTTATTTGTTTGTCAGTTTACTTTTTTTTTCTTTAGAAAACGCTTTCTCTTCTCCTCAAAATAATTATAATTTTTCAGAAAATGAAATCTCTCCTAATCCTGCTGCTCTCTTTGGCCGTGTGCCTCGCCATGCGCGATCAATCGATCGCCGTCAAAGGACGTCTTCTGTGCGGTGACAAGCCAGCCGCCAATGTCAGAATAAAGTTGTGGGAGGAGGATTCGGGACCAGATCCAGATGATCTTTTGGAGGCTGGATACACGGATAACAATGGAGAGTTCCAGTTGTCGGGAGGGGAGGCTGAGTTGACACCGATCGATCCGATTTTCAAGGTGTATCATGATTGTGATGATAAGTACATTGTAAGTGAATCTTGCAGAGGCACTAGTGCCGCAACCGCTCAGGACACAGTACCCTAACTAGCCGCATGACTATTTTTAAAAAAAATTTCAGCCTGGCCACCGAAAAGTCAAATTCCTGATCCCCAAATCCTACATCACCCAAGGCAAAATCCCAAAGAAAACTTTTGATCTTGGAGTCCTTAACCTTGAGACAATCTTCCCAAAAGAAGAAAGAGAGCTTATGATCTCCAGAAGACGTCGTCATCATCCAAAAGCCTACGCCGATGAAGATTTATTCTAATTCATTGAAAAATACCATTTTATTTACAAATAACCTTTCAAAAAATAAGAAAAATGCAATAATTGTATAACCCATTCAAACTTTCTGCCATTGCTTACTCAGCTGGGCGAAGTAGTTCTCTCCAGTCTCTTGTTCAACGATATTCTTCCCAAGGACATTTTTAATCTGTAAAAAAATAAATTTGAACTTTTGATCATTAGAAACACAACGCACCTTGAGTTGATTCGGACGGGCGACACTAACGTCTTGTGACCGATTACTGCGCCGATAACAGTCTTTCCAACTCCAGAATTTCATTGATTCGTGCATGTAAACAACTATGACGGCCATTGAGATTTGGATAAGAATTGCAATCTGAAACCACAAAGTTTAGAAGTTGACTAGAAAAATAAGGCTTACCGTTCTAAAAACTGTAAAAATTGGTACATAGCTGGATGACTTGTTGCACTCGTCTTCATCGAACTTTCTGGCAATGGAGATAGTATAGCTTGTGACAACGAACATCAGAGAAATAGCATTGTCAAGGACGATGAAGGGGACGAATATTCTGAAATTTTGGGATTAGGTTTTGTCAAGTTCCCTATATCTACAGTAACCCATTTAATTCAAATCGCTGTTGCTCAGCTACCATCAGAGATAACAAACTAATAAAATACTAATAACTCAACTAATAAAATATAGCCCTTATCATGAGCTACATTTCACTAGTTGACAGCTTCTTGATATCTCTTCCCGGAACCAAGATATACCTGCTCAACCGAGGATCAATTAGATGTAGCCTAGAAGGGCACATGGTAGACATCAAACACCTTCCCTTTTTATTTATCAGCGCATGGCTAGACTTTCCCATGATCCCAAATCACCATGCACTTTTTTGTTGTCTGACACCTTACCTCAATGCTTTGATATTCTCAGCTAGCTGATATCTAGTCGTCAACGTCGATCTTCCAACTGAATTCGCTGTTTTATAGCGGTTCACTAGAAATAATACGACTAGACACTGAAAAGAAATAATATTCGAGTTTTTGATGCTTGATTAAAACTAACCACACAAATAACCAAAGATAGGACAACTTGAATATTGTTGACTAATTGAGCTTGATGTTGGGATAGACTCATCAAGATTACGAATATTATCTGGAATTTCAAAAATATTAGGGACACCTAACGGATCAAAGCTTACACAAATACACTGTCCAATTAAGTACGGTATCCATTGCAATGACTTTTCGTAATTCGACACGAATACCGTAGCTGCTAGCCTCTCCAGTAGTGCCAAAATGACAATTGGTTGAGTGTAATAGTTGGCAGAAATGAGGATAAATTCCAAAACCGAGAAGATGAATTCATTGATGAAAAAGAATTCAAGGAGGTTTCGGAAGAATAGGATGAAGTTTGATGTGGTGTAGGCGAGGAGGATGAGGAAGAATGAGATTCTGGAAAAATATAAGAGATGGGTTAGTGAAAAAATAAGGTGCTTATAATTTAGTTAAGTTATAAACCTAGAAAATTAGTTTATTTGATATCTGCAGTATATAAAAGCGTTCAAAAGTCCTTGCGGGAGTTAGAGAGAAAGAGACGCAGAGGAACGTGAAGGCTAGAGCGTCTAACTGCCTAGGCGCTCCTTGCTAGAAAGCCCAACTTTAAAAGCCTATATCTCGTTTCCCATTAGAGATATCAAGAAACTGTCAACTAACCAAATTTTCTAAATTGTAAGCTTAACATTTTATCAGTGGTCAGCTTTTTGATATCTTCAATGGGAAAGAAGATATAGACAAGAAACCACTTGTATCAACTTCATAAATGAATCCCAATTTAAAACTCTAAGCTAGCCTAAACTCTATTTCCTTCGTCCCCCAATCAAAAAAAGGCGAACACTTACACAAACAATGGATGAAACGCGTTTGGATGTTTAATGAAAAGCGTGGCCACAACCACATAAACGAATGCCAGCGGAGCATAAATGACGACAGTGTAAATGCCAACGAACCATTGAGCCTCGATTGGGCAATTCGGCGACGTGCTCACCATTCCCAACATTGACGCATTTGTTAGAAGAGATGCGCCTGGAAAATTTTTTGTTTGAGGGTAGGGTGACGAAAATGGACTGGATGAGTACTATAGAAAGTTTAATGATAATAATGAAAATTGGCTCTGGAGAATATATTGTCTAGTCTGATGCTACTTGTTGTTTAGCTGAATTCTTAGAATACCTTACCAAACGGAATTCGACCAAACCTTCGTTCAATCCAAAAATATCTTTTACATTTAGTTTTTTTTTGGAAATCAATCCAGGTCCAGTTTTTCTTGGAACTCCGAAAAAAATTAAATTTTTTTCTAATTTTTGAAAAAACAAGTACTAATTATTTCGGGTACAGAAAATATGTATCTAGAAAAAAAGGAATGCCATTCCAGAGGTTTTTTGGAGAAACTCCTCAAAGCTTAGATTCCTAGTAAAACAAAAATGAAGAGAAGTTCGCTCGTCGAAATGTTTCCGAAAGTTCTAATTTGACATGTTTCGTCGTTTTAAATGAACTTCGTTTTGGTCATTGAGTTAGTTTTTTTTGTTTTTGTGTAGAGAATTTTCAAAGTTTTAGACTACAAAAACTACAAACTACAAAAACTACAAACTATAAACTACAAATACTACAAACTACAAACTACAAAGACTACAAACGCATCTATCGACACGAGCAGCTGCAAACCCAAAAAAAAAAGACATTCTTCCAGGATATGTCATTCCTTCCAAACCGACCACAACACATGCAAAATTCATTATACATAATCCTAGTAAGTCCTTCTCGCCCACTATTGCTCATGACATAAAGTACCACGAGGCTCTCATCTTCAGGAAATTCCACCCATTGTTAAGTCAGTAACTATTTTGAAATTAAAAAAAAACATTGAGAAATTAGTTTTTTCTCTCCGAGCGGAGGAGAAAAGAAATCATAAGAAAGAGCTCGATCGAGCATGATGAGACGCAAGCGGACCTCAATTATTAGAATCGGAGCTATTTGTAGAGTAGTAGTAGAAGTGGAGGAGGAGGAGAAGGAAATGAGGCTCCGCGGAAAAGCAAATATGGTCAACGACTAGAAATTGCAGATTTTCTATATAAAAAGAAACGATTCAAGGGATACGAATTGGGAATAATGTAGCCTTAGGAAAATAATAATTGAGATTCGAAATTCCAAAAGGATTCAACAAAACAAGAAATTGTCTTGGATTGTCACCTGCTTTGGAACATAATATGCGTCAGAATAGATCATGAACAAAAAAAAATTAGGTTTTGGTATTCACCACAACAAAAATGGAGAGCAGTTGCGCTAAAAATGGTATAACTCCATTCCCAGAAGAGATACAAAAAAGTTATTAACTAACAAAATGTAGTCCTTACTGCGAGCAATATTTCACTAGTTAAAAGTTTTTTGATACCTCTAACCGGAAACGAGATATAAGTGTTCAAAGTTTGAGTTGTTTAAAAGGAGATAGAGACGCAGAGAAAAGTAAAGGCTAGAACGTCCAGCTGTCTTCGTCTCTGTTATATTCTGTTAAACTGTTATATTTTATTTCCCAACGCAAAATTAGCCTTCGAGAAGTTTTTAACTAAATCCCTAAAATTTCAAGACTAAAATCAAATAAGCGTTATTCCAGAACACATTATCCATCTACCAATTTTCTTACCAACTTCCTGGAATTTGCAAATCTAATATTGCTATATTAAATTTTCAATTGAAAAGCAATTCATGATCTTCGTCTTATTTAGTATGATAGTAGGAAACTAATAATGTAGCAGAGACGAATTCCCATGCACTTCAAAGTGCGAACAACCTTAATTGGAATTTCAAATTTGAAATTTAAAATATGTTAGATGTTAGAATGATAGTTTAGTAAAATGAAGTTCAAGTTCAATTGAAACAAGAATACGTAACATGGACCAGACATTTTTGGTAGGAAGGGTTAGCAAATTTCAAGGTTCTAAAATGGCTTAACCTAGGACGGGGCTGACGGAGATTGGCTCGTAAAATCCCAAATTGAAATATACAAGAATCAAAAGTTCCCACGTAAAGTGGAAAATATGAAAATTCAAATTTAGAGGATTCCTTTCATATTGGGCTCGGCGCTTTTTAGTTAGTAAGCATCTCAAATGAAATTCACACGGGCCTTATCTCGAAAGTACCCGTATAGACGGTATAGTATTCACAAAAAATTTGGTTCATTGATACTTCCTTTATTCTCTGATAGACACATTAACAAAGTAAGTGTTCATTTCCAGATGAACGATTTCAAGTTCAAAAGATGTGTTCTTAAAACAATGATCTAGCACGTTGAAAATTTTTTCGTTCTCTAAAAGACTATCTGAGAACTTAAGCAAATTTTAAAAATTTGAAATGGTAGACTGAAACCAAAAACTACATAACATTTCCAATTTTCAAATGTCTGACATTGTCTGTCAATACGTACATAATTGGAATATGTAAACCCCGCATTTATGAATTCTAATAACAGAGACCAAACAATCAAAGTTACGAATTGAATTGAAAGTTGAGGAGTTTCGAAAAAAAATTGGGAGGATGGGGGAGAAATGTGGATTCAATTAAAGTGATCGAAAACATTACATTTCTTGTAGGATGGCCTGATCTTTTTGTAAACTTAGGGAGCCATGAGTTTAGATAATCGCAAATTCTCAAACCTCGAAAAAAAAAATTACAACTGTAATCCCAAAACTATTATATCTTAGTTGTGATTAGAGCTATGAAAAAATGGTCAACTAGAAAACTTTTTAACTAAAAATTTTACGTATTTCGTTTGTTGAAAGTTTTTTGATATCTCTCACGGGAAGCGAGATACTGGCGTTCCAAGTTAAGTACCTCTCTCTCTCGAGAGAGAGAGACGCAGAGAATCGTGTAGGCTAGAGTGTCTAATTGTCTGCGTCTCTCTCCTTAGCTTCAGCTCAGCTTAGCTTTTTCGCTTTGAAGGTCTTACAAAAATAGTGCCAAGAATCTTCATTGGAACAAGCGTAACCCAATCCGTTTCCTCATGATTCATTCTAACCGGAACACCAATACACATGATCTTAAGACATCAATCTCCCCACTTGAAACAAAATGAAATATTTGTTCCATCTTCTCCTTTTTGCTTCCTCTGATATTCTGCAAGCCTAAAAAAACCAAAAATCTAGCTCTTCGCAATTAAATCACATCTAAATTGAGTTACTTACGTTTGACCATTTTTATAGCTTGTTAGAATCTTAGAATCGAACGGCAAAAGAAAAACAAAAGAAAAAACCGAAAAAACAAAAAGATGCACTTTTTCGCATAATTTTTGGTTTTCCAAAGCTATAAGACAGAAAAGTTTTGAGAAAATTTCTTTCGAAATTCCCACAAAGATATTCATGGATCAAAATTTGTTTGGAAAAATGGAATTTCAACGGAAAATTTTGTGGAAGGAGAGTCGAGGAAAATTGGAATCGAATGGCACGGAAACTGCGAAAAACATGGAGAGAAGGAGTAATTGGAGTATGAATGTGTGAATAAGAAAATGAAGAAAGTTGCAGATGTTGTTTTTTTTGTGTTGAACAAAGAGAAGAAGGCAAAGAATTGGTGTCAAATTTCATTTGGAATATTCTAAAATGATGAATAAAATAAGACGAAGATGAAGATCATATGATTTTGATGAAACATGCCTTGGAACTTTAGAAGAGATCATGGGAAAAAGATCAAAATGTGATTTAGTGTCTGGGAATTTGAGCTAATGACTTGGTGTTAATAAATCTAAAATAGCAGAAAATTATTTAGTTAAGGACTCCAGAACTAGTTACAAAACAATTTCCGGAAAAAAATACTGGTAAATTTTACCAAACTACCGGGACAGTTTTGGAAGGCTCAGATGCGAAGCAAATGGTCCTAATTCGTAAGCCTGAACAATGGGTAACACTGAACTACATTTGCGGCACAATTCAGCTACACTTGGGCAGGTGAAACAGATTTCTGACTGACTATGGCTTTCTGTAGATTCTGCCATGACCTTATTATAAATTTCTCATACAAAGATGTATACCGTATCCCTTAATTGTTCTTCTCTGATCATCCGTATTCATTCCTAACTTTTACGATTTCCATCAGTTCAATTTTCCTCAGTTCTTTAGTAGTTGTTTTCGTTGGAAAGAAAAATTTCAGAGTAACCATAAACTTTGCAGAATTCGAAGGGCTCCCTTGGCCCTGGGGGACCCAGGTTGTTTAAAGATCTTGTTCGTATCCTGTCTGAGAATTTGAATGAGTCAGATTTTCTCTCTATTAGTAAGGACTTCACTATAACAAGAATCAAAATTCAAAAGACTTGACCTAACAACTTCTCCAAAGACAGCTGATTAATTTCAGTCGTCTATATCAAAGGTATCGTTTGAAAAGCAGAACACAGGTTTTTAAAAATTAACATCATAATTCATTCTTAAATCTCGACTAAAACCTAAATTAAGAAAAGAAAGATCAAAACAATTGATTTACCAAGAACAAGATCAGACTTCTTTGATTTCTGATTGTTCAATAAAGAAAGTCGTAATTTGATTCTAAGCAGAACTGATGTTGAGTCAGAATTCGTAAGAGCTTTTTTCAAATGTTATATTGTTTTATCATAATTCAAAGAACACTATTTTCTACAAAAGCTTAAGTTTGAAACAAAAAAGTATCATTATAATATGTAAATGAATTTTTTTCGGTTTGCAAAACAAGAAAAAGGAAGTTAGGTGTCAAAGAAAAAAACTTTTATACCTGGCTTTATTTACAAAGTTTGTACGTTTGATACTCAGCCAAAGGAAAGATGTACGCAGCGAAATAGGATAGTTCAGAGAATCGTAATTATATACATAGTTCTTTTAATTCTATAATAGAACAGGGGGTCACTTTTCTGGTCAACTCTTAAAATGGTCCTATCCTCAACATTTTGAAAACAGTTCACATTATCAATAGAGCACAGTTACAAAAGATTTTAAAAAAAACAAGTATCTCACCTGCAATGGGAAATTGGAACATTTCCTTCCACAAAAAAAACCAGACTTCCCGCTTCACAATAAACTGATATATAAAAAAGCGAAAGAAAAAGAAAACAATGAAGCAGACGGCTGCTCTATAACTCCACCAGGACACTAAAATGAATCAGATCAGAAAATATTTTTGAATAAAACAGAAATCATTTATATGTGATGATATTATATTTAGAAAAAAAAGATATGCGTGGGGCATCAGACCAAATCGTGAAGGCAACAATGTTGCAACAATAACATGTGTTTCTTTAGGTTTTTGAAAAATTTTTATTTTGCATCAAGAGAAAAAGAAAAATAACATAGGAAAAGAAGGCGGGGACTAGTGAAGCTGAAAAGGTGCTGAGAATAGCTGAAAAATTATTTGAACCTTGTTTAAAGTCAATCATATCAGTTGGAGGCAATTCTAATCAATCAATTGAATAATTAAAAATTAAAATTTTATTCAAAGATTAAAAAAAAATTCAGCTAAATTTCAAAACAATTTTCAAGAAAATTACAGAATTAACGTTGTTGATTAGCAGCGAGAGGAAGAATATCTTGTCCAAATGTTTCGAATGTAGTTGTCGATCTTCCACTTGGGGAGATGAATTGAACCTCGGATTGATAGACACGAATAATTATCTCCTTTCCCTCATCCTCGGCTCTCAAAGTATGCCTCTTCCATTTGGCAAACAAACCCGATCCGGAATGGTATGGAAGACCGTCGATGAAGAACTTGCCGAACAGTTTGGCAGCTCCCGAGTCACCAGAAACTTCAACGAGACGAGTTCCGTGCACCTTCCAGCCGTCGTATCCAGTTGTGAAGGCTCCAGTGTTATATAATAGTAAACATTTTCAAACATTGTCTTCTTCTCTCCTGGAGCAAAGTTGATGTAACCGGAATCATTTGTTTGCTCGTCACTATATTCATGAAGAACTTGGAATTTGAAGTAGGATCCGGTACAATTATTCAAAACGACTTTTGCTGACCGACGAGTTATTTGAGGGGGTTCGGCAGATGGAACAGTTGATGATGACATGTTGGAGGATTACTGTAGAAACAAGCAGTATGTCTCAAGTGATTACCCCGATTCTTTTTATACCGTGTGAATTTATTTGTGTTTCGCTGATAAACCAAACCACAAAATCATGAAACAAACAAGATATTGATGAGAATTAACGCAAAGATCATGAATCGTTTAAAATCAAGCGTCCTTTCTCATCACGAGCAAAGGTTATCGAATAGACTCCGCCCACTTTTGATAGAATAAAAGGGAATCAAATGGGCACACCTATCTACAGTACTCTATCATGACCACTCCATCTGCCGAACCCCCTCAAAAACCTCGTCGTTGGGCGAAAGTCGTGTTGGAGAACAAGACGGGAGACGTGTTTCGAATGCAAGTACTTCATGAATACACTGGTGAGCAGACAAATGATTCTGGATGGCATTCATTTGGACCTGATGAGAAGAAGACAATGTTCGAAAAAAGTATATTATAATACTGGAATAGGTACGACTGGAGTTGATAATTGGAAAGTTCACGGATCCAAAATGGTCCTTTACGAAGGTAAAATACTTTTTTTTTTAAGATGGTACGCTATTTTTTAAGGAAAAGACGGAAAAGGGATTCCAATTATTGGAAAAGTATGGATCGATGGAATTCCATACCGCAGTTGGCATGGATTATTGGCCAAGTGGAAGAAACACACACTGAGATCAGAAGATCATGAAAAAGAGACAATTATTCGTGTTTTTAAATCAGAAGTTCAATTCATTTCTCCAAGTGGAATATCGACGACGGCATGGTATGGTCTTGGAGAGGATGCTGGAAAAGTTTGATGAAGATTTGTTAAATGATGATGAAAGTTGCGTTTTAATTTTTTCATAAATAATAAAAAAGCCGTACTCTTATATTAATTTTACAAGCATATTTTCATTTGTTAAAAACTTTTGTTTCTCTCTTATGGGGACTGAGATATGATCATGCAAAGTTAGTTTCCATCCGAGCAGGATACTCCCAAGGAAACATTCCCAGGTTTTCATAAATCAGACTCCTCATAAACAAATGGGATATTCGATTTGGACATGCATAAGTCTATAAGCACCTTAACATCCGTCCGGATTATACCCTTCTATTTTCTTATTCTCTTCCAACGGGTCTCTTCTTCATTTCGTATATTTTTCGTCTTCTTATCTAGAAATGGGTGTCTGTATTGTGAGTTTTGATTTCTTTATTTTTTTTGAAACTGATCTTTTTTGTTCTTGTTCTAGATGATAATAATGTGAGTAATATGTAAGCAAACCAACGCCTGAAAAGTCATGCTAAAAATATCCTTATTCTGTCTTAACCGGAAGTTGTTCCTATCTCAATAAACATGAAGAAATTCAAGCGCTTCTAGGAAATTCAGGGTTTTGAGCAATTTCGTGTTGTTGAAGGGCTTTTTACCGGATTGGTGGTGCCAAGGAATTTAGGTGTTATCAGTGGTCCTTAGACTCTAGGTATGTATGTAGATAGTCCCATGTACACACCATGAAAAATTGAGCACTTCTGCTGTTCAGTTTCTTGAGCCACACACCTAATCATAATGATCCTCAACTGAAAAACCAAAAATATAAAAACTTTAACACGCAGAGCCACGAGTACTCCAAACCAAATGCACAACAAGCAGAAATTCTCCAAGAATTTGCGAAATTCGCAAAACCAGAAGAACGACCGCCGATGGCTGTGGAGCATCAAATGTACGATTATAGACAAGCTGAAGAAGAATTAGAAGATGAATTATTTGCTGTTGTATGCTGTCCTCACTCAATAGGATTTGATCGGGATAAGATAGCATTGATCGATTTGGATCCATCGAGTCCCACATATTGCACAATTCTCGCGGAGATATTTTTGACATCGAAAGGAGATGAGCCTGGAAGAATGAATTGGGCAAAGTCAGCGGAATCATTGAATGAAATGAATAAGCTAGTTAGAAGACATATCGTCGTTCCCTGTATGAATTCTGGAAAAATCTATGTCATTGGTTATGAGAAAGATAGATTTTGGATTGAGAAGGTATATTATGAGAGTTTCTAAAAATATATTGTTAATATTAAATGAAACAGGAAATTCGTAGTGAGGACCTAACCCGGAAGGATGTTTCCTGTCCGTATGCAGTGAGATCTCTTCCACTTAAAGGAGCGCCAGTGCATGTGTCCACGTTGGGTGATAGATATGGTCATGGGAAAGGTTAGTCTAGCCTTGACAACAATTTCAAAGTTAAACATTCCAGGTGACTTCGTGCTCATTGACAGACGGACCTGGGAAGTCCGAAAGAAAAGTGACCCCACGTTTTCTTCATTTGGTGGCGATTTCTCCCTTCAACCCCGACACAACTTGCTCATTTCAAGTGAATGGGGACATCCACGCCTGTTCCGAGATGGATTCATGCCCAGCGAACTAGAGAACGGTATTGATTAGAATAATTAACGGACTTGACTAGACAAATGACTTTGTGTGCTTATAATTTAGTGTCAGAAAGTTTTGGTTCGCGTTTACACGTGTGGCAGATCAGTCCTCCGAAATTGCTTCAGTCGATTCATTTGGACACGTATGATGGGAGTTTGGTGACGGCGGTTAAGTTCCTGCATAATGCTGATTGTAATCATGCCTTTGCGATTTCGGCGATCGGAAGCTCCGTATTCCATTTACATATGAACACGCTGACCCGAGAATGGACAGCTGATAAGGTGGCACATGTGCCGTCCCTAAAAGTGAGTAGCCTTATGGTTCTCTAGAAAAAGTGATAGTTTAGGTTGAACATTGGCAAAGCGATGAGATGCCGGCTCTTCTCACCGATATGATAATTTCAATGGATGATCGATGGATGTATATATGCGGGTTCCTTCATGGAATCGTTTGGAGATTTGATATCCAAGATCCATTTAGAGTATCCCTGCATGGAAAAGTACCCCTAATAGAAGGGCATCTCATAATATTTTTTAATTTCAGATTAACCTTGGCGGAGTGATCGAGAGCTGCCCAGAAGTCCGAATAAAGGCATCAAATGCAATGGAGGATCGATGGTGGCTACCACCGGAAACCCGATCACTGCCACGTGGCACCCGATTCCGAGGAGGTCCCGCATTGATGCAATTATCGAAAGACGGCAGCCGTCTTTATGTTTGCAATTCGTTTTATAAAGCCTGGGACGCGCAGTTTTATCCGGAGCTTATTTCGTGAGTTTCCTTCCATGAATTAAGGGAAGAAATAGTGTGGGAGGAGGAAGAGACGCAGAGAGAAAGAAAAAATGGGGAAAGATTTCTTATTTTTCCAGGGACGGAGGACAAATGGTCAGAGTGGATATTGTTGACAACGAAATGAGATTGAACGAAAAGTTCTTGGTGGACATGAAAGTGAGCTGGGCTACTGTAGTTAGCACTTTTTTGAAAGTTTTTAAAAATTAGTCATAATTGCTAATCCATGCTTGATAACCAGATTCAGTTACTTTTTTCGACAATATGGGTTGATGAACAATATTTTTGGTTGAGCACACAATTTAGATAAAAATGTGACTTTATTCAAAAGTTCATAACTCAGTTTTCGGTAGAGATAGAAAAAAGTTGTCAACTAATAAAGTGTAGAGTGTGTTAAGGGCTATAATTTATTAATTGGCACTTTTTTGATATCTCTACTCTGAGCTAAGATAAGCCAGTCTGAAGGTGGCACTAGAAAAGGCGGAGGTGCCGGCCACTCTACAGGTTCCTAGGGTAGTTCATGGACCTTAAAACTGCTAGCGGACCTAAAACTTACGTACAGGCTTAGCCGGCACTAGTACCGAAGGACTGACACCGATCAGTACCGACGAGTACCTGAAGTACCATACTCACTTTATATCTTCTTCCAGGATCAACCAAACGGTCCATTCGTAATCCGCGACATAAAATTCCTCGACGGCGACTGTACCAGTGACTCATTCCTCTAAAGTTCAAACCCT
Organism: Caenorhabditis wallacei; assembly: GCA_963932035.1. Lineage (NCBI taxonomy): Eukaryota > Metazoa > Nematoda > Chromadorea > Rhabditida > Rhabditidae > Caenorhabditis > Caenorhabditis wallacei. The sequence goes on along the minus strand of OZ009932.1, from coordinate 11,373,744 downwards.
TCCTTTTTATGAAATTTATGAATCCCTTCCAAATTAATCTGTCCTTATTCTTCTTTCCACCCCTTCATCTATTTGGTACTCATCTTCATCTTCAGCCCTTCATTTCTCCATTGTTACTTTCTTTCTTTCTCTCTCACTTCTTTTTTCCATTGCGCAACACACACGAGAGAAACGAAAGAAGTGTGTGCTGCTTTTTGCTCCTCCCTTTCCTTCCTCCTCCTCCTTCTTCTCCTCCTATCTCTTGGCTCCTTCTTGGCATCCTCTAAACTGTCGGAGAGAAATGAGGATGATAGGTCGTCGGAGAGTCATCACCATGTTCCCGCAAATCTTTCTGCTGTTTGTATCAATTTCTTCCATTTTCCTGTTTGTCTTGTAAGTGTTTCCTCTCTCTATGTTTCTCTTGTTATACCATCACTTGATCAAATACAAATATCTATATATCAACTGAGTTTTTTTTTCTTTTGAAGAGAGAAAAGATAATAATGATCAGATAACTTTGCTCACATAAGATTAAAAAATTGGCAATTGATTGGAAAAGTTTAGAGGGAAGAAGCTTTTTTCGGGGAAGGTGGACCCGCTACTTTTGATACGGTAGTCTAGATTTCTCTTTTGCTACTAGTTGGAGGCATAATCTTAGCTAAAACATTTGTTATGCCTTTATCGGCTTTGGATAAAAATTGAAGCTTGAATCAGGCTCAAATACCATAGTCCTCTTTTGAGACCACTCAAACTTGTCGGGACCACCTAACCTGAAAAGGTGCAAAGAATCTGAAAAAAATAATCAAAAAAGTGTTTTTTTTTTACTAAAACCGTCAAGTTAGATTCAAACCCATCGGGTTAAATTCCAGCTTTAGGTAAAAGTAATATTAAGCTTGTACTCTATGCTTAGGACTACGGTTAAGCCTGGGATTTAGACTAGACCTGCGCTAACTCAAATCATCCAGGTGCTCTTATATGAGAGGTTTCCAAAACTGGATCACTTAAACCTACTAATCTGAAAAAAATACTTTTCGAAAAAAGATTTTTTTTTTCAAAAAATTTAAAAAATTTCTGCAAAATAAGTCAATAATTTTTATTTCAATTCTAACTACACTTTTCTCAAAAACGCAAATTTCAACAAACTCTTTTTCTCTCAACGTCATCTAATATTTCATTTGAATTACCAATGAACCATAACTTTACACTAGTCTAGCTAACACACATAAGCATTTTCTCCTTCTCAAAAAACTACTAACACTGAAAAAAAAAACAAAAGCACATGTTTTTTATAATTAGTTTGTACTAGAGCCAGATGAGCGAGAAAAAAATTAGCATAAGAAGCTAAGCAAATCGGATTTTCCCTTTACAGAGTCGATTGTAAACCACCGAAAAGTTTGAATCGGATGAGACAGAATAAGGGAACGTATAATGCGGCAGCGTTCAATTCGCCTTCAATGATTAACAACGGATTACTGTTGGCGGTGAGCTTTTTCAATTGAAATTGACACGTGTTCTCTGATCTTTAGACAATAAGAAAAGGACAAGAAAAAGAAGAAGAAGGGGGAAGAACTCTTTCAGGTCGAATGAGCATCCTTCTCGTTGACGAGTAATACATTTTTAGTCACCACTGGAGCAAAAGGGGTGTGGTGCTCAGATGGGTGAAAAAATGAGTAGTTGTTTTCTTTTTGTTTGGTTTGAGCTAGCCAGAGCTATGCTTATTTTTAAATTTTTTGTGAAACGTTTTTGAAAAATTTGAACTGTTTAGTAAAAAGAGAGCTCTATATGGAAGTTCAAAAATGGATAGGTGTGGGCAAGTGCGCTCTAACGAACTTTTCAACAGTTTTGGCCTTATAATTTATTTTTGTGTTATAAAGCACAAAAATGTGTTTAGAAAAAAAAAACTCAAAAATGGAAAGGTGTACATCCGCGCTTTAATGGACTAGTCCCTTTATCTATGTGTGTAAACATTCTAAACAAGGTAAGGAAGTGCGCTCTACCGAAATGCATATATTTCTTACGGTTCTTATCATTCTCATTAGAGCGCATTTGCTACTTTTGATTTATCATGGATTTCTGTTAAAAAGAAATTATTTCAAATTGTGATGTTTCAATTGAGAATTCTTAATTGAACTCTTCTTTTCTAAATCTTAGTTATTAGCACTTCTTGAGTTTTCAATTAACCCTTCCATTGTCTTACCGTCGCTTATTCCAGGACTTTGACAATAACAATTCATCTCGAGAAGCCCGAGAGAGCTACGAAGAATACAAAGATGACATTGATCATTTACTGGAAGAAGACTTGACGTTTTATGAAGATGAGGATGGTGGAGCTACGGCTGACACGGCCGCCGGTGATGTGCAGATTACCCCGGCGGCTGTGAAGCAAAAGGAGGAGATCCAGGTGGAGACGGAGGAGGAGGTGGAAGAAGAAGAAGAGAATGGAGGTGAAACAGAAGAATATGAGGAAGAAGAAGAGGAAGAAGAGGTGACGACTACTACAGAAGACACGACAACTACACCTCCAGAAGAGGTCACTGAGCAAGAGGAGGAAGAAGAAGAAGAAGAAGACGTCAAGTGAGTTGAAATTGGAAACTTTTTTGTGGGAAATTAGCTATATGAAGAGAGAACTTTGTCTTAACCTATTCCTCAGAAAAGAGAAAAAATATTCTATTTACATTCGCCCTTTCTCAGATTTCTGCTCCCTAATTAGTGTGGGGCGTGTGTAAACGAATATTTATATACATATAAGAAATTCACAAGTTCAAAAGTTACTCTCCTTTTTTTCTGCCATTTGCTTCCATTGACAAGCCCTGCCCTTTCGATTTATAAGTGTTTGTTTGCTGGCCATAGGTTCTTAGCAAGCAGCCATTTCGCACTTCATTTTTCTACACTTTTGTCACTTATTTGAGAACTTTTTTGTCGTTATCCAAATGGTTTTTCTCTAGTTTCGGATGCTTTGATGATAGGCGGATGACGTAAATCTTTCTATAAAATGAGCTTTTGTCCGTTTTGATCTTTGCATTTCCTTTAGTTCAAAGTTATTAGTCTTTCAACGGCATTTTGACCTTACATGTACTTTTCTTCGATTAATACAATCGCGCTCTACTGAACTACCGCCTGTTGACAGCCGACAAGATAGCTGATAGGAGATTCTCTCATTCATCTCTTGTTACCCATTTCTCGATAATTTCGCGGCCGAATGGTCTAGTGGTATGATTCTCGCTTTGGGTGCGAGAGGTCCCGGGTTCAATCCCCGGTTCGGCCCATTCTTTTTTGTTGCAAAAACAATATGGAATGCTCAATAATTCATTTGGGAAACACAGTAATCGAATTAAACATCGAAAATGTCGAACATCTCATCGATGGTGTAACAGTATCCCTCGTAGCAGACGGATTCGTGATTGCATTGAGTGCTGGAACGGCAACGTGCTCCACGAGCCATGATTGGTGTCGAGATGGCGACGAGAATGAGGAGAAGAATAGAAAGAATCTTCATTTCAGATGAATCTGATGATTTTCAGGGGGAATCGGGGCCAGCTTTTATATAAAAAATTCAATTTATACCTGGGAAAAAAGGGGGTGTATCTGATAGGCTGGAATTTGCATTTCTGAATAATAATCATGGGAATTTTATTGTTTTTATTGACATTTTTTATGGAAAAAAAATGATCAAAGACCAAACGGGTGCTCTTCTATTAGAGGGATCTATAGAAAATGAGATCTCTGGCTAAGCGCAGCTAGCAAAGCTAATTTCTAATAAGCTACTAATCAAAAGAAAGCAACTAAGAACCCACTTCCTAAATCCGCCCGACCTGCCACGTCATAACAATCATTTTGAAGTTTATGATGAGTCTACGTTCGGTTTCTTCTCCTCCATCCTTTTCTCTTTTTTCGTATCTTTCTTCTTTTTTTTCTCTTCTCTTTTTTTTTATATAGCCAATTAGCAATGAAATCAGATCGAAAGGTCAGAATTCGATAGCCATTAACTTTTCATAATGGTCCCCACACATGTTGTCTTTTCGATTTTTTTTTGTTCTCTCGATTCAATTGAAGAAAAGAGACGTCATTTTCTTTTGGGAGGAATGTTTCTCTCTTTTCAAAAAAAAAGTTTAGGACCACCTTAATCGTTTCTATGGAAATTTCTTTTTTACTCATTTTTTTTTTTTTGGTTCTTTTTTTCTAGAATAATTTCTTATGAATCATTTCACTTCCTTTTGGAGAAAAATTTTAGAATAAAAAAGTGAGAAGACGTCAACAGAATATATGGGAAGCGAATAAATAATAAGAGACGAAAATCTGGAATGTGGTTTTGAAATTTTTGATATTTTCTGTTCTCTATTTGGAAGCCCCGGCGTTTTGTATTAGTTATCTCTCCATAACAGCTGTTGACCTCGTGGCGCAGGTGGTAAACGGTCTGGCTACCAGAGTTGCGCGGAATTCCGTCTTCCGTCTTCCGTCTTCCGGCGAAAAAACCTATTCCGTCTTCCGTCTTCCGTCTTCCGTTATTGAATTTTTGTTCCGTTTTCCATCTTCCGTCTTCCGTTTGAAAAAATTCATTCCGCCTTCCGTCTTCCGTCTTCCGTTCCGGGAAATTTCATTCCGACGACGAAAATTTTGTTTTTCAAATTCAAATTTCCGTCAATCGGAGCAATTGTTCATCTGATTTTTCCGTTTTTACATTATTACCGCCTTAAAAATTCATTAGAAAGTTCTATTTAGTAAATTTTATTCCGTCTTCCGGCGAAAAAATCCATTCCGTCTTCCGTCTTCCGCCTTCCGGTTTGAAAAACTTTGTTCCGTCTTCCGTCTTCCGTCTTCCGTCTTCCGTTATTGAATTTTTGTTCCGTTTTCCGTCTTCCGTCTTCCGTTTGAAAAAATTCATTCCGTCTTCCGTCTTCCGTCTTCCGTTTTCAAAAATTTTCTATTCCGCGCAACTCTGCTGGCTACCGTTCTACGGGTCGCGGGTTCGAGTGTATCTAGTTCATTATGATCTAAAAAGCTTCTTTTTTCTTTTTTAAAAACAATTTAGGTCATTCTAAAAGATCCGAAGAGTCATTCGGTTCAAAATGAGAATGAATCAATCTCGCGCCAAATTAAATCTTCCGGAAATTTGAATCGAGGAAAATCTCGGGTCTCTTTCAATTTCTGATTTCAAAATAAGAAAAAAAAAGAAATTCCGTTCTCTGTCACAACCAATTTGATCTTTTCTCTTCCTTTTCTTCCTTTTTTATCTTCTCTCTTTAATTACTCTTATCTCTGTTTTTCTATCATTTGTCTCTTGTTACTGTCATTGACCATTTAATCAAATGGAATTTCTCTCAACTTCTAAATCATTGCCCCACAATTCTTATTTTTCAAAAAAAGAGAAAGACTTTGCAATTTTTGAAGAAAAAATGCTTTTCACCACTTTTCTTTTATTATTCTTTTCGCACGTCTTCTTGGTTTTTTGTTCTGTCTACACACCAACGAACACCGTTTTTTTTTTTTGAAAAAAGAATTATCGCTTCAATGATTTCGACCGACAAAAGATTATTTTTTCTAATTACGTATCACGAGGAACTTTGAAAAATAAGATTAAGACCGTCAAAAAGGACTTTTAGTCGATTCGAACTTTTTGAAAAACATTCCAAGAATATTCATTTTGTTATTATTGTCAATTTTTCTCAAAAGACAAAGACTTTTTTCATGCGATTCCCCTTAGTACAAATCCAGAAAACTTAAGAAATTCTTATTCTGAAAAAAGTTTACTCTCAAGTTTTATTAAAATTTTTTGGTTGTGTTTGCTGTGGAAAACTTTGCACTAGTTTCCAAGTTTCTAGTTCCTGGTTTTGGTTTTCGAACTATGTGTCTTAGTTTTAGGTGCAGAACGTTAATTCGGTTAATTGAGATGGCCCGGGAAGGTCAATGTTCTTTGGTTGATCTATCCTATTTTTTGGGATGTCGAAGGTTTTTGGCTTTGGTAGTCAGGCCGTGTGGTCCGGTCAAGGCCTGCTTAAAGTATACTACCCAGCGTTGTGATTATAGAAGAGGAAGATGAAGATAATGCGCAGTTAGGCTTGATTTAGGTGAAGGCGCCGTAAAGGGCTAAGCTGATGGGCTATGGTCAGGCCAAGTTCATGTCCTAAAAACTACTGCAGTGGGCAATCGCGCCCCATTGATACAGGTTACCTAATAATTTAAATATCTTCTAGCACAAAAACGGAATTTCTCTGACAGACACTCAAATCTAGCTTCTAGGGCTTCTTCCCTAACTTCCGACAGAAAAAATAGTTCGAGCTAAGCCAAACAATATTTAAAATTAATTCAGATTACTTGTCGTATTAGAGCGCATTTGCTGAGGTTAGTACTTATCAAGCTGCTATCATCGTTTTACCGTGCCAGCTAAGGAGGTACCAAAAAGTTTTACCCATTTGAAAAGTCACCATACATATTAAAACTCCCCCCTAAAAATGGATATTGTTTACCAAACTTGTCCAGGTCAATTGCAACTCATAGGTATCATATGACCTCTTTCATTGAAACTTTTTTTTTCTTTTAGCCGACCCATTCAGAAGACATGCACTTATTCTGATCTATGTTTCAATAAGTACTTCTTCACCAATTCAGAATTCCTTCCTCTTTCATTCCAAACTTGTGTATGCTTCATCCTCCTTTCAAAAGAAAAAAATATTTCTATTTGGTCCGTTCTCCCACGTTCTCCTTCATCTCCTCCTCCTTCTTCTTCCACCATAAACCGCCTCGATTTGTTTATAGTCCTCTTCTCTCTTTTTTTTTCTTTCTATTGGTAGTTGGTGAAGAGCCTCCAGAAGCTTATCCCCCCTTCTTTCCCCCTCCCAATCACTTCTCACTTTGGGCCCGCAGGCTAAATTTTTTTCTTCTTCCAAATACACACACACACACATTTTCTCACCTTCTTTATCTTTCCTTTTTCTTCTTCTTTCGGTGAGTGCCTTCACTACTAAATGAATTAGAATCTCTCCCGTCGTCGCATCGCCAAAGGAGCCAAGGACTCTCCCTCCGCCAAACGTCATACGATGTCCTCCTCATTGATCAGTCGATTGGTCTTTGCGGGTCTTCTATGTCTCAATATTCATGCTTATCATGCTAGGTACAGTATCCTAGAGTACTAACTTCTTTTTTTGAAGTTTCAACAATACCACCCACAATGACTACAAACAATGTAATTTGAGATGGAATTGTTTGTAGATCAAACAGACACAATTGAGTTTTTAAATAAAAAACTTTGTACTTCTTCAAGTTCCAATTTTAAAAAATAAAATTATTTTAAAGGGGATCCCTGCCCTAATAATAGAGGTTTTATTTCAGACCGAAATCCGATGAGCAATCTCCAATGCACGCTTCCTCGAAGGATCTATTTGAAGATGATCAAACCACATTGGAGTCAATAGCAAGGATATCAGCTCCGGTTAGTTTTGTAGTTTAGAATGTAGTGTCTAGGGGATTGTTTTGGTGACTGGAATTAGGGTGAATTGTATCCAGATTAAGAAAAACAAAAAATTAGTGGAAAACTACAGTAATCCTAGGGCTCTTTTCATTTTACCGAACAATTTTGCAATCGCGCTCTACTGAACTATCGCCTGTTGACAATCGACAAGATAGCTGATACTCATTCATCTCTTGTCACCCATTTCTCGATAATTTCGCGGCCGAATGGTCTAGTGGTATGATTCTCGCTTTGGGTGCGAGAGGTCCCGGGTTCAATCCCCGGTTCGGCCCATTCTTTTTTTTTGTTGCAAAAAAAATATGGAATGCTCAATAATTCATTTGGGAAACACAGTAATCGAATTAAACATCGAAAATGTCGAACATCTCATCGATGGTGTAACAGTATCCCTCGTAGCAGACGGATTCGTGATTGCATTGAGTGCTGGAACGGCAACGTGCTCCACGAGCCATGATTGGTGTCGAGATGGCGACGAGAATGAGGAGAAGAATATAGAGAATCTTCATTTCAGATGAATCTGATGATTTTTCAGGAGGAATCGGGGTCAGCTTTTATATAAAAAATTCAATTTATACCTGGGAAAAAAGGGGGTGTATCCGATAGGCTGGAATTTGCATTTCTGAATAATAATCATGGGAATTTTATTGTTTTTATTGACATTTTTATTTGAAAAAAAGATGATCAAAGACCAAAAGGGTGCTCTTCTATTAGAGGGAAAATGAGATCTTTGCTTTAAAGTGGCTAACAAAGCTAACTATTTTATGAGGGTGCCCTTCAATTAGAGAGAGCTTTAGTATAAACGAAAGATGCCCTTCTAATAGAATATTTCCAGCCTCACGTGCCAATCGAACAACCTCAAACATCCGACACCGAAATCCTCGAACACCTTCTCACCCGTGGCTACGATCATCGAGTCCGTCCCCCAGGGGAAGATGGAACAATCCATGGAGGTCCCGTAGTCGTCACAGTCAATATGCTCCTCCGAAGTATCTCCAAAATTGATAATGTCAATATGGAATACAGTGTTCAACTAACATTCCGTGAGAGTTGGGTCGACAAACGGCTTAGTTACGGAGAGAAAGGAGATGCTCGTCCGGACTTTTTGATTCTGACTGCTGGACAAGAGATTTGGATGCCTGACTCGTTCTTTCAGAATGAGAAACAGGCTTATAAGCATATGATTGATAAGCCTAATATTTTGATTCGAGTTCATAAAGACGGAACAATTCTGTATTCCGTTCGTATCTCGTTAGTCTTGTCTTGTCCAATGCATCTACAGTACTATCCAATGGATGTTCAACAATGTTTTATTGATTTGGCTTCTTATGCTTATACTACAAAAGATATTGAATATGTTTGGAAAGAGGAGAAGCCAGTTCAGCTAAAGGGAGGATTAGCAAGCTCTTTGCCTTCGTTCCAGTTGACAGGAACCAATACAACCTATTGTACGAGTCAGACTAATACTGGAGCTTATTCGTGTTTGAGGACTATTTTGCAATTGAGAAGACAATTCAGGTGAGTGGAGAGTGCAGACAGTCAGACACTCTAGCTTTCTCTGCGTCTCTTTTTTCTCATTCAAAACTTCAAACGCTGATATCTCCGTTCCTGTAGGAGATATCAAAAAACTTGCAACTAATGAAATGTAGCTTATAATTAGGGCTACATTTTATTAGTTGACAACTTTTTGATATCTTCAACGGGAGCTGAGATACAAGCGTTTGAAGTGAAAGCGCAGGCTGAAGCCCCTTTCCTTCTAGAAACGCTGCTATCTCCGTTCCCGTTTGAGATATCAAAAAACTTCCAACTAATAAAATATAGCTCATATCAAAAACTACAATTTCTTTGTTATCCACTTTTTCGTAGCTTCAACAAGAACGGAGATATAAGCGTTTGAAGATGCTTACTCATTTGAAATTCCATGACCAAAACTTCTAAAATCTAAAACCTCTCAATTTCCAGTTACTATCTCCTCCAACTCTACATTCCATCATGTATGTTAGTCATCGTCTCCTGGGTCTCTTTCTGGATCGATCGGACCGCTGTTCCGGCTCGTGTCACTCTCGGAGTCACCACTCTCCTCACAATGACAACTCAATCGTCGGGTATCAATGCGAAACTTCCCCCTGTTGCTTATATCAAAGCAATTGACGTTTGGATTGGTGCCTGTATGACATTCATTTTCTGTGCTCTTTTGGAATTCGCGTGGGTGACGTATATCGCGAATAAGCAGGATGCGAGCAAGAGTGAGTTTATAGCCGCCCTTTAACCACTATCAAATTTGTTGCAACGTGGCGCAGCCGGTAACACTGTTTTTCAAAGATCTCAGTATCCTGGTTCGAGTCCACACAACTTCAAAATTTTTTTCTTTTTTACATAATTATTTTATTGCAGGAGCCCGTCTAGACAAAGAGAAAACTGAGCTTCCATTCCTCCAAAACTCGCACAACGACGTCTGGGTGCCACGAGAAGCGGCCGAACAAGAACGAGAAGTGATGACGATTCGAATGAATCGCCGTCAAAGCAACAGCGTCTGGAAGTGGATCAAAACGAAAACCGAATGGAATGACAAATCGAAACGGGCCGATTTGATATCTCGAGTCATGTTTCCGGTGCTTTTTTTGACGTTTAACATCTCCTATTGGACACATTACGGACAATATGGAATTGCTACGACGGCCACTTGATTTTTTTTTGTTCTTGTAGATATTTTTGTCTATTATCCCTTACCGGTGCCCTTCTGATGATGAAAACAAATGAAATCAGCAATAATTTGAACATTTTTGAATCTGTGAATAATTTTTTTTTGGATTTTTTGAAATTTTTGTTCCCTTCTTGAAAAAAAAAATAAATAATTGTTTAATGAGAACGAGATGATGAGATTTTGAAAAAATGAGAAAAATTATTGTTTCGCCTTTGAATCCTGCAATTCCTTCCGGCACGAATCGGCCAAGAGTTGTGTGTCGACTTGATCGGACGGAAGTTGAACGTATCGGACGACGGAGCCACGAATGAAGCAGTTTTTAACGGAGACCATGTGTGGGAAGCGTTCTGGGTCAGAGACGGTGATGTCTGTCAGCTTCATGTTGAGGTATTGGTCGACTGAGTGGAGGGTTCCGCAGATGCTGAAATTAAAAAGTATTACCTTCATTTTATTGAGAAAGACTTGATTTTTACAGGAAAAGTGCATTAAAAGTAAGGAAAAACCATATTTTAATTGAAAATTAAGGAAAAACAAACCTCAAATCGTTCTTGAGCTCAACGACGACGTCCTTTCCGACGAGTGATTTGAAGAAGGAGAAGAAGAGCTGAAAATCGATTTTTTTCATATTTTATAGTTTAATTTCAGTTGAAATTTCTGGAATTCTATTGATTTTTTATGGAAAACTCTCAAATTATGCTTTTGATGGGTTTTTGCAGAGAAATTACTGCTTAATTTTGAGAAAAATGGTCGGAGAGCATTCAAATAATGTTTATGAAATACAAATAATTAAAAGCTTCTCAATTTTCAGCAGTTTTTAGGAAAAACCTATCTTTTGCTATTTTTTCAATATTTTACATTTTTGAGAGAGTTTCAACTTAGGTCATAGCAAATTCCTATTTAAAAATTTAGAAACCACATTTTTAATCAAAAAGACTCACCATTACTCAATTTTGAAGACCAAAAACACGGAAAATGAGCAAAAATGCAAAGCGAAAATAAATTTCAAACCCGGCTAAACACCTAGCAACGCGGAATAACGGAGCGTCGTTGCGTCACCACGGAGTGTTGTTGCGGGAAAATAAACTCCGAAACTTGAGAGAGAGAGAGAAAAAGAATCCGGTTATTTGTGGAGTGACCAGAGGGGGGCAGTTTGTTTTGCGCCGTTGTTTGAATCATCTTTCGAGACAGAAAACGAAGAAAATTGCGCCGGTTTTGTTGTCAAATCAATGCTTTTCGCCTTTTTTCTTTCTCTCTTGAGAGACATCTTTGATTAAATCTCAATTGATTCTTTTGATGACTTGTTGTTTTCCAGAACACATGCTACGAAGGTTAAAAGAACAAGTTTCACAAGTAGCCAATGAGGTTAGTTTTTACTCAATTTTTGTGATTTTTTACTGAAATTAAAAACAATTTTTTGCAGCTCGACGGCCGGTTAACCAACAGTCGTGGTAGTATTTCTAGTCAAGATTCACAATCACAATCATCTTCTCAGCCACAAAAAGAAAATGATCAAGAAATCGAGGGTTTTCTATGCCCGATTTGTATGGTGGAATTGGGCGGTCCCGATGAGCTTACTGTACATTTCGAGAAGGAGCATTCTGATGTAATTTTCATAATTGTTTCCTTTTTTATCCCTTTCTCAAAGTTTCAGACGTCTTCCAACAGAAATCATCCGGAATACCAACCCCCGCAAGCCGCTCCCCTAGCATTCGCCTCGAAAGACCAGGAAATCGAGGAGCTACGAATCCGAGTGAACGAGGAGAAGCGGTTTGCGGAGAGGATAAAAGAAGAGTTGGATAATATCAAAACGGTGATGGCGAATGCATCGGATGTCACTGAAGATGAGATTCCTTATATGGCTCAACAGATTCAGGTGCTCACTGCGGATAAGGGAATGGTGACAAGGCAATTTCTCGAATTAGAGAAAGAAAGTGGTCAGCAATCAAGGGAACTTCTGCAGGTGAAGCAAGAACGTGGAGATTTGATGGCGAAATTGAAGCAGATGAGTGTTAAAATGAGAGAATTGACAGATGAGACAGAGGCGACGAAAGTCGAAATGGAAGATCTGAAAAGAGAGCTGAAAGTGGTGAAATCTGATGTTGTCCGTTATGAAATCGAAGTGACTCGACTGGAGAAAATGCTGGATCAGAGGCCTTCTGAAGATGATGTCAATGTCCTGAGAACGGAATTAGTGAATGCTCAGAAACTAATGGACGCTATCTCTCAAGAAAAAGACGTTGAAATCAAGGAACACCTAAATTCAATTCGGAATCTAAGTATGGAACGAGAGAAGCAACACGCTGTAAATGAGAATTTAGAAAAGAAGATTGCCGAAGGGGAGGAGACAGTTAAGCAGCTGCAAAATTCCTATGAAGCACAAGGAGAGGAATTGAAGCAGAGAAACGAGAGGGTGACTCAATTGGAGGCCAGAATCGCTGAGAACGTCTACGAATTGGCTGAAAGTAAACAGTTGATGAATCGTCTTGAAGCCAAGGTTAAAGAAGCCGGTGAAGCCGCGTTGATGCTTTCGAATATCAATGGATCCAATGAGGAGCAGATGAGCGTTTTGAATGCGAAAGTTGAGCAGGTATAATTGGAAATTGTTTATTATATAATTTGTGGGAAATAGCCCTTGAAATTTGAAACCATTCATTTATTTATAAACAAATTGGTTACAGAACGTTACGGAGCGCAAACGATTGGAGGCGCTATTCGAGGAGAAGGTGACCGCTCAAGGGGAAAGATTGAAAACGGTAATTTGAATTTTAAAAAAGTGAAACTTTTTTTTTCTACGTGAGATTTTAAGCTCCGCCCCTTTTTCTTGCCACGTCATAAAATTTTTTACGGAAAAAAAACAATAAATCAAGAATTTTCGTGAAAATGCGTGAAAAAGGGGCGGAGCCTAATTTTGAAGTTCACGTAACAATTGGCAATAAAAACGTGAATTTTAGGCTCCGCCCACTTTTTTGCCCCGTCATAATTTTTTTTTCACGTGTAAAAATGAAAAATTGCGTTTTTTTTAAATAACAAGATTGACGTGAAAAAAGGGGCGGAGCCTAATTACGAAGTTCACGTAAAAAATAAATTAGTACGTGAATTTTTTTTTGAAAAACGGGGCGTGGCCTAATTTTTTAGAATTTTGAAACATAAACAAATTGAACAAAAAATGAAAAAAAAAGGATTTATGAATTCTAGAAATTTCTATAGAAACGAGCCGCATTTTCAACAAAAATCAACATAAATTTCTTTATTGATTTATTGAAAAATGTGGAATTTTTCCATTATTTTCCTAGAACATTACACTTTTATAGATGACTCATGAATGTATGAGTCATCTTTTTTTTTAAACAAGAAAATTCTTTTGACAATTGTTCTAGAAAAATATCTAGTTTTTTTCCTATTCTTATTGGATTCCCACAGAATTTATATTTAAAAAAATCAATTTTCAGCTTGAAATGGCGAATCTTGACTTGACAAACGAGCTTTCTTCAATGGGATCACTTCTAGACAAAGAGAGAACACTTCTAGAAGAAAAGAACAAGGAAATATCGGATAGAGACGCGTCGATCAACGAATTAAAAGAGAAATTAGCCGATAGTGAGAAGAAGGCTTCGAAATTCAATAATGAATTGAAAGAAAAAGCAGATTTAGTTGAGAATTTAACGAATCAATTGACAAAATTACAAGAGAATTCAAAGGATTTAATGGAGAAAATCTCGGCTGGAGAGGGCGGAGCGAAGATGGCAATTGAGCAGATGGAACAAGAAAAAGTGAAATTGACTGAAGAACTTCTAGCTTCATCTGAAAAGAATAAGAAGACTTCTGAAGAGCTTGAAACAAAGATTTGTGATCTGGAGAAGAAATTAAGAGAAGCAGAAGCCACTCGGAAGGATAAGGAACAGAAATGGAAGCAAGAGAAGGAGACGATCGAAAGAAAGCTATCGGAAGCAGAAGATGAGGTCAAAAGGAAAGGAGAGAAATTTGTGGAAATGGAGAAAGAGATGGATGAGGAGAGACAGAAAGCCACGGATCGAACGATGAAGTTAAAGGATGCTCTAGTGAATTCGGAGAAGAATCTGGAGACTATCAAAAAAGAAAGTGAAGATAGAGAAAAGATTGTGAGAGAGAAAGATGCTCATTTGGAAGAGAATAAGAAAAGGATTGAGGATGCAGTACAGAAGTTGGAGGAGGCTGAGAAGAGAGCTAGAGAGCTAGAAGCATCAGTATCCACCAGGGATACTGTAGTTTCCACTAAGGATAGTGAGCTGGCTGAGATGAAGACGAAATTGGCTGAGTCGGATGCGTTCATTGAAGAGTTGAAAGTGCAGGTAGAGAAGGTTAGCTTGCAGTTTTTTCTTTTCCTTTTTTGTCCATGTCTTCTAACCTGAGATAGTAATACTAAGTACAGTAACCCATAACTACCGTAACCTAAGAATCGCACGATGTGATCCAATCCTGACAAAACTCACTTCTTCTCTGAATTTTCTATCGCTCTAGAATTCATGTCCCGTGTCTTGACTACAATCATCTATAACGTCCCCCAATTCGGCTTTCGCTAACCAAATTTACCCATTCGAGCTTCACAATTCTCAGTGTGTCTTCCTCTTTAGTACGTAATTCAGGTGAACAGTGAGCTATCCGATAAACAACAAGAATTAGAGAATCTTCAAACGGAAATTCAAGAAAAAGAGGCGCATTGGAAGACGAAACGGGATGAATTCGAAGCACAAATCGTCAGGAATCAAGAGGAGAATGAAGAGGCGTCGATGCATCTGAAATCGGTTCAGGAGCAGTTGGCGAAGGAGAAGGAGGCTTCTGGGGAAGAGAGGAATCAATTGAATTCGGTGAAGAATCAGTTGGAAGAGGCAAAGGGGGAGGTGGAGAGGCTTAGCCGTCTGGAAGAAGAGAAGAGCCAAGAGATTAGCAATTTGAAGGCGACGATTTCTAATTTGGTAGGTCAAAATGCAATTTGGTTGCTTAGGTACCTCAACTGAGTATCAAATGTTAGAAAAATTCAATTTTTTACGTTGGATACTCAGTCAGGGAAGCAGCGAAATTTTTAGGTACACTAGGGAGCGATTGCATACATAAATCCTAGCTCATTTCAATGATTTTCAGAACCAAGAACGTGACGATTTGAAATCAACATCTGAATCTCTCCGATCTGAAAACGAGAATCTCACTAGCAAACTCCAGGCGTTAGAGGACTCTCGGAAGGAATCAGAAGAGAAAAATTCAGAAAATATTGGACAAATCATTGCTGAAAAATCTCGACTGGAAAAAGAAATTGAAGAAAGAGAATCAACGATTCAATCGATTCAAGAAGCCATCGAAACGAAGGATAACGAGATTGAAGCACTGAAAACGACGCATCGAGTAGTGGAAGATGAACTCGTTTCGAAGATTTCACTCATTGAATCCTTTAATTCGCGGATAGAAGAATTCGAAAAAGAGATGGCTAGTGGGAAGAGGACAATTGAACGGCTAGAGGCAGAAAAAGCAGAAGAAGTCGAAAAATTAGTGATTGTTAATGGAACACAGAGTCAGAAACAAGAGGAAATGGAGAAGTTAAGGGAGGAGTTAGAAGAGAAAACGACTACGGTAGAGAGAATGCTGACTAGCAAGGCCTCTTTCGAAGCAATGTTCGCCGATGTTCAACAGACGCTTCAAAAAGAAATCACCGATAAAACCCAAGAAATTGAACGGCTTATGGAGAAGATTGATGGATTAGAGACGAATAATCATAAGAAAATGGAAGAGTTGGAGAGTAAACTAACTCAAAAAGAGCGGCTAGTTGAGTCCTTGGAAGCTGAAATGATCGCAATCAGAAACGCGGAAAAAGAGAGAAGCGATCAAGAAAAGAAGCTAAAAGAGGATTATGAAGAGCTGAAAAAAGCGGAGACAATGTGGCAGGCAGAGAAGGATATGCTCATCGAAAGGTGTCTGGGAAATGAGAGTGATATTGAGTATGAGAAGGAGAGAGCGCAGGAGAATAAGAGAAGATTTGATGATGCGTTATCGGCGATGCACGAGTTGGGAAGAGCCAATCAGTCGTTACAGGTAAGAAGATTACTGTAGTTATTCGCGTGAAAAAATAAGGTCACGTGAAACTAATTTTTCAATAAAAACGTGAAAATCTTTCTAAATAAATTCGTGAAAATTCCACGTGAAATTTTTTTAAAAATAAAAACGTGAAAACACCCCTTCATGTGAACTTTATTTTTTAATCGAAAACGAAGCTCTCCTTGGATTACTGTAGCTCTCCATTTTCTTCCAGATCGACGCCGATCGTCACAGCTCCCGAAAATGGCTCGACGACTCAGAAGCAATCAATTGCACAGAATGCGGAAAACTCTTCTCCCTGACAGTCCGTAAACATCATTGTCGTGTCTGTGGAAAGATCTACTGTAACCCGTGCAGCTCGAAATCCGTCCGAATCGCCAGTGCGAAACACCCCGTTCGAGCGTGTAATCATTGTTTCTCCGAATCGCAGAAGTGATTTGTTAATTCATTGATTTTATTTATATATTTATGTGATATTTATTTGCACCCTTTATTAGTATTGCATGCCATTTCATCCCAGTTATTCCATTATTCTGCCACGTCATCAATTTCTTCTCACGAGTTTCAGTTTTATCCCCATTTTTCCCTCATCCCACCCAAAAAATACTAGTTCAATATGTGATACATTGCCATGTTTTTTCTTGTTTTATATTTATAATGATGAACAATTTTTGCTATTAGGTCTAAGTTAGGTAATCAATCAAAAAAAAAGTTTCTATCATTTTTCAGGGTGTGGTTTTCTGTAGGATTTGATTCAAATCCCGACCGGAAACCTTATCGGTAATAATCGAGATCTGCAAGCCCAGCATGATGACGTCATCACTTCTTCTGCAACCTCCCCCACCCGAATAAGCTCCGCCCACTTTTTCTCTCTTTTCGGTCGTCTTCGTCATTTCGGACGATCAAGGACAAGTAATACACACAGTTTTCGATTGAAGTCGTCGTTTTTCTTGACTTATTATAAATTTCGGGGTTATCAAGATCTATCTTTTTTTCGGATTTTCGAAAATTGTTACAATTTTCTTCTGTTTTTTAACCTAGTTTTTCTCTTAGTCGGACTAGTCGAATCTCTCGATTTTAATTCGATTTTTCAATTTTCTGCTTCGATTAATTTTAGAATTCTAAAAATTCTTTATTTTCTAGAAAGTTCCAGATTTTCAGAATGTTGTTACCCGTCCTGTTGTTATCTACAATTGCAGCGTTGGCTAATGGATGTGTGTATAAGGGAGAGAAGTATAAGAATGGTGATACTTGGGTAAGTGGATTTGGGAGGATTACTGTAGTTAGGGGGAAGGGTTACTGTAGTTATAGAGAAGGATTACTGTAGCTGATGATACGTTTCTATAAATAAGGGCTATTGTAGATATATTTCCAAGTCACAGGCTCTCTCAGCTAGAAAAATACTTTTGTTAAATTGTGTTATGTCAACTACAGTAATGTTTTGCTATAGTACCCACTTCTACAGTAATCCCACGTTTTGGATACAAAATTTCATATTTTTACATTTGTGACTCCATTTTCACCATTCATGTAGCAAACTGTATTTTTGATCGCTTATATCTCAGCTCTCGTTTGAGATATCAAAAAAGTGTCCACTAACGAAATATTGCCCATAATAAGGGCTACATTTTGCTAGTTGATAACTTTTTGATATCTCCTCTTGGAGCTGAGCTATCAGCGTTTGAAGTTGCTTACCCCCTAGAAAGAGAAAGAGCAAGACGCTCTAGCTTTCTCTGCGTCTCCCACTCTCTCATTTATCACCCAAAAAAAAACAACTTTTAAAAAGATTAAATTTCTCTAAAACCCAAAACCAAATAAAACATCCTTTGACCTCTGACAAAACCCAGTTTTCCCCCATATATGTTCATTGTAACTAATTCTTACAATTAGTCACTGTTTTATTGTTCCCGTCAGTAATACCGGTTATAACATAGTTTCTAGGTTCCATAAACATTCTCTGAACACGAAGATCTTTATCTATTTCCAGGTAGCCCGTTCGACATTCGTCCTTCGTTGCGAAATCACAAAAAGTGGATGGAGGACGACGGTAGTCGGATGCCGAACCGACGAAGGGGTTCAAGTGTTGCCAGGTCAAACAGTTCATGAGGGTAATACGGTTAGTGATCATATAGCTTCAAATCAAACTGACCAGTATCACATTCTTTCTCTTTTTCTTCAATACACCTATTTTTGACCCATCCCTTAATTTGGTTTAGATTGTATGAATTGATATAACCGGTTATGATAGTTAGGGAGACAGTAATGGAGAGAGAGGGAGAGAGAGAGTGAAAAGGGGAGAAGATGGGGGAGATGATTAATAGATTAGAAATTGAAATGACTTTTAAAAGGCAGTGGACTTTTGAAAAAAAAGGAAATGATAGCAAAATTATTTTTTTAATCAGGGCTTAAACCACGGAATGAGTGAACCAAAAGAGCAACTGTCTAAATTAGCTTGTCACCGTAAAACCTCCAATTAAACTGCCCACATCATTCCAAATAATTTAAAATTAATAAGGAGAGTGCGAGAGAAGCAGAGAAGGCTAGAGCGTCCGACTGTCTGTTCGCTCTCCTCGCCCTCTCTCTTCTCTATAGCGCCCATCTTGAAACGCGGATATCTCCGCTCTCAGAAGAGCTATGAAAAAGTTGTCAACTAAAGAAATACAGCTTTTATTATATCCAATATTTTGTTAGTTGACAACTTTTTGATAGCTCTATTGGGAGCTGAGATATGAGCTTTCAAAGTCGGACAACATTTTTCCGATTCAAAAACATCTATAGTAAACCTACCTCCAGTAACACTAACTTTTTCAATTCAGAAATACGAGTGCATAAAAGAAAAAGACGGAACCGTTGAAATCCGAAGAACTCTGAACATCAAAAGAAAGAAGAGTTGCGGTGATCATTCGGTCGGAGATTCATGGGTTTTCGAGAAAAGTTTCATGGCTAGATGTACAGAGAAAGGAGTTCAAATCACTGATTGTATCTCTGATGCTGGGATTCCGGTCCCGTTAAATGGGTCATTGGTGTTAAGTGGTGTTAAGTACAAGTGAGTTTTTTTGTGGTATTTGCAATTTCTTTAAAAAAATAATTTCAGTTGTGTCATGGACGCGAATGGCAAAGTATCCCTTCGTCGAGACGCTGCTCCTCAGCAAATCGCGCTTATGAGAGCCACTACCGTAATCCAGTTGGCTTTGTACCCTTATAAAAAAAGAAGTTTCAGTTGAGCCCAGTGGAAATCCTCGGTCCAATGTTTAAGAATTTCGGAGCAATGGATGTTGATAATCTTCTTGCCCCTAAACCAGCAGATCCAGTGGAAGTTCAACAAGTAGCTGCCGCTGAACAAATGATGGAAAGCCCCGAGACAACTTGTGATTTTGAAGGAGAGAATCGGAAGACTGGTGATGTGTAAGGATATTTTTCCGCTTCCTGAATAAGTTTTTGAATTTCCAGATGGGTCTCCGATGGAATTTTCACTAAGAAATGCACCGATGACGGAGCGACCGTAATCCTGAATTGTATTGTTGATGACAAGACGATTATCAACGTGGATACCGAATTGACAATTGGAAAGAAGACATATAAATGTTATCGGAAGAAAGAGGAGAATAGAGTGTATTATGAAGTTAGAATCAACTAGGAGATTTTTCGTTTTTCTCGCATCTTTTCTCACGGGTTCCCCGATCCCCTTTTTCTTGTCACATGCCCCGCGATTTTAGATTTTTGAAATTTTTTTGTCGAGTTTTTAAATAAATATTGTTTGCTTGGAGTTTTTATTTACTAGAGTGTGGTAGGTTAGCTCAGGGCTAATCCAGGCAAGCCAAGAACTACTGGATGGCTTGTTAGCCTTTGGGTATCTTTGCTATTCTACGAATTCTAAGCTAACCTGCACATCTAACTACTGTAATCAGCGTACTGTAATCAGGGAAGTCTAACACAGCTTAAACTCTGTAAATTAGCCTGGACCTAAAATAAGTGTTCTCTGAAATTCCATAAATTCTGGGTACGTGCTGAATCTATTTATGAATGAAAAATTTCTAGACGCAAATTCCATTTTCTATAAATTACATAACATTTTCCGTCACAATGACAGCTGAAAATTCATTCAAGTCATTCCCATTTTTAGCAGGGCTCTTCCTTATTTTTTGCTTCCCCCTACAGTCAGATAATTTCCCTTTGTCTCCTCCAACTCAATCTAGCCCTACACACTAAAATTGTTATTAGATTTTGTCCGTTTTCGGTTACTCTAACCCCTATGTTTTCATTCAATTTCCTGATTAAGTTTTTTCGGGGTAGTGTTATGTCACATAACCAAATACTATGGATAATACTTAAAAATGGAGTTTCTCGCGATGATCTTTTTGGTTTTTTGACTTTTTGGAATCTACCGAAAATTCTGAATTATAAAAAATGGATTTATTCGGGTGGAAAATTTCATTTTTTTTTTAATTTGTGAGTTTTGAAAAAACGAATACATGAAAAGTGTTCAAAGAATTCAAGGAAGCATGACAAAGTTCACATTTAAACAGAACGGAATTTCAATTTCTCCTGTTTTAGCTTGAATTGTTACACGTGCCGGAAACATGCCAGCGGGAAATTAATTTCTGCTAAGCTCTTTCTCAAAGACTTTACCATCCTAAGTTCATATACCCTCAGATTATTTCAGTTCCAACATTTTTGATATTCTCACAATGATTTCATATATTTCCACAATTATCCGAAACAAATAATTGCTGCTTATTCCACTTTCCGTTCTTACACTGACATTAAAAAGATTAAAGTTTATGAAATTTTGTTTTGTGAGAACTCGTGAGATTTCATATTTTTGAAGTTGAATCTCAAAATTTATTCTTGAAACTTATAGCTGGAAACAAGAAATTCCGGTGAATCGAGTTCAGAGAAACATATTCTTTCCGTCTGCTGAACTTATTTTTTTCGAGGAAAAAAGAAATGCGAGAGCCCGTGAAAAGTGCAACATTTAGACATCAATGATAACTGCGTTTCAAGATTTTTTCGATTTTCAAAGTTCGGTTTTTCGAAATTTTAAGAAGAAGGTTTTGTGTTTTGTACCTTACTCTCAGCTTTGTTTTTTTTTATATCTCTTACCGTGTCTTATATATAAAAATGGTAAAAAATAGGCCCCCAATTCTACCTTACCACCTTTTCCCAAATATTCTTGGTCAGAATAACAACACAAATTTCACAAATACGTTAAATCTAAATAACATAATCAATTTCCCATTTTTCTCAGAAACGTTATGTTTGTTGTCCCATAAGTTATGGGCCATAACCTCATCAATATTCTAACCTTTTTGTTTGTTCTCTTTCTTTGATTTGATAGACTGTTATTGTATTGTTTACAAGATTCCTATTAGAAAGGGGCGTGGCTTGTAAGGTAAAAATTCAGACGTTGTCTGACTCATAATAATAAAAAATATATCTGCTCTTAACCTTTAATAATCGAGCTTTGAATCTACCAATTTTATTGAAAACATGAAGTTATTTGGTAGATAAACTCTCGATGTCAGATGATGTTATTGAGAGAGAAGGAGCACACAAATCGTTTTTTGACTTGATTTTCTGATTTTCCCACGGTTATGTCTACGTTTCTATTATCATCGAAACATGGATTTCTCATTTGTCTTTGATCTCTTTTTGATTTTTGCTCGACAATTTTAAGCTCTAACTAACTAAGTAAGCAAGAAATACAAATCATTGCAGGTTGATGAATGAATCATCTTTGTGTCCAGACGGTTACTTGCTAAGCATTAACGTTCTCTCAATTACTCTTTCTCTTCCAATGGTAGTCGTATTTTTACTTCTATGTGTGTTGCTGGTTATTCATTCAAAAACCTTTCACCCGTTTTTTACGTAAGTTATTATGACACCATGTTAAAAACGATATATCTCAGTTCACATGATTGACATCAAAACGTGGTCAACTAAGAAAATGTAGGCCTTTTTACAAGCTACATTTCATTAGTTGACAGTTTTTTGATATCTCTAATGCGAGCTGAGATATAAGCTTTCAAAGTAGGACATTTTAAATAGAGAGGATGCAGAGAGGTTGACACTCTAACCACTTTCTTTCTCTGCGTCTCTTTTGAACAAGGTTTGCTAAATTTCATTAAGAGATGCTTTTCTGAAAAAGCTGAGATATTTTAAGTATAGGGAGAGTTGAGACGTAGAAGGCTAGAGTGACTGATAGTCTGGGCCCTCTCTTTCCATCTCCCTCACCCGGTCTTGTCAGAGAGAGCATCTTAAAACGCCGATATCTCTGTTCCCTTTGGAGATACAAGAAAGTCGTCAACTAACAAAATGTAGCCCTTATTATGGGTAATATTTCATCAGTTGATAGCTTTTTGATAGCTCTCACGCGAGCCGCGATATCAGCAATCAAGTTCAAGCTATTGCAGATTATCCTTCATCCTTCTTATATTCTCCTATGCAATATGCAATTTATGTGTTCTCCTCCTTGCAATTTTTCAAATTTACGATGAGAACAGTCCTATTATTTATTATATCGATAAAATATATTTATGTGTTTATTTATATATTCAACCATGCGGTTCGTTTTAGTAGACAATTAACAATGATCAATAATCTTTTCAGTTGTAATTGGATTGCTCGAGAGATTGTGTGCCACTATTTTTGTGAGCTCTTATGAGCATTCAAGGTTTTGGATTGTTTATATTTTTGGACAAGGATTAGGGGTAAGTGGAGATGTTTTGGATTTTAGGAAATAATTATGATTTCAGGTAGGGGTTGTGTACTATCAAAATGTGCTAGTGGATAATGAGGAATATAACGATACAGCTAAAAATGTGCAACTTGGTTTATCAATTTCTATTTGTATATGTCTTATTATCTTATTTTTTGTCAACCGTCACTTGACATTGAACTCGAGACATAGATCAAAACTAACAGTCAGATATCAATTGGCAGAAAATGTAAAAGCATTGAGGTTAGTTTCCAACGCTTAACGGCTAATAATAAAAATAAAAATTCTAGAACATTTGTTCCATTCGTCGTAGTTGACAATTGTATTTCCATCGTTTTCGTCTTCTCGATGATCTTTTTCCAAGTGGATTTCAGTATTAATCTGGAAGCGTGCAAAGAGATTCCCGGGTACAAAGTCAGTTTCGCAGTTTTTCGAACGGTGAGTTTTGGGTTTTGGTTGTTTTTGAAAATGATGTTTTTTTGGAATGATGTTGAGAAAGATAGAGGTTATAATTATGACACAATGTTTGATTTTTTGAACATAATGGGAAATAATTTGTGTTTGTAGTATGGATCAAGGAGAGTGGAGAAAGCTAGAGTGTCAGACTGTCTGCGCCCCTAATCCACGTCAAACGCTGATATCTCAGCTGCCTTTAGAGATACGAAAACGTTGTCAACTAACAAAGTATAGAGCCCTTATTATGAGCTATATTTCACTAGTTGATATTTTTTTGATACCTCTTACAGTAGCCGAGATATAACAATTCAAAATACACGATTCTAGAAGAAACCAAATTCTCCATTTCCAATTTAAAAAAATCTTACAGTTCCTTCTCCTCACCCAACTATTCATGCCATTCCTGGTCGTCAAACAACATTCTTCAATTTGGAATCAAGTCAAATCTCAACTCGCCCGCCGGAAGCCAACAGTTCGACAACAAAGAGAGACCGACCAGAACAAAGTGTTTAAAGTTTACTATAAGTGGAGAATTAATTTCAGTCATTGCTATAAAAAATGACTGGAATTCATTTTCCTTTTAGATAATTTCCTTATTTTCTTTGAGTAACTAAGCTATTTTTCAGATCAATAATGTACTTGGAATGGATATTGCTGGAAGTAACATTGACTATTTCACGCAGCTCAAAGTTCAATGGCTTACCTAAATTTAGAATTTTTGTTGCTCAATTTAGATTATATTAAAAAACTATGAACTGATACTAATAATAATAATAATAAAAATCTCGAAAATGCGTCAATAATTCTCTTATCATGAGTTGTAAAGAGCAGGTGCTAACCCGATTAGTTTCAGTAGGACTTGAACTCAATTTCAGATTTTCATATTATTTATTTCCAATTCTCAATATTCAGCTTTCTCTTCAATAAATGATGATAATTGTTCTTAAATGTTTTTCTGGGTATATGCCGTCGAAAGGGTGAAATTATGAATGGAGAAATGGCATGATCGCATTCAGTTTGATGTTTTGGCTCTTTGACGAACATTGATTATTTCTTTTTTTTTTCTTGATTTCAGAAAAAAAATTTTAAGGACGAACACAAGGATAAGCACAGTCATTTTCATTAAAAATTAGTCTTACATCCAGTCCGTGTTTACCGATATCCCAGTAACTCTAAAATTAGACAAGTAAAAAATTTTCTCTGATAATAGGCGTCATCTTTTAAAAAATGACGAGTTCGATTTTAGTTTGAGCCCTCATTTGGAAAATTTTTATTCTCAGGAAATCGAAACAATTTTTTGCTCATTTCTGCTTAGTTGGCTTGAGCCTTGTTGTACTGAAAACGGACAAGCCGATCGAAGCAGGTAGGCTAGTCGGGCTGGATAGGCCTGACTGGACAAGTGGGTCTGACGAACGTGACTGGCCTAATGGACTCCAAAAGCTGAATAAACCCTATGTGCTAGGCAGAACCGATAGACACAAAAGGGCCGAAGGGATTTTTGATTGACTAGTCAGATGGATTGGTACGACGGACCCCACCGGCTAGACTGATTCAATAAAACTGGCGGGCTGGCCGGGCTGAACGGATCACTGAACATTCACAGTCCCGATGGGCCTGAAGGTTAGGAAAGATCTCATGGGCCCAGCCGGCATGAAGGCCTCGATTGTCCGATAATTTTCTTGAAACTTATGTCGCTCGCTTTCTCCTTCATTTTTTTCACTTTGGAACTTTGTCCCCTCCTCCTTCACTGAAACCAAGAGAACAGGT
Source organism: Caenorhabditis wallacei (assembly GCA_963932035.1). Taxonomy (NCBI): domain Eukaryota; kingdom Metazoa; phylum Nematoda; class Chromadorea; order Rhabditida; family Rhabditidae; genus Caenorhabditis; species Caenorhabditis wallacei. The sequence goes on along the minus strand of OZ009932.1, from coordinate 11,348,595 downwards.
GTTTGAAATAAATTCGTTACATCATTTTAAAGCCGTCTAATCCTAACTTGCACCGACCCGGTTCTGTCAGTCTTAATTTGAAATCCTACAAGATAGGATTTGAAGATGATCTGTAAGAATTCACGGATTCCATAAATTATTTTAAGATTTTCTCTGGATGATCTCATTTCCTCCTATAAATTTCCGATAGACTCTATAAAATTAAATAATACTATGCGCTTCGTTCTCTCCAGATGATTCTCCATCTGCATGTTACAAAGACTAGAAAAATACCAATTCTTCGATTTTTTCAATACCAATTTCTTTTCAGTATCTCTCTCCTTCCTATCAAGTTCACCTGTCTTATTTCAACTCTTTTTCATTTTCCTTCCTCCATTTTTTCATTTTTCAGTGTTAACCCTCCGCCCCCGCTTTCCTCATGAATCGATCTTGGGAAGAGATTTTTCTGGAAAATTGTGGTCTGGATCGATTGAGGCTTTTGTCGATCGCTTCTTCGGCAGCTCTTATTCCATTGGCGTGTTTGTATTTGTCAGCGATTTGGGCGTTTTTGCAGAAGAGGAAGTCGTTTCATCCATTGTTTTCGTAAGTTTTTTTTGGGACCTGAGGACCCTGGCGAAGTGCTTTTTTTGTATTTTGGACCCCTCCTCTAGCGGCACATGTGCCTGCACGGACCGTCTTCTATTCATTTATCATCCTATTTCCAGATTCTGTTTCTTGGTTCTCCTATTCCTCTACTTCATTTCCTCTCTATTCCTTGCTATCCGAAATGTAATCTTCTCGATTTATGGTGACACTTTTTTGAGTTTGGATCGGATTCCTGATTTTATTATTATCAATTCAGAGAAGTTATACATGGCGACCAATTATTTTATTCCGCCATTAAGTGAGTTTTATTTGAAATTGCAAGAAAAAAGCTAATATTTTTATAGTCTCTTTTGGAACCATCGAACGACTTTTTGCCACAATGCTATCCAAATCCTATGAGAAATCTCGGCCTTGGACTATCCTTGGATTAGGATTGGTTGCTGCCGTGAGTCCTATTTTCTAACTTGTTCGCCCTATTTTTGAAATTGTTTAGAGCGCACTAGTCTACATTGAATTTTCAAATCGTCACACTCTCATGGCAACAATCCCGACTCGTAACATCCAAGTTCTATTCGCGGTTCTCTGCTCCTTCTCCTTATTCCTCCTTCTATGGGCAAATTGGTCCAAGTCTAAATCAGGCAGAGCTAAATCCGCACTATCGGAGAGATACCAAGTCAATGAGAATTTGAAAGCGTTGCGAATACTGATTCCAGTTGTCTGTATTGATACATCAATTCAAATTATGTTCTTGTGCTCGGACATTTTTGGGAATATCGCGCAGGTGCTCAATCTCAATTATTGCTATGACGACGATGGGTATTTGTTGAAGTTCGCCGTTTTTCGAATGGTGAGTTGGGGTTTGTGCTGAGGGGGTTTGAGTCATTGTCATGGAAATCAGCGGGAGTGTGCAAAAATCAGAAGCCGTTCTTTAAGTGTGAATATCTCGGCTAATGATAGAGCTATGAAGAAAGTGTCAACCAATGAAATATTGCTCTTCGTAATGGCTATATTTTGTTAGTTAACCACGTTTTTCTAGCTCTTCTGGAAACCGAGTTAAATCGTTTCAAGGGAACCGCTCCAAATACTTACCAAAAGATACTAAACTTTTTCGATTAAAAAAAGCCTCCGGGCTATTAAACAATTCTGCAAAAATTTTCATATATTCACAGATCGGATTCATCCTCCAATACTTCATTCCATTCATCGTCCTCTTCCACTTCTCCCTCATCTGCTGCAATTCAATCCGTCGTCGCCCAATGAAACGACCCACCGGTATATCTCCAACTCCGGGAACTGTCTACTCAGTCGGCACAATTCGGAATGTCATCGGAATAACAATATCGGCTGCCGAATACGGACCAGCCGGACAGGAAGCTCATTTCAAAAATTTGTATGCACAATGGAAGTAATTTCTGTGTTTTCCTGTTTTTTGGCTGTTTTTTTCGGGTTTTGCTAATTATTTTTTTGCTGAAAAAAATGAGAAAAAAAAAGAAAAACAATAAGATCTTCTAATAAATAAGAGAAATGCAAAAAAAAAGAGGAAGCTATTCTGAATTTACGAGGATGCTCATGAATTATTTAAAACTATGTGTAGAGTGCAAAGAACAGTTGGTGTGCTCATCTACTAAAAACGAGTGCCCTTAGATAGAGGAACCAGGACGGACTGCCTCCTGTTACCAAGAAAGGCTGGTCTCAGAATCGTGGTGCCAACTTTGGAGTGGTACTACTACTAACAAGACTTGTTCTGAGCTGACCTAAGAAACAGCTTGCAACTAGGTGGTCCCAAATAACACTGGCCCAATGTCCATGATCCCATCACTATGTACTGGCCACAAGGCTTATCTGAAAAATATCTTGTCAGTCTTATAGTACCAGGCTTTTAGGGATAACTATTTTTGGGCCCACCCGGATTAGGCACTAGTCTTATTGGGACCAAGAAGCGTTACAATGAGACCATCGAACCACCAACTCTCAAGCAATCTCTGCTCTTTCTTTTAAATATAGACTTTGTTTATTCCTTTTCCTTCTATTCTTAACCTCCTCCTCCCCATTTTCTTCCTTCCACTTCTCATCATTGTTCTTCAAAAGTTTCCTGGAACTTGTCACTCCATTCATTGTGTTTTGCCATTTCCAAAGGTCATAGTCTCCCCCTCCAAAAAAGGGACTCCATGACCAAATAATCCAAATTCATGTTTTGTTTCGTATTCATGAGAGAATGGCATTCTTCTCTTCTGCAACTAGTTCCCTCCTCCTTTTTCTTCTTTCTGTGCTCCAGATGACATTAAGCCACGCCTTCTCCCATTTCTCATTTCTTCTTTTCACAGCTTTGCAGACATTTTTGTTTGTTTTTTTTGCGGAGATGAGTCTTCATGAGCTTTCCAATGAAATGAATGGAATGATGATCGACAGGAATTTGAAACATCAGGATAGTGATGCTACGGATAGCGGACATCATGAGAGAGGGGTAATTTTTTTTTGTTTACCTCGAATAGAAGAGATATTGAAAATTTTGAGACATAAACTGAGCTCTCTTTTTTGGGTAGTCAATTTCCAGCTTCAATAACTCACTTCCGAGTAAAGCTAGAAAAAAGTTGTCAAATAATAAAATGTAGCCCTTGTTATGATCTATATTTCACTAGTTGACACTTTTTTGATATCTCTTACAGGAGCCGAGTTATAGTCTTTCAAAGTTTTTATAGAGAGAATGGAGACGCAGAGAAGGCTAGAGTCCCCAACTGCTTGCGCTTGCTCTTCCCTCTCCCTTAGGATGAGCAACCTTAAATCTTTAGTTGATTGTCTTCAAAAAAAAGGGTTTTTTATTATGTGCTTCTATAAAAAGTGTCCAGATTTCCAATCAACTTCCCTAGGGAAAACTAAAGCAACTTTCACCTTTTGCAGCATCTAACAAGAAAATCTTCAACTTCCTCCAACGCCTCATCGGGTCTCGATAAGCGAAGAAACTTTTATCGAAAAGATTCCGAAGTGAAAATGGAGGCGATATTCAAAGAGCTCTTCTCCCCAGATGCGAAGATAATTGATCATTATGAAGGGGAGATGTTGACGATGTACATTTCTAGGAATGGCTAACTGAAAAATTAAAAATAGTTTCAGTCCTGGCATCGAAATCGAGGATACTGAAGACGTAGAACTGGTAATTCCAAATCACGATCGCTTCAAACTCCGCCGCCAAACTTCTCTCATTCCAAAGAACCAAGCAAAGAAAAACGCGTCACCACAACCGCGTCTTCGTGTGATTACTCGGAAATCGCCATCTCCAATGCGTAAATTGTCGACGCCAAGTGCTCCAAGAAAGCGGGTAAGACAAAAAGGAAATTAGTTGACTCCGTTTCATTTCGAAACTCCACGTAGACACGTATCAAAACACGTTTTGTTGCAGTCCGCCTCCTCGAGAGCTCCTCTTCCAAAGTTGAGTGCGCCGCCGAGTTTAAAGGTTAGGGGGGGAAAATTAATTAGAGAGGTCGATAGATCAAATTTTCAGCCAAATTTTGTGACGGTGGCTGACGATTCCGGATCCGGAGCTTATTTAAGGAAGAATCGTGAGTTTCTTGACATAAAAATAGGAAAGAAAGACGTCACTTTTTCATTAATTCTTGTTTTGATCTCGTATATTTTTAATTGTTGTTTTTTAATAAAATGATTTTTTTTCAGCGATCCCACTTCGACGAGGAATCTCTCAGAAATGAATATGATATTTAATCTTACTGATTGTGTATAAATAATAAAGTTAATTATACTAAAAATTATTGATTTTTGTTAATCCCGTACTTTTTCAAAGCCATCGGGAGAGAGAGAGAGTAGGAGACGCAGAGAAGGCTAGAGCTTCTGATCGTCTGCGTTCTCTTTTTTGGGTAAGCGACTTCAAACGCCAATAACTCAGCTCCCAGCAGAGATAGAAAAAAGTGATCAACTAAGAAAATGTAGCCCTTATAATATTCAGTATTTCATCAGTTCACACTTTTTTGATAGCTCTCATGGGAGCCGAGATATGAGCCATCAAAGTCAGACTATATTTTTTCATATTCGAAGACATTTTTAGCGTTCAGAAATAGTGTTGTACACAACTTTATTTATTTTTTCTTTTTTCTTTAAAAGTTTGAGTTTTTTGAAAAGTGTCCCGGCACGATTTCGGCACAAGTACCTTTTCAACAAAATAGTAAAAACTTCCCCAGAAAATCGTCACGCCTGACGTCAACGGAGTAAAGGTGTCAAAACAATAAGCTAGGTCATATCAGATCAATAATATGTATCGTCTTTCCCACACCCCATGTCAGCTGCTTCTATCCCTTCTATCACTTTATCTCTTCACTCAGCATTTCGACGCATCGGGGGTCCTTAGAGACCTCTCATAATAATTCATCTAAATGAATTTGTACTCATTTCTCATCCTTTTATTTATTATTATTGCCTCATTGACTAATGGAAGTCCAGTTGGTTATGAGGAAGAAACTACCAGAAGACCTGAAGAAGTGACATCCACTCATCCGACGTTCACAGGTTCGAGTCAGCCAGGTCCATACTCGTAGATGAGATAGGCTTAGAAATAGAGAAAAAAAACTTTTTTTTGGTCTCATTTCCCATTCATAAACTATGAGATCATGATGTAAGTGTCTTGTTTTTTTTTCTCTTTGAACCAAAAAATTTGCACATTTTGAGTCAGCATTTTTGAGAATTTGAAAAACAAAAAGAAGAAAAAACAAGATGCTTTCACAAATGAATGAGTCTTTGTGCATTTGTGAGTAGGTGTGAAAGAGGGGACGATGCCCTAAAATGGGTTCTAGATCCCGTAAAAAAATCAAAAGAATAGAACGCACCCTCCTCCTTGACTCGTATATCACGTGCACTCCTCTTCTCATCTCTCTTTTCTTTTTTCTTACAACGGATAGGAGAAGAATAACAACACATAATGACCTTTTTATCACTTTTTTGTTTTCAAGAGAGGCCCAAGAAAATAAATAAAATAAAGAAAAGAAATAGAAAACAAATTGGTAGAAAATACAATTTTATTTAGTTCAACGATTGGATTCCCCGATTGAACGGATTGAAATTCGGTTGATCGATGATAATACGACACATGCGGTTCCGGAGATTCCAGAGATTTCAGCGATACCAGTGATCCCAGAAGTGACTGTGAGTACTGTAAGAGAAGAAAATGAGGAGAGGATGTATGCTGGAAGAGAGGAAATCTCTACCACGGAGCAGGTAAGACTGGGCACGATTTCGGCACGCTTTGAATTTTGATTTGGTTGTTCAAAGGCCGATATCTCGATTGAGTTAAGAGATATCAAAAAACTGTCAACTGATAAAATGTAGTTCATGATGAGGGCTGCATTTCATTAGTTGACAAATTTTTAGTAGCTCTTAGGAGAGCTGAGATATGGGTATTTGAAGTTGGGTACCCTGAAAGAGGGGGCTCAGGTGCGCAGTGCACTTCGAAGGCAAATATCTCGGCTCACAGTGGAGATATCAAAAACTGGCAAACTAATGAAATATAGCTCATAACAAGGGCTATATTTTATTTGTTGACAACTTTTTACCAACTTCACTGAGACCTGAGATATCAGCGTTTGAAGTTGGTTACCCTGAAATAGAGCGCGCTCAGGCACTCCAGCTTTCCCTGCGTTTACCCCTTTCTTCTTCAAAAGTCTCTAACTCCCTTCCACATTATTAGCCACAGTACCCCTAGTCATCCTAATTCCAGATCCCCGAAAACCACGTCCATGAACCAGATCAAGACCAGTCGCCAGCGCCAACCCCCGATGACATGTACAAAAAAGTAGAGTACGTCGTCCAACCAACATCTCCGATTGTAATCGGAGAGGATCCATATTATTATTCCACGATGTCTTCTGATAAAGAGGCTAGTGAAGAGGTGACTTTCAATCTATTCTAGACTAAATTCTCAATATAGATTTTTTTTCAAGATCCAGGCAAAAGCGTGGATCTCTGTCTCCACATCGATTCCAAAATTCGAAGGGGATATTGATGAGGATGATCTTCCCCCACCTCCTGCTTCGGAAGATTCGGAGAATGAGGAACCGGAAGAGGAATGCCTTGCGAACAAGGATAAGCTGACAGATGAAGTGATTGAGAGACTCCGCTCCGAAACGACAATGTACTATCGCTTGGTTCGGCAACGAAATGATCAACAAAAGGAGTTTTGTGGCACGGAAGCGGCACACGATACGACGACAGAAATGTATAGAAGATGTAGTAATTGGAGAGCTGAGAAGCTTGTTTATTATTACAAATTGATGCGAAAGACCTATTGTCAGGTGGATAATTGGCCGAATTCGCCGAAGATTAAGAAGACTTACGGAGAGTATTTGAACTTGTTCGGCACTTTTTATGCGTTTCAGAAATAGATGTTTTAAAATTTAGAATTGCATGCAAGAGCGGGTTAATAATCAATTTGATATTCCAATTATATCGATCTTTTTTAATCAATAAAGAATGTCATTATCTACTCTTTTTCTATTTTCAAAAAAAATACAGAAATTAACAAAAAATCCTTCAAATCGGCTTCTCTCGATTCTCGGTAATATTCTGCAAGTTCTGGAAGAAATCATCGCGTCCCATGTGCTTATCGGCTTCCACTCGCAGTTCCACAAGTTGTTGAATATGCTCATTACTCAATTGTTCCATCTTTTCGCCGTCCAAATCCTTCCCGATGCTTCCTTTTCGAATTCCGGCGCTCGACAACTGTTTGGACAACATTACACAGTAATTCTGAAAAAAGGGAATTTTTGGGATTTTTCAAGTGAAAAATTGAGAAATTACCGTCCATTCAGTGATAAATGGCTTCACAAACTCTGGTTTCGCGTTGATATGCCTCTTGAACTCATCTTTAACGTAGGTGTCGCCCATTAACCTTGCTGGAGCGGGTAGCCCATAATGCAGTCTGAAATTTTGGTTTTTTTCAGTTTTTATTGATTTTTCCACTCACCTTAAAATACTTTTATACAAATACAACGGAAATCGTTCGGGATTGATGGCTCTGGCAGCAGTCTGAGCAGCTTTCATTTCTCAGAAAAATAATAAAGAATCGTCCACGAAGACTACACGCGCTGATGGCCTAGAAATCTCAGCAAGTGGTGGCGTGTACTCCCCGAGGAGAAACGTATTTTGCGCGGAATTCCGAAAAAAAAGCTTTCGAATTTCGCTGTTTTCACTCAGAAATGGATTCTGAAAATCAAGCAAAAAGGCAGAGAATTGATTCGGATGAAATCGTTTTAAGCGATTCCCCCGAAATTATTGCGGAGGTAGGAAAAACCTTTTTTTTTTTAATTTTAATTTTCTTTCATTTCAGCAACGCCCACCGCTCACCAGAACTCACAAAATAATACGCGATGAAACGGGAAAACATCATCTACTTTTGATTCTAACCGGCAGTATTGCAGTGATGAAAGCGCCCGAATTGGTCAGTGAACTCTACGAAAAGATTGGCACTGATCGGCTTATTATCAAGGTATTTTAATTGAAAATTAAGTTTTTTTTTTAAACTGAGTGAATTTCAGATTGTAACAACTCAAAACGCGGAAAAATTGTGTCGAATTCAAAAATTCGAGTTTGACGATGTGGTTTACGAGGATCGAGACGAGTGGTCGATGTGGAGAGAACGAGGCGATTCCGTTCTTCATATCGGTTAGAAATCCCCTTAAAATCATTGGAAAACCGTATTTTCCTCCAGAATTAAGAAAATGGGCGGATTCCGCACTGATCGCTCCACTCGACGCCAACACTATGGCTAAAATTGCCAACGGACTTTGCGATAATCTCGTCACTTCCATCATTCGCGCATGGGATTTCTCGAAACCTTGCTATTTCGCGCCGGCGATGAACACTCATATGTGGGAGAATCCGTTGACAATGCAGCATCGAAATGTGCTGAAATCACAGCTGAAATTCAAGGAGATTTGTCCCATTCAGAAAGAATTGATATGCGGCGATTCTGGAGTCGGAGCGATGGCTTCTGTCGGTACGATTGTCTCATTGGTTTCAGCACTTGTCAGAGATCAACAAGCTATTCGATCGGTTGCTCATTGACCTATTTTATTGATACTTTGTTTAAAACGAGTCAAGCTTTTATTTATTTCTTTAAAAAAATATTTGCAATGCAAATCAGGCGAAAAATGAGTGAGATCTTATCATAAAATTCCCCTTATTCCTTCCTATCCATGGTTATTTACATCTTTTCAAGCACCGGAAAGCTGAATCAAACAGGGAAAAACTAGCGATTTTACAATTAATACAATTAAAAAGGTTGGCCGTGGCAATAGGATTCTTTAAAACTTCCAGCCACTTCTGTACATATTCCATTTTTGAATTTGGCCATGCAAAGTTTTCGGTTACTGCTCACAGAGCAGTTTTTCAAGTCTATTTTCGCCTGAATTATCGCGGCGTGTCCCGATGAGCTTGTACTCGAATCGGATGAACTGCTCTGAAAATAATTAAATTATAAATAATATTAAATTATGAAACTTACAGAAATAGCTCTCTCCAATCGTCTTCCAGTCATATTTTTGAGAAGAGCGTCAATTAGCATAGTCTGATTTCCATTGACCATTAAGAAGAAAGTTGTCTCATTGTCACTAATATTAATCACTGTCGAACTTCCATCCTTAATCTCATCATCACAACTAAAATTCAGAATCAAAAACGGTGTTTGATCATCCTTCATCCCTTCCAATTGCCATGACATCTCGTCCAATGAGTGAACCAAAAGGGTCTCCGTAAAACTTGAATCCACAATTGTCAAGAAACGATCGTTGATTCCAATTTTAACATCGATCTCAGCGTAGCTTTGTCCGAAATTTCGAAGACTTGCTCGCGACGTCTTCTTCTCGATTCTGGCGGAGAACCACGCGGATCCATAGCAGCTTGATGTCTGTGTCAGTGTCAACAACAATTCTCGCTCTTTTTCCTGTTCCATTTGATATTGTTTCGAGCAATCTTCCCAATATTTAAGGAGACGCTCCTCATGGACACTGTAACTATTTATCATCATTATTTCGTCATTTACAAAAAAAAGTTTATCACTACTAACAGTAAATGTCACAGTTTTTACGACCACTTACGTCTTTTTGCTTAATGCCTTTCCAAAAATCGTCTTCGCACCGATAGATTCACATGTTCTCTCTGGCAGGATTTGCTCGATATTGCTCCTGATGAACGTGACGTCATGTTTCTCTTTATCGAAATTTCCAAATTGCAAACTGAATAGGAGAGCGGCGACACGAATGACGTCATCAATTGAGAGAATTTGGAGACGTCGGAGGAGAAGCGAGTCGCGAGCGTCGATGATCAAGAAGTGACCGCATTCAGGGAATTGTTGGAGGAGCTGGAAAATTGATTTGAAATAAAAATCAAAGTTTGAAAAAAAATATTTTTTTTTCGTGGCGAGACATTTGAGGGAACATTATTGAGTGTGACTACAGTACCCATTTTTGCGGTACCCGTTTTGCGTTCCGTTTAAACTGATAAGAAACGGCCGTTCCAAATCAAAATAAACAAAAGTTTATGTTTTGGAGTAGAATAAATAAACACAATTTATCTTAAGAGATGACTCAGCCCGCGCAATTTATTTCAATTCACTTTGAGAAAAATAAAGTTAAGGTAACTGGTTTCGGTAATTTGATTCACGTGAATGACTCGATTTCCTCAAGGACGTCAAAAACTCACCTCGAATTCCCGATCACTAGTCAAACTGGCGCTCCTTCTCAACATCAATAACGGCTTATCCGCGTTGAACGCCTGGCCAGTGTTCCCATCGGCGAATCGATTGAGAAGCGTCTCCCATCCTTGACGACATTCATAAGGACGATGATAAGGTTTTAATTGAACTTCGAGTAATGGAGAAATCATCCAGATGGCGAACATTTCAGAGAATACATGATAATCAATATCATATTCTTTCGCGAGATGGTAGAGAAGCGTTTGTGAATCGGCGGTTTTTCCGGATTCGATGCTCACTTCGATTCCGTTTTCTGCAATAAAAAAATAAATACAATTTTATTCAAAAAGAATCAGGAAACTTACCAGAAATAGCATCACTGTCACACCTCGACAAATAAATTCTAAATTTTACAACTTTCGGCGAGCTCAAAGTGTCCGTACTTTGGTTGTGATTCGCTCTCAGTGCCTGATTGATCGGGGTAAACGGAACGAATTCGACGCCATTTTGATCGCGATCTTCAAACGTTTCCAACGGCAATTGGACTCCACGATGTTTACTTAAAAATTTGCGCCCTTCAGCTGGTTCGATTTCTGTGAATTCTGAAATTACAAAAAATAAATAGAAAATTAGTTTTGAAATTTGGATTAAAAACTCACCGCCGCTTTGTACTGCTGCCATTTCGTAACAGGTCAATGTATGAAAATAATTACAGTCGGTCAGTCAAAGATAGCGATTGGCACAAAAGCTGAAAAGAAGAGTGGCTGGGGAGGTTGCGAAATTCAACTGATCACGCGACGAGTCAGAACGAGTGGAAGCGAGAGACGACGAGAGACAATGTGAAAGAGAGGAGACGCAGAGAGTGAAAGACAACACTTTTTATCGCAAAGCAAATATTTGGAGCGGCGAGGAGGGATTCGTTGAAAAATCAATGAATCAGCAAAGAGTTTTGAGAATACGGAACAGAAAAGTTGGAGATGCTTCTTTTAGGGTTGTTTGATAAGTTGGGCGTTTTTTTTTGAATTATTTTTTAGAGGAAAAAATGAAGAAGAAAAAGTGATAGGAAGTATATTTTAGAAATTACCAAAAAAGAATGGTTAGGAGTAAAGATAGGGAAAAGTTGTCAACTAATAAAATATTCCTCTTGGAAAGGGCTACATTTTGTTAGTTGACAATTTTTCAAAATATTCACTGGGAGCCGAGATAGAAGGGTTTGAAGTCAAGGTTCGAGAAATTTCTATATCACATGATGTTTACTCTAAACAAGAAGAAAAACTGCTAGAACCAGGGGCGCCTGACAATCACAAATATTATTTAAATATTCGTATTCCTATTTTCAAATTAAATGTCAAGTCAACAATTAACCAGCTGAGCAGAACCTCCACCAGGGGCGAACAGGAAATGACATCATTGTTTGATAAAGTGTGATTCACCAAAGATCAAAAAGGCTCTTTATTTAAAAAAGTACTCATCATTTTGGAAAATTGAACTGAAAAAAACCTCTATTAGAATGGCATGCAATACTATTTTAAATGTTACTTTTCGGGAGGCTCACAATTATTTAAAAAAATCTTCGAGCTCTTCAACAAGATCTCAGGAATTTAAAGCAAGATATCGACAACTTTTCATGGAATTTTCAATTATGAATTTAATAAAAAATAATTTTTCAACGAGAATGATTCTTTTTGCAAGTGCACATCTGACGTTCCTTCTCCTCCTTATTCTGAGCTTTCAATTGTGCCATTTTTTCGATGAGCGCGTCATAAGTTTTCTCTCCGATATCCATGTTTTCGTCGAGAATGTTCTCCAGATGATCGAGACAAGTGATTCTCTCCATTGTTCGGAACTGAAATTGGGGGATACGGTTTGACAAAGCTATGTTTACATACACCTATTTCGACATAAAGTTGAACTTAATATTGCTATAGCCTGTACGGCAAACACAAATAAAAGTGTGCCGAAAGTGTGCCGGACTAATTTTAAAATTGAAATTTAAAAAAATTAAAACATGAAAATCTTTTTTTGTTTTTTAGTTTTTCTTAACTGTGATTCAGTCTGCGCCGAATTAGGTGACTGAATGTAAATAAACTGCTTATATCTTTGCTCAGGCTCCATTAGCAAACTTCAAAGCTAGTTCATCGTGTAGAGCTCGTCAAGAGCTTTCATTTTCATTTTTTAATCGTTCAACAACCTCTAGTTTAAAGGAAGTTACAGTAACCGTAAGTAACCTCACCTGCAAAAAATGCAGCTCAAAAATCTCCGAGAGCTTCAACTTGGTCTCAATGCTGACTTTCTTAGTCTTCAACAGAAATTCCTCGCACTTGTCCATGACTTGAAACATTTTGTAAGCTTGACCCAATTCCAGTAAGTCGTGATAGTTGTTAACTGGAAATTCGGTATGAGGTACTGTAGCTTAGGGTTCACTTACCGGTGATCTCAAATGCGTCCATTTGAAGAATGGAAATCATGCCGATGACTGCTTCATGGGTGAAATCAAAGATTTCGAATACGGTCTTTCCCGGATTATCTTCGTAGAACATTGTGTAAAGGACCGGGGAATTGTCGGCGAGAAGCTGAAAATCATACTGTATTACTGGTAGAGGATTACTGTACTTACTGCAAGGCACACATTGATAACCTTATTCTCCACAACAAGTTCTCCATCGGCAATCAGCTCATTATAACTTTTCTTCGCGCTTTTCTCTTTAACAATTCCAGTGAATGAGGAGACATTCAAGTCAAATTCAATTTGGAAAATACCATCGACCAAGAACCCGGAATCATCACAAGTCAATTCATCCCATCCACAGAATCCATTGGTTCCTTTGCTGTTCTCTTTGCAATTGAATGTGTGATTGAAAAGTGTGGATATTTTATTCTTAGAAGTTCCCCATGCATTGATTATTCTGAATCCGAAGGAGGTGGCCACTGACCAATCGGTCGAATTGTTTCCTGGATTACAGACAAGGAAAACGCTCACTTTTCTCTTCTGACTTTTTGCCGTTTTATTCGATTGCACTTTTACGCACCTGAATATTTAGAGTTCAGAATAAAATCGATAATCTTATTCGAGAGGCTATCGCTAAGTCAATTAAGCTTACCAATTAATTCCATTATGCTCCTTAACATCAGAAGTATAAGAACCATCTAGATGTTCGAAATTATAAATATTAAATACAAGTGTAACAATATTAGCGGATAAATCTTTCAATGGTTGTAACATCGACATTCTCTAATCAATAAGGAGAGAATTCAGAAGCGACAGCCAAAGTATATGTCGTCAAGTCTGGTGTATTTGGTGTGTACACGAATCTGTATTGCGGACTTTCTTTATGCAAGACGAATGGCATCGAGTATCATTATCTATCATTAAGAAGGGGGAATGATCATGATAACAACGAAAGAAGACTAAGCAGGCAGAAGAGAAAAAAAAGGAAATTATGTGAATTGAGATCATTTCTGAGCGAAGCCATCGTAGGTTCGACCGACAATTGAAAGGGTGACTTTATCCATCAAATCGATGATTTCAGAATCGCTGAACTTGTTTGGATTCTCGAATAGACGTTGGACTTGTTGCGAAGTTTTCAGCATAGTTACACACTCATTCTGAAATTGTTTCTATGGTAGTTAGAGAGGATTACTGTAGTTATAGACACCTGCAGGTCGTCCAACGAGTACTTCTCCGCAATCTTGGCTTTCCTTTTGGCAGTGATCAATTGGGTTTTGCTCACCCATTTTTCACAACGTTGACGAGCGGTGTCCGCTTTTAAATTAGTGGCTAACTCCAGGGTTTCGTCAATATTGCTAGCTGAAATCTTACTGTAAGACCAAAATTCCAAAACAAATCTTACGATTCAAAGCATCACTGTCATTGTAGAAGACTTTAATCAAGCGATGAATTTTATCATATTGGAAGTCACTTGGTAACTTTAATTCTTTAACATCTCGATTCCCGTCTGGATAGATTAACTCCATGAACACCTCGGAATTCATTGCGAGAATCTAAAAATTTTAATTAAGGGAGTAAACCGAATTAAAATACTTACTTCTTTACTGCAATGAATCTTCTTCCCCTCTACAATCAACACAAAATTGCAAAGATTTGGCGCTGGTATCGAGAAATCGTGGATTCTCTTTGGACGAATTCCGACTTTATGAAGAATTGTAAAACTGATTTGAATAAAAAGACCACGCTCCTTGGTCGCAGCTTTTTTCACAAATTCTAATGGCCATCGAATTGTTAAATACTTGCGAGCGATATGATGATGTTGTCCCTTGTTAAGCAGATGAACTTTTTCTTGGTAGAGAATAGCAGCTTCATAACTAATATCAATACTCCAATAATTTGAGCGATCTTCTGAATTGCACATTAATTGGCAACCGAATAATCCTTTACCACAACCCAATAAGCCGACGCGCCTGAATTTTCATTGTTAATGAAGTTTCTCGGAGAACACCCTTACCAATAAACATTCTCAGCCTCCTGTGCCATTGTAACATAACCACGTCCATAATCCTGTTGAAGAGCTGGCAATTGGAAAACCAATTTATATGAATTCTGGGTTTCCGGAACGAGAGACATCGTTGACGATGAAGTAATAATTATGGGGAGCGTGGAATGTGTTGTATGTCTGCAAAGTGTTTACGGACTAGGGAGAGATGGAGAGGGAGGAAAGAGAGGAAGGCGGAATGTAGCAGGAAATGAGATGAAAGGTTTATGTGATGTTATTAGGAGATTTTCTAGTTTAGTTTAAAGTTTTCAAGGTTTCAACGTTTTACAATAGGATATTACAATAGGACCCCTTCCCCTCAAAAAAAAAGATGTTAGCTGTTTTTAGAATGGCTTTAATTGTACCCAAGAGAATTTCCAGACGATTTCATCAGTTCTAAAAGGATGTATTCTGAAAACTAGAAAATACCTTAGCCTATAATCCATAGACTTCAATTTATAGAAGCTTCATGACAGTTGGTTGTTAATTAGCATAGGATAAACTTATGCATCTAAAAAGTTGTTCAACATTTTCAGCATTTCTTGAATCATATCTGAGCTAAATTTCAGATTAATTCACCGATGCAATATACCGTAAAGCCTCTATTAGAATTGCATGCAATACTATTTTTCAAAGCACGAAATTATTTTTATTGTGTATTTTAAAAGAAAAAGTGAGATAAAATGCGAAATTCCTTTAAAAACCGTGTAAAACCACCAGTCAAGGGGAGCAATTGTATTAGAGGGGCAATTCTATTAGAGGGAGCAATTCTATTTTTCAATGACACCTTCTGGGGGCAAGTCTATTAGAGGGGCAATTTTAAAAGAGGCGCAAATCTAATAGAGGTTTTAAGATAATCCAACTTCCAAATTTCTATAACCACATAAGCGTATTATGGGATATAGAGGGCTTCTCGTTTTTAGCTAAGTTAGGATGATCAGGGTCTTCTTCAAAGGTGTTCAAATTTTTCAGCATGACTTCAAATGTACTGGAACAAAATTTCAGACGATTTCATAGATGCAAAATTGAATAGCTTCAAAATTTCTAAGGTACAACATAACCGTTTCAACGGATTTTGGTGACTAGCCATTTTTCAGGTAATTTAAAAATCAGACGCTTCTATTTAATTGTTCAATGTTTTCAGCATGCCTTAAAATGTACAGTAGCGGCCAACGAAATATCCCCTTTTTGTTTTTCGGCTATAACTTTTTTCAAAGAACAGCTAGCAAGTTGAGGTAAATTGAGAAAATGTTGTTAATTGAATAAGCAATACGATGCTAGTTTAGTTTCTTTCGAAAAAAAGTTTTTTCTATGAAAAATTCTTGAGAAGAAAATTGAAAATTAATTTCGAGAATTGAGAAGAAAAAGAGAAAATCTGCTGATTAGGGGGTCAAATCTGCTCTTCCTTTAGTTCTGGTAACTTTCTAAGTTGAAAAATATCAAATACCATCAAAAACGAAGAAGCTTGAACTTCCAAAAAAAATTTGAAAAAATGGTGAGAATTGAGAACATTGAAAAAACATCGAAAAAATTTTTTTCACAGCAGCACGACGAAACTTTGCAAAAAGGTTATTACAGTACCGTTCAAAAGTTTATAGAAAAAAGTATTTTTCAGTTGATTTTCGGCCATTTTGGCCATTTTCAGAGGTCTGGAGCTCGGCTCTCATGTTTCCGATCACTCTGACAATTTTTGGGGGTAGAAAACAAACCTAAATTAACAACTTCGCATTTACAGAATTTTTTGAAAATGCCTAGTTTTTCAGCTTTGCGGCGTTTTCTGAGACACACCTGGTTTTTTCACGTTTTCAGTGCAAAAACGGCCAAAAACGGCCGAAAAAAGGGTATGCGTCAGAAAACGCAGCATAGCTGAAAAACTAGGCATTTTCAAAAAATTCTGTAAATGCGAAGTTGTTAATTTAGGTTTGTTTTATACCCCCCAAAAGTTTTCAGAGTGATCGGAAACATGAGAGCCGAGCTCCAGACCTCTGAAAATGGCCAAAATGACCGAAAATCAACTGAAAAATACTTTTTTCTATAAACTTTTGAACGGTACTGTATATATGTCGGGAACATGTATAAAAAATTTTGACCCGATTGCTTCTCTCAGAACAAAGTTATGTATGAAAAACCAAAAGGGGATATTTCATTGGCCGCTACTGTACCTAAAAAAAGTTTCAGACTATTTCATTATCGCTGAGCGGAAAAAATTACTTTTGTTTTACATCCGTTCATAAGACGGTCGAATACCCTTACTCTAGGCCATTCCCCCTATTTCAATGGCAGCTTTCCTATCCTGCTCATTGACCTATACCATCTTCTGCAGAGCCAATGTGTGGGTGCCGACAACACGAGGCGCCATCCATCTGAACAAATATATTTTCAACAGGTGTCAATATTTCCTAAACAAGGACTCTCATGGTATAAAAAGTGCTTCGTGATCTATTATATACTTTATTTTATTCAAAATGAAATTTCTTATATTCCTGGTAGCTGTGATTGCTTGTCCAGTGATGGCAACTGTAGATGATGCAACCCGACAAATCGTTCAAGACGCTCTACTCGAAGCCCTCCAAAGAATGGATATGGTCACTGAGCAATCGGTTTCTGATGGATCCATAATTGATTCTCAAGTGGCTAATCAAGATTCGAAGAACCTCCAGTTTAATGGGGAGGTGCTTGAATTGGCTAGTCAGATTTTGGTCGAGAAATATGGAGTTGGTATTTTAGAACAGGCGAATGAAGTACTTCAAGAGCTCAATGGAGGATCTAATTCTTCCGAGGAAAGCAGTGAGGACTAGTTATTTTTTAAATGTTACTTGTAAAAGATGATAATAATAAATTGTAGAATCTGTGATACATTTGTTATTCTAAGTTTGATGTGATCTTGATCAAAGGTTATCAACTCTTTTGACATTTAAAAAACGAAAAACTGCAGAAATAATTTATTGAATGATTTGAATAATTTACATGTATTGTCAATTTTCGGGCCCCTTTCCACTGAAAACAATATATGAAGATAAGCTCGAATAATGTAAACTCACCATTGAATAATATTGATCGGCGTCTTCTTCCCTTCAATTTTCGGGTCAGGCCCTGTTGTTACAGCCTCACCATCGGTATTTTAATGGATACCCATTGGATATTTCGTCGCGTACCATTTTTGATCTTCGCAAATAATTCCAAAATAGGTGTAAAGGTCGACATAGGTTATTGTTTTCGTTAGAAGCAAAACCTGAATGATATTATTAGTAGTTTTAAGCTAAATTGAAAAATCCCGCTGTTTTTATGTTCTTAACTAACAAATTGTTTAGAAACGATGCCGGGAGTATCTAGTTCTGATCCGGCTGATTCACCCAACATCACATTATCATAGTTCGTGGAACAGGTAAAATTACTCGCACATCCAGATAAGGGTATATTGAACAAATTGGGGAACTGAAGTGTTATTTTTAAAGCTTACAAGGAAATTAAACAAACTATAGGACTTAGAAAGTAGACTTCCACACGGACAAGAATCCTCCTTACAAGCGCATTCCACGCCAACAATAATAAGAAGGGTAACTAGAAAGAACCGATTCATTTTGTGTCGATATCTATCAATTTGACTGTTATATATGTGTTTTTGAAGAGCTAATTAACATCTTTTTGACTGATTAAACAGGAAATTACCATTTAGTGGAGGGAAGTAATTTAATGACCAAAAACGATATCATGGAGAGCAGTTCATTTATTTATTTTTTCACAAAATCAATTTTAAATTAGTTCACAAAAAACACAACTTTGTACAAGACAAAAATGGCAAACATCATGACAACTGATGATCGAGAACCCGTATTTCGATATTTCCATGGATTATGTGAATATGAAGAAGAGTATTGGAGTCGTTTGGCAATATAAGATGAAGCGTATTCCCTGGAACCGAATGGGGAGGAGAAACAGTCTTCCGAATTGCATTTCTCTGTAGCACAGAAACACCAGTGTTCCGTTATGTCGAACTGAAAAATTGGTTGGGTTATTGATGGCTTAAGATTTTTCAGATGCCTGGTATGACATTTCTAGTAACAGTTCGGTACCGTAATATATCTAGATAAGGTTTTATAGAACGGTATTACACAAAGTAAGATTAAAGTTCTTAGCCTCTCAAAGAATAAAAAACAATTTTCTTGGCTAACCCAGGCTTACTAACCTGATCAAAATCATGTGGAAGATACTCTCCGACATGTGAAGGCCTAGAATGTGCTCCAAGGCCAAGATGAAGATGCTGATCGTCTGTGAGAAAGCTTGCAGAACACCCTCGGCCGACACCTGAAAAATTATTTTAGAATTGACGTTGACAAAAAATTTTAAAAAAAGTTCGCCGTTATATAAGTCCACTTTAACTTTGAGCCACCATAACTTTGTTTGGAGAAGAGATATGAAAAAGTTGTCAACTAATAAAATGTTGCCCATAACAAAAGCTAAATTTCATTAGTTGACTGTTTTCCCATATCTTTTCTACCAACAAAGTTATAACGTTTCGAAGTATCTTTAAATTACAGACTCACCTAAAACCGTAGTATGCCCTGTCTCCTTATTCGTTCCATTCAAATAAAACACGAAACATGTGGAATGGCAATTTTGATAAAGATCCGAGATATAGTCTCTGAAATCATGAAAACTTCTGAATAAATGAATAAGAGAAAAGGGCGGAGCTTCATGTTACCTGCTAGTACATTCTGGATCAGACGTGGAAATGTCGTAGTTTCGTTTTAGGAAGAAGTGACGCCATTGCTGGAATTTCAATATTTAGAGAGCTTAGCTAAGTAACAAGGCTTACCCAAACAACAAAATCATTGGCACACGAGTAGCACTTGATGGCGTCGACTGTGTGCCACGTGGCTACACTTAGTAATAGCAGAAGCCGAATCAGCGGAGATGTTGCACTCCAAACGAGCATTGGAGCATAGCCAGTGACGTCTGAATTCAAGTTTCTTGATCTTCGTTTATTTTGCAAGAAAGTAAGAAAAAAACTACTGGAAAAAGAGAAAAAAACACGGAGTGAATAAAAAACATAGCGATTAAGTAACATGAAAAAGGGATACACAGAGAAGGGATGAGTATAATTGCATTTTGGATGGGAGCCGCCCATGTCATCAACGCCTTTTTTCTTCGTTTGGGGGGACACTGATTCTAAGTTTGGATTTCTTTCCTCATTTCTCAAAGAATACTAGGAAAACGTCGTGGGCGATTCTAATAGAGGCTCAAGAGGGGGGCACTTGAATCGTCCGCATGGTCAAGCCGCCGCTTGGTGGAGGGACGTGTACACCAGGAGCTAACAAAAAAATAAAATGTTCGGTGTCCCTAGATCCCCAGATGTGTCGGGGGTGTACTTGACACGCTACTACGAAAATAATGAGGTTGGGAAAATAAGATTCGACAGCTTGGGGAGGCATCGTGCCGAAACCGTGCCTGATCCCAAAAAAGTTTTGGGTGTTTCCCTAACAACTTTTCAAGTACGGCAAGTTGCCTAACCGAACCCTTGCCTAGAACTTTTCCAGAAAAGGGGATCTAAAGGCAGCCTGCTTGCCTAACTTCCCCATGAGCAACTTTCCCCTAGTAATTTCCAAGTATTTCCAAGTATTATAATATGACCTAGTATCAAAAAAAGAAGAAAAAAGTCGAGCTCTCCTGCTAACACACGGACCCCGTGAAGCGGAACATGATAGAAGAAGAAGATGGGAGTAGAATGCCCCTTCTCTTCGCGTTCTATTCCCATTTTACTTGTTCTTCTCTACTTCATTCAATGTGACGTTTTGATAGAATTTGGAGAGGCATCATGTCAATTCCATGTAGTATTAAAATGGATATGTGGGATTAAAATGAGAGGAGTGCAAATTGGAAAAAAGGTCAAAGTCTTTGTTTTTTGAGACATGGTTCCAGGAAATTATATAAATTTAAAAATTCTGATGATCCCTAGGGAAAGAGAGATTTATAACACCTAAAAAATTGTCCACGAGGACTACACAAGCATTTTAAGGATTCTCAATTCCTTGAAAACTCTATCCACTTGATCATCTGCTAGTGACAGCTCTCATCAGCGATATCCAACATAACAACATAAAAATAAAAGAAAAAATATATAAAAACAAGAAAAGAAAAAGAGAAGAAGGTGTCAGAGGTCCACAAGAAAAAAGAAGAAGAAATCGTCGGAAATGCATGAAAAACTGGAGAAGAAAAAGTGGAAGAAGCAAGAAAAAGAAGGGGGGACATTTTCATATCAAAACCCAACAGGGCGGGCCTTCTCTCTCAATTTTTTCATTTTTCACAAGTCGAAAAAAGGGTAAAAATGTGTTGTGGAATTTTTGATGAGAGGGCAGCCCAAATTTTTTCTTGTGTTGTTTTTCATTTGCCCTCATTTGTGGGGAGAAGGACTTTTGGTGGTGGGTGGTCATGTGGGTTTTTTTAGATTAGGCTTTACTCTAGAAATTTCGTCCAAAAAATTTCGAGATTAGGCTGCGCCCATTTTTTACCCCTAATACCCCTAATTATAGTATGTGGGCCTGAAAGTTATTCGTGGAAAAAACCCGAACACGTCTGAAGTGAGGGTTATGGGACCAGTGGTCACAAAATAGTTGTCCGAATGATACCGTATCCTTATCGTAGAATTAGCCACCAAAGATTACAGACTAGACTAAAAAGATCCTCGTAAAGTACAACACATATATATATATAAAACAAAAAGAATGTATCGCTCTTGGAAAATCACATTCCCTAGTTTCATGGCCCCTTCCCTACTAAAAAGGGATAGGAGGCGGTAATTCAGTTGACTATGGGGTGTCGAGTTGAGTAGATTTTGGGACACACGATGTTTCTAGGCGAAAAGGAAAAGATTTTGAAAGTAGAGAGAGGGGAAGGGGGGAGAGCAAAAAGTTTTTGAAACTCTCTGGCCTCTACACGGTCTCCAAAATAGCTGCACTCTTTTTATGGGGGGACCTTTTTAAAAGGGAAGGGGGCTTTGCACACACTCACGCGAGGATACTTTCATGGTCATTGAAATGTGTTCCGGATGTCCGAGAGAATGGGTGAATTGGGACTAGGATTCAGAAGAATTGAAGGGCTTGCTCCGAGAGCGAACTAGTTTTTTGCTACCAGGATTAACCACTTTGAAATGGCTATCTTATTGAAAACATGATATTTGTCGAAAAAAAAGGAAGAGATTAAGAAAGGTCTTCCTGGAATTTCAGATTTCAATGGGGGATATTTTTTCAAAGTATTTTTAGAAACATTTTCTAGAAAAAATTCTAGAAACTTCAACCCGCTTAGCCATTTTTGAAATTCTGTGAGAAAACTTCAAAAACTTCAAAAATCAAAAACTTGTTTCAAAAGAAACAACAATAGAGGGACTTTTGTTCCACAAAACATTTCCGGAAAGCCCCCCGTTCAAACGCCAATCACGTCACAGGAAGTCTGAAATTCTAGAAACCGCGGGGAGATGGCAATGAAAGTGGAAATGGTGGAGGAATAATTCATTGGGTCCTTTTCGGGCATTTTTTGCCGCCGACGGGGGAATGGTCGCTTAGGGAGCCGGCGGCGAGCAGGGTGTGACGGCTAAAAAGGTTGGGGGTTATCGGTGAATGGTCCTAAAAGTTAGGCGCTACCAAGCAGAGTTGTACGGAATTCCGACTTCCGACTTCCGTACAACTCTGCAACTAAGGGATCCCAAAAAAAAGTGACAAAAAAAAATTAATGTTGCACTTTTTGTCTGCACCCCTAAAAATGACTCTAATCCAGCTCTAACTGATCTGTTAGCTTTAGACCTAATCCTAAAATCTGATGACTAAGCGAAAAAATTCTACTAAAAAAAAAGAAGGAGCACACTGACTTTTATGATTTGTTGGACGGCGATAAATCTGAAGAGGAGGAGCACCAAGAACAAAAGGATTACGAATGAGGGAAAAAGGAAAGGATTATGCAAAAAAGGGGCGGTGACCTCCCTTTGGATGGTATATGACATATGTTTTGTTGTCCGTGTGGACAAAAAACGAGGAGAAACCAGACACAAACTTTATATTTATTTGTGTTCCCGCGGCGAAAGATGTATAGTAGTTGAGAGATATTCCTAACAAATCCGACTTTAGATACACATGCTATTGGGGGGATAGAATTATTTTAATTTTCGCATGCTCCCAAGTGAATTTGGTGATGAACCCCGAAATATATAACCGAATTTAAAAGGGGTAGATAAATACGTTTAGGGGGAGGCGATTGCACTTATTAGAGGGTGTCTAGGCTAGACTGACCTGTAAACATGATAATTCATGGAATGAAAAATAAACTAGTCTAGCCTTGGCGTTCCCCCATGAGATTTAGCTGTTGATGAACCCACCCATAAATTCTATATAAAAAATGCGGATATATATGTTGTCGACTTGGGACCTCCATTCATAAACAACAACTTGTGTTTATTCTAGTTGTCTGACTTTGTCAAGGATCTAGACAAACCAATTATTAATGAATACGGTAGCCCAGACGGCTTTTCAACAAGATCCAAAAATTACTGGGTGGGAGCCGGAACTCAGGAGAGGATGACAGGGGAAAAACGGTGTAGACGGATGTGGAGAGGGAGATGGGAAAATGAGAGGTTTGTCAACCGGAAAAAATTGGTCGGAACCCCTCCGAGAGGACTAGCGGTGAGCTATTTGGGGGTATGAACCGGATTAAGGATTACTTGATAAGCCCCTGGAGGTCAACACAGAGGCTTAAGAAAGTTATCTAATAGAAGGGTACGGTTAAATAGGAACAATTTAACCACCGCCAGGGCTAAGATTTCTAAGCATTGAAAATTTTGAAAAAGTGCAATCCGTTATCTGCTCGCTAGTAAGAGATCGAAGAAGCCGTATGCAAAAGTCGTGAATAATATATCACGCCCTCGGCCTTAAGTTGTAAAATTTCACATGTATACTAGTAGCACAATAATTAATTGTAAGTGGCCTAGTAGTGATGAATTATTCAACAAAAACGTAACGGGCTTTGGAAAACGAACACCTGGAAGCTCATGGTGTGGAAAATGGAAAATGGAATTAGCGGGGGAAAAAGTTATAGTAATATTATTTGGTAGCTTCGAAGAGAGAAAAACATTGATGATGACTAGCTATTCATCATCAAGTGGTGCGGCAAGGAAAAACAACAAAAAAACAAAACATGAAAGAATTTTGAAGAAAAAAGCTTAGAAAAGAAAATATATGAAAAATGATCCAAAAAGAACACCTGCTCAGTGTTGGCAAATGCTTTTTTAAAGGGAGAGAGATGTTTGGGAGAGATAGGGGGAAGTTGATGACTGACAGGACAGAGTGAGAGAGAGATACTAACGAAAACCAGCGACAAATTATTAAAGTGAGTTTGGGTGGCAAGTGACGGGTTGTTCCCGAGGGGGATAATGACAACGAATTGGTATAGGGGTGTTGCCGGAGTCTTGCCGGAGCTGTGCCGGACTCATGGAAAAAACCTCTGCCCAGTCGGGGCAACTTGCCCAACCAGTGCCTAATTGAAAACAAAAAGCTGGGGGTTTTGTCCGGGTCGTGCCGCAGTCTTGCCAGAGCTGTGCCTGTCTCATGGCTGACTTATCCGGGGCTTGCCCTAGCTGTGCCAAAGAAGTGCCGGATTCATGGCAAACCTTTGCCCTACCCTTTAGTATTTATAAGACCGGCAACTTGCCCAACCCGTGCCGAACCTTAAAAACAAAAAAGCTACTCTCAAAAGTAGTAAGTAAACCCAAAATCAAAAAATCACAATAAAAGTGCAACACCTGCCATTGAAATCTAATTAGGCTCAACTCAAGTCATGTGAATAAGAAATTGAGCCGTAAATTTCTTATATTTCGTGAGTCAAGCGGGTAACCTGACTCCACTTTTATCACCTGAGTTTCACTTAAAAAAGCTTAGCTTAGAAACGGATGTCCAGATTGATCAGCATCATAAAATCGAAAAGAAAGCACACGGATAGTGTTGTAACGTGATGATCATCGCAGCTTCCTCCCTCCGAATGATTACACATGTTTCCCGTCACCGTTGGGTGCCGAAAAATAATGACATGAGCAACAGGTCGGGCGAGGAAAAAGAAAAAGAAGAAGAAGAAGGAGGACACATCCATTAGACATGTACACTTGTTCTTTCTCTTTGTCAAATGGAAGATGGATGATAAAAAGAGAAAATAAGAAAGAAGAACAAAAAAGAATTTCTCTAGAAAACCAAAAATGAAAGTGAGACCCGTGTTGATTCCGGGGGAATCCGATTTCGGGTCGTCGTCGCTCCGAAAAAAGGTAATCGGAGACATAGAGATGACTTTGTTGGATATGTATATATACTATTATAGATACTTATATGGATATTATTTTTAGGGAAGAGCAGAAGATTCAAAAAGAGCACCGGAAATAGTCCAAAGAATATTGTCCAAAAGGAGAATACGGAGGGAACTTTTAATTCTGAGAAAAGACAAAACTATAGTTTTTAAAGTCAGGAGATTTTTGTACTTAGAATTTGTTTCACCTGTGACAAAAAATTTTGAACAAAAAATTCAAAAAAAAATCACCTGTTTTCTTTAAGTTTGTCAGCTGGCAAGTTTAAGATTTTAGAAAACATTTTTTTTTGGATTTTGACCAGTCCGTCTAATCCCCCAAATGTGCTCGTCCATGTAGGCCCGCCTGGCTAACAAAGTGTAAGTCCGGACGGACCAAAACCTAATGGGAGCTTTACCTCAGGCTAGCTAAGGGTCCAGTTCAACATGCGTTATCACTCTAATAGTACGGCACCTCTATTTATATCATGCCACACTATTAAAGGGGTGAATAACCTGTCACATCAAAACTAAAAAAATTCGACTTCGACCTATTCCCGACGTATCACAAACTCAAAAACTATTTGAAACCGGAGCTTGTCGTTATCATTGACATCATCATCATCATCACGCCATATTTGCTCCATTATAATCATCATCATAATCATCATCGAACTTGTCAACACCCTCCGATTCGTTGTATATAAAAAGAGCGACGAGTGCATGTGCTATAATAATTCGGGTTTTCTTATCTTTTAGATTCTTGAAGTGCTAATAGTGAAACCCAAAAAATTTCATTTTTTTTCTGATGTCATTTCTACACTTGGCTTATCGCAATATTTACTTTTTCCTTTTTCATGTTAGGCGGTTAAAAGTGCTCTGGCAGACTAAAGAGCGACAAATTCATGCGCCGCCCGTTGTCAATGGCGATGCCATTTTGTTTTGTTTTCAAAGTGAAAAGAGGCAACATTTCACTCCAATTTCCGACGTCCTTCACAACAAAAAGAAACATTTGGTCTCTTCTTCTTTTAGTTAGACAGACAGTTTAACGTGTGATTTGAATCAGTTAGATTTCCCGCTGAGAAATCTACTGATTTCGATCGACTTGGGAGTCGTCGGTTCAAAAAGATTTATTCGCCTTTCACGGCGACTTTTTTCATTTTTGTCCCTCCCTTTTTCTATGTAATGAGTTTGTTGTTTGATTCTTTGGGTGCCTTGGCTACAGAATACGAAATCATATTTTGAGCTCTTGGGAAACCTGATTAAGATGCCTTGAGATTTTATTAAATTTTTGACAAAATTTTTTTCCAGCTTTTTCTCCCAAAAAATAATTTTTTCAGCGGAATATTTATTTTGAAAAACATGTTTTTTTGCAAAAGTTTTCTTAAAAATTACGGTAGCTTTAAAGGCGCAAATTGTTAATTGTCATTGGGTTTCGCAGCGAAATAAACGATCTGTGAAAAACGGAAAACTCTTACTGTACCTTTAAAGGCGCGCGCTAGAATTTTTACTTGGGTCTCGTCGGGATATTTTATCGACTTTTCAGAATTTTTAAAACAATTTTTTTTTCAAAATTTATTCATTTTTTTACACGAATTTTTCATGATAAAATTCTGTATTTGCACGAAAAAGTGATAAAAATCGCACTTTGAATATGCTCTCATCTAAATCTGACTCATCCAATTGTCCAAAAAACCCCAAATAAATTGTTGTTTACCAAATGACAAACACCTTTCACCCCTATCTCTTTCTCTCTTAATCTCCACATGGTTTCACAACAATTCGTGAAAAAAGAAAAGTACTCGCAATGTCTGCGTCTCTTCCTCTCCATACACTATTTCTTTGGTTTCTCCTCTAGGTCTCCGCATTTTCCATTTTTTTCGTTCTTCTCTTTTTTATGACCGTCAACGTGGTGTTTGGCAAATAATTCAGTTTCTTTTTGGCAAGAGATTTTTTTTTGAATTTTGAAGAACTTTTTTGAAGAATTTTGAATTTTTTAGATCTTGTCTAGCTCCCATACTCTCAAAAAATTGTTCTTTTTTCTTGTTTTGCCTCAAAAATTTTTTTGTTTACTTGTTTTTTTGAACTCTATTTTTTGCACTTTTCAGCCAATTCCCACCCAATTCAAACTATGGCTCGACGTGCTGTGAGCAAGAGCAAGGCTAAGGCGCAGCAAGCGGCCAGGCGAATTGATGGTCAGATTTTGAATAGAAATCAAGGATTAGGAGGTATGAGTCATCAATTGTTTTTTTTTCTTTGAAATATTTTTTGTTTGGTGGCCGAAGTCTAATGGCCTAGAAAATCAAATTCTGTGTAGTTCTCTCGGATAATAGACTTTTTATTTTTATATAATTTTTAGATTTTTTTTCAGAAGAAAAATTGAAAATCTGAAAAAAAAATTTTCCAAAATTCGATAAAAATGACATTTTTCGGAGTTTCAGGAATTTTCAGGCATAACCAGATCTAAAGAAAATTTTTTGATTTTTCAAGACAATTTTTGAAAAAAAAAATAATTAAAAAAATTTTTTTTTCAAAAATTACAAAAATTGTCTTTTTTTTTAAGGCTATAAGCCATTTTTAAGCCGATTAAAATCAAAAAAAAATCCCAAAACTTATTCCAGCCCGCCCAAAATCGACGCGTGTCCGCTCGCAAGTGGTCCTCTACCAAGGCCCAACTCCTACCGTAATCCATCGAAAAGTCACCAAAACAGCAATTTCCAAAAAGACCGGGAAAAAAGGCAAAGCCACTTCGAAAGCCACTTCAAAAGCCGTTTCGAAAGCAACTTCGAAAAAATCCACCAAAAAAGCAGCCAAGGAGCCGAAAGCCAAGAAAGTTGCTAAGAAGGGAAATGATCGTTTGACGCCACGTGTCATCACAGAATACGATGAGAATCCATTTTTCGCCGATCCCGAAATCCCTGAATACATCAGTGCATCGGTCTATCATCGATGGATTACGAGAGCCGTAAAACGAGAGAATATGAAAGAGATCAAGGATTACTACAAATCCAAAAAGTGCCAAAAATCGTCAATCTATCAATTTTTCGCGAAGGATTTCGATTCAACGGCGTGTTACGAGGCTTGCCAGAAAGATGTAAAATTCGCTACGGAATTCTTCAAAATGAATCATAAAATGGAGATTGACGATTCGTATCGGCCAGGAAAGGAGCCGAATTTGTTGCAATTAGTTCGTTTTTCTTTTTTTAATTTCTAAAACAAATTTTTTTAGAAAGGCACCGGCCGCAAAAACCACTATATGATCGGTCGTCAAACCCGCGCTATCGAAATGGGGCGTGGCGGAAAAGAGGGAAATAACGCGTTGATCAACTACGCGTCGCCTGGTGCCGCTCAGGAGCCGGATCCATTAACCTGCTTGATTCAGGATAATATCGCGTATACGAAGCTTTTTCAGTTGTGCAAGATTAAGGATGGACGTGAGTTTTTTTTTTCTAGTAATGCAATTGCGCTCTACTGTGATTCTCGGTGGGGCGCGATTGCATATCCCCAACTGAACTATCAGGTTGTGCGAAAAGTTTTGCATCACTTTTTATTTTTTCTCCAGAAACATTATGGAGCTGTTAGAATGTTTCATACTGGGGGTCAGTAAAGTGTAGTGTGTTGACTATTGACACACAAAATCTCAAGTCAATAGCAGCTATGAACAGCGCACCAGCAAAGGAATTTCAAATGAACTTTTTTGATAAAATTTGTATAGCCACTAAATCGGTCTTCGCTGACACAAAACTTGGCTCCATTTCTGATATTATTAAGTCTTAGTACTGTTAATAATATCACAGTAGTCGATTGGTTCCAATTATTTAGAAGTGCGGAACTGGAATCAATTGATTCACCATTTGATCATGGAATATTATCATTTTTAAAGAAGGTTTTGTGAGGTTGCTGGAATATGATCTGAGTCAATGTAGTGTGTGTTTTGTATACACACATAAGCACTCCCAAACTACATAAAATTATTACATTTTTGACTTTGGGTTCTCCTGGAATAGGGCAATCAACCTACTATCTGTATCTTCGCGCACAACACAATGCTAGATGGAGGATGTAGCAATATTCATTTCTTCCTCTAAAGAGAAGCAGCCTAGCTTTTCAAAATGGTTAACGTGAATGGATAATAGATACTTCACACTAACTATCACGAAGGGTTCAAGTTGGGGGATCCCCGGGATTCTGGAGCTATCACGGTGAAAGTGGAAATATACTTCCAACTAGAGTTTAACTCCATCTATTGGGGCGTGGAAAAGCCGACGCATCGGGATATTTCAAAAGAGGGTAAAACATGCCCAGGCAACTTTTTTTGTAAGCAAATCATGATTGTATCAGAGATATTCAAATAGAAAATTATCCCAGAGCCCCTCCTCTATGATACCTCTTAATCATATATTGTGAATATCACCTCTCAACTTTTTCTAAAGCGAGGCTTGACTATTCTAATTTGTACATTGTACTCTCCTAGCATGACACTTTTGTATCACCACTTATTCATATCCCTAGCCCCTGTCATAGACGAGCTGGATTTCCGAAAACGAGATGATCGAAAATCGGAGTGTTAGTGAAAAGGTGGTAATAACTCCCTGGGCTTTTATCGAAAAGAAGTGAACAGTTACTTGATTGTTGCCAGTACATTGTTAGTTAACATAGTACAAAGGTAACCTACTGATATTACAAAAACATTGAAAAAAACTGAACAGAAAGTTTTTCTGAAAGTGATGCAAAACTTTTCGCACAACCTGATAATATAAATATAATCTTTTAGCATTCGCCGAAGATCAACTGGAATCCCATCTGGTCACAGCGGCTCGTATGGGACACCGAGAACTGGCTCACGCGCTATCCAACGGTCCCGCCCGTAACCACTGCAATGATCTTCATAGAAACACTCTCAAAGATCAGAAACTTCCTGCGAAGATCCTCCCTGTATCCGTGGCCAAGAAATGCTTCATGAATAAAAACATCACGCCACTTCACACCGCAGCAATCTCCAATTCCACTCATATGCTTGAAGCAATGCGATCCGTCTATCCGACAATTAATATTCCGGATCAGGATAACTGGTATACAATCCACTACGCAGCGTGTGCTCCGGGAACAGCACCACTTGAATATCTCCTGAAGAACGGTGGATCTGTGACAATGCTAACGAAGCAAACGGAGACCCCTTTGCATTGTGCGGCGAGAGCGGGAAGAGGAGCGAATTGCAAGTTTCTGATGAAAGAGATGTTGGAATTAGAGAAAGGGGATGACGGAGAATCGACGATCCGTGCCGATCGATCAGTGATCAACGCCAGAAATCGAAGCGGGAATGCGGCTCTTCATTTGGCGGTGATCAGGAATCAACTTGACGCTGTTGACGCCCTGCTCTCCGAGCCAACTATCCTGGTAGATCTTCCATCCTCCACTGGATCCAATCGAGTGACTCCGTTGATGATTGCTTGCGCGAAAGGTCATTTAGAGATGGCGAAGAAGCTCGTGGCCAAGGGAGCACTCATCGAAGGAAAGGATAAGAAGAAGAGAACTCCATTGATCCATGCCATGTTAAACGGGCAATTGCACACGGCAGCGTTTCTCTTGGCTCGTGGAGCCAACCTCTTTTCAGCTGACTCTTCTGGAAACACTCCTGCTCACTATGCAGCCGGATATGGATTCTTGGATTGTCTCAAAATCCTTGCTTCGATTGATGATGAGATTCTCTCTCAGCCAAATGACTGGCAGCTTTATCCTCTATCGATTGCTTATCTCAAAGGACACTATGGAATTGTATCATGGCTCCTTGAAGGTCCACACAAGACCAAGGCGAATATCAATTCAAAAGATAACAATGGAGCGACTTTGCTGAGCAATTTATTGTCGTATGCGGATGAAAGTATGCATAAAGAGCTGGCTGATCAAATTGAGTACTTGGTAGCCAGAGGAGCTGATTCCAGCCTTCCTGATAGCTCTGGAGTGACTCCACTTCATCTCTTTGCTTCTCAACGAGTGATTCTAAAGGGATCTGGAGAATCTCCGGAACAAGATGCGACTCGAATGACGCTCGCTCAATATAAATCTTGTTTTGACATTCTTATGAGAGCTGGATCCAACGTGGAATCCTATGATCATCAGGATAACACTCCTCTTCATATCGCTTTGGCTAATGGAAACTTGATGTTATTCAATATGATGTTAGAGAAAGTGCAGGATAAGCGGAAACTTTTCGAGAAATGGGCAAACCATCAGAATTTCCTCCATGAAATTTTGGCTCTTCCAATGAAAGTCTATGGGGATCAGGTGATGTGGAAGGGGGAGACATTGACGAAGCCGGCGTATGATGTCCTTCCGATTCTCAAGGAGCTTCATGAGAGTCTTCCGGATTTGATGTTGAAATGGATTGATGAGACTAATAAAGCGGGATACTCGCCGATCGTGGAAGCGGTTAAGCAATATCAATCGTTGACGCCGAATAAGCAGTTGAGAGGCGAGGCTAATCAGGTTGGTATTTGAAAATAAGCTACAGTAATCCAAGGGTCCCAGATTAATCCAACTTAGGTAAAAAATATGATAATTCAGAATGTGAGAGTGGCACGAAGCCAGCAACTATTCGGTCATCGGATGAACGCCAAACAGGCGCCACATATTGACTCCTATGAGCTCAAGGTTAACAAAATGCCTGGCAAAATTTTCCCTTTTTCTGTCCGTTTCCACTCCTCCCCTGAGCACATTCCTCTTTTAATTTCAATTTCAAATTACTTATTTTTCCAGGGATTCCTTGCCACAGTCAACGAGCTTTTCGAATGGGTCATTCGTCTGGGACCATTCCAACTAACCCAGAGATATGTGAACGCAGAGAACGCCGCCGCTGTCACCCTGGCTAAACTGGCTATGTCGATCCCTCTGGAAGACGGGAAATTCCAGGAGAATCATCTTGCTCTGTTCAAAATTCTTATCAAGTTATCCAAAGAATTCAATAATATCGAGCAATTCTTAACGCAGCGAAACGAGAAAGACGATTTGCTCATTCTGGAAGCTATCCAATTTGATAAGCCACGTGTAGTGGAGCTGATCCTGGATACGGCCACCGACGCTCATCTTATCAATGGAATTCATAATGCTGTCCGTGAAAAAGAAGGCGATGAAGTGGTTAACAAGACAATTATCATGTATCTCATTGAAATGAGAATGTGGGATTTGCTTCCGAAACTAAAGGCCTCATCAGAATTCTGGAGGCAAAAAGATGCGAAAGAGAACTCGATCTGGCACTATGCCGCCCGGATTAATAGCCACAAAACGGTTTCATTGTTCAAAATGATCGAGCAAAAAGGTGTTCCGAGAGAGAATAATGTGGATGGAAGAACCGTTCTCCACGTGGCAACTCTGGCTTGTGATGGATCCGCCAATTCGGTTCTCGAACCGATCGCCTGGTTGTCCACGCGTTGTCCAATTGAAGCTGTCGACAAGTTTAATAGAACTGCACTTCATTACGCATTTGGAAATGAGAATGAGTTCAAGGATGGAAATGTTCCATTTGGAGAGAATGATCCCATCGCAGTGGTCTCCCTTTTATCCTCATTGATTCGTCCAGAGCAGATAGAAATTGCTGATTGCAATGGAAACACGATTCTCCATCTTGCTGCTTTGAAGAATTCCACGATTTGCTTGATGACTCTGATCCGCAAAAAATGCCATGTTGACCTCAAAAACAATGATGGAAACACCCCACTAGCTCTAGCTGTTTATCATGGAAAACAGTCTTCAGCACTGACCTTAATCCAGGCGAATGCAGATGTCACTGAGAAGATCTTCGTCAGAGCTGTCAAACCAATCCCAAAGAAAAAAGAAAAAGAGGAATACTGGAAATGGAATGGAAAAGAGAAGAAAGTGGAGGAGGACATCTCCACAACGATCCCGGCTACTGTAGTCAGCAAGGGTGGAAGTTGGGAAGCAATGGTCTATGTTCTTCTTGATGTCCTCGGACAGAATACGAATTCTATGGCTCAATTGACGGATGCCGCTTTAAGAAGAGGTCAATTGAATTTGGCAAATCAGCTTTTGAAATCTATAGAAGCTTTGTTGGATGGAGCTGTTCTCAATTCAAATTATGATCTTCTGAATACATTTGCTGAAAAATGCTTCGGTGCCCTAACTTCAGAAGAAACTATTGAGAGAACTGTTCTCAACAGAATCATCATGACACGTGGTCTTGGACTCAATCAACCCGAGACTCAGAAAATCATCAGGACAGGATTAGAAAATGGAAATTGGAATGTCCTTAACTATTTGAAATCTGAAATGGGACCAACCGCCTGGAAGAATCAACGCATTCAATCTCCATCAGAAAATCCGATTCGATCACTTGTGATCTATATGAATGAGAAGACGGTTTCAGCTGAAGCAGTTGGATTCCTAGATGATATCAAGAAATTAGTGGATATTGATGCCCTTTGTCAATTGGAGGTCCCCGCGAAATTCAAAAATCTCATGGAATTCGGACTCCTCCCCGTTATCTCATTTGCAGTTCTTCAAGAGAAACCGGATATTATCAGAGCTCTCCGAGCAGCTGGAGCAAGTCTAAAGACGGCTGATGAGCATGGAAGAACCCCTCTGATGTATGCGATTATGACAAATAATCGATCAGTGGTGGATGCGATTTTGGGAGATGGAAAGTTGGCTGTAGTACTTCCGAAGCAACCTCCTGTTAGAGTTGGAGTTTTTTGTAAAGCGGTTCCCATGAGATTTTTGCCCACCAGCGCCTTCGGACTCGGACAACCAACCACGTCGAGGGTTTCTATTCCGGCACCTGAATCGGAGAGTTCAGATGATGAGGAAGAATCCGAAAATGGATCGGAAGATGGATCGGAGAATGATGGATCAGAATCCAATGGATCCGGAGATGAGGATGAGCCACCGGCCAAGAAAGCTAAAAAAGAGGATCCACCACCAAGGGGACCAAATAAGTTTACTATCACTAATCCATCGGTGAGCGATTCTTAGCATCTTTATGTAGATCAAATCAGACTTTTTAGCTCTTCGCGGCTCGCGACGCCAAAGGATATAACGCTCTTCACTATCTCATTGAGCCATTAGCATGGGAGAACGTGGAACTTCTCGCTGATCTAGCAGCTTCGAATAAGAAAGCAATTGTGGAGTGTCTTGTCGATAAGACTTACCCGAATCCTATTGAGTTGGCTGCCAAGAATATGAATAGGAAAATGAAGAATGAGATGTTGAGAATTGTCAAGGGATCAGCATTGCCAAGACCTGTTAAAGAGTAAGTGTGCCGAAACCGTGCCTAATCCATTTTCACATTTCCAGCACAAAACTCACTATCCATTCTGTCGACATCGAACCGCTGAGCAATGTCGATGAAGACGCCGCTAGTTTCCTAGCCAAATGGTCTGCTGAAAACGATAAAAAGAGAGCCAACGAGGCACCGAAACCGCATAAAACTTCGACTTATGAGACCAGTGGAACAGTCAGTTTTTGCGATGATACCCAACAATATTTCAATGTTCTGATGAATAAGACAGATTTGAATTATGGAAGATATGGATTCCATAACTTTTATCGCATGCAAATTATCAAGAGAAGAGACGCGGATTTGTATATTCTGTTCACGAATTGGGGACGAATTGGAATGGGAATGGGAGAGTTTCAGGTACAGTAATCCTTAGCTACAGTAGGTTACAGTAATCCTTTTCCAGACTACACCATTCTCTAGCCTCGAGCTAGCCGCCAAGGAATTCAAGTCGATCTTCAAATCGAAATCTGGAAATGAGTGGTGTCCTCTTGCGAATTTCCAGGAGATGAACAAGAAATATCGACTTGTGGAGACGGATTCCACGCCGACGAATCTATCAGAAGTGGAATTGACGTGGAAGAAGAATACGGAGAAGGATACGATTCGGAAGATGATTGCGGATATTAGTGATGTGAAGAAGCTGAAAAGCTATGCGTCGGCTGTTCAAATGTATGGATCAAGTCAGCCATTTGGAAGATTTAC
Source organism: Caenorhabditis wallacei (assembly GCA_963932035.1). Taxonomy (NCBI): domain Eukaryota; kingdom Metazoa; phylum Nematoda; class Chromadorea; order Rhabditida; family Rhabditidae; genus Caenorhabditis; species Caenorhabditis wallacei. Next base: position 11,313,524 of record OZ009932.1, on the reverse strand, counting down.
TAAAGAAAATATCGAGAAAGCGAAATTGGTTTTGGATAAGTTAGAGAAGAATGCCAAGAGGATTAAGGAGATGTCGGAGGCGCAGACTGTTATCTCAGAATCGAATCTTCTGGATGCTTTTGTTACTACGGTAGGTTACGGTAGATGAGAGTTACTGTATTCTTCTTTTTTGCAGTCTGAGCTCTCTGGCGAATATTACAATTTGATTCCATCTGGCGACTACGAGTACAGTAACCTGACCCGTCTGGATACCATCGAAGAGATCGCCAAGCACCGTGCTCGTCTTAATAGAGCTCAGGAGATCGAAACAGCCACCCGACTCCTTTGTGGAGCGGAATTCCGATCGGATCTGGATAGAGTCGATTATATCCGCACCGCCATTCAATGTGAATTCCGCTTGGAGACCCCAGATTCAGATATCAGTCAACGGATTCTCCAATGGATTTATAATTCTGGAGGACAAGGAAAAAAAGTCAAGATGATTGTGGAGATCTCACCGAAAGAGTCTACTGAGAAATTCGCGCCGTTTTTGAACGACGATAATCAGAAGTACTTGTGGCACGGAACAAAAGCCACGAATTTGATGAGTATTCTGAAGAATGGATTCCTTGTGGATCCGCCGAGCGCCTGCCGAAATGGAAGTCTGTTTGGATCTGGAATTTATTTGGCTGATAGCTTTGAAAAGAGCACTCATTATTGTGCTCCGTCGGCTGACGATGTCAATTATATGCTCATTTGTCAGACGGCTCTTGGAAAAGTTCGGGAGATGAACACGTTGCCCTATAGATTTATGAGCCAGCCGAGTGCGGATGCTGAGAAGGTACGGTAGATTAAGATTTGGATTACGGTAACTTACTGATTACAGGGCGAAGACACACTTCACTACATTGGCGACAACTTCCCTGCCGGTAGCCTCACCAATAATGGAATCGCAATGCCACTCCTCCCACTAAGAAAACGAGATGAGATCGCAGGGGATCAGTATGGATATCAGACTCTTAACTTCTCAGAATACATTGTTCGTGACCCACACCGTGTTCTCCCCAGATTCATTGTCATTTATAAATAGACCCCTGTTTAGCTACCTCATGTATTTTTGTCATTTTACTTATTCATGATAATCAAGAATATTTAATCAGAATAAAAATGTATATATCTAAGAATTCGAAAGACGACAAAAAATGCAATAAGAAAATTAGACAATTTATATAATTTCAATTTGATACTCAGCCAACGGAATTGGGAGCAAGCAGCTAAATTTCTCAGTATAGCGTGGCACGAACAAGGCACGATTTATATAATTAACGATTGATACTCAGCCAAAGAAATCGAAAGTAAGCAGGCAAGACGCGGCACGGATACGGCACACATTATAAATATTTAAAAACAACTTTAGGATGCAACAATTGATTTCATCAGAATTTAAACCGAGTATTTTTTTAAAAAGAATTTAAACCCAGTATTTATATTTTTGATTAGAAGAAAAATGAAGCGATGATTGAAAAGATGGCCAGACTGAACGAAGTCGAGCCGATGTTCTGAAATTTTTTAATCCAAAGTGGTCCCAATTATGAAAATCTGGTCCCAAGCAATTTTCTATTGGGACCACTGAAGCTAGCCACCTACCGTATTCGCCATTCCGGCCACCACATTTCCCTCAATTCCACACTCATTATTTCCGCGTCTCATCTTGAACACCCCAGCATCTCCGAAGATGGTTCCCCATGAGTTGGCAATCAACCAATAATCCACTCCTGCCTCTCTTCCCCATCCGATTATTTTGACGGCGTGCCCACCGTCTGGATCGCCATTAACGTGATGATAGACACCCGATTTGTATTTGTAGAAATCTTGGAAGACGCTGAATGCGGCGACCACCGGTCCATTCTGGTAGATTTCGGATTGGATTGCGGAGACTGATAGTTGTGGTAGAGTGTATGCAGAGGAGCCTGAAAATGTGAGAGTTTTGGAATTTCGAGACTAGAGACAAGAGATGCAGACACTAAAGTTGATAATCTAATCGTTACCGTAATGCTTATCCTTCTTGTACACATTTGACTTATAATTCTTCTGACACGACGTCGAACATTTCGGTGTCGGTGCCAACGTACAACTCTGTCCCATACAAGGCGCAATCGTGTACGGCATACAACCGCCACCATTATAATCACCGCCCGTCACCGCCCCATTCGAACTCCAGAATTTGAGCGCCTCGATAGGTAGCCCTCCTTGGCACCCGACTCCACAAGTACTTCCACAACAGGATAGAATGTCTTCGGGTGAGATGATGGGTTGTTGAGTTCCGTTCGATTGAATACACGTTCTGTCCGACATGATTTCAGCGGTAGAGAACGCCCAACACGATGCACAATTGGTTTGATCGCGAATCAAGCCGATCGATGGGCAATTGGGCCATTTCAGACGGGCGTCAAAGGTGAGTGGAAGAGTTTGGGGAAGAATTTCAGGTGGGATCATGGTCTCATCATTCTCAACACGTTCAATGTACCGTGCGTCCATCACCTTGGACCGCATCTCCGCATCCGATAGGCCATTAAGTTCAGCAGTCCAAGAGGTTTGAACCGAGTTGATATGATCCACGAGAGCTTGCCCACTGAGCCCTCCAGATTTCCCACTTGGCTCGAGAACAACGAATGCAGAGCAAGTGGAGAATAGTAAAAATACCTTCTAGAATATTTTTTATTATTTTCAGAAAAAACACTTTTTTAACTCACCAAAAACTTCATTACTTCAGAATCTAGAAGCGATATCTATCACTGTAAACCCCTGGGTTTAAGTAATTTTCCCAACTTCCGTTCTTATCAACTTGACATTTTGTGTGCATCATAACTGACTAGAGAAATCAAAAAATCGAGAACTTTGTTTCTTCCTACGTGTGTCATTCGTTCTCTTATCAGGGGAATTTCTTAAGTTGTCGGAATTCAGTTTTGTTCTCGCCTTGTTTAGTTTTAAAAATAAGTACTGTAGCTACAAAGATAATACTCATAATACTCTTAGTGTATCGGATGTTTTTTATCATAGGTGACGTGCCCTGCTTGGTGCCTGACACGGCACGGCCCGCTTTTCAAATTCCTGGTTTAAAATATTCATAAATAAAAAATTATATTATTAACTGCTAGTTGATTACAAAATTAGTTCCACGTATCGGGCCCAAGGACTCTTCCACCGTAATACCCAACCATACACAAGCTCATATGAGAAACAAGACTAATGTTGCACCTGAACTTAAATCCTTTTTCATTTGAGCCTCAATTATCTAGCTCACACAAAATCATCCATTCCAATCGTGTTTCCGGTCCTCGCAATGAAATAAACACAACCCGCGTTAGTTCGACTGGTAATCCCATCCGGTTGGTTCTTTAGCCAGGTTACTGTAGGCGGGTTTGCATTTGTGTCAGCATAGTCGAATTCCTAAATTCTAATCGTATTACAAGAAATGTATTCCTCATTTACATTTGTTCCAGAGCACGAGGCTTCTTGGTTAGGGTATGTGCATCTCGGCTTCCTTAAGCCATCTACCCAAAATCCTAGCGAAGTGTAGCCCTCGGGTATTTCGCCAAGTGTGCTATTAGTTAAAATCCTCATTGCGCTATCTGAAATGAATTTTTTTTTAGATTTGCTAATAATTTTCTCTTACTAGACAAAAAATCATATTCCGCTTGGTTTGCTGGCCCCGAAATCGGCAGTTGAAACTGTGACATGGAGTCGGCGTTAGCTTGCTCGCGATCCAAACACCGTCCAGTGGGTCGAACCGTCATGCACCATATCATACCGCCACGTCGAACAGGAACTGTTGGAGTGTAGCAGGTAAATGGAAGGGTTCTCTGGGAAAATGTCCAAACATCATTTTCAAGGGTGATGTTGTATGGGATATATTGGTTGTTGACATAACTAGCGTCACGCTCCACATCGCTCTAAAACAAGGAAACAAGGTTCAGAGTAGAGTTTCTAGCTAAGGCTTACTTGAATCGTTCCTCCATTCAACAAGGGATCCTGCTTAGGATCCAAGCAGGTCCCTGATCTTCTAAGAACCCTAAACGCCACTTTACTATCACTATTTGGTTGTAGCTTCTGGACAGTGGTAACTCCCTCTATTCTATAAATGTGGCAAGTTGGGGAAGTGTCATGGATCAACTGAAAATAGTTACAGTAACCTCTAGATGATAGTGTAACTAACCACACAAGTTGGTTCGTTCCAACACTGTTGAAGACATTGATCCCAAGAAATATTGTAGACGTAACCAGTATAACCTTGCTTTGGCTTACCCCAAGTTACTACCATTTTATAGTCATTCTTTGTATCAGGAATTATCTAAACTTTAGTTTTTTTTTTAATTTGCAAAGAAAAAACTTACCGCATTGACTGCAAAAAAGAGCAAAGCTAAACACGCTTTTCGGAAAATTTGCATGTTGAAAGAATGACTTATGAGATTGAAAGAATATATTGAGCCAAAAGAACATCATCGGAGATTTTAATGTGTTTTGGAATTGCTCCCAAGATATATATTTTGTGGAGGATAAAAATAGACGAAGAGAATATTGGATTACGGTAGACATGACCTATCCAATTCGCGATGACAATCTTTTATTGTTTTATTGAACCCAAGGTTACTGTTATTTGGTTTGAAGGTTTACGAAGAGCTATAATAGTAGGTTTGGTAGTACCAAATTGGTACTGTACCCAGATATCATTACAGTAAGACTTTATAACCTTGCACTGTAAGTTACAGTACCCAAAAACACTAACTTTTCAAGTGCACCCCCGAACCTACCTGCACTCATTCAAGATTACTGTAGATCCGAAACCAAAGATACCACTCCCGCTCTTTTCCCCCGTAAAGAATTGAAAGAATATGGGTGTTTTCTACTCAAAATGTTCAAATTGTCTCATTTTCCATTCCGAAACAGATTGTTACGGAGGATAAGAAACGGGTCCGAATAGAATTCGGCGGAAACAAAATTTTGCCCATTGAACTTTTCAGATTGGATCGAAACGGTACTTAGGAAAAAGACGGTCAATGATCGTCAAATGACGAATTCGTAGAAAAAAGTGCAAGACTAGATAATAGTTTTGAGAGTGTCTGGAAGTGATCTTATATGAAAATTTAGCATAGTTAACAAAGTTGAACGGAATGCAGACTCCCGGCTTCCGACTTCCGACTTCCGATTTCCGTTGAAAAAATTCACTGCCGTTCAACTTTGATAAGTACTAATTTAATAAACGTAGATAAATACATTGATGGACTTACAGTAGGATTTTGAATCTGTATTTTAAACCTTCACCTTTTGCTTAAACATAGGAAGTTAATAGAAAATTTTCTTATACGGAAGCCGGAATTAACTCTGTTAAGCAGTTTCTGAACTAGGGTATGCAAGATACCCCAACTTATTTCCCATTTAAGATACCTTGTTCCACCAAAACTTTGTTATTCCACCCACAATCAATCTTTCGGTTTTTCTTCTCCTTTCTTCAAAAATCTCTTCTCGTGTTTCGTAGCCTCCCGCGCCGAAATACCTCCGATCTCCGACTCACCATCGCACCAACATCGTACTTGACGTCACTTCGTGCTAATCTAAGCAAAGGATCAACAGGGGCATTTCGAGAAGAATTATCTATTTTCGTTTTAAAATTATCTGTTTTGGACGTTGGGAATTTCCCAATTTTTTTTTCGCAAATCGGGAAAGAACAAATTTGCGCGGAGAGAAGTTTTTTGTTATGAGAAAGTGAGAATGTTTTGTTTGCGAGGATTAATGGTTTTATATGATTTAATAGTGTCATCGAAACGACGATAAGCTTTATTCTGGGTCAAAAAACAAAGAACCATTTTTATCAAAAGTAGTACTATAAGACTAAGTTCGATGGAGCGGACACTAAGCAATTAATCTAGGACGGCAGTTATCTTCCGAAAAAAAGTTTCGATGATGTCATTCCTTCCCTCCCAAAGGATTACTGTAGACAATTTGATTCCTAATCATTGCCAATCACATTTTGTATTCTTTGTGTAATACATGAAACAGGAATGATTACTGTAGATCAGGTTTAAAGACATTATCATGGAATGGAGTTGATAAGAGAATCAAAAAGTGATGTCAATTCAATTCAGGTGGCGGAGAATCAGTAAACATGTAATTCAGTTCAGATTCCCTAACTGTTTTCAGTTAAGATTCCATTACAGTTTTCAGGAATCTTATACATATAGCGTACTTGTAGATAAGGTATTCATACAATATTTATTTTGATAAATCCTATTGCAAGAATTTAAAGTTATCCTTAAGTTTTGAAAAACGGCTATTTTCAAGCTCTGAATTAACTTTAATTAAAAGGCACAGTGGCATCTATGCCGACTTTGGGAGTGCACCCTAACGCCAGAAGATGTGCGATGGCTCTAAAATTTTTTGAGTGAATATGCTTACTTTTAGAAATGATTTTACGAAAAAATTGTCAACTACAAAAATGAAGTTCAGGTTATGCTCAATTCACTCAAAAATTTTTAGAGCCATCACACATCTTCTGGCGCTATGGTGTACTCCCAAAGTCGGCATATATGCACTGAAAACGCCGTTTGCGAATATGTTTTTGGTCAGTACTGTATTATCGACCGGCAGTTTCAGTTTTAATGCATACGTCTATTATTAGGATTACAGATAGTTGTTCTTTTGGCACTGTCTTAATGTCTCAGAGTAAAATAAACTCTGAAAAAACAGCGAGTACCTCCTCGATCAGCAGTGTTTGCAGGCCAAGAATATTTCAATCTGAAACGCCCAGATGTTCAAGCTAATGTCAATTCCCTTGAAGTTTCAATTGACATCGTTTCATTTACAAAGCTATTTAAAGCTTATGAATTCTGATTGACTTTTAATTGTATGATTTATGTTGTAGAAAGCTTCAGAATAAAGTATCACTCTAGAAAAAGTTAGTGCTGTCCGAGTTTGTGAACCTCTAACTGGATTGGAAAAAGAGACAGGCTATCTTTCTTCTGGATATGAGTAAGGGGTTTATTTCGAAATGGCGATTGTATATTCTCTGAAGATCTTGAGAGTTCTAAACTCTACAAAATTTACTTTAGAAATGAGAAAAAAAAAGAAAGAATCCCAAAGAACCTAATAAAAGAGCCTGTAATTGAGCGTGTCTGGTACTATGTTGAAATAAATTCCAGGGTAATACTGAGTGTCTAACGCTAAAATTCTTGTCTTAGACCAATGGCAGTACATAGATTAGCAACAAGGAACCGATCCATAACAAGGATTCCGTTTTTCTGCTCCAAATTATTTTACTCAGAATAAAAAAGAAGATATCAGTGTTCTCTGCAAAATTAAAACATTCCAGAGCTTTCTCATTCTGTGAATACCATAAAATCCAACTTGCACCAAACATCCTCAAGTATCTCTTCCATCTCCCACCGGCGAGAAAATTCTCGAATCCACTGCATCGAATATATCGTAGTCTGACCATCGTACCGAGTGGGCGGAGTCTTCACCCAATAGAATAGCACGTTCTTCTACGTATCGGAACAGAATCGCGGACAATAGCACCTGCGGGGGCCAATATGTGTTTCTTATCTACAAGCCGGACACCCTCTCTCGAAAAGACAAAAAGTTTCCCACCCTGTTTTATATCGAATGAATTTTTGATTTTGATCCGGTGCGAGATCGTTTCAGTCGATTGCAGGTCCCATATAAAATCGGGACGGCGGCTTATTAATTTTCGAATTTCACTGAATTCTCTATTCGCTTTCTTGCTAAAAAGAAGATGACACGGAAACAAGGTGAGTGATTTTAATTTTATTTTAAAAATTAATATAAAATAATTGTGAGGACTTTTAAAAGTTCATACAAAAAAATAAAAGTTAGATTAGTCATATTGCTTAGTAGTCACTCCTCATTATAAATTTTTCAGACCCTTGCCTCGTTTGCAACGTCACTGAACGTACCAGTTACCATTTCGGAGCTCACTCCTGCATGGCGTGTGCCTCATTCTTCCGTCGAACTGTCTCATTCGGTATTAGATTTTTATGCAAGGCTAACAATGATTGTGTCATATCACCTGAAATCAAATTCATTTGCCGATCATGTCGATACAATAATTGTATTAAAGCCGGGATGAAGAGAGATCGTGAGTAACCTAACAGGATAAGGGGCGTATTCTAAAGATGTGATTTTTTAGAAGTGCAGCAGAAAAAAGATGAGCAAAAGATGCCGAAATACATATTGGAATCTAGAAAACATGGAATTCAAGAGATCGTTAGAGGCTACACAACTGCACGTAGTATCGGTGGAAGCTCTTCCGAATCATCAGGGAGCCCCACTAATTCCACAAGATCAAATTCCCCTGAAACAACTATTTCAATGGATGAAGTCTCTTCCGACTTTAGCACAATTCTCAATACAAAGTATGACGACTTACTTCAATATTATGTGAAGCAAATTGAGAGAGCTACTGTGCTAAGACAATGTGATATGCCTGAGGTAAGCTAGCTACCGTAATCCTAAAGTGAAACTTATCCTTTTAGGACGCTTTCCAACAATTCGTCTTATCCAAAAAGATCAACGATCAATTGGCTCTTGAAATCTGCCAAACCTGTCCTGGAACTGATCTTCTGGAAAGAGCCGACCTAGAAGTCCTCTATAGATATTGTTCATTTTCAAGTCTTTGGATGGACTCCGCGTGGATTACGGTAGCCAGTACCAGTCAAGAGGTGAGTACATCGAAACCTTTTTCATTGAAGCAATACTGTGTACTCAGATTGGCTGCGGAGATTCAAAGTCGCCGAACTTCGAAAAAGATGAGGACGTGTCAACGTAAGAATTAATATTTTTTGATGTGATCCACAAATTAAAAATTGCAGAATCCTTATCAAATTCATCCTCGATTTCCATTCCAATATCACTTCCGAATTATCACGACTTCAACTCGACGTCTTCGAATACGCGGCCCTCAAGTCGTTCTGCATATGGAAGCTCGCCCTACTGGACTCTACCCTTACCCTGAAGATTGTGGCTCAAGAACAGTATTTCGGAGTAATGAGTGCTCTTGGGAAATATTATCAGGTATTGGGATACTGTAGTTTTTGATTGCTCATGGTTGATTTTCAGTTTGATAAGAACATGGACCCGGCTGACATCGCCACCCGACTCGGGGATATCACTTTGATCCTTGGCTCTATTTTTGTGAGTTGTTCTGAGAATAAGTCTCAATTTCATTTCAAATTTTACAGAATGTCTACCAAGACATGCTCAAAATGTACAAAACCATCGGAGTCGACACCACTATGAGTGATTTTTAAAGTTCTTTCCATTTGCCATCCGTACTATGCCTGTATCTCATTTGTTCCCCCGTTTTTCTCAACCCGGTTGAGATTTTTTCATTCGATTATGAATGATATGCAAGTTTGAGACAATACGTTGTTCTATATGCATGCGTGTATCTCGGATATTTTGAATTTTCAATGAAGCTTTTGATCTTATCCTTATTTCCGTTGTAGACAATGCAAAAACCGGAAATCGCAGCTTATTCGACTTTTAATCTCCGTTGCTAGCTTAAAAGAAGTTCCAGGGAACAAGGGCTCATTTAAATTGCACTTTTTATTTTGGTCTAGTTTTCTGTCCAAGAATTGTCTTTTCATCCAGATGTCCAAGTAAAACTGGCCTTCTGTTAGATAGTAATCTAGATATTGAAATAGTGTAGATTGAATCTGGGATATTGTGATTCGGAGACGAGTCGAATCGGAAGATTGAAGAAATTTTAGTGAGAATCAAAAATCTGAAAGGGAAAAAATTAATTTTCAAAAACATTTAACTTTAACTTAAACCGTTTCCGTATACCGTAAGACCCTTATCTCTTTGTCGTCTAACTTTGACGGGGAATAGGTGCGTATTGGAAATTTTAAAAAGTTGTCGACTAATAAAGTATTTTTCATAATAAACACTATATTTAATCAGTTAACAACTTTTTAAAATCTCTTTTGGGAACAGAGTTATCGGCGTTTGAAATTGCTTAGTTCAAAAGAGAGAGCGCAGACAATCCGACTCTCTAGCCTTCTCTGCGTCTCCCACTCTCCTTTGAGGGGAAAAATCTCAATTCTCATGCGTGCTATCAAATGGTTGTTAATAAACGTAATTTTTTCCAGGGGCTCTTAAAAAGTTTCAGAAATACTTACAAAAGTTTCCTTGACATAAACCACACTAAGTTGTACTCAATAAAGATAACTATCTTTGAAAAAAAACTGCAAGTTTCCAAGATTTATCAAAATTTGAAATCTTTGGAAGTGAACTATGTCGTATTGGTACATTATAAAACAACGAATTTAGTTAGTTAAACATCAGAAATTTGGTGCTGGTACGATCGTGACGACGAGACAGTGATGTCATTTAGAGTAGACTGAATTCGGATGTTTTTCGGTATAGAGAAGAAATTTTTCAAATCGTTGTATCGTCTCTGTCTGGTGACCCGAAAAGCGGGACCGTAAAGTTACTAAGAGGAAAATGAGCTACAGTAATACAATGGAAACAATATATCATAATCCTTTGGCGTTAGAAATAATGAAGCGATTTTGAAAGTATACCAATGAAGAATCGTTATGTCCTGGAAGTTCCCTAGTAAATTCATATTAGCATAGCAGCAACTTTTTTTTTGTAGTTGATAATTTTTTTGTTAAGCCCATTTTTCGGGTACTGTAACTATGTCGTACTAGTACTTTTTAAAAAACGTCTAATCTAATTGGTTAATCATCAGAAATTTCGGCGCTGGTACGATCTATGAAGATAAGTTCATTTTCGTAGTCAAGACGAGGCAGTGATGTCATTTAGAGTAGACTGAATTCGAATGTCTAAAAAGTTTTTTCGGAAGACACTTCTGCCGAAATTAAGGATCACTGGGTCGTGCCTATCTAGATTTGTACAGTATTTGGGAAATTTAAAATATCGTCATATTAAAAAAAAATCATAGCTTAGCAGCACGGTACCAATATTTAATTTTGTTCGTGATTAACATAACTGCTGAATTTTCGATTTATTTTTGGTAACTGTAACTTTCCAGGACCTCGGTCCGAATTTTCTCAAGTTGACATGACCTTAGCGTTCCGTGGTACAAAAAATTAGAATTTTAAGATTAATTCACTTGGACATTGACGCCACCTACCGTAACCTCTCCTCAAACCGCACCCATCAGAAAATTTGAAACAAGCTGAACAAGAAAAGTCAGATTCCAATCTCCGAAACAGAAAATTTTTGTCTTTCCGAATCAAATGGTTTCTTGGCCTTTCTTGTTTTCGACAAAAAATGTGAATCAAACTATACATTTGTGTCAAAAGAAACGAAAAGAGGAGATGGAAAAAACTTGGAAGAGAACAGACTAAAAATGACGTGATACACATCCGTATCGTCATTTTCGAAAAGAGATGTTGAGTGGAAAGGGAAGAGGATGTGATTGTTGAACATTTCGGTAGATTAGGGTCATGAAAAATTCAATTTAAAAATGAAAAAAAAGGTACCAAACTCTTTTTTCTAACTACAGGGCTCCATGAGAGATTATAACAGTCCTATTAAATTTATTATAATCACCACATTTTAAAATTAATAAATCACATTAACAGACATCGAATTTTTCTTTGTGTTCGAACAAACCAAGAGCCTAACACAAGCATCCCGATAAGATTCATGAATGAGCAACATGGTGATTGTTGACACAGTTCCATGAAGAGAAATAACGGCCACGATAATATTGTTCATTGCTTGGTTATAATAATCAAGGACAATGGCTGACTCCATGGAACCAAGAGGGAAAAACAATATGAGAAATGGGATTAGAATCTAGAAAATTGAAGAATTCACCTCCATCTCAATTCATGTGAACTCTACCTGAATGATGATTGCTGTTAGAAACTTTTTCTGCATTTGATAGGTTCTCGTTGACAATTTCCGCTTCTTTGATAGCTTTTTCATGTTAATTATTAGCAATATCACGAATGATAAAGTTTCAAAATGAATTAAAAGTCCCATTGAGATAATCGATAGAAACATAAATTTATCCACAGACATAAAAAATATTGCATCCGAAAAAGAGGCTATCGGGACTTCAGGATGAGTCTGAAAAGGTTTTCACCATTTATTAAACTCTTTCAAAATACAAACCAGCCGAATGCGTTTAAATGCATTAGCTTGGTCAGGGATCATGAAGAATAAAGGGACTTGAAATGTAAATGCAGCAATATAATTCATCGCCATGAATGGGACACGGACACTGCTCCACCAGGATTGACTAGCAAATAGTAGGAAAAAACGGTTTTCGAATATAGAGATAATACTCATACTAACAGCTGAAAATCAATTCAATCATTAAAAAATTCAAGAATAAACTTACTAGCGTAAAGAGTCGCTGTTAAATATACTCCAACCATTGGATGCACACCAAATTCTCTAAACACTCCTTGCGGATAGACAGCCATAATAGGAATAAGTAATAAGGGACGGACCAACACACTAAATCCAATATCTAAAAATACACTCCAAAAATGCAAGTTGAACATTGTCCATTTGACGGATTTCATTGAATCGGGAGTTTTGAATAGAATAAAGTAGAAACCGAGAATATGCATAGGTAATTCCAAAAACATGGAGATATGGAGGAACTCGAAGACGAAATCTTTAGTGGAAAAGTACGATATGTTCATTGATAAAAATGTTGGAATTCGTACAATTTAGAAAGATAAGACTTGAATCGGGTATCCAAGAAGGGCAAGAGAAGGTGTAACTTTGGTTCGTGACCAGGTGGTTTTTATTGGGTTTCTGGAAAAGATTAAGCTGGAATTATTAGAATGATGTGATTATTATGTCAAGCTGTCAAAAAGAAAATAGAAAACAAAATTATTGGAATCTTCATTCTTCAGGAAAAAAAATCCAGACAAAAAGAAAAACGTGTCTCGGCCAAAAGCCATTTAAATATTCAATTTGTTATTTCCGATTTGGAACGACTTGTTTTTGATACTTTATGATTATAGAGGAAATGAAATAAAAAATATTTGTTACACGACGCATTGTGAGCTGCCGGCCAAATACTGGGCACGTTGCCGATCTATATCCCCTTCCGGCTTGCTTGCACTTTGGGAGGTTACCTAAAATTCTTATTATTTTTATCATTATTTAAAAAAAATGATGATAAAACTTACGCTAACAAAAAACGATTGCTCCCTTTTTCTAAATCTATCGAAACAAAAATTTCGATAAGGAGTATGAATGAGTAACATGATAATTGCTGAGATGGATCCATGAAGAGATAAAGAGATAACACACCAGTTGTTAATCACTTGACTATAGTAATTCGTTACTAGAGAAAAAGCGAAATAGAAAGCGGGGACCATCAGGATACAAAATGGGACAGAAACCTGTATTATAATTGCATACAAGAATTTCTTTTGTAGTTCGTAAGTCTTAGCGGATAGCGTAAGCTTTCGAACACTTCTTCTCATATTCCAATATAACAAAAAAGCAAGTACGGGAGTTTCAATGGTTCCGGACATGCATGGAAGACCAAATGAGTTTAAAGAAGTTGTATAATCCAATGCTAACACAAAAATATCATTGGAATTGGCTTCAATTGGTAGAAAAGGGAAGTTCTGAAAGGTTTTGAATTACATGGCCTTCTAATATAAGGGCACCTTTTTCAACATTTCAAGCGCGTATTTTGGTTCAGGTAGACTCAAAGCAGGCGGAATGTAACACGTAAAAGCAAGAAAATAATTGTAGAATAACAATGGGTAACGGGCATATCGCCACCAGGTGTTTGAAGCGAACAACAGATAAAAACGGTTTTCGAAAATGGAAAATATCGACATTCCAACGGCTGGAAATAGGATTACTGTAGATATAATTATTTTAAAAATTTATTTTATTACCTGCAAAAAGTGTGACACTAAAATAGCACTGCACTGTCAAAGGCACTCCCAATTTTCCAAGAACCCCTTTCGGCGCGGCAGCTAACGCGGGTAATAACATATAAGGACAGACCAGAATGCTAAACAAAATATCCATGAGGATACTCCAGAATTGTAAATTGAACATTTGCTATTTGACGGATTTCATTGAATCGGGAGTTTGGAATAGGATGCAGTAGAAGGCAAGGATATGAATTGGAATTTCGAAGAAAATCCATAGATGAAGTGTATTAGTCACGAATGTTGGAGACGTAAACAAGGAAACGTTCATTTGTGTTTTGAGACAAGGTGACGCTTCTTTTTGAAGTCTGAGAAAACCAAAAAAATGTGAAAACTTCGTCTCGGTGGGTGTCAACAGATCACAAATTGTTAGTTTTTGACAAGAAATGAAATTAGTAGGTTACTTGGAACGCTTCTTAACTTGAATCCAGAAAAAAAAATTCTCAATAGTTTATTTTCTCAAAACAATTATTAATTAAGGTGGCACCCAGAAAAAATCCGGATTGGAAAACGAGGTGTTGAACATGTTGAATGTGCCAGCAACTTCATATTTATCGAGACGAATGTTGCGAAGTCTTATGAAGTTCTCTTTAACTTTCATAAGCTGTTTCAATCGGAGCAGATACATGTTCTTATTATTTTTGATGTAGTACTCGTGGAGTTCATTGGATAAAAGGTCCTGGAGACGATCCATTTCTTCTTGAATATGACCCTCGAATCTTTTTCCTAAAAGGAAATTATCTACTTTTTCCCAAGAATTCTGTACTCGGCTGTCGGCTGCAACTTTTGGGCGAAAATAGGGCGTTTGGCGGCTTCTGAGCGAACCTTCGCCGCCTTTTGGGCGAGAATAGGGCTCCTGCGACTTTTGGGCGAACCTTGGCCAGCTTCTGGGCGAAAATAAGAACTTGCGCAGCCGGCAAATGACACTTGGTCGTCTTTTGGGCGAAAGTTAGAGCTATGGCGGCTTTTGAGCGAAGGTTGGGCGACTTCTGGGCGAGATTAACACTTCCTGCGGCTTTTGAGCGAACCTTCGCCGTCTTTTGGGCGAAAATAAGACCCTTCTTTTCGCCCAAAAGGTGACGAAGGTTCGCCCAAAAGTTGCAAAAAGTCTTAATCTCGCCCAGAAGTCGCCTAACCTTCGCTCAAAAGTCGTGAGAAGACTAGAATGATCACTGGAAAACCTTTTGCAGGTTTTGTTTCACCTTTTTCGTCAGTTAGCTATTATTAAACCACTTATATCAGATCTCTAACGGGGTTTTCAACAAGAAAAATTCAAAAAATTGACTTTCAAGCACTGAAAGAATGTGTTTTTAATGTACCAATTGAAAACTAATTAGCTAAGGGGGCAAAGTTCCTATTTCTAATGTTCAAAACTCAGTTCCCATTAGAACTATGAAAAAACTGTAAACTAACTAAATTTAGACCTTATTATGAGCAACATTTTGTTAGTTAACACTTTTTTGATAACTCCAATGGGAACAGAGTTATGAATCTTAGGAGTTATACTTGTTTCCATAATCAATTGTTAACACGTGTTATTGGCTAGCACTTTATCTATTGGAGAGTCATCCAGAATTTCACAGTGGAAAATTTTCTTATACAGTGCGTTGCAAATTTATACGGCCACCCTTATTTTTACGTGAAACGTGTCGACCTATGAATATTTTGACCTAGACTCTTCGGAATCGGAATCAGGAGAGAAAGTTACGTATGCACGTAAATTTTTATGAAGATTCATCGAAAACTGGCCGAGCTGCACTCACCATTCAAAAAAATGGCCTTTTGCACCCGTTGCAAATTAATACGGCCACCCCAGTTATCACTGTAAAACCACAGGAACAAAAATGCTAAAATTATTTTTTTGATGTTTTTTGATGAACTAGCATCAGTTAAATAGTTTAGCATCAATTCGAAAAGATTCGGAAAGTTTTGAGTGCCCTGGAGCATGAGAATGTCCTATAAGACCTTCAACTCATGGATCCGAGCACCCAACGGCTAGCCGGATACGCCCAACTTATTTTGTTAACTATCAAACTGATAAATAAGTGTTTCCAAACATTTTTTAAAAATTGATGTGCGTCTAGCAAGCCAGGCATATCAGAATTCATCTGTCCTGCACCTAGAACCAATTACGAATCCACTAGCGGCTGTGGATTGCTGCATCAACCTGTTGGATCATAAACTGAATCGGGCTGAAATGATGAAGGGAAGTAAAGTTACTAATCTTAAACTCAATTCAACAGTTCTTTGAGCTTGTTGGCTGCTTTTATGATTGCTTTTCGAAAGTCTACATCTGAACAACTCAGCTCAGATGGCTTTAATGTTTCCACAGGAGGCCATCTCGAAAGAAATGAGATGATTCTTCCGGAAACTTTGAAAACATGGTTGAAAAAGCTATAAGAACCTTTCAATTACTGTATCTAAACAGAAAACTAAAATTTGGATGCCTTATGTTGTCACGAACGAGTCTGGAACGATTTCCATCAGACCGAGCTTAAGCTCAGCATAACGAAAATTGGTGGAACCGACTTTGAGCACTCTAGTGTCATCCCATAAGCTCAAAGAACTGTTGAATTGAGTTTAAGATTAGTAACTTTACTTCCCTTCATCATTTCAGCCCGATTCAGTTTATGATCCAACAGGTTGATGCAGCAATCCACAGCCGCTAGTGGATTCGTAATTGGTTCTAGGTGCAGGACAGATGAATTCTGATATGCCTGGCTTGCTAGACGCACATCAATTTTTAAAAAATGTTTGGAAACACTTATTTATCAGTTTGATAGTTAACAAAATAAGTTGGGCGTATCCGGCTAGCCGTTGGGTGCTCGGATCCATGAGTTGAAGGTCTTATAGGACATTCTCATGCTCCAGGGCACTCAAAACTTTCCGAATCTTTTCGAATTGATGCTAAACTATTTAACTGATGCTAGTTCATCAAAAACATCGAAAAAATAATTTTAGCATTTTTGTTCCTGTGGTTTTACAGTGATAACTGGGGTGGCCGTATTAATTTGCAACGGGTGCAAAAGGCCATTTTTTTGAATGGTGAGTGCAGCTCGGCCAGTTTTCGATGAATCTTCATAAAAATTTACGTGCATACGTAACTTTCTCTCCTGATTCCGATTCCGAAGAGTCTAGGTCAAAATATTCATAGGTCGACACGTTTCACGTAAAAATAAGGGTGGCCGTATAAATTTGCAACGCACTGTAGTTTAAAAGACCATTAATTATCAAAAAAAAAATGACCGAATACCATTATCAGGCTTCTCTTGTATCTCCAAGTCTGGAGAAGGCATCAGCTACTATTAAACGAACTGGCGAACTTTGGCGAACTTAGAGCGAATCTTAAGAGCGGCGCGTGTCGCGCGTGCGTTCTCTCATTTTTTCAATTAATTTATTTTCACCAAGTATTTGTTGTTTTATTCTAGTTTTTCAGTTAAACATTTTTTTTCCGAATTTATTCTTTCAGAAAACGAATGAAGCAGTTCGAATAGGCCTCACGGAAAAACAACTCTTCACTTCGAAAGGTAATTTTTCAAAAAACTTTCAACGAAATAAAATGTGTTCCAGGTTAAGATCACTGTATTCATCTTCTCCATTAACAATTCTATCAGAATGAGAAAAAAGAGAGAAGAAAATTCTAATTTTAAGGTAAATTTTATATTTTATAAATTATTTTTTATATAAGAATGATTTTCCAGATTTCGATTTGGAAACTCGTTAATCGAAAGGCAATTATATTGGAAAAGGATGAAACGGCTAATTCTTCAGAAGGTAAAATTATAACTAAAAATTTGATCGACATTTTGAACAGTATTTTTTTCAGTTCGCTTCATATGGAAACATCAAGCACAAAATTGAAGAATGATCGGAGGGACAACGAAAGAAATAATTATTTTTATTGCATTTAATTGTTATATTTTCCCTCAATCCCCTCTTTTATTGTTAAAAACTAACTTATTCCCCTAATAAATGTCATTAAGTTAATACGCGTTTACTTTTATATTTTGAATAGGAAGCGGGGAGAGGGAAGGGGGCTACGCGGTAGTTGAGCGAAGATTGGCGGCTTTTGGGCGAAGGTTGACCAACTTCTGGGCGAAGGTTGGGCGGCTTCCGATCGGTTTCTTGACAAAGCCGCCCAACCTTCGCCCAGAAGTCGCCAAACCTTCACCCAAAAGTTGCGGCCGACAGCCGAGTATTGACTCACCGACTAAATGAAAGCATATCATACACAAAATAAAAGTCATTTCCACATCGTTCGGTTGTAAATCCATCAAATCCCAGATTACTGTATCGTAATAAATTTCAGTGGGGATGAAAAAGCTAGAATTCAAATTTTTGTTTTTAAAGCTAGTGATAAACCCACTATTTCATTTCGTCAAAAGTGTTACTTGACCAGCAACTAATATCTGAACTCATTGTGTCATAGTCGATGAGTGCATCCGGGGATATTACGAATTGCTGAAATGAATTTTTTTCGAGCGGCGCTTCACTTGTTCATAACTTTATTCTAAGGAATGTTATCGAAAAATTGCCGACTAATGAATTGTTCATCATGCAATTTACAACAATTCATCAATTAACAACTTTTTGATATCTTTACTAACAACGGAGTTATGACCGTTTTACTATTCCATACCTTCTTCCCACATTGCTTCTTCGCTCTCATCTTATAAGTCATTATCATTCTCTCGAATCGTCCCCATACAAACCAGATCGATTGTAATATCCGAATCTTCAACTCATCATTATATTCCTTAAATTTATCGGAGCACGACAACCATTCCGCCACTGCACACATATTTCTTTCGAAATCCAGTACATGATCACTATGAGAAATGTGCACAATTTCAGATACATTCTCTTTTTGACAAGTTTGAAATTCTTTTAATCCTTGTGTGAGTTGTTGTAGATTAGACGTTCTCCGGAAGTTTTTGACCATTGTTGGGTTGATGACAATATTCACGGCTTTGTCGACTAGCGCGGAGGTGTCGACGTAAGGGAGATTGCTGTTGTCGGTGGGTCGGTAGATAAAGGAAATGAGATGGTGGATTCCGAGTACTGATTCGACTGTCTAGAAAAAAAAGAATGTGCCAAAAACGTGCCAGGGTTAGCTTCTTGAGACCCAATTTTTTTAAAGAAAAAGGTTAGGCCAGAATTCCTTTGAAAAAAAACTTCAGCTTCGAGAAAATCACTATTTTTCCAGAATCAATTTTTCTGAAAACAAGTCAGAACCAGATTTTTCCAGCAAGCCGAAAATTAAAAATTTCAAAAATCTCACCAATGGAACCCCAATTCGATCTCCAACCAATCTCGCCAACGCTTGATTTTTGACAAATTTGGAAGAGGACTTAAACGCATCTCGATCATATTGAATATCTGAACAACTTAATTCTAAGGTTACCCTAAATTAAGTCAACTCACTTGTAGTCGTCATCCCTAATTCCATGCATCTCTCCAGTCGACACTTTTTACAAAACCATCTTCCATTCTTATTCGGACCACATTTCCCATTCAAAAGCCGACATTTCCGCTGTTCGGTCACACGAGAGAAATGACATCGTCTGAAGAAAAAACTCGAAATTCTAAGAATAAATTTCTAATTCAAACCGGAAAAATGCGGCACACGCTCGACAAATGAATGCACCGAAATGATAACCGTGACCTTGTTGAAAACAGATTTGACACTTTTCTATGAGCTCGAGATTCCCGGATTCGTTGGATGATGACGTTGAATATGGAGATGATGAAGAGGAGAAGTCCATAGTTTAAACTTAACAATTATTTTGAAGGAAGTGGAGGAAAAAAGAGAAAAGAAGGAAATGTTTGTCAAGAGCAAGCAGAGAAATAGTGTTTAGAACAGAGAGGATTAGAGAAAAAGGAAAGGTGAATGACATGACTCACTCTGAATATTTTACGAGCTTCTTTGCGCTCTCAGAGAAGCAAAAAATAAAATTTTGAAAGAGATGAAAAGTACCTGTCAGACTAGTTCCCAATGAACCTTACCATCAAATGAGTTGATAAAACAAACCACACTTCATAATTGCTATCTATGTGCATATAGAACTGACGTGGTTGGGAAAACGGAAACTGATAACTGTTTCAGTGATCAAATTTTTATTATGGAGAAAAGCTCAGAAAATCAAATAGGATTGGAACCTTGTCTGATATTTATAAAGAATATTATATTGCTTGTTATAAAAAAAAAGTGAGAATTTTTGCCGAAAACCATTATTATTTGACAAGTGCCTGACACATTTGAGAGACGCAGATAGGTGAAGGAGATAAAGTTTATACAAATGTACTAGCGTCCAAAAAGATCAGACAAATAAAAAAGTGATGATTTTTTGACTTTATGGGAAAAATTCAATGAAAAAAAAGGATTTATCAATCAAATTAAGATGCTAGTAATCTTTTGGCTAACTAGATTCTGACTTCCACAAAATAATCTCAAAGCTTTTCTATACTCTGTTACAATTAACATAAAAACAATGCTATCTACAGGAGGATAAACTCCCAGAAGAGCCATCACACCACCAGATTGCATACTCCATTTAAGATCCAATAGTGGCGCTGTTAACAGGGGGCAAGCTGGTAAAACGAATAAGAAAGTTGGGACGAGAGTTTGGACAACTAAGGCTTGGAAGAATTGTTGATGAAGTTTACGGTTTGGTGTTGACAAGTGGCCCATCTTGTTTTTCATAGCGTAGTGCATTCGAACTCCGCAATAGATGATGATGGAGTATTGAAGCTCTATAACACCAACACTTATCACAAGGAATAAAATATTATTCCATCGTAGCGAGTCGTCTGCTGCCTCGAAACACATTTCATTTTTTTTCAGATTTTAATCCGCTTACTTACGTAGGGGATTAAATTTAAATGGCCAAAGTCGGTAACATCCATCGAATAAACTTCCAGAAACTCATTTCTAGCAATCTCATTTAATTTTAGGTAATAAATAAAGACTTACCGAACGTAACTATCTGAATAATCATCAGGAGCTGCAAAATAATACAATGAGAAAGTATAAGAAGCTCCTGAGATCATTGGGTACATCAACCATCCTAATATTCCAATCCCCTCAACTTTTTTGGTCAATTTAGGATTCACTATTGCCAAAAAACGAAACACGAATTGGACGGCTAGAAATGACAGGACTATTGCATAAAATCCAGAATACAATGTCAAGGAGAATTGCAAGAAACCTTTGAAATCACTCAACCACTCATTTATACTGAACACAACCAATGCTCTATTATAATTATGACAAAATGGTTGAGACACTAGCTTCCAAAAAGAGAAAATCAACCCGAATAAGGCAAAAATGATGACCATTTGCTTATAAGTTCCAACAATTGCTTTTATTTTAAATTGGGTTATTGTTATTAATAAAATGTTGAAAATCAAAGTGAAAATGAAGCCGATGGTAGCGAAATAAATAGAGAGTTGGAAGAGGGAAAGCATGTTGTGAAGTAAATGGAAAAAGGAAGTTACTGGGTATAATTTTTCTCTGGAGAGTCCACAGGGCAGACAAGTGATGTCAACGGCTACACTTATATTCTGAATAGAAAGAACCGAGCATAGATTGAATATTGGGATGTACTATCCTGATCAGTGTTTTATAAAATTCACTACAAACAAGTTCAAACTAGTTTATTAATAAAAACAACTATTATTTAAAAAATTGTGACTCATTTTGGGCAGGTGAAGGAAGTGCATTTTTATTTGAGAAACTTCCGTGAATTATAATTCAACATAATAATGGCTATAGTTTCAGAGATTGGAACAGACTCTGGTGGTTCGGAGTATTACTGTAACCGTATTCTTCTTTTTTTCATTTTTACTGTTTTATTAATTTCCGACAAAAAAACTATTCTTCAAATTTTTTATTTATTATCAAAAGACTATATCACTGAAAAAATTGGGACTTCATTTCTGCTGGCGGTGGAAGTGCGTATTTACTGGGCAAAACTATTGATGTCTTCTTTCTGAATATAGTTTCAGCTACAAACTTCCGATAAGTCGAATTAAACAGAATCATGGTAATCGTTCCCGGGATTGGAGCGGAGACGAAAAGACAATTGACGATTGTTGAGATTACTGTAACCACTTTACTTAAATACAGTTATAGGGTAATCGAAACCTCTTGTATCCAACTTTGGGTCAATGAAATAAGAGATCACTGTCCAGAAGGCCCACGTGGAGATGAATGTGGATTTAATGACGATCTAAAAACTATATTGTGATGGAGATTAGATAAAGGGGGTTACCTGGATAGTGGTATCTACAACAACTTTCTTTTGATGACTAAAGTTGTTATGGCTCATCCGTTGAGTTTGTTTTGAAAGTTCGAATAGCATCAGGACACTTGATATTACGTAGACCTGAAAACTGAAGGTTAGATAAAAAAAAAGGTAGAGATTATCTGTCTGGCTTAGCCGGTGGACTATATTAAGTGGCACTTCCTTATACTAAATTTATTGCTAGATAAAGCAAAATTATACCTACCCCTTCAGCACCGGCTCCTATCACAGCCATCATCGCTAGTAGCAAGTACAACGCATAGATGTTTGTGACCACTAGCACGCCAGGTAGATCAAACACCTTTTCGCACCCGGGGAAATTCTGAAAGCTCGACTTAGCTATAGCTTATGAAACTAATTTTACTTCTTCCACATAAATCCTTTTCTCAGCTTCTGAAGTGTTGCAGTAACTCCAAACCGCTTCAGCTGCAAAGGTCATGCAAGTCCATCCAACGACTAGGAAAGAGATGTAGAACCAATGGGGACACTGGAAAACTGATCTTACAATTTGTCGTCATAGGTATGCTTACATTCCAGAAGCTCTCAAATCTCACTACCATCGTATGACGGACAATTAGCTGAGCAATGAGGAAAACAGCGAAGATGCTTAGAAGGATGATGTAAATACTGAATATAGTATGAGTGGAGATAAGATGATCAAATGGGCTGGATGCATGAAGAGCTGGGAACGGAAACAATGGAAGGAGATTCATTGTGAGGGCCCAGAAGCCTTGAGCCAAAAATAAAGAGAATTGATTTCCGAAAAGAGTGAACCGAAATAGCTTGGTCTCTTTTCTCGACTTCCAGAGAATCACATAGAATCCCACGGCATTGACAACAACGGAAACCACTGTAATCAGTGCTGACAACGATTGGATTAGCTTGTTGTCATATGGATTTTCAACCAAAAAGTAAGAGCAATTCTCGGCGAACATAATGGTCAAGACTGGGGTCAGAAAGAATGAAAGGTGGCAAAACGTTTATTATAATAGAGAATGCAGGTGTTTCAATTACTTTTCTCCGAAAATGATCGAAAATCAGAGTGTTTTGTCGGGAGAAAGGTTTGTTTTTGACTTTTCTAGTGGATTAGGCGTCAAATATCATATGGGAATGCATCAATTTTTGTGCAGAAAATAATTAAGCGAAAACAAATCAAGTATGAAAAAACATGTTCTCTCTGGGAGATTGAGTTATAGTTTGTTTATTCAAGGTTCAAAATCAAAAGACCGATGGCTTATATCTGGCATAGACTGTTTGACCAACGTGAATATACGCTTCATTGATAAGTCCGGCGTAGACTCCGAAGACTGGTGAATCCTTGTAAGCAGTTCTCATCTTGCCTTCTGGGACCTGACGGAATTCTCGAAGCTTCTTCAGTGGCTGATTCTCTTTGCTCATCTCTCCTTTCTCAGGGTCTACTGTAGTCAGGACACATCTCGTACAAGGGGCGAAACATTCGAGATGAGCATCTCCAATTTTAACTTCAGCCCATTTATCTTCATCCCACGGGAGGCAACCTTCGATGTAAATTGATGGACGGAAATTACGCATTGTCACTTTATCTTCCATTCTTTCGTTTAGAGCTTTCAATGAAGCCTCGGTTGTAATGTGGAATGGGGCGAGGTCGGTGAAGCCAGACTGAAAATTTAGTTAAATTTTTCACGGTGAGCCAGAAAACGAAATTATGGCACATGTGCCAAAGTACTCACATCATCCTGTCTCTTTGGCACCGGGTTATTCCACCATTCATCTTCCGGAACACACGTCCTCTCTGTATACATTCCTTCTCTGTAGAAAATCAATCGGTAATTCGGCTCTTCAGTGTAATCAGATAACAACTTTGCTACCTCATCTCCACAGTCATAACCATCTTGTTGAAGATTTTTGAATAATCTGAAAAAAGTTTTCAATGGAGGTCAGGCGATTATTGTTACGATGCTCTGATGAGTTTTCCATTTTCTAAAACTTTTTTCAAGTCTACTTCGAGTTTCGGGTGTCCTGGAACTTCAATATACAAAGTTTGATCTTCCATGTGGCATACAACATGAACCAGCTTCGGCTTTTGGCGAGCTGTGACGAATCTGAACAGCTGTTAAGAGTCTTCAAGATACAGATCCAACTCACTTCCCAGTTTCCTGATCAACCACCATGAAAGCTCGGTCTTCAAGCTCTCCCATAACCGGTCCAAGTTTTGTGCATTTGAATGCGAACAACTATTAAAAAAATTGAATGAAAATTTATCAATAGAGCACACTTACATCAACAGGCTTACATGACTTCATCGGGTAGATATGAAGACTTTTCACAGCTCCAATCGGCACCCATTCATGATGGGACCGGGCGCGAAGGTAGGCGTAGACTTGGCGAGCAGTCTAACAATTTTTTGTATAAATATAATATTAAAAATAACAAATTAACTACTTACATGATAAGCTAAGAATGAGCTAGCCAATGCGCCAATTAGTATCTTTTTGTCTTTTCCAAGTTCCAACATTGTTTCTAAGAATCAATTTAGTTACCAACGAAAAAAAAAAACAAACGGAAATCAAAAGCAGACTGGCGGAGGAACGAACAATTTTCTGACCCTATCGCTCTTTTATCTGCGCCTCCTTCCTTTGCGTTACCTATTTTTTGAGGTTGATAGAAAGTGTGACGTCACGAAAATGTATTTTGTGTTTATACACAATGTTTTGATTAGGAAATGACAATTTTATTTGTAGGAATTCAAAAAAGCATAAAGTTTATACCTAACCCTAAATGTCTCTACCCCTAACCTGTTGAATGTCTTTGTATTAAAACCAAGAAAGAAAATAACTAAGTACAAAAACATAAAAAGAGAAAGAAAGGAAAAATATTTCCTGTCGTATCTCGGCACCCCACGGTCTAGATACCTTGACACTGTGACACAAGTGACTCTTCTGCTGGATATCGCTCTAATTTATGGTCGGTTTGCGATTGTAAAGAGCGAGGAAATGACATATGATTTTCCCACAAGCATATTCCCGTAGGTGCAGTCTAAAAAACATAACAGTCTAGAAATTATGGTTTAGGGGAGAATCTCCCAACCTGCCTTATCTACTCCTAATGAATAGACAGCGAACAAAAAGGAGTGTCAACACAAACAAAAAAACGGATCAAATATGAAAAAACATGTTCTCTCTGGGAGATTGAGTTATAGTTTGTTTATTCAAGGTTTATTTTCAATCAAAAGACCGATGGCTTATATCTAGCATATGCGGTTTGTCCAACATGGATGTAAGCCTCATTGATGGTTCCGGCGTAGACACCGAAGACTGGAGAATCCGTATGAGCCTTCCTCATTTTTCCTTCTGGAGCCAAACGGAATTCTCGAAGCTTCTTCAGTGGTTGATTCTCTTTGCTCATCTCTCCTTTCTCAGGGTCTACTGTAGTTAGGACACATCTTGTACAAGGGGCGAAACATTCGAGATGAGCATCTCCAATTTTAACTTCAGCCCATTTATCTTCATCCCACGGGAGACAGCCTTCGATGTAAATTGAAGGACGGAAGTTACGCATTGTCACTTTATTTTCCAGTTTTTCATTGAGAGCTTTCAATGAGGCATCGGTAGCGATCATGAATGGAGCAAGGTCAGAGAATCCGGACTGAAAATTTATTTCATTTTTTCAGGGGTAAGCCAGAAAATAAAATTATGGCACATGTGCCAAAATACTCACATCATCCTTTCTCTTCGGTACCGGGTTATTCCACCATTTCTCATCCGGAATACAAGTTCTCTCTGTATATAATCCCTCCTTGTAGAAAATTAAGCGGTAGTTTGGTTCCTCAATATAATCAGATAACAATTTCGCCACCTCATCTCCACAGTCATAACCATCCTGTTGGAGGTTATCGAACAACCTGAGAAAAGTTTCTTTATGCTTTACTTAGAACATTGACCTACGACGCTCTGATGAGTTTTCCATTTTCCACGACTTTTTTCAAGTCAACTCCAAGTTTCGGTTTTCCTGGAATCGTAATATACAGCATTTGGTCTTCCATTTGACATTCAAGGTTAACCAACTTTGGTTTCTGGCGAGCTGTGATGAATCTAAACGGATTTTGATAGTTTTTTGAAATTTAGGCTCAACTCACTTCCCGGTTTCCCGCTGAACCAACAAGAAAGCTCGATCCTCTAGGTCTCCCATCACCGGCCCAGTTTTCGTGCATTTGAAAGCGAACAACTGTAATGAAATCAATTTGAATTAAATTATCAATAGAGAACACTTACATCAACAGGCTTGCATGACTTAATTGGGTAGATATGCAGACTTTTTACAACTCCAATCGGCACCCATTCTTGCTGGGACCGGGCGCGGAGGTACGCGAAGACTTGCCGAGCAGTCTAAAAAATTTTTGTAACTTTTAAAATTTTAAAACTAGCGACTTACATGATAAGCCAAAAATGAGCCAGCCAATGCGCCAATTAGTACCTTTTTTTCTTTGTCAAGTTCCAACATTTCTTGCTGAAAATTTAAAAGTAAATTAAAAGTTCTAAAGGAGAAAAAAACAACCAAAACCAAATTAAAATGCAGAATGATGGAGGAACAAACAATCTGCTGACCCTATCACTCCTGTGTCTGCGTCTCTCTTTGTCGCATTGTCTATTCATGGAAGATGATAGAAGGTGTGACGTCCCGAAAATATATTTCGTGTTTGTACACGTTGCTTTAGTTGGGAAAAGACAAATTGGTTATAAATTTATTATCAAAAAATCAAAAAGCACAAGGTTTATACTTGACCCAAACTGTCTGTCCGACATGTATATATCCTCCTTTAACAAGCCCTGCATAGACTCCAAAAATCGGGTTATCCAAATACATCTTCCTCATTGATCCTTCAGGAGCCACTCGGAATCCTCTCATCGCCTTCAACGGCTGGTTCTCCCCACTCTTTTCAGCAGATTCAGGATCAACAGTGGTCATGACACAGCGCGGGCAGGCAGCCATTGCTTGAAGATGAACATCCCCGATTCGAAGGTCTGACCATTTATCTTCGTCCCAAGCTGGGCAGCCTTCTACTTCAATAGATGGTCGGAATTGGGAAATTGATATCTGGAAGTACATAAAAAATACTTTGGGATGGGTTACTGTAACTACCTTTTTGTCCATTTTCTCGTTTAGATCCCTCATTGAAGCAGAAGTGCAGATTAGGAAAGGAGCAAGATTAGTGAATTGAGACTGCAAAACCATATTAATTTTAGGAAAGGTTACCCAGACTTACATCGTCTTTCCTCTTTGGCACCGGATTTTTATCCCACCAATCATCCGTTGGTTCACAAGTCCTTTCAGTATACAATCCCTCACCTTCCTTATAAAAAATCAATCGGTAATTTTCTTCTCCAAGGAATTCTGATAAAAGATGGGCAACTTCATCTCCACAATCAAAACCGTCTTGTTTCAAATCCAGAAGCCATGCTGCCCGAATCACTTGTCCAGTTTTCACCACTTTTCTTAAATCTACAGTAACCATGGGCTTCCCTGGCAGCTTGACTTCTAGCACACCGTCTTGCATGAAACATTCCATATGGACAAGCTTTGGTTGGGTTCTTCCCGTCACAAATCTAATTGATTATGGATTACTGTATTTTCCACTGTTAACTTACTTTCCAGTAGCCATGTCAACCAACACAAAAGCTCGGTCTTCAAGTTCCCCCATAACCGGACCAAGCTTAGTGCATTTGAAGGCGAATAGCTAGGCAATAAAATCAAGGCTAAGATTATCAGTAGAGCATACTTACATCAATAGATTTACAGGACTTGATTGGGTAGATATGCAGGTTTTTCACTGTCCCAATAGGGATCCATTCTTGAGATTTAGCCTGAATATAGGCGTAGATTTGGCGAGCAGTCTAAAATCAAAGAGTTTAAAATTGAAGCTAAGCTCGGCTTACATGATACGCGATAAAAGAGCTAGCCAAACAGCCAATAAAAACTTTTTTGTCGTGGTCAAAGTTTATCATAGTAATATAATGGAGGTGTGAGAAAAAATGATCTCCCAACCGGCCTTATCTACTCCTAATGAACAGACAGCGAACAGAAAGGTGTGACATCACAAGGTTATTGTTTCGTAAACAATAATTTCTGTATTTTGTGTTCATTTATAGATTATTTCTGTAGTTTGATGACTGAAACTTGACTGAAATGGAACGTTCCCTTCTTATCAATTTCCATTTTTCAAGCTTTTTCCAAAACTTCCTCCTTGATTTATTTGTTAGACATATTGAATTTTTTATTATTTATCATGCCACACCTTTGAAAAAAACTAGAAAAATGCAAAAAAACGAGAAAAGTAATAAAATGTTGCCAAGATTTCATGTTTACCCATATCTCAAAGGCACTAAAAATGGAGTTCGTGGGCGTCTTGAATAGGGTTTGGTGTCAAGGGTTAAGTATAAAACGGGCAGTACCAATTGAAATAGTATCGCTTTTTTTTCTACCTCAAACATGCTCAAGCTTGCTCTCCTCCTGGTTTTTGTCTCTTTTGCTCAAGGATGTGCCCCTGGAACGGGAACCTTAGGCACTAAGGCCACTTTCCAGTTTGACATGTTCCCGGGGATTGCTTATACCTATTGTGACGGAGGGTGTACAGCCTACCCGCAGATTGATCTGTTTTATGCTAAGAATAAAGTTAGAACTGATGTTCAGAATTCGGTAGGTTACTGTATCGAGTGTCTGTCAAACCCAAAAGAAAGTTTCCAGATCAATCAAGTATTGCAAGCCAACAGTATCCCACTCAATGACGTCAATCCACCAGTAGTTACCTACACTCCACCAAACATTTCCTGGGTTGAATCATCCTCTTGCGAAGACACTACAGTAACCCAAGGACTTGTCAGTGGCCAAACTATTTTCGACAAATGCACCGAACCAAAAACCGGAGAATTTGCTAAGGAGCGTTTTACTCAACCACTAACTGTCCAAGTAACCGCCATCTCTGCCATTTACCAGAGCCAATGGGATTCGTTGGCTAGCCAAGTCGAGGATAAGATGAGAGCATTGAATGGAGCCGATTTCTACGCGGATCCAGTGGTTACTGTTTCTAATTGAGTTCTTGTTTGAATTTTGATGTTAAAAATTAAATAAATTCTTTGAATCTTCTTCAAACAACCCATTGCAACATTCTCTGACGTAGACATCTAAACAAGGTGCGGGGAAAAAATTCAAAAAAATTGTTTAACTTCTTTACTGCTATTTGTTATGTAGTAACAAAAAATCTGTATAAATACTAGAAAAATCCACTAATTTTTTAGATTTTTTCGATAAATCTAGAAAAAAATGAAACTGAAAATTTTAACTTTATTTATTCAACTGCCACTACTATGGGCATGCGGGTCTGATGTTGCAAGTGAGTTTTGAGCCTTCATAACTTATCTGGGAGAAGTGATATCAAAAAGTTGTTAACGAACAAAATTTAGCTCTTATCATGGGCAACATTTTGTTAGTTGACGACATTTTTGTATCTCTGAAGGGAACTGAGATACCAGTGCTCGAAGTTGATAAGCCTGGTGGAGAGCTTTCTCTGTGTCTTGACTGGTTCGAAAAATCATTTTTAGGTTCATCCTCGAAATCCGCAGAATTCTCCATTTCATTCTTTGCTCCAATAGGTTACACATACCCTCCGAATGGCACGGCGGCTTACACCACACAATCCCCAACGAAAGAAGCCGCTCTGACCAAAGTGAAGAACGATCTAACTTTGGCTGTAAGTCTAGTTTGGGTTGGACTTCTTCAATTATTGATTTCAGATTGCCCAAGGAATAACTGCTAACCAAATCTATCTTTATATCCCACCAACTATAAATTACACTTTTGTTCCTCCATCGATAGCGATTGCTGATGGTGACAAGTGTCTAACCGATGGAACTTATGTTGCGGTATCCGGAACGGTTATCTATAAATGCGTGGGCGCTGGTAGTACGGATGCGCCTGTTAGTTCTGCGACGCAAGTAAGTCTAAATCTAGATTTTCGAATTATTGCTTGTTAATTCAGGCCCCAGCGGGAAGCACTTCCACGGGACCATCTATCAATGCAGTAAGCTAACCTAGAAGTTCCCTTTTAGTAATTTTAGATTTCCAGGAAGATGAAGGTAGTACAACTCCGGAGACACCTTCCAAAATCAAATCCTATCCGTTTAATCAAGCAATGACAGTTGTCGCCACAGCGAGTCAAGCTCTCTACCAGAATCAATGGAATCAAATCGCGCGTTCCGTTCAAAAGGCCCTAGAAGATAAGAAAATGTTGTTCGATGACGAGATTCAAGTTGTCTTACTGTAGAACTTCTTCTTCACTATAATCTAATTCTACCTCTTCGTTCAAAATCTCATTCATCATTTTCTCAAAAAAAAAAAACAAACTATGTACAATTGAAAAAATTCAACAAAATAAAAAACATCCGCTTCTTTATCCACTAATTCCACGTGTTTTTCCGTTCTTCTCAAAACGATCCGCAAACTTAGCGTGCACGATTTCATGGAACATCTCGTAGCATGGACCTGAATATCCTTTCACTTTTTGGCGGAAGTTCCCCGCGGCACACATTTGGTTGAATACTCTGGAAACCTTATATTTTAGAATGGTCGATAGAGCGCGTTTACCTTGTGATGAATCCAGAGCATTTTGGACATGACCCGTCAAAGCAGTGGAATGCGCAGTCTTGTCGAAGGCACTTGTTGATTTGAAAGATGTCTTGATTGGATTCAGAGACACATTTTAAGGCGCAGTCCATTAGTGTTGGGCATTCTGAAACCACCATTTTTCAATGTTTTTCCGGATGTCCAACCTACCATTCGATGATTTCTCTCCGGATAAGATATCAACAATTTGGAGTTTCGACGTCAAACATAATGGACAATCATTGCATTCGTCTTGACAACCAGTTGTGAAAATGCAACCGTAATCGGTGTACTGAAAAGATAATAAAGGGTGTGTTCTTTTTCTTGATGATTGATACCTTATCAATATCATCATACATTGCCGCTGAGATGTTCTTGCCGTCCACTAGTCGAGATAGAACGGGTAGCTGCAAAAAACTTCTGATAAAACATCGTTTATCTCAGTTCCTGTTAGAGATAGAAAAAAATTGTCAACTAATAAATTGTAGCCCTTTTTAGGAACAATATTTCATTAGTTCACAGCTTTTTGATATCTCTCATGGGAGCTGAGATACATTTGAAGTTTGTGCCTGGCTGTCTGCGCTCTCTCTCTCTCTATCACAAGGAGGAAAGCAACTTCAAACGCCGATATCTCAGCTCCCATTAAAGATACAAAAAAGTTACCGACTAACAATAATAGCCCCTATTATAATAAACATTTCACTAATTGACAACTTCTTGATATCTATAATGCCAACCGAGTTATACCTTCTCAAAGTTAGTCTACACACTTACATTGACACATTTCTTCTGAATCGAGCATTGCAACAAATCTCTGCACTGCTTGTTAATATTTGACATTCCCCAAGTGGTCGAAACAGCGAGAACCAAAAAAACCAATAAAAAGTCGGTTATCATGATTTCTGAAATAATTTCAGAGATAAGAAAAGGGGCTACAATGAAGTGGCGAATTCCAGAGCGTTTTCAGAGATCGTCAGTGAATCAGCTGTTTATTAGAATGATAAGCGAGGACTATAATGAAGTGAGGATGACAAAAAAGGTGTGAAATGGTTTCTTGATATTTCGATAGTGATAGGAAATTGGCTCGTGTACTCCTCGTGGACAACAGTTTTCTGTCTTCAAACCAAAATTTGCAGAAAATGGAACTACTAAAAAAATCGAAAAACGTACGGTGACCATCTAATGTCCTAATAGGTTTACACTTAAGTAATTGAAGAAAAAATAGAAGAGAGACAGACTGTTTTTCATCGTTCGAGGTTACTCTCTTCTTCTTTTTTCAATTCTAATTTGATAAGAATCGATTTCTCCCCATGCCCTTCTAATAAAGGATAATCTCGAGAAACCGTTTCTCTCTCGCCAAACAAAAACAACAAATAGAATTGATAGAAAAGGAATCAAGATGGATTTTTACAAGAAAAATGAGAGAATGACCAAACGGGATATTACATAACAAGTGGAGAAAGAGATGTGTGTTTTTGGCAAAGAGGGGGGATCCTGTCTGATCATTATCAGATGAGTAGAAGAGAGGGAGAAGACATCTTGCACGCGTTTCACGCCTTTTAACGAGATCCATGTGATGTTTTAGGTGAAATGGGGAAAAGTGTGCCGATATCGTGCCGATGAATCAATTTTTAAAAATTATTATTTTTAGACTGTGCCGACATCGTGCCCGTGAAATTTGTGAAAACTCCACTGGTGAACTTTGTCTATTATTTTGAACTCAATTTTATTCGGTGAACTAACAAAACAACAACCCATTATCTGATTTTGTTAATCGACCTGTAGGCTACAAGACCAAAAAAAGTTTCAAAAAACTATTCGATTTTGAACACTTGATTCCTAAGAGTCTAAAATAATAAGAAAAGAAGTTTCACACCCAATCTTCTGATTTCATCTCTTTATGTGTGTAGTTTGATTTCGTCTCGAGATTCATTTACTTCAAGGTTACCCTGAATTCTTTGTTTGCCTGGGGAATTGTTGATGCGAGAAGACGTTCAAACTTTGAATTTCAAGGAAATCAAGGAAGCGAATTCAAGGAAGTTTCAGTGATAAAAGGATCAAAAACTAAGGTTTCCCCCGAGAGACGCAGAGAAGGGAAGTGGCTAGAGTGTCTAACTGTCTGCGCTCTCTTGTTCCCGGCTTTAATCACATGTATCTCGGCTCTCGTGAGAGATATCAAAAAGTTGTCAACTAGTAAAATATAGCTCATAACATGGGCTACATTTTGTTAATTATTGAATTCCTTCTATCTCTTAAACAAACTGAGGTGCAGGCGTTTGAAGTAGCTTACCTCGGAGGAGAGGACGCAGGCAATCAGACAATATCTCCTTCACTACTTCAAACGCGAATATCTCGGTTCCCATGAAAGATATCAAAAAATGATCAACTAACAAATTGTTCAG
The DNA here is from genome assembly GCA_963932035.1 of Caenorhabditis wallacei. NCBI lineage: Eukaryota > Metazoa > Nematoda > Chromadorea > Rhabditida > Rhabditidae > Caenorhabditis > Caenorhabditis wallacei. Next base: position 11,280,236 of record OZ009932.1, on the reverse strand, counting down.
AATGAACTTTTACAAATTTTTCTAGTTGACCATTTTTTGATATCTCTAACGGGGGCCGAGAAATTCATTCAGCTCCAAACTCCATTCAAAAACTTTTGGGGGACTACAATTTACTCCCTTTCCACTAGATTGTACTCGACCTTTTCCTCATTTTCCACAGACACCCATCAAAATTCAAGAGCAAGAATCATGCTCGTGTGCTCGTCACTATTATCATCACTGATAACGCCGGCAAAAGATAAAACGAGGAGGACAAAAAGAGTTTCGATATAAAAAGTGAAACTAAATATTGAAAGAAGAAGCATTTTCGAAAAATGTCGAAACTTTTAGTTCTCTTATTCTGCCTTTCAACTGGAGCCTTTGCTCAATTCACCGATTCTTGCACTTCGGATGTCTACGCTAGCATTAAACAATGCTATGTGACTTATATGGCTGGATACAACCTTACAATGACCGATACGATTCCCGAGTATTGGAACTTCCATTTCGCTAGAAGAGATTTGTTGGACGCTGATGGTCTTCATATTCAACCATACGTTTGCCAGTAAGTCTTACATTTGGCTGCTTACTTTTAGTCTCGTTGACTGAGTATCAAACGTAAATTATCAGCAACTGTGCGTCTGTTTCTACGCAGTTTAAATTCAAAAAAATTACTTTTGATACTCAGTCAACGAAATTGAAAATGACCTAACTTTCTCGCACATGGCCTAACTTTTTCAGACTCGGAAATGCATTGAGTGATTGTTTGGCACCATACTCCTGCATGGGACCGAATGCCTATCTCCAGATGAACGCTGCCAACGCCACCGAGGCTACCGATTACTGGATTGACTTGGCTGTTACCCAATATCAGTGTGGAGCCGGTTACAATTGTAAGTGTTAGCAATCGCGCTCCATTGCAAGCTCCTGAAAAATTAAAATTTTACAGTGACAATGACCGAATTCTACTGCATGGCATTCTGCCGTGATCGCTATCAACCAAATATCGATCAATGCGACGCTCAACTCGTCATCGACATCCAAGGAGGAATGGATCCATGCGCGTTAGTCGTGGCCTAACTTTCCTCATTAATATTTTTCTTCCAGAGCCCAACAAAAAGACTTCAACTGCCAGGCGGCCGTTTACCGTAACTGCTGTGACTACAACGCCGGAGTTTATATTTGCAACGTGGATTTGGCTGGATCAAAGGCTGTCAATCCAGCGTGTGTCAACGCCGGATTGGTTACCTGTCCTGCGCCGAGATAATTTTTAAATTTTTTTAAATGATTTTTCAAAAAGATAAATAAAGTATTTCATAATGAAAAAATGAAAGTCAACAAGAAAAGAAAAAACAAATAACAAAGTAACAAGAAAAAAAGACTCCTAATCCTCATCACTATAATTTCCAGTATCAATTTCATCGTCGTCTCCCAATTCCATTTCCTCCTCCTCATCCTCTCCCTTCACCTCGCTCTTCCCATTATATCCATATCCCGAATCGGCAAACTTATCCGAATCGAAATTCTTGCCATCGAAACGTTCGCGAGCCTCTTTCCGATCGCGAGCCGTCATTTTCTCTTTGACAGCGTCTGACATTGTCTTTTGGCGGTCAGAGACGGCGTTGAATAGTTGGACGACTCCTCTGAAAATGAAAATATGAAGTAATTATATATGAGAAGAGTAATTAGAGGCTATTTTCCAGGAAGAGCGTTGGGGAGGAGCGCTTTGAAAAAAACTTTTTTTTTTCTAAAAGAAAACAGAAAAATCAAAGTATTACGGTAGTCTAGACGTGTCTAGCCGATAGAAAGTGGAGCCCGAGGATCCAAAAAGCTTTTCCACAATTTTAATCTTTTTTTTTTTTCAAAAATGCACAATTTACTTAACTTTTTATCGTTTTCTGAAGTTTTTTGCTGTGTTTTTCGCAATTTTTTTTGAGAAGTTCGCTTTTGAATAAGCAAAGAAAAAATCAAAGTATCAAAATGTCTTGCAAATTGCAACAAAATCCTCTTACTTTGTTGCAATTCGTCTCAAATTTCGCTCCTTTTCCCGGTCGGTGGTGATATCCGGTTTGACCATCGCCAATTTGATTCGATACTCTTTTACGCTGTGCTTCAAACTGGCTTCTTTCCGCGTCAACTTCTTGATGACTTTCTTCTTTCTCTGAAAAATGATTTTCAGGAGTTTCAGTCAGTTTTTAATAGAAAACCACCTAAAATCTGGGTTTCTCGGGATTTTCTTAGGATAAAAATAGAGATTTTTAACTGAATTACAAAAAAAAAAGTTTTTCCTTAAAATACCCTTTTTTCCTTAAATTTAACAAAATCCAACCTTTTGAATAGCTGGGAAAGCCACCGTCTCATCGGGGTCTCCAGATCCGACATCACGAGAGGATGGGCCGTCTTCTCCACTGTCTTCACCTAAAACTTATCGATTTTGGAGCTTTTTTGAGTTTTCGACGGTGCTTTTTTACATTTTTTTTTTCATTAAAAAAACGACTTTTCTAGCGAAATTCTCATATTCCTTAAAAATTTCAGGAAAATCCGTGAATATCGATTTTTCTTCAATTTTCTGTGATTTAAAGCATTAATTATTGAATTTTCCACGTTTTTTCAACAAAATCTCACATATTTTCAAATTTTAAGCCGCCTAAAGCAATAATTTTACCTGAAGAAACCTCCTCTCGCTCATTATCGTCGTCCGAGTCTTCTGTGACCACTAATCGATCGCGATTTTTTGTCGACATCTTCTAAAAATATTATTTTATCAAATTTTGAAAGAAAAATCCAAGAAAAAGAGCGAAAAACCTATTAAAAAGAGCTTTTTAACACCCCAAAAAACTCGAAAAATAACACTGGCCGAAGATTCTCCGTCGGTTCGGCCACGCAGAAACTAGTCCCCCTTCTCTCAAATGCGCGCGCGTTCAAACGTCAATTGTTTACATACTTCGAAGTTTCGTGAAAAAAACGAAAAACAAAAAGGAACATGATTTTTGAATGTTTATCTTGGCTTCTAATGTTTTCTCCACCCACAACTAACTGAAAAATATTGGAAAATAAGGGAAAATGATGAGTTTTGCTCGAAGAAAACTTGTTGAAAAGTCAAGTGGCTATTTTCATTGATTTCGTTTTTCCTTTTTTTGTTTTCCTCTTTTTTGATATTCAGAATTTAGCCAGATTGATTCAAAAATTCAAAAAAGTCCCGATATTTTTTGTCCAATGGAGCGCAAATGCTTACCAAAAAGATAGAGCGCACGGCCCGGCGAAGACGACGTGGACTAGAAAAATCAAGTGTTCGGCCACCGCTATGCGCTTCAACGTTGCGCTGTGTTGCTTCTCATTTGGCTCTTTTTTTGCCGATTTTTCTTATTTTTACATGTTTTTATTATTTAATTAATTAAATCTTATATAATTGAAGTGTTTTCAGGAACAATATTGGCATCGGCGGAGTAAATTCCGCAACAACGGTCTCGGAAAGAAAAGTAAGTGTTTTGAGGTTTCAAAAAATCATTTCTCGAAAACGTCATGTATAAAGAGGCTGATAATAAACGGAGATATGCAGAATAGTATTCTCTACGATATACAAATTTGTATATTACCGACCATCACTTCATTTTGAAGTTACATTTTCGTTTCTGTAAAAAATAGTGAAAAGTCGCTGAAAAATTAGTTTTTTCAACATTTCTCAAAAAAGCTATGGTCAAACTTTCTGAATAATAGCTCAAAAGATGCGCAATTAAATTCTCTACCACCGACAGCTTCGATCATACCCCCTTCATGACTTAGTTTTTGAGAAAAATAAAAATTTATGTAAAAATAGCATTAAAAAATTGATTTTTTCAACAGTTCTCAAAAAAGCTATGGTCAAACTTTTTGGAATATGGCTTAAAAGATGCGCAATTAAATTCTCTATCACTCCATGCTTTGGTTATACCCTCTTCATGACTTCGTTTTCGAGAAAATTGACATTTTATGTAAAAAGTTAGATAAAAACTACTTTTTAAAACGTTTCTCAAGAAAGCTATGGTCAAAATGGCTGAAAGATGGCTTAAAAGATGCGTCATCGAATTCTCTACACGAGACTATTTTCTATATATGTTGCTCATGACTTGGTTTTGAAGTTACATATTCGTTTATGTCAAAAACTATCGAAAAATTTTAAAAATCAATTTTTTCGACTTTTCTCAAAAAAGCTATGGTCAAACTTCCTGGAAGATGGCTTAAAAGATGCGCAATTAAATTCTCTACGATCTAGTGTAGAGTATATATGCTGCTCATGACTTCGTTTACGAGCTACATTGAAAATTGTCAAAAAATATTTTCGAAAAAGTTAAATTTTCCAAAATTATTTCGAAACGTATTGCTCGAATTAGCTGGAATGTAGCTTAAAAGATGCGCAATTGAAGTTTTTAGGACTCTATGTTTCGTTTATACCCTGACCGTGACTTTGTTGTCGAGAAAAAGGTTAATTTATGAGAAAACTAGATAAAAATTGTGTTTTTTCAAAATTTCTCAAAAACCTTATGCTCAAAATGACTGAAAGATGGCTCAAAAGATGCGCCTGCAAATTCTCTACAACCTGTTGCTGTGAATATATGTTGCTCATGACTTCGTTTTAAAGTTACAGCTTTGTTTATGTCGAAAATCATTGAAAAAATTAATTGAAACCGTTTTTTCGACTTTTCTCAGAAAAACTATGGTCAAACTGGCTGGAAGATGGCTTAAAAGATGCGCAATTGAATTCTCTACGTTTCAGTGATCAGTATATATGCTGCTCATGACTTCGTTTTTGAGCTACATTGAAAATTGTCAAAATATAGCGTGGATAATTAGTCTCAATTTTTAAAATTTCACTTTTAGTGAAACTATGTGTATTGGAAATTCACACCACCATTTCTACTGTTCTATTTTCAGATTTCCGTGCTGAAATTACACCGTCGATCGCCCAGTATTTGTAAAAAGAAGAGAAATTTCGATGGAAACAGAAAAATGTCGATAAATTTATTTTTTGTTGAAATTTTTGATATATTTTTACATTCTAGTGGTAATAAATCATGTTTTCTTCGATTTTTATATTGTTTTTCTTCGATTTAGCTTCCCTAATGCCGATAATCGGCTATTTTCGGTTTTTTGTCGAAAAAAATCCTCTGAGTACGATATGCAAAGCGCAACACTTTACGACAATTTGCGGCCAATTTCGCTGCGTATCTGTGGACTAGGCTGAGTATCACGCTACACTTTTGTTCGGCCGCGTGTATTAAATGCCGGGCCGTGAGAGCAAAGAATATTGTCCCACCCCCAACCAATTTCAAATTGACATTTGATATAACCACCCGCTGTTTCCGATTTCTCGAAAAACGAAGGAAGGAAATAAGACATGTGTCTTCTAGTTTTTTCTCTGGTTTTTTGATTTTGACTACAATTTTGAATTCCCGCCAAGTCTTTTATGACCTTTTTGCTCCCCAAGTTCTTTGAAGCAATAAAACAAAAAGAAGAAGAGGAACAAGAAGAAGAAGAAGAAAAAACAAGCATTGTTCTCAAAAGTCACTTATCGCTCCGTTAACTCTATTTGTGGAGTCAACGTCGCCGCTTCCATCTTATATACTAGTCTTTTTTCGTGTGTTTTTAGATGTTTTTGGAAAAAAAGAACATGAAACCAACGCCTGGGAGTCGAACCTGTAAGTCAGGTGAACGGTGGACAAAAGCACTATCCACTAGGCTAAGCACGCAAATTTTGCCAAAGAGCCTAGATACTCCTTCTTGAACGTAAAGCTGTAAAAAACCAAAAATATTTTTGTCCTCCCAAAAAAAACTTCCTAATTCCCTTGATAAATAACTCCCCCTCAAAATGGGCAAATTGAAAAGAAGTGCCAAAAAAAGCTGCTCAAAAAGTTGTGTTCCGAGAACTGGAGATGTCGGAAAAGTGTCAATTGGCAAAATTAGAGGAGCACTGCTCACTTCTTTTTTTTCTGTCAAGTTTGTTCGAAACACGTTTGTTTTTAATCCAGAAGAAATTTTTTACGTGGCCGAACTTTTCCTAAAATGATTTAGGTCATCGAAAAAATTCAAAGATCTCCCCTATTTCCGGTTGTTAATCATAATTAATCCCTAGACTTTTTTCTGCAAAATGGGACCATGATGACTTTTCGTCTCGAGGTCCTGATCCCCTTACTCTTGGAAAAAACACAATTTCCGTTCTCATAGTGGCGGATCTTTTGTGTGTGCTACGCGCGGCTCTCTTCTCCTCACCCATCAAAGCCATCCCCGGCTTTTCTTTTTTTCTGCTGCAAAATCTTCTTTTTTTTGAACTTACGCAAGAAAAAAAACTCAACCTAAAAGTCATAGACTACCTCTATTAGAATTGCATGCAATGATATTTTCCCTGCAACTTTTTGAGAACACCTCTATTAAAAGGGCACTTCTAATAGAGGTTAGCTCTAAAACTTTTTGATTCATTGAACCTAAACTCTTCTCCAACGTCATCTATTTTTGTTCTCACATACATTTAGAGCACTTTCGGTTTCCCACGTTGATACGAAGGACCGCATGATGGGGAGACACTTGAGAGAGAGAGAAAGAGAGAAAGAGAGAGAGAGAGTTTGTCTTTTTTTGACACTTTCCTTAGTTTAAAGAGAAAAATAAATGTTTATTTCAGACGAGTTTGAAACAAAATTTTTAATTTAAAAAAAAACTGAAAAATACCAAAAAACCTCTAATAAAAGTTTAATTTAATTTTTTGAAAACATAGTGAAATACGGTCTTTTTATCCAGGACTATGTCTAGCCAATATTACTGTAAGTCTCCCCTCTCATCGAACCCTCTAAATGATGTGTTCACTGCTCTTCGATTTCTGATCATTTTTTTCATCTTGAAGAGATCCTCCCCCTCATTCAAAATTATTTTTGAGAGGGTTCTTATGATTGTTCTGCATTCTCTTTTTTTTCTTATTTTATTAGCCTACACATCACTTTTTGCAGTTTTATCTACTGATTCTTGGCTTTTTCAAAAAAAAAAAAAATTGATTTCGCATGAAGAAAGAAGAGAGAACAATTATCAATCGGCCCATTTCCTTTTCCAATTTCCTTAGCTTTTTTGTTTTTTCTCTTTATTTTTTTGGTATGTTTTGTTTAAGGATTTCTCTAGAAGAGTGCTAGAAAAGTGCACCAAGATCTATAGTCTGACCTAACTATACGGACCTTTATTTATCCTTCCGGATCTCATGGTCACTTGACCACCTTTCTATTCAGAAATCAACCCACTTTTTCCCGAAAATTCTTTTCAGACTTTCTTCCTTCCCGGGTTTTCACACGGATAGATTTACTGCATTCGAGATTAGGCTCCCCTTTTACTTCTTCGTTTTTCCCCAACAAAAAATGACTTCTATGAATATATCTAGGTCATTTTGAGGTTAGACTGGATTCTTATTCCAAGATTCATTCGACTTGTTTAAAGCGATCCTTTTTTTGAAAGCTACGTCATCTGTCTATGACATTGGAACATTTTTGATAAATCGCTCCTCTGGTGACACTTTTTTCGTGTTCTTCTTTTCGCAACTTTTTCTTTTTATTACCAACCAAACTTTTTTTTTCTTTAGAAAAAAATTTCAAAATGAAAAATCTTCAGCTGCTTTTAAGGATAGCCATGTTCAATTGGGTTATGGTAGGCTTATTTAATTTTGACTTCAAGGTTAATTTTAGGATTTAGGTATTAGGGATTGCGCAGCAGAAACAATTGATAAAATATTTGTTCCGGGATTATCACAAAGAGCTGAGGTAAGTTAGCGTGCCAAAGCCGTGCCGTTCCTAATCCATCCTTTCAGACCAGTTAAAGACGAGTCCAGTGGTCCTACCAACGTGACCGTCCAGCTGTACTTTAAACAAATCCAAAAAGTTCATGAGAACGATCAAATTATTACTCTTTACTGCTGGATCGAGGAGTATTGGCAAGATGAATTCCTGACATGGAATCCATCGGATTTTGGAAATATCAAATCACTTCATGTACCATCGGAAATGATTTGGAAGCCAGATCTATTGGTTTATAATAAGTAAGGCTTACTTTAGTTAGAGGGTTAGAGGGATTCATCTTTTTAATAAATTGATTTCAGTGCCAATATGAACATCAAAGAGAACGAAATGCAGACAAATGTGCAAATCGAACATACCGGGAAAATTTCACTTTTTCGGTAGCAACTTTTGTAAAAACTAGTAAGACAATCCTAATTCCAGAGCTATTATCACGGATATAACATGCGATTTACAAATGGAAAAGTTCCCCTACGACCAACAAATCTGTTTTATAATGCTTGCTTCATGGTCTTATGATGGATCTCAGATTATGTTGAACACGGCTGAGCAGCCTACGGAGGCACCTTTGGATATGAAGAATACGTAATTACCTTTGTTTCGAGGTACTTCTTAATCTGATCTATTTTTAGAACCAATCTTGCTATCCTTAACCATTACATACCAAATATGGAATGGAAGTTGGTCGATTTTCGATACAGGATCAATTTGAAATACTATGATTGTTGCACTAATCCTTATCCGGATATCTCTTATTTCTTCGCGATTAAAAGAAATCCAAGTTACTACCTCTTCACCTTAATCATCCCATCTGCATTTATCACAATTGTAACTGTCATCGGGTTCTTCACCCCGCATTCTTCTACTGGGGAGAATACGGAGAAAGTTAGTTTGGGAGTCACTGCACTACTTTCTCTTGCTATTATCTGTAAGTTTCTAATGGGTTACGGTAGCCGTGTACTGTAATAAATTTGTAGTGATGATGGTATCCGACAAGCTTCCTGCTACTTCTAACTCTGTTCCCCTTCTGGGTCAATATTACATTGGACTCATTTTTATAATGTTCCTAGCGACTTACTGTACAACATTTACGCTCGGGATTCAAATGCAGGGGAATGCGGTAGGTACAGTAACCGGGATACTGTAGATAAAAAGAATTTCAGGGTCGACCGATTACCCGCCGTCTTCGCTCATTCCTTCTCTCAATTAGAATGAACCGTAATTCTTTTGTTCAATGGTTTTTCGGAAGAGAGTTAATGAATACTCAAGAAAGTATCAAAATGAGATTGAAGAAATATGTAAGTATCTCACTTTTCTTGTCCATTCCTTGTCCTTTTTCACTCACAATGTATCGTAATTTCGGCACATTTTTTCAATATTCGAATTTTCTCCCTTCTTCCCGCTTTAGCATGTTTTTCGTAAACCATTTTTTCCATGTACAGGACAAACTATCCGAGCTGAAGAAGAAATTCGCCAATGGATTTGTGCAATTCCAGCAGAAATTGCTGAAAACCGATGAGCCAAAGGTAGGAAATGGTTGTGGTTTCTTTTATTGCACCGGAATGATTTTTAGTTTTTTTTTAAATGTTATGCAGTGTTTTTTGTTGTTAAGTGCACAGATATATAAGGAAAAAATATTTTGGCTATGATATTTTCAAAGAGCCATATCTCTAGTATGGTGAGAGATAGCAAAAAGTGGTCAACTAATGAAATTTAGCCCTTGTTATGATCAATATTTTACTAGTTGACTATTTTTTGATATCTCTTACAGCAGTTCAGTTATGGGCGCTCAAAGACGATGAATGTCGACGCCCTTCCATAACAGTGTTAGGTTACGTTTACATGACCAGTGAGCCTTAACTTTGGTTATCGAAAAGCACATAAATTGCTTCAATTTTTAGTTAATCAAAACTAACCAATATGCTATCTTCCCATCGTTATTCAACCCTTTTCAGCACAATAAAACCTCCCTAGTCGAGCAGGAATCTATCGACAGCTCAAAGTTGCTGGATCCAGCGATGTATAATGTGGTGGTTGATGTACTTAGCTCTGTACAATCTATACGACAAGACCTCACTTCTCAAGAGCATCTAAAGAGAATTAGGAAGGAATGGCAGATGTTGGCAAGGTAAGTCTAGGAGAAGCCATGCACCTCAATTATATTTATTTCAGAATGCTTGAAAAAATCATAATGTGGGTGTTCATCATCTCAACAGTGGCATTCGCCTCTTTCATGCTCTACGACACCCAGGAGCCACCGTTCATCACGAATGAAGTTATGCGCTCGAAATCCACGTGATAAACGAGATTTGTGATTTTCTTGGAAATATCTATTCAAATTATTGTAAATAAATTTTTAAAGCACCCACCCACAGACTGAAAATCACCTTCCCCCGGAACTTTTTTTTTCTATTCAAAGAAAAAATTATTTATGGAGGCGACTAAAAAGTGTCTTTAGACTTTTGTCTAAAGAAAGAGGAACAATTGCTTTTCCACACGTTTTTAAACGCGGAATTAGCTTTCTCTCTTAGTTGTGAATAATGGATTTCGAAAGGGGGCGGAGCTTATTATGTCCATTTTTTGGTTTTAAAATGTTAACACCCACTTTTTGGTATTTTTTTTAGGCTTACTAATAATGAGTGGCTTTTTCCAGTTCTGTATACCCCATTAAATTTGACTAACAATACGAAAAAGAAGAAAACTATATAATATATACTATTGACTTTAACAATAATTCTTGGAACGTTTCAAAAAAATACAAATATTTGCATTTTTCAAGTTTTCAAAAAAAAGATTTCAAAAAAGTTCAATAAATAAATTTTTGAAAAGATGAACACTGAGTCTGCTGCTATGCTATTGAGTGACAATTTTTTAGCGTTGTTTTATTTTCGGGATCTCCCTCCAGACGATAAGATCGTGTTTTGTAGTCTCATGCCCTCTATATGCACTTTCTTATTTCAAAATATGATTTTTTTGGCTATGTGTGGGATTCTGAACAAATGTAAATTAAAAGTAAACCTTTTCCTTGATACGAGTTTGATCTGTTGAACTCGTTGATTCATTGACAACTTTCTTGTTCGTCATTGAAAGGGTGTGTCGCTTATTAACGTATTTTTAAAGGCGAGCGGAAAAAGATAAGAAAGTACAGTAGGACATGAAATCGAATGGAAGGAATGTTGTCTTCTATGCAATTTTCAGTCTTGTAGCTCTTTTTTTCCTTTTTCGTTATAATGAGGTAGGTAGGATTTAAAAGTAATAGGTGATGTTTTAAATTTTAGGTTACTGATGTTGCCCGTTCCCGAATTGGTAGAAGTTCATTGTCTCCAAACTTGGAAGTGAAATTAAACACAAATGATAGATCAATAATGGAAATTCTAACCACTAATACTGCTAATATGGAAGTGGAACCGACTAAGATACCGATAAATTCTGCACAACGATTTCAAACTTCAAGTTCTCCCCCGGATACGGTAGTTAATCCCGATTGTGAATGTATTTCAACTCGAACCAACAAATCCTATGATTTTTGTTATAAGAATCCGAAGGTAAGGCTACAGTAAGATACTTTTTCCTGAGTTGCACTTCAGAATGCCTCGTTGGTTGGCAAACGATTCAACTGCTCCTACCTAAGTACACTAGAAGATCTGAGTGGGTTAAACTAAATTTTCGTTTTTTAACTCAGTATTTCAGAGCTACTAGACTCCGATCTCAGTCTAGTAGACTTATCAATTCCACAACGAAATCCAGAAGATGTGATGTTCGTATCAGGGATCTCCATGAATCATTTAGGGAATTTCGGGCGGATGGTATCAACTTTTAGACTCTTGATTTCCACTTAAAAAAAATTTCAGTTTGAAATAATCAAGAGACACTGGCCAAAACAAAAACTTATTCTTTACTCATTAGACCTAACAGATAACACAATCAAAAAAATAGAAGAGGAACCAAATGTCACTATTAGAAAATTCAACTATTCAAAATACCCGAGCTATGTGAGAAATTGGGCGGAGTACCGATTCAAAGCGCTGATTCTAGCGGTAATTTAAATTTTTGGGGCAAATTGTAATTATAAAACTTTTTTATTTGAAGGAAGCGATTCGAGATTATCCAAATGTGTGGTGGACCGACTCCCATAATCGGTGGTTACAGCCAAAACCATTGGGTCAATTTTACGGAGATATTGCTCATTGCATGAAGGATGTGGATTGTGATCAGGTAGGGATACTGTAGTTACTGTAGCTCAAAATTTTGATTTTTTTTCAGAAATCCTCTATCATGATGTTTGTGAACGCTTCTCATAGTAATTACGCTGTACTCACTGCAGGTAAGCCCACTCTTAATTGAAGCACAGTATCTTTATTTCTTAGGACTCCTGGACTATTTTCCCACTTATGGAGTGGATACGTTGAAGTATAATGATAAAGGACTTCAACTGTCAGCAGCGTTTGTCTACTTGGCACGGACACCGTTTACAATGGAGATTTTGAAATGGTAGGATACAATAATAATGCAAATACAATCTAATTTCTAGGCACGCTCTCTGTGCCCTTGAAGAAAAGTGTATGAATCCGCCAACAGCGAAATTAAAATGTGACATCATTCCTCGATGGGATGTCTATGCTGGATGTTTTCGGTACGATCAATCTTCCCTTAATCTTTTGATGTTCAATTCTTTTAGAAATCATAATCATTATTTTATGAATGTAGGAAAAGTAGATAGGACTTATGATCATTACTAATTCTTTTTTGTTGATCTTTTTTTTGTTACCGGTGTTTTTTCCAACTGACGTATGAACGATTGACGTGTTTTTAAACTGAGTTTTAGTGAAGCTTTTGATTTATCTTGGAAACAATTTATTCATGAATCATAATCTCAATGCACATTAGTCTCCGAGTACTGATGAGTAACTGAAACCGAGTTAATCGCCTTCACCGAGCCAGTAATCCGCCGTCGAAGAGCCGGTAAAAAGAAGATGATAGCCATTGGATCCAGAAACGGGAACATTGACACAGCGACAGCAGACGCCCAATAGACCCAATTCATGAAGTCAATTCTAAGCGCTGCTCCATAAAAACTGAGTGAGCAAGGCATAAAACTGACGCAAATTGGGATGATTGTCTGGATAGCCAAGGCTTTGAAAAGTTGTTTTTGCATTTGAGCTGTTTGCTTGCTCATCGTGACTGATTGAATGTTCAAGCCGGTGATGATCTTAAAACAGGAAGTATTTTAGATTAAGCAAGCATGACAAGGTACTTTGCATCCCAAGACAAAGTACAAAATCATCGAGTAGCTCGCGATAACCGTCAACAATAAAATACCGGCCCATGATCTCCGTACGATGCTTGGCGTTGTTTCCTATAATCAGTTAGAGTTCAGGAACCTCGATTGTCTGGGACAAACCGAAAACAAGCCGGCGACAAAGTTAATGTCATCGATACTCTCATTGTACAGCTCTTTGAACGGTGTTTTGATGTAAGCACGCATCTCCGGGGAGGAGTGAAGACAATGGAAGTCGATCTGGAGTTTTTTTTTCTTTAACAAGCTCAGTGCCCGCATGTTTGAGAGCACGGTACGGCACGACTCAAAATGTTACCCACCAAACCCCATACAATCATGTGAACAATCACATAGATTACAGAAAGGACTAATCCAAATGGCATGAAGTACTGGTTAAGTATGTTGTTGCTAGAAAAATGTTGTGTACTCCTCGTGGACAAGTTTTCCTAATTTAAAAATACTTACTTTTTCAGAGTTAAATATCTGAACACAAAATGAACATTTAGAATTCCATAGGTGCCTGCGATGAACGCGCAACGATAAGATAAGGGAATCTCTCCGTATTCGGAGATCTAAAATTTGTAACATTGACAAAAACATTAAAAACCGAAAAATAGATTACCCCGGAAAATGGTCCATCTGCGATGAAAGTGACAAATGCGTAACGATAGCAGAACACAGACTGAAACAATATTTTAAGAAATGAGGATCTCAAAGCACCTTACCACTGGAATCAGTAGATCTGCAACTGAAGCAAACAAATTGAAGATGGCAAAGAATACCAAAAGATATTGATAGCTTCCGAATAGGACCCTTTTGTTACTGTAGATTAGATAGACGAATAATGGATTCGAGATGAAAGAGAGGACAAATGAGATTTTTGGAACTGTGAAATGTATCCAGTTGATGTACATTCTGAAACGATTAAAAGTGTAGTCTAGGATTTCTATGCTGGAAAAGAAAAGAGAACCAATGATCAAAAAAGGATTATGGAACAAAAGATCCGTAGTATTATAATTTATGAAACTCATCTATTTTGGTCTCTCCTCAAAAAAATTCAAAGTTTGTTGTTGCATAAAAAATGACGTAGGGCTTACCGCCCACTGTCCTGCTTAGCCTTAAACCATAACTACTCTCTGAAACTAAAAAACTCAATTATTTGAAAACTATTATCCGGTACGAAAAACGTTCCTCTCCGCCCACTTTTCCCCGCTTTATTTATATTATCGCTTCCTTCTTCCCAGACAATTCCCCTAACGGATTGGGGGTTCTTGATGTGTTGTTAGATGATAAAAGTGTTCATCACGAGTTAAGGTTCTATGAGTAAGAAGGTAATTTGCACCTTTGTGAATACATATATGAATCATTTTTGAATTGCAATCAAATTCTTTTCAGAGATCAAGAAGAAAAAATTGAGGCATGGCACCGTGCCAGGAACCGTTGAAAATTGTGATTTGATGTGACCTAAATGAACCAGAAAATGATTCTTTTCGGTTGAATAAATAATTAATTATGGTTTTGATTCTTGAGCTTTCATTGTCAGAATGATGACATTTACGGGTATAAAGAACAACTTGTGGGAGGTAAGGTGTTGCGGTTTAGGTTACAGAAATCAAAAAGCTGATTTATCACAATAAGAGCTAAATTTCACTAGTTTAAAACATAAAAAAGGGATTTCACTCTGTTTTCGGATATTTTATACACTTGGGTCATTGTGAAAAACATTGTCTGACTGGTCACCCACTGACCGCTTGAATGAATTTACGATAACCAGAAATGATGGAACAAAACACGAAACTCAAAATGCACATTTTTATTGAGAAAGAGGTTTTAAAAAACTATTTTCGATGCATTTTATTTACTACTGAGTTTATCCAATATTCTGAATATTGTAAAAAACTAATTATCCACTTGATTGACAGTTGACACCCTTGAAACACTGACTTTACTGCTAGTCCATGAAGATTGGATAGATTTTTGGACTTCTCGATTTACAGACAAGTAAATGACCGAATTGGAAGAGCAGTTAAGGGTTACCAAGACGGGGACTACTGAATACCATTCGAGTTGATTCGAGGGGACAATGTGGGGAAGGAGTTCGAATAAGACCCAAGTGAAAATGTAGAATACCGAGATGAAGACGAATTGGAGGAGATATCTGAAGAAGGATTTAGATGATTGTCGGGAAATGTAATACTTACTTGACATCTTTGTTTCTTGAATTATTTGAAGTGACTTGTTGCACATCTTTGTAAGAATTTCGAATCGAGAAAAATACCGAGATATAAGCAAATGTAGAGGTGAAAGTACAGAAGACATCATAAGATACCAGCATAAGATTAGAGTACGAATACTCCTTTTTTGGATTGTCAAACATGAATGACATGATATTATGGTCAGAGATGAATCTTTAAATCAATAAATTAGATCTACAAGTCCTTAACTGTAACTTACACACAACAAGGAAACAAATATTGTGTACAGACGGCGGAGAACGTAGTGATGATAGTCAGAACCACAAAAACCCCGATTGTGAATTTATAAGTGAAGATGTGATATTGTTTGAGAGGGATAATGCAGAACCTATAAATTAATAATTTATTTTAATTACTGTAACAAAACTACCGATTGGCAGCCATCACAATTTGAACAAGACATTCCATATACCAAGCGTTTATAAAGATCCATCCAAAGATCACAGCGAGGGTGTTCATCCGGTCTCCGGTTATTACATACTTCTGAAAAAAAAATCAATTTTAGGATATAGTAATCCAATTAGCTACTCACATCTGCCATAATTGAAGCTGATAAATAGAAGCAAGTGACAAAAAGTTGAAGAAGATCTGATATTATATTATAGAAGGCGATGACATAAACCGAGCTTTTCTTGGCCACAAAAGCCAATCGAAATACGGGAAGAAAGATCAAAAAATTCAAGAAAATTGAAAAAAGGGATAAGACAAAGGAACCAAAACCCAGCCAGAATTTCAGAGTCATGTTTTCTCTTCTTAATCTCAGTGATCTAATCACGTTTTTTATACTCACTTTTTTTGTAGTTTTTATTATTTAGGTGTGGGTAGGAATGATGATGAATCCCCGGAACGTCTGGAGTCAGAATTCAGTCAAAACAAAGCACAAAAAGACTACAAGAAGTGTTCTGATGTATGATAGGAAGGAAGTTACGTGGTTTGAATGAATCACTTCAATACTCGGTGTTAAAACAATGAGTCGTCCTGAAACCTTGCATGAGTTGCCTTCAGCAATCTATTCAATATTGAGATATCTGAAAGCAAAATGAATATGTATTTAAAATTCCATCAATTCCGCTAATAAATAACCATCGATGGAGATATCTCTCGGTGATCAGTCATCTAGAAGTTATCCTGAAATCAAATTTCTAATAATTCCTTCATTACACCTAAATTCCCTTGAGTAAATGTAGATTGGCCACCCATTCGAATCCTTCCAATCTACATGTACTAACCCGAAAAAACACCTTAGAATTTGATAAAATCTGAAGAATGTTCTTGGTGTCATGTGATTTAGAACTAGATAGAAACTATTTTTCGGGGAAAATATTATTATTCATTTTTAGGTCATGTTTTGAAATTTAAGTCTGAGTATGTACAGTGCTAGCCAATAAAAAAAACTTGGGGACCATATAACTGTCAACAACTTCGCTCTACCGCACAAATTCTTGATTGTGTACGGTGGAGACTGCGGACATTACCACATTCCAGCTTAGTACTGTACCTTGAAAAGAGCAAACCCTGAAATCTAAAAATTCCCAAAAGTTCTTATTTTTATGACTTGTTTTTCCCGGAATCCTCCACACAAAGCACAATCTCGATTCTCGTCGAGATGAGATCGACACCCAGCTTTTTTCGAATCGTCCGAAATTCATTACATACACGTGTCAACACATCTCGAATCTCACAAGACGGAGATCTCTTTACAAAAGGAAGTTGATTTTGAAAAAGTTAGAAGAAATACTGAGGAATGGGGACTGAGATCAAAGAGATCGGATTTTTCGGACGGTGCCGGGAAGGAACAGAAATGTGTTTTTTAATTGAACTTTTGATCTTCTCAATTTGAATTCGAAACGAAATTATATATTTCATTTTTCAAGATTTGTGCCTCATTGAAATTGAAACATCTTTATATAAAGACCAAGGCCAAGAGAAATAATTTTAACAATATAAATTAGTCTAGAAAATTCCACATGGGTAGAATCTAAATTTTAGGCAAATCTGCGCCAAATCCGCCCCTATCCTACCGTACCTCCTTATAGTTGTATCCTCAAAGATAACACTGATCTAATTTTTGCCTTTAAAAAATTCTTTAAATTTAATCCCAAAATTATAAGACAACCAATTACTCTAAATTTATCTCTAATCTTAGAATCCCGTCTCCTGCTAGGTACACCCGTCCTCAATCTCGGCTATCCATTTCGGTGCCTCTCTTCGAATGTTTCGGAAAAAAAAAACCGATAGATTAAAATCTTCCGAAAGTTTCTTTCAATTTCACGATGCATCCTTACACACGATGTACGTAGAATGAACGCTGGATTATGTGTAAGGTGCGTTTTTGCTTGGGGGAAAAATTGGAGATTAGATCTGGGGCTTGTGTTTTGAAATTGGTTCAGGAACTTATAACAACTTAGGTTGAACAAGAAAAGAAAATGAAATTACTTTAATTGTACGGCACTTGGTACCCTCTAATAAACAGGCATGCAAGTGAAAAGTTCGCAACCCTCTAATTGTAGTAACATGAGGGGAACTTTTTCAAATTTTTACACAAATCTTTTTTGAGAAGTATAATATTATATTTTTAAAAGTAGATAAATTGTATGAAATAAGGAAACAGAAACCGGGTACAACGAAGTTAAAAAACGTGCAATACTATTAGAGTAAAAATTCAAAAAACTCTAGAAGCCCTTTCGTTCTAAGTTTTCTAAAAACCATGTCTACCTGATATTCTCTATTTCGAATATAGCTTGCTTCCCACCAATCTACTCAATTTCATCTTCCGTGTGTACCGCCTTGAAAAAACGCCTCGATCCTATCTAAAAGGTACTCTGTGTGTGTCATGTGCTTTGGAATAGAGAGGAAAAATTGAAACTAAGTTGTGAGAAAAAGAGGAATAAAAAGAGAGAGAATATAGTGAAGTCCAAAGAATACACAGATGGCCTATTTTGACAATGAGGATGTATAAAAGGAGGTTGAAGTCCAAATTCTGTATTTGTGGTGGAAGAGGATTTAGTGGAGGATGAGAAAGCCTTTAGATAATTCTAGAAGTCCTGATTTTCATAGAAGTCGCTAGAAGCCACAATTGCGACTTCGACTATGACGAACTCCCAAACTATACTAATACATCTATTCTTTATTCAATTTTCATTAGTTTTTTTTTAAATTTCTGCACCCCATTTAGCCTGTCTGAAATCTCTGATATTCTACAAATCTGAAATTCTCTATCTCTCCATATCCCATCTCTCTATCCTTCAAATCTCCCAAAATGTGTGTTTTTTTTAATTTTCAGCGATTCCATCTCCTCATCTTTCCCTCTCTTACGATCCGCATTTCCATCACCAACCTCCAAATAAATCCTTTTTCGTCCATAGTTTATTTTAAAACGGCACAAAAAATGATCGAACACGCTTATGACCCAGCTAGCGGGCGACTGGGCGGCGCGCATAAGTTGCGGGGAGAAGAATTTATAAAAGGAGGTGTGAAATTTGATGTGGGTAGAACATTTATTTTTGTTTCTTCATTGGATAATTCCTTGAGAAATGGCGGATAACGGTAAGTGTAGATTTACGGTGCCCTTTGAATAACCAGTTCTACTTTCAGCTCAACCATCTCATCAAAACATGTGCCTGGTGTGCGGCTTATCTTGCCGAACCCATTTTCATTTTGGAGGCGCATCCTGTACAGCTTGTGCCTCATTCTTCAGAAGAACAGTTTCTCTGAATATTCGTTATGTGTGCAAACGAGAGAATGACTGTATTAGTTCACCTGAGATGAGAAGTATATGTAGAGCATGTCGATATGAGTGTTGTATTAATAAGGCAGGGATGAATCGAGATTGTAAGTGATTTTTTTTAAATGGGATCAAAGAATCGCCTGGTTTTAGTGGTTCAACAGAGGAGAAACGACAAAAGAACCCCTAAATATGTGTTGAATTCGAGGGGAGATGGAGCCGGTGAGATTGTGAGAGGTATCGACATTTATAATATACTTGTTATCAGCAACTATTTTCAGATTATACAACCAACTCATACACGACTTTACACGAATTCCCACAAGGAGAGTGTAGTCCAACGATTAGTCCGAGTATAAGTGAGGATAGTGATGAGTTTAGTAAAATATTGGATGTTAGTCATATGGCGTTGTTGGATTATTATGTGAAGCAGGTTGAGATGGCTAAGAATGTTAAGGTTAGTTGATTGATATAAACGCCTTTTCATAGATTTAAATATTCCAGAACACTCTTCTCGTCAAATCAATAGAAGAGCTCATCGGAGTGATGTCTATCCAGAACGAGCTAGCTATTGACGCTTGCTCAATGTGCCCAGGAGCAGATATCCTCGACCGAGATGACGTGGAAGTCCTTCTGAAGTACTTCCAATTTGCAAACACGTGGATGGATTCGCTATGGGCTTATTCTGTTAACCCAACAATCACAGAAGAGATATCATATGAACCGCTTTCGGAATTCATCGCCCAAGTCAAGTCCACAGCCGGAAATTCAATGTCACATCTGAAATTGAACGTCTATGAGTTTGCTGCGCTAAAATCGTTTTGTATCTGGAAACTTGGAGTTCATGACACGACGATTTCGATTAAGATTGTTGCCCAAGAGCAATATCTTGGAGTTACTTCAGCTTTAAGGAAATATTATGAGGTAGGGTTGGCTTAGATTTTATAGAAATTGTACCAGAAAATTCCAGACGACCTCATCCATGTCTGACACGGACATTGCTACGAGGATTGCTGAAATTACATTAGAAATTGTTCCAATATTCACGATATACCATGACATGGTTCAGTTCTATCATCGAGTCGGGTTACCGACTACTTCTATCATGTGATCCTGATTCATTTAGAAAAAATCCGGATAGCTTTATCATCTAGTCTTTATATTTTCGGTGTCAAAACTTTGTAAATAAATAATTTTGCTTCCTCTTAACTGTTGTAATTCATCAAAGCAAGTCACAAAAGCATAGTGAAACTAAAATCATACAGTCAAACTTTTCGAGCTCATCTGCAATACCTAAATTTTATCAGCTACGTATTGTGTTTTGGTGAACAAAGCTAAGATATTTGCTTCGTGATGTTTCATTACTGGTTTGAATTCAAGCAAATAATTAATTACCTTATTGAGTTGTTAGCCAACAAGAGATGAAAATAAAACATTTAAGGAAAAAAATGCAGCATCGTGTAGACCTGAAGGATTCTTAGTATTACACATTTTCTATCATCTTCAAAAAATTCGAAATGCTTTTACAAAAATTATTTTCTCTTGTTTCTATTATAGTTTCAGCTTTGAAAGTCTCGAAATTCAGCAAATCTTGGGATTCGAATCGAGCACTTTAGTCTCTTTGGGCAAAGTGCCAAACCAATCCCAATTCTTTTTATTTCCATTTTCCTCCACCTGCTACGTTCTTCACCTCCTAAATCTTTTCTTGTCGCCGACTTGATTGAATTGCATGATAAATTTAGTTTCCAATATCTTTTGACAATTATAGGAAACCAAAAAAAGAGCGAAACTTTATAATAAAAAATGCCAAGTTTTGTCGAAAGAGACAGATAATGACACCTTTTCTCGCAGAGTGTCTGCCAAGTTTTCATCGCGAATTTTCTATTTCTATTCACTTTAATCTGATTGATCTTACTTCTCATTGATCTTACTTCCCTACGATCTTACTAAGTCGTTATGGCTTCTCTGGACCCGGAAGATTCACCTACTCAGGATATCACTAATTGGACTAATGCAATCGCGGCTGTAATCATTTTTTTGGTAGGTCCCGTCATTTTTTTTTATAGAATCAACTCGATATTTAGAATTCGCTCCTTGGAATCTTTTTCAATATCTGTATCATCCATAATTTTTTCACGGATAAACGTCAGACAAACTCGTTTAATTTGGTTTGTGTCATTCGGGCGATCAATAATATTTATGTGTTATCAGTGGCTTATTTAGGGGTCTTCCTGCCGGTTACCGTTTTGTGAGTTTTTTTTTTCAAAAATAACCTAGTTTGGTTATTTTTTCAATGGAGCGCCTTTCCTACTGAGACCACTTAACCAAAGAAAAACTAAAAATTATTGCAGGGGTTACAACTTCTACCCGCCTATTGTCGAGTCATTACTCATATCAATTGCACTTAACTGTAATATCTATAACGAGTTTCAAAGTATATTCATGGCTGTTAACCGACTATTCGCCATCTTTTTCCCACTTAAATATGATGCAGTTTTCAATATCAAGTTAACCCTGTTTCTCCATATTTGTTATTATATCGAGAGGGCTTATAATGTGATTGATCGCATTATTGTTAGATATAGTAAACTAACAGGTTTTGGACCATTGTAATGAGAAATTTTATTCTAGATCAACAAAACTATCTCTTGTTCAATGTGGAAATTCTGGCTTACGGTGGACTCGTTGAAACGGCGGATTTAATGTTTCTCTGGGCGTTGGCACTAACTTTTATTCCGTTTTCTATCAATGCGGTGACATTTATCAGATTTTATTTTATTGTGAGTATTCCCCTAGTCATTGAAATTTTATAGCCATTTTCAGAGGAAAAGAGCTACTCGAGATTCGGAAAAATGGCGGCAAGCTAAGAAGAATATGGTGAAGTTTGTGCAGACGGTGTTTCAGGATTCAGTGTATCCAATTAGCATTGTTTTCAATATGAAGCTCAAGTAAGCATTTTCAATAAATTCCAAAGCTTCTGAAATTCACTGAGTCCACCTAGAATTGATTTTCTAGACGATTGTTGTCCGAGAGGACTACAAACCCGATTAACTCGAAGTACTTTAACTTTAATTTACAGTGTCCTTGTCCACCATCGATTATGGACGTTCCTTTGTCAAAGCTTCGTCTGGCAGACATTACACATGCTTGATGGGTAACTAAATTTCCCAAAACTACAATAACGCCTGTATTTCAGACTTATCATGATAATGTTTAACGATCGTCTGAGTCTTTTGAAAAAACTGGTTGTCGCCAAAATAAGTCCCGCAAGAAGTCAACAAAATCCGCCGAGATTACCGGGGCCGACGGATGTGATCACTCAAAATTAAGGATATATTTGGATCTACAATGTTTTTTATGAGTGTGGTTTAATCTCTGTTATATTTTTGATTGTGTTATGAATATTTTTTCTGAAAAAGTTAATATTTATTTGTGAATAATGATATTTTTATGAATGAACTTTTTTCAAAATAACATGTACTTTAAACGTTTTTTCAAATAAACGGGGATGCTGTACAATAAGAAGGAGGCGGGATTTCAAACTTCTCATTTACCTAAACTATCAAAGCGAATAAGTGAACTTTACAGTAGCCCAGTTTAAGAACAAGTTTGATTATTCACAACAAACAATATTCAACATCTCCCCTTTACTTCCAAAAAGTTATATAGAGCAGTTGTTGATAATTTAGTACCCCAGCCATTATATTATATGTTCACATTTAGGTTGCTTCTCAAGTCAGAATAAATAAGAAACTGTTCCTGACATTTTCCAAAATGTTGTCTGTTAATAATCTTATACTTTGACTTCCGGCTTCCATCTAATTTTTTGATCTTATTTTTGAAATAAAATTTATAATTTCATATTATGATGAATCTGTCTACGAGACCAGACGATTCCCATAATGAATCATCTCAGATCTTTCTCGAAACCAATTACCTAGAGGGATTAGTCGTCTTCTTTTTCAAAATTTTTAGAATCTGCGTCAGTTGAGTGTACTAGACATCATCACATTTAGTTTGATCACTTTCTTCTCACAAACTCATAATTATGGGTGTCTCCTGATTCGCAACTTGTCTGGAGAGCTCTAACATTTTGATGTTTATACTTTTTGTAATCACTCTTTTGTGTCTAGTTCAAAGATTTGTGCGCGCGAGCCCCGACAAAATATCTAAATAAAATAACTAGAAAAAAAAAACATCTGGTTTTTCGATTTGAGCGATCAGAATTTTCAAACGAATTTCACTAAACATTTTGTCGATTTCAGAACATTCCTATGGACTCGGTAAGCTATACCATTGCCGATTGGCCTAATGCAGTGGCATGCGTTATGATGATTCTGGTAAGTTCTGAATATTCTAGAATGATTTTAAGAAAAATGTTCCAGAACTTTGGCATCGGAATGTATTTCAATTCTGTGATTATCTACAGTTTTCTTGCTGAAAAGGATCAGAAGACATCGTTCAATTTGATTTGTGTGTTTCGTTCGATTAATAATAATGTAATCATTATTATTTTATTGGTGGTCTATATTCCAGCCACCATAATGTAAGTTTGATACTTGAGAGATCAGTCAATATGAGGTTTGGCACTTAGAATAGGCTTGAGCAATTATAAAAGTCAACTAAATTTCAACACAGTTTCGCCCGAGAGAGACACAGAGAAAGGAAGTGGCTAGAGTGTCTGACTGTCTGCGCCATCTTAGAAGTGCGCGACTATAAAAGCCTGTATCTCAGTCACCAATAGAGATATCGAAAAGTTGTCAAATAATGAAGTGTAGAAATTACTATAATATCACCAATATTTCATTAGTTGATAATTTTTTGATATCTCTTTTTCCAAAAATGTTATGACGGATTAAACTATTTCAGCGGATACTCAATCTTCCCTCCAATGTTTGAAACAGTTGTTCTTACCACTGCATTAAACCTGAAAGTCTACAACGAGTTCCAAAGTATCTACCTATCAATCAATCGCCTTGTCGCTATATATTTCCCCTTGAAATACAATTTGGTTTTTGGGATTAAAGCAACGCTGGCATTTCATATTATTTATTATTTGGATAGAGTCAGAAATCTCACTTTTGAGAATATTGATAGATACAGTAAGTTGAAGAGTTTAGTGACGAATTATAAATAGTTTAAATTCAAAAAAAACTAAAACTAAGACTTCAAAAAACATTTTGTAGACAAGTCCGTCTTCATGCTCTACTCAGTAAAACATCTGGCGTATGGTGGCGTGTTAGTCACTCCAGATGGAATGTTCCTATGGGCTCTCGGTCTCCTTGTCTTCCCATTCTTCGTCAATGCTTTCACTTTCGGACGTTTCTACTACCTGAAAAATCAAATGAATCACAATTCGGAGAAATTCAAGAATGCTAAGAAGAATATGGGAATGTTCTTTCAAACAGTTATTCAGGATTCGCTGTTCTCGATTAGTGTCATTTTCACTTTAAAAATGAAGTGAGTGTTTTTTCTTGTACTGAAGGATGTACATTTTGTTTTACAGTACGCTTATCGACCATCGCTTCTACACATTCTTCAGTCAGACGTTTCTATGGCAGAGTATTCATGTTATTGATGGGTGAGTCTTCCAGTGATTGTTTTCTAATTCTTGTATCAACTAGTTCAAGTTTAAATCCCTCTAAATTTCCCCAGTAGCACTGTGAACAATTATACTCTTTATCTTTCCGTTAAAAGGTCCTAGGCTCCAAAACACATCCAAAATACCATGTCATTTCCAAAACTTCAGAATAATCATGCTCATGTTCAATGAACGTTTGTCAAAAAAGAAGCGAGTGAGTCCCGCGGAGAATTCCTTGAAAAACACGTCGACAGTGGCCGCTGTCCATCAGAATCATCTTACAACAGTGCATTGAATCAAGTTATTTCTAATTGTCATCTAGTAGCCCTTTAAGTCAGCATGTACTTTAATAAAGTGTTAATTTTTAAGTAATGAAGTCGAGATGAAAAGATTAAAACATGAATCTTTGGGAGCCAATACACAAAAAATACTCCAGGTTAAAAAAAAAACAAAAACTAAGCACAAAAAAGCAGTGTTATGTAGCCATTTTATCAAATAACTTCCCAAGTGTAGGTTCATAATCATATAAATATATCATTCTGTCACTAACCGAATTATTGACAAATACGGAAGCACGTAAACACGGATTCAATTAGCTATTCTTGTTATTCTTGGTTGTTCCACCTCATTCACGTATTCAGTCACTGTTTCAGCCGAAACAGCTGAAATTCCACAGGTCTAACATTCAAATATTTTCCTTTTTAGAAGAAAAGATCTCGTGTTTTTCCTGAATATCACGAAAATCGGTAAACACAACCACAAAAACATCTCACCTGCCATTTATATTCTTTTGCTTATTATCCTGAGCAGTATAGCACCAAACATTATAACGATTTCCGGGAATACTTCCCATAATTTTGATAATTGTTTGACGGCTCTTGTATAAATAGCGTTGCTATTTTCTTGATTTCTTGATCTCGGCTGGCTTTATGGAGATTTTTAATTTGTTCGGATCGATTATAATATTAGTGGTAAGTTACCTGGATTACTCTAGCTTAAAAAAATCGTATAATAAAAAAAGTCATGACTGGATACGGTAACTGATCATTTCAGGAAGCTATTCTTGGCATCGCCTTCAGTTCTTTTGTTATCATTGTCTACTTCCTTAGTTCTTCTGATAGAACCAGCTTCAATCTAATTTGCTTATCCAGAGCTATAAACAACGTGATAGTGCTTGCTTTCAACTTTTTAATTCTGGAGTTTCCAACTCTTCTTTTGTAAGTTATTTTTTTCAATTTTCAAAATTTTAAATCACATTTAGATCCCGAAATTTCTATCCAGCAACTTTCGAGTCGATAGTAATAATCATAACCGTTAATGTATACATGGTCAATGAATTTCAAACTGTTTTAATCGCGGTGAATAGATTTATCGCTATTTTCTTCCCACTTCATTACCATAAGCTGTTCAGTAATAAGGTCACAGCAGTGAGTTTTTTTTCGAAAAATTTTTTAAAAAAGATAAATGTTTAGATTTTTCTATTGCTACTTTATTTGGAAAGAGGATATTCAGCTGTTCGAAAGTTATATTCTCTGCTTTGTAAGTTTAAGAAATTTTTGTCTGTACGGACTACACAGAAAATCGTTTTCTCTAAAAAGTGATACGTGAATTGTAATCTGTAGTAACTTTGTTGATAGGAGAGATATCAAAATGTTGTCAACTAAAACAATATTTATCATACTATGTATAACATTTCATTAGTTGAAAACTTTTTGATATCTCTTCTGGCAACCGAGATACAGACTCTTAAAGTTGCTAATTTCTCATTGGAGGAGGACGGTGCAGACAGTTAAACACTCTAGACATTTATTTTCTCTGCGCCTCTCGTAGCAAATCTCAGTTTCCATTAGAGACATGATACCCTTTTCATAACTTTTCACAAAAATATTATGCCTGCTGAAAGTTCAGAGGGTCTCAGGCTAACAACTTATTGTCCACGTGAACTACACGAAACTTGATTAGATGTTTGTTCTTAATATAAACAACAATTTTCAGCAATCGGTTGCCCTGCTCATTGGAGCCTTGAAAAGTTCAGTTCAGCTTTTGATAACTCCAGTTGTGCTGATGCAGTCCCCAGTGGATTTGATGGTTACCTAATTCTAATTCTTCCATTGGCATTCTTCGCCTTAACTATTTTTCTAAACTTGTTCACTTTTGCAAAAATTTTGAGATTTTACTTAGTAGGAGTGAGTTATTCAGATAGATTTTTTAAATTTATATTTTAGAGTCATAGTATGGATTCGGAGCATGTGGATTCAGTCAAAAGCAATATAAGGTTATTCCTTCAAACCGTACTCCAAGATTCCTTGTTTTTCATTGATGTTATGTTCACATTCAAGTTAAGGTTAGTTTTTTTCTTCTAATTTTCAATAAAATTGTTAGTTTTGAAGCTCCCTAAGCCGAGATCGCACTTGGCTATTCATCAGCACTGTCCTTGTTTGGGAGTCAATTCATATGTTGGATGGGTAAGTAGAAATTGAACATTACTGATCATTGAAATCACTTTCAGATTAATAATGTTAATGTTTTCGGATAGAATGTCTGTTCTCAAATCGAAGTTTAAAAAAAGAAGAAGGCCTGCGAATAGCGTTGGGGAGAGAGTGACTTCTGATTTTCGAGGTGCCACTATGACTCATCCTTTGCCGGATATTGCCTGAATTATTTTGTTTTGTTAATAATATTTGTTGAAAATATATTTGATAACAATAAAACTGCTAAATTGAACATTGCACCGGGATAGTAAATGCTCTGGAAAAACATGAATGTCTGAGCAGTTAATCACATTCATTTCACCTGTCTTCCGTCCAAATGAAATCGAAGTTCAGTTCCAAAAACTATTCTTTTTTTACATTCTTTATTGTCTAAGAATTAGCGTTGTAATTTCAAATGGACTTTCTCAATAAAATTGTATCAGTCGTAATATTATTGGTAGGTTCCTCCTATAAATTAAAATTAAAATTATAATTTATATAAATGCTTCAAATTAAGAATGGAGTCTTTGGGATTGTCTGTAATTCAATCGTCATTTGTATATTTTTTGATGGAACACAAGAAAAAAGCAGTTTTAACTTGATTTGTCTTACAAGATCTATCAATAATATTCTCGTTTCATTTTTTGAATTTATCTTTCTTTCTTTTCCAGTTTTTCTTCTGTAAGATCCACTTTTTCGGTTTTTTTTTGCAAATTTATTTTAAATAGGTCCACCAACTTTTATTCGGATACAATTGAATCAATTATTATTACTACAACTATCAATATTTATTTGGTCAATCAACTTCAGACAGTTGTAATTGCATTGAACAGATTCATCGCTTTGTTTTTCCCGTTTCAATATAAAACTTTGTGCAGCAATCAAGTTACCATGATGGTTTTAGGGTTACTTTACGCCCAGAGAGGCTATGCAACCGGTTGGAAGCTTTATCAGTTGATATGTAAGTAAATTATTACGATCGCTTGTGAAAAGATTACGGTGGCTTCGATCCAAAAAGTTTAGCTACGAAAAACTCGACGTTCTTATTCAGCTAACGATTGCAAAGTCCATTTGGATGTGGAAATGTACAACCCTTCCTACAACAATAAAAATTGTTCAAAGACTGTACCAGTTGATTCTGATCTCATTGTTCTAATGCCTTCTATATTTTTATCCATCACAATCGTTTTGAATTTGATGACGTTTGCGAAAATTTTGAGATTTTATTTTGTAAGTAGCAATTGGATTATTGGAGAATTGAATGAAAATTTTCAGAGATCTGACATGAATTCTGATAGTATGGCATTGGCTCGAAAAAATATTCGCCTGTTTTTTCAAACTGTTTTTCAGGATTCATTATTTTTGATTGATGCTACATTTACTTTTAAGCTAAGGTGACTCATTGAAATATTCAAATAATTTTTTTAAAGATGACTATTTCAGTACTCTCGATGACAGTCGACTTTGGTCATTCATAAGTACCGTATTCGTTTGGGAATCGATTCATTCGTTGGATGGGTAAACAAATTCGGATCCTTCTATCTAATTATAAAAGTTCAGATTGATAATGTTGATGTTCTCAGATAGGTTATCTATTCTCAAATTGCGATTCAAAAGAATGACTTCGAATCAAGTATCCTCATCTTCGGACAGAAATAATTCGAGAGTTAGAGAACGCTCTTTTCTTCCGAGTGTGACTTAATCGCTTCCGGATTTTATTCATCTCTGATATTTGTTTTAAAAAACAAAAAGTAAGAACTCTGCCACGTTTTTTAAAACCACTGGTTTCAATAAATTCTTTCTTGATCCATAAAACTACAAATTGAGTAATACCTGAGTACCTGTGTGATCAATTCAAAATGTAGTACATTCTATGCTAGACATAACATTCACACGATTGGAGCTCATTGCTGACTCATTATTTAGATAAATTCTAAAGATCAGAGAAAAATGACATCAAAAACGGAAAGCAGTCAACCTAAAACAAAAGGAAGCTACGTGAAAAATCATAAAAACCCTAGATTTTATATCTCGGGTCTTCTCGCCAAGTCTTGGACAAACTTTGGGCGTTTTACAAGTCTTGGCCAAATGTCTGACAAGTCTGGGACAAAGGTTGGGGGGTCCACAAGTCTAGGACGAGTCTTCCACAAGACTTGGCCAAACTTTGGCAGCATTCATGCGTCGCGCGCAATATTTCGCCTTATTCCAAGTCTTGTACAAGGCTGCCACAAGTCTTGACCAAACTTTGGGAAGTCGACAAGTCTTGTACAAAGCTGCCACAAGTCTTGGCCAAACTTTGACCGCTTCACAAGTCTTGGCCAAACTTCATTATTGATTTTTAATTCAAATAACAGGAACAGTTTTCTGTCATAATTCTTTCATTTTTCACTTATTTCTCCTTTTTTTGTTCTAATTTGGCGATATTATTTGATTTTTTTTCGAAGCTTTCAAAAATATAATCAGCAGAATTGATATTTTTCAGATAAAAACTGTTTAATGGCAAGTCGTTAAAGAAAGACTCCGAGAAATTCGTTTTTAATGTTGAGGTAAGAACTGGAAATCACTTTTCAATTAAAATATTTTTTTTAGAAATACTGTGATAACTGACTAAGAACTTTCAACACGGACTTCTTCTCAATGACTCAATGTTACTACGGAATGAATGATCAAATTTTAATCAGCCGACAGCAACATTTTGAAGTGTAGCCGTAAAAAAAGAAAAATTCAGGTAATATTTTTGTGAAAACTGAACAGCTTAATAATTTTTATTTTTCAGAATCACAAAACTTCAAAAAAATCCTCTCAAAATCACCAATGAACAGCAGTCAGTCAGTCAATTCTCATTTAATTATTCGATTTAATTTTTTATGTAAAATTTTTCTATTTTTTTCACATTCTATTGTAATTTTTGTTTTTTTTTTAATAAATTAAAATGATAATTCGATTTCACCAATAAAACAAAAGTGGGGGGAGGAAAAACGAAATGCGCGACCTACAAGTCTTGGCCAAGCCTGCCACAAGTCTTGGCCACGTTTACCCACAAGTCTTGGCCAGAGAGGGACTAAGACTTGTGGGAGGTTTGTCCAAGACTTGGCGAGAAGACCCGAGTATGTTATTTTAAGAACCAAAAACGCGACTTCAACAACTTGAATAGAATGGCCGATGAACCACAGTACTCCGGACTACTTATGGTACAGAGTACCTGCTTTCAATAACGGTCATGTATACAGTTTACACTGGAAAGTTGCTAATAGATGGACATCAGATGAAGTCATTTTCCCAGACTTGGTTCTTCTGACTTATTAGTAGACATGAACTCACAAGAAAACCAAAAAATTACAATTCTTTTCAGACACCACGTGAATGTTCAATTTCCGTTTTTTCTCCCCGAGAATCTTTTTGTCAACTTACCAATACTAAAAATGTTCGGTTTATCTGAAATAGTTCACCCAGTTCTAGCTATTTTCTCGTTTTTCATTCATGTTCTCCTGATATTTTTGATCCTTCAAAAATCGCCGAAACAATTGGGATCCTACAAATTTTGTGGGAACTAATTCTAGAAGGACAAGTGTGCCATTGCCGATAGCTTATATTTTAGTGTGTAAGTAGAGAGTTACTTGATAAAAGATCCCTAAATTCCATTACAGTACTCTGGGGTGCATCCTATGGAATTGCTGTCGCCAGTTTCGGAATCCATTTCATTTTTCGCTATTTTATGGTTATTGGGTCAGTTTTACTTCAAAAAAATTGTGTAATCTTAGTTTTATTAAGAAAAAGAAAATGGGTTTCTGGTCGTCTGCTCAGAGAATTTTCGGCAAAATGCCCGACAATTCGGCATGATGCCAAGAAAAACGGCGTCCATGCCGTTGACACTCGGCATGGACGCCGTTTTGCACGGCATTATGCTGATTTTGGCGGCATAATGCTTCATTGTACCCAATACCTTCCTTCAAAAAAACTTTTAATTAAAACGAAAAGTGCAGTTTATTCAAAATATTTTAAAAAAAAAACAAAAAATTCCAGTTCAAAAAATGTTAACAATGAAGATGTAAATCATGTAAAAATGTCACTTATTTATTGTTTTCTTATTCTTTTTGATGATCTTAGAGTCGCTTGTTCTTCTTCTGGTTGATTCACATTGCTTGTGGATGGAACGTTTTTTTTTGTTCCTCTCTTTAAAAAAATTGGGTTTACGAAACATATGTTGTTTTCAATCATACCTTTCTTAATTTCCACTCCTTGGAAGCTTCATCGTATTCCGAGTAGCGAATTTCAGCCCTGAAACAGTTAAGTAAATAATGTGAAAAATTAAAGAAACATACATCGCCTCACGAAACTCTTCGTGAAAAGTGATAGTTAAATAGGCTTGTCTCGCTGCTGCTAGTTGTTTGAATACATTTTTCTTAGAAGCAATTCCTTCATACGATGACAAGCATCGTAAAGAAATATAACTGTCTTCCCAAGTTGTATCCAATTCTTCATACGACAAGCCAAAGAATTCCAAATGGAGTTCTGAAATATCAGAATCAATGAAGTAATGTAAATAAGTCAAAATGACTAACGTTTCAAATTATCGTAGAGGCGTGGAGGAAAAACTAGGGCATTTGAAAATTTGGAGAACTTGTCGTTTGGAAGCGACCACGCATTATTTTTGATATCTTGCGGATTAGTGCATGATACTTGAAGCAATTGAATAAGGCTTTTCTTAAGACGAATGTGAGCTTTTTGGTTCGAATGTGGAACTAAGCTCATATCGATTGGTGCTCCCTAAAAGTATGATACATTTCAGTATAACTTTTCAATTCAGCAAACCGTGAATGGTGGTTCAGATGGGTAAGAAAAGTTAGAAGAGACATAGAGTCTACTTCCTGACATCTTTTGGAACTCTTCAACGTCAGTCGTTTGTTGATAAACACTTGTTCTGTAGCTGTTCGAGACAGTGTTAATTTGGGTCTAAAATCATAAAAAGTATATACACAAGTTCATGAATAAAACTCACTAATAATCCAAAACCGTAATTCATGAATAACGATCCGCTGACAATATCCAGTTGTTGAGGCATTACTGGCGTTGTTACTTGTCTCCAATACTTCCGTGCAAAACTCAGAATCGTTTCCGGAATCCCATCCTCTCTTGTATCGTATGCTTTGGCAATTGCTGCTCCGGCATCATAGATTTTGATCTTGTTTCCCAAGACTGATTGTTCCAACTCCTCTGTAATATATAAATTTGAAAATGCAAAAACTTATCTAATTCTTACGCATTAATCTTGGAACAGTAGAGGCCTTCTCAGAAGCTCCTGGATTTCCATTAGCAACAGAAGAAGCATTGTAAGGATTTTGAGGTCGGAGTAATATGGCGGCCGGAGTGCTATGGCGGTTTTGATATGGCGATTTAATCTCTTGCTTTACATTCGTGAGCGTAGCATAAGTTCGATTTTCATTTCCCGGATAAACTTCTTCTTCTTCATATATCTGTGTTTTTTGAGAAGACGACTGGAAATCCTTGTAGTTTCCATCCATTAATGGATCTCTATACGTTCCTGGAATGGTATGTTATAAATATATATTTGTGAAAATAGCAAACCTTTTGCACTTTTCATTAAGTGCATGTTGTGAATTGGAATTTCCGGATCCATATTTCTGTAATTCTCCCTAAGTTACAATGAACACAAATTCAAAGATCAAATGGAAAAACCAAAAAGCGGAATACAAAAAAGAAAAATTCAATCATCTGTGCATTTTCACAAAAGTTTGGTTATAAATTTCGGTTGTGGTTGCAGGGGAAAGTACACAATTGGAAGGAACAATATTAAGGAAAGATCCTGTCACTTTCCCAAAACTGGTGGGGAAAGCTCGACAAGAATCTAGAACATAACGAGAAATAATGGAAATGTTATGATGATCAAATTGTTCTACACATTTTTGAAAAGGCTCAATTTGGAATTCGTTGACTAAAAAGCGGATACGTTCCTCAGCAGACACAATCAATTCGATTCTTCCAAAGCGTATTTCTCCCGTGAGTGGATCAAAATATGTTATCATTGACATAGTTGAATTCGATGACTTCCAATAGTCAGGAGCACAATATATGAACATCCCCATTCTTGACTCAACGACCGTTCTTTTCCTAAACATGTGTTCATAATATAATCATACATTTCATTTCATTCTCACAGTATTTTATCATCTGGTGAAACCTGGAGGCGGGATATCAAGTTTCTGTGCTTTGGAAGAATATCCAAGCAGGAGACTTCATTCGATGTCGGGCTTGGATTTGGCATCCTGTAAATAAGATTTATAAATGACGAGAACCATTTGTTGATATTACCTCGCCTCTCCTAATTTCATAGATTTTGAAAAGTGCTGCTGAACACGCGGATGAAGTAGATGTTTATT
This sequence comes from Caenorhabditis wallacei, assembly GCA_963932035.1. NCBI lineage: Eukaryota > Metazoa > Nematoda > Chromadorea > Rhabditida > Rhabditidae > Caenorhabditis > Caenorhabditis wallacei. The sequence goes on along the minus strand of OZ009932.1, from coordinate 11,246,748 downwards.
ACTCAACATTTTTGCTCGATAGATTTTTTTCGCAATGAACCTGAAGAATCGCATTTTTATATTTCTACTCAGAAGAGATACCTTGTGGCGAGAATCTTTTCCGAATTAGTTGTCTGATGATGAATCGAGGTCATAAACGATTTATGAGCCCTTTCAAACGGCTCCGTCGTATGAAGTGTTCCATACTCACTTTCGTGTTGTTGACAATGTTTGAAGAACACCTGTAAAAACCAATACAGGTCATAAAAACACATTTTACTCACATGCCACTTCATTGTTATTGATTGTGGCTCCAGCGAACATATCAGCTCGTATAAATTATCCAATAAGGTTTTCAATGATTCCTTACGGCCAAGTGAAGAACCTAAAAACGTCAACGCGTGATACAATCCTAGGTAGAAAATGCTCATATTGACATTCTCGCAACCGTTTGTGAATCCCACCAACGCTGCTAAGAACTGTGCCATCTGTAAATTGTTTACTTTTTAGAAAACAGAAGATGATGTGAAGTAACCTTATCCATTTCTCGTCCAGTAAGTTTCGAAAGTTTTCTTGGAGAAACCAAATTTACATAATCATATGTATAGATTGGTGTTTCTTCGATTGATTTGGTCAAACTCGGTAGTACGTCTTTCTTCAGTTTTGCACTTTTCCATTTAGTTGGTTTCAACAACTCTGCAAAAAATTCCATTCCTCCTGGTTTTCCATTTTTCTCATACCTTCCACTGCCATCTTGCAGATGCCCATGCCCCGAACATGGAAGGGATCGATAGTAATGAGAGTCGGATCAATATATTCGAATACCACGGGAGTTTCTATAAACATACATCTCATTCATAAGTTGAAGGTGTCTTTTACCTTTGTTCGAATTGAAACCATTTTCTCCTAGAACTGCTGAAAGCCGAATATCATCGTCACTTCGTAATGGGGAAGAATAAAATTTATTATATGTGATTTTTCCATTTGTTTTCTTTTCGCCTTCTGTTGTGCATTTAGAACATCCTGTTTCATTGAACCAGTTCGGTAAACCTGAAATCGAATACTGCTCCTGAAAGTAAATCAAATAATCCACTGGGATAATAATTCTCTTACTTTCATGTCACAAACATAACTCATTACGACGACTCTGAAGTTATATTCTACGTTTTCGACGGTAGCTGTATATGTACGTCCACAGAAAGGCTCCATATTTCTAAAAACAGCAATAATCTATTAGTCATTTATTACTTTAACAAACTTACAGTCTGATGAACTTGTGAATTAAATTTGATTTAACACCTCCATCGGCGAATGATAGAGAAGTGAGCATCATGGCCCCTCCATCGACTTTAGTATCCACATTAACTCCTTCTATTCTGATTAACATTGGTGTGACTTCCCTTCTGAAAATTAATTCAATTAAAACACACATATGCTTTCCAAAATTATTTGAATACGGATTTCACATACTTTGAAACCCGTTTAAAGCGGGCGCCATCACTCGAAATGGTACAAATCAGGTTAATTGTGTAATTCTGAAATTCTTCAAACGTTTCCATTTTTTTCTGATAGCCAGGGAATCGTCGAACATCGGTTAAGTGAAATCGTTGCTGTAAGTAATTTTTTAAAATCACATCAAACAAAAATACTCACTTGGTTCAAATGGATCGATTTATGAGCATTAATAATCTCATTACCAATTTTTTTCAGTATTTGTTCTATTTGTTTCTTCATATTGCAGCCAATAAAGGTGACACTGTCCATAACATTCTTGGAATTACTGTAACAAATATCTTATGTTGGAAGATTTTCAGTATCTTGAATTACCTGTCGCATTTCTCACATTTCGTTTTCCGCAACTTCTTTGAATTACCACATTTTCCACAAAAGTATTCCACTTTGTCAATCATGTCCCTCTCAATTTCATTGATTGCTTTCATAATGTGGTATTTCTAGAAAAAATGGCTAAAAACTAAGGTATGTTTAAAAATCTTACTCTAAATGGAGGCATTTCTCCAAAAAGGACAAACATCAGCGAATCTAAACGATCAACAGCGTTTTCGGATAACCCTTCATCAATAACGAAGTTGATATAAGCAATCAAACGGTAATCTTCTTCCTTCCTTCTGTCAAGAAACCATTTCAGCCTTTCCGAAACTTCTGGGTTGATGAAATCGTCTTGAAGATCTCTTATTCTACAGTTCTCTTTTTCTTGTTCATCTTTTTCTTCTTGCTCTAATTTCTCTTCTTCTTCTTCTTCTTCCTCTTCATCACCTAAAGACAAAAGTATTCTTTTTTTTTATTCATTTTCCCAATTTACACCTGCACTATTTGTTTTTGTCAAATTTGGAATTTTAAATTTCTCTTCCTGTTGAGCGACACATATTTGTTTGGATTCGTTGTTGATTTTTAGACAATTTGTGAATTCTGCAAAATTTTGATAAAAATTGAACCATTTGCATCCTAAAAATCACTAACCTTTTAAATTTCTTTTTCTCTTCGGTCTGTCCATTTTTCCGGATTTGTGAAGCGAATTATAATTATCCCTTGTTGGTTAAATTATAACAATTAAATTTTTGATGAAAATATAGGAATATTTGCAATAGAAACCGGTAAATATAGTAAAACGAAGGGAGATTTGAGAAAAAATAATTGAAAAAACAAAATGCGCAGTGTTTGCACAAATAACATCGGCTGCAGATCGGCATCTACTTGGCATAATGCCGTTTTTAGAAGCATAATGCCGCAGCTGTGGCATTTTGCCGTGGCTGCGCTCGCCTCAAATCCTCTTGGAAATACGTAATTTTTGCATGGCATTCTGCCAATTATCACGGCAAAATGCTGATTTTACAGGCATAATGCCAATTGCTTAGCATTATGCCAGGTGCATGCCGAAAATTCTCTGAGTGAATTTGTTCATTTGGTTGTGTATTCTTATCATTTCCGGGTTCATTTACGCATTCACTATACATATTTTTCTGAAATTTGATGACGTCCTAGAGACTATTGTTAGGTAAATAAATTGTTATTTATAGATAAACTTACTATCACATTTTTCAGAAATGAAATTGAAAGTCTGAAAGACCTCCCATCTAATGAAATGGTCTATTATGGATTCAGTGTCTTCAAGGGTGTTTCAAGTACCGAATTAAATTGGGCTAGCATAAGAGGAGCTGGTCTTTTGTCTTCTATAGTGGTAATCAACCATTGTCATCAAAGCTCATTTCTTTTTTCAGAACTTGTCACTCATCACAATGATCTGTTTCGCCGTCAAAGCTTACTGGGCAATCCAAAAATACTCATCGATTTCTGTTAACTTGAGCTCCCTGTCAAAAGCCTTGCAGACCCAATTATTCTATTCTCTAGTGATTCAAACTATAATTCCAGTGATTTTGATTCATTTCCCGACTACTGTATTAGTGATCAGCTCTTTTTTTGGCACAGGAAAAGAAATTTATGGGAATATAATCACATCCACTATCTCATTGTTTCCTTTAGTTGATCCTTTGCCTAGTTTGATTATCATTAAGCCTTACCGGCATGCAATAAAAGGTAAGTGGACATTGATTAAATTTTCAAAAAGCGTTTTTCTCCAGGCTATCTTCCATTTTCAAAACCAATCAGTCCAATGAATCGAGAAGTTTCCAAGTTTTCCAATGTCATCAGTCGAAAAGCAGTATCCTGAAATAAGTAGAATCAGTAGTATTACTCAGTACGATATTTAAAAAAAATACATTTTTGAATAAAATGGATGTAAACTTTTATGAATCCCTGCAGTCAGATAATGGATTTAAAGTTATTTGGTAACTGCAATGCTAAAATAGTTAAGCACACCCGTCTGTAATCGTCATTTATATTCTAGTGAGAAGAAATAATATTGACGATAACAAAAGAAAGTCAAGTCAAATAGTTTTTATTGTTCTAAAAACTTGAAAAACATAAACAATTATATTAAAGTTTAGTTAACTGACGTCACTTTCTTATCCCATAATAACAGTTTGCATATCACAATAGATTCGAAAAAGTATCCCAGAGCTTTCAGCATACCAATAACTGGACCCATTTCCTTTTGGTCCAACAGGGGAAATAAGTATGTCATGAGAACTGGTAAGATTGCTGTTGTAAGAATGATAAAAGAGTCAAGAAGTGATATTCGGGTGGCCTGAAATTAGACCTGGTTTCAGGTTACACCTCGTTGTTTAGTTACCTTCGATATTCCTTTGCTACGTGTTTTCATGAAGCTATTTACAACGAAAAGTCGAAAACACAAAGTGGTGAATAGCACCGTGATAAGGAAATCAAACATCTGTAATTCAAGATTCAATTGGGTTTCGCTAGACTAGGGATACTTGATGGCTCCATATCCAATATGAATGAAAACATTTCCCAACTGTGCATTGAATCGTTGTACAATCTGAAGGCACCTTGTCAATATAACCACACTGGACGACCAATAACAAATGTTCGAATATTGTATAGCCAAAAATGATGGAGCAAATTTTAAATAATGAAAGCTGAAGTTTTTTATTGTGGTATGCGATTGGAGCGAAAATAGCGAAAGTTCGATCGAGCGCCATGAAAAATACAGTTACACAACGAACGGTTGCAAATGTGAATGCTGGCCAAACTGCGTAAAATGACAAATTTGGAGCAATTTGTTGGAGATCGCCAACAGTTTTTGTTAAGCAAACAGTGTAAAACGGCGCAGCTGAAGAGAATTTGGTATCGAAAGCCAAGGAAATATCTTACCGGAAAACGAAAATAATACATCCATTAAAAGTTTGAATGGAATAAGTGACAGGTCCAACTTCTTTTGAATTCGTTTTGTACAGTAAATGGAAAAAAGAAGAAAAACATTTATAAAAACGTTGATGAAAGAGAACAAAATAGTTAAGAGGAGAACAATTTCAACGGTGTTCAACATCGTAACAGACTCAAATACTAGACAAAAATGAAGCTTCTGAACTCATTTCCTACACCAAGACTATAGTTCCGGTAATTAGTAGAAGCTCATTCATGTGAAAAAGTGTTCTGACTTTTTCGATTAGTCAGTTTTTGACGTGGTTTTTATGAAAGTGTTTACTTTCTTCGGTATAGCTTGTGTGTACCAAAAGTGCCTTATACATATATTTCTTATTCAGAAGAAACTCACTACATGGTTGCTGTTATTTCCTTTTCGCCTTACAAAGCTCAAAAAACCACCCTATTTTTAAAAACAAGCCCCGTTGTACCCATACCAAAAACCAAAAAAGACTTTCCCTGTCCATGTGACTAATGCTCTCACGGCTATGTGCGTGGAGATGTCTACAACGGAATTTCACTCTTTGCTACAATGAACTCGTCGGCTTTTATTGTTACTTTAATTGGAACAATTGCATCTGTTTTTGTGATTGCTCTAAACTCTTTTTTATTGTATAGCACGAGAAAAAAGAAGAAAGAAATTGTTCTTTTTTATTTTCGGTTCTATGTCGACGTGGTTTTCGGGTTGTCGTGTAAGTATTTCAGTCTTAAGTTTTTTAAATTATTATTTTTTAGACTTCCTTTATTCTTTTTTCATTTTGGGATTTGCTACCTATGAATCCTCCTTTTTCATTCCAAATTCTCATCTTTTCTGGCTAGGACTACCATTTTCAAATGCCAGTGCCGCACGGACTTTCCTGGTGTTGATAATTGTTTTGGATAGGTTGTTGGTGAGTTGGAATATCAAAAATCTATTTTTTTCTGTTCTGCAAAACTTTTTTCATGCTTCACTGATCTCGAAATTCGCAACCTAAAAAAATTTCCAGGCGACTTACCTCCCAATCAAATACCATAACATCCGTCCTCGATTCCCAAACATTCTATTATATCTTCCACCGTTAATTTTTGTGGGAGTGGAAGATTTTGTGATATTTTTTATCTGTGGAATGCATTCTGAATCTATAAAAGAGACTTGTGTAGCATTTCCATGCACTTTGAATAATTGTGGATATGAATGGTGGACTTCTTATAAATCTGTTATTTTTCCCGTTATCATAGTTTTAACAATTGTTTTATGTGTTAAACTATTCGGCTTTTCCAGAAGACTCGAGAATTCTGGAGCTGCGAAAAGAGTAAGTAAACCAAAAATTTAAAAACAAACCAAATGTCATTTCAGGCCAACCGACTTGCTCTCCTCGACGCATTCCTCATTTTCTTCTTTGATTTTATTCCATCTTTCCTTGCAAATCAATTCCCGAACTCCCCACTCATTGCTTATTCTACTACTGGTCCAGTAACTGCTATGTTAAAACAAGTGGGACGAGCAATTGAATCATTGATAGTCGTTGAGATTTTGGTAAGAAGAGCATCGAAAGTAGAGGATAGTCGGAGATCAAAAAAGTCGAGTCAACCACCAGCAAGAATTTCTTCTAAACATTAATTATTTTGAACGATTATCTATGCATAAAGATATCAAAACAGATTATATTCAGAAGCAAACACGTTTAGTGTAAATCATCGTGTGATAGTTGGGTAAAGTTGATTGACCATTAATCTAGTTTTAATCATGAAAAAAACGTACGAGATCCTTGGACGGATATTTTATTTGAAGATCAGGTGCTTTTAAAATAGGCATGGTCCCTTAGTAAGCTCATAGATTTTCTCCATCAAGCTGCACCCACTGTAAACACCTGGCTACGCTATACCATAAGGTCAAGACACACAATTTAAGCACACTTTGGACACACTTGTGACAGAGAATCACAGTAATATTAAGTGACCTTCCTACCTGTGAAGCCCAACTTAAATCTAGACAGCTACGAAAATAGCCTTCCGTAAAAAACTTGCATCCCACACACTGTGATATCAATTTGGTCTCACTATCAAAGCAAACAGTCCTTCCACACCTCTTATGACGATTCTGATAGCAAGGTCAATTTAGTCACATTGGCTACCATTTAACTAGAAACTATGAAATATTCGCCGTCAGAAAAAGTTTTTGTCGATTTTTGATTTGCCGAACAGTCAGTCAACAAGACACATATTTCATGTGATTTGTGTCCAATTTTCTTTCCGTCCCTCCCACACTTATACACACACTTTTTCTTGTTTCCTGCCTCTTTTATGACTGTCTTATTGTGTTAAACACAACACCGTTTCGCGGAGAAGTGTCGTCTTCATTTTGATTTCGCTATGAATTCTGAACCATCAACATCTTCTCCAACTTCTGAATCTGAGGTGAAGACAAGTTTAGAAATCTGTAAGATATGCGATTTGAATGCTCATGGTGTTCATTTTGGTGTGAGCAGTTGTCGAGCTTGTGCAGCTTTTTTTCGGTGAGTCATCCTTTAATGGAGTGGTAGTCATCCTGAAAAAATGTTTAGAAGGACAATTGTGATGTCACGGACTAAGAAATATAAATGTCGTGGTGGACACAACAAATGTGAGGTTAATAACAGTGACAGGTAAGACTTCTTAAACCTAAAAGTTTCAAACCCTTTGATATACAGATATCAATGTAGACTCTGTCGATTCAACAAATGCGTTTCAATGGGAATGACAGCAGAGAGTAAGTGATATTGAGCACAAGGCAGAGAAAACTTGTTTTCTTCTAGATGTACAATGGAATCGAGATCCGTTCCCAGAGAATAGAAAACGAAAAGATAGAGGAAGTGGAGATGAGGAGGAAGAGAAAATCGAAGTGAAGAGGCCATCTATTTCAGTTCCACATTCATTGCTAACTAAACCGAAAAGAATTGTTGATGTAACAATGTTATCGACGAAAATACAAAAGATACTCAATGATGTAAGATTTTTAAAATTAAATAAAATCAAAATTTTTTTTATAATTCAGAAAAAAATCGGTGAAAATCCAAAACTAAAAAATTTAAACACTCTGGAAAGATTGGATTATGCTTTGAGGGAATGGAGATCAAAACAGAAGAAGGAAGAGGATATGGAGGTAGGATGATTAGTAGAAAAACAAAAAAAATCGTCAGCTGAAGAAATATTTCGTTTATCACGCGCAATATTTCATCAGTCAACTTGCCTCTGAACATACTGTGTTCAATAGACATTTTCAATAGGGTGCCACTATATTAGGGAGCCTAATCTGCCGTACTATTAGAGTTAAACTAGTATGCTGAACGAAACAATTTCCAGATGATCTCCACTCTAACCATCCATGAAATGTTCGCAATGTGTGAAGACCAAATGCTAGTCATTGCCAGGTGGCTTGCTCACTGTCCACATTTTCAAAAGCTAGACTCAACTGAAAGATATCGAATGTTCAAAGTTGTATGGAACGTTTGGCGACGATTTGAACGAGTTGAAATGTCGGTTCAAATGTTTGGAAAGAAGACACCTGGAAAAGTGATGAAATTCGCAGTGTCCGAAAAGTGCTACGTAACACCAAAAATATCTATTGACATTTCAAAAATCACCGATTGGCCATTATCGTATCAGTTTATTGGTGGTTTATTCCGAGATTCTGTCAGAAAGTTATTCGAACAAACTGGTGTCCAACTAGCTTATCTCGAGCCTTCCTCAATGGAAATGACTTATATGCTGAGCCAATTGAGCTGGCAGTTAGCAAGTCAAGCACTTCAAGGAAAAGTAGCAGAAATTGCTGAGGTTCAACAAGAAGAAGTAGCGGATAATCTACATCATCATTATCTCCAAATCAAGCGACGATCGAATTATGCGGGTAGACTGGTTAAGCTGATGAGTGTTGTCAATATTGTGAAACGACTTCAAATCGAACGAAAAATTACACTTGAGTTAGCGAACGTGTTCGATTTTTTCAATGTGGAACTTTCGGATCCGGATTTTTTTGAAGGATAAATAATTTATGAAATTAAAATTTTTATGATAAAGAGATTATGACATTTATGAAAAAAAAGTTCAATTTTAAAGCACTTTGCAAAAAAGTTGCCACTAAATGCATATATACTGACGTGCATACTCGAAACCTTCAATTCCAAATCAAATTATGCCCCTTTTCCCTGTCTAAATATAATTGCCATGTGGTTCCGCTTACTCAGAAACGAGACTAGACTTTTTATCAATTTATTCACACTTTTCTTATGATTTCCGATCCAATTCTTTTTGAATACTTTCAAAAAAATTATTCTTTAAATTGCCCGCCTTTAACTTATCTCAATACAAATGAGTTCTTTACAACAATTATTTTTATTTTGTCTCCGTTTTCAATCATTTTGGGAAGCTATGGAATATTAGTCATCTTGATAGGAACACCTAAGCATATGCAAGGTGTCAAATGGTACTTGATGCATTATCATTTAATGTAAGTTAAGACGATGCGGCACTGTGCCCCACTCCTTTCTTACAGAACATTTTTTATTGAACTAACTATGAATAATTTCGTTGCACCACTAATTTTCCTACCATCATCCGCAGCATACTGTAACGGATTTTTATTGGATTGGGGAGTCCCCTTTAAAGTTGTCATGTTCATGATTGACACTAGTTTTCTGGGTGAGATTCTTGATTTCTGAAAATTTGTTGCAACCCAAAAAAAAAGAATATTTCAGCTCTTCCTATCTCAATGCTAATGATATTTGAAAATCGGCACAGTCAAATTCTCACAATTCAATATAGAATGACTAGAGGGCCAACTAAAATTGTGTTTTATACGTGTCACTATCTAATTTTCCCCGCGTTGTTATCCCTTTATTATTTCCAAAATGTTAATCAAACCCTAGCAAAATTGGAAATTCTCGAGGACACACCCTGTCCGGAATCCCATTTTTTCGATGATAAAACTCAAGTTTTAACCACTAGAATGGATATTTATTCGGGGATTAGTGGATCATCAGTTTTATATTTCACAATTATCATTCAATTCTTTGCACTTCAAAGTGGTTATCATTTATTGAAAAGACCCGAGGCTTATGTGTCCGACGCGATGAAACAAATGCAACGGAAGTTTTTCTTTATTTTAGTCATCCAGATAGCGATTCCGGTTTTGTTCATGTTAATTCCGAATGTTGTATTTTATAGTGTCGGGGAGACGGATCAGTGTAAGATTTTTGTAAAGCTTGAAGTAACACTTTTTTAAATAACAATAATTTCCAGTTGTGAGCACTATGACCGTAATCCTTGTTAGCTTACACGGCTTAGCTTCCAGTCTAGCCCTTATTCTACTTCACAAACCGTATCGAGACTTTACATGGGATCAGAGTTTGGGAAGAATCTTCAAGAATGGTTCGAGGAAACAATCATCAGAACGGAGTGTTCGTCCGAATACTGTAACTATGTTTTGATATTGTTTCTCAAAATAAAAATGCTTTGAAGGAGTTGAACTGAGTATAACAACAAGGAAAAATAAACCAAAAAATCACTACACAACTTCAGAAGCACATGACCATCAATGTACCGGCAGCTGCTTTTTCTCTCAATTAATTTCCATTGGAATGACCTAATACCTCCCTAACCACAATCTTTTCCTTCTAAGAAATGACATCAGAAGCTCTTCAAGAATACTTTTTAAAAAACTACTCAACAAACTGTCATGAAACCACTTATCTACGAAGCTACGAATTCTTCTCTTTGTGCCTTCACATCTTATCTCCGGTCTCAGTAATTTTCGGTGTTTATGGCATTGTGGTTATAGTTCTAGCAACTCCGAAATCTATGGAAAGTGCCAAATGGTTCATCTTACATTTACATATTACGTGGGTTTCTAAATGGGGCCCTAGCTAAAAATACTGATATTCCAGAACCTTCATCATCGAAGTGGTCATAAATATTATTTTGGTTCCATTCATATTCCTGCCATCCGGAGCAATTTATTCGACTGGAATTTTGATGCAAGCCGGGTTCCCATTCAAAATCACTCATTTAACGTGCCACCAAACTTTTACATGTAAGTTGATTAATTGTTCAACAGGAAGCGCATTGGTCCAAGCTGGTCACCCTTATCAGCTGTCAATGAAAACAGTGGATCCTACTTGGATGAAATATTGCTTGGGACCACTTAAGCCGGAAAGTCCAATAGTCCTACTGTACCTCTTTCATTTCCAGTGTACTCTATCGCTATTGTCATGTTATTCGAGAACCGTCACAGCCAACTTTCCAGCATCAAATACCGAATAAAACGAAAATCTACCAAAATTATATACTACTCTGCTAATTATCTTTTCGCCATTCCTTTTATGCTCAGCCCATTTCTTCTGGAAATTTTCGACTCCGATTCAGAAAAGCTGAACATTCTTCGAGTGATGCCTTGCCCTGAAAAAGAATTCTTCGATGAAAAAACAAAAGTTCTCACTAAAAATATCAAAATGGCTTATATTACCGAGGCAGCCCTTGCCCATTATTTTTGTTTAACAACTCTATTTTTTTCGTTGCAAAGCGGATATCATTTATTGAGAAAACCAGCATTTAATGTCTCAGAAAAAACAAGAATCTTGCAGAAGAAGTTTTTCTTCTCGTTAGTAATTCAGCTATTCACCCCGTTTCTGATTATGGTGATTCCTTTATTTTTGTTTTTTATTTCAATGATTAATGGGATTATAGAGCAGTGTAAGTTGCAAACATTTACCAAATATAATATTAACTTTTTAGTTGTAAGCTCCTTGATTGTCATCTCGATTTCTGTTCATGGATTAGTGTCGAGCACCTTTCTTGTTTTACTTCATAAGCCTTATCGTGACCACACGTGGAATCTTACATTTGGAAAATTTCTGTGTCTACAATCAGAGAAACGTTCGTCGAATCATAGCTTTCACAGGCCACAAGTCGTTTCGACTTTTTAAAAAATGTGCTTTGTCTTAATTTTCCAGCAATAAAGTTAAATCGTTTCAAAAGTAAGCAACATCAAACATAATTAAGGTTTTAAAAACAAAACATTTTCAAAGACCAATAGTTTATTATAAGAGTGTATAATAGCTACATAGAATTAGGGCTTTTTAATGGAATCGTTCCGTTCTTTTTGAAAACCGGATGGGTAAAATAAAAATAAAAAGTGACCAAATGAGTACGCATGTCGATAACCATCTCGCCAATAAACACGATTTGTGAGATGAAGTGAAGTCGAAACATGTTACTTGTCTGAATAATTTCAATTTTTCCTTGGTTCACTTGGTTCAGTTAACATCAATATACCAAGAACTAATTCTTCTGACTTGTCGTGTACTTTAATCAGACAAAAAGTTCTCGGTTTCGTCATATTCTCGTTTTGGGTAAATAAATTATTATTGTGGTCCACGAGGAGTACACAGCAAGTAATAACAACTAACCACATAACCGAGATGTAAAATTGATGGAATCATCAAAATGATCATGGTCCCTGTCAAAGTCCGTTCTGCTTTTCGTTTTTGCGCAGAGATTTGGGAAGATCTGAAATGTTTTTCTATCTTCCAAAAATTAAAGAAAAAAACTCACATTTCCTTTCTTCTGCTTATTTTGATAATCATCATGATATTCAATAAGGCGGTAATTGAATTGAATAAAACAGCGAATATGAATTGTAATTCAGCGAATGTAGTCTGAAAAACACGTTTTCAACAAAAAATAGTCCGAAAATTGGCTACCAAGTTGTCCAGGTTGTATTTAGTGATAATTGTAATGGCTCCAAATAGATATGGTAGAGGCATTTGGGTACAGTATGCTTCTGATATAGTGAATGGATAAGACATGATGAATGAGGTGGTCATGAAGAGAAATGAGATGATATAAAGGGTCTGGAACTGTAATTTTTTGCCAAACTAAACCCTTTAGCTTACTTTTCTTTGCTCTTCAATGATCCTTGAATAAAGTATAAAGACACGATATCCGCAAAAGAGTAATGTTAAAAACTGAGAAGAAAAATAAGTGACATGAAAATAATAAGTGATAGTTTTCAATAAAAATTGTGGATTTTTCAAGGCACAGTAGCTCGTCATAATCCCGGAAAGTGGAATTCTAAACATCAAAATCACTCCAATCACAAACAAATTATTCAAAAACTGCATTTCCAAAAATAATTGAAAAATTCCGATTTGAAGCCCTGTCGCCTTGATTTCTTTTTTATTTGTAAAATAAAATATTACTATTTTCCCATAAATCACCAAAGAAGGAATGAAAATAGCAATAGAAATACATGAGATTAGTGACGTCATCCCAAAACTGTACTCATAGTCAATGTATTTTTGGTTACCTTGGATGGGGGTGTCAACAAGGCTAGACATATTTGAAAAATGAATTGGTGTGCAATAGATTTATAGGAAAATGACACAGGAAGTTATTTGATAACAATAAAAAATATTTTGATATTTGGTGTAAAAACAAAAAACAAATGGCTGATCTGATCTACTGAACCGTTAATGATTAGAGAAGTGATTCAAGTTCTTGGAAATTGAAAATTCATTGACAAAACTATAATTATTTTCTTGGTGACCATTGTCTCTTAATATAATGAAAATACGCTTCTTCATGCACCTGAACTTGATAACTGAGCTTCATGGAATTCTCTCGTTGAATCTTCTCGATTAGCCTTGGCATTGATATCAGCATCACAATGGTATATATTGGAACGCAGTGGATTACTAAACATAGTTATTCTCAATAAAATTTCTCCGTTGTGACTTACATTCAAAAAGAGCTAAAAAAGAAGCGAACGACTGATTGTGGTTGTTATAATCCGCTACAAATGTTAGCAAAAAATAAATCATCATGAACAGAAAATCAATGCAAATGAATCTTAGAATAACTCGAATCAACGTTTTGTTCTCCTCCACTTGATATTTTTGACTCAAGTCGGCTACGGTAATTGTTGATCGTAATTTCTGAATTATTGAAGTAATTACAGCAATCTCCAAGTTAACCTACCATATTGATGTTATATATTTTACAACCCAGTACAAAAGCCAATGCATTAATTGTAATAGTCACTAGATCCACTATCTCAGCCCAATTATTATGTTGAGTTCGGAAGAAACAGTATCCCGGTCGCTCGGATAGATCCGCTCCGAGAACATAGAAGATAGTGATGGCTGCGCTAAGCAATACCTGAAATCTCATGTCAAAAGCTTAAAAGTTGGTAGAAAGTACCTGTGAAAAAACCAGAACGACTCCGATTTTCGATTTTTTGTGTTCATATCTTTTGGATAAGTAGGTAGCAATAGCTCGTTCGACAACAAGGGTTACAGAAGTGAAACTGGAACTGTACATCCCAAAAAGATACATTCCACGGAAGACAAAACATCTGGAAAGGGGTGAAGTCCATCAAATTAATTAAAAAGAACTAACATTTGAATATACTGTCGCTTATCACAAACCGGGATAACAGCTAACCATAAATAGGTGTCGGATAAGTGTTGGACAATTCTGAAAAAAAATTATTAGATTCAAAAGCGAAAGCTGCCAAGAAGATACCTCCCGATACAATGTACCATTAGAGATAAGCAATGAACTGCAGTAATAATTCTAATATTGACATGAAAACTGGAACTTTTTATACACTTTTCTATCATAATAATTAGAAAAGGAATAACAAGAGCTGATAATAGTATCATTAATATTTCAGAAGAATGAAGAAACATCGAAGCTTGCAGGTCTGAAACCAATGCTTCGTTGCAAAAAGGACCACTTTTATTGCTCATGGCGATGTAAAAATGAGCACAAGCAAAAAGCTTTATATAAAGAAAGCGAGCTCAATATAGTGGATACTTAGTACGTGAATAGTCCAAGAAAAGTTATGAGATTCAATCTTTTTTGCTCGACGATATATTTCCTGGAATTTTTCAGGAAATAACAATGAAATCACATAGATAAATATATTAAAGCAGAATTGAACAAAAGCAATACCATAAAAGAAATGAGTAGACACATGTGGAAAAACAAAAATACAATAAGTGTGTTATAATCTAAAAGAGTCATTTCCAAGTCTGCAGGTCATATGAGGAATATAAAGTAATAAGTTCTCAGAGTTTTAAAAATGAGTTAAGACTATATTTTTAATCTTGGAAGTTGTCGATTGCTGAAGTGAATTGTTTGTTCCCAATGGAACACACGCTACTTGTTGACCTGACTTGAAACAACACAATTTTTCTGAAAATTAAAAACAATTCAAAAAGTGCATTCTGTCTTACTTTTAATCACTTCTCTATACTCTGCAACAATTACACAGTAAGCAATACTATCAAAAGCTGGATATAAACCAATAAACGGTAGCAAACATCCTGATTTCCAGCTAACTTGAAAGTTCAAAACGGGAGCTAGAACTTGTGATAATAATAAGATGAGAGCAGGTAGAACTAGAAAAATAGTGGGGCCGAGGCTTTGAGCAATGAGAGCATGGAAAAACTGTTTGTGAAGTTTTAGTTGATGAGCAGACCGGGCTTGAAATTTTTTCTTCATTTCAAGACGCATTCTGATGCCACAAAATAAAATAACTCCGCAGTGAAAACAAGAAGTGAAGGTGTTTAGAAAAATGAACATTTTATTTTTTCTGATAGTTATTTGCCCATTCTGCTCATAGAAAGTGACCGATTCAAATCTTGGTAGTTGACGAATATTCAACCCATATTTTTCTTGGATGTCTAGTCTAGAAATATTAAGACATTTTAATATATAATTTGGGATACGAGGCTAAACTTACTCAACAAATTTATCAGAGAACTCGTCCGGAAGACATACCAAATACAATACACACATATAAAGAGCCGCTGGAAAGATGGAGTATAACACCCAGAAAATACTTTTCTTCCCATCGAAATGAAAACTTTTCGTGTCATAAAACAAGCAAATGTATCGATAGACAAATTGGACAGCGATGAATGTGATAATAATAGAAAATAATGAAGAATAAATGGCAAGTGAGAATTGAAGCCACTCTTGAGACATGTTTAGGGTACTAAGACTAAAAATTGTGGTAGATCCTTTAAAACTATGAGCGAATGGCTTAGTAATAACTTCGAAACTTAAAAGAAGAATTCCGATAGTTGCGAAATAACAAATCATTCGTTTGTAAGTAATATAAATTCTCTTAATACAGAAAACTGTCAAAAAGATCAAAAATAAATTGGCTGATGTGCTGATAACGAATCCAACGTAGGTGAGATTATTCGAAAACTCAAAACACATGTTTTCACAGACTGTTGACATCGGTGGTTGTTATTAACTTATGATAACCGGAAATTAGATAGCCTTTGTTTGTAACATAATTCTCTCAAAAAAAGAAAAAGGATAAGGATGACACGTAATAATGAAAAAGGCAGACATGAGGTCACATCATTGAAATAAGGTAGAGAGAAAATCAGATTTGTGAATGAGGAATGATGAATAATAAGAGAGCTCATGCAGAATGAACGTGTTTTTGAGCTAATGATAAAATGAAAAGGTAAGAAGTATTTTTTCATGAATTCAAGTACTATGATCTTTGTGAACATACAAAAATAAAATTATCGTATTTACTCTTATAGAAGGGCACCTCAAATTACTTAGCATCCTTTAATTATAGCTGGTAGAGAGAAAAATAGCAGAAAATGTCTTACTTTCAGAGGAAATAGGTTACATAAAATTACAATTTATTCATTTTTCTTCTCCTCCACTTCCTGCTGCGGTGGAATATTGAATAGCGGAACTGTCCATGTCAATGGTGGATAGATAAAATACAAGGTGATGGTTGTGATATTGACGAGAAGAGTGGACAGATTTGAAATCTGAAATTTAAAAAATGCTATATGCAAAATAGAAACACTTACTAAAAGGAATCGTTCGCCTTGAATCATTGCAAAAATAGTCCATTGGAAGATTAACACAAATACAGCAAATTGGATTTTAGCTTGGATGTATTCAGTAGTTTTCATGGAGATTGCACGTTTCTAAAAAAAATTGTGTTTAAAAAAAAATCGTATTTTTTCCAAAAATGTTTAGGCTCACAATTTCATAGATTCCTCCGAATAAGCTGGCTATTTGCGCTCCAGCTGCCATAGTACCCATTACACTATTCCTGGAAGCTTCATCGAAAGTGTCCACATACGCAAAAGCTAGCTTTATAATTGTGCCAAGAGCAATAAGTTGGCCAGTGACAGTTTTCTAAATTTAAATTTTTCTTTTTTTGGAATTTTAAATCTAACTTACTCTATTTGGTTGAAAATACGCGAATACTAAGACATAGAAACTGTATAATGTTAAACTAATAACATTGATAATCAAGAAAACTTGGTTTCCAGTCATTAACGCGTAACGAAGCCAAAATGATTGCCTGAACGAAAAAACTTCATAAGCAATGACTAAAATTAGACTTACACCATCATAGGCAACACTAGAGTTACTGAACTGAATCCTTTTGATGTTCCACGTTTCTTCCATTCAAGAACCAAAAATATTGGCATGGTGGTGAAACCAATCGTAAGAATTAAAAGCCAATAGGTGAAGATTTCAAATAGCATTCTCTGAAAATTTACAAATAATTTTAAAGAGAAAAATATATTTAGTAAAACTTGCTTACCTTTACTTAAATATCGTTTCGAATAGGAAACGCCTATTGCACAACATTGTGGACTTTTAATCTTCGATACGGCCTTTGAACGTTCTCTGTCAACATTTTTTTCTTTGCGTCTCTCTTAAAAGCCGGTGTTTATAAAAACAGTGTAGTTAACAAATATAACAAATAATATTTTCCTCAAATCTGTAAATCCTAATTTCGAGTTACAATCAAACTTAATTAATAAAATTTAAAAAACTTTGCAATTAGTTTGGTTTGATCAAAATTCATAGATGCAATATTGTGCAATGCTTCGCTAAAATACTACAGTGTATTTTAAAACGGGTGAAACCATTTTTTTTTATTTCCGAATGGAATTAGTAACAATCCTGATTAAAAGGGCATGCAATTCTAATAGAGGTGCTTTTGTAGTTATTTTTTTTTTAATGTTCTGAATGTGACGTTTGCCAGCAAATTTCTCCTCTGTCGACAAAACTACACGCTTGCAAGCAAGATAAAATCTATCTTCATCCCTCTCTTTTATTCGAAAAAAAAATTGAAAAATCAGGAAAAGAAGCGAATCAATACACAAATTGTGTAGCAACGTTTAGAACTTTTTTGCATTTCCTTATTCGCCGTAACACTGTGATATGTCCCTACAGTTAACCTCACTTATTTCCCGCCATATCAGATTCTAAAATCTCACTAGGTTAATTCGGTTTTCCCTTTTTCCACGTCTTCCTCAACATGCGATCTTCCTTGTTTAATTTCAACATTTGTATTTATAAAACTCTCAATTTCCCTGGGACCATTGTAGTTTTTATTGTCCTGTTTTACTATTTTTTCATCTATAAAAAAGTGGATTATTTGGCGTAAGTTTTTATTTTGAAATAATAAAAAAAACATTTAATTCAGAATTCCTTATCCACCTGCACCGCTTCTTTTCAACACTTCCCATAAATATCTATCAAGTAACCTCGCCTCATTCTGTCAACTCGGCAACAACATTTTCGAACTCGCCGCCTTATACGGGTTATCAAAACGGTTGCAAAGAGTTCCCGTGTTCTTCATAGAAAATGGTCATCACCAAAAAATGTTGAAAAGGGTCAGAAATCTGATTCCAGGCTTAGCCGACAAGTTTTTGGTGATAAATGGAAGTGTAAGTTGAGTAAAGGGGGTGCTCTTCTAATAAAGGGAGTTTCAGGTTCCTGTTAGTATTCCTTTCACAGTTTTTCATGGGAAGTGTTGTACTTATGAGGATCCAGATGTTTTAGAAGGCATTGAAGATGAATATCTGCATTTGAATGGTGTATTGTATCAGGTAATTGATAGAAGACACAGACAGTGAGACAGTCTAGCTGTCTGCGTCTCTCCTAGACGTGACTTGATTGTTTTTGCAGAGCTGGAAATATTTCCCCGATATGCGAGAAACACTCATCGATTTTTTAAGAACACCGGAATACGAAAACTTCGGAAGCCTACCGGAATCCGATGAAAATACTCACGTGTAAGTTCTATTCCCATATTCAATTTGCTAAAAATTTCAAATTTCAGAACATGTGTTCAC
Source organism: Caenorhabditis wallacei (assembly GCA_963932035.1). Lineage (NCBI taxonomy): Eukaryota > Metazoa > Nematoda > Chromadorea > Rhabditida > Rhabditidae > Caenorhabditis > Caenorhabditis wallacei. Next base: position 11,227,810 of record OZ009932.1, on the reverse strand, counting down.
ACACGCCGAGGCGATTTTGTGGAATACAATTTCTATAGTTCTGACCCAGTTTTTATCAGGAACGCGTTGGTTTTTATAGATGGAAAAGGTAATAGAAAAATATTTATTTTTTATGAAAAAAACAATTTTTTAGAAAGAAGGAAAGATTCTAAAGCGATCAGGAAGACTGTAATCTTTGGGGATGATTTGAAATTCATGAATAATATTTTTGATGGAGCAGCGCTTTCTGATGAGCAATATCAAGACAGAAATTATTATATTTCTAGAAATTCTCCTTCTGATGACCTAATCTATTCTAAGTTTAACTGTGATGCAGTTTTGATTTCTGGTAATTACTATTGTAACTAGATCAAAAACATACTGTTATCTTCAGCTCCTCGATCAACATTCGGTTTCTGGATGGGTTATTTCTCTAATGGAGACAGTGTATATCACTTAGCTGTTCGGTATGCAATTGATTATGTAACGGAATCCGGAAATTTCACTTCCAACGACTTCTTCCTTCCTCACTGGACACCACTCAAATTCTCTAGCTCTGAAAATTTTACCATTGTTGAAAGTTTCAAATAAATTGTTTTTTTTGGAATTTAATTTCAAATGATCATTTGATTTTCAAACTACGAATTTTTCGCAACTTAATGCTGATGCGAGAGAAGATTAAACGGCGAATATGCGGTACTTAGAAAAAAACATATCTTGAAAGGGCGGTGACCTTAAAAAACTAAAAATGAAAGAAGATTGGATTATGTTTTTTTCTTGAGCCATTAATAGACTCCGCCCACAAAATGACCTATTTTCTAATTTTTGAGAAAAGTAGGCTATAAAAGTTTTCGAACATTTCTGAATTATTTTGGGACAACCTAATTATTGTAGGGAGACTAATATATTTTGGGATCAGCTAACTACTTTGGGACCGGTTTTTTGTTATATCTTGGGACCAGCTAACTATCTTAAGATCATTGAAAATTAGAATTGTCAAATTATTTTGAGACCAACTAACTATTTTACAGCCACTGATCTAACTGCTTTTTTTGAAACCACATCATTATTATTGGACCACTTAATTATTCTTGGGCCACCATATTAATAGGGAACCAGCCACTAGGAAGACCAAATTTGCAACGAAAGAAAACGTCCGCGATTTTCAAAATAAGACACCGAAACCCGATTCAGTTTTCTTTCTACATTAAATCTTTTCCTCCTTTTCTACGTATTTCCGAATCCTCCTTTGTTCATTTCTCCGGATCAAACGGGTCAATCGTTCATGTCATTTCCCTTGCCCATAGTACGTGTTCCGTCCCCGGTGTACCCGGTTTTTCCAGAGAAGATTCTGATCTCCGCCGACTCTTTCTTTTAAGGTGACACCCTCTATTCATTTCGACATAACAATGAGGCATAATGCCATCCGAACCGTGCTCTTTGTTTTGTTCCTTTTTGTGATAATATTGTTGTTTTTTAAATGGAATCAAGGTTAGTTGGGTTACTGTAGGCGTACTGTATCTAAGTTTATAGCGAGTTATCCCTATCCTGATTATCCAATCACCAGCCAATGTCATATTCAACCATGGAATCATATTCACACAAATACAGTCATGGATTCATTTATGAACTCATTCTCTCAATGGCTATGGATGAAACTGAATTTGTCTGTTGAGGTGCCCTTATATTAGAGGAACCTATTTAAAAGAGCTTTTGATTTAGAACAACCAAAACTACACATCTATATCAATCCTTGGCGCGTATGTCTACCCAAACCATATTTCCGTTTCCCTTACGGCCCAGTACTTGACTCAAAAAAGAATCCATTGTCGATACTTTGACTGTAAAAGAAATGAGATACCAAGAAGTTCATATGAAAGTGTAGTGTTCCCGGAGTCAGTGGTCCATTGTCCAAGAAGAATTGGAGCTGAATTCATATCGGTGTCAAGGATGGAAGAAGAAGCGCCGGAACCAGTTAGGATCACTTACAGGGCATACGAGAGTGCGTTTTGTGATACACTAGATCCATATCTCATTTTCAAAAGATCACGAAAAAAAAACATTCCAGAACCCGTTCATCACCTTTCCGTTTGTGTCGCCCCTGTCTATGGCAACGAGTCCAAATGGCTACAGATTGCGGAGTTTGTAGAGCATATGAAATTAGAGGTTTGATATTTTTCATTCAATTCTATAAAATTGGTTTAGGGCGCTTCAATGATCTATTTCTATGTCGGAACGATTTCCGATTATGATCGAAAATTTCTAAATGACTATGTGAGAACTGGAGATGTTGAAGTGATCGAGCTGCACGATAAGTATGAACGTCCCTACTACGCATGGCACCTTCTCTCGATTCAGGTAACAAACTTCCTTTTACCTCTAATATAAGGGCTTTCAGGACTGCCACCTTCGCTCGAAATATCATTCCAAATGGGTATCCTTCCTGGATTTAGATGAAAGAATTTCTGGAAATAGAAACCAACGTCTGATAGATGTAATTGACTCGCAGGCCCCAGATGTCGGTGAATTGATAATCCCTGTTTTAAACATTGTGAAATATGGTGATGTAGCAGAGAGATTCGAGAGTGTTGAGAAGCTAAAAAATGATATGATGTTCCGGCAGTGGACAGATACAATTGATCCCACTTGGGATGCTTCTAAAGCTATTATTCGTCCAGAGCAGGTAGCATAAATCAGAAGATGACCTTTTTAAAGATAACTTGTAGATCGGTATCATGTTCATCCACTACGCCCTCGCCAAGCTAACCGGAGTGAAGACCATTCGGGTAGATGAGACCAAGGCGCTTGTTAGGTAAGAGTTCAAACTAAATTCATCCCAAAGATCCGTAGTTAGATTATATCGACCTTTTGAAATTCCATTTTTCTCAGAATACAGAAGATCATAGATAAAGGAACTTTGAAAATTTTTTAGACACTATCGAAGCACCCAACATCGGGTGGACGGCGCCAACTGGCATTTGGTACCTCAAGTCGACGGACTCCCTCTTAAACTCACTCAATGGCCACTTGAACCTGAATTCGCTCAGAATTTAACCGACGCTATCGTTAATCGTGTAAAGAATGTTTATGATACAGTGCCAGTGAAATGTGACACGATTGCAAGATATCTATGGGAGTCACGAAAGTTTCCGGATCCATGTGAATCCATGTCGCCTGTGTTTTGAATTAAATGATTTGTATTTAGGAAACTTTTCACTGGTAGTAAAATTATTTTCATTACTTTTTTTTTCAAAAATAAAATCTCAAATTGTACAATGAGGCGGATGAGGGTGACTCTTAGAAGTACATTTTCTAATGAGTAGATTACGGTATTCGGTGACGATTAACATGAAAACAAGGCTATCTATTGGTGGATAGAGACTTAGCAAAGCGCAAATTCCACCAGATCGAATACTTATTCTAAGATTTAACAGAGGTCCAAGGAGGAGTGGAGTGGATGGGAACACAAAGATTATAGTGGGGACAAAGATCTGGACAACGAGAGCGTGGAAGAACTGTTTTTGAAGTTTTCGATTTGGAACTGATAGTTTTTGAAGCTTAATATGCATTTGAAGACGCATTTTGAAGGCGCAGTAAATGATAATGATATACTGAGATAGCAGAAAGAAGGCTCCAATGAATAAGTAAGAAGTGTTCAACCATCGGATATGACCTTTTGCGTCGTAGGGTACCAGTAGAAGACGAGGAACTTTGATAATATTGAGGTTATAGACTTCAAGGATTTCGTTTCTAAAAATTCAAATTGTTTAGCTTCTCTGCACTCTCTACTTACCTCATATACTCATTTGAATAAGTATCTGGATAAGCAAACACAAAAAACGCTGCACCATTACTTAAACCAATTACCAAGGGATATAAAATCCATAAAATAACTCCAGCACCTTCAAACTTCTTTGAATTATCCGGATTCATCAATACTAAATATCTATAAACAAATTGAACGGCTGCAAATGCCACTACTAAAACATAGAATCCCGCATAAACTACTATTCCAGCTAGCAAAGCGGAGTCTGGAATTTTCAGCGAGGACCATCCGGTTGAGAAGAACATAAGCCCTTTATTGTAATTATGAACGAATGGTCTTGAGAATTGTTCAATAAATGAGAAGATTATTCCGAGAGAAGCAAATATGATAATCATATATTTATATGCTCCATAAATTCGTTTCACACGAAAGACAGTAAGATAGATCAAAAGAAGATTGGTGAGTATTGTAGTAAACCATGCTATTTTGGTTAGAATATCAAAGAATTCTTGGATATTTGGCATTGAGGAAACGAATAAGTGATGTCGTATTAGAAACAGATAGGGTTCCTGAGGGACAGTCTAGTCTCGGGTATATATTATGTTTTCAAGTTAGGTAAAGTTTATTACATTTGAAAAGGAAGCTTTCTCAGAAATCACAGAGACGAAGTTTATATTGGTTTAATAGAAAACTCTTCGTTCATTGATAGAGTAAAGTTGAACATTTATTAATTATCCAGATACAAGACTTGAAACATTCTTCCCTGAGGAAACAGTTGTAGGTGTCGTATGCACTCTCTTCCGGCCTGTAAAATTCATTCAGAACTTAGGGCATTTTTTATCTTTTTTTTTTTTTTTTTATTTTAGCTTACAAAGTACAGTATCCCGGAACACTCGAATCATGAAAATAGCAATGGTAGCATCAAGAGCTGGGAATAAGCAAGCGAAGAAACTGGGTAGGTTAGCAACTGTTGGTGATACTTTGATAGAGAATATTGGAAAACTTAGAAGACAGCCAACCGGGATGAACATAGTACACATTGGAACCAGGGTCTTAAGAAAAATTATTTTTCGAAAATGACAGTAATTATTACCTGTAGCACGAGAACTTTGAACAACTGATCATTCAAATCCTTAGTTTTCTGGCTCATCGAATGTTCCACGTTTTTCATTTTCCAAAAAGTCTTCCAACCACAAATTGCCATAATAAAAACGCAAGCACTCATTACTCCGCATGGAATAATATAAGCAAGGAAATCTAGCCAATTTATTACCAATCTGTTATTTTTGTCAACGTACTGAAAAAAAAAATAGATGGTCGATATTGTGGCTTAGCCAAGACCTACATAATATACAAATGCGATGTAACCAACTTTATTGATATCCTCATCATAAATAGTGAGGATTTCATCTCTGAAAAAAACCAAATTTATTTCGAAATCTTGCTCATGCCAACCTGACAAACTCATTTTTCAAGTCAGTAGGTCCCAAAAGAACCAGATAATCACCAAACCAAAGCGTTGCTGCTGACACAGGTAAAACGTAAATTTTAAGGAGGTTCAGTCCTTCGAAATATCGTAAGTCGTGAGGTCTGTATAAAATTGGAATACTCGACAATCAGAAAAAGAACATACCTGCAAACAGCAAAATATCTGTAGACAAAATGAGTGGCGAGTAGAGAAACACAAAGACCAAAACTTCCACAGTAGAATGAGGCTAAGAAATTAGAAAATGATTTTTCATATTTTAAAAAGCTATCCACATAGAGAAACATCGACGCCCCTTTTATATGAGTTATCTGAAAAAGTGAATTTTAAAATAGCTTCTTAGCTAGGCTCACCGGTTGGGTACATATCTCGACCAATCCATAAACTAATGAATAAATTCCGTAAGAAATCATCAGGTATTTATAAGATCCAAAGTTTTTATTAGCTTTTGTAAAAAGCAAGTACAGTAGTAATAAGTTTGAAAATTCGGAAGAGACAAAACCGAAATATTGGGAGATTTTTATTATTGGTATCATTTTTTTATTAGTCTGAAATTTCCAGTGAGAGCTTATATATGTGACTAATCTCGACAAAGATCACTTTATTTTTTTTTGAATTGAAGAAATGAAAAATTATCAGCGAAAATGTAGTTGATCATTTCAAGATTTCCAGAATTGCTCAACTGAAATAATAAGAATTACTCGTTATTTTTCTCCGTTCCAAATACAATTTTTGTATTTTTTCAATAATCTATGATGATGATTTTTTTTATGGAAAACCAATATGAGTCATCTGGGGAATAAAGTGGAGTTTGTGCTTTCGACGAAACAATTTTTTAGTTATTACTATTTTTTCCAATTTCAATGTCCCCTGACATTAATGTATCTGATTTTTTGTCTTACCCCTTTTTCGAAAAAAAAAAATTCCTTATCATTTTGCCAACATTTTTCCTCATCCCCTTATCAAACCGTTTTATTACTTCGCTCGAAACTTTTCTTCCTTTATGTTTGTGGCAACGGAAGTTTAAACCGAAACTACAACATTTAGCGATGAGGAATAAAACACTGTGCCACTCATAAATTCCTTAGGAATTCGAATTCAACTTCAGATAGGTTGACACAATTCAATTTCCAGTGGATAGGTTAAATGACTCAATTGATACCTCGTTAATACCCGTAAGACTATGACAATGCGTTAAAGTTTACGTGACGTGATGGGCGAGCAGGCGAGAAAAGAAAGTTTGTGATAACAGAAAAAAAATGCTTTCGGGTAATACAAACGAGGGAAGTGTTGAAAAAATTCAACTGGAGTTGTAATAGACAATTGGTTATAATGGCACAGGTCAGGCGCTATGCCGAGGTAAGGTTAGGCCAGATTTGAGGGAGTTTCGACGGTAACTGTATTTACCAAGCTTTTGTAAACAATATCTATTTATAATATCTGTTATTCTTCAGGGCACGTTTTGGGCACGGTACCCCTAGTTAAGTTCAGCCAAAATGTGGACACATACAGAGCCAATCTAACGGAAATACGTTTCTGCCTTGTTCTACTTAACACTATAATCATCCTTTGTTTTATCGCTCCGAGTTCTTCAAGTTCAAACTACTCTCTTCTCCTCCTCTTCTTCTTCCTCATCAAATTCCTTTTCCAACAAAAAAGAACCAAAGTTTTCTGCCATGACACTTAATTTCACGCAAATACCAAACTGATAAGCGAAGAGCACCTAAACCGAGAATAAACCTGCACGATTACTCCATGTGGGCGGAGCTTTTGTTTCGCTCTCTCGTAGTAAACAATTCCTGGAGTGAATATAAAACACCGCTATCGGCGAATTTTTTCCTTGTTTCAAATTTTTGCTCTTCACTCTTTAATTTTTCTGAAAAAATTCCTTTCACCATGACTATTGCTTTCAGCCATGTCTTCCTCGTACAGCAGCTCTAGAACTGTCCAGTACCAGGCGTACAATTCGGCTGGAGCCGGCCATCTGGTCAGCGGGATGTCGTCAGCCGGAGCCATTTGCACCACTCAAATCCGTGATGCTCGTGAACGTGAAAAGCGTGAGATTGGCTTGTTGAACGATCGTTTGGCTGATTATATTGAGAAGGTGAGTAGTGAGAAATTTGAAAAAAAGGTTTTCGTAACTTGCCAATGATAATTTTGCTGATAAGACTCATTCAAACTTCATGCTTGTTTACTACACTTGACCTCTGCTCTCAACATCATTTTGCAGGTTCGCTTCCTCAAAGCTCAAAACCACGTATTCGCCCATGACATCGAGCTTCTCAGAAGTGGATTCACCGGAAGTGGATCTTTCTCAGTCTTCTTCGAAACCGAGATTACTGTAGGTCAATTGATTCAAAGCCACATCTAATCTAATGTTTAGAACTCCACCCGTAAAGTCCAAACCATCCTCGCTGGACGTAAGCAATACGAAGCTGACATCGCCTCGTTGAGTGCTGAAATCGAGATCTACCGTAAGAAATGGCTCGACACGATCAGCATCGTCAAGGCTCATAGAGAGGACCATGATGTGAACTTGGACAAACTTGCCGCCATCGAAGCCCAAATTGCTCTTTTCAACAGAAAGATCCGAATTGTCGACGAGGATGTGCTCAGAATTCGTAGAGAGAATGGATCGATCCAGGATAACATCTCCAGAATTCGTTCGGTTAGTTTCTCTGAGCGCTCTCTCTTTCACTCTATTGACTGTTATTGTTTCAGAGTATCCACGCGGAAATCTCAGCAAAGAACGACTACACCTCCCGCATCCAATCTCTCCTCCATCGTGTCAAGACCCTCGAAACCGAGAACACCACCAGAATTGAACAAGAGCTCATTCACATCCGCCGCGACACCACCATCGAAAACCGCGACTACTTCAGAGCGGAACTTCAAGCAGCCATGAGAGATATCCGTGCCAACTACGAAGCTATTAGCATTCGTAATCGCGAGGAAATTGAAATCTGGTACCACAATCAGATTGAAAAGATCCGTCGACTACCAGGATTCGTCTATCATGCCGACGTGCAGTATAAGGAGGAGCTCATTCAAATCAGGTCCACTTTCAGTCATATGCAGAGCAGATTGGCAGAGATCGAATGCAGAAATAGTTTACTCGTCAGCACAATCACAGATTTGAAACATCAGCAATCAGAGGAAGCGAGAATCTTTGAAGCGATACTTGCCGAGAAGGATGCTCAGAATGCCAAATTGAGAGAACGATGCACAGAGATCAGTATCCAGATGGAGAGGCTCTGCGATCACGAAACATCCCTACAAGTCGAATTGGAACGCTACCGTGTTCTCTTGAACGGCGCCAATGTAACAACCTACGTGTCCAATAGTCACGGGCTCCGATCCTCTCATCATGTAACAACGACGACGACGACAGGAGGATATTCATCAAGCTCCGCCCAGTACACTTCATCCGGACACACGCATCACGGAGGAATCTCTGTCGGCGGTAATATTGCTGGCATCTCCGTCGGAGCTCACATTGGTGGTGGTAGTGTCACTGGAGGTGTAGATGGATACCGTCAGGCTTCCTATAGCTACTCCTCCTCGTCGAATCACTAGACTTCCCATTTCTCTTTTGCTGTCCAGATAGTGTTGTTTCATTCAATACCAATCGATCTTTCACTGTTTTTTGTTTGTTGTAGAAAACAATGAGGTAAATGATGGCTAAAGAAAAAAAAACTTCATTCGTGTTCAATAAAATTGTTATCATTTCAATATTCATTAGCTTAGAGACACAAACAGCGAGAGTTCCTAGACACCTGCGTCTCTCCGTTTTTCATGACTTGACTCCACAAAAGTTATCTTCCGTTTCGTTACACCAATCCATCCGGAAGCTGTCTCGCGATACTGACTTGACATTAACATGCAAATGAAAAAGTGAGATGATGAATTGACAACCGGAAGAATTTCAGCAAACACTGGAACCATCACAGATATAGTTCTAAAAACAAAGTTTGTTAAAATATTTAAAATGGGCACAAATAGTTACCGAACTGGAATATTATCATAGAAGAAACCATTGACAATATGAGAAAAACCATTTGGAACTTCCAAAAAGAAAAATGAAATAGTGACGAACATCACTAACTTTGTCGTGTTTTCCGTTTTATCACCTTCAGTTTTCCCGCAATTCTTACGACGTCTGGAGGCTCTTCTTAGCTCAATTATCAGAAAAATAGTAAGGATTGGATCAATTAAGGAAGGTAGGGCTTTGATGAATCCATATGTGGATACGAGTTTACTTTGGATAGGTGCAAACTCATTTGGGACAAGGACCCCATAACGAGTTTCATTGAGATGAATCTCGTTTTTGTCGCAGTCATAATCCCAATCAAATTCCCTAATGATTCGTCTTGCCTGAACCATCCAAGTTGTCAATGATGTAAAAATCAAGACTCCTAGTATAGTCCACAGCGCAAAGATCGGTCTGGACAACTTCTGGATCCTTGCGCTCAATGGAAACCTCACTGCCAAAGTTCTATACAATGCCATGAACAAAGCCATCCATGAAGCACCACGTTGAGTGATATCAAGTACAGTAGTCCCATGAAGATGAAGAAAAGCGTCGAAATATGTCAGAGTCATCATACATTGCTCATCTTCATTGGAAGAGTCTCTTATCCAAAAAGGAGAAAATATGAGAAAAGTGTTAATTTGAGTAAGAAGGTCACATGAACAAATCCCAATCATTAATCTGTAAATTGCATTGGAGCGCATGTGAGGACGGGTTAGAATAGTAAAATGGACAAGGTTGATTCCAAATCCAAAAAATTGGAGAATGCAGATAACATAATTGAAGATGTAGTACGCTTCATTGTACCAAGATGGTGGCGCAATATAGCTAACCATAATGCTATGAGTGGTAGACTCCATTTTGTCTTAAATTGAGAAAACAGGCTGGAAAAGTTGAATAAATACAAAGATTTTGATCCTTGGTTACTTAGAAAATGGGGGATTACAGTCTAGACAAAAAGAATAGTGGCTTAGAATCAGAAATCTATTATCCTTGTCAATATACGACCCACACGCTCATTTTAAGACACCAAGCCCATATTATGTTTTAATCCATCAGCCACCAACACATTTTTTTTGGTAAATTGAAAACTTTATTAGTATTATTTTTAGATTTATTTACATGATTAAAAAAAATGAATTAGATTTTCTGAACAGATCCCAATGTCGACCTTCTTCTATAGCTTTTTGCAGGCGCCACGGTAGTTTTGGGACTTTTACAAAACGTTTCTCTAGCTGTATCCCGGTATTGAGAAGACATAATGAGGCAAATAAAAAAATGAGAAGATGAATTAAAGACAGGCAGTATTTCCGCAAAGACTTGAACCATATATGAGGCAGAGAGGATAGCAGGGACTCCATGGAATACTCCAGCGGTGACATGAGCAAATCCATTCGGGACTTCCAAAATGAAAAATGATATTGTCACAAATAAAATCAATTTAGTCGTAGTGTTATCGTGCGGAGTCTGTCCACATTTCCTACTCCTCTTCGCTGCTTTTCTTAGCTCAACTATCAATAAAACAGTTAAGATAGGATCGATTAGGGATGGAAGAGCTTTAATAAATCCATAGATGTAGGTGATTGTGCTATGAAGATGTTCCAATTCGGTTTGGACTAGGATGAGGTAGCGATCCTGAGAGAGATGAACTTGGTTTCCATTGCAGCTGAAAAACGGGAGAGATAAGGGGAACTAGACAGACGCAGAGACTCTCGCTCTTTGCGTCTCTTCGGGGGACTCACTCATTATCAATATTCCTCTCCACTATCCGATGTCTTCCAAATACCACTAAACTCCATGCGGTATTCACGCTCAGTATCCCTAGAATAGTCCATACAGCCCATCTAGGCTTTGACATTTTCTGAATCCTTGCACTCAATGGAAACATGATGGCTAAAGTTCTATAGAAAGCCATTGCCAAAGCTAACCAGGAAGAGCTTCGTTGAGTGATATCCAGAATAATTACAGCGTATAGCAACAAGAAAGCATCTGAATAGGTCATTGTGATGAAACATTCTTGACTTTTCTTCCGGGTTTCTCGAATCCAAAAAGGAGAAAAGGCTAGAAAAGTGAGAAAATGAGAGAAGAGATCACAGGTGCAAATGCCAATCATTAAGCGATAAACTGAATTTGATCGGAGTTCTTTTCGGATTAGAATCGAGAAATGGACAAGATTAATTGCAAACCCGAAGAATTGAAGGATGGCTAAGACGAAATTAAAGATTTTTTCAGCGTCATCAAACCAATCTGGAAGTGTTGCGTAGTCATTGAGCTTTGGGGATTCGGTGGTAGCGTTCATGATTATTTCCCATTTCTCTTGCTCATTCTAATTTTATACCCTGTTCCGAAAGTGGTGCATTATCATGAGGGAAATTGTAAACACCTTATTTGTCTGGGAGAAAATTAAAATGGGGGTGGCTAAAAAAGGACAAAAAATCTGATAAATAAGAATTTATTTGAAGCTGGATCCTCTGACAGTCTGCTTAACGAAACATCGACATTTAAATATTCGGAATGTTGCCAAACGATATGGTTGATGAACCAGAAGTAATACTACTGTAGAGAAGAACCCGTGGAGGGAGACGGAGATGAATATGAAGTTGGTTATCACTGAAAATAGATTTCTTAATTTTTAGCTAGGAATTTATGACCTCACTTTGATTATGGTAACCCATTGGGATCAAATAAAATAAACTGAGCAACGGACAAAATACTACTATGACAGGTAACCCAGTTTGAGCAATCAAAGCATATAAAAACTTCTGATGGAGTGTAATTGTGAATTGGGAAGAGGTATTCCGTCTAGCTTGGATGGCAAGTACACGGACAGTGAGTATGATGAAAATAGTCATTAGAAGGATTTGAATGAAGCTGAATAGTGCGACAGTGATAATAACTGGGAGAGGGTTTAGAGTGAAGACGAATAGAGCTACGGTTTGAGTGTAGAGATGGTAGCAAGGGGTTTTCTGGAAAAAGAAGATTGGGGATTGTACCCATAAGGTTATGCCTATTGATTGGCATTCTCGAGAAGTCTCGAGACCCGCATTCTCGAGAAATCTCGACACAAGAGATCTTGAGAAATTCCGAGAAGTCTCGAGAAATATTTTCTAGAAGTTTCAGAACACTTCCTAAAAGTTTGTCTTCGTGATCGACCGATTTCTCAAAATATTTCAGTTTCTGACCTACTCCCGCTAATCAAATATCCAAATTGATTTAAGGATCAAAATGTATCTCCACTTACCTTTAACACAATTGGAACCGCATCTGCTTGATCCGGAACAAAAAATAAGAAAGGAATAAAAAATGTGGCGCTGACAATATAATTGAAATAACACGCCGGTTTCCTAATCCTTCTCCACAGTTTCCGGTTCCGGGTTAACAGAAACCAACGGTTCTCGTAGACTTTGACCATCGTGGCAACCAACACTGAAACTCGAATTCTTCTAGTTTAAAATAAAAAATACTCACATGAAACTATTGCAACCGAAAAATAAACTTGAAACTCGGTTTTTAATCCGAGCATTGAAAGAACGCCTATCCCATTTCCAGCCATAAATGGGAAAATGACGAATGGAATTGCAAATGTGCTCCAATAGACATCCAGAATTGAACTCCATATATGTAAATTTAATAAAGACCATTTAACAGAAGACATTCCTTGTGGGGTTTTAAAAATTATCATATAAGCCCCAAAAAGATGCGCGGGGTACTGGAAGCCACTCATTACGTGGAGTGTCATTGATAAGAAATCAGTGGTATGTAGGAAGGTAATAGTAGAATTACAATCAGTTTCTTGCATTAAAAATGTTGAAAAAATGAGGCTGATTAATCAGATAAAACTGAAGAAAAGACATCTCGAATCACGTTGCGAGGGGTAACACCTGCCGAAGAAATTATAGGGTTAACAGAGAAGTGGACATAGACAGAATAGAATAACAATGATCAGATTCGATTGAAATTATGGGATGAGCTGTCTAGTGACGACAAAAAACAGTCGGCATGGACTTTAGTTAAATTTATCATCATGTAAGTTTATGTAAGTTTTCACCTCAAAATCGAAAAAAAAACAGATGAAAAACCGTGTGATTATGAACTGTAGTTTGTTGCCGATTCTTAAGAATCTCTTCATTTCCTTCCGGAACTATAGTGTCTGTTCTGAAGGAAATTATCATTTCCGTTCCCAGAACCTAGCATAGTCGTATATAAGTCAGCCTATAAACATAAAAAGCATCGAGCAATGATCGACGCCACTTGGATTTACAAGCATATTCCAAAAGTCTTCGGTACCTTAGCCTTCATCGTAAATCCCATTTTTGTCTATTTGATCTTCACAGAAAAATCTGCGAAATTCGGAAACTATCGATATGTGCTACTGTATTTTGCAATTTTCAACTTGGTTTATTCAGTGGCAAACGTGATTATTCCTATAGTAAGTTTCGGTTGTTCTCTTGGAGTACACAGTTATTTTAGGACATCCACAGTCATCGTTACTGTTTCTATCTCTTTATAAGCGACGGTCTTTTTGCTGAGCAATCCGATTGGCATCTTCATATTCTTTCTCTTCGTTGTGCTCTCGTTGCATCTAGTTATGGTGTTCTTCTGAGTCACTTTATCTATAGATATTTGGTTATTCAAGATAGCACTCTGACAAGGGGAAACTTTCATATTTACATGTTAATTAGCGCTGGTATTTTCATCGGATACACTTCTGTCTGGCATGCTTCTTGTTTTTTTTTGGGCGGGGCAAACATAGAGGTTAAAAACTACATCGGAGATGATTTTAAAAATTTTTATGGGTTGGATGTGATGAACGTGAATATGATTGCATGCCTTTATAATGAGGGTACAGATTATACTGTGATTCGTTCTTGGTCGACTACAACACTTTGGACTACAATATCCGCTATTTCGATTTGTGTTTTTCTGAAATTGGCTCATATGGTAGTTGTGTTTTAGACTCATTCTTAACGTAAAAAAGAGTTCCAGATTATGCGTAAGCTAAAGAAAATGACAGAAGGTGTCAGCCGAAAAACATCAAAACTTCAAATTGAGCTGCTCAGAGCTCTCATCGTTCAGACGACGATCCCGATTTTTGTCAGCTTTTTTCCATGCGTCATCAGTTTTATCATTCCTATTTTTAACATGGATTTGGGAAGGTAACAAGGTTAGAGAGGTGTTTCATAGACTTGATTAAGAATTTCAGACCAATCAACTACGTGGAAGTAATTGCATTGGGAGCATTTGCATTCTGTGATCCAGTCGCTATCGTCATGTGTCTTCCTGTTTTCAGAAGACGAGTTTTGTTTCAGAAACCGAAAGAGAAGGTCGAGAGACCAAATAAGACAGTAGGGGAAACTGTCACTGCATAGGATTTTTTTAAACCAGTAATATTTGTGAATTAAATATTGAATAAAACGAATGATAAAAGGTTTCATGGATAAATTGTGTTCAATAAAAATTCAAATTCAATGCATTGTTGCTTTTAAAAAATCAGTGGAATATCGAATAATGATGTCATTAAATCGTGGTTTATGTCAGATTGAGTTATAAATCTGACCACTACTAAAATTAAAATTTTTTCAGGAAATCTTAAACCAACAAACCCTCAGCTCAAAAATCAACGCAGCTGAAATACCTCCCCCGATCAAGCTCATTTCTTTAGTTACCACGTAAATGTCCCTGCTAGAATCACCTGAATTCTTTTTGGACTCTCTTCATGTCATCACAGTAATTGCTTTACCTTTCCATGTTTTTGGCACTTACTGTATCCTATTCGAAACCCCAAAAACTATGAAATCAGTAAAATGGTCTATGTTAAATTTACATCTTTGGTGTATGAGTCTTGACATAATGATTACGGTGCTGAGTGTTCCATTTCTAATTTTTCCCGTGCTAGGTGGATATCCTCTGGGTATTCTGGCAGATTGGTTTGGTATCCCGACAGTTGTTCAAGTTTATGTGGTCATCACAATTGTTGCTGGAGTCTTTGCAACAATTATGCTGATTTTTGAAAATCCATACTATCAATTATACGCTAAAGACACTAAATGGAAACGTCTTAGGATTATATTCATTGCACTAAATTATGCTTTAGTTCTAGGTTTTTTCCTTCCAACCTCTATTTTTTATCCAGATCAACGAATGGCTCTAGACTTTGCTTATAAGGTAAGCTGTCTTATAATGATAATATCAACCCAAATTGTTTTCAGAAAATTCCGAATCTATCTGAAAAAATTAAAGCCAACGACATTTTCGTATTAGCTGTTGACTATGATACGGTACTAATCCCCTTTTAATGCGATGGTTGGATTTTTGTGTTTGGAGTCGTACGTCTTTATAAAACTAATCTATCGAAATATGAATTCGAATGTGGTGGCAAGATCAGAAAATACTATAAAGCTTCAGAGAAAATTCTTGAGAGCTATTTACGCTCAGGTAATACCTAAAGTATACAGCGTATCATAATTAATCTCCAGGTTACTGTATTCCTAATAAATTTTGGTTTTCCAATAGTCTATAATTTATATTCAGTTATTTTCAACTACCACAACCAGGCTATCAATAACTTGTTATTTATTGAAATCGCATTTCATGGAATAAGTTCTACTTCTATTATGATATGGGCTCATAAACCTTATCGCAAAGTTTGCTACAGAATGTTTTCAAATGGGAGACAGTTGATTAAAAGAAATGATTCGATTCTACCTCTTCCTTCTTCAACTATTTTAATATGATGTTTATAATGATAGAATAAATTTAAACTTTTCCGTTCTTGAAACCTACAATTTGTTACTATTAACAACCAAAAAAGCTTAGAAAATTCAGCTGTCACATGAATTTTTATTAAACATTTGTCTCCTGACTTTCAAATCAATACACCCGTTTCAGATGATTTTTGAATCAACCGATTCCCTCCAAATCTCTCTTCATGTCATCACTGCAATCGCCACCCCGCTTCACATATTCGGCACCTATTGTATCATTTTTAAAACACCTAGATCAATGGGATCAGTTAAATGGGTCATGCTAAACTTGCATATTTGGTCGATGATCTTAGATTATGGGTTTACTGTTCTAGTGGTTCCTATCTTGGTATTACCAGCAATCGCTGGCTACACTTTGGGATTGCTCAGGTTTTGGTTTGGAGTTCCGACTGTTTATCAAGTTTGTCTAGTTTTATCTTTAGTTTTTAGTAAGTACACCTAACTACAATAATCCTGAAGAATCACTCAATTTCAGCGGTTTGCGTCTCTATCATTTTTATTTTCGAAAATCGTTTTTATCAATTATTCATGAAAAACACTATCTGGAAATATTTAAGGATTCCATTCGTTTCCCTCAACTATATTTTCTGTTTTGCATTTCTTATACCTGCTTGTCTGAAAGTTCCCGAACAAAAAACAGCTGTAGCAGATGTACTCCAACGAATTCCGAATCTTCTTCCCGATGTTCGCGATGGCCCGATTTTCGTGTTTGCCACGGAATATCGGTTTATTTTGATACCTTATATGTCAATGGTTTTTACGGTGTTCACTGAATCAGTAGTTTTTATTGGGTTGATCTACCGGAATATGATTCGGATGTCCCAAAGATCATCTCAATCTGTGAAGACTGTGAAAATGCAAAAGAAGTTTTTGGCAGCCATTTATGCGCAGGTGCGGCAATGAATACCTTTTTTTTGGAAATTCTATAAAAATTTCAGGCAGCAGTTTTCCTGATCAATTTACTAACCCCTATATTCTACCTTCTCTTCGCTATATTCTCTGAATATTATAATCAAGGAGGTAATAACCTAGTAATTATTGTTTCTGCACTTCATGGCATCAGCTCTACGTCTATCATGATCTGGGCACATAAGCCTTATCGAGAAGTTTGTTATAATCTATTCGGGAAAAGGAGTACTTCCCCATCGACAATTGTTTCAATGGTCTTGGCTCGCGGGGATTAGGATTTCAATGAAACTGTGATTGATTAGTTTCGAATAAAGGATTATCTGTTTTCTGTGATTTAAAAATTGAATACTTGTTTTTAAAATATAAACTTCAATTGCTAAGAGTAGATATTGTTAAACTAAAAAAATGAATTTTTTTAGTGTTTGAAATAAAGATTTATTCTGCGTCACAAATCCCTTTGGGAACCGCTGAGCCGTTCTACTTAATTTAATATACATACGAGGTGCACCTGAAATTTGATATATTCATGAAAATAATTCAATTTCCTACTAATTTCGAAATTGTCTCAATCAACTCGAACGGGTAAAAATTATGATGTTTGAAGCGACATTTTCAAGGTGCATTCCAACCAAAACACGTGATGCTGAGAGAAGTCGGAAGCCCGAAATTACTGACATTTCTGCAATTTCCATACTTTTATCAAAACAACAAAACGTTCTTTGGCCTGACACATTTCGAATCAATACCTTCAGGAAATGGTTTTTGAATCCACCGACTCTCTACAGTATTCTCTTCATACTATCACTGCCATCGGCACTCCTCTTCATATATTTGGAACCTATTGTGTGCTTTTTAAAACGCCGAGATCAATGGGTTCAGTTAAATGGATCCTGTTGAACTTGCATATTTGGTCAATGATTCTGGATTATGGTTTCACTGTTCTAGTCAACCCTTTACTTATTCTACCTGCAATCGCCGGTTATTGTTTGGGCTTGCTTAGATATTGGTTCGATATGCCGACTATTTACCAGATATGTTTAATATTGTCTTTGTTGTTTAGTAAGTTTAACCACTGCCGTAATCTTTCAAAGTTTTTTCTTTAGCTGTTTGTGTTTCCATCGTGTTCATTTTCGAAAATCGTTACTATCAATTATTCGCAAAAAATACGATCTGGAGATATATAAGAATCCCGTTTATCTCTATCAATTACATATGCACTTTTACATATCTAGTACCTGCCTGCTTGACAATTCCGGATCAGAAAAAAGCCTTAGAATACACTTTCAAGGTATAATTACTTTCAGCAAAATACTATATAAAACTTTAAATTGTTTCCAGCAAATCCCAAACCTTCTCCCTGAAGTTCGTGCTGGCCCAATATTCGTTCTTGCCACGGAATATCAATTTATCTTAATTCCATATGGCCTGATGACTTTTACTGTGTTTACCGAATCCGTTATTTTCATTGGGCTGATATATCATAATATGAACTTGATGGCTAAAAAATCTATTCAATCTGGGAAGACTGTCCGGTTGCAGAAGAAGTTTTTGAATGCGATTTATGCGCAGGTTTGTCAAGAAATCGTTTTCTCCATAAAAATAGAATATTTTAGGCAATAGTATTTTTAATCAACCTTCTCGCTCCTCAAATGTATATCCTATTCTCGATATTCACCAACTTTTATCATCAAGGAGCTAACAATCTAGTCATCATAGTCTCCTCCCTTCATGGTATCAACTCGACTTTAATCATGGTCTGGGCACATGCCCCTTATCGTGAAGTTGCTTATAATCTCATTGGAAAGACTAGTCTTCAGACAAAAAATGTTTCTGTCCTACAGCCAGAGGACACGAGGACCAGGAATTTTGTGAAAATGTTGGTTTAACTTTTTTGTAATTTGTGTACTTTATTTTATTTTTGAATAAAAAGATTCAACTTGTAGTTAACACAATATTAACATTTAGTCTAACATTACAATTAGAAATGTGATACGCAGGTTTCGGGTGTCCATCAAGTACACTTTTGCGTCTGGCTCCATCTGTACTAGCTCTTCTAGATTTTTCCCGACAGAACAGGTTCTCGATAACCATTCGATAAGGCTTGTGGAGCCAAACCATTACTATAGTAGAGATCGAGCCATGTAGGGAATAGATTATGAAACAGATATTATTGGCAGCTTGGTTGTAGTAATGTAATGGGACCGCGAAGGCAAGATAGATTAATGGGACACCAATGTTTAGAAGGATCATGCAGATCTGAAAGTTTTTAGTTAAGGAACTGCCCTTCAAATAGAGGTACCTGAATATACAAAGCTCTTAGAAATCTCTTGTGCATATAGAGAGTATGAATTGATATTGTCATTAACTTGATTGCTTTCTGAGTCCCCAAGTACATCGTAACTACAAATAGCATAGCTTGAACCCAAATAAATCCACCCATAAAAACAACTGGCACGATTACTACAGAGAAATCGGTGGCGATCACAAAAAGAGACATTTGCTTGATACTATCTGGAAGTTCTGGAAGGGCCTCGTATACTATCTGGAGTCCGATGGATTGATCGGGGGAATTGAGGTAGGCCGGAAGGAAGATGAAAAAGGCAAGAATGTAATTGAAGATAGTGAATGATACACGAAATTTGCGCCAGATGGAGTTACGTCCGAAGGTAAGATAATAGCGGTTCTCGAAAATAGACACGATTGCGGCACAGACAACTGAAATGAGAACTTACAGGCCTTAGTTTTACAACTTTGACTTACTACAGAATAAAGTTACAATAATATAAATCTGTAGTCCTGTTGGCACACCAAAACTGGTTAACATTCCCAATGGCACTCCAGCCATGGCGGGAAACAAAACAAAAGGTTTCGTGAGAACAGTGATTCCCACATCAAGAGAAACGCTCCAAAAATGTAAATTGAACATGCTCCGTTTAACGGATTTCATCATTTTTGGAGTTTTTATCAGGATACAATAAGCGCCAAAGATGTGAATTGGAAGGGACAAGATTCTGATGATAAGAAGGGAATTAAAAAAAAAATTCCGGGGTGTGCAGGTAGAGGAACGACATTTTTGAGAAGGTAGGGACAAGGAAATGGGGATGGGAGACTTGTTGTTGTCAGGGAAGAGCTCATTAGACGTATTCTTGGTGATACTATGTTTTACGTCCTTGTTTTTCAAAGTCAAAACACGTGTGTTTTGTAGAATTCGAGAATGTATTCTGATTTAGGATTCTAAAATCACATTATAAGAAACATAACTTAGGCCATTACAGCGCTTTGCACATTTCCGAAACTGTTTACTACCCTTGTCTGTGACTGAAATTATTCGTTTTGTTTTTTAAGAAAAAATAGTTAACGTACCATCCCTGTGACTTGGGTAACTGTGATTTTTCTGAAAAAATATCAGTAACAGGAAGCTACAGTAACAAGTTACAGTACTCACCGAGAAAAGAATTCCCGATAATCGGGTGTTGTTAAAATAAGCACTATCGCATTGATAATTGAATGAAGAGCACAAATATTCAATGGAATCATCGCTATCTCTTTAAAGAATTATTTTTGTAGTCCTCTCGGACAATTTACTCACCTTGAGCTCTCTCAACCCTACTCACTGCGATAATATCAAAAGAACTTAAGGGAAGAAACAGTATAACGGAGGCTGTGAATTGAGCAAGTAGACTTTTCACGGCTGACTGATACCTTCTGAAACTAGTCGCCGACACTTTCTTTTGCAATTCTTTTAACATTTTTATCATATCCACAGTACAAAAAATGAATGCGAACGCGCGAATCACTGATCCAATAAGTGCATCAACTATTATAAACACACACCAATAATTGAATTCGTAAACTGCGAAGTTAGATAGTTCCGAAAATTGTGTGAGATATTCTTTGTGGTTGGATTTTATATAGTCGTATTGCTCAGTTTTTGTTATTCCTGCGTTGATAAAAAATATTAAAACAAGCATGGGAGCGAGAATATAGAGAATGAGGAACCCGATATAAAATCGATCTAACACCGCATTTCGGCTAAGCACTCTGGCTATCGCTTGATGTTTTATGAAGAAACAAATTGCTAGTGATACTATTTGGTTCATTGCAGAAGCGAAGAGGAAACTCTGAACATGGAAATAAAAAGAGCTATGAGTAAACTACAAACTATAAGATAATGAGACCATATTCCGAAGTACTTGGCTAGGAATCCTTCACAATAACCACCTAGGATTGGAAATAAGGGTATTGGTTGGGAGAATACGGTATACTGTAAGACTGTGTTGGCACTGGATAGCTTAAAAATAAAATTTTAAATTTAAAAATCATGAATTATTCATACCTGAAACAATAAAATATGAATGGTAAACCGTTGGTCTTTGTAAGACTTAAAAATGATTAGTAAAACTGTACAAGGCTTAATATAAAAGATAAAGCACCAACAGTATACAAATACAGGAGTTCCCAGGAGGAAGTCTTAAATGAAATCGACATGGTTCAGAGAATTATTTTCCCGAAAACTAAGAGGAACCTATGAAAAACTAGTCGGTTCAGCCGCCTTCGGCGTCTTCCCTCTAGCTACGCTTAAAATCCAAATAAGAAATGAAATGCGTTCAAATCAAATTCGACTCTTTTACCATAGTGAAACGTGGTTTTCACGTTTTGTTTAATTTAAAAATTTTTACCCAAAATGACTGTTTTTGGGAGCTGGTGACCTCAATTTTTAACAAATCAGGAAAAAAATAGGACGGGCATCATCACGTCAAAATTTCCCATCTCCCTGTCTAATTTTTTTTTTCATGAAAATTGGTCCAGTAGGAAAAGCGCTAGGGCCGGCGACAAAGATTCGGACACACACACACACACAGAATTTGGTGAATGTTAATAGTAAAGATAATAAGCAGCTGATATTTTAAATACCTAACTGAAATTACCACGTGCTTCGATTAATTTCTTAAATGAAATGTCAAAAGTTTACGTAACGAAATGCATTTATTTGTAGGCACATGAAACAAAATTAATCACTTTTTAGCAAACATCATTACCATCCGCTTATAGTCCTCAACTTGAGCTTCTAATCCAGAAATTTGGGCTTTCAATTCCACATTTCGCTTCTCCAATCTAACTTTTTCCATTTTGTTTTCTCGCATTTTTTCTTGACGCTTTTGACGGGATCTTTGAGACGCAATATTATTTTTGTCACGCATGGTACGGTAGTCATAGGAAGAAGAGTCAGTAGATGAAGATTTACGTTTACTCGAGATTTTTTGGGATTTTGAAGGGGGAGAGGATTCTGAAAAAGGTTTAGATTAATTAAAACGAGGCTAGAACTTACTTTGATTATCATTGAGAATTGGGGAAAAATCATTTGGAGGAGAGTAATTGGAAGTGGATGGAATTGAATCCAAATTCAGGAATTCTGACTCTTGAGAACTAGAAGACGGTGGTAATGATGAGTAATCATTTAGATAAGAATATGGAGTATATATAGGTGGTGAGTTTGTCTGAAAAAATATCAGTTAATAAATTCAATAGAATATCCAACACTTACCAAAAACATATCATTACTTGACGCTCCCATTATTTCCGGCCTGCTGTCCGATGAGAAAGTAAAAGGCGGAGACGAAGAAGGAACACATTGTTGAAAAAAGTCTTCTGGAAGTCCGTCAAAGTCTAATGACAAACTAGCTAGCGACTAGCTAAGCGGGTGGACAACTAGAGGAACGCTTTTTGTTTGGACCAGTAGGTCCTTACCTGGAAATTGATTTTTATTTATATAGAAAAAAACCTTATTGAAGTTTCTAATCTCAAAAATTTTGATTAATTTCAAAACCACAAAAAATTGATCGAAATCAGACAAACAGAGAAAAAACACGAGAATGATCGATGACCCTGTTCTCTCAACAGACGATTGCACAATGTTGGGCAAACCGGCGGGGACACCGAAATAGTGTGCGAAGGGGTGGAGGGTGGTAGAGAACACGACGGTGATTAAGGGCAGGGGTGGCCTCTGGACTACGGGGTGAGTACTTTTTGGGTCAACCTTCAGACAAAGATAGTTGTACATTTAAATGATTGTTCATTTGAAATCGGACCAGCGAAATTTAAATTGGGGGCTTGTTTCTATAGCGGGACTAATGGCCAGCAGGAAAAGCGAAATATCTCAGTTCCTAGTAAAGATAGAAAAAAGTTGTCAACTAGTAAAATATTAAAGATAAAATAAGCAACATTTCATCAGTTGACACTTTTTCCATAACTCTATCATGACCCGAGATATGATTCATTAAAGCAAAGAAGATAACTCACCACTTGAAGAAAACCATTATTAGCTTTTATGAATCAAAATTAGCAGATATGAATAACGACTAAAATCAGTTTCAATTTTCTTGAATCAGTTATTTTTATCAGATAGCGAATTATGGAACGAAAAGAGGGAGTAACCGTCCTTAAAAACTACCACCCAGATGAAATATTGCACAATGAGGTGTCACGTGGAAGAGAGAATTGACCAAAGACTTGTAATTGTGTGAAAAAAGATCAAGTTAAATTTGCAATCTCGTCAAAATAACTGTTTCGAGAATTTGAATTTTTAGTGAATTTGTTAAGTTTTTTTCTTGAAAAAAAACTTTCAGGTTTCAATTTTTTCCTTTTTACTAGTCCTAATTTTACGACAACACATAAAATTTTTTTTAAGCTCTTGTTCTCTTTCTTGCCCAGGTTTGTTCTTTTATTTCTAATTTCTTTCTCACTGCAAGCCCCTGAGAAGTCACCACTACCCCCCTTCTATGCCTGCTATGCAAGCGCGCTCTATTGCACAGACTAAGAGTGTAAAGGGTAGAAGACTCATATTGAATGCATTCGTGCATGAACCATGTCTTCTGAGCAAAATGTAAGTATTTTCTCTTAAAAAATCAATTTTTAAGTTTTTTTTTCAGATAAAATGTGGTTGGATCGGGTGCGGGCACAAATTCGGCACAGAACTCGACATGAATATGCATGTAATGGTGAACCACATGATATTATTAGAGCATGGAAGTTTCACATTGAGTCGACAAGAAACTAAAAGAAAAAGACCAGCTGCCAGAGAGGTTTTCAACATTTTCGTTTAAATTTTCATCGATTTTCTGTTTTAGGAATCTCCAGAAGTTAGCCAACAACCTGTGATTCGCCCTGCAGTTGAGAAAGTGATCAGAATGGAACCAGTGTCGATTCCACAAATGGTTAAGGAAGAAACAAAGCCAGAATTTCGAATTCCTGAACCACCGGTTCCATTTAAAATGCCACGTGCCGAAGCAAGACCATCTGGCAGTGCACTTGTTCCAAGATTAGTGCCACCGATTGCCATTCCGCAAGATCTTGAAATTCCAATCAGATCTCCATGGGTTTCAGATGTAACAGAAGCAATAGAAGGAGAGCATGAAGGTTCCAGGCAAAGTGATCATAGTGAAACGATAAATGTGAGTTGGACAATTAAAAAAATAAATTTTAAGATAAGAGTTTCAGAGTCCTCTTCCACTTAGCGAAGTCATCGACGAGATAATGGATCGGTTGAGGCCAATGAAACAGCTGGGATTTATCCGACCGAATCGATCTTTTTATTGTCTTGTCTGCTTGAAATATGTTAGATCTTATCATGAATGCAATTGGAAACACATGCCACAAGAAGACAGGATCGCGGAGATGTGGTTTAGGTAAGCATTTTAAAATCGTTTTCTCTAGAAACAAGGATTTTCAGACGATTTGGGAAAGAGCGACCAAACGGAAAAAATCAATTGATGAAGGAATTGGAAGAGATTCGAGAATGGATTGTGGCTGAAGAAACGGTTAATAGGGACGATTAATTTTATTCATAAGTATTTCATAAATATTACTTTTCCATGAACGGTCTGTGATCTCTTATCTTTTTCCTTTTTTGTACCTATTTTTCTGACAGTAAACGCGTCAATGATGAAGAATTAAAAATGATTTCAGATGTTTTAGAGACATATAAATGGGAGACTTTGCAAATTTGTTATCAGTTTTAATAGGTCAAATAAATCTTTCTAGGCTTATCAGCAAACATTCTATAGTGTCAGTTCGGAGTTTTCACACTTTTCTCTTTTTTTGTTGATAGTTTTTTGAATTAACTTTCAACCACAAAGTTCCCAGTTAATTGTTCTAGAACTTTTTAAAATGGAGCAATGGAAAGTGATGGTGTTAATATGTCTCTACGGAGCTGTCAAAGAATTCCGACCCACTGAACCATACATGTATGAATACCAGCATACGGTCCTTAATATGACAGAGCATACACTGAATAGTCAGGTAAGATATATTGCGGACAGCGTAACCTAATTTTTTTCAGGTCTACCCTATCTGGACCTACAGTTACCTGATAACTTTAATCCCTGCTTTTCTACTAACCGATGTATTTTTGTACAAGCCTCTCCTAGTTTTCGAAGCATTCTCTTATTTTCTGTGCTGGGTTATTTTCGTGTTTGGCAAAAGCTTATGGAGTCAACAGGTAAAATATTCAAAAAGAAATCTAGTAAACAAATTTTTAAGGTGTTGGAACTAATTTATGGTTGGGCGACTGCCACAGAAATCGCCTATTTTGCTTATATTTATGTGAAAGTGCCAAAAACGGAATACAAATCGTAAGTAACATTCGAACCGCTTTGAAATTGTTTGTAGAAGAGTTATCAAAATTTATGGTGCCTCCTTATTAGCATTATTTTCAGAGCGACCGCCTTCACTCGTGCCGCGCTTCTTGTCGGCAGGTTCCTGGCCTATGCCTTGGCTCAATTGCTTATTGGAATGAACTGGTCGAGCTACCAAACATTGAATATCATCAGTTTAGTCGCAATGACCATCGCAGTGTTCCTTGCTCTAATCCTCCCTAAAGTGGAGTGGAAGGAGGCTTACGAGAAGAAGCTAGAGGATAATAATGTACAAGGAGATCTTAAAGAAATTGTTGATCAATCTAGCTATATGGATTACCTCAAACTATTTTTCGTTGGGTTAAGACACAATCTCTTAGCGATCTATAGAAACCCCCTTATCTTCAAATGGTCTGTTTGGTCAGCTTTATCTAGTTGTATATTTTATCAAGTCACGAATTACACTCAAACTTTATGGGGTACCCTACCAGACACCCAGAATCGATGGAATGGAATCACCGAGGCCCTGGTCCCACTTCTCGGTATCCCAGCTGATCTGATCACCCGTCAGTTAAACGTGAATTGGAATAGATGGGGAGATCTTCTGCTGGCTGTGGGATCTGTTGGACAAGCAGGGTTATTGTTTTGGATGTCTCAATCGAATCATATTCTGGTATTATATCTGAGTTACATTTTCTATCGAGTTATCTACCAAATGTCTACAACTATTGCGCAGTCTACATTAGCATCTTCTCTGGATTCAAGACTATTCGGATTGCTTTTCGGAATCAACACTTTTGTCGCTCTGATCCTTCAGTCAGCATTGACCGCAGTGGTTATAGACTGGCAAAAGCTAGAGATTAGACCACAGGTAAGACTAATCACTAGTTGTACTGCTTTCAAAATGCCTCATTTCAGTTTGTCGTCTACTCATGCTATCACCTCGTAGTCGCCATTGGTTTCGGCATAATATTTGGGATATGGGCAAGTCGACGGTTTTTCAAAGCGAATACTAATTAATTAGTAATTAATTTTGTAGCTTTATTCAATAAATATTAATTACTTTTGGAAACCAATCCAGAAGCAGTATCCTCTGGAACTACCGTATTCCTTTTGGAGGTCTTGGCAACCTGAACAAAGAATTTTGGAATGAGAAAGCTTAACCAGAGTACCTGGACAACGGGGGTTACTGGACTGGGCTTGTTGAATAAATACAAGATAATAAAAATAATAAAACGGGAGATGGAGCTTAAAACAGGCAGTAATTTTGAGTATTCGTTGAATGAACTGAAATAGAATTTGAGTCCAGAGTAAAGTTTTAGGACTTACATAGTTAATGAGTGATTGGGAATTGATGATTCAAGGCAACTGATTATCGCTTGTAGAACACCAGCTACAGCGTATGGAACAATAGAAAGGCAGTCCAAGTTTTTGGTTCTAGATCCAAAAATAAATATATATGGAAGTAGAGTGATCACATACCTATCAGTTCTTTTTTCAATTTTTTTGATTATTATCAAAATCAAGACAGCTTCCAGAATGACAGTGATCAGTTTCAAAAGGTCATCAACCATCTGAATTCTATCATAGAGGTTTCGATGATTTTCATATATTATCAACTGGTATCGCGGTTCAGAAAGTAGAATCGTGGATCCAGAACAACTGAAAAAGTCGAAAAGATACAATTTTTTGCCCTCAACTCACTTTTTATCAAAATGAGTCAACTCTATTTTATTTAGGAAATAAACTAAACAACTCCAAACGAGGGATAGCAAGACTAATCCCAACACAATTGTTAATGTCCGAGTCTTGTTTGCTATTTCCTTGACCTCAAATATAGCAGTCACCACTGCCAGCCACGTGGAACCCCTTTGAAATGTGGTAAATCCGACGTTTCCATAAAAATTAAAAACCGCATCGAGATAGCTTCTTGAGATGAAACAATCCTCTTTAACGAAAAAGGGGAAAAATTCGAAAAATGTGGAAATTTCGGAAAAAATATCACAGAAACAAATTCCAATCAGCAGACGATTAATTGCGATGGAGCGTTGTTCCTTCTGGAGTAAAGCCAAGATTTGAAGTAGGTTTGCGAAGATTCCAATGAATTGGAAAATATTGAGGAAATACAAGAAAACTGGAGTCATGATGATGATGAAAAATGATGGGAGAAATGTAATAAAAACAAACTTGAGATTAGAAAACTTTTCGAAAAGATCAAACATTTGAGAAAGTTTATTGAAATAATTATAAGTTATAACTTTAAGTTATACATTTGAAATCAAAAAACATTATAAAATGGATTACGGTAGATATAGTTCAAAAGATCAGAGAGTTTAAACAATTAATTAATTGTAAAAGCAAATCCAGACGCATTATCATCCTGTGGAACCACCGAATTCCGTTTGGAAGCTATTCCAACCTAAATAAAAAGCAAATATGATAATGATGTTCTTCTACCAGAGTACCTGGACAACATGGGGTTCTGGAAAGGGCTTCTTGAAAACAGATAGGCTCATGAATATGATAAATCGGGATATTGAGTTTAGAACAGGCAGGATTTGTGAATATTCTTCGACGGATCTGAAACTAATTATTAATTTTTGTAGAGTGAAGTTTGAGACTTACATAGTTAATGAACTTTCGGGAATCATAACTTTAAGGCAATCAATCATTGTACTTGGAATTCCAACTAAGATGTATGGAATGATAAAAAGAATGATTAGTTTTGTTATTCCAGCTCTGAAAAATAATTATTTTTAGTCCAATGGAGCGCGTTTACCTATCATCTCTATTTTCCGTTTTTAATATCATCAAAACCAATAGAACATCCAAAACAATTGGAATCAGTTTCACAATATGATCAAGAATCTGGATTCTGCCATAGAGGATTCTATGTTTTTCAACTATTATTAGCTCATAGCGAGGCTCAGAAAGTAGAATAGGGGATCCAGAGCAGCTGAAAAAGGTAAAAAAAAATTAAAAATTTCATTTTCAACTCACTCTTTATCGAAATAAGTTAGATCGATTTTTTTGATAAAATAAACCAGATAACTCCAGACCACAGAAAGCAATACCAAGACAAACACAGTTGTTAGAGTCCTAGTCTTATTCGACATTTTCATAACCTCAAAAACACAAATAACCACTGCGAGCCACGTGGAAACCCGTTGAAATGTGTTAAACCCGACGTTTCCGTAAAAATTAAAAACCGCATCGAGATAGCTTCTAGTGACTGAGCAATCTTCGTCATCCCAAAAAGGAAAGAACTCAAGAAACGTGGATACCTCGGATAAAATATCACAGAAGCAAATCCACATCATCAGGCGATAAATGACATTGGCACGTTGTTCTTTTTGGAGTAGAACAAGGATTTGAAATAGATTTGTGAAGATTCCAATACATTGAAAGATGTTGAGGAAATACATGAAGATGGGATGCATGATGGAGGGAAATGGGAAGGAATGAAAAGAAAAAAGATGGAAAATAAAAATAATTTTGGGGTTGTTTTGGAAAAGATCAAACATTTGAAAAAAAAAGTTTATTAAAATAAATGTAGTTTATGATGGCATAGAACTTTAAAAAAACGACACCAAACAACACTGACATCATATAAGATTACAGTAGCTCTTTATATTTCAAAAAACTAAATTCGTATTCCTAGCTACATTCATATTTTTCTCATTATTATTTTCTGTCCTTTTAAAACATTTTTTGCAATTAGAAATCAATGAAAATGCGTAGTCCCGGTATGGTTTATGTACCAAAACCATCACAATAGTGGATCCAAGCCCGTGGATAGACATAGCAAGGCAAATGAAATTGTTGAGTTTTTGGTTGTGATACCAGGCGACGACAGTGAAGATGTACAACAGGATTGCAGTCAAAATGATGAGTATCGTGAAGATGGACTGAAAAGATTTAGGGAAAAAATTTTTTCCAAAAGGAGTATTTACTTACCTGTATACTAATTGATATCAGAAAAGTCTTCTGAATAGCTAACGTTTTAAGAGAGTGGGTAGTTCCTTGTTGCCCCGACAATAGATAATAACATGTTAAGATGAGAAAACCTATAATGGAGACAGAAAAAAACGCGGAACTGAACAGAATACAAAGAAATGGAATAGTGACGTCCAAAGCCAACACAAACAATTTTCGTTTCGAAAATGAGAATGTTGGTAGACAAGGAAGAGTGCTCAGAACAAGTTGTCTTGAGGTTTCCTGATCCGGGAGATAAAGATAAGGAGGAGCAAAAACAAATGGTACCAATAGCCACGTGATAATCAGGAATGGTTTTCGAATGTTTTTTCCATCGAGTGTTTCTGCCAAATAAAATATGGTAACGGTTTTCATAAATAGCTAAGATTGCTGTGGAGAGAGCTGAAATCAGAATTTAAAGTCTTTGATCACTCAAGTTCAACACACCTAAAACAAAAGTGATTCCAAAATAAAATAGAAAGGCTGGCGCTTCAACTACACCTAATCCATAGCCAGCTAACGCCGGAAAATGAATATAGGGAACTCCCAAAAAACTGATAGTGATATCAGATAAAGAACTCCAAAAATGAAGATTTAACATTAAAAATTTCACAGATCGCATTTTCGCGGGAGTTTTGAAAATGATACAATAGGCTCCGAATGTAAGAATTGGTATAGTGATAAAAGTGATGACATGGAATGAGGATACTATGAATTCTGGAGAGGCAAGGAAGCTCGTGTCGGGAGAGCAGTTGCTCATGCTTTCGGTAAGATGTGTCTTGATAATATTCTTCAGTTGCTAATGAGTTATTTGACGCATTTCGAAGAGCTAAGGCTCTTGTTTTTGATATTACGAGCAGGGAATAGAAAACAAATCAGAATCGAACACTAACAAGATACTTCACAGCATTCAATTCAGTATGCGATTTTTTCTCTCTTTTAATATTAAGCATCCAAGAAAATGTGAACTTCTGGTATGGTTTATGCATAAGAACCATTACTATAGTGGTCACCACACCATGAGAAGCCAAAGATAAGCAAATGAGATTGTTGATTTTCTGGTTTTGATATGAAAAAATGATGAGAAATCCATAAATGAAGCCAGGTACCAATGCGACTATAAAATGGGCTAATGACTGTAAATAGAAGAATCAACTTTGAATTGTGGCTTAGCTCTACCTGAATAGAAATGGCAAGTAAGAAGTTATTCTGAATTTTTAATGTAGTCGCGGAGAGTGTATGGCTTTTGGTAACCAGATTGTAGAAAGTTAGCAAAAGAAAAATCCCAATTGAGCAGCCATTAAGAGCACACGCAACGAAAATACAGGCGAACGAAACATATTGATCCAATGCCAAGACAAATAGCTTCCGATCGGAGAATGTGAACGGAGAGAGGCAAGGAACCTTGCTAAGAGCAATTATTCTAGCAGTTTCCTGCTCCGGAATGTTAAAAAATGGGGGTAAAAAATAAAAGGGAATAGACAAGTACATGAAAATTAGATACGGTTTTCTAGCGTATCCCCACCATTTATTTCTGCAGAACAAAATGAAATACCGATTTTCATACAATGAAAGAACCGATGTTGACATGCCTGCATGATTTTTTAAACTTTTCTAATTAAAATGGCGCATTGATTCTTACCGAAGATAAAGGTGATGTCACAATAAATCAGCAATCCGGGAGAATTGATCACACCGAGACCATAACCACTGATAGCCACAAGATGGAGATAAGGGATTCCAAAACAACTTATAGTGAGATCGGATAAACAATTCCAGACATGTAGATTTAACAACAACATTTTCATTGGCCTCATGTTAGAAGGCGTTTTGAATAGGATACAGTATCCGCCGTAGATTAGAATAGGGATTGCTATTCCAGTTATCACGTGGCAAGATTGAGACATGAAATCCGGAGATGCTAGATAACTCGAATCGATTTCTCCGGGTTTACAACTCATTTTTTGTATTGCGAGGTATGAGAGCGAGAGAGTTTTCGTATTTTCTAATTATCTTCTAGACAAAAGAAAAACGAAAACATATCATTACTCATTACAAAGCAAAGCTCACAAGCTAACATCTTTTGACTTCCGGGTTCTTTTTTTTTCAAGAGCGTTAATTCTCGGTATGGTTTATGAACAAAGATCATGAAGATAAAAAAAAACACGAGCTCATCAAAAAGCGTGTTTCATGAATTCCTCGGTTTTTCAGAAGTTTTATAAATGACTTCACCTGTTAACATTTATCCCAAATATACATAGTCACACTTGCGGCAAACATAGAGTTTTTATCAGAATTTTTTAATGAGTTGATAAGAATAGCCCACACAAAATGATATCATGATCGCATTTTTCGTTGAAAATTTACTTTTGTCAGAGGTCAAAAAGTTATTTTATTTTTCTTAGAGAGACTTCGATTTTTAAAGAGAAACAAGTGGAAAAAAATGCGGACTTGGATCCAGCAGTGAAAACTTCACAAGACCTCTAGCTTTGACTTAAACAATTTCAGCTAACCCTGTACCAAACCAATGGTAGATTGGCATCTCAGAATGCTATTCTGAAAATCCTTTTTTTGTATCTAGCCATATTCATCAATGTGTTTCTGGAATTTCAAGGTGCACTTAAATTGATATTGAGTAGGCGAATACATCATTTTCTGCTTTCTTATCATTTTGATGATTCCTTGATTCTTAACTGATAACACGCCCTGCTTGCTATAAAACATTTTCTCAAAAACCTCAAAAATCATTCTGAAAATGCTCCGACACGTTATTTCAAT
Source organism: Caenorhabditis wallacei (assembly GCA_963932035.1). NCBI lineage: Eukaryota > Metazoa > Nematoda > Chromadorea > Rhabditida > Rhabditidae > Caenorhabditis > Caenorhabditis wallacei. Next base: position 11,195,490 of record OZ009932.1, on the reverse strand, counting down.
TGCTTCTCTGGTGGCTATTGTTAGTTCAGCATGTATGGATACAATGATGAATTGTCCGGATTTCATTTCCAGTTGTAGTCTTGATTATTATCAAGTGTAAGTTTTGAAACAATTTCTGTTATAAAAAATTTAATATTTCAGCAAATGTCCATACACCTGCCAAAAATGCACAAATCCCATTGGATACTGTGGAGATACAAATACACAATGTCCTTCAGCATCCACATCTTTATGTTCTTATCCTCAATATACTGAGTAAGGATTACTGTATTTACTTGAGCAAATAATTTTTTTTCTCAGTCAATGTAAAGAATCATGTGGTCTTTGTGACGGTCCTGGCTGCATTGATCATATGACAACTTGTGATCAGATAAGTAAGCCTTGCTCAATTCAAGTGGCTATGTAAGTCCTAAATTGGATTACTGTAGTTTCTAAATATTTTTTAGACTGTGTCCTTTGTACTGTGGAGTATGTAAATCGTGGACTACGGTAGCAAATGCTAATACTACAGTGCCAACTACACCAACTACAGTGAGGACTACAGTACGACCAACTACAAAAGCTCCTGTGTTGACCACTACAACTAAGAAACCGACGACGACAACAAAACCACCGCCATGCAAGGATACATCTCCAAAGTAAACATTTTGAAATTATTTTTTTGCAAAACTTCAAATTACTTTCAGTTGTCCAACTTGGGCAAAAAATGGGTTCTGTACGAACACATTCTATCCACCGGAGAAGCGAAAGGAATATTGTGCCAAGACTTGTAAATTCTGCTGATTTTTATTTATTTTTGTTTATGAATGAATGAAAGCATCAGATTTATTTTTAGTCATTTTAAATTTCTAGACTAAATATCTAGAATTATGTTGAAATTCTAAAAAAAAGATCGAAGGATATAAATTACCTGTCTACAAAAGCAAGTAATTTTAAATAGGTGACAAATCATAGACTCTACTTTCGAAAAAAAAATGTTCCAGAGATAACACTTTCTGACACCAAATATGAAAAATTTTGACCAAGGTTTAGACAAACTAGATTAGTAATTTATTGAACTCAAATCACTTTTTTCTTATCTCGTTTGCAAGTCAAACTTAATCAAGTCCGCCCGGTCAACAGGTGAAACGAGGTTAGATGCTAATCAGTTATCCACTCGAAAAATGATCACTGCCAAAAGGGCTCCTTTGTAATTACGTCTGACTTGACTTCAAGTTGGAGGTATGTAATTTATTCTAGAGCTCTTTCTGAAAAACAAGCTCTTCATTCTTGTTGGCTCATGTCTGATTGCTCGCTAAGTTACCTGGCATCTCCAGAATTTATGATTCTTGCCTCTCACTGCTTAGCTGGGATTCAGTTGCCCGTCTTTCTGTTTGGAGGGTACTGTATCATTTTTAAAACGCCTCCGCATATGATAACTGTGAAATGGGTTCTGTTGAACTCACATATTTGGACATCAATATCGGATTTTATTATTACTTTCCTGGGTATCCCTTATCTTTTTTGTCCAGCACTTGCTGGTTATGGATTAGGCGTTATTAATAGTCCTGCACTAGCGATTTATTTATTGGTTACTATCATGGCTTGTAAGTTATGTTTCGATTAGCTAAAACAATTGAATTTCCAGTTTCGGGAGTCTCAATGATAGCAATTTACGAGAACCGTTATTTTCATTTATTTGGAAGAAAAACATGGTGGCGACATTTTCGAAAACCATACTTTATAGCAATGCATATTATGGTCCCATTTATATTTGTTGCTCCTTATTTTAAAATTCCCGATCAGGAATCTGCTCGAATTCAAGTCATGGAATCCATTCCTTGCCTTCCCAAACTGACTTTTGAAGATCGAAATATGTTTATTTTATCGTTGGATTACCTAGTTCCAGTGATATGTGTTATTTGCGCAGTAGTAATTATGCTAATCTCCTTCTCAACTTTTTTATTGCTGACATTTTGGAAAATCTGGATTGAGGGGGTATGGGCGGCTTCAAGACAGACAATTGGTCTACAGAAATCGTTCACAAAAGGAGTGACTATTCAGGTACTTTTCAAATAACTTTGATTTTTTACGTAACCATTTTTTTCCAGACCATCTACGAATTTTTAATTTTGTTCATCCCGGTGGTAACCGTGTTAACCTTGATCATTATTTGGTACCACAGCCAAGCCATCAACAATATTTGTATGCTTACATTATCCCTTAACGGTGTTGGATCCACTATCATTATGTTATTTGCTCATAAGCCATATCGGACTTTTACGCTCTCCTTATTCTGTCCTAAAGCTCTTGTGAAACCAAAAAATGAGAATACTCAGTGGAAGATGCAGTTGAGCGTAATCTCGTGATCTTTCGTATTCTATTCTTCAATGAATAATTTGAAAAGTGCACGTAGCAAGTTCAAAGTGATGCAGGTGTTTTTTTTTTATTCGGTTTAATGATTTTTGAGAAAATAATGATCAGACTAAAAATGAATTTTTAACTTAGGATTTCAAAAAACTCAATAAAAATAAAAGTAGTTATTCACAAATTTTAAAGGTCCGCTTGTGAAATGAGGTGAACAAGAAGCAGGTATAATAAACATCTAGGTTATAGAGATTTAAAAAAAAATCAAAGTAAACCGCGTCTTTAAAAGAATTCAAAAAGAATAGCATATAAGAATGCTACTGAGCACACCGTGAATCATTTAAAAAAATCTCATTTGCAAGGCAGTAATCGAATTCCATTCGTTGAACAGGTGGAACAATGTTAATCAGTCACTTAAAAATGATCACTGTCAACAGATATCTTTTAAATTGCTTCTGACTTGAATTCCATTTGAAAAGCTCTCGTTGCTCATGTCTGATTGCTCGCAAAGCTACCTTGCACCTCCAGAATTTATGATTCTTGTCTCTCACTGCTTAGCTGGGATACAGTTACCTGTATTTCTGTTTGGCACCTACTGTATCGCTTTTAAAACTCCTGCACAAATGAAAACTGTAAAATGGATACTAATGAATTCCCATTTTTGGACATCAGCATCTGACTTTCTCATTACCTGTCTCGCCATCCCATATCTTTTTTGTCCAGTGCTGGCTGGCTATGGTTTAGGTTTCATCAATAATCCAGGAATTGCTCTTTATTTATTGATTACCCTAGTTGTTTGTAAGCTTTTTCTTTAATTTTAAAGCTAATTTAAAAATTAAAACTTTTAGTTTCGGGAGTCTCAATGATAGTCATTTATGAAAATCGTTATTTTCATTTATTCGGAAAGAAAACATTGTGGCGACATTTCCGGAAACCATATTTGATTTCAATGCACATACTGGGTCCGTTTATATTTGTTGTTCCTTATTTCCACATTCCTGATCAGGAATCTGCTCGAATTCAAATTATGGAATCTATTCCTTGCCTTCCACAGCTTGCTTATTACAACAGGGAAATGTATGTTTTATCGTTGGATTACCTGATTCCAGTGATCTGTGTCATATCCGGCTTAGCCATAATGGCAATCCCACTCCTTATTTTTCTGTCTTTAACTCTCTAGAAAATTTGGAATGACAACATATGGGCCGCTTCAAGGCAGACAATTGTCCTACAAAAATCCTTCACCAAAGGAGTGACTATTCAGGTAGTTCAAGCTCTAATAATGTCAGAAAAGCTCATTTTTCCTTAGACCATCTACGAATTCATCATCCTTTTCGTCCCCGTGGTGACCATGGTAACCTTGATCATCATTTGGTACCACAGTCAAGCGATCAATAATATTTGTATGCTTACATTATCCCTTAACGGATTAGGATCTACTATCATAAAATTATTTGCTCATAAGCCATATCGAACTTTTACTCTTTCCTTATTTTGTCCGAAATCATTTGTAAAACCAAAAAATGAGAGTACTCAAGGCAAGATGCAATTGAACGTAGTCATGTGATATTTTTTTAGTGAATAACTTGAACAAAGCAAATTAAAGTGCTTTCTGATTTGGATTTAAAACTAAAAAAAAAATTAAACTAAAATAAATTTGAATGGTATCCTCAATTTATTTACAATTTTATGGGCAATCATTAATTATGTGGAATAACATATGTCACAAAACTCGGCCTCCTTGACTCAACCACCGGAGTCATCTTACGGGTCGGATGAAAACAAAATATAGCAATACAAACTTCTCGATAAGACTTATGAATTAAAAGCATCACAATAGTAGAAGTCAGCCCGTGAAATGAGATGAACAAGAAACAGATGTTATTTGCGGCTTGGTTATGAAAATCGAAGAATATTGATAAAGCGATGTAGATAAGGGGGACTATAAGGATTAGAAGAGGGGTGTACATCTGAAATATTAAGTACGAAATAGAACCTTGAAATCAACAAACCTGTACATGAATAGCATTCAAAAACTTCCGCTGCATTCTCAACGTCGCTTTCGATAATGTCATTCTCCGAGCTAGACATTTTGTATTGAAAGCGATTGCGAAAATGAACAAAAGGGTTTCTCCGATTAGAAAAAGGACCACGATAAAAATCGATGATAATGTGTAAGTGAAGTCAGTGGCTAGCACGAACACCGGTCCATTGGTTATCCAGGTGGGAAGGTTTGGAGGGAGTCTCTAGAAATCAGAAATCTTAAAATCGGAATATCAAAGATTAATTACTCTGTAAACATGCTCCAGGGCAAGTTTTTGATCTGGGATGCTCAGATAAGGAGGTATAAAAAATAGAGTTGCTAAAATATAATTAAAAATGAAAAATGGAATCCGTAGATATTTCCAAACAGTATTTTCAGCGAACAAAACGTAGAATCGGTTTTCAAAAATGCCAAGAATCGATACGCCAAGAACTAGAAAAAGGATTATTTTTAGATTTAATCCATGCTGACAAACCTGCGAAAACTGATACGACAAAATAGATTTGTGCAGCGGTGGTAACCCCAAATTCTTTTAAAACTCCCAACGGGAACCCAGCAATCGCCGGAATCAATACGTAAGGAGTGGTCAATAAACTAATCGACAAGTCAAGTGACATACTCCAAAAATGTAAGTTAAACATGCTTCCCTTCACGGATGTCATTGATTCTGGAGTCTTCCATAAGATAATATAAACTCCAAATATATGAACAGGAATCTCGAAACACGTCATAACATGTAGACTAGTAGCAAGGAATTTCGGTGTGTAGAAATAGGTGAGATTCATGATTCAGAATGGGAAAATTTTCTGGAGAGACACTCGTGTCGTGGAGTAATGTAGATTGCTTAGCTGGCGATAAATCTAATTTTATCCGAGTAACTTTACACCCTTTTTATGGTTTTTGGTGTGCAATTTGGAGGTGTTTTTAGTGTTTTTCTTGGAGATAGCATAACAAATTACAGATGTCTACGTATGTTTATTTGATCATTTCCGATAAACGATTATGTGGATAATTGTTTTATAAAAGATTTAGTTCAGGTGTCTAGTCAAGATCAAGGAAACAAGAAGATGTGTACTTAAAATAACTATTTTAAAATGGCTTCTTCTTCTGATTTCTGTACTAAAAGACCAAGAACTCAATCTCTCAACAATTATGATTCTTATCATGTAAATATAAATATAAATATACCTTTTAGCGGATATAAATTGGTTTGCCTAAACCAATTTCCTCTTTCAAGTTCTCAAAACCAATTTTTTGTGTCCGAACAACCCACTGCTTTTCTTGTTACTTCCAGTTCAAAAAACTCTTCTTTTTTGTCTTTTCCACCTAATTAGTCACCTAGACACCACATTCTTCTTGGTTTTGGTTAACGAAGAAGGTTCATGTCACTTTTCTCAACTCCAGAATTTGTCATGTATTCTCTTCATATTATATCTGTATTTGAATTCCCTCTTCATATATTTGGAACTTACTGTATCTTGTTTAAAAGCCCCGGGTCAATGAAATCCGTGAAATGGAGTATGTTGAATTTACATTTCTGGAGTGTATTTCTCGATTGGACAGTCACTTTTTTCATTATCCCATTTGTTCTATTCCCAACTGTCGCTGGCTTTTCCCTAGGAATTTTCAATTTACTTGGCTTACCTCTTCAACATCAATGCTACCTCTTTGCTTCTTTACTTTGCAGTAAGTTTTCCCTAAGATGCCCTTCTATTAGAGGTTTCAGCGGTTAATGTTGCAACTATGACAGTATTCGAGAACCGGTATTATCTAATGTTCGGGCGTGAAACTATTTGGGAAAAGGTTCGGGTCCCAGTCTTAGCTGCGAATTACATTTTATCATTTTTATATGGACTTCCATCGTTTCTAATGTTTCCGGAACAATCGGCAGCTTTGGCACATGTGCTAGAAGTAAGCTACTCTACAGTAATCCTTACGAACATTTTCAAGCGTTCAGGTCCTTCCTCCTCTTCCAGATAGCGTTCTTAGACATGAAGTTATAGTTTATGCCACTGAACTTCGATACTTTATCATACCAATAATGCTAATGGTATGTCTACTTGGAATCGAGATACTGGTCATAGGATATCTTATTATTTCAAAAATGAATTCTCAAGAACACACATTTCGAATCTCTCAGAAGACGATGACGATGCAGAAGAAGATCCTCATTGCACTTTTAATACAGGTGCCCCAATACGGTAGACTTTCCTAACTAAGGAATTGTAGGCATCAACAATGACAGTGAACTTTCTGATACCGATCACCTATATCTGCTCAACGATCATCTTCAACTATCATAACCAAGCAGCAAACAATATCTGTTTCTTGATCTTCTCCCTACATGGCTTAACGTCTACAAGTATAATGCTCTGGAGTCACAAACCGTATCGACTCGTCTGCTTCCGTGTTTTGGGGTTTAAGAAGTCGGAAGTGCACTCGTCGAAAGGAGTTCATGTTGTGAATATGGTTTTGTTGAATCGGAGTCATGTGGGGAGATCCTCGTTTTTAGCGAGTTGAATAAATATTTATTTTGAAAAGTTTTTGAGAATTGGAACATTTGGAGTTTCAGATTGTTAAGTTCCAGAGCTAAGAAGTCTTTGGTCGGATTGTTCAGCGTCACAGAAACAATTACCCATTCCGCCTAGTCCAGATTAATTGAAATTTAAATTTCAGCTGTCCTATAGACTCTAAAGTACTCGTAATCGACTTCCAATAGCTTTAAACTGGCCTTTAAAACCGTGCCCTTTTAAATTCATTGATCTAGAATCTCTTTTAGTGATTTGTCTAGACCTATGTGTTCTGCTCAAAAATCTCTCTCTCTTTCAATTTTTAATGATGAGTATTGCATCATGAATTACCATTTCTTTTTGAAAAGAATAACAAACTTCCGCCTCTAGCTTACTCATTCTTCATTTTTTAAGAATGAACTACCTCCATACGCCACGATTCTTAACTGATGCACTCAATATTATGTCGTGCTTTGAAATTCCTGTACATTTACTCGGGTTTTACTGTATCCTATTCAAGACTCCAGAACCAATGAAATCTGTGAAGTGGACAATGTTAAACCTGCATTTTTGGAGTGTTACTCTTGATTTAGGGGTTACTGTACTCACCTCTCCTTTTTTATTGTTCCCTACTTTCTCTGGATATCCATTAGGGATTCTTAAATATATCGGGGTACCTACCTCTATTCAAACCTATTTGATTGTGATGGCTTATGCAAGTGAGTTACAAACTGCTTAGTTCTCCAATAATTTTGAATTTCCAGTGGTTGGCACTTCAATTTTAACTTTATTTGAAAATCGCTACTATCTTATGTTTGCTCGTTACAATTCCTGGGGAAAATATCGCGCCAAGTTTCTATTCATCAATTATTTACTATCAGCAACTTTCTTTATCCCAGCCTTCATCACCATTCCAGAACAGTCGAAAGGGCTTCAAGAGGTGTTTAAGGTAGATAACTTTTGTTGATCAAAAAGCCAATTTCAAAAAAATAAAATCCAGGTGCTCCCTCAATTACCCGACGTCATATTGGAGGCGCCACTTTTCGTTCTCGCCACTGATCTACGTTTAGTACTTCTGTCCGTTCTTAACATGACAATATTACTATGCACAGAGAATATGACATTTGTAACTTTGTTATATTTCAAGATGAAGAAAAGAACAAGGAGAATGTCGACATCACAGTATACACTGAATTTGCAGAAACAGTTTTTAAGATCTATCTATATTCAATGCTCAACTCCATTTTTGATTCTTATCTCTCCATTATCCTACACTTTATTCTCTGTGGTCACTGGATACTATAACCAAGCGGCGAACAACATGTGCTCTATTTTCTTTGCACTACACGGAATGATCTCTACGATAACCTTCCTGTCAATTCACAAATCTTATCGAAAAGCTTGCATTGAAGTCTTCACTTTCAACGCGTTCAACAAACCAAAGTCGTCGAGTATTGTGGTCCCAAGTAGATCAGTCTGCAGAAACACATCGGAATCAGTTCAACCAACAAAAGTTCCGCCATCAAAAGTAAAAACTTTGATCTTTGTTGTTAATCAGAAAATAAGGGTTTAATAAAGTTTTGAAGATTTTTTTGTTGAAAACATGTTTGCAAAAAACAATGGTTACGTCAAAAGCAAAACCTAGTTCAAAAAAATAATTATTAATTAAGAATAACAGATAGCTAACTTGAAAAAGGAAGGGATTTTGCAAAGCGGCAATGTGTTCCTACTGTTTCATATGCGCTATTAATAAAAACAACAAAATTTCAAAACAACAATCCAATGTCGAAAGCTACCCGAAAATTGAAATCGCGTAGCTTCCCCCTTTTAAAATCCGCCTTCGTTATCTTCATCCGTTCATCTGAACCCTCTCAATATCGTTCTTCAAAGAGAAATGATTCACGTAAGGAGATCCGTTGGATACTTGATCTTCCTCATCTTCTTATCCTTTATTTATACTTTTTACTCTAATATTCCCAATGATTCTGAACATCTTTATCATATTCCATATCCAATCATCACTGAATCCAAGAATCCTGTAAATATTTCCGCTGAACGAATTGCTATAGCTATAGTTTTATCAGAAGGATTGGGAAGAGATTATTATAAAATTGCTATCGGTTAGTTTTTTTTTAATTTGGAAAAAGATTAATTTAATATTTAGATAGCGTCGAATGCTATTCCAAAGCTCATGGCTATGAATTCATATTAACAAATGATAAAGACTGGGGATGTGATTATTTGAAAGAGGTATGATCTTCCAATAGAGGTTTCAAATTCATTAGGTCCATTAGGAAAGCCTGATAAAAATCTCATTGTTCTGCCACTTTGATCTTTTGAAATTTCGACGTTTGTAGAAATATTTTCGCCGGCACTGCGTTATTTCGAAAATTCTCCCGTATTACGACGCGATTCTTCATTTAGATGCAGATATTGGAGTTGTGAATCCGGAAAAGTATGGGATTTCTAAAACCATTATTTTAAGAGAAAGTGTTTCAGAAAACTGGAAGTATACCTAGATGAGAATATAGATATCACATTTTACGATCGTCATTTCTCACCTGAAATTGCAATTGGGTCTTATCTAGCGAGAAACACAAACTATTCATTGGAGATTATTAAAGATTTTTCCGAATATGAGAAGAAACTTCCAGAAGGGAGCTTTCATGGAACGGAGAATGGAGCATTGCACGTGAGTTATCCTTAAATAGGCCATGATAATCTTATGTAGAAATTTCCAGATCTTTTTAGCCGAAAAACTCTTCCCTCATAACTCGATCGAACTTGAATTGTGTCGAAGAGCATGGAGAAACTCGCAAAATGTAGCCGATCAATTCACATACACTTCTTGTATTCGTGACTTGTTTGGAGTCTCTTCAGATTTCGGGAAACTTCGGATTTTGAGAAAGGTAAGAAGCTTTGAAATTCTTAGATCAATAAAAGTTTAGGGTACGGGACATATTCGAGATGGGTGGTTGACAAGTGGAATCTGGAGTCCGGAACGAGATTTCATGCTTCACGGATGGAAAATGAATCAATTAGTGGCGACACCGGGAAAGTTAATTGAAGCGAAGCCAATGAAACAAGATATCTGGTACAACCCATTTCAAGGAGCGTTCAACTTGTCTCGCTGCTCTTTGGGGTCAGTGATCAAAGCTTAGAGGACCAATCATAAATTATACGGTAAAATTTCAGAAATGTCACTTGGAATCATGATCAGAAATTGATTGGTAAAAGAGAAGAAGTGGAATATGGACTGCGGAAACATGAGATGCAGATTGCGATTAAGAAGATCAAATTTTTAGGAAGACTTTTTGATTTGGTTAGGAATAATTGGCTTTGGAGATTAGTCCAGTCTCATTTTTGGTTTTTCTTTTATTATTAATAAAAATAAATGAATAATTAGGTTGCAAAATCATGTTTTTAAGAAAGCTGCTCAGACCTCATGACGTTTCCAGGATCCGCAGCATCTCCCACTTCCACCTCTGATACTAACAGCTTTCGTAAGACAACGTTCCATATTCCTATAAAAAAACTTTTCGAAAACGTAAACTATCTATCACTTACTTATCATAGCAATTTTATAATCTGACACAAAAAATAAAATGAAAAATGAGTTCAATGCAGGTTGAAAATTGAATAACCAAACAGTGGAAAAACTATTTTCGTTATGAAAGAAAGGGAGATAAAGCAAGATCATTATAGGAGTGAATTGGAATAAAGTGATAGATGTGATCTGAAATATATCAATTAGAGCGCAATTGCAATGTTTTCATTAACCTGGAAAATTAATGTCTTGAAAATTTGTCTGTGATGATTTTTGACTTCGGATGAGAAGTTTTCCATTATTTGTTCTCCATTAAAATAGATTGTTAGCCCACAAAACAATACAATGTAGTACTGTAGACCCATAATGATTGCTATGATAGTGACGTATGACACGTTTCGATATCTAATAGAGCCAGTAACGGGGTCAGAAGCCAGAAAAGTCATAACAGGGATCTCTTCAATTGAAACATTGTAACGAAGTTGGAAATCTTTCTTGAAATAATTTTTAGAAGTTTCATCTGTATCAAGAAGAATATATAAGCTAGAAGACCAAATAATAGCTATCGAAAAGCAATATACAATCCAGACGACTGACTTTAAGTCTTTGAAATAGCTTAAATTGGGTGATCTGAAAAATTCATGCAATTCTTGTTTTTATGAAGCCTTGTGTTACTTGAAAAGGGACCAGTAACGATGGATGAACTGGACTGTGATCAGGGAAATTGAGATTGAGTAGAAGCCAGTATACGAAGCTATATTTTTCCATAATTAATTTTTTAAAACTATATGTAAGTCTTACCTAGTAAAACTTTCATAACATCTTTCTCCAAAAAAGTAAAGGATGTGAAATATATGAAACCGTTGTTATAAAAATGAAGATTTGGATTAATCATCACCTCCATGACAGTCAAAATCACACATAGACTTGTGAAAGCAAAGATGAGGTATTTATAGGTCCCAAAAACATTTCGGACCACAAAAAGTGTCAAATAAATTAGAATTAATCCAAGGAATGTGGCAATGATCAGTGACCAGATTTTTAGTTTTTCAGAAAGGGATATCAGGTAGGTGACCATATTACTAGAATGAAGACTATGTTCTTCGACACAATATTTCAATTTCCTGTAAATATTTTGTTATTAAAAACATTAGAAGAGATGATTGTTTTTCCGTGTCTAACGGAATTCATATTATAACATTACAGTGCCAAACCATTTGAAATGAATGATTGAAATTTTTACTCACATTAGAACATTTCAGTAAGTTGACGAACGTTTTGGGCAATTTTGTCCCCGAGTCTTCGATGTAGTACTGGGTTGAACGATTACGAGCTAAAATAAAATCCTACCCAATTTGATTTAAAATTGATTCACTTACACTATCTTTCGTTTTCCGATTGAAACAAAGTATCCCATGCACAACAGCTTTGTACTGTGAAGACATCAGGTAGCATAGCAAAATATGTGATACTGAATTCACAACTCGAAGATTCCTTACGAAGTCCTGAGCCGATGTATGCTTTCTTAATAGGTTACCTACAATTTAGAGGGAATTTAATTTTTAACTCACAAGTATCCGAAAAATGTTAAATGTTGTTGAAAGTAGTATATATCAGGGTTATCAATGCTGAGCATATACAAAGCCAAAACAGCAGGATATCCTTCTGCTATTAGAAATGTGATAGTCATTAGAACAACTAACATTGTAGTGTTGTCTGATTTCCCTTCTTTCGAATTGAGCATTTTCCGCTTATTATTAATTATCCTTAGTTTCATTATTAACGCCAAAACGAGGATACTGTAGATGAGTGCGGTAATTACACGAATTCCTCCTTCTGCATCTTCTATAATTTTGTTGTAATCTGTTCCATAAGCAATCGGAATAGCTAAAACATTAAGTGGAAGTGGCTTCCCTTTATCGATTCCAGTTGGTAGGCAACCTCTGCAATGAGTACTTTTAAAGAAGAAAAGCTGGAAGCGTCACCTGTATTCAAGATGTTCTTTCATTCTATAAGATCGGATAAACAACACAGGCCAACTGTGAACAATCAACCAGAACAAAAATAAGAGAAATGAGAAAAATAAATTGTTCCTGGGTCGAGTAGCAAAGTTACTCATTGGAAAATATATTGACAAAGTTCGGATTAAAGCCAATTGAACCATTAGCCAAACGAACATTCTCCGAGATACATTTGAAACAGTATCCCAAGAAAGACGATATGGATGAACTGCCACTAGCGACGGCTCCAAACAATAAACATTTGCCTCCAGAACAGGATTAAATATATTTTTAATGAAGTATTGGCCAAAAAATATCATTTCGAAAATACAGATTTCAATCATTATGATAAAAACCGCATTGGTTCGGAGTGGTTTGGAAAATAGGACGGCGAGGTGAAAGAGATTAGCAATGATACAAATGACCTCTATGTTTTTGTTGAAAATGGCTAGATAGTTATTCAACTCGACTTGGAAATTATAATCATCGGAATCATTTAACTCATCATAGCAATCATCAATGAATATTGATTCACACATTACGTACGATGAAAGACCAAGGTATACATAGATTTTTTGTTTTTAATGTTTGAATTCTTGTGATCTATGCTGTTGAATTCTATAATTATAGCTTTATATCAAGAGAAACTGCAGAAAGAACTTCATTTCAAAACTTTTGGAATGTTGCGAGCCAACAAAATATTCTTGATTTTTTGGATTTTTCTTTTTGCTTTCTGTAATTCAACGACAATTCTAGAATATATGGAACTGTTTTACAAGCAGAAAAACTGTGGTAAGAATAAAAAGCCAACCACATCTAATCGAGATTTCAGATCCAAAATGCATTTATCCAGTGCAATCCATGACAGTCGCATCAAGTGCTTCATTTCCAAAGAAATGCAAAACTGTTTGTACAGAAATAAGGATTCAGGGAGACTGTGACATGACTGCGAAACAATTGAGCTCTTTGTTTAAAAATATGAAAGTTCTTATCGGATCAATAACAGTGCTCAACTCAAATTTAACAAATGTGAATTTCCTATCCGGGTTAGAGTCGATTGAATGTTGTGAGTTTTTTTGATAATATCGTAGAAAAAGTTTTGTAAGCACTATAACCAGTTATTTTAGTTTCATACCGTTTACGATTTGGATATAACAGCCAACTGTTGGAACTTGGTCTCACGAATTTAACATCCGCTAGTTGTTTCTTCATTGTTTATAACAATAATAACATGAGAAAGTTGAACATGCCTAACTTGAAGGTACAATTCCTCAAATTATCTTCAAATGAGTTATGATTTTAGACAATCACTCCGCCTGACTTAAGCCTCATGGAATCGATTGACTACAGAAACCGAACCTATATTGACATCTCTCCAAACTCCCCAGATTTTTGTATAACTACAGAAGAGATGAAGTTATTCATGACCACTGATACTAGTTACATCGAAAAGCTTTATGGGAAATTCTGCGAGCCTGTTTTTACTGACAAGTTGTGCAAAGCACCAGAACCGGGATGCTTAGAAGTTTTCGGTGATGTGGAAATCAACTCAGAGTTTAAAACGGAAACTATGAGAACAGTGGAAGGAATTTATGGAAGCTTGGTTATCAATGGAACCAATCTAACAGATTTCAGTTTTTTGGAAAATCTGAAATATGTGGTCACTTTGGAGCGTAAGTTTTTTTTGTTTATTATTATGCGAGGGATACTTGTATTTTTTTTCAGAAAAACTAGCAATCACAATAGAAAACAATGCTAACCTGATCAATGTCATGTTTCCAAAACTCAAGGTATATCACTTTTTCGAAATTTTAAAAATACTATGATTTCAGAAAATATATTCTAATACAACTGATCCAATTACTTTCAAAAACAACAACAAGTTGCTTTTGAGAGACCCTAGCCACTGTTTTGGAATTAGATCATCGTTGAGTCTGATTGATTGGGCTCCAACATTTGATGATTTAACATGTGGTATAAACTAGTAGAATTAATTCATCAGAAACGTTTTTTTTCAGAAGAAATTGGGAAAAACGCTCCTAAGATACAAGAAAACGAGCAGAACTGTGGATCCAGTTTCCTTGGAAAATATTCTTATTATTATCATTATTGTTTGATTTTGCTTGTGTATTTTTGAATTTGAAAATGTGTTGAATTCAGCGTCTCTTTACAATGCTTTTAATTTTAATAATGTCATTTTTGTGCGTAATTTTAGATCTTTATCTTAGCAACTCTTATCTTAGAATAAAAAGTCTTTATCTAAACCTAAGCAGATTTAGAATTAGTGTGAGTGAGAGAGAGTGCAGATTTCGAGGATGGCATTGGTTCTTCAGGTGATATTGGATGTAGCTTAACTTGGGCTGATGTGGCTTAGGGAATTTCTAGCAATTTCAAGTCACTTTTTCCAGATATCCTTTTTCAATTCCTGCCAAGACTTGCGCTATTGGTATCTGGGTTATGGGGTTATGCGCTATTTTGCTTTCTTGCTCATTCAATTTTTCTTGACCACACGAAAACAATCAGAAATTGGAAACTGTGTCGGAAACGTGTAGAAGAGATGGGCCCACGCTAACACTTAGAAGAAGGTATAACTAACAACATGTTTTTCTGAGAATAAAAAAAAAGAATTATGTTTTTATTACAGTTGTAAGAAACAGCTAACAAAGTTGCTCATAACTCATCTGAAGGATTACGTAGGTAATCTCACTAATCTTTCGTCTAGCGTCAATCGGTCTGGAAGTCTTCCTTGACTCATTTTGTATCCTTACTACAATAGTTTTCCACTTAAAAGCAGACAGAACACGTGAATTTCGTATTAAGCTGAACTCAATACCACTCTATTCTTTTATTCTTCAAATTCTTCTTGTCTCTTCAAAAATGTTCAGTGGTGTTGAATGGCGTCATCTCTTAATTCGAATCGAATACACATCTGCTCTTCTATCTATCCTTATCAATATATTTCTGGCTCACCTAATCCTAAACAAATCCCCAAAAAGTTTCGGTGCCTACAAATACCTCATGCTTTATTTCTCTCTCTTTGAGATTTTTTACGGGATTTTGACTAGTTTAGCGTGTCCGGTAATTCAAATTGGGCATTTTCTTGAATTAAAAAAATTATTTCAGTTTCATCACACCCAACAAGGAACCTATGTTAGTGTAGTTAGCACGAAAGATCATATTTTGACTAGGACCCAGTTAGAAGTGGTGAATGGGATGTACTGGTGGTGTTACGGAGTTTCTAATGGTCTGTACGGAATTCATTTTGTTTATCGATACTTGGTATCTACTGGGTAAGCACAGTTATTTGAATACAGGGTCCCATATCATTATTCCAGAAGTAACTTGGTCAACACTTTTAATTCCTGGAAAATGTTTCTGTGGCTTTTGATTCCAGCAGGATTTGGAACGGTTTGGATTATCAATATATACGCGCTGTTTGTTCCAACACAATCTATGATAGATTTTTTGAAGTGAGAATTTTTCTATAAAACAAATTCTAAATAACTCTTTGTAGTGTTGGAGTTCTAGACGCGTTTGGCTTGAAACCAGATGAATATGTGTTTATTGGATTGCAAATATTTGAAAAAACTGAGACAGGATATTATAAATTCAACTGGAAACATATTATTGGGTCAACTATTAATCAAACTACTGTGGTAGGGTACCTAAACTATAAAAATAAGCTCTAGTTTAAATTTAGAATATCTCATTCTTCACAATATTTTATTTTGGAATTAAATGTTATCGTTGTATTCAAGTGATGGCAAAAAAGAGTAGATCATCGAGAACTCATGCACTTCAACGTCAACTATTCTATGCGTTGGTATTCCAAACTCTTATTCCTACTATCCTTATCCAAATCTCGTTAACATCGATTCTAACTCTTTGTATGTTCAATATCCACGATGAGCTTATCAATGGCTCTGTTAGTATTGCTATTTCTATCTACCCGGTTATCGATCCTCTCCCAAATATTTTTATTATCAAAGATTATCGAAGAGCTACTTTTCGTAAGTGGTACGAATATTTATTTTATAATTACTCAACTAATTTTCAGATTACATAAATCGATTCAAATGTTTCATTTTATGTCGACCCCCGCCACCATCAACTAGTCTCCCTGTATCTGTTAATCTATCAGATCTTCCCTATACATCAAGTGTGGCTCCACAGTCATCGTTTTATGTATCTAGTCGGATTTCCTAAATAATTTTTTATCGAAGTACATAGATAAAGTGAAATCATTTTGACATTTTATTCTTGTTTTCAATAAAAGCTTTTTCTAAACCCTACAATTATTTCTTTCTCTTTTCCTTCTCCTAAGAATTTCAGTTTGTCGTATGATTCTCAAAATGTACCCGCTTTTTCTCGGTCTTCTGGTTATCCCGGTTTTTACGCAATTTGTTTGTGGTAAGTACATTCCCTGGAATAACCTTAAAAATAAATTATTTTGAGATTTAAATTGTCATTTCACGGAACCCTTCGTCACTTTGGAATCAATGAAAAAATGGCCAAAATCGTGTGAGACGGTTTGCGGAGATCTCAATTTTGTAGGGGAAACCAATTTGACCGAATCAAGATTAGCTCAGATATTTCATAAATTTGAATATCTACATGGAAATATAAAAGTGGAAAACACAAGCTTCACTTCACTGAGATTTCTATCAAATCTTCGAAATTTTGATTGTGATTCAGGTGAACAAACTGTCTAAATTCAAAAAAAAAACATGAACGTTTCAGGGGAATTCGTAGTGTCCAATAATCCATCACTTTCAAATATAGCCGCTCTTGAATCTACATACACTAATTATAAATGCATTTGGACCATCTTCAACAACCCTAAGTTAGACTTTGCGGCGTTCTATAATTCGGTGTATTCTATGTCGAACACTGGTTTCAATGTTTACGGCAATTTAAAGGATATTGGTTGCAATGACGTCACAATAACTAAAAACTCATTACCTTACTATCAGAACTGTACTACTATACTTGGAAAATCGGTTAACGCCCTTAAAATAACTGGAGTAGACGAGTCAGCAGACTTATCCGGCTTATTGAATCTGAAAAATATAACTGGAAATATCGAAATATTTGGGACCAATCTACGAAACTTATCATTTCTTAGCAACATGAAATCACATTCTGGAGAACGATTCCAATCATACAACATCACTAATATTCATGATAATCCTAATTTAATAAGACTTGGATGGGATTCATTGAAACTATTGGAGCCTGATCAATATGGTTATCATATTAACATTGAAAATAATCATCCGGATTTCTGTGTGACCACCAAAGAACTTCAAGTTTTTGCCGAGTTCTCTGTTGTTTTCTTTGCTAAGGAGGTTAAGTTTTGTCCCGATATGACCAGGAAAGATGGCCAAAAGGTGTGTAATTTTGAGGCTTTGAGTTCAATGCCATCCGATTGTCAACATGTTATTGGAGAAGTTGTTATCAATGCAGACAACGAAAACGACGTTTGGAAATTGAAAAATATGACAAATATCTATGGATCGTTGACAATTCAAGATACAAAAGAGTTAGTCGACTTGAGCTTTTTGGCAAAGCTTCGACAAATAGCTACTCTCAATTTCGGTGGTTATCCACTTCTTCGTATTCTATCAAATGCAAAGATTCAAAAAATAAGTCTACCAAAAATGAAGGTTCAACCTATCTCACAGGAGGTTTTCACCAGTATTGTTTCAGACTGCTCCATTCCCTGTTACCTCGGATTTTATCATCGAAATTAATAAGAATTCCATGGAAATATTTAAGAATCGACGAGACTGTTTATTGTTTCAAAAAATGACACAGACACCAGTGAAGTATAACGGGAAGAGTTGTAGTGAGTATTATTTAGCAAAATCTGATGATTAAAATAAGACACATTTATAGCCAAGTTACCAGCAGCCGACGGTTTTTCTGATAACGAATTGCAAGAGTGGGAATTATAATATGAAATTGTCCTTTTACGTAACAAGTCGGATTTCTTGATTTTGTTTTTATCAGAGTAAATACATAAAGTGAAATCATTCAAAATTGCATACTTTTTTCAATTAAAGCTTTTAGAAAACCCTTCAATTATTCCCTTCTGCACACTTCTTTTCTTAAAAATTTGAGTTAGTCTTATGATTCTCGAAATCTGCCCGCTCCTTCTGGGTTTCCTAGTGATTCCTGTGTTTTCTCAATTTGAATGTGGTTAGTCCACTCCTAGAAAACACTTTCAATAAGAATACTTTTAAGATCTAAATTGTCATTTCACTGAACCCTTCGTCACCTTGGAATCAATGAAAAAATGGCCAAAATCATGCAATACAGTTTGTGGAGATCTCAATTTCGTGGGAGAAATCAATTTGACCGAGTCAAGAATAGCTCAGATCTTCCATAAATTTGAATATCTTCATGGAAATATGAGAATAGAAAATACAAACTTCCAGTCATTACGATTTCTGTCCAAACTTTGGAGTTTTGATTGTGATTCGAGTAAGAGTGAGTAGAATCTTTGAGAAATTCACAGAACTTTCCAGATAAGTTCGTAATGGCTAACAATTCACAACTTTCCACTTTGCATGATATTAAACATTTGTATTCAATTTCTGAATGTTTATGGAGTATCCACAACAACCCTAAACTTGATTTCGATGAATTCTATTTTTACTCAAATTATATGGCCAAGACCGATCTCTTTGTTTACGGAAATTTCAAAGATATTGGTAGATTTTGAAAAAAAAACTTGTATGCTAGATTTCTTGAATTCAGGATGCAAAAAAGTTTGGATTACCCCTGAATCATTGAAATATTATCAGAACTGTTCAAAAGTTACTGGTAAATTGAATGGCGCACTTAAAATAACTGGAGTAGATGAGTCAACAGACTTATCCGGCTTATTGAATCTAAAAAGTGTGACTGGAAATATCGAAATATTTAGGACCAACCTGCAAAACTTATCATTTCTTAGCAACATGAAATCACATTCTGGAGAACGATTCCAATCATACAACGTCACTAACATTCATGATAATCCTAATTTAATGAGGCTTGGATGGGATTCATTGAAACTCGTGGAGTCCGATGACTATGATTATTATTCAATTAATATTGAAAATAATCATCCAGATTTCTGTTTGACAACCAAAGAGCTTCAAGTTTTTGCAGAGTGTTCAGCTGAAAGTTATGCAATGGAAGCGAAACTTTGTCCAGATTTGATAAGGAAAGATGGACAGAAAGTGTGTAATTTTGAGGCTTTGAGTTCAATGCCATCAGATTGTCAACATGTTATTGGAGAAGTTATTATCAATGCAGACAACGAAAATGATGTTTGGAAGTTGAAAAATATGACAAATATCTATGGATCGTTGACAATTCAAGATACAAAAGAACTGGTAGATCTTAGCTTTCTGGCAAAGCTCCGACAAATAGCTACTCTAAATTTTGGTGGTCCTCCACCTATTCGTATTTTATCAAATGCAAAGATTCAAAAAGTAACCCTGGAAATGAGGGTAAATATCTGTTTACGGAAACAGATATACTGATTATAATTTCAGAATCGACCATTTCCTTTTATCGAGGAAAATTTCACCGAAATTGATAAGAATTCTATAGAAATATTCAAAAATCGACGGGACTGTGTATATTTCCAGAAGAGGACAAAAACTCCTGTGAAATACAATGGAATGGTTTGCCGTGAGTTTATTAGAGCCTTATTGTGGTTAAAAAAGATGAATTTTCAGCCCAGCTCACAGTGGCTGAAGATTTTCGTTAAAAATATTCACAAGAGTGGGAAGGATGATGATTTTTTTTGTTTCATGAAGAGACAAATTAAATTAAATCATTATTATCAAGTTTTACAATATCGAGTTTCGACATTATGTTTTTTTGTTTACAGTTTCACTTAGACTTCCTGATAAATGACTAAGTAAATTATTATCAGAGTTTATTCTTAATTCAAAATGAAATCATTTAACCTTCACTCGTTGATTTTTTGATTAAGAATTCTCTAAACCCTTCAATTATCTCTACCAATGCGCTCTTGCTCTCAAGAAATTCATATCTAGTTTGTCTTATGATTTCGGAAATGTACCTCTTTCTACTGGGTTTTCTAGTGACTCCTATCTTTCCAGAATACATATGCGGTAAGCACAATTCATGAAATGACCTCTGAAAATAGGTATTTTAAGATCTAAATTGTCATTTCACGCACCCCTTCGTCACTTTTGAATCAATGAAATTCTTCCCGAAATCATGTGAGACAGTTTGCGGAGATCTCAATTTCGTAGGGGAAATCAATTTGTCCGAGGCAAGATTAACTAAGATACTTCATAGAATGGGATATCTAAATGGAAATATAAAAGTTGAAAATACAAACTTCAAGTCTTTACAATTTTTGTCGAAACTTCGAGGATTCACATGCTATTCAAGTGAGTATCAGAAAACATTTTTTCAAAAATCATTTGATTATATTCAGACGAATTCGTAATCACTAACAATACTCAGCTCTCAAGTATAAATGGTATTCATTGGTTGGATGCTTATTGTGTGTGGAGTATCTACAATAATCCAGTGCTAGATGTTGAAGCGTTTTACAATTATGCAACTGATGTGAAGAGTTTTGACCTGAATGTTTATGGAAATTTGAAAGATATTGGCTGCAAACATGTTCGAATCACTCCTGATTACTTAAAATATTATCCGAACTGTTCAACTGTCACTGGTGGACAACAAGGTGCTTTTAAAATAACTGGAGTAGATGAGTCCACAGACTTATCCGGCTTATTGAAACTGAAGAAAATAGATGGAAATATTGAAATATTTGGGACCAATCTACAAAACTTATCATTCCTCAGCAACTTGAAATCACAATTTGGTGTAGCATACATAGATACCAACATGACAGATATCCATGATAATCCTAAATTGACAAGGCTCGGATGGGATTCATTGAAACGAATAAGGCCCGCTACTCATGGTTATAATCTTAATATTGAGAGAAATCATCCAGATTTCTGTTTGACAACTAACGAACTTCAAGTTTTTGCTGAGTTTTCTGCTACGGCTTATTATGCGATGGAAGCGAAACTTTGTCCAGATTTGATAAGGAAAGATGGACAGAAAGTATGTAATTTTGAGGCTTTGAGTTCAATGCCATCCGATTGTCAACATGTTATTGGGGAAGTTATTATCAATGCAGACAACGAAAATGATGTTTGGAAGTTGAAAAATATGACAAATATCTATGGATCGCTGAGAATTCAAGATACAAAAGAACTGGTAGATCTTAGCTTTCTGGCAAAGCTCCGACAAATAGCTACTCTAAATTTCGGTGGCCCTCCACCTATTCGTATTTTATCAAATGCAAAGATTCAAAAAATAACTCTACCGAAATTGAGGGTACACATTTTTCAACGGGAAAGCATGTACTGATTATAATTTCAGAACCGTCCATTCCCTTTTATCGAGGAAAATATCACTGAAATTAATAAGAATTCTATGGAAATATTTAAAAATCGAAGGGACTGTTTATTGTTTCAAAAAATGACACAGACACCAGTGAAGTATAACGGGAAGAGTTGCAGTGAGTTTAGTTAGATCTAAATTTTAAAAAATCTGATGATGAATCTGATGGTTAAAACTAGATAAATTTTCAGCCAAGTTGCCAGCATCCGACGGATTTTCTGAAAACGAATTGGAAGGGTGGGAGTTGTGATGATATTTCTTTCGGAGTTGATTCAATTTTTCTGAGAATAAAGATATTTGTGATTTTTAAATATTAGTCGTATAAAAACTTCATTCATAGTTTTCTTGCCTTTTTGAATAAAACTTTTCAAAAAGAAATGATTATTTCAGAGGGTCATAGAAAAAATAAGTTTGATTCAGTTAAAAGTCTAAGAGACAGCAGACAGTTTTAACGCGCGTAACCTCCGCCTCTGTCAACAAATCAAAGTCATGTTTTGTAGTTGGACTGATGTGAAGTTCTTGTCAATGAAGTCAAAGCATGTTTTGTAGTTTTTACACAATATTGCTTTATTCCACATAACTTTTTGTTCCTTTAAATACAACAAAGAACAGAAAAATTTAATTCAATTCTTCAATGATTTTTGTATTACTTCTGTCTACTCTTCTGGCATTTTTCGTTGCCAAACAGTACCAAAAAGCAAGAAAACTACCACCAGGACCTGTTTCTTTGCCTTTCATTGGTAATGTTCATCAACTGGTTTATTATTCATGGAGAGAGAAAGGTGTTGTCAAAGCACTTGATCACTTCAGAAAAGTACTGTTAATTTTTATTTGCCTTCTAGTAAACAGGGAAAATTTCAGACATATGGAGATGTATTCACGTTATGGCTAGGACCAATTCCTCATGTCAGCATTTGTGACTATGAAACATCACAAGAAGTTTTTGTGAAAAATGGGAACAAATACAAGGATCGGTTTTTACCACCAATCTTTCTTCACATGAGCGGTAAGTTCAAATTGTATTTAGCATAATTCTTAATAGTAGTTTTCAGATAACCTTGGATTGGTATCATCAAATGGTGATTTGTGGGCAGAAATGAGAAGATTCGCATTACTGTCATTCAGAACAATGGGTGTTGGACGAGAGTTGATTGAGGAAAAGATTCTCGATGAATTAGATGAGAGGTGAGATCTAGGTTAGAAAAATAAATTCGATATTATTTTCAGATGCGCTGAGATTGACGCTGACTCTAAAAATGGGAAGACTGTTGTTCAGACTTCTGATTTCTTCGATCTCGCCGTTGGAAGTGTTATAAACAGTGTCTTAGTTGGGAAACGATATGATGCTAGCAATATGGAAGAGTTTCTACAATTGAAGGGACTTCTCCATTCTACTGCTGACCTATTCACAACCTTCGACTTACTTGTTCCTGTTTGGATTCTCCAAAAGTTTTTTCCCAAGAGATATGCCAGAATAGTGAGGCTTCAAGAGGAAATCCTAAACTTTGTCTCAAGAGAAGCAGTTGCAAAATATGAGCAAGTGAAATCAGGAGAATACACTTTGAATCCGGATGACCCACAAAATTTTGTCGAGGCTTATCTGGCCAAGATTGAGGAGGAGAAGAAACGTGGGAATTCGAGCATGTACACAATGAAATGTCTGAAACATGTGATTGGTGATCTCTGGTTGGCCGGACAAGATACAGCGGCAACAACTTTGGTTTCAGGATTCAATCAGCTCGTTAATAACCCTGATGTCATTAGGAAGTGTAGAGAAGAAATCTTGAAACTCACAGATAATGGATCCCGCCCGTTGAGGTTAAAGGATAGAGCAGAATCTCATTATTTGAATGCAACAATCGCTGAAATCCAAAGACATGCATCAATTCTGAATGTTAATTTCTGGCGGATAATTCATGAACCAACCGTAGTCAAAGGATATCCAGTTGATTCCGGAGCAGTGATAACTGCTCAATTGGGAGCACTTCATGTTAACAACGACATTTTCAAAAATGCGGATAAATTCTATCCGGAAAGATTCATCGAGAACGATAAGCTTATCAATCAAGTCATCCCGTTTGGAATTGGAAAAAGATCCTGTGTAGGGGAGAATATTGCAAGATCTGCATTATATTTAGTGGGTTTTCTTTGAAAAGAAAGTTTGAATTACTTTGAATTTCAGATAATCGGAAATTTAATTCAACGCTATGATGTCAAACCACATGGTTCATTTCCAACTACTGATGACCAATTGCCGTACAGTGCCGCAAAACTGCCAGATAAAACAGTGAAGTTGGAATTTGTCAAGTTGTAATGAATCAATTCTTCTAGCTGGATTTTAATTATTTTTTTTTAAATAATAATAGTAATATAAAAATTTCATCTGTGGTTCTTAATTTTCTCTTGACTTTTTGAACAAATCTTCTCAAAAAGTTCAAACACAATAGATCAAAAACCTCATAACACTCTACAATTAATCTTTCATTTCTGTTTTACTTAACTTTCAAATTTCACTTGTATTACGAAATGAACTTTTTAGTTCTAACTCTTATCCTCTTTTCTTTTGTATTTGTTATCCTTCCAGATGACACTTGTGGTAGGATGGCTTCCTGAGAGTGAAAAAATTAAAATTAATGTTTAGATAAAAAATGTCATTTAAAAGAGTCAATAATAACTCCGGAGACTATAGATAGGTTTCCGACAGATTGTGAATCAATATGTGGAAATCTATATTTCAATTCTGAATCCAATTTCACCGAACGTCAATTGAACCTTACATTTTCCAATCTAAAGTATATGTACGGCGATATAAAAGTGGAATATACAAATTTCAAATCGTTGGATTTTCTGATGTCTATAAGATATTTATATTCAGGTACAATTCGCTTCATCATCCCAATTTTATCCAAGATTTCAGAAGAAATAGCAATCCGTTTCAATCCTCGACTCGCTAATCTCACCGCGCTGTGGTACATGGAAGCTCAGACGCCAACTATTTTCAATGTTCAATATAATCCAAACCTCAATTTTACTGAGTACTGTACTATCCAACGATTTCTTTTAAATATGGAATTCAATGCTTATGGTAATTTGGGAGATTGTGGATGTCAAGCTGTCCGGATAGACTCGCTTTCTTTAAAATTTTATTCAAATTGTACAAATATCACTGGCGGTATGTATAATACTGGACTCAAAATCACTCAAGTCAATCAGTCCATGGATCTTTCTGCATTCCTCAATTTGGACGAAATATCAGGAAGTCTCGAAATCTTTAACACAGATCTTGAGAACATATCATTCCTTGAAAACCTTGTGACATTCACTAAACTGGTTTATGTTGGTATGAATCGATTTTATAATGAGATTGATATCCGGAATAACCCCAAAATGAAAAGACTTGGATTAAGGTCATTGAAGGTATTATTAGTTGGCGGGTCCGATTCATTAAAAATGTTCACAGAGAATCATCCCAAGCCAAGCGTATATAGATCAAACATCGGATCCCGAAGCAATACGAACCTATGTCAAAATGAGTAATAATCACCCAGATTTTTGTATAACTACCGACGAATTTCAAATCTTTGCTGAGAATAATGTGAAGTTTAATCCAGTTGAAGCAAAATTATGCGAGGATTTGTATCGGAAAGATGGGGAGAAGGTTTGCCTTTTCGATGATTTGAGTTCTATGGATTCTGGTTGTCAACATATGATTGGAGATGTTTTGATAAATTGGAATAATGAGGAATTTGCATGGAAGCTACAGAATATGACGAATATTTATGGATCTTTAGCAGTTGAAGAAACAGAAGAATTAAGAAATGTTAGCTTTCTGGCAAATCTTCGGCAAGTTGCCGCAATTAGCTATGGTGAACCTAACTATTGTAACTTGAAAAATTAAATTCAATCTAAGAATTTCAGAGAGATTTCAAGTGCTAATCCGTTTCAATTCCAACAAAAATCTTGAAAATATCTTCTTACCCAATATGAGAATGCGACCGTATCCTTATACTGAAAACGATATCCTTGAGATTAAGGGAAACGATTTGGAGATTTTTAAAACGCAACGAGATTGTTTATTGTTTCAGAAAATAGCTCAGACGTCTGTAAAATACAATAAGAAGAGTTGCGGTAGGCGTAGTTGCTTAAGACGGAGTAATTTTATAATTTCAGACAAGTTGCCCACAGCTGATTCAGTACAAGAACTTACAACATCTATTGCAACAGAAGATCTGAAAAATTACAGTACTATTTCATTTAACCTATTTTTTCTTGTACTTCTTTTACTTTTAATTTTAATGATTAGTGATAATTATTTTTCTCAATTTACTGAACATCTCCAATCGTCTTACATCATTTTCTAAATCAAGAAGAAAAAATTTCCATCAAAATCAACAAAATAACATGTGCGAATTCAATTACACCTCTCGATTCTTATTCTAGACTTCCGCTATATCATTTTCATTTCTCATGTCTCGCTTGTTCACAATTTCTATATTTTTAATTATTTTTCACAAAATCCAATCCGAATGGGTTCTTGTTGGCAACAGCAGTGAGGTTACTGTAGTCACTACGGTAACTGTCTCAGATTCTAGATGTGGTAACTTAGAGTGGTGTAGGTTTCGAACTTGTCTAAAATTCCAGGCTCGAATTGCTCATTCAACGCTCCTTTCCTAAATTCGAGCAATATAAATAAGTTTCCCAAAAATTGTTCAACAGTTTGTGCATTTCCATTATCCATTAGCTCCGAGACCAATCTAACCGAAAAGCAGCTCACAAACACATTCAAAAACATGAAGCATCTGATAGGCAGCCTTATTGTAAACGGGTCAACGTTCAAGTCAGGAAAATTTTTGGCTAGTTTGGAAACGCTAGATTGCGGTTAGTACCGTAAGATTTTTAAAATTGGATTAAGCTAGTTTCAGATAACTTCGGATTCTTTCAATGGACTTCCAATGATAATTTAACTGAGATAGGATTACCCAACCTGGCTTCTGTATCCTGTCGAATACTTATTGGCTCAAATATAAAATTGACGAACTTGAACCTCCCGAAAATGAT
This sequence comes from Caenorhabditis wallacei, assembly GCA_963932035.1. NCBI lineage: Eukaryota > Metazoa > Nematoda > Chromadorea > Rhabditida > Rhabditidae > Caenorhabditis > Caenorhabditis wallacei. The sequence goes on along the minus strand of OZ009932.1, from coordinate 11,168,529 downwards.
GCCAACACCATCTCTAACCGCCAATTACACCCAAATTGATATTGAAATGCCAGACAACTCGCCAGACTTATGCATCACCTTTCAAGAAATAACAAATATGATTTCCAATGAAAATGTCGAGTTTGGTGTTATGCCTCAAAGGTTTTGTAATTTGTCTGGTAACTTGAACTCTACAGACAAAGTATGTAATTCTATGGACCTCGGATGTACCCAAATACAAGGAGATATCACAATAGGCGTTGAGGAAGAAGAAAATGTAAATAATTTGAAATCGGTTAAAACAATTTATGGAAGTTTAACGATTGACGGAACCAATTTGACTAGCATCGATTTTCTGGATAGTTTGGAAACAATTATAACGTTAGGAGAGAATCAATCTTCAATTCTAGTCCAGTTTAATCAGAATTTGGCAAATATCTCGTTTCCCAGTTTAAAGGTCCGAAAACCGAAGTTTAACTTATTCACTATTAATTTTATTTCAGAAAGTGTATTCCCCAAATCCTGAATCTATTATCTTTCAAAATAACACAGAAGACTTAGTTTCGGATCCAAGCACCTGTTTTGAGATCAGAAATGCATTGAATACTTCTGATGAGAACATCCCGTTGATAGATGGAATGCAGTGTGGTAAGTATTGGAGACGCAGACAGGCTGACTGTCTGCGTCTTGCTCTTCAATCTCACTGGTTTTCCAGAACAAATCGAGGAAATTGCCGCTGCAAAGGAAAAATCTGTTATGACAATCCAAGTTTCTTATCTAATTTTTATGGTTTTACTCGTTTATGTTTTAGATGGATAGAGTCTAACAGAGACGCAGACAACGAGATGTCTGTGTCTCCTCAAAGTGTGCACTCACTACTCTAATCTTTTGATCTTCAAAGCTAGACTTTAGTTTTATGACAAGTTCTCTGAAAACATTTTATTATTGGTAACACAAATAAAGTCTCAATATCTATCTCTTCAATTTCCTGTTGTTTCAGCTCATTTCCGTAGCAACCCGTCAAAAACTGGCTCACATCATTTCTTTAAAGACATTTTAAGTTAGCCTTTAGTCTATTCGATGGATCAGAAACGGGGGGCGTGCGTGAGAAACAAAATAATAAGAAAATTAGATTTTCACCTGGCTAAGCACATTCCTTCGCTCGGTGCATTCATTTTCAGCTTAATCACACAGAGAGAAAGATCTGAAAATTATTTATATGATTCTACTTCTTCTATCCTTGTTGGCTATTGGTTCAAAAGCACAAAATGAAACTTATATAGAGCCAACGGAGACTACGGTAGCCACTGATCCCAGATGTTGTGAGTTTTAAATTTCAGCTGTTGTTAAAGATAAAATCACCTGTTACAGTACCCGGGTGCATTTTTGAATCAAGTCTGGTTGATTCTGTGACCTTGAAGAATTTTCCAACAAACTGTTCTACCGTGTGTGTCACATCGGCGTTATACATTGGACATGAGACTGATCCAACTGAAAAACAGTTGACAGATGCGTTTAAGAACATGAAACATTTGATTGGAGATTTGATTGTAACCCGTTCTAAATACAAGTCTGGAAGGTTTCTAGCGGGATTAGAAACTATTGATTGCTGTAAGAAGTACCCAAATAATCCAGGATATTAATTACTTTATCAGATAACATTGGCTTCTTTCAATGGACACTAAACAACAATATGGCAGAGATCGGGATGCCCAATGTGACTACCGTATCATGTAGAACAGTGATAAGGTCAAATGCGAATATGACAAAACTTAACTTGCCTAACATGATTGTAAGTGTACCGTAATCTTTCTAAAATCAGATAGTTATTTCAGCCTGTCCAATCCTCTGCGGTTAACTATTCCATTATTGACGTGAATATCGCTTACAACTCCCCAAACTTTTGCATTACGCCTCAAGAGATGTCAAACTTCATGACGCACAGCTATGTTGAGTTTGATCAAGTTAGCGGAATGTTCTGCGACGACAATTCCACGTCATCCTACGAGAACACAACTTGTGATCTTACAAACTTCCTATGGACACAAGAGCATTCCGGATGCGTAAAGATAATTGGGGATGTTTTGATTGTCTCGGAAAATGAGGAATATGCGGGGTTACTGGAATCAGTGGAAACTATCTTTGGGAGCTTGTTAATACTTGGAACCAACTTAACAGATACTAATTTTTTGGGAAATCTAAAGCATGTAGTGTCGCTGACCCCAGATCAGCCAGCATTGGTGGTAGAGTACAATGAGGAATTGACTAATGTAACTATGCCTAAACTAGAGGTAAGAACTCATTCGAATTGCTTCCATGTCGAATTTCATTTCAGAAAATAGTATCGCAAGTTTATGTACCGGTTTTGTTCAATAATAACAGTGCGACTTTGATGAAAAATCCAAGTTACTGCTATGGGATCAGGAACAAAGTAACGGATCGGGACACGTGGATAGTGAAATTTGATGATAAAGTTTGTGGTTAGTAGGGATTCCAAAAAATAATGATTTATCTAGAAAATTTCAGAAGACGTTGAGAAGGCCGCTGCAGTGGTTCAGGACAAGTCCTCGAGGAGTTTTAACCTTGTACTTAGCTTATTAGTTCCACTACTTTTTTGGTGTTTTTAATTTTGTGATATAAACTTTTTGATAAAGTCGGAGTTTTTTAAGTTAGGGTACGGTAGTATATGCACCTTGCTCACCAATTCATCACGTCATCTGATTTCATTGGTTGCCAACCCTATAATCTAGTTAACTCGTCCAGCTCAACCCAGGGAGTACCTAGCTCGAAATAACATATATAGATCATCTCCAAGGCAACCTAACAAACAATTTCAACTCGTTTCAAAGTTCCTCATGGCAGAGACCAAGAGCACAAAAAGTGGGTGTGCGTGAGAAATATCAACCTAGATTTTTTCACATGTCCCCTTTTTCTCTCTTTTTGCACCCAGACTCCCTCCACTGATTCATTTTTTCGTCATGCTCCGCTTAACTCTAATAGCATTTTTATTCATAATTGGTGTCTATGGGGAAAATGGAACGGTTGTCGATGATGAGTATCCAGTATATAATGATCCACGGTGCCTTCCTGGATGTTTTTTTGAGACAAATATCCTGCAGACAAGTACCATCAAAGATTTCCCTCAAAACTGCTCGACGGTTTGTGCTCCTTACTCGTTACACATCTCAATTGAATCTGATCTATCGGATAAGCAATTGACTAATATTCTAAAGAATATGAAACATTTGATCGGCTCTTTGTATGTGTTTAGATCCAAATATACCAATGCAAAGTTCCTAGCTAACCTGGAATCTGTTGATTGCTGTAAGTCTTAATACAAAATTGTTATTTAATTTTCTAATAATTCAGATAACGTTGGAACCTTTAAAGTGGGTTTGAATACAAGAATGACCGAAGTTGGGATGACAAGTCTGACAAATGTGTCATGTCGAGTGGATATTAGTGGAAATGGTTTATACAAATTGAACATGCCAAATATGAAGGTTAACACCTAGTCCCTAAATGAGATTTTGAAAAATATAAGATTAAATTATAGCTCGTCCAATCCGCATACGCCAACTATTCTACACTTGATCTAGAATTCTACGGTAACTCTGACGACTTCTGTGTAACCGTTGAGGAGATGACCAACTTCATGACATCAGAAAAAGTAATTGTGGATCGGTTCAGTAGGACAACCGGAAAATATTGTGAGCTCTCGAACACCACTAACCTCCCCCAGAAGACATGTGATATAAAAATAGGCCTGGAGAATCTGGATTCCGGATGTGTGAATCTCCGTGGAAATTTGTTAATAGAAGAAGGCGATGAGGAGCATGTAAATAAGCTGGAGACCCTGGAAACGTTGTTTGGGAATCTTCATATAACTAGAACCAATTTGACAAACACGAATTTCCTCGGAAAACTTCAAAGGGTGATGTCAATTCAAGGTTAGCCTCAAACATCTAATTTTTAATTTCTGTCTAATATTAATTTCAGAAGAGCAACCATCCATTCTTGTGGATTTCAATGAACTCCTCTCAAATATCTCTTTCTCAAGTCTTAACCGTGTTCTAAACACCGTCCATGTATCTGTGCAGTTCAATAACAATAGCCAAGCACTCCTCCAGAATCCAAGCTATTGCTATAACATTCTGAATAGCTTGAATAACGAGAGCACATGGAGAGTGAGATTCGACGGGAAAGTTTGCGGTGAGTCATTGGCTAGGGAAAATGAAATCATAAGCTAGAATTTTCAGAAGACGTGGAGAAAGAAATTCCAAAGGATAAATCATCAATGAATGCGTTTTCAAGTGGGATTTGGCTGTTGTTGACTCTGGGATTTGCTTTGGAATTCAGATTTATCTAAGATTTCATAATCATAAAATAAATGTTGTTTTTCAAAATGTTTCATTTACCTTTTTAAAATAGTCATCCATTATCACTAGAGAGAGTGCAGAGAAACGAGAACGTCTCTTTGTCTGCATCCTCTCTTTTCATCTCGATCAATGGTTTTTAGAAACTAATCAAAACTTTGTGTTGAAAAAAATACCCTTAGTTTAGCAAATCGTGGTTGGCTATTGCCAAGATTAGTTTTCACTTCACTCATATTTGCCATGAGACTGGCTATCGCTTTATTTCTCTTATCTCGAACTTTTCTTTATTGTGATGAGTCTTCTGAAATTCCAGATTACTTTTCATCTAGATGCGGTATGTTCCACGAAAATAACGGACTGAAACTCGCTAGATTTTCAGATTCAAAATGTATATTTCTAGAAGATTCTATCACCACCGAGACTCTAAAAATATTTCCAACGAACTGCGAAAGAGTTTGTGGGAATCTAAACTTCAATTCAGACTCAAAAGTCACTGAAAATCAGCTAAAGTCTACTTTCAAAACAATGAGAACTTTAATTGGAAGTTTGAAAGTTCAAGCGACTAATTTTTCGAGTGGGAGGTTTTTAGAAAAATTGGAAGCTATAGAATGTGGTAAATGATCTACAGAATCCATAGAAATTTTAAGAAAATTCTAGATTCCGATGGAGTCTTTCTCTGGGAAGATAACACGTACTTAACCGAAATGGGGTTGACTAATTTGAACAGATTGGCTTGTAACATTGATATTAGTTTCAATATACTACAGACTCGATTAGGGTTTCCCAATTTGAAGGTTAGTCTCTCTAACTTCTCTGCGCTCTCTCCCCCATTCTCACTCTACTATCTCCTCGTTGTGAGATAGCGCAGACAAGCAGACACTCTCGCTTCTCTGCCCTCTCTCTCTCTCTCCATCAATTGTTACAGAACTTTTCTCAAACCACGTCGAACATTTCCGAAATAGAGATCTCCATTCAAAGCATGTCAAGTAGCTTTTGTATTACAACAGACGAAATGGAGATTTTCATAACTAACCCGAACGTTTATCAGAAGAATCTTAAAATTAATTACTGTAATACTATATCTAAATCTCCAGAAAAATTTTGTTTTTCTCGAGACCTGAAAGAGTTGGAATCGGATTGCGTCAAAATATTGGGGGATATGAAAGTGACAACTTATAATGAGGCATTTGTACAAAAATTAAAGACTGTGAAATGGTTTTTTGGAACTTTGAAATTCGACTCGACGACTATTGTTTCGATCGACTTTTTGGACAATTTAGAATATATCCTTTCTTTGGGAAGTGAGTTATTTTTCAAAAACATTTTAAGGTTTCCATTTTCAGATTATTCTGATAATCAAGGCTCTTATGAAGCATTTATTGTATCTAATAATCGTAAACTAACCACTATAAGACTGCCAAACTTGAAGGTACAGTAATCCTTGTAGCATGTGATAATCATTTTTGATCAGGCGGCTCGCTCCATAAATGGGATCTGGATACGATTTGACCTGAACGATCCAATTTTAAGCAAGTATATTCTGGAGAACACTACCCTCTGCAAGCCTTTTAAAGATGTGAACAATAAAACTGATTTGTATGTAGCACATATAGATGGGATTAATTGTGGTGAGCATAATATCCGAATCTAAGCGTTTTAGTTTTTTTTTTTCAGATTCTTCTATTAAACAAGATAATCTGGTCATGGGAAAGTTTGAAATTTCCTTTTTGATATTATTTTTCATTAGAATTTTTATGGTATAAATTATTATTAAGCTTCCTACTGTAGTTCTGAAAATGCCAGAATTTCTTATTCATGTTGTTATTAACGTCATAAATTCATAAATCGCAAGATTATTTTTTCCACCTGCTTCATTTTAATCTTTCTAACACTCATAAGCTCAAGAGTTTATGTTCCGGTTCGTATTTCTCTATTCTTTTATTTTTTCTTGTTTTTGTGATGAAACATCAACGAGATGCGGTAAGATCTTAGATTTTAATCCATTGTCTGTTCCAATTTCAGAAGACAATTGCAGTTGGACAGAGGGTTCCTTGACTTCAGAAAATTTGAATCAATTTCCTTCAAACTGTACGACAATTTGTGGAAATATTCAGATTGATGAGCACACAAATCTATCTGAAGAGCAGTTAAAATTAACATTTGAAAATCTTAGAGTTATCTATGGAGGTTTAACAGTTTCCAAGACTAATTTCACAAGTGGCAGATTCCTGTGGAACCTAGACGCTATAGAATGCGGTGAGTTACAGTAACTATCCCTCTTTGTTTTCTATTTCTCAGTTTAAGACAGAGATAATTCTTTTACATGGAAAGAAAACGTCGAGTTAACGGATATTGGAATGGGAAACTTAAAAAAGTGTGCGTGTGACGTCACAATCAACTCCAATCCTCAAATGACAAGATTAAAAATGCCGTTATTAAAGGTACTACTCAAAATTACTCAAATTACTCTTTTTTCTTTTTTTAAAACTTTACCTCATCCGTGTTAACACAATTCGAAATGCAAATCTATAGTTTATCACCAAATTTTTGTATGGACACCTATGAAATGGAGCATTTCATTGCTAACAATAACTTATTTATGAGCATAATACCTGACAAATATTGTCACACTGAAGAGATACCTTGCGGATGGAAGACATGTTATTTGAATGGAACATCGCTTAGAAGTTTAGATGAAGATTGTGTTAGAATTATTGGGGATATTGAGATGCGCGGCGAAGATGAAGATCAGGGATACAAGTTGAAGAAAATGAAAATATTGTTTGGAAGTCTTTATATTAGTTATACCAATTTGACAGAAATAGACTTTCTCCAGAATGTAGAGTATATGGCTTCCCTTCAAAGTAACTTTCTGCTCGTAATTCACAAAATTTAACAATTACAGGTGCCCCACAAGCGTTACGTGTATTCTTCAATGAGAAATTGCTCAATATATCTCTACCTTCTCTCAAAGTGAGTCACCTAACTTTTATTGTTAGTATCTAAACATTTCCAGAGAGCCTATGTAGCTGATACCATATGGTTCTATGTATCCGGAAGCTGTGAAGTAATAGCGTCCGTCAGAAGACAACCAAACATCTGCCTTCCATTTACCGACATTTTCAATAAAACGTATTTATATGCAACTTCAGTTGGAGGATCGCTTTGTGGTAAGTTTTTGAAATTGTTGTGATTTGAATGGAACCTTTTTTTAGAAGTCGAAACTGAGCCTGCTCATGATAACTCTGGATGGAGAATGTCGACAGTCGGATGGATATTTTTGTATTTTTTGAAAATCTTTTTTTCTATTTGAATAAATGTTTTTTTTTAATTTATGGCGCTATCCGAGATAAATGGTCCCAAGTGCAAAGAATGGTCCCAATAAATTAGCCAATAGAAAATGAAAAAATCCTTGGGACCAGGTCGGTCTGGGGACCTTGATTGGGCCAATGTTCAATGGCTACCTGATTTTTGGCTACCTGATTAATGGCTACCTGAGGATTAATGGCTACCACTGGATTTTTGGCTACTTTTGCCTAGTGGGATTAATGGCTACCTAGGTTTTTTGGCTACCTCAGATTTTTGGCTACCTTAGATTTTTGGCTACTTTTTGAAAAGATTTTTGGCTACTTTTCGGAAGATTTTTGGCTACTTTTTCGATTGCTTCCCGATAACAGTTGCCTAAACAAATGTGGTTGTCTCGGGGTTTCATGTGTAGAAACGAGCAACGTGTTTCAGAAAGCCCTAATTCAGAAGCAGGTACTTTCCTACTTGTTGAACTTGTCGATTTGTACGACGTCCCAAAACAGTTTTTGGTGTTTTTCTCCACTTCCACAATATGAGTAAAAATGTCGATAAGTTTCTAGTCAGTAATATTTGAGTAGGAAATATGTTGGCAGGAGCAGAGAAAAGAGCAATTGGTTAAGGCATAAGGTTAGAATGTTGAATTTTTTCAAACTTATAAATTAAATCATCTAAAAAGTAGCCAAAAATCATCTAAAAAGTAGCCAAAAATCATCTAAAAAGTAGCCAAAAATCATCTAAAAAGTAGCCAAAAATCATCTAAAAAGTAGCCAAAAATCATCTAAAAAGTAGCCAAAAATCTTCCGAAAAGTAGCCAAAAATCTTCCGAAAAGTAGCCAAAAATCTTCCGAAAAGTAGCCAAAAATCTTCCGAAAAGTAGCCAAAAATCTTTTCAAAAAGTAGCCAAAAATCTAAGGTAGCCAAAAATCTGAGGTAGCCAAAAAACCTAGGTAGCCATTAATCCCACTAAGCAAAAGTAGCCAAAAATCCAGTGGTAGCCATTAATCCTCAGGTAGCCATTAATCAGGTAGCCAAAAATCAGGTAGCCATTGAACATTGGCCCCTTGATTGGGACCACTCAACCGAGTTAAACCTCATTTTCTTTCTCCTCTGATCATAAGTCAACAATCAAAACACTCCAGTACACCATAAAATCAATCATCGAAGAATTCGATCCGCCCACATTCCCGGAGAGGGTTGCATCCTAATTCAATTATAAAGTGTCTATAAAATCTCCCCCCATCCCCTCTATTTTCCTCATTCGAACCAAAGAATGACTCGCATCTTGTGCCTCTTCTTGTTCTTCCTCGCCGTCGTGGCCAACGTCGACTCGCTCGTCAACTTCGAGTTCAACGGACTCTTTCAATGCCCTTATCCGCAATTCCGCTACCACATGACCATGTTCGAGGACGATTGGATCTTGTGAGTTTTTTTTTTTCCATGACTTGCTGTAATTCTGTATATACAGCGACGATGCGATCTCTCACATGGCCCCAGTCAGCTCATTGTTTCCACACGCGTTCAGAGCGACCGGCCAAACTGACAATGATGGATGCTTTCTTTGGTGGTGTGATGTGAGTTTGAATAGATATCCCATCCACTCGTAATTGAAATTATTTCAGTATCAATTTGAAATATACCTAGTCATCGTACATTCGTGTACATTTAACGGCCACTACCACAAGTTCTACTATGATCTTGGTAGCTTCTACAAAACCGAAGGGTTAGTTGATACAGTAATTAGTTCCGAAAGCAAGTTTTAATTTCAGACTAGTGTCCAAAACAGTCACCATCAACCTTTTCAATGCCGGCGAGCCGACCATCGATGTTATTGGCAGAAAGAGCATCACCATCCAGAATTCAACTCATGCAGGATGAATAAATAATTGTTTTAATTCTATCGTTAATAAATTTGAGCATTAAAAAACTCTTGTTTTGTTTTAAATAAGGTGATGAGAGAGTTGAAAAAATTAGTCTTCTTGAAAATGTGCGGAGCTTTAGTCGAGTCCTTGAGTTCCAAGGAGCTTCAGTGACGTCATCATCCACAGTATGAATTATTCGTAAAGAATCAAAGATCATCCTTCCACGCGTTCCATGAATCATCGGTCATAAAACTGTCCCTCCGTTGAGTCCGCCCCTTTTCCCGGAATGGACCTAATTCGATTTGCATCTCTGCTATAGAAGACGGCCGCTCCATTATTCGCTGAAAGATGACTCGCTTCATCCATCTCCTATTGGTATACTGTATTACTGCAAATGCTCTCGTTCAATTCCATTTCACCGGAAAGCTTCACTGTAGTCGTCCAAACTTCCGCTATCAAATTTTCATGTTCGAAAATGATATTTTGGTGTAAGTAATTAATCAAGGATAATTTAATAGTAGACGTTTCAGCGACAATCTCATTTCTAACATGCCACCTGTGAATTCCCATAGCCCACACATCTATAGAGCCGACGGTCAGGATACTCATGATGGTTGTGTTATTGCTTGGCCCTTTTTATTTCTTTGTGATGTGAGTGCATAAGAATTAGGACTAACTTATAGCCTCTTTTAAAATTGGAAGCAATACTATTAGAGGAGCACTTATAATAAATGTTTTACAGTAATCCAATTTTCAGTACTTCTTCGAAATCTACTTCGCTATAATTCACAACTGCACGTTCGACGGAAAATATCGCAAATTCGAAATTGACATGGGAAAACATTATATCACCGATGGGTTAGTTTCAAATTTTTACTAATCATAAACTGTAAATTTACAGCCTCCTCAACAAAACCGTCGATATCCATGTTGAAAATATCGGAATGCTTGCACTCGATCAAAGGGATCCACAATAATTTTAATTGGTTTTAATGAATAAAGATGAGCATTGATTCTTGATTTTTGAATAAAAAATATAAAAACTGAATAAACTTCGTGACAGTTTCCTAACTAAAATGAGCGCATGGTCAGTAATGAAGGGTAGATGGAGTCCGCTTCCTTTTTAGTTTTGTTGTTGGACTAATCTGAAAGGTGAGTGGCGGGGAGCTTCAAATTCATAATCAACATGTATCGTTCAGCTTAATCCCCACAAAAATTAGAATGGCTCGCTTCTTATGTCTTCTCCTGCTCACCTTCGCCGTCAACGTGAACGCTCTCGTTAAGTTCGACTTCATCGGAGAGTTCTTCTGTCATCACCCCCAATTCCGCTATCACTTAACTCTTTTTGAAGATGATTGGCTTTAGTAAGTCTAATTCTGTTTAATTAGTGCCGGCAGTTCAAATTTACAGCGACAACGCAATTTCTCATATGGCACCGGTAGTCTCGAACTATCCTCATTACTACAGAGCTCTCGGTGAGGACGATAATGATGGATGTGTCTTAGGCTGGTGCGAAGTATGTTGACAATGAAATATTCAGAAAACTGAACTAATGTTTTCTACAGTATACCTTTGAAATTTATCTCGTAATTATCCACAGCTGCACTTTTAACGGAAAATACAAAAAACTGACGGTCGACCTTGGTTCTCATTACAAAAGAGAGGGGTAAGTTGTGAAAAAATCCGTTAAAATAAAAATTAATCCTTTTAGAACCGTTAAAATCATCCACAATATCAATGTGACTGACGCCGGTGAATGGACCATTGACGTCATTGGGAAGAAGAAATTTAAACCGGAAAAACAGAAACCGATTTTAATCGTGAATTGATAATGAATCTTATTAATTTAACTTTTAAAACGAGTACCGTACTCTTATAAACTTTCAAATTACAAAAACTAAAAGATCATTCCTCCTCATCCTCCTCTTCGGGTTCCCTGGGATACAGTATCCACCTAATTCGATTAGCATCCCCCTATAAAAAGCCTGTCCGCCTCGTTTCTCCATTCAACATGATTTCTTCTCTCTGGATTTTGCTTCTTTTTGCTTTCCTTGTCCACGTGGACTCGTCCGACAAATGGCACTTTTCTGGAGTCCTCGATTGCGCCAAGGATGCGTTCCGGTACCACATGGTTATCTATGAACGTGATACCAGTTCAGCGTAAGTGATCTTCATTTAATATCGATCTACGGTCTGTTTCAGCGATGACCCAATTTCTCGAATGAGTCCACGTGTATCAACGAAACCACATTACTATGTCGCTGACGCCGAGGAGAACGGTGATGAGTACGATAGTGTAAGCCTCAAATAAAGATATTAATCACTAGATCATGACGTTTTCAGTTTGGCTACGAGCTCTACGCAACCATCATCCACGACTGTAACACTCCTGATTATCCATACCGAAAACTAACATTTGAAATGGGTCGTTACTCGATTATGAACAAGCAGTACTACAAAGTGATCAATGTGACAGTCACTAATATGGGAGAACTTGTTCCCGGTGAAATTATTGGATAATTTTTTTGTTCACTGTTAAATAAATATGAGCATTACTTTACCTGCTATTGCACAAAAAGTCATTTCAGATGAGCCATTCCTACCGTAATCCTTCCTCATTCTTCCCACACATAAATCTGCACCCTCCCCCTTATTTTTCATTTTATTGCCTTTTTATGGGGTTGATTTGATTATGCAAACCATCATTTTTCCCTCATTCCTCATTCTTTTTCCAAAAATGTTTGCTATCATTTTTATTCTCTCTATCGTCCTGTTCCTCACTTTATTGGGAGCCATCATCTCTCATTTTGGACACGTGTCATCGGAAAACAATGCTACCAATAATGTTCGCCGTTACTACGATGGCTACGCATTCTACGAGTTCAATGTGACGAATTGATTAATTTTGTGTTTTGAATCATAAATAAAGTTTATGAAAACAAGTTTATTGTTGAATAAAATGAGAAAAAAAAATCAGAATCACCTGCCCAGCGCAAACTCCGTCAAAAATAAGAAGAAATATTTTGTATTACGTATTTTCTTTCATTAGGATGCACAGTAATTTGCTCTGATTTCAGCAGTCTTCTCACGAAACGTTTCACTTTTATAGAAGATAATAAAGTCTTAAAATTGTGTTGATTACATAACAAATATGATATTTGAATAGTTGCAGGGATACCGACCATATCATAAAAGTTCATGATAAAAATTACGCAGCTCAATTCTCCCCAAATGAATGAGTAGACGATCCATGGAAAGATACTCTAAACAAGCTGGATATGGGTTAACTCTGATTCAAGCTTACCGATTTGAAAATCAAAACAGTCATTGTTTGCCAAAAAATATATCTTTGAGGTTTGCATTCCTGAACTGATCTTAAATGGGATTGCTTTTGAACACTGATTAGAATTGGAACGTGTAACAACGCCGCTAAAATGACGAGAAAGTTAAAAACCACGTAGACGATCTAAAATCATTTTATATCAAAATTGATTTACTAACAAAAACTAACCGCCGTCATATAATCCCGATAAGATCCGTCACAGCATTCATGCGTTTCTTCGGAAAATTGGTTATATAAAAAGTAACCACACCGATGTAAACTTTTGATGAAAAATAAAATGTATAGAAAATAGAATGCTTGATGCAATGTATTTCGAGAAACTATGATATATGGTTGAGATGAGGGAATAAAGTATAGAAGGAATTTTTGAATGGCTAATCCAGAAATGAGAATATGAAAAACTTCCGTGAAAGCTTGCAATACAAAGAAGGAAAGTATAAAAATAACCAATGAAATTAAAACTCTGTAAATTATATTTCAACAAATGATTTCATTGTATGATTTCGATAAACTTACAGAATAGTTATAAAGACCTTCTGAAATGTTGAGCCTCTGAAATGTTTATTTTAGCCTAATTTTTAGGTGAAAGAAACCAAACCAAAACGCTTACTCGGAATTGGAACCAAATAAATAGAACAGTATGCAACAAATGATATAGGTGTGAATACAGAAAACGATTTTCATCATAAAGTATAAATGTTCGACAATCGGGAACACTATAGACTGAAAAATTGTGAATTTAAAATCATAATCTCAATAATAGTCTTTTACTCACATTCTTATCCCTTTCTCTGTTCATTTTATTAACAAAAATGTAAAAAGGGTATGATAGAAATGTGACTGGACTAGCAACAGATGAGGCAACTAAAAGAAAACTGAAGAAATATTTCAAGATATCATAGTCATAATTTCTTCTTATTAATGCATAAAAATCAATTTCGTTGAAGTAGGAAACACTCATAATGTAGGAAATAGAACTCAATAACTTCTCATAAGTGTAAAATTTGAAATACTGATTTAAAGTTTACTTTCAAATGGGATTTTTCATCTGTTAACATTTTCAATATAAAATTTAACACCTGCACAAAGTTCGTCCAATTCCAGCTTATTCGAGGACTATTTCTATTTCTCTATTGAACTATTTATCTCACGAACACAAGCTTCCCCAATCAATGAACACAAGCTTCCCCAATCTGGATGTTATTTTGTCTTATTTTGATTTTGATGGAAACGATAAAGCAGACAATTTATTTCTGATATTCAGAATTATTGCCTATTCATTTATTTTAGTTCTATTTCATTTTTACATGAGAAAAAGAAGAAAAGCTATTAAAAATGGGGATAAGGTCTGTTAGGATTATTTTATTCAATTTCTCGAATGTTTTCAGTTTCAAAATTTGCCAATTATGAAATATTGGCATAATGTTAGAAGAATATCCAACTTCTTGTTTTTATCAATCTTCATTTCAACCACTTTGGTCGAGATCAGTTACCGCTACTTCAGGATTTTACCAAATATGCCGTTCCCTGATGCTTTACTGTTAGAAATTAACTGCTCGATAGCTTAAAAAATTATTTTCAGAAAATTTATTATTGCCATTTTTATGGTCTCATGTGTTTATTTTTTAATAGCATTGTCTCAAGTATTTCAACTGTATATATCTATATTGGCCGTTCAGACATGTTTCATTCATTTCTTCCCGTCATCAAAAAATTTTATTACCAAAGTACAAAAAATAATGTTTCAAAATGCTCGTTACGTCAATGCTTTGCTCATTGTGTCAGATGCTTTAAAGATTTTGTTTAGAGTCAATAGACCAACAATGTTTCCGCTCAACTTAGTAAGTATACATACCTAACTCCTTTCATTATCAAAGCTTGCAAAATTCAGGTTCTGCATATTTCATTTAAAGGTTTTGTTGTCACGGCTGCCATATTATATATTTTTATGATGGTGTTTTCAAAACAAACACAGAAATTAAAATCTCAAAGATATATTCTTATTCAACTAATCGTAATTGTGGCTACCAAATCTGTTAGTTTCAGTCTTATCATTCCAACTCAAAATTGTCTGTTTAGATAGTTTTTCCCTTTGGTCTTTTCATTTATAAGTACATGCCAAATACAATTGTCTGGTTCACTCAAACAGATTATGTGCTCTTGCTTCATGACGCTATTGATTCTATAATCATTCCTATCAGTATGGAGCTAACTGTTTTTTTAACTGATTTTAGAATTAAATCATTTCTTAAATGTTTACTCGGACGCTTGGGTTTTTTGAAAAAAACGGCTACGGTACATCCTGGGTAGAGTTCAGACAAAAAATTTCCGATTTTATTTATTTTTGCTATTTTTGTTATTAACGTTTGTCACTGTTACATCAATTGTTATGAGTTCAATTTAATAATGACAAATTTTGTGTCTTGAATCTGTGAAAAAATTGTGAAAATAAAAAAGAAACAATTCTTCATTGAAAAATACCAACTGCTATGTATATCTTAGTTGTCGAAGATATACATTATTGCTTTGACGGATCTTTTACGAATTATATGACTGTGGTTAGTTATTGTTAATAACTCAATTTTGATATAAAATGATTTTAGATCGTCTACGTGGTTTTTAACTTTCTCATCATTTTAGCGGCGTTGTTATACGTTCCAATTCTAATCAGTGTTCAAAAGCAATCCCATTTAAGATCAGTTCAGGAATGCAAACCTCAAAGATATATTTTTTGGCAAACAATGACTGTTTTAATATTCAAATCAGTAAGCTTGAATCTAAACAAACATAAACTTCTTCGTTTTAAAGTGTATCTTTACATGGATTGTCTACTCATTTATTTGGGGAGAACTGAGTTGCAAAGTTTATATCATGAACTTTTATGATATAGTCGGTATCCCTGCAACTATTCAAATATCATATTTGCTATGTAATCAACACAATTTTAGGACCTTATTATCCTCTAATAAAATGAAGCAGTTTGTAAAAAGACTGATGGTAAACGACCAAAGCTCTGTGCATCCTATTGAAAGAAGATACGTAATACAAAATGTTTCTTCTTATTTTTGATAAAGTTTGTGCTGGGCAGGTGATCCTGTTTGAGAGTAAATTGTTTTATTTTTTATACACTTTGTTCATAAAAGATATAGCAGTTGGTATTTTTCAATGAAGAATTGTTTCTTTTTTATTTTCACAATTTTTTCACAGATTCAAGACACAAAATTTGTCATTATTAAATTGAACTCATAACAATTGATGTAACGGTGACAAACGTTAATAACAAAAATAGCAAAAATAAATAAAATCGGAAATTTTTTGTCTGAACTCTACCCAGGATGGACCGTAGCCGTTTTTTTCAAAAAACCCAAGCGTCCGAGTAAACATTTAAGAAATGATTTAATTCTAAAATCAGTTTAAAAAACAGTTAGCTCCATACTGATAGGAATGATTATAGAATCAATAGCGTCATGAAGCAAGAGCACATAATCTGTTTGAGTGAACCAGACAATTGTATTTGGCATGTACTTATAAATGAAAAGACCAAAGGGAAAAACTATCTAAACAGACAATTTTGAGTTCGTGATCAATATTTCAAACCTAGAAGTTATGATTTTACAGATGTACAATTTCTTTGTGTTGTTTTATACTCGGCTTATTTACTATCCAAGCGTTCACTGAAGTATTTCATCTTTTGTTTTCTGCGTTAGCGTTGTGAGTATTTCTAAAACCTACACAATAACTTTTGAATATGGAGTTACTGAAAATTTTTTAAATTAGTGGTTCTAAGTGACTCACCCACTTAAAAACGGGCCCAATACCAAAAACACTAAACAGAATATTGTATAAATGTAAATTAAAAATACAATTTTCATCATAAAATAGAAGTGATCGACAATTGGAAAAACAATGGACTGAATTGATAGATACTTGTGAATTCAAAAGTAAAACTCACATTTTTATCTCTTTTTCTGTTTGTTTTGTTAACAAAAATGTAAAAAGGAAATGTGAAAATGGTCAACGGTCCAGCAATAAATGCTACGACAAATAGATATTCGAAGAAGTATTTCAGGGTTTCAAAATCAGGATGTTCTCTAATATTGACAATTACATCCGCAACAATGTTTTCTAAGAAATCCACGAGAAAAGGAAAATAAAATACTTACTAATATGAGTTTCCAATAAGAAAACTTATCGCCTGCTTCTGTTTGAAAAGCATGAACTGAATTAATCTAAGAGAGGTCATCTGAACATTTTTCATCGTTTTCTACTGGTAAGAAATATTTTCCAATACTCTCACTTTCAGAAATATTCACCTGTCTGAAAGTGAAAATAATCAATTTTTCCACAATTCCACATTTTCATTCTTAAAATGAATACGAGTTTTCTTGACCCTGAGAATTGGTTCACTAAATTTCATGATCTGGATTGCGGTGAGGTAGTATTATTGGCATCCTTCGTTGTTTTTTATTCATTTTCCCTGATTCTATTTTATTTTAATTTGAGGAAAAGGAGAAACGCTATTAAAAATGGGGAAAGGGTTTGCTTGAGCTCAGTCACTTTAACTTCCAATTTCCTTTAGTTTCAAAACTTGCCAATGATCATATACTGGCATCATATTATCAGAATCTTCAATTTCTCCCTTTTCTTAATTGCTGTTTCAATGACCTTGCACACGATAGGTTATGTTAATTTTAAGTAATAGCAAAACCGAAATTTAAAATTATTATGTTTCTAATTTCAGAGATATTTCAAAAGCTTCAATGCCTTCTATAATGTTGTAAGAAAAAAAATTAATATTTCTAAATATAGTTTTTTTCAGCATATCGATTAACTTTTTTTTTAGTTTTGCTTGCATCTACTTTCTCATAATAATTACTCAAGTATTCCAATTGTTTCTATCTATTTTAGCAGTTCAAACATGTCTGCTTCATTTGTTTCCTTCAACGAAGACATTTATCTCAAAAACACAAAAAGTAATGTTTAAGTATACTTATTTCGTATATGCCCAGTTGATTTTGCTCGATATTTCAACATTTGCTTTTAGGATGCATAATCCTAGTCTAGCTTGGCTAAGCTTGGTGAGTACCGTATTCCTTTCTTATCCAAAGTGAAGCATTCAGATTCTACACATCTCCTTCAACGCTTTTATAGCCGCAGTTACCATATTATTTATTTTTATGAAATGTTTAACAAAGCCAGTTCAGAAGTTCAAATCCCAAAGATATATTTTAATTCAACTAATCGCGATTTTGATAATCAATTCGGTTAGTTTCTCTTTCACCAATTCAGTTTAACCACTGTATACTTTTTCAGATTTTCCTCCCTATTGGTATTTTGCTTCATGGACTTTTACCGACTGCATATAATCGACCCTCCTCGGCGGAAAATTTTACCTCGTTTGAATTTTTAATAATTTTTCATAATGCTATCAATGCTATAATTATTCCTATCTGCATGCAATTAACACCTTTCTTCGCTGACTTTGAGCTAGGATCACTTCTCCGACGGTTTTTTAAAAGATTTGGTTTATTGAAGAAAACGGCTGCAGTACATCCAGCATAATTTGAAATTTCTGTGTGCTCTTGTTCAATTAATAAATTATTGAAGACAGGTGATATTTTTGAAATGTTTGGTATCCAGGTGAATCGCGTAACCACTTTTTTGGATTAGGATACAGTATTCTTTGAATGAATGTATCGGAATAAAAGTTTAAAGGGGGCTAAAAAGAAATATTTGGGAATCTTATCGAAATTTTGTTGAAATATTTGTTGTCATAATATTCACTCATAAGAATTGAAATTTAGATCATCGAATCCAGATGTAGACAACGATAAGGATGAGCAAAATTGCAATATCAATCTGTACTTGAGATGTTGAATTCTTGATGTCATCTAAAAAGATTACTCAAGTACAAATAAACAAAAATATTTTTTTAATTCCCCATATTTAAATTAACCTTACCACAACTCCTATCATCAATCATGGGAACCTTTGTATTCGTTGAATTGAACTGGTCCCTTAGACGATTACAAACATCTGGATTTAAACTGAGGGCTTTGTTGTTACCTTCAATTTTAATAAAGTTGGCGTTGTCTGGGGGAGCCATCTGCAATTTTTTCAACTGGCGGAAAAAAAAATAAAGACTCACTTTTAGTTTAGGCAAAGAAATATCCACTAGATCTCGGTTGTCCACAATTTTGATCGGAATTTCATCGATTAGAAAATCTGAAACGATAGAAATTAAGAAAACTTCATAAAGAAAAGCGGACCTCCAAAGTAAGCCACATATTCTAAGTTGTCGAAAAAGTTGATAGCTGACAAATTTGTTCCTTGTATCAACAGACTTCCAAAGATCCACGTCACCAATTTCAGTTTGCTCACATAGGCTTCGTCTCCAGCTTTTATGACAACATCACCGAAGATATTCTTACAAGAAGAATCGAAACTTGAAAGACTGAAGTTCCTTAATTCACAAATCTTCTCTTCAGAATTCAAAATATCAGTTCCTGATAAATCACAAGTTTTTGCTTGTAGCCCTTCGGTTAACACAGTTTCATCACTCAAGAAATGTTTGAATTCGTCGACAGTAACACATATGGGGTTGTTGTAATGGATACTGATGATTAATTTTCTAGAGCTCGGCCGGTTGAAGTTCTAAAATTAATCAGAAAAAAAAAAAGAGTTTCATTTAAAAAGTATTACTTTCAAATTCGGCATGTTCAACCTGATCAAATTCGATAGACCGATAAGTTCGATATCACAAGAAGTCGTCGTAAAATTTTTCATTCCAATTTCAACCATAGCAAGGTTCCCATTAATTTCTAAAATGTTATCAGATTCTGAAATTAATTTTAGTCAAAAATTTGCGTTGAACGGGATTTTACCACAATCCAATGTTTCCAACCCGGCTAGAAACCGAAGACTTTCATAACTTGTCTTATAAATTTTCAAGGATCCATATAAAGTTTTCATATTTTTGAATGCCTCCGTCAGTTCTTTTTCTGTTAACCCAGAGTTTCTATCAATTATCAGATATGAGCAAACAGAAGAACAGTTCTTTGGGAACGAATTTAAATTTTCTACATTCAGATAGCCATCTTCAAATGTGCAATTGAATGGGCATCTTGATTTGAAGAATTCAAATTGAGTTTCATCAAGAACACAACTTTGTATCAACAAAAAGAAAATAAAAAGTTTCATGTGACACGTATAATAGAAAAAAATCAATTCAGCAAATGAAAAAAATGTTGGAAACACTTCCAGGTGGAAAATTGCTCTTTAAGACTAAATGGAAAATTCTAACAAAAAAATTTATTCAGATTAACATTACAAATATCGCAAGAGAAACGTAGAACGAATTAGCTCGGGCATTCCCACTGAGCTCTTTGATCTTATCTGAAAACAAAACCAAATTTAAAAGAGAGTGCAGAGAAGCGAGAGTGTCTGCTTCTCTGCACTTTCTCTCTTACCACAAGTCATCCCATCAATCAATGGAACATTCATTCCTGTTGTATTCAACTGATTTTTGATACCAAAACAGATTTCTGGGTCTGTTTTGGTTTTCTCGTTGTTTTCTCGAATTTCAAACAAAGTGTAGTCATCGGGTCGAGCCGCTTTTAGTTTTGGGAAATTTATGTTAACCAGATTAGGATTTTTGAGAATTGAAATGCTGTTTCGTAAACTGAAAATTATTTTGACCGGTACAGTAATCAGATGGCTATTACTCACGCTCGAAAAAAGAGAACATATTCTAAACTATCGAAAAAGTCAATGGAAGATAAATTGGTTCCCTCGATTGCCAATGCTCCGAAAACCCAACTAATCGATTTCAGCTTGCTCACAATAGCCTCCTCTCCAGGTTTTATAATTATATCTCCCACAATAACTTTACACGATTCATCGAAATTTGGAAGACTAACATTGCCAAGCTCACAAAGTTTCTCGTCAAACATAGAAATGTCAGATTGTGTCACATTGCAATATTCCGCAGTAAAATAGCTAATGTCAATCGAATCGCTTCTGATAATATTCGTGATTTCTTGAATACTTACACAACATTTATTAGATGACAAACTGATATTCAATCGATTAGAACCCAAGTTATAGAAATTCTGAAATGATACCCTGCTTAGCTACAGTAATCCTGTCGTACCTTTAAATTTGGTATATTCAATCTTTCTATCTCAGGGTTCGTGTTAATCATAATTCCGCACGATGTAGAAGTTAGATTTGTCATTCCAAGTTCTATCATCTCATAGTTATTTTGGATATAAAGTGACAAGTCTACATCTGAAAACATTTTTTAAAAATAATTTCAATCAAAACAATTGCTAACCACATTCTAAAGTTTGCAGTTCGGAAAAACCTCTCATACTTTTAAAATTTGTTCCAGTAACTCTCAATGAGCCGTACAAAACCTTAATATTTTTAAAAGCGTCAGTCACTTGCTTTTCTGTCACTCCAGAATTACTATCAATAATTATATATGAGCAAACAGTGGAGCAATTTGTTGGGAAAAACTTTAAGTTTTCTGTAGTCAGGTAGCCATCTTCAAATGTGCAATTGAATGGGCATCTGGCTTGGAAGAACTCATAGTCGGATACGTTTTTGGTAGAAAAGGCTTGAAAGAAAAGTGAAATAAGAAGTATGAACAACTTCATTCGAGGGGAATGACTACTGAAAAACTGAAAATCTGAAAATCTGAAAATCCATCAATTGAGTCCTAGCAGGTGATTTTTAGTTAATTACTTTTCTGTGGTGTTTGCTGACAAGTTTTTTTTTCTTAAAAAATTTTTAATGAGAAGAAAAATTCAAGCAAATATTAAGAAAGCAACAATCATAAACACCAAATAAAAAGTTTCTTTGCAACACGAATTATCTTGAGTTGTTGCTTCTAGAGTCGTCTCGTTCTGTTTAGCGAGCATTGATATTTTCTCTGAAACTCTTAATCCAATTCACTAAACCTATAATCTTCTTACCACAACTTTTCTGATCAATCAGTATTTCTCGATTCCCTGCTTCCTCAGTCTCCTCCTTAAGCTTAATACAATGCGATGGATCAGAACTCTGTTCCGGATTGTTATTACGAATATCTACACTAGTGGGAAAAATCGACAGAATCCTCTGAAAACACCTGTTCTGCTTTTATCACGTGGAAAGCTAACCTTCAATCTAGGAAAACTCATTTCAGTGAGGTTACTATTATATGTCACTTGAATTGCAGATGGGAAATTGAAAGTGATCACAAACTCCAAACTATCTAGGAAGTCAATAGAATTGAGATTTGTCTGTTGAACAACAAGACTTCCATAAATCCAAACCACCGATTTCAACTTGTCGACATAATTCTCATCGCCAGCTCTAATCCGAACATCACCAGAAATTTTATCACAATCTGATCGGAGTTCTGCCAAATTCCCGAATTGACACACACTTTCATCCGTATCATTACAATAACTTCCTCCAAAGTCATGGACATTAACTTGATCACTACGAACAAAATTTGTCACTTCTTGAATCGTAAAGCAAGCTCTACCCTTAACAGAAACATCCAACTGAGAATGATTGGATTTGAATTCCTGAAATAAGTATATGAAAATGAGAACTTAGACAAATCGTCAGAAACCTTCAGATTAGGCAGATTTATTGTTTTCATCATAAAAGCAAAAGTGAAATCGATTCCACAAGAAGTCGATTTAAAGTTTGTCATTCCGAGTTCAGTCATGTTTAGGTTCATATCTATGATTAACTTGTTAGGATAATCTGAAATTTTAATAGATTGGTTTGCTCTGAACTTAAGCTCACTTACCACAGTCCAAGACTTCCAAATTGCTTAGAAAACTTAAATTGACGAAGTCAGTATTTAAAAAATGCAAAAATCCATACAAATACTTCACATTCTTAAAAGTGGAAGCTAGTTGAGCTTCAGTAACGTCAGAGTTTTTATCAAAAAGCAGACAGCCACAAACTGAACTACAATTACCTGGGAAGAACCCAATGGTCTCTGAGTCAATATGATAGAGATCAAAAATGCATGATTTTTCTGAATTATTGATTGATTATGCCCTTATTAATATAGCTTACCACATCTAGAATTCAGTAATTCTAAATCTGTATTTGTTCTTTCAAAACCGAATTGAATAGAATTCGAATCAAGGAAAAAGAAAAGAATCAGGAAGAAATTCATATTGAATAGAAAAAACCTGAGATTGAAACGTAGGGAAAGGGGGAAGTGGCAGGTGATAAGTTGCCATTTTTTGATTATTTTTTAGTTTTATGAAGGTGTGTCTGATTTCTTGAACAATTTATGGAGATTTGACATGACGTTTATATGATGAGACGGAGAGAGAGGACAGTCAGACAGTTTCGTTTCTCTGCGCTCTCCTCTTTATAAAACCAGGAAGACTCCATGCTCAAACTTCGCAGACAGAGTATTCAGACTAGAAGCGGAACTTCATACAAAAACAGGAACTAGATGTCAAAACTAGTTGTTTTTTGTTTTTTTTACAACCTTCCGGTTCACTGACTTTGAATCGAAACCATATTAGAGAATATATATGTTCAACAAATATGTTAGAATTACCTCATTCCTAATTATGTCTTTTCTAGGCTCCCCGGCTTCTTATTCGACAACTCTCTATATCATCGGAAGCCTTTGCCTTCCAATTCATCTATTCGGTGGTTACTGTATCCTGGTTCATACTCCAGATTTCATGAAATCCGTTAAATTGACACTATTCAATTTACACTTTTTTAGTTGTTTTCTAGATTTATCAATTAGTATTTTGGTTCATCCGTTCACTTGCTCTCCGTCTATGTCAGGTCTCACTTTAGGGATTTTTCGTCATTTAGGAGTCAGCAGTGTGTTCTCATTGTATTTCGAATCTACGTTGACTAATTGTGAGAAACAGGTTTAAATATATAATAGAAATAATTAATTTTCAGTGGTTGCAGTGGCTACTGTTGCTGTATTCGAAAATCGATGTTTTCTACTTTTCATGCAGAAAACATGGTGGAAATACGGGCGTATCCCATTCCATTTTGCAAACTTCATAGCTGCTTCTGTTTACGCAATACCAACCCTAATAAACATTCCAGAACAGAATATGGCGAGGAATTATATTTTTCAGGTTGAAGATTTTCTAGATTTTTTTGACATCATCTTTCTTTAATTGTTCCAGATGCATCCAGAGATTCAAAAGTACGATAGCCCTGGAAACCCAATTTTTGTTTTGACATTGGATCCATTTTGGGTTCAAGTACGAATTTGTTTTATGATGGCGTTGTTCGGTGTGGAAACCGTAGTCTTCGTCGGATTGATTCATTTTAATATGAGAAAAGAGACAAAATCAATGTCAATGTCTTCGTATACAACTAAAATTCAGAAGTCATTGATGAGAGCGATTAGATTACAGGTAACACAATTTAAGCTAGATACCAAAGATTATATTATTTCTTAGATCCTCATCCCTCTAATCATAATGTTCATTCCGAATATTTTCTTTTTTTTTATACCCTCAATATCGGGAGATCATCAAGGGTTTACTAATTTGATTTATGTAATCATGTCGATTCATGGCACCCTGGCTACAATCGCCATGATATATCTGCAGAAGCCGTATCGAGAATTTTGTTGGAAGTGTTTATTGCGTTTAGCTTCGAGAAAATAATAATTGAAATAATTGTATCCTTGATATTATACTGGCTGAGATATAACGATCATCGGATAATTGTTACTACCACTATCTGAAATTTCTTAATCCATCAACAATTTAAAAATTAAAATCCCACCTTCCGAATCGAACCTACGCTTTCTCCACCAATCGTATTCATCATTCTGGTTTTCCTGTTTCATTTCATTTTTTAGCTTGCAAATATATAACTTAGCTAGAACCACCAGTGTAAAAATAAAAAAGAATAGACCAATTTTGCAAAGAGAGAAAATTTCGGGAAGAGGTAACATGAATGAATGTGAGATAACAATCAGAAACGTGACAACGTAGAGCTACATTTTTCATAAGATTTATTAAAGTACAATTTTTACATGAACAGAATGTTTTTTTTCGAATCTCAAAAAAAAGCTTGAGATTTATAATCTGATTTATCACATCAACCTATTTCGCAATTCTCGACAACTGCGTGCTCGCCGATGTGGATTGCTCAACCTGAATTAGAAAAATCTTCACCAGAAGCTAGCCCCCGCTCACCTTTATCCGTAGCAAGCTAGCCACCGTAACTCTATACTGAGTAGACATCATGAAGCATACCACACAATGAGTTGTAGCATTGAATATAAAAATTGAGTTACACACATGATTAATGTAAGTGGCAAGATACAAAAAACCAAAGTCTGTGTAAGCGACTTGGAAAACCCATGAGATTCCGATGGGAAGTTCCAAAATAAAAAATGAGACCGCCATGAAGACAACCAGCCCGGTAGTTTTCTCGGAGCTTAGTCTTTTTGAGAAATTTGAAGTTTTCCTGATAGCTTCTGCTTTTCTCAATTCCAAAACGAGGATAACGGTTAAAAAAGGTAGCAGGATACATGGAATAATCTAAAAACATGTAGTAGGATTACATTTCTCATGATAATTACCTTTGAGACGACCCCATTGACAAACATATAAATCTTCCCAAAAAGTGCATCATTATCCGTATACAAACTGGATCTTTGTTGAGTATAAATTGTGTATCTTGAAGTCATTGAGATGTCTGTGCAACTAAAAAGAAGCAGCTTTATATTAAAACTCTGTTATCCACTTACTAGGTCATAGGAGTCCAAGTTCCCTTCTCCACAATATTATAACGAAAATAATAGATAAAAGATAAGCCAGAACTCAAAATAAAACTTCCAATGATAACAAAGAAGCCTGAGATCGGTGTGGAACATTTTAGAAATTGCATACTTGCTCCAAATTTTACAAGAATGACTCGAACTAATGCCATCATGACAGCAAGCCACGTGGAGGAGCGACGAACAAAATCACGGATAACTATGGAGATCCATGAGGATTTATAAGCGAAATATGATATTGGCGGAGAGCTAAAAATTTTAATTGAAAACAAAAAACTTTGATAGAAACTTACCAATCAGTGCCTTCCTCATCGAAAAACATAGAAGTACTCATGATAGTGGAGATCATTGCTAGTAAATCACATACCGCGATTCCTATCATAATAGTGATAATTGATGACATCATCATAGCTTTTCTAGTCAGAATTAACAAATGAATTAGGGTAAGAACGACTCCAAAAAATGATAAATAATATTGAAATCTTAAACTTGGCCTAGCTAATTTTTCAAGAGTCAGCATAATGTTATAGTATAGGATTCTAGAAGACTCATCAGAATTTGGGAATAACGACGTGGCATGATCATAAACAGAGGTTGTGGTCTCCATTGAATATCTATGATATCTATGGGTGACTGAAGAAATGTTTTTTCTGCTCTTGCAGACGCTGATAATTCAATATCAGAATCGCCTGAGTCACTTTATGCCCCGGGGGCAGAGATCAAAAATAAAATGGTCTGGAAGTAATCTGAAAAAAAAATCACTGGAAAATGGATTCACAGAGAAAACATTATGAGCTTGCGTTGAACTAACAAGTATTTTTAGAGTGTGCTGACAAATGTTTTTCTTAGATTTAATTTTTTTGAGAGGCTCAAAGAGTAATACATTTATTCTGAATTGTAGTTTGATCTGATAAACAGCTAGTTGTTGATTGTAATAATTTTTGAATTTTTATAAGTTACTCTAACCAATCATGACCAACAGTAAAAGAAAAAAAAAAGAAAAAACCACCCAAAAATAGAAAATGATCTCCCGAACTTTCATCTTTCAACAATCAACCTAGCCAGTGGTTTCGTGACGTCGTCGCTTTCCCGTTCCCTCGATCTCTTATGTGATACACAAGATACACTTTCTTCTTCTTTTTTTCAAAAAAGACATTGATCTTTGAAATATCATCGACAAATTTAGTTCAAAGTGTTGTGTAGACAATATCGAAGCGCCGCCTATTTCCTACAGTAAACCTTTGTTTCCTTTGAAAATAACTACTATAAAATAAGTAACTTGTCAACTGCAACCTATCATTCTAAAAAAAATGCAAGTTACTCCAGTTACTATTGAAAAGCTACCGTATACCCCAGAACCCGAAGTAAGTACCAGCTGCGGTCAAAAAGTGAAGAAATGGTGCAAAAAATACTTGTTGGAAGGTAAGATTTAGTGATTTTGAAGTGGAAATAGTTCAATTTATTCTAGGCCAACATCTAGAAGACCAACAAGTTGAGAAAATGGAGAAACTCTCTGAAAATCCCTCATTTGGAGAATTGCTCAGTGTAAAACACAGGAAGTTCGTTGCAATGTTAATCCCGTTCCTTTTTATTCATGTAATTCCTTTTTAAAGATTACAGTTCAATCCCAATTTTGAGATTTTCAGTTTCTCTGGTGGCCAACCGCATTCCGTTACAATTTCTTCCAATACTACTCTCAATACTGGCAAATGCCTGTCACAATGGCTTTTGGTTCATTTGTCGGTGGAATGACTTCTGAAGGATCTGGAGCCGTCGCGTTCCCTGTGATGACTCTGGCTCTCCACATTGATCCACAAATTGCAAGAGATTTCTCTCTTATGATTCAATCAATTGGAATGACTTCTGCTTTGGTCTGTGTTGTTTACATGAAAGTGAAGTTTGAGCATCGTGCTGTATTCTTCGGATGTCTTGGCGCAGTTCCAGGATTCATCATTGGCGTTCATTTTATTGATCCATTGTTCACTGCTGCTCAGAAGAAAATGCTTTTCGTTTCGATCTGGACTGCATTCGCATTTGCTCTGGGCATTCTAAATTCCCAAAAGAAGAGATCCACATTCCAAGAGATCCCTGAATTTAGTGCGTGGAAAGGATGGATCCTTTTCATTACTGGAATAGTTGGAGGGATATTCGATGCGTTCGCCGGATCTGGAATTGATATTTGCATCTTTGCAGTCATCACTCTCCTATTCCGTGTTACTGAGAAAACCGCTACCCCAACTACAGTAGTCCTTAAGGGAATCATTGCGGTTTTTGGATTCTATTATCGAGCCAATATGATGGGAGATGTGTCCTTGATGGCATGGCAATGCTTTGCTATTTCTGCCCCAGTTTCTGCAGCCACCGGACCAATCGGGTCATTTTTAGGATCCCATTTGCATCGTCAAGTTGTCGCTGGTTTTGTGTGTATTCTAGAGGGAATTGCTCTGTGCGGATTTTTATTCACAAAGCCGGAATGGACGCTGATAGCTGTTGGAGGTAATTTGTTGTTCATTTTTGTTAGATTAACTTTTTTTTATTTTCAAGGTTGCATTATCTTCGGAGGCTTCGTCTTTTTCTCCGCCATGTCTCGAGCCGGTTCAGCTCTGTTGGATAATATTCAAGCTAGAAAACAAAAATGTGAAAGCATTTATTGAAAGTGGAATTAAGTATGACTCAATCAATCAGAATAATATAAAATGAATGTAATAAACCATGATTTGATAGAATCGGATTTTTTTATTCCAGCAAAATATCAGAATCAAGTTGAGTTCCTCACTGGTACAATTTTCTGAACCAATAAACTAAATAAAATTTTCTGGAGCTTAATTCAAACCTTCCTTCTAAATATGACTCCACAAGTCTTCCTATACTGACTTGACATCAAAAAACAAATGAAACAATGGATAGAAGTTGATATTGAGAATAGCGTGTTACAGAAATGTTGAACATAGGTTTGGATCCACCTAGACTGACAAGTTACAATTAAAAAAACAGATTGGACACTTACCAATACCCTACATCTGTGAAAGACACCTGCAGGGCTACAGTAATCCCAATTGGAAGTTCAACAATGAAGAATAAGACTGCCATGAGGATAACCAAGGCTGTGGTTTTTTCGGTGCTATAAAAATTAGCTGCTATTATTCTCCAAATCATGGAATCTACCCTGATCCAGCTGCCTTTGTAAACTTCATCTTCTGTCTAACTTTATCCGCTGCTCTTAACTCGAAGACTAACAGAAAAGTAAGGAGTGGTAGAAGTAGACATGGTATGATCTTTGATAACATCCCATTCAAAAACATGTAAACTTTCCCGACAATCCCATTGTTATATGAAAACAAAGGAGTGTGACGTTGACTAAAAACAGGATACGTAATAGATAAGTCCATGTTGGTACAGCTGAAATGACATGTTTCAAAGAACAGTAATCCAACCTACTTTTTCAAAGGCGCCCATTCTCCATCCTCGTAAATTTCAAATCGGAAATAATAAAAAATCGAGAACACACTACTAATAAATAAGGTAACAATAACTGTTTTCAATCCAAATTTTGGTTCGGATAGATTTTTGAATTTGCTTGAAATTAACTTCAGGGTAAGGTAACGAAAAAGAGCCATAAGAACTCCAAGCCAAGTTGAAGTCCGGCGGAATAGGTCACGAGTAATTAGAGATGCCCAATAAAGTTGGAATGAGTAATATGATAGAGGTGGATTGCTATAATAAAAGATTCAGAGAGCTAGAGTATCTAGTTGTCTGCGTCACTCCGTCAGTCACACTATCATACCTACCAATTGGATCCTCTGACATCCAAAAACTTTTTATTAGACTCTATCAAAGTTATCATTGAGATCCAATCACTTATAGCTATCCCAATCATTATTGATATCACAGAAGAGGCTATCATAGCTTTTCTAGTCAAAATATAAACATGAAATACTGTAACTATCAAGCCAATTATTGAGAAATATAATTGAGCATCTAAAATTGGATGAGCCACCTTATCTAAAGATAATAAAAAGCTATAAAACTCAAGTTTCGTGGCATTCTCGAAATTGGGGAATAAAAAAGTGGCTTGATCATAAGCAGACGTTGTGGAATCCATTTGGAGGTGAGAATTCGAAGAAATGTGATTAAAAAAACAAAAGTAGTTGTTGTCGGGTGCCAAAGGCGGTAATTGACGTCTATGTAGGCATACTAGGAATGGCTTTTTGGTTTTAAGGTTGTTTTCAATACGGAACACCCGTTTTTTATATTGTGTACAAATAATTATAGATTAGTGTTTATTCGAAAGAAAAGCAAATAAAAGGAAACGGATTTAGCTGTTTAGTAGAAGGTAGAGTTTTTTACTGACACCACTTTCTAAAAATCTTACATTGACAGTGTCAATTTGGCATAACTAAAAACTAAAATTACACACCTTTTTTTTAAAAATCATCCTAAAAGTAGTTCTATACTGACTTGACATGAGGAAACAAATCACACAATGAATCGAAGTGGATATTGAAAAAAGAGTGTTACAGAAGTGCTGAACATAGGTTTGGAACCATCTGAACCTCCAAGACAATGAATGAACCCTTGATGTACTCACCGATAGCCTACGTCGGTGTAAGACACCTGCAAAGCTACAGTAAGACCAATTGGAAGTTCAACAATGAAAAATAAGACAGCCATGAGGATAACAAGAGCTGTGGTTCTTTCTGTGCTAAAAAATTAATTGAACTTTTTCCAAATTTGAAATGAGCTTACCCAGACCGAGATGACTTTATAAAGCTTCTAGTCTTCCGGAATTTATCAGCTGCTCTTAATTCCAGTATGAGTAAAAAAGTTAAAATTGGGAGAAGTACGCAAGGAATAACTCTTGATAACATTCCATTCAAAAACATGTAAACTTTCCCAACCATTTCATTATTATAAGAAAACAATGGGGAGTGTGTCTGACCATAAACTGGATACTTTGGTTTTAGGTCGATGTCAGTGCAGCTAAATCAAAATGCAGAGTTTCAAATTTGATGACCGGCTCACTTTTTCCATGGCCTCCAAACACCTTCTTGCAAGAATTGATATCGGAAGTAATAAAAAGCCGAAAAAACTGCGCTGACTAGAAAAGTGACAATTACAGTTTTGAACCCGAATTTTGAATCGGATAAATGTTGAAAGCCAGTTGTAACAAATCTCAAGGAAAGGTACCGGAAAAGAGCCATAAGGACTCCTAGCCAGGTAGCAGTTCTGCGAAACAGATCTCGAATTGTAGCGGAAACCCAGTGAAGCCTCATTGAAGTGTATGATAATGGTGGTGTGCTGGAAACGTGCCTTAGAGACGCAGACAGTCAGATTGTACAGCTGTCTGCGTCTCTCTATTTACTACCTACCAATCAGTTCCTTTCACATCCAAAAGGGATCCGTTGACTTCTATTAAAGTTATCATTGAGATCCAATCACTAATTGCTATCCCAATCATAATGGAAATTACAGATGAGGTTATCATAGCTTTTCTAGTCAGGATATAAATATGGAATACTGTAACTATTAGCCCAAATAATGAGGCATACAGTAAGACTACTAAAATTGGACGAGCTGCTCTATCCAAAAATTGAATAAATTTGTATAAATCAATTCGTGTGCAGTTCTCGACACTTGGAAACAAAAACAATGCCCGCTCATAGTGAGAAGTGGAGGTATCCATTTGGAATTAATATTTTGATTAATTGTTGTTACAATCTTGTTTTTATATACCTTTCCCAACTCTTTGAGAATACCGGGAATCGTGTGGCCTTATGGTTTTCTCAATGTTTTTCAGAACACCCGGAACACATTTTATTTTCTTGAGTTTTTGGTTTTACAGAGAGAATAATTGATCTTTGTTTTTTACTTAACGATTCAGAATGATTTTCTAGTCGTGGTAAACATTGCGCTTCTAACAGTGACTTCTGATGTGCTTCTTTCCATTTTGAAGACTCCCCGTACAGTTTTTCGATACTGAGATGACATTATGAAGAAGGCCAGGCAGTGAGTGATTGAATTAATAGTGAATAATGCATTACACATATGAGTTACAAATGTGGCAAGGAATCTGGAATTGAATATGTATATTAGTATTTCATAGTTATGAGCTTACAAAAATCCAATTTCAGTATAAGCTACTTGAAGAGCTAATGCAGTTCCAATGGGGAGTTCCGCAATGAAAAATGATAGAGCCATGAAGATAACCAAGGCTGTGGTACGCTCGGTGCTAAAAAAGTTTGAAGTTTGAATTTCTATCTTTTCTTAAAATAATTGCCTTTTATCCTTCTCCTGCGCATTAAATTTGTCCCTCAAACTTTTCGCGTTCCTTAACTCCAGCGCTAACAAAATTGTGAGAGCTGGTAAAAGAAAACAAGGGATAATTTTAGATATTGACCCGTTTATAAGCATAAATATTTTTCCAACTAGTCCATCGTGATCTGTGAATAACTTTGATGGTTTTTGTGAAACTATTGATTGAGGTTCAGAGTAGATGGTACATCTGAAAATGGGACCACTTATTGATGAATTTAAGGACACCACCTACCCTTCATCCGGCTTCCACATCATATCAGAATTCACAAATTCATACCGAAGCCAATAAAAAATCGAGAGGATAAAGCTTGGAATAATACTTATCGTGATAGCATGGATCCCAAAAACTGGATTGGCCAATTTTCGAAAAATAGGTCTCATCGCAAACTTGAGTCCTACGTAGCGGATGAACGCCATAAGGACACCAAGCCAAGTGGATGATCTTCTGACAAGATCTCGGATCGCAATGAAGAACCAGAAGATTTTGAAAGAGACAAGGGTGGCTGGAGGGGAACTGAAAATATTTTATTGGATTAAAGATCCAATTAACAACTCACCAATCGGAACCTTCTGTTCCATATAACATATGATTTGTCCCAATGGTAATAATCATGGAAGTCATATCAAAAACAGCAATGCCTATCATAATTGTTATTACTGATGACGTCATCATTGACTTCCTGGATAGAATTGAAATATGGAATGTGGTAAGGAGAACCCCAAAAAAAGCGATATAAAATTCCACTTGGACACTGTTGTAACCAATTTTTCTAGAAATTTTGCATTCTTCATTCGAGTGAATAGTTCTTGAAAACTCACTGAGCCCATTTGAAAACGTTGAACAAAAAATATCTAGTGGAATCCCCAGAGTCCGGGAACAAATACGTGGCATTATCATAAACTGTTATTGACATTTCACTGCAAAATGTAAATAAGCAGGACATGAAAAAAGAGAAAGCAGGGAAATTGATGAAAAAATTCACTGGGGTGAAATACAATCACTCAAAAAAAGTGACTTGTTGTTATCCAATTTATCAAATTTATTCAATGACCTCCCTCAGATGTAGGTTTGAAAGAAATTCGAAGTTATCAAAAAGCTGAGGTACGTAGATGGCTAGACGGGGGGTTTAGCCACTTTTAAAGTAATAATTATGATTTTTCTGAGAAAAAGGGAAAAGGTTCTCTAAAAATAAGTCAACAAATTTCATTTTAAAAAACATGATGCAAAATATTTTTGGGTGAACACGGAAACTTTGGACTCATTAGGATGCAAATCATAATGATTTATAAAAAAAGGAAAAAAAATTGCAAGAAAAGACAAGAAAGTTTTTTGGAAAACCGCAAAAATATCCACTCAGAAACCACATATCAATGAAACCTTGCACGCCACCCAAACAACTAGAACTCATTGTTCCAGGTAACATGTGGGCGATTTTAACTTTCCATGAACATTTCCAATTCACTAGAATTTAAAAAATCCCGAAGAAATTTCAAACAAAGAAATCAGATAAAACCGGAAAAAAGAAATATCGGTGTCACTGGGGAAAAGGAGAACCTTGCACTTAACCAATTTGACTACTGCTCTTTGTTCACAAAATCTGATTAAGTCGGCTTTATTCTCGAAGGGACAGAAGATTGTTCTTTGTTAGAAAAATAACATTTTTGAACAAGTTTATACGAACAAAACACATGGATTTCTTTTCTCACGCCTTGTTATCAATTCTTGGTAAAAAAAAGTAATTAAAGGTACACAAGATGCTACGAGTAGATCATAGCAATGGAACAAACGTGAGTAATAAAAATTTTCTTATTTATCAATCAAGTAACTGAAGCGGATGAGCTCAGTGATGCATCAAGGATTAGCAGAAAATGAACATGGAAAACGAAGACTAAAATATGATAAACTCTAATGAACTCATGTAGTCGTCCTCCATAACGAAGCTCCAGTTGAATCCACTTGTACCGATTCAGCAATCTAAACTCTCAATAAATCTCCCCTTTATATAAGAGCACTTACCCTTAAAATCTTCCTAGCCGCTTTTCGATACTTGGTCGACATTGCAAAGCATATGAAGCAATTTATTGAAGCGTTTGATAATAAAAGTGCGTTACAAATAGTGTCAATATAAATAAATAAGAATCTGAAGATACTCTATCAGAAGGGCACCCATTAAAAAATCTTACAAGAATCCTAAGTCAGAGTAAATTGATTGAAATACAGTTGCGATGCCGGTGGGTAGAGAAGCAATAAATATTAAAAATGTCATGATGATGACAAGAAAAGTGGTTTTCTCAGTGCTAAAAATTATTTTTTTTTAACTGGAAAAGATATTAGAGACTCACTTGTTTTTAGAAAGGACACTAGTTGACGTCCGATTTTTCTCTGTTCTTCTAAGCTCTATGGCTAACAAAGTGGTAAGAAGTGGTAGTAATATGCATGGCATAATCTTAAAATTTTAATTGTAATTGGTAAAGTTAGCTGGAGTTACCTTAGACAGCATTCCATTAATCAACATATAAATTCTCAACGGCGAACGATCGTTCATTGCAAATAATTCGGAAGGTCGTTGCTCATATGTTGGCCTTTCCATATTTAAATGGACATTTGTGCAACTGAAATTATTATTTTTATTATAAAGGGCTCCTCATAACTTACTTTGTTGAAGGCCTCCAAACCCCTATTTGCACAAATTGCACGCATAGGAAGAAGCCAACCGAGAAAACTGTGCTCAGCAAAAAACTGACAAACGAAGACTGATTGCCAAACTTGAAAGTAGAAATTACTTGAAACTGCGATTTTGAAAAGTACTTTGAGACCAAAAACCGAATCAATGCCATAAGTACAGTAAGCCACGTGGAGCACCTTATGACGTCATCACGAATTGACATTAACAACCAGAAGATCTGGTTGACGAAAAGCGAGTTGGGAGGAGTGCAACTACCACCATGAAAGTTAAGAATCATATCTCTCGTGGCAATATTGACTATCATTGAGAAAAGATCACATATGGCTGTGGATATCATGATAGAAATTATGGAAGAGTCCAGAATTCTCGAAAGGACAATAAGATGGAAACCTGTCAAGACGATTCCAATAATGGAAATATAGAATTCAACGGTAATACTGTCAACAGATAGTCTTCTGAATCAAAAAAATAGTTTGTTTCTTATTATTATTTTTAAACTCACTCAATAAACCGATAAAACTGATGTGTTTGTATACTCTCGTCAAAACTTGGGAATAAGTCGACATCGACGTAGGAGTAAGCCATCAGAGCTGCGGAATTAGCGAAATAAACGATTTTTGGCAACGAACGGGATCCAGTGATCTCAAAACATAATTGTCATGTCTAAAAGATATTTCATCGAAAAATGTGATTCACTCCGATCAGAAGACATTTCTACCCGATGATTATTTTAGATCCTTCAGAGAATTAATCATGAGGAACTGAATTTCAACGAAAAAAAAAAGAAAAAGAAAAATATATCAAAATCAAGCGGATATCTCAATTGCTCAGAGAATTAGAATAAATATAGATCTGGTATTTGCCTCGAATCTAAGAGAAAGACGCGGAAAACAAGCATAATTATAGACGACCGATATAATGCACTAGTAATGATGTGATATTTTCTGGGAATAGCAAAGTTTATTTTTTATTCAACTACAATGAATGAAAAACAAGAACTTCTTCTTAATCGGTTCTCGAAGCAAATTATTAGTCATTAGCATGGTTAAGGTTGAAAATGCACCATGTCGGTTGATCATTATTAGAAGCAGGTTTACAATCACTGAAAATAAAAATCAGGCATCCCTTAATTTCAGAATGAATTTACATTGCGGCGTAAAATGAGCAATCGTTGTAGAAATAGATAAGATGAAATATGCTGTAAGTGGAATAAAAATGAGGCTTAGATGCGTGATTACCTGAAATGATGCTATTCAACAAATATTCTGACTAAAATAAACATACTGAAAGAATTAGGCTTACGAAGAAGTTCTTCTGGATAGCGATAAGGGCTGGGGACATTTGTCTCGGTGAAATCTTCAATGACTGATGTGTGACTATTGCGGCACAGACTCCGGTTGCAAAGACGGCCAATATTGTAGAATAGACAACAACAATCCATGAAACAAAAAGAGCAGAATCGAATCGCATTAAGATACAGTTTTGACACCACATATAATCCAGAAGTTTAGAGTTTCGACTCTCGAACCTTCTTTTATACTCAGTTTGATCATTCAGAATTGGGTATATCAGTATAGTGAAAACAGCCACTAGTAAAATCATCAAATACGAAAAATAGTACATAAAATTTACTGTTTTATGAAGTAAAGAACGTTCTGTATGTTTAGAAGCCACGCTCATTCTATAGAAAAATACAGCGAGGCACGCGACACCATTAAAACACAAAAGGCCAACAAACGCTACAAAACAGTAGGCTGAATGATCAGAAGCAATTCCACGGGAGCAAACAATATCCCATGGAAGAGTAACACTGATCTTCCAGATAAAACCAATGTGTACTTCTAGAAGGATTCCACTGAAAACACATAATCTGAATATCTAATGAAACAACGGACTCAAGAAAAAATTTGCAAAACCACAAAACTCCGGTAAGATCTAAATCTAGGGGGACATTTAAAAATGAGGACCCAAAACGCTGTAGCATAAATTGGAATTGATAATGATGCGAATAGTTTTTGCAAAATAACATCGTAAGTGGAATCTTCAAACTCACACGTTGAATTTAGCATGATTAGAAATGGCGAAAACCAAAAAACTTGAGTTTGAAAACTGGCATGTTTTGTTTTTTTGTTTTTTTTTTTTTTTTTTGAAAATTCACCTGTTAAAAGATACCTTGTTGCAAAAATTTATAGTCTGAAACCTAAGTTAGAGAGCGTCGGCGAGTCAATGGTCAAAGGTATGATGCCAACTATTGTTACTTGCTTATCACACCCGGCAAAAACACGCCATGCACTTCCACCAATTCAGAACTTCCCCTTCGTTTGGAAGAATGCACTTGTAGCCATGAAAATATGATCGAGATTTTTAATCAGCTATCTATTTATCCATTTACTCTAAAAATAAAGTATAAATTTGCAACGCACTGTATAATGCACTAGTAATGATGTGATATTTTCCATTAAGAAAGAGCAACATTCATCACAGTTAAGGTTTAAAATACACCATGTCGGTTTACCATTAATACCAAAAAGTTTACCAGTTTTTTTTTTAAAGTATTAAGACAACTGTCTTCAGAACCATGCCTTCAAAAACCCCAGTTTCTTATTTATTTATTTTTAATATCAAACAAAAAATACGAAATAATCAATTTCTGCAGGCCTTTACCCGATTATTAGTTTTCTTGTGCAGATTATTTAATGATTACATGACCGTACTATTTTCGAAGATTGATAAGACTGTGATCAAAAAGTCCAAATGATGTTTCCATCAAGATTGGGTAGGTTTATTTAATTTTAAAAAGTTAAGAAAAAATAATTTTAGAAAATATCCCAGAGGATTCTGAAAGTATCACATCTGAATATTATGATGAGGATCGTGCTCGAAATATTCATGTTAATGTTCCAATGGCAGAAGAAGAATTACCAATTAAGGATTTCGAGGCGATGGAGTAAGTCATATGTATATAGATGTTTGAGTGATTTTAAAATTCCAGTAAACAACGTCACTTCGGACTTCTTCATCTTACCGTGACAAGTAAATTCCGTAGAATGATGGTGATTGGAATGGTCAATGTCATACTAGTCATCGTTTTCTTCCTTTTCATCCTTTTCTTCATAGAACTACACAAGGACAATACCATAGTGATCACTGAAACCACTCCGAAGCCAGCTACTACAGAGCTTCCAGGACGTAGAATGATTTCGGGAAAAATTGTTTTTAAAAAGAAACATTCCTTCAAAAAAAAAAGAAACAGAATTCAAAAAAAAAAGAAACAGAAGTTGGCGCTTATCTTGTCACCATGCATAACGAGAGGGTCTCAATTTTTAAAAAAAAGTTGAGGGAAACCAATCACATTTTATTCAGGAGCTTCAAACTGTTCGAGATTTTATTAATGACACGAAAGAGTTTGATGTCTTTTGGATTGGTATGTATTGTAACGGTAACAATATAACGAGTTGTGTATGGGATGATTCAACTACCGTTGAATTCGATAATTTTGCAATTGGTAAGTCACAAAAGCGTGGTAAATGCTCAAAGGAATTGATTGGGTTATTCCAGAATTCTACAATTTTCAGGTCATCCAAACATCACCGAAGGTTTGTGTGTCACCTACAATATAACCGATAACAAGTGGTACAGTACCCATTCTAGTATGACTCTACCAAAAATTAGTGAGATGCCAGTGATACGTGGTCCTCCTGGTATACCTACTTCAAGGCGAAATTTTAAGAACTGAAATTCCAGATAGTTGTGCAAATACGCTGGGTGATTTCTGCTACATAGTCATGCTTGAAGTAACTTCATTTGCCGAGGCCACATTGAGTTGTGAAAGTTTATGCGGACAGTTGGTCTCCATTCATTCTACAGAAGAAAACCAATATGTTCGCACTCTTTTCACAAATCTCCCTTCTCAGATATTTGTTCTAGGTGGCTACGCGGCTTCCAAAAGCAATATTATATGGGTTGATGGCACTCAAATGAATTTTAACAGTATTCAAAATTTTAATGGACCGGGGTGCTTATACACAATGAATTATGATTCCACTGATGTTCATGGTAACTGGTTCACCGGGAATTGCTCCATCAGCACAAGCTATGTGTGTAAAAGATCAATAGGTGCGGAATGTCCCACCCGGGTTACTGTAACCCCCACCCCCAAGGTCCTTGCTTCATGTAACTCTGCTCCTCTTCGAGTATCCGGAACTTTTTCAACTCCCAACTATCCCATGCCATATCCTTCATATACAAACTGCACTTGGACTTTAGTGACCTTTGGACCACAAAGGATTTGCTTAACTTTTGAGAAAGTTCAAATTGGGAACGACGTCATCACACTTTATGATGGTGACTCGGGTAGAGGGAATAACCGAGGAACAATTACTGACACTCAAACTGATACTATTGATTTTGTTGGGAATGTGGCCTTCATTACATTCGAAGCGGGTTACAATCAATATCAGTTTATTGGATTCAACGCCTCTTTTATCACAATTTATTGACCAAAAATAAATCTTTTTTCAAAAGTACTTCCTCTCGAATTACGCGTTATTAATAAGATTATGACTTTTCTTCTTGTGCACTGATAAAAATGAATCATTTTGATTGTTGCTGAAATGTCATCGCACCGTAAGTGATTTAAGTAATCTTTTTTTTCAAAACGAATTTTTATTACAAAGATCCAACTCGAGAGAATTCTGTAGAAGTCTCGGAGCTCTCTTTTCAATATGAAGTCGAGGAGCCGATTGAGTGAGTCTTTGTGAAATCACTTCAATAAATCGTTATTCAGAAAGCAACGCCACTTTGGAATTCTACAGTACGCCGTCAACACCCGATTTCGGAAAATGATGTTGATCGGATTGATTAATGTGATTTTGATCGCTATTTTCTTCTTCCTTGTTATCTTTTTCTTCGAAATGAATAAAGATAATAAAGATGTAGCTGTGACAAGTACTACTATGAGAACAACTACCACTGCTCAAAAAGGAGGATGTGAGTTGAACTTTTCTGAATTTTCAATTCCCGCCATTCCAGGGTGCCGCAATCCTTACACCTTGTTCCGCGGCAAATGTTTATCATACACTGCGACAACTGATCACTTACATGCTGAAAGGATCAGTACGTCTTATGGTGGATACCTGGTAACAATGCATAATGATCAGGTTAGAAGTTTTACTTTTTGGTCTCAAGAATGTAGGTACTACAGGAAATTGGATCAGTGGATTTGTTTATCAAGAATCAGACAAGCAGCAACGGGAATGTCTGGATCGGTATGTACTGTACAGGGAATAATGTGACAAATTGCGTCTGGGATGATACGACCATTGTAGATAATGATAATTTTGGAAATGGTATTATTTTACATTTTTCAATGTCATATGTTGAAATATATGTTCTAGGACATCCTAACATCACTATTGGCCTATGTGTTTCTTATAGTGTTCAAGATGGAAAATGGTATAGCATTGATTATCTTAAAGCGCTTGCCGCTGTTCATGAGATGCCAGTAATATATGGCGAATCGTGTAAGTCATTTGTTGAAAAAAAAATAAAACAAAAACATTACAGACGGCTGCGAGAATACCCTGGGAGAGTACTGCTACTTTGTTGTGATGATTCCTATGAATTATGTCAATGCTAAGTTGTATTGCGAACAGTCTTGTGCTCAATTTGCATCCATACACTCCATAGAAGAAAATCAATGGATTCGAACCCTTTTCTCTTTGTACAACAATCAAAACTACACATTGGGAGGGTACGCCACTTCTAAAGATCTTTACTATTAACATTCACCAAATTCTGTGTGTGTGTGTCTGTCTGTGTGTATGTCGCCAGCTCTAGCGCTTTTTCTACTGGACCAATTTTCATAAAAATTAGACAGGCAGGTGGGAAATTTTGGCTCTATCTGAATATAGAGGTCCCATGGGATTATAGAGGTCCCATGAGAATATAGAGGTCCCATAGGGTTATAGAGGTCCCATAGGAATAAAGAGGTCCCAAGTGAATATAGAGGTCCCATAGGAATATAAAGGTCCCATAATAGATTTTGTAATTTTTTGAAATTCTGAGACTTAATCAAGTGATTTAAATTATTTACGAGTCTAAAGCTTCAGTTAACGTCATACATTTATGGTCATTGTTTATTTCCAATCTTTGACACTGAAGCATACATGATGTTGAGTACGACATATAATCGGTAAAAACTAAAATAGAATTGTACATTTTTATATTCAGTATGCATATTTTCTTTACATTATGCATTGTTCTAATTTTTTATACTGTTCTAAAAATCTACAGTGCTCCACAAAATGATACGATCACCCTGTCATTTTCCAGTAACTCGGAAACGGGCTAAAATGAGGTAATGGTGCCTTCTGCGAAAATACGCAGAATCAGTGCGCAAATAATGTTCGAAAATGAAAATTGGATGAAAAAGTCCAAGAAAAAAGAAAATTACTTTTTTTCGAAAAATGAGTAAATTTCAATCCACAAAATGATACGATCACCATGCCAAAATGACGACCAAGTGAACAAAGTGGGGTCTAAAGGGCATGAGTAATCTTTGGGGAGCCACAATATGCACTTTCACTTTGAAAATGAGTATCCGTAGGAAATGGGTCACTACCAGACCGCTACTGGTCAAGATTATGACAATTAGCAGCGACAGGTATCCTGAAGTTTTGGACACTTCAATAACTTTCTTATTTTATTGAATTACATTACAAATGTTTTAAATAATGTATCCACTCTCAATCCAGGCCACTTTGAACTCTCTATGACATAAACAACTCTCCGAGTTAAGAGTTTCGAGGATCCTTTCAACCGTTATTTTGATAATTTTGTTGTTATGGACAGCCTAATCTTTCTAAAACATCAAGTTTCTTAATGGCTGTTGTTAAATTATTAGTGTTTTTCATGTTACAATATAACTC
Source organism: Caenorhabditis wallacei (assembly GCA_963932035.1). Taxonomy (NCBI): domain Eukaryota; kingdom Metazoa; phylum Nematoda; class Chromadorea; order Rhabditida; family Rhabditidae; genus Caenorhabditis; species Caenorhabditis wallacei. The sequence continues at coordinate 11,126,942 of OZ009932.1, read as the reverse complement.
GGTCATTCGTCCTTGAAAAAATTCAGTAAAACTAATGAGAAACATGCCAAACCCAAACAGAGATGATATTGAATTCATGACAGTTACGGTTGAGACCTAAGGTTTGGTTTCTGAACTTCTTTCATCAAAATAAACCAAAAGCTATGAATTCTTATGCTTTCCATGCTAACTGGACCAAGTTTGAAGTAAAATTATGTTACTTTTCTCTGCATGGTTCGCCTAGCTAAAAGTGCTCAGTTTCATCTTGCTAGTTGACCGATTTTCGCGCAGTTACAGGGGAAATTAATGGTTCCGATGACATATTTGGTACGAAATGTTGTAATGTTTCATTAATCTAAATTCAATTCATAAGAAATGTTATGTTTTAGCAAGATTAGGCTGTCAATAACAACATCAGATTCAAAATAACGGGTGAAAGGATCCTCGAAACTCTTAACTCGGAGAGTTGTCTATGTCATAGAGGGTTCAAAGTGGCCTGGATTGAGAGTGGATACATTATTTAAAACATTTGTAATGTAATTCAATAAAATAAGAAAGTTATTGAAGTGTCCAAAACTTCAGGATACCTGTCGCTGCTAATTGTCATAATCTTGACCAGTAGCGGTCTGGTAGTGACCCATTTCCTACGGATACTCATTTTTCAAAGTGAAAGTGCATATTGTGGCTCCCCAAAGATTACTCATGCCCTTTAGACCCCACTTTGTTCACTTGGTCGTCATTTTGGCATGGTGATCGTATCATTTTGTGGATTGAAATTTACTCATTTTTCGAAAAAAAAGTAATTTTCTTTTTTCTTGGACTTTTTCATCCAATTTTCATTTTCGAACATTATTTGCGCACTGATTCTGCGTATTTTCGCAGAAGACACCATTACCTCATTTTAGCCCGTTTCCGAGTTACTGGAAAATGACAGGGTGATCGTATCATTTTGTGGAGCACTGTATATTCTTGGTTGATATCATTGGCTGCTCAGTTGTCATCTTCATCATTTTCGGAATCATAATCTTCTACGGCTACTACGCGGTCTTCTGAAAAATCCTACTTTGCTTCAACTGCACCTTCTTCGTAGTCTTCTAACCACCAAGAAAACTGGTACCGTCTTGAAAACTGGTACCGTGCTTAGCTTCGACTGGAAGACTTGCCTTTTTTAGCTGGTGTACTCTCGATCGGGTATTTCCGTTTCGAAGAATTGGCTGGTGAAGTGGTAGTCGGTTTGAGGAGCTGATAAACCTAGTATTTTTGGTTCTCGGGTTGCTTAGGTCGGTACCAGTTTTCTTGGTGTGGATCATGCTGCATCGGGCTTTGAATTAGTTCTTGACAATCTTCCGCTGGAACCACATATGTACAAGACGCCAGCTACCTTTTCAAAAGACGGTAAAGAAGGTGCAGAGCCGAATTCCGACGAATCGAAAGGCGGTCTTTCTGTATAAGACTACGAAGAAGGTTCAGTTGAAGCAAAGTAGGATTTTTCAGAAGACCGTGTAGTAGCCGTAGAAGATTATGATTCCGAAAATGATGAAGATGACAATTGAGCAGCCAATGATATCAACCAAGAAAATAGATTTTCAAAACAATGTAAAAAATTAGAACAATGCGTAATGTAAAGAAAATATGCATATACTGAATATAAAAATGTACACAAAATGTATTTTAGTTTTTACCGATTATATGTCGAACTCAACATCATGTATGCTTCAGTGTCAAAGATTGGAAATAAACAATGACCATAAATGTATGACGTTAACTGAAGCTTTAGACTCGTAAATAATTTAAATCACTTGATTAAGTCTCAGAATTTCAAAAAATTACAAAATCTATTATGGGACCTTTATATTCCTATGGGACCTCTATATTCACTTGGGACCTCTTTATTTCTATGGGACCTCTATAACCCTATGGGACCTCTATATTCTCATGGGACCTCTATAATCCCATGGGACCTCTATATTCAGATAGAGCCGAAATTTTCATGCGATGATGCCCATCCTAATTTTTTAAAAAATTTGTTACAAAATGAGGTCACCAGGTCCCGAAAACAGATAATTTGGTAAAAGTTATTCAAAATATTCAAAGCGTGAAAACCACGTTCCACTCTGAGGAAAGAGTTGAATTTCTTTCAAACGCATTTCATTTCTAATTTGGATTTTAAGCGTAGCTAGGAGGGAAGACGCCGAAGGCGGCTGAACCGACTAGTAATATAATATGGATTGATGGTACTGCAACAGATTATAACAATATCCAAAATTTCTACGGTCCTGGCTGCCTTTTTATGTCATATTCCCTCTGGAGTACTACTCGAGGCAACTGGTTTACATGGGATTTTGGTATTAACGCCACATTTGTTTGTAAGAGGCACCTTAGCGTTACTTGTGCCTCGCCGGCTCCTACTAAATTACCGACTACCCCTTCGATCCAGTCTTCTTGTAATTCCTCTCCTCTTCAAGAATCTGGATTTTTTCACACTCCAAACTATCCAAACCCATATCCGCCTTATACTAACTGCACATGGAAACTTGTGACATATGGACCACAGAGAATCAGCTTCAAAATAGAAAACACCTCTATTGGAGATGGTGTGGTAAGAGTTTATGATGGGGATTCGGAAAGAAGTGACTCGCTGGCAGTTTTAACTGGAAGTCAAGAGATTACTTTTATGTATTCAAATGGGAATATCGTTTTTGTGACATTCGAAGGCGGAAGTAATCAATTGCATTATACTGGGTTTAATGAAAGTTTTATGACTATTTTTTAAGAATTATATGGGAAAATGAAGTTTCTTAGATTGTTGTTCACAATGTACTTATAAGGAATATATTTATTGAAAATTGGCCTCTCATGCAAAAAATGCATGTTTCCTACACCAAAAATCGTATTTCCAGATCATAATCGAAGAAGAGAGAGAGAGAGATAGCACGGAGCTAATTTAATTGCCACCATGCTCAATAAAACTACTGATACAGAAATCTTTTTACGAGTTTGCCATGCACAATTCGAAGGATAAGAAACTATTCTTTAAATAAATTTCCTTGATCCTACCTTTATGTCAAAGAAGTGCCCTCTACCTGCATTATGAAGACGCCGCGCTTAAAAATCAGTATTTTTTTATGCAGATGACCCCAAAGTTGTTTATTGTCTCCCCCTTTTGTTTTCTTATCAAAAACCAAACACGAGTGCATTTTCTCTTATCATCTTAAATTCCCAGACAAAAATGAAACCTTTCTTCATTTCGAAATTGTTTAGTTATGGTCAGGTTACCATTTCTTCTTTTACTTATTCCTTATGTTCTATGTACTGATATTTTTCAACCAAAACCTTTAAATGGGTTATCTTCTAAATGTTTAAATGACACTGAAACTTGGCTGAAATCAATTGAAACCTTTGCGACGATTTCGGTGGAATGCTTGATTTCCGAAAACTGCAGCTTAGAAGAATTGAAGATTCTTGAAGATAATTTATATGCAATTGAACGTAAGTATTCTGAACATTTTTTCACACCAAGATTTCTTTAGAACTAGACTCATTTGGTCAATTCCCCGGTCCAGGTCTCCTTGAAATCAAAACTTTATACGATGGATCCTACCAAGAATGTCAACGAGTCAGTGGTCAAAAGTACGACACTAACTATTGCTACTTGCTTATCAGACCCGGCAAAAACACGTCTTGCACTTCCAATAATTCAGAACTACCTCTGCGTTTGGCACTATGCCTACCGTATTCTTGTAGCCATAAAGATATGATCGAGATTTTTAACCAGCTGTCTATTTATCCATTTACTGCTTGCAACGTGTATTGTGTTAAGAATGAGATAAAGAAGGATTCCTCATTTTGGGGTTACTCGTAAGTTTCGTTTTTTTCTTGTGTAATACTCCCCACGGACAAGTTTTAGGATCTTTCTGATGGTTATGGCTGGAATAGCTCTCCTGGCTAGTTTTCTAGATTTCATCGGTTTCAAAACTATCAATTCTCTTAGAATCTTGCTCACCTTTTCTCTCTGGACCAACGCGGAGATCCTTCTCTCCGTCAAGGATCACAAACCGGGATTCATCAAATCTCTAGACTGCCTCCGCTTCTTTTCTATCTTCTGGGTGGTCACTGGCCACTCTTTCTCATATTTCATACTGGGAGACAACTTGAGACCGGCGCTGGACTTCCCAAAACACTTCTGGAATCATTTATTGCTGAACGCTTATGTTTCTGTTGACACCTTCTTCATAATGTCGGGGATTGTTGTGGCTTACCTATTCTTTAAAACCAAGCCAACTAAAAAAATGATTTCGAATCCGGTTACATGGATTCTATTCTACCTACATCGTTATCTCCGGCTCACTCCTCCAGTGATGTTCTTCATTGGCTTTTTTACAGTTTACGTTCCATATATCCAAGGACCATTTGCAGCTTCTGAAATGAGTAATACAATCTCGTAACGCTTTAGAACTGCCTTTAATTTCAGATGCGCTTTCTGCTCAAGCCAATGCCTGTCGAACCTACTGGTGGCAAAATCTTCTCTACATCAATAATTTCGATAGCAGTGCCGGTGACAATCTCAATACGTGTTATGGTGTAACTTGGTACCTGGCAGTTGACACTCAACTTTATCTTATTTCTCCAATCATCTTGATCTGTTTATACTATTCATTTGCTATTGGGACTACCGCAGTCATCGCTGGATGTGTTGGAAGCATAATCACCACTTATATCCTCTACGGTAACTATGATATCCAAGCTGATGGAATAGGCGAGGGAAACCAAGATAATTTCTTTGATATGATATATTCTAAGCCATGGATTAGATGTCCCTCATATCTGATCGGCATTCTAAATGGATACCTGCTAGCCATTTACGGTACCAGAAAGATAAGACTAAACTGGGCACTATCTCTAGTTGGATGGCTCATAGCATTCACCATTGCCGGATTCTGCCTATCTGCGACCTACGATTATGACAAAGGATCCCATTGGAGTTCATTCACTCGAGCTAGCTTCTACAATTTCCACAGAATCGGCTGGTCATTTTTTATTTGCTGGGTGGTATCTGCTAACCATATGGGATGGGCTGGCCCTATAAATAACTTCATGTCTCATCCAATCTGGCAACCATTCGGACGACTTTCTTATTGTGCTTACATCGTGCATTGGATGATCTTGTATTGGTTTTTGAATGTGGGAGGGACTCTACATTATAGTTCAGCTTGGGCTGTGGTAGGTTGAGCTAGGGTATTGGAGGTGTCAAAATTGAATTTTCAGTTTTTGTACGTCGCTGTTCCTGCCACCATTCTCTCATTTATTTTTGCATTCTTTTGGAGTTGCCTTTTCGAAGTTCCATTTTTGAAGTGAGCCAAAAATACTGATTTTTTAAAATTAACCTTGCTTTTCAGACTGGAGAAAATGCTAATAGAAGCAATATTTGAAGGATCAAAACTATCAAAATCCTCTGTAAAATCTGAAATTAAAAATACAATTTCCATAAAACTGTGACATAAAGAATTTATTATCTACATCAAATTAAGAACACTTTCATGAGATCTGTTTTCTATTATCTAAAAGCAAAGCTAAAATCACAAACTAGTCAAATATTTCACAAAAATCAAACCCAAAAACAACATGACAAGTACCCAATAAATGCTAGACCGTGAGCTCTGAACCGGCTCCACCTGCTCTGCAATGTCTTCTGATTGCTGTTTCACTTCTTCGATCACCTTCTCAACGACATCTACAATTTCTTCTTTCTTCAAGTCCACTACGACTTCGTGTTTACTCTTCTTGACCTTCCTCTTATTATTCTTCTTATGACTCTTGATCTCCTCCACTGAATATTCCCATTTGGCTATCTTCGGAGTCTTCCATGTCCTCCCTTTTGCTTCCTTCCACTCATCTGATTCCACAGCGACTTCTGGTTTTACTTGCTCAATATCATCGAGGATCTCGATGTCCCAAGAGTCAGACCAGCGGATTCTGGGACGATTTTCGATCGGGATAGTGACTCCTTCTTTGGCTTCTTCTGAATCTTCCACAGCTTCCTGTCTTCCAGAATTCCTCTGAACCTCCTGATTCTTCTCTGCTCCGTCTTCTTCAATTTCTTTCATTTCAGTATCCTTATTAATTCTATCCAACACCGTATTCTGCATCAACTTTGAAACAAACTTCTGAATTTCCATATTGATATCTTGCTCCTTCCTGAGTTTCTCGTGAAGCCGTGCAATTTCCATTCTAGCTTGCACTAATGAGAGCTGGAGGACGTTCACGACATCATTATGAAAATTAACCATTTGATTGCACTGCTTCAAGTTGGCTGACTGCTGCTTTCTCACAGAAAAATTCAAAGTTTGAACTTTGGCTTTGTTGAGTCTACATTGGTTCTCAAGATTTTCAATCCTTTTTTCCTTTGACAAAATGGAATTTTTTAAAACTTCAAGTTGAAATCTCAGGTCCTCGTTCTCTAATTCTTGCTCAACAATCACTTTTTTCATGGTTCGCATCATATTTTTTTGCTTCTGAAAAATGTTTTTATGAGGTCTTTGACTTTATGTGAGCCTAATAAAAAATCACTCACCAAATTTTCCAGTTTTTCCTGCATCTCTAATATCTTCTCCATGAGCTTTTTGAATTTTTTTTGGGCATGCTCGAAATCCTTCTATATAAAAAAATAAAAATCATTATATTTTTTGTCCCATACCTCATCACTCTTCCACATGCGTGTCTCGAGCTTCTCCCGATACTTCATCAGTTTTTCCATTTCTTCACCCATTCTCTAAAATATATAAAATTCAATTTATCTTCTTTTTTCATCGACTAACCTTCTCCTCCTCTTTTCCCACTATCCACTCCGCTTGGATTTTGGCCAACCCAAAAGTTTCAGCATTTTTCAACTTCTGTTCCAGATCCGCACAAGTGACATCGAAGTTTCGCACTTTGTACTCCAAGTACTCGTTCTCATCTTGGAGCTTTTCAATTCGTGCTTCTTGTTGGGAAGTCACTTCCAAATATGTGGTATATGGGACAGCTAAAAGCATTTTTTTTCTAACATTCAAATTTATATTTAAACTCACTTTTCACCTCATCCGGTTCATGAGTCTCCCATATTTTAAAATCAAATTCGAGCTGCTTTAATTGCAGCATTTTCAAATCACTTTCCAACCGTTTCGTTGTCGCCTCGAAACTATCCGCTCTAGTCTTCTCCACATCCAAAGCCGCCAACAAATTTGTAACGTCCATTGAATTGAAACTTGAGAAACCTACACTGAAACAAAAGTAAATAGAAAGGACACCGTGCAGAAAAAAAGAGAGAGAGAGAGAGGGGACAAGAGTTCAGATGGAGGGAGCCGCAAGAAAACGGCGACGAAGAAGAGAAGCGAAGAAATAGAGAGTGAAGGAAACGTGTACCAAAAAGATGAACCCCCTCAATTTTTCGAGGGTGGTGCCCCGCGGACATCTGTCGTTTTTTCTATGGAGAAAAGAAAAGGGAGCGGAGAGGAGTGGAGGAGGGAGAAAAAGATGGGCGCCACTTACACTTTGACTAGGAGGTCAGAATGAGGGTTAGGAGGGGCAGAGTGAGAAAAAAGGAGTGGAATAACAAATGTTTAACCCTCTAATGAAATTCTGAATATCTTATTTTGAAAAAAGAAATGATGAGTCAGATGGATTCATATGTATAAACAAAAATTGATGTATAAAAAATGAAACATGCTACACAAGAAAAATATTTTTGAAAAAGGAGAGCCTAAAGGGAACATAAAGTGCATACGTTCTTCTAAAGAGAATTCAAAAATAAAAGCTAGAATTTTGTTATCAGGGGTATGTCAAATGAACTTTTATTTTTTGCTGATAAAAAATTTCCATCTCTTCTTTTTAAGTAGTCTCTGAAAAGTTTAGACACGTTTTGCTTACTATACGATTTTTTATTTTGATGATAAAAACTCATAATTTTTTCCAGAAATTTAATTTAGAGTTTATTGTATAATAGAACTTCATGCCAGCTAAATAGGGGATTAAAAAACCAAATTATTAGAGTAAATCAAGTTTGTGACTACCATAATTCTACAGTCCTTAGTCTGATCAGCTGAGTAATTTTAAAAAGTGAGAGAATTCAAACAAACATTAAAATCAAATAAACTTTTAAATCACGAGACAAATCTCTCTCCCACATGACATTTTTTATAAAAGATCATTGTCGACTAGACAAATTGCTCATTATCATATTCAACCCACACTCGATCAAATGTTGATTTTTATTTATTTATTTATTTATTTATTTATTTATTTACGTTGAAAAACGTGAAGTAAGAAAAAACGGGAATAAATTTATAATAATAGTAGGTAATGGGGAGGTAAGATAAATAGGGAAAAAGAAATTACATTAGAAGAAGGGTAAAGTGAAAGGAAGGAAGAGTGTTGAGTAGAAATAAAGGGATGTAGGGGAAAAATCTTAATTCTAATTTAGCTCAGATGGTATCCTTAGTTACGAAGTGACCTCTTCTGCTCAGGACCCGATGGGTGAAAAATCTCTTCCGGAGACTGCTTTTCGGAGTTCTCCACCTAAACTGATGACGGCTCCTGGTTCGCTTATCAGAAAAACTCTCAAAGTATTTTTTGGTGTCAAGGTTTATTTTACCAGAAAGCATTCTACACAGAAATTTGTGGTCTAATAAGTTTCGCCTTGTTTCTAGAGAGTCTAGGTTAAATAAGGTTAAGCGACTGCTGGCGTCTATATAATCGGGATCACCTCGTTTAGTGCTCTTCCCGGTTTGCCTAAAAAGTAATTTACGTGTAAAACTATTTTGAACGGACTCTATTTTTTTAATGTAGGATTTCTTATGGGGATTAGTAACTACAGTTCCGTACTCAAGGATCGGGCGAACAAATGTTTTATATAGGAAAGTCATTAATCTAGAATCGTTGGAATAGAATGATTTGAAAATGCAGAAAGAAGCATAATTAGCTTTTTTTACAGCAATATCCCAATGTTTATCGAAAGTCAAATTCGTGGTTATAGTGAAGCCTAGATCCCTTGTCAAAGTTTCTCTCTTGAGCACAACTCCTTCTAATTCATACGGCATACATAACGGATTTTTACCTAACGAGATACAAACAGTTTTGGAATGGTTTAGTTCAAGACAATTTTCTTTTGACCATTTAGAAATTTCATTAATTGCTGCTTGAAGATCGATTATGGGAGCTTTTGATGGGAATGAACAATAAATTTTTATATCATCGGCGAATTGCTTGAGTTGAACAGATTTAGGTATTACTGACTTAATACTATTTACAAAAATACCAAAAAGAAGTGGTGACAAAACGGCGCCTTGGGGAACTCCGCACGGTACTGACTTTTCCGAAGACAGAGTAATTCCTATTCTTACTCGGAACGTCCTGTCTGATAGATATGCTATTATCCAATTTATTAAATGAGGATTTAGTCCTGCCATTTTTAATTTTTCTATCAAGATGTGGTGGGGAATCTTATCAAACGCTTTTTTGTAATCGAAATAAACAGCATCTACTTGAAGACCGTTTTCAATTGACATTGTCCAATCATTAAGCGCTTCTAGTACGCAACTTGAGGTTGATCTATTAGGCAGAAAGCCATGCTGGCTGTCGCTCCAGAAACCCGAAGAAAGAAGAAGGTCCATTACTCTTTTTAGCAAAAAGCGCTCGTAGACTCTACATAAAACTGACGTGATACTAATCGGGCGAAAGTGACTTGGTAGTGAAGGGTTGTCAACCTTCTTTAGTGGAATTACTATCGATTGTCTCCAGTTCTTAGGGACAATACCTGTTACCATGGAAAGATTACAAATTTGACTAAATATACTAGAAATGAAAGGAGAGATCAATTTTATATAACGCGCTGGAACATTGTCCGGGGTCACGGTACTATTCGCTTTGATTTTGTTCAAAATGTTGAAGATTTCGGCGTCAGTCACCCATAATAGATTCATAAGTGATTCTGAATCGGAGTCTATATTTTTAGGAGTGGTCCCACCATTTGTGAATTGTGAATGGAAGAAATTCGCTAGACATTCAGCCTTTTCGTTATCACAGCTCAGGATTTCGCCGTGCTCGTTATTAAAATTTGCTATCCTAGACTGTTCTCTTTTGAGAAAGAACTTGGCAAAGTGGGAGAAACGGCTAGTTCCATATGATTTTAATTTATTAGTTTCGCAGTTCCTACGGTATTTTAAAAGTTTTTTCCGAAACTTCTTGGCTAGATTAATATACGTAGTAAAATTATCTACAGACCTGGTCCTCGAAGCTACCAGCCAACTGTGGTCTACCAATTTACGAAATGATTCTAAATATTGAGGAAGAATCCCACAATTAGAGTTAACCTCCACCCAGGGAACGGTTTGTTCAAAAGTGAAGCGAATATATTCTATGAGGTTTGAATATTGGACCTCTGCATTTGCATTACGCCCTACAATAGTACCCCAGTCAACATCTTTAAGTAAATGATTTAAGAGAGGGACATTGATGGATTTGTAGTCAGGAACAACTAGAGATGTAGCAGCCGGTTTCTGGAGTCTATCAATTGAAAAATCAATTTTACAATGGTCGGAGGATCCTATCGGACTGGTTACATTAATAGAAAGTAACTCAACATTTGCGAAAACAAGATCTAAAATGACCGAATCTCTTGTTGGTTTTGATACATATTGATATAATCCTAGGCTATCTGTCAATGAGATTAGTTGGGAAGCGAGCTCCGATGTACTTTCTTTGAACTTTTTGGTCCAATCAATTTCTTTTATGTTAAAATCTCCAACCACCAAGACCTGATTCAGAGGGTCGCAAAGATCGCCTATCTTTTTTAGGAGCTGTTTTGAAAGTCTGTTACTGCAGGATGGTGGCCTATAAACATTGATAACCCTTAGAGGGACGGACGAAAAATCCAAATCAAGGGCTAATAATTCATATCCATCGGCATGAGATTCTCTACAGATTAGTGAGTAATTGAGAGTTTTACTGATAAACGCGCATACGCCGCCCCCACGTTTGGTAGAGCGATCCGATCTTAAAAGATTATAATTTATATTAGAGGGGAAAATAGACTCCGGGGTATTTGAGTTTAGCCAGGTTTCCTGGAAGAGGAGTAATTCAAAACCATCATGTTCTAGCATGTAGGTCACTTCATTTCTATTGGCTACCAAAGATCTAATATTAGAAGAAAGAAATTTTACAATAAAGTTTTTAGAAATATACGAATTAGATTGATTAAGAGAGCTAAAGTTGATGTGTGAACCTTTCCAAAGGTAGCAATTATTCTTTATTAAAAAATCGGAATTTAAATTCCATTTTGGAAAATTATTACATGTAATCTAAAAAAAAACTCGTGAACAACATCCCGTCTTTTTCAGGAAATGACTTAGAGAAGAATTGTGGGATTAGAGTCTTATGACATAAAAATACACAAATAAAGAGTTGTAGATGTCAGGATTAGAAAAGAATGTAGAGAATCCAGGGAGCGATCAACACAAAGCAAAGTCCGATGAGAATCATAATTCCGTTTTGGTTATAATCCACTTGCTTCTCGAGATCCACGATTCGAAGTTCTTGTTGATTCTTGATCTTTTCCGCTTGTTCTAGTTGGGTGTTCATGGTACTGTAGTTCTTATAGGATCCTTTCAGTTGCTCATTGAGCTCATCGATAATTCGGTTTGTTCGCTGGAAAAGTTTCTCGGCGACTTCTTCGTGGTAATGGAATTTATCTGGAAAAATGTTACACTTTTACACTGATCAAAGGGCCCTATCTCTCAATTTCTTATCAATTTTTTTTCTTTGTCTATTTCGCTTGATTCTCCATTATCTCTCATCAATTTGGGCTCCGCAATAGAACTATTGTCCCTTTAAACTCAAAAATCGTAACAAACCAGGGGCAAAAAAAGAGAGAAAGATATCAGGATCTCTATCAGCTAGATTTTAAAAAACTCACCGGCCTCGCTTCTGCTATTAAACTGATTTTCAGCTTCCTTCTCCAATTCCAGAATCTGAGTCGATAGCATTTTATTATCCCTCTTCAAAAACCTTAACTCATTTTGAATTGGCGCCAGCTTCACTGTCAACGCCTTCGCCTCACTTTTCCAAAAATCTGTCTCCTTTTCAGATTCATCTATTCCAGACTTGATTGAGACATTTTCAGCTTCCACTTTCTCCAATTTCTTTCGAAGGGATTCTACTTCGGATTGGTATGCGCTGCTCATTTCTAAAAAAAAGTTTTTAATCTAAAATCCTTAATCTGAAAATCTTACGGATAAGGAATTTCTCTCTACAATTGAAATCCTGATCACTAAATTCCATTGGATTGACAACGGGAGTCTGTTTATCCTTTATGTACTCCTTCAAATTCTTCACTTGAATCTCCAACAACTCCACTCTCGTCTTATGCAATTCTTCTGTCGCCTCAAAATTCCGAATGATGTTTTTGGCGGCATTGACAAATGTCTGCTCTCTTTTCCTCAGATTCTCATCGTTATAATTGTATTCTTTGAACACTGCATAGAAAGGTGCCATGGCGTTCATTTTGGAAATGGATAACGCGTCGAGGAGGATCTGAAGGGGGCAAAGGTTATAGAGCAGAAAACAAGAAAGTTGAGAAGAGAAGAGGAAACAAAAAAAAATGATAAGGAGTCGAAAATTAAGAGATAGGGCGTAGGTTGACTGAGTTGATAAATGGCGATTCATCAAAAATAAATCAAGGAATGTGCGAGGACCCAAGGAGGACTGAGGAAAATTGGGGACATATATTTTTTTAAATAGTGGTTTTTTAAAATAAATTAAGGAAGCCAATAAAAATAGATAAATCAACAAAAAATTAAAGAAAAAAAGAGAGTTTCAAATGAAAGGAAATTTTAGATCAAAAATGTTCACTACAGATTTTGATCTACCTACCCCAAAAATTAAGAAGAAAAAAATCATCCATCAAAAAAAATGTGAAAAGCATTGTAAAAGTTAAGAAAAAAAACCGAGAGGGAACAACAAATACTGATGAGGAAGAAGAAAGAAGAGGAGAGAACGTATGAATCATCAGATATTACGAAGGAATGGAAAGATTAGAAACTCTGAAGAGATTTTCACTATAATCTCATCTTAAAATATATTTCTTTTCCTGTGTACTTCTCTCGGACAACTTTTTTTTCTTTTATAATTGTTTATTTCACAAACAAAAAAAAAGAGAAATTGATAAACCCATTTTTATTTGAGACCACAATGAAAATTGTTTTTAAACATAATAAAGTCAATTAATTCCACATACTAGCAATCTGATTCATATGCTCATTTTGTGTCTGCTTAGTGCCTGTAATATCCCGAATCCTCCTAGTTCTTTGCACTTTCGTCGCACGAATTCGATAGATTAGAATGATAGGAAGCAGAAGAGCACTGTATGGAACCGTCTGTAATTCTATAATTAATCAGACCACTTCATTTCTTATCACTTACGTAAATCCAAATAACTGCTGACAGATAAACCGGCAACCCAATATTGTCGCGATTCATTTTCAACAATAATATACCCAAAGAAAAAATCAATCTGAATACAAATTGGGTCAAGGAGATAGTGCAGATGGTATGGGTTGAATCAATTGCTTCTCGTTTTTTGAATCTCTCGGGCACCTTGAAACGAACTCTATCACTGAAATCACAAGATTATTCTCCTTATCCAAAAATCACAGTTTACCTGTACTCCATCTTTTTGTTATATCGCATAAGAGCCATTGAAGCTACCAAATTGAAAAGTGTTAATGAGAAAGCAATAACCAAAAAGATGTTAATTCGCATGAAGCTATGAGATGGATTGAAGAAGCAGGATAGAATATAGCCATCCATTGGGTCATCCCAAGTAATGATACGGTAGTGAACGGAACTAAATATGAATACCGAGACGGATATAATAATTCCAATGATTTGGCTTAATCTGGGAGTGTAATTCGAGTGGAATGTAGCGATTGCTCTAAAAATTTTCGATTAAAATGAAAAACTGTTTTATCTGGATGCACCTTTCTATAAGAGCCCCTGTTTGAGAATAAATTATCCCACCCATTCCAGCGTACAGTAAGATGGAGTACGGTAGACATTGGTGTTCTGCCTCTAGCCATTGGCATGGTTGATCACTCAGAAATAGTGATTTGTAAATTGTGCTGACCTGGAATCGTAATTTTGAGAAGCAATACACAAAAAGAATTATCCTTGTTGACAGCTATACAGATCTTTGAACAATAGACATACCGATATGGTTCCATAAATCAACTGATGTAAATTTGCATAAAACAAATTCAAGAACAGAATCATTTTAGTTGAAGACGGAAAAGTTGACATGTTGTTGATACACTTTATAGCGTACGGAGAGAGAATGAAAGTTGCCAAACTTGATAAAACCGTGCACAACACGGAGAGCCGAAAATTCCAGCTGAATACATGGCTCATTTGAATTTCAGAGGCACAGGTAGACAGATTCGACATTCTCAGAATTAATGAATTCGAATAGAAAACGGAAACAGCAAAAAAGAAAATCCAAGAACAGACGAGTAGTTTTTCTTCCGAGTCAGAAAAGAATGAGCGGATTGTGGGTTGATAATTTTTCGTTTTGTCTTCCCTTTTCATCACTATTTTTGTGTTCAGACAGCTGATAATTTAACTCCCCTGGAGGATATAATTTACATTCTCTCATCAGTAACTTGTTTTCCGGTTTGACACCGTGAGTCAGAGCTTGAACAAAAGATCTAAAATAACGTAGGCATAAATTAGAAATGCTTAGACTAAGAGAATGATTGCTTAAGCTTAGGTAAGGATTCATTAGGGTTTGTTCTGGGTAAGATGTTATGATCAAAATTAACAATTGTAATCAATTTTGAAAAAAATATTTATTTAAAAATGCGATGCGATATTTAAATTTTGAAAAACAGATGTCGAGTGGACATGGTTCCTCTTTTTGATTCTGAAAACTTCCAAAGTCGTTTTTCGATAATCTGATGACATAGCAAAGCATATAAAACAATTGATTGAAGCGTTAATAGTCAATAAAAGATCACAAATATGAATGACAAGGGATGAAACATATCTGAAGACTTTCAATTATAGACTAATCCTCAGTAAACATACTTACACTAATCCAACATCAGGATATATAATTTGAGCTAAAATAGAAATTCCAGCTGGAATTGAGGCGATAAAAAATAATACCGTCATAAGAATCACTAATATTGTTGTTCTTTCAGTTCTGAAAATATCTAGACTGTGTCATTAGTCTACCAATTCTCTCAATACCGCTTCATAACGTTAGCTGTGGAAGTTGTCCTTTTCTTTCTTGTTATTCTTATTTCCAAAATGAGAAGTAAAGTTAAAATAGGAAGTAGAAATGAAGGGATGATCTAAAATTTGAGATGTTCAAGGCTCGACGGGATTACTCACTTTAGAGACTACTCCGTTTGTAACCGAAAGCACTCTAAACAAAAACTGATCGTTGGCTGCGAATAGGTCAATAGAATTTGTTTCATATGTAGTCCAAACTGTTTCTAACAAGTTGGCATCACAGCTGTAAACTCGTATTTATTGTTAAAAAGCATCTTATCCGCATACTTTTTCCCGGGTGTCCATGTTCCAGTCTCCACAAAACTCGTCCTGTATACATTGATAGAAGAAATAGAAGAACTCAGTAAAAAACAAAGAAAAAATGAATAGAATCCAAAAGAAGTATTTGAAATTCGTTTGAACATTGGTTTAGCCGAGAATCTGAGAACCAGGAAACGAAAAATAGCCATAAGGAGACCGAGCCATGTGGAGCACCTTATCACGTCTTCACGGATGTTGGAGAGCCAAATGAAGATGTGTCGTTGATAAAATGTCAGAGGAGGAATACTAGAACTATTAAATGAGATCTTCAAAAAGAATATCGACTAACCACTCATCATTATAAAAACTAGGAATCATATTATTAACAATTATTGCGATGAGCATAGAAACCCCATCACAAACTGCAATTGCTATCATAACGGATATAATCGAAGACATCATCATATTTTTTCTTGTTAGAATAATGACATGAAGTATCGTTAGAAACAAGCCAACAAAAGAAATATAGAATTGTATTTTAGTGCATTCTAAACCATATTTCCTAAATACATAAATATTTATCTAAAAGTCAATCCAAAAAAATCGTCAGAAATTAAATCAAGAGTACGAAACTGGTTCAAACTTACTCAAGAAAAATAAAAACTGAAACCATGAAATCCAAATTTTTGAAACTTGGGAATAGTTTAACAGCGTCCTCCGTCGAAGTAACTTTCATTTTTCAAGACTAAAAGAACGAGTGAAAAATATATGAAGGCGTATACCTGTACTTGAGGATAATTATTGGGGGAAACTCAAGAGCATTTAGATCACAGTTCATTCGAAAATTAAGCGTCAAAAATCGGATATAAACGTCATAACTTCGAATCGCTTTCGAAAAAAATAATTAGATGATAATTGCTTTGGTTTCAACCAAAAAATTTCTATCAAAAGAGGCAAGTTTCATAAAATAATTATTTATTGAAAAAATATAAACTTCTAAAAAACCGATGCCGAATGAATTTGACTCTTCTTCTTGATCTTTAAAACCTCTAACGTCGTTCTTCGATAATCCGACGACATCGCAAAGCATATGAAACAATTAATTGAAGCGTTGATAGTCAATATAAGATTACAAAAGTGTTTGACAAGTGAGGAAATAAATCTGAAGACATTTATTTATAGACTAATCCTTAATAGACATGCTTACATTAGACCGACATCAGGGTACATAATTTGAGCTAAAGTGGAAATTCCAGCAGGAAGTGATGCGATAAAAAATGATGTTGTCATTAGTATGACTAGAGTTGTTGTTCTTTCAGTTCTGAAAATATCTAGACTGTGTCATTAGTCTACCACTTTTCTCAATACCTCTTCATAACGTTAGCTGTGGAAGCCGTAATTTTCTTTCTTGTTATTCTTATTTCCATAATGAGAAGTAAGGTTAAAATAGGAAGCAGAAAAGATGGAATGATCTGGAGTTTCAGATGATTAAGGTTTGAAAGAATTACTTACCTTAGAGAGAACGCCATTTGTAACCGAAAAAACTCTAACCATAAACCTATTGTTAGCAGCGAAGAATTCAATCGATTGTGTTTCATAAGTAGTCCAAACAGTATCAGATGGCATGAGATCGCATCTTAAATTACAGTCACATTAGAGGAAAACTGAATCAACATACTCTTTTCCAGGTGTCCACGTTCCAGTTTCCACTAACGTTGTTCTAAAGTAATTGACAAGGGAAAGAGAAGAGCTCAGCAAAAAGCAATACAAGAATGCATAAAATCCAAAGGAAATACTTGAGAACTTGGTGAACATGGGTCTGGATGAGAATCGCAGAACTACGAAGCGAAAAAGGGCCATGAGGAGGCCAAGCCACGTGGAGCATCTAATCACGTCCTCGCGGATGTTGGAGAGCAAGGTGAAGACGTACCGTTTGAACAACGTTAGAGGAGGAGTGCTGAAAGTAAATTCTAAGAGCATGGAAGAGAGTGTTGACTTACCATTCTACATCATAAAAACTAGCGATCATATTATTAACACTGATTGCGATGGCCATCGATACTCCATCACAAACTGCAATTGCTATCATAACGGATATAATCGAAGACATCATCATGTTTTTCCTTGTTAGAATGATAACATGAAGTATAGTTAAAAACAGGCCAACGAAAGAAATGTAGAACTCAATTTTTGTGCATTGTAACCCATATTTTCTAAACCATCGAAAAATAATTTTAGAAAACTGCAGAGAACTTACTCAAGAAAAATAAAAACTGGAACCACGAAATCCAAATTTTGGATACTTGGGAATAGTTTAGCGGCGTCCTCCGTCGAAGTAACTTTCATTTTCTTTAAACTGAATGAGAAAGTGAAAAGGGAAAACAAGGCCTCTAGACTAGATGATAATTATTGGGGGAAAGCTCATGAGCATTTAGATCACACTTTATACGAAGGCTAACAACAAAGATTAGATAAAATTGCCCCCAATGTTAAAACAAACGTCATACAGTAGTTTCAAGATGTTTCCAATCAAATTGATTCATTTATCTCAGAGAGAAGTTGAGTCATCTCACTAGATCATAAATTTCAGACTTTGAGGTCAATAAATTAGGCTTTTGAAGCGAATTAGCGCCTCAGATTGTACTTCGATTAACTCGAACTGTTGTTGATAATTAATTTCAAACTCATTTAAACCATTTCAGAACAATTTTCAACCAATGGAGCAGTAAAATGACCTGAATGTCAAATTAGGTCAAAGTGATGAGATATGAGCTAATCAAATATTGTTCTAAATCGTGAAATTGGATTCGAAATTTACAAAAATACAGTTTAGAAGTGAAAAAAGTACGATATTAGTTGAAAACTTTGAAGAAAAAACTGAATTTTTTCTACGAAATTCACCATTTTTTGGGGGTGGGCTATCATTTTGACGCGCCTGTTTTAAGAACTTTCTGGTGCCCTGGTCATAAATTTCAGTCGGGAACTCTACAAAATCGGCTACGTAGGTTTTTTTATGCGTAAAAAACGATGGCATTAGTCATTTTTCTCAAAAAAGTTCGGTTCTCCCCAAACAGTGAAAATAAGGGGGTGGGCTAACATTATGACGCGCACTGTAGTTTAGACTACATCAAAAAGTATTATTTAAAAAATTAACTAATGAATGTGCTTTTTAATATTACTATGAGAGCTAGTTGAACTGAAAGAGAGATTCTTTAAAAAAAAAGGGTTTTACTGTTACTCAAATTTTTATTTTTTCACTTTTAGTACAGAAATAAACACGGAAAATTGATTATTTTAAGTCATTTCCATGACTCCCGACTCTCTCGTCTGCTGTCTCCGTAAACAATGTATACAATTTTTGAACAATCCTGAAACATGTTTCAATTTTAAGCTAAGAACTTTCTTGCTTACCGAAAACCGCCGCTCGATACGATTGAACTATGAAAATAGTTGGAAGGGGATCCAAGGCGGGGAATAATGCAATTGTAGTTGAAACAGAGAATGCAGTGAAGCTTTTATTAAGAAGAGAGCACGTGTAAATAATAGTTACTGGAATGTGCATTAGAACAAGTGGAACGAGAGCCTGAACCGAAATGTTAGTAGGTTAAGACTAACCAGCAGACTAACCTGTGCCATCAATGCAATGAACAATTGTTGCTGGAGATTTTTCACTTTGGTAGATTTCGAATCTGGTACATTGACAAGCTTCATAACCTCTTTGTAGCATTTGATACCAAACCAAATGATAAGGAAAAGAGAAGAAATCTTTAAAATTAGGAGAATCTCAAGCAATGCAAATTTTGCTAACCGTAGGAATTAACTGAAAAGCTGAACCAATTAGGGTACTGTATTTGAGACGATTATCAATTGGGGAGTATATCATTGCTCCATGATAAGCAATATCATCAAGTGAGATGTTGAACTTCTCAGCTAAAGGTTGCCTGCAATATTTGGTTTGCTGTTTAAAATTTTTTCTTCTAACCTAATTATCTGATCAAATTCCAGACATGGTGCATATGGAATTGAGGCTACTAAAAGGAACATGGCTCCGCAAAGTGTTGGGTAGGTGAACCATAACAATATTTTTGCGCCTTTAAAATGCTTTAAGATTTTATTGTCCGTTGCAACAAAATAATGATGAGCAAACACAATAACAAACATTCCCATTGAAAAACCGTAACACACGCTGTAAGCATCTGAAACGAAGGAGAAGAATGGGTTAACTAAGTATTATAATAATCCTTACAAGTCATTAACAAAGCAACAGTTTTCCCATACACCTTATCTTTATGAGAGATTATCACGACAAATGTTGAGCCAACGGAGATTACTTCCTGAGAAAAAAATTATCCAGAGACACTTACAACTTCCGATACAAGATCCAGGATTCCATATAATATTTCAAAAAGAGAGACTCCGGCGAGGAGAAGTTTATAGTTTCCCATTTGATGCGGTGACTTGTACATTATGAGCAATATAAGCAGAGAATTGGTAATTATTGAAACTGGAGCAACGAAAAAATTCAAACTTTTTTCCGAAAACAACATATCTCTGAGAGATTACAAGATGTATCTGAATTGTGGTACCAGTTATGAAGTTAATAGAGAGAATAACAGTTACGTGAAGTCTCTAAGGACCATTTTGTTTTGAGTTCTTCTTTAAATTGTCTACGTTATTATAAGAATTATGTTTACTCGGAACATATAACTCCTATTAACAATATGAGAAACTAAAACACAGAATTAGAATCCATCGTTCTTGATCGGTTGCGCCAAACATGTAAAGTAGTTTTTCGATATTCCGATGACATTGCAAAGCAAATGAAGCAATGAAGAGAAGCCATCACGGTCAGCAAAGCATTCGAAAAGTGATCCACAAATGTTGACAAATGACTAAAAAATTTTATTCGACCTTATACTATCATATTCCAAAGCTTACACAAATCCCACGTCAGTAAACATGGCTTGTAACATTGTGAAGATTCCAGCTGGCACAGATGCAATGAAAAATGTTATAGCCATGATCATCACTAATGTTGTGACTTTCTCGGAGCTGAATTAAATATTTTTAAATTGACAATTTATTTTCTATGTTTGCCAGTTACCGGATTCGAATGATAGAACTCGTGTTTGACATTATCCTTCGAGCACGTCTTATTTCAATTATCAGAAGGAGTGTGAGTATTGGAAAAAGTAAACATGGAATTATCTGAATGTTTTAAGTGATGAAAGATTGTAATATTTTCTTTACCCTTGAAACGCTTCCATTTGTGAACATCACAATTCTTAATAGAAATCCGTCGTTAGCAGCATACACGTCAGAAACTCGGAGTGCATGAATAGCATACGATTTGGTAAAGATCATTGGGCAATTCGGGCCAGCTGTCCAACCTCCCGTCTCCACAGTTTTAGTTTTCATGAAGTTAAGGAGAGATATGATTGAACTAATGACAAAGATAACTCCAGCGGCATAGAAACCAAAAGAGAAATTCGACAGCCGTTGGAAGCCAGGTCTCAAGTTGTATCTCGATCCCAAGAATCTAATGAAAGCCATTAGGATACTGAGCCACGTGGAACATCGGATGACGTGGTCACGGAGAGTGATAAGGATCCAAAAGAAGGTATGAAGGGATTTAGTCAGAGGAGGTGTACTGCAATAGATTGTTGAGTCTATTTTCGAAAACTGGTCTAGTAACCAACCACTCATCTCCATAGAAATTATCAATGGTGTTTTTAACACTCATTGCAAATATCATTGAGCCTAAATCAAAAATGGCCATTCCTATCATAATAGAAATAATCGATGACATCCTCATTGATTTTCTTGTCAGAATGAACAAATGAAAAATTGTTAGAACGGCACCAACAATTGCAATGTAAAATTCGATCTTTATACATTTCCAGACGTTACTTCTATGAAGGATGTAATTATTTCATTATAAAAAAATAAATTTTTAACTCACTGTAAAAATTCAAATAATTGGAATAAGAACTCAGAGTTTGAAAATGTTGGAAAAATGGAAATGAAGTGTTCTTGCGCGGATTCGGTCGACATCGACTTTGAGATTAATTTTTTTTTGAATAGAAAAACAAGTAAATACGAAGATTCAAAGCAAATTACACGGTTAGAATCTAGTCTCGTCACTGATAATTTTTTATTCGAAAGAGGACGTCTACGAATCAAATGATCGCAAAAAACAAATGTTATGATGACGGTAAATCACCAGAGGGATTCTGATTTTGAAATGATTTAGAGTGAAATATATGAATTATTGTAATCTAGTCTGGTCACTGTTAATTTGATATTGAAAAAAGGACGTCTAGAAATCAAATAATTCAGAAAAATAGTGACAATTAAGGCAAGAAGCGCCGGTGACGTTGATTTCGAGATACGATTTTGAAATGATTAGTAGAGTGGATTAGATGATATTTTTATCTTCCATGTATACAACTTCAGCTAAATGTAGTGAGAAATTTGTTTTTTGGGGACATATAGCCTTTCTTTATTTTTATTCACACACAAGAACCTAAGTAATTCTAAAGGACACAATTAGAATCCACTGTTCTTGATCGGTTGCAGAACACTTCCAATGTTGTTCTTCGATATTCTGATGACATTGCAAGACACATGAAGCAATGAAGAGAAGCCATGACAGTCAGAATAGCATTTGAAAAATGATCTGTGTATGTTAATAAGTGACTGAAAAAATATTTGAATTTTCACACCCGATATAGAGAGCTTACGCAAACCCCAGATCTGTATATATGACTTGTAACAGAGCGATTATTCCAACTGGTAGGGATGCAATGAAAAAAGTGATAGCCATTGTCATCACCAACGATGTGACTCTCTCGGTGCTAAAATAAATCCAGCTGACTTTGAAGCTTTTAAAATTAGTTACCGTTTGCGAATTAAAGAACTGTTGTTTGATGTTATCTTTCGAGCACGTCGTATTTCAATGATAAGGAGGAGCGTGAGTATGGGAAGGAGTATACATGGAATTATCTGAATTTCTTTTGTATACTAGTCTGAAAGTTGAAATTACTTACCCTCGAAACACTTCCATTTACAAACATCACAATTCGTAATAGTAATCCGTCATAAGCAGCGTACAATTCAGAAACTCGACGATCGTACAAGAGATAAGTTGTTGTAGGAATATTCTGGCAACTTGCGCCAGGTATCCAAACGCCCATTTCCACAGTTGTAGTTTTCATATAGTTCAGAAGTGATATGAATGAACTGATAATAAATATAACTCCAGCGGCATAGAAACCAAATGAGAAATTCGAGAGTCGTTGAAAGCCAGGTCTCAAGTTGTATCTTGATCCTAAGAATCTAATGAAAGCCATTAGAATACTGAGCCATGTGGAACACCGGATAAAGTTGTCACGAAGGTTCATCAAAATCGAGAAAAGGGATTGAAGGAAAGTAGTCATTGGAGGTGTACTGTAATAGACTGTTAAGTCTGGTTTAGAAATACTTGCCTACCACTCATCTCCGTAGAACGTACTAATCAAGTCTTTTACACTTATTGCAAATATCATTGAGCTTAAATCACAAATGGCAATTCCTATCATAATAGAAATAATCGATGACATCCTCATTGATTTTCTTGTCAGAATAAACAAATGAAAAATTGTTAGAAATGCACCAACAATTGCAATGTAAAACTCGATCTTTACACATTTCCAGGCGTTACTACTGAAATAAGAGCTACATATGATATGAAAAAATCAATTTTACAAAACTCACTTCAATGATACAAGCAACTGAAGCATAATCTCAGAGTGTGGAAATGTTGGAAAAATTGATGCGATAAATTCAGGCGTGTAGTATTTCGACATTCGACTTTGATAAAAGTTATAGAATTTTTTTTGAATATGAGAAAAAAAATGCTTCAAAGCAAATTACAAGGTTGTAATCTAGTCACTTTCTGATTTCGAGTTCTGAAATGATTTAGAGAAGATGATGATGATGTACTTACTTTAAGAGAGATGTTTATTACTCGTTCACTTTAACCGTAGTGATTATATTCACACTGCTAAAAAATTAATAATTTTATTAAGTCACGAATTCAAAAAAAAATCAGAAAATCGAATTTGAATAAAAATTTTTCTTCCGAATCCTCAAAATTTCCAAAGTGGTCCTTCGATACTCCGATGACATTGCAAAGCAGATAAAACAATGAAAAGAAGCCATCACAGTTAAAATAGCATTCGAAAAATGATCCACAAATGTTGACAAGTGACTGAAAATGATTAATCAAAACAGTTACTAATACGGAAATGAACTCACAAAAACCCAACATCAGTGTACATAACCTGGAACAAAGTGAATATTCCAGCTGGCAAAGAAGCGATGAAAAATGTCACCGCCATAATCATCACCAACGATGTTGTTCTTTCTGTCCTAAAACTTTTTAATATTATAGTAAGGCTGACTCTTTCTTGGGATTACCGTAATCTAACCGCAATATTAATATTTGACACTTTCTTCCGGACACGTCGAATTTCAATGATCAAAAGAAGTGTGAGTAAGGGAAGGAGTAAGCATGGAATTATCTGAAAATTTTTTAGTCATCTCTGAAAATATAGGTAGAAGTCTTACTCTTGAAACACTTCCATTGATAAGCATTGCAATTCTCAATAGAAATCCGTTATTAGCGGCGTATAAGTCCGATGCACGAAGCTCATGAAGGATCCAGGTCCTGTTATGTTTTGCTGTACAATTTGCATCTGGAGTCCACACACCAGCCTCCACAATCTTAGTTCTCATATAATTCAAAAGTGATAAAAGGGAGCTGAGAACGAAAATGAATCCAGTAGCATAAAATCCGAAAGAAAAGTTTGAAAATCGTTTAAAGCCTGTTCGCAGGCGGAACCTTGATGATATGAATCTAATTAAGGCCATCAGGATACCAAGCCACGTGGAGCATCGGATGACGTTGTCCCGTAGAGTCATAAGGACCCAGAATATGCGATATGTAAGAAGTTCCATTGGGGGAGTGCTGAATAACTCATTCTTTAAAAAAAAAATTTCTCAATGACTTACCAGTCATCTCTATAAAAAGAGGAGATCATGTCTTTAACACTCAATGCCAATATCATCGAAGCTAAATCACAGACGGCGATTCCTATCATGATGGATATAATTGAAGACATTTTCATGGCTTTTCGAGTGAGAATGAAAATATGAAACATTGTCAGAAAGATTCCAATAATCGCGACGTAAAACTCAATCTCAATACAAATACGAGTGAAGGTTCTAAAAATAACTTATCAAACTTAGCTCATAATTCATTCAATCTTACTGTAGAAAAGTGAACACATGATAAATGTATTCAAGATTCGGAAACGTTGGAAAAATGACAGCGGCATGTTCAATTGAATCCATTCTCGGCATTTTTTGTTACTCTCAAAAAAGGAAAATAGAAAAACGGATTTCAACGACGCCGTCTGATAATTTGGATAATATCAGGGTTTGATTTTTGTCTGTTCACGAACAAAAATTTGTTATTCTAAAGGCGAAGAAATCAAGAAATCATATGTCTTTCGAGGAAGTGATTCAGATGATGGTAGTCCTTGGGGGGAATCGGTAGCCAGACATCATTTTAGATAATTTGTTGTGTACGACGGAGATCAATGGATTAAGATTGTCACACTTCTAAATTGTTACTTGAAGAGAGTGATCGGCTAAAGGTTCGAATACTTTATTTCAAGGAAAAATTAAAGGATTTAAAACTGTGTTACAGAAAACTGAATAATTTTTTAAAATATCGAATTAGTATACAATTCCTTCGGCTGAATTCGTAATAATATTCTAACTGTCTTCCGGTATTCTGATGACATTGCGAAGCATATAACACAATGAGCTGAAGCAACCGCAGTCAGCAAAGCATTCGAAATATGATCCACAAAAATTAATAAATGACTGAAAACGGATCTTTAAAAGTGCCCTTATATTAGAGAAAGCTTACACAAATCCTAAATCAGCATAAATGACCTGAAGCAAACTAAAAATCCCAGCTGGTAGGGATGCAATGAAAAAAGTTACTGTCATGAATATCACTAATCCGGTTGTTCTTTCGGTGCTGAATAAAAATTCAAAAACTAATTTTTGATTTTAATTTACCGTTTTCTAACTGAAAACCCGGTCGTTGCCACAGTTCTATGAGCTCGTCTAATTTCAATGATCAGAAGAATTGTTAGAGTCGGAAGGAGTATACAAGGAATTATCTGAACTTTTATGTTTAAGTCTGAAAACCAACAAACACC
This sequence comes from Caenorhabditis wallacei, assembly GCA_963932035.1. Classification (NCBI taxonomy): domain Eukaryota; kingdom Metazoa; phylum Nematoda; class Chromadorea; order Rhabditida; family Rhabditidae; genus Caenorhabditis; species Caenorhabditis wallacei. Next base: position 11,101,125 of record OZ009932.1, on the reverse strand, counting down.
CACTCTCGAGGTAAATCCATTTATGAGCGTAGTAATTCTAAGTAGAAGTCCATCGTTAGCTGCATACAAATCAGATACACGAAACTCACTGACAACCCACGTGACATTCTTTGGGAGTGTACAACTTGCCCCAGGTTGCCATGTCCCGGTCTCGACCAATTTACCTTTCATTAAAACCAGAATCGATATCAGGGAGCTCATGAAAATCATGATTCCAGTTGCATAAAATCCAAAAGAAAGATTTGAGAGCCTATTGAATCTTTGTGTCGAATTAAATCTTGATCCTAGAAATCTAATGAATGCCATAAGAATTCCAAGCCACGTAGAACATCGGATAACGTTTTCGCGGAGATTTATGAGGAGAAGAAATGCTTGATAAGCCGATTGAGTCATTGGAGGAATGCTATCACGAATGGCTATTTAAAGTTAAAAACATTTTGCTTTTTACCACTCATTATAAGTAAAAGTATCAATCATACTCTTTACGCTCAATGCGAATATCATCGAGCCTAAATCACAAACCGCTATTCCGATCATAATAGAAATAATCGATGACTTCATCATATTCTTCCTTGTTAATATAAAAACATGGAATATTGTTGAAATAATTCCAATAATGGCAATGTAAAACTCAATTTTAATGAATATTCCAACATTCGATCTTAAAAAAACTGTTGTCAATCAAAATCCAGCGAGCAACTTACTCAAGGAACACAAAAACATGATAAATAAATTCAACATTTGGGAATGTCGGAAAAACGATTGCAGCGTTTTGGAGAGAGGTTACTCTCGGCATTTTTCAGCTCTTTTTTCTGAAAAGTGAACGACTTTCTTTGAATAATTTTAGGTTTCTTTCTGGTTTGGTCACAAGAAAAAGAACAATAAGATTTTTTTATATCACGGAACAATATTTTTAATCACATGTTTTTAGTCTGAGGGGCTACGTAGGGAATTCAAAAGCTAGACATACTTAATTATGAAGACTAACAAATTATAAGGAAAAATTAAAATTCGTAATTTTTATTCACGAAAAACAGAGAACAATGTCTTGATCTTTAATATTTTCTTGATAGTCTTTCGATATTCAGATGACATTGCAAACCATATGAAGCAATGAAAAGAAGCGTTGATAGTCAGAATAGCATTCGAGTAATGGCCAGCAAATGTGGAAAGGTGTCTGTAACTTATTTATTTGGAATTGAAATTCAAGAAATCTTACAGAAACCCGACATCGGCGTAGATGACTTGAAACAAAGTGAAAATACCGGCTGGTAGAGAAGCAAAGAAGAATGTGATAGCTAGAAAGATGACAAGAGTTGTTGTCCTTTCAGTTCTAAAATAATGATAAGGTCAGAGATAAGGTCATGTTCTTCTACCTTTTTCTAACTGTAGAACTTGTGATTGATACCGTCCTATGTGTTTTTCTGATTTCCATAACCAATAACAATGAGATCAATGGCAGAAAAGTACATGGAAGAATCTAAAATTAAATTAGGGGCGTTCTACAAGTAAAGAACTTACCCATGACAAAACTCCATTTACAAGATGTAAAACTTTAAGGAAAATCTCATTAAATATAAGCGAAGGATTAATGACATACAAAATATACGAGGGATCAGGGACCATTCCACATCTTAAAAACAATATCTTATTTTTGAAATGTTTTTTATATATAACCTGCTATCCGGAGTCCAAACTCCATATTCAATTAAATCAATTTCAAAGAACTGGAACAAAGATAATAGTGAACTGAATAAGAAACAAGTTATCACTGCATAGAACCCAAAAGAAAGGCTTGAAACAATCATGAAATGTGGTTTAGTGGAAAACCTAACAGCTATGAATCGAACAAGAGCCATTAGCACACTGAGCCACGTGGAACACCGGATGACGTCATGACGAAGAGATTGAAGACCCAAAAAGATACGGTAGGCTAGAAGGGTAGTTGGTGGTGAGCTGGGCGCATTAGTTATTAAATTATATGACATACATTGTCTTACCAATCAGTTATGTAGAACCCAACAATAAAATTCTTAACACTCAGTGCTAATATCATTGACAAAGAATCATAGATTGAAATTCCTATCATCATGGATATAATAGATGACGTCATCATAGAATTTCTAGTCAAGACGAAACTATGGATTACGGTAAGGACAAGTCCAACGATTGCTACATAGAATTCAATTTTTACACACTCCAAAATGTGATCTCTGAAAACTCTAGTTTTTTTTTAATTTCAGATTGTAAAACGTACTCCAGAAAATCGAATAGTTTAAACAAGAGTGTGGGATTTGGGAAACTTGGAAAAAAATTTGAAATGTCTTCTGCGCTGTCAAGTTCCGGCATTGAAAAGAAAAAAAGACAAAAATATTACAGGTGATATGGGAAATGGGTAGGTTAGCTGTTATGCTAATACACTTATGAGACAGACTTCATTGTTATTATTATTATGGAAATGGGAAATTAAAGATCACATTTAGAAGTCTCGCTTCTCTGCGCTCTCTCACCCTCCCTTTCAAAACTTTTACCCAGAAACTATAAAAACTCATTTTAACAAGAAATAATTTATTCACAACATAGTAGATATCAATTACATGTCCCACCTGACAGGTGCACGAAGTCGAATGAAAACAGTTATGGGCGAGGGTTGAGTTAAGCGGTCAATTTTTTTTTCTGCATCAAACGTCTCCAGGTTTGATAAAATCTAGTTACACATCAAAGTGTCATAAATCAAACTAAAAACTCAAGATTTATGATCAACTTGACCATAACTTATTTTCAGCTGCCATTATAACATGAGTAATTTCTTTTTGACACCCAGTTTTGTTAAATAATGCTCAATGAGTCGTGTTACTTTGAAGAGCCAACAGGAAATATCATCGTACATTATGTTTTTACATGTATATCAATTCCATTGTATGCCTTATCATTTTATATACTGCTATTCAAAACTCCATCTAATTTTAAGAATTATAGAAACTATCTAATTTCTCATATTTTCTCGTGAGTTTTGCTAACTTGATATACCACGATATCCCGATTTTTAGAGGACTTCTCCTAGAAATTCATATGGGTATGATCTGGAAAGTTACTGTAGTTCTCCCTATTCCTATAATGTGTTCCAATAACTTCATCGCGGAATACGCTCCAATAGTTTTTCAATTTCTACCAGTTTGCTTAGCTTACACAGGAACATCTATCCTCTCTTTATTTGTTTATCGAATGGAAGCAGTTATTATCCATCAATCTGAAGTTTCAATTCTAAGAAAATGTGTGATCTATATTCGATTTTTATTTTTCATCAATATAATTGCGGTGTTAATCATAACTGCTTTAATCTATCCGGATCTAAAATACCAAAAAGAATACAAAATGAAAATGGAGCAGAGATTTGGACAATTCCAACCTTATATGTGGTGTGACAACTGCTTCTTTTTCAATTTCGATTCTAATTTATTCCGTTGGTTCTTCAATGTTAGTTTAGCCGCTGTGGTTCTCGGCGCCACTTCAGGAGCATTAGCCTTATTTCTGACAGTGAAGTGTATCAATTCAGTGAGGACACAACTATCGACGAAAACTAAGAAGTTGCATCGAAACTTTTTAGTGAGCTTGATCATAACAGTAAGTTTCAGAAGAGACGCAGACAACACTAGCGCTATGAAACCTGCGTCTCTTTGATTCCTTAATTTTTCAGGCGGCAATCCATGGAGTATGTATCCTAGTACCTCTACTCGGTTTCTTATGGGCAATCTCAATAGTGATTAGCTTGTCTCGTAAGTTTAAATATTTAAAAAAAGTTAACCATAAGTTTTTTTAGAATTCCCATATTTCCCTTATATTCTGGTCATGATCATCCAAGAGCATGGTGCCGCATCTACAGTAACCATGTTCATGACTAACAACTTGTTACGGAAAGCTTTGAAAAGCTTGTTTTGTGGAGAAGAAGTCATTCCGACTGTGGATAATAGCATGAATCGGTCCACTGTGGTTTAGCAATATTTATTTGATCTTTGATATAATTAAATTTTTTGACCATTCCATGGTTTTTGATTATTATGAATAATTTGAGTTGTCCACCTGCTGTGCAAGACGTCAAGCGGTCATTTGATTTTTTTGAAATTCTATTTTTCAAACACTTTTAATTAATTAATTATAAAAGTTTATGAATTAAAAAAAATTATTATTTTTCTGTAAATTGTTTAAAGGGACAAATGAAATGGAAAGTGCCGAAAGATTACACTGTCTGGCTACAAAATGCTATTTCGCTACTATTACTCGCCTCATAAAGACTACGCAAAACTCTATTTCTCTCATTCGAGCAAGATAACCTGATAAACTGCAAGCAGAAAAGAAGCCGTCATAATCCAACCTCTTTTCGGTTTTTGATTACTCTCTCAAAAATCAGAATCAATCATGTTCTAGTTCTAAGTTTTCACCTGTTCCATCGCCGGTTTCTTGGTTTTCTGATTTTATTTCATTCACGAGAATGCTCAATGAGACTTGTTACTTTGAGGAGCCGTTTGATTTTATGATAGTTCATTATATCGCCTTGTCATTGTCAGTTATAGTTTATGGGGTCGCGTTTTATGTATTGATTTGGAGGACACCTAAACATTTTAGTAAATATCGAAATTATTTGGCTGCTCATATTTTCTCGTAAGTCTTTTTTTCTCTGCACTCTCAACTCTCTCGCTTTCTGATTACAGGGGGTTCCTTCTAGACTTTGTGATGGGTGTTCTCTGGAAAGTTACCGTAGTTCTCCCGGTACCTATAATGTGTTCCAATACCATTGTCTCTGAATTTGCTCCAAATGTATTTCAACTTTTGCCAGCGTGCTTTGCCTACACTGGAGCCTCTGCAATCTCGCTTTTCGTGTATCGAATGGAAGCAGTCATAGTTCACAGATCAGAACAATCTGTTATAAGAAAAGTTGTAAGATATGTGAAATATGCGTTCTATGTGAATATATTTTTCGTGCTTTTATTAACAATTTTGATCTATCCAGATCTAAAATACCAAAAAGAGTATAAGCAGAAAATGGAAGTGGTAATAGCTTAACTGTCTAATAAATCTTCATAGCTAAATGTTTAGAGATTCGGAACCTTCAAACCATACATGTGGTGTGACAACTGCTTCTTTTGCAATTTCGATTCTAATCTTTTCCGAATATTCTTCTACGTAGCAGGGGTGGCGGTAGTTTTGGGTGGAACAACTGGAGGAATCGCTTTTCATGTTACAGTCAAGGCTCTGTCAGCCGTTAGCTTAAGATTGACGGCTAAAACACGGGCGGCACACAAAAACTATTTGTTGAGTTTGACACTAGCGGTAAGTAATTTTGTTAGAATGCTGAGAATAAAGGACCTTATAGGCCGCGGTCCATGTCGTCTGCATTTTATTACCTTTACTTGGATTCTTGTCAGCTATCAATGTGCTCATTAGCTTAAGTAGTGAGTACTAGCAACCTATAGTTCTCTAAACATGCGGGATTTTCAGAATTCAGATATTTTCCTTTTATCCTGGCCCTAGTCATTCAAGAACATGGTGCCGCCTCTACCGTAATCATGTTTTTAACTAACAACTTATTACGAAAAGCATTGAAGAAGATGTTCTTCTGTGATGAAGTTATACCAACTGTAGAGAACAGCAGTCAACATCGTCGATCAACTGTGGTTGTCTAAGGCTCAAAATAGAGATTGAAAGAGCCCCTGTTGTTTGGAGTCTTGTTAACAAGATTGCTTGATGACGACGTTGAAAAATAATCTTTTTTCTTGTTTTTCCATAGTTTTTGATACCTGAAGGTTCAAATTTTACACCTGCCATTGTTTATTTTCTTTAAAAGAAAAATGAAAATTTGAAATATGATCAGTTAGATCATGCTAAACAAAACTTGCAATTTCGAGCAGCCTTTCGGGCTTGCAATTATTCAATATGTCTCCGCTGGCTTATCCTTTCCAACTTATCTTCTAGCGTTCTACATTCTAATTTTTAAAAGTCCATCTCATTTTAAAAAGTATCGAAACTATCTGGTTGCTCATATTTTTTCGTAAGCAAGATTGCTAAAGCAAGTATCATTATTAAATTTCAGGGGGCTACTACTAGAAATTCATATGGGTATGATCTGGAAGGTTACTGTAGTTCTCCCTATCCCTATTATGTGTTCCAATAGCTTCCTCGCTGAATACTCTCCAATAATATTCCAATTCCTACCAGCTTGTCTAGCTTACACGGGCGTCTCCATTGTCCTTCTTTTTATTTATAGAATGGAAGCGATTGTAGTGCATAAAGCGGAAACTTTTTATCTCCGACGAAAAATAGTTCATTGTTTGAAATTGGTTTTCTATCTAACTGTGGTTATTCTATTAATTTTATCAATTTTAATATATCCCGAGTTGAAATATCAAAAAGAATACAAGTTAAAAATGGAGCAACGATTTGGGACATTCAAGCCATATATGTGGTGTGACAACTGTTTCTTCTTCAATTTCGACTCTAATCTATTCAAGATATTCTACGTGGTCGGTGGAGTCACCGCGGCTTTTGGAGCCATTTCAGCTGGACTTGCATTTCATGTGACCTTTAGAGTATTAAGATCAATCAGATCCAGATTGTCTCCTAGTACTGCAGCAATTCAAAGAAACTTTATGATTAGTTTGGTTGTCATGGTATTTACGATTTGGAATTCAAACTTAATGGTTAGTAATTTCAGGCTGCCATTCATGGTATTTGCATTTTACTCCCATTACTCGGATTACTTTGCGCTATATCAGTTGTGGTAACTCTTTCCGGTGAGATTAAGAAAAAATGATTTAGTCCTTAATCCCTTTTTTTCAGAACTACCATATCTACCGTATATCCTGGTCCTAATTATTCAAGAACACGGTGCATTATCAACTATCACAATGTTTCTCACAAACGACTTATTAAGAAGAACTTTGTTTAGGATGTTCTGTAAAAGCCGTGTCGCTGATAGCTTGGTGCATAGCGATAACTACAACCAGACTACTAATGCATAACTTATTTAATTTTTTTTTTGATTCCACGGTTGACCTCGATCTGTCTCGACTACAAACTAAATAAGTTTATTCACAATTGGATAATATGCAAAATTTAATAAAATCTTCAAGTATTACGATCAAAAAACAAAACGCTATACTAAACTTCCAGCTGAATTTTATATCACATTAACTCCAAACTCCATTTCCCACTTTATCCTGAAATTCATCTGCTTCTTAAAACTAAATTTTTTATTACCTAGGTCGAAATGCTTAACAACACGTGCTCTTTTGAGCAACCTGTTGGATTAAGCATCATTCATATTGTATTCAGTAGCATTTCAATTCCAATTTACTGTCTTGCATTTTGGATTTTGATATTCAAGTGTCCATTGCATTTTCAAAAGTATCGGAACTACCTGGTTTTTCATATTTTATCGTGAGCTCTCTTCCATTGATAACATTAAACTTATTTCTAAATTTTCAGAGGACTTCTTCTCGAAATCCATATGGGCACTATTTGGAAAGTTACAGTAGTCCTCCCTATCCCAATAATGTGTTCTAACAGTTACTTGGCCGAATATGCTCCAACCCTGTTCCAGCTTCTTCCAATATTCTTAATCTACACTGGAGTCTCTGTTCTATCTCTATTTATATATCGAATGGAAGCTGTTATCCTCCATCGACACGAGAATTCAAAACTTCGGAAATTTGTCTATTACACTAAACGTGGCTTTTATATTATCATAATTTTCATTGTCTTTTTCTCGATTTTGATCTACCCGGATTTAAAATATCAAAAGGAGTATAAACTGAAAATGGAGAAGCGCTTTGGAACATTTTCCTCATTTATGTGGTGCGACAACTGTTTTTTTATGAACTTTGACTCCAAAGTTTTCATTATGTTTTATGTTTTTTGTGCTTTTGGGGTAGTGATGTGTTTTATTTCTTGCATTAGCGCATTGATACATACAATTCAAGTTTTGAACTCTGTCGAGTCTCAATTATCCGAAAGGAATGCTGCTATTCATAAAAATTTTCTACAAAGCTTGGTGATTACGGTAACTGTTTAGGACCAGCCTACCTTAAATTCATATTTTAGACTTGGATCCACATCATCTGTATTCTTCTTCCACTTCTGGGTTTTCTGCTAGCGATTTCAGTTTTGGTCCGGTTATCTCGTATGTTCAAAATTAAACTTTTTCTAAAACAATATATCTTCCAGAATTCCCATATTTCCCTTATATTCTGGTAATGATAATCCAAGAACACGGGGCTGCATCTACCGTAACCATGTTTCTCACTAACAACCTCCTAAGAAAAGTCATGAGGAAGATGCTTCCAATCCAAACAGATCGGTGGAGTCTGTCGCGTACAAGTACTATTCATAGTCTAACAAGTCCAATTTGATAATGCTTTGATCTTGACACTATATTCTAGACTAGATAGTAGTACACCCCCATGCAGTTCCTGTTCATTTTCTCACCCTAAATAAATTAGTTTTTTTCGTTGTTGTTTGTTTTTTTTCGAAAATAATTACTAAGAAAAGTACGAAGATGGACTATATAAGGTAGGTTCAATTTGATGGTACTTGGGCAACGTGCCTAGATCTTGCCCTCGAGCGCTGATGATATTCCAATAACCTAGGCCAAACTAGACCCTCATTTTGCTATTTTAGTTAATCTTCTTCCGCTTCACATCACTTTTTGCGCCTTTACTAATATTAATAATTTTTAGCACACGCTTCTGTTTCTATGGATGCCCACGGCCATTCTCATGACCATGTCGATGTTTTGTAAGTTTTCATATCCTTTAAAATATGATATAAATATTCTAGACGATTCTCGAATGGAGTACAATGGTTCGAAAACATATTCTCCATTATCGGGGCGATTCTTAACCTGTTTCATTTGTTTTTTCTCACTAGAAAATCTATGATGACGTCATCAGTCAACTCTTTAATGATTGGAATTGCATTATGTGATTTGTTAATTATGGGAAATGTAATACGAACTAACTATATGACAGTTAACCCTATGGGCACTGCTTGGTAATTTAATCCACTTGATCCTCAAAATAAAATATTTAGTTACAGTACACCTCCACCATCGCTAACCAGAATGAATGTCGACTGGCTTCTTACATCCTTCCAAAACGGGCTACGTCGATGCTCCTCCTGGCTGGGTGTTCTTATTGCTCTTGTCAGATATCTCGTCATCGTTAAAATCATGAACACAACAATTTCCAGTCCAGGATTTGGATTGCAGTTAACAGTTCTCTCATTTTTAATCAGCTCATTTTTCTCTGTTCTATTCTTTTATCAATTCAGTTTCGAACAGATTTCTGTATGGCACCCAGATTCAACGTGTCCCGGGAATGAGGTCCCAATTTACGGGCAATCTTGTAATAAGCTATTTGAAAGTAATCAAGCGATAGTCCATCGGGTTCAGTTGGTAGTGGAGGGAGTAATCGGGAAAATCATTCCATCTCTGCTAGTTCGAATTAAATTAGATCAAGAGTTTTCGGAATTTGATCAAGAGTTTTCTGAATTAGATCCAAAATCTTGATTTTTCGGGATTTAGCCAAGAAAATTACTGTTTCGACCAAAATTTGAACAAATTTCGAGAAAAATCTGGAATTTGAGCTAGATTATTTCAAGTTTGGACGAATTTGACTAAATTCCGAAAATGTTACACACCATTCTTCAAAAATCACAATTTAACCAGAACTCTCCAAATTATACCCAATTTGATCAAATTTCGTTTCAGTGCAGGTCTATGCGCTGCCAAAAATCTGAATTTGTTCAGGTTTGATGAATGAAAACCGCACAATCGCGCCCTATCGAACACCCATTATTTTTATTTAATTTTAAGCCAATTTTTGGTCTGTTTTTGGTCTTTTTAACAGCTCGATTCTATCTCTATATTGAATGCGTCATTCGAGACAAACCGTTCGTTCCATTTACGCAAATTCTGTTAAAAAAGTTTTATTGGAGAATACTGAAGAACGGAAGGGAAGTGGTGAGTTATTATTGTAATGAGATGGTGAATCCTCGATATTCTACGTACAGGTGATCAAGGAAAAAATTATATTTTTCCAGAACGGAAGACATCTGATGAAGATGCGAAGACTTATAATCAAATTGAGTCTGAATCTGATTCTGATTCTAATGATTTTCCTGAATATACAGAAGATGATAGATTTTTCGAGACTGCCGACTACAATTCAACTGATATTGTTTTCGATGATGATCCTCACTCACGTAGATCAATAATTTGGAAGAGATTAAAAGACAAAGAACTTCTCAAAGTATCTTATCTTGTTAGACGTGTTCATTCAAAATCAGGTTTCCAAAATATGACAAGTTTTATGATTATTTTCGAAACATTTAGGATTGGATGAGTATTTCGACTGCCACAGTGTACCAAACGCCGAAGAAATCAAATTTCTGTTGTCAGACTATGGTCACATTGAAATGCACGAGTCTTGTTGTTTATGTAGTTTAAGTCCTGAAAGGCGAGAACCTTGTTTGTAAAAGCAAAAAATAATGGGACATTTTCAGATGTGAATGTGATTTATATAAAAATGGACAGATCTCTTTTAGAAATATGCACAATTCGATTCATACATTCTTGAGCGAATATTACGAGCCCATCGTCAAATCACATGATAAAATTAAAAGGAATGATGATGTTTCCTCAATTCTGCTGAAAGATCAATTCAAAACAGAAATTTTAAAAGAAAATGTCGAAAGAGAAATTTTCTTGCATTTCTCAATCAGTGTCGATGGAGTTGCTTTAACTTCTAATAGTCGGTATGTGAGAGCAGAGATATCAAAGATGTTTTACTTTTAAAAAGTTAAATAAACATTGAACTATATAATGTGTATCATAAATAATCCCCTCTTTTTGCAGGATTCATTGTTGGCCTATCACATTAATTTCTTTGGATTTAGAGGATGTTCATCGCTCGAAAGCATCCGCCGTTACTTTTGTTGCAATGTTCGCTGGAATTGAGGATCCGTCAGTGAGAGTATTCGACAGAATTTTCACCTGGATCAACGCCTCTTTGAACTCCATTCCTCCGTGGAAATCAAGAAAGATCAGAATAAAATTGGTTTCTGTCACTGCAGATGATCCAGTAAAACTCATAATTTTGGTTAAATAGTTTGATTTTTAAAGTTTAGGCGTTGCGGAAGGTTTTCGGATTGAAGCAGTTTAGTTCAGCTGGTTCGTGTATGTTTTGTCTTTCTCAAGACACTTTGAATAAAACTACAGATACAAGAACGTTACGTGAGTATTTGAATGATACAAAAAAGAAACAAAGATCAACTTGCAGTAAGATATGTAGTGAAAGAAAATATTCCAATACATATGAATGACGGTTTGAAAGTTCGTGGAGCATATTCAGTTGCCCACTCTATTTGTCCGATGTATACATCTGGAATCGATCTTTTCCACACATTTGAATGTGGCATCTTCCTGAAACTAATTGATAGTACAGTTGGATACAACTATGTATTAACGTAAACGAATTGTTCAGGTTTATTCATTTCTCGAAATAAGTATCCACATTTCAAAATTCTGAAGATATCTGATGACGTTGTGTCAAGTGTATTTTCTACAAAAGTTCCATCTTCCCATCGCGATTTACAAGCACAATTTACAAAAATTACCGGAAACGAGAGATCTATGGTATGGCGAAAAAAGTTTGTTATGTTATTCAAAGTTTTCAGATCTTTCTTCTGGTGATTTATCCTCTATCATTCTCGCAGAAGCTGCACCCGTTAGTCAGCACTTTGATTATTTGTTTTTATCAATTATATCAACTGACAAACTCCGCCCAGTTCGAACTCAAAAAAACGGAGAAAGAGGTATTTAAAAACATCACGTTGAAACTTTACAGATCCCTTGTTTATAGGTTTTTGTTTTATGCAAATCGCTGAGATACTTAATTAAAAAAAGTTTCCCTGATTTTTCCAATGGTATTAAGATGCACGTAAGTTCTCCATAATCCTTCTCTCTTGAAATAACTCATTCCAGAATCTTATCTTCCATTTAAACTATTCTCTGAATCTCTACGGAACAATATTCCCACTATCGACAAAATATAGCGAATCTTCGTACCACTTCTTGAAAAGGACTTTTTTACCCGAAATCAACCGGAATGTTTCGAGAATTCTTTTGAAATCGTAAGCATTTTATATTCACTTCTGTTATTACTGCATTTTTATCGAAAAGCGGTTCATGAATGAATTGTTACAGGGCTTGCGTTGCAGTGGAACTTAGAGCAGAAGCAAGAAGAAGATTAGAATTAGTCGAGAAGACGTTTGAGGATCCATCATCAGATTTGACAAAAGTAGCACAAAAATTGAATTTAAACGTTGCCAATTCGAGAGTGATAAACGCGGAAACGAATCTTGATCTTCAACGTTTTATTGAACCGGGTGAATCAGCAGTCCGAAGTGTTCGATTTAAAGGGAAAACGTATAAGTCGACATCCGAACAAAACAAAGACAATCAAACAGTTGTGTTTGTAAGAAACGGATGCACAAGATATGGTCAAATCAAATTGATTTTATCCGGATTGTCGAAAAGAGTCATTGTCGAAATGTTCAAGATTGATGACAATCATATTAAAAAATTATGGGAGGATTTAAAGCTGTCAAACAATGACTCCAACTATTGCAAATCAATTCTCCATAATCTCAGAACCCCCGATTATGGTGGAAGGATTGATACTTCAAACAAGGCCTTGGTTTCTGTTCCGGTGGAACATTTAATTGGTTTTGCCTGTGTTGTAAATTTGAAAACTCAACAAATTGTCGTTCCTCTTCTTAATCGAGCCATCTGTTCTTAAAGAAACCCGAAATTCGGATGTTTCCTCCAGTTATTATTGATCGAAAACGAGCTGTGTCTATGTCTCCATTCAAAACACACTCTTTCTTCAAAATCCATTCGAGACCCAAATCGTTGCAAAAACACAAAAGTGAGTCCTATTAATTTAAATTTAATTGTAATTCCCTCAAATTATTTATCTTTACAGAGTAAATCGAAACAAATATGGCTTCAAAGCGTCAAACAGCATTGAATCGATTGTTGGAATCTAAGAAATCAAAATTAGATGGGGACTCAGCAGAATTTGTTAAGAGACGATCAAAAAGATCAGCAAAAAATGTTGGATTTCGTGCCGCAACTTGTTTTCATTTTTTTGTTTTCAGGTATCACTTCCGTCACTCCCGATAAATTCATTTGATTCAGGAGATGAAGGCTCGTCCAGTTCGTCGATCCAGAAGGCGTCGAAAAAGAAGTTTACAATGAAAGCGCCGTACATTACCGAAAAGGCGCCCATTTCGGAAAAAGTAAGTCAAGGAAAATGTTACACAAAAAATAAAACTAGCACATCACTCGTTTGTATTTAATTTTCCAGGTGTTGCCCGAAGCAAATGAGCAACGAGAAATTTCACCAAATGTTTCTGATGATGAGGATAATATTAGTGCACCACCTCCAGTTGCCAGAAAGTCAAATGCTTTGACTAATAAACAAGAAGATTCAAATGAAGGAGCTTTGATAGCACAAGATGAAAATATCCCATTTCTATCACTTGTCAAGAAGTTTGCCGACGCGTCTCCAGAGACGCAAAAAATTATGATGGTTTATTAAACCGCGAAACTTATAAGAACAAAATATTTCCAGGCGAATTGGTCAGCTACAGTAAAACAAGATGAAATTGTCAAGGAGTTTGTGAGTGGATACAAGTATGCTCAACAAGGCTCTGGGATCGATTTGGATCTATGGACTGTCGGACTTGGAATTTTATTGAATGTTCGCAATTTTATTTTCGTTTTGTGAAAAAATACTGTTTCATTTTACAGAACGAGCTCGAGAAAAACCAGCTTCGAAAGCGAATTTCTCTATTGGAGAAGAGCACTGAAAGAGTTACCGCGCAATTAGCCTATTCAGCTTTGGTTGATTTTTCGCCGGAAAACGGTGATAAAACTTCAAGTGTTCAATCTCTCTATAATGATGAAGGTATTTATCCGGATATAATTTCAACCAATTTTACTCTTTTCACACAGAATATTTCAATGTCTCTCAGACTTTGGGAAAAATAGGTAAAACAACAACCACTTTCAAAGGACTGATCAACAAATTAGCGAAAATTTGGATCAACAAATTACTGAAAAAAGAAGACATTCCAAAGTATACAACGTCAACTATTCCTCATGGATACACAACTTTTCCTCTCGAAATGCTCGTTATTGCTAAAAGTAAGCAATTTATGTCAATTACTGATATTATAATATTGTTTTCCAGATTGGATAATCTCAACTGTGAGTGTTTCTCCTGGAGAAGATAGAATAGATCCAGAACGCCTTCCGTTTACGATTGGGGACGCGTTCGAAAGACACGTCAACTATTTATTGTAAGTTTTTACAATTTTGATGAAAAAAAACCATTGATACTCTTTCAGTCATCAATCTCGTGCTACAGAAAAGAAGAAAACTCGAATGAATACTCGAGGAGAGTTTCAAGAAGCTCAAAATCTTCACTTAAATTCTTCTCACAATGCATTGTCTAAGGAAGAATCAACATCCATAATTTATTCTGATGATCCGTATTCGCGATCTCCTATGATCGAAGAGAAGCCTACTTACCATAGACTCTGAATATTCATATGGTAATCATTTTAAAATTAAGTTGTTAATCGTTTTCCACGTTTATTTTTTGTCTTTATTTGTCTCCCTGTATCTCCCAATTTTTTACATTGTTTTTCGAGTTTTGTGCATTTTCAAAATTAAATAAACCAATATTAATCGAATAAATTTAAAAGTAAAAAAAAAGATAGAGTGAGGGAGAAGGTAAAGCCCGCTTAACCCGGCTAACGGGAACAGATAATTAAAATTTGATCAAATTAAAAAATTTTCTTGCTGCGGTATGCAAAATCGCAATTTGGTCAAGCGTTCTCCGAATTTGAACAAGGATAATCTGAATTTAACCATGAGTTTTACGAGTTAGATCATGTCGTGTTGTAATCGCCAAACTCTTGATCAAATTCCGAAAACTCTTGATCTAATTTAATTCGAACTAGCAGAGATGTATTTTGCTCCCAATTCTAACTGGACTTCTAATCTCGAAACTCAAATCATCTGAGACGACTGGGGCGGTTTTTCATCATTCTAGGTCATTGAAGCTTGCTAATATCATATTTCTTGACATACTTTTTTCTTTCAGATCCTCCCACAGAGATCGAGTGACCCCATTGGTCATCTTCATAGCTATTACCTACTTGATCACAGAATTTCCACTAGGGATCGTTTACATTATGGACGCTGTCTGGCATAATGATCCCAGAATTGGGTGAGAAATCCATAAGTGTGAAGTAACTCGAAAATTATTCAGAAAAACTTTGAAAATGGTTGAGATTATGTGCAATACAATTTTTACTGTGAACGCTTCAATTCATTGCTTGATATGTTTTACAATGTCTACTTCATATCGAAAAACTGTGGGCGGAGTTCTTCCTTGTGTTAAATTGAATAACAGAACCAACACTTCAATTGTTTCAAGAATAACTTGATTTCATATTTATTTTATAATAATAAAAACATCATTTAAAATTTAAATGATCAATTTTTAGTTATCATTGGAGCGCATTAGAAACATTAATCATTTGAAAGATCACGAATGAGGACAAATAAGATTGAGGAAGTTTCGATGCAGACAGAATAAGTTCAGTGAACCGTGCCGCCTTGGTTTTGGCAGTCTCTCACCATTTGGTTTCATTTTTGGAAGCATGATTACTATTATGCCCACTTCTTTCGATGAACATGGATTTAAGGAATACGAAAACTATAATTCCCAATTATTTCAGTAAGACATCAATTTCCAATTTGTTGAAAAGATCCTTGTATTGCAGATCTATAGTATTTTATAGTGTATGGCTAGAGTTTATTTTTTCAAAAATTGGAGCTTTTCTAAACATTTTTCATATTATTATTTTGACTAGAAAATCAATGAGAACCTCTTCGATCAATGTGATTATGGTTGGAATTGCAATTTGTGATGTGTTGTGTATGTTTATTATAATCAGAAATTTCTATTCTGCCAAGGCTATGTTGGAAGGATGGTGAGTGTTTTTTAAAGTATTTAGATAGCTTCTTCAAAAAGTTCAGATCAACAGAAAGATTAATTTTACCAACTTAGAAAAGATTCTCGAAACGAAAAAAAGGACTGTGTCAGACATCAACATCATTAGAAAAAGTCAAACTTTCAAAAAATTTTCTTTCAGTAAACCACCACGAACTCTTTTCGAAATGCGTCTAGACTGGTTTCTAACCTCTGTTCACAATGCGTTACGTCGATGCTCCGCATGGCTTGGTCTTTCAACGGCTCTTATTAGATATCGGGTTATATCTGACGTCACCTCAAAGATCAATAGATTCTCGACTCCAAAACATGGAATAGAAGTTATTGGAAAATGCTTAGCCCCCAGCCTCCTATTCACTTTGATATTCTATTTTCATGTGGATATTGTAGAGGATGGCACGTGGCAAATGCCAATGAATTGTGAAGACGAAGGAACGATTTTCCTTGTTTACAACCAAAAATTCAATGAGTTCTTTGAAAGCAACGGGGCTTTTCTGTCAAGGGCTCGTCTTGTCATGGAAGGTGTTTTTTCGAAGCTTATCCCATGTATATCGTTTCCGATCCTCACCTTTTTGCTGCTTAGCAAGATGAGGCAAACTTTAAAGATATCTTCATCAACATTAGAAATATCAATGGCAAATCAAAACGTTCGGAAGTCTCGAAAAGAACGAACTACAGTAATAATAATAATCCTTGTAACATTATTCTTTATATCAGAATTTCCATTGGGTATCGTTGACATTTATAAAGCGGTGGCGGAACGGAGCACCAATAGTTTCGAGTGAGTTCGCGTGATATAGGTATTCATACATTAAACTATTCGTAGATCATTCTTCTACAACATTGTCCTTATCTGTGACTCAATGTTCACTATCAACTCTTCAGTCCATTGTATCATTTGTTTTTCAATGTCATTTCAATATCGAAAAACCGTTCGGCATTTGTTACGTCGTGTGTTTTTCTTGAGACCAAGGGTGAGAAATACATTTTTGCAAATACTGAAAAATAATGTTGTCAGGACTTAAGTCAAGCTGTTTGGAGCAGTGTGAAATAATAATTTTAAAGTGCGGATTTATTTTAAAGAATGAACTTTAATAATCTTTCATTAAGATCTTGCTTATCTATTCGGAGAGTTTGAAAAATGATTAATGATTTAAATAATGATTTTTAATTTATTTATTTATTTAATCACCGAAGGGGGTGTACCACTGACACGGGGAGCATGGAGAATGTACAAGAAAAGTAAGAGAAAATATAATTAGTACATGTAGTATATGTAGAAAATGAAGATAAAATAGATCGTTGGAAGTTAGTAGTTATGTTGGTTTAGTGTGAGAAAGTGGTCCAGATTACATGTAAGAAGTCTAGTACGAAAAGCAGCAGTTGATGGTTTAACAGGAAAAACCGACGCCGGAAGAGAGTTCCAACAATTGATTACTCTATTAGATAGAAATTGTGAAGATAGTTTGTTAGTTTTTTAATCAGAGATCTGATGTAATATTGGTGTCGTCTCAAGGAGCTCACAGATTTCACCATCTCAAAAATAGGCTCCTCTAAATCAATTTCAAAACTGACAATTGTTTTATAAACGTAAATAATATCCATAACAAGTCATCGATATTCAAGCGATTCGAGATTACACTCAATAAGAGATTCGAAGTAAGAATAGTATTGCTTTCTGAATTTCTTGTATATTCTAAATAGTAGTGATTTTTGAACAGATTCCAGCATTATAATATTCTCTTTGTTGACTGGTGAAAATATTTCACTCCCGTATTCCAATATTGGCCTCACGTATATAACATAACATTTGATGAAAATAGACCAATTAGAGTATTTAAGGACAGAGAAAAATGTGTTAATGCGTTGATGCGCTTTCCTCATAATTATAGAGTAGTGGTTCTTAAAACTAAAATCATCTGAAAATTGGATTCCAAGATCTCGAACCGTAGATACAATTGGTATTTTAATTCCATTGAATAGAAAGTTCACACCGTTCTGGGGCGCAGTTCTAGCTTTTTTTCTAGCAGAAAAAATAATATGCTCACACTTGTTAGGTGCAACACTCATCTGCCACTTGTTGCACCAGTGCTCCATTTTAGTTAAATCGTCGAGAATAATATCAGTATTCGTGGAAAAAGCTTTAAGATCATCTGCAAATAGGAGATAGTCACTCGAAAATTTGTCTCCAATGCAATTGATATACATCAAGAATAGTAGCGGCCCCAGCACAGAGCCTTGAGGCACGCCTGAGGTAACTTGATAATATGAAGATAAGGCTTTGTTAACACGAACTCGAAATACTCTTCCGGATACAAATTCAGCCAACCAGTTGATAGTTTGATTAGATAGTCCATAACTGCGAAGTTTAAAGATAAGTTTTGGAAGAGGGACTGAGTCAAAAGCTCGTCGGAAATCAATATATACACTGTTAGAATCACGTCCATTAGAAGCATTTGTAATAAGTTTATTCTGATAGGAAATCAGTTGAGATATAGTACTACGACGCGATCTAAAACCAAATTGATATTTCGATAAGAGTTGATACTTTGCTAAATGAGACACAAGGTGCTTTTTTATGAGTTTCTCCAAGATTTTGCAGATAATCGATGTAAGTGAAATGGGCCTAATGAAATTTATTTAACAATGAAATTTATTTAACAATGAAATTTTATTTAACTTAATGAAATTTATTTAACAGTTATTTTTTATTTAACACATCTCAAACTTCGGAAATCGGAAATCTTGACTGATCTGGAATAATTTTATTCAAGTTATGTACGTCACCAAAGTTCAATACTTACTTTCCAAGTTGATAGTCCTTTTGAGCGCTCGGAATCTCTCCAACTTCAAAATTATAAAATGATATTCACAGACAAGTGATCCAAGAAGACACAGAAGAATTGCGATGAATAATAAGATACCAAATACACAGGAGACAAGAAAAACATCGGACAAAGCGAAAATCATTGAATAAAGTGAAGAAGTGTGAATATTGAAATTTTGAAAACGCCAAAAGATTTTATAAGTAGTCACAATCCGGTTTAAAAGTCAGAAGCGAGAGTGAGTAACATGAAAAAATGGCTAGGATAAGCAGACCTTAATCTTTGGGAAATCATTTTTTGAAAAGCTTGAGGGAGGTGAACTATGAGACGAAATAGGAAAAATTGGAAGTCGGAAGTCGGAAGCCGGAATTCCGCACAACTCTGATATAGTATAACAAAATGCCCTTTTTGTACCTATTGTTATTTTTAGTGGGCACTTTGATGACGTACAAGAAAAGATATTGACAGTTATTGAATGAACTCCAGCTGCCTTTGCTAACCCTTAACAACAATTCTCTCTTAATGATAGCTGAATAACAATTCATTTATTCAAAGAATGAGAAATTTTACAGGGCATATTCCACACTTAATTAAGTAAGTTTTTTGTTTTGTTTTTCAGTAATTTCTATTACTTTTCAGCACTGTTGCAAATTACATAAATGATATAAACTTCATCCTCAGCTTTATTTCCCTTCTCCTTAATACCTTCCATCTGATTATTCTGACACGGAAATCTATGAGATCTTCTTCTACATTTGTGATTTTAATTGGGATATCAATCAGTGATATTTGCACAATGCTAACAACAATTTATAAGAATCTTGGCATGGAGGATAATGAAAACATTGAATGCCTGACTTCAGAATCAATTTTTAAATTCTATCTAGATTTTTCCGTTTGGGCATTTCAAGAACATTTTCGGAGATGTAGCACATGGCTTGGCTTGTTTCTCGCGACGATAAGATATTGTGTGATTAGAAATGCTACTGAAAGAAAAGGGATTTTGAGTTCAAGCTATGGATGGAAAGTTGTTCTTTCCTGTCAAACAGTCAGTGGAATTATCTCATCAATATGTCAGTCAAGGTTTCAAGTTCTTAAAAACGCCAACGAACCACTTTCGATAAGCTGTGCTGAATTTCAAGATATTCATAGTCATTTCAATTACACCTTAGCGCTAACACCATTATTCGAGTCTAATAATCAACTAGTTTTTCGAGTTTTCCACTCTGTCGATGTCATTATCACTAGGGTAAGTTTTCTAATAAGACCACATATCCATTCTCGTTTCAGTTCCTACCCTGCCTCGCTTTCCCTACACTAACAGTATTTTTGCTGCGTGAGCTCAAAGCTGTTCGAAAGTTCAAAATAAGTCATGATAAAAACGAGTTAAGCACCAGATTAATTGTTCTGATGACATTTTCCTTTTTTATTGCGGAAGCTCCACTTGGAATCATTAATTCGATTAAGGTACTTTATGACAACAACGATCGGGTTGTGTAAGTCATCCTCATAATAAAAAAAATGAAATTATTTTTTTTTAATTTCAGATTGTTATCTGTAGACATCACAATATATTTCACCGTACTCCTAACAATCAACTCAATATCCCATCCTATCTTCTGCTTTCTTATCTCAAGCCAATATCGAGAGACCGGTTACAAAATACTGGGTGTTAATAGAAAGTCTGAAATACAAAGGATGGAATTGACTACTACAAATCGAGTTTTTATAATTACTTGGTGACTTTTTTATATTCAGAACTGAAAAAATTTTCTAAACTTTGCAACTAAACTGTGTATTTACTTGTGATAGGTCAATTTTATGATTTGTGCCGCTTGTGCTGTCTAGCACGGTTTTTCGAGTTGTTTGTGCTTGCCCCATGTTTTTTCCCTTTTTCCATGCTCAAATTGTAACTGATCGAAAGTATATAAAGGTTGATACAAGTTCCAAACGCAACTGATAAGAAAAGAAAAAATGACCAAGTATCGTATTCACTACTATAATCCCAAAGGGCATTCAATGGTTTTTAGAGATGTAAGTTTGAACTTGATTTTTTCTTAATTTTCCATAATTTTTTAAAGATGTTCCACATAGCCGGCGTCCAATATGAAGATGTTTTCTATGAGAATCAAAATGCTAAGGATCAAATGCTATTTGGTCAGATGCCCTTGAAGTCGACGGGGAGTTGATCCCGCAATCCGGTGCCATTCATAGATATCTAGCTGACCAATTCGGATTGTATGGAGCGAATCGGATTGAGAGAGCTTGGGCTGACGCCTACGCAGATTTGTTTCATGAGTTCCAAGCCGAAGTGAGGCCATGGGCGCTTGCTGTGATTACTGGACAAGGTGATAAGGAAGAGTTGAGGCAGACGGCTTATGCTCCTGGGAGAGAAAAATATTTCAAGTTTTTGACTCAGAAATTGGAAAAGAGCTCAACTGGTAATTCTTGTTCATAATTTTAAAAACTCGAAACTCTTTCCAGGGTTCCTTCTCGATAGCGGCCTTTCCTATCCCGATCTTGTATTCTATGAAACTGCCAGAAGATTGACATCTGACTTTGAGTCTGGATTCATTGGAAACGATTTTCCGAAAGTTGCTGAATACTTCAACAACATCAGCGAGCATCCGAAATTCAAGCCTTATTTGCAAACCAGATCTTAATTTAAACTTTTTGAACAGCTTTGCAATAAAAATTGAATAAATAATTATATCGCATTGAATTTAAACTGTCTCACTTCTCAAACTGAATAAAAACCAAAAATATATTGGCCAACTTCTCAAAGCGTACAGTAGTTCCTGGCCTTCGGTCAATTTGTTTTGAAAAGATTGATGAGAAATGAAAACATAAAATTAAGAGCATGCAATTATATTAGAAGCCAGACTTCTACATGATTGATGATACAATATGTGAAGAAAAAATGCTCAAACTTCCCATTATTATCACCAATATCAAAGATACAATCAAAAAATGGTACATTTAATCTGAAGAACAATAGAATTAAAAACGAAAATGTGAAGATCATTTCTCCACATTTCTCTGCTTCAAAAGGGGGTGGAGCTTAGTAGACTCCGCCCATCTTTTAAGTATAATTTATCGTTCAAAGTCGTTCCCATATTTAAAATTTTACATTTTCCTTTTTCTCCTTTTTTTATTTTTCAACTACTCAAGAATATTATTGCAGACTGGTGCGAGCTTAGTTTGTTCTGTAAGCCGCAACTGAAATTGTAACTCATTTTTGAACAGCCTGCCATAAAAATTGAATCAACATATCACACTGCATATAAAAAATGTTAGACTAGGTCAAATATTCCGCCTACCACGTGAGATTGAGATAACAACATGTAATTACGTTACCACTTGATTATCCCCTAAAGAGAAGTAAAATCGAAAGGAATGTCTCATTCGGAAATAAGTCGTCATGTCGACTAGTGATATCGGAAATTCGACTAAAAGTTTACAAGAAGTTGACAAAGTTGTTAAGTAAGTTCTAGGTTATTCTTCCAATAATGTGATATATTTTTAGTGGAATCGGTGCTTATATTCACCAAGCTAATTTAATCCTCAGCTACATTTCTATCGTCATTAACTTTTTCCATTTACTCATCCTCTTTCGAAAATCAATGAAAACCTCATCCACTAATATTATTCTAATCGGTATTTCTATCAGTGACATGTTCATAATGCTGGCTACCGTATACAAACAAAATTTCATGAATGATAAAGAGAGTTCCGATTGTATCACCGCTGAATACCGTTGGAAAGTCTACATTGATCTGAGTGTATGGTCTATCCAAACTATATTCCGACGATGTGGATGCTGGTTGGGAGTTCTGATGGCGATAGTTAGATTTATTATTGTCAAAAAGTTAACGCTCAGAAAGTAAGGATCTCTTAACAACTTTAATCAATTCACTTATTTTAGGTACGGCAACTGTTCGGAGCCTCGTGTCGGTTGGGTTATGGTAATCGTTGTATTCTGCATTAGTACCGTTCAAACTTTATTCTATCAATCCCGATGGCTTGTTGTAGAAAACCGAAGCGTTCCATTGCCAGTAAAGTAAGTTTCACAGAAATTTAAATGCGATAAAGTTCAAAAATTTCAGCTGCGCCGAATTCCAAAACATCCACAGTGCACCTCAATATTCTGTAATGCTAACCCCATTCTTCAGTTTTAATGATCAAATCGTATTGAGAAGTTATCTAACGTTCGATGCAATTGTTACCAAGGTAAGATTACTGTACTGCTCTAGACAGTGTACCATGATGTATGACTTTAAATTTGCCGGCAGCTGACTACTCCTAGACACTGACGAATAATAATCACCACCTGTGAATTACTTCCGCTTATTTTTCGAACTTACGAAAAAGAAAACACGACAATAATAATTTTGTCTAGTCTGCGAAAGTCAAGGAACAGATTTTAAATCCTATTTTCAGTTCATTCCATGTTTCGCATTCACAATCTTGACCATCTTCCTTGTACGAGTGCTTCGAAAAATGAAGGAAGCCGGTGGGAATAGCGGAAGGAACATTAATGGATCTGGAGAAGAGAAGAAGGATTTAACGACGAGACTAATTGTTTTTATGACGATAGCCTTCTTTATTACGGAAGCGCCATTGGGAGTGATATACCTAGTCAAAGCAATCTACGACAGAAACGACCCAATTAGGTAGATAAACTTCAAGAAGATAACAAATCACAATCTATTTCCAGTTTGCTCTCTTCTGACCTCGTCGTCTACTTTTCCATGTTGGTGACAATAAACTCGATTCTTCATCCTATTTTCTGCGTGATGATGTCTAGTCAATACAGAGATTCAATTAGAAGGATGTTTGGTGTTAAATCGAAATCAAAAAAGGCATCCGCACGGAATAAGACGAGTGTGGTGTCAGTGCAAGGGATTCAAATGACTTAATTAATGTTCAATGTACACATATTTTCTCTAATAAAGTTATATCATAAAAGACTGTTGTACTTAAAGAGAGACGCAGACAGCTAGACATCCTAGCTGTCTGCGTTTCATGTTCAACGAAGCTTACGACAGAGATGAAAACCAGAGAATCATCCAGCACATTCTTAGTTCTGTTTTTTTTCTTTCTTCACACTCAACCCATCAATTTGCTCTCAGACTCAATATAACTACCACTTTCGAAGAAATGGTAGAATCATCATCAGACCGATTTCGGTTTTATTTTTCTGATTTTTTGACATATTTCCCGCTTGAAAGAAAAAATGACATCTGATGAGACAATTCAAGATGCGATAGTTGTTTTGAGGTAAGCCGGACTTGCTAAGCCTTATAAACTCGAATTTCTCAAAGTTTTATTTTAGAGATATTGAACCGCAAACGTTCTTTGTCAGCTTTATCTTGAACAGTATCTCTGTATTCATTAACATCTTCCATCTTATCATCCTCACTCGAAAATCCATGCGTACCTCTTCTATCAATGTTCTTATGATTGGGATAGCCGCTTGTGACCTGTGCACAATGTCTACTTTGATCTACAAGTACTTTTTCCTTGTGGATAGGGAGAATCCGGAATGTACTACTTCGGATTCCTTGATCAAAGTCTACTTGGATGTCAGTTCGTGGTCTCTTCAATATCACTTCAGAAGGTGTAGCTGTTGGTTGGGAATTATGATAGCAAGTGTGAGATACGTCATTATGAAAAAGATGTATGACGTGAAGTGAGTTATTTTTGGGTTCGTGATTTATTAAATATGTTTTAGAACTTCTAAACTAGCTAATCCAAAGTCTGGCTTCATCATTATCGCTATCATATTTACCATTAGTG
Organism: Caenorhabditis wallacei; assembly: GCA_963932035.1. Classification (NCBI taxonomy): domain Eukaryota; kingdom Metazoa; phylum Nematoda; class Chromadorea; order Rhabditida; family Rhabditidae; genus Caenorhabditis; species Caenorhabditis wallacei. The sequence goes on along the minus strand of OZ009932.1, from coordinate 11,076,356 downwards.
GAATCGTAACAATATTATGGCAATACGAATGTGAAGTCATTGAAAACCGTGCTGAACCATTAGCAGCCAAGTAAGCACCGCTTTAAATAGTTCCCATTAACATTCACCTTTTCAGTTGTGCTCAACATCAGTACATAACCAAAAGTCTAAAATATTCTCTAGTGGTTCGACCTATTTCGGGATATAATAGTGCTCAAATTGTGCAAGCTTACTTTATTTTAGACGCCTTTATCTCCAATGTAAGTTGGAAATAAAGTTATTATACCATTTTCTAGTTTCCAGTTCATTCCATGCCTGGCATTTCCAACTCTCACGATATTTTTGCTCCGAGAAATTCGTAGAGTTAATCGTGTCATGGCTTCACTTCGAACCGAGAATCCAAATCGTCCAGTGGAGAATCAAGAGAACAACGCGTTAACAACGAAGCTAATTCTGTTTCTCACTTTCACATTTTTCTTATCTGAAGCTCCGTTGGGAATGATTGCGACACGCAAAACATTTCTGCCGAGAACCGATATGTTATTGTGAGTAGAGAGACGCCGACAACTAGACATTCTCGCTGTCTGCGTCTCTTTGAAAACTTGTCTATTTTCAGTTTGCTATCAACGGATCTAACTATCTACTTCACTATGCTCGTCACAGTCAACACTATCCTTCACCCAATCTTCTGTATCATTATGTCAACTCAATATCGAGAAACCATTTCATCATTGGTCAAAATAAAACGAAGAGTTAGTGTGGTTGTGTTGGAGCATCATCTGAGCGCAATTTCGACGATACCAATACAAATGAATTGAATTTCTTAAATTAAAATAAAGTGTTATTATTTTCTTGGCAGTTCTGAATCACTAGTCTGTAGGCGGAATATAATTGTCAGTTACATAACTAGAAATTAGATTTCACGTGGCTACGAAAAACAATAACAAGAAAAATTTCAATTAAATTATCTTAAATTTGATTACGAGTACCTGACTAGCTCTTCGTCATTCTTTATACAGAACGATGGATAACGGTTTCCAAGGATTCGTGAAGTAGGTTGATTTTTTTTTTCATTTAGAACTAGTTAGACGTACAATTAGGAGTACTCTACTATTAGACTAACTACGATATCTTATTACAGTTTTGTCGCCCGCTACCTGCATCGTGCTAATTTCTCCCTGGCACTTGTGTCGGTTGTCATTAACATTTTTCATCTTATCATTCTCTCCCGGAAATCTATGAGAACCTCTTCTACTAATGTTATCATGATTGGAATTGCAATTAGTGACATTTTCACGATGCTATCAACTATTTATAAGCACTATCTGATGATTGATGTAGTGAATCCCGAGTGGTAAAGTCAAAATCTAATTTTTATGGTTTCGCTAGATAATTTAGTGTGACCTCTTCAAATCGCTTCAAAATCTACATGGATCTTATTGCCTGGGCATCACAGGATCATTTTCGACGTTGTAGTTCATGGTTAGGTGTTTTAATCGCTACAGTAAGACTCGTGATCATGAAAAACACTACTAATGCGAGGTAAGCGGATCGGGTAGAAAGTCCTAATGACTGGAGCTTGCAGGTACCGTAACTGGTCGAGACCCTCGATTGGATGGAGTCTAACGCTGACGGTTTTTTGTGTCAGTGGTATTTTATCAATATTTTATCTTTCTCGAAATCAACTTGTTGAAAATCGAACTTTTCCATTACCTATAACGTTAGTAACTATTTCACATGAAATGATAACTCAAACAGTTTCTAGATGCGACGAATATCAAGATTTGAACAGTCAACCCCCATTTTCTGTTATGTTAAGCCCTCTATTCTCATTTAGCAATACAATTATGTTAAGAGTTTATATAATGTTTGATGCAATCGTAACAAAGGTATGTACCATCAGAAACAGAGCAAGCGATTACTGTACCCTTTCCAGTTCATCCCATGCATTTCCTTCCCAATTTTGACAATATTTCTTATTCGAGAATTTCGAAAATTCCAAGCATTTCCTAACGGAAGAAAACAAAGTGTTGCAAACGAAGAGAAGGCTGAACTAACCACAAAGTTAATTGTCTTCATGACATTTTCATTTTTCATTGCGGAAGCTCCACTTGGAATAATCTATCTTGTCAAAGTGTTCTATAATCGGAATGATCAAGTTTTGTAAGAATCTTATCGTAACTTTGTGATTTTAAAATTTTCAGTTTGTTCTCCATTGACTTTGTCATCTACTTTACAATTCTTCTCACTCTCAACTCTATATCACATTCTGTATTCTGTGTTATTATGTCGAGTCAGTATAGGGACACTATCCGGAAGCTATTTGGAATACATGGAAACACAAAACTGTCATCGGCAAGGAATAAGACTAGCGTTGCTTCTGTACATGGAGTGAGAATAAATTGACATGATTAGTGCTACTAATTGTGAATTTCTGCTATTTTTTTCCTTTAATGAAAATCATTATAAACAGGAAAAATATTTATTCACAATTCATCTAAAGCTTATTCTTTTCCTTATCCCCTTCCTCCAAAATTTTCATGATCACATCAGTAACTAGATCCGCACGAGTCTTATTCTGAAAGTGTGTATCCTTTTTGACAAATACAGATGCACCTTTTCCAGTGTCAAATGTCTTCAAAATCTTTGAATGTTCCGTTATCGGAATTTCCGCGTCATAATCCTAAAATTCACAAATTTCTATACTAACAAACCCTCAACACTTACAAAATGCTCCATATCCTTGTATTCTTTGAGAGATTCGAAAACGATGTCTTCCTCCACAATCAGATCTCTTCCCGCAAAAATGATGAATTTCTTCGTCTGAAAAAAGTATAATGCATGTGCGCTCTATTGACAATACCTCTTGTTTTTGAAGTTTCTGAATGAACGGGAGAGTTTCGCCGAGGCTACATCGAAGAACGGAGCGTAGCGCGTTAATCGCTTCCTCTCCGTCTTGAACTTTCAGACCGAATGAGTGATACACTGAAAAATTAATCATTGAAAAGGAACTAGACATTTCACTCACTTCTATAAATTAAAGCGTCCCCCAAGAATTTAGGGAGCAAATCATACACCCATTCGATACGCTGATAACGAGACAATGGACGAAGCGATTTGTGAAGACGCAAACCGATTGGGTTCATCATCACTAATCCAGTGGCCTAGAAAAGAAAATTATGGCCTAACTTTCCGAAATAATTTCTTACCGGAAAAGTGGTTGCTGTCATCAACGCATTTTCACATCCTCGACTATGTGCCAAAAAGATAACTTTTCCGGAAAGCGAGAAGTCCTTCAACATGGCGTCAGTATACTTTTGACGCTCCTCGTTACAGTGTTGCTGATTTGGGTAGCCTAAAAATTCCAAAAATATAAAGAATTACTGTAGCTTGCTCACTTTCAGTCTGCTTGAATCCGGGATAATTGAGTCCGATGAACCGGACACCCATTTCATCCAGTTTTTGTCGAATGAATTTAAAATCTTTGTGGGATCCAGGGGAGCCATGGAATGCAACTACAGTACCCACAGTGGAGCCAGACGAGAGGGAGTCCTGGAATTTTTTTAAACTAATACGGAACAAAAAAAACAAATCAACTTACCTCATAAACCGCCTGAACCTCGACATTTTTCCCATCCAACGCTTGAAATTCGACAAGCTTCCGATGAACTTTCGGCTCACTCATTTCCACAGAAAAATTACGAATACGGGCGCCAAATTTCAAATATTTTCCAACAATCATGAGAAACGGGAGGAAAGAGGAATGACGAGTAATCTACCACTATGCGTAGTCTATCTCTTTCTCCCTCCCTCTCTTATTTGTAGTCTTATGCGTAGTTTCTGTTGCGTTATCAATGACGGGGAGGCCACGCGGAAAAAATAACTTGTTAGCAGGGAGAGAGCGGGAGGAACAATTGTTCTTTGTGTGAAGTCTAGCTTTTTCTTTTTTTTGCTCTTTGGAATTGTGTTAATGTAGGTAATACTATTGGTAACACTGTTAAAAATAACTTAATTTGATTTCCAAATGGAGTGATTTTAAATAAGATGTATCTTTATTTTTTATAATGACACAAAAATGTAAAAACGCCATAATCCAAAAATTTCTTGTCGCCATGCCAAATACACGACGTTCGCTGTTTACATCGTAAGGAAAAAAATAATTAATTGACTTTCATATTTCGAAAATCTTAGAGTTCAAATGACCTGGAATATTCTGTTATTAGTTTAGTTTATTTTATGAAAAAGCACCTTCCAAATGAGTAGTCCTCTTAAGTGTTCTAAATCTCTCCAATTTCACTATGATAAAATGATATTCACAGACAAGAAAACCCAAAAGACACGGAAGAATTGCGATGAACAAGAAGATACCGAAAATACAGGAAATTAGAAGAATATCAGCCGACTCGAAGCTCATCGTAGTAAAATGATAAGAGGAGGAAATTCAAATTTTGGAAAACAACATAAGATTAAGTAAAATAAGAAGTTAACATCTGATAGCTTAAAAAATGAAAAAATAAGTATGACGATCAAGGAAAAACCGGCTAAATCTAGGTTTAATGATTCACTTGGAGATTTTTAATTTTGAAAATTTGTTATTCTTAGAATTATCAATCGAGAATACAAAACACAAAAATAAATCATCAGAAATCACAACGATTGTTTCCTACTAAACATTGGGAAATCTCTAGTACAAAAGCACAGATTTGTTAACCATCCAGTTCAAAAAAACAACAAAAAGCAACATGAATTTCAAATGCTAAGTCAGAATGACGCTTGTAAAACTACGTGACTCAATTGCAATGTTTATAAGCAGGTGAATTTAAGACCAAGTTGCTTTTGATGTTCTCCTATTTTCTTTGAAAATGTTTTCATTTTATTTTGAAGCTTAACTTAAAATTCAAAATGAGCAATACTACCGTAAACCCTTCCTTATTGGAGCCTCCTAGAAGTTTGATTGAAAAATTTGGTTTGATAATTTATTTATTGATATCTATTGTCTTATTCTTACAAAGGATCATGACAAAGAAGGTATAAAAAAGGCTCTATCAATTTCGAGATCCAATTTTATTTCAGAGCCTCATCTGGAGAGCTTTTCCTCAATTTTGTCTTCTGATGACTTTCATCCCCATAACTCATTTAACATTTTTAATCGGTGTCACTTTTCGCGGTGCTATATTCTCAACTCTGGCCCCAGAAATTATCATCCGCCGTCTAATTCCACTGATTATATTTTGCTATCCCATTTTGTATATTCCACCAGTTCCATTTACCGTCACTTTGATTTTTTCGATTTTTTTGAATTGTAAAATTGGGCAGAATACGCATTTACTCGGGTTGAAAGCTACAAAGTAAGTTGGACTAGATATTTTCAAAAAATGAAATGAAATTGTTTTTTTTTTCTAGAAACAAGTTTATCATCGTTGTGACAGCCATCTTCTCCATTATCTTCTTTTTGAGAAATCGAAAAGGAGGTAAGATTTAACACTTTCGTATTTTACAAATTGTGTTGTTTTAGAACGATGCTTTGTTTTATCTATTCCATTGGATGATTATCATCGTATTGTAAGTGATCTTTTAATAAAATCCTAAAATAAGAAAATTTCAGGAACTCGACATGTTAAAATACATTCCTATTTTGATCATTCAATTTTATTTTTCAAGAAGATTATTCTATTTTAAAACTGCTAAACCAATTGAACGAGTTTCCCACGTGGAGTATGTCCACTTGGTTTACATAGCCTTATTCATTGCTGTCTTTTGGGTAAGAACCTTTTCGAAACAGGAATTCACCATGATTTTTAGATAATCACCATTCCACAAATTTTGCTAACAATCTTATTTTATTCTTACGATCTTCATGCTTGTTCAACTCGTCTTCTAGGATTCCAGGACTCTTGTATTCTTCAGTACTTATTTATCTACTCAATTTCTATATCTAGATCAAAAATTGTAGAAAAATGGTTTAGTAAATTCAATATTTATTCAGATCAAATGTAAAATAAAGTTTTTTGAATCGCGTACGCTAGAATAAAGGCTACAAAACAAAAAACGTCATGATATTTTCTGGAAATAACTCCCTAGATGCAGATGAATTCCAAAACAAGCTCACCTGACTCTTCTGGTTTTCCGAATTTAGTTGAATTCCAATGCAGGTTGACGAGGAAAATCCGTTTGACTTTCCTATTGTGAATAATTCTATTCGTGTCCAATCAAATACTCTTCCTCCAGTAGAAACACTCACTGCTCTGTTAATTTATGTATTAGTCACATTCATCTTGCTTCTAAACTTGGTTATAAGAAGAAGGGTTTGTATCAATTACGAGATTTCCATAACTGAAAGAATTCCAGAAAATAATCAAACAATTGTTTCCACTTCTCTATTATCTCTCTTTTATCACAATACCTTCTTACATTTCACTTTACATCATAACTCAACATCCACACTCCCTCATTTGGATTAGCTTCAATGGGAAGCATCTAAACTTAGTTTTCGCCTTGGTAATGTATTTATTTATCAGTGTATATACCCTACTTCCAACTTTACCACATTCCATTACAATGAGTCAGGCTATCTTGTTAAATTTGGATATTCAACCTGGGATGTATTACTGTGGGTGTAAAATTACAAAGTTGGATTTTTCTTAATTACAATAAAAATAAGATATTTTTAGATGCAAAATAATATTCTTTCTTATCGCACTAGTAGCCCTTTTTGAGTTTGTTCGATCTGTGTCAGATAATTTGAAGCATCCCCACATCCATTCCTCTAACTTACGATACGAAGATAAATGCTTGTACCTACATTATACATTGGAAGATGGTCGTGTTATTAACTTTGACCTGATAAGATTTATCCCAGCTTTCATCACAATGTTATCTATCTATAAAAAAATACGGTATCTGCGAACCAATAACACACTTAAAGTATCAGAGTATGCGCAACTTATTCATGTTAAACTATACTTATTAGTATTTTGGGTGAGACTAACATAATATTCCGAAATTTTTTCTTAAATTTAAGCTTACTACTATCATCTACACAGTTCTTTGTGTTAATAATCAAGTAAAACCGGTGAGGAATGAATACGTCGTGGGATTCCAAGATTCCGAGTTATTACGCTATCTCTTCGTGTACGCCACTTATCTAGTGTTACGAAAACGAAAGGAAGGGGTTGTTATCAATAATATCTCTAAGATTACTCCCGTTGATCAATAAATATTTTTATTTTTTTAAGTGTGAATATTTGTATGTACTTTGTTTCCACAAGCTACACTTGAGAAACTTCCTGCATAGTTCCTGCTTAGAAATCTCAAACATCTAAGATCGAAACAGGTGAAAATAGTTCTCCTCGTGTTTTTAGGAAAATTTAGTCAGCTTAAGGCTTAGCTCTTGTTCTTATGACTAACTCCACGGACCGTTTTAATTTAACTGATTTTGATTACGACCGGTTGGATTTTTTTCCACCGAGAGGATCAAAATTCCTAACTTCAGTTTTTCTCATTATCGTGGGATGCGGTTTTTTGGATTTGATCTGTCGGAAAGAAGTTTATTTAAAAAAAAGAATAATAGTATTATAAATAATTTTTTTAGAAAACTATTTACTACTGCTTCCCGCTTTTCTGTTATTTTATGCCGATGAGCTTTATCTCGCATTTGGTTGTTAACACATCATACTACGAATTGCCCTTATTAATTGTTTTGTATGCAGATACAGATCTTGGTATCTATTTTCGATGTTTTATTTTTGTTTTACTCGCTGTTCCATCCGCCTTCGTTCCAACGGTTCCTCATTCTATTACTTTGACATATTCATTGTTTTTGAACTGGAATATTACACCAAGTACCTATTTTTTGAATTGTAAGATAACAAAATCTAGAATCACGACTTCGATTGTCTCGTTGTCTATTGTGATCAACGCGTTCCATTGGGCGTTACAAACAAACAAATTCTATATTTCCTTAGCCATCACTGAGAACTTTTCCTTGAAATTCAATATTTTAAAATACTTACATGCTATAATTACAACTGCTCTTTTATTCAAAAAGATTCGTTCAATGGTGACTAAAATCGACAAGCTAAATCCACTTGACTACTACAGAATCGTTCATGTCGCCTTCTTTATTTTTGTGCTTTGGGTAAGTTTCTTAATGCAAATGTGCTCCATTGATAACTTTCAGACTCTATCCTTATCATCAATTCTTTCCGGATATCGCACTTATCTGGAGAAGCCACAGAAGCCAAGGACAGTGATTCTGGGATTGGAGGATTCGTGTCTGATGCAATATTTATTTATATTCTCCACCTATCTCGCTAATTTAAAATGGTTAAAGAATTTCGTTGATCGAACCAAAATATCTCCAGTTAGACCTCAATAAAGATTTTACTATTTCTAAATTAGATTATAAAACACCCAAAAAAAAAACTAGTTTTTCCAAAAAGTTCAAGTTATCAAACTTCCAACGTCACTGGCTACACTGAACCTGGAAACATGTGTTTGTCATTTAATCATCAAAATGTTAATTGATAAGAAAGTGAACAGACGGTAAAGAAGAGAAAATGAAACAAAGTATAGACGAAGGCATTGATTTAATCTTTGATAGGATAAAAAATGTTTTCCAAATATTATGTGGAGAGGATTATCTAAGGATAAAATATGTTTTATTGAAAGCAATATCACAAATCTCAGAGTTTTTTTTATTATTGAAAAACAAATTATTCAACCGGAAAGAAAAATTTTTAGAGAAATGTAAGTTGTTTTCCTGGAATATTAAGTTCTAAGAAACTAGACTCTCTTCTAAAACGACCCTTGACCCCCAGCACACCTTTCGATCATTAAAACACGCGTCAGAAACCTGGAGATGAGTGAAGATAAGACCCACATCTCTTTTCCTCCCTTTCTCTGTCTGCGTCCTCTCCTCTTTTTCTCATCTCTCGTTCTGTCTATCTCTCAATTGATTTCTGTTTCAAGTGTTTTTGTTGCATTTCCCTTAAATTTATATATTTTTTCATTGAAGAAATGTCTAGAGGAAACTGCAAAATATGCGACTCGCCCAACGCCACCAATTTCCATTTTGGCGCTCATTCTTGTAAGGTTAGTGTTTTTTTTTTTTGCTTCTTCTTAGCCGAGAAAACCGAAAAACATGATGTTTACCCTTCACTTTTTCCAAACCAAAGAAAAAAAGTCTTCCAGGCGTGCGCCGCGTTCTTCCGCCGAACTATCAAAACTGGCCAGGTGTACTCGTGTGCCGGTGATAATTCGTGTGAAATTAATCACACATTCCGACAGAATTGTAGACAATGTCGGTTGGTAAAGTGTCAGAATGCTGGGATGCAAGAGGATTGTGAGTTTGGATCCTTTTCAAAAATTATTTAATTTTTCCTGTTTTAGTGGTTCAAGGAGCCAAGGCAAGTGGATCTGACACTGTATCAAGAAGTAGAAAAAGAAGTCCAGATGAGGATTCGTCATGTAAGCTACCATTTTTCAGTTGATCATTTTCAAAGATTTTTAGACTACGACCATCCCCCGGTCCCCTTTCCAACCACATCTAATTGGGCTCATCAGTCAAAAAAAGAAGATATAATGGAAATGGACGAGCTACAGCAATTCATCCAAATTCCTAATCATTTAACCTCAGAAGTATTGCTTATACCAGTTCATGATGAATTGGAAGAAGAGGAACGGTTGCATCGACTAGCTTCACTTTATCTGGAGCAATTGGTTAATTTAAACATGAGAAGGCGATTAACTTATGCAAAAGTAACACTTGCAACGATGTTTGATGGACCTTGTATTTGTGTAAGTCTTTTTAAAGGAGAAAATTCCTAAATTTTCGATTCCAGCCATTCGAAAAAAACGATCTGACTCCATTTGATCATCGTTCCTATCGTTACAAAAATCGCAACGACTATACGATGATTTTAGATTATGTGAATCGATTTCCCGACTTCCAGTTACTTAATAAATCCGAGAAAACTGTCATTTTTCAAACAGCAGCTGCAGTGGATGCATTAGCAGATCCGGCTTATTATAGTCAGATGTAAGTTTAAGAAATCAATTTTTCCTTCTTATAGAATGGCTTGTAGAATTTACCCGGATGAATTGGTTTTTGTGACTCGCGAAGCCAAATTTATCAAAATGGATCCTTTGCCTGGTACTAATCTGGACATGTCAACTGGAGAATTCACATCTGAAGACGTTACAATGTACAGAGCGTTGGTTGAGATGATTCTGAGGCAGTGGAAAAATGTGAACTTGCCGCTTAGAAGGTTGAATATGTCACTTTCTGAATTTTCACTTTTCAAAGCGCTCACTATTTGGCATTACAGTACGACTAAGTTACCTGGAGATTAAAAGATTAACTTCGTTTTCAGACTACTTCAAACTTCAAGACACCGGTCGTCAAATCTCTGCTAGACAGCGTGACGACATCTTCAGAACACTTCTTCTGATTTGTACTGATGAGGCACATGAGGATCCACTTCTACGGGTTTCTGAAATAGTGTTAGCCGTTGGGATTGTAATGGAAGAGGTTCATGAATTGGTTGCCTCAATGTTTGAATTAACTGTTTTTGATAAGGTTGATGATCCAATTCTAAAGGATATGCTCACATTTCAGTATTAATTTTGATTCAAATAAAGTTAAAAGAATAAAGTTCATTTATTCTACTTTTTTAATTCAAAGATAAATTTATTTATTGAAAAATTATATTTGTAGCTATGAAGATAATTCCCTCCAAACAGGATAAACTAGCGCTGAAAGCACAGCCCGAATATTATTCACCGACATAATATAAGATACTGAAATTATAAACGGAACAAATGGAAGAAGCAATATGAACATGAACATAGAAATATTAACAAATGTAGTCCTTATTTCTTCGTCATCTGGGTAAACGTAGTAACACATGAATGATGATATAAGGTTTAAAGTTGTAAACATCTGAATTTCATTTTGTTTTTATTAAATTCAAAGTAACATACCATTTGAAATATTGAAATTGGAATGAATTGATAGAAAATATTCACTTTGGGCATTTCTATTGAAGCTGATAATTTTTTAATAGTTTTTTGAATATGGTAGTAGAATATGATAGTAAAAATATTAAAGATAATAAATAGAATGTTATAGACTGTTATGATTATTTCATCATTATGGTCATCACATTTTATCCAATCATAGAAAATATCCAAACTGTTACATTTTATGCGACATACGAAGAAATAATGAGCAATAATTAGCCAGTTAAATACAATAGCTATTTTCAGATTCCTTCTGGAATTATACATTTTTAACTGATTAAATAACGAGTACATACCCAGTGACACAATATCTAAGTTTGGGTAGATACAAAATGACCAATCTTTGAACCGCTGCCAAAAAAGTAAACATTATGATACAACAAAAAATAATTGTGTATAGGAATAGCCAAATAGCAAAAACCACCATTCCTGAGAAGAAAAAAAGCAACTCAGCATCTTTGAAACTACCATAATCGCATATAATTCGGATAGACACGGCTATAGCATTTAAGATGACAAATAAAATAGTTAGATAAAAAAGTTGGTTGAAAATTGGAGAATGAATATCCTCTGTATTAGTGGTCTTGTACTTTCGGTATAACAAAAGGAATAGAAAGGAGAAACTATTCAAAATATCTGCAATGGTTTTGAAAATGTTAAGATTTTCCGAAAAATTCTCAGCTATGCTCATATGAGAAGAATTTGAACTTTGGAGATAGCCATTAGTAGCAGACATCATGAAATCCATTTTGTGGATAGTGGAGCAAAGGTTTTCAATGTTTTCGCTGTTTGAAATGTGTAAGACAGGTGAAATATGGTGACATTTATTCTATGATCTTTTTTCTATGAAACAACATCTGTAACAACTAAGTAGTAGCGGTGATCTAAAATGAACTTGTTATTTGACGCATTTTATAATTTTCATGAAGAAATTTCTCTCCAAACAGGATAAACTAGCGCTGAAATCACAGCCCGAATATTATTCACCGACATAATATAAGATACTGAAATTATAAACGGAACAAATGGAAGAAGCAATGTAAACATAAATATAGAAATATTAACAAATACAGTACTTATTTCTTCGTCATCTGGATACACATAATAGCACATGAATGATGATATAAGGTTTACACTTGTAAACATCTGACTTTCATTTTGTTTTTATTAAATTCAAAGACACATACCATTTGAAATATGGAAATTGGAATGAACTGATAGAAAATATTCACTTTAGGCATTTCTATTAAAGCTGCTAATTTTTTAATGGTCTCTTGAATGTGGTAGTAGAATATGATAGTGAAAATATTAAAGATAATGAATATAATGTTATAGACTGTTATGATTATTCTATCACTATAGTCCTCACATTCTATACCGAAACTGAAAGCATCACTACCAAAACATTTGATGCGAGATACCCAGAAATAATGAGTAACAGTCATCCAATTAAAAATTATTGAGAGACAATCTCTGAGGGTATCGAGCATAGGCCTGAAGGCGATGTCACACATCGGCCAAACTGTTAGGATTCATCTGATATTCAGTGTATGGGTACCCTATGTTAGTCTAAGAACAAATCCACTTTATTTATCCGGATTCCTCCTTCCACAGGGGAGGTGACGTCATCTGAAGGCAAAAAGTCAAAATCGTCAGTTTTGAAGATAGAGCCCTAATCTCTTCAGAAATGAATATAGGACACCTTAGTGACTATTTTTGTAGTACATGACTAGTTTCCATCTCTTTCCGTTCAAAAGTTATATTCACTTTTTCAAGTGAATTTTCAGTTTTTTGAGTGCCCTGAAAATTTTTAGTACTTTTGTCCAAGCCCATATGTCCAAATTATGAAACTTCAAGGTCCCATACATTAGAAAAAATTAAGTAGACATTTCGATCTGAGTGTGCAAGACGCTTTTTTCAGTCATCTTTTGTTATGTTCCATTAAAAACTTTGAATGATCTGTATGTATTCAACTTCACTGATGGACCTCCAACTGCTATTGTTGAAAATACGCAGAATTATGTTACTATAAGTCAAAAAAATTAGGTTAGACCCGGAATTAGGTTCGTCGGATAGGCATACCTGGCATGATGTCAAATTATATTGATATAGCTTCTGGGTCGTCTTTTCGAAAATTTTAGTACTGGTGTCTGATGAGATCTATCTAAATTATGAAATTTTATGATCCCACAAACAAAAAAATTTGGATAGACATTCGGATTTTAGTGTACAAGACACTTTTTTGGCTGTTTTCTTCATTTTTCACTATATATCGTTGTTATTCTATTTTGAATTCTTTTTTCCAGAACTTTTAGTACTGGTGTCCAATAAGATCTATCAAAATTATAACATTTTATGATCCCACAAATAAAAAAAACGGGAATAGACAATTGGATTTTAGTGTGCAAGACACTTTTTATAATAATAATTATTAAAGTGATTTCAAGCATCAAACAATGAATATTTCATCTGTGGCTTCATGTAAAACTTGAAAAAATTTTTACCATAAGGTGAAAAATGATTCTTATTCATAAATAAGCCTCGCGCCATTGTTTTCATCGTTTGGAACCGCGTAATTTCCATCTTCAGGAGCGGTGCATCTCTTATTCCGATGAGTGACCCCTGAATGCCTTTTTTCTGCATATCTCTAGAAAGATACCCCAATCTGTCTGAAATACTTTCTTTTTTCGACAGTAATTATCCGTGATCCATAATCATTATCCACGGCTAACATTCCTTTTTCGACAATCTTTGGATCCAGCCTTTTTTGGGTCCTTCTTTAAAACAAGAAATTAGGAATTTATTGACATGAGGCTGAAATCGTTTATTTTTATGTTTTTGAGGAAGTTCTCAAACTGTTTTCAATGAATCTAGCTCATTCGTTGCTTTCCGTTTGTTCAGCCCTTCTGATATAACTTTACGCGTTCGTGAGTTTTGTATTTCTTTTTTTCCGAAGAAATTTCATGTTTTTCCTGCGGAAGATGTTTATCAAGATTATAATGAGTCAAACAATTGTATGAAAATCCAACTTCTGGACATGACGGTACTGTATGTCATTGCATTTTGGAACGTATTCTCCTCTCCAACTTACCAAAAATAAAACCGTACCTGACGAAATAGGAACGCTCTACTCATGTCCAGAAGTTGGATTTTCATACAATTGTTTGACTCATTATAATCTTGATAAACATCTTCCGCAGGAAAAACATGAAATTTCTTCGGAAAAAAAGAAATACAAAACTCACGAACGCGTAAAGTTATATCAGAAGGGCTGAACAAACGGAAAGCAACGAATGAGCTAGATTCATTGAAAACAGTTTGAGAACTTCCTCAAAAACATAAAAATAAACGATTTCAGCCTCATGTCAATAAATTCCTAATTTCTTGTTTTAAAGAAGGACCCAAAAAAGGCTGGATCCAAAGATTGTCGAAAAAGGAATGTTAGCCGTGGATAATGATTATGGATCACGGATAATTACTGTCGAAAAAAGAAAGTATTTCAGACAGATTGTGGTATCTTTCTAGAGATATGCAGAAAAAAGGCATTCAGGGGTCACTCATCGGAATAAGAGATGCACCGCTCCTGAAGATGGAAATTACGCGGTTCCAAACGATGAAAACAATGGCGCGAGGCTTATTTATGAATAAGAATCATTTTTCACCTTATGGTAAAAATTTTTTCAAAGTTTTACATGAAGCCACAGATGAAATATTCATTGTTTGATGCTTGAAATCACTTTAATAATTATTATTATAAAAAGTGTCTTGCACACTAAAATCCAATTGTCTATTCCCGTTTTTTTTATTTGTGGGATCATAAAATGTTATAATTTTGATAGATCTTATTGGACACCAGTACTAAAAGTTCTGGAAAAAAGAATTCAAAATAGAATAACAACGATATATAGTGAAAAATGAAGAAAACAGCCAAAAAAGTGTCTTGTACACTAAAATCCGAATGTCTATCCAAATTTTTTTGTTTGTGGGATCATAAAATTTCATAATTTAGACAGATCTCATCAGACACCAGTACTAAAATTTTCGAAAAGACGACCCAGAAGCTATATCAATATAATTTGACATCATGCCAGGTATGCCTATCCGACGAACCTAATTCCGGGTCTAACCTAATTTTTTTGACTTATAGTAACATAATTCTGCGTATTTTCAACAATAGCAGTTGGAGGTCCATCAGTGAAGTTGAATACATACAGATCATTCAAAGTTTTTAATGGAACATAACAAAAGATGACTGAAAAAAGCGTCTTGCACACTCAGATCGAAATGTCTACTTAATTTTTTCTAATGTATGGGACCTTGAAGTTTCATAATTTGGACATATGGGCTTGGACAAAAGTACTAAAAATTTTCAGGGCACTCAAAAAACTGAAAATTCACTTGAAAAAGTGAATATAACTTTTGAACGGAAAGAGATGGAAACTAGTCATGTACTACAAAAATAGTCACTAAGGTGTCCTATATTCATTTCTGAAGAGATTAGGGCTCTATCTTCAAAACTGACGATTTTGACTTTTTGCCTTCAGATGACGTCACCTCCCCTGTGGAAGGAGGAATCCGGATAAATAAAGTGGATTTGTTCTTAGACTAACATAGGGTACCCATACACTAAATATCAGATGAATCCTAACAGTTTGGCCGATGTGTGACATCGCCTTCTCGATGATTTCGGACATTGCCTCTTAAGTTTCTTAGATGTTTTCTTGAATTGTATTCTGCTTGAACTAAAAAGTAATAATTACCTACCCAGTGACACAAAATTTGAATTTAGGGAGGTATAAAATAACCATTCTTTGAACAGCTGCCAGAAAGGTGAACATTACGATACAACAAAAAATTACGGTATATAAAAGCCACCAAATACCAAAACCAAATAAGCTTAAGCAGAACAACACATTACTGGAAGTCTCAAAATTCCCATAATTCCAGATAATTGGCATTGCAAAAGCTATACCGTTTAAGACGACACATACAGTAGTTAAATAGAATAGCTGATTAAAAATAGGTGAATGGATGTCCTCTGTATTAGTGGATTTATATTTGCGAAATAAAAAAAGAAATAGGAATGAGAGGCTATTTAAAATATCCAAAATATATTTAAAAACGGTGACGTTATTCAGTAAATCTTCAACTTGGCGGTCGGAAGAACTGGTATTTTTCGGATTGTTATCCAACAAAGAAATCAGGAAATCCATTGTTGAAGAAGTGAGAAGAAGGTTACAACTGATTTTGTCTGCTTGAAATTTGTAACAGGTGTAAAATTGTCATTAAGTGGAATTTATATTTATGATCTGTGATAAAAAGATAGGTTAAAACTTTTTTATTATGAAGACAATTCCCTCCATACAGGACAGACTAGTGATGAGACTACAGCCCGAATATTATTCACCGACATAATATAAGACATTGAAATTATAAACGGAGCAAACGGTAGGACAAACATGAACATGTACATGGGAATCTGGGATAATGAATCTTTCATTTCTTTGTCATCTGAGTAGACGTAATAACACATGAATGATGATAAGAGATTGAAAGTTGTGAATATCTGAATGTCAGTTGCTCTTTTATTCTTATCAAGTATGAATACCATTTGGTAAATGAAAATTGGAATGAACTGATGTAAAACATTTACTTTGGGTATTTCTCTCATCACTGATAATGTTTTAATAGTTTTCTGGATATGGTGGTAGGATATTAGAGTGGTAAAATTGAGTATAACAAATACTGTTTGATAGAAAATAAACATTATTTCATCCTTCACACTTTCACATTTCACCCACTCTCTAAAACTTTCCCAACTGCTACATTTGATGCGAGATAGCCAAAAATAATGAGCAATGAGAAGCCAATGAAACACAATTGTTATTCTTAGATTCTTTCTGGAATTCAATATTGCTTTTACTGAAATGATAACAATAAAATACCCAGTGACACAAAATTTGAGCTGGGGAAGATACAAAATGACTATTCTTTGAACCGCCGCCAAAAAAGTGAACATTTTAATACAACAGAAAATAATTGTGTATAAAAGCCACCAAATACCAAAAACAGCCATACTTAAGTAGAACAACACAAATTCAGCGTTTTCGAAATTTCCACAATCCCATATACCTAGGGACCGCAATGAAAGGGGGCGGAGCGACCGAATTTTCCTCACACGCGGCATCTCGCCAACTTTGAAGTACTATATGAAGAGTTAGGGAAAAAATATTGGGATACATTCGACTAGTCCTTATGTAATCGACTACGTAGAATTCAATGGAATAATTAGTTTTTTGATATCTTGAAAAATTTCAAAGAAAAACGTAGGAAAGTGGTGAAAAATAGGGATTGCTTCAACAAAGTCGGCTAAAAAAAGTTCCCAAAAGTTCGTGTCGCTACATTTTTTAATAGATTCTGGCAGTTTTTGATACGGGGAATCCGTTTTTCGACTCAGATTCAATTTTTATTGTAGCCGAATTTCAGTATTTTCAGCCAAACTGCCATCAAAAATAGAAAAAAATTTTCAGCGATGACCCCTACTTTTTTTGACTGATTCTTATAAAACAAGTCTTAATCTATACAAAAACAAAGTTTCAGAAAGATTGGAGCCTTTTAAGTAGTTTTCGTACTCATCTGAAAATCACAAATTTTCCAAAATCACAGTTTTTTCTATTTTTGACGGCAATGCAGGGCCGTGTCGCTTGTTTTCTCTTCACCATTGGATTCTACGCAAAATTTCCGACAAAGTCCTTTTGGAAAAAATAAATTTGATTGTAGCCGAAAAAAGCTTTATCTCCTTTTATTACTCATTTTTGTGATTAATTGATAGAAAAATTAGCGCAGCCGACCCCCTTTCTTTTACTTGCTCTTGCGCGCGCAGGCAGTTTCGTCCATGGCCTAGTGGGTAGCGCGTTTGTTATTCGTAAAATTGGTTTCGAGTTCGACCCCAGGTCGGTCAAATATTTTTTTTTTCTTTTGCAAATCGAATTCATATTTTTTTACCGAAAAAAAAAACCATTTTCCTCGTCGTTTCATCCAATAATAGCTAAATTTCGGGTCTCGCAATAAAATAAAAAATAATCGCGCCGCAGGGTTGCGCCACTAAGCCCCGCCCATTTTTCTGCGCACCGCAATTTCATGAGGAGAAAATCAGTACATTGGGGTAAGGTACAAAAACGTCTGAAACTCGAGAATGGTTCATCAGTTTTCTCTAAAATTTTGGAATTGGCCTATTACAAGAGAGGAGAACACATTAAAATCAAAAATTTCAGGAAAAAATAATTTTCAAAATAATGTTGCGGTCCCTACATATACCGTAAAAACTCTATTAGATGGCCATGGCACTCTATTGTTCAGAGGAGGCTTGGGGTGGCATTGTATTAGAGGGTGGCATTCAATTAGAGGGTGGCACACTATTATTCAACTCGAAATCTCAGTTTGAGAAATCGTTAAATTGCCTTCTTTTCAGAACATTTTTCACTAAAACTCCTTTAAAATACATTGAAAAATCCAGGTATATCCAGAAAAACAACTATTAATAATATTAAAATCTTAATCGAGTTCGACTGGTATCAATAACTGTTATCGGGGTGGCACACTATTAGAGGGTGGCATTCAATTAGGGGGTGGCACTCTATTGTTCGGAGGAGGTTTAGGGTGGCACTCTATTAGAGGGTGACATTCAATTAAATGTGGCCATTTAATAGAGATTTTACGGTAACTCGAATTGTAACGCCTAAAGAGTTCAAAATGTCGCGTACAGTAGTTAAATAAAATAGTTGATTGAAAATTGGTGAATGAATATCCTCTGTATTCGTGGTTTTATATCTGCGGTATAAAAAAAGAAAAAGGAATGAGAAGGTGTTTAACAGATCTACAAATGTTTTGAAAGTATAGAAGTTATATACTAGATCTTCAACTCGCGTATTTGAAGAATTTGAGTCCTTAAGATAATTATTCAGGGAAGACAAAGAAAAGTCCATTTCGCAACAAGTTAGGTGAAGCTTCGTATTGCCATAAAATGTGTGTCAGGTGAAAATTGTCATTAAATAAGAGTAATAAACCTCGTCGTCTGGAAGGACTCAGATACTTATTGATACGTGTTCAGTACACGGGAAACTATAAAAACACCCGAAAACGAAGACAAAAAGACACTAGTTTCAAGAATAATCACTTTATTCTCTACTTAATGCCATAAAACTTCTAAAATCTGAACACTCTAGTTCACAGATTCTAGACACACACAAATCAATAAAATAAACCAAAAACAAGAAAAACTAGACAAAACCTGAGCACTTGTCTCAAAAAACACAAGACTGATGAAAAAACCAATTAAAAATCCAAAAAAACATATTCAAGTTGGCGCGGTGATTTCGGCGCTAGAGCGCGAAATGTTTCTCCTTGCATTGCAGGTTTAGGAATTTGGCTTTATGGGCGTTTTCGAGGAAAACCCGGTCAGAACCGGACTTAAGATTAAATTCGTGATCTGTGAATAAATCCACCTGGAACTGAACATTTTATGCTTATTACAAACAATTTTTCCACTTGAAGACAAAACTTTGTCGTCAATCTCACGAAGATCACCTGTTACATCGATTTTTTAAAATTTAAGTTTCATGGATTCACTGTTTATATTTTTTTCATTACCAACGAACAGTACAAAACCATCTTCAAATGATCCGTTTATAATATTCTTAAACATAAAGCTCTTTTTTGATATTCTTAGCTTCGTATCATTTATTCTTCTCATTTTTTATCGATATTTCAAAAAACAAGAGAAACGAACGGATGATGTTCATGCTCCAATGTTTAACCAACTATTTTTTATAGCAACATTCTCAGAACTTATGAATGGTGTCAGCTTATTATTCCGTTTCCTTTGTCAAGGAGCTGTTTTCAAGGCTGGAGACGCGATCCTTATTCAAGTATTTGTGATGTTATCTTTATTCTGGACGCATACGTTATTTTTCTGCTGCATCATTGCTTTCTCATTTTTAGCTGCGGTTCAAAGAATGATTATTTTATATTTCCCAAATCTTAAATTTCTAATCACTGGAAAAAGTTTGTATTGTATTATTATTTTTACATGGCCTTCAATACTCCATTATAATTTTTTGTATCATAGTAAGTATCTTTTGTCATTTTAAACTTTCTAGCTTTTACAGTTTATTGTGGTGTCTCAACAAAATATGAATGTGAAAGTATGAACCATAAAATTATTGTTCTTACATATCAATCTATTTTCCTCATTATCAACTTTGCAACTTTATTTTTCTATTATCACATCAACAAGGTCATAGCAAGCCTCACCATAATCAATTCTGAAAAGCAAAATGTGTTGCTTCATTTTGTGCCACTGCTAGCATTTCAAACTGTGAGGTTTTTTTTCGCGCTTTGAAGACAAAATATTTCCAGATATTCATTGTCACTACTTTTTTACTTACCGTATTCTCTAATATAGGAGTAAGAATCGACTCAGAAATTCTCGAAGTTATCGAGACTTTTTTATACCTTGGTTTTTTTATTTCAGTTCCACTCATCCCATTTATTATATCTGTTTCATATGTCGCTTCTCATGGTAGTGTTTTTATACATATGAAAGCGGTGTTATGCCCCATTTGGAGGGAACTATCATCCTAATTTTGAATGCTTAAGAAATTAATTGGGTTCAAGTCACAATAAATCATATGTCAATTATAGTTGATGATAAAACCTCTTCAAATTTTTTCCACCTGACAAAAACCATTTTGTTGTTAATTTCACAATTCATGTTCACCTGTTTCTTTGAATTTTCATCTAAATTCATTTAATACTCAAAGAGCATGGATTCAATCTTTGTTATTGTTTCAATTACATCAAACGATACATATCCGACAACAGAAAATCAATGGAATGTTATTTTACCTATAAAAGTCATAATGGATATAATAAGCGTTACATTTTTCCTGCTTCTACTAGTTTATCGATATTTCAAAAGAAAAGAGAAACGCAATGAAGACATTCATGCTCCAATGTTTAATCAACTATTTTTCATTGCAACAGTCTCAATTTTTCTAAATGGTTTAAGTTTATTTTTCCGATTTCTTTGTGAAGCAGCTCTCTTTGAGGCAGATAACGTTATCCTAATTCAAGCACTTGTTATGACATTTTTGTTCTTGATGCATACATTATTCTTCTGCTGTATCATACTTTTCTCATTTTTAGCTGCAGTTCAGAGAATGATTATTTTATATTTCTCTAATCTCAAATTTTTAGTAACAGGAAAAAATCTGTATTTCATGATTACTGTGGCATGGATTTTTATATTTCACTATAACTACGTACATCTCTGTCAGTTAAAATTTTTGAAATTTTGAATCTCTTTTTTATAGGGCATTGTGGCGTGGAAGAGAAATATAAATGTGATAGTGTGAAGTTTAAAACTATGTTTCTTACATATCAGCTTATACTAATCATAATTAACTTTTCAACTATCTATTTTTATTATCGCATAAGCAAGGTTATAATAAGAGTGACTCAGAATAGTTTCGAAAAACCAAGAGTGCTTCTTCATTTTGTTCCATTGCTAGCATTTCAAACTGTGAGTTTTTTATTTTTATTTTCATAATTTTAATAAAAGGATAATTACAGATTTTCATCATTACTAGTTTTGCGATTTCCGTATGCGCAAACATGAACATAGACCTTGAAATCTGCGAAGGGCTTGCTGCTTTTAATTTCTTTGTTTTCTTAATTTCAGTTCCACTCATCCCATTTATCATATCAGTTTCTTATGTTGCTTCTCATGGAAGTGTTTTGATTTACTTTAAAGCAGTGCTATGTCCAATTTGGAGAGAGCTGTCAGCTTGATTTTTAATTTTTTTTTTGTTAACATAATACAGTTTTTAACCTAAATTAATATACAACAATGGAGGCAAAATTCCCCTACCAAAACTGTTCAAAATTACTTTCTGGAATCCCTGAAACTATAGCAAAATCCATCAATCAACTCAAATAATTTTTTTTTCAATAAGACAAAAAAATATTCACCTGTTGTTTTTTTCATGGAAATTAGCATGTGATTCCATCGACTGCTTTAATTTCAGGAATGGATTCGCTTCTTGTTCTCAATCAAATGCTACTTAATGATACTCATCCTGATATGCAAAAAATCATCAGTGTGACTTTAACAATAAAAACATTTTCCGATTTGCTAAGCGTCACTTCTTTTGTTCTTCTCATTGCTTATCGACACTTTAAAAAACAAGAGATTCGAAGTGAAGATGTTCATTCTCCAATGTTTAATCAATTATTTTTCGTTGCTTCCTTATCCGTTTTTCTGAATGCTGTCAGCTTATTTTGTCGTTTACTTTGCGAAACAGTGATTTCTGACGAAATGTATGTTATTGTTATTCAAACAGTTTTACTACAACTGCTAATATGTACACATAACTTATTTTTTAGTTGCATTATACTGTTTTCATTTTTAGCAGCAGTCCAAAGAATGATTATCCTATATTTTTCAAAACTTAAATTCCTAGCCATAGGACAAAACCTTTATTTCATCATTTTTATGACATTAGTATATTACATTATAATTATGTTTTCTACGGTAGATCAGAAATTTTGTAGAAAAATTGTTTCAGTTTCAGGTTATTGCGGATTTTATAAGAAAAAAGAATGTGAAACTATGAAATATAAAATTATTCTGTTTACTTATCAAACTCTATTGGTGATTATTAATATTCTAACTATAATTTTTTATTATCATATTAACAAAGTGATATCAAAAGTCAATTTAAGTAGATCAGAAAAACCAAATCTATTATTCCAATTTGTTCCGTTGCTAACGTTTCAAAGTGTAAGTTTTTCTCGATGATCGAAAACTAAAAAATATTTTCAGGTATTTATCATCATCAGTTTTTTCTTAACAGTTCTCTTAGAAATCGATTCAAAACTATACGAATCGCTCAACACTATTTCATACTTCTTCTTCTACATTTCAGTCCCACTCATACCATTTATCATATCTGTTTCGTATGTCGCATCTTATGGAACTGTTTTAATACACCTGAAATCAATACTTTGTCCGATTTGGAGAGAATTGTCATCGTGACTCATAAGAATCAAGGCTCAATTCGTGAAACTTGCTTTTCACATTTCTCAAAATTTTGCAAGTCAGCTGCTGCTTGAAAACAAACTCACAACTAACATATTATGGACTCAGTGCTGATTATCGGCTCATTGTTCGCAAATAATACCGATACGTCTGCTCAACAGTTTATGAATTATGTGTTCATCATAAAAACTGTATCAGATACTTTAAGTATCTCCACTTTTTTGCTTCTAATCGTTTATCGGTTCTATAAAAAACAAGAAAAACGAAGTGATGACTATCATGCTCCTATGTTTAATCAATTATTTTTTGTTGCTTCAATATCTGTATTGCTTAATTGCATCAGCTTAGTATTTCGTTTTCTATGTGATGCATTAGTCTTTGGTGACGATTACATGTCACTGGCTGTCACATCTTTAATTTACACGTTTTTGTATATTGTTCATACTGTATTGTTCTGTTCTATGATACTATTCTCTTTTTTAGCCGCTGTTCAAAGAATGATAATATTGCATTATTCAAATTACAAGGTTTTTGTTACTGGATCAAATTTAAATTATGTTATAATTTTCACTTGGATAATTATTCTTCACTACAGCTATGTATTTCATTGTAGGTCAAAAATGGCATTCTGAGTTAATGGCTCATTCAGGTAAATGTGATTCTTTATCTGCTACAATTGGAAGGATAAAATGTGACGAGACAATTTACGATATTATATTTGTCAGTTATCAAACTATTCTGTTGATTATCAATTATTTAACCATTTATTTTTATTATCACATTAACAAAGTCGTATCGAGAGTCACCGTTTTAAGCTGTTTTGAGAAGCCAAGAGTTCTGTTGCACTTTGTTCCGTTACTAACATTTCAAACGGTGAAATGTCTTTAATTTCAAATAAAAAACAAAACTTTTTACAGATTTTCATCACTTTAGTTTTCGCAGCAACTCTCAATTCAAATGTGATGCTACTCAGAGATGAAGGAATGGATGAGAATTTCACTGATGCTTTACTTTTTGAATTTGTTGGATCAGTTCCACTCATCCCATTTATTATTTCTATTTCTTATATCATTTCTCATGGTAGTATTTTTATGAATGTAAAGTTGTTGATTGGTCCGATGTGGAGAGAAATTTCGTCTTAGTTGATTGATTTGTGATATACATATGATTAGCTCGTTTGGTATTGAATAGAGAGTAAAACGTTTTTTTAATTATTGAAAAATAGGTAACAATTTAAAATAGCGACAATAATTTAATAATTGTCTCATTTAGAGAGTAATGTTTTTTTTTCAAATTAAATATTTATTTTTTCAAATTCGTTAATAATCAACATAATTTTTAAAAAAGTCTGTCTCTTGTATCACCTTTTCTCACAGCTTTGGAATACGGCTAACATCTGAAATAATAAATTGCCTGATATGAAAAAAATATCTGGAAAATTACTTATTTCTTTCTTCTTTGATATCATATTAAAGACAGCTTCTCGATAAGATCGATGTGCTGCTAGTACAGCAACACTTTCAACAATTCCATGAAATGAGACAGTTACAAATATAAAATTCATAGTTTCTTGAGTAGCACTACGAGTGATACTATCAAAAATCAAAAAAATTAACGTACCCAGTAATACAACACTAGGTATGGCCGTTTGAATTAGAATTGCCATAAAAAATTTCTGCTGATTTCTACGGGTCTCTTGAGAAATAGAACTATTGGGTGATATGTATAAATAATAGATAATACACGACGTGGAATAATATGTGACAATTTGCATTTAAAATCGAATGGTCCAATAAACCAGCGAAGAAGATTTATCATGGTTTCGTTAGTTGAAGCAATGAATATTTCATTATCAAAGAATTCTCTCGTTGGACACGGATCAAACTTCTACGACTCTAATTTTGCAGATTTTTTATCTTCCGGACTAAAACAGATGATCAACAAAAATATGAAAAAGGGCACAAATGCAACACAGTGATACAAGCATCTGACCCATTTCTTTTTAATTTTGAACCGATTCATTTGAAGGGTACTACTCCTCGCTTCGAAAACGTAATTGTAAGATGATATAGTCAAACAACACGAGGTAGAACCAAGCATGAATTGAATGAATTGTGGTACGCCTAACCAGCTGAATACTCCAAGACCCATATATCCCACATTATGCCAGAAAAAATACGGCGTTACCATTGTACAAACCATACAGTCGACAATAGAACAGCTTAAAGTACTCTGTAGTAGAATCAATTTCAACTATTTTTAAAACGTACCAGAAATGATTGACCAACAATGGCCACTTCATCACTTTCATTGCTTTTGGAGTATACTTCATGATAATATAAAATGTGAATACTTGAATTGGAAGAGCAAAAGGTTGAATGATATGTGTCAAGTAAGCCACTCCTTTCCATGAAGCAAAAAAACTATACTTAAGATTACATTTTGTATAGTTTGTAGCATAATATTCATCTAAAGACATCACGGCCATAGAGATTAAGTTGATGTGGTGGGTTGCATGAGAATAAGCTTCTCATAATTTCAGCTGTTGGGCCTGAGGTTATTGATCAAATGTCTAACTTCTATATTTCTCTAATTAACTTTTAGATTTATAAGAGTCTACCAAGGAAGGAAGCAGAATGAGATCATTGGACAATTTTTATGTTAATGAGAAAAGGTTTATTATTTGAATTTTGTAAAGAATTAACAAAACTTATTAAAATAACTAGTCTCTTCAAGCTGCTTCAAACGAATCGCTTGAGTCTCCCATTTTCACAGCCTTAGAATGTCGCTGACTTCTGTAATTATAAATTGAGTGGCATGAAAAATATCTGAAAAATTACTTATTTCTTTCTTTTTCGATGTCATGTTGCGTATAGCCTCCCGATAAGATCGATGTGCTATGAGCACGGTAAAGCTTTCCACAATTCCATGAAACGCAAGGACACCCACAGAGAAGTTCAACGTTTCTTGAGCAACGCTAAGAGTTATGCTATCAAAAAGGATAAAGCCAAAAATAGCGATAAACATCACTGTGGGAACAGCTGTTTGAATCAGAATTGCCATGAAAAACTTCTGTTGGTTTTTTCGGGTCTCTCGAGAAGCTGAATTGTTGGCAGCTATATATAGGTAATAGACAGTACACATGACGTGGAATAATATATGACAATTTGCGTGTAAAATGAGGAATGGTCCAAAAAACCACCGAACAAAACTGATAAAAGTTTGATCAGTTGACACAATTAATATCTCATTTTCAAAGAACTCTCTGGTCGGACACGGATAAAATTTCAACGTTTCTAATCTTGCAGATTTTTGATCTTCAGGACGGAGACAAATGAGCGACAGAAATATAACACTGGGTAAAAATACCACGCCGTGATACAAACATCTGACCGATTTCCTTGACATTTTGAACCGATTCATTTGAAGGGTGCTACTCCTCGCTTCGAAAACAAAGACAAAGGACGCACTGGTGAAGGTAAACGATGTAATACCGCATAAAAATTGAATGAATTGTGAAACGCCTAACCAGCTGAATATTCCAAGTCCCATATAACCCATGTTATGCAGAAACAGGTATGGTGTCGCCATTGTACAGATCATAAAATCAAGAAGAGAGCAACTTAAAGTAAAGGGAGCATTTTAAACTTCGATGTTTTACTTACCAAAAATGATTGAGCAACAATGGCCATTTCATAACTTTCATTGCTTTTGGAGTATACTTCATGATAATATATAATGTGAATACTTGAATTGGAAGGGCAAAAACCTGAGTGATATGTGTCGGATAAGCAACTCCTTTCCATGATGCCAGAAAACTATAAGTTAAATTACATTTGGAATAATTTGTAGCATAATATTCCTCTAGAGACATTACGCGGGGTCGTGGAGACTAAGTTAACATTGAGGGCTACATGGAGAATAACCTTCTCGTAATTTCACCTGTTGGTTATGTCGCTAGAGTTTATTGATCAATTTTTTTTAGAATTTTCATTTCAATAGAATATTGCACTTGAAGAGTACTGAGGAAGCAAAATGAAATCATTGGATTTTGTCGTCTGGTAATAAACATTTAATTAAAAATATTACAAACACCTTTATAAAATGCGAACTGAGTTTACAGCTGTCTTCGGTTAAATTTCAGTTTATTTCCAACCTTTTCTGTTTAATGAACACGCTAATACTTTACACTGATGGACTCAACACAACTATGAAAGAAAATTCAAGAATACCTGCGTCAGTGTTCAACTTACTTGGGATTTATAACACGAGCTCAACTTTATTGAGTAATTTTTCTTTTCTCCTTTTGATCATTTACAAGTTCAAAAGAAGAAATCAATTGGAGACAGAACATCATGCTCCAATATTCAATCAACTATTTTATATCTCTGGAATTTCATTATTCATGATCGATCTTTGTTTCATACTTGGTGCATTTGGAAGTTTTGAAGAAGAATTCAACGCGAGTTATATGCTGGGAGTAACGGTTCTATTAATTGAATTCGCATTTCATAGTTACAATTATACTATATTCGTAGGAGTAGTACTCTTCTCATTTCTCGCAGTCGTTCAAAAATTTGTTATTCTTTATCAGCCTAAATATACAAAATTTGTAACAGGGTGAGCTTAAATGTGATAGCCATTAGCCATTAAGATTTCAGTTCTTGACTGAAATATGAGTTATACTTTGCATACGTCATCATGCTACATTTCACTTGGATTATTAGTGAGCCATTTTAAAGTAAATGTTTAAAAAAATAGCTTTAAGACCATTGCGACCTAAATTTGTCAGATAAAAAGCTCTGTGTGAATTCCAGCTACACAAAAATATATATGACATACACTTCAATATTAACAATGATTTCAGTCTTATCTAGCTGTTTTTACTTTCACAGTTACAAAATAATAGGAAGATTATCTCGGGATCATCAATTAACAAGAACTCATATGCTTTATCAATTTGTCCCAGTTCATACTTATCAATTGATCTATAACATTTTGCAATTATTCGGGATGGCGGTGGAACTATTTTTCGACCATTCATTGATTTACACTAATGTTTTTGGTGTATACAGTTATATTATAGTAACCCCATTGATCCCAGCTATCGTTTCTTTGTCATACATTGCTTCAAGGGAGAGCTACAGAAGGTCAATCTCTTCAATTTTGAGTCCTGTGTGGAGAGAGCTGACTGCGTAAAACCACACGGAACTTAATCTTCTAAGTTAACTACGTCCTTCTAACTTCTATAGACAAAAAATTCAAGGCGAGAGTTCTCCAGGTTATAATTCAAATTGTGTGTGTGTAATAATCACCTGTCCACCATTATCCTCAATTCTTCACTTTATATTTCTAATGAATACGTTAATACTCTTCACGGATGGAGTCAACGAAACTGCAAGAGAAACTTTAAAAATACCGACAACTGTGATAAACTTGCTAGGGATTTATAACACGAGTGCTACTCTTCTGAGTAATTTCTCTTTTCTTCTTTTAATCATTTATAAATGCAAGAGAAAAAATCAAAAAGAGACAGAATACCATGAGCCGATATTCAATCAACTATTTTATATCTCTGCAGTGTCATTATTCATGGTCGATCTCTGCTTCTTGCTTGGAGTACTTGGAAATGTTGGAACCGAATTTGATGCTGGTCTTTTGATGGGATTTATTCTTATACTTATCGAAATTATAGCACACAATTATAATTTTATTATACTTGCCGCCATCGTACTCTATTCATTTTTAGCTGTCTTTCAGAGATTTATTATCTTTTATCGGCCGAAATATAAAAAATTGGTGACGGGGTCAGTTAATAGACTATCAACCATAGTAGAAAGGTAAATTATTTCCAGGCCTTGGTTGAAACGAGAAATATATTTAACATACTTAATTCTCATACATTACACTTGGATTATATGTAAGATATTACACTGTGCACCTTTAAACCAGAAAGTTTCAGATGACTGTGATCCATTTCTGAAAAAGAAACCCCTCTGCGCTAGCTCAAAATACGTACCAATTTATACAATTTATACTATAATATTCTTCGTCATGTCTTTAATATCTGGATGTTTCTATTTCCACATCTACAAAATCCTAGGGAGGTTATCCCCGGAGCATCAATTAACAAGGACCCACATGCTTTATCAATTTGTTCCAATTCAAATCTATCAAACTCTTCATGATACATTGCAATTGATTGGGACAATTTTCCTATTCATTGTTGGCAATGACTCATTCTACAGTGAAACTGTTGCTTTATACTGTTACTTGCTTGCAACACCCTTGGTTCCGGCAATCGTCTCTTTGTCGTATATTGCTTCAAAGGAGAATTATAGAAGGACGGTTGCATCGGTTTTGCGGCCAGTTTGGAGAGAGTTGACAACATAAATTTGAAAATCACCTGCTCCTTGAAATTCTCCAATAATTTGTTTTTTTAAATTTCCTAAATGAAGGTGTTGATTTCTATTATTAATGATAAATTAATTCAAATTAATGAAACGACTTCCGCTCCAGATACTGCTGTCGTTAAAATTTTAAAAATTTACTCTTATTTAACAACTTTCCTGAGCAATGCGATGCTTTTATTAATATTTTACATGAGCAAGAAGAACGGAAATAGAAGTCCAGACCGGATTTTCAGTCACATTTATAGAATTTCCAATATACTTCTGTTGCTTCATAACTTTTGTTTAATTGTTTGGCCTATCACAGAACAATTCAATCATAGTATTCTCAGAAATTCAATTCAAATTCTGATCATGCTCTTAGAAATGAGAGCATGGCAATTTTTCAGTGAAATAATCGGCTTAATTTTCTTGTATTTGTTTTTAGCAGTTGCTCAGAAATTTATAGAACTGAAAATTCCAAATTACTATTGGATAGTTACCGGGTAGCCTGGTAAGGTGTCAAAAGTTATTTCAATAAAAAATTTAGAACCTGGCTAAACCTGGAAATAGTTTGCATTTACATTTTTATTTTTCATTATGGCTATGCAAATAGTAAGTCTAGCAACTTAATTTTGAAGGTGTTAAAATTTCAGTTCAATGTGGTCATTTCAATTGGTATAGAACGGAATCATGTGAAAATTTTAAGTTTCGAATTATCCGATTATCTTGTAGTTTTATGTTCTTGATTATGGTTTTGATATGTTTATGGTTTTCTTTTTATATTTTCAAAAAAAGAAGTGAGAATCGAGATTCAGAAATTGAATGGTTATACCAATATCTTCCAATTAATGTATATCTTCTGGTACTTCAATAAACTAAAGATACACCTTGAATGAAAGCATTTTTCAGATTTATATAACTACTTATTTTATTGGAGAAGTATTTTCTAAAATTTATGACACCAATTATACTGACACTATTAATTTATACTTTACTGTGATTTCTGCAACTGGGATGTCATCAATAGTATCTCTGTCTTACCTTTTTTCAAAAAAGAATACTCAAGAGCTGCTTCGAGCTGTTTTTCTTTCTATTTGGAGAGGGCTAATAACCTAGAAAACCAGTTTTCAGAAAAATAGTATGTAGTCTTCTATTTGAAGACAAAGTTCAGCTGCTTGCAAATATTTTCATAAATTCAGTCTCGATAAAATGAATTCTTACATAAACATGCTACACGAAATTTATGTCAAAAACGAAAGTTACAAAAATGATCAATCTCATGATAACGACAGAGCTAAACTTCGCTTCCTCATAGCATACTCTTTCATTATCACTTTCATAAGCAACGTTCTATTTATAATTCTTATCATTTTCGATAAATGTAAAAAATCAAGTAACCCAGAAAATATAGACTATCATGCTCCATTATTTAATCAATTTGTTTATATTTCTGGATTCTGTATTATTCTGAATGATATTTCTACAGCTGTTAGAGTCATAATTTTAGATAAAAATAGTTTTAATCCAATATTCCTAGTTATTGTTACGATAGATGTGATAATGGCGGACTTGCATAGTCCGTTATTTGGGTGTACTGTGTTCTTCTCTTTTTTGGCAGCTTCACAGAGATTGCTGATTATATATTCTTCTAGATACAAGTTGGTTTTAACAGGGTAAGGTTATACCTGGAGACTCAGCTAGAATTTTCTTTAAAGATACCGTCTATCCATTTCAATACTCCTGGTATACGTTACACTAATCCATTATGGCTGGATATTTCACAACTGTGATAGTGAAACTGAAGTTTTATGTGATACAAATTTGAATGATATTCTAATTCTTATCTACCACTCTTTATTTTTAGTGTTGTCTTTAACTACTGGATATTTACATTTTCATATCTATTATCTTTTAGAAAGACTTTCTCCGGAAAATCGAGGCTCTCGATCTAGATTTCTTTATCAATTTCTTCCAATTTACGCGTTTCAATTAGTAAGTTTTCTTTTAATTATTTTAAACCAATTTTTTCTTAGACCCACTGCATAGCATACTTCATTGCCACAATTCTTCAATGGTTCTGGAAGATCAACTACGTTACAAAAGTTGGTTACGCTTCTTATTTTGTCGCGGCTCCCGGAATCTCTATAATTATTTCTGTATCGTATATTATATCGGAAGAGAATGTGAGAGGTCTGGTGTATGCTGTGTTGTATCCAGTGTGGAGAGAATTGATTTGTTAAATAATTGTTTTTTCAAATAAAACACTTAAACAAACGTTTTTGTTTAAAACCAACACTTCAATTCTAAGCATGTGTTTTCAAATATTTTAGAAGCGAATGATCCACTTGACTCAGCCAACAGCTAATGAAATTTTTGTTTATTTATCCTCCTTGTGATTCATTTCATTCCACTTCTCCTAGCACATGCAATTTCTCACTCCTCATGTCAGCCAACTGGACGTTTCTACCAGTGGAAATAAAAATAAAAATTTTGAAGCATACGGATTTTGAGACAAGGTTAGCTAATTAATTAGTTCAATTTTTCAAGCTAATCGCGATTTCCAGATGTCGTCTTCGTCAATGCTCTGTTCTAGACCGGAAGGTCGTAGACTCCTTAGTCATCTGTTTCCCATTTATTCGAATAGAAACTGATCAGAAAATGGTGACAGTAATGATTTGTGAGAGTAGAAAACAAGTTATGAAAGTGGTTCTGAAAAAGAAAAAGTCAATATGGCTAAGTTCAGTTGCAGTTAGAATGTAAGTTTAGTGATAATGAAAATTCAGATTTTGAAAATCATTTCAGTTATCCAGCTGCTCAAATATCAAAATATGAACCACCGAAAATTACAAGATATTTTCCAATATACGGTGTTCCTTCTGATGCTTTTCCAGAGAAAAGAATTACCCGGTATTCAAACCGTCAGCGTTTCTCTTTACTGTTTTTACAGAAATGATAACATTCGAGGAGATTCTTGTCGAAAATTCACTTCAGACGAGGATATCGAAGTAATCTTAGAAAGCTTACTTGTGACAATTTCACAGAAGAACATGTCTATTGACACATTGAATCTTGTTTATCGGTTTCCTTATCATGTAAGTCAAACAGTTTTGACTTCGAATTTTAAACCATTCTTTTAGTCAATCGCAGATTATTTATTTGCTTATTATCGTCCAGTGATTGGTCCTCGACGAAAAACTAAAATAGTAATGAGTGGAATGGAATGTTTGAATTTTAAACTTCAATTTTTACCAATTGATGAGATTCGAATAATTTACGACGAATCTCAATTCATGTTGGGTGACTACTCTATTGTCGGACGGAAGTACTGTGTTCAGTCGAAGCATCGTTGTGCTTCGATTGGAAAAACAATGTTATGGTTTAAACGTATTGTGTCGGAAGAACGCTTGTTAGATTTGCTACAAGTAAGTTGAGGATGTATGTTGAGAAAAACAAATTGATTAATTTAGCAAGTTTTGTATGATTATCAAAATGATTTTTTGGTTTGGTATGTTCCTTTTTATTTTTTGAGAGAGTCCGATTGTCAACTGGTAATCGAAAAACTCAATGCGACTGTAACAATGTGAGTGAACTGAATATTTATTAAAATGATTTTTAATTAAATCAGCTTTCAGACACGATGATATCACAGTAATTCACTTTAAAAACATACAGCATTCCCGTGCTGAATTTATTGCGAAAATTGGTCCATGCGGTTTGGTCATTGAAAAAGTTCATGCTTCAACTGTCATTCAGATTGATAAAGTAGGAAAAATCTTCCAACGAATTACTCATTAACAATAGTTTCAGAATGAATGTCTTCTAGATTGGGCATGTGGAAGATGTGACAATTCAGTTGCGAACTATTATTTTCGAACAATAGCCGGAATTGAGTTCTCCGATTTTTGTTATCCATGGTCTTAATTTTTTTCTGTTCCGAATTTTTTTAAACTAATGGTCAATAAAAATGATAGATCAAACTTTTATGTTTAGAAATTAATGTGCATTTCTAATTTTTTAAACCGGTGTTGAGTTGTGAGGGGTCGCTTGAGAGACTTCAGTAAACCTCTACAACTTCCGCACGACTTTCACGCAACCGGTGAAAAACTACCTTGTTGCCGTCTGTGGGAGAGGTGGGCGAAAGTTGTTAGAATAGCGTCCAAAAGTTGTGAACGCTCTAATCTGGAAGCTGTAAGAACAGTGAATGAAAGTTGTGAGCGATAAAAACTGCGAGCAGAAGTTGCATGTGTTTCGCCCACATCTCTCCCACAGACGGCAACAAGGTAGTTTTTCACCGGTTGCGTGAAAGTCTTGCGGAAGTTGTAGAGGTTTACTGAGGTCTCTCAAGCGACCCCTCACAACTCAACACCGGTTTAAAAAATTAGAAATGCACATTAATTTCTAAACATAAAAGTTTGATCTATCATTTTTATTGACCATTAGTTTAAAAAAATTCGGAACAGAAAAAAATTAGGAAGGTTTGAGATTTACAAAGTATTGGCGAAAGTTGGGAGGTCTACCAAAGGTGCCGGAGAAAGTTGTGGCGGTTTACCGAGACACTGCAGTATATTTTCTATATATTTTCATTTCAATTGAAATATTTATTCAAAATAAAAATGATAGATTCCTTTTTTGTGAAAAAATCAATGTGCCGTGCTAGTTTTCACAATCATTATTGAATTGTGCGTCGTCGCATGAGAAACTTTGTCGTTTTTCTTTTTCAATGCTCGATAAACCAATATCCCTTCCAATGTATAACCAGAGGCTTTTGATAAGCCTATCAGTTGATCAGTGGCTTCCAAATTAGTAAGAAACATTAAAATTATAGCTGGGGCAATATCAAAAATAATTCTTACGGCAGTGTCTAGCAACGCTAATTGGTTTGCCTTTAAAAATTTCTATGATACATTGAATAACCTTTAGAAATTACCCTTTCCAAATCCTTACTCTTTGCTCCAGTTTTACAGTTATTCCAGATGAAAAGTTTGATTGCTAGAACTAAGCATGACAAGGCAATAACAGAATGAATTATCTGAAACTAATAGTTTTTAATATAGACAAAAGAAACCGTGCTAACCAGCTCATGAGCCAATCTAAATTGTAAATAGCAACGGCCTACTACACATTCAAATTTTATGCATCCTGGTGGAATATTGAAATCATACTTACAGTGTACCCATAAAATCAAGTTATCTGAAAGAGGATATGAGAAAACACAAATCATCAAAAATGAATTTGGAAGTCTCATTCGATAATTATTATAAACAATGGGGGCGAACACTGCGAAGATCCTATCGAAAGTGATAATCACGACGAGTAAAGATCGAGAACTTCCCAGGATTATTGTTGCCCAAGAAATGACAAAAATAAATATTTGATAAGGATAAGATATAAATATAAGATTGAATAGATTTGAGAATGTTGTCAACATAATTGTGGTAGTGAATAAACCAAGAAAGCCATCAACCCCAAACCGAACATAAAATAGTGTTAGAGATGAAGTAAACTTCAGTTTTTTCGACCTAAAACTTTCATTAGTTGCAGAAAAAAAACTAACTGAAACCTACACAAAAAGGCAATGAAGAAGTCCGAAATTGATAAAGACATTGGTGATACAAAAAATCAAAGTTATCAAAGCAACCAATATCATAACTGTGTGTTCTCGGGATTTTCAGGTTTTGTCGAGTTAGAAAAAATTTCAAAGTTGATTAATTCTTTTTCAAATTAACAACAAGGAAAAAACGAACAGATTTTCTTAGTTTTGAACACGAAACACACTTCCCGTTTCCAGAATTCTATCTGCGAAGCAACAAAATAGTCTGGATATCTTTGAATGACGTCACACCCAAGTTCTCAATTTTCTCAAAACAGCTAAAAGATTAAAAATTGGAAAGTTTTTATTCATAGCAAATAAATTAATGTGCATTGCTACTTTTAACAACTATTATCGAATTTTGGGCATTCGCATTAGTTACAGTACTCCTTTTCAGAGCATGATAAACCAATATTCCTTCTAAAGTGTAGCCTGATGATTTAGTAAAAGCTAGAAGTGTTCCTGTGCTTTCCAACATGTTCAGTGAAATTAACAGTATAATTGGGACAATATCAAAAAGAATTATCATTGAAGCATCTAGCAAGGCCAGTAGATTAGCCTAAAATCACACTATCTCGAATAATATTTTGGAAATCCATACCCTCTCCAAATCTTTACTTTTCATCCCATTTTTACAGTTATTCCAAATAAAAAGTTTGATTGCAAGGATTAAAGATGTCACGGCAATTATTGTATGAGCAATCTGAAATTCAATTGAATACTTATTAAAAATTCAGCACAGACCATTTCATGAGCCAAGGAAAATTCCAGAAAGCACTGATTTGCAAGACATCCAAATGATACACACCCTGGTTGAAAAACAAAGCGATATTTACAGTATACCCATAGTATCGTGTTATCCAAAAGCGGGTATGTGAACACACAAACTATTAGAAATAAGTTAGGAACACTGGCTCGGTGGTTATGATAAAGAATAGGAGCATAGACGGCTATGGTCCGATCGAGAGTGATAATCATGACGAGAAATGCGCGGGCACTGGCCAGATTAACCGTTGGCCAAATTACACCAAAAGCGAGCAATTGATATGTACGAGATATCGGTATAATTTTTAATAGTTTCGAAAATGCTATCAATGTGATACAAACCGACTGGAAACCTATAACACCATCAACAGCAAATCTCATATAAAATAAGATTAAGTTTGGAGATGTTTTCAATTTTTTGGATCTAAAAGTTACTAATTAATTAATTAGAACTTCCATTAAAAATTTACATGAATAGAGAATACATTAGCCCGAAATCAACCATCACATTAGTCACAGCAAATATTAGAGTTATGGAAGCTTCCAATATTGCAGTCAAGGCCATGATGAGAAAAAAAAAACTAAATTATGAGAAGCTGATGTCAACAAGATTCAAGAAATTCCGCCGCTTTTTCTATTTTAAGAAAAAACAACTTTGAGATTTCTGGGTAATGTAGAAGATATTTGAGCCTTATGTTTTACTAGTAATTCTGAAATTGAGACTTTTACAGAGTAATATACAGATGTTATTGTTATAAGAACTCAAGATATTCATTTCCTAGTGATTTCTGATTAGAAAATTTTCTAGGCTGAAAAAAAAACAAAAACAGTTTATTAATCAAAAATTAGTTTCCAAAAAAAATGTGCAAGTTAGTTTCAATTCTTATTTGTATTTGACTTTCGAAAAACTAAAACTAAATTCATGTCAACAAAATATCCTTGACCGCTTTGCCAAAGTTCATACAATTAAAAAGCCCTGGAACTTTTGTTTGGTTATAAACTGCTTTAACGCCACAACGAATCGAGCTAATCAATAAAATAATTTCTCCAAACCGCTGGGGTCCAAGAATGCCCAATTTCGTAACGGAGTGTTCCATGAGCTCAATCATGCATTTTCTATACAATTCCGAGATAACGCCTTCTTGACCGGCGTAGATGGCACGTTTTGAGCACGATGCTAGAAAAATAAATAAGAATAGGGCTTGGTGATGTCTTCAAATTAATGGTGATGTCTTCAAATTACAAGTAAAAAATAAGGAAAGTGTCGAAAACTTACAGTGTATTTAGCCCCATCGTGTTGGCTGTGCTCGCTTTTTCTAAACCGAGAAAATCGTTTGGATGCAAGAAACTCCCATTTTGGATGAGCCAAATTCCCAACTCAGCTTCCCTTGAAGTTTTATGTCCTTGATCGATTAACATGAACGCAATGAAATATTCCGACAGAATACTTTTCTTCGATTCAGCAGGTAGTTTTCGGAATGGTTTCAATCGGTTTGCCCACTCGACTGCTTGCTTCAAACACAATTGTAGCATTACATTAATGTCGTATTCACCGGCTCTGCGGCGGAGTATTCCTTCGTTCTGGAAAATATATTATATTTTTTTCTGAGAGAGAATCAAACCATCGTGTTTTTTTGAAAACCAATATGTGTTCGATGTTCAGCAAAAAAACGAAGATGTACTGAATATTGTAGGCTTTGAAAATCGGTGAAATCTCGAAGAAATGCGTCTGGAAAGAATTCAATTTTATTATAGAATTCAATTTGAGTTTACCCTCGCTGGTACTGTGTTCTAGGTTATCTAACTTATTTGCCGACAAGCTTCTTGGCCCATTCAAATTTATTTCATGAACCGTGTCAGGACGCATTCCAACTTGGAGACACTTTTGAAATCGACAAGACCGACAGTTGCTTTGAGACTCTAAAGTATGATTTTTCATTTAACACAAATCTATTCTAACCATGAGATGTTTCACAATCCGACTTAAAATCGCATTTGTATTCCACATCATCTGAAATTGCTCTTCGAAAAAATAGAGTGCATTCGCGACAGGCGGCTGCGCCATATCGTCGACCATTCACATGACCTCCGCAAATTTCACAGAATTCAGAAGATAGTTGTTGAAAAAATGACGCCGAGGAAGTCGTGAAAAGTAGAGGAGCGGTTTTCGAATTTAATATTTGATTTTTGGTTAGCGGCATTTCAATAAGTAAACTGAAATATGATAACAGAAAAAGGGCAACATTAAATGTATGTATGTATAATAGCTAAAGATTTTTTAGCAGATCTAAGTTGAAAAGATTTTATAAAGAAAAATTTATTAAAACTACTACGGTAAAAATTTTTTTTTGAAGAAAGCACTGTTTGAATATTTGTTTTCTAAACCATGAAAACAGTATCAAAAAAATGTAAATTCATGTTCCAAAAGCTTATATATTACGTCAATGATTCTCAGATTTAAAGCTGACGAACATAGCTATAAACGTTTTTTCAAATCCCTCAAAATCTTAAATACAATCCGGGGATATTTGATCATTTTCGTTTTAGTTTTCGTTTTCTTAAAAGTAAGCCGAATATCAAAAATTAATTTTCTTGAGAGTTGTCAACGGTACTTGTTATCTTGAAATTAAAAAAAACAAGTTTTTCAAACAGAATCCAAAGGCTTAAGAATTTATAACAGAAGTGCTCCGAGTAGGTTTCACAGATTCGATTATCGTGCTTTTCTTGAAAATTGGATGAGTGAAATAGAAATAAAAATTAACTAGATGAAATCGGATATCAATGCTAATCTCCCCGACAAAAACAACGTAGGAGAAGAAGTTGAGTTGAAGTGCTCTACTGATCTGGAACAAATCCAAACAACGGGGACCCAATCAAAAAGACTAACCGTAAAACCGAGATGTAGAAGAGAAGGAATTAGCAAGATAATCATAGTTCCAGTTAGCGTCCGTTCAGCTTTGAACTTACTCGATGAAGTGGGAAAGGTTCTAAAATATTTCGAATTCTTGAAAACCGTTTTCGCTTACATTTGGTTTCTGCTTCTTATTTTTACCAGCATCATACAATTGGAAAGCATAATCAGTGAGGTGACCAAAACAGCAAATATAAACTGCGTTGAAGCAAAAATTGGCTGAATTTCATGAGGCTTCTGATATCGAAAATGGAATTGAAATTAGAAACGAGGCTACCATAAAAAGGAATGAAATGAAATGAAGAACCTGAAAGCTAAATTCAAAATGTTTCTCAAATTTCATTATTCTAACCTTGCCACTTTCAGTGCTTCTCATGGAATACAGTATGAAAACCCGGTATCCACAGAAAAGGACAGTGAGAAGTTGAGAGTAGAAAAATGCCAGATGAAACGAAAAAATGACAAATTTAAGTAAAAACTGAGGGTTCTCAGAAGCACAATAGCTCGTTAAAACCCCCGAAAGATCTATTTTATACATCAGAGTCACTCCATTTACCATTAAAAGACTCCAGAATTGCATTTGAAGAAATAGTTGGAAAATTTGAATTTGCAGTCCCGACTCTTTGATTTCTTTTTTATTTTTGAAGTAGGAGATGATGATTTTTGCATAAACGAGAGTGGAAGGGATAATTATCAAAATCAGCAAGCAGGATATGAGAGAAGAGATCCCGAAATGAAATTCATAGAGAATATAGTCATGAACTCCTTTTATTGGTTTATTAGCATAACTAGAAGTATTGGGTGACGTCATTTATGAAAAATGAACAATTCTGAAATTGTTTTATTTAAAGTGAATCAATTAGGTCAAAGAAAGTGAATCAATTCGGTTAGAATAGGGAAATTATAAGAACAATTGAAATAGTAAAAAAAATACACTATTAAAATTAGATTAAATAACTTCAGCTCTAGAAATTTGCATTGATGTTTGAATTTTCAACAACTGAGCATTCTGAAACTCATTAGAGCAGAAATTAAAACAAGAAAATGACTTGAAATTTATCCGGTTGTCTGAGCACATATTATTTGACTTACGAAAACACATTAAGACACACAAACGTCGTTCAATGTAACAGAAGTCGTTCTAATATCTGAACAAGTCTGATCCTTGCAGAATTGAAAGAAGAAATCAGTATAAACAAAGGTTTCCATATTCCTCACTCAACTGTTTACACCGAAGATCATCCAAATAGATAAAGAACCTTAAGTTGCTATAAACTAGATATTTTATATCCTCTAATTACAGATGACAGAGAGCTTTGACGCTTCACTTACCTGTCATCACAAAAATCAAGAAAAATAGTCTGGTGTGAAGATATCAGAACACAGCTGATTAAGAACTGAAGCCGGAACTAATATTTCAAATATAAAAGCTTCCTCCTCGACGCTGTCCAAACCTAACCTCCTGTATGAACAATACAACATTCTACCCTTACAAATACGCCTTCGTTTCTATCAAAGATGTTCCCGAGTATATCAATTTCCAATTGGAATTCAATTGGGTCATAATTCAACTCATCTTTGGTTTACTTTATACTATCCCTTGTACCTGGATTCTTATCAAAACAGCGATTTTCCATTTCAAAAACAAAAAGAATATCAAAGAGAGTTTACTTCGAATTGAAATATTTCAATCGTTTTTGTTAATGCAATTTTGGAAAATTTTGTTGACTATCGGGGAGCTCGGCATGTTTAGAATAGCGGAATCCGGGTTGTTTACTAGTTATTGTGCTGGAAAAGATCCCCAGTTTTTATTGAGATCTATCGTCTTTTTGTTTCATTGGGCATTTTTTACTTCCCAATTATTCACTGTTATATTTTGTGCCTTGAGAGTTTCAATGTTGTTTTCATCGTCAAAGAATAACCAGCGACTGGTAAGCTTTTCTCGAGACAATTAATAATTTATCATTCAGTTATTATATATTTGCTCCCCAATTTTTATGATAATCGGTTTTGTTTTATCTCTACCTCATTTGTTCTCTGCTGGCATCTGTATGCAGTTATATACACCTTTTCCCTTTGGCTCGCTCATGTTGATTTCTCAATTACATTATGATCTATCGGTATTTTACATTTTTAACCTATCCATTTATTTCTATTTTTCTAGATT
Organism: Caenorhabditis wallacei; assembly: GCA_963932035.1. Taxonomy (NCBI): domain Eukaryota; kingdom Metazoa; phylum Nematoda; class Chromadorea; order Rhabditida; family Rhabditidae; genus Caenorhabditis; species Caenorhabditis wallacei. The sequence continues at coordinate 11,035,430 of OZ009932.1, read as the reverse complement.
GAAATGGGCGTGGCTAACTTTGCCTATACAATGGTGTTTACCATAATTATCATAGCGCTAAACCTTGCGATGATCATTAAAATCAAAAAACACAGTACCAAATCGTAAACAATCGTATCGTGGTCAAATATTCTGATTTAATTTTTTTCAGATTCAAAGCTTCCAAGATCAATTCGAAAGTGGAACGGACTCTGACCGGAACTATGATTGTGTTATTAATTCCTCAAGTCAGTTATTTATGTGTGGTAGTGAGTCAACTGCCTCATACAGGATCCGTAATCTGAAATTCCAGGCAGCTGAAATCACCGGAGTCGACTTTTTCTCGTATATTATTTTGTGCGGGCCCACGGTTTCAGATATTCGAGTTCATTTAGCTACTTGTTATTTCTATTTTACTCATCCTGTTTTTAAGAAAAACGGGAATGTGATTAATAGTTTAGTTGTACAAAATGTTAGTAAATGAGTTGATTGGAAATTGAATTTTGTAATTTGAAATGAAGATCCATTTCTCGTTGTTTACTTTAAGGGATTTTATACTTCATAATTTTTTTTTCAATATTCACATTTCAAGGCGTGTCTGGATAATAATTCAAAAACTTAAAAATACATATTTCCGTTTTTTCCAGCATGAAACTGTCTGTGCGGTATCTCTGCCTGTCAAAAAATTTTGAAAACTTTGGAATGTGATTCATCAGGTTTTTGCTATTCAGGCTATGTGAAGTATTAAAAAAAGACATACCAAACTTATTGCAAGAAAAAAACAGTTAATACAAATAGTTATCAAACTTAATGACCCCTCCAATAGCATTGATTCCCGGAACGGCCACGGGAACACTAGCTACAGCTTCTTCCATTGCAATATGCTCTTCGACTCCGATATGTAAACCATACTTGATTCGAACACTTTTCGGAATTACCATTTTCAGAACAATGTTTCTTATAGTCCGATTAAAAACTAAATAAGATACACAGACCGCTCCACTACTAAATTGCCATAGAAATTGACTAGCAATGATTAAAACTGGGCTTGGTGGGGAGAACTGCATGTAAATGTAGAGTCCGGTTGCAGTGTGGAAACTGCATAGAGATAGAGCTTGAAAAAGAATCTGAAAACTTCTGAAAGTGTTCAACATGGTTGTTTTTATGAACCTGTCGCTTAGTCTTGTATAGCCACATTGATGTAGAATAGCCAAATTTGAAAATGAGTCGATACGAAATATACAGGTATAAAAGTATTGTGGTAGTGCTGACTACAATATTATTTACAGTATGAACAATGGAATGATAAAGTTCTGGCTGAAAATATATTTTTTTCCTGATAAGTATATATTTTCTATTGCTTACATCTTTTCCAATAATCGGATCAAAAAACCAACAGCTATATTCCGCGGTAAAAACTGTCGCTTTAGTGAAAAATACAGCATAAAATGTAAAACAGACGAAAAATCCTCGAAGAATTGGAAACACATTTTTTCGAAATAAAAACCCCAAAGGGAAGTTTTGATTTATCTCAGCACATCGTTCAATTGCCAGAAGAACGCACGAGAAGCAGCCAGCTATCCAGCAGCCACCAGCGACACCTCCAATGCAAAATATCAAAACTGGATAGTGACAGAAGGAGATTCCAAAAATATCGAACAATCCGGTACCGAAAGTGGTGACACATAATGAAAAGATATCAAAGATTGACAGACCAAACATAATTTGGTATACCGGAGCGTGACGAATTTTTTTAATGATGGCAAGGACGCAGGGTATATAGAGAGTCTAAAAAGTGTCATGAAAAGGAGTAATGAAAAATAAGCTCACTAAGAATATAACCCCAGAAGACAGAAAAACAGTTCCTAAAACAGGTTGCTCAAATTTGGTTGTCTTCATTTCTTCAGGACATTCATAAGCGTCGGGCCATAATGTAAATGAATTGGTTAACACGTGATATAATGACATTTTAAAGACTGACATTTTGGAATAGTGTCAATTGAGATAGTTTAGAAGAAAGAATAACAATATAGAACATGAATATAAGAAAACTAATTAATCTCACTTCCTGTTTTGTCAGTCGTTCTTCACAATCACGCTTGGCTCTTGGAACCATCGACTAAATATTAATCGAACGAGTTTGTTAGAATACAGACAAATATAAAAACTCTGAGTGCATAACCAAAACAGAAATGGGTAAAAGGAACTATGTGATTCGTTTTACAACGAGACAAATTCAGCGGCTTGTGACTTCACCTATGAAAAATCAGTATTCATTAAAAGTCAGAATGTGACGGTGACGAGTATGTTTATTGAAAAAATTAAAAGCGATATTTTAGTTTACTAAGCGGTAAAAACTTTCACCGAAAAAATATTGCGGAAAAATGTTCGATACGGCTTGTGAAGATAGATCATGGCAATGGTACCCGACACTCCGTGTATTGACATAACTAGAAAAGCCAAATTTATCAACTCTTGACTATTTTCAGACAACGATGGGATAATGCAAGTTAACACTTGTGGAATCATCATGCCAAACAGCGGAATAACAATCTAAAAGGAATATTAGGCTTTCAAAATCACTAGACATTCCAAACCTGTAAGCTGATCGCTCTAACAAGTGTTTTTTGAATTTTGACTGTATTTGTGGAAAGTGACACATTTTTAGTTTCCTTTCTCATATTATAATGAATTAGTGTAACAAATATAAGCAACTCAATACTGATTATTGCCATTTGAATGTAGACTCTGATGTTAATTGCTAATTTGTTTATCGCTGCTACGAATATTGGATTCTCCGGTCGATCGTATTTTTGAATTTGAGGATGCATCTGTAAAAGAGCGTATTTATACTAATAGGCACCTTTAATTGTTTGGTTAACTGCCAGGCATACAATTTTCAAAAATAGTATGGCGTGCCCTACTGTTAGAGGTCATACATTGAATATCACTTCTCTTGCCATAGTTTGCTCTGGCACTTCAATTATCGCTGGTATAGCATACATTAAAGCGATTATATAGTTTCCTATTAAAAACGGAAGACGAAAGGATTTCCACCGTGATTTTTGCATGTACAAAAGATAAAAACGATTCTCGAAAATTGCCATTGTCGAGACTCCAACTACTGAAAATTCTTGTTTAATCTAGCTTAGATCTAACGAAAGCTAGATACTTTACCAACAACTAATGTTGCTTGAAAATACATAGTTGCTTTGACATTTACACCAAGTTGATAAAACAGACCCAACGACAATCCCGAATAAGTCGGAGGGCAGATAAATGGTTGAACCAAAAAACTGTTAGATATATCTAGAGAACAACTAAAAAAGTGTAAGTTGAGAAGTGTCAATTTAACGGATCTCATATATCCTGGAGTCTTGAATAGAATACAGTATGATCCAAATATATGGATAGGTAAGGATAAGAATCCCACTAGATAGAGAATGATGGAATAAATCGGAGGGGAGGCTAGAAAAGAGAACATTCTTGAGAAATGAGGTGACATTTGTCATACGTGTTGTTTAAGATGAGAAAAAACATCATTTCTTGGTGGTCTTGACTTAAAATCAGTGAACCGAAATGTCTGAAAACAGGAAGAAAACAAATATTTTTGTGTTGTCTAGATTGTAATTCTTGATTAAATGCACTGTCAGAATTGCTTTCAACTAAACTCATCCGAAGGGAGATTATTAGCTGTCTAAATAATTATTGTAAAATATTAGTTTTGTAGTTTGTTAAGAGTCATACATGTTCGGATAAATGGCACCATCTAATGAGATGTTTTTCATGAGATAACCATATTTTCTTGGACTTTCTAGTTTAGACTAGCCACGCCCTTCGGTTCTGACACTTTTCCTCTTTTGATATCATTCATTTTCCGCTTCACTTTTTTTTCTTCATTTTTTTTCATTTCAAGTTCGAAGCAAATGGAATCACGTCCACCTAGCGTCTATACTTTTGATCCAATTCAAGGAAACAATGAGTTTATTAATTATGAATATAAATTTAATTTGGTGTCATTGACAACATTCTGTATGCTAATCTACAGTATCCCATCGCTTTTCATCTTTCTGAAAATTATAAAATTGTTATTTTCTGGAAAAGAGCAAATTAAAAAGTCCGGACTTCGAATTGAAATATTCCAATCGTTTTGTAGAATGCAATTCTGGAATATTCTCATGATTCTAGGAGATTTCGGTCGGTTTCGGATACCACAAACATCGATTTTCACTAGTTATTGCGCATCTGAAAACCCTCAGTGGCTTCTGCAGTTTATCGCATTCTTTTATCATTTTTCGTTTTACACATCACAAGTCATGCCGATGTTATTTTGTTTGTTAAGAGTCCTTGTGATGCATAATGTAAACCACTGGAAAACAGAAAAGGTATGAGATCTTCCACTTTAATTTAAAGACACCTACTTTCAGATCAATCAAGTTTTTCCTTGGATCATTATTATAATTGGAATTTTTCTATCCATTCCTCATCTCCTATCAGAAGGAAATTACTTACAAATGCCTATACCGTATCCTTTCGGGTCTGCTTATGTACTATCAAGTTTTCACTATACGCACATTGTGAGTTTTTTTTTGTTTTTATCTAAGGTTTTATCTTGAAATTTCTAAGATAACATTTTCAGCAGTGTATTTCTATTCAAGATACATTACTTCATGGTATTGTCACTATCTCAATTTTCATTTTGACTTGTTTTATGGTTAAAAAGTGAAAGAACGGAAATCTTTGTGAGTTCATGAAAACCATTTATTTCAACAATTACTCTAATAGAACGACACTAACAAAGTGCTACGCTATTAGAGTGAATAATATATTTTTTTCAGGAGCATTTCTCACACTTCAACATATTACACTAAAATCGAAACAATGCTAACAAAAACAATGTTCATCTTACTGATCCCTATGATAATCAGTTTGTATATTACTGTAAGCTTCAAAAAAAAACTTAACAAAAAACGTTTACTAATATTGTTATTTAGGTCAGTCAACTGTTGAGATTTACGTTGTCTCCATTTATTCTACTAACCCGTCCATTTTTATTGGATGCTCGAGTCCATTTAGTTACTTGCTATTTTTATCTGACTCATCCAGTTTTCAAGAAATCGAAAGTGCCTTCTTCGTCTTCCTTGCCAATCACAATTTCCTAACCTCCAGATCATAAATTAAGTAAAAGTTATCTAGTTTGAGATATTAGAATTCTTGCCTGATCTTTTATTCTGATTAGAACATCAGCTTGGTCTAGTTCCGCTTCTCACGGGCGACTAGTTTTTTTTTTGTTTTTGATAATGAAGTATTTCCTTAGTTCTTTTATCACAATATATGACATCAGCTATCTTGAAGGAATGAAAAATTTCATTGAAAAGTCTATCAGAAAAATTAGAGTAATCAAAGCGGAGAAATACTGTATTCAACTCAAAATACGAGCCCACTAACCCAGAAAATAACAAAATCGTGGTTCATGGTTTTCGATGAGCAAGTTTTTACTGGTTCTTTGACAAAATTATTAGCTCCAGGTGAAATTTTGCCAAATATTTCCTAATGAAAATGGCTAGTTGTTAGACTACCTTTTTTCCTTGTCTAAGCCCACCTTTCAATTTTTTGAACTTTCTTTTTTTTTCCAGCTTCCTAATTCTCACGAAAATGAAGTCATTTCCATCAAACATTGTTCAACCAATTCAAGGAAACAATGATTATATCAATTATAAATATGAATTCAATTGGGCGTCATTAATAACATTATGTATGCTAATCTACACGATCCCATCGCTTTTTATATTTCTGAAAATTTCAAAAAAGCTGTTTTCTGGAAGAGAAGAAATCAAGAAGTCTGGACTACGAATCGAAATATTCCAATCGTTTTGGGGTATGCAATTCTGGAATATTCTAATGATTTTTGGAGAATTCGGTCGGTTTCGGATACCACAAACATCGATATTCACTAGTTATTGCGCATCAGAAGATCCACAGTGGCTTCTGAAGTTTATTTCTTTTTTCATTCAATTATCTTTTTATACATCACAGTTGATGACAATGTGGTTTTGTTTGTTAAGAGTTCTTGTTCTGTATAATATGAGCAGCCGGAAAACAGAGAAGGTAAACAAAATCTGAAAACTGAAATTAAGATGACACTATTTCAGATCAATCAAATCGTACCTTATGTGGTTCCTTTGATCGGATCTATTCTATCAATTCCTCATTTACTATCCGACGGAGTTTGCTTACAAATGCCCATGCCTTTCCCTTTCGGCTCTATTTTAATACTTTCAAACTTTCACTATCTATATTTTGTGAGCTTTAATTCAAAAAATTTAATAACAAAAAAAAAATAATAATTTTTTCAGGACCTTGTTTCTATTCAAAACACTATTGTTCTTGGCTTTGTTACTGTTTCTATCATTATTCTAACATATTTTATGATGAGAAAAGTGAGAGAGCGGAAACTATTGTGAGTTTTACAAGAGATAACTTTAAACTTTTTATCTTTAGAATAATTCCACAAATCTCAAATTATAACTCTAAAATTGAAATCATGTTAACAAGAACAATGTTGATCTTGCTGGTCCCATTGATGATTAGTTTGTATATTGCAGTAGGTTTTATATTTTCAAAACGATCTATCAATCTATTTTTCAGATAAATGAACTTTTAGAATTTGAATTGTCCTCATTTGTTATACTGCTCCGTCCCTTTTTTTTGGATGCTCGCGTTCATTTAGTCACCTGTTATTTTTATTTGACTCATCCAGTTTTCAAAAAAACAAAAATATCGGTTCCTTCATCTCCATTCACCATTTCCTGAGCAATACAGTTGAGAAATAAATATGAACTAACTTAGCTTTTCTGTGATGATTAACATGCAACACCGATGACAGTAAAACGCGAGAAAATCAAAAACATTAAGATAGACAGACCACCAAGATCAGTCTAATAAGTTCAGTCCAATTTTTTGTTTCCTTTTGTTTTCGACTTCTGACTGAACTTTCAGAGCATCTACTTCCTCATTTTTTTTTTTGAATTTATTGAACTGAATCCCACATTTGTCTTCACGAAAAAAATTGGTCTAGCCTGGCTCCCACGATTTTAGTTATTAGGACATGATCTTTAAAATAAGTTTTGAGATAGTTCTCACGTTCGACAGGTTTCCCAGTATCTTATTTTTTCTCATCAACCTAAACTGACCTTCTATCGAAGGTTCAATATTTTTGAATCAGACCAACTTTCCGCTCAGTTGGGCTCATTTCCATTTCTCTCTTATCTTGTTCAATACTCTTTTTTCGAGATGTCGGCACCAACTCCTATCTCGTACAGAAATATAATGGGAGTTTCGGATTATCTGGATTTCGAGTTTCAACTAAATAAAATATTCTTTTATGTCATTTTTATGATTATTTACAGTATCTTCCCAGTCATTATACTTGTTAAAATAATAGTTTTCTTTTTTACAAACCAAGCTAAAATCAAGAAAAATATACTGAGAATCGAAATCTTCTATTCATTCTTACTCATGCAATTCTGGAATTTGATGCTCATCTTCGCTGATTTTGCAATGTTCCGAATCCCTTATTCAACACTTTTAACGAGGTTTTGTGTCTCTGAAACTCCGCAAGCCCTGCTGAAAACCATTGTTTTTCTGTATTTCTGGTCGTCGTTTGTGTCCCAAATGTTCACAGTGTTGTTCTGCGGGTTAAGGGTGGCCTTGTTGTACACGGCAAGGAAAAGTTTAACACAGAAAGTAAGTGAATAAAGAGTCCACTGAACAATTTATAAAATGTTTCCAGGTAATCAAATACGTTCCCCCAATCATCGTTATCTGTGGATTGTTAACAGCGCTACCTCACCTATTCACCGACAGTATCTGTTTACAATTAAAGGAACCATTTGTTTATGGTTCTGTTCTTATCATTTCAAAATATCATTCTAGTAACCCGGTTAGTTTTTTAGATTGAGAATCAATGATTAAGAACAAAAACTATTTTCAGTATGCAGTTTACATGAATGGTTACATCTATCTATCCGTCACTATTATAATAACCGTACTCAATTTGATGATGATGTGGAAAGTGCGGCAGAATAAATATTTGTGAGTTTAATTTTTTAAAAAGAGAAAAATCTCATTATTCCAGGGGCTCCCAACGATCTGTAACTCAAGCTAATAAAGTTGAACGGACGTTGACAGGAACCATGATTATTTTACTGTTCCCAATGATTATCAGTCTTTGTATTTCGGTAATTCTACTGTAGACTACAAACTATAAACTACCAACTTTTAGCTTGGCGAAATCTACAGAATTGCTTATTTCTCTTATATTCTCCTAATCCGATCTCTTTTTTTGGATGCTCGAGTCCATATTGTCACCTGCTACTTTTATTACACACATCCAATTTTTATGAGAGTGATCACAATATCGTCAGTGCCGCATTTGAGTCGAGCCACACTGTGAATGATGTTTATATTGAAAACAAGAAAAAATTTAAAATTCAAAAAATCAATCACTCAAAAAAACGAAGCAGGTGACTTTTTCGGAAATTAAAAAAGAAATGAAACTTGAATTATAAAGAACTCTGAGATCATTCAAGTGGCAAGAATGTGTCAAAAGCTATTGTGGAAAGGATGTGACATGGGATATTGTGTCACCGAATATCCTTTTCTAAGCACCACCGATTTCCAAAAACTATTCCTTCACTTTTTGGGATTCTTCGCCATGCCGATGCATTTTTTCGGTGGCTACTGTATTTTATTCAAAACTCCATTGGTTATGAGCTCTGTCAAATGGAGCCTATTCAATTTCCATTTTTGGAATTGTTTTTGTGATTTGGCATTGAGTTTACTCACTACACCGTTTATAGTATTCCCGGCATTTGCCGGGTGTCCATTAGGCATTTTGAGCCGGTTTGGTGTTAGCCCGGTAGTCCAAACATGTCTCATAGTGGTGGCTATTTCAGGCAAGTATCGTTTTTCAAAAGTTGTCACAGGTTTTAAGATTATATTATTTTTAGTTACAAACGTATCAGTTATCGGGCTATTTGAAAATCGATTTCTCATTTTGATTGATCAAGATCATTTGTGGAGGAAGTGTAGATACCCAGTATTCATTATCTATTACTCAGCTCCTACTCTTTTGTTACCATTCTTTTTTAACATTCCTGACCAAGACAAAGCCCGATCGTTTTTTATGGATAGATGGAAATGTGCTCCCGAATATATTCCATTTAAACAATTGTTTTTTGTTGCTACATATACCCAACCGATCGCATTAACAGTTCTAGCAGTTTTTGGATTGTACTTTTCTCAGATTCTCTTTTTTGGCCTCAAAACTAGAAAAATATTGAACGGAAAAACGAGTAGACGAATGTCACCTAGAACTGTCGTTCTACAGAAGAAATTTCGAAAAGCCCTTATATTACAGGTAAGCCAGACAGAAGTCATAACAGCAAAAAATGTATTTTTCAGTTATTAATACCAGTATTCATCATATTTTTCCCACTGGCTTATTTCGGCCTTTCGAATTTATTTTGGTTTCATTTTCAATATATTAACAACATTTCCATGATAATTCTGTCATCTCACGGCTTATTTTCAACTATCGTTATGTTGATTGTACATCATCCATATCGAGAATATGTGAGGAGTTTCGCAAGATTTGGAGTGCCCATTCAAATAGAAGAAGTTAATAATGAGTCTGTGTTTCAGCATATACATAGCAATGTGATAACTTGATTTTACTTAAAGTCTTTTTAATGAATTGTCTTGTAAAATAAACGACAAAAATATTATGGCTTGCAATTTTAATAAATGTTCACATGTGAAAAGTCAAAACCAGCTAGGCAGACCATTGGGATCAGTCTAAGTTCAGCTCGTTCAACAACTGCAATTTTCTAATTATTTCTTCCTTGAACAAATGTACAAGAAATAAAAATTCAAGAAATCATGTTCTCAAAAAAAAACAGGTGATTTTGTTGGAAGTAAAAAACTTCTTTTAAATTATAAAAATCTCTGAAAACTTCTGAGTGGGAAGTTCGAGTGATGAGGTTTTGCTTAAACGATTACACCTTTGTTAGCTCAACCGATTTCCAAAAACTATGCCTTCACTTTTTGGGATTCTTCGCCATGCCGATGAATTTCTTCGGTGGTTACTGTATTTTATTCAAAACTCCATCGGCTATGAGCTCTGTCAAATGGAGCCTATTCAATTTTCATTTTTGGAATTGTTTTTGTGACTTGAGTCTAAGTTTGTTTACGACACCGTTTGCGGTGATCCCAGCGTTTGCTTGGTATCCATTAGGGATTTTGAATTGGTTTGGAGTTAGTCCTGTGGTTCAAACAGGTTTCATGGTGGTCACTGTTTTAAGTAAGCATCTCTCATTTTTTCAAATTAGTCATAGATAATTTCCAGTTACCAATGTATCAGTTATCGGACTATTTGAAAACCGTTTTCTTGTATTCATTGGCCAAGATCATTGGTGGAGGAAGTGTAGATATCTAATGTTCATTCTCTACTACACAGCCCCTACTGGCTTGCTACCATTCTTTTTAAACATCCCTGATCAAGAGAAAGCTCGACAATCCTTTCTGAAACTCCATAAATGTGCACCCGCGTACATTCCATTTGAGAAAATATTTTTTGTTGTTGCTGAGACGCACTTCATCGGATTAACTGCCTTAGCAATTTTCGGATTCTACCTCTCACAAATTTTATTTTTTGGCCTCAAAACTGGATCAATTATGAACGGAACAGCCAGCAGACAAATGTCACCTAGAACTGTCGCTCTACAAAAGAAGTTTCGAAAAGCCCTTTTATTACAGGTAGCTCAGTCAGAAGCAACATATAAAAATCTTAGTAATTCAGTTATTAATACCTGTCGTCATCATATTTTTCCCTCTATCTTATTTCGGTCTTTCGAATTGGCTCTGGATTCACTATCAATACATTAACAATATTTCCATGATAATTCTTTCATCTCATGGCTTTTTTTCGACTATCGTTATGTTAATTGTACATAATCCATATCGAGAATTTGTGAAGAGTTTTGCAAGATTTGGAGTGCCGATTCAAATAGAAGAAGTTAATAATGGATCTGTGTTTCAGAATATTCAAAGCAATGTGATAACCTGATTTTATTTTGCAACTTTTTAAATTTAAATGAATTGTTCGAAGAAATTACACTTAAAAAAACACTGAAAAATTAACCCAAAAAATTAGAAGTTTTGACAATGATTCTGTTCTCCAAGCGCACTCCGATTCGTAACAAGCTCAAAATATACTTCCGGTAGGGAGCATGAACCAAAAGCATTACCAACGTCGAAAAAAATCCGTGTGATGAAAGAACGATAACTGATATATTATTAAGATATTGATAATGAATGCGGAACCAGATTGATATTGCAAAATAGCTAAATGGTAAGAAAAACACGATACATGGAATTGACACCTGAAAAAATGATATGATTTGTCATAAGGGATGACTAAGCCTTACCTGCATTAGAAGAGCTATTTGAAATTTGATTTGTAATTGCAAAGTGTTCTTCGACATGCTTTTTTTGGCTTGACGTATCAAGAGAAGCGAAGTTGTACTCGCAAAAAATGCAGATTGAATAGCAAGAAAAAACATTAAAAGTGCGATAATTACCCATGTAATCTTAGTGTCAATTGTCAAAACAAATAAGGATCCAAAGGGAATATAATCTGGGATACAAGGCATTCTTTGGATTATTATATTCCTTGCATATTGCTGGTCAGGAATATATAAATAAATGGGGATGCTACTCAATAAAACAGCAAGGTAATCGAGGATAAACCATGGGATACGATACCGTCGCCACCAATGGTCCCAAGCGAATAGGATGAGAAATCTCGTTTCAAATACACTGACCATGGAGACTAGGAGAACTGAAAAATCTTTTTTTTTTTCGGTAAAAAGTTAAAACTAAAAACCTCCAAAAGCAATGAACATAACCATTAGCTGCTCTGTGCTTTCAATTCCAATTTTAATTAAAAGACCCAATGGATAACCAGCAATCAATGGAAATATGACAAATGGAGTCGTCAATAAACTCAATGACAAATCCACAAAACTACATACAGAATGATATAACAGAAGACTCCATTTAACTGATTCCATAGTCGATGGAGTTTGAAATAGGATACAGTAGGTGCCAAAGAAATGGATTGGGATAGAGATAAATCCGAAATAATGAAGGGATGTTGTGACAAAGTCCGCGGTGTCTAAATGAGAAGTGTTGGTGCAGTAGCTCATTTTTATGAATTGATTGAAAAAAGGGTTCATAATTTTTCTTGTTAATTTTCACCTGTTTTTTCTAGACGGGGAATTTTAGAATTTTCATGAGATGAATAAAGTAGCCTAAACATGACTAAAGTAGCCTGGGACCACTTCAAGACCATAGAAATAAAGTTGTTCGTTTTGAACATATTAGACAGAGTCGAAATAAATTACAGTTTCGTCAAATAAGAGAAGCTGAAAAGTAATGACAAAAAGTATTAATTTGTCCCGTACTAAATTAATTGGAAAAAATGTTAATCTAATTCTTAGTCAGCTCAAACCAATACACAAAAAGAACCAACTTTTTATTCAATACAACACGGACACTTTTTTGATATAATATTATACTATTAATCATTTCAACTAGTACCTTTATCAATTTATCAAATTTCTGCCAACGAACTATGGTGCCAAGTCAGAAATGAGTCATAACCCGAAATTCAGTGGTGTCTAGAAGTAATCTTAAAAATAGTGTCACTGTGCGCTGCCTGATCTTCACTTTTTCTTTTTGGGAAAATAGAATTCTTTAGAAATGTCTTCATGTCTTGATTGAAGTGAAGGGTTGCTATTCTGAAAATTTTAATTTAAAAAATAAAAACTTAAAATAATTTTACCCATCAAATGAATGAACGGCGGACCACATAGCCATATTATAAATAAAAAACATCCATGGATTTTCCGTTAGCGGAGTTAGAAAAAAAGCAGCGACAAATTCGCTGTTAAACGCTACTGATTGGAAACATGTTTGTTTTAGGAATGATGTTTCTCGAGATCTTTGCATAGTAGACTTATTATCGGATGATATAGATCGAGCTTGCTGAAATCGTTTAAGCTGATTCGTTGTGAAGCCCCGAAAATATACCTTTGATCTAATGTGACGCAGTCGAAAAATTGTAATCAGGTCCGATAAGAGCATCGTCGAAAGAAAGAATAAATATTTTGGAACTTGAATTTAATATTGAAAAAACATGCAATTATCCTCATCAGGATAATCGAAAAGTAGATCTTCACTGTACCAAATAAATGGGCATCCAATACAAAAAATGATAAATGTGTAGGTCAAAAACGTTGTGATTAACACTATCATAAGAATGTACGTATTCCTCACACTGAAAAATTAAGACGATGCTTTACCTCAAATAAAGAAACAAACCTAAAAACTTTGGCATATTTAAATGGGAAGAATACTGGGCTCTGTTTGAGTTTAGAGGTCCCATATCAAAATAGAGGTCCCATATCAAAATAGAGGTCCCATATCAAAATAGAGGTCCCATGTCAAAATAGAGGTCCCATATCAAAACTATATTAAACCGGTATTATGCATCATGGTTAACCTTATTGGTATTGTTTCAACATCAGACGGAGTTGCTAATGCTATAACTTTTTCCAAAAAGCTAAAATTGCAGCGTACAAAAATATCTTATCAGTTATTTCTTCACTTTATTTATTGTTTTGTTATCAAATTTTTAAACACCCAAAATGGTTTATTCATGATACATGTAATTATAATTTTAATCATACTCAATTTCTTCCTCCGTGTGCTCTACGGAAACTGTTTCGAACAGCTACTCCTGCAGCCCCACGTCCAGCGCCTCGAACATGTCCATGAGCCTCTCCGCGAGCCCTGCTTCCACGAGCTCCACCACGAGCTCCTCCACGAGGACTGCCACGATGAATTCCACTTCCACGAGCTCTTCCACGAGGACTTCCACGACCCCTTACACTGCCACGAGCTAATCCACGAACACTTACACTTCCACGAGCTCTTCCACGAGGACTGCCACGAGGACTTCCAGTTTCACGAGCTACTCCACGAGGACTGCCACGAGCACTTCCACGAGCAATTACACTTCCACGAGCTCTTCCACGAGGACTGCCACGAGGACTTCCACGAGCACTTACACTTCCACGAGCTCTTCCACGAGGACTGCCACGAGGACTTCCACGAGCACTTACACTTCCACGAGCTCTTCCACGAGGACTGCCACGATTACTTCCAGTTCCACGAGTTACTCCACGAGGACTGCCACGAGGACTTCCACGAGTTAATCCACGACCACTTACACTTCCACGAGCTGCTCCACGAACCTGGACGTCTTGTCTGACAACTTGAGGAATTGTTTTTCTTGAATTGGTTCTTCTTTTTTCATTTGAATTCTTCAAAGAAGAATCAGGAACAATCGAGCTGCCGGCGGCTGATATATGAAATTATATTTGAGTGTTGTGAAGAAGGATTACTTACCTGATAGAGAGTTATCGTCCGCTGAGTTTTCAGATTCTGAATCGGTGAAAAGTCGATCTTTTTTCTTCATTTGTCCAGTAGTTTTCTTTCGCTTTAGCTTTGGTTGCTGTTTGGTTTTCTCGCTATCTGTGTCTGTAAACGCTGATAATGAGGAACATTCATTGTGGCATAAATGTTTGTTACCTGATAAGGGTGTCCATTTACGTTTATTTTTGTTTCCACTCGGAAAGTTTGAATCTGAATCAGAGTCGGAAATGTGGCTATTGGATGAATCATCGTATTCATCTTCACCGCCTGAAAAACATTATTAACGATATATGTATGTTTGAGAATATGTTTTTCAGCTCGATTAACCTTGGTTAGAGTTGTCATCGATTTGGTCAGGCTCGTTATCAGTTGAATCATTGTTGAAAATGTTATCAATTGACGCATCTGAATCATCATCGCCTACATCTGAATCCTCATCGCCTACATCTGAATCCTCATCGCCTACATCTGAATCCTCATCGCCTACATCTGAATCCTCATCGCCTACATCTGAATCCTCATCGCCTGCATCTGAATCCTCATCACCACTTTCATCAGACTCGTCCGTAGGTCTTCGGAAAAATTTCATTTCGTAGATAAGTCGGTTAAGTAACTTTTTCCCGTCGAAAAAGCGACGCCACATGTAATTATACATGTGACCGTCTAAACGCGACTCCGGAGTTCCAAAACGACCTTTGAGTTGCCTTTTCAACACTCCCCAGCTGGCTTCGATGGCCTGCGTGTGCACTCGACGGTCAGATGGATCTACAAAATTAACTTTGTGGTTGACCCATCGGTGATTATAACCAGACTGCAGTGCACTAATACCACCGTAGGCTGCCCAACCATCAGACACGATTGTGGTCCCTGAAAACTAGGTCTAACTGAGAAAGCAATTTTTGTGCTACCTGGCAGCACGTGTTTTTCAATGATTGGTAGCAAAGTGGCAGCATTCCTTTTAGGCACACGGACCATGACAATCTTAATAAATAACATTCCGAATGAAAATATAATATAATTCATTCTGGCTCACCTTCGACGAGCCTCTTTCAATCATTCCAAACACCCATACTTGCTTCCTCGTTAACATTCTACCACGGTTGTACTTTGCCTTATGCATCAAAGTCTCGTCTATTTCCACAATTTTGTCTGTAAACACGACAAAGCGTAGATAAGAATTATTGTTCATCAAAAATAACTCACTAGGACCTCCAAGTTTAGTGTTCGGATTGACTCGACTTTCTCTTTCAAACCACTTTTGCGTCATCAACCGGAACCATTCCTGGCATTGGACCACCGTATTTACACTCACTCCGAAGTTGGTCGCAACTCTATGAACTGATGTACTTGGTGTTTCGATCCACTCTGCTGCCATATAAATTAATTGTTGTACCGTCAGATGCAGCCTTTCAAAAAAAGATCCAGACCTGAACAAAAAATACATTGCCAAGATTTCTGTATTCTAGGACCTCAACGATATTTTTGACAAAAACTTTCTTCTTTTACACACCGAGCAGCGCCAGACGTGTTGATCGTGTTTCACAGATGTGTCTCGAACCAGGGACATAGGAGAGTCACACGTAGCACATTTCCGATTGTTTCGTATGAGGCCATATCTCCAAAAAATTCTGTCAGGTGGCTAGTGGGGTTATATATATATATATATATATATATATATATATACCGTAAAACCTCTATTAGAATTGCATGCAATACTATTTTTCAATGTCTCTTTTTGAGGGCAATACTATTAGAGGGGCAATTCTAATAGAGGTTTTACGGTATATATATATATATATATATATATATATATATATATATATATATATTTTTTTTTTTTTTTCACCTCGCAAGAAATCCAAGAGCTTTTCTCGCAGCCGTGGCCGAATTGTCTGACAGCGTTCCAATATAATTTGGCAGGTTCAAGGTATTGAGCTCTTCTAAATCCAAGATATCTTCAATTGTCTCCACATCAAGAGGCTCGACTATGGAGGTTTCACTCCGCGGAACTCGTTTCCGGCTAAAAATTATTGCAAAGCTTTTTTAACTCACTTTCATTTTATCTCACCGAATTATTGTATCATTGAAGCAACAAACAAAACCTACTCCAGCAAGGAGTAGGGTGATAAGACGCATGTTCAGATCTGATTGTATTCTTTTGTTATCGCGCTTGTTTTATACTATCGTGTAAGTGCTTCAGAATGCACTTTCATAAAAAAAAATTTCTAAAACTATTTCTAAATTTATCACATTACAATTATTTTAATTAAACAAAGAGTTTATTACCATGCACTTTATTTTTGCAAATGCTACTTTTTCACCACTTGGAACTCTCTATCAAACAATGGTATTTTATCACTTTGCACTTTTTTCCAGCCACTTCGTACACGTCAATCTGTACTTTTTAAGAAACAATGGGTTTCATTACTTTGCACTTTTTATTAAAACTGCCTCTTGACTTTGTGAGTTTGTTGCGTTATCAGCCCTACTCGCTGATAAGTTAATGTGCTTACATCGATGCACTCTTAATTGATATAAAAGAAGGCTACTGGAATGGGTCCGATCAGTTTCATAAACCATGGCGTCAACTATTGTCTTCGCAGTTCTTCTTACGTTCTTCGTCTTGGTCCCAGCTAGAATTCCTTTGTCGTCGATTCCATCCGCCGGGAGACAACGGGTACGTTTTTATCATTCATGAAATAATATGCAAGCTTCATCCTTTAGCTTAAGTGGTCAAAGGATTTATGGGAGAAAGATGCCCAGGAAGACCGTTTCGATGTGGCCAAAAACCTCAAGGAAAAGGTCGTTTTTGAGGAAACGATTGATTCCTTGGAGGAAAAATCGAGAATAACACTGAAATTATATGTGGAAGAAAGGTGAATTTCACGAGTGATTATAGATTATAAAATATCGTTTGCAGATTCTCCGTCTATATAAGCGATCGGGAAGACAGAAATGTTCTTTTGTTTATATCCGTCCGACCAGGTGAAGAGGTGAGACTTTTAAATATTTTGAGAAGATCGAAGTTATATTACAGGAAATGATATTTAATTCGCTGGTAGGCTCAAAATGGGACACGGAAGAACGGCGGTTAATCCCATTTTAACTATTCCAAACGATATCAGTAGATATACATATCAATTTTGATTACTTTGAAGTATTATTATTGATAGTAATATAATGGTGGTAATATATTTTATTTCAGTGCACATTTAATGGCTCCTACACAAAGTATTACTTCCACCGCCTCCCTTATGCTGGAAACGGATTGATCCGAGTTGCAGGAGGAGCTGAGGTCAAATCGATGGAAGTTGTAGATATTGAAGATAGCCTAGTAGAAGAAGAAATAGAAGAAGAAGAATATGAGGAGCACGAAGAAATTGAGTATGATTAAAATTATAATTACATGTATCATGAATAAACCATTTTGGGTGTTTAAAAATTTGATAACAAAACAATAAATAAAGTGAAGAAATAACTAATAAGATATTTTTGTACGCTGCAATTTTAGCTTTTTGGAAAAAGTTATAGCATTAGCAACTCCGTCTGATGTTGAAACAATACCAATAAGGTTAACCATGATGCATAATACCGGTTTAATATAGTTTTGATATGGGACCTCTATTTTGACATGGGACCTCTATTTTGATATGGGACCTCTATTTTGATATGGGACCTCTATTTTGATATGGGACCTCTATTTTGATATGGGACCTCTAAACTCAAACAGAGCCGAATACTGCACAAAATCGATTACAAGACATAAAAAAATGGACTTGAGTAGAAAGTTCAGTGCATATGAGAAGAATATAACCAGCATAAAAGTCAATACTCATTAGAAATTCACTTTCACTGGAAATAATTGATTAAATGAGAAAAGTTTTTACGCATTGGCTCACAAATAAATCAATGGGCAAGCATAAAAGAAGAATACTGCTGAACCAGTATCTTCTAATAACTAAAGCAATAGTTCTGTCAGTCTGTGTGTGTGTGTGTGTGTGTGTGTGCAGCGCTTTTCCCAGAATATCTCCAAAGTGCTTTATCCAAACTATCCCATACTTGGCATGTGGTCATGGGTCCCCGAGCGCTTCAATACCATAACATTAGTTTGCCGGATTACTGTAGGATTACTGTAGATACAGTTACATAAAAATTCTAAAACTGGCAGTTTTAGTGGGATTGGGTCCAAATTTTTTTCGGAGCACCCTTGGTGCACCTACAGTATACCTACAAAAATTTGGAAAGTTTTGTAAAGGATTACGGTAGCTACGGTATCTCAAAAATTTGAAAAACATACTTGATTCTGTGATTCTGAGACTTTCAGAACTTTTGAGAAATTTCCAGAGTGTCAGGGGAAATTCGAAAATTTGTTTTTGGCGGGAATTCGAAAAAGTTTTGGCGGGAATTTGAAAAAGTTTTGGTGGGAATTTAAAAAAGTTTTGGAGGAAATTCAAAAAAGTTTTGGAGGGAATTCACAAAAGTTTTGGCGGGAATTCAAATAAGTTTTGGTGGGAATTCAAAAAAGTTTTGGCGGGAATTCAAAAAAGTTTTGGCGGGAATTTAAAAAAGTTTTGGAGGAAATTCAAAAAAGTTTTGGAGGAAATTCAAAAAATTTTTGGCGGGAATTCAAAAATGTTTTGGCGGGAATTCAAAAATGTTTTGGCGGGAATTCAAAAAAGATTTGGCATTAATTCGAAAATGTTTCCGCGGGAATTTGAAATGGTTTTGGCGGGAATTCGAAAAAGTTTTGGCGGGAATTCAAAAAAGTTTTGGCGGGAATTCAAAAAAGTTTTGGCGGGAATTTAAAAAAGTTTTGGAGGAAATTCAAAAATGTTTTGGCGGGAATTCAAAAATGTTTTGGCGGGAATTCAAAAAAGATTTGGCATTAATTCGAAAATGTTTCCGCGGGAATTTGAAATGGTTTTGGCGGGAATTCGAAAAAGTTTTGGCGGGAATTCAAAAAAGTTTTGGCGGGAATTCAAAAAAGTTTTGGCGGGAATTTAAAAAAGTTTTGGAGGAAATTCAAAAATGTTTTGGAGGAAATTCAAAAAATTTTTGGCGGGAATTCAAAAAAGTTTTGGCGGGAATTCAAAAAAGTTTTGGAGGGAATTCAAAAAAGATTTGGCATTAATTCGAAAATGTTTCCGCGGGAATTTGAAATGGTTTTGGCGGGAATTCGAAAAAGTTTTGGCGGGAATTCAAAAAAGTTTTGGAGGAAATTCAAAAAAGTTTCGGAGGAAATTCAAAAAAGTTTTGGCGGGAATTCAAAAATGTTTTGGCGGGAATTCAAAAATGTTTTGGCGGGAATTCAAAAAAGATTTGGCATTAATTCGGAAATGTTTCCGCGGGAATTTGAAATGGTTTTGGCGGGAATTCAAAAAAGTTTTGGCGGTAATTCAAAAAAGTTTTGGCGGGAATTCAAAAAAGTTTTGGCGGGAATTTAAAAAAGTTTTGGAGGAAATTCAAAAAAATTTTGGCGGGAATTCAAAAAAGTTTTGGAGGAAATTCAAAAAAATTTTGGCGGGAATTCAAATAAGTTTTGGCGGGAATTCAAAAAAGTTTTGGCGGGAATTCAAAAAAGTTTTGGCGGGAATTTAAAAATGTTTTGGCGGGAATTCAAATAAGTTTTGGCGGGACTTCAAAAAAGTTTTGGCGGGAATTCAAAAAAGTTTTGGCGGGAATTTAAAAAAGTTTTGGAGGAAATTCAAAAAAATTTTGGCGGGAATTCAAAAAAGTTTTGGCGGGAATTCGAATAAGTTTTGGCGGGAATTCAAAAAAGTTTTGGAGGAAATTCAAAAAATTTTTGGCGGGAATTCAAAAAAGTTTTGGCGGGAATTCGAAAAAGTTTTGGCGGGAATTCAAAAAAGTTTTGGCGGGAATTCGAAAAATATTTTGGCGAGAATTTAAAATTGTTTTGGCGGGAATTAAAAAATGTTTTGGCGGGGATTCAAAAATGTTTTGGCAGGAATTCAAAAATCTTTTGGCGGCAGTTTTGGAGCGAACAGTTTTCCGCCGGAAGAAAATTTTAAAGCGCCTCAAGTGACGTAACCACAAGCAACAAGGCTAAGGTTACTTTCGCGATAGGCAGAACTATCTTGAAATTTTATTCTCAGTTCGTCCGTGAATTTTTTTTCTTTATTCAGAACCAGTGTGCCTCACCGGTAATTTTCGGTGAATTTACTGTAGTAAATTTTTACGGAAAGGCGCACTGCCCAGCACAATTAATGATGATGGAAGTGGGATTACGCGGCGTAGCCGTGGAAGTCCACTGGTAATATCTATAAGTGCTTGATTCGCTGTTAATATTCCAAACGAATGTTTCGAGCTTGTCATTTTTTGATTAGCTAGTAAAACCACAAAATTTAAAATTACACCCGGAAATGAAACCTTAAAAGTAAAAAGTTGTTGCTTAACCTGTTTTTGTAATTTACCAATGCTAATATAATCGTGACAATAGTAGAAGTGTCCATTATACATAAAATAAATGGAAGTGAATGTGAAAGTCAGAATTGTTCATGTTATGTCAGACTTGATATGACTTGCTTTTACTCAATCAAATATTTTATAAATTGGGTTAAAGATTGAGTTCAACAATTTTATATATAGCATGTAATTTGTTTAAGGATATATGTAATCTTTCGAAAATTATCTGCTTCCTACAAATGTGACGTCAATGTTAGACTCGGGGTTTTTGATGTTAGAATCATTCTATACTAAATTGTGTTCCTTATCAAGGATCTCCCATCAAGAAAGAATAAGATTTTGGACGCCAACGAGACATTGATATCAGCTAAAAAATTATATGATGAAAACAGATACATCAAGAAAGATATAATAGGATATCTACAGACAAATGGTCGCGGAAGAATTGGCCTTTAGCTCTACACGATGCTTCATTTTCATTTCGTGTACTCAGTTTGCAATTCTTCATTTCCTTGATTTCAAATTAGAAGGATTTTAGAAATGAATTTAAAAAATTGGGATTGGTTTGGCACGTTGCCCAAAGAGGCTAAACTGCTCGATTCGAATTCCAAGATTTGCTGAATTTTGAGCCTTTCAAAACGGGAACTCTTCGGATACTTGACGATTTTCTTTCTTGAGATCGGGAAGAACGGAAGATGAGGACAGTGGTGACTACGATTGATTCAATGGCACACCCCGTCACTTTTCCAACTGCATTGTATGGACCAACAAACTGAAAAGATAGGATTGTTAGCTTTAGATTTTATGGGGCCACCATGAGTTAGAAACTATTCTCAAACTTACATCAAAAGAAAACAATATCGCTGTTGGCCACATACTCCCACAAAATGAAGGCAAAGCGTCGAAAATAAGTACAGTAACTGTATCAAGAAGGGCTAGACGATTAGCCTATAATTCAGATATAGTTGTAGAGAAAACGATGAACCAAACTTTTGATAATTGTCGATTTGCATTGTCATGTTTCAAAACATTCCAAATGAATAACTTGACTGACAGTAGAATTGACATTATGACGATAGTGCAGAAAATGACCTGGAAACAATTTCCTCTAATAGACAGGCGCTTCTATGTATTTGCTTGGCATCCTCTAGTCTAAGAGAAAACTAGCCTAGCTATTTTATATACTTACAGTTTTATGAATTGTCCAAAACCGATAAAAGCACTTGTTCATAGCGCATCCAAAGACCCGACAACTCGGAGGAATCACCATGTCATATCCACAAACCTCGAATAGCATTAACTCTTCGGATAAACCAAAAGCAACAGCCAGAAGAAGGATTGACCAATTTGGAATACGATTTCTTCCTGCCCGATAATCCAAGGGAAAATATGCTCCAACGGCTCTTTCAGTTGAAATAGCCAAAGCGATTATGGATCTAGAAGCTGCTAGATTTGACCAAGGAATTGCCAAGTAAACAATGAGGCTGCGGTATTCTATCATTTGTTCAGGGCATTCAATTGAGAGAAGGATGAAGAGAATGTAAGAAAGCACTAAAAAAATTGGTCAAGGCAATTCGAAAATAAAAACTATGCTCACAACAAAAACCAAAAAATATATCCAATGTAAATCGGTAGTAAAATAAGTGCATATCGTCTTTTCGTTTTGATTTTTTCCTGAAATAATTAAAAGGCGTTTTTTTTAATCTGGGTGTTTTTTTAACTTACAAGACTATTCTGATGACCAAATTGATATTTAATAGAATTGTGATCAGTGCACAAATTATTCCTATGGAACAGACCAGAGTGATTATCAGATCCATAGCGATAAAATTAAAAATTTAGAGTGAAATGAGACAATAAGCTTAACTATGAGATTTTATTCTCTGAAAAATTACATTTAGAATTTGTATTACTAACCTGAAAAGAGTTCTAAGACTTCAGGATAGCTGCGAATTAAGCGAGAGCTCCAAAACACAAAGTCCCACGAATTCATTCGAGAAAGTGGTAAAAACAACAGAAATTCAAGAATCAGATTGATTAAATTTCAATTCGAGGCTTTTTAATCTACAGTAAGTCTTAGGGATTAAGAAAAATGTTGAAATGAAATTCTCGATTTGGTAAAACTTAGATCAAAAACTATCAGTTCATGTTTAAATGAACTCATTTCCTAGTTACTTGAACCGTGAGACATCTTTCTGACCTCTGTCTAATAATGATGATGATGTTTTAAAATGACAAACTCAATGAGCTCACTATTTTTCATTAAAAATATATACTTTATTTTCGAGCCCTTTGAAGCCTTTATACAAAAACACAAAAGGCCTTGTTGTTTGTTATCTTTTCAAGATGGAAGAAGAAATTGAATTAAGCGTAGAATGGGTAGACACCCAAAATAAGGAACTCTTTCTCGGGAAAAAAAACTCATTCTTAGAAAAACATTATAATACGAGAATTTTAGATAAGCAATATCATCTGAAATTATGATGGTATTATAAAATTCATTAGAGTCTGTAACCAAAACAGCTCATATTCAATGAAGGTTCATTAAAGGGTCATGTTATCTGACTTGGATAACAATTTGAGCTAAATATAAAATCCAAAAAAAAATGTGTTTTTTGAACTTTGGAAAATAGTAGCAAAGTATTACAATGCCCCAACCTAGCTGCATAAGTTGCGAGTAAGCTTCTTTATACACACTTGTAGCGCACCAGATTTAGTCCGAACTGATTCGCAGACAGAACCCTTAGTTCTAGTAGTTCATTAAAGGTTAACAAATTGAAACTCTTTTTGGGCGATTCCAATGATCCGCCAGAATAATCCTGAAATATTGTTGGTATTTTACTGGTACCAAGAAAAAAATTGCAACCAAACTCCAAATTCAGAATTTTGATCCCTCTAAACTCGACAACTCTAAACTTTCCATTCAGTACTTTGATTCTATGAAAAAAAAATGATGTGGAGCCGAATTTCAAAAATAAACATCACGCAGAGTTCTACTAATTACTAGGTATCCATACATATAAATGTAATCTGAACTCCGGAAAAAAACTGAAAATCACATCATTCATAAATGAGTTTTGGAGATTCGAATCGATTTGTTTTGCTGTTCTCAATCTATTTTAAAATTTATTTTGGAATGAGTGTAACCTTCCAATGTATCTTGTTATTTTTAATTCTGACAAAATCACCGTCTGTATTATCAAATTTAAGATATTTTCTGATTAATACTGTAATTTTTCAATTGATGCACGCCTCATTGGCATATTTTTCACAGCAGAGGTACAAAGAATTATTGATACATTAAAAAAACATAGTTTTTTTAAAAAAGAATTATTCCAAATTCCCATACCACAGCAATACTTCATAATGGACCATGTCGAGAATTTGGGCCAAATGTTTGTTTTACATCTCATCATCTTTATTTGGTTTGTTACTTCACAAAAATTACAGTTACTTAGGCTCTTTAGGCAGTGACCCTTGGATCAGGCTTAGGTGTAGCTAGTACAGTAATCTTTCGTCATCGAACGCTTCGAATGGGAACTTTCAGTCGGCAATGGATTTTTGTGATACTTGGTTTGAGTTATATCCCTTCTATTGTTATGATTGTGAGGCCATGTAACTAAAAATAACTGATTCTATGTGTCATATCTAGATCCTTCCTTTCACTGTCCCCTGGAATTTCGAAGCTGTTCGAATGGCAACCTACCAGGAACATCCAACCTATGATTTCTCAATTTATGAGCCATTTGACGGATTCGCTGATCATGAAAGCCTTCAATTCTTATTTAATACTGGACTAGTGGTATTTTGCGCGTATACGGTACCTTGTATCACTGGTGTGCTAACAAAAAGAATCATCGACATGATAAATCGGAACAGGGTGATGTCATCAAAGATCAAGGATCAATCGAAGACTCTGGCATATGTAATTATAACAAGCTGAGATTACTAATTTTAAGATTAAATTTAGGGATTAGCTCTTCAAAACATACTGCCCTGCTTGTCTTACATGCCTCCTGTAACCGTTTGGGTATTTAGTCAGTTTATGGAAGTCGAAGTTATTTATAATGGTAATTTAGAAGGAGTTTTTTGTTAATAAAAATGATAAACGTTTTTCAGAGCACCTTCTGACAGTCTTCCTTAGTTTGCCACCTCTGATCGACCCAATTCTATCTTTCTATTTCATAGTCCCATTCCGAACTGTGCTAGTTGGTTGGGTTACTTGTCAGAAGAAATCTACAGATACGATTACTATCAGTAATCAAAGTGGGAAAGTTTTGAGGAATACGCTGATGAACCCTATATAATTTTTTATTATTTTTCAAGTTTTTAATTTGGTAACGGCTCAGCCCGGCACGTCGGTTTTCACAAGCCGGAACAGAACCTGACAAGCCTGGAAATTTTTTACCAAAAAGTTTGATTTTTGTAATAAGTTTGACTTTTGTACGTAGATGTGTAAAATTGGAGAGTGTAAAGTGTTGTTTTTATTATGACTTATTTTAAAGCCAGTAAAATAATTAAAACATTATTCAAAAATCCACAAACATCTCCGGATCTGAATATTCCACATAAAAAACATCGAAAATGTTCATCAACTCCACTTTCCGTCTTCTTTCATTGACCCAGAATCGAATTCCGTTGTTGATTTTCATCATATTTGTAACTCGATCCGCGTATCTTTCCATTCTCAAACGATTTGTGTAATAATCATGAAGATCGTTGGAAATAGAGTCTAGAAGACGTTCAGTAACTTCTAGTATCTCTCCTTGATACCGTTTCCCGACGTGATGTAGAGATAACTGGCAGAGCATGTAGGCGAGTTCAACGTCAGTCGGGTTCAAAGATGTCATGAAGCTTATCATCCTATTTATTCTATCTAGTTTCGGTTGGCCAAAACTGGAAGTTTAAAAATAAAAAAAATCAGAGAGACGCAATGATGGCCAGAGTCTCTAACTGTCTGCGCTCTCAATTCCCATATGAGATTTCAAAAAAGTATGAACTCACAACTTCAATTGCTCAAACGAATATCTGGAGCACCATGACAAGTCAATTTCTAGTGTCCCCAACTCAAAGACCATCTGATTTCCAGCAATTTCCAGTAGAACCTGATTATTCCCCACTATTTTTTCTCGCCTCGCTGTCGCTATTGTTGCAAATTTCTCGAGTCGACTCCAAACTATCCACATCCCTTTTAGCATGTCCAACTAGAACAGTTTATTTAATTTTCAGTCTGGCAACGTGGCTTACTCTTAGTTTATGTGGCAACTGCTGGAATTCATCGAAATAGGTCAGCCACTTTGCAACTTTTAGAACATCATTTTCCCATAATTCGAAAGTTTCTTCTCTTCCAACTTTTTGAAGGGTTCGCCTTTTTCGAATTTTGTATTTTTGGCTATTGTTTTGAAGTCCTAATGCGAGTTTTTCAAGTGAGTTTGGAGCAGTAAGTGGGGTCTCGGATCCCTAAAAATATACAAAATGAGGAGACGCAGTGAAGCAGACAGCCAAGCTTCTCTGCGCTCTCTCTCTCTTTTCTCACCTTCGCCAAAACCTCCGATGCTTTGTCTATCAAAAAATGAACATCTATGTACTTCTTATCAGATTGGCCATTTGGAGGAGCACAGAAGATGATTAGATTAGATCTTCCGATAAATGTGTCAATTGACTGAAATGATATGGGTTATTTTAGTTATTTGTATTAAGTTACCGGTGGAATAATAATCTCCTTGCTGGAAAATGAATCCCTTTGAAATTGGAAGTCTGAAATTTCAGATGCATTCGGTTTTCATCGCTTGACTCACTATCATCGGTCATTCCAAGACTTCTACATTTTTGAAGCCGACACATCTTACATCGGAACCGTCCGTTTTTCGGTTCTCCACATTTTTTGTTTTTTGAGGAGCAGGGAGTAAAGTTATTTGTGATTCCGAAGCGTCTGAAAACATTTTTGTCCGAGAGGACTAAATTCCAAACTTCATTCAACATTTCGAAATGACTCGGCTGGAACGTTGACTTTCAATCGTCGTAACTTTTTTGGCAAAAGAGATATCGAAAAGTTGTTAACTAGTAAAATGTTTCTCATTATAAGAGTTACATTTTATTAATTGTAAATTTTTTGAAGTCTTTTTGTTTCCCAACAAAGTTACAAGGGCTCAAAGTCGAGTCGTATCTATTTTAGGAAAAAAACCTCAACAAACCTGAAAAATGCCGCACAAGCTCTACAAGTAATTGCACCAAAATGATTTCCATGCCCTTCTTTACCACAAACTTGACACTTTTTAACGGAAATTACCGGTAGGTCCGATGGTGGCTTTACAATCGATGAGGAGCTGGGTTGATTCATTTCTGAAAGTAGTATTAGCAAAAAATGCAGCCAAATCTCCAAAAAAGGTAATTCAAAGCAAAACACAATTATTCCTACAAGAAAAACATAATTCAGAACAAAAATCAGTATTACACATCGTATCTTCCTGTTGCATACATAGATCAACACCAACGAATAATGATTAAAAATGGCCCTCCGCATTTGGTGAACAAAGACGAGATTGTAGGAGACGCAGACGGTGAAAGTGTGTTTTCCGAGTGAAACTACTGAGAGATCAAGATGGTCATGGGGAGGTTTAGAAAATTGTTTGCACGGGGTATAATTTGGAAGAAATTGAAAAAAGAGGTTTCAACTAGAGGCTATTAAGATTTGTGTATCCTGATTTTTGATTGAATCAAAGCTAATAAGTTAAGAACCTTTATAAAGATATTCCAAAATAACATGATTCAAAGTACACTGCTTCCCTCCTTAAATGTTTCCGAAATGACGCCACCCGTTTATTGACTTTGTGTTCTCCGTAGTGTCTCTTTCTCGTTCTGCTCCTCTTCTCTATCACCCTTGTGACTAATTCTTTTCGTAGCCCTCAGTCATTAAAATTGTATTATTTAAAATTAATTTCAAAAGATGGATTCTCCTAGCTCCTCTAATCTAGAAATATCAATCAGTGATATTGCTAACTGCCAAATTTGTGGTAAAGCGGGGCATGGAAACCATTTTGGAGCGATTACGTGTAGAGCATGTGCAGCTTTTTTCAGGTTTGTCTTTCTTTTTAGACAGAAAAATTCAATCGAAATTTCAGAAGATTTGCCATCGACAACAATTTTAAACCGTGTAACAGAAAAAATAAATGTGACTTCCCACCTAAAAGCGGGTGGTTTAATTGTAAACCGTGTCGATTGAGAAAGTGTCAAACGATGCTTCAATTAACTGAACAATTTCAAGAAAACCTATCTAATCACCTTCACGATTACTATGTAAATACAATGGGAATCAAAAATTATATATCAAGGATAGCGAGTATGATGAAGATTAATAACATGATTCAGGTGACTATTTTTTTTAAAAAACTGAAAAAAAGAGAATAATTTTCAGAACTTTGTCTATCACGATCGTGTGAAAAACGAGTTGATGAAAGTGTTCGATATTTTTCATGTCAAGTATTCTCATCCGGATGTATTTTTATATTCTTGAGGTCAATAATTTTAGCATGTAATGCCTGTAATGAAGTTATTTATTTGCTGACACTAATTATGATATGTTTAAACTCAGTGAAGGTATTTATTGTGTAAAAATGGAGGTGCAATCATAAAGTTATTTCACAATACAAATGCGTTTGAATCAGCAAAATTATCTAAAGCCAATTTATGAATAATTTCAGATTCAGTTTCTTAACATACCCTCAGACAGTAGGTATTTCACGATTCGCCGAAGTGCAGTTAACTTTGCAACTATACTTGAAAATAAAACATCCGACAGTAAATAACACAATAAGCATCAATACAAAAAGAATTATAGCACAAACTGTAGAAGGATCTGTAAGATCTAAAATAAATGTTGGTGGCTTTCTGAGAATGTGCATAGGAAACATATTGACTTTGAAATGGAAACTGAATTCTCTATGAAAAATGAAAAACTTACATGGCTTATAAAGGTAGACTATAAGCTTAGCTATGAAAAAAGAAAAGAAGATTAATATGATATTTTTCTTAATATTTCATAGAAATATCATAGATAAGTAGCTTATCTTCTAATCGAAGCAAATTCGGATGTGTTCCCTAAAAAAACTTCTAAATTTTATAAACAAAAATACATAGACATCATTATTTTAAAATGATGTCGTTTTTTTCGCATTAGCCTATTTTATTTCAGCTCAAAGTATCTCTAGTTTGTACGTCTAGACGATATTCTATTCCTAACGAAACATCCAACGTACTTGTCAGAGTTTAATGAAGAATGGAAACTTCAACCAAATGCATCATCGATTTATTATCATCGAAAAGAGCATGTGTTTGTGAAAGGTAAATATTTGCACAATTTAATTGGTATATAGTGCAATTTTCAGCACGATCCTTCTCGAAATTATATTCATAATAAAATACATTATTTCAAGTTTCCAAGCGTCGGAAACTTTGACTCGTGGAAAAGTCGTCGTAAAACCACATTGACACACTTCGATTTGGATTCATGGAAGGATTGAAAGCAACATTTTTTCGCAAAAAAAAATATTTTTTTACTAAAAGATTGGGGTTTATACTAACTGTGGTGAAAAATAAAAGATATTTTTTCTTTCGAAGAAAAATAAGAAAACACAATGAACATGATTCAAAGCCTTGCTTACGAAGTTAGAAGAAAACCATTGGTGATATGCTTAAGCTATATGACAAAAGTAGTCTCATCGTATATTTTAAATGTGGCTCATCCTTTTCCAACTTATCTTCGCTCAAAGTTTAATTCCCAAAAACTGTTTCATATTCTAAATAGAAAGGATAGGCCCAAAAGTTTCTCGACGTTTAATCAACATAACACAAATCATTGTAATCATTTATTTATTATCTGTTGGATCATTCTGTCCCTCTATGGGTGATGACCTCTTACACATACCATGATAAATGTGGGGGTTAATACATGAAAGAGTGAGTTACACGAAGCTCTCAAGGTTAATCTACTAGAACATTTTAGGATCCGAATAATTAGGGTTCTTGGACGCGTGGGTGTGAAGCGTTGACGCAGAAGTGTGCGGAGACGCTTCGCTTTCCGGATTACAGTAATCGTCGTTTCCGGATTACAGTAATCGTCGAAATTTGTTTTGTGTTCACTACCGTACTACGGCTACAAGTTACAGTATGGTATTGATTTTTTGTTAATAATTAGGTTTTAAATCTGAATTCTTTCTGTTTTTAATTGCTTTCTGATTTTCTTCTCGCCTTCTCCCGTTTTTCTGGATTCTGCTTCGACGAATTGACTATTTCTGGGATTCTTCTTTTCGGTTGTCAACCGACTGAACTAAAAACATCTTTCTTTTGTAAATCAATCCATTTATTGTTTGACAGTGGGGATAAAGAAATTAAAAAATTTTGCAATAAAGAGAACAAAAAAGGAAAGAAAAAATTGAGAATGATCGGGGAATGGGAAACAATATTTGGATTGGGTTAACAGTGTTTGGGGAGGTTTCCCTCTTGCTCCTTCCGGAGCTGCTCCTTTATTCGAAGACCGAGCACAACCAAGTTAGATGGTTTTCTTTACACACTTCACATGCTCGAGGACTTTTGAACCTGCATTTGTTGGCGTGTGCTTGGCCACATGTGGAGCAGATTCCTAGTTGTTGTTTTCTTGTTTCACGTGCTCCTTTGGTTGGGTATTTGTCACAAATTGAGGTTTTGTGATCATCCACCAGACACAGAACGCATCGAAACTTTGTTTTCTGAAATTTACTCTTTTATATAGTTTTGTTTTAATAGAGGATTTACCTTTTTCTTGTCGGATTTGTTAGCGGCGAGGGCTGCGGCCATGATCTCCGCCGGTGTTTTGGATGATGTTGGTCCTGTTGCACCGGATGCTCCTTCTTCACGCGCTAGTTTCGGTGAACGTGCTCCTGGTGTCTCTCCGGTTTTTCGTTTGAGAATTTGGAATTGGTTCCCGGTTACTTCCGCATAGGATTTCTCCGTGGGGACCTTCTCAACTGGGCCGTTTGGCTCCGGATGCTCCTCTTCTTGTTCCACCTTGGACTTTTCGCGTTTCAGCAGCTTGGCTTTTTTCTTCTCCTGCTCCGCTTCTTTTTGCTCCTGCACCCATTCGGCTTTCCATGCTTGAATCTCTTTTGTGGTGAGTCTTCTCCATTCTTTGCCCGCTTCTTTCTCGCCATTGACGAGACTGGAGACGGTTGCTTGGAATGCTTTCATTTCTCCGATCGCCTTGTGCTGATCTTTTGCTACACACACGATCTTTTCAATTGCTTCGTTGATCTTTGCATGAATTGCTAGTTGGACTCCCATAGTGGCGGATCCGCCTTTAGCGAGTTTCACGCCGAATGCAGTTTTGGGCATTCGTCCTGGAAATTATATAACTATTTTGATTATGAATTTCTTATTTCAAGTACTCACGATAGGTGAAGGCGAGAGCCTTGATGCTCTTCTCCTGTTGTTTGGCCATTCGACGTTGCTCCGATGGCTCCGGAGTTGCTAGCTGCGGCGAGTCTCCCATTGGGACATCTCCTTCTTTCGCTGGATCGTCTTCATCCGAATCCTCGGAGTCTGAGCTTCCATTGTTGCTCGATTCGGAGCTTGAGTCAGAGGTTGAACTCTCTTTTTTCTTTTTTGGTTTCCTCCCCATCGCTTTCAGATTCTTCAGCGATCGTAACCAGCGGGACAACGCGACCTTGCTCCTTTGCTATCGTTTTCTTCTTGGCTTGCTCCGTCGCTTCTGGTGGCGAGTTTTCCTTGTTCTCCGGTTCTTCGGTTGCTGCTTCAACCTGCTCCTTCGTCTTTTCCGGTGGTGGTGGAATATTGAGGTTAAGCTTCATATTTGTTCTCGGTATATTCCGCCTGTCATTAGGCGAAGAATGGTCAGACTTTGGGCGAAGATCTAGCTCATACAGACTTTACGCGAAGGTTAGCCAGACTTTGGGCGAAGATATAGCGCATACAGACTTTGGGCGAAGATTGGACAGACTCAAGGCGAAAGTCATGCTCTGTCAGAGTTTGAGCGGAGATTAGACATACTCTGGGCGAAGGTTGCGCGAACTTTCTGCGGATATTGGTTTCACATACCCCTATTTCGGAGCGCGAACTTTTGACGAACTTTGGGCGGACTATGGGCGAACCTTGGGCGAACTTTAAGCGAACTTTAGGTGCGTTGCGTGCCGCGTAGCGTGCTGAATTATTTTTTTATTTTCGTGCAATTCGAACCCATTTTTTGATTTTTTTTAGCTGTTTTAAGTCATTTCAAGAACTGTTTTTTTTTCAGAGTTGGTGGTTCTCAACGAACGGACCTCGAAAATCAAGAAAATCGAAACCGAAAAGAAGACTTGGTAAGTGAAAACTTTTGAAAAATCCAAAAATTGATGTTTTCTCAGAATTTGAAACGAGCAGCTATTGGATTCACTGGAAAAACCGATTGCGTCTGAGTTCGATCCAGACGAAGATGAACCAATTTTAGAAGCGACGTAAAAGCATTCACAGGTTTATTCATTTTTATATAATACTGTGTCAAACTATAGTAATTTACAGCGCGTTTGAGATTACTCGAATGTCCGGATTTCCTAAGTCGTCAAGAAGCACATTGATCAGAACTTCATTTTTTCTCCTTCTGATCTCAAAATGTCTATGGAAATTATTTAAAAATTGTTCGATGAATGCTCGCAAGCCTATCAAAAGATGAAGTATGGAAGAATGATGTGGAAACGGTTCGTGGCCGATGTCTTCAATAACAGTTATTAATGCAAATTTTTCAGGATTCACTGAAAGACGGCCAGGAATTTAGGCCAAATCAAAAACAATCGGATTCACCTCCAGATGAACAGACATCAAAAACTCTCGGAGAATATAATCTACACGATCCATTCATGATAAGGTGACAAGCTCGGATGAACAATAGCTCAAGTGTCTCTCACAGTCGACAAATTTTAGAATCGGACCTGATACAGTTGTAAGTTTACTTATTCGCAAATAAAGCGGTTTCAAAGAAGTTTTTCAGAGCTTCCAACCATCAAAACACTCAACACAAATTAATGGATCGGAAGTGAAGCTAAGAGCAAACCCTATAATATCCTGTCTTACTTTACTTCTATTGTTTAGTGATTGTTGTTTTTTTCTTTTTGTTGTATTTGTTTTTTCAAATTAATAAAGTTTGTTTTTTTTAACCGATTACTATTTTTAAAAAACGAGAAAAATGAAGCGAGGTTTGGGCGAACTATGGGCGAACCTTGCGCGGACATTAGGCGAAGGTTGGTCAGACTCTCGGCGAAGATTGGTCGGACTTCGCCCGTGTCTTAAGCGGACTCTGACCAACCTTCGCCGAGAGTCTGGCCAACCTTCGCCTAAAGGCAGGAGGGATATACCGAGTTAGTCGACTTTTGCGGTCTGAAATTGAACCTTTATTGATTTTTTCGACTAATTTTTTAGCAATTTTGACGTGTTTTTGTCTGTATTTTTTGTGTTTCAACTAGTTTCTCTATGTTTCTTGTTCAAGAATAATTTACTTGACAAGAATTAGGCGGAAACATGTTTTTATATAACGAACGAACGGAAAACGAGTGAATTGTGGGTAGGCCTAGGTTAATTTGAGTTATATCGATATTTAAACGTTATCGAGAATATTTTTATTTTTATTTAGGTCGTTATGCACCATGTTTTATATTCTAAATAGAAAGGATAGGCCCAAAAGTTTCTCGACGTTTAATCAACATAACACAAATCATTGTAATCATTTATTTATTATCTGTTGGATCATTCTGTCCCTCTATGGGTGATGACCTCTTACACATACCATGATAAATGTGGGGGTTAATACATGAAAGAGTGAGTTACACGAAGCTCTCAAGGTTAATCTACCAGAACATTTTAGGATCCGAATAATTAGGGTTCTTGGACGCGTGGGTGTGAAGCGTTGACGCAGAAGTGTGCGGAGACGCTTCGCTTTCCGGATTACAGTAATCGTCGTTGGCGGTGATTCAAATTGTGGTCCTTGATTGTGTCTTCGATAATTGTTTATTATTATTTTATGTGGAAAAATAGATCTGAGTGAGATTGTTTTCTGTGGAATAAGGGATCACGAGAGGAGATATGTCTATCGTTCTCCGAATTCGTGACAAAAACTATTGTTTGCTATTTCCACTTAAAACATATCAAGATTTAAAAAAACGTGATAAAAGATGTAATCAGCAAATAAAATGTTAGTCTTGTTTTGCAAAGTTGAACCATTGTAGAGTCATTGCTCAGGTAATGCAATGCCAATCACATACGTTTTAGAAACTGTTAACGAATCTTAGGTAGGTATTACTTACACATGCATACTGCTTACAGAGATATTTGTTTGAGCTAATTTGCAATGTGGAGAGAAGAAGGCATACAAGTTCTTTTTAAAATCATTATTAGACAATTTATACATTTAAGGTTACATCTACTTAAAACCTCCGTATTGGGTCATGATAGACGGGAGGCAGTTGGGATGCAGCTTCGTGTCCCTTCGAGACACACGTGTAATAAATCGTATTTTCAAAATGGTTTTTCCGATGCAATAGGTTTACTTGAAAATTATTCAAGCAACCTCTTGAATACTGACACTGCAATGCATTCTACAAGACAAAAGAACTGCATTTATAACACAACACGACATTAAAAAAAGCTTTATTAAACATAACTGGGCAATTTATATATTCATATGATCCACATCTGCTAAAATTCTCCGTATTTCAAATGTTCAAGTTAACAATAGACTTTGCAAACATGGATCGAAATTTTTCAAATGAAAAATGCCGGGAAGTTTCGTTTGATTGTAGACAGTTTTGACTGCGCATCGAATTGAACTGAGTAAAAGAATGAGCTCTCCAAACCTTTCTTCGCCCGTTTCCGGGAACTTTTGAGTTACATGAATCATGAGTTCTTCGAGAATCTTACTAAGAGTTTCAGACCGATTCAGTAAGAAATCAACATTCCCTGGAAACGACGCTGAAAACCGACAAACTGAAAAGTAAGAAGCTTTTCTAAAGACATACATGAAAGCAGAGAAAGTGTTTTTAGGACAACACATTCAATTTCATCCAGTTGCAACCTTTTGAACGGATCACTCAAAGAGTTTATCAAATCATCGACAAACTGAGTTCTGAAAATTTAAGATATTGTTATATAATAGTCTAAAAAAACAGAAAATCGTAGAAATTCCTTTTAAAATTTACCTTCCTATTTTGCACATATTATTTTCATTTAAAACAGCCCCATTTTGGAGAACCCAAACTCGTTCATCAATATTTTTCGTTTTAAATGCTTGATCAATTAAGAGAAACACAATTCCATATTCGGACAATACCAAGTTTTTTTCTTCAGTACTCAGTGAACGATATGGTTCAAATCGACTCGCCCACTCATTTGCATTTTTAATTCCAAGTTTGAAAACAAGTTCAATGTCACTTGATGTAGCAATTTTAGCAAAACTTTGATCATTAGATTCTCTTCTCATCTGATTATGGAAAGTACTGTAAGCAGTGTAATGAGCTTGTTGAAAACTTTGAAGGCGAACAAGAGGGTGGATAGTTGGGAATAAATGGTCTGGAGTAGATTAAATTGTGGTATATTTTATATTATGGCTTACTTTTTTTGTTTGGTTTCGTAATACCGGGTGTATCGTTAACTTTCTTTTTGCTTCTTGAATGAGAGTTAATAGTAGTCTTTGAATCTCTTGGTCCAAGTAAATCTCGTTTCCTTATTGCTAGAAATGGGTCTATTAAAACTAATTGATTAAAATTGAAATAAACAATTACCTTCCGGCTTCATTCCAATATCAAAGCACTTTTTCAAGCGGCAGCTTTGACAAGAGCTGCGTGAAACTAAAAGTAAAATCGAAAAAATTCGAGGTTAGAGCAAATGATTTACCAAAAGTGACAGCACACTGCCCATCCTTCCAACATACATACTGAGATTTTTTTTGTATTGATCTTCGGAAAAAAACAACACATCCAACGCAGGCAAGAACTCCATACTGTCTACTGTGTGCAGAAATATCATAGCAAACTGCACAATGTTCAGCCGGAGAAAGAATAGAAGAGTTGGAAATTGAGGATGAAGAAGATGATGGTCGAGATGGATCCATAAAAAGTTGATATCTGAAATTTAAGAATTTAAATACAAATACATAAGATAAAAAACGGGCACTGAAAGAGTAAAAAAGAGGCCAAAAACATGATGCGGTTAACCACCCGTTGTGTCTGATATCTAACATAGATCTTCTCTTCGATTGGAACGTATCGCGTTTTGACACTGTACAGATATATCATCTTGTGGACAACAATAGATTGCGTGCGGTTGAGGATTCAAAGAAAACATTTTTTCAAGTCAGTCCCATATCTGAAAGAATAATGTAACGCTTTTATTTGTTGATCTGTTGAAATTGCAGGACAGATCGCTCATACAGCACTAATTCAAACAGTGGCTATATTTGTGTGTTCAGTAAGAAGATAAGGGTTATTTAAAAAGAACGAAAACAAGCGCTTCCAATAGCTAGTTTTTTTTCTGAAGCTTTTTTGTGTGTAAGAGTATTCCTGTAAATTTAAGAACCTTCTGAAAGAAATAAGATCTGTTTTAATTACTGTTAATTTGTCAATCTAGTTCAAAGTGTATGCGGAGATTGGTCGCTGAGAATCAGTGTCAACTTTCGATGCTGATGGTTATCTAACAGTCATGTTTCGTTGAACATTAGTATGGTTACCAGACAACATCTTTTTGATTTAAAAGTAGGATAACATCGGAGAAAATACTTTGGTTCATTCCGTGAATTGAATCTTATAAAAACAATTGCGTAGCTGTGTAGTCAAAAGCTAAGTCAATTTGAATTGAGGCAATATGGTTCGTTCAGTTTATATTCCATTTAGTTTGATAAACTCTGGGTCCAGTGTAAGGGTGGATGTCCAGAACAATCATAAATCACTTTCGTTTATTTAGGTTGCTTCATCGATGTCGAATAGAATTGCAGGAATATGTCACATTGTGTTTCTAAGTACCATTGCCCTCTTCACTGTTTATAATTATGTTACACTACAAGGAATAAGTGAGTCCTGTAGAAAATATTTTTAATTTTGCTCGATTTTGACAATTTTTTTCTAGGAAAGAACATAGACTTTGATTCATTGAACATGTATGTTTATGATATAAGTCGAATGAAAGAACTTCGCCGCTCTACTCTCGCAACCTCTGGCTACGATCGACAGAATTTGCTTACGTCATCAAACGGCAATGATAATAAAGACTTTTATAGTAAAGTGAAGATAGAAGCATTCTGTCAGTATAAAGAACGAATTGGAGAGAAAACGGATGGCGGAAAGTTTGTTTGTAACCCGAAGAAAGCCAAGAAAAACTGCACGTGGGTTATGGTACAAAATGTTTCAAAAACCAAATTGAATGCAGATTACTTTCGTTGGGATTGAACAACCAAATAGGATACGATAAACATATTTTCGATGTCACAGGAAGACAATGCAAAATTTATGGAGCTGATAAAGTAATACTGTTGCCTTCATTCAGTCAAAAAAAAACAACTAATTCAGGAC
Source organism: Caenorhabditis wallacei (assembly GCA_963932035.1). Taxonomy (NCBI): domain Eukaryota; kingdom Metazoa; phylum Nematoda; class Chromadorea; order Rhabditida; family Rhabditidae; genus Caenorhabditis; species Caenorhabditis wallacei. The sequence continues at coordinate 10,997,889 of OZ009932.1, read as the reverse complement.
CCACAAAAACAGGAAACAGTTGACGCATACACCCAAATGAATGATGGTCAACTGTTTGTTGGGAAAATTCCAGACCAATTAAAAATTCTACAAATGATGAAAACCAGCGGAAGAGAAGAAGTTGAGATGCTCAAAATAGACATTGAGGGCGGAGAGCATACTGGTTTAGAGCCCTTACTCGCAAACTATTTCGTTTGTCAGATTTTCATTGAAATTCATGGTACACCAGCTAAACATTTGAAAATGCTTCAGAAAATGGCAAAGTAACTGAAAGTTAAATACAGACTGAATCAGCTATTTATTTTCAGATACGGATTCCGTTTGTTTAATATTGATCCAAACCCAGTTTGTGCTGAATGCTGCGAGTATAGTTTGATCAACGAAATGTGTATGGCTCAGTATGGCGTGATTCCGCTAGGAATAACTATACCTTAAAATAATTATGTAACTTTCTTTGTTATTATTATAAATTCTATTATTTTTTGTTGAAATTTTTCCATTAAAAGCATTACCGACGACAGCTCTTCAAAAGCAATAAGTTTTGTTCTCACCAAGACCGAAACTTATAAGTGGTAATATTTCACAAATTAAATTTTTTTCCATTAAGATTTTCACCTGATTAAAGCTTTTTTAGATATTTACTTGAACTTTTTCGTTGAAGTCATTAGATTTTCTTAGTAATTTTTTTTTCAAAGAAACCAATTCAGTAATTCCTCGAGTATATAATATAAAACAATATAAATCATATGATATAACTTTATTCAGTAATTTATTCAACACCAATTTCATAATTTTCTCAAAACTGTAGTGTAATGAATTAATGAAAATAATCCTCTAGAATGCAACCGTTCGCTGTCTAACTCAAATGGCTCTTCCGATTCTCCAGAGTATGTTCCAAGCCATTCAAAACCGTAGAACATCATTGCAAGACGAATTGAGCCATAATAACGGTGAGCATTGTAATGCAATGCATCCGTTCCATATGGCACTCCGAGAAATAAAAGGCCTCCTTTCTTGAGCATACATCTGATTTTGAGCATTTCTCTTATATCACCAATAGGATCAATTGGATCTCCATATCTCCCTAATCCAGAATGCTCTAATGAAGAGAATGTTGCAGCAAAATCAAAGGTTCCAGCGTATCTAAAATATGATAGTTATTACAGAATTAAAATTATATATTCACTGCTGCCAGTTTTCCACAAAATCAATTGGTAAAATGGAAGATAATCTATTTTTGAATTCTTCTTGAATGTCTAATTGATTGTATTCCACTGTAAGAATTTTCTTAGCCCCTGCAAAGAAATACAATGATATTTTTGTATGAAGTAATATTTACCGTTTTGGAGAGCCATAACTTCGACCCAAGGTTGCATACTTCCGACAACAAATCCACTCATTCCATCAAGACGATATTGGCTCATAGCATGGTACATGGATTCTCAAATCAACACATTGCAATAATTCTGTAGCTCTATTAGTTTCACCTGATTCAATTCCATATGATATTTTTGCTATTTCTTTCTTTTCTTTCTTCATAAGTTCGGAAATTTTCTGCCAATTTCTTGGACGGTCACCAGTTTTTGAGTGATCATTGAAGTACCAAGGGCTCATTGCAGTATAGCCATTCAACAGAAATTCATCAGCATGATCAAATGGCAATTGCTCTGGCGGTACATTGGGTTGAGGTTCCTGTGAAATACGGAGCCATTCCGAGAAAACCTCATCGCAAGTCGGCTCTTTAATCATTCGTAATGTTGGCACAGGTAGGGTTGGTTTTTCGATTTCATATCCAAATGGTTTGAACACTTTCTCATTCAATTCCTGTAGAGTCACACTTCCTCGATGAGTTGTTACATTATACTCGTTCAGGTCAAAATCAGTAGTATGTTTTTCATCTGATGAAAAGTATAGCAAGGTATTATTTTGCGGGTTCAATTTATTCCGAAGTCCTCCTTCATTTTTCGTTCTGAAAAAAAAACAAAATATTATTCATGTCAGGTTGTTAAATGTTCAAGAGCGACCAACTCACAAAATTAACAACATCATCAATAAAGCAATTACAATTAAGAACGGAAAAGTTCGTTGACTGAAACTTGGACCATAGAGTCTATTGTTCATTATTTGATGGTAAACTACTAACTGAACTAAATTTTTCCATAAACTATGAAACCAAAGTTTTCGAATTTCATTAACTTCTCTCCAATCTAATCCGATGTCCAATCAGTCATCCCTATGACTTCGCCGTTTCCCTTTTCGTCTCCCGTGTTTTGTTAAACGTTTACAGTTTTCCTTGAACTGGTTACTCGGTCGTTGAGTATGAATTGATTCTTATCTAAATCTCGCGAAAAAACTTTGATTACTGCGGTCTTGGAAAATAAACGAGATATAATCAATAGATGACGTGCTAGCTGTGAGGAATCGAGCCTTCTGTATAAGTCGCTTCTGGAACTTTTCCATTGATATTTATCATGCATTGAAATCTGAATGAAATGATTGTATCTATGGAACCAAAGTATCCGCCGATATCTTATGGATCTAGAAATTCGTGACCGACTAACCAGTTGAATGGTTTTCCCTTATCTCGACACACTTGTGTATAGCCTATTTCTTGTTAATTTGTCTTAATCGGGATTTTGATCTCAAACCGCGTTTCGTTGAACAACAACATACTTTACACACATTGATTGTTAAAGATGGATTGTTAAAGATAAATCGGCACTTTCTGGCGAATAGCCCTAATTAAAAATAATATGAATACGAATTTAAATTTCCTCTTACACAATTCTACTGATACAATGGATTATATGAATAAATGGGTGTGTAAAATAGTTTCTAACCTTACAGACTTTTTAATGAGTTCATCTACTAGATTATGTTAAAATGCTCAGTGTGCATATGGCAGCCCTTATCATTTTTTTTTCAGTTTATCAATTTCTATTATCTGGGCTGTCGTCTTAAATTTACGGATGGACCTTTGTCAGATTCTGCCAAAAACGCATGCTAAAACCGACCAAGATCTGAACAAAAAAAACTTTTTTCATGCAGCTTTTGATTATAATCTAGTAAAGGGCAGGCCAAAAGTTTCAGTCCCTCAACTCCTGCCCAACAATTGACAACATCCGAACAAAAGTCGAAAATCATCTAACTTTCGATCAGAAATTGAAGGTGTTGATCGAGGTGTTCTAAAATTGTAGTTTTTATAACACATATATAAATTTCCATTTCAAAGTTACAAACAGAACAGTGTAAAATGAGTTTTATTAGGAAGAAAAACAAAGTCAACGGAAACTTCTTTTTTCATGCTCATATGTGCAATCCAAAATTTTTCTTCCAAATCTAGTGAAAAACATTTCCGGGATTTCTTCACATCGAACCCCTCTCTGATTGTAGACGTATCTAGCTTTTTCTTTTACTTTTTCGATCAGTTGTAGTTCGAAGATCTGATTCAACCTCGTTTCTTTGAGAGTCCCATTATAATTTGTCATCCAATCCCCATTCAATGCACCACCGTCCACGTTTCGATAATGTCTGATATGAGCGACGCTCTTTGGTACCGACATCACATGAACCCCTGCTTCCTGCCGATAAGACCAATGATAAAAGAGAACAAATACTAATTCTGGGCGAATGACACCTTTCATATTAAACCAGTTTGTTTCCGTAGTATTTTTGTACTTTAAAAACATAAGATCCGATTCTAAGTTTGTGAAATTTTTCATTTTCACTGGCAATTTGCCTGTTTTCAAGACACGATTAGTACTGAAGCTCAATTCTCCGATGCTTGGTGGCATTGATCTAAAAGTCGAATAAGTATTTAGACATATAGAACATCGGTACCTTAAATAACTCAAAAAGTCGCCAGATCCAGTGTAAATCAACCTTTCATCAATATCTACATTTAAAACCCATTTTGAGTGATATCGACTTCTATGATGGCACTCCTTAACTCACAAAATATACATTTCGTAATTTTGATTTTAAAAATTCGTGTGCACCTGTGTTTGAATCAAATGGAACATCCAACCGAGACGATGGTATTCTGTGACGTATGGCGTATATTCTGCATATCCCAATTTTGCATAGTAGTCCACGATTTTACGATCGTACTCATTTAAGTTGAATAGTGTGAAGTAGAAAAACGAGGCGCCCTTTGATTTTTTTTTTGATGATTATAAGCCCTCAAACACTTACCATAAGCTTATAATGTTCGACATACTCCAAAATCTCCAACCATTTACTCTCATTTCCATACAAAGGCCCTACACATACAGCCAATTCGTGGATTGGTTCTGGAAACATTGAAGCTCTTCCGGAATAATACAGCTTCCTTACTTTCGTAAATTCTATAGGTTAGTGGTATAGGTTCTTGTGGTTTCGCATCCCGTGTCAAACGCACACTCACGTATTCAGCTCCATATCTTCGCGGACATGTCACGACTGTCATTGGTACAACTATAGAAACAAACGACGATTTTGGAATTTCTTTACGTGCGCAATCATAGTAGAGACAGGTAGCCTCATGGCTGTAACTCAGAAGTACAATTAATTAGAGTTATTGACACACTTATCAATACTTTGCGACGTTGTAATAATAGATATTTGATCTTTGTAAACAAACGCCGAAAGAAGACGTGGTTCAGCATCCAGCATATTTCTCTAAATTTAACAATTTCATTTTTACTATGATATTATATAATGTCGGATAAACTCGTGGACATACCAACGCTCCAAATCTCATACCGGCCCACTTTCGAAACAGAACAGAGTGGGGAACATCGTATAATGTCTTCTGGTTCCATTCTGGGACCACGCATTCAGGCGAAACAGACCTATAGCTTCATTATATTTATATTGAGTAAGTCTGACTCACAGACTGATAACAGAATTCATAGAATACTGTAGACGTTTTGCCGAACTGCTCACAACAAGCAATATTTTGACACTAATTACAAAAAAGAATGTTGATAGAATGAAGTAAACGTGGTTCAATTTCATTTGTTGGATTATGTTCAGAATAACTGAGATAAGCTTGATTGACTAATGCAACTAAAAAAGCTCAGATTTAGTTGAATACCAATAGAAAGGGAAACAACATGAGATTGAAAAAAGATTTGATCTTGACCAACAAAACTGGTACATTGAAGTCAATCTTTCTAATGCATCTATTTTTTTCTGAATCGCAAGCAGAATAGTTAGAAACACAGTAGAGCACAAGTGGACTGATTATAAAAATGTCTTCGAAGCCTAATTAATGATCACGTCATTTTTTTTTCGATTTTTGATATTAGAAACAAATCATTTAATTGGCGGTACTTGTTGAAAAAAGAGATAATGAAGGTATTACAGTTTCGAAAAGTGTCATTTTAAACTCTCAATTATATTGTCATCAAGATTACTCAAAGACTTGATCGGTATCCAATGGGGTGGAAAATAATCTTCTGGGATCATAGTTCCTGCATCCTAAAACAAAATAGTGTGACAAATAGTAATTTAAACTTACCTACCATACTTTTATCAACTGTGAATCTGATATCTAAATAATAAACCTGATTCCCTTTCGACAGAAATCCCATCCACCACCCAAATGTGGAATGAGGGGCTAAAGAAATTTTTTTGAACTAAGCTAGTTTGGTTGGATTGTCTCACATGTTATCAGAACAACATCACAATGCTGTGTAGCATACAAAATATCGTCTTCAGGAGAATTCGTTGATAAAATTGATTCGGACTTGAAATTCTTAAAATAAACATCAAACTTCTGCATTTTGTTCAACTTATTTGAAAAACTTGGTAAACTTGAAATAGCATTACCTCTTCCGTTTCCCATTTCGAACTTTCATTCACAAGGCTTCCCATAAAAATGGGATCGTCGCCAAAAAATACAGTAGTCATGTACATTTGATTCTTTTTTCGTTCTTCTCTCACCATATATTTTATCGAACTTATGATAAATTCTCTTCCTGCAACAGCAATCCCGATTTCAATAAAATCAGACCTTCTGATATGAACACAATTTCTGAAAATAGAAATTAATGTTCAGATATAGAAAATGAACAAACATGATAGTGGATGAGTTTGATTTTGGAAGGCCAGTGAAATTGCTTGAAGGTGCTTTCAAATAACTGATGAGCTTATTTCTCATTCTTGGAAAATATTTCCAACTGTGGTAGTGATGACCACCCAAATGCAAATACTCGTCGGTAATGGATTTCAGCCGCTCCGGATCATCAAATATACAACATTTTCTGCCAAAATCAATTGGTTGGATGAACTCAGGTAACTGAATAATATTAATTCAAGGGAGAATGAAATGTGGATTTTTACTGTTTGGTTGACAATTAAATAATTGTCAATCAGGCCAGGTATCAAAAAATCTGTATCTTTAAGCATCCGTTCATGGCTACTACTGGCAATAAAAAATATAGGCGTTCTATTTAATTTTTTTGAAATTCCGTAAAGGGAAGCCAATTCAAATAAATGGTTTCCAAGGCGGGATTTGGTAGCCAATATACTATAAATATAATTTTTCTTTGAAAATGAGTGTGAAATTCTTATAGGAAAATCGCTTCTGAATTAGACTGATTAATATTATTCAAAAAACCTTTTTTGGACCTTACCTACTGACTATGCTTTCATTATGTATACTTAGTGAAAATATAAAACTGATTGAAAAATAAATGATAAAGATTATGATGAACATAGGCATACTTAACTCATATTTTAGTATTTCTAAGCTCTGTTCATTTGTTTTCATCGTTGAAATGGAACTAACAAATATTAAGAGGCTGTTGAATTCTCGATCAATTTCGGTCTTTGTATTTAGATCGAGATTTGTGAACCGGATGACTGAATCAAAATACTGCAGTTTGTTGAATTAGATCGCAGAAACTTGGTCCTATATTTGATTTAAATGATAATGTCTAAAACAAGGCAAATAAGGGATTTCGGAAATGTTTCAAAGATTCCTAAATTATTTTTTCTTTACATGAATTTTGACGTGTTCAGCCAGTCAATGTAAAAACCAAAAGAATGTATAAAAGAATAGAATATTCATTGAGTATGTAATGTAGGCTGTTTTTAATAGTGTGATCTTTTGTTAATAATTTGCGAATTTACATGTCAAAATAGTAAAAAGTACGCTAATTCGGTGACAGCGATTGGCGGTTATTCAAAATTAGTCTTTCGCAACTTGCTCGGACCGGTTCTAAAAACGTTTTTAACAGTCAGTACACTTTACGAATCTGTTTCCGAATCGATGAATGTTCTTTCTGGTAAAATGAAAAATTTGAAAAATTTGATGTCCGGCCTCCTTTAAGATATAAGGCTAAAAGCATACTTGGAAAATTCCGGGCCGGGCCGGGCAGATGAAAAATTCTTCCTGCCCGGCCCGGCCCCATCTGCCCGGTTGCTTCTCATTTTCACTTTTTGACATATCAAAATTAGAATTTTCCTAAGCCAGTAAATTAGTTTAGACAAAAGACGAAGTTCTGACGAACACATTTCCAATACACCCGAGCCAAACTTGTTGCTTTTAATGCCTAAATACCCCATCCAAAGTTCAACTTTTTGTAGTTTTGTCTTTAACCTGCTTCTTCCGGGCAGATGCGGGCTGCCCGGGCTGCCCGCGGGCCTGGCCGGGCAGGCGGAAATTGGACAATCTGCCCGGCCCGGCCCGGCCGGCCCGTTCCAAGTATGGTTAAAAGTAAAAAAAATTATTATAAAAATAATATTTTATTAATATTAATATATTAAAAATATGATAGGTAAAAAAAACAAAAGAAACAAGAGTGCAAGTTTATTAGAAATGACATCCATGTTCTTCAATCCAATGTGTATTAACATGATAATGATAAGTGATCGGATACATCGGAGGTCCAGATTTAAATTCTGCATTTGCGCGAATACAGTTCATATCATTTCGATGAGGCAACTGGCATCCTTCGCCATTCGGGCAAGAATCCTTCTTTGGTTTTCTGTAGAACTTCTCAAAATAACATCGATACATGATGGAAAAATAATATGCTTTCTTTGGTAGTCTTTCAGATATCTTTTTAATTTTGCTGGAATTTAAAACTCTGAAAAAAAAAAACACTTGTTAGGTTAAGTAGTAAAGAAAGAGAAACTTTTCGAAATCCTCTTGTATCGGGATAAATATTGACGAATTCAGAGCCATGCTATCCATCATTTCGAAATCCCTTCTTCTATACGGAACAGGATCATTTCCATCAGAATCAACTGGCCTTTGTAAATGAACTATATAGTTTGTATGAATTCTGTAATTTCTTTCAACATTCCATGATTGATGAATCCACATTGAGTTTAGTTTTGCAGGATCCGCAACGATTTTTCCATAATCTTCTTCATTCACTAACCAAGTGTGGCCAAGTGCTTCTTGGATGTCAATATCTTCAATTGTGGGTTTATTGTATGTAAGTAACTCTCGTTTCATATATTGAAACGTTTGAATGAATGGATGACGTTTGTAAAGATTTGTAAACTCTTCAAAGTAATTGTTGAAACCACGTGGAATCAAAAGATCGTCTAAATCGAAGAACATCATAAACGCAGCTGCCTCCTTGTACTGTAGCAGACAGTCCGATTCTGCACCTGCTTGATTCCTCAATTCAGCGTGGATATTAGGCTCAACAGCATCTGCGGAAGCATTTGCAAACTTTGGACGCAACCAGAAATCAAGTGTAACATAACCGAGTTTCTCATATTCAATTGCCAGTTCAAAGAAAGAATCTCTCAAACTGGTAACATACATGTGAAGATGTGCACCAAAGTGACGAGCCAAATGAGCATGAATGACAAACGTTTGCCATTGCTCTGCTGCGAATTGTGGAGAAATACAAACGATTACGGGCGCAGGAGCTGCTGTCTTGGCCATTTTGAAGGGAATCTGTAATTTTATAATGCTTAAAACTAAAACCTTCAAATTGATATACCTCAACTTTTGTTTTGCCGTCGAAAATTTCGAGTTTATTCATACTTGGAACAACATTTGTTGTGGCAACCACGTTGACATACGGACAGTTTGAATACAATTCTCTAGAATAAACATCTAAACCAACCAAAATAATTCGTACTTACTGTAATAAAATGGGAATAACTAATACAGAATCACCAGAACTATTTGTAGCAATCAGCTGCATTTTATAATCGGTAATCGGCATTCGAGTGAACCGATTCATCAACAAAACCATACCAATTGCATTTTCTCCAAGTGACACTGATTTAGGATAATAATAAGTATTAATAATGTAAGTGTCAGTTTTATTATAAAGGGGTTCTGTTTTCACATTCCTATGGGCATAATTGAAATGAACGGCATCCTTTGAAACAATAGTATCAATAGAAGTTTGGATGTTGGATGTGGTGACAAATGGGTGCATTGTGATCAAGTTGCCATTCGACATAATAATTAAATAGGCAATCAATGAAAATGAGAATAAATACGCCGCGAGAGAAAAAAATCTGAATGATAGGAAAATAAACATATTCGAGCAACTTTTCTCTAATAATGTTTTATAATAAATATAATTGGTTGATTTTTTGAATTTTTTCATTCAACTTTAGAGGGAAGGAAAATAGAAAACTCGAACAGGATTTCGATAGACAAACTATTCATTCAAAGATAACATCAGTTTAAAGTAACCAGTCAGTTTTAATCGGAACTTTACCGCCCTCAATACGGATGAACGAGAGCAATCTTCTCTTGATCACTCTGTAAAGCCAAACGTAAACTTTTTCGGGATTTATCATGATCTTCAAATCTTAAAGAAACGCTAGTAACCAGTCCAATAAACAACGACTATGGTCTAGAAAAAACGGTTTCGTTGATATTTATCATGCATTGAAATCTGAATGAAATGATTGTATCTATGGAACCAAAGTATCCGACGATATCTTATGGATCTAGAAATTCGTGACCGACTAACCAGTTGAATGGTTTTCCCTTATCTTGCGACACACTTTTCGTTAATTTGTTTCTCGTTAATTCGTTTTGATCGTGATGTTTATCTCCCACCGCGTTTTATTGAACATCAACAAACTTTACACGCTCTGATTATTGAAGCCGGATTTTAATTTCATGTGGAACATTTGATTCTACCGTCATTAAATAACTCTATTAGAAAATATGCGAAAGTTGCTTTTGGAAAGGTTTCACAGATAAAATGTATTGTAAATATTTAATTATGCCATTGAGTTTCTCTTTCAGCCAGGTTCGTACGAAGTTGCTCGGAAAGCTCGGAACGTGATGAAAATATTATACAGCAATGGAATATCAACGAATTTCAACCTGAAGCAAGCAAGAATCTGTCATTCCCACTAGGAATTTTTGCGTTCTGTTCTACAATATCAGCAATCTTGATGTCAAAAACATCTTGCGCGATGGGCGCGGTTTCAGGTATGAAATGCAAGTTTGTGACAAGACAAGAACAATCAGTGCTGATTCCAAAAAGCCGCCTTCAATTCCCCCATCCGCCTATCACTTTGCGATAACAGAAAATGAGCTGCGGGCAGATAACTTGCGGCTTCAAATGTTTCCACGAGGGAGGCCGTCAGAGGCGGCAGAATCTACTGACGATAATTTCTCGCTACATAAACTATTTTATTGATTCTGTGATGGAAAATTACAATTTTCTTAAAACCAAAGTATAATGAACGGATTCGAATAAAGGATGAAAATTGAGAGTTCCAAAATCAAGGTGAAATGATCCTTTATGAGAATAGGAGGCGATCCATTCAAAGCCAGTAAACATCATTCCGAGACGTAAAGAGCCATAAATACGATTACTATTATATATGATAGAGTCAACTCCGTACGGTAGTCCAAGGAAAAATATCCCTGAAACCAGTTAATGTTAATTTATGGTAGTGTTTTAATTACCTCCTTTCTTGAGCATACACTTAGCTTTAAGCATTTCTCTTATATCGCCAATCGGGTCCAATGGGTCTCCAAACCGACCAAGTCCGACATGTTGTAGAACAGAATAAGACGCCCCGAAATCAAATTTATTTGCATAACTGAAATATTACTATACAAAAATATATTAATATCGAACAATTACTCCTTCCAGTTCTGAGCCACAACTTCTGGATGAACTGATAAAATTAGTTCTTCGAACTCTTTCTGTACATTCAGAGGATATTTTTCGACGGTTAGAAGTTTTTGAACTCCTAAATGAAACATTTTAAATGATCCTCAAATGTTTTCTTAATTTTACCATGTTGAAGAGCCATAACTTCAATCCATGGTTGCATTGCGCCGATCACAAACCCAACTTTATTTTGCAGAGAAAAACCATCCATAGCATTGAACATAGATACTGGATTTATTTTAAGTATGAAAATTACTTGAAAAACTACCTGCTTCGGGGCCATGTTCCAACTCTGCTAACTGGGACTTAGTGTAACTCATCAACTCTCCAATTCGATCCCAGTTTTCCGGTTTTGTTTCGTTTTGGGAATCGTTGCTCATGCCTTCCTAAAAATGGGAGGTCGAAAAGAAATTTCTTATGGTTAGACTAACATATTTTAATGCTGAATAGTCATTCATTATGAAATCATCAAACTCGATAATTGGAATGGTCAATGGTGGGATCGTAGGTTGGGGTTTCAATACTTTTAGCCATTCTATAAAAGTCTGCTCACAGGTCGGCTCGTGCAACATTTTGAGTGTAGGAACTGGTCTTGTTGGTTTTGCGATTTCATAACCAAGAGGTTTAAATACCTTAATTTTAGTAGTGTAGAGTATAACAACGAGTTTGATTGACCCACATCCTCATTCAAAACTGATAGAATCAGATTTCCCTTATGGGTACGCGTATAAAAATAGTCCAAATCAAAACTTTCCAAGTTTCCAATTTGATTATCTGGATCATCCGTATCAACGTTCTCAACTTTTGTAATGAGGCTCGGGTATAAGGAGTAGAGGCATTGAATTCTAATTAAGTTTTGAAAATAAGATATTGAAATAATGACTTACAAAATATATACTATTGTGAATATTGAAAAGATAATAAAAAGCAGTAATAAAAAATTTGAAAATTTAGAAGGATGAACTCTGTTTTGCATTTCTATCAATACATATAATAAAAAAAGATTTTCTCAAGTTCTTCTCACAAAACACAATCTTTTTGAACAATCTGCAAAGTTTTCTTGATGTGTGTTGTTGATCGGTTTGGGAAGATATAATCTTTGTTTCTTTCAGAACAATATCGTAAGAAAAACCGAACAACGTTATTGCGCAGTAAGATATCCAATTTCATCTTTCTCCTATGTATGGACGAACTGCAGTTGATCCGTCAGAAGTTCAACATGCCAAAGAGAGCTACTTCCGAATGTCTGAAGCTTCGAACTGTCTCGAAATCTATAATACTTGAATTGCTAAGGTTTAAAACCTAATGTTGAAACTAATCTTGCACAATGGTCAATGGTGCGCCGTTAAAGATGTGATATTTGAACTTGGAAATTGAACTGACATGTTTTAACAATTAGTTATTGTCATTTTGAAATATGTGCAATAAATATAGTATATTCCATCGAAAGCAAATTAAGAACATATTTCTTATAAATCTTATTCTGAACAAATAAAATAAAAACCAAAACTAGGTTTTTTTTCTGTTCTTGTGCCTGACGGTTCAGAACAACGATGACACAAAGTAAAATAGAGACGCTGATATTTATTTATTCATTTTTATGTAAAATAGTTGTCTCAACATAATTGAAAAGTGAAGAACATATTATTGTAATTTTGGGACAAGATTCTAAACGTTAAAAATATTGAAGTGCCTCGATAAGGCTTTTCATATGCTGTTTCGAATTCGTTTCTTATTTAAAGTAATCAAAACGAAGGCACATGTTATTGATAGCATCCAATATCCCAGTTCCAAAATGAATTGTTGGCAAAATGAAAAGTGAATGGTTCCATATGAGGTCCCGAATGGTATTCCGCATCAGAGTGCACACATTTGTATTCTTTTCTCTGTGGTAATTCACAAAGATCCGCATTTGGACAACCAAGTCCGCCGGGCTTATGATCAAATGCGACTCCATAGAAAGCTTTATAATAACACTCAAAGACGATAGGCAAGTAGAAATCATAGGTCGGAAGTTTCTTTGAAATTTCGAATATTGTTTTGAGTTTTTTGAGTTTGTTTATATTTATCTCAATAGATTCGATGTCATCATTAGCGATGGTTTCGTTCAATGGTCCAAACTCCATTTTCCACGCTTCAGTCATTTTGTTTTGTCCATTCTTTTGCAGCGGTCTCTGGACATGCACTATATTCGGCGTTATGATTTCACGTCTAGAATCCATTCAGTATGTAAAAACTTCACTTTACCACACAAACCTTTTTAAATCATGCAAGCTATAATGAATCCAGGTGGAATTATATCTATCCGGCTTCACCACAACTTTGCCGCGTTTAACTGTTGGTGAGGACCGCAGACTTGATATTAAATCCTTGAAACTGAAATCGGCCAGATTCTCTGCTGAAAAAGTTCGAACAATAGTTGAAACTGTGATCGCTTATTTTACCTTTTACGAATTCATGTTCTCTTCTTTTGTAATATATTGAATTACTGGTAGGGTCAATCAACCATTCAGCCCTGAACTCTTCCAAATACGTTGGAAAAAATTTTGGAAACAAAATATCGTCCATATCGAAAAATGCAATGAACGCCGCTGCTTCTTTATATTGTAACAAACAATCAATTTGAGCTCCAGCCTGATTCCGCCATTCCACATGTCCATTCGGTTCATAGTACGGTGTTTCTGCACGCGAAAACTTCATTCTTAGCCAATAATCTGTGGTAAGGTAGCCAAGACGCTCATATTCCCGAATTAATTGGAAAAATGACTCGATGATTGAGGTCAAATAGATGTGAAGATGACCGCCAAATCTGAAGCCAATTGGATTTTAATTTATAAAACAATTAGAATAACCTGTGTGACACATGAACTTGCATTATGAATATTTGCCATTGTTCTGCAACAAACTGCGGAGAGATACAAATAATTACAGGACGAGGAGCAGTGTAACGTGCCATTTTAAACGGAATCTAGAAAAAGTGTTGGACTCATTCGACCCTACTAAATTCTTACCTCCACAGTAGCCCCATCAGATTCCATTTCCAGTTTTGTTAAGTTCTGTACAGTAGTCGTTCGAGCCATCGCGGTCGTATAGTGGCAACTTGGGACCCCTTCTCTGAATTTGAAACATAATACATAAATCAGTGAAATTGTTTTTTTTTCTACATTTGTGAAGCAGCTTTTGAAAGCTCACTGTGAGTTCCATTAGAACCCACAACAGAATATGTGGCGTTGTCTACATTGTGACTTTTACAATCCACTACCATATTCAATGCGACCGCATTGTCACCTAATCTGAAAAAATAACTGTTATCATTATTATCTGACTCCAAAAACGTACGATTTTGATTTTGGGTAGTAATATGCGGAAACCACAAAAACATGGGAAACTGGAAATTTTTGTTTACCTCTCCCATCTGGATCAAACAATAGGCTAGGTTTCAGAGATGATTCTTTTGGCGTTGATGCTTCTGTTGATGTCGATTCAAGCTTCTCAGAAGTCATAAAGTATTTTTGAAAATAAAAAAACAAAAGAGAAAGTATGAAGAAGAATAAAACCACTCTAACTCGCCGAGAGTTCATTGTTTTAGTTGTTGCGGGAAAAGCTTCTTCAAACACACAACACGATCGTATTTTTCCTTTTCGCATGAGAATACAATTTTTATCGGAAACATAGATCAGAAAACATGTGAATGGGAGATACGATAATTAAGAAAAGGCTTGTATTGTAATTTGTTTTTTTGGTTTACCATTTCTCCGTTTTCGTGTTGATGAAACTTGTACATATTTGGAACGGTCAGGAAGGGGCCGGGCCGTTCAGTCTCTGAGAAAACATGAAAATTAATATAATACATATTACAAGAGTTACAAATCTTACATGGAAATCACAAAAAGCAACACAAAGCTTTCAATTTGTTACGACAAAATTCGCAGTCTTACAATCGTGTAGAATGTAACAATTTTAAAAATTTATCAATGCACTACATAGATTAATGTTTTAGTATACGATTTCTAGAGGAATATGCGTAGAAGTTGGAATAAGCAATAATAAAATTCATCATACCCACACTGTGGTATAATCGTGCTCTGAAGAACAGAATTAGAAAAATCTTAGCATAGCCGAGCAATTTCCGCTAGGCAGTTACATGAACTAGTACAGGTTTCACACTCCACATTCTATTTTGGAACATTTTTTTTCATTTTACAAATCAGATTCATAAATGGTGTTGGGGTAATGGAATCATCTGAATTCTACACCTATTATAACAGAAAATCGTTTCTGAATGGATTTTTTGTGTTCCGTCGTTGCGTGTGAATTGTCGATCTCAAAGCATTTTCATCTCAGCCAAATTTTGAAAACCAGTAAAAAAAATTTTTCTAAATCCAGAAGTTATTGAAAACAGAGGTGAAAAAATCGTTTGTGTTGGACAGTTAAATTTTAAAGCCTTTATTAATTAATGCAACTAATATTATCATTATTCCAAGTACAAACTTGTACATTCTTCATCAAATACATTCACAATAAACAGTCTAATGAATCGGTAATATTTGTATTTTACAAAAACCGGTTTCATCAAGATATACTTTCCATCATCTAAGATTTTCCAGACAAAATCGTGGAACTTTTGCATTTCAAACTGATCGCCGCCGGTATCTTTGTGCATTTCAACATTCATTTGACAAATCCGTATGCCTTCGGTATCAAGCGTACCATTTCGGTGAAGCTGGGCAAGAATAGGGTATTCATTTCCTTCTATATCCATCCAAAGTACATCAATTTTTTTCTTTTGGATAATATCTCTGATAAATGAATCAATTGGAATGTGTTGTGTCGTTTCCTTTTTGTATCCAGTTTCTGTAAACTTATTGGCTTTTTAAATCTTCTCGTAATAAAACTGACTTTCCAAAACTATTGATTGACTTGCCCTATTTTTATCACTAACGGAATATTGGTAATATTTTCCACCTAATTCTTGTTCGTATAACTGTTCGTTCTCTTCACGGCTTGGATCTGCACCAAAAAATTCAATATTTGGATAAACTTTTTTCAATCCCATTTCAGCGAGTACGTCATGCCCGATTCCCAGTGTAACCATTGAGATGGTTTCATTCTATAAACGTGATTGATTTTGAGGGTAGTCCCTTTTGAATTCACCTTCCGCGGAAACACGAAATTTTTTATTTCGTCTGTATTCTTCAAATGGCGGATATCTAGGGATTTGTAAACTTCAAGATCATCACATGGTGAAGTTACTTCAGTGAAGTTGAACCAGAACTGAATTTGAATGATTAAATTAACTTCGATCCTTAAAGCCGTAACACAACTCACATCTTTGTAATTTCCTTTCAATGGAAGTAACTTTGGGGTTACACATTCAAAAAAAGATTGAAATATTGGTGAGGGTTTCGAATTACCATTATTTTCTTGAATTTCACTGTTAGTTATCTCTGTTTCTTGGAAAAGTCGTAAGTACAAGATTATATACAAAAATAAAGCGTATGGTAGGATACGGTAGAGGCACTGCTTAAAATTGAATGCTGAAGGTTTAGTTTGGTCTGGAAAATTGATTTGCGGTATGAGCAAGTAACTGGATTGATAGATACCCTCGTTTGAAATGAGTCTATAGCCATGATGAATCATGAGAAAGTAATGAATGTTTCCGAGGTCTGAACAGTTTCTAACTAAACTTTCTCTTTTATAGTGTTTAATCAAGAAATCTTAACCGTGTTTCGTTGAACATTAGTAGTGTAACTAGACGATAGATTTTAGAACATGATAATCTCCGAAAAACTTTGTTTCCGGTAGAAAAATCATGATCACTACTTTCTTTTGGTCCTTTCAAATCATTCAACAGAGATTTGAATGACATTATAACAAAGCAGTGTGATCAAACACATCATTTGATAGTTGTACCCGTTTGATAATCCAAAAACACTCAACGTTCAAAAAACAACTTCTGGTATACTATGGCACAGAAATATTCAAAATTGTCAGTGAGTTCCTTATAGGAAACGAAATTATGATAAGGGTCTCGCAGTTTATCTTCTCGATTTTATGCTAAGAAAATCAACCTTTGATATAAAAAAAAGTAATTCAATTAATATGGAGAACTCAAAGGTTCTTTATGTTATCTCTGGACATCATCAATTGCGTCAACTATTCTCGTATTCCTTTCAAACCAAGAGTTTTTTCATCAACCAAATGACGTTAAGCCAGCGTAAAACTAAGATACAAATCTGTAGTGCGCTGTTTTTTAAAATTAAAAACAACTGGTAATAGATCTGATCTCACTATTCTGCTTCAACGTATGATATTCGTTGGTCGAGGTCAAATCGGTTTTCTAATATCCTTTGTTTCACTTTTATTTCATCTCATCTTCAATTTATTTTCACAAGCTTTGCCAAATGTTTTACTGAACCAAGCTTAAATAGATCAATAATGAGAATGACGACGAAAAAAAACACGCATCTCTTTTTGTTCATATTATTCTTTTTATTCGTTTTTATATTGCTGTTCAAAGGTGGTTACATTTCAACAGAGTTTTTGTCCTCTCCCATGTTGTTCTTGTAAGTCGGACATTTTTATTCACGACTCTAGAGTTTATTTGAAAATATAAAGTTTGAAAGTGTAATCTAAAAACTTGTGTCAAATGTAAATGAAAGTAATGAAAAATTATCAGGTCTGTTTCGCCTGCATGTGTAGTACCCGAATGGAACAAGAAAACGTTTTACGATGTACCACATTTTGCTCAGTTTCGAGAATGGGCTAAAATACTGGAACCAACAGTAAGTGCCAAAACAGGGCATTGCTTTTACGGCATACATCGAATGAATTTTTCAGAGAATCATAAAAGATGCTGAGCCTCGCCTTCTATCTGCATTTGTGTACAGAGATCAGATTTCTATTATATTAGCAGCTACGCATTTTGATAAGTGAATTACCAAAGTGTAACTACAGTTTTAAAGCTCATCGTTTCAGTCAGAGTGCAACTTGTTTATATTATGATTGCAAAAGAAACGAGATTCCTAAGTCGTCTTTTGACAGTTTAGTTGCGCCAATGGCAGTTGTACAATGTCCAAGAAGATTTGGGGCCGAGTATGTCAGTATTCGTCTCAACCGGGATGATGAACCACAGAGGCCGATACCATTGACTTTCCGAGTTTACGATGGTAGAGAATAATATCTGATTTTAGAAAAAACTTGAAAACTTTCAGAACCTGTCTACGAGTTGGCTGTATGTATGGGCCCCTTATATGGAAATGAAAGTAAATGGTTAGAAATTATAGAATTTGTTGAACATTACAAGATTTTAGTAAGTTGCTAAAAATAAGTCACTACAACATAACTTTTTTAAGGGCGCCTCGTATTTTTACTTCTCATTGTTTGGCCTCAATGAATATGATCGAAGAATTGTGGACTATTATACTAAACTCGGGTATGCAGAGTACACTTCTTATATCACAGAGTATCGTCGTATTGGATGGATGTTTCACATGATTCAGATCCAGGTACACTGCAATCTTAAACTGGAATGTTTGTGATAAAATCTGAGTTAAGGAGTGCCATCATAGAAGCCGTCATCATTCAAAATGGGTGGTGAATATGGATATAGATGAGAGATTAGTCTACACTGCACCTGACACTTTATTGGATTACTTAAGGTATTTTTTATGTGGTTACATTTGTCAATCTATACTTTTGGGTTGTTTCAGATCAATGCCACCAAACATTGGAGAATTGAGTTTCAGTACTAATCGTGTCTTGAAGACGGAAAAGATTCCAGAAAAAATGAGAAATTTCACAGATTTAGAGTCGAACCTCATATTTCTCAAGTACAGAAAAACCACAGAAATAAGCTGGTATAATCTGAAAGGTGTCATTCGTCCAGAGCTAGTATTTGTACTTTTTTATCATTGGTCCTACCGCCAAGGAAAAGGAGTTAATGTAATGTCAGTGCCTAAAAGTGTTGCCCATATTAGACACTATCGAAACGTCGATAATGAGGGATTGAACGGAGATTGGATGAAACATTATAAAGGAACTCTCAATGAAACCAGGCTGAACCCGATATTCGAAACACAGTTGATTGAGAATGTGAAGGAGACGACAAAGTACGTGTACGACCAGAGATGGGTCCGTTGCGAAGAGATCCCAGACAAGTTTTTCGTCGCATTCAAAAAGAAACTGAAATTATTGGATTGTAAATATAAGCATGAAGAAAGCATTATGGATTAAGGGTGCTGAATGTTTCCTGTTGTTCCCATTTTTTATACAATAAAACCATTTTACTTTGAAGGTTTCTGTCCTAAGTTGAAGCACAGTTTTCAGTTTCAAAATGTATTTGAAATTAAAGTTTAAGTTCTGGCCTCAGCGGGTCCTAACTTACAGGAAAGAGTAAAAGGATATTATAATAAAAAAATTTATTGAAAAATTTCATTTCCAGAAAAGCTAAAAATTACAGTTCTGCTGTTGATTTTTTTTTTTGATACTAGAACATTTCCAAAATGCGGTGAGTTTAAAAATGTTTATTAAAACGAATGTGACGTTTTCTAAGAGCCACAATCCAGAATGACAAGATATTTGACAAAAATTCGATTCATACTATTCACCAAAGTTGGCGACTGATAATGTCATATGATATGTTTTAGCACAGTTTTTCGTCAAAGCAGGGAATCCGGACGCTGTGTGCGATTAAGAAGTGGTTTACGCTAGTTTCTTTCTCTCGTGTGCGGATAGACTCATTCTAAAAAATTTTACCGCAATAAGCGTTACCCTAGAAAACAAAGTAGTACTTTAGTGTTAATCGTGGACCAGTGTGCCTTACCGGTAAAGCAAATACAGATTTACTACCATCTTTTTTTTACCTCCGCTCATTTACTACCTTTCCTCTTTTACTACCAAATTGCTCAATTACTACCTACCGGTAAATTACCTGGAAATTACCGGTAAAAATATACCAAACTTTTACCGGTAAATTACCGGTAAAATTACCGATTTACCGGTAAACTTACCGACGTCGATTTTTACCGGTAAATTATTTTCCGGTAAGGCGGTGTCGTGGACCACCCTGTAAAACAAATCAAGATAATAAAAACGCAAGAGAAGATGTGGCCAGCAGATAAAATATTCATTTCGCTTTCCTCAGTTGTTCAATTGTAGATTCATTGGTCAGCTACAATGATGTGGAGAATAACACAATTTATAATGAATATTACCAAGGTCATCCGTGGCATGAAGGCCAGGATTGTGTTGACACTAATTATTTTTGGAGGTAAGATATGCAAACATTTTACCGAAATAAGATAAAAATTTCTTAGTTTTATTTGTGTACAGTTGGAATAGATACGATTCTGTGACATCGTGAGTGTTTAGTTCATATTTATAGAAATAAAGTAACCAATTAAATCTTAGGTTTTCTATGACAGTGTTTTCAAATTACGAAAATCCGAAAGAAGTCAGAAAAGTTTACGAAGATCCACGAAAATACTTGTCAAGTAACTTGGCGGTTACTTCTCGGTTAGGAAATCATATATTCGAACTGATTGCCCTGTTAACAATATCTAGAATATTAGATCGTGTTCCGACATTTTTTATTATTAGTCATTTGCATGAAAAAATGCTAAAAGAAACAGATGCGTTTATTCCTGGACTCTTGGATCATTTTTTGGTAATCAATCAAACAGTATGTCGTTTCATTTTTTCATTTGTTCTTGTACCTACAGATTTTAGCTACCTGTTTCGACAGTTCCTGTTAATTTTAATATGTTTTGTTGCATTTTCGACGAACCCGGACGACTCAAAAATTATACGGATCAGTATCTGCATCTCAAAGGAATTCATTTTCAGGTGCTATCACTAAGCATATTTTCTAGTTACCCGAAATTTAAATTTCAGAGCTGGAAATATTTTCCAGATATGAAAAAAGAGTTGATCAGTTATTTAATAGCCCCTAAAAGCAATAACACTGATTTACCAAAGTCGAACGGAACAAACTTTTTGTTAGTAGTGTGTAGGCCTGGAACCTAAAATATTTAAAATATTCAGGACATGTGTTCATGTTCGTAGAACTGATTTTTTGAGGACCGATTCATTTGTACCAGGAAGAGACTATATAATCGATTCTTTGACATTTGTTGAAGATAGAGGTACAGTTTGTGGGACTATTCTATAGACTACGATCAATATTTAGAAAAGTGTGTGTTATAGAGCAACGGGAAGAAGCAAAAATGATCACTATATTCTTCGGAGATGACATAAGATATTTGGAGTCTCTAGCCAACGAAACTCTCGTTCTAAAGAATAACAAGAAAAAGGTTTGCAATGAACTACTTTGCTTAAAACTAATAGGTTTAAGGACTTGAAAACTGAATCATTCATTTCAAAGGACACTGCATCGGAAAGTATACTATACGCTAAGGATAATTGCGATGTTGTTTTGTTTACAAGTAAGTTTTGTTATCAGAAAATTCTCTGACAAGTACCTTCAGCTCCTCACTCAACATTCGGTTGGTGGATGGGCTACTTTTCAAAAGGTGATCGAGTATACTACACAGGAATTAGGCATACCAATGACTCCAGTATTGTATGTATTATGAAAATTGATAACTACTTAAAATTACGATTTCAGGTAACTAAAATACTTAACCCAGACGATTATTTCTTACCACATTGGATTCCGATCGAGTTTGATCATCGAGATAACATTAGTTGAAAATTCAGAATAGTAAATATATTGGAACAAAGCTATATTTTTTTAGAAGTCTTGTTTGTTTGTTTTTTAATAAATCTTAATAATGCTATTTTAGAATGACTAATATTAAAAATATTTATTTCAAGTTACCTCACCATTGACAAACTATGTAGGTACTTCCAGGTTTTTAGTTGATAAATGGCCATATTCCGACTTACATTTGATCGTTTTTAGCATTGTTCAACCGGACTTCAAACTTTTTTCTGGATGTCACTATCCCATTTTATACCAGCTGCCTCGGACCCTGTCGTAATAGTCCATCTATGATCTCGGAGTCTTACTGAAACATAGTTCAAACAAATGGATAGGTGTTACAATAGACACGCTTCATTCTATTAGACACAAAGATAATCATAGGAAAGCTCTTACTCATCAGCAACGAGTTTGTTATATTCTTGAGTCTAGTAGTCTTCTATCGAAGCTCAGCTACAAATGGGGTGTTGTTGACAGAATCGGTCATGATAGACGGGAGGCAGTTGTGATGCAACTTCGTGTCCCTTCGAGACACACGTGTAATAAATCGTATTTCCAAAATGGTTTTTCTGGTGCAATAGGTTTACTTGAAAATTATTCAAGCAACCTCTTGAATACTGACACTGCAATGCATTCTACAAGACAAAATAACTGCATTCATAACACAACACGACATTAAAAAAAACTTTATTAAACATAACTGGGCAATTTATATATTCATATGAACCACATCTGCTAAAATTCTCCGTATTTCAAATGTTCAAGTTAACAATAGACTTTGCAAACATGGATCGAAATTTTTCAAATGAAAAATGCCGGGAAGTTTCGTTTGATTGTAGACAGTTTTGACTGCGCATCGAATGGAACTGAGTAAAAGAATGAGCTCTCCAAACCTTTCTTCGCCCGTTTCCGGGAACTTTTGGGTTACATGAATCATGAGTTCTTCGAGAATCTTACTAAGAGTTTCGGACCGATTCATTAAGAAATCAACATTCCCTGGAAACGACGCTGAAAACCGACAAACTCAAAATTACGAAGCTTTTCTAAAGACATACATGAAAGCAGAGCAAGTGTTTTTAGGACAACACATTCAATTTCATCCAGTTGCAACCTTTTGAACGGATCACTTAAAGAGTTTATCAAATCATCGACAAACTGAATTCTGAAAATTTAAGATATTGTTATATAATAGTCTAAAAAAACAGAAAATCGTAGAAATTCCTTTTAAAATTTACCTTCCTATTTTGCACATATTATTTTCATTTAAAACAGCCCCATTTTGGAGAACCCAAACTCGTTCATCAATATTTTTCGTTTTAAATGCTTGATCAATTAAGAGAAACACAATTCCATATTCGGACAATACCAAGTTTTTTTCTTCAGTACTCAGTGAACGATATGGTTCAAATCGACTCGCCCACTCATTTGCATTTTTAATTCCAAGTTTGAAAACAAGTTCAATGTCACTTGATGTAGCAATTTTAGCAAAACTTTGATCATTAGATTCTCTCCTCATCTGATTATGGAAAGTACTGTAAGCAGTGTAATGAGCTTGTTGAAAATTTTGAAGGCGAATAAAGGGCTGAATTGTTTGGAAAGTAATGTCTGAAAAAAGTCTCGAATAAAGGCTGGAACATATGACTAACTTTTTTTGTTCTTTTTTGGAAATGACTGTATATCGCTGACAGACGTTTCCTTTCTATTATGTGAGATATTCATAGCCTTTGGATCTCTTGGTCCAAGTAAATCTCTTTTCCTTATGGCTAGAAATGGGTCTATTAAAACTAATTGTTTAAAATTGAAATAAACAATTACCTTCCGGCTTCATTCCAGCATCAAAACATTTTTTCAAGCGGCAGCATTGGCAAGAGCTTCGTGAAACTGAAACGAAAATTAAGTAAATAGGTGGCTGAATCTGAAATGATTTACCAAATGTGACAGCACACTTTCCATCTTTCCAGCAAATATATTGGGCCTTTTTTTGTATTGATCTTCGGAAAAAAACAATACATCCAACACAAGCTAGAACTCCGTAGTGTCTACTGTGTGCAGAAATATCATAGCAAACTGCACAATGTTCAGTCGGAGAAAGAATAGAAGAGTTGGAAATTGAGGATGAAGAAGATGATGGTCGAGATGGATCCATAAAAAGTTGATATCTGAAATTTCTATTCAAAAAATTCTTTCTATAAAAGGCAGGCGCCTGGAGAAAAATAAGAAAAGCAAAACAAAACCAAGAAAACATATCGCAGTTGAACAAACGTGTTATTGTTATCTAAAATGGATCAAATTTTCAATCGGAACACTGAACAGATCTTTTATCCTTCGAAAAGTAATAGAGTAATGGTGGGGTTGAGAAAGACAAGAAAAAATTAATATAAGTTAGCCCTTAAACTAAAGTAATAATGTCGCAACCCGATTTCGCTTTCATTTGTTGATTTGTTCAAATCACAGATCAGTTCATTCATGCAACGCAGTTGAAGATTGAACTCATTCTTGGGCATAACGATAAGTTTAAAAGAATATATCGCGTCATTTCCAAGATAATAAATTTTTCCTGAAGGCTTATTGTACATATGTAGCAGTTTCATGTGAATTCAAGAACTCTCTATGAGAAATATAAGGAATTTTTGCACCATCAATTCCTCGAAATCGTTGTCAACGTTTGATGCTGATGGTTATCTAACAGTCATGTTTCGTTGAACATTAGTATGGTTACCAGACAACATCTTTTCGAATTAAAAGTAGGATAACATCGGAGAAAATACTTTGGTTCGGTTCGAGAAGCTATTCTAAGAAAAATTTTAGACTTCCGAGAAGACTGTTTGTCAAATAAGCTGAGTCAACTCAGATTAATTCAAAGATGGTTCGTTCAGTTTGTATTCCATTAAATTTGAAAATTGTATTGAGTTTGCAAGTGAAAATTTAAAAAAAAATCAGAACTAATTCCTATTTCATTCAGATTGTTTCATCAAAGTCCAATAGGATCGCGGGAATATGTCATACAGCGGTTTTTTGTACCATTGCCCTCTTCACTGTCTACAATTATGTCACACTAAAAGAAATTAGTGAGCAGCATTTTTGGTGTATTTTTATTGATAATATTTCATCCCAGAAAAACAAATAGACTCAGACGCATTGAAAGTTGATGTTTATGATATAAGTCGAATGAAAGAACTTCGCCGCTCTACTCTCGCAACCTCTGGCTACGATCGACAGAATTTGCTTACGTCATCAAACGGCAATGATAATAAAGACTTTTATAGTAAAGTGAAGATAGAAGCATTCTGTCAGTATAAAGAACGAATTGGAGAGAAAACGGATGGCGGAAAGTTTGTTTGTAACCCGAAGAAAGCCAAGAAAAACTGCACGTGGGTTATGGTACAAAATGTTTCAAAAACCAAATTGAATGCAGATTACTTTCGTTGGGATTGAACAACCAAATAGGATACGATAAACATATTTTCGATGTCACAGGAAGACAATGTAAAATTTATGGAGCTGATAAAGTAATACTGTTGCCTTCATTAAGTCAAAAAAAAACCAACTAATTCAGGACCCACAAAAACAGGAAACAGTTGACGCATACACCCAAATGAATGACGGTCAATTGTTCGTTGGGAAAATTCCAGACCAATTAAAAATTCTACAAATGATGAAAACCAGCGGAAGAGAAGAAGTTGAGATGCTCAAAATAGACATTGAGGGCGGAGAGCATACTGGTTTAGAGCCCTTACTCGCAAACTATTTCGTTTGTCAGATTTTCATTGAAATTCATGGTTCACCAGCTAAACATTTGAAAATGCTTCAGAAAATGGCAAAGTAACTGAAAGTTAAATTCAGACTGAATCAGCTATTTATTTTCAGATACGGATTCCGTTTGTTTAATATTGATCCAAACCCAGTATGTGCTGAATGCTGCGAGTATAGTCTGATCAACGAAATGTGTATGGCTCAGTATGGCGTGATTCCGCTAGGAATAACTATACCTAATTCTGATTAGAACATTTTCTTTCGTTATAAGTTTATTTATTTTTGATTGGCTTCTTTTTTCTTTTTTTTTTCTACGGATAAATGAAGCAGTATAACGATGTTTGGAACTCATCAATTACGAAACTTTTGGATGGGTTCTAGATGCGGAAGACCTGACGTATGTTTAAAACATCAAAAAAAAAAAAGAAAATAATGCTTCGCAAAAACAAATTAGACGGGCATAATCACTGTCGAATCACGTGTCGAAACAAAATTTATTTTCGCAAATCAGTGTGCACAATTTTTGGTTACACATTCAAAAAAGAAACACCAGACCAGTTAACAAAAAAAGTTTAGAATTCATTCAACACCAATTTCATAATTTTCTCAAAACTGTAGTGTAATGAATTAATGAAAATAGTCCTCTAGAATGCAACCGTTCGCTGTCTAAATCAAATGGCTCTTCCGATTCTCCAGAGTATGTTCCAAGCCATTCAAAACCGTAGAACATCATTGCAAGACGAATTGAGCCATAATAACGGTGAGCATTGTAATGCAATGCATCCGTTCCATATGGCACTCCGAGAAATAAAAGGCCTCCTTTCTTGAGCATACATCTGATTTTGAGCATTTCTCTTATATCACCAATAGGATCAATTGGATCTCCATATCTCCCTAATCCAGAATGCTCTAATGAAGAGAATGTTGCAGCAAAATCAAAGGTTCCAGCGTATCTAAAATATGATAGTTATTACAGAATTAAAATTATATATTCACTGCTGCCAGTTTTCCACAAAATCAATTGGTAAAATGGAAGATAATCTATTTTTGAATTCTTCTTGAATGTCTAATTGATTGTATTCCACTGTAAGAATTTTCTTAGCCCCTGCAAAGAAATACAATGATATTTTTGTATGAAGTGATATTTACCGTTTTGGAGAGCCATAACTTCGACCCAAGGTTGCATACTTCCGACAACAAATCCACTCATTCCATCAAGACGATATTGGCTCATAGCATGGTACATGGATTCTCAAATCAACACATTGCAATAATTCTGTAGCTCTATTAGTTTTACCTGATTCAATTCCATATGCTATTTTTGCTATTTCTTTCTTTTCTTTCTTCATAAGTTCGGAAATTTTCTGCCAATTTCTTGGACGGTCACCAGTTTTTGAGTGATCATTGAAGTACCAAGCGCTCATTGCAGTATAGCCATTCAACAGAAATTCATCAGCATGATCAAATGGCAATTGCTCTGGCGGTACATTGGGTTGAGGTTCCTGTGAAATACGGAGCCATTCCGAGAAAACCTCATCGCAAGTCGGCTCTTTAATCATTCGTAATGTTGGCACAGGTAGGGTTGGTTTTTCGATTTCATATCCAAATGGTTTGAACACTTTCTCATTCAATTCCTGTAGAGTCACACTTCCTCGATGAGTTGTTACATTATACTCGTCCAGGTCAAAATCAGTAGTATGTTTTTCATCTGATGAAAAATAAAGATAACGATTACTTCGTGGCTCTAATTTATTCCACAGTCCTGTTTCGTTTAATCTGAAAAATAATAAAGAATCGTGTCCAAATATTGTTCATCTGAGAGCGATATAAGTTCGATCCCGATGAACTCACATAATCAATAACATCACCAATAAAGCAATTACAAATAGAGAACTTCGTTGACTGAAGCTTGGACCATAGAGTCTATTGTTCATAATTGCTGGTAAATTACTAACTGAGCTAGATTTTTTCGTAAATTTCAAAACAACAGTTTTAAATTTGCGTTATCTTGTCCTCGAATCTAATCCAAGCAACTATTCACTAGGCCTTGTTCGACCCCCCCCCCCCCCCCCCCCTTTTCGTGTTTTCTAAACATCCAAATTTTTTATTGAACTGGTAACTCGGTCATTGAATTTAGATTAAATCACATTTAAACCTCCGGAAGACGATGTTATCCTTTTTAGACCCTATGCTAAGAATTAAAAAAACTCCTTTGATATTTATCATGTATTGAAATCTCAAGCTTGATATCAAGGAAATGATTGTATCTATGGAACCAAAGTATCCGACGATATCTTATGGATCTAGAAATTCGTGACCGACTAACCAGTTGAATGGTTTTCCCTTATCTCGACACACTTGTGTATAGCCTATTTCTTGTTAATTTGTCTTAATCGGGATTTTGATCTCAAACCGCGTTTCGTTGAACACTAACACGGTCTGATTGTTAAAGATAGATTTAACTTCACAATTTAATATAGAACATTTGATTCTATCTGTCATCAGATAACCAAATTAAGAATGAAATAATGTTTAATTATTTTTTTTTGGAAAAATTCTTCTGTTAAAACGTATTGCAGATGAATCACTTTTCACAGGTGTCGTGATTATAGCACATATTAAATGTCTGTCTAATAGGTTTTTTCAGCTCGGTTATTTTTTATCCACAAGGTTGGAATAACGTGTTTTACGTGGGACATGTCCTTTCATTTCTTACCCTGATTAAATGTTTTCCATACCATTTATTACTAACTAATTTACCGTAAAACATCTATAAAGAATGCCTCTTTAATATAACATTTTACTTTAATCAGGTTTATACATGATTTACTACTAAGATTGGCAATTCAGCCTTGCTATTACTCCAAAATAGACGATGAAAATTGTGAATTTTTTGCATGGGAAAATTTCTTCCTCTATTAGAAGTTCCACTCTTATAAATATTTTCTCCAAATGAGACATTGAAAAATAGTATTGCGCCCAATTCTCATTGGGATTTAACGGTATTTTTTGCGTGCTATTTCAGACCGGCCTATTGATAAAATTTTTAAGTCTACTGGTGTCTATCAATGACAGAAAGGATTCCTAGCTTTTGTTTTTATAAGGAACACTCAAAATAATCAGTCTTTCAATCTCCATTTGATCCATGTCTATACGAAGAAGAATATTATCTTACTTTGAATCTCAGGGGTACATTTCTCTACTTTTTGTTTTCGTCAGTTTCTTTGATCCCGAAATGCTGGTTTTAAAAAATCCGAGATTTGGCACATTTTTGATTATTATAGCGGTATTTTTTATGCTTTTTGGGTCCCTTTGTTTTATCCCACCGAATAACGGGTCTAGACCAATGTTAGGTTGTAAATCAATAAAAAAGAAATGACTTTGAAAATATAGAAACTTGTATCCACCTCTTGGTCGACCACTGAAAGCATTCATTTTGTCATCATACTTTTATCCCAATTCAAAAAGGTGAGTATTGTTCATTTTGAACAAATTTCATCAACAAATATTTAGCCTTGGCAACAACTCTTTGGCTCTTGTTATGAGTATGAACTTGGGACGGTCCAAAGAGCATTTGATCGATTTACAAGAAGGCATTTCACCTGATACTACGGAAATAGTGGTGATGGCTAAAAATAAAACAACAGGTGTAATATGTCAAACTAATTATATTAGGTGAGAATGGATAGCTTTCCATTAGAAGACATATGCTCTCGGAATTCAAAAACTAAAGTTGTGAAAACGGTTTGCAGAAGTTGCGTGAGAGTAAGAGAACAGTTGTTGGCGCTTCGCCTGAAAGCTAGCTTGCCCCTCGATTTTTGCACTTTTGAGACACTTATAATTTTAAAATTTATTCGAGAATAAAAAAAAACAAAACATATTAATTGAAAATAATTTAACGATTCTCGGCTTGCATTGATGATGGAGTAGTCATGCGTCTTTTCGAATTGTCCGATGAAGGTTTTGTTGGTGACGCTGAAAAAGAATGAAAAGTACAAGATTCATAGCGAGCTTGCGATAAAGCCTTACCTTCCGTTTGACATGTTTATCCGAAATATTGAATCCATCGGGCCTTCCTTTAGTCTCACATTGCCTCGAAGACTCCGAGTCGCTTCGGAGGTGCGCTTCCAGTTTTTGTCACAGTGACATCCGGAGCCTGAAAATTTGGATAGCGTTAGAAGAAAAAATGAAATTGAAATATTATAAATTTAGTCATTCAGATTAACTGAAACCTAAAATTTTTTCTTCGACATTTTCTTCATTTTTTGCCGAAAAACGAGTTTTTCGTCGAAACTTGAAAATTTTGATAAAAACTAAAAATCGTTAATGTTTTCGAAGACTTTTTCTAGAATATTTTTAATTTTTAAATGAAAGGCATACCAAATTCAACATGCTTGTTTTTCTTCCTTTTTCCATTCGTGTCTCCTAGCTATCTTGCCATCGGGACACCAGTTGCTTTCTGCAAAAATTTTACTTACTTACTTACTTAGTTACTTAGTCGATCCGTCCTTCGCTCACGAAGTGTGGGCGCGGATCACAGCACACCATGCCTTGCGGTCTTTAGCGATTGTGCTCCAAGAGGTGATCAGTTGCTTTCCTTGTCGGGTTGAGATTTCCTTGCTCAATGAGTCAGTCCATCTCATAGGTGGTCTTCCGACAGGTCGCTTCGTATCTCTCGGGATCCATTCTTGCATCAGGGTTGTCCATCGGCCATCTGTTCTTCTCATCACATGACCTGCCCATCCTAGTTTTCTTCTTTTGACGTAGTCGAGCGGATCGCGGACTTGGGAGAGTCGTCGGATATCTTCTCGGTGTAGATCCCTCTGGCGTTGTTCCGTGAGAGTAATACCAACGAGTCTTCTTTCTAGTGATGCGTGGGTCACTCTGACTCTTTCCGCCAGTGCCTTCGTGAAGGTCCAGGTTTCAGAACCATAAGTGAGAGCCGGGAGGACGATGGAGTCGAAGAGGTTTGAGCGAATCCTGGGGCAGGTGAGAGCATCTGTGGTGTTTTTGATGTTGTTGAACGCTGCCCATGCTGCTCTTCGCCTTCTATGGAGCTCAGGCTCCAGTTCGTTCCTTGTATTGAGCAGTCTACCGAGGTAGACATACTCTTCAACTTCTTCGATGGCGGCGGTGTTGGTGCCATGTTTGATGCAGACCGGATGGTCGCTGGCAAAAGTGTTTTTCAGCACTTTTGTTTTGCTGGTGTTGATTTTTAGTCCTACTTTTTCGCACCTTTCGACTAGTTCTTGAATCATACGGCTTGCAGTTCGGGGGTCGTTAGCGACCAAGATGATGTCATCTGCGAATCTCAGGTGTGTGAGATTCCTGCCGTTGATGCGCGTTCCTGGGGTCGAGTCGTAGTCATCCTCGTGTCCTTTCAGATGGTTCCAGGACATTTGGCTGAAAACGAGCTCGAGGCAAGAAGAGAAGAGGTTTGGCGAGATGGGGTCGCCTTGTCTGACTCCTTTGGTTATGGGGACCTCGACTCTCTTGTGGAACGGCGTGAAGGTGGTAGTGCAGTTTTTATAGCACTCTTTCAGTAGGTTTGTATAGGCGGGTTCTACCCCTTGCTTCTGAAGGCTTTCCCAGATCGCACTCGGCTCAACACTGTCAAAAGCCTTGTGGAAGTCGATGAAGACTAGTGTGAGCGGGATCTGGTACTCGCGACCAACCTCAAGGAGTCGCTGGACAGCGTGGATGTGGCCGATCGTTGAGAATGATCGACGGAATCCAGCTTGCTCCACGGGTTGAGCTTCTTCTAATGTTCGCCGTATTCTATTCAGCAGACACTTGGTGAATGCTTTGTAGAGTACGGGAAGCAAGCAGATTGGCCTATAGTTTTCCAGGTTTTCCCTGTCTCCTTTCTTGAAGATCAGGGTGGTTTTTGACGTTTTCCAGGGCATGGGAACCTTTCCGCTTATCAAATACCTTGAGAATCTGTCCGTTATAGCGGAGATGACATTATCGTGGCAGCATTTAAGAAAATCTGCTGTGATTTTGTCCTCTCCTGCTGCTTTCCCGTTGGGGAACGAGTTAAGAGCAGCCCGGACTTCTTCGAGGAGAAACGGTGGTGGTGTTTCAGCTGAGATGGGTATTGTGAGTACGGGAGGTGGGCGGTTACTACTGAATAACTTCGTGTAGAACTGCTTGATCTCCTGTTCCATCTTAGTCCTTGAAGTGATTCTCTGTCCGGTCGTCGGAGATTTGAGGCATGGGGTGAATGACTTGTATTCTTGTATGTCCCTTGCCACCCATTTCAGGCTTCTCCTTGTGTTTGCGGCATTGAGTAAGCGGGTACTAGCGAACTCTTCATGGTCTTTCTCTACAGCTTCTCGACATTCATCCGACAGTGACTTGAAGGTGGGTTCTGCTCTGTCAGTGAAACGTCGTTTGATCAGAAGTTGTCGAGTTGCCTCCGAAAGTCTGTTGGAAGAGTGATTGGAGGGCCGAGCGACAGCAACATCCTGGAGTTCTTTGAGCATGTTGACAAGGTTGTGGTAATCTTCATCAATGTCTGTGCTCGTTTGGAAACTAGAGGTTGCCGATATTGCCGATGCAATTGCTGGGTCCAATACTCGTTTCGGTGGCTTTCTTCTTTTCACCTGTTCGTGTCTTGCGACACTGGTCTTGAAGTGCAGGTTACTACGAAGTAGACGATGGTCGCTACCATTCGTGAAGGACGGGAGCACTGAGATATCGGTTACAAACTTTCCATTGGCCAGAATATGGTCAATTTCGTGTTTGAACTTTCTATCTGGGCTGATGTGGGTCCATCGTCGGTGAAGTGGTTTTTTGAACTGGGAGTTCATATGCCACAGACGATTTGATTCACAGAAGGTAGCTAAGAGTTCACCACTTTCGTTTCGCGGTTCCATGGCGTGTGTGCCGATGTACCGCTCCGGGTCTTTTCTTGTGCCCATTCTAGCGTTGAAGTCGCCAATGACGAGCTTGTACTTGCTGCGGCAAGACAAGTAGGCTTCTTCTAGGCTATCGTAGAAGTCTGCCAATTCCTCAGGGTCCGAATCAGCTACTGGTGCGTACACCTGGAAGACTGTGCAGCTGAATCGGCCACCTGCTTTGAAGGTGATAAAGCCGAGGCGGTGGCTGAGAAATTTGACTTCTATGATCTTTGGGAGGAGGGTGCTTTTGACTAGGAAGCCGACCCCTCCTGACACGGAAGTGGTATTCCGAGATCCTAAGAAAACTCCGGTCCCGTCTTGATGTACTGAGTGGACTTCCACTTCTCGTTTTGTTTCGGATAGTCCGATGATATCAAACTGAATCAGTTTAGACTCTTCGAGAAGTTCTGCGAGTCGGTTGTTGCTAGCAACAGACCTGCAGTTGAAAGTGCACACTCTTAGATCAATTCTTCTTGTTTTTGGCCGGGTGATCTTGTTCCGTACCTTTTGGCAGACGACGGGTACTCCGAGATTAGATCGCCTCTCTCGACTTGCTACTGAATCTGCCGTATCAGAAGCAGAGGCCGAGTGCGGAGGACTGAGGCAGTTGGTGTTGCTGTTTAGAGCAGAGTTTTGTCTCTTGATACTTCATTATGACTTGCTAAGCCAATGTTGAAGCCGCCCGGTCACAGAGAGTATTCGACGCTACCTCCGACCTGCGTGAGACGGTGTACTTCTCGGCCGAATGAGCACTCCCGATGTGACGAAATCACCAGGTATGAAGAAGTGGCTCATTCGTTGCCCAGGGTTCGGCACGTGGAGCCTCAGTACAAAAACCCCTTTTTTTTCTTTTTCCATTCGTGTCTCCTAGCTATCTTGCCATCGGGACACCAGTTGCTTTCTGCAAAAATTTTACTGAAAGTTGAAAAACAAAGGTTTGGAAATATTCATAAATCATGAAAATTGCCTAAAGAGCTTTCAAAAAAAGTGCAAATCTTACTGAAAGTTATGCCGAACGACAGTCAAAAATAGAAAAAATACGAAAAATAATGAAAAATTGCCAACAGTGAAAAAGCACGTAAAAAATGATACGCAGAGTGTGCGACAGACGGGAGAGTCACAAAGTTCGGACGGAAGTTGTGGGAACAGCGTCCAGAAGTTGTGGACTGTCCAACCTGCTCGCGGAAGTTGTGAGTAGAGCGTCCAGAAGTTGTGAACGCTCCAAACTGCGCGCAGAAGTTGTACGCAATGCATGCGGAAGATGTGAGAGTTACAGCGTGCTGCCGACCGATGGTAAATAACCGATAGTTCTGATAAAAGTTGTGAGAACTGCGTCCAGAAGTTGTGAACACTCTAACTTGCTTGCGGAAGTTGTGGAAAGTCTGTGAGAAACATGTGGGAGCTATAAAGTGCGGGCGGGAGTTGTAGAGGTTTACCGAGATAGCTTCGATTCAGTTTGAACTCATTATCTATTTCGAAGGTGCTGATTTGAAGAGCATGAATCAAAACAGATAATAGTCAATAGTTACTTAGAGACATGTTAGGAGAATACGGTGGCTGAAGGAGAGCCATCAATTGATACTATGATAGTCTCAGTCTCACTTGTTTGAAGATTTGCGGTTATACGAAATAGTGTTGAAAATACAATTTCTCATTTTTTTAAAATTTGAAAGACTAATTCTTCTGTCCAAATTTTGTGATAACTTGCGAAAGACCTCCCCAAATCTAGTCTGACATTCAGCTAACAATTTCCAGTAAGCTGAGACATACAACTCATTCCAAATGGAAAAAAGTTCTCTTTTTGGCTAAAACTCAGTTTTGGGATGTACATAACTTCTTCTCCAACTCACTGGAATCACGTCTTTTGTGTGTTGTACAACACCAATTTTTAATTCAGAGTAACGAGCAATTTTGTATCCTTCAAGGTGTTGTGCTACAGGATCATGAAAATCATTAGATGCAAAAGAAAATTTCAGTGGGAAAATATACCGGAACTTAACTGAAGTTTGGAAAAGGGAAAGGAATGGGGAGTAATTCACTATGAAGGAGTCTTCATGCTCTTTAAACACTAGGAGTTCGGGAACAGCAGAACTGAACCTCGACCCACAGTGGCAAAACAAAAGAATAGGTCATGACTTACCCGACAGCCTAATATTACACATTTTTATTTGCTTAGTTGCCTACATTATAAATGAAAGTTCTTTAGGATTACTCCACACGACAACTGTCAAATGGTAATTGTATTCGCAACGTTGCAGCTGCTACCAAATCCACACTTAATATACATGGTGTCTACTGACACACTGACCGAAGTGAGCCTAAACGTTTAAGGATAATTAACAGTTTTTAGATACCATTCAAAATTCCATCCACAAAAAGCCGAGACGTCGTTATGTGTATAAATCCAATTTATGTCAATGAGCAATGGCAAAACTTCTTATTGGCCGTACATATTCACAAACAGGAAGTTTATTAGTTTAGGTAAAAAATTCAATTGGTTTTTAAGGTTTGGTGCACACATGCACCTTTATTTTATCAGTGCAGTTACATCACTTTTTGAACTTATGCAGGAGTATGAGAAATATGTGAACCAATCTTATTTTTCAATATTTTTGTTTAATTTTTCAGGATTACTTAACAATGCAACCATGGGATCGCGTGAATTTTCCATTTGTTCCTGGAAATGTTGCTGATGCATATTCTGAAATAGAACTACAGAATCTGGCAGCTGCCCAGACTGATTGTCTATTGCAATATAAGGTTTTGTTGATATTGTAGTGAATGCCCTTAAAACAAATTTCGTCTGTCTTTGAGATTTCAAGAGTTAACTAAAATCTATTTTTAAAAAGGTTATTCAGGAAACAGCGAAATTCGTCGGATTATTCGATTTGGCCGATGTTTTAATTCCGAAAATAGCTCCGACATATATGGCAGAATTCCAAAAACATATCGAAAGTTATAAAGGAATATCCGACGTTGCCTATTTAGAATACAAATCACACCATTACCAGGCAACTGTATTTAATAACACCGATTTCTCATTAAACGATATGATAAACAGTTTACTGGACAAGAATGCGGTAACATCAAAGGAAAATTTTATTAGAAACATTTCGGATTTTCAGAGTAATACGGGTAAAATTATTCTGATTCCTGATAGAATTAATTACACTTATATCGACCGACCATCATATTTACCTCATAAAACGACTAGTCTAAGTGTGGAAGCTAATGAAATTTATTCTCTGGTCAAAATTGTTTGGGTAAAAATTGATTTTGAAAAATAGATTATGTCAATTCTAATGGTTTTCAGAGCAACGATCCCCCGCCGGTTAAAGATAAATTTTCTGAAAATTTCCAAAATTTCACATTTTTCGAAAAGTCATTGCACAGAATGGAGGCAAATCTATTAAACATGTCCCGAAAAGAAAAAATTGCCGAAATCATTCCAAATCTTCCGGATTTTTTTCACTTTTATGAATTAATAGGAGACTGTTTTGAGAACCGATATTATAAACCATTACGATCAAAAAGCGTGAAGAATATCCAAAATTTGTGTCTGGGCCCGAAAATTTGTGGATTCTATCAACATCCTAAGATGAACTGTGTTCATGTAAATGCAATTCATTTGTTCAGGGATGAAGTATTTCCGATAACTTATTATTTTTCTACTGATCCTTTCTATTCTGCAGATATTGGATGTTATCCTCATTAATATTTTTTTCCAAGCTTGATATTTATTTTTGTTATAAAATAATATTATGAATGATTATTGACTGGAATGAATTCTAAAATGACAACAAAATCAAACAAACAAAGATTAAAAAATCACTCCACTCTTCAATTGCTAGGCTCACAGTGGATCCCAGTTTTCAGTATACACTTACATAAGTAACCCAGGTAACGGTATATAGTTGGAGAAACCATTTTAAGCTTTTCTTACACGGATAAGTACAATAGAAATAAAACATGTGTGCAACGATAATCATCATTTTCGGTCAATTTTATTTGAACAAAAAGTCTCGATTATGTATTAAGGTTTACCCTGTTTTGTAAGGATCTTAGCTAGAATTGTTTTTTGGTAAACATCCGCTAATTAATCTGTTTTTATTCATTTAGTGAAACGTTCAATGTTCCAGAAAACAGGAAAAATAACTTTCAACTATCATCTCTTAATATCTTAAATAGATTAGCACTCGTTTAGTTGAATGTTCCAAGAAATGCCATGAAAGACGAAGATAAGCATCAAAACTAAGCGAATTATTCGCGAGAGTGGAAAAATGATGGAAAAGTTGACCAACTGTTTAGTCGGTCAATGAATAAATTTCAAAAAGATAATATCCGAAAGAACCTTTAAATCCATACAAACATTCAAGGATATTATGTACCGAAAAGTGTGAAAAGTGGTACAGCAAAAAAACTTCTTTTGCTTATGCTTCAAATTCAAACAATATAATTGTCATGTTTCTTAGAAGCATTAGTACGCTTAATTTATGAAACTCAAAAGAACGGGTTTTACTAGCAACAGTACTCCGACTGTTTAGCCACTTTTTCGAGTTTATCTGATAAAGTATTGACAAATGAGAAAAGCCCAAAGGCAATAAAATTGTTAATTTTTATTAAAACAAAATAACTTTGCGAAAAACTTTTAAAAGTTGAGAAATTCAGTATTAATTCATTTCCAATATTTTTAATTGAACTAAAAAACACTAAAAAAACAAAGGTACAGATTATTAAAAACGACATCCATGTTCTTTAATCCAATGCGTATTAACATGATAATGATAAGTGATCGGATACATCGGAGGTCCAGATTTAAATTCTGCATTTGCGCGAATACAGTTCATATCATTTCGATGAGGCAACTGGCATCCTTCGCCATTCGGGCAAGAATCTTTCTTTGGTTTTCTGTAGAACTTCTCAAAATAACATCGATACATGATGGAAAAATAATATGCTTTCTTTGGTAGTCTTTCAGATATCTTTTTAATTTTGGTGGAATTTAAAACTCTGAAAAGAAAACACTTGTTAGGTTAAGTAGTAAAGAAAGAGAAACTTTTCGAAATCCTCTTGTATCGGGATAAATATTGACGAATTCAGAGCCATACTATCCATCATTTCGAAATCCCTTCTTCTATACGGAACAGGATCATTTCCATCAGAATCAACTGGCCTTTGTAAATGAACTATATAGTTTGTATGAGCTATGAAATTTCTCTTAACATTCCAAGATTGATGAATCCACATTGAGTTTAGTTTTGCAGGATCCGCAACGATTTTTCCATAATCTTCTTCATTCACTAACCAAGTGTGGCCAAGTGCTTCTTGGATGTCAATATCTTCAATTGTGGGTCTATTGTATGTTAATAATTCCCGTTTTGTATATTGAAATGTTTGAATGAATGGATGACGTTTGTAAAGATTTGTAAACTCTTCAAAGTAATTGTTGAAACCACGTGGAATCAAAAGATCGTCTAAATCGAAGAACATCATAAACGCAGCTGCCTCCTTGTACTGTAGCAGACAGTCCGATTCTGCACCTGCTTGATTCCTCAACTCAGCGTGGATATTAGGCTCAACAGCATCTGCGGAAGCATTTGCAAACTTTGGACGCAACCAGAAATCAAGTGTAACATAACCGAGTTTCTCATATTCAATTGCCAATTCGAAGAAAGAATCTCTCAAACTGGTAACATACATGTGAAGATGTGCACCAAAGTGACGAGCCAAATGAGCATGAATGACAAACGTTTGCCATTGCTCTGCTGCGAATTGTGGAGAAATACAAACGATTACGGGCGCAGGAGCTGCTGACTTGGCCATTTTGAAGGGAATCTGTAATTTTATAATGCTTAAAACTAAAACCTTCAAATTGATATACCTCAACTTTTGTTTTGCCGTCGAAAATTTCGAGTTTATTCATACTTGGAACAACATTTGTTGTGGCAACCACGTTGACATACGGACAGTTTGAATACAATTCTCTAGAATAAACATCTAAACCAACCAAAATAATTCGTACTTACTGTAATAAAATTGGAATAACTAATACAGAATCACCAGAACTATTTGTAGCAATCAGCTGCATTTTATAATCGGTAATCGGCATTCGAGTGAACCGATTCATCAACAAAACCATACCAATTGCATTTTCTCCAAGTGATACTGATTTAGGATAATAATAAGTATTAATAATGTAAGTGTCAGTTTTATTATAAAGGGGTTCTGCTTCCACATTTCTATGGGAATAATTGAATTGAACGGAATCCAGTGAAACATTGGTATGGAAACCAGCAGCGGCAATAAATGGGTGCATTGAGATCAATATACCATTGGGCATAATAATTGCATATGTTATCAATAAAAATGCAAAGGATACTGCCACGAGCAAAATAAATCTCATCAATACGAAAAGGAACGAATCCGTGTTATGTTTTTGTAATAACTGATAAGAATAAACATCATAATTTTTTGTTGATGTTTTCAATTCTTTCATTCAACTTTAGGGAAAACACAAGAAAATTCGAACGAGAGTTTGATACAGTCAAACTATTCATTCTAAGATAACATCAGCTTAAAGTAACCAGTCAATTTTAATCGAAAGTTCACCGCCTTCAAAACAAATCAGACCAGTCGTTTCTTGATCATATTTCGGAAAAGAGGCCTCAAGTTTTTTTTTTCGGAATTAATCATGATTTCGAATCTTAGAAAAAATCTTGTAACCAGTCTTATAAACGAAGGCGGTCAACAAAACACTACGAAATTTTAGTGAGATAAACAATGAATTAAAAAAGTACCGGACTGTTGTTGAAGTAATGGACGCAAAGATAGAGTTGGACTCTAAAAAAGTATATTCTAACATTTTTCTACTCCATTAAAATTATATTAGCTAATTGAAATAAGTTTATAAATTATAATCTAATGGAAAACAAGGGAGAAGTGGAGAATTCCGGAATCCTCGGAGATGCGGATATGGAAAATATTCACAACTTCAATTTTTATTATCCCATGAAAATGGTAAAACGCAACATTAAAAAAATCACAGATATTATGAAAATCAAATTTCCAAAAACAAGACTTGAGAGAAACATTACTAATTTTCCAATAAAAAATTACAATTTTCTCAAAACCAAAGTATAATGAACCGACTCAAATAAAGGATGCAGATTCAGAGTTCTATAATTAAGATGAAATGAGCTTGACCTTTCATGAGAATATGAAGCGATCCATTCAAAGCCAGTAAACATCATCGCAAGACGCAAAGAGCCATAAACACGATGACTGTTATATAAAATAGAGTCAACTCCGTACGGTAGTCCAAGGAAAAATATTCCTGAAACCAGTAAATGTTAATTTATGGTAGTTTTTTTTAAATTACCTCCTTTCTTGAGCATACACTTAGCTTTAAGCATTTCTCTTATATCCCCAATCGGGTCCAATGGGTCTCCAAACCGACCAAGTCCGACATGTTGTAGAACAGAATAAGACGCCCCGAAATCAAATTTATTTGCATAACTGAAATATTACTATACAAAAATATATTAATATCGAACAATTACTCCTTCCAGTTCTGAGCCACAACTTCTGGGTGAACTGATAAAATTAGTTCTTCGAACTCTTTCTGTACATTCAGAGGATATTTTTCTGCCGTTAAAAGTTTTTGAACTCCTAAATGAAACATTTTAAATGATCCTCAAATGTTTTCTTAATTTTACCATGTTGAAGGGCCATAACTTCAATCCATGGTTGCATTGCGCCGATCACAAACCCAACTTTATTTTGCAGAGAAAAACCATCCATAGCATTGAACATAGATACTGGATTTATTTTAAGTATGAAAATTATTTGAAAAATTACCTGCTTCGGGGCCATGTTCCAATTTTGCTAACTGGGACTTAGTGTAACTCATCAACTCTCCAATTCGATCCCAGTTTTTTCGTTGTGTTACGTTTCGGGTATTGCTGTTTATATAGCGCTGAGAACCAAAATTTAAAAATAATATTGAGTGATGACTCATCACTGATGAGGCTTACACTTTTAACTCCTGAATAATCATTCATCACGAAATCGTCAAACTCGATAATTGGAATGGCTAATGGTGGAATCGTAGGCTGAGGCTGTTTCAATACTTTTAGCCATTCTATAAAAGTCTGCTCACAGGTCGGCTCGTGCAACATTTTGAGTGTAGGAACTGGTCTTGTTGGTTTTGCGATTTCATAACCAAGAGGTTTAAATACCTTAATTTTAGTAGTTTAGAGTATAACAACAAGTTTATTTGACCCACATCGTCGTTCAGGACTGAGAGAGGTAGATCTCCTTTATGTGTACGCGCATGAAAATTATTTAAATCGGAATCGGTTAAGTTTCCAATTTGGTTTTCTATATCTTCCATAATAATGCCCGCAAACTTTGTGATGAAATTCGGGTCTAAGAAGTAGATGCATTGAATTCTAATATTTATTTATTTTTAATTAACCTTTTAAAATAATGACTCACAAAAAGTATGCTACTGTGAATAATGAAAAAATAATGAACAGCAATAACAGGAAATTAGAAAGTGGAGAAGCATAAGCTCTATTTTGCATGTCTATGAATATGGAAAAAACAATGACCTCCTCAATAAGTTAGTTTTTCTTCTCTCAAAACAAAATCTTTCTGATCAATCTACAGAGTTTCGTTAATGTATGTCATTAAGAAATTCAAACAGATATAATCTATGTTTCGTTGAGAACAAAATACCAGAAATAGCCAAAGTGTTTATTTAAATAAGTTAGGGAGCGGTTTGTCTATTTTTCAAAAGTTCCTTCAGGGTGTTCTATTAGAGGGCAAATGACATTCTCAGTGCAAACAACCCGTCTAGAGCGTCTTTGGAAGTATAAGACAGCTTCAGAAATCGTGCATCATATGTAAATTTGTCTGAGTAAGTTATGCATAGCTTGAACTCCGTTTTTGTAGTTGACAACTTTTTTGTAAAACCACTTCTAAGTAGTCTTTTATGTCAATGAAAAAACATTAGTCTGAATGCCTCACGAATTTCGTTGAAATTTTTTTATAGGTTATAAATTTCCAGTTTGAAACAAATAACGCTAATTTTAATATTCAATAATTTCCAAAAGATCATATAGTCAACTCCAGGCACATTTTCAAACAATTTATTGATAACACCCGATTTCATTGGTAAAAAATGGGTCGATAGCATAATGAAAAGTAATTGGCCACATGTTGGGGCCGGAATGATAGACTGCATCGGAATGAACACATGGAAGGTCAGCTCTTTGCGGAAGTTCACAACTAAATGCATTCACACAATACATATAATGATGGAGCACATGAGCATCTCGAAGATGATAGAACGACTCGTTGTAGCATTTAAAAACAATGTTCATGTAAAAATCATCCTTTGGAAGTTCGAATTCTAATCGAGATATTGATGGGCGGGATATTGTTCTGGAAATAAAATAAATGAATAAATGCAGCCTGAACCCATTAAACTTTTTCAAATCCTCGTCAATCTCCTTTAAGTGATTTTCGTTTATCAGAAACTCCCCTGGGTTAACAGCTAACGGCGGAATAGGAGCATCGATTTGCAACTCGTCTAACCTCTTCATCTCCATAACTTTCAAATGATACATTACATTATTTTTCATTGGTCTTAGCCTCATTTCCACTGGATCGTTCAATTCTTTGAAATAAACTGGGTGATTGTCAGAAGTTCTAGAGAAATGGCTCCACGACGAATTATATCTTTCTGGTCGTACAAATGACTTTCCTTGATCAAGAGTAGGCAACATCTCGGAGTTTCTTATAACTGCTGAAATGGACTGATCTTTCAAAGATGCAAATTTAATAGTCTTGTAGTCATATTTTCTGTATTGAAGCGCACTAACGATCCACTCTCCGTAATACTCTCTTTCGAACTCTTCATAGTAAGAATTAGCGTCTCGTGGAATAAAAATATCATCCATATCAATGATCCCTATAAAACTGGTTGACTCTTTGTACATTAATATACAGTCTGTATGGGCTGCTGCTTGATTTCGTAGCTCCACATTTCTGTTTGGCTCTAAGTAAGGTCCGTCCGTTACTGGAAATTTGATTGTTAACCACGGCTCAATTGAAATCAGCCCTAGTTTTTCATATTCTTTCAGTAACTTGAAATATGATTCTATCATCGAGACAATGTAAATGTGCAAATGTGCACCATATCTGAAACCTTTCATATTCAGCGATATCAAATACACAATAACCGTTTGGCAATGTGCACTTGCACCAGGAACGTTTGCCATTGCTCGGCAACGAATTGAGGGGAGACACAAAAAACAACTGGTTTCGGAGCTTCTAGTAACGGATATTTAAATGGCACCTTCACTAATACACCTTCTGATTCAATTTGAAGAGAGCTTAAATTATCAATCAGATTTGTTTGAATTAAAATCAAAGCATAATCACAACGATCATCCAACAAATGCTCACTGAAGAAATTAGAAACTTGTTTCGTTGTGCCCGAGGAACTTACGTTGTCAAAGTAGCTTCTGTTGATAAATACGTTGTTTCATTGGCCCCGACAACATTTATTCGGTGGTTTAGAATACTTGAAAACGTCCTCTTATTCATTGTGGTCACTATTGCAATCGCGTTAGCACCTAGTCTAAAACCGAATATTACGAAATAAATTTACAAAAAATTTACGATTTTGACTGAGGATAGTAATATGCCGAGTGAATGAATGTATGAGTTCCTTGTAAAATTTCAAATTTTTCAGCTTCATCAATCGGATGTTCATTCGTGTCACTGTATCTAAAAAAAAGAACTTATTTGCAAAAGTGAAAAAAGAAACGTACGTTCGGATGATAAACAATGGAACTATAACTGTAACTTCAAATAATAAAAAGAAAAAAATAAAATTTTTCCGTCGATATGCAAATTTCAGAATAGCTTTTCCAATATAATCAAGACGATCGAAAATTTTGAAAATTGAAAAAATACGACCCATGCCTACTTCAATCTTCGTGTTTTGATTTAATTAGAATATGTAAAGAAAAAATAGACAGCTTTGTTGTTATGAGAAACAATAAGCAAGGGACTTTTTTTTTCGGAACCAACCAAAAAACTGTTAATTGTTGAGAATTCTACGAGATTAGCTAAATTATCGGCTTAAGCTCACATCGGCATAACCCAAAACATCGAACGAACAGTCTCAAGATTCATATCAGGCTTCCATCTAAGCTTCCAGTTATTATCTCGACACACCATCAATTTATTTCCGAACT
The DNA here is from genome assembly GCA_963932035.1 of Caenorhabditis wallacei. NCBI lineage: Eukaryota > Metazoa > Nematoda > Chromadorea > Rhabditida > Rhabditidae > Caenorhabditis > Caenorhabditis wallacei. Next base: position 10,954,133 of record OZ009932.1, on the reverse strand, counting down.
AGTCATCTCCCTCAATCCAAACTTTCCTCATTGTTTTCGCTGACCAAAAAAATGCGAACCAGAAAAAGTCAAATTTCGTACCATCAAGAATTACGTCAATTATCAAGGTTCATCGTAAACTATGTGAAACATCGACGATTTCTAAATTTTCCATTTCTTGTAATATTTATGTATGTGACATGTCGTTACTTGAAACACTCAAGTGAACACTTTGTTCATAAATGGGTTCCGTCAGAGACTACGCCCGAACCGCCACTACCACCGCTTCTGCCTGGCCAATTGCATGATCCAAGTAGAAGATTGACAAGGAAACTTCCAGTTTCACATGCCTTTGTTGTTAGTGCATATTACTATCCTAAATCTAAGTCGTAAGTTTTTGAGTAGCGTTTGTGTTTTTGGCTGTTTTTGAACTATATATGTATACATACAGTATCGTTCAAAAGTTTATAGAAAAAAAGTATTTTTCAGTTGATTTTCGGACGTTTTGGCCATTTTAAGGCAGCTGGAGCTTGGCTCTTAAGTTTCCGATCACTCTGAAAATTTTTGTGGGTATAAAACAAACCTAAATTAACAACTTTGCATTCACAGAATTAAAAAAAAATGTCTAGTTTTTCAGCTATTTTGCTTTTTCTGAGACGCGCCTGTTATTGGCAGTGCAAAAATGGCCAAAAACAGGCGCGTCTCAGAAAAAGCAAAATAGATGAAAAACTAGACATTTTTTAAAAATTCTGTGCAAAGTTGTTAATTTAGGTTTGTTTTATACCCACAAAAATTTTCAGAGTGATCGGAAACTTGAGAGCCGAGGTCCAGCTGCCTTAAAATGGCCAAAACGTCCGAAAATCAACTGAAAAATACTTTTTTCTATAAACTTTTGAACGGTACTGTAGCTACTTTGAAAGTTTGTTTTCTAAAAACGATACTATTGAAAAATAGTCAACAGCGGTTTGAGAATATTAATTTGCTGTTTGCAGGAAACAATATATCATAAATTTGAGTTCGTTTTGATTTTTTCAGACTGGGAAATAACGCTATTGCTGTTAATATGGTAGTGGATGCACGGAATTTCAATATCGAAAGTCAAATCTATTACGTTTTTGGTTCTAACAACACTCATGCTCAGTTATCGGTCGCCAATTCTCAAATGTAACTTTTGAGCATAATATCTAGAACTTTTTTTTGCAGACAGGGAGTCATACCTTGTCGCTACGCACCAACGGTGGCTATATCAAATACAGTCAAGAACTTGAAAAAATTAGAGATGCAATCGAATGGCGTTCGAGTAGAGATTCCATTCAAAATAGCTCGAGACACAGCACCAAAACCAGTAATAATTTGTATTTCTCCCCAGTTTGTAGCCGAACAATGGCAATTATTCTTGATGCAAGTGCATGTGATCAGGAGGTACCATTATCGATCATTTTGCAAAACTTATGAATCAAGACTTTAACAATGGCTTATGAAAAAATTATGATGTTGCAGGTTCGGCGGTCACATGCATATCTACCTTACTTCGATTATTGAATCATATTTCAATTTGATAAGGGAATATCAAAAATTAGGATATGTCACTATAGACTTCTGGCTGAGAATGAAATTCGCCAATAGTGATTCTCCGTATTTTGAACCAAATGTGAATACAGAACTAAGAAATCAGGCAGGAGCACAAACGGATTGTTTACTTCAGTATAAAGTTTGATTTGTTATTCACAACATAGCCAACAATTTTATTTAAGGAAGCAGCGAAATATATTGCCTTTTTTGATTTAGATGACATTCTATTTCCAACTAAGTATTCAACGTACTTGTCAGAATTTAATGCCGAATTTAAACAACAACCGAATGCATCTTCGATTTATTATCTAAGAAAAGAACACGAGTTTGTCAAAGGTTACATTTTACTTTAGATTTTCGGTATTTGATCTTTTTTTTTCAGCCCAATTTTTATCAGAGTTCAGTTTCCAAGACATCATTTCGAGCCTAAAAACGTCAGACACGTTAAAACGTGGAAAAGTGGTGGTCAAGCCAGAGAGGCACAACTCCACATGGATTCATGCAAGTCAACATGAAATGCCATATGATAGGCATACTGTTGAAGAAACTTTCATCATTCACGTGCAAAGACCGCTTCAAAAAAACAGTGAAAACAATATGACTCGAACCTGGAAAATTGACTTTGTGGAATCAGAAGAAAAACAGGAATTCCGCAAAAGAGATTTAAAATTAATTGAGAAGGATATACAAAGGATTCGAAGCCTTAGAAAAATCAGAGAACTTGCACCAAATCTCCCAAGTGCTGACTTTTATTTGCCGATTGTCTTCCAATGTTACTATGATGCACTATATTTGGAATCGGATATTGAAAAAACTGGAGTTAAAAACTGTCCGAATGCCGAATTGTGTGAAATGCCACAGAGGGAGGAATACAAATGTGTTCATTCGGATGCAGACTATTATTCGGGACCTCACATGGAACCTTTCACTTTTCATTATGCTAATCATCCTTTTTGGAATTACGAAATCGGGTGCCATCAATAAAAGTTTTTGATAATTGTAAAGAAAGTTATAAACATTTGATAAACGTTAAGGATAATCAAGAAAATGTACGTGTGCAAACTTGTTTCAAATTTTTGTGTTGGAAACTAGATCTCTAAAAATGGTTCGCAAAAAAGTCAGTTCACTCTATTTTCCATACGTTGCTGATGAATTGCCGTTTGAAATGAATGAATATCTTTTAATTAATATTTTTACATTTAGCGTTAGTTACAACACGATTTCCCATCAAAGACGGAACTAGTTTACACTTGATGTTATCATGTCTAGTAATTTTTATTGAATGCCAGTGTAACTAGACAAACAATGTTTGCGAATGTTCAACGAAACGCGCTGAAGATTTTGGATAAGCATTGATCAAGAACTTTGAAAAAAAACTACAAATTAAAAAAAATATCGATGTTTTGTTCAGTCGATAATGATGTTGATGTTATCACATTAAAAATGCCTCTAGTTTGCGAGTATAACTTCCTGTGTTCAAACTGTGTTAACAGTGTTTTTTTCAAGTGCGACTGATGATAACGTAGTTATAATCCCAGGAATATCTTCCATTAAGTCGAAGGTGTTTAAAAAAATATTTAAATGAGTGAAAAAGTGGTAGACGTAGCAAACTTGAATATATCATACTTTTTGATATAGCAAACGAAAATTAATTTATGATACCAATAAAAAGAAAATATGAATAAGCATAGTGAACAGAATCAAAAAGTTATCAGAAATTCAAAAAAAACGCATTGAAATTACTGATAGCATCCAATAACCCAGTTCCAAAATGAATTGTTGGCAAAATGAAAAGTGAATGGTTCCATATGAGGTCCCGAATGGTATTCCGCATCAGAGTGCACACATTTGTATTCGTTTCTCTGTGGTAATTCACAAAGATCCGCATTTGGACAACCAAGTCCGCCGGGCTTATGATCAAATGCGACTCCATAGAAAGCTTTATAATAACATTCAAAGACGATAGGCAAGTAGAAATCATAGGTCGGAAGTTTCTTTGAAATTTCGGATATTGTTTTGAGTTTTTTGAGTTTGTTTATATTTATCTCAATAGATTCGATGTCATCATTAGCGATGGTTTCGTTCAATGGTCCAAACTCCATTTTCCACGCTTCAGTCATTTTGTTTTGCCCATTCTTTTGCAGCGGTCTCTGGACATGCACTATATTCGGCGTTATGATCTCACGTCTAGAATCCATTCAGTATGTAAAAACTTCACTTTACCACACAAACCTTTTTAAATCATGCAAGCTATAATGAATCCAGGTGGAATTATATCTATCCGGCTTCACCACAACTTTGCCGCGTTTAACTGTTGGTGAGGACCGCAGACTTGATATTAAATCCTTAAAACTGAAATCGGCCAGATTCTCTGCTGTAAAAGTTCGAACAATAGTAGAAACTGTGATCGCTTATTTTACCTTTTACGAATTCATGTTCTCTTCTTTTGTAATATATTGAATTACTGGTAGGGTCAATCAACCATTCAGCCCTGAACTCTTCCAAATACGTTGGAAAAAAGTTTGGAAACAAAATATCGTCCATATCGAAAAATGCAATGAACGCCGCTGCTTCTTTATATTGTAACAAACAATCAATTTGAGCTCCAGCCTGATTCCGCCATTCCACATGTCCATTCGGTTCATAGTACGGTGTTTCTGCACGCGAAAACTTCATTCTTAGCCAATAATCTGTGGTAAGGTAGCCAAGACGCTCATATTCCCGAATTAATTGGAAAAATGACTCGATGATTGAGGTCAAATAGATGTGAAGATGACCGCCAAATCTGAAGCCAATTGGATTTTAATTTATAAAACAATTAGAATAACCTGTGTGACACATGAACTTGCATTATGAATATTTGCCATTGTTCTGCAACAAACTGCGGAGAGATACAAATAATTACAGGACGAGGAGCAGTGTAACGTGCCATTTTAAACGGAATCTAGAAAAAGTGTTGGACTCATTCGACCCTACTAAATTCTTACCTCCACAGTAGCCCCATCAGATTCCATTTCCAGTTTTGTTAAGTTCTGTACAGTAGTCGTTCGAGCCATCGCGGTCGTATAGTGGCAACTTGGGACCCCTTCTCTGAATTTGAAACATAATACATAAATCAGTGAAATTGTTTTTTTTTTCTACATTTGTGAAGCAGCTTTTGAAAGCTCACTGTGAGTTCCATTAGAACCCACAACAGAATATGTGGCGTTGTCTACATTGTGACTTTTACAATCCACTACCATATTTAATGCGACCGCATTGTCACCTAATCTGAAAAAATAACTGTTATATATTATCTGACTCCAAAAACGTACGATTTTGATGTTGGGTAGTAATATGCCGAGACTACAAAAACGTGTGAAACAGGAAATTTTCGTTTACCTCTTCCATCTGGATCAAACAATACACCAGGTGGTGCTTTTGTTGTTGTTGGCGCAACTTCTTCGGTTGTTTCAAGGAACTTTTGGAAATGATAAAACAAGAAAAAAATTATGAAGAAGCATAAAACCACTCTAATTCGTCGAAAATTCATTGTTGTTTTTGTAGCTAAAATAGATTTTTAATATAAACGACAAGATCGTCGTTTTATGTTTTGAATGAAAACTCTCGACTTTATCGAGAATAGTAATCGGAGAAACATGTGAATAAGGGATACTTTCACTAAAAACAGACTGGTATTGTGAACTGTTTCTCTGACCATTAACTCGGTTGATCATGAATTTGGCCTCGTAGAAATCATACGGTGGGCCTAATATAATAATTTTAGAACTTTTCTCGATTTGGGCATGCTAGCCAAAACTATAGTCTATAGACAATCTGTGAATGCAATTTTGACTCAGAATATATACTTAACCTGTCTGGCTCTTTCTCAATTCTGTTAGGCATTCACCAATTTTTCCAATCATCATAGAAATCATAATTGTTTTATCGTGGCAAAGCCATTACGATTTATGAATTACGGTACAATTATCTTTAACAGTGTTTTCTATATCTATTATAAATGAATAGTTGCCAACAAAAACATAAGCTAATTTTTATTGGAAACACCCAATGTAATCACTCCAAAAAGAATTATTACTAAAATGAAATGTGAAGGGCTTCATGAAAGGTCCAGAAATGTATTCTGCATCCGAATGAACACATTTATAATCTTCCCTCTGAGGCATTTCACACAATTCGGCATTTGGACACGTCTCATCATCAGATTTGTCATCGTCTTCATTGTTAAACGCATTATAGTAACACTCAACAAGAATGGGCATATAGAAATCAGTACTAGGAAGTGCAGGACCGATTTCTTTTATTTTTTGAAGTTTTTTAATTCGTAGCATATCATTTTCAATTAGGTTCACATCTTTTGAACGGATTTTCTGCTTCTCTTTGGATTCCACGAAATCAATTTTCCCTGTTTGGGAGACTTCGTTTTCATCATTTTCTTGAATTGATCTTTGAACATGAATGATAAAATTTTCTTCCACCGTATGTCTAGTGGTTGGCGGTTCATTTTCGTTTGCTTGAATCCAAGTAAAGTTATGCTGGTCTGATTTAAGCACCACTCTCCCACTTTGGAGCGTATCCGATGTTCTAAGGCTAGTAACAATTTCTTTAAAACTGAATTCGTATAAAAATTGTGCTGAAAATATTATTATGAAACTGTGAACTCAAAGCGTTGTTCACCCTTGGCAAAATTATGTTCTTTTCTAAGATAATAAAGCGATGAAGCATTCGGATGTTGTTTCCATTCTGCATTAAACTCTGACAAGTATGTTGAGTGTTTTGTCGGGAATAATAGATCATCTAAATCAAAAAACGCAATATATTTTGCTGCTTCCTAAAATACATTTGTTAACTATTTATTGAATTACTAAAACTGGCTTTGTATTGAAGCAAGCAATCCATCTGTGCTCCAACTCGATTTTGCAGTTCTGCATTTGCGTTTGGTTCAAAATACGCAGATTCGCTGTTGGCGAATTTCATTCTCAACCAGTAATCCACCGTTACATAACCTAATTTTTCATACTCTTTCATCAGCTTGAAATAAGATTTGATAATTGAAGTCAAATATATATGCAAATGACCGTCAAATCTTCAAATTTAAAAGGTTTCTCTAAATTGACTACTGGATATTACAAAATTACCTTCTTGAAACATGTACTTGCATTAAGAATAATTGCCATTGTTCAGCAACAAACTGAGGAGAAATACAAATTATTACTGGTTTTGGTGCTGTGTTTCGAGCCATTTTGAATGGAATTTCCACAGTAACGCCATTTGACCCGACTTCCAACTTGTTCAAGTTTTCGACTGTGTTGGCTATTGAAAGTGCTGAAGCATATCGACACTGTGTAACCGTCGCTCTACAAAACTGGTTACTTATGATAAGCTTATATACAAAAATCTGACATTTCTGAGCGAGGGACTGATAGTTTTGTAAATGATCCATTAGAGCCTAAAACATGATAGTTTAATTGTTCGATATTGATGTTTTTGGCATCGATTAACATATTAATAGCAATTGCATTTTTCCCCAAACTGAACATCTATTGATAAATTAATTATTTTAAAGCACAATGCTCACGATTTAGATTCAGGGAAATAATATGCATTAACAATGAATGCATGTGAAATTGGAAGTTTCCTTGTCAACGTTCTACTCGGATCCTTCAGTAGACCAGGCAGAAGCGGCGGTGGCGGATCTTCCGTGAAAGGAATCAAAGGAGTCGGGTCTTCCACGAAAAAATATGGTGAGTTTCTCATATAAACACTTTTAAAAGCAAAAATAGCGGACATCATGACTACAATAACTGGAAAGATAAATAATCGCCGATAATGAAAGAGCTGAATGAGGATCCACAATGGACCAATGAATAGTTCTTTAAACGGCTGAATATGACGTTGATTAAACATTAGTTGGTCAATGAATAGCCTTTGCTTGACGAGAATGAGAGACTAGTCCGAGAAGAAGTTGATGATGTCGGGAGATAAGAACCGAAACTTTGAATTCTCTTCATTCTTTAAACTACTTGTTTTCTTATAGGGAGTGATTTCTTGAAAATAAGATCACGATGACGAATATGACAAGAATGATACTTTGTTATCATCATTTTGTTTTTATGAGGAGCTCATTAAGTTTTTCACATTGTTGAATTCTATCCAGCAGCTTTCCAAAACAGCCGTTCACAAACATAAGATATTTTAGAATTACGAAACGCATACAACTATTGAATAATATGTTCGATCGGACATTAAAGCTCTAATTTCATTTAAGTTTTCCCCTTTTTTCTTGACGAACTTATTGAAAGCAATCATCCTGAATTCAAAGTTTTCTTGCGGAAGCAAGATTTTCGTAGTTTATCATGTTTCCAAATCTACTAGATACGGTCTGGTAACTTAACTAGTGTTCAGCGTAACACGGCCAACATTTCGACAATACACAATTTAAAAGAGAACAAGCCCCTCGAACATTCTTACCTAGGACAAATTCATTACTTTCTCATGACTAAAAAAATATTTGCTTTGGATAGATATCGAAGGAAATGAATACTCTTTTCTTGATCAGCGGCGATCAGTCTGGAATGCGAAAGTTCTACGATTTCATCTAAAAAAATTCTAGATTATGAAAAATATATCTTTATGAAACCATTTTTTCTGAAGTACGTGCGTTACTAATTTATCAGATTGTTTATTGTTAATGTTTTTTTAAATGAAGAATGTACAAGTTTATATTTAGAATAAGAATAGTAAAAAAAAAACTAAGGAAATTGGCATGCTATACCATTTATATCATACACATGCCCATCGACATCCGAATACCAAGTTCCATCGGATTCTGAGCAATATGTCAATGTTGGTGATCCATCACCATTTCCCATTGCATATCCCGCTCCAACGATATCAACTCTAGCTACTGTTCCAGATGGACATGCGAATCGCACACTGAAAAATTTTTATATCTACAAATACCGTTTCTGATTTCTTACTAGCATGTATCTGCAGGAAGGCCAAGATCAGAAACTTCCCCCAAATTGTAAATTACTGGAACTTCTTCGGAAGTAAGACAATAAGTAGAAGGGCTTGGTTTTTGAAATCCCTGGCAAGTTGTGTCATAAATTTCAAGACAACCCGAGCAGGCTGTAAATTATTATTTTTCTATATGGAGTTGAGTAAAAATTACGGAATGATGGGGTTGTGGCGGTTGTAGTAGTTGTAGTAGTTGTAGAAGTTGAAGTAGTTGAAGTAGTTGAAGTGGTTGTAGATACAGCTGTAGATGTAAATGTAGCTGTGGATGTAGATGAAAGGGTTGAAGATGTAGTGGATAATGTATTATTGAAGTTTTCTATTAAAAGTAATTATTAGATTAACAGAGCATCTATTAGAATTGCATTCCATAATCTGTCTCTACCCGAGAAAAAAAACAAGTTCAGGTTTAACTTTCCATTTAAACAAGCTTGCTGGTGACGCTTCTCGCCTTCTCCCACATTTGATCTATTAGGTTGAACCGGAAGTCTTGCACCAAAATCAAATTTTCAATTTTATTTTTTAACAACTTTCAAAATCATTTTGAATCAACAGTTTTACTATTGTAAAGACCCCCAACATGAACCCAATGTACCACCACATTCTTGGTTTCAGAAGCACAAAACCCAGATAGAGTCAAGTCATAGAATAAGAGGTATCAGTTTTGAGATTGATTTTATTGTTGAATCTTCTTACTCGTTTGAGAGCTGTTAGATACCGAGACACGTGCACATTAGAAGGAGTCATGTATACTCCAGACGTACAAAAAATAAGAACATGTTAGAACCGTTCACTGTCATTTAATTTTGAAAAGTTCAAAAATCAAAGTCGTCACTTTGAGCTACTTTTAGGTTTTTACAGCCTTTCTTAACTTAACGTGTCCACTACTTCTGAAGTTTTTATGTTAATAAAGAGGCATTATGTATAAGATTTGATGCTATTAATTTCTAGTTCAACGTTCCCCTAGAACGCTGCTAAAAATAAAGATAAATAATGTTTTCATGTTAATCACATTTAGTAGTGCTTGTACAAGAAGCTCCAAAGAAATTCATCTGGCATACTATATGTAAGGCATCTAACAACCTGTACCTACAACAAATTAGAAAAACTAGTCGTTCCTGTTTAGACAGGTTATGAATTTCAATTCCACACTGCCAGTTGAAGATTGACAATTTCAAGAGGTAACAATATCGGCACAAATTTTGTATAGCCAAATCATGTAGGATGGTGAAATCAATGTACAGTAGTGTTATTGACAAGTTATGCAAGATAACATTCCAATTAAATATTGGAACTTGGCGTAATCCACCATTCTTCTGACCCATAGGCATATGATTAAAGTTTAGTTTCGAATGAAATATCTCCGGACTACAAAAGCCGACATTATCGGTCAACTGTGGAACGTAATGGAACATCTATTCTTTATGCAAAATAAATAGAACCCATCATTTTGACTGACCTGGGGCGTTACAAGAACTCCCTATTGTGAGTTGTCAAAACAACAACTTCGACTATATATGTATTAGTTTTCTAATAGAAAGAGCAATGATTCTGAGTATTTTATGGCTGGTAGTTCCTACGATGGGCCACCCTTTAATTCCATTTTGAAACCTACAAGTAACTACTAGAACTCACTGAAATAAAAAAAATCACTTTGGTGCAAGACTTCCGGTTCAACCTAATACCTTCCCAGGAGGTAATTTAGAGAGAACCACCTGTTTGGGAGATCCCAACTTTGCTCCTGGGAAGTGCTATAGGTATACAGAGCTTCTCTCTTATCAGAATCAAAAACGGAAAAGACCTGCATCATCGCGCTGGAATTCTGGATCGACCAGTTTTTGTTTCGGAAATTTTGGATCTGTGGGAGAGGAGCTACTGGCCATAATTCTATCCCCTTTTGGCTTTTTCATCATAACTTTTTTACTAGTGTTTCGATTGACCTGAAACTTGACAACAGGGTGTATAAAGGTAAGAAATATGTAAAAACAAGTTGGTTTGAAGATATTTTTTAAAAATTTCAAAAATTTCAACTTTTTTTCAAAAAACCAAGAAAAAACAAAAAAGAGATATCGACTGAATGGTGTCGCGGAAATCGAAAATGAATTGCAATGGGGCTAGAAACAAATTCTAATGATTCAATACTTTGTTGCTTATCCACGAAAATCAATAAGGGCTCGGCATCAAGTCCAGAAGCTTGTCAATTACTTACTAGGGGATAGTCTTCAATGCAACTTCGATCTGAGCAAACTTTTAATCCACATTTGTCTCTCTGACTTAAGCAATTTGTTGTTTGAGCTTTTCCCACATGTGTTCGATAAGGTTCAAGTCTGAACTCTGACTGGACCACTTCAGAAGGTCGGCAAAGTTGGAGTCAGGACGTATATCAAAAGAAGTGTGCTTCGGGCGATTGTCTTGCTGGAAAACGTAAGCTCGGTCGACATATTGAAGTGCTGATGGTCTCACTGTCTTTTCTAAGATGTCTTCATACTAAAATCGATCCATAATACCAACTACTCTTCGCAGAGGACCCATGACATTGCTGGAAACATATATCCTCCTCCAGGTTTGACAGTTAGAGTCTGGTATTTGGGATCATACCTGGTTCCAACCGGACGTCGAATTTATTTATTTTCTTCACTCTCAAACAAGTTAAACTTGGATTCATCAGGACAGATGTGTTTTGCCCACTCCTGACGTCCACAGTCCAAATGAGCTTTTTTGGAGATGTGTTTCCAGCAATGTCATGGGTCCTCTGCGAAGAGTAGTTCGTATTATGAATTGATTTTAGTATGAAGACATCTTAGAAAAGACAGTGAGACCATCTGCACTTCAATATGTCGGCCGAGCTTTCTAGCAAAAAAATGACCCGAAGCACACTTCTCTCGATGCGCATCCTGGTTTCAACTTCGCCGTGTGGACCTTCTGGAGTGGTCCTGTCAGAGTTCAGACTTGAATCTTATCGAACACATGTGGGAAAATCTCAAACAACAAATTTCTTAAGTCAGAGAGACAAATGTGGATCAAAAGTTTGCTCAGATCGAAGTTGCATTGAAGACTATCCCGTAGTAAGTAATTGACAAGCTTCTGGACTCGATGCCAAGCAGTTTTCAGGCCGTTATTAATTCTTGTGGATACGCAACAAAGTATTAAATCATTAGAATTTGTTTCTAGCCCCATTGTCATTCATTTTCGATTTCCGGGACAGCATTCAGTCGATATCTCTTTTTTGTTGTTTTCTTGGTCTTTAAAAAAAAAGTTGAAATTTTTGAATTTTTTTTTAATTTCTTCAAACTAACTTGTTTTTACATATATAAAAACCAAAAGGGGATAGAATTATGGCCAGCACTGTAGCATCGGCGATCCACACACAAACACACACACACAGAAAACTGCGTTTGTTATTAGTAAGATTTAGTTTACTTAATTACTTTTTAAAATGACTTACCTTCTATTTGTTGAGTTGGAATGCACGAGTCTAAAACATTGACGAAAATTAATTGAGAAACCAAATATCGTAAGAACATCTCAATCTGATCAAAGTTACGCGAATGACTGGTTTCAAGCATAATCACTTGATTACAGATCACCAAAACATCCGGTTCTTTTTTTCTCGTCTTCATGAAATCATTACCAAAACCCGAACATATTATATCATTGTCACAAATATAACGCAATCGGGTAGTAATTGCCATCCCGCCTGAATGTTGGCAGTTTGAGACATAGACTGTCAGAGACAAAAGTGTTAAACTTGTTGCTTATTAGGAAAGCATCATTGAACTATTTATGAATCAATTAAACATCAGCCGACCAATTATACGTACACAACTGTGTCAATTGCAAAAACTGTAACCCATTTCGAAAAGCCCTTGAATTAAAAAATGGTACACTAAATCTTCGAGAATTCCCTTTGTTTTCTGTATTTACGTTTGTCTCGAGAAACTTCTTTCCAATTGAAAATAGGATTTTATGAAGTCACAAAGCATCAATTCTTATCATATTAAAGACACATGGAGATTGCTAGGTTTAAAGATAAATTCAAGAAAATCTGAGATTAAAAAGAAACCACCCCGACGACTGCTTTAATTCTTATCGGATTGCAGATATAACAAACCCCCGCTTGTAATTGTGATTGGTATACTATCATAAAGTATACTATCTTGATTGGTATACTATCATAAATAGTTCTTTAAAATTTTACCAAGGTGATCAAAAATTATAAAGACAATTTATATATAATGGTAAAAATGAATATTTGAAAAAGGATTAACCTGGCATCAAATATGGGGAGGAACAAAAATAACTGGTAGTATTTTTTGTCAAAAAAAAATGGCTAGTCATTCAAGCTGTTTTTCCCATTTTAATTGATCTCGGTTATAAATAGAATGCAAAGTTATTAACAGTTACATTCTGAGTCACCAGCTATTACCCGGAAGAGTGAAAAAGGTAAATAACAAGGAAAGCGATGTTCCATAGATTTACTTCATATTTCAAGCTTTGGATGAAGTAAACACAAAAAGCGCTTTTAAATAGTTTTTTAAATACATAATCCTACGTCTTCTTTCTTACTTATCTGCTTATTAATCAGGCGCAAGCTCTCAGTTTCTGATCATTGGCTAGCCCTTGGAGGCTTCGGGGGTGTAAACAATCCATACCAATGATGTTTACTGAAAAATATCGGATTAATATGATTTCAGAAGGTAAGATAACTATGATGTGTTATAAGCTCATAACACATCAAATATAAATTTCCAAAGAGAAAACAATTTTTATAATCCATTATAACCAGATATTTGTTTACCACTTCAAATGCTTGACTTTAAATAACGAGATGTTCGTGATCTTTGAAGGGTTGCTTGAAATCAAAAATATTCCCCATTAATACAATTTTCAAAATTGTCTCCACTATCACTTGCACTGTTTTCTATCCTACAAATTGTGATTCTTCTCGAGAAGAAGCTTCTCGTAAGGGGTAAAGTCAAAAATTCTAAAGCTCAAAGACCACCGTATAGTTAACGAATTAGAGAGTAATAAACTAGTTTATTGAAATACTCCTTTGTTTTCTTTTCATAGATGATCATCTGAAGAAACTTATCTCAAATTTAAACCAGATTGTTCGGAAGTCACAAATCATCCATTCTTATTTATGTAAAAAAACACGTTGGAATTGTTATGGTGCAAAAAAAAATCCTAGATAATCGGAGATTTGAAGAAAAAAAAAACCACCCCTCACAAAGTTTTTGATCCATCGGATAGCTGATAAGATTATTCCCCACCTTGTAATCCTTACGGTTATTTTTGACTGCAAAAGAGGCTTTGAGATAATAAAAATCTGATTAGTCTTTTAAAAAACTACTTTATTAAAATAATCAAGATTTACGAAAGCAAACTATTTCTAACAGAAAAATCAAACTTGGAGACGTCGAATTCATCGGAACGTTTTGTCTGGTTATAAAATGACTTCACAGAAGTTCTGATGTTTCTCATCAACAAAACGATCTCTCCAAACCGGACCATCCCATTTTCCGGTGACTTTACACATGAGTAGTCCATCAGGTTTGACATGCATTTTGAAACGAACATCTGAGATCCTTCCATTGTCTTTCCACCGAAGAATGAAGCTGGAAAACGAATTATGATGGAATTCCGACTAACGCATAGCTTACGCGATGAAAGGAGTATATTTTTCAGCATGACACATTCAAAATTGTCAATTTTTAGAAGTGAGAATGGGTTTCTCAGCTTTTGCATTAATTCAAGAACGAATTCATTGTGGTACCTGAAACTAATATTATAAGAGGGAACAAAGAAAACTAGATTCACTTTTCCTGTACAGCTACATTATCTGGTTGTTTGGTAAATCCATTCGGATTCAATTTGGCGAAAAAGTAGTCAGAATGAAGGAAGCTGTCATTTTGAAGCAGCCAAAATCCTGTATCACCTTTGCATACTGTTTTGTGGGCCTGATCAATTAAAAGGAATGCTATCCCGAATTCGGACAAAATGAGTTTTTGATCCATTTCTTCTAGTTTCAAGAATGAACCAAACTGTTTCGCCCATTTCGATGCATTTCGGAACCCGATTTTTAATGTTAAACCCATGTCACCGACCTTCGCTCGATGATATGGTCTGTTATTGACCTGGAGAGGTTAATTTCTATTTGTGACACTCATCTAGCTTACCTTCACAAAATCAGTTCCATCATCACAATCATAATGGCTGTAATGTCTTTGGTGAAGATCCCGTTGCTTTTTTTGTAGCAGAAGGAAACAATCAAATTCCACACCGATTGCAATTGTATTCTCTTTGTTGAGACTGGGCTCTCTGGGTCCCAACTTATCACGAATTTGAATTGCTGAAAATGGAGAACCAAAGTTGTTTACATACATGAAAAGCTAAACATTACCATTCGGATTCATTCCCGCGTCGAGACAATCATGGAGTCTACAACTTCTACAAGATGTCTTTATACCAGACTCCGTAAAACGTTTACATTGTTTTTCACAATCAAGAACGTTTCCTTTCTGGACTGCTCTCCGAAAGAACACGATGCATCCAAGACAGGCAAGCGGACCATACCGATTCCCGTTTGGCACACCGCCACAAACAGCACACGTTAAATCACCGGGTGGTGTCATGTTGAGTCTCTGTATTTGTTTTTTAAAGTTAGATCCAGCTTTAATTTTAAAAATGCAGGCGCAGTTAATCATAAATATAATTTGTTAGTGAGATTTTGACAAACTGCGGTCTTCAATAAATGATACTGGAATGTAACATTTGGCGTGGATTACGGTAGATAGCTCCTAGAAAAAATATGGGCGGTCATTCTTAGCTTATAGAAACGCCTGGGCCAACGGATCAGTCATATAAATTTTCCGGCCAACAAAAGTGATGTTTGTCCTCAAAAACATTTAACAAGAAATATATGTATAACTGAAGTAATCTAATCTGTTATTAGCTGATTGAGCCACTCTTAAATGATGAAGAACGGTGAGTCTGTAGATAAAAAGTCACATTCAATTACCAAGAAGTGAATTGTTTCGATTGGACCTTAATATTGTTATATTTTTCCGTAAATATTCCAGAAGGATTAGGATTTTGCTTAAAGAAAAGAATGTATCGCTTTTGTAAAGTCAGGCACTAATCAGTTACCGTAAACCTTGTTTTCTCCTATCGTTCTTTTTTCACAGAATTTTAAATTGAAATTTGTATTTACATGAGTTCTTCATAGTTTTAATTCTATTTAACTACGGTTCTATTAGAGGATATTATTCTTTCTATAAAAAACCATAAAATAGTATTTCTATTAGGTTGAACCGAAAGTTTCCTTCTATTTTGGTGGTGTGTTTGTAAGCACAGATTTCTGAAGCTTGGCGATGTTTAAGAGAGCTGTATTTTCTTCCTTTGGTAGTCTAATTCAATGTCTATCATGTCACTTTTTATTGGGTTTTTACCACTATCCGTGTCGGAGAACAGTGCTCTCTTTTGCCCACTCTCAAGAGCATTAACAAAACATAGTTTTGTTTTCATTCCTGTGTGACCTCAGGATTCCCGACATTCAAAAGAATATGATGTAAACTAATAAAGGAAGGGTCTCTCCTTCACATACAAATAAAATTTTTTTCAAAATATTCGAAGCTGAGGAGTTCAGTTTAGAAGAAAAAACTCGCTCTGAGCGATTGAGTGAGTTGAACCTTGATTCATTACAAACCGTTGAGGAAGAGGACTCATTCCAAACTACTCGTGAAATGTTTAAGACACTGTCCGGTAGCCAAACACGTATTGTAGATAGAATGAAGTCAATTGACGAAGTCAGAAAATTGGGCCTTTCGGTACGTCATGTTTTGGAAGAAAACGATATATGGGGCGAAGTGAACATGGGAATGTTTCTTCTATCTTCCCGCTGCTCGTGCAATTGATTGAATGATCTAATCATTGTGGTTGAGCAGTAGATACATTAGCCTAATAATATACAAAAGGTCCGATGGATTGAATAAGAAGAGCTAGCTCTAGATGTTCTAAAACCTAAACTAAGCGTGAAATAGTGATACCTTTTGTTCGGTGCTCTGTCAAAGGAATTGAATATTGGGAGCTCCAAGACGAATGCGCGTTCATGAAGCCCGTACCATATACTGCTCAGATAATAAAATTGAAGCTTGAATTCAATTCGAAAAGAGACAAAAAAGTTTTAGCTTTCTTTTCACGTTATGTCTCTAGACGACATGCTAAGAGAGTGACCAGTCAAAAATTTATTTTCATTAGCTGGACTATTCTACCATACTCAAAGTATTCTATAGACCTTACCTTATCTGCACAATAACTATTCGGGACGTTTCCACTGCATCTTGGCAGAAAAAATTTCAAATAAAAAATGATATCATACTAAAGTCAACTATGTTTCTCAACTCGCGTCCATCTTCGTAGTAGGCCGATATATTCGAGAAACTACCAGTTTGTTGTGGGCACGTCAACAATGCTCTAGGACACTTTTATCATCAACCTAACCTTCTCAGGTTCGAGTAAATTCTCGATATTTTTTTCATGAAAATAGAAAGAAACTTTCGGTTCAACCTAATATTAGAGGCGTTATTCTATTAGAATGGCTACGGTACCAATTTTTGTCATGAGATAAAAAGGGAACGGGTGAAAAATCGGGGTGCGTTCAAGTGGGGGATACTCAACACGCCATTAAAGGATGAATGAGTTGGTAAGTCCAGATGTTTTCAAAATCTCAGAAAGCACCACCCAGATCGACTTTAAAAAATACGTATCTGGAAACCGAATTGGATGAGGAAATATAGATAATCTTACAGATTATTAGAGACAGAGCGATTTTCGATGGGGGTGTTGCGTATGACATGAGCTGAATGACATGAGCCGAATGACATGATCCTTGCGTTTTTGTTGAGCTACGCAAAACGGGTTACAACAGATGTTTATATTTATACACAAGCCCCCGCGGTTCCACAGGTTTAACTGTTCATGGCTTCGTCACTCAATAATGCTCACTTCAAGAAGGTTTTTTCTTATTCTACAACTATTATTTGTAGATTCAAGTTGGCTCCGCTACTTTTCGAAATTAACATGTTTTGCAACTACGACGTTTCGAAATCAGTCGTTTCTAAAGTATGAAGTTTCGAAAATGACATATTTCGAAGCAGTAAAAAAGTGCGCAATGTTGCTAGAGAAGAGAATAAACACGTTGAAATGTTCCCGTCAAAGTAGTAGGCGACAGAAAACAAATATAAGCTTGCGGAATACTGAATTACATCAGATATCAATGGTTTCGAAACTTCACAGTTTCGAATCGTGATAGTTTCGATATGACCGGTTTCGAAGCGTTGTTGTTGCAAAACGTGTCAAAAAAATCACTTGTTAAGGAACGTTGACTTCCAACTATACTTATCTAGAATTTGTTGATTGTTTGTTGCG
This sequence comes from Caenorhabditis wallacei, assembly GCA_963932035.1. Lineage (NCBI taxonomy): Eukaryota > Metazoa > Nematoda > Chromadorea > Rhabditida > Rhabditidae > Caenorhabditis > Caenorhabditis wallacei. The sequence continues at coordinate 10,936,136 of OZ009932.1, read as the reverse complement.
CTCTGCATTTGTATGAAGTGACGATAGAATAACCATCCTAAGTCTTGTAAAGTTTATCAATATTTTCACAAACTTCTGTAATTTACATTTAACAGCAAATCGAAATTCTGAACTAGTAAGACAATCAAGGAGACCAACCTAAATAAATTCTGAATGCGCAAATAGCTGCACCAGCTGGAACACTCAATTCCAGTTGAAAGTATGGAAGATAGATAAAAAAGACCAGCGTTGAAAATACGAATACGGTTGGAGCCGTGAATCAATAGTAAAAAAAAACGGTCTATGGTGATGTTTCATTGCTTTTAAGAATTTTGCCAGTTTCAACTACATTTTTGAATGCCTTTTTCATACGCAGTAAATCATAACGACATATCGAAATCCATGATTGCAGAGAACCGGGTAGAGAACATCCCACCATCTGACATCATTGGTATCAGGGCCAAAAGCCAGAAACGTCGTCATCGAAATTTTGTTGGTAAGAACAATATAGCGACGCAATATCTCTATTTTAAAATACTCCTCATATATTTCATCCTAGCAATACGTATGCGCCCAACCACCAAATCCCACCAAAGAACATAAAATAAACGATCCAGAAAACGGATTTCCAGCGGCGAAAGAAAATAAGATACCGTAAGCTGAAATCGAGAATCAAGCAGTCTTAGATAAAACAAATAGTACCTGAAAAGTACCCAGTACTGATAAATGTATGTAGATTGAACTCGTGTTTATTCGCATTTGTTTTTTTTTCAACTATTTAATTTTCATCTCGGCTATGATTTTTTTATCTTTATCGTTGATCTCAGTTCAAACTTTATTCAAAGAAATAATATTCAATGGTACAATTCTATTATTATTATCATTAACTTGTGACTGATTCATCACAATTGAGTTTTTCCCCATTCCACGCATCCCTCTTGAGAATAAATTGAAAAACGTGTCTCGATAAGGACGATGTATAAAAATCATAACCAACGAAGACACTAAACCATGCGATGCTTCCATTGTCACAAAAATATTGGTGTATCCTTGATTGTAATAATTGAAAAGAACTGAGTAGATTGAGTAGTTTAGTGGAATGATGAGGAATAGAAGTGGAACCATTATTTGGATAACCAGAGCTATAAAAAACTTTTTCTGAATTTCGAACAACATCCGAGACATTTTCTTGGTACGAAGTTGTTGAATTGTGTTAAATATGGTGGATAAAATAAAGAAGCAGCTTTGAAGAACACCCGTAACAAGGAAAGATACAAGAGAAGACAAATGATACGTGTATTCATCAGCAGTAACGATCACGTTAGCTTGATGTACGTAGTCCGGGAGACAGGGGATTTGCTGAAGAGCCTGTTTTCTCTATGTCTCTCTATCTCTCACCTCAAAAACTTTTTTCCTCGCTGCGTTTTGGTCTCTTGGAGTGAGAAATCCAAATGGAATCATGACTAATATACCGGTCAGGTAATGTAACCCCAGCCAAGCGTGTCTTACGGGTGACCATGAACTTTTCCAGTGATAATTGCATACTGTATTAAAACGGTTTTCGAAAATAGCTAGAATAGAGATAAGCACATCTGGAATAGGACTCTCCATGCTTTTTCATTAGTAAGTAGCTTACATTCCAAAAAAATAAAAACCATGATAGTCTGCACAATAGACGGTACTCCAATCTCTGTCAAAACTCCTAGTGTATAACCGGACATAGAGGGTAATAAAAGCATTGGAACTGTCAATAAACAGACTGAATAGTCATATAAAACGATCCAAATACTCAAATTTACCAAATACCATTTTACCGATTTCATTTGATCCGGAGTTTTGAACAAGACACAGTAGAAAGCAAAGCTGTGAATTGGAATCGAGATAGCTGTGGCGCCATGAAGAGCTAATAAGAGGAATTCTGGAGTTGAGAAGTAACTAGGTGGAGTGCATTGGGAACTCATAAGACTGAGGTTTGTTCTGAAATTTCGCTAACATTTTACTAGAACATGACGGAGAAGGTAATTGAATTGGAGAACTGGAAAATCAAAAAAACAAAGAACGTGAAAAAGAAAACCGATGATGTCATGTGCTCTTTTAAGAACTAAGCAGATTGGAGAAGTTACAAAATACAAACTTTATAGTAGGCTTCCCAGAAATCACGCTTCACTGAAATATTTTTTCTAGCTTAGTGACTAAAGGTGTCTTGTTACGTAGTATTTGAACTTTGTCAGAAATAAAGTGGACGAATTCCAGAAACCTTTCCAGGCGTTGTAATATTTTTTGCGAATTCAATAACCCACTTTTTAGCAACTCAATTTGCGTCGTCTCAACAAAAAAAACTTTGTTATTTTCTATATTAACTTCATATGTCCTGAAAATCAAGGAATCAGAAAAAAGAGCTCGGAACATATAATGGTCCCGGAACAGTGCCAATACACCATGAATACTGTAATAGTGCTTATATTTTTCAAAGATCTCGTCCGGTTGCACTTTTATTTAAGTTCTTATGGTAGTAGGCCTCGCCTAAAGACTTTGTAGTTCCCTGTCAGATTTTTTTAAAGATCTTTTTCCGAGAAATATTCAAAAGACTAGACTATTTTACAAATATCTTAAATTTTGTAGCACCGAATACAATATTTCTTCCTATTATTAAAAACAACCAATTCGTGAAATGAGTAAAGTCATGTTATCACTCTCAACACTAATCATTTCGTTTAAAAAAACACGAACTATGATGTCGGTTCAACAAATTCTAGCTATTTTATCATTTTTCATGAACATTTTGTTAATCTTTTTGATTACTAGTAAATCACCAAAGACAATGGGCTCCTATAAGTTTCTAATGGTTTTCATGTCAAGTTTTGAAATGCTTTATGGATTAATTGATTTACTTGTTCAGCCGGTAAGATTAAGGACTTCTCAGGCAGGGACGAGTTATATCTAATTTTAGGAAGTAAAAACGATGAATTCGTTCTGGTTAACGATGACAAGCACTCAAAAATCCGTGATTCCTCTTTCATTTGCTTATCCACTTCTGCGTAGGTAACCATCGCTTCTTAATATAATAATTGTTTAGTTTTTAGTGGTTTGGGGTGGCGCATTTGGAATCGCTTTGGCCAGTTTTGGGATTCATTTTGTCTATCGTTATTTGATTGTTACTGGGTACCTAAAGACATTTGAATTCTAGATAAATTGAAGTTTCAGAAATAAGAAATGGGGCTCTGGAAATCGGATTTTGTCTATTTGGATGAGTATTCCTATTTTATTGGGCATTGTTTATGTATTTGTAATACATTGTTGTTGGCAATTAAGCCCGGTTATGGATAGTTTTGTAAAGTAACTTTATTTGAAAATTCTTGGATTATTTATATTTTTGCAGAACAAGAATGGTCACATCTGAAAATCTTACTGCAAACCAATTCATCTACTTTTCATCTTACCCTTTTAAAACTATTCCTCACTCACCAGTGATTGAATTCGATTTTCTTCAAATCTCTGGAATAATTTTCTTATGCGTTAGTGTTGTAAGTATCGTTTTAGACTAAACAATTGAAAATAAGTCTTTAATCCGCCTTTTTTACAGAGCATTTCCTTTTTCACAATGACATATTTTGGAGTCAAGACATATTTATCTATGAAAACATTCCAAGAAACGTCATCTTCTACCAAGAATCTGCAGACACAATTATTTTATTCTTTGGTCATTCAAACTATTATTCCTGTTGTTCTAATTCATTTCCCCACCACATTGATCTATATCAGTACATTCTTCGACACGGCATACGAAATATACGGGAAGGTGGTCACTATAACTATCGCTCTTTTTCCCGCAATTGATCCATTACCAAGTTTGTTAATCATTAAACCTTATCGACATGCTATTAAAAGTTAGTTTTAAAAAATATAAAAAGTGAATTTTAAAACATGTTCAGATTGCTTCAAAAATCGCATGAAAAAGATGGGTTCAGTGGATACTTCAACGAGAGGAATTTCTATTAGTAGACCTGGAACATTTTGATTTTTTTTTTGATACAAATGAAGACTTGAAATGCACTATTAAGAAAGCAGTTAAGTTTTAAAAGCTACAGGGTTGGGCATAAATATGGAGCCGCGTTTAGAGAAGTAAAAAAAACTTGGGAAGTCAAAATTTTTTCCTGTAATTCTGACAAAATGAACTTCAAACAACTACGAAAAGACTGCCCTTAGCAGATTTTGAATTAGTCACTTCAATTTTACATGACGCTTTTCTGAACCCTTGAGTTTGGGGTGGTATTGGCACGCAGGTAGTTCAAGTCAATATCATCCCGTGTTTCTCGAATGGGGATCTCTAGAAATTCAATATTTAACAGCATGTTATGGACCCATAATGGGTTGAAATCCATCACAGTTTCCGATTTATCGAATAGAAAATAAGCCTAGGAATAAGTCATTCAAACAAGTCATGATCCCTACTAAAAAAATTTTTTTTTGCGTTTTGGTGGATTTTTCTCTGCTACCGAGAGCGACGCCTGCTTGGTTTTTTGAATCTTCGATTTTTCAGTCGGACTGCACTCAAAGTACCATCCGTTATTAAAAATCACTTGTTGGCGGTTTTATTTATTCTCAATAATGTGAAAATTAGCTATGATCCCAAATTGTCACAAATTCCCCATATAGGATTTCTGAGACCGGATGAAATTTTTTTATCCAGCTTTTTTCTGGTTGACAGCAAGTTTCGGTCACTACGGTGACAATAATCATGTTTTCATTGCTTTTGGAAAGTTTAATCGAGAAAAATTTATCATGTTCATGAAGTTTCAATATGTGCGTGCCACCACCACCTCAAACTCGAGAGTTCTGAAAAGCGTCATGGAAAATGAGAGTGACTAATTCAAAATCTATTAAAGGCAGTTTTTTCGTAGTTGTTTGAAGTTCATTTTGTCAGAATTACAGGAAAAAATCTTGACTTTCCATGTTTTTTTACTTCTCTAAACGCGGCTCCATATTTATGCCCAACCCTGTAAATAAGATTTTATGCTGGGCTTCCGAGAAACCACGCATCACTGAAATATGATTTCTAGTTTAGTGACCTGAGGTTTTATTTCTACGTAGAAAAATTACTACTTCAGAAATCATTTAAATATCATTCACAAGCTCCATAATCCAATTTTTATTAACTATCAACACGAAAAAATAAAATTATACTCCAATATTATTTCTTTTTATATAATCACTTCTTCTTTCCGATATCCGATTAAAACTTCGGACTTTGCAACCAATTAAATCAAAAACTGCCATTCTATAAGGGTGATGTACAAAAAGCATGACTAAAGTCGACACAGAACCATGCAATCCTCCAAGTAACACACCAAAATTTGTCATTTTCTGATTATAATAATTGGATTCAATCGCAATCCAAGAATAAATCAAAGGTAGTGAAAGTGTGACGAAAGGAGTTTTCATTTGTATGACCAAAGCCATAAAAAATCTCCGTTGCATGTGGAATGTCTTCGTGGAAATTGAGTTGATTTTTAGTTGTCTTATAGCTTTGAAAACCAAAAATCCAGAAAATAATAAAATTTCGAAAGTTAGGAATAGGGTATAAGTGGCGCCGACAACCATGATATAAGTGTAGCTGTCTGTGAAAACGAACACAGAAGCTTCGTAAACATAGCAAGGGAGCGTTGGTAAACTCTAGAAAAAACCCTATGTTATCTAGTGAAAGGACTTGAAAATTTACTTGCAAAACATGTTTCCTAGCGATCTCTTGTTCTGGAACCATGAATCGGAATGGGGTAAGAATTAGAACCGCGGTTATATAATGAGCAGCCAGCCAAGGACGCCTCAAAGACTTCCATGTATTGTTTTTAACCATTGTATTGAAACGGTTTTCAAATATGGCCACGATAGAATTAATAACACCTGAAAAACATATTTTAGACGTTTAGTATCTCAAATTTAATCTTACAACAAAACATAAGCATTACTAGGAGCGTTTGATCCTGTGTTTCAATTCCAAAGTGTCTTAGGACTCCCAATGGATACCCAGCTAACTTTGGTAGTAAGACAAAGGGACATGTCAGTAGCCCATAGGAATAATCAAAAAGAACTATCGACACATGTAAATTCACTAAATACCACTTGGCATTTTTCATTTGCTCCGTAGTCTTGAATAAAATACACCATAACCCAAAAATATGAATCGGGGTGGCAATAGCAGTGATAATATAAAATCCAAGTGTTAAAAACTGAGGTGTCTCAAGAAAATTTATTTGGGTGAGACACGGGAAATTCATTTTGTGGAGTGAGAAAAAAAAAGTAAGTGGCCTGCTTCGAGGTAATCCAATAGCCAATGCAATTTTAAATTAGATCTGATAATCAAAGTTCAGTGGTTACAACTTGTTGAGCTTAGCTTCTGGAATTTCAAAGATTTCTTTGAATTGTATATAGAATTGCACCTGAAACAAAATTGTCTCGTGACTAAGGCTCTGAAAGGTTGAAATAATAAAAATACTATTTTAATTTATACAATTCCTCTCCCAACAATCAAGGCCATTTCGTTAAATGTTTACCTAGTGAATCAATATGTTTCCACTCGTTTTCTCGTTTCGTTTATATCTCTGCGCTTCCGAACCAAAATATACATTTTCACGTTTTTGGCGAATAAAGTTGTCGTTTTGTCTTTTTTTCCTAGTTTTCTTTGTTGTATCTTTTTATCCAAAAACATGGAGATTGCTAACTTTTTCTATTCTTTTTTAAATTCACATGTCCGTCTGAACTTTGTATATTGAGCTGTTTGAGCCCTGAGCACGACAATTGTAATTAGGTGTCATATTTCTTTTTTTTTTTTCGAAATTTGGCGAAAATTTTCAGGCAGAGTTACTTCTTATTATTCGAAAATTATAAGCATTTGTTATGATTTTTTTCACTATTTCGAGAAATAACTTTTAGTTTATCGACTTCATTTTAACTGAGCAAATATCATTTACAAAAAGATCTTTGAAAATCGTATTTTGTCGCAATGCCCTTATTCTCTCTCCACTACATGCGTATGCAAACAAATGTCAAAATAAACATTGAAAAAAAAAATCAAAGAATTCTTTTCCTGTTACTTTCAACGTTTCTTTTTATTGCCCTTTAATAGAAGAGCATTTAACAACGACGTTTCCCATAACGACACGTTTTGTTTGCACAAAGTGCCATTGTGACTTCTTCTCGCATGTCTCATGCCTCTCTCCATTATTATTTTTTTCTCACTCTTCACCTTCTCTCTTTTTCGTATTTTCACATTTTCAGAAATGAATACTCCAAGCTCATCTGGCTCTCTTCCTGACTTAACACAAGTTTCTGAAAGAGAAAATGCTAAAAATGTTGGGAAGTGTCAAGTTTGCGACAGAGACGGACACGGAAAACATTTCGGGGCGATCACGTGCCGCGCATGTGCCGCGTTTTTCAGGTGAGTTTTGGTTTTTTGTTTGGAGAGCTCAAAAAAGATTTTATTTAGACGTTCTGGGATAGCTAACAACTTCAAGCCATGTAAAAAGAAAGGGAAATGTAGTTTTTCAAGGAGTGATGGATGGTTCAGTTGTAAGGCATGTCGGCTGAAGAAGTGTAAAGAGCTTGGAATGAATAGTGAAAGTTTGTTTATTCATTTTTTTTTCTCCGAAGATGATCTATATCTTTGACCTTACAGATTTCCAATACGACCGAGATGTTCATCATTCGGAAAAATCGAAACCTGTTAAACTATATCAGAAAATTCCTCAGGTATAGTATTTTCAGAATTACTAGAATTAAAATAATAAATTTCAGTCAATGGATACATTCCTCGGCCGTTCCAACCTGATCATTTACTGCGCTCCTCCCCCAAACTCATTTTGTACAAAACCAGTGATTGATGTTCAGTTTTTAATTGATAGAGCACAAAAGATACTTAAAGAAGTGAGTTTCTTTCCTATTTTTCTGGATCTAATCTTACCGGTTTAGGGTCCAGCAACACCAATATTAATACCGAACTGCTTGGAGAAATTAGCGATGGGATTGAATAGTATAAGAGGAACGACATCGAAAGGAGATGTTAAAATCCTCACTAGATTAGGAAGAGAGGAAATTTTCGCTTTATGGGAGGATGATATGTTGAAAGTGGCTAAATGGTTCTCATACTTTGACGAGTTTCAAAGGCTACCCGAATCATTACAGGTAATATTTGGATTGGTTCAATCATCCTACATTTTTTACAGCTTGATATGCTAAAAGGAGTCTGGAATGTGTTTGGTCGATTGGAAAAACTAGCAACAACTGCCATCGCCAGACAACAGAAACTATGCGGGGAGAGTATGTTGATGACTTACATCAAGAAAGATGAAGTGATGTGTGATATTAAAAATGTGGATGTTGATTTGTCATGGTGTTCCAGATACACTTTTGAGCAGCTGAAAATGTAAGTCAATATTTTTTAACTGAACACAGTCAATAAATTCTCAGGTTTGATTCTCATGATCATGAAAAGCAACTGGACATTCTTGTAAAGCTAATTCTTGATCTACAACCAACAGACGTCGAGTTATCCTACATGCTTTGTCAATTATGTTTCCATCAAGTTGGCAAGAAGCATCAAGGGGCGCTTCAAGAAATGACCGATCGATTTCAAGAGACTTTATCCAATCATTTACACGACTACTACGTGAATAGTATGAGACAATCGAAATATGCGGGTCGGATTGCAAGCATGATGAAGATTAATAATACTATTCAGGTTAGTTATTAAATATAACGGCACTGTTAAGAAAAATTATTTCAGCAATGTATCTACCGAGACAGCGTGAAGTCAGAATTGTACAAAGTGTTCGATGTGTTTTATGTGGAATGCTCTCATCCCGATCTATTCAAAAATTGTTAACCTTATATACATATGCATAAAATAAAATTATTTGCTGTCTAGTTCAAAATTACTTTTATATCATGCTTTCTGCTTTTCTTTTTTCTCTCTTATCTACATTTTTCTCCTCCAAACCCTGCAAATGTTTCTGGTTCAACATAATGATTGCTCTTATTGATTCTTCAATTTCCCCTTCGTCTTCGGATTCCCTTGCAATAAAATGTCAAATCTGCGACAGACTTGCTCATGGAAAACATTTTGGAGCGTTCAGTTGTCGAGCGTGCGCCACTTTTTTCAGGTAAATTTCTCTCCCGAAACAATTCAAGATTTTTGAATTTCAGGCGGTACAGCATAACAGACGTGAAGCCATGTAAAAAAGAAAAACGTTGTATATTTTTGAAAAATGGGTATTTCTCATGTAAAAAGTGTCGGCTAGAAAAATGTTTTGAAGTTGGAATGACGAGTGATAGTGAGTTTCTGAGTTTCAATAACTGACAAGGAAATAGAAAAATTCAGAATTCGATGGCCAGAAATCAGCTAGTCCAAAATCAAAGTTATTGAAACTGAAATCAAAAGAAAAGATTCCTCTTGTAAGATTTCTGGAACATGAGAATATTTGAATTCATTTTTTCAGTGCGTGGGAACATTTATCGGAAGATCTAACTTGATCATCTTCTGCGCCCCACAATTCGAATACCCCAAACAAATTATTGATGTTAGATTTCTAGTCGATCACGCTTCAAGGATTTTGAAAACGGTAAAATTTTGGCATCAAGTCGATCCTTTTTTCTTAGCTTTTAGGGCTTAGAATCTCCGATATCAGGTGCTAACTCACTGGAAAAACTAGCCCTTGGATTAAGTCGGATTCGTGGGACAGCTAAGGATTTTCAAAAAATTAATAGTCTTGGAAAGGATCAATTTCTAGCATTGTGGCAAGATGACATGTTGAAAATGACCAAGTGGTTAACCTATTTTGACGAATTTCAAAGGTTGCCGCATATGATGAAGGTTAGTAAATTTAGCAAATAGAAAAAAAATTGGATATTAGATGGAAATTCTCAAAGGAATCTGGAGAGTTTGGAATCGGTTAGATCGGTTAGCCACTACTATGATTGGAAGACGGAATAATGCTTGCCAGGAAAATATGATGATGTTGGATTTGGAAGAAAAACAAGTTGTTTTTTCAATTGGTTCAATACAGATTGATTTGTCATGGATGTCAAAATATAATGTGCAACAATTGAAATTGTAATTTACATGGAATATTTTAAATTTATATCTAATTTTTGTTTAGATTTGGCTACCGTTACATAGACGAAAAAACCGAGGACCTTGTCCAGCAGATGATATCTTTAGATCCATCAGACGTTGAATTATCCTATATGATGTGCCAATTATGCTTCTATTACGTTGGAAAGCGATATCAAGGAGTCATTATGGAAATTTCTGATAGACTAATGGAAGTGTTATCCGATAGCCTTCATGAATATTATACTAAGAATCTGAAAACAGAAAAGTATTCGGGAAGGATTGCTGGTATGATGAAGATTAATAATCAGATACAAGTTGGTCTTCCAGAAGAATTTCAGATTTACAGCTATGACATTTTTCCAGGAAGGAATATATAAACGTCGAGCGAACGCAGATCTAATGAGAATTTTTGATGTGTTCTATGTGGAATATTCAGATCCGGAGATGTTTTTGGATGCATGATTGTTGAAAATTTGAATTTCGTTGCACTCTAATATTAATTCAGAGAACATAAGCGAATAAGTTTTATCAAATGTCAATTAGTCACCGAACTAATAAAATTACTAATATATTTTGCTCTCTGATCTGTAACTCCGAATTTTTATTCGTTTTTCTTTCCGTAAACTGATTTTCCGAAATGACAAACATTTCTTTTCTACCTCTTCAATAAATGATTCATACAATTATGACCCTCTTGTCACATATAAAGTCTCTCTCTCTCTCTCTCTCTCTCTTCACCTGTCACTATTTCACTTCTTGAAATGTTTCATTGTTCTCCTCTCGTCGTCTCTTCCCTCTTTTTTTCGTATTTCGCTCTCTTTTTTGTGGTTTTTTTTTGAATAGAAAAGCAAGCAAAAAGCCAAGAATGTTTTATTTTTTTAGCCATGAACTCGCCCGGCTCCTCTTCTTCCAACTCCCCGGATACCCTGGTTTCCCTGAGAAATTGTCAAGTTTGTGGTCAACCAGGGCACGGAAAACACTTTGGAGCAGTCACGTGCCGCGCCTGTGCCGCCTTCTTTAGGTTTGGAGTGATTAAAAATTGATAATTTTCAATTAAACAAAATTTAGACGTTGTGGCACTTCGAATAATTTTAAGCCCTGTAGAAAAGCTAATAATTGTGAATTTTTGAAAAATGGATGGTTCAATTGTAAACCGTGTCGATTGCAGAGATGTAAAGATGTTGGGATGAGCATCGAGAGTAAGTGGTTAAAAAAGGCATGACTTTGGAATTTAATTTCAGATTTCCAATACGATCGAGACTCCTTCTGTCCTCGTAAAGCAAGAGAAGCTATTCGAAACTTCTGTAATCAAATTCCAGAGGTAACCATACCCTTAGCAATTCAAAATCTTTAACAAAAAGTGTTACAGACCATGGGAACCTTCTTAGGACGCTCTAACCTTATTGTTTTCTGTGCTCCAGAATACAACAAACATTCGAAATGCTATATTGATGTGCAGTACCTAGTGGACACTGCCGGAGGGGTTTTGAAAAGAGGCTGTGAAATTCCAATTCGCGCTGCAAATTCTCTGGAAAAATTGGCTTTGGGACTTCAAGCCGTGAGAGGGTATCAGAAAAAAGAAGTGAAGTTAGTCACTAAAATCGGGAAGGATGAGACAATGGCATTATGGCAACATGACATGTTGAGAGTCGCTAAATGGTTGACCTACTTTGATGAATTCCAAGAGCTACCACATAGACTACAGGCAATAGGTCAAGCTATTTTTCTTATAGGGCTTCAGATTTCAGGTGGACCTGTTAAGTGGAATTTGGAAAGTGTGGAATCGTTTGGAGAATCTTGCAGTGACTGCAATAGGGAGACGTCAGAAACTTTGCGATGAGAAAATGATAATGGCGTACGTGGAAAATGAGAAATTGGTTTGCGATTTATTAAAAGTTGAGATTGATTTGACATGGTGTTCGAGATTCACTTTGGATGAATTAAGATTGTAAGTGGACTTTTTACAATAAACTTTATAAAAAACAATTTGAAGTTTCGCTGATCATGACAGTAACGAACGGATTGAGGATGTTATCCAAGCCATGATGGACTTGCAACCAACGGATGTGGAACTATCTTATATGTTATGTCAACTATGTTTTCATTATGTCGAAAAACGATACCATGGAGAAATGCTCAGAATTGCAGAGCAACTCCAGGAGACCTTATCAAATGATCTACATGATTACTACGTTAATCGAGTCAATATGCCACAATATTCCATGAGAGTTGCACAAATGATGAAAATCAACAATCATATTCAAGTGGGTTTTGAAAAAATCCCCCACCTATTATAGTATCAGGTTTCAGAAGGACATCTATCGTGGTCGTGTGAAAGCTGAACTAGCAGAGGTCTTCGATGTCTTCTATATTGAGTTTTCGCATCCGGAACTTTTCATGGATTTTTGATTTTTACTTTTAACAAAAGTTCCTAGCACAAATAAAGTTGTTTTGAATGGATTGTTTTTTTTTTGAATGAGTGCATTTTTGAAATGGGAAATCTCTATCCATAATACGAGCTCATTGAAGCAGCTGCAATTAAAAAATGTATATAGCAAAAAAGGAGATTATACTATACTTTTTGTTTGCCCAAAGAACATAAGCGAATGCTTTTTATCAAATGTCACTTAGTCACCTCTCTAATAAAATTACTAACACATTTTGCTTTTTGATCTGCATCTTTGTATTTGTATTCTTTTTTTCCCCGTTACCTGAATTTGTGAATGCCAAACATTGTAATGCCCCCCCCCCCCCACTTTTTGAATGATGCATATAATTATGATCCTCTTTTCCTATAAAGCCTCTCTTCGCCTCCCACTATTTCACTTCTCGAAACGTTTCATTGCCCTCTTCTAACCGTCTCTTCCCTCTCTTTTTTGTATTTCTCTCTCTCTTTTTGTGGTTTTCCGAGCTTTGTCTGCATAGAAACAGACTGCAACAAACTAATAATTCCTCATTCTTTCTAGTCATGAACTTCCCCGGCTCTTCTTCTTCCAACTCTCCAAATTCTTTGGTTCCTGTGACAAATTGTCAAGTTTGTGGTCAGCAAGGGCACGGAAAGCACTTTGGAGCATTCACGTGCCGTGCGTGTGCCGCTTTTTTTAGGTTTGCACTTATTGAAGATTGATAATTTTTCAAACAAATAAGTTTAGGCGTTGTGGCACATCGAATAATTTTAAGCCATGTAAAAAAGGGACAAATTGTGATTTTCTGAAAAATGGTTGGTTTAATTGTAAGGCGTGCCGTTTGCAAAGATGTAAGGATATTGGAATGACAGGCGAGAGTAAGTGGATGAAGTGGCGTGGTTTAGAACCAACTTTTAAACTTATTTTTAGACTTTCAATTCGGTCGAGACTCATTTTATCCTCGTAAGGCACGAGAAGCTATTCAAAAGTTTTGTAATCAAATCCCACAGGTAATATTACCTTTACATGCTTTAAAGGAGGCCTAAACTTTTAAACTTGATGTCTCAGAATTACTTGAAACTTCGTGCAGTTATGAAGAATTTGTCTCTTACTATGCTCCTGATATTTTAGACTCCAAATTTCACTTTAGCCAATTCCTCTCAAGCTTGAAAGCGGTATTTTTTGGCTAAAATAACACACGCTCAGCGTTTGGAGCGCGAGAGACGAAATTGCGAGAGAGGCGGAGTTAGGAGAAATAGTACGGAAAAGTGAGAGATTTTTTCTTTGCGTCTCAAATTTTTATCATTGAAATGCCAACTTCTCGATATCTTTTTATGTCTGCGCATCCGCAGCGGCAGCCGGCAAGCGGCAGTTCGAATTGCAATTTCATTGTTTTAACTTCAAACTTCGCAATTTTCGACGGAAAAAATTGAAATAAAATTTGAGTATACTGGAAATACACTGTTCTAAATGCCTGTTAATTGCCTCTGTTCAAAAATTATTCAAACAAGCAACACTGTCAAAAAACTGAAAAAACTGACTAATATCAGTTTTTTGACAGTGTTGCTTGTTTGAATAATTTTTAAACAGAGACAATTAACAGGCATTTAGAACAGTGTGTTTCCAGTATACTCAAATTTTATTTCAATTTTTTCCGTCGAAAATTGCGAAGTTTGAAGTTAAAACAGTGAAATTGCAATTCGAACTGCCGCTGCGGATGCGCAGACATAAAAAGATATCGAGAAGTTGGCATTTCAATGATAAAAATTTGAGACGCAAAGAAAGAATCTCTCACTTTTCCGTACTATTTCTCGTAACTCCGCCTTTCTCGCAATTTCATCTCTCACGCTCCCAGCGCTGAGCGCGTGTTATTTTGGACAAAAAATACCGCTTTCAAGCTTGAGAGGAATTGGCTAAAGTGAAATTTGGAGTCTAAAATATCAGGAGCATAGTAAGAGACAAATTCTTCATAACTGCACGAAGTTTCAAGTAATTCTGAGACATCAAGTTATAAAGTTTAGGCCTCCTTTAAACCTCTAATAAAATATGTTATAGACCATGGGAACCTTCTTGGGACGCTCTAATCTTATTCTTTTCCGTGCTCCGGAATTCCACAATGATTCCAAATGCTACATTGATTTAAACTTACTAATGAATACTGCAGCTGAAATGTTGAAAACGGGATGTGAAATCCCGATTCGAGCACCCAACACATTAGAGAAATTGGCACTTGGACTACAAGCCGTGAGAGGATATCATAAAAAAGAAGTGAAGTTAGTCTTTAAATTTGGGAGGAATGAAGCAATTGCAGCATGGCAACATGAAATGTTAAAAGTAGCTAAATGGTTGACTTACTTTGATGAATTCCAGAAGCTGCCTCATAGTATTCAGGTAAAGTGTCACGCAAGTTTTATTAAAGTTCTTAAGATTCCAGGTAGATTTGATGAGTGGAATTTGGAAAGTGTGGAATCGTTTGGAGAATCTTGCAGTGACTGCACTTGGAAGACGTCAGAAAATTTGCCATGAGAAAATGATAATGGCGTATGTGGAAAATGACAAAGTTATCTGCGATCTGTTAAAAGTGGAGATTGATTTGACATGGTGTTCGAGATTCACTTTGGATGAATTGAGATTGTAAGCAGATTTCCGTTTCCTTCTTTTAAGAAATGTTTACAGTTTTGCTGATCATGATATTAGTGAACGGGCTGAGGATGTAACTCAAGCCATGATGGACTTGCAACCAACAGACGTGGAACTGTCTTATATGTTGTGTCAACTATGTTTTCATCATGTTGAAAAACGATACCATGGTGAAATACTGAAAGTTGCCGAACGATTCCAGGAGACCTTATCAAACGATTTACATGACTATTACGTTAATCGAATGAATAAGCCACAGTATTCCACGCGCGTAGCACAAATGATGAAGATCAACAATCATATTCGAGTGGGATTTGAATAAGATCCTCTTAAATCCAATGTATCAAATTTCAGAAAGACATTTATCGTGGTCGCGTGAAATCCGAATTGGCTAAGGTGTTCGATGTCTTCTTCGTTGAATTTTCGCATCCGGAACTTTTCGTGGATAACTTATAAAACTTCCAAAAGAGCAAAAAAAAATATAAGATTTTTGTTGACAAACAAATTGATTAAAGTGAAATGAAGCTTTTTCATCAAATACAATTGAGAGAATCGTGGGAGTAAAAAAAAGTGAAAATCATGAGGGAATAATCATACATAATCGTAGTAAAAAGGTATGAATGGAAAAAATTTCAATACAAAAAAAAAGAATTGTATCAGTGAATTACTGATTTTGTTCCATCGCGCAGACCAACTCCCAGAACATGTTAAAGTATGAAAAGTTCGATGTCCAATTTTGACGTAAGACAGTCGCAACTCGACTTGTAATACACCCTTGTTTAGTCAAGTAACCATCGATTGCAAGGATCTCCGCGAATCGAGAAGGTCCGTTTCTAGGATCCGTGTGAAGACAGATTTTGAGAAGCAGCCGAGTGGATTCTTGTTGACGAGAACTGAGGATTTCTTGAGCGTGTTGAGAGAGACCAAATAAAGCTAAGAATTGTTTTTAAAAATACATTGCTCCGGAGGTACTTACCCGGGTTGCAAATGACAATCATATTTAAAAGTAGGAATTCATTCTCAGATAGTTTCAGATCTTGCAATGGCTTTATTGGATTCTCTAGGTACTCCTTCATAACTTCTCGACATTTCGGGATTTCGAATAGTTCATCCGGAAATATTTCTTCTTTCGTAGGAGCAAACAATACTTCATTATTAGCCATATAAGAATCAAAAGCTAAGCAAAGATGATGACTTTTCAAAGCGACGTTTTTCAGGAGAATGACCTGAAAATAATTAATGAATAAATACAGTATCATCATTTAATGACAGACTAACTCTATCTGGCATCAAAAGCTCCTTGTAAAAATTATAAGACTTGATAATTTCAGCGGCGATGAGAGTTTCTTGGGATGCCCACGGCGTTAACATTTCATCTATTTTCCCTCGCTTTATTGGAATCTGAATTTTCAACAATTGTTGTTTCTTTTTTCTTTAGATTTATTACCGGGTTATTGTGAAGTCCATGTCTTGCTCCAGCTATAACCAACTCGGCGTAGCTTGGATTCACCGAAGCTCTCATGATATAATAAGCCCTTTTTCGAATCTCATTCATCGTTCGCAATTCCTCTAGTCTCTCTGAGTCACTGGGTTCGTGGGTCACTGGTTGATTTTTGTGTGTCGTGAGGGTTTTCACTGGTTTCTTATTGGTTGATGGCGAATCAGTCATTCCGGTTTTTAAGAACTTGTTTAACCAGCAAGGACGACATAGTGGACGAGTTTCTGGAAATATGGCAGAGTCTATGGATCTATAATGCTTCTTCATGTACGGTAACTACTTTCGGATCCCTGTGCATATTTATGATCCTATAGAGAGTGGTATGAAAAAAATTAGAAAGAATATGTAAACCAAACATCTCTATTGAAGTTGATCTTACGAAAACTTTTGAGATCAGTTTCAAAATTTCTTCTGTTTTCCAACAAAACTAGCCCTGTTATTATCTCCTTATCAAAGTCTCGCTGGTAAACACGTCAGTCTTTCAGTCTTTCGCATCATACAGAGATCTCACGAATATTTTTTGGGAGTCAGTGTAAGATATAATCCAGTACATGAGGTGGTCTTAAATAATAAAAACAGAGAACAGGAAGTAGATTAATAAAGTTGAATAGAGATTAGGGGAGGTATGAGGGCCATAATGTATGAATAACGGAGGAGGCAACATTTCAGAAACGGTAGCCGTGAGGAATATTCTAAGTTAACATACCCAACAAATTTTCTCCGTCAAGACACTTCCCATCTTTTTCACATTGGCTCTTCATATCTGAGATACTCTTACGACGAAAAAACAAATGACAGGAAAGACAAGTTGAAATCTTCCTTGAGGCTGCATTAGGCCTCGACAAGTAATAATTATAGATGTTGGCTGACAGTTTATTGCAAACATCGCAAACGTGCGACATTTCCACACGCTGGAATTATATATATAATATTTTTCACTTAGAAATTCGAATAAAATGAAAAAAAAAGAGAAACTCGGAGACATGTCGCAATGAGTTATACCCTCTAATTATCTAGACATTTTGTAATCCTTCTCACAAACTCCAATCCACCAGAGAACACAATTATTTCGTAAATGTCTAGAAAACGAAGAAGAAGGATCACAATTATGAATAATAATGAATGGATAGAAACGTTTTGGTACGAGCTTTTATACACTACTCTTAACATAAATGGGCGGGACCTAAACAAAAAGTGATCAAAAATGTTCTTGTCTGGAGATAATGTAACATCACAAATCGAACAAAATAGTTTTTTTCTCGTGTGAATGATTATAATGAAAGAGCAAACTAGATGTAGCATGTCCAGTGATGCGGATTAGGAGGTATTTAGGGAGATACAAAGGTTAATTCGGGATTTATAGCAACTTTAGCTTCTTTATGGAGATTGAGTGCAGAAAGTTATTTATTTGTCATCTAACTAAGTTTAACTCAGCTATTCCTATCTAAATTTTGATTCTATATCAGTGATTCATCAAATATTTCAGACATATCACTGATATCATAACATATTGGATCGTTCCATCGCTTCTAATTCTGTGAAAACAGTTACTCATGAAAACAGATAAACGATCTTAGTCATTGCACACGATTAAAAAGCATTTAATCTGTGAAATATTTTCAGATTTCGAATTGGTTTTCAGATAATTCAAGCAGAAGTAACTTCCTCGACTACATTCCATTTCCCATGTTCTACAAAAAGAAGACTTTTTAATATCACTGATGTTTGATCCGAGTAAACCTTCAATAATACGTATTTTAATATAGACATAATTTATAGTCGTACGTCATACCTTCCTCAACTAGTTCCTCTCAATAAACATCTGTTCTCTAATTGTTTCTTCATCCTCCTTGATCTCAGTAGCGCTTAGAAGAGCTCAACTGTCAATTACTCTGTCGTACAGGATCTAGATAAGATTCGCAGGGACGTCACTTGCTATTGTCCAAACACTGTCCACCTGGTTCGTCTCTCTCTCTTTTACTCTTATTAAGAATCAATAATGGGATTCCCTCTTCTGAAGCTTCCAATTCTTGTTTTTGAGAACATTGTACTTCAAATGAATCTTGCTGATCTGTAAGTTTAAATCAGCCTTTTTTTAAAATTTATATTTTCCCAGTTACAGATTTGAATTAACACACCATTTCGTCCGTTTTAAAAGAGCTATTCAAAGATTGAAATTAAAAATCAATGATTTAGAGTGGTGTCTTCCCCACTATATTGTTATTTCAACTGTCGGAAAAATGAGTTCAGTGCGCTATCTATTTTTCGACCGGAAAACCCAAAAAGTCGGCCAGAGATCGACTGGTAAAAAATTGAGAAGTAAAACTCGTCATACTGACTTAAAATTCTGGGAATATGTAACCAGCAACTTGTTGAATATTTATAGCTCGAAACATTTCGATATTGATTTTTCGACTCCTATGTCGGAATTACGAGACTTGTTCGTGTGGAAATATTGTAAAAAATTTAGATATTTTACGATACACGAAATTCAGTTGGCTAATCGAGACATGACTTTTTTATTTGAGCATATCGAATGGAAATATTTGAATTTCACTGAGGACATGAGATGTTTTTACTATGAAAACCGAATCAAGCATTTATACATAAAATCAGAAGCTCCCAATCGCAGTAACATTTTAACTCAAGACGCAATGTTACATTCTGATTATAGAAGTTGCTTTCTATCCGGAATTTGTCCGAAATCTAGGTTTAATGTGAATGAATTTTTGAAAAGCTGGTTGTCAAAAGAGAATGACAAACTTTTGAAATTCAACGTGTCTATGTCTTCGGATATACACCAAAGGAGAACGCATGTTTTGGATGATATCAAGGCGAGACCAACTTGTTTCAAGTAAGTTTTCTCCTGATTGTCTCAATGAATTGGATGTAACTTTCAGGAAATGGGAATTAAAATTCCACGCACTTGATGATTGTTTCGAACAGTACGATATCAAAAGGCCAACAGATGGACGTGTTGCGACTGTTACCATTTCTCATAAACATTTTGAATTCTTTGTATGGCATGATGGAGCATTGAAATGGTGCAGTCCAGAGACAAAAGAGAAGTTGAAATTGCTTTGATTATAATTAATTTCATTTGATTGATTTTTATTGAATTAATAAACTTATGATTTTATGATTTCTCGTCATTTAGCTTAGTATCAAGCTAGGTGACTTTTTCATGACAGTTAACTATTCTCACTTGGGAGCAGATGCAATATTCAGTCTTTGTACACAATGTAAGTTACATTGCTAGGTCATCTGCTATTAAGGGCAATCTTGATAGATTACGTGATACCATCTGCTGTGTTCTGTCATTCGTACCCATTGGTCGTCTATTCATCCTCTTCGTTGTGTCTTCATTAAAATCAATAATGGGATTTCCTCTTCTGAGTCTTCCAAGCGTTGCTCTTGAAAATATTGTTTATCAATTGGATCTTGTTGATGTGTAAGTCGAGATTCCCATTTTTTGAAATGTCTTGTTTCCCTGTTACAGAATCGAGTTGACATATAAATTCTCCCGATTCAAAGAGCATGTTCAAATTTTCAAGCGAAAGGTGGATTACATTGAATTCAATTTTCCCCGGTCTATTGTTGTTATGTCAGAACCAAAAGTGGTGTTCAAGTGTTCTGAATCTGAAACAAACGATCTCTCAAAGAAAATCGAGGAAATTAGTCGAGGAGAGGAATCAACAGTATTCAAAATGAAAAACGTTGGTCATCAATGCTCATTTCATTTTTGGGAGGATCTAACCATTCAGTTGCTGAGTGTCTTGAGGCCGAAACATTTCGATTGCAATTATTCTCATTCTGTGAAGTACATAGAAGATTTCTTCTTGTGGAAGTACTGTAGAAAGTTCAGACATCTCAAAATATACGACCACATTCAGTTGACCAACCAAGAAGTGACTTTTTTATTGGAGAATATTTACTCCAAATTTTTTGAATACAAAGCAAGATTCGATAGAAATTTCAAGTATGAAAAACCATTAAGAAGTTTTCGTGTAGTTTTAGAAACTCCATATGGGATACCGTGGTTAACCCAAAAATCATTAATAAATTCTGATTGCAAAATTATCGAAATCCACGGAAAATTCCCAAACTATTGCATTAACTTTAACCAATTTTTAATAAGTTGGATGTCAAAACGAGATGACAGCCTCGCATTGTTCATTTATAGAACGAGGTCATTTGAAGCTAACATATCCACTTTCTTGAATGGTACTAATGCGACTCCGACTGTTTTTAAGTAAGTGTTCAGTAGTAGTTTTCAACCAAAACACATATTTTCAGAATATGGGAATTGAAAAGTCGAACAATATACATTGATGATAATCCGGCGTATGATATCCGAAGACCAAGCGACGGACGTGTGGCTACTGTAACATTCACTGATAGTGACTTTTATTTTTATGCGTGGCATGATGAGATGTTGAAATTTTGCAGTCCGGAGACAAGAAAGAAGTTGAAGAGACTTAATAAGTGAATTTTAAGTTGTTTTTGTTTAATAATTATCAAAATACAATAGAATAAACTCTAATTGTGATTGAATCTTTTCTAGTCATTTTACAGTGCAGAGATTGATAATATTTTGCAAGCCACTAAGAAAAAGCTTATTTAAAAAAAAAACCATCGAAAATTGCTTCTTTCATTTTGTTTAAAAAGAATATACAGCCAGAAACACCGAAAAAAGTACGAGCATAATCAGATTTCCGCCATTAGAAGACTCATTTTTCTTTCGAAGAACTGCGGCGGCCTCGAGATCTTCTGAAATCAATTGTCACAAATTCACTTTTAAAAATGTTTACTCACGACAAGTCTGTGTATCAAATAACGGTCTAGTAAACTTGCTATAATTCAGTTTCCTTTCAAGCTCATTGCAAAACTCTGGGTTTAAAGTGAGAGATTGAGAATTGTTTTCGAATACAACCCAGGAGGCAAGGATGTTGGATTGAATGCGCTGTAAATAAATTATAAGAAGTCAAAGGATATTGGGGGTGTACCTTTATGCTGGGAAATGAAATGTTGCTCAAGAGTAAATTGTTTTCGACTTTGATAGCTTTGGTGTCATCTGGAAAATCAGAAGAAATTGGTTTCATGTTCCCCTAAAAAAATAGGTTGCAACTCACATCCTACGGTAGAAATGTACTTCAAACTATCCAAGAAGTCAATGCTCGTTAAATTAGTCCTTGCAATATACAACGGACCGAATACCATCTCCACAGATTTTAACTTTGCCACATCTTTCTCATTCTCCGGAAGGATAACCAAACTCCCGAAATATTGAGTACAACCATCCAGAATATTTGTTGGATTCACCAAAGTGTAAGAAGAATTACAAACTTTTCCATTGGTTAAAGGAACAGCTGGCTCACAATGCATTCCGAATAGATAATTTATGTTAAGGTCATCTACAGACATCAAGTTATACATTTCTTGGGTAGTTATACAGAAATTTTTGTCAAGGGAATCGATTCGAAGGTCTACAGTGGTATCGTTAGCGTCAGGTGAAGAAATGTTCTGGAAATTGAAGTCAGAGGTCACTTGAACAGAAAAGTAACTTACTTTCAAGTTTGGAATATTCAGCTTAGTCATTTGATTATTGTTCGAAATAGAAATAGAATTGCACTTGATTGTGGTAAGATTAGTCATTCCAATTTCCAAAAGCTTCGAGTTGAGCACAATCATCACTTCAAAGTCGCCTGTAAACAAGTTATTAGAGGGAAAGAGTGGGTTTTCTCTCTCACCGCAGTCTATCGATTCTAATGGTGTCAAAAACTTCAAACTCGCATACTTTGTACTTATGACTATCAAACTTCCCACCAAATGTTTCATATTCGAAAACAATGATGTCAACTCTCCCTCAGTCAGAGTACAATGCTCATCTATAGCTATATCCGAGCATACTGTACTACAATTCCTCGGAAAAGTCTCGGTGTTCTTGCTAGTGAAATTGGTCGTTGGAAAAATGCATTGAGGTTCTAAAATTATCAACGGAGTTACGAAATAAATGTATTTTTTAAAATCACCACATCGATATTTAAAAAACTCCGCTGGATCGAAGCATAAAACATTGGAAATTGCGATAAGGATTAGAAATTCTTTCATTGTGAAATAAAGAAAACTTGTGTGAGAAAAAGGGAGAACAAAATGAGTGCGTGAGCCGGTTGCCAGGTGCAAAAATTAATAATCACGTTATCTAGGTTCACTGCGCTGAGAATGTTTTCTGTTTCCTTTTTCGAATCAGACTAGATATTCTACTAGTCAAAAATTGTTCTTATTTATTGAATTCTTAAGAAACATATTACATTTAAAAAATATCTCATTTAATTAAGTCATGGCAATATTAGAATGATTAACTGTAACTGGGGCAGTTGTATTAATCTTCTTGAACCTAAACATAGCGAAAAATTTTTTTTGAATCATATCGTTCAAAGAAATGTATAGAAACACAGGTACACCATGAACAATTTGCCAAAGGACATGTCCGAAGATAATCACTCCGGGGGATACTGGTGTGAGATTCATGATGACGTAGATTATAGCAGCGATTTGGCTAGCTACGCAGATTAACGCAGATTGGATGAACACACGGAATTTCTGAAATATGCAGCCTATCTATTGCTAGATAGGAATTTCTTACCGAGTTATGTAACCTGGACTCTGTTACCACCACTTTTAGACTCTGCCTGACTATTGAATAAAACGGGATATACAATATACACGTCATCACTACGATAGAAAAGTTATTAATGCCATGAGACACATTCTCGTATTCTTTGGCTCTATTGGGAAATATCATTGGGTCGAAAAACCATGCATGATGTTTAGAATTGTAGACATGTGGAGTTGTAAACAGGAAATAGAAACCATAAATTATGGAGAAACTCAATATGAGATAAGTCTTCTTCCCTTCGAAAATCAGCATTTCAATATGCGGCTTGGACATTACTAATAATCGATTGCACACTAGGATTAAGGATGTAAAGCAAGAAGAGCACCAGAAGGACATTGCCAATGAACCAGTGATGTAAATTAGGGTAGGATAGGTACAGAAAACGGCTCCTTGGATTCCAAGGATTCCGGTTATGATTGAGTTAATAATTATCACAAAGAAGTCAGTTATGGCAAGTTGAAACATGATTTTGAAACAGGGAACTTTGAAAAGGTCGTTGTGGAGCATTATTTTAATTATGGGAATGTAGAGAATCTAAATTAATATTTTATTTCATAAAACAGGTCGGTTCTCACATCTACTACAACTCCGTAAATGATTTGCAAGGTACCAATGACTGACCACTTCTCGCCAGTTTCAAAGGACCATTGTTCAGGGGTTCTGGCACTGGAATAAGAAGTTATCAATAGAGAAAACTTTTAATCTTAACCTGCAATTATACAGTGGAATATTGGAGACACTTCCGTAAACTAGTATGTCATTCATTAAGCTATAGTTTATGTAGACTGATACATGGAAGTTAGTATATCTTCCATTAGAATAAGATTTCCCGAGTGGCCGCCATAACGTCTGGTTATATCAGAATCTACACTTGTTTTTGTCTAGAGCATCAATTGTTTTGTATTATGTTTTTGATGTCACATACTAAGCATTAGTTAAATCTAAATAGCTTCAAAGATGGTTCCAAGTATATAATTACTGTAACCCACTATTTTTCTTGTGAACAGCCAAATTCTAGAAGATTTTTTGTTTTTTTTTCTTAGTTATAACATACATAATTTCCAACGTCAAACCAATTATTTTTCTATTTTTCGTATTCAAGTTCATTCTAAACGATGATAACTGGCAGCGAGTTTCACGAATTCCTTTCTTATTCCGACCCGCTTATGGCTGTATTATCATTGATATTCAATGTCTACTTAATTTATTTAATCATTGCTAAATCACCAAAAGAATTTGGTTCTTATAAATATTTATTGGTTTTCTCATCGATTTTTGAAATTGCTTATGCTTTCTTAGAGGCTTATTTGGTCCCTGTAAGTCATAAAAAATTATCCTTTTTTCTTGCAAAACTATTCAGATTCACTACTCCGCCGGAACGTCTGATATCGTTTTAGTATCGCTGACCGATAAATCTTTATCACGGTTTATGGTCCGTATGCTTAATTCAGCTTACTGGGGAGGCTTCGGAGCCACTCAATCGATTTATGCAGTGCATTTTATCTATCGCTATTTAGGGGTGACTCGTAACCCGTATCTAGCTTCATTCAACTCCTGGAAACTCTTGTTATGGTTGCAATTCCCAACGGCGATGGGTTTGCTATGGTCTTTATTAGGGCTATTTCTATGCGCTCCTAACCGTTGACAGAATTGGTGCGCGAGAGCGTCTTGATTTCTTTTGGAAAGCCTATCGACACTTTTGATTATCTTGGAGGAACTATGTATGATATTAGTAAGGATGGAAGAATAGTTCCTCATTACGGTTTTCTAATAGCAGTAGCAATAATGTCAACAGCGGTGGTAAGAAAGAAAGAATTATTTTTTTAGCAATCAAGAATTCTAGTCAATCTCATTTGCTATTATCATTTACTGTGCAGTCATGTGCTATTCACTCATCCAAAAAATGATGAACAGAACAACTACAGTATCCTCAAAGTCTAGAGCACTTCAATCTCAGTTATTTTATGCTTTAATATTTCAAATCGCTATTCCTACTGTATTTTTGAATGGCCCTTTAACAATATTTCTTGCATTGAACGTGGCTAACAGTGGTATTAAAGGGTACAGTGGATATCTGGATTTTGCTATCAGTTTGTATCCAGTTATCGATCCTCTACCGAATTTTTTTGTGATTAAGCCATATAAGAAAGCGTTTTTTGGTGGGGATAAGCTTACTTGTTTTTGTAAATTGAAGATTTTCAGGTTGTCTTCGCAAAAATAAAGTGGCTAATGCCGCAACAACTTATATGAATTCGGAGATTCAACTGGACAATATTACTCGTAATTTGGATTAAATATTTTAATGTTTTATTCGTCGAAAAATTTACAAACATAAATATTAAATTTCAGAATTTCAGCATTTTTGAACTGATGAATCTTTTCGTTTAGTATACTCAGCAGGCTCCTGAGTTGTTAACCATGGGAACGGGGCGTTGGTGACTATCATGATGACGGTGATGATTATGAATAGACGAGACCACTAAAAAGAAAATAATAGATACATTTTCACAGTTAATCTTACCTGTCCAGGAGTGTTATCTGGGCATAAAATCCCCACTCCCAATGGAGAAATAAATTGAACACAGTAAGACAAGAATGAAATTGCGCTGACTGCAAAATGACAATGTTGTTGGCATCGCATTGCTAAGCATTTAACAGTTGCCATGATGATAAGACCAGAGGTTACGATAGCGAAGGCAAACGCGACAAAAGCTACGTTTCGGTCGGAGGTCCACGCCATGATGAGGTATCCGATACCCAAACCAATGATAGAAGAGAATAGCCAGAACGTGTAGATGGCCTAGAAAACATAGATTAAGGAAATATCGGTCATCAAGAACAAACCTTATCACTGAAATTAACTCGATCCGAAATTTTGCCTGCACTGAACTTATAGACGGCACATAGGGCATACGGTAGCGCGTTGATATAGCCAGTGGATCTCACATCGAATTGAAGAACTTCTCGGAGATAAGTTGGTCCGTAAAGAAGAAGAGTGATAAATCCAAGATTTCCACCAAGGAAGCTAACCCATGCAGCTATGACACAACGATCCGTACAGATCTTTCGGTAGGGGACAGCCTCGCGGACAGTGTGCTCTGGTTTGCCTTCCTTGATTTGACCAAGCTCTTTTTCAGAGACGTTCCTTTAAAAAATCTTGTTGAGGATTATCAATAGAGCGTGTTTACTTACTTATGGAATCCAGGCATGTCTGTGTAGAACATGTAGAAGACGAAATAGAAAAAGCCAGTTAAGACGCCAAAGGCATAATAAATGGACCTCCATCCAAGTGAAGAATCACATAAGACACCAGAAACAGGCATGAAGATCACATTGGAGAACTATAAGAATTCTAAGTATGCAAGTACGCTCTAACGAACACCAACCTGCCAGGCACAGGATAAAATTGCTAAATAGGTACTGTACTCGGATTTGGGAGACCAGGAAGTTGGGATGACTCCCAGTACCGTTAGGATAACACTTATACCGAGACCTTGAAGTACTCTACACAAGACGACAAGATAGAAACTCCAAGAAACAGCGATGGGAGTGAAGAAGGTGCCAAGAGTGGATAGCAAGCCGCAGACGGATAAGGTTAACCTGAATTTTTATTGTATTTCGGGGCATTATGTATTAAAATTGTTATTTTCGTTTTTTTTTTTTCATTGTTCTTCTTTTTTTTTTAATTTGGACATTTTTCAAAAAAAATTCAATTAAAACTACAGTAAAAACTTTTCGGGTTACGGTAATTTCCTTATTTCGTGGCGAGACCCATTGCGCCGCTCAAAATTCGTCTCGCCCATTTTTTCTTATTTTTCATCGATTTTCTTTAATTTTTCCTTTAATTTTATGTTTTTTGGCTTAAATTTTCAATTAATTTTAATGAAAAATTAAAAAAATATCCAGATTTTCACTATTTTCCGCGAAATCCGTTAATTTTTTTATTTTCTGTTGATTTTTCAATTTTTTTTTGTTTCAGGAGACGTCAACAGCGTCGTTAAAAAAAACTTCGAGAACGGAAAGGACGAATAATAAGGTAAATACCTGACTCCTAGGCGGTTTAGCAGGGGAACTGAGGGAATGAGACCGACTAATGCGCCGACAGCTGTTGCCGAAAATAAAACAGATTTTTCTGTGGTCCCTTCGATCCAGTGAGGCTCTAAAAATTATGTTTCAGCGGAAAATCATAGTTTCCCAGCTAACCTGTCGGATTATTCATCCGATTCTCTATAATTAGGTCGTCCATGCAGATAACAGTGAAAGTGAAGATTTGGGAGTTGATTTGTGTTAAAGTCAGACATGTTAACCTAGAAAAACCTGTGAAATTTAAATTTTGAATAAAAACTCACGACAAAATAAGAATGAATACCCTCGTCTGATTCCAGAAAACGAAGCTGGAAATCTTGCGTTTGGGTGTGTCGAAATCACTGATTTTCGTCATTTCGAAGTCATCTGTTACCCGCACTCTCTCCCTTTTTGTATCAGAATCGGCTGAAATTTGCATGCGGCTGATGGTTCTGTGAACTTTTCCGAGTAATCTCTGAAAATAGGAGAAAAATGCAACAAACATCGTAATTTGAATATTTGAACTCGGGTAAAAGAGAAGTTCAACTAGGAAGGGAAAAGGGGATGAGGGGAATCGAACAAAGAGCACACAAGTGCACCCTCGTGGTACCGAAACACATGGAAATGTCATCATTCTTAGCACAATGTTCGATAGATTTTTGGCTAAAAGGGTGACGGGAGTAAATGATATATCGGAAAGTGATCTACGATGTTCTCGGTTTTTGTTTTTTGTTTTGAGAATATAAAAACAGTGGAATAATTTCGAAATCATGCTTGGACCAGCCGGAAACATGTTGCGAAATTTGATTTTATGATTTTCTAGAGGTTTAATTGTTCGAAAGATCAAGTCTGGAACACGAAAAGCCTTAAAGAATGAGCTTATCGCAGTTCTAATTAGTACTCCTCCGGGAAAAAACATTATATGCCAATTCCAGAAGGAAAATTCGATACCAGAAGGAAAGTTATCGGTTGTCCCTTCTATTGGAGCTGAAAACAATTCCCGATTTTCTTAGCTTCTCCGCCTACAGTCCCCCAATATTCAATAAGATTCCATATTGAAAACTATACAAAATATAATAATAACGCTTTATTAATAGAAAAAAATCCCGAGCAACGAGATCGAAGAACGAAATGATGCAATATTAGCAATATAGAAATCTAACATTTTTCCAATTTTTTCTGTTTCTCTCTTGGCAATGTGTAATCGGCTGGTACGGCGGTTGTAAACCATGGGAATGGTGCACTGGTGACGAATACGATGATTCCGATGATCATGAACAGCCAACCCCATTGTTCGGGTGTGTTATCCGGGCAAATGATACCGACAAGAATTGGTGCCCCGAACTGAATCAAGTACGCCATAAGGGCAATGGCTGAGACGGCAAAGTGCACATGTTGTTTGCAGCGCTGAAAAGTGCAAGTTGAGAAAGGCTAACTCGTTGTGTAAACTTACTAGTTGCAAACACTTTACGGTACCCATGATATTCAAACCAGAAACCGCAATTGAGAAAGTGAAGGCGATTTGTGCTACAAGAGTGCTCGAAGTGGTGGCCATTCCAATGTATCCAATGGCTAATCCGAGTCTGGAAATGATTCCGCAAATAGTGAATCGGACTCTTTCCGACACAAAATCACAGCGATCTGATAACTGTCCGGCGATAGATTTCACCGCTGCTGACAGCAAAAAGGGTAGAGCACTTGCGAATCCTGTTCCTCTGACTTCAAAGTGAAGAACTTCACGAAGATAAGTTGGGCCATAGAGAACTAGAGTCAGAAAGCCGAGATTTCCACCGACATTGGAAAGCCAAGTGACTAGAACACATGGATCCTTGCAAATCGCCAAATATGGAACGGGTTCTTTGTGAGTTGATGTCTTATCTTGCAAGATAAGGTTCAATTCTTTGTTAGACACATTTCGATGGTCTTTTGGGGAGTCGGTATAGAAAAAGTAGAAGATGATAAAGCAAATTGTTGTGACAATTCCGAAAAGGTAGTAGATCGATCGCCATCCCATTGAGCTTTCGCATAAAAATCCGGAGATGGGCATGCAGATAACGTTACTCATCTGTAATTAACAATTGAAACTGCATTTCTTTAAGTTTATTTACCTGAAATGCACATGACAAAACTGCCAAGAAAGTGCTCGATTCGTTATTAGGAGCCCATGCGATTGGTACAGAGCCGAGTACAGTGAATACCATACTGATACCCAATCCTTGTAGAAATCTGACAACTAGAACACTGAAAAAGTTCCATTCCACTGCCAGTGGAAATAAAACAGTTCCGACTACAGAGAATACTCCGCAAATGCTTAGTACGAGGCGAACTCCAACTCTATGCATCAGTGGCATTGCTATCAGTAGCCCTAGGAGACCACCGATCGCCATGGAAGAAAATACAAGGGATTTCATGTTGCTATCTTCGAACCAATGAGTTCCGTTTTGATTAATACTGTGGTACTCATCAACAATGTCTGACATACAAATGACTGTGAAGTTGAAAGTTAAAGAATTCATTTGGAGAAGGGTCAGACATGTTAGGCTAAAAAAAATGCAGATCAGATTGATTACTTTGAATTCCAAAAACTTACGTCAGAACCAGAATCAAGTATCGCGTCAGATTGCAACATAAAACGGTTGAAGTCTTCCGAGAATCCTCCGACATTCCTATCTGATTGGAAATCTGATTGAATTTTTTCTCGTCTCCCACTTGTGCCATCGTTTTTTTCTATAATAAATTGAAAAAAGATCACTGAAATCATGGACAAACGGAAAGAAAGAAAACGGAGACCATGCGACTGTTGCGTTGGTTTTATTCGTAAAAAGGTTGACTTCATTTGCATATGTTTTCCGGTAGCACTGATTTGTGATGCGAGATGATGATGATTTTGAACTCTGGATCGATGGAATAATGGCGTAATTCTTCATAATGTGTTCTAAAAATGATTCTGGGAAAAGTCACGTCGCCTGGAAGTTTTGTTTTCCAAGATCTGTATGTTCTCTTCCCAAGGATTTGAGAGATTTGAGAGAGAGTAGAGGAATTCAATTTCTTTTCGGCAGAGTCGGCGGAATCCCTTTGAAGTGTACAATCTGAAAATAGACCTTTTTCGCTGTTTCAGAACAATCAAAAATGTATTCTCATCAATTTTCCGAGGTCAAAGTGTGATCGTATTTCGTTGAAAAGTTTGCCAATTGATAAGCTGGGTCATGTCAGCTGCCGTGCTTCGGAGCATAAAACGAAAGTACACCCGTATTAGACTGATAAGGACATTATGGTGCCACTCCTGACGCACAGTGAAGACAAAAAGCCCACGGAGATAACGAAAAATGGCTCGTAAATCAGACATTCACGTTTTTCTCCGAGGTGGAAAAGTTCGGGAGAATTGTACTTTTATTCGAATTTCTAAACTGAAATGGACTATTCTAATTGATTCTCCTACTATTTTCAATTACAAATCGTCTTCTCAGAGAAGATATTTTTCTTATTATTATCATGTTTGCTTAGCAACATTCCGCAAAATTCGCCGTTGTGTGTGAAGTGACCATCGAACTGGACTTTAGACCTCTCGAACAGCCGAGAGTCAATGATTGGAATGATGAATCATTTTCAGTTGTGTTTTCTCGAATTTTCTTTTGTTCTTTGTTTTCGGATTGTTTCTAGAATTTATTCTAGAAGTAGTTTGCTCTTTCGAACTGGAACTGTGCTCAAGCAGCCACTACTGATTAGGTTTTCCTCCCGAGAACTGCTGATTGGACTGAACTTATCAATGAAAAACTACAGTACCCCTTTCCAATACGTCATTCCTCGAATGACCTTCTAGAAATGTTATAAATTTGTTATTGGCTTTTCTTGATCTTTAGTCATTCACATGACTCATTTTACTATCGCGAACCATGGTTCCCTTTCCCATTTTTCTCCTCATTCAAAATGTCTGCTTCACACTATTTCGTCGCTATTGCAATCAAAACATACAGATCTTGGCTCCGCCCACTTTTTTCTTTTTATCATCAAAAAGCTCGAAGGCTTCAAGTGGTGTTTCATTTTATATTGAAATGAAAGAAGAAAAAAACGGGGCCGAATCATTTCTTCTATCTGTTTCATCCGCGATCTGTTTGCTCTCCCTTTACCGGCTAACAATTGCGCCACACTTTTTGCCTCGCCACGTGGGAAGCCTTTGATCCTTTATTTAAACCTCAACTTAACCCCCCGCTTCTTTTTTTTTTGGGAGAGGGACACCGAAAAAAATTAGTTTCGTCACATAAAAATTTTGTGTCTTGCAGACGACAATGTCCAAACAACCTACCGATGGGCCGCTGAACGCGGAGAAGAAGGAGGTGTCCGTCGCCGTCACCGCTGCCGAGAATTTTGAGGAGCAAGTTGAGAAAGAAGGCAAAGTCACGCCGCCAGATGGTAAGTATTTCATTGGATCCATCTTTCGTCTCTATCAATCATATTTTCAGGTGGATACGGATGGGTCGTCGTCATCGCATCGTTCCTTGTCAACATGTGTGTCGACGGTGTGATCTACACGTGCGGAAAGACACTGGTGCCACACTGGGAGAAACAATTCGGAAGTCTTCCAGCGGCTACTGTGGTCATCTCACTCCTCACCGGGTGCTACTACTTCTGTGGACCGCTCGCCTCAGCGTTCGTCAATGTTTTTGGAATTCGCAATGTTGCAGTCACTGGTGGCTTTCTCTCGGCTACCGCTTTCGTCTTCTCTCGATTCGCCACTGAAGCGTGGGAATTCTATCTTCTCTTCAGTGTTCTCGGTGGAATCGGATTCGGATGCATGTATCTCCCGTCGATCGTCATCATCTCAACGTATTTCGACAAGAAGAGAAGTGTCGCCACTGGAATTGCTGTCTGTGGATCCGGAATCGGAACTGTTATTTTCTCCCAGCTCAACGAGCCCGTCTTCGAGTTCTTGAATCACAGTACAGGACTTTTCATGCTCTATTTGGCAGGAATCTCTGCTGCGGCAGCTGTCTTCTCGATTCTCTTCGCCCCGCTTCCGGCATCAGAGAAACAAGTGACAAAGGTCGCCAAAATGGTCAGACAGTACGAAGGAAAGCCGGAGGAGCCATCTGAACGTCTCTTGGAGGAGGTCCGCAACGATTTGGAGGAGCTCAATAAGCCAGGACACCAGGCGGATACGTTTTTGGTTGGAGGAAAGAGAAGCAGATCGAATACAAGTAAGTATGGGATCTGATTCAGAGATCATCTGAATTAATCAGCTGATTCTTTTAGTTTTTACAAAATTATATATTTTCAGTGGAAAAGAAGGAAGCCGAAGCTGCCAAACACATCGTCCACGCCACAGAAGACCATCACGTCGAGCACGTCGTCAAGAAGGGCAAACTCGCGGAATTCAAGGATTCTCTTTGCTCGATTTTCGACAAGGATCTCATTTTCTCGCCATCTTTCATGACTCTCGCCTTCTCCGGTACTCTCACCGTCATGGCCTTCCTCGTTCCATTCAACTTCATCAGTCTCGCAATGCACTCAAACATCACAAACCCGGCTCAACGTTCCCTTCCACTCACTCTCATTGGAATCTTCAACATTATTTGCCGTGTGCTATGCGGAATCGTTGCTGATCGTCCGAATATGTCCGCTCTTCAGGTAAGAGTTTGGGAGGATTTTCAGAAAATTAATGTTTGAATTTTCAGGTCTCCAACATTGCCACCATCATCGCTGGAGTCTCTATGCTCGCCGTCCCATTCTGCACTGAACTCTGGCATTACATTGTTTTCTGCATTCCATTCAGCGCTGGAGTCGCTTGCTTTGCCGCTCTTCGTTCAGTCATCTGCGTTGAACTCATTGGTGTCGAGAAGCTCAACAACGCCTTTGGAATCCTCATGGTGTTCATGGGACTCGGAGCCGTTGCCGGAGGACCAATCGCTGGAATGATCAAGGCACAGACTGCCTCTTACGACTACGCCTTCTACATTATGGGAATCGTCTTCGCCTTCTCCGGAATCATGACTATCCGTCTTCCACAAATGAAGGCTTGGGAAGATGCCAGAAAGGAGGCACGTCGTCTTGGAGCAGCCACCGAGATGCGACTCATCTCTTCATCTTAAATCATGTCCTATTCTTGCATTCTAAATTCTGAGCTTACTTTTATTCAAGTTTCTCTTTTCTTTCTCATTTATCTGTCCCTATCCCTGCTTATCACCAGAATTCCTAATGATTTAAATTTTTATCCGTTCCCTCATTATTTTCCCCCCGTTCTGAAGAGTTTAACTCTAAATTTCTTCCCCCGCCCAACCAAAAATGCTTTTTTCTAGGTGCCTTTGAATTCTTTTCTCACCGGTTGACCCGTTTTGTATTCCCCCTATCATCAGGCTTGTTTGGAAAATCTGGAATCTTTGGATTTTATCTGAAATTCCAATTTTCCATCCCCTCCCAACATTTTCACTTCACACAGACTTTAATATTAATTGTCCTAGATTGTTAATTAATTTCGAATTCCACCTGACAATTAATAACTGATAATTGATAATTGAGCTAATAAAGTCAAATTTTTTTAAAGCACTGGGTTCATCCATCAATCATCATTGTTCGACACATGGAATATGCAAATAAAAAATCAGAATAGTCACGGCGACTATAAGTACTAGAGAAATTCCAGATTTTTTGTCATCGTTTTTTTTCCGATGATTTTCAGAATTTTTTTTTTTGGAATTCTGAAATCAGAGTCCATTTTCAGTGTTTTCAAATGAAGTGTGAAGTTCATCCGACGACGTCTTCTGAAGACATTCCGACAGCTTTCCCGTTTCCTCAGATTCGGAAGACGTCGAGTTTTGTATTCTGGAATCGAACAAGAATGTATATTATGGTTTTGACGTAAGTTGAATTTTCAAATGAGCATAACTTTGTCGGTAGAGGAGATATGGAGAAGTTGTTAACTGATAAAATGTAGATCTTATTAAAAGCAACATTTCATTAGTTGACAACTTTTTTGTATCTCTAACTAGATCCGAGATATTGGAGTTTTTCTAAACAACACTGGAAAACATGAAATTACTCTAATCCGTGTTATCGCTGTTTAAAAATCCTATATCTCCGTTCCTGTTAGAGATATCAAAAAGTTGTCAACTAATGAAATGTAGCCCTTATTATGGGCAATATTTCATTAGTTGACCACTTTTTCGTTTCTCTAACGGGAGCCGAGATACCCGTGTTTAAAGTTGCGCACTTCTGATAAAGAGAGCCCAGACTGTCAGACACTCTCTTTCTCTGCGTATCTCTTATGCCGTGATATATTACAAAATGCTAAAAATCTCAAAACAATTTCAGATTGGCATGTCTAACATTCATCCAAATGAACACGTTAACATTCAATTTTACGGTTATTTGTATGGAGGATATTGTGGAAGATCATCATAGAGAAACTAACTTTACAGGTAATTTTTTCAAAACTACTAGCAAAATAGCTAGAGATAATTTGTAGACACCCATTGGTTCGAACGGAATACGGAAAAATCAATGCTCTTCTCGGGAGCAGCCATTGGCGGTTTGATTGGATTAATCCCAGCAGTACCCCTGATCTCAAGTCTGGGTCTTCGAAATGTTCAAACCATATCTGGATTGATATCAGCAGCTGGAGCTATTCTTTTCCCTCTAGCTGTTTCTATCGGATTCTATACTTCTCTTCTCTGTCGTATCCTTCAAGGAATCGGATCGGCTATCATGTTCACTACAGTCGGTGTAGTTCCAGGTGTCTGGGCTCCAAGCAGTGAGGCAAATACTTTTATGGCAATTCTCTCTTGTGCTCTTCAATTGAGTAATATCATTTGTATGCCTGTTTCGGGTCTTCTTTGTGAATCTGTACTTGGATGGAGATCCATTTATTATTTATTTGGATCATTGACTTTTCTGATTTATATTCTCTTCTGGTTCACTTATTCAGATGATCCGAAGTTGCACAGGTAAGATTAGCTCATTTTAGTTGCAAATACCGTATTTATTTTGATAGTTCCGGTCTTTTCATCCAGAATTTCCGCACATTTATGATCTTTATAATGCAACTGACTACACTGTAGGCTTAATTCCCAACTTCCAAAAAATTAGCATAATCCGTCTAAACAACACCCAATACTCATCTTTTCAGAAATGTGTCACAAAAAGAGCTCGGAAAAATTTCGACCGGGAAAATCGAGAAGATCAAAGAATCAGTTCCATATCGATCTGTTTGCACTGATCCTACTGTAATTATCACTTGGATTTCATGCTTTGGAGGAAATATGGGATTCTTTGTGTTATCACTTTACGGACCAACTTATCTCAGAGAGATTCTGAAATTTGATGTCAGGGAGACCGGATTCTTGTCAGCGCTTCCGTTTATATTATCAGCAATCATCAAGTTCGCAGCTGGACAGATTTCAGATAAACTCACGTTTTTATCGGAGAAAGCTAGGTTCGTATTTTTTGCTGCGACTTCTCAAATTGGATTCGCCGTTGGATTAGTCGTAATGGCTTTCACTTCGAGTCGTTTGGTAGCTCAAATTGCTTTTAACTTCGCCATTGTTTCATCTGGCTTGAATATTATGGGAGTTATCAAATGTATTCAGTTGGTTAGTCTTTAGTCAAGTCCTCGGATATTTCAAAAAATAAAACTTGCAGCGTTGCCTTCAACATGTCCATTTTGCAATTGCTGTCATCTCGTTCACCGCCTATGTCGTTCAGTTCTTGGCCCCGATTATTGTTAGTATCATTTGTCCGGATAACACATCAGAGCAGGTTTGTATTTTAGTTTGGAGTACCCGGAATACGCTTTTTTCAGTGGACAATCCTGTTTCTATTCATCATGGGAGTGATTATTGTCTGTAACGCTGGCTTTCCATTTATAACAAAATCAGAAGCAGCAGATTATACAAAAAAGAGAGAGTCGACAGTTGAGAATTTTTGATTGGATTACTGAAAAATCCATATTCTACGAGAGACGATCTCCAATAATCATGTTAATTTTCAAGAAGTTTGCACTATTATTCTTGTTTTTTCTTCTTTTTTTTCGTTAAATCTATTTATTTGATTCTTTAAAAATAAATATTTTTCTTGACTTGAGAAATCGGGGTTACTGTACTTTTATAGTTTCGGTGCGACGCTTTTTTTATCTTCTTTTTACGGGTGTCTAGAGTGTGATCTTTGATGAAACAAGGTCTGTGGCCTAGAAAAAAGATTAAGATCAATCTGATGAAAATCACTATCTCGAAAATTTTTTATATTGGTTAATCATTATCGAAACAGAAATCTTGTTTATTCTATTCATTCACATCGATCAATAGCCGTCCGTCATCTGATGGTCCCCCCCGCGTTCATCTACCCATTGTAAACAGAACCTCCAACCCACTATTTTGTCCACTTTCTACTCCTGCGTCTCTCAAATACATATCTATTTCTCGTTTCTTCATTCCTCTAAACTATTTTTTATCAGTTCTCCTCCACCTTTTTGACACGTTCTTGACATCGTTTTGGCAGCACTTTTTATTTGTGATTTGGAGATTTTGAAGTTAGAAGAGGTTTTTGTATATTTTAGGTCAAAATTCAAGAAAATTGATGTTGTTAATCCTCTTAAAATACCTATCAGATACGTGGTCTTTGATTAGAATAGATAGTAAATTTTTGGTCGTAAATAGGAATGATAGAAACACATTTAGAGGCTCGTTTTCTTTTTTTACTGCTCAATATGCATAACTTTTTTATATTTTGCAATATTTTTTCCAGATGACGTCAGGATTCATCGAAATCTACAATAAGCAAGGCCTCTCAGCCGTCCTCCTTCCTTTTGGTGCCACTCTTGCCAAAGTCACTTTCCCGGATAAAGATGGAAAAACCAGGGATTTAGTGTTAGGATTTGATAAGGTTGAAGGTAAGTGTACACTATGTACTGCAGAATTTGGCTGCTTACTTTTAGTTAGACTGAGTATCAAAAGTGAAAAAATGATATATTATAGGAAATTTACGTTTGATACTCAGTCAACAGGATTAGAGTGCGATTGCATAATTCCATTTTCCAGAATTTGAAAATGATACTGCTTCTGTGGGAAAGACAGTTGGCCGAGTGGCCAATAGAATTAAAGATTCAAAATTGACATTCGATGGCAAAGAGTACAGTATGACACCGAATAATGGAACGCATTATTTGCATGGTGGACCAAATGGATTAGGAAATGTAAGTTTTTTTTGGATAAGTGAAAAAAAAAACTGAAAAATTGAAATTTCAGAGGAAATGGGAAGTGGTCCGGCACGCTCCGCAATCGGTGTCCTTCTCTATCAAAGCTAATGAGCAGGATGATGGACTCCCCGGTGATGCTAAAATAGACGTAAGAATAATTTCCCATGCCTTTTTAAAGTATTGACTTCTCAGGTTACCTACACTGTCAACGACCGTAATCAAATAATCATCGAACATCATGCCACGTGTCAAAACGCGGGTCTCCTAGCCCTTACCAATCATGCTTATTGGAATCTAGATGGGTCGGATACGATTTCGGAACACTTCCTGGAAATGGATTCAGAAGAATATGTGGAAGTGGATGAGACGTTTTGCCCGACTGGAGTTATTAAGCCAGTTGACAAGACACGTTTTGATTTTAGAAATGGGAAACAACTAAAAGAGTCCGGGACTCCTGGAGAGGTCCTGGATTTGGATAACGATTTAGTGATTGCTAAGAAGGAACCACCAGCCACTCCCACATCATATCTAAGATTCTGGAGCCAAAAATCAGGAATCGAGTTGTCCATTTCCACTTCATACCCAGTTATTCATCTCTACGCATCGAAATTCTTAGACTGTAAAGGAAAGAATGGGGAGGATTATAAAGCGAATAAAGCGTTAGCAATCGAGCCGCAATTTCATTCCGCAGCTTCGAATTTTGTAAGTTTCTTGAATTTTAGTCCTTGATGAAAAGGTAGTTTTCAGGATAACTTCCCGGATGTCTCTCTGCGCCCGGGGCAACATTATTGCCAAGAGATTGTCTACACTTTTTCTCATGTTAATTGAATTTTTATTTTTTGGATATTTTGGGAATTAATAATAATAAAAGCTAATAATATTTTTTTTATGTTGCAACATTGTTAGATCGCAAGATCACAGGGGATACTACACGCGGCGACATTGGAGCGGGCTTCAAATCTGAAGCCTAATTGGCTAAATAGCTAAACAAAATTACGGATCCAATTTTTATTTATTTATTTTAAAACCCCTCAGAAATTTCTTTATAGCTCTTTAACTTTCTGATCTTTTGTCTCCGCCCCGCCAAAAAAAGCAATTATGTTACGTACTAGCCAGCTCAAAGACACCGTCGATCACAAATCTGCACTTTTGCTCTCCTCCAATTTTGATTTGTGATCTGTGTTGACCAAAAAGCTAAGCTCCACCTCTTTTCTTAGAATCTCGCTCTCCGTTAAACCCCGTAATTATGCAGCAATGAAACCGGTGGCTCGTTTTCCAAAATACCCTTCGACACATCGTTATGGAGCCTCTCCAATACTTTTTTCGGTGTTACTGGCCATTTTTCTATTTCATTTGTTTATGTTTACATTTCACAATGTACATTTTGATTTACAATCGAACAAGTCGGATTTTAACCACCTTGAGATATTTTTTGTATCCGGCGACGACGGCTAATTTCATTTTGGCTACTTTGGCGTTTGCCACCCAAGTTAGGTGTGCGGCCCAGGTTTCTTTTTTTCAAAAAAACTAGTCCTTTCTCCAGAACTGTCAATAATACCCATTCAATGGCCTTGCTTTGTGACGGATTCTGTAAGTTTATCGGTCCATCGTTTTGTTTCCACTGCTACGTATTCCTCTTGGTAAGGTACTATGCAATCTTGCTCCATTGACAACTTCTTTAGACAATGGTTACCGTAACCGGGTTAATCAACCTTCACACTCTCTGTTACCGTACCATGTGCTTAAAATATCTGGATGCTCGTGAATCGGATAAGGAGACTTTGAAATTCACTTGGCATTACATGATCCCGGGTGCGGCATTGGTAAGGGTAAGAGGAAATAACTGAAGATTACTGTATCTTGATTCAGATCCTGTCCTACATTCCCCCTCAAAACCATCCGGACGTCTTCATGGAAACCAAATTTCTCCATCCGGACTACTATTTCGCTATCTATAAAACATTTGGTGGCTTCGCTAATTCCCATCATTTTTGCATGACTTTTAACACATTTTGTCTGGCAGCTACGACGTTTTATGTGCCGTGTATTGGGAGTTATTGGAAGTACGTGGCAATGAAAATATTGAGATCAAATATCTCTTCGACGACTTCGAATCCTACTCGCGTCATGTTTGAGACGTTGATAAAGGTATACTGGAGCAAAGAGCGGTTTTGCAATGACTAATTATGATGGGCTCATTTTCATTAGAGGGTTACGGTTGAATGATTTTCGAGATTGTGTCATACTTACAAAACTACGTGTTCAGGGTCTTAGTCTACAAGTCCTTTTGCCACTCTGCTGCTACGTGCCAGTCACTATTGTCTATTGTTGGAATAAGTATTCGGGTATTTTTCAAAATTAAATTTAATTTTTCTCAAATTTTCCAGGATCCCAAATCCTCATCTCTCAATACACCCTGGCCTTCCTTGGTACCCTACCATGCATTTTTGATCCGCTCCTTCAGATTTATTTTATTATGCCTTATCGAACTACAATGAGGAAGTTTTTGACTTGCTCTCCATTGACACCACTTTCTAGGCCTAGAGGTTAGGATTAATTTGAACTTTATCGATTTTCCGTTCGTTTCAGAGCAGGAATCCATATCATTTTTTCGGCATGTTTGGAGATTTTTTGGTTTGGAGCCGAGGCACAAGATTTCGGATTTGGCTGTGATGAGAAATCGAATTTCTAGTTTTTAAATTTTGTTTTTCAAAAGAATAAATCATTATATTTTTATTTAAAAAAAAAAGAAGAAAATGATAACCGTTAACAGTTGGAGCTTAGTAACCAGCGCTGTATTACAGGGGAGATAATGAGTTTTACGCTGTGATCTCTCTCCAAACTGGTCGTAAAACTGAGGCAAACGTCCGTCTATAATTCTCCCTCGACGCAATATATGACAGAGAAACAATAGCCGGGATTATTGGGATCACAAAAAAACGGCTATATGTGCAAAGAGTGTCAGCGAAAATTGTGACTTCTTCGAAGTAAAATTCAATTGTCATCCCAAACAATTGCAGAATGTTATAGATCATTTGATAAATATGAATTGGAAGAAACTGATAAAGCATGTGAGTTCTTGTTAGCCGATGCTCTGGTGACAGTTTTTCAATGATTCTGTAGATGTGAATATAAAAACATCCGGATAAAAATGAAATTGTTGACAGGATTGTTGTGTAGATCATATATATTTTCGTGTAGCTAGAATTTTGACAGAGTTCTTCATCGGGCAAGTCTGGGTTACAGTGATCTAAAAATTCGTTGTTTTAAAATGAAGCTTATGATGACTTACATATAATCCAAGTATAATGTATGATGACGATATACATTAACCGCAGTTCTTGTTTCAACCAAAACCTTTCAAAAAAACTATGCTCGCAAATAAAATTTTAAAACTCACCCTATCACAAATTTTTTATATTTTGGCAAATACAAAATAACATATTTCTGAACGACGGCTTGAAATGAGAAGAGTACTATTCCAACGAATATAGTGTACGTGTAATCATGCATCATAAATTCAATGAATAAAAGAATTATGCCCATTACAAGACCCGTATTAATTTTATCTCCAGTAATTGCAAATACTCCGAGTAAGAAGCAGAGATCGATCATGAATAAAGAGAATGCAGAGATATAAAATAGTTGATTAAATATGGGAGCATGATATTCTGTCTCTTTTTGGTTTTTTCTCTTACATTTATAAATAATTAAAAAGAGAAACAAAAAATTACTGAAAATAGTTGTACTGGTGTTATAAATTCCTAAAAAATACACAAAGCTTATAGGAATTTTTGAATTTTCTTCTTCAGTTTTGTTAAATCCGTCAATGTATAAAATCAAGGTATTCATTATTGAAGAAAAATAGGGGAAATGAATATGAATCAAATTAAAGACAGCTGAAATTTTGATATGTTTACTAGATCTATGAATAATGTTTAACTGAAAGATGCTAACGGAATCAACTTTACAGAAACATCTCAACTTGTTGAATTCTCATTCAGCATTCTCATCACAAATTATATTCAAAAAATTTGTCAGTTAAAAATACCATGCAATTGTTCAAACTACGTCAAATACTCCCCACCAGCTGAAATAATCAGTCTCTTATTTTTCGTATTGCTTCTGGTTTTCACTTTATTTCCACCACCCTCGTGATGTCTTTAGAAGAATATTATGCTACAAACTATTCAAAATGTAATCTTAAGTATAGTTTTTTGGCGTCATGGAAAGGAGTAGCTTATCCCACACATATTATCCAGACTTTTGCTCTTCCAATTCAAGTATTCACTTATTATATTATCATGATGTACACTCCAAAAGCAATGAATGTGATGAAATGGCCATTGCTAGTCAATCACTTCTGGTAAGAATATAATGCAGAATTTTATAAAAATAAGTCTACTTCAGTTGCTCTCTTCTCGATTTTATGATCTGTATAATGGCAACACCCTACATGTTTTTGCATCATTTAGGATACATGGGCTTAGGAATATTCAATTGGCTAGGTTTCTCTCAATTCATTCAATTTTTATCTGGTATGACATCGGTTGCTCTAACCGGAGCATCCTATGTTTATGTTTTCGAAGCCAGGAGTAGTACTCTTCAAATGAATCGGTTTAAAATGTCAAGGAAATGGGTTAGGTGTTTGTATCACGGCGTTGTATTCTTACCCAGCTTGGCGTTTCTCTTGTTCTTATGTTTTGCCTCTGAAGACCAAAATGCTGCAAAATTAGAGTCGTTGAAACTCTCTCCGTGTCCGACAAGAGAGTTCTTCGAAAATGATGTATTAATTGTTTCAACTGATCAAACTATGATTAATTTTCTTCGATGGTTTTTCATTCCATTCCTTATTCTACATGCAAACTGTCACATATTATTCCACGTCATGTGTACTGTCTATTATTTATATATAGCTGCCAACAATTCAGTTTCTCGAGAGACCCGCAAAAACCAACAGAGATTTTTCATAGCGATTTTAATTCAAACTGCTATTCCCACTGTTATAATTGTGGCCATGGTTATTTTGTTGATTTTCGATAGCATTACTCAAAGTATTACTCAAGATTATGTGAATTTTATATTCATAATACTCGCGTTTCATGGTATTGTGGAAAGTGTTACTGTACTGGTAGCTCATCGATCTTATCGAGAAGTTGTATTTAATATGACATCGAAAAAGAGAAAACCAAGTAAACTGAAATTTTGAGATTTACTTCAACAATTTCTTTTTTTCAGAAGTCAGCGATATTCCTAGGATGTGACCTATTTCGAGGCAGCTGTCGTCAGGAGTGCGGACGCAGAGTCGAAAACTAAGGACAAAATTGGGCACGATCAGAAAATCAAAAAGTTTATTGAAATGTCAGTGATCACAGATTTAATTCTTGGAATTCGGAGGGAAAAGGAAGTGGATAAACATCAGGAATTGAAATATGCAATTATGGAAGTACATAAAAAGATTTGCATTTTGAATAAATCGGTTTTTTTGAATCAGATTTCTTATTGCTTATTTGGTGGCTCAGGTTACGGTATCTTTAAACTACTAGGGTAATGCATCTATAGGCTACGATATT
The DNA here is from genome assembly GCA_963932035.1 of Caenorhabditis wallacei. Classification (NCBI taxonomy): domain Eukaryota; kingdom Metazoa; phylum Nematoda; class Chromadorea; order Rhabditida; family Rhabditidae; genus Caenorhabditis; species Caenorhabditis wallacei. The sequence continues at coordinate 10,893,006 of OZ009932.1, read as the reverse complement.
CACTAGCTACTCAAAATTTAGGCTAGATTTGACTCCAGGTGATTCATGGAAATCTACACTTTCTGATCACTCAACCTTGATCTTCGCTGTCAATAGACAATTTTTTCGATTTCTAGAAATCCACTTTTCATCTGCTCCTCCTCCTAGTTTTTGAAAAATCACAAATCAAAGAAAAGCTAAATTCAAAGCTGAGAAGGAGACCTCCTGATTGGCTCCGAGTGGATTTGATTATTTTTCGAAACTTTTTTCCCCTTGGAAAAATTACCTCATTTCTGACTTTGTTTTGAAATTTGCTAGAAAAATATTAGAAAAATATTCTTTTTTTTCTTGAAAACAAAAAAAAAACAAAACTAGAAACAACTGAGATAATGAGTTATCATAAGGAACTGTTGTTCCTCACGTATTTTTTTTTGAAATCTTACTCACGAGTTAGTGACGCTCGGCTAGAATATCGATAATTCTCTAGTCTAGAAAATTCAAAAATTTTCAGAGAAATGCTTATCCTTGATGACGTGGCTTCTATCTATTATCCTATATTCTTTGCTAGCTGCCTCCTCCTTCATCTCCTTCTATTCTACCTAATCAATCAAAAAACAACTAAAGCTTTTCGAACGATGAGATACTTTTTATATCCATCAAACGCCATTAATTTTTTTCTAGCAGTTCTAACATTCTTCTTGCAGTGCAGGTATATTAGGGGGAATTAGGTCACGCCCATTTATTCTCGGTTACAGAAACGTCCATAACACCCGGTCTTTGGCTATAATGTGTCAGGGACCTTGTAAGTATTTGGGACCCGCTTGGTGCCTTCATGGCTATATTTTTTTATTGGTAAATGCTTAATCTAGTGGAAGAGAAAAACAATTTTCGGATTTTTAGGCCACGGCGACTACTGGTGGAGTTTTGAATATCCATACACTTTACTATAGAATGATCACTATAAAACATTCGGAGAATTTGAAGTTTTGGATTAATATTTTCGGGTTATGGTACCTATTTCCGGTTGGGATTATTGTAAGGGCTATTTCTTTTCTACAGTAAGATAAGGCTATTTCAGGTACTTTCTTATATTCCACCAATTGATCTAGACTTTGTCTACCAGGAAACCTTATCCAATCACACGGACTATGACTTTAGTCGCTATATGAGATTCGGAGGATTCGTGAATTCTCATAATATGTGTCAGACTATGGTGACGCTAATTTTAGTATTTCTATCTACATTGGCTCCAACTCTAGGATATTATTGGAGAAGGGAAACCCTGAAGATTCTTGACAAGAATAGAAATTCATTGTCGGCTCAGAGTGTAATACAGTTTAGAGCTTTGATTCATGTGAGTGGCCTAGGATTTCTGTGAAAGTTAGGTCACCATTTTTTAGGGATTGGGACTACAAATAATGATGCCTTTGATTTGTTATGTGCCAGTAGGGTTCTTCTATATTTATAATAAGTATTCGGGTGAGTTTGGATTTGGTGGAATTCTAGGCTATAAATAAGTTTTAGGTACTCAAATAATAGTTTCTCAGTATACATTATGTTTTATGATTACACTACCAGCTCTATTCGACCCGGTCCTTCAAATTTATTTTATTTTTCCCTACCGCAGAGCTGTTAAGAAGATGATCAGATGTAGAGAACGGAGAATCGAGGATACGGAAAGTGAGTTTTTCTAAAAATATCACTTTTCTTTTCTAATTATTATTTTTCAGCCAGTGCACGTCATAACACAATTACGCTTTGGCAGCGGCGAAAATCATCTCAACCGAATCAGGGAGGAGCAGCTAATACGAAATAGGAAACGTTTATAATTGATTCCAAAAGTTCGATTTTATGCAGGTTTTCTTCTAATTCATTTATTTTGTTTTGAATTTTTAGAAAATATGAATTTTTGGGATTTTTTCAAATTTTGTCAGTTTGTTTTTGGCTTCATTAATAAATAATTATTTTTTACTGAGTATTTTTAATCCAGCAAACTCGCTAAAAAGCCTGAAGACTTGAAAAAATCCCTGTGAAACCCCGTTTTTTAACTATTCGAAGAGTTGAAGTGCCGATCGGCGCATGAAAACGCTAAACACCTTGCGCCGCGTTATTCCGGAGCGTCGTTGTGTATTTTTTTTTTCAGAAATTTTCCAAAAAATTCATGTTTTTATTAAATTTCCCACTTTTTCTCAGATTTTACTGTTAACATTTGAATTATTAATATTTCCAGCAAAAAATGTCGAAAGCCAACGACGAGAGCGTCGAGGAGAAGCCGAAAGACGAGCAAACAGCGAAACATCTTCATAAACTCGCTGAAAACGGCAAAAAATGCGGTCTTCCGGCGAGTTTGATGGCTCATTATGAGAAAAAGGCGTGGGAAGCTGTAAGTATCATAAAATAAGACTAAAAACAATGAACAATTCTGAAATTTGCAGACAAAATCCGACGAGAAGCACACCAGCTGCGAGAAGTGCGGAATGCCGCCTCCACCGCCAATCGAGTCGTTGAAGTAGGGAAAAATTGAAACAAAAAACAAATAAAACTTTGGAAAATTTCAGAAAATCAGAAGAAGAACCGTCGCTAACTTGCAAAGCGTGCGGAGAGGTCAACAATACGCCAATAGGGTTGGAGTCGGAGATTGCTGAGAATATTCGGAAGGAGGCGGCTGCCAAGAAGCAAGAAGAGAGAAGGTAAGTCGAAATTTATCGATTTTTTGAGATTTTTAAAAATAAATGTGCTGCTTTTCAGGTCTCTAAAACGCGCAGCTGACGAAGTGGAGAACGAATTGATCCGAGTGAGACGAGACCATCGTATGCGTTCACCGTGTCAGCGAATGGCGAGAAAAGTGGCTCCACAACCGAAATGCTTCGCTGAAAAGCACAAAACGCCGACTCTTCTCCAGCCAACTCCATCAAAGAAAGCCAAAAAAGCCAAGATCATCGCCGAAAAAGAGCCGGAATTCCTTCAAAAACTCTTTGGAATCGGCGCCAAATCTGTCGAATAATCTGCTCATTTTATCATTTCTTCTCTACATTCCAGTTAGATTTCATTCCCAACTAGTTTCATTTCCAGACAAACGGGTTGCCTTCACAGCTAGTTGTCATCTCTCTTCTCACCCAGTTGCTCTTTGTTATTGTTTTATTTGCACTATTCTCACTGTTAATCTCACTGTTAAAATGTGGAATTTTTGGTGTATTCTAGGCCATTATTACACCCGAAATTCACCAAAAATTTCCACCAAATTTTATCCACAATGTTTTATTCAAGCTTCATTAGGCATAATAGAGATTTGATTTATCACATTTTGAATTTAAAATTGGGATGTTTGACTATTCACCGTAGCCACCGTCGAACCCTGAATTGCTTGCAAACCAATCCATTCCGACACAATCAACTTGGCTTTTCTTTGGTATGGCTTGATGAAGTACAACATGAAGATAGGATCAAGCACAGCGGAAAATGTGTTCAGTGGGAAGATTAGGTATTCAGTGATGACGAATCCGAATCCGGATAGTTGCTGAATGAGATAAAACGTGTATGGAAGCAGATAGAAGAACAACGGAAGACACGTTTGCCACGTCAGACATTGGACGAAGCTGCGCGTTTGAAGTTGCGTTCGAGACGACAACGCCATTCGTTGACTATTGATTTCGCGCACAATTTTTCTAGAATTTCAAAAATGGTTAAGCCACGCCCCTTCTCCAAACCTCCTCCAAATCAAGGCGACGAATGGTGGGATATAAGCATGGATAGCGATAATTCCAGTGGAAGTTGAGCAGAAGAAATGTTTGACATTGGAGAAGCCGGATAACGTGTAGAGTTCGAGGTTAATATCAGGGTAATAGGTTAGGACCAAGGCGCGGATAAATCCGAAATTGGTGGGGCCGAGGAAAGAGAAGATCTGGAAATTTTAGGCTTTTTCTGTATTTTTGCTTGATGGTGTTTGTACAGAGATGGAGCTACAGTAGCCCTCAAAAAAGTTTAACGGCGCTTGGTTACTGTAGGGGTTTTATGTTGGTTAAAACCTCGGCCGACATTATGAGACTACCGGATTACGTTTCAATGGTATTCAAATGTGCATTTTTGCGTGAGTCTGGGAAACTACAGTAGCCCGAAACGTTATGGAAATACAGTAACATACAGTAACCCGAAACGTGAAAATACGGTAATGAAACTACAGTATCCTTGAATCTTTTTGTTGCTGATCATAAGTTTAACTTTTCTGGCCGAAACGAGCTCAATGATCTAAACCATTGAACCGTCTAATGAATACAAGGACTAGAGTACTTTCATCGAAAACCCTATTTTTCAACAAAGTCCATTTTCTTACCAGAACTACAAAACTGCAAAAATAGACAAGAACACAATTGAAAATGAATTTTTGAGTTGAAAATCTATTGAGAGTTGACATCAATCGCCGTCGATAATACATCATGTGGAGAAGGGAAGCTACCACGAGACAGCCTGATGTCTGGAATAGGATTTTTGGTGGCTCAAACTAGCTTCATACCTACGTTTAATAAGTTGTAGGTAGTTAGACAGGCTTGTGGCCCAAGTAATCCACAAGGTCCAAAGGAGAGAAGGGCGATAGAGGATTCGATCGGGACTATTCTGGAGAAATTGTTTCCTGATAGGTCGAGGCTTCTTATCCTTACCGAACTTGAGTTAAAAACGCCGAGGAGCACATAAGAATCTGGGATAGCGAGGTAGCGATCATTAGCTTTTTCATGTCTTGTAAATTAATTGGGCTGTGAAACAAGATCAAATAAAAAACAAAGAGTTGAAAAATAAAAGAGAATAAGAAATAGAATGCATAGTAAATAGTGAAGACCGTTTCCAGTGTCATTTTTTTTAGATTAAATGAAAGTTCTGCTCAGTTTTGTGCTCAGAAGAAATGAACCGTGGGAGATTATAATGAGATGTCTGTGAGAACTTATGAGGAGCGGTCAACCATGGAAACATAAGACATAAATGTGGAAATGACGAGTCATTGTTCCATAGAGACCAGTGATTAGTTATGAAATTTATTTAGTCCGTTTTCATAAAAAAATGAATTTTGAAAGTGTGCTCTATTGAGAAAATTTGAAAATTAAAACATGTATTCTTCATAACAAAAAAATATTATGGACTTTGTCGGCAACCGATGCTTTCAATATTTGTCGAACTCCCTCCAGAAGTGAATGTCCTGAAATCATTGCTTGTTTGAGTCTTACTGTAGATTCAACTACCATATCCCGGCCGCACACAACAACTGTACAGTAACCGTATTAAGCGAAGTGTCCAAGAAATCGTTCTCATTTCCATTGAGCACCCATCCGACTGTTCGATCCGTTTGATCGGTTCTTCTGAAGATCAATAGGAAATTATTAGGTGGCTGAATATAAAAAACTAACGTGCAAGTAGCTGTCGAAGTGGTTCGACAAGTTGTACTATCATAGGCAAAAGAGCTTTGTCCGTCGGGAAAAGCTGCACTGTTGGAGAGGTCTAGAGTGACAGTTGGGCAACAATCTTGAAATTACGGTACTTTCAATTTAAAACAATCTACAGTACCTGTCAGAGCCGGCGTTGTTGCTGCTTCTGATCGTATACAACCGTAAGACAATGGCATTATGAAGATAAGAGCAAGTAAAGAATCCTTAAAATTTTTTTAGAAATCTATAACAATTGTACTTTTCCAAAAACTCACCGGTATCGCATTTACCATCGGGTAGTCGACGCAAATAATTTTATTTCTTACTGTAATGTATATTCTGAAAAACAATAAGTAGTATGAATAAATAAACGGACAATGTTAGTTCTGAGAAATCATACTGTATACACAATCTCGGAAAATCTTTGTTCTCTTGCTTAATCTCTTTCTTAATGGTCAAAAGTTCATGTCCTTTCCGAAACATTTATCCGTCTTCGAACACGGGCTTACAAGACTTCAAACGATGCTGGAGTCATTAAACGATAATCCGGACACCCGATCGAATGGTTGCGTCCTCAACTATTGGTGTGTTTTTGCGAGTTTAAGAGAAAACTTGATGGTTTTTTGTTTTTGAGTCATAAGTTAACATTAAAAACTTTATTATTAATTTCAATTTGAAAAAAAAAATAAAAAATCACGGAACAAGGGAAGATTGTCTTCTGAAATTCGACGCTGTCAAACTGTCAAAGTTACCGGCCACTGTGGCAGGCGACGGGCGTTTTCGACCTGAAAATAAATTTCATTTTAAAGTTAACTATCTCAAAATAACTCACAGAACAACGCATTTCGGAAATCTCTGATCATTAAAATAGCGATTACAGCGTCGATAGCTGGGTAGAAACTGATCCATGCGCCGGGAGCATTAGCAATATACCCGGGGTGCACATTGAAAAATGGAAGCAGGAAAAGTAAGCCAACTGGGAGAAACAAAATGAAGAATGGGACCAGTGATTGGAGGACTAGAGTGTGGAAGAGTTGTCGGTGAAGATCTTTGGTCATTGGACTCATTTTGGTGTGAGCAGCTACTGATTTGAAGGTTTTGAAGCCAAATATCATTATGGAGATTATAGAAGCGCCCATAATAGAATAAAGAATCACAATAGATAAACATTCAAACCAGTTAATAATCAGTTGGTTGTTCTTGTCATAGAACTGAAATCTTAAGCTGAGTCACACCATCAAAGTCAACAACTTACGTAATATACCGCAGAGAGTTGTGCGACGGCGTAGCTATCCTCGTTGTAGTAGAGTTTTAGACTTTCCCTGAAATTTTTAATTTTTTCAAAGATAAAATATGAAGATCCTACTTCAAATACTCCGACGCGAAATCCGTCGGTTGCTCACAAATTTCAACAGTAGCAAACCAGACTACACCGAGAAATAGGGCTGGGATAAACATAATCGTTAGCCTGTACCCAGTTAGATATCGAATTGTGAGAGGTCTGAAAATATTTTGCAGCCGGAACACGGAAATTTCATACCTGCAAACTGCTAAATAACGATAACAAAAATGAGTTGAAAGCAGAAGCACACATAGTCCATAGCTAGAGCAGTAAAGGGCTGGAAACTGGTGCTAAGAATTTTAATTGAATAAGAAATTGCTTACAAGCCATATGAAACCCGATAAACTTATCATACCGTAGAAAACTGTCTACAAAGACAACAAGAGCTGTCCCCTCGATATGCATGATCTAAAAATAGCATTACTGTAGCTACAAAAAGCCCGTGGACTAACCGGTTGCGTCAAGACCTCAACCACCCCGAAAACCATTGAAAATAAGGTGAAAACTGCCATTAGATATTTGTAAGTTCCAAATTTAGTTGATGCTCTAGTCAATATCAAAATAAACAAATACAAACTGAAAATTTCAGTCAAAGCGAATCCGGTATACTGTAGATATCGAAGGGTAGCTGGCATTGGCATTTCTAAAAAAAATGAAAGGGGAAATAAAGGTTTGAGGAAAAGTGAAATGAAAATAGAGAAATGTACTCAATCAGTCAAATATATTATTTGATATATTCATTTATAAATGAATTGAGAATTGGGTGTTTGATTTCTTCTAGAATAAAAAGAAAAGAAAAATGAATTATGTCATTAGATTTTTCTTCAGACGGACCGCCTGTTTTGTTTCACGCGTGTGTCTTGAATTCCTTCCTTGTTTTTGACTGAAAACATCTGAAAACATCTGACCCAATGCTTGTCATAGCTTGCTCATTATCTCCCAAAGGCATTGACTTCAGATTAAGAATCGACTTCATTTTTGTTGCTGATCTTCCCGAAATTCGGGGAACTAAAGTGAAAAACAGCTAGATCGGGAAGGAATTCTGGGAAAAATAAAGTTCGAGAACGATTTGAACTCAGCTGTAGCCGGGTCATAGATTACTATAGAAATTTTTCTAAAACTAAAAAATTCAAATATTTCAAAATTTTCTTTCGATTTGCAAATTCCAACAAAATCCACTCCGCTTTTGATCCGAATCCATTTTCTCCTCCTTCCTAATCTCGATTCATCAATTTTTAAAACTGCACAAAAAATTCTCGCCTGTCTGCAAGCCAAAAAATGTGAACGTCTAGCCTAACAAGATCTTCCCCAATAGATAACAGTACATAAACCCAAAAATCTCGAAATTCTCGCTCCATTATGATATTCAATCGACGAGTTTTGATTTGTGTATTTTCTGTCGTGTTTTTGGTTATTGAATGTTTTTATTTTGTTGGCATTTTTACAAGGAAAACTGAAGTTAAGGAAGTGGAAAGGTTACCCGGTGGTAAGTAACGAAAAAAAAGGAATTTCAGAAACATACTTTAAAAAAATTCAGATAATATAACAGACTTTGTACCGCCGTTTATCCCATTACTAAATGATTATGCGGTATGCGGATTTTCCAAAAAAATAATAAAAAACTCCAATCCCAGGTGGTCGCTGGCTACAACCTCCTTGGTTGTAACATCCGTAAAAGTATGTCTCAACTCAATTACAACCTCCTTTGCTATCTGAACAACACGAAACTATTTGTGGAAAGAAACCAATCACTCTCGGATTTATGGTATGACAAGAGGTATAAGAAGCTATTCGAAAATGTTGTTGTACTAACTTTTTTCAGAACAAGTTGTCAAAACATCACTTTCAATACTTATAATCCAATTTTTCAAGAAGGAACCTTTAAATTAGATCAGTTTACCAAGTTTGCTTTCATCCGACACCCTGAGGAGAGATTTGTTTCATTCTTTGTGGATAAGTGCTTAAAGTAAGTCATTATAAAAGAAGAAAAATTCCTAAGCATCGTTGTAGAGCAAATTACTGTGAAAATTGCACAGAAGTTAGATGTGCCAGTAAAATGATCTATGATAGGTAAGCTATTTATAAACGCTGTTCCCTTAAACTGTTTTTTTTTTCAGACTAATGTCCCTCGCATCTAATCAATCCTCTTTCATAAAGGACAACGATCGGTGGTGGTTTGAATGGCACTCGGCACCGCAAACCTGGAATTGTGACTTCCACGAAAATCTCAAAGATTTTCATTTGATCCCGATTGGAACATCCCTAGAATCTCGGAAAAATGCAATGGAAAAACTAGGGAAAGTACTGAAATTCGCTGAAGTTGAGGATCAATTTATAGACAAGATTGTGAAGGATACGGTAGAAAGTGATACTGAACATGCGACTCATAGATCAATGGAGAGCCAGCGGGTTTTGGAGCAGGTCCGCAATGATCCCTACGTCCGTCACTATCTTCACCGAATCTATTACTTTGATTATGTCACTTTTGGTTTTGATTTACCTGATTTTTATAGTTATACTGATTTTGAAAATGAATTTAAAAATTAAAAATTGTAAAATGAAAATCAGATGCTTTTAGGTTTCAGCTCAGAATTCCCCCAAATTTCACAAACGTCAGTTCCAAATCTATGTATTGGTGCCTTCGATCCATCGAAAAAGATCTAGAACAATATTTCCGGTATCTGAATGCCATCAGTCATGTTTCATCTTCACGCGTAGCAATCTTCCAAAATCACGTTGAATCATGTATGAATATGAATTTGCATATTCCCCAAGCCTTTTGAATATTAGAAAAGATTTAAGATAAGACCATCGCGTTTCGCATCTTTGGAAAAGAGCGCGCATTGTATTTTTGACAGCCATTTCTTCTTTTTTGCCGCACGGACGACTCTCGTTTTCATCTGATCCTTGTTATTAATAATGATCATGAAGTCTATTTTTTCATATATTTTTTTCATTTTTTCTAGGTAATAACACATGAACGCCTCCGTGATGGTGGTTAACCGACGGACAGTTATTGGAATACTTTCCGTGATATTTCTGGTGGCTCAAACTGTTTATTTGATCGGTGTATTTACCAGGAAACCAATTGTGCAGAAAAGGGATCAACTACCAGGAGGTATGAAACCCAACAACTAAATCTAATTGATTAATCCAAATTCAGATAATATCACTGACTTTATACCACCATTTGTCGCACTGCTCAATGATTTTAGGGTATGAGAAATTTTATGAAATCGGAACAACTAATAGAATTTCAGTTCATTCCTAACTACAACATTATGGGTTGCAATGTCCGAAAAAGTATGTCTCAACTCAATTTCAATATCCTGTGCTACCTGAAAGACCCCGAATATTTTGTGAAAAATAACCAAACGTTTTCGGAAATTTGGACGGATCTCAGGTATTTTTATTTTATAATAGAAAATTATTTGAGTTTCTTTTTGTAGACCAAATTGTGAAAGCATGATATGGAGCGCACAAAATGAGTCTTTGTTAGAAGCGGAACGTCTTAACAAACTTACCAGATTCGCATTTGTTCGTAATCCAGAGGAAAGATTTGTGTCGCTTTTTATGGATAAATGCTTGAAGTAATCCTACGGTCAATTCTATAGAAAAAAAAAATAGCGGAAATTTTTTCAGAGACAATTACTGCCACAACTGCACAGATCTTCGATGTGCCAGTAAATTGATTTATGATCGGTAAACTTTCTAAAATCGGTCGCTACTTCGAAACTCTAATTTCAGACTGATCGTACTTTCTAATAATCAATCCTCATTTATTAAGAACGCCAAGAAATGGTGGTTCGAATGGCACGCGGCTCCGCAATCCTGGAATTGTGACTTTTACAAAGATCTCAAAGATTTTCATCTAATCTCAATTGGAACTTCTCCTGAAGAACGACAGAGTGCAATGAGAAAACTAAAAAGAGTTCTGAAATACGCTGGAGTAGAGGATCATCATATTGAAAAAGTTGTGAATGAAACGTTGGAAAACGACACTAAACACGCGACACACAAATCTGAATTGACCGAACAGCTTTTGGAGCAGGTATGATTGGACCGTCCGACAAACTTGAATAAGAAATTTCAGGTTCGTACCGACCCCTACGTTCGTCATTATTTCCAGCGAATTTACTACTTTGATTATGTCACTTTTGGTTTTAAACTCCCGGATTTTTTCAGTCATGCTAATTTTGACTTTGCGAATGAAACCAAGGCTTGAAGTAAATATTTATTAAAATCTAGTTAGCTATGTAAATGAGTAAACATTGTATCCGGAATTGAGGATACTCTTATCCTTGGAACTTTTGGGAGACATAAAAGAGCTCTACGGAAATCTTTGATCATAATCATAGCAGTCAACGCATCCAACGCCGGATAGAAACATGCTCCAAACCCTGGTGCATTCGCTATCCGTCCGACTTCTTTCACATTGAAAAATGGGAGGGTTAGTAGAAATCCAGTTGGTAGAAACATAATAATCATTGGGATCATAGATTGAACAATCAAAGTTTGGAAGAGTTGTCGATGAATTTCAGAGTTCTTTTTACTTTTTCTATTCTTTGTATGTTGATAGACGGTGCGGAAGGTGTTAACAGCGAAGAAGATGATAGTAGAGATGGAGAGAAAAAGGATTATCCAGACAATAATCATTCCGATACAGTCTTTCCAGAAAATTTTGATTGAACCAGATGGTTCGTGTACATAAAACACCGCTGAGATCTGGCCAACTGTGTAACTATCATCATTATACTCCTTCCTTAGACTTTCTCTGTAAAAACCTCTAATTTAAGGGTATGTCGTTGGAATCCAACCTCATAAACTCTGACTTGAAACTTGATGGCTCCCCGAACCAACTAACATCAATAAACATCAAGTTTCCTAAGATAACAATTGGTATTAGCAGCCGTAAAACTTTATATCCGTCCAACATTCGAAGAAGTCGCGGACTGGAAAATTATTATTTATTCGATTTTTATTTTCACAGAAAAATCTAACCTGCATACAGCCACGTATCTGTAGAAAAAGTGTGCAGAAAGAAAAAATACGCATAGAGCGAATGAGGAACAATAAAAGACTGGAATAGAAGGTATAGATTATGTTTAGCAAGGTAGGTATACCTGCTAGATAATGTCCGAATTCCTTGGAGAAAGTGAAAATACTGCTACCAACGTATAACATCAACCCGGTCAACGAGATGTGCATTATCTAAAACTAGCATTTCCAATTGAAAAAAGTTTTCAACAAACACCAACCGGTTGAGTGATAATCTCGACAAACGCATAAAAAATTGAGAAAATTGAAAACGATGCCATGAGGATTTTATAGGATCCAAATTGTTTAGTAGCACGTGCATAAATAAGATAAAGCAAAATGAAGTGACAAACTTCTGATAAAACGAAACCAATGAATTGAATCACTTGAATTTCGATGGGAATACTCATTGGATTCTGAAAATTATTGAACATCAGTTTTTCAAAGGAGATTTTCAAGTGATTTCATAAAGTCTAAGTCTGACCGAGCTAAAAACAAAGACTAAACGAGTTAAAAAGCAGAAAACAAGAAAATTGGTCAGGTGTTCTCCCAAAATTGTTTTTCTATTATATCAAGGGCACATCGGGCCGATTTGTTCCATTTCAGGAGTGCCGTTAATTTCTGATCAGCGGATTCTGCGAATGTATGTTCAGGTTTAAAGAGAATTCAGATGCGGTTAGTCTATTCAGGGAGCTCACGAAATCAAGGCGATTTCTAATATTCCAGGAATTTTCTATTTTTTTGTTTTGTTTGGGCTTCAAAAAAGTATACTTTGGATTGTTTTGAATTACGAGAATCGAAAGGTTCTTCGAGGAAACGACAGTGTTAGTTTAACATTATACAAGTTATAAATTATATCTTTCAATTTTACCTGACGAAATTCAACAAATACCATAGCTAAAGAAAACCAAATCAGTTGCTATTAATAAAAACTCGTAACTAATCAATCAAGCAATGAATGTTTTTGTGGGGGACTAGACTTAATTTAATTTGGGTACACCCGGAAATTTGATTAGTCTGTATACGAGGTCAGAAACTATTAGTCAGAGCGAAGAAAATACAAGCATTTAAAAAATTATGAAAACAATTATTGAGCGATACAGCTCATGGACTAATAGCATTATGAACTGAATAATGAACCGGAATGTTCTTTTGACGTCGTTTTTGACAAATTAATATATACACGCCCATTTTGTTAATGACAATTGACAGACATGTTTGACGTGTTGCAAGATTTCTGAAGAATAATTATATATGGACTAGCTCTGCACTAAAAAGTTTACCGAGATCATGTGACAGTATTCATTACTCTGTCTCTGACGACTGATACGTGCGCTGTGTACCCGTCTATTATTTTAGACAACACTGATTGCACATTCTTGTCGCATGCCATGAGGATATAAGGAAGGGATAGGGATAACTCAAAGAATAATGGGTTGATTAGCTTCTCCTCATAAAAACTTACCAAATCAGAAGTGACCATTGAACTAAAATAAGTTTGAGATTCGGTCATTGGAAATACAATTCCTGTTGACCACAAGACAATAATAAAAAATAGAGCAGCATTGATAAAAGCGATTGTTGTCAAGTTTTTCATCATAGTTCGAGTTTTTACATTTGTCAAGTTTCTTGAGAATCTTTTCAGGAGAAGGTAGATAGTCCAAATATTAATTACTAAAAGAGTACAAAAGAATATTATACTTTTGATTTGAAAAACTATGTTTCCCAGTTTAACATGATCCTGAAATCGCTAGCTTCATTTTAAAAAAAATCAATGTTTTATCTCTGACCTCATCAACCGAATTACTGACAAAAATCTCTTCTTGGCGGTCATAAGAATCGGGTTTGTATAAGCCGAAGGCTAGAGTTAGGTAAGCTAGTACTCCACTGCTGACCAACACACCCCCGTACACATGACCATAGTGTTGTCTCCAGAAGTTGTTTGCCAAAGTGGACTTCGAAGAGCAAAGTCGATGAGTGGATAAAATTATGACACTCATACATTGAGCATTATAAAAATAGTTAGCGAGAAATGAATATAAATGGAAGAGAAAATATAAGTTGTCATTAACCCATATCATAATTGGAATAGTATACTCGATGTGACAAAGACGTGAAATCCATGTGTTAAGAAAGCAGAAAATATTCTGACTTGGGAGTATCTCGCCTAGTGCGCGGAGTTGAGAATTCCGACTAATATGACTTCAATTAGGACCCTAGTGGCTACTAAAATCAGTTTTCAAAAGTTGTTGCGGACATCTGGAATTTCAGAAAATTCGACCTAAAAATTTAGTACTGAATCCTGTTGATTTTCTACTGCAACTTCTTCTGGGGACCCTCTCGCTACTGTACCGAAATTTTTCACGTGTAAAACTACGGTTCGATGGCCGAGGGGAAGGGGGCTAGGTTGGTGTGCGGAGGGTATATTCTTCGACCTCCCCACACGTCAAAATTTTTTTAAAGTTTTTAGTTATTGGCAGGTGACATTTTTTGGTCTTTGAGGCTCTTTTTTGGATTTTCCATAAGAAAACCATGCATACCATATCCGCCTGTATTCATTCCAAAAGTTTTTCGAAAAAATTTTTTTTGGGAATTTTCAATTTTTCGATGGTCCATGGCCTTGAAGTTTTTTTCAAGGCATTCATGGATCCGATAAAAACTTCTAGGATTATCAAAGATGATTGGAAGGTTAGAAAACATCATAGAACATGGATTTTTATCAATAGTAACGTTCTAGACAATTTTTTGATCAGCCAAGTGCTCGCTCATGGAAGCAAATTTGACTGTCTGGACCATGGACCATGAAAAATTGAAAAAAATTTCAAAAAAATTTTTCTTCAAAATTCTTCGGGAAACACTTTTGGAAGTTGGACTGAACGTGTGGATCATAATAAAAGCTCAAAAAACGGCATTTTAAGCTGAAAAATGGCATTTTTAAATATTTAGGTCAAGTTTTCTCAGCCCTTAGGCGTCGGCAGCAACTTTTGAAAACTGATTTTAGTAGCCACTAGGGTCCTTATTAAGACCATATTAGTCTGGAATCAAAACTCCGCGCCCTAGTCGAAGCACTCCCAAGTGAGAAATGTGTTTTTTTTTAATTAATTCAAAATGAACTTACAATTAACATATCACACTGTAAGACTCTATAAAAAGAGTAACGAAACTCCGATCTTCTTAGAAAGAAAACGAAAAATAAAACTAGAAAAAACGAGGGAATTCCGTAGCACAACCATATTCCAAGCATTATCATTTTGAAACAAGTTTGTAGTTTGAAAATAAATTGAAAACGTTTTATGGAAAAAATTCAGTTAATTGTAGGGTTCAACTGAATCTTGTGATAGTAGATTTCAAAATAGGAATCAGAGAGCAAACTTTTCGAATAAAAGTTTATTTTTTTCATAAAAACTTTATAGTAATAAGCGCTATCAATGGGATCAAAAAGTTTGCTTCTTTTGAAGAATTATTAACCGCAGTTGTAGCCTTAGATCGATCTTCCATAAAAGTTATGTTCCTTTCCGCAACATTTTGTTCTACTTGTTCTGAACATTCTTTTTATTTTTTTTTTAATTTGCAGCCCTTTTACAGAAATTACCACAACTCTCCCCATCAAATGTGGGCGTGTCCACTGTATCCATGCTTAGAAGTTTTCTCAAACCATAACAGATAAATGGGTCTAGTAGCAGTTCTTGAGCATTGTTTTTGAAGATTATCTCGTCAATTGAATTGGAGTAAACTCTCTGGGAAAAAATATAGAAGAGGTTAGGAAATTGAAAATGAACATTTACCTGTAGGACTGGAAGTGTAGCATTCACTAATTGAGCATTATTTTCGATCCGAAGAGCGGGTTTTCCATCTGTAAACCTTTTTCTTTTCAAAATTCTGAGGATTCAAACTCACAATCCAGGGATGCTATATATTGTAACTTCTCGAAACCATCTAAGCTTCTTAGACTTGTACCATTGATAATCAAACTGCCATAAATCACTTCTACGTCCTTCATATTGCTTATATTGAATCCCGGCCCTATTTCCACGTTACCGAATAATTCTAGACAACCTTCCATAGCTACATTACATAGCTTGGAGTCAAATGAAGGCTCACAATATCTCGTGACGATACCGATAGAGCTACGGGGTCTTGTGCCAACTAGCACTCGGACTTCAGATGTGGTAAGACAGAATATAGGGAGAGGGTCCATGATAGTGATCCCGATTTCGTAGCTTTTATTGAAAGTGATACTCTGGAAACTAATTTCTTATTTATTTAAAGTCTCGGGTTGGGGTTACTTTCAATTTAGGCATGTTCAACCCCCTCATTTTGGTTCCGCCATGTATAAAAATACTTGGACAGTCAATATATTTCAAATTCACCATCCCAGTGTCTATTAATTCATTGTTCCCTTGAATACTAATTCCAACATCACCTTAACTAAGTTTTGTTTTAAATTAGCTATTCAAGGAACTAACCACTGCACTCAATCTGTTCCAGCGGTCCCAGAAATTTTAGACTTGTGTAGTTTGAATCGAGTACAGTTAAACCACCGATGAGAACTTTTGTTTTTTTGAAGAGAGATACTAATTTAGACTCGGTTATGTTGGTATTTTGAGATAGAGATAAGTATATGCAAATTCGGCTGCAATTGAATGGAAATGAGGTAATGGTTTCCTGGTTAAGCACTTGATTGAAAATACATTTAGGATCTAAACTAGCTTTTTTATGGATCCTTATTATTTTTTATTTATTTTCATACCACAATCTTTACTTCGAAAAAACACATCGGCTGGTGACAATACCGAGTAAATAAGAACAAAATTAAAAAATAAAATATTTAGCAAAAACCACATAGTAAGATAAAAGTTTGAATTTCCCAAAACGGAAATTATAGATTCGAGGTCAGACTCTATAGAAAAGTTTCGAATGACTCGACCGGAAATTAGGGGAGGATATCGAAAACGGCTGGTCGTGGGAAATAGTTTGCACCTGGGCTTGTCACATGTATTCTTGGGTAGTTGCGTGGGATAGATTAGTTTAGGTATTATATCAACTCTGGAAAAATAAAAGTAATCAACTTTGATGAACGAGGAGAAAACCAAAACGAAAAAGTTTATTCAACATTTAATCTATAAGCGTCGGGTGGTTGAATTAAAAAAAATGAAATTTTAAGCGGAGGACTGCATTATGTCCATCATGCCGTGTGCTTGCACTCCGAGAATAATAGAAGAGCCTCCATCAGCCACAATTGATTGTCCAATGATGTATGAAGACAATTCACGATCAGCCAGGAACGCGATGATGTTAGCAATGTCGATGGGCTTTCCAACGACTCCTCCAGGAAGGATCTCCTTACGAGTTTCGAAGAATCTGAACATCTGAAACACAAAAACTTGAACTCTGTCAATCCCAGCGTGACTAACCTTTTCAAAGTTGCCAGGTGGTAATCCCATTGCTTCTCCTGCCCCGGTTAAAACCGCTCCAGGGCTTACTGAGTTGACTCTGACTCCATGTTGAATAAGGTCGATTGCGGCACTTCTCGTGAACTGGTCCAAAGCTGCTTTCGACATGGCGTAGTACAACATTTCTTGTTGCTGAAAATAATTTTCTTTAAAAAGGCAAAAAAAGGATATGGCTTACAGCGTGTGGTCCTCCAGCAATACTCGAAACATTGACAACTTCTCCTTTCGCTTCTACCAAATATTTTTTGGCTTTTTGAGTCAAAGTGACGACACTTCTCAAGTTGGTTTGCATTGTTTTATCAAAATCTGCCACATCTTGATCCACACCGATACGTTGAGGATTTTCAAGAATGACTCCACCGGCATTGTTGACTAGAATATCCAGGCGTCCGAACTTTTGGACAGTGGAGTTGATCAATTCATCTTGCCCTTTTTCATCAGTCAAGTCACATGCAACAGCTAAGACATGATCTTCTGAAACTCCCAATTTCAGAATTTCCTGTCTTGTCTCCTCGAGTCTCTCTTTGTTTCTCCCGGTAATTGTCACTTTTGCTCCTTCCTTCGCAAAAAGGATGGCGGTACCACGACCGATCCCATTGGACGATCCTAAACTCAAAATTTCTAAAAAGAGAAAAAAAAAAGAGGACTAACCTGTCACCAGAACGACTTTTCCGCTGAAGCGCGCCATTGTCTGAATTCAGTTGAGAATAGTCGTCTTTATATACTGGCGTACTGCGTCACTCGTCACTGATAGCATACACAAATACTACATTCGATTCAATGTACTTATTTTGTTGTATCAACTTAGAAGAAAGATCAAACGTTTGAAATAAGGAGGAAATAGTTTTTGGAATTAAAAAAAAGTACTTTGCAACAATTGAGTTCACATATTTTGGAAATGTTGATGCCAGTTTTAGTTGGCTCCATCTAGCCTTAGTTTAAATTTTAATTAAAAAACAAAAGTGAATTCATTTAAAAAAAAACAGTGATATAAGTTTATTTGAATGAAAGAAAACAAACAATCGGTTCCTAGTGTTAAATTATAAGCTTTATTTTAAATTAAGTAAAAAAGTTAATGAAAAGTTGATTAGGGTAAATCCAAGTAGTGTCAAGCTTCAACTTGATTAATCCATGAATTTTTCATTGGTTCTCTATTTTCTTACTCAATTTGTCCCTTAGAAATAAATATTATTTTAACTCAGACAGATTAATTACATTGAAAGCCATAATCTTGATTTGGTTACTATCCAGCACGCCCAAAAAGCTATCATGCGGACTCAGAAAAAGACTACTGTAAAGCATAGTATATGTCGTGATAGGAGGGGAAACCAAAGAGTATAGAAACTATAACTTTATCATAACCAATTTATTCGTCATAAAAAGGCATAAAGGTTCTCGGCTCCCCGGTGGAGCAGTCATCGTATCCTCAGCATTATCCTCTCGGCTCCATCCTCAATCGTCTTCTTCTGCATCAGCACTTCCGAATGTGTCTCGATGAGATCCAACCGGCATTGAAGGGAACTGGACTTCTTTGATCCAACCGAGCAGGAACTTCCTCCGAACTTCAAGAACTGATTTTACTTTGGTTGACGGAAGCTTCATTGACCTTTCCACGTAGTAGATGTGATTGTAGATAAGATCCAGGATCATTCGGCCGTCACGTTGGAATAATAGACGTCATTTATCTCCTAACGTTGAGGAACACAATCCGAACCATTTGTTTCACAACACTCCCCGGGGCGACAAGAATTCCTACTGAGTATCTGTAGGAATTCCTAGAGAACCGTTAGCCAGTTGTCCGACGATAAATTATGCCATTACAATACAAAATATAAAAGACTGAGAAAACTGCCTATCGCAAATTAAGTGGAAGGAAAATGGCGTTCCATCCCTTTCACACTCTTCAGAACTCTGTTAGTTCAAACAATAACTAATACACTGATCGATCACAGCATTATTCTTTGTCTACAGCTCTCAATTCCTACTAAATAGGAAATTCGTTTCTCCACTTATTGGAGCGTCACACGAAAAAATCTGCTGTTCTGTTGTCGACGCACTTCTTGAGCTCAAACAGACAGCCTTTTTATCTCCTTCAGATCAAAGCAATCAGATGCAAGTTCGGCATTCATGGTGGTTCAGATGCTACGTCGATCCTTGCACGGGTCTGACTACTAGATCTATCCCATGTGTTGCCACATCGCCAAACTCCGACGACCCCACACAGAATTTGAGTTCTTTCTAGTTCACTGGACTTCGGTACTGACTCTCGAGATAGATTCTAACTCAATGTTCCGCACTCTTCTCACTTTAACCGTTTTCCCGGTCGATGCACCATGTCGTGATAGGAGGGGAAACCAAAGAGTATAGAAACTATAACTTTATCATAACCAATTTATTCGTCATAAAAAGGCATAAAGGTTCTCGGCTCCCCGGTGGAGCAGTCATCGTATCCTCAGCATTATCCTCTCGGCTCCATCCTCAATCGTCTTCTTCTGCATCAGCACTTCCGAATGTGTCTCGATGAGATCCAACCGGCATTGAAGGGAACTGGACTTCTTTGATCCAACCGAGCAGGAACTTCCTCCGAACTTCAAGAACTGATTTTGCTTTGGTTGACGGAAGCTTCATTGACCTTTCCACGTAGTAGATGTGATTGTAGATAAGATCCAGGATCATTCGGCCGTCACGTTGGAATAATAGACGTCATTTATCTCCTAACGTTGAGGAACACAATCCGAACCATTTGTTTCACAACAGTATATGTATTCTTGAAAGCATGGAGGACTGAAATCCAAAAAATTAGTTCAACTCATTTTTGAACAGTTTTAAATTTTTTATAAATTTATAATTTGCTACCATCTTCCCCTGATCTATTAATTCGGAACATTGAATCAACATGGACTTAAACAGAGCTAAACAATTTATTGATTTCTTTTATATACACAAGATTATCAACAAGATTCAAAACTAATTTAAATTTTGATGAACTTCATATTGTAGACAGCACATTGTTTCGTAACGCTGAACGGAAGGGCTTCTTTGGTTGGTGGAACAGATCCATGTGGTTCAAAGTTGTATCGGAGGAGGAGGTTCCCGATGATCTGAAAAAAGAAGGAATTCTCAAAATGTTAATAATTCAGTAATTCACCAAATACAACTCGGCTCTCGCCAAAGCCTCTTCCAAACAAGATCGTTTTCCAATTCCAAACGGAATCGTTTGCTGCATTAGCTTCTCATTTCTCAAAAATCTCTCTGGATCGAATTTCTCTGGATTCTCGAAAATCGTTTCATTTGTATGAATACAACTGAGTTGAGAAGCAATAAAGCATCCGGCATCAACTGGGTGCCCTCCAATTACAGTCGCCTCGTGATTCATTCTCCAGAAGCTCACGTTGAGAATTGAAGCGTGTCTTTGAATTTCAGCCAGTGTTGCCGTGAAATATGGAGTGTTATTTTTGTCTTTCAAGGATAATGGTCGTGATCCTCCATCTGTGATTTTCATCAATTCTTCACGAACTTTATCCATGATTTTCGGGTTATTCAGGAAATGAATGAATGCGCAGTTTAAGGTCATTGTTGTTGTTTCTTGACCGGTTATCCATAAATCCATTACAATCATTTTCAGGTTTTCCTCGCTAAAAAAATCAGAAAGTTCCCTAATAACCATGCATTTTTCACTTATAAATATCACTTTTATGATTCTGTTTTATCTGCAATAAAAATGCATCCACAAGGTCTTCAACATTATCTGGATCAATCTCATAATCACCATTCATATAATCTCGGTATCTTTTCACTGCATCTTCTGATACATAATCTAGTATTTTGAATTGATCACCAATTATCCAACTAAAACGTTTCGGTAGGAACCATTTCATCGCCCATATTGGAAGTGCAAAGTCGAGTGGAGAGGTACTTTGCATCGCATGGTCCAACATGTGTTTGAAAGTGAGGAATCTTGTTTTGTTCCTCTGAAAATGAAGTAGAAGGCGATTAAATAATCAGTTACTTACTTCGTCAAACCGGAATCCCATTAACATATTATTAATGACACTTCCAACGGTTAAGTCAAAAAATTCATTTACAGTTTGAACCGTAACCCCATTTACAGCTGCTGCGTCAATTTCAGAACATCTAAAATAAATTTAGGATATTTTTTCTCAAAAATTTTTAATATCACCTTGCATTAAGCTCAGCCATAATCTTCTCCTCCATCAAATCTTTTCCCATTCCCATATTTCTCATTGTAAGCATCGAGAACCTTCTTAGCTCTTGCCATTTTTCTCCGTTCGAGAAGAACACTCCGTTCCCATCTGGATTAGAAAAATCATGGCTGAAAGTTAAAGAGAATTTTTGCTTACGTCTCACGTAGTCTATGATGTCAGGAATCGGTTTATCGGCATATTTTGTCGCATTTTTCACGAAAACTTCATGTGACAACTCGTAATCCGCAATGTTCACGTGCGGGATTGGGCCTAGCCAAAGGGTGAATACGTTTCCATAGTTCTAGAAAATTAGGTTACAAGGGTTTTAATCAAAAATAAGTTACCTTTCTGTAGTAGTTGAGAGTAGGCATAATCCCTCCAGTCCTCCATAAATGATATCCAATTTGATGAAGATTCCCAATTAAAGGGAGGGATACTGGTCCGGGTGGTAGTCTTTTCGACTTCAAAAACTGTCTGGCGGAGAGAAAAGCAACGATGGAAATAATGAATAAAAGAAGGAACATTTTCTGTTCTGTTGAAATCATTCAGTGCTGTCTCTTCTTATATACAAAAAGGTTGACTACACACTCCATTCGACACAAAGACAACATGTAGTTTGACTGATTAGAGGGGGGAAGGTAGACTCTGTGTTATATCAGTGAACAGTTTTCGGTCGAGTAAATTCAAAAAAATTTTGTGATTTCAAAGGAGGATTGAAGTTTTTTTAAATGGTGATTTTACCATAGCTACAGTATCTATGGTAAAATCACCTGGCTATTTGAAGACCATCGTTTTTACGCCGATAATCGCAAAATTGACGATTTCAGATTTTCCTACATTTTTAGTCGATTCCGATTTTTTTCTCACAGATTAATAAACGAATATTTTAATCGCGAGTAGAAAAAGGCATCTTAAAGTTATCAATGAGCATTTTTTTTTCGTGTCAAATATATTCATTATCAAACCATTCTTTCACTGGGTACAATCTACATGTGCAAGTACAAAGACTCAATTCACTACAATCTAGAGTAATTTGATAACGATATAAAAGGAGAAAGTTTATGATTTTTTTACTGTCAATATGCTTTTTATCTCACTTTTTATTCTTGGAAATGTCGTGTTTGCTAAAAATATTCTGGTATACAACCCAATGTTCGGGTACAGTCATGTTAAATTCATTACTCAAATGGCAAATGTGATAGCTGATCATGGTCATAATGTGGTAGGTTTTGAAAATTATGTTTTATTTATTTAAGGTTCCAGTTTCCAGACTTTATTCCAACCGTATCATATTGATCTGAAAAATACAGAAGGATTAGTGAAGAACAAGAACATCGAGGTAAGCTACCCCTCAATTAGAGGTTATTAAAATGAAAAATTCAGATTATAAACTACTACCCGGATCACTTCGATGAATTAAGAGATGTTGAAACTGCGACGTTTCCAGTTTTTTGGGATTCCAAATTGGCTAATGAACCGATTCTTTCAGCAATATTAGTACCGGAACTTTTAGGCGGAGTATTAAAAAAAAACTTCTACACGTAAGTCTCCTCTATTGTGATATTGAAGAGAACCGTAATATTTGAAGAAGTTATTTTGGATCAGTCTCTTCACGAATCACTAAAGAACCGGAAATTTGATGTGGTTCTTGGTGAAATATTTGAACTTACTGGACCTTGTAAGTGATTTTTTTTTTTGAATTTTGAGATTATTTTCATTCTTTTAGACCTTGCCGATATTCTTAACATTCCATGTATCCCTATCATGTCTGCTGTTAGATTGAACGTTTTCCATGAACTATTCGGGCAACCATCAACTCTTGGATATGTACCTCAGGATGGTTCTAGAATGGCGCCGGAAGCAGGATTTCTAGACCGGCTTAATGATGTATACAGAAAGTTTTGTGAAGATTTGACATTCAAGAGAATGGCGCAGAAGCAGAATGATTTTTTGGAAGAAGCTCTTGGACGACCAATTCCTGGATGGAGGGAGATTTCTACCAGATCACCGATCTACATTACTAACTCGAATCCTTATTTGGATTTTGCTGTGCCGAACACTGCCACTATCGTGCATGCTGGTGGAATTACAATGAATTTGAAGAAAGAAGTGAAATCTTTACCAGAAGAGTATGATAGAATTCTTCAAGAGCGAGAGTCGACTGTTCTGATTTCATTTGGATCAGTGGTCAGATCATTTGAGATGCCTGACACGTTCAAAAATGGATTAATCAAAATGTTTGAATCCCTTCCCGATGTCACTTTTATCTGGAAATATGAAAGGGAGGATCTGGAATTCCAAAAAACCCTTCCTAATAATGTTCATCTGAAAAAATGGGTTCCCCAGCCTTCTCTCCTTTCGGATCCTCGTCTGAAAGTTTTTGTGACTCACGGAGGACTTGGAAGCACTATGGAAGTGGCATATTCTGGGAAACCAGCATTGATGATACCCATTTTTGGAGACCAACCACACAATGCAATGATGTTGGAGAGGCACGGAGGAGCAATTGCATATGATAAATACGACCTAGCAGATGGAGAAAAATTAACACGGGTTATAAAAGATATGGTTTCAAATACAAAGTATAAGGAAAATGCAGAAACTCTTCAACGGATACTTCATAATCAACCAATTGATCCGAAGTTTAATTTAATGAAGCATTTAGAATTCGCTATTGAGTAAGTTCACTTTGTTGAAATATCCACTAACAAGAACATATTCAGATTCCCAAAACTTCGATCGCAAGTTCCTGCTATCAATCATTCTGGTTTCATCACTCATTGTTATTTGGATGTCGTTTCGTTTTTCATATTATTGACCCTTCTTGCTACTTATTCAGTGATTCGAATTCTTCAAAGAATCCGAGTGAGAATAACGGCAAAGAAGACTAAAAGTGAATGATATTTTTTTGACTAATAAAGAGCTTTTATTGTCACACTATTTGTTATTAAAACGTGTCAATTCTGTGATGTGTTAATTCTACAACATGTCATTTCTGCAAATATCGCTTCCGCCACGTGTTAATTCTGCCACATAAATAGCTGTAACGGGTCATATCTGCAACGTGTCAATTTTGTGACGTGTCAATTCTGAAACGTGTCATTTCTGCTACGTGAAAACTTTGTGACTTGTCATATCTGCAACGTGTCAATTTAGTGACGTGTCAATTATGAAACGTGTCATTTCTGCAACGTGTCAATCCTGTAACGTGTAATTCCAGCAAAGTGTCAATTCTGTAACGTGTCAGTTTTGTGACGTGTCAATTCTGCAACGTGTCAATCCTGTAACGTGTAATTCCAGCAAAGTGTCAATTCTGTAACGTGTCAGTTTTGTGACGTGTCAATTCTGAAACGTGTCAATTCTGTAACGTGTCAATCCTGTAACGTGTAATTCCAGCAACGTGAAAATTTTGTGACGTGTCAATTTTGAAACGTGTCAATTCTGCAACGTGTCAATCCTGTAACGTGTAATTCCAGCAACGTGAAAATTTTGTGACGTGTCAATTTTGAAACGTGTCAATTCTGCAACGTGTCAATCCTGTAACGTGTAATTCCAGCAACGTGTCAATTCTGTAACGTGTCAGTTTTGTGACGTGTCAATTCTGAAACGTGTCATTTCTGCTACGTGACAATTTGGTGACGTGTCAATTCTGTGATGCGTTTTTTTTTGCAAAGTGTCATTTTTGACACAGTTTGTTAAAAAATAATTTTCTCGTGACATATAAACAAAACTGAAACTAAAGCGATTATACTTTTATTAAGTTAAAAGTAAAACTTCAAATCTTGATAAATTGCATTTCTAGATTAAATGGTCTCTTTGCAAAACTGTACGGCATCACTTCGGTGGTAGAAAGTTTTCCATGCGGTTTGAAGTTGTAACGAAGCAACATGTTTCCCATGATCTAAGAAAAAAACTAATTTTCAAACATTTCTTGATCCAGTGAAACTTACAAGATACAATTCAGCTTTGGCTAAGGCCTCTCCCAAACAAGACCGTTTACCAACTCCGAATGGAATAACTTTTTGAAGAAGTTTCTCATCTCGAATAAACCTCTCTGGATCAAATTTTCGTGGATTTTTGAATATAGTTTCATTGACATGAAGTGCACAAAGTTGAGCAGTGACGAGTGCTCCAGAGTCTACAAGGTGTCCACCCATGTATGTTGGCTCATAATTGTATCTCCAGAAGTTGATGTTTAGAATGGAAGCGTGTCGTTGAACTTCTCCGATTACTGCGTTGAGGTAAGTAGTAGAAGGCCGATCAGTCAGACTCAAATCTCTTGATCCATTTTCAGTCACCTTCATGATTTCTTCTCTGGCTTTGTCCATAACTTCCGGATGTAAGAGGAGTTGATTGAATCCTGAGATCAATGTTGTGGATGTCGTCTCTTGTCCAGTTGTCCATAAATCAAGGATCATCGCTTTCAGGGTTTCAAGACTGAAAACTTTGAATTTTATAATATGAGTTTCCATAGTTTTGTGTTCTTACTTGAAATTCTTATCTTCTCCATCCTTCTGAATTTTGTACAAAAACGCATCAGTGTAATCTTCAACCTCATTTTCATCAATGACAATCTTCCCTGCTTTCAACTTTTTATATCTGAAATTCCAAATTCTATTATTTTTCTTCTCTCATCAGCTTACTTTTCAATTGGATCCTTAGCGGCAAAATCTTTGGCAGCATTCAGATTGTCTTTGAGGGTATTATACGTTCCTTTGAAAAACGTCCGCAAAACCCAAGTAGGCATTATCATTGCGATTGGAGTCGCAGCTTCAAATGTATCATCTTGCAACTTTTTCATTTTCAAAAAGTCTGCTTTATTATGTTCTTCGAATCGCTTTCCAAACATAATACTATTGATGATACTTCCCACAGTAAGGTCAAGCAGATCAGATGCATGAGCAGTGGTAACACCATTCACAGCTAACTTGTCAATATCAGCACATCTCGCATTCAACTCCTCCATTATCTTCACCTCCATCACATCTTTCCCGACGCCCATGTCTCTGAACGTGTGAAGAGCAAATCTTCTCATTTCTTGCCAATGTTCTCCATTTGTACCAGCAACTCCCATGCCATCTGTAAATTAAACTATTCCATTATTCCAAAAAAATAATAATGGAAACTCACTTTGAATTTCGATGAAAAGTGGAGCCATGAATTTATCCGCATATTTATTCGCATTTTTTACGAAAACCTCATGCGAAGTTTCATAGTCACAAATGCTGACATGTGGAAGAGGACCAACCCATAATGTGAAAATGTTTCCATATCTCTGAAAGGCATATTTTTGTTAAAATAAATCAAAATAGTGCACAAACTTTTCGAAAATGATCAAAGGTTGAACTAATTCCTCCAGTGGACCATAAATAATAGATAATTTGAGGAAGATTTCCGATCAAAGGAAGAGAAATTGGGCCGGGCGGAAGTCTAGACGCTTTTTGGTATTGTCTAACAACCAACCAAGTTGCCAGAGCAGAAAAAAATAAAAACAGAATCATGATGAACTGAAAAAGTAATCTAAGACGAGATATTTATACCTGTCATAGTAATCTCTTGTTTGCTGCCAATACCAGTGATAAGTACTCTGGTATTTGGCCAGCCGCTGATCAAACAAGGCGGGAGACTCAAAAAACTACACTTGCAACAATCACAACAAGAAAAAGGTTAGCGATAAGAATTCGTTGACCTAATGTGGTAACATTTCTTGTTTTTGTCCAATGTCAGAAATCAAAGTATGTTGTTTGACACGTCTTATCAATTTGTCTCCTCTTTTCATTGCTATCTCACTCAAAGTCTATAGTGAATATAGTTGTTATAGGTTTTTGAGGACGAGTAATTGATAAGAAATGTTGAAGTTACTTATTGAAAGATCAAACAGATTGTTGTTAAAAAACAACTTTTTCAGAAATTACAGATCAACAAGCTTCAAAATTCCTTAATCATCAACGTGATTCATTCCCTTCCAACGGACTGCTCATCTAAAATATCACACGGCTAGACATCGAAATTAGTGGGTGTCTGCTTTTCAATAATGCTCTTAAAGCGCAAAAAACATTCATTTCTTTTTTCTTTTCGTTATCTGGTTTGACATATTCAGATTACGCTCATAACAGAAAATGTCTCATAATCTTTTTTACGAATGATGTAAAGGGTCCTGGAAACCCCTTATATCCATTTTCATTTACACAGGGAATAATTCTCAGATCAAACATCATTGCGATTCTTCTCGTGCTAAGAACGATTTCCAACGAGAAAAAAAAAGAGAAGATGATATAGTTGAACTTTTCGGACTCTGAGAACTCTCTTTCTCTCTCTCTCTCCCATTTCCTCATTCGCTCATTTATTCTTTTGATTCTCAGTCAGAAAATATGGAGCCTCAAAAATGCGATATTTGTCATCGGGATTCCAATTTATACAATTATGGAGTGAGTTTTTCTGAGTGTTAAAACTTGAAAACAATTATTGAATCTTCTAATTCCAGGCCAGCTGCTGCAACGCATGCAAAATGTTTTTCCGACGAGTTATCTCTCTCACAAGCCGTTTAAAACCTTGTGAATATGATGAGGAGTGCTTCAAATCACCAAACAAAAACGTCGAATGTAGACTTTGCCGATTTCAAAACTGCATAACTGCTGGAATGATTCAAAACCAAGAGAAACTCGAATTACCATCAGTTTTACAATCATTATCTCAACTGGAATTTTATAAAAGAAATATTCTAGAAAATTGTCAGCCTCGAAGAAATTATACTTATGAAGAGGTGACCGACGTTGATCCTGTTGATTTGATGTTGAAGCCTTCTCATACTATATTCACTTCTTTTGACTGGGAAGTAATGACTCAAATATCCACAGTTGATTACTTGAAGAAGTTCAATTTTAGTCAAATGCTAACATCATCTGATCTGAAAGCGTTTCTTAAAAGTGCATATCTTAACTGCGCACTTCTTTCAACAGCAATGCATTATTATTCTTTGAAATCTGGAATTATCTCGTTTCCCGGTGGATTCGATGTTTGTCCGAAGGAAATGAGTATCATTACGAAACTAAATCCCAAAATTGAAATCGGAATCAAGTCTCGATTAATCGGACGATTAGCCGAACTTCGGGTGACTAAAGAAGAGTTTCTACTAACCAATATGATTTTTATTTGTAATCCAGGTCAGATTATTTCTGTTAGCCTTGATAAACCTAAGTTTTCAGTCGTTCCAAACATTTCAAAAACTGGAAGTGTCCTGCTATCCAGCTATCAACAAAATTACAGTAATCTCCTTTTCAAACACTGTCAAATGATGAATCCACGTAACGCCCCATCTCGCTTCGCTGATCTCCTCTCATTATGTCATATTGTTGCGAAAACAAAACAAGATATGAATATGACAGTATTACTCCTTCAGTTTCATCAACCAAATATGAAATGGAATGACTTACTTAAAAGTACAATTTACTACATGTTAAAGAATTAGTTTTTTGCATACTACTTTTTGTGAAAATTAATTAATATTTTTTTTTATTTTTCAACAATAAAACTGGCGGTTCACTTTTAGAAAAAAAGCTTACTAAGGTTCCAGGTATCTCCTTTAATTCAAAGTGCCCACCGCCGATGTGATTTTCAGACAGCCTTGTCACAGAACTCCGAATAGTTCTTCTCAGTGTCAAGTAGACACTACAAAAAGATGTCCCATATTCTTGCACGTTTTGAAACATTCTAAATAATTCCATTACCTACAGTAATCTAAATAAAAACATCATTGCTCCGATTTAAGCAGCCCCAGACGATGACTTCATCACGCCTCTTCCTCCAGCCAACTCATTTCCGAGGAACAATCCACGAAAACACAAACTACAATTTTCGTCTATTATAAAGAATCCGAGTTCCTGAATCTGATTCATTCAAGAATGTACATTAATTTGGCTCAGTTCTTGATCCCAAAAGTGACATCAGTCTGCTCGTTTATCATAAACCCTTTGACAGTTTGGATAGTTTGGAATGATAATAAATTGAACCTCGGGAACTATCGCTATCTACTTTTATATTTTGCTATTTTCAATATGCTGACTTCTTTGATGGATATGCTGATTCCTATGGTAGGTCTTTAGAGATCAAGATAATAGCTAACCTTATTTTTTAGTGTGTCCTCATTCATCGTTACGCATTTTCCGTTTTTATTTCCGATGGAATTTTTGTGGAGTACTCCGACTTCCATCAGATCTTAATCGCGTTTAGGTGCAGTTTCATCTCGGGAGCATATGCAGTTTTACACGCACATTTTCTTTACCGGTTCTGTGTGCTATTCAATAATCAATTTCTAACTAAATGGTTTATGCCATACGGGTTACTCACGGCAGTTCTCTATTGCTTGTTTCATATTATTTATTGGACATTTTTCTGTTTTTACTATTGTGGTGGTGACTATGACAGAAGAGTTTATTTGAGAGAGTCCATGTTCAAGCATCACGGAGTAGATGTTATGGACATGACTATCATTATTGTTCAATACTTTGTAAGTGATAAATGACAAATCTAAAATCTAGTGAGCCTTCAGGAAGGAACTCCACAAGCCATGTTCAAATCTCGATTCGGTATTGCGTGTCTCTCAATTCTCTCGTTCATTTCACTCGCTCTTATTTTCTACTTCGGCTACAAAATCTGTTCTCGACTGAGCAGTCAGAATACTGATATGAGTGAGAAGACGAAAAGACTCCAAACTCAATTGGCCAAAGCGCTGATAGTACAAGCAGCTATTCCGACATGTGTTAGCTTTGCGCCGTGTATCCTCTCATGGTACCAACCGATTTTTGCCTGGGATTTTGGGAGGTTTGTGAAATTGAATAGGTTTTTAAAATTTCATAAATTTTCCAGGTGGCTCCAGTTCGCTGCTGGAATTGCTGTGTCCACATTCCCGGCGCTAGACCCATTGGCCCTAATCTACTTCGTTCCAACATTGCGTAATAGATTTATGGAGACTATAACGCTAATCAAGTTCAGGGCAAACAATGTTTCTAGCGTGTCACCATCAACTGTGCAAACAACTAATGCCTAATGTTTTTAGTTGTTTGCACAGTTGATGGTGTTTTTACGTTTTTAAAAACAATTTTAAATCAGTTTTATACAAAATACATGATTCCACAAATACATAAAAAGTCCAAAAAAATAAATTATTCTTTCGCTGTCCGCCGATCCAACGCATGTTGGATAGCCCAAATTGAAAGTGGTCTCATATAACCCAATGCTCTATACATTCCATCACAAGAAATTGCTTCGGGAGTCTGATATTGTAATGGGAATCGGTTCCAGATGGATTCGAAAAGCCCCTCGGAAGTTTTGAATGCCATTTCATCCATATTCTGGAAAACTGATCTTAGAAGAATAAATGGATGGTTAAGCTCACTTTTTCAATCATCATTGCAGATAGAGCATAAGTGATTCCAGCCCAGACTTCCTCACTTTGGATGCTAGACCCATCAACTCGCTCGCTGGTTCTAAAGAATACTAACTTTCTGGTCTCTCTCATTTTTTTGAAACTCACAAAAATCCATTAACTGCTCCACAATTCCCATTATCATACATCTGCACGTTATACTTGAAAATAGTCTCCAACGCTGATTTCATCTTCTCTTCAGAAATCTGCACAGGTTCGTCCATGGCAGCAAGAGCCCAAAATCCACAAAGCTGATCAGCCATCACAATTTTTGAGTTGTCGGGAAGCTCATCAAACTTGAAGAATTTCCCATTCCATAGTTTTGTTGTATAGGCTTCATAGGCCATGAGCAGTTTTTCATCGTAGAATTTGGTTGCTGATCCAGCTTGCTTGAGCATCTCAATGTAGCAAGTAAGGGCGGCGAGCCATAGGGAGCCACAGTAGGCACTTGAAAATTAAAATGAGTTAGAGAAAGAGAGCGCAGAGAAACTAAAACCCTTACCTTGTACCCGTCATCTTCCAGACATCATAAGTCTGATCCGCAAATCCATCATTCTCAATCATCCCATCCTTATCCTTATCCCAAGTCTCCAACGCGTTATCCACAATCTTTGTGCACTTTTCCAAGAAGAATTCCAACAACTCATCACTATCTTCTCTATCCTTTCCAACCATCTTCCAATCCCGATAACAGCTAATAACAAACTTCAAATTCAAATCCTTCCACATTCCAGTATCATGAAGAATATAGGCGTTGGTATGAAGCCACGGATCGGCCACTGAAAGTCGGTGCTCTTGAATACAATAATCGGGCTGAAACACCGCAAAAAAGCAGACGGACACACAGGGGGAAGCGGCGTGTCCAGGAAGGGACACGGCCGCTGAACAGAGGGTAACTCACTGGGATGTCCCATGTCATGAGGAATACGGTCGTAACTTTTGATCATCATCTGATCTCCATCAGCCAGGGAAGTGGCGGTTCCCTTGTCGATACGGTCTACTTGGTCAGCTGAAAAGTTGGTTGTTGATTCAGTGGAACTGGGGAGGGGGCTCACCGAAATCCAATTGCATGGACAACTCTATCTCGGGCCAGTTCTTTAAAATCGCCCAACTCGAATAGAAATGCACATCGTAAGTGTTCAACATAAAATACTCCCAAGACTCCATATACCCGAATCTACCGTACTCCTTGAACTGCTTCACTGTCTGCTCACTAATCAATTTCTCCTCACTCTTCCAATCCGGATCGTATTCAAACCATACCGTACTACCATCAACGATATAATACAGCTCATTGAAAATCGCACTTCTATACCATTCCGGTAACTTTTCATCGTTGATAATAGGCTTTTGCCAATTTTCAATTTCCTTCTGCCATTTCGAAATATTTTGAAGACCATGGCGGCAGATAGCAGCTGCCACCTCATCTGGATCCGGACCATTGAAGAATCTACAGTATCTTCTGTTATAGAATCGTTCGGCAGTTCCAAAATGCACTTGTGGCATGTACCAGGATAAGGAGAATTGAGTAGTGTGACTTCCATCGGGAGGGACGAAGAAAGATGAGCAAACTGCTATTCCCAGCTCCTTAGGCTTTGGGGGAAGACTGTCGTAAGCTAAAATTCGATGAGTAATCATAAGTAAAAAAAACTCTAAAGCTTACAAGAAAGATGCCCGTATGCTTCTAAATCACTCCATAGCCGTCCTCCTGTTCCATTCGGATCAAAAAGACATGTAGTAACCTTTGCCCCGTTCTTCTCCTCTGTACCGATTGCATACGTCACAGGCATTCCTTTCACTGAATGAGATAAGGTTCTCACTACCATTGTGTCTTTTTGGACTTTTTGACTTCTAAAAAATATCAAATTTTGTCCGAGAGGAGTACACGAAACTTACTGGCAAAGTTGCTCATCATTCCATTTCCGATTCCCTGTCCCATTTCTAAATGCCATACTGATAGAGACCTCCACCTCTTCTGGAGAATCATTGAACACGTGGAAATCGAAATTGGCCATCGGGAGGGAGGAGTCAGAATAGTCGCCAGGAATCACAGCCGATAAATGTTCAACGACTATAGTAATTCCGGAGTTGCCCAGTCGAAACTCTTGCCAAGCTCTGGGAAACAATCCCCGATATCTAACATCTTCCGGTGGAATCGTAGTATCCCATTTTGGGAGTACTGTAGACGGAAACTCGGCACACGAAAGAATCGACTGATAGATGAGTTCAAAAGTCTTTTTCGAGTGGACTGACGCGATAAATTGATTGCATTTCTGGGTTTCTGTTTGCTCTTTGATTCCGGGAATAATTGAAAAACGATTGAACCCGCCACGAAAATCGGTCCCGATCGAACCGCTTCCAATTCCTCCTAGTGGAACACCTGCAATTTGGTTTGTTGGAAAAAAATAATCAGCTGCTATTAATAAGTTGATCTTTTGACCATTCACATTGTTTTCTGACTCATTTTTCATAGAGGAGAATTCAGAGTAAACAAAAATAAGGAAACGGGCTTTGAGAGGCCATCCAAAATAAAATAAGCTAGGCCACCCACCAGTATAAGTAAAATGCCGAAATACATTAAAAATGTCTATAAACGCCTCTCTTCCATTCCACCACTCAACGAACGTGTGTAGTGCTAC
Organism: Caenorhabditis wallacei; assembly: GCA_963932035.1. Classification (NCBI taxonomy): domain Eukaryota; kingdom Metazoa; phylum Nematoda; class Chromadorea; order Rhabditida; family Rhabditidae; genus Caenorhabditis; species Caenorhabditis wallacei. The sequence continues at coordinate 10,859,516 of OZ009932.1, read as the reverse complement.
TCTGCAATTTTTTCACATACTTTGTTTTCAGAATTACTTACAAAATTACCTGACAAACAACGGAATCAACTTGATCGAGTGCTTAAGTCTTGGGAAAAACGGTCTTGGATTCGGAAATTCTGGCACCCGATCCCCTCGAGCTTTCCATCCGACCCCTTCGAGCAACCGATCACGGTGCTTTTGACTCATTCTGTAAATTGGAGAAGTTAATAGAGCAAAAAATGGAAAATAATTGGTTTGTTAAAAGCAAAAAAGGGTGAAACCTCAAAACACAAAATATTTCACCACTTCCAAAAGAAAAGTTCAAGTAAATAGAAATTTGGAGACATAGACAGAGAAACAATTTTCAACAATAGACTAGATGGTTGGAGACGCAGAGACAGAGACAAAAAAATGACGGAAAATTTGAGACTGTTATCAGATTGAAACAAGTGCCATCGTCCTTTTAAAAAGTGTGTTGAAAGTGGGGTTTGTGATGACAGATTTGTTATTTTAAATGAAAATGATGTGAATTGGTGATTTGCATTGATGCATAAAGAATGAGAGGTGGTGAGAATGAGATAAAAGGCTGTGATTTATGATAAGATACACTACGAAGTATTTTGTGTTTTTCGTAACCGAACACACTACAAATCACTGATATCCCTCTTTTCATTTTCAGTGATTTCTTACTTTGAAATCGAAAAATAAATGAAATTTCAAAAATTTTTGTTCAACTACGATTTCTTTAAATTTCTAGAATTTCCAAGGATACGATTTCAATTTGTTTTCGGTTTTCCTATCCTGAATGGATTAAGAATCTCTTGGAAAAAGGTTATTCGTATAGTGAAAATACATTTAATTCAAGGGTTTGAAATCTAGAGAAATGACATTTATATCAGATCAAATCTTGCCCGACCCGGAATCGGAATCATGGGAAAGACCAGAGCAATCAAATCTAAGAATTTTCTGAAATTTTTCCAGACTAAAAAACAAAAAAAAATCCGGAAAACGCGAAAAAGTCATCCGTCTTTGAAGCGGCAACCTTTCATTTTTGTTTTTTTTTCGAAATTCAAAAACCTCAAATCCTCCAGAGAAAACAAAGAATGTTCTCTTCCCGAAAAAAAGAAGTTTTTCCAGTTCACCAATTTTATGCTTGTTGAATAGAGGGTAACAGGGAGCATAGAACAAATAGGTAAGCATTCTGAAGACGTGTAGAATGTGGAGAAAAATTTATGATGATGATGTAATTTTATTTTTGGTGAGAAAGAAGACAAAAAGTCAAAAGATTACCGAAGATGTTATCATTTTGTAGAGATCTAGATTGGAGAAAAATATTTTTTTTATTTCTTGTAGTCGAATGAATTTCTAACATCACGTCAGAACTAATAAATTCTACAATTTGATCAAACGAATTGCGTTTAAAGAATTCAATCTCAGAGTACAAAAATTTTAATATATTATACCATAGAATAGCAAAATAGATTCTGACGAAGAGCACCCGAAATAGTTTATAGAAATGTGAGACAATGAGGGAAAATGATGATTCAAAAGGGCATGAAAAAGTAAGTGTCTGGTATGAAAAGATATTCTGAGAATAAGCTGAATCAAAGTGCATTGCGGATTCGTTTCGGAATATCAAAGCTTTGAAACGACATAACTTTGTTAGTAACAAGATATCAAAAAAGTGTCAACTAGTAAAATGAAGCAATCATTATGACTAACATTCCATTAGATAAAAACGTTTTGATAGCTCTTCTGGGAACTGAGATATGAGTCTTCAAAATTGTAATATTTTAATTGAGAGAGCGCAGACAGTCAGACACTCTAGCTACCTATTTTCTCTGCGTCTCTCTTTACCAGAGTTAAAGATGCATATCTCAGTTAATATCGGTGATACAAAAAAACTGTGAACTTGAACTAAAGTAAGGAAACAACATATAGTCAAATTTTTTCCATCACTTTTCGCTCAACAAAGTTACGATGGAATACTGTAGCTGGATTTCCAAAAATAAGTTTTTTTGCCAAGCCAAAAATCAAAACATGTGTCAAATGCCCTCCTATTTCTCACGAATACTCTCCAAAAAAGTAAAAAAAAGTGTTTCAAGAATTGTTAAAAAGAAACTCATGTGAATTGCACACGACTCGTCTGCTCCTCTAAAAATAGGATCAAATAAATATTCAATCGTTTTCTTCTGGACTTTCTCGGTAAATAATATGCCTTTTTTTGGTCTAATCCTCATTCCAATAACAACCAATTCCTGTTCCAATTTTCCCTTCCACGTGACATTCGAAACTATAAAATTGTTGAGGTCGAAATGTCAGAATGGGGGTAAAAAACTAAAAATTAGTTTCCAAAAAAATGTTCAAGCTGTTCAAATAAATGTTTTCGATTACAAGAGGGGATTGGATCGAGACGTGCAAATATAGCGGAGCCAAACTAGCTAGAAATGCATACATCAGTTGCAAAAATGTTGAAAAAAGTGAAGTTAAGTTAGAATTTTAGACTAGCTAAAGTCTCGAGAATCAGTTTTTGAAAGAGATTTCTAAGATGACACATGAAAAATTTTTTTTATATAAGCGGATTAGGATTCTTTGATTTTTGGGCGTCAATCTCTTGGATTAGGTGAAGCCTAGCATTTGATGTTTGGAACCGAGCAATTATAAAAAATTTTGTTCGAAATTCAATTTGTAGGATTATAATATTAGGATCTACTAGTTAAGAAATGAGAATCGTTTGGAATATAAGATGACTTATACGCGGAAAAATGTGCAAACTCCCGCTCCTCAGAATATGGAAAAAGAAAAAGAAAAGAGGAGAAGGGTAAAGTGAAAGATGTGATTTCTTCTCTCGCGCTAATGAAGAAGGGAAGAAGAAGAAGAAGAGGATAAGTAAATGGAGAGTACTCGAAATCTAGGAGATGTCTTCTTCTTTTCCCTCTTTTTGGGGAAAGCAAAGAAAAAAGAGGGAGAAAAATGTCGAGAATGATGATGATGAATGTGCACATTGCGTGTTGGGATTCTATTTTATGGAAAGTGCAAGAACGAGGAAAATAATTGCAAAAGAATTCTTGTTCTGGTCTCATAAAGAAGCCGATTCTTGAGAATGAGATTAGATGACGTAGAAGGGATTTTGAATCTAGGACGAAAATATATTTGAAAAATATGAGGAAATTGAGTTGTCTTGTGACCAAAGAAAGTTCATGAAAAGTTTAGAGAAACGCGCAATTAAGTAGTACCTCGTGAGATGAAAAAGTTTGAAATGAAAGTGCAGAATATTGAAATTTGAGGTTTTGAAAAAAGCGGAGAATTCACCAAGCAAATTGAATTGAAAAATATAAACTTTATCTTAAAATTAATACAAGCTTGCTGACGACGCTCGCGCCATCCTTCACCGACATTTGATCTACTTTCGCAGGAGGTAATTAAGAGGCCACCTGTTTGAGAGAGAGGAGCCACCTGTTTGGGAGATCCCAACTTTGCTTCTGGGAAGTGATGTAGATATACAGAGCTTCTCCCTTATCAGAATCGAAAACGGAAAAGACCTGCAACATCGCGCCGGAATTCGACCTGTCTATGTTTTGAAAAATTTGAATCTGCCTGTCTATGTTTTGAAAAATTTGGATAACTGGGAAAGACGAAAGGCTGAGGTGTCGGCCGCTTGAATGAAACGAGTGAGCTATCTATCGATTCATTCAAGGTGTCAAAAACGTTATTAAATACAGTAGGAGTCAATTGCGTTCCGAGAATACACTGTACCCAACTTCATTCTTCCAGTCAGCTGACTTCCAAAAGATATCCACCCACACAATTTCCCGAATTCCAAACTTCGTTCATGACTCAAAACCATTTAATCTAGTCATCTGCGTGGGGCATGCACCGTGCTCAATAGCACAACTTTCCTCGCCACAGCTGAGCCAACAACAACGGACACTGATGTCAAGACCTCCGCCTCTGTCGTCTGTCTGTATAAAACTAACGTTGCCGATGATGATCTTCATACCTTCTCCATCTGAACAATGCGGACATCTTTAGTATTTCTGTGTATTCTGGCTACAGTATCCGCACAAGTCAATGATACCACTCGCCAGATTGTGCAAGATGCTTTGTTCGAAGCATTGAACAGTGTGGATTCTGCTTTCTCATCTGAACCATCTGTCGCTGATGGAGCTATTGTATCCTCTCAAATTGCTAACTCTGAATCTAAGAAGCTTCAATTCACAGGAGACGTTTTGGAAGTTGCCACCCAACTTTTAGTCCAAAAATATGGAGTTGGAATTCTCCCTGATGCCAATGCAGTTCTCGAAGAGCTCAACGAAGGAGAAAATGCATCAAGAAAGAAGAGAAGTTTAGATGATGATTCAGAGGAGTTATCCTTCGTCGCCGGACTCCGTCAAAAGAGACAATCCAGAGATAAGAGACAAGGAGGAGGAGGTCGCGGTGGTCATGGAGGAGGTAGAGGAGGAGATGGTCAGGATGGAAGAAAGAAGAGAAATTCTGGAGAGCAAACATCTGGAGGAGGTGGAAAAACCGAGTATTCTAATCCTCAATCCAACCAAACCTGTCAAGGACCACCAAAAAGTTGCTCCGATCAAGTTCACGACCGTATCAGATCGATCACCGGATACTGTAACAATAGAGGGAAACCAACGCAAGCCAACTCGGTGACAGCGGTTAGAAGACTTTTGGGAACTACTAGTTATACTGATGGTAAGTAGTAGTTATCTTAAGGGTTTTCGTCTTCTAATTTAGAAATTTTCCAGGACTCGGAGCCATCCGTAGCACCTCTGTCACTGGCTCAGCTCTTCCATCTACCCGTCTCATCTCCAATAAGCTCCATGACGAAGGATCAACTCCAAACTTCTCGCCATCAGTCAACCATCTTCACATGCAAATTGGACAATTCATTGCCCATGATATCATTTTTATGCCTTCATCTACCGGTGAGCCCTACTTAAATTATTGGGGCATTCTTGGATACTCAATATGAAATTTTGATAACCATAATTTATTTTTGATAACCATAAGTCCATAAAATGTTTTTTTTGAAAGCAAGCCTTCTTTTTCAGCAAAGGACGGATCCAGCTTGAACTGTACTTCATGCTCCTCGCCAACTACCGTTTCCACCAACTGCGCTCCAATCCCAGCTCCAGCCGATGACAAGTATTTCACCCCGGTGTCTAAGACAGAAGCCAGATGCATTCGTCTCACTCGTGCTCTCAACGGACAATCCGGATTCGGTGTTCGCACACAGATCGATCAAAACTCTCACTATTTGGATATGTCATCGGTTTATGGATCGTCAGATTGCGAGGCTCGTTCTGTCAGAAGCTTCTCGAATGGTCAATTGGCTGTGTTCAGTGGAATGGGATATGCTCTTCCACCACAAGCACCAAATGATACTAACTGCCAATCCACTAACCCTTACTACTGCTTCACCGCTGGAGATTTCAGAAATTGTCTTCATCCAGGACTCTTGCCACGTAAGCTAACCATTTTTCAGTCTAGACATAAAATAAGACTATTTCAGTTCACACCGTCTTCATCAAGGAGCACAATCGTCTTGCCGTCAAGGCGAAATCCGCTCAGCCATCATGGAACGATGAGCAAATCTACCAGTTCGTTCGCCGTGTCATGGTTGCTCAGTGGCAACACATTGTCTACAATGAGTACCTTCCAAAACTTCTCACAGACAAATATCTCACTGATTTCAACTTGAAGCCATTGAAACCAGGACAAGGACCATTCAAGGCTTACGATGTCAATATGAACGCTGCGTTGAGCGCTGAATTTGCCGCCTCCGCTTTCCGTTTTGGACACAGTCAATCTAGACAAGACTTTGCTAGACAAGATGCGTCTAACAAGACAATTGGGGCTTATGATCTCGGATACAACATTTTCTATTCTGATCAAGTTTATCAGAAGAGTCTTGGAGGATGGGAAACGATGCTTATGGGACTTATCAAAACCGCTGGAATGCAAGTCGACAGATATTTCTCTTTCCCAATCAGAAACCAACTTTTCGAAATCCGTGGCAAGAATGGATCTGGAGTTGACTTGATCTCTGTGAATATTATGAGAGGACGTGATGTCGGACTTCTTCCTTATGTCAAGTACCGTAGTCTTGTTGGCCTTCCATCAGTCAACACATGGAATGACTTGAGCTCAACTTTCTCTGCTGCTAACCTCGCTGCTTTGAAGACAGTATACGCTGATCCAGCAGACATCGACCTCTACACAGGAATTGTCATGGAAACTCCACTTTCTGGAGGACAACTCGGTCCAACTGCCTCATGGATCATCGCTGAGCAATTCAGAGCATTGAAAACCGGAGATCGATTCTATTACGAGAACCAGGTCGCCAACACCGTCGGTTTCACACCAGACCAAATCGATGTGATTCGACGAGTGAAACTTGCCAAAATCTTCTGCGAGAATACCGATATCATTACCTCAATCAACACAGATATGTTCGATTTGAATAGCAGCCAAGTGGCGTGCTCCTCGATTCCGGATATCGACTTGAATAAGTTGTTCTAGATTTTTCTTTGATTTTAATGGAATTTAGTCTTGAAATGGAAATAAACGTGTCGACTCCTGAATGGTTTATTTTTCAAAACAAACTCATAAGAGCTAACAAAACTGTTATCAAGAATAAATTACGGCTTGCCTTGCGCTGCTTCCTCGCCCATTCATCCATCTCAATTCCTCCTGTTAATTTAATCAGAAGTTTAGTTTCGTTAGTTCTTGATAAGACTTACTACAATCGTTGTCATCGATTGTGATACCGTAATCATCCAATTTAAGTGATTTCTTTAATTTCGCACAGAAACTATGATCCAACGATAAAATATCATTATTATTGATTAGTTTAACAAGATTAACCACTTCAGCGCGGATTTTCTGGAAAATGAGAGAATGGAGAGCGCAGAGAAAATGCTTACCTTTAATTTTGGAAAAGTGATGTTGGCTAAGTTCGCATTGTTCTCTATTAAAATCGCCGGCTTATCTGAAACATATTTTTTAAAGTCCACTTAATTTCTAGACTCACCTTTTTCCAATGGCGCTACAAAAATCAAATTCTCCAAAAACTTGAGATCTGTGTGATCCGTTCCATTTATTATCAAACTTCCATAGATTATCTCTACAGTCTTCACTAAATCCACATTAGTATCCGCTGTTATTTCTAAGTCTCCGAATATTGCAATACATCCTTTCTGGAGTACTTTGCACAGCTTATCATTGATTACTGGCTCACAATATTTTGCATCGATATAATCAGTGACGCCAATAGTAACCGCCATTTCATCAGTGGTAATGCAGATATCTGGCGAGTTGTCGAGGATGAAAAAATTTGGTTTACCGATTGAAAATGCCACAGTTTTCAAGTTTGGCATCCCCATTTTTTTTAAGTTTCGGTTTTGCCAAAAATCAATAGAAGGACAAAGAATAGAGGTGAGGTTAATAAGACCCAGTTCCTGGAGTTTCATGTTTTCCCCAAACTGGAAGATTCCAGATTCATCTGAAGCGTCTTTTTTGTATTTTGAAGCTATTAATATTCTCACCACATTGCACAGATTCCAATCCTGATAGAAAGCTTGCACTAGTATAGTTTCTGCTTAGAATATTCAGCCTTCCTACTAAATGTTTCATTTTGCTAAACACCAATGTCAGTTCATTTTCAGTCAGATCTGATCTCTCATCTATCCATAAATCTGTGCATACCGTATCACAAGATTTTGGAAATTTATCGAATGTGTGAGAGGTTAAATTTCCAGATTCAAAAGTGCAAGTAGCATCTGAAAATTCTCAAATTTTAATTTTCTGCTGAGCAAGAAAAAAACGTACTGCAATTTTTCTTTTTGAAAAACTTTTGAAGAGATTTATCAATTTTAGCAAAAGCAGTTAAAATCAAGAGGAAAATAAGTAGAATGTAGTTCATTTGAATTGTGACTTTAAAATAACAAAAATTTTCAAAAGAAAATAATTATAGAGTTGAAAATCTCATGATCAATATAAAGTTATGATAATAATTATAAGTTGACATCATCCAATCCCAAGAAGTTCATTTCGCAATAACAAACGCTGTCGATGTAGAAGTCTCGCTATTAATCTTGATTCTTTTCGGTAAAATTGGACGTAGCAAAACTGAAAAAAAGTCCAAAAATTAAAGTGTTCTCTAACTTCATAGAATTACCTAGTGTGGTTCTCTTATACTCAGAAACAATAATCATAAAAACAATAGTGTCGATTGGAGGATAAAGACACAGAATAACATACATCCATCCGGTTTGAAAATCCATTTTAATATCCAAAAGTGGTCCGACAAGGAATGGTGCAATTGGTAAAACAAAAAGAGCAGTTGGAACAATTGTTTGGACAACTAGAGCTTTGAACAATTGCCTTTGAAATTTCCGATTCTCAATTGACAACTGTCGCAAGTGTTGTCGTAAAATGGAATTCATTTGGATACCACATAATATGATAATGAAGTACTGTAGTCCCAAAATCAAAACACCAATCAGAAGGAAATACAAATTTGGCCAGCGAACCGAATCATGGTTGCCCTAAAACGTTACATCAGATTCTAAGACAAGTTCAGTGTTGCAGAAAAAGTGATCATTGTGCCAAAACAAACTCACATATGGAACAATCATGAACCGTGTAATATGAGTAATCGTCAAGTTGTAAGAACCATAGATGATTTCTCTGAAAGAGTAAACTCAAATTTAAGCTAATTTCTATCTTCCAGACCTCATGTACTCATCAGAATACTCATCAGGAGAACAAAACCAATACAATGAGCCACCATAAACAGCTCCAGAGAAGAGTACATAAACCATCCAGACAATGATACCACACCCACCAAACCGTCGTACCAGATAAGGCTTACACAGCGTGGTATACCGAAAAACGAATTGGACAGCGATAATAGCCAGGATAACCAGATAGAAAGAAGCGTAACCAACGAGTAGGATTTGAAGAAGACCCGGAGAGATTAGCCAAGTGTTCAAGCTAAAATAAGCCAACCCTTTGTTGAAATTATGAGCGAACGGTCTAGCAAATAGTTCCCATCCCGAAAATATGATACCGACGTATGAAAATACAAGGATCATCAGCTTATAGGGACCAATTATCTTCTTTATATGCCGGAGAGTCAAATAAATGAATAAAGTGTTTGTAATTACTGTAGAAACGCAACCGAAGATAGTAAGAGGTAACGCGAATTGGTGAGTAAGAACCATTTTTCTATGAATGATTACTCTTTTGACTTTCTGAAACTTTCTGCGAATAGGGCGGTACACTAGACGTACCCTTGCACATGAATGAACAAGGAAATAATAAACATAAATAACTCATCAATCTGATTTTTGAGATTCTGACTTTTTTGCAGAGTTTTCACTTATTAGTATGATCAAGTTCATTAGTAGGAGATTGAGAACATAATTATAACTTAGCAATTTAATTTAGCGATGATTAACTTCCAACAACAATCTCTTTGTCATCCGCAAATCGAATGGAAGTCCAGTGGGGTAAATAGTAATCCATTTCATGAATGGTCCCAAGCTTCTGAATAATTTTTTTGTAAACCTTAAAATTTTAAAGGGATAAAGAACTCACATAAGTTTTATCATTCGTCATTTTAATATCTGTGTAATAAACCCGATTTCCTTTTGAAAAATATCCAATCCACCATCCGAATGTTGATTTTGCAGCTGGAATTTTATTTTTTGAAAAAACAGTCTCAATTTTTTTTTATCTGACCACTTATAAAAACCACATCACAGTTATCCCTGGAATAAATCAAGTCATCCGATGGTGAATTCTCAGAAATATGGCTTCCGTTATGCAGAGTTTTCATGAATTTGACATCATCTCCGAATATCACATTTTCTCGTTTTTTCTTTGTCTTCACTTTTTGCTCAATGTACTTGATGGCCTTCTTCACAAAATTAGCGTCAGATGGAGCTTGTCCATAAGTTTTGAAGTCACCCCGGCGAATGTGAATACATGTTCTGAAATTTTAAAAAAAGTTGGTTGTCTTTAATTAATTACTTACACATGGGTCTTCTCATCCGACTTTGGTAAATTTTCAATATTCCGTTTCTCCAAGTAGCTAATGAGTTCTTCTCGCATTTTCGGAAAGTACTTGTAACTCTGATAAGTATACTTGGGGTTTTGCCTTTATTTACACAAATACCTGATAATAGAAACCGTGAAGGTGTAAATGTTGGTCATTGAAGGTTTTTAACACATGAGGGTCTTCAAAGACACAGCATCGCGGGTGAAATGATACGTTTCGAGCTGTGGAGGGGATCTGGAACGCTTTGAAGTTCAAAGTTATCGTAAAGTATCGTAATAAAAAAACTCACATTACCATCAACCACTATAATCTGTTGAATAAGCCCTGGTGATGTTTTATTGACACTTTTCAGCATTTTTCTGGCTAGATCATTCTCCAAATAAAATATCGGGGTTCGGTTTAGAAACCGTGAAATGCCTAGCAAAGCGGATAACTCGAATAGGTGATTTCCTGAAAAATTATGAAGAAATTTTGAGAAATTGGAGTTTATTATACCTAATCTCGAATGATGAGATAACCGGAAAGAGAGATATTTTTCGTCACTGTTATTTGCATTGTGTTGGTAAGCTAACCTGCGAATAATGAATTTGAAAAAATATTATTGTAAAACCTCTATTAGAAGTGCATGCATTTTTAATAGAGGTCTTACGGAAACTAAACAAAAAATTACCGAGGTGAAAACAATTTATAAAAAGTGACCACTATAAAAACCACAAGTAGAGTTAGAAATAATGTCCTTGAAACATTGCATCGCATTTAAAAACTTTAAAAATATGTAGTCGTAAATGATGAAATTGTGTGATATCACTAAAATGTCAACAACGATAAAACGTATGTTTGATTGTGGAAAGAGAGAGGAAGTGTACATTTTTCAGATTGTTCCTCTTTCTTGATAAAATCGAAACGCTAACATAAATAATTTATTTTGTTAAACACATTTCCCCAAAAATCACAGAATCAGAATCACAGAAAGCACTAGGAAAAGACCGCTTAACTTCATCGTTGACTTCTTGGCAGCAGCTTGCTTTTCCAACATTTCTAAAAAAAATTCTTATTCTATAAAATCATTTATATCTCTTACCACAAGAAAAATCATCAAAAGTTGGTGCCCAGTTTTCCAAATTCAATGATTTCCTGACCCCGAAACAGATTGCTGGGTCATCCGACAACGCTTTGTTGTTGTAAGAGAATCCTATTTTGTCGGTTGTATCCGTTCGAATTCTCTGAAATTCTTATATAATTTTTGTCTGAATTTGTGTTATTTATGTACCTTTAAACTGGGAAATGCCACGCTGGTCAAATTTTTGTTATCCTCGATAGAAATTGCAGGTTTATCTAAAAACCAACTACCGTAACCTGATTACTCAAACTAAGCTTACGTTCCAAGGTTGCGACGTATTTTAAACTTTTCAAAAAACCGAAATCCGTCAGACTAGTCCCCTTGATGATCAATCTTCCATAAATTATCTCCACATCCTTCATAGTGTCCACATTAAAATCCGTTTTGATTTCCACGTCACCAAAAACTTCTACACATCCAACGGCAGGTTTTTGGCACAATGTATTAGTGAAAACTGGATCGCAGTATTTCCCTTGAATGTGATCTACATCAGCCGTGTCGATGATCAAAAATTGTTTCATTTCATTGGTGGTTATGCAAAAATTATTAGATTCTGGAGAGAGATAGACATCGACCATCGGATTTTTGGGATCCGTTGGAGTCATCGTCTAAAATTGAATTTTAATAGAATCAAGTGTATTATGAAGTTACCTTTATATTCGACATTGTCAGCTTCTGCATTTTCATACTGCCAGCTACATGGATACCAGGACAGGTAATCGAATTCAATCCAGTCAACCCTAGTTCCAACATTTGCTCATTGAGTACAAACATCATATCATTGTCGTCTGTAAACCCCAAGATAGAGAGCGCAGAGAAAAATTGTCTGTTTTCTCTGCACTCTCTCTTTCTCTCTGGAGTATGACTTACAACATTCAATGGCTTCCAACCTTGACAAAAACTTGGCGCTTGTAAAATTAGTGCTGACCATTGTGAACCCCCCAATTAGTGTCTTCATATTTTGAAACACCGATGACAATTGTTGTTCAGTCATATCACAGTGTTCATTGATAATAAGATCTGCGCATACTGTACTGCAAGTTGTTGGAAACAAAGAGCTGGATTGAATTGTGAAATTCTGTCTTTGGAAGGTACATTTTGGATCTGAAATAGGTACTCGAATACGTTTTTCAGATTAAAATGAGTTTACCACAATTCTTGACCTTGAAAAAATCTTCAAGCGATTTTTCCAAACTGTTAACAGGAATAATTAGCAATAGAAAAAAGAAAAATTTCATTTTCATCTCAAGCAATTTTATTCAATAACTGAACCCGAATGTATATTGAAAGAGCAGGTGCAAAATACACTAAACTTTTCTTAAACTTGCCATTAAAAATGGGAAATTGAAAGAGACGCAGAAAATTTTTTTTATATGTCTTGCTCAGACTAGAGATGTTGTCTAGAGACCAAAAATCTCTATGGAAATAAAAGGGATTAATATTTTTGATGGTGAAACAAGATAAGGGGAAATGTGTAGGCCGAAAACTTCAAGTGAGAACACAACTGATCCTGTGATTTTTCTTCTTCCCACATAGTTCTGAAATTGAAATTTCATTATAATTTCCAAAAAAAGGAAAGAAAAAACCTTTAAAAACTTTCTTATACTCGCTAACAATCATCATAAACGCAACACTTTCAACTGGCGGATAAATACAACGCTACTATAATCACTCCTGACCGCACACTCCATTCCAAATCCAACAATGGTCCAACTAATGCTGGAACCACTGGCAACACAAATAGAAACGTTGGGACAAGAGTTTGAGCAACAAGAGCTTGAAAGAATTGTTTTTGAAGACGGCGGTGGTGGGTTGACAAGTGTTCTAGTTCCTGTTTCATAATGAAATGCATTTTGAAGCCGCAATAAATAATTATAATGTACTGAATACTTAATAAAAAACCTCCCAGTGATATGAAGGAAATGTCTTTCCATCGTAATGAATTGTCAGCAGCCTTTAACATTCTTAATCTAAGCTTCAATTAAAGAGAAACTTACATAAGGGAGAAAATTGAAGTGAGCAACACTAGTGATCTCCATTTTATATACATTTGAAAACTCGTTTCTAACATAAAACTTTTAAATTGAATCTTAGCATTTACATACCTCAAATACTCATTTGAAAACTCATCTGGAGCCATCAGCCAACACATTAAACAACTATATAAACCACCTACTAGTATTGGATACGAGCCCCAAAAAATAACACCAAAACCCAAAAAACGTTTTGCTAGATTTATATTGATCAGGGTTAATAGACGAAAAACAAATTGAACGGCTATAAGAGCCAACATGGATGTATACAAACCTCCAAACGCAGCTAACAAAAGTTGAAATATTTCTTGATACTCTACGATGTCAAAACTGAATACCAACAAAGCTCGATTATAATTATGAGAGAACGGTTGAGCGATAAATTTACTGGTTGAGAAAAGGATTCCGAGTATTGAAAAGGCAATGACCATCATTTTATATGTCCCAATTATTTGTTTTATTTTAAAAATTGTTATTTGAATCAGGAAGCAGTTTGATAAAATAGTTAGGAAAAACGATAAGTTACTTATGAATTTATAAAGCTGAACGATCGAAGACATCTTCTAGTAGGAGAAGGAAGTATAATGAATGAAAAACATCTTTAAAAGAATAGGAACTTACGAGGATCCATATTTTCCATGGCCTTTCAGAATTTTCTGTAATTTTGGGACAAGGTACTTTCGACCCCGCTCTATTGAATGGTGAAAACTAGAAATGTCAAGAATGCCTTAGAAGCTGAAAATTTTTGTCTGAAAATTTTTCAGAATTTTTTTTTCGAAAATTTTTTCCTGTTTTCTAATTTTTCTTCATCATTTAGATGTTAAAACTGTTACAAGGAGTTTTTCAGTGCAATCAGAAAGTACCCATTACTTTTTGAGCCCAAAAATAATCATAGGAAATGTTGGCTAGGCTGTCAACATGAAATTTTTTTCCAAAAATTTTTTTTTCAAGTTTTTGTTGTTTTTTGTTTCTGGTAAGAATGCAGAACCAAAATTTTTAAAAAATTTGAAATTTTTTTTTTTGAAAAAATTTGGCCATGTGAGCACCCATATACCCACATTTTGACCAAAATTTTTTTGGCCCAAATTGGGTTGGATGATAATTGGGCACTCCGAGAACCTCCTAGCAAAGTTTGAACGCCAAAAAGTAAACAAAAGTGTTAGAAAAGGTGAAGCAAAAAAAGTCAAAAAGTTTTTCAAAAATTTTTCGCGTGAAAGAGTCGATCCCCACAGCATCCCCACCAGAAACGCGCTCACTACCCACTCGGCCATCCGAGTTGCCAAGCAACGTGGCAAGTTGGCAATCAGGAGAGGGAGGCTCAATTGGAGGGGAAAGTGGGGGTTGACTGTACAAATTAGCAAAAAATGGGTACTTTTTTCAGACAAAAATTTTTCAGCTTCTAAGGCATTCTTGACATTTCTAGTTTTCACCATTCGATAGAGCGGGGTCGAAAGTACCTTGTCCCAAAATTACAGAAAATTCTGAAAGGCCATGGAAAATATGGATCCTCGTTAGCTCAGAAGGGAATTGTTTAATTCTGAGGAAGTCTTGAAGTAAATATATACTAGCCGCTTCAGACACCTCTCATTTTGTGAAAATTCAAAAATCTTATTTGGCGTCATTTATAATGAGACACCAAAGCAGAAAAAAAAATACAAAACAAGGAATATGAGTCAATTTTCCAATATGGTGTTTGTTCCTATTTCTTGAAATACATTGAAATTCTCCAAATCAATGTTTTCTATTGTTTCCGATTTGGGGTAAATTCTATTATATTAGAGGTGTATTTTTTCTCGTATTTTTCTACCCATTAAAATCTGTTTTCTTCTTTTTTTCTAAGCTAGAGATCAATCCCCTAGATAACAATTTCTGTATTCAAAAAACGGAGATGACGTGGGTTTTCGCGAGGAGTGAGACGAAGGAAAAATGGGAAGATTGAAATCGGGAGTCGGAGAATACAAAACGGAATTTGACACAGTCTGATCAAAAGATCGTAGGCGCCAAAAAAAAATCTGAATCTTAAAAATTTGTTTTTCTTAAAGTATTTTTTATCAAGTTTTTTAATCGACTCTCCCCGAAAGGTAGATTCCGAAAAATGTTGCGATGAAAGCTGGAACACCCCTTAAATATCACTTTTCAAAATGCGGTGTGAACCTTCCAAACTTATGACACCAATTGAATTCAGTTGAAACTTATATCCAGGAGCCCATTACGAGTACCTGACATTTTTTGCCTTGTTTTGTTTTTTTTGTTTTGTTTTCACAGACGAGTTACACTGGTCGTAATCGCTAGAACTGTTAAACGATGTATCTCCGACCTCTGACCATTCGTAGTCCATTAAAACAGTTGAAGTAATAAAGTTATTGTTGACCTTCTATTTTTTCTTAGTTCCTTTGCCTCCACTCTGTTTCAAAAATCATACTAAAATCTGTATCGGCCTTTGGAAGAAAGATTGTCATCTTTTCGGCGCAGAATGCACTCATGTTTCTCTTCATTTTCTGTGTCGAAATTGAAATCCTTGGGATTGTAAAACATTCAAAATACATTATATTGGTTATCTTATTGAAATGAAACTTTCCAGAGAATGCTGTAAACGTAGGGGGACATCTACTAAATGCAGGTCTCGTCTAACGGGAACCTACCGTAAGCTGCACTGAAGAACCGAACCTGTCAGAATGAGAAAAATTAGTAGGAAAACCGGTGAGAGTAAATTAGAAAATATCAATGAATGAATGTTTGTTTGAATATGCAGTAAAAAAGTTAGTTGCTGAATGGAAACGAGGGGACCAACTTTTATCTGAAATCGGATTCTCCATAGACAGCGGCTGTTGTAATTTTCCGTGATCATTCCTTCTCTGCTAGTTCGAATTGAATTATATCAAGAGTTTTCCAATATAAACAGAGCATTATCTGATTTGACCAAGAGTTTTCAAATTTGACCTAAAATCTCGAGTTTTCGGAGTTTGACCTAGTAAATACTTAATTTGAACAAACTTTGAAAAAAATCGAATTTGGTCAAAAGTTTTCAAAATTTGGTCGAATTTGATCAAATTTGTTTTTTAAAAAACATAACTAGATCAAGAGTTTTTCAAATTAAATGAAGAGTTTTGCAAATTTGAACTAAAATCTCGAGCTTTCAGAATTTGGCCAAGTATAATCCAAATTTGATCAAGACATTTTTGAGTTAGATCATGTCGTGTTTTGATCGAAAATCTTTTGATCTAATTTAATTCGAACTAACAGAGTTATTCTTGTTTGTACTTGACGATATTATTGAGATCCTACGAGTAATTCAAATAAATACAGTAACCTAATGACCAATGACCTTACAATTTTGCATTTGATACTCCCTCGGAAAAATGAAATTTTCAGATCGACACTAAAATTACAAATTTTGATAAAGTCAGCTTTAAAGTTGGTAAACATTGCCTGTTTTCGACCTCTGTCGTTGTTTTTCACTGTTTTTTGGACATTTTTCGATTATTGTCCGGGTTAGGGGGTTCAACCAATTTGAAGGTTTCTGTCTTGTTTTCTAGGACTTATGTAGTTTAAAAATTCCTTATTTCAATAATTAATAAATCTACCAAGACATCTACTCTATAATATTAACAACAGGAGCAGGAGTCCGTTGCATGCTCCTGTGGGAGAATAACTTACTGAGTTATGTTCAAAATATTTATTAAAACTAAAAGTTTCAAATGCTAGTCAAGAGAGACCAGAAAAGACGGTGACTACAGTATGACAATTCAAAAGTGCGTGAAATAGAACAACCCGAAAAAAGGCGGATCATCTGAGAATCTTTCCGACAGATCTTTATAGAGAAAAACTTGAATATTCTTTCCCGAATTGATCAAGCAAATTTGTTTCTTTTCATTCCAAAATATGCCGGTATCTCATCATGGTGAATCAAGGCGATCAGATAATGGCACAAAGTGCGCCGTACTCCAAAAGCCGCTTTTTTTGTCTGTGAAACAAGATTATGTTGCTATATAAATGTAGGTGTTCAATGATGGTTCCATCCTCAACATGCGCTACGACAAGCTTGACCATAACTCCTCCACATCTTCATTTGGTGCGATGACTTTGAAGCGGTATCTGCCCCTAGTTATTCTGGCTGTCTTGGGAATCACGATCTTCTTCCTTTATACCGGTGTTCCAGAAGGCAAAACAACTGAAGCTGGCTATAAAAGATATGAGACAGAGTTCAGAAGAAAAGAAGAGAGTAAAGACGTCTGGGATACAATGGATGGTCAAGGGTACCAGTTCTCTACTGAGGTAAGAAGGCTGAAATTACTGAAGAGACAGTAGATTTCCAGGTTGTCCGAACCCTGGATCCTCGATACCACCAGCTCAACAATCTTCCAACATGTGGAGACTTGTCATCTACTAGTGTTCAACAAGATGTTATATATCTGATGGAGAATGTAAAGAAGCAGTTTTCAGATTGTATTACCCCAATCGTTAATCAGTGGAAGGGAAGGGCTAAGGAGGTGAGCACATCAATCTATGTAGAACTCTTGTACCCATCAATCTTTCAGATGAATTTGGAATGGGTGTCTAAAGCATCGATCTGCGATAAACTACCAGTTTTCTCTGATCTCAAAGTGGTCCCATTCGAGAATGAACATGAGATTAAATGGGCGGTGCTTCCTAAATGCGTAAGCTCTCTTTCCTCTACTTCTCTCAAAAATTTTATTCCAGAAAGAAGAAAACATCTTGGTTACCCTTGGCGTTGGTCACGACACAACTGCAGAAGAGCGTCTTAACTTAACAATTCCCAATACTAAGTTCTATGGAGCTGATCCAATCATTGAACCAAATCGTCAAATGTATTCCGCATTCGGAAAATTCTTCCCGTTCGCAATCGGCCGACAACCAGGATTCACCAAGTTCCGTGTTCTCCCAAATCAGAATCAAAAGACACGGAAATATATTTATCAGGATGTAACCACAATTCCATTTTTGTATTTTTTACAAGATATTTTAAAGTTAAAGGTAACTTGGATAGCCAGAATTCTAAATCAGTTACATATTCCAGAAAATCGATTTCGCCTGGATTGACATCGAAGGAGGAGAGTTCGAGTTCCTTGATCAAATCCATAATGATGTTCACTTCTGTCAGTTCAACATTGAGATCCACTCTCATTTCGCTCCAGCCGGCACTCAAGTATTCCATGACTTCATTTTCAAGGTATTGGAACAGCAAAAGTATGTGTTTTTGCAATCAATGAAAACCGCGAGTGGTGTACATCGAATGTTCTTTTTGAACGTGCAGGATAAGGAGTGTCTCGCAAAGTATTTCAATAATTATTAGCTTTCTTTTTGTTTTTTTTGTTTTTTTTTTTTTTGAATTTTTAATAAAGGTATAGATTTTTCAAACACTGTTTTTTTAAACTGTTTTCAGTAATCATTGTAAAAGGCATCATGAGTCCGATTATTTTGAAAAAAGCTCAGTTATTTACATATTTATAGAAATCCTTCTAATCCCGAAAACTTAACCGATATCCAGCGATAAACAAAATTCTCCGACTGATAGTTATTCAGAACTCAAACAAGTTCTAGCAATCATGTTGTATGTATTTCTATTTCTATCTATATTTTTTCTCTTCATTATCTTTGTATTTCTTTTCAAAACTTATACTTATCGTCTACATCATCGATACGTTCGCACTGAAGATATTCTCACTAATTCAACTGACTTTCAACTTGAGGAAGCTCCACTTTGGATTATTGTGTAAGGAAGAAGGGATGTCAAGTGCAGTGGAACTGTGGGAACTTTTAATTAGTTGAACTTGTGATTTTTTTTCTTTAAAATTTTCTTTAAAAAAATAAATATTTTTGTTAATAAAGATACAATTATTAAAATATAACTATATTTTCGTTATTTCCACCAAGCTTCATTAAAACTCTACAAAAAACACTTTCCCAATGTTCTCACATTCGGGTGGTCTATTTTTTCCGGCTTCTCTGATGATGACAATTTCTGTAATCATATTTTCTAATCAATGTTCTTTGTTGACCAAATCTCTCCAGTACTTAATTGTACTTCCCATAATCTTCCTCGAAAAGAAGGAAGTTCATTGCGGAATTTCCAGGAATTTAGGGGAGAATTTTTTTCAAAATATTTGGTATACAATTAGGCTGAGGTCCATTTACTGTGACAAACGAAAAGAGTTGTTCAACTTTAGCCTAAAGTCATTAGATAAAATCATGGTCTGTGTATTGATACGTCATTTCTCTTATTATTGTTTTCTCGACTTTCAGAAAAAAACAGCTCATTAAAATTGTCTGATATGTAACTTTTCTTGACAAATATTTACATTTAATTCCAGCCACTGTATTTTTCAGCTGTTTCGTTCTATTTTTCAAAATATCTAGGATTTTCGGTTTCTGTGGGATTATTATTTCCTTATTTTTATAGGAGAAGAAAATAAATTTATTGCTATTACTTACTGAACTTTTGATCGTCGCCCTTGGTTCCCCGCCTGTGTTTTAATTTTCATTCGAAAACTTTTTTCTTTCTCCAGAAATTAATTTCTCCTTGAAATGGACGGATACGACTTTTACTCTATTCATGGGATTCCAAGTTATATTAACTTTGAATACAAAATCAGTTTATTAACTTTGATACCAATAATTCCATTTACGTACATTATACCAACGGTTGTTGTGATGTGGAAAGTGTTTAAAGGATATCAGTCCCAGCCATTTTCAATAAAGAAATTGACTTTAGATGAGCATCTTTTCATGTTTATCATGCTTTATTTTGTCGCGGTAAGTCAGGGAAAAAGATTGAACTTTAATTTTTTTCTCAGAATGTCGCTTTCTTCTTTGCGAATCTACTCCGCTTCCACATCCCATTAACCGGAATAATAACTTCTTGGTGTGCCAGTTCTAATCCTAACCGTTTCTTAATCCCCTTCGTTATCATTGCCGATTATCTAAACTACTGTATCTTAGTACTTCCTTTCTTAGTATCTCTTTTACGAATGATTATCCTAAAGTTTTCATATAATTATAAAAGAGTAATTCTGACTAGATCTTTCTCAAAAAATAATACTATGCATTTCAGATCCGAGAAGTTGTCATAAAATATATAGTTCTCCCAGTTTTATTTCTTGTTCCTCTTATTTGTGTCAGTCCTTTGTTTTTATCCCTGGGTTACTGTAGACAACTCGGGGAGCCTTTTCCATTTGGCACCATTGATCTTTATTCAACACGTGGCGCTTTTACAGTAAGAATAAAATTGGTTCAAAATAAAAATACATATTCCAGCTCCGCAGATCCTATTTCATATTGGGGTTGTCTGCAACATGTTGGACGCTATGTGCTATTCTATCCTGTTACATGTACTTCGATCTTCGGACATCAGCAATCCACAACGCATCATCCTACACAAGAAAACTAGCAAGGAGAGCAGAACTATCAATCTCAGTGACTTTAGTATCAGCAATCGTTCCGTTTATCACAAATTCAATTGTGGCGGTGACAACAATTTGGAAACCAGAAGTGATGTTCTACTTAATTTTTCTACGAATCATTGGGAATGACTTCGAGACTGTTATGATGCCATGGATACTGTACTTGACTCATCCGATCTTTCGTGAGAAACGAGGAATGTCGAAACAAACGACAGTGGCTTCAATTAAAGTGTTACATAGTTATATTTGAGTTGATTAACGAAATTACTTTATTCGGTAAATATTTGCTCTGTTTCCTGTTTTTTAGATCTCAAAAACAAGTTCGATCAAAAACACAATGCAAAGAATTAGAATCTAGAAAACCAAAATAAACCCAAAAAAAGAAAAGAAATATATCTAGAGCCTACAAGACCCTTGACTGACTCGTTTTGTTGCCAATGATAAACACATTAGACGTTTTCTTCAATCGAAACATTGGATGAGATAGGAATAACACCCATGGCATCATAACTGTCTCGTAATCATTCCCAATTGGTCGAATAAACAAGACGGATTCCCAGAAAGGTCGGTTGATGATGTAGACAGTCTGGAACGACATTTTTCAGAAAAGGAGCTCAGAAGTTGTACCCCTAGACAGAAAAATAATCAACTCACCGAACAAATTGAATTAGTGATAAACGGAACTACACTTGAAGCGATCGCCAAGAAAAGTGAGGACTCAGCCTTCCTTGTCAGCTGTCTAGTACGTGCGGATGTTGAAGTTTCATGAGTCATACGTAGCTTATAAAACATGAATAATGTCATGAAAAGGTTAGCGACGAATAAGACACAAGAGAATATGAGATGTATGTAGACATTAATTCTGATAAATTCCTCTGCTTCAGAAAGTATAATGGATCCAAATTCGTATGGAGCACCCAGCTGTCTACAGTATCCAATTCCAGTGATATTGAAAACAGTTAAGGCGATTGGAGCTAGGGATAGAAATGGGAGCGCAAACCGGTAGATTATCAAACGGCAGTACTAAATAAAACAAGTTATTTAAATATCATAAAGGCTCTCACCCGCTCATGATTTCTTGGTGAAACCAAAATAGTCAATCTCATAAGACAAACCAGAAAAGGGCATATAATAACTCCAAAATTACTCGCGTAGGCATAGACAATAAGAAAACTAAAGATTCGATTTGGCTGAAATCCAGCGCACCAAGAAGTGATTAGCCCGGAAGATGGAAGATTGAAATGAATATAATCACCAAAAAAGAATAACATGTTCTGAATTATGAATTATCAAAGTAAGTCTTGTTAGTACCAACTTACAAACAAAAAATAAGTCATGATAAATGTAAAGATATTGTGATCGATGGTAACGGAATTCAATTCTGCTCTGGCTCTTCGATATTTTACCAGGATCATAATCATGACGAAGATAGTTGGAATAATATAAATTAATGGTATAAAAGCTTCGAAAGTGGTAGAATTAAGCACAAGAACAAAATTTCGATATGCCTGGAGCCCATGAATAGATCCATTTGTCGGTAGAGACATTTTACTTCTAGTAAGATCAAGAGAAAACGTTGAATGAGTAAACGGGGAGAATCAGAAAGAAATAAATGAACTAGACGAATAACACCTGCAAGGACACCATTAATCCAGCATGATATTTCTAGAGAAACTCTTGGAAACTTTGCTATAAGCAATCAGAAGCGATTCAGACAATGAAAAAAGAATCCTTTGGAGATCTTATAAAGATTCTGGATGTGTAAACAAAAAAAGAATTTTTGGAATTACTACGCGGTGGGAGTTTGGATCAAAAATCGTAGCCGACGTATTTTTCTGAGTTTTGATTGAAAAAAGAAACCAAAAAAAAACAACTAACTTTTTCCAAGCGCTTTTTATGAATAAAAAAAATCAGACTCCTCTGGTCCCATGTGCACACTTTCCTCTTCAATTCTCTATAGACCAGAGTTGCACGGACAGCGAAATTTTTTTTACGGACAACGGACAACGGACATTGGACAAAAATTTTTCCGACGGACAACGGACAGCGGACAACGGACAAAAAATTTTTCCGACGGACAATGGACAACGGACAACGGACAAAACAATTTTTGGTGGACAACGGACAAACTGATAAGGGACATCAATTTTACGAACATATTTTGCGTCTAAGAAACCAAACTTCATCAAATTAAACACAAATGAACAAGTGAACGGAGAATCAGCAGTTTTTTACACCAAATATGTTCAAATTTTGCAAACAAAATGTAACGGACAACAAATTTTTTCCGACGGACAATGGACAACGGACAACGGACAAAAATTTTTCTGACGGACAATGGACAACGGACAACGGACACCTAAAAATGGCGGACAACGGACAACGGACAACGGACAACGGACTGTCCGTGCAACTCTGCTATAGACTAATTACCTATTAAGAATGATTCCTATC
The DNA here is from genome assembly GCA_963932035.1 of Caenorhabditis wallacei. Classification (NCBI taxonomy): domain Eukaryota; kingdom Metazoa; phylum Nematoda; class Chromadorea; order Rhabditida; family Rhabditidae; genus Caenorhabditis; species Caenorhabditis wallacei. The sequence goes on along the minus strand of OZ009932.1, from coordinate 10,836,425 downwards.
TATTTCCTCTTTATCATTCATGGAATACAAAGAAGTTCTGTCTACCGAGTACACCAATCAAGAGGAAACGATCATCCATTAATATTCTCTTCTTGGAAATTAGCCCACGAGACTCTCGTTTATATAATTTTCATTCAGTGACATCTCATCTTATCTCCTTTTATCAGCTTTTTTACCCTTCTCAAGAAAAATTGTTCCAGATTAAACTCATGGTTCCACTAGTCTTTATTCTCATTTCAATCGTTTCTGACGTGTACAATCAGGCGGCTAACAATCTTTTTTTTCTGTTTTTCTCACATCAAGGCTTATTTTCTATTGTGATTATGCTCTGAGCCTTATAAGGAAGTGTGTTATAGATTTTTACATGTAAGAAGTTCGAATAAGCCTACTGTTGGGCCAGAAAGGACTTGTCAACGATGTAGAAGCTACTCTCTCGTTAAAAATAAAAACTGCTTGTTAATAAATAATTTATTGCCCATAATCTTTATCACAATACAAAAACCTCCGTAGACTTGACAGATATCTTCCTACTCCGACAAAAAGCTTCACTAATTACTCTCCGATACTCTGACACAATCATAATAAAAATCAGCGTGTCAATAGGAGGATAGATACTTAATAAAGCCATGATACCACCAGTCTGCACATTCCACTCGAAATCGAATAGAGGTCCCAGTAGAATTGGTAAAGCAGGAAGCACAAAAAGACAAGTTGGAACCAGGGTTTGAACTATCAGAGCTCGAAAAAACTGCTTTTGAAGTCGTCGATTAGGCACGGAAAAGTTTCCCAACTCCTTTCTCATCGCTAAATGCATACGGATCCCACAGAAAATTACAATAAAGTACTGTGACGTCAATAGGAATCCACCTCCCATCATAAACGATAAGTTACGCCATCGAAAGGAGTCATCAGCGGCCTGAAATTATTTTTAAGAGCTTATTTAATTTAAAGAATATAACCTACATAAGGAATAAAAATGAATCTCGCTGTGTGAATCATATCCAATTCATAAACTTCTTGGAACACTTCCCTGTAAGAATTGATTGTTGAATGAGAGACGTCACAAATGAAGAAGACGCAGACAACGAGACTCTCTGATTGTCTGCGTCTCTAGACGCTAACTAACCTCAAATAATCATCTGCAAACTGATCTGGATCTCCGGACCATAACAGCAGCAAACAATAAATTGCTCCGCAAACCAATGGATACCCAATCCAACCGGTTACACCAATCCCAGCGAACATTTTAGTCTTCAATGGATCCACCAAACTAAAATACCGAAAAACGAATTGCTCAGCAAAAAAAGCCAAAATAAAAAGATAGAATCCAGCGTAGATTGCCACGGCGACTTGAAGTAACTCCTCAGAATCCACCATCCATGTATTCAAGCTGAACAGAATGAAAGCTCGGTTGTAGTTATGAGTAAATGGCCGGGCAATGAGTTCCCAGCTGGAGAACGCCACTCCAGTGAAAGCTAGGGTTAGAACCATGTACTTGTAAGTTCCCCCGAATTGTTTGATATGGAATACGGTAAGATAAACAAGGAAAAAGTTGAAAAACGAAGCGGTGAATACTCCGAGTTTAGTAAAAGCATCGGAGAATTCGTAGAAACGATCCATTTTTAGAAATGAGGTTTCTGAGTGGAGATGACGCTTAGCTCAGATTAGCACTATAATAATCAACGAGATCAATAAAGTGCACTTGACGTGATTTCTCATCTGATTGATCCACTTCCTCTGTGTCGAAAGAGCTCAAGTCAGAGATGTGGAGACAATGTGTCAAGGTAATTGCTGGAGAGGAAGGAGGAAAATTACATGTTTTCAAATATGCCTGTTAGACGAATAACATGTGCCAGATCAATTGAAAAATGGCTTAGAGGGAAACATGTGATGAAAACAGATATTGAAAGCATTGAAACAAACTTTCAGGGACCATGTACATGGGCAAGAATTCGGCAAGGTGCGCTCTAAATAGCCTCGTCTTATTCCCTAGGGAACTTCCTGCTAACGAGTTCCGGGTATATCGTGATGCTCTTGTTTGAAAAAAAGAGAAAAGTCCTCAATTACCCATGAGACCAGATTATATCTGTCTGCTTCATTTCACTTTTCTCAGATTTCCTCCACCACATTTCAAAATGGGTTCAATTCTCTATCTTTGTAAATACCTCAACAACATTTTGTTTGGATTTACTATTCTAACAAATTTCTTTCTGATTTTCTTTACCGTATTCAAAATAAAACTAATAATTGGGACTTATAAAAAGATGGTTATCACTTTTGCCCTGTTCGGGGCCTTTTATTCAATCACTAAATTTATCACTCAAACAGTTACTCGAACTTTCGATAAAGCCACAGTGTTTGTTAGCTTAACTACTCTATTAGAAGGGCATCGAGAATTTCTTCAATTTTTGCTAGTTGTTTATGCGGGATTCTATACATCAGTATTATCACTTCTCGCTGTTCAATTCGTTTTTCGACTATTAACCCTAGTGAATAGAAACTTGGCAAAACGATTCGGAGGTATTGGAATAGTCGGTTGGTTGTTGTATCCACTGGTATCAGGAGGCATTTATAGTTGGTCAATTTACTTATTAGGGACTCCCGATGAACTAATCGATGGATATTTGAGGTTGATAAAAAAATCAAAGTAGATTATCCAAGTTTTGTTTTAGAGACGAGTTCCGAGAGGTATACGATATGGATGTTTCCAAAGCGGCATATTTTATAATGGTTCCCCGTGTAAGTCTCAGATCGAGCAAATGAAAGATAAAGAATTGTATTTTAGTTTGCCGACGACATACCACTATGGAACAAATATCGTTTAACAGTTTTCGGAAGGAGTTTATTCGGTCTGCAGTTCCTTATTATCATCTGTTGCGGAGTTCGAATGCATTTCGCTATGAAAAGAGAGCTTGGCTTATCCCTACCTCATCGAAAACTTCAGCAGCAGTTCTTCAAAGCTCTTATCGTTCAAACTCTCGTTCCAACTGTGTTGTTCTTTTTCCCATCGATATTGGTAATTGTTGGACCACTGATAAACATGGATAGGGATGTGCATTCCGGACTAGTTTCAACTTCATTAAGCCTTTATCCACCAGTCGAAAGTGTTGCTTACATGATTATTGTTAGCGAGTACCGGAAAGTTATCAAAGGTTGATAATTGCTTTCAATACGCTAAACCAAATTTAATTGACAGGTTTCTTCCTAAAGAACAAAGCTAGTAAACAAGTTAGCTGTATTGCCGTGACGGTTCAATGGAATTGATTTTTCAAAACATAACTCAATGGGACAACCTTTAAATTAAAACGAATGTGCTTTTTTTTCAATTTTTAAATTGGTTGTTCAATATTAGCTTATTCATACAACAGAGCTGTTAATGAAAACACGATGTGTCATTCAGTTGACTTTGTTATCAGGCTTATAATTTATACCTTGTACTTAAATCGTTTTTCATGTGTACTTCCTTAAATCTTCTTGTTAGATTCTCATCTCTGTCTTAAGAATAACTACGTAAATCCTCTTCTGACTTTCCAGACATCACCATCAACATATAATTAATCTTTTTTTTCGATTTGAAAATAAAAACATCATTCTTGAAAAAATGTCCTTTTCACTTTTAAAAATAAGTCAGTATCTTGGAAATACTGGATTCTTACTAACCTTCATAACCAATTCAATTCTAATCTACATCACCTTTTTCAAAATTAAATCTATCATCGGAACTTATAAACGGATGATCCTGCTATTTTCATTTCTCGGGATTTTATTCTCATGTCTGAAAGCAATAACCAAACCATTCGGACACAACTTCAACCGTGCATTGATAGTTTTTAGTTTGAATATCTGGAATAACAAATCAATTCTCAAGTTTCTTCTTGCTTCTTATACCGGCTTTTATACTTTGATGATAGCGTTTCTAGCCGTTCAATTTGTCTATCGGCTGTTGACACTAGTTAACTTGCGCTTGGCAAGTCGGTTTCAAAGTTGGGGGATGATCGGGTGGATAATGTACCCAATACTTTTTGGGGGAGTTTATACTTGGTTGAATTATGCTTTCACTTCACCTGATAATTATGTAGATTATTATGTTAGGTGAGTCATGTTTTCAGGCTAACTATGTACTTCATTTTTATTTTCAGAGTTGAAATAAAGAATGTTTATAACAGAGACATTGACGACCTGCTCATTTTGGACTAATACCCTATGCAGCAGACAATTCTTTACGATGGAATAATTTGCTCTTCGTTATCATCGGAGGGTGTCTTTTAAGCCTACAGTACTTCATTATAATCTATTGTGGATTTCGAATGCATTCCGCTATTAAAAAAGAGATGAGACACTTGTCAGTTTTATTCGTCTTCCCAGCTTTTCCATTACTCATTAGCCCATTATTGGATCTTAAATGGAGTGTGCAGACTGGAGCGGCAGTCGGACTTCTTAGTATCTATCCACCAGTTGATAGTGTTGTTTTCATGCTGATTGTTACAGAATACCGGAAACATTTGAGAGGTTAGCTATCTTCTGAGGTTAACTGTAAAGTAAACGGATTTTTTACAGGATGTTTTTCTAACAAGAGGGTATCTAATCACCCATCAAATTTGGTTACTGTAAATATTTAATGAACTCAATAAATTTTTTGTTTTTCAAATAAAAGATTGAAATAAGTTTAGTTATGCTATAAATTCCACAAAACTTGATCAGTTTAATAATCAAAGACCCGCCCGTCCAACCGTAAGCCAAAAACAATTTGAGGGAACCTCTTCTGACCTCATTATAACTGTCTAGGATAGTTGTCTACCCTCAAATCTCTTGTCGATTGTATTCCTAGAAAATCTTTCCGTTACTTATAGGTCTGACCCACAATATCTTCATTCTGAACAAGAAATCTACTAAAATGCCATCGTTGGTAACGAAAGCGAGCGAGCGCATCTGTGATATCGGATTTTTATTTACTATATTCACAAACACGATTTTGATCTACATCACTATCTTCAAGATCAAGTGTATTATCGGCACTTACAAACGGATGATTATCCTTTTTGCATTCCTTGGACTATTATTTTCCAGTTTTAAAATAATAATCCGACCTTTTATACATAACTACAACCGCGCATTGATCATCTTCAGTTTGAATTCATGGGACAATGAAGCGATTCTCACTTTTATGCTCGCTTTTTATTCCGGGTTTTATATATTGATGATATCGTTTCTAGCTATTCAATTTGCATATCGCATGTTCACTTTGGTTAGTCCTAATTTGGCAAGCAAGTTCCGCGGTTGTGGAATGCTTTTTTGGATGTTGTACCCGACAATTCCCGGGGGTACTTACACCGGACTAAACTATGCATTTGCCACTCCAGATAATTATACAGATTCTTATTCAAGGTAAATTATTTTGAGAAAACCAAACAAACTTTTATTGCAGGGCCGAAATTGCGCATGTCTACAACATGGACATTGAAAAACTGTCTCATTTCACTATAATCCCTTATGTAAGCAATGTTTAAGTTTATTATAATTTCAAAAAATCTTCAGACAGCGGACAACTCGCTACGATGGAATAACCTCCTTTTTATTATCATTGGCAGCTGTCTCTTGAGTCTACAGTACCTCATTATCATTTGTTGCGGAATAAAAATGCATTCAGCTATACAAAAAGAGATGGGACAGTTGTCAGTTTCTCATCGGCGACTCCAGAAGCAGTTTTTCCAAGCTCTCGTGGTCCAAACTCTCGTACCTACTGTTTTATTTGTTCTCCCAGCCTTTCCATTACTCATCGGCCCCTTGCTAAATCTTAAATGGAGTATACAAACCGGAGTTGCAGTTGCACTTCTTAGCATGTATCCATCAATTGATAGTATAGTTTTTATGTTTATTGTAACAGAATATCGGAAAATTATTATAGGTGAGTGATCATTGATAGAGTTTAAGTAATGTATCTATATTTTTTAGGTTGGTATAATTGTCAGAAAATTTTCAGTCAACCGGCTAGCTGCATTTCAATTAATATTTAATTTAATTCAGTAATTTTTTTAAATATTTTTTTTTTCAATAAAAAATTCAAACATCTTTCTCAAATGACATACATTAGACAAATTCCATTGTACTCACTTATAATTATCCTCGACAAATATGAAATCATAGTGAGTGTTTTTCTGTAGAAGCTTATATGTCTGAAGGAAGTGAAAAATTTCTTTTTCCTCTCGAATTCAAACGAGACTGCAAGCGATCAAAACACGTCTTAATAAGAAAAAAAAATCTCGCCATATTTTCAAAAAAAAATCTCGATAATCTTTGAATGATTATCGAGGGTGTTCTTTTTTATAAATCTCTTTTACACCTACATATGATGGAACGCTATTCTGACCGGAAATCCTTTAATCTTTGCTTCTAAACCTCCCAGATTAAGATATTAGAATGCAATAGAAATTCCAACTTCCAGTGACTGTTCCAGCTACATCAAATGGCCGCGAATGAAATTCAAGCGCTGTTTTTCTTCGTTTTTCTTACAGTTTTCACGATATCTTCGATGATTATTTATTTCATTTTCAATTTTTGTTATGGAATGAGGAAGCATCCGAAATATTCGGTGATGTCATGTAGGTTAATTGTTTAAAAAAAGTTCAAATTATATATTTTTGATTTCAGATTATTCATCACCTCAAATCGTTGTATCTATCAATCTGTGATATTTGTCTCAATCGGTCTTTCAATTATAAATCTCGTGTCTTCTCGTTTACATTACGGAATAAGATATAACCACATTATACTTTTGGATGTAATTCATTACTTAAAAAAACTTAGTTATGGCAAGCCAGACTGGTGTACTCCACGTGGACAACACATTTTTCTGGCCGCCAACTGCTTTCATCGCTTTTTGATCCTTGTGTAATTTATGACACAAAGATTTTGACCCCATTGAACAGCTGCTGCTCATCGCTACACCAGAAATCTATTTTTATCTCAAAACACTTCCTTCGTGAAATGAGGTCAACTTTCGAGACAATATTTTTCGGACTTACCCTATTGGGAGTTGCTTACACTACGAATATCACAACGACTCCTGAGCCAACTGGAACTGAAACTGCCGATTGCACTCCACTCAGCTTTTTCCGTGTCTTCGCATGCTTATTTGTAAGTTTCCTTGTTCTTTATTAGTATCTTAATCTTTTTTTAGCGCCTTGCTGACTTCATGCGAAATCTGTATTTGTTGGACACCAGAAAGGAGTCAATCCTCCGTGATTTCCAGGAATCGTGTATCTCTCTTCAGGAATGTTCAGACTCGATTGTTTGCGGAAAACAATTGCCTGAAAATGAAATCGAAATTATTCAGAAAATGAGATCAGTATGTTCTCGACTCAGATACATTTTCGGCGAATTCAAACCCTGTGCGAAGAAGGTTATAGATGCAACTGATAAATCACAGAAGTGTTTCAAGACATGGAGGCTTTCTTTCGAGAAGGATAAGAATGGAACAGTGAGGACACAGGAAGAGATTTGTGCAAACTTTTTTGGTGACAAGAACTGTGTGGAGGAAGCCGTCACAGAGATTTGTAGTGAAAAGGAATGGCAGGGATTGAGAGATGTGAGAGAGTAATGGATTTTGAATGAATATATTTTTTGTATTTCAGCACTTCATCAAAGTCACTCCGGATGTCAAGGATTGCAATTTCGGAAACTTATAATTTTGCTTTTTTTTTATTTTAATGTGAAAAAATAAATGTTTTTCCAAGTTTTCAAAATCATTCAGATATATAATATCACGAAAATAGGGTTTTTTCTGCTTTTTGTTTTTCAGATATTTCTTATTTAAAGTGAATCATTCGGACTTCAATATATCAGATTGCATACTGTAACATTCCCGGAATCAGTTTATCCAAGCCGGCAATCACTTAGCTAAATATTCGGTTAGTTTACTTAACTGATATTGGTCTGAGAGCCTATTATATCTCAGAGCTCTAGGTTGGCTGCTCTCTACCCGACCTGATTTATGACAGCACAAAAGCCAACACATGTCATTTAGGAAATTTATCCTGTGTTGCACAAAGGACCATGGCTCTTAACGATTTTCGACCTATCAAGTTCTTCGAAAACATGTTTGCCCCATCAAAAAATGTTTTAAAGCGACACATGTCGTTCCCATTTTCTGGTTCCGCCCTTGATCCGTACCACTCGGAACAGTTGTACTCGACGTTTTCATTTTGTCACGAAACCAATTCATTCGTTTTTCTTTTCAAACTCTATCCCAAATTCTTGATTCTTTCAGAAAATGACAAGTTTTCTCAATCTTGCCATCATCGGAGTTGCTCTCCTTGGAGTAGCTCACGGAGCAAGTGTAGCCGGTGCAAAGGAAAACTGTACAGTGGCTGACAACTATCAAATGATGTCTTGCGGAGTTGTAAGTTGAAAAAGATATATCGACATAAAAAGTTAATCCTAATTTTACAGCGTATGCTAGATTTCGGTACCAAAATGAAAGAATTGGATGTTACCGACAAAAACGAGATGGCCGAATTCCAAAGATCGTGCAATGCTCTCTCCAACTGCTTCGACGTCTTTTAACATTGCGGTTCCCTCAACGACGCAGAATCTAAAGAAATGGTCAAACTTACCAAGTCCTACTGCAAAATGCTCACCTATTTAACCGTAACCTTCAAGCCATGTGATGAGAAATTAGAGGCTCTCGACTCGGCTTGTTACAAAAGTTGGGACCCATTTGTTGAACAAGCTGAAGGTGGCGATAAGAAGAAAACTGAGGAGGCTTGTAAAAATTTCTTTGGAAAAGATAATTGCATTAAGAAAGAAATCATTGATAATTGCGGCAAAAAGGAATGGGAAAATGTTCGTGATGTAAGTGATTTTGTATATAGCGGATGACATCGAGATAGTTATTTTTTCAGAATTTGATCATTATGAATAACGATTTCACCAAGCAATGCGAATTGAAGAACATCGTTTGAAATTCGGAATTTTAACTTGATTTCTTTACAATAGTGTTAATTCAAATGATCGAAGTGTCTATTTTTTCATAATAAAGTCTCATACATACGTATTTATTACGCCAGTCTCAAACTATATCTTCAGTTCTCGGCTAATGAGAGTTTACCAACCGAGTTTTATTGCGAATTGTCTAGATAAATTCTTTGTCCTCAAGTTCCTTGATAACAGTTTTCATTGGCTGTTCTCTACCCCAGCTGATTTATAACTGCACAAAAAGCCGACACATGGAACATTTGGCGTGTTAGCAAGTATTGAAGAACTCAATGAGAACTCAATGAACTCAATCTCAATGATTTTCGACCTATCAAGCTCTTCGAAAACATGTTTGCCCCCCATCGAAAAAATGTTTTAGAGTGACACATGTCGTTCCCATTTTCTGGTTCCCCCCGACGCAAGACCAAATCATTCTTATTTTCCAACTCTATCCCAAATTCTTGATTCTTGCAGAAAATGGCAAGTTTTATCAACCTTGCCATCATCGGAGTCACTTTACTCGGAGTTACTCACGGAGCAAGTGTAGCCGATAAGAAGGAAAACTGTACAGTGGCTGACAACTATCAAATGATGTCTTGCGGAGTTGTAAGTTGAAAAAGATATATCGACATAAAAAGTTAATCCTAATTTTACAGCGTATGCTAGATTTCGGTACCAAAATGAAAGAATTGGATGTTACCGACAAAAACGAGATGGCCGAATTCCAAAGATCGTGCAATGCTCTCTCCAACTGCTTCGACGTCTTTTAACATTGCGGTTCCCTCAACGACGCAGAATCTAAAGAAATGGTCAAACTTACCAAGTCCTACTGCAAAGTGCTCACCTATTTAACCGTCACCTTCAAGCCATGTGATGAGAAATTAGAGGCTCTCGATTCGGCTTGCTACAAAAGTTGGGACCCATTTGTTGAACAAGCTGAAGGTGGCGATAAGAAGAAAACTGAGGAGGCTTGTAAAAATTTCTTTGGAAAAGATGATTGCATTAATGATGAAAATTCCTATTTTTCATAAGTCTCATGCATATTTTTATTACTCTGATCTCAAACCTTAGCTTCCGATTTCGGCTACTGTGAGTTTAGTCATCGAGTTTTATTGTGGTTTGTCTGGATAAATTGGACGCTGTTTATTTTGGGTTACATGAATTGATGAAGGCACTTCTAGCCGTACGATAAATGTCATTTAGGAAGATCAACGTCTGCTTTACACAGAACCATGGTCCTGAACGATTTTCGACCTATGAATTTCTTCGAAAAAATGTTTGCCTACCAAAAAATGTTTTTAAGTGGGTGACACATGTCGTTCCGATTTTCTGTTTCCGCCCTTGATCCGTACCACTCGGAACAGTTGTCTTCGACGCTTTCATTTTGTCACGAAACCAATTCATCTTTCTTCTTTTCCAACTCTTTCCCAAATTCTTGATTCTTTCAGAAAATGACAAGTTTTCTGAACCTTGCCATGATTGGAGTCACTTTCCTTGGAGTAGCTCACGGAGCAAGTGTAGCCGGTGCAAAGGGAATCTGTACAATGTCTGACAACTTTCATATGATGTCTTGCGGCATTGTAAGTTGAAATGATATATCGACATAATCAAGTTGATTCTAATTTTACAGCGAATGCAAGATTTCAACATAAGATTAAACGAGTTGGACGTTGATAATGTAAACGAGACGACCAAATTCCACCAATCGTGCAGTGATCTCTCCAACTGCTTCGACATCATTACACGTTGCGGTACATTCAATGACGCAAAATCTAAAGAGATGTTCAATTTTGTCGTGTCCTACTGCAAAATTCGCACCTATTTCACCATAGCCTTCAAGCCATGTGAAGATAAATTAGAAGCTCTCAACTCGGCTTGTTACAAAAGTTGGGACCCATTTCTTGAACAAGCTGAAGATGGCGATAAGAAGAAAACTGGAGAGGCTTGTGAATATCTCTTTGGAAAGGATAATTGTATTGAGAAAGAAATCATTGATAATTGCGGTCAAAAGGAATGGCAAAATATGCTTACTGTAAGTGACCTTTTAAATAGAGGACAACATCGATATTGTTATTTTTCAGAATCTGATCATTATGAATAACGATTTCACCCAGCAATGCGATTTGAAGAACACCGTTTGGGATTACGGAAAACTATGGAAACTAATTTTATTCTTTTACAATAGTGTTTTTTAATGATGGAATAGCTCCTAGCTCAAACAGTGTCAATTACTCTTTTAAAATGATTATTTTACTCACGACTCTCGGAACAGTTGGAAAATGATAATTCGACCGTCCGCACACAACAAGAAAAGGAATTATTAATTAAAAATAATAAGAGCGAGATGTAAACAGGAGAAGGAGAAATTTATGAATTGAAAAAAAAGGTTTTATTTTTGGTTCGAGATAGAAAATATAATAAGAAAACAAAAAAAACAAGCAGATTAAAAATCACACAAAGCACAAAGCACAGAGTAACTATAAGAAATTGTGATTGAGAAAAAAATAAGATGAGAAAACTATTGTTCCATTGAGATCAAATTGTAGTTTCATTAGAACTGCTAATCGCTTTTGAATACTTTAACAACCGCTTGATCATTTTGTGCATACTGTAGGTAACTGAACAATTATAATTATTTTGAGAATACACTACTAACACTTACTTATAGCACAAACCAAAAAAATGAACTCAACGAAAAGTCCAGCCATCAATCCCATAAACAACAAATCTTCCTCTTCCTTTTTCAAACTTCCTTTCATGAACTTATTCAGAAAATTGTTATCCGACGCTTTGAGTCCAGAATTCATTCTGAACAAAAATGCCCCAGAAGACACAGAACAGCCAACGAACATTGGAACAAAAAGCATTGATATAAAATTAACGATTCGAATCAAGACCATAAGCCTCCGACTCCAGTTAAGACACATTACGTTCTGTTTAATTGCTCCGACTAAAAGTAGGATATAGAAAAATAAACTGAAAATACTTGGTAGAAAACTGAAAATTTTTGATTTCTTAGCACACGATGCAGCCGATCCATTAATACCAATAAGTGAAATGAATATGAGAATATGACGAATCGGAATGCATCCGATGACAGGCTTAGTTGGTATTGGTTCTACCATATTGAATGATGCTGTTATATTGCTCAGAGCTCCACCTACTTTGAAATCTATGGAAAATAAAAAACAAGTTGAAACCGGAAGAAAAAACTCTATTCAAGTGAACATCCTGTTTAGAATGAATCAAATGAAGGTTCAGAAAAATTACAGGAAGTTTAATAATTATTTATCCAGAAATAAATCACATTATATTTTTTAAAGAAGAAATTTCTCATGTTTAAAATCGTCTTTTAAAAATTAAAAATGGTAACCATGGATTGTGTCCCTTATATAAATTTAGAATACCTGTTCTTAGCTCTTATGAGTAATTACAAACTTCGACCTGATTACATATTCCAGCCGGAGCAGGTGGAAAAAAATCAATTTAGTTCCTACAATTCAAAAATTGTCTTTATCCAAGATGAATAATGTTCAAAATTCCTCCATTTTCAATCAATTTCTAGATTCCACTCATGACATTCAGACTACCATAATTCCCTTCACTTTGTTCCCTATTCTAATAATCCAATTTTTTCTGCTCCCTTTCTATATCTACGTTTATAGAATCAATAGAAAACAAGATGAAAAAGTGAGAAATTTGGAAATTGAATTCAAATCATGATAGATTTACAGACCCCAATTTACACTGTCACTATTCATTCATACAAAACATTGATCTTTTTATACTTAGTAGTTCCTGTAATTATTGTTGTATCTTTATTGTCAATTACTCTTTTAATGAGAACTGATAACGACGTCTACGCAATATTTATTGTGGGAATGACTGCTCTAGGAATTGTTTGTTATATACACACATTTGTCAAAGTATATCACGTTCTTCTTGCTTTTTTAGCTTTTCAAAGATTCTCTTTATATTTTATGCCTAAAACTGAATCATATTTCGACTTCAAAAAATCGATGAAATATCTAGTTGGTATTCTTTACATTTCCTTTGCGCTACAAACCGTTGTTTTTACTTTCACTCGCAAAAATACAGATGAAGATTTTGATATTCCGGTAAGGAAATAATAGATTACTTGAACTAGCTCTAATCTCAGAACATGCATCTAACACTAGCTGTAATTCTATTACTCTTTGGATTACTCTACGTACCAATTTATATAAGTGTTCGTAAACTGGGACATTTAATGTCATCTCAGATGAATAAGCCACAAAGATATATTTTTTGGCAGACTATAATGGTGGCTGTTGGCAAAACTGTAAGCTTAGATTAGATAGTCAGATTTAAGAAGAATATATTTCAGCTGTATCTCCTCTCACTCTGTATTTTAATACAATCAAATTGGAAGAAACAAAATGTGATTGATTTAAAAAACTATAATAATAAATGAAACCAAAAATTTTCAGATTTATTTGATGAATTCAATTGCTGATGCGATACTGGTCCCATTCATTATTCAAGTAACATATTTAGGATGTAACAAACGAAATGTGGATTCACTCTTAACTTCATACAAATCATTCTACAAATACCTTTTTTGCTGTGGTTGTAAAACTACCGTAGTTCAACCACATAGTCAAAACGATGCGAATTCTACAGTTTACGCAATATCAACTAATTGACATATTTTTTCTTTTTTTTTCAAATAAGTATGTTACTTGAATAATGAATGGGACCAGTATCGCATCAGCAATTGAATTCATCAAATAAATCTGAAAATTTTTGGTTTCATTTATTATTATAGTTTTTTAAATCAATCACATTTTGTTTCTTCCAATTTGATTGTATTAAAATACAGAGTGAGAGGAGATACAGCTGAAATATATTCTTCTTAAATCTGACTATCTAATCTAAGCTTACAGTTTTGCCAACAGCCACCATTATAGTCTGCCAAAAAATATATCTTTGTGGCTTATTCATCTGAGATGACATTAAATGTCCCAGTTTACGAACACTTATATAAATTGGTACGTAGAGTAATCCAAAGAGTAATAGAATTACAGCTAGTGTTAGATGCATGTTCTGAGATTAGAGCTAGTTCAAGTAATCTATTATTTCCTTACCGGAATATCAAAATCTTCATCTGTATTTTTGCGAGTGAAAGTAAAAACAACGGTTTGTAGCGCAAAGGAAATGTAAAGAATACCAACTAGATATTTCATCGATTTTTTGAAGTCGAAATATGATTCAGTTTTAGGCATAAAATATAAAGAGAATCTTTGAAAAGCTAAAAAAGCAAGAAGAACGTGATATACTTTGACAAATGTGTGTATATAACAAACAATTCCTAGAGCAGTCATTCCCACAATAAATATTGCGTAGACGTCGTTATCAGTTCTCATTAAAAGAGTAATTGACAATAAAGATACAACAATAATTACAGGAACTACTAAGTATAAAAAGATCAATGTTTTGTATGAATGAATAGTGACAGTGTAAATTGGGGTCTGTAAATCTATCATGATTTGAATTCAATTTCCAAATTTCTCACTTTTTCATCTTGTTTTCTATTGATTCTATAAACGTAGATATAGAAAGGGAGCAGAAAAAATTGGATTATTAGAATAGGGAACAAAGTGAAGGGAATTATGGTAGTCTGAATGTCATGAGTGGAATCTAGAAATTGATTGAAAATGGAGGAATTTTGAACATTATTCATCTTGGATAAAGACAATTTTTGAATTGTAGGAACTAAATTGATTTTTTTCCACCTGCTCCGGCTGGAATATGTAATCAGGTCGAAGTTTGTAATTACTCATAAGAGCTAAGAACAGGTATTCTAAATTTATATAAGGGACACAATCCATGGTTACCATTTTTAATTTTTAAAAGACGATTTTAAACATGAGAAATTTCTTCTTTAAAAAATATAATGTGATTTATTTCTGGATAAATAATTATTAAACTTCCTGTAATTTTTCTGAACCTTCATTTGATTCATTCTAAACAGGATGTTCACTTGAATAGAGTTTTTTCTTCCGGTTTCAACTTGTTTTTTATTTTCCATAGATTTCAAAGTAGGTGGAGCTCTGAGCAATATAACAGCATCATTCAATATGGTAGAACCAATACCAACTAAGCCTGTCATCGGATGCATTCCGATTCGTCATATTCTCATATTCATTTCACTTATTGGTATTAATGGATCGGCTGCATCGTGTGCTAAGAAATCAAAAATTTTCAGTTTTCTACCAAGTATTTTCAGTTTATTTTTCTATATCCTACTTTTAGTCGGAGCAATTAAACAGAACGTAATGTGTCTTAACTGGAGTCGGAGGCTTATGGTCTTGATTCGAATCGTTAATTTTATATCAATGCTTTTTGTTCCAATGTTCGTTGGCTGTTCTGTGTCTTCTGGGGCATTTTTGTTCAGAATGAATTCTGGACTCAAAGCGTCGGATAACAATTTTCTGAATAAGTTCATGAAAGGAAGTTTGAAAAAGGAAGAGGAAGATTTGTTGTTTATGGGATTGATGGCTGGACTTTTCGTTGAGTTCATTTTTTTGGTTTGTGCTATAAGTAAGTGTTAGTAGTGTATTCTCAAAATAATTATAATTGTTCAGTTACCTACAGTATGCACAAAATGATCAAGCGGTTGTTAAAGTATTCAAAAGCGATTAGCAGTTCTAATGAAACTACAATTTGATCTCAATGGAACAATAGTTTTCTCATCTTATTTTTTTCTCAATCACAATTTCTTATAGTTACTCTGTGCTTTGTGCTTTGTGTGATTTTTAATCTGCTTGTTTTTTTTGTTTTCTTATTATATTTTCTATCTCGAACCAAAAATAAAACCTTTTTTTTCAATTCATAAATTTCTCCTTCTCCTGTTTACATCTCGCTCTTATTATTTTTAATTAATAATTCCTTTTCTTGTTGTGTGCGGACGGTCGAATTATCATTTTCCAACTGTTCCGAGAGTCGTGAGTAAAATAATCATTTTAAAAGAGTAATTGACACTGTTTGAGCTAGGAGCTATTCCATCATTAAAAAACACTATTGTAAAAGAATAAAATTAGTTTCCATAGTTTTCCGTAATCCCAAACGGTGTTCTTCAAATCGCATTGCTGGGTGAAATCGTTATTCATAATGATCAGATTCTGAAAAATAACAATATCGATGTTGTCCTCTATTTAAAAGGTCACTTACAGTAAGCATATTTTGCCATTCCTTTTGACCGCAATTATCAATGATTTCTTTCTCAATACAATTATCCTTTCCAAAGAGATATTCACAAGCCTCTCCAGTTTTCTTCTTATCGCCATCTTCAGCTTGTTCAAGAAATGGGTCCCAACTTTTGTAACAAGCCGAGTTGAGAGCTTCTAATTTATCTTCACATGGGTCGACATTTTTGACGAATCGGGTTAGTCTCTGTCAACTCAATCCCGCATTCCACTAAATCTGTCTGTGTCAACTCATTATCCTCGATTGCAAAACTGTCACTGAATTC
Organism: Caenorhabditis wallacei; assembly: GCA_963932035.1. Classification (NCBI taxonomy): domain Eukaryota; kingdom Metazoa; phylum Nematoda; class Chromadorea; order Rhabditida; family Rhabditidae; genus Caenorhabditis; species Caenorhabditis wallacei. Next base: position 10,819,939 of record OZ009932.1, on the reverse strand, counting down.
CTTAACTATTTCCAGAATTTTTCCATCCGGAAATTTTCCGTTCCCTTCCAACAATTTCAGAATTTCAGCTTTTTTGGCTTCTCCCATTGTTGTTCTCTTATCCAAATTCATCATATTCACTTGTCGACTTTCTTCCTCTTCATCAATACTCCACCCCCTACTTGCTACACCAATCATCTGATTTTTCTTTATGAGCAGGGGCTCATCTTTCCAGTTAGAAATCACTACTGTTAACCTTCCTTCCTCATCTTTAGCACACACACTTAGCGGCAACCATTCCTTTCCTGGCTCCAATAAGACCTGTTTTCCTACATCTGCATCTACTGTCAACGATATCTTTGCACAGCACTGTGGTGGGATTCTGACTTTCTCCGCAGTTCGGGCAGCTGCTCTCTCTGCTTTCCACTTCAACTCTACACCGACACTTTCAAACGCATTAGTTCCCAGCAGGAATATATCTTTTTCATTTTGCACCAACTGGAATAACACAACAGCTTCTCGTCCCCTAACCTTCACTGGAATCTTCAACTGATTAACAACCGACATGTTTTCTTTCGACGCATTCACAAGAGTAAACTTTGGCTTTCCCAACAATTCCACTTTCTTCTCCCAGCCACTGCAACCATCTTTCAACCTTTCCCACGCCCCCGTTGACAACACAGATACCACGGCCCCACTATCAATTACCATCCGACACCGCTTTCCCAACATTTCCACACTTTCTATCATCTCCTTCCCGACGCCTTCTTCCTTTACATCCACACTTTGAACTGCTTTAGACGTACATTGTCTCGCACTGTGTCCTCTACCACCGCATCTATAACAAATAAACTCTTTCCCACTACCAAAACCTCTTCTCTTCACTGATCCCGTTTCACTCTTTTTATCCTCATTATCAGCTTTTTGTTCCGACGCCGTTCTTTTCTCTTTCCCAGTATCGCCCTCTTTTCTCGTTCCAAAATTTCCCTTATACCCGAAGCCTCTTTTATTGTCCTTCATGTGACTTTGACTTTTCTTTTTCTTATTTTCCTGCTGCAGCGCAATGTCTTTCAACGCCTCATATTGCTCTTCCACCGGCAAGTCGTATCTCTTCATCACTAACATTCTGTGTGTCGTCTCATCTGTCTTTACAGCTTTCAGCAATTTGGTCGTTCTGACCTGTGACAACGTGGCTTCACTGACATCAGTGAAAGCCTTTCTAGACCACTTCTCCACCGCTATCAAATACTCCCACAAAGACTGATTCATTCCCCGTCGTAGCTCTTCAAATGTATTCAAAGCCTCTGCCTTACTATCTCCTTGTCTCTTTTCAAGTTTCTTTTGGAATTCTTGAAACAAGTCTTTGATCGATCTTTCATGTCTTCTCGGAAGAGACTTGAACAGTGATTTGGCTGCTCCTTTCAAGAATTTTTCCTCCAGAATTGCTACCAATTCATCATCGGAACATGTGATATCTCGGTATTTAAGCAAGAATGTTCTCTTGAATTCTCCGAATTCGCTTAACCCATCAAACACCCTCGGTTCCGGCAGCACCTGCGCCCTCAGAAACTTATTCATGCCGTGTACCAATTCCTCTACTTTGCTCGCCTCCGACCCCACGACACTACCTTCGTGCTTTCCCTTCTCAGTTTTTCCGCCCCGAATGCTCCGCGCACCGTCTGTATCCCAATTATCGATTTTTTCCCGCCAATAAATCTCTCCCTCTTCACCGTTCTGCTCACCTCTTACTGTCGACGGCGTCTTCCTTCCCCTTCCATCCGAATTTGTCGATGATTCTTCTCGCCTCTTCGACTTCTCCTGCAACTCCTCGTTTTTGCAACTATTTTTCCACTCCTCAAACTCACCGGTCTTTCGCTCCAACTTCTCTCTTAGAATCATCGAACTCTTCCTTTCTTGCTTCAGCGCTGCTTCCGTCCTCCTCAATTTCTCCTCCATTTCCTTCCTTCTACTTTCTTCTTCTTCCGCGCTTTTCCATTGCTTTTCGAGTTCCTCTCTAGCTTCCTCAGCTTCCTTCATCCTCGCGACGATCGTTGTCTTTTCATCATTCCATGCCTCCTGCAAAATTTCTCTTTCTTTTTCAAGATTCTTTAATTTTTCTTTCAATTTTTCCGTCTCCTCCTCCGCAAGCTCTAACTCCGCAGTCTCTGCTCTCAAACACGCGCTTCGCAGCTCTTCGACATTTTCTAACTTGAATTCCTTCATGACGTTCAACACGCTTAACGTCCACGCCTCACACTCTATCTCCTCAAATCTCTCAAGTTATCCATGCTAGTAATAATGGAATGAGAATGGAAGATGTACACTTGTTGAAGCATATGGAGGAGTTCCAGCAGAAGATTGGAGACTCGGAAAGAGTTGAGGCGGTTAAAAAGTTGGCCAAGAGGTGTCCGCAGATGGCAAATGCAGTAATGAATGGTGTGGAAGTGGAAGAAATGTGGAAAAAGCCAATGGAGACGGTTAAATCCGAAGTTATCGAAAGAAATAAGCCGAAGAAGTACGTCTTCAAGAAGAAAAATGTGATCATTGGACCAAGAATGGCTCATATTAAATCACAATATTTCTATGAATTGAGACACAACTTGATAAAGTGGATGGAGACGGTGGACTTCTCTGGTGTGGATCAAGTAGTGGTGCTACTAAAATTGGAGAAATCTGAGAAGAATAAGGAGATGGAAGAATTTCTTCATAAAATGGCAAAAGAAGCAAAGAAAGTTGTGGTGATTCCGTTTATAATGGGGTGCACCTATGATGAGATCCCGGAAGTGGCAAATCATTGGAGGAGAATGCTCATGACGTCACCAAATACGGAGTTGATTGACCCAAAAATGGCTGTTGGACATTTTTGCTTTGTTTTGGTTTTGATAATTCTGTTTTCTGTAGGTTTTTGAGCTAGCGAATTCTTGTTAAGTTTTTAGCGATCTCTCATAAACATTCCCGTTACACACAGGTTGCGTACGGTTCTTTCTGTTGTAATTTTCTTTATTTCTTCTTTCTATTTATTTTTTCTTCTCGTAATAAATTTATTTATTACGGCTTGTCGTTCTTTTTCTCGTTTATTTATCCGGACCTTGATCACCCCGTTTTATACGTGGGCAACTTGGGGGCCGAACCGATATTTTTGTTGTTTTTCGTTCGTTTTCGACGCGTGCCGTTTCAGTTTGGATTAACTGTGCGGATTGAAGAAAACTTCGGAGAATAATAATTTTACACGAGGAATTGGATTGTTCTGAGTGTTAACTGTCGATAATTGGATTATTATCGAACATCTGAGTCAATTCTTTTGGAGTAAAGTATTGATTTCAGGGTAGAAGAGCGACGAAGAGGATTAATGGAGAAGAATTTGGAGAATCCGGCGAAAGAGGAAAGCGGAGGAGGAGGAGGAGAGACGCCGATGGACGTGACGGATCCGCAGGTGAGCGTGAAGGATAGAAGAAAGCTGATTGTGGGTTTGTCGGAGTTTGTGAAAAAGGCGGCGACAGTTGAGAAGGAAGTGTTCGAAAGCTTACGGAGAAACACGTCGATTGCAGAGCACAAATGTGATTTGGCGGTGGCGCCGGTTAAGAAGTTCAATAAGGAATTGGTTGAGAGATTTGAGGAGATAGAGTGTGAGGCGTGGACGTTAAATAATCCAATTATCGACAGTTAACACTCAGAACAATCCAATTCCTCGTGTAAAATTATTATTCTCCGAAGTTTTCTTCAATCCGCACAGTTAATCCAAACTGAAACGGCACGCGTCGAAAACGAACGAAAAACAACAAAAATATCGGTTCGGCCCCCAAGTTGCCCACGTATAAAACGGGGTGATCAAGGTCCGGATAAATAAACGAGAAAAAGAACGACAAGCCGTAATAAATAAATTTATTACGAGAAGAAAAAATAAATAGAAAGAAGAAATAAAGAAAATTACAACAGAAAGAACCGTACGCAACCTGTGTGTAACGGGAATGTTTATGAGAGATCGCTAAAAACTTAACAAGAATTCGCTAGCTCAAAAACCTACAGAAAACAGAATTATCAAAACCAAAACAAAGCAAAAATGTCCAACAGCCATTTTTGGGTCAATCAACTCCGTATTTGGTGACGTCATGAGCATTCTCCTCCAATGATTTGCCACTTCCGGGATCTCATCATAGGTGCACCCCATTATAAACGGAATCACCACAACTTTCTTTGCTTCTTTTGCCATTTTATGAAGAAATTCTTCCATCTCCTTATTCTTCTCAGATTTCTCCAATTTTAGTAGCACCACTACTTGATCCACACCAGAGAAGTCCACCGTCTCCATCCACTTTATCAAGTTGTGTCTCAATTCATAGAAATATTGTGATTTAATATGAGCCATTCTTGGTCCAATGATCACATTTTTCTTCTTGAAGACGTACTTCTTCGGCTTATTTCTTTCGATAACTTCGGATTTAACCGTCTCCATTGGCTTTTTCCACATTTCTTCCACTTCCACACCATTCATTACTGCATTTGCCATCTGCGGACACCTCTTGGCCAACTTTTTAACCGCCTCAACTCTTTCCGAGTCTCCAATCTTCTGCTGGAACTCCTCCATATGCTTCAACAAGTGTACATCTTCCATTCTCATTCCATTATTACTAGCATGGATAACTTGAGAGATTTGAGGAGATAGAGTGTGAGGCGTGGACGTTAAGCGTGTTGAACGTCATGAAGGAATTCAAGTTAGAAAATGTCGAAGAGCTGCGAAGCGCGTGTTTGAGAGCAGAGACTGCGGAGTTAGAGCTTGCGGAGGAGGAGACGGAAAAATTGAAAGAAAAATTAAAGAATCTTGAAAAAGAAAGAGAAATTTTGCAGGAGGCATGGAATGATGAAAAGACAACGATCGTCGCGAGGATGAAGGAAGCTGAGGAAGCTAGAGAGGAACTCGAAAAGCAATGGAAAAGCGCGGAAGAAGAAGAAAGTAGAAGGAAGGAAATGGAGGAGAAATTGAGGAGGACGGAAGCAGCGCTGAAGCAAGAAAGGAAGAGTTCGATGATTCTAAGAGAGAAGTTGGAGCGAAAGACCGGTGAGTTTGAGGAGTGGAAAAATAGTTGCAAAAACGAGGAGTTGCAGGAGAAGTCGAAGAGGCGAGAAGAATCATCGACAAATTCGGATGGAAGGGGAAGGAAGACGCCGTCGACAGTAAGAGGTGAGCAGAACGGTGAAGAGGGAGAGATTTATTGGCGGGAAAAAATCGATAATTGGGATACAGACGGTGCGCGGAGCATTCGGGGCGGAAAAACTGAGAAGGGAAAGCACGAAGGTAGTGTCGTGGGGTCGGAGGCGAGCAAAGTAGAGGAATTGGTACACGGCATGAATAAGTTTCTGAGGGCGCAGGTGCTGCCGGAACCGAGGGTGTTTGATGGGTTAAGCGAATTCGGAGAATTCAAGAGAACATTCTTGCTTAAATACCGAGATATCACATGTTCCGATGATGAATTGGTAGCAATTCTGGAGGAAAAATTCTTGAAAGGAGCAGCCAAATCACTGTTCAAGTCTCTTCCGAGAAGACATGAAAGATCGATCAAAGACTTGTTTCAAGAATTCCAAAAGAAACTTGAAAAGAGACAAGGAGATAGTAAGGCAGAGGCTTTGAATACATTTGAAGAGCTACGACGGGGAATGAATCAGTCTTTGTGGGAGTATTTGATAGCGGTGGAGAAGTGGTCTAGAAAGGCTTTCACTGATGTCAGTGAAGCCACGTTGTCACAGGTCAGAACGACCAAATTGCTGAAAGCTGTAAAGACAGATGAGACGACACACAGAATGTTAGTGATGAAGAGATACGACTTGCCGGTGGAAGAGCAATATGAGGCGTTGAAAGACATTGCGCTGCAGCAGGAAAATAAGAAAAAGAAAAGTCAAAGTCACATGAAGGACAATAAAAGAGGCTTCGGGTATAAGGGAAATTTTGGAACGAGAAAAGAGGGCGATACTGGGAAAGAGAAAAGAACGGCGTCGGAACAAAAAGCTGATAATGAGGATAAAAAGAGTGAAACGGGATCAGTGAAGAGAAGAGGTTTTGGTAGTGGGAAAGAGTTTATTTGTTATAGATGCGGTGGTAGAGGACACAGTGCGAGACAATGTACGTCTAAAGCAGTTCAAAGTGTGGATGTAAAGGAAGAAGGCGTCGGGAAGGAGATGATAGAAAGTGTGGAAATGTTGGGAAAGCGGTGTCGGATGGTAATTGATAGTGGGGCCGTGGTATCTGTGTTGTCAACGGGGGCGTGGGAAAGGTTGAAAGATGGTTGCAGTGGCTGGGAGAAGAAAGTGGAATTGTTGGGAAAGCCAAAGTTTACTCTTGTGAATGCGTCGAAAGAAAACATGTCGGTTGTTAATCAGTTGAAGATTCCAGTGAAGGTTAGGGGACGAGAAGCTGTTGTGTTATTCCAGTTGGTGCAAAATGAAAAAGATATATTCCTGCTGGGAACTAATGCGTTTGAAAGTGTCGGTGTAGAGTTGAAGTGGAAAGCAGAGAGAGCAGCTGCCCGAACTGCGGAGAAAGTCAGAATCCCACCACAGTGCTGTGCAAAGATATCGTTGACAGTAGATGCAGATGTAGGAAAACAGGTCTTATTGGAGCCAGGAAAGGAATGGTTGCCGCTAAGTGTGTGTGCTAAAGATGAGGAAGGAAGGTTAACAGTAGTGATTTCTAACTGGAAAGATGAGCCCCTGCTCATAAAGAAAAATCAGATGATTGGTGTAGCAAGTAGGGGGTGGAGTATTGATGAAGAGGAAGAAAGTCGACAAGTGAATATGATGAATTTGGATAAGAGAACAACAATGGGAGAAGCCAAAAAAGCTGAAATTCTGAAATTGTTGGAAGGGAACGGAAAATTTCCGGATGGAAAAATTCTGGAAATAGTTAAGGAATTCAGTGACAGTTTTGCAATCGAGGATAATGAGTTGACACAGACAGATTTAGTGGAATGCGGGATTGAGTTGACAGAGACTAACCCGATTCGTCAAAAATGTCGACCAGTGCCATTGGCTTTGCAAGGAAATGTTAGAGGGATGTTGAAAGATATGGAGAAAAGGAGAGTGATCAAAAGATGCACTTCGCCTTGGGCTAGTCCGGTGGTACTCGTGAAGAAAAAGGATGGGAGTATTCGAATGTGTGTGGATTACAGAAAAGTGAATTCAGTCATTAAGCTGAATGCACATCCACTACCGCATATTGAATCGACGTTACAAGCACTTGGGGATAAAAGGGTTTTCACAACATTGGACTTAATGGCCGGATACTGGCAAATCAAAATGGAAGAAAAGTCAAAAGAAATAACGGCGTTTACCGTACTAAATGAGCAATATCAGTTTGAAGTTATGCCGTTTGGGTTGGCGACAAGTCCGGCGATTTTTCAGGCGGCGATGGAAGAGGTGTTAGGGGAATGGATTGGAAAGTCAGTGTTTGTGTATATTGATGACATTCTTATTGCAAGTAGGAACATAAAAGAGCATGAGGAAGATTTAAGGAAAGTGTTGAGAAGAATTCGTGAATGTGGATTGAAGTTGAAAGCTCAGAAATGTAAAATTGCTCAAAGTTCTGTTGAATACTTGGGTCACATTATTGATGAAAATAGTGTAAGGACAGATGAGAAAAAGGTGGAAAAAATGGAAAAGTTTCCAGTCCCAACGAATAGGAAGGAGTTGCATTCGTTTCTCGGGTTGTGTGCGTATTATCGGAACTTCGTGATGAACTTCGCATCGATAGCTGCACCACTGACACCATTGACTTCGCCAAAAGTGGCATGGAGATGGACAGATGAGCAGCAGGAGGCGTTTGATGAGTTGAAAAGGAGAATGACGTCGGCACCAGTTCTGGCGCAACCAGATATTGAGGCGGCGAGGAGTTTTGAGAGACCGTTTTGCATCTTTACCGATGCTTCGGGATATGGAATTGGAGCAGTTTTGGCTCAAACAGGAAAGGATGGAAAAGTTCATCCGATTGCTTTTGCTTCTAAAGCATTGACACCCGCGGAAAAGAACTATCACGTTAGTGATAAGGAGGCGTTGGCAGTTTTGTTTGCTACAAGGAGATTTAAACATTTTATTTTCGGGTGTCCAACTACAGTTTTTACCGATCATCAGCCACTGACTAGTTTGTTCAAAGCTAAAACGTTGGCTGACAGATTGTTGAGATGGTCTATGGAAATGCAAGATTTCGCGCTGAATATGGTGTATCTGAAGGGAAAAGCTAATGCAGTAGCAGATGCTTTGTCAAGAGGGGGAGCACAAGAGATTGAGGAAATGAAAGAAGCACAAGAACAAGCAAAAATGGAAGTAGTAAGAGTGATCAATGAAGTACAAATAGTGAATGAGGAGGAAAAAGTGAAGCATGGTTGGAGATTGTTATTGGAAAAGGATGAGCAGTGGAAAAAGATCTTGCAGGACCTGGAAAAGGGGGAAAGTAAGGGAATGGTGGAAATTCCGGGAGATATGAGACGGGAACTGCAGGAGTTCATGATAGTTGGAGGAGAATTGATGTTGGTGACAAAGTATGGAGCAATGTTGAGAGTGGTGCCGGAGGAGAAAAGGAAGGAGATATTTTTGGAGGCTCATGGAGGTGTATTTGGAGGGCATTGGGGACCAGAAAAAGTGGGAGCGTTGCTGGAGAAAAAGTTTTGGTGGCCGAAAATGAAGGCGTGGGTTGTGAAATGGTCCAAAGAATGTCAACAATGTTTATGCGGCAATGCTAAGCAAACGTTAACATCACCATTGACACCATTTGAAGCGAGTGAACCTCTTGAAATTGTGGCTTTGGATTTGTTGGATTTGGGAAGAAGTGCAAATGGAAATCGTTACGTGCTAACGATTATCGATTTGTTCAGTAGATATGCGGGTGTGTGTGCGATTCCGGATAAATCGGCGGAAACGGTGGCGAAAGCGTTTGTGGATAATTGGATGTTGAAGGAGGGGAGGATCCCAAAAGCGGTGCTAACTGATCAAGGGCTAGAATTTGCAAATTCAACGTTTGAAAAAGTGGCAAAATTGTCGAATATCAAATTAATCAGAACGAAAGGTTATCATTCAAGGATGAATGGAGCCGTTGAAAGATTTAACAGAACAATTCAGACAGTGCTGAAAAAGGTGACAATGATTCCGACAGAATGGGATGAAAAGTTGCCGTACGCGGTGTTTGCGTACAATGTATGTCGTCATGAAGCAACGGGTGAAAGCCCGCACTACTTGATGTATGGCAGGGATGCAAAGATTCCAATGAAGTCGGATCCGGAGGAACAAATAGGAAAATATCAAGTTGACATGGATGAATATAAACTTCGACATGTGGAACAGATGAACAGAGCACACGAAGAAGCAAGAACCAAAGTGAATAAGGAACAGGGGGACGCTAAGAAGTATTTTGATACGAAGAATAAGGTGGAAGGAAGAGTGTTTCCAGTGGCGGGGGACAGAGTACTCATTAAAATCCCATCGGAAAAAATGCGTTCAGGGAATCCAAAACTGGCAAATGAATGGGATGGAATATACAGAGTGTTGAAAACAACTGAAAATTCAGCAGAAGTGGTGAAAATTGTGGGAGGAAAAGAGAAAATTTGGGTCCCATGGGAGCAAGTGAGAAAGGTGCCAAAAGAGATTCCAGAAGTGGAATTTCAGACAAAAGTAAAGCGCGGAAGACGGGGGGTGAAGAAAGGCGGTGAGAGTGGAGGAAATCGTGTTGATGAAGTAGAAGTTCAGTGGAATAACAGGAATTTTTGCAGTGTTATCGTCGATGGATGTGGATGCAAGCCGGAAAGATGTGGAGTGATGGAAAACGGAAGCTGGTGTACATCAGCCATGGATTTGGCTGCAGTTATCCATGCTAGTAATAATGGAATGAGAATGGAAGATGTACACTTGTTGAAGCATATGGAGGAGTTCCAGCAGAAGATTGGAGACTCGGAAAGAGTTGAGGCGGTTAAAAAGTTGGCCAAGAGGTGTCCGCAGATGGCAAATGCAGTAATGAATGGTGTGGAAGTGGAAGAAATGTGGAAAAAGCCAATGGAGACGGTTAAATCCGAAGTTATCGAAAGAAATAAGCCGAAGAAGTACGTCTTCAAGAAGAAAAATGTGATCATTGGACCAAGAATGGCTCATATTAAATCACAATATTTCTATGAATTGAGACACAACTTGATAAAGTGGATGGAGACGGTGGACTTCTCTGGTGTGGATCAAGTAGTGGTGCTACTAAAATTGGAGAAATCTGAGAAGAATAAGGAGATGGAAGAATTTCTTCATAAAATGGCAAAAGAAGCAAAGAAAGTTGTGGTGATTCCGTTTATAATGGGGTGCACCTATGATGAGATCCCGGAAGTGGCAAATCATTGGAGGAGAATGCTCATGACGTCACCAAATACGGAGTTGATTGACCCAAAAATGGCTGTTGGACCAAAGAAGATGCCGCTAATTATAATGGCAGAGGAGAAAATGGAGGATGTGGAGCACCTGGCAAAGTTTGTGGAGATGGCTAGTCCAGGAAATCCATTGGTGATGAAATTGCTGGAAGACGTGGAGGATAAGGAGCCGGAAAAGAAGAAGAGCAAAAGAGCGAGCCAGTAAACGGACCTACCGTAATCCAAGTTATTTTATAATTATTGTGTTCGTTGAGTTTTTTTTTTGTTTGTAATCAAATTAGAGTTTTGTAATTTTAGTAAGTGAGTGAAATTGAGTAGAAAATTAATTTTTTTTTGTAGGTTTTAATTAGGGTAGTTTATATAAGTAAGCGTGTCGTTTAGTAGTAAATAGGTGTGAGTGAGTTGGCGTATTAAGGAGAAGAATGTCAGCCATGCACGGTGTTATGTCTCGTCCGGTCAGGGGCCCGGTGTTTTTCAGGAGGGGGAAGTTGCCGGTGGCAATAACCCTCTGCCCTTTCTCGGGACGCGCCGCCCGCATGCAACGAGGCTCCGAAATACCGCTCATAACACGCAAGTAGCGACACGTAAGTAGTTAGTTAGTTTTTGCCCGTTTTTCGGCTGAGAGTAGTATTTTTGCTTTGTTTTGGTTTTGATAATTCTGTTTTCTGTAGGTTTTTGAGCTAGCGAATTCTTGTTAAGTTTTTAGCGATCTCTCATAAACATTCCCGTTACACACAGGTTGCGTACGGTTCTTTCTGTTGTAATTTTCTTTATTTCTTCTTTCTATTTATTTTTTCTTCTCGTAATAAATTTATTTATTACGGCTTGTCGTTCTTTTTCTCGTTTATTTATCCGGACCTTGATCACCCCGTTTTATACGTGGGCAACTAAACAATATATTTTGTGTTTGGATTTATATAAAATACACTTTTTCTGAATAGAAATATCAAAACTTTGAGTTCAGGTGAATTTTCAATTCATCTGCCTACGTTTTAAAATGGCGATCTTCCGTATTTTGAAATTCAGGTGTGAACGGAATATGGATATCTCAGATCTTAAAATAAATTATTTTGTTTAACGGATGACTTGCTTTCATCCTGCTCCTGATTATTATGTGTAAGTCTATCTTTTTGGTTTATTAGATAATCTTAACTTTTAGGCTCATTATGCATAATTTACATTTTATTAGCACCCCTATATACTTCACAACGTTATTTACACTAATCCGTGAAACTTCTCCATTATTTCAAAAATATAAATACTTTCTTATTGCTCATATCATTGTGTAAGCTTTGATATAGGGTCTACTGTGCTTACTGGCTTAAATTTTTTTCCAGAAATTTCCTATCAGAGATATACGTTACTGTTATGTGGCTCCCTGTCACCCATCTACCGTATGATGTCTACAAAACTACTGGACTATTAGCTCAGTTGAATGTTAGCGGGATTTTTCAGTTTATGATGCTTGCTCAATTTATTGTTTGTAAGTTAAATTTTATTTAGTAATTTTAGATAAATTAAACTTTATTTCAGTCATCGGTGTTTCAATTTTAGAAATGTTTTATCATCGATTCATAGTGGTCGTAATCCATCAATCGGGAAGTTTCCATATGAAAATCCCCAAATACTGTATCAATATTTTTCGGTTTTTCACAGTAATCCATTTGTTAGCAGTTTTATGGATTACTGTTAATAAGCAGACATTGGTTTATCAACAAACTAAAAAAGACGAACTTTTTCGGGTATTTTTTAACTGCTTGAATAAAAATTATCTCCAATTTTTCCAGAAAGTTCCAGAATTACCAGAAGACGTTCGTTGCTATACCGTATTCATTTTGGCGCCAGAAGATCCTGTCCTGGTTTTTTGTGTTGCAGTCTGGGGAGTCTTAGTAACTCTCGGTTCGATTGTCATATTGAGTAGTGTCCTTTTCATTAATAAATTCTTAAATAAAGCTAGAAATCTGTCGAAGGAAACGAAAAAGTTGCAAAAAATGCTGATACTCAGTTTGATAGTGCAGGTGAAATTCTGGCTTTTGGTTTATGTATCAAGTAATTTTCTAGGCCGCAATTCACGGTCTTATGATAATATTTCCGGTATTCGTTCAAATTTATCAAATGGTTTTTATCTTGTACAACAATGGTAATCCATTAATTTTTTACTGGTTTGACTTTTAGAATTTCAGATTTCGCCACTGTCCTTCTTGTTTGCATTGCGTATCACGGATTCCTTTCTACTTGTGCAATGCTTTTGTTCACTAAGCAACTTCGGATAAGGATTCTACAGTATACCAGAAAACTGTGGAAACCGAAAACAGTTTTGATTCGGCCTAATCAAGTAGGAAATTCGACTTTTGTGGATTCAATTCATAATTGAAATTCATTCTTCTTTTTTTTTTGGATTTTTAAATTTATCTTTAGTTTAAAGTGTTTGATTATTATAATGTTTATAAAAAGAGAAAAATTTAATAAATCCCTGCATAAAAGTTGTCAACGACACACAATTTGCAATGAGGTCAGACCTATCACACTTTTAATCCCGCTAAAAAATATCACTTCCGCATTCATTCTATAAATTCTGCACTTCGCATTTTTTTTCATTCATTTTTAATACTCAAAATGACCCGAAAATATTTAATCATTTCCGTGTTCGCTGTCTTTATTGTTCAACTATATGCCTCCATGTCAATGCGATTTGAGTCTGCCAAAGTGGGAAAGCGACTAGTCGTCCCATTTCATGGAAACTTTACCAAAGTTACCAGATCATTTTATAATGCTAAAAATGTTATTAGAAGTCAAGTCTACCGGATTTGTAATGGAAAAAATAAGGCGAAGTGTGGATATTGGGAGGATCTCAATGTATGTATTCATTAATCATTTTTGTCATATGAATTTTTTTTCAGACCAAGAAAAAGATGCCACCAGCAACTAACTTCAATAAAAAGACAAATTCGTTGATCATCCCAAAAGCCAGACTACAAGACGCTGGACAATATTATGTTAACTCTTGGGATATTGTTGATGTTTATATAGATTAAAATTTTTGATGAAATTGAGCAATTGTTAAGTTGAATCAAAACTACACTAACAAGTCACACAACAGGTGAAAATCATTAGATCATTGTTTATTTTTCATTCACATATTCCAACATTCTCATTTTAAAAATGCTTGACTTGGAGAGAGCTTGCAATCATCCAAACTTCTTTGACACCTCAGAGTTTCTTACTTTATCTCTCCATTTCTTCGGGTGCATCGCTCTCCCCGTTCACCTATTCGGCGGTTACTGTATCTTGTTTCATACACCTAAAACTATGAAATCTATGAAATTGGCGCTACTAAACTTTCATTTTGGGACTTGCTTCCTCGATTTCGGATTAAGTTTATTGTCGACTCCCTATATTTTTGTGCCTGCTCTCGCTGGTTATCCGTTAGGGATTCTATCTTATTTGGGAGTACCGTCGGCTGAACAGACTTATTTTATGTTCACTGTTGTCACAGGTTAGTTGACTTATCTAAACGTGATGGTACAAGAAATCAAATTTTAGTTGTCGTGGTCTCCATAATAGGACTTTTCGAGAACCGATTTTTTATCATCATGACAAATTCAACTTATTGGAAAATCGGTCGAAGATTACTGTACATTGTGAATCACGTCGCTGCCATTTCCTGTTTTTTGCTCTGCTTTATAGAGACGCCGGAGCAAAGCATGGCGTTCGTTGTCTTGAGAGATTTGATGTCTTGTATGCCCTCATATGTAGATCAAAGCAAGATTTTCATTCTGACAATTCACATAAGCAATTTCTTGATACCCGGCGCAGTCTGTTTTGACTTCTGGGCAGCACAAATACTTCTGTTTCCCTTTCTGACAAACTGGATTTTAAGTGTGCATAACCAAAAAATGTCAGAAAACACAAGGAAAATGCAACGGAATTTCCAAAAGGCTTTGGTTTTTCAGGTTTGGTTTTTCCAGGAGTTCAGAGAACACATGAGTATTGCAGGTGGTACTTCCAGTGATTATTCTGGCTATCCCAATTGTATACATTGGAGTATCCACTTGGAAATGGTATCATAACCAAGCGATCAATAATATTGCACTTATATTGTTATCATCTCATGGATTCTTCTCAACCATAGCTATGATAATGTTGCATTCGGCGTATCGAGAATATACATTGAGCCTATTCTTGTCAAGGATTGGGATCCGGTCCAGGAGTACTGTACCAACGATTCAGGTTTTTAGATCTAGCTTCACAAATTGAACGTTGTATCCAATTTTTTTCCTTCCCTGTGATTTTTCTTTGAACTGATTTCATTCTGAGAACTTTTATTCAATAAAAATAAGTAATTCATGAAAATTAAATTTTATCTTACAAATACAGACCTTAAACAATATTTTGTTAGCCAGTCGGACAGTTTATATAAAGGAAACCAGTCGGAGAAATGAAAACGTGCAATTGATAAATCATTATGAAAACTATGCGGTAATTAACAACAGGTGAAAATTAGCAGCTCATGTTCATTTTTCATTTACATTTCCTTTTATTCTCACGGAAAATGCTTGACCTGGAGAGAGCATGCAACCATCCGAACTTCCTCGATACCTCAGAATTCCTCTCCTTATCTCTCCATTTCTTCGGGTGCATTGCTCTCCCTGTTCACCTATTCGGTGGTTACTGTATCGTATTTCATACTCCTAAAACCATGAAATCCATGAAACTGGCGTTACTAAACTTTCATTTTTGGACTTGCTTCCTCGATTTCGGATTAAGTTTATTGTCGACTCCGTATGTTTTTTTGCCGGCACTAGCTGGATATCCAATGGGGATTCTAACTTATTTGGGGGTGCCATCGTCTGCACAGGCCTACTTAATGCTAACTGTTGCCACAGGTTTGCTGAAATTGGATGCAACATTATAAGCAATTAGTTTTCAGTTGTGACCGTTTCGATAATAGGTCTTTTTGAACATCGGTTTTTTATCATTATGGCAAGCTCTACGTACTGGCGAATCTCACGAAAAATACTGTACATCGTTAACCACGTGTCCGCCGTTTCCTGTTTTCTGATATGTTTCATCGAAACGCCGGAGCAAAGCATGGCGTTCGTGCTATTGAGAAAATTCATGTCTTGTATGCCCCCATATGTAGAGCAAGGAAGAATATTTATTTTGGCAATTTACACTAGATATTTTTTGATACCCGGCGCAATCTGTTTTGGCTTCTGGGCATTACAAATAATTATTTTTCCTCTTTTGACAAGCAGGATTTTAAGTGTTCATAACAAAAAAATGTCAAAAACTACGAGGAAAATGCAAAGGAACTTTCAAACTGCTTTGGTTTTTCAGGTTTATTTTGCAGAGGAATAAGAGAATATTTGAAACTTGCAGGTGGTTCTTCCAATTATCATCCTAGTTATCCCTATAGTTTACATCGGAATGTCCACTTGGATGTGGTATCATAACCAGGCGCTGAACAATATTTCATTCATTATTATATCATCTCATGGATTCTTCTCAACAATTTCAATGATAATTTTACATTCCGCTTATCGAGAATATACCTTGAAATTGTTCTTCTTTAGAATCGGAACCCGTTCAAAAAATATTGTACCAACGATTCATGTTGTAAGAGCTAGTTTCACTAATTGAATATTTTTGAGATATATCATATATGTTTTTCATTAAAAACCTATTCCATTTCCGCCTTCCAGGTGATTTTCCAGCTTGTTTTTCAGATTAATCATTTGAACTCATTCGATTTTTCAAATCAGATTTATAAGTAATTCATAAATTGAATTTCATCTTGCAACAACAGAATAGTATGTGGTTTTCTTAATTTTGAAAAATGCAATTTTTTTTTCAAAACTTTTGATAGACCAAGTTCCCAACAAAATGGTTTTTCATGAATAAATTCATTTTTTACTCAGTTCATCGAATACAGCAAACTAATCAAATTGGTTATTTTGAAAAGAACAAGGTTCCAAGAAAAATCCTGAAAAATATGTTGTCATATTTGAGTACAACAGAATAATACGTGCTCAGGGCATCTATACCAAAGATAACATTTTTGAAAAACAATTCTTAAATTCTATTCCTTTGTGTTTTCGTCAGACTTGCATTTGTCAGAATAAATTCAGGCTCACTAATTTGATTTCCGAATTCTGAAAGAGTTTTTCGAGTTCCAGCTCATAAGAATGGCTACTACCTGCTCGAACGACACATCTGAATTCCTGACATCCCCTGAATCCCTGACGACTACTTTCCATGTTATGACAGTTTTCGAACTCCCTGTTCATGTCCTGGGGACATATTGTATATTGATGAAAACTCCCGATAAAATGAAGAACGTCAAGTTTAGTATGTTGATGATGCATTTTGCGAGTGTACTCATGGACGTATCTCTTTGCTGTCTTCTAATGCCTTATATCATGTTCCCGTTGCTGGGTGGCTATCCGCTTGGGCTCTTCAATAAGATTGGTGTCCCACCGGCGCTTCAGACTTACTTCGGCCTTACGATTGTCGTTGGTATGTACTTAAAAACTAATATTGATAGAAAAAATAGTTACAGTAACTGGTATCACTTCCCTTGGCGTCGTTGAAAACCGATTTCATTGTTTGTTCGGTCACTCCAGATGGGGAAGATTTCGAAAATATTTTTTACTTTTCAATTATATTTTTGCTGTTTTATTAATGATCTACCCATCATTACTAGTGCCAGATCAGCAATCAGCGCGAGAGGAAGTGTTAAGAGTAGGTGGCTACAGTAATCCCACATCAAATATTTCTTCCAGATAATACCATGTATTACCTCTATAAAAGGCGTTGTCGCTGATGAAATCTTCGTTTATTCAATTAGAAACACTAACTTTTTATATCTTTGCATAGCTGGGGTATTTACTATCATCACACAAATCATGATGTTGCTGATTCTAATATTCCGAAAACTGCTTGCAATCAATATAAAACAGTCGAAAACGTGTCATACCCTTCAAAGAAAATTTATGATTGCCTTAACAATTCAATTTTTGATCATTATTATAGTTTTCACTGTTCCTATTTGCTGCATACTTTATATTATCATCAGGAACTTTTATAACCAACTTCTGAACAACTTGTGCATGATTGTTCTATCATTTCATGGGCAAATATCGTCTATTGCTATGATTATTCTGCATCCAGCTTATCGAAATTTTGTAACGAGTGTTTTTGTGAAAAAGCGTGTGATAACTGCTTCGAGAGGCTCCATTATTAATCTAAAATGATACTTTATTTATAAACCATGATTAATGTTTGTTGACTTTCTCGTGAGCAGCTGAAAATAAATGTGTTCAAAACAGAATAAGGATTTTTATTTCGTCTGCAATTTTGACAAAATTGAATAATCTTTCTTAGCTAGGAAAAACAAGATTTCCTATTCAAACGAGTGTTCTCCGAATTCAAGACTCTGCCGAATACCTGCTAAAACTAACGGTTAATTTCAAACAAAGGTTCTGGAAATAATGGAAAAACACACTGAAATCAATTGCTTACAGTCAAAATTTCCGGGATTATCTTGTAGCCGATATCAATACATACTCTCGCAATAACCCAAAAGTATAGTTCAATGTTAATATGTGTTATCAACTGAAATTCTTGTCGTATTTATTTCATCACATTTATATTGTTTGTGATACAAAACAACAATAGCATCCAATTTCCGTTGTCTAATAAGCCTCCGTCATAGATTCGCCCAGTTCGGTGAACGAAGAGCGACAACGTCTATCTGTTCTGATGCGCGGGAAGCAGTGGAGCGCTATTTTACACTCTGTTCAAGAAGTTTCGGCAATCGTCTCCATCACAATTAATCTCATTTTGGTGGCTATCATTTTGACGAAATCCCCAAAAAGCTTGGGACCCTACAAATGGTTGATGGTTTATATTTCGGTTTTTGAAATTTTTTATTCGATTCTTGATGTGATATTGGCGCCGGTGATAACATATTTATTCAAATTCTTGTATTCAGAAAATATTACAGCAACACTTCTCACACGGTCCAACGTTTCTGGTGATCGTTGGAACCAAAGACAAACTATTCGGACCCGACACTATGACCTTTCTCAACGCCATTTATTGGGGCTTCTTTGGTGCGTCGATGGCAATTTTCTCCGTTCATTTCGTCTATCGATGGCTGGTAGTTTCAGAGTATGTCTTCTTTCAATTTACTTAGAATCTTTGCCTTTCTACAGTAATCGTTTAGTCCGTTCGTTTCAAGACTGGCGAATTTGTTTGTGGTTTTCAATTCCTTTGTTGTACGGGCTGGCGTGGATTTGTACAGGATTCTTTTTATCGGCTCCAAATAAGGATACAACTGAATCTGTAAGGTAAGCCCTGACAAATTGTTCAACTTAATTTCTGTGCTCAGAGATATCTTAAAAGCAATGTTTGAATTGGAATTCGATGAATATATTTACCTGGGACCACATTTATTTGATAGACGAGAAGACGGAACTAAAGATTTTCATATTAATGCGATCATAACAATACTAGTTATCACAATAACAATTGTGAGCAACATACTTCTTAAGTCTGTTTTCCTTATCTATTTTCAGGTTACATCTGTTACCATAGTCCTCATTTTCGGATATCTATGCTATGCTAATATCAATCAGCTCGTCGCCAACACTTACGACTCATCGAAATTCAAAAAACTACAAAAACAATTGTTTTACGCTCTGGTCATTCAGACACTTATACCATTTCTTCTAATGCACATCCCCGGCGGAATCATGACCGCCTTTGTCATCTTCGATATTGATCTCAGTGTCTACAGTGCAATTTTATCAATGACGATTGCGATATATCCGCGGCGGTAGATCCGATTCCAACACTGGTTATTGTGGAAAGTTATCGAGAGACTATATTGAGTGAGGAAATGTTAAGTGAAGAAAAATTGTGATTGTTTTTGATTGCAGATATTTTTGGAGCCAACAAAAGAGCTATCTCTACGTCAGCGATCGCTATGGACACTAGAATTTGACATTTTCTCTAAGAAATGTGTTTGCGTCCGTGATAATCATTAAACTGGATTGTTTTAGTGCGACTGAAAGATAGATGAATAAAAATGTTTATTACGTTTAAAAAAAGACACATTTATTTATTAGGTTGGTAAGCATGATTCCGGACTTTTTATTGTGG
This sequence comes from Caenorhabditis wallacei, assembly GCA_963932035.1. Taxonomy (NCBI): domain Eukaryota; kingdom Metazoa; phylum Nematoda; class Chromadorea; order Rhabditida; family Rhabditidae; genus Caenorhabditis; species Caenorhabditis wallacei. Next base: position 10,800,407 of record OZ009932.1, on the reverse strand, counting down.
TAAGAAAAATTATTGAAAAGTGGAAGTTTATAACCTTAATCCAAAATGTATTTTCCATTATTATCAGTACCTTACTGTCTACTTATTGTCTGTTCAAAATGTTCCGACCATTGAGAGGCTGGTGACCTCTAGTCGGAGAGAATGCAGGATAACAGAATAGTTTACTCGAATCGTTTATTAATGTATTAAAGATAGGGAACTGACATTGGGCGGCTCGCATCGTAGACGTGGATTTCTTGGCCAGGTAGTTGCCGGAGTGGTCGAAGGAGTCGTCGGAGTTGTTGGAGCCGGACATCGTAGTTGGAGAAGGAGTCGGGAGCGTCGCTTGAAGGGAGACGAGAGTACTGAGATTCTGACGGTATCGGTTCCCTTTATTGCATCAATCCACGTGGATGGCCATGGAATGGTTTATCTTCTTATCCTGGTTCATAGAGTTCGTAGCACGTAGACGTAGGGTATTTCATTTGCCTTTCTTCAGTTCCTTTTCCTTGAATACATCATAGACGAACGGGTTTCATGAGCGAAATATATACAGTTGTGGGAGAGGAGCTGTTCTTCCACAACAAAAGTGAAAATTCAAATTGAACCCTAGTGTCGATTTACGAGGCTCCGCCCATATATGAAAACCGTCACCGTCTCTCATATTCATTGTGGCGGCAGTGCACACTATAACTATTTGGGCGGAGTCTCGTGAATCGACACGAGCGTTCGATTTGAATTTCGCGGGTTCCACTTTTTTAAACAGACAATACAAGCAAAGAATGGGAGATTCTAAAGAAGAACCCCTTCCGGCTGCAATAAAAAACATTAGCCTTCCCATATTTCGACATTTTCATTTTTCTCGTATTTTCTCCGTCATGGGTGCTATTCAGAGCGGATCAAATTGGGATATGATAGACTTATATAAAGGCTGAAAATCCAGTTCGGTCGAACTTCGCTAACCGACTTTTCACATTTTTGCGATGTCACCTTTGCAAAATGAGGACATGAATCATCATGCAACTCGTAAGAGACGAATCTTTTCTTTTTAGAACAAAAAAAAACAACGAGTGAAACTTTATTGAAGAATTATAAATATTCAAATTCAACTTGAACCAACAACTGAAGAATTTCCTTGGCCTTCCACCATAGCAACATCGGGATTAGAACAACAAAAACAAAATAACACACGAATTGAATTTCTCCGTTTTAACGATTTTAAGAACGTTGTGAAATTGTGTCGGTTACATCCGAGATAGGTTATTTCAATGATGAATGGGTTGAGAAATGCGTCCAAGACTTTGAGCCATGTTACAGCCTGCAGAAATCTTTAGTACTTTTGTTGTAGTTTTTAAACTTACATCCACATATGAATATGGCTGAGTAGTGTAAATATAAATCAATGGTAACAATCCCTAAAATTACAATGACAGTTATACATAGGAAATCAAATGAACTCACCAGTTTTCCAATTATAACTGCAACTAATTGCCATAAAACATATCTCTGAGGTTTGTTAAGTTGATCTGACATCAAATGAGTCAGTTTCCAAATGCTAAGAGCTATTGGGATATATAATAAAGCAGATATGAAAATGAATAGGTTACGACAGATGTAAATAATCTGAAAACTGAATTGAAATATAAAAAATTGATAAAAAAGTTTACCAAATAAACAACAGTATAATCGTCTGACATCATTAACAATACAGCTAACATTACACTTTCCATAAGAGAACCTGCGTAGGCAAATCCCGTAATCCATTTGAAAGTTCTCTCCGAGAAATTTAAAGTTTTCTTTGTACTCGGAACAAAATAAAGTAGACATCTCTGAACAGCCAGCAAACCCAGAAGGAATTGATTCACTTCGGTGACAATAAAATGTAGAAATACGACGACGAATGAATATATCGCAGTCACGGCATAAATAATAAATGATTGTGTTATAAAAACAGCAGCTATTGCGCTGAAAAATATGAGACCAAAGAAAAAAGTTCGTTTGATTGAATTGTAAAAATGGTTGATGATTGGAAAGACGGAAGTGGTGGAGTCGCGAGACCTATTCATTTGGAATACGTGGGTATAAAATGGGAAAGCTAGAATTGTTAGTAGCATGTAAATACAAAAGAATGAACAAAATAACAACTCTAATAGTGTAGCTTCAGAGAAATCGAGGGATATATGTGCATGGAAACTTCCATTAGTTGGAATTGCATACATTTAAAAGTATCGAATGAATATCATGGCTTACTAAAATAGCTTAATATAAATATCACCTGTGAGAAAGCTTAGTACGCCCACAAAAAAATGAAATACATTTGCTAAACATTTAGCGAACGAGAATTAACCGGCGCGTTCGTCATCGTGTACTGCTCTCTGGGTGTCACTTCAACAAAAATATCAGTCAGCTCTACAAGCACATATCTTACGAATCCTGAAACCTCCTGGATTACTGTAGTTCCAACGACTACACTCACTTCGATACGCATTTTTATATTCGGTGACCACATTCAGCAATATCACAGAATCTACCAAAGGATAAGCACTAAACCCATATACCACAAAACTTGAATTAAAATTGAATTTCAAGTCGAAAAACGGGGCGAATAGAATTGCGATGACTGGAAAATGAAAGAAAAAAGTTGGTGCCGCGGTTTGATAAATCAAAGCATGGAAAAATTGTTTTTGAAGTTTTTCATGAGTTGTTGATATATTTTTCAGCTTTAATTTCGTTCTCCGATACATATAAACCCCACAAAACATCATTATACTATAATGAAATAGCATGAGAACAGTGATAATTGACAGAAAGTAAACACTATTCCATCTAAGACTTTTGTGAATTCCATCGTCATTCTGGAAAATTGTTTTGATTTGTAAACACTTTTTTTGATTTACATAAGCTAAAACTGGAATATAAGGAATTGTACTGATATCAATTCCATAATTACTTCTAACAACACTTCTCAAATAATTATCTGTTATCTCATCAGGCCACAAAAATAATAGAGATAAACCCCAAGTCGTCGCAATAGAAAACGTGTAAAAGATCCAATATACAAGTTTCCTACCATCAAAGTATTTTGAATACTTCCCCCTGAAAATGATTTTATAGAAAAAATTTAAATTTTAAAGCAAAACTCACTTTGACTTAGACAGTAAACATGCTCTATAGACAAATTGAATTGTTAAAAAGGCTAGTATAACCGCGTAAAGTCCAGCGTACACAACTGCAAACTTCATTGGTTTAAGTCAACTCACAAATAATTTTAATACTTGCCCAATGAAATCTCGGTGAGTTTTTTTGAATATCTGAATGCACTTCCCAAAGTAAAATACATAAAACAACCATTGTAGGAATGAAAAAGCTAAAACCAACAGTTTTACAGAATTCAAATTCATTATATTTTCTTACAGGTCTCACTAAAATATCAGCAGTTGAAAAACAAATTCCAAACGTTGCAAATACAACAATCATATTTTGATAGGTCCCAGCGATTTGTTTAGTGAACTTAGCCGTCAATAAAATCAAAAAACCATTGAAAAATATTGTAAGAACATAACAAATTCTGGAGATATTATCAGCAATCACTTGTAGAATTCGTATCGGAGCCATGACGTTAATTCTGAGAGATTTAGGGTTTCATATTCTGTATATACATATATTTCCTGTTATTGTCTGAACGAACGAAGTCATCAATTTCCGTTCTAAATCAGAGGCTACGTAACAGCTAGTTCCGTTCTATTAGAGACACTGAATTGTTTCTTTAGATCTCTGAAAAATCGGAATCATTTCACAAAACTTTTCCCTTCATGACGAAATTCCCCTCTTTTCCAACGCCGGACACAAACCACAAAAAGAGTGTACACAAAGAGGAGACGCAGACAGAGCAGAGGAAAACACAAATGTCTGGGGTTGAACTAGTATAAAAGAGAGGCCGTTGTTCTTAGATTTTCAGTTTTACTCGTTTGATTTTTTGGACTCTCAAGAATGCAGGATCGTCTTAATGTAAGGCTTTTTTCGTTTTTTTTTTTTAATTTAAATTTTGATGTTTAGGACTTGGCTATTTCCAACATTCTCTCCAACGCCATCAACATTGGATATCGTCTGAACTTGTTCAAGGCAATCGCTGAAATTTCGAGCGAAGAGAGCCCAGTACTCCCGGAGAAAATTGCTGAGAAGGCTGGATGTAAAGAAAGGTATGAAAACTAGTAGAAATTTGAATTGCACCTTTTTGGTATAGATATGTCCGTGAATGGTGTAACACTTTGGCTTGTGGACGCATTCTCGAGGTGAATGAGAAGGAAGAGTTTTGGATTGCTAAGGACAATTTGGAGGTAAGAAAAACTATTCGAACAAGTAAAAATTCAAATTATTTTAGTCGTTAACCTCCGAAAACTTCCCATTGATCTACAATGCAATGCTCTCAACTATTCTCAAGCCAATTGACAAGCTTATCGACTGCTTCAAAAAAGATGGTCCATACGGTTTAGACTACGCGGTCTACTCGGATTTCGAGGAAATGCAACAGAAATTTGCGAAAACAACAACTGAAGATCATATCATTCCAAGCCTGGTTCCAGCTATTGGCCATGGTATTCAAGAGAGACTCTCTTCAGGAATCAGAGTATTGGATGTCGGATGTGGAGGTGGTCTTCAGTGTAAACTCTTGGCTGAGCACTTCCCAAAATCTCATTTTATTGGCTTGGACATCACTGAAAAAGCCATCGAGGCAGCTAGACTCCTCAAAAAATCCGATGGATCTGATTTGAATAACTTGGAATTCGTAGTTGGTGATGCCGGAGCCATGCCGAAATCTTACATGGATTCCTTTGATTTGGTTCTTCTCTTCGGATCCTGCCACGATCAAATGCGCCCAGATTTAGTGAGTTTAACAAAAAAAATCTTTTGTAATAAATTTGGAATTTCCAGTGCATGCTCGAAGTGCATCGCGTTGTCAAATCCGACGGAATCGTAGCGGTCACCGATGTCGATGGGTCTAGCAATGTGCATACAGATCGTGAGACTTTCGGAAAGATGGCTGCGATGAAGTACGGTGGTTCAATGCTTCACTGTCTTCCCGTTGGAAGTAACAGTCCGGATGCATTGTGTTGTGGATCCATGTGGGGACGGAAGAGAGCGGTGGAGTTGATGAACAAGTGTGGATTTCATGATGTGGAGATTATTCCAACGGATTATTTCCCAGGAACTGTGCTTTATGTTATGTGGAAATAATTTTGTATTTTTTTCTATTATCTTTACTATTAACATTCACCAAATTCTGTGTGTGTGTGTGTCTGTGTGTTTGTCGCCAGCTCTAGCTCTTTTTCTACTGGACCAATATTAATGAAAATTAGACAGAAAGATGGGAAATTTTTATGTGATGATGCCCATCCTATCATTTTTCCTGATTTGTTGAAAATTGAGGTCACCAGGTCCCAAAAACAGTCATTTTTTGATAAAATTTGTTCAAAGATTTAAAACGTGAAACCACGTTTCACTATGATAAAAGAGTCGAGTTTCTTCGAACGCATTTTATTTCTTACCAGCCTACTTCCCCACCTTCGGCGGGGCCGTAGGCTTAACTGTTCGTGGCTTCGCCACTCAAAAGTCCTCACGTCAGAAATACTTTTTTATATCGACAACTATTTTCATGTTGTTCACGTTTGCACGTCTGTCAAAGGTGGTAGTGTTCTTGCACGCTGCCCAAATGGTCAAAGGTTCAATTTTTCCCGTGGCAAGAAAAAATGCGGAATTACAAACAAACGTACAAAGTCCACTTGCGTTTTATATATAAGAATGATATTTTGAGCGTAGCTAGGAGGGAGGACGCCGAAGGCGGCTGAACCGACTAGTAATTATGTATTCAATAACCATTATTATACATTTTTGAGCAAAGTATTTTAGTCGACTACTAAAATTCAAAAAAACTTTCATTGATGAGCATTTTATTAAACTTAGACACTAAAATGAATTCGCTCAGAAAGGAAAACAGAAACACATAAAATTTTTTGAGACGCCATCTCACAGAGGTTTTGTGCGACAAGCCGCTCCTCGAAACCATGCATTGTCCGAATTCGGAGTGTTTTTTGAGCACCTGTTAATTTAAAAATCATTAAAAATTACTATTGCAAAGAAACTTACCCAACTAACCCAACTCCCTGAGCAATGGGTTCTATATATCCACAATTCTTAGCTTCTTCTTTAAATATTCGAATATTAGCATGGTACGAAGGACTTCCACTGATCATCTGATCCTCAAAAATACAATTCCCTCCTCCTGGAGAACATTTTCCATCTAACAATAAATCTTGTTTTTCCATTTTAATTATATCCGTTTTATTCGTCACGTCATTTTTCAAAGTTTTGACCCAATGTGCTGGAAATTGGAAATATCAATAAAGATTTGGATTAAGTACCTCTGATTTGGCTTTCTTCTTCTGCTGAATATGGACCAGTTATAACAATAGCGTCGTTTTCAGAGCACAAGTTTAAAGCATCCGATTGATTTCCGGTAAATGCATCAGCAAAAAATCGAGTCTAAATTCAAAAAAAAAGATTATGATTATGGAAGCAGACTTACCGTAATACAAACCATGATGTCACCTCTAATAGAGGGAAAAGAATCATCGCCGCATTTTATAGCAAAATCAATCTGGTCAGTTCCATTTCGACTCAAAATATATGTTGGTTCCTTTAAAAAATTTTAATTTATGTTCATGCTTATAAAATTTACAGTTGCATTTGCTTCTCCAAATAATGGATCCTCTGAGCTGACTGGACAAGTATCCATTGTTCTCTGAAAATTTTGAAAAAAGAAGTATTCTGCTAAAATCCTAAAATTGCTTACCTTAATCCCAACTCTCTTCTTTGAAGTTTCATTCAATAATTTGACACTTGAAATATTCAGTTTAGAAAATAACAGGCACCCTGGTTCTTGTTCAGCAATCACCTGAAATTGCATAATCCCATAGGTCAGCAGAACCAACTTACCACACATTGCTCATCATCCAAACACTCATCGATACACTCTTCCCAAGAATTTATACCTTTAACTGAAGAATAAGGAACAGAATATGATTCAGGTTCTCCCCACACAATAACCATTTTTGTGGTAGTTTCGCAATTAATTGTGAGAAATTTTAGGTAAAGAAAATAGATGATGTAGAGCATTTTGGGGGATTTTGTTGGGGAACTTTAGTTTTAAGAAAATGAAGAAATTCGAAGAAAGCCATAAAGCCAAAGTTTTGGGGAAATAAAAAAATCTTGTCTAGTCATCTCGAAGTTTGTTTCGATGGAGCAAAGTTTTGAAAAAAGATTTGCTAAAACTTTTAAAGTCTATTTGAAAAGATTTCATTTTTAAAGGGTGGCCAACAAATAAAAATGATAGAAACAGAGAATGATTATAAAGCTGACTAACAGTTGGAAGTGGCCGGGGCCATCTAAGCTCCGTCCCTTTTTATATCGAGGTGGAGATCTTCAATCATTTTTTCTTCGCATTTATCGCTCTACGTCACTAATAAAAGAGAGCGGAGCTTACTATGATACTAAGGTGTAGATAAATATTTAGTCATAGTCATTTACTTTTTTTAAAAACTCTTCTTCTATTTTTTTTTTTCAAAAGTTAAACGAAATAATTTTTGATCGACCCTTCCCTATCATAATTAGATTCCATAATTATGCAAATCAATGACACATCAATATTTTTCTATACATTTATCACTTTTAAAAGTCATGATCTCTAAACAAGACCTTTTACTCTATGCTGCCTATACTTACACTTGTCTTGAAGACCGTGCCTGGTCATTTTTTGTCACTATTGTCTTGGAATCTTTGGGAGGGATGTACTTTGTGTCAATTGGCCAGTTCTCCGAGAGCTTACTTCAAATGTTGTTTGGTGGAGTTTTAGGACAATTTATAGATCGGATTTCGAGGAAAAATGGTAAGAAATGATTACGGGTTTTGTTAATTATTATTTGGTCATTTCAGCGATTATAATCGTGGTCCTTTTTAATAATCTTAGCATCTTGCTTGCTACCTTATTCTTGATGGCTCCTAATAATTTATACTTCACTATACTATTCTGTGCTATCAATCGGTTATTTCTTAACGCGGAAAAGTCAATAATCACTAGAGATTGGGTAGTTGCAATGAACCATAAAAACCAGTTGGCTAGACAAAATGCCACGTTGACCGGCTTCGATCAGTTATTAAATGTGCTATCACCGATTGCAGTTGGAACACTTATCACCTCGTATGGCATATCAAAAACTCTTATTGTCTTTGCAATTGGATCCATGGTCTCGTTGTCTTCTAAATCGCTATTTCTCTATTTAACTTATACATCAAGCCCTTATTTAAGTAACTCAAAATATAAAATACTGGATCAATATGAGTGCTTACTTCCTGAGACATCATCAAAACCATCTAGCAGGAGCCAAGGGGTTTTTTCTACTTACTGGCACCAAACTACATTTTGCGCTGCATTTGGAATGGCTCTATTTTACAAAACAGTCATGGGATTTGATAATCTAGCAGTTGGCTACGCTACAACATCCTCTAATCTTTCAATATTCACAATCGGTGCCCTCAAATCATATGGAGCTGTGGCAGGCATGGTTGGAGTGATATCCTATGCATTTCTTGAGAAACGATTTGGGCTAGTGAGAGCTGGATACGTTGGATTGGTGGTTCAACAAGTTTTCTCATTCTTGGCGTTGATGACTATCTGGATGCCGGGGTCCCCTATGGATTTTTCGAATCCCACTGTAGACGGTGTGAAAGATGGACCAAGTATCTTAGTTTTTCTATTTTCAATTGCCACATCAAGGTTTGGTAAGTAGTTGGGACCGGGACCATTAACTCAGGAAGAGCCTTTTCAAAACAAAATTCTAAACTATTCCAGGTCTATGGTGCCTTGACATGGCAGTCACCCACTCCATGCAACTTCACGTTCCCGAATCCGAACGTAACACTGTCTTCGGTTTCCACATGGCTCTTTGTCAAACATTTTCCGTGCCCAAAGAGATGTTAGTCATCGCTTTCCCCCAATCTTCACATTTCGCATTATATATAATCTCTTCATATTTCTGTGTTACACTTGGTCATCTCTTTTTTTGGTTGTACGCTAGAAGAGTTAATGAGTAGAATAAACAATGTTTCTATAAACTCTTATAATGGAGCTTATCGGTTCGCTTAGTCACTCGTTTCATGAATTAGATAAGAACTCATTTTTACGCTCATTTCAATTATTTTTCTTCTTCATATTCAAAATGATGCATTTTGTCAAAGTTGCGAATAATGCTTTCTCCACCGCTAAACTTGCTACAAACGTTGGCTCGGCTGCAGTTGGCATAGCGAAATTAGGAGCCGACCCAAAACCGGATGCATATTATGTTAGCGAACAAGTTGTCTCGTTGTTCATTCCAGTCGAACACCGCTTTTTTAAGAGACGATTATTGACGGATATTGAAGTTTTGAGAAATATTTTAGGTAAGTTTTTGGGAAGGCACTGTTATTTTATATTGTATTTGTTTATAGAAAAAATCGCTAAATCTGAAAACGAGGAACTGATCGGGGATATTGAAAGACACGAAATCCCAGAACGATTCGAAGAATTATCAAAAATGATTTTGGATTATAAAAAACGAGGATTTCAAAGTCTCAATAAAGAAGATCTGAAAGAATTGAAATTTGCAATTGATGAAATCGAATGTATTTATGAGCAGACTAAGGCTTTAATGCTAGCTAATGTTCTTTGCTCTTCTTCTTCGAGTCGGCTTTGAATTTTGATCCAATAATAAATATTCTTATTTCCTACAAACTACCCTCTTCTGATAAGCTCTGAATCATGTGTCACCTATCACTGATAAAAAATTATTTGATTCATAATTCCTATATTACTATTACACATTTTAAGTTCAAACATTCAAAATTACAGTCAATGGAATACGTAAAAGATGTAAATCGGTTATTCTCAATTGTGAAACGCCACAACAAATCTGAAAAACAACTGGTAATTGAAAACACAACAAAGGTCTTCGCGACAGATAAAACGAAAGAAGTCTGTAGAAAAGGATTTGTGGAGGTTGATATTCCGATTGATTACGATTTGTTAAAGAAAAGATTATCAAGGGATATCGAGGTTTTGAAGATTGTTTTGGGTGAGTTGGTTGTATATCAAACGTAAAAAAATATCGGCTGAAATTTTTTAACGTTTGATACTCAGCCTACCAATGTTAGCACAATTGCTTACTTTTTATTTTGCAGAAAAAATTCTTGTATCTTCAAATGAGCAACTAATTGCTGACATTACCAAGCACAAAATCTCAACCCGTTTCCAAGATCTTCTAGAAAATTTTGATAAATATAAAGAAAAAGATCTTCAATATCTCAATGTCACGGAAAGAAAGGATTTGAATGAGGTCACAATCGAAATTAAATGTATTCATGATCAAGTTACATCTCTCATGGTGGCGAACAAGCTCCCAAAAGTGCTGAAAACCCCAAATTTTATCGCTTCGGCTGTTATCAATGCACAAAGAATTTGCTCTGCATTAAATACAACCAAGGAGTATGAAACGGAAATGGGAAAAATTGAAATTGAGTTTCCGTCTAAACATGAGTTGTTTAGCAATGGATTTTTGATGAATGTCCAAGTCTTAGGTACTATTCTAGGTGAGCCTTGGAGAAATGATAAAAGGAAATTATTAATTTTCAGAAAGAATATCCTTCTCGGACAACAAGGACTTGTTGATGGATCTCGAGAAATACCAAGTCAGAAAAAATCTCGATATAATATCCACCTATCTATCGAAGTTGAAGGAAGAAGGATTTTATTTAAGTGATGCAGAATCGAAAAACTTTGACACTATTGTAAGAGAAATTTCCTGGATAAATGAGGATACTAATGTTTTATTATTGGCTAATTTGATATCAACACCTATTTCAACTCGATTATAAATATTTTTCTTTGAATTCGTCATTTTAAACTCATGCTACTTCTAAAGCTATCATTAAGAATCTAAAGAATTCTTATTTTTACTTAAAAATTCAGCTCATTTCAACATGAATATTTCTTTATTCATAGCTCTTTTTATATACAATTTCCCTGAATTTATCACCGGAGATCTTCAAGAATTCTTTTCATTAAAAGATTGCGGTGAGCATTTTATTGTGATGTAATTTTTCATTTTGAAAAATTCAGATCAAAAATGCATCTTCCCATCTGAAAAATTGACATCCAAAAACATTGATTCATTTCCAAATTCTTGTAGTACTGTATGTACTGAACTCCTTATCAATCAAAACTGTGATTTGACCGAAGAGCAACTGACTTCTTTATTTCGAAATATGAAACGACTTATAGGAGGGTTAACGGTGACCAACACAAAATTCAAAAGTGGAAGTTTCTTAGCTGGCTTGGAATCTATAGAGTGTTGTAAGTGGAGAAGGCTCTAGCTTCTCTGCGCTCTCCGATTCTTTTCATGATAATTTTCAGATGATTCTGATATTATGTGGTATATGAATAACAAAATGATGGACATTGGCTTAACAAGCCTCACTTCTATTACTTGTTCGGGGTTTCAAATTTCCAGTAATATGAAGACGTTGAATCTACCTAGTTTAAAGGTATTCTAAGTCCAAAATCTTCATTTTAAAAACTATAAATTAAGACAATGGAATCCACTAATCCCAATAATTCAAAAGTCGATGTTTACATCTCATCTGAATCTTTTGATTTCTGTGTCACTATCCAGGAAATAAAAATGTTCCTGGAAATCGAAACTGCCGATGTTGATCACATTTTCGGGAAGTACTGTAAACCGGAACTCACCGATACATTGTGTAAAAAAGCTGAGAAAGGATGTGTGGAAATCTATGGGAATGTGGAGATTGGTCCGTATACTGAATTGGAGAACTTGAAAGATGTTGAAATGATTTATGGCAGTTTGACAATCAAGGAGACTAAATTAAAGAATTTTGATTTTTTGAAGAACCTGAAATACGTAGCTCAAATGCAAAGTGAGTTAGAAAAAAATCAAAAATTAATTTTGAATAATTTCCAGTAAAGCCAGCAATCATCGTTCAAGATAATCCGAATTTGGTTAATACCACTTTTCCTGTTTTAAAGGTTCAATAACTTTGTAAATATCTTCGAAAGAGAAAAAATTGCAGAGAGTCCGATCAGAGTCATTAGAATCGGTGGTTTTCAAACGTAACAATTTAACATCACCCTTGGATTGTCTTAAGTTAAGATCCTCATTAGGACTAACTGAATGGGCTCCGGTTTTTGATGATTCACCTTGTGGTGAGTGAATTTGAAGTTGGTAATCAAAAGAAAAAGAAACTTCAGAGGAATTACCGACTTCTGCCAGCTCTCGGAAACCACTGATGATAACGATTGTTATTTTATGGATATCAGGCATCAGTTTGTTCGAATAAAACAATACTGTAAAAATGGTGTACCCGACACACTGCCGCACCGGCACCACCTGTTCAAAGACTCATATCTCGATCATGATTAGAGATGTCAGAAAGTTGTCAACTAATAAAATGTAGCCCTTATTATCAACAATGGTTCATTAGTTGACCACTTTTCAATATCTCTTCTAGCAACTGAGATACAAAGTTGAGCGCATCTCATCAAGAGGGCGCAGGCAGTCAGACGCTCTAACCACTTCTTTTCTCTGCGTCTCTCAGGGCTTCTTACCAAAATAATATATTTGTAGGTAGTTTTGATATCTAGCAACATCATTTTTAATTTGTACTTTATCCCAAAACGACAGATTTTTGGTTACCAATTTCAAACATTTTGTAGTCTGTGTTATAACCACCTCCACTTCCCAAATCTAGTCTGATTTTTTAAATTTATCATAATAAATTGTTTACCCACTTATTAAAATGATATAATTTCTGGAAAAATTTTCTCAAAGACATTAAAATCCCATCAACCTTATAATTATTTATTTCTATATAACCAACAAAATTGTTTGAGAGAAAACTCTCACTTCTTCACACTCGATTTTCAGAAATCAAGATGAAGTCTTTTTATAAAATAATCACTACAACTACTGCTTATCATTCGGATGACTATTATTCTGAATTCATGGAAAAATATTATCTATCTGGATCAATGTCTGATAAATTTGAAATGGATAACAAAACTGGGCTGTCTATCATTCGAAAACTTGACGAAATTCACCGTATTGTATCGATAATCTGCTTGATCATTAACTTATTCCACTTCCTTGTGCTAACCAAAAAACGTCTTCGCTTGGACTTTATCTACCTAATTCTCCTTACCATCTCCTTTTTCAATCTTATTTTGAGCATCTCAGAATTTCTCCCAATCCTCCTTGAATCCAATATGATCTATCAAATCGAGGCGGATTGTGTCGGCGGTCGACCGTATTACCATCAATTGGTTGTGATGTGGAGTAGAATCACTTATCGTATTTCCAAGCAATGTTCCGTATTTCTAACAGTGTTCCTTGCCGGATTCAGAATCCTTTGTATCATTTCTCCGATGAGTGGATGGATTCGAGTTTTAAGAAAACTCAGTTTCAAAATGATTTTCTTTATTTCATCGCTTCTCTGGACAATTTTTTATATCTCTTATATTTCGAAATCTAGTTTGGATAGATCTCAAGGGTAAGGAACTTTTCATTTTTTAATGGAGCTTAGACTAAGCTGTATAGTTCATTATTCAGATGTGAATATGACAAACAGAGTAGCTATAAACGATATGATATCGACGTCGATAATAAGACCGCCAAGCTTTATGGGTTCATGGATGGTTTTTCGGCCACAGGATTCAGTTTGATCTTTATTATATTCTTAACCTGTCTTTTATCGAAAAAGAGTGAACCAGTTTTGTTGAGCAAATATAAGAAAGACAGGTTAGACAGAATAAATGAGTTTATAGTTTTCGACATTGAACATTTTTAGATCTAACAAAACCACTCTCCTCGTTCTCATTGTCACATTATCCTCTTTTCTGTCTACTTTGGTACCTTCTTCCTACTTTATCTTCACTGAATATGTGCTTGAAGCCTCCGAGCTACAGTAAGTCTACTTAACCTCTCAAAATAAACTATTTCTTTTTTCCAGATGGAACTCCTCAAATTTCTCGATGGTCATCAAGAATATCATTCTAATATCTTCCGCTTCTAACGTCTTAATTTTCATTTTAATCTCGGAAAAATATCGAAGCGCCATTGGGAACTTATTCAGGAAAAACAGTGAAAAAACAGTTTACTTTGTCAGACCATCCACGACTTCATCAGTTAGCAATAAGAGACCTTATAAAGGATTTTATTAATTTTTATGTTCAAGTGTATAGCTAACATACTTTGAATCGTTAAATTTTATAGTATACTGTCTTCTATAATAAAGCCTTTACATTATATGTGTTATCAGGTGTATAGATTCAGTAATCTTAATTAAGATGCACCGTACAATAAAATAATTACTTCCATTGCTTAGCCAACATCTCAAAATATCTCGTGGTTTCTTCTTGTGCTCCATGGGATGCCATATCATGACCAAATGTGTCTTTTAATGGTATCACTTTTGGTTTGAAGCAACCTCTCTGCAAAAAAAGTTTTCTCATAGCATCAAAGAATTAGGTACCAGCATAGCCGCAACTCTTTTCTTCCATGAGTCTGTCTGATTATAATAAACAACTGGAACTATTACTCCGTATAGCAAAATAGAGAAATCGCAAGAAACTGAAGCTAGATTCTTTAACCCAATTGGGATGTCATAGTTATCAAGGATTAGGCAAATGTTGACGATAACGTTGAAGAATCCGATAGACCAGACTATTTTGTCGAACATCTAAAACCATACAGATAGTGTCCAGTTGTCTACGTCTACTCACCTTAGCTGACTTTATATTTTCAGTAATCTGAAATCTCTGTGACAGTGAATAGGCACCTCGATCCAAGTCATAGTAATATTTTGAATTGACTCGTTCATTAAACTTATTCAAACACACTGCCAGAAAATTTGCGATTATAGCAATGACAGTATGCTCTACAGTACTCTTGGCTGAAATTTATAATGACTTAGTTCCTCCAGATTTCAAATAACTAACCCCGATTGAAATGTATTCCTACAGAAATAGCAGTTGCCAATTGAATCATCACCGTGAAGCAACCAATACAGGGGTTAGAGCTTTTCTCGTAATCCTCCAGCATAAAAGTGGCGAAGCTTCGTTCGATGACTAAAGCTGGGAGAGCACAGAAAGCTGAAAATGGATTAAGTTTTGAAACATCAAGTTCAAAAAACTAATCGTTTGAACTCACCATAAAACATTCCACAAATCCTCACATAACTACAAAGTGTGAATATCTCATTTGAGAATTTGTTCGCATCTGAAAATAGAAGAAAAGACATTCGAAGATCATTATAGTTTGATTCATAATATTTTTGGGTAAATACAAACAATTTTGAGCCTTGTATCTATTTTTTGTGACGACACTGCTAGAAATTTTGCTTTTTTTGAGTTACCAGAGATCTAGCTGAAATAAAATCATAGCTCTAGAAATCATTTAATGGTCTCATATGTATTTAGCCATCAAAAATTTTCCTAAACAATACTAATTTTTGAAAAAGTGCACTTTCACTAATCGACCAAAAATCATGTCTAGAAAATAGATAACAGTTCCAGGAAACCACCTCATTTTATATTAGTTTCTGACTTAACAGACCGGTAGACGACGTAATTCTCATGAATTTCTTGTTATTAGTTATTCAACAAGTTCAAACTTTTTGGAAAGCATCTGCTAAGTTAGACATCTGGAACTAAATATATGTTTTCACATGTCTGATTATTTTGTTGGCATCGGTCCAGCTTCTCTGGATTCTAATTTTTTTCAGGATTCAGTCTTAAAAGTTTCATTGTATTTCCGGATTTTTCAAATCATCATGAGAGACGCAGAGGAATGAATTGGCTAGAGTGTCTGACTCTCTGCGCCCTCTCGATTAGAAGTACTTAACTTAAAACTCATTATCTCCGTTCCCATAAGAGATGTTAAAAAATCGTCAACTAAAGAAATGTTCACCATGATATTCTACACATTTTACTAGTTGACCAATTTTTGATATCTCTGAAAACAATCGAGATACGAGGTCTTAACCACCAGCTATGAAGATATTCTGATTAGATAAGATTGTATTTCATAGATGACAAATTAGTCATCCATCTCATAGCATCAACCCACCATTCAACTCCTCATTTACAATCAGAATCGGCTGAATCACCCAAAAACTCAGCTGAATCAGATATTGTCCATAATAGAACGCATTCAACATTCGAACATTCGGATGCATATTTTTCGCGGTGAGAATTACCCAAAACCAGAATCCGATCGTCACCATACTGTAACTTTTTCCTGGAAATTGAAAAAAGGGAAAAGAAGGGCTAACCTAAAAGCGATAAGGACAACTTCAAAATGGAATAACATTTTGTAGTTTTCCCATCGATCATTCATCACAGCGTGCGTCCTATTGAAATATCCGAGCATCTGAAATTACATTGATTCAAAAAAAAGAAAGAAAAGTAAACTAAAAAACATGTGATAATGAGGATATATAATATAAAACGAAAAAAAAATTAGATAACAATAATAATAGTGTCCCCCTGAAGAATAAAATTCTCGTTATGAACGAGAACAAACGGAAATGTCTCCGAGTTCTCTATTATATTATTGACAAGAGAAGGAAATCAGAGAAGAATGGGATTTCTAAAAAATAGAAATTTGTATTATAGACTTGTCATCAACAAAATCTGATGAAGGAGAAAGAGAGGGAGGAGGAGGAGATAATCTCTTGAATATTGTTAGTTTTTTTGAAAAACCAGTTGAGGTTAGACTTGAAGTTTACTTGAACTTATTATATGAAAAAATTACAGAATAAATGGAATCGCTTGTTGTCCAGACTATAACTTCCTTTCAATGTGATATTTTAAGACAATCAAAAAATGAAGAAATAGATCTCAACGACTGCTACACGATGGACTAAATCTCAATTTTTTTAGTTCAGGCCAGAGTTGCACGGACAGCGAAATTTTTTTTACGGACAACGGACAACGGACATTGGACAAAAATTTTTCCGACGGACAACGGACAGCGGACAACGGACAAAAAATTTTTCCGACGGACAATGGACAACGGACAACGGACAAAACAATTTTTGGTGGACAACGGACAAACTGATAAGGGACATCAATTTTACGAACATATTTTGCGTCTAAGAAACTAAACTTCATCAAATTAAACACAAATTAACAAGTGAACGGAGAATCAGCAGTTTTTTACACCAAATATGTTCAAATTTTGCAAACAAAATGTAACGGACAACAAATTTTTTCCGACGGACAATGGACAACGGACAACGGACAAAAATTTTTCTGACGGACAATGGACAACGGACAACGGACACCTAAAAATGGCGGACAACGGACAACGGACAACGGACAACGGACTGTCCGTGCAACTCTGGTTCAGGCTGAAAATGTCTATAACTTCGCTCATCCTTAACCAATAGAAATTCAGTCCATTGTATAGAGCTCATCGAAATCTAAAAATATCAAATGAAGTTACAGTCCTTACACAAAATTGAATTTAAAAATATAAATATTACAGAAAATTGGCACAAGAAAAAATGAGATAATTACAATTATTATTAAAATATTATTAGATTTGTTGACTGCTCATCGTCGACTGTGTCATCTGACTCATCCGATCTTCATATCGATAATTCTTAATTTCGTCTTCTTCGCTGTCATCGTAGTTGGACGGAGCTGAAACCAAAAAAATTAGCTAGAGAAAGTACGCTCCACTGCAAACCTTCAAATTTAAAATCTCCCAAAAAACTAAGCTCTGACGGATTGACCAATGATTCGCCGGCTCCTTCACTTCCAATCGTTGTTGGCGTGTGGCTCATCGTAAAACTTGTCGAGCCGCCGTGTTTCGAAGCGAATGGAAGCTGTTGTTGAAGTGAATTCATGTTTAAGAAATCCGTGGAATGATGGAAATTCTGATGAAAGTTTTGAGAAGGAGGTGGGATATTCTGGAGATTATTCTGATGAGATGATGACGCCATCGGGTTCGGATATTGGAAGCTAACTGGAGCCGCGGGGAATTGTGGTGTGTGAAATGGAGATTGGAGCATTGGATTAGTGAGAAGTGGCTGAAAAAAGAGATTTTTAAGGATAATTCTACAGTAATCCTCAATAGGATTACGGCAGCCACAGTTACAGTAGCTACCGTACTGCCTCCCAAAACCTGTAACGGCGCGAAACCAGGCGTCGACCTCTGTTCCATCATCTCCACCTTATTCTCCAATTTCTCACATCTTGTCTTATACCGACTCATCTCTTTTCGATACTGATCTCTTTCCCTTTTCAACTGCTCCATTTGTTGTACAGATGCCATACAATAAGCCATATTCGCCATCGCATGCTCATAATTCGCCCGTTTCTTCTCTAATCTCTCCTGTTTCCTTCGCTCTTCTCGGCGATCCTCTCTTCGTTGACGCTCCAAATCTTGCTGAGAAGAATAACGGAATCTTCGAGACTTTTCAAAATCATCCTCATCGTCTTCTGATCGAAAATCGTTTCTCGGATTCCGCATGGATCCAGTTCGGAAAATATGATGTTGACGACTCAAATCTCGGTGACTCTGGTATTGACGACCGTCTTCTTTGGTTCCTCGACGTCTTCTGGGAAATTCGTCCTCTTCCTCATCAATATTCCCTCCCGGACAACTTTGCGGTCCTTTTCGAAGACGTGGAGCACTGGCGGTGTGATAAGCGGCGGTGGCTGGAAGCATGCAGTCATCGGCGAAACGGGTCTGTGGAGGAGCGCGTTTCAGAGACGAGGAGCGTTGACACGGTTGAAACTGGAAAGAAAAATAATTTTGTAGATTTAATTTATCAGAAAAAATATTATTTACCACTAAATAATCTTCCTCGTTGCTGGCTGTCTCATCCTTCATTTCCTTCCGTTCTCTTTTACTTTTGAACAACGATCGAATGAAATTGGCCATTTTCGAGCTGAAATTATTTAAAAACTGTTAAACAAAGAAGTTTTCAACGCTTAAAAATGAAAAATAGCAGGAAAATTAATAGTTCTCTGAAATAATTGAGGGGGAAAATTGTAAAAAAATAAAGCGCGCGGAAATCGATGACACTATGGCGTATGCGCCTTTAATTTAAAAGATCTTACTGTACTCAAAAAATTCTTTTTTGAAAAATTAGACATTTTAACAATGAAAACCCATGAAAAAAAGCGAAATAACAATAGAAAAATGCATTAATAAATTTAAATGTATTTATTTATCATAAAAATTCCATTAAAAAAATAATAATTTTTCCAAATTCATGAATTCAATTGTTGGTTGTTGCAAACGCGCTCCAATGAACTCCTGTTATAAATCTGAAATAATTTGAATTTATGATAAAACATATTTACTAGTGATTGTTGTCCAGATCATTTATTGATAACAAGGTTCAATTTTTCTTATCAGTTAGTAACAAGTCAGCTGGTCAGTTGGGCCAATGTGAATATAATTATGAATACATTATTTCTAGTTATTCTATTATTATTACAAATATTCGTTACTAATTCTGAATTTCACTTTCTCGGTGAAAATCCAAAACTGTCATTAACATCAATGGAAAATGAAGATTTAGAATTCGTAAAAGCTATTAGTAACATTGCTCATGGAAAGTAAGTCGTGGACTAGTTTCCCCCAAAAAAAAAACCAAGAAATTTCCAGAGCTCTTCTAGTTCTTTACTGGCAAGAACGCGAAGAACTAAACCACCAAATTCCAGTCAACTACAAACTACAATTATTTTTGAAATGGATGAATTGTGCTCCATTTGAACGTCATTTACACGAGAAACCATCTCAACATTTCTCAGTTAACAAGGAGAAAAATCAGGTTAATTTATATGATTACGATTGTGTTCCCGACAATTTCCGAGATTGGTGTGTCGACGTGACCGGTAGAAATTTAAGTTTTTCTTATATTTTGGAAAAACGATTCGGGAATTCACTGAAAATGGAAATAATCTGTGATTCTAAAATAGAACGGATCGAGAGGAAATCATGGAGTTATGGATTGGCGGGTGCTCTTTTTGTGTTAACGGGGGCATGGATAATGAAGAAGAAAAAGGAAAATGAGTAAGTTAAACTTCTTCGATATACTATCATATACAGTTAGGTCTCTATTTTGAGAAAGAGAGACGCAGAAAAAGGACTTGGCTAGAGTGTCGGCCAGCCTGCACTCTCTCAAGAAAAAATTCTATCTCAATTACCAGAAGAGATATCAAAAAGTAGTCAACTGACAAAATATAGCCCTTATTAAGATAAACATTTCCTTAGTTGATAATTTCTTAATATCTCTTCTGGCTGCTGAGATACAGGGCTTTTAAAGTTGTGTATGTGTCTCATCGAGAGGGTGTAGACAGTTAGACGCTCTAGCCACTTCTTTTCTCTGCGTCTCGCAACACAGCCTCTTTCATATGGTCCGCAGAAACCATCTTTTGCATTTCAGAGATTATCCGGCTCTTTCTAAAAAAAATTTCTAATACCTCATTTCCCCAAAAATAAAATGTTCCAGATCCTCCGCCGTCATATCAAAATATCCGGATGAGACACCACCAAACCACCCACCGCTCAGACAAAACCCCAAGTTCTTAACCGTTCCTCTTCGCGTCAGACATCGGCCGGAACGCTCGAGGATAAAACAGCCTGGAGCTGATTATGCGATGAGATCTCTTCTCCGAGTTGGGAAATCAGTTAAACCACCTACGTGTAATCCGTCAAAGAAGTTTGAGATCCCCAAAATTGTTGTTTATGAACCTGATGAATAAAGATTTTTTATTCTTGTTATTTTTATCTAGCCATCTCATTAGGACGGCTCAGATCAGAGAGCTCGAACATTCCGCTGTTCTGTCGTTTTTTGGCAAATAATGATTCATCAAACTTCTTCTGACACCTCATAGAAAATTGTTGGTTATCGCCTTCACGTGTTCTTCTAGATTATTTCGGTTCACACACCAGCCGATCGCTGGTGTCTTTTATAAATTTCGAAATACATTGTTTTCTTATTATAATTTCTTGTTACTAAGGGTATTAAAGGTCTTAGTTAAGCTCAAAAACTTAGTTGAACCTCACGAAATGACTAACGCAACTTTTCAAGTGAAAATAATTTTTCAATGACTTCATCTATATTTGGATTTTCACTTCAAAAAAAAAAATCTAGATACTCAACCTTCTACCGTATTCTAATCTTCTAACCTTCCTAATCTGCAAAACGTGCCCTTCCAGAGTTTGTGCTTAATTCATTTCAATGATCAGGAAGAAATCTCCGGATATATCATACGTAGAAAACGTTTTATGTACTTGACTAACTTTAATCTCCATCCGTTTTCTTCTTCATCTTTTCGGGGTGATTGATATGTGATGTTACGCTTTTTTGCGCGCACGTTTCCAGATGTGTCAAGAACATTTTCGATCACCTTTCATTCTTAAGCTCCGCCCCATTTGGTTCTGATTAACTAATGTCATAATAATCCGCCCAAGCTTTTGCATGCACCCTATTTCCTTTGATCTCCCTCTCTCTCCCCCTCTCTCTCTCTCTCTCTCTCTCTCTCTCTCTCTCTCTCTCTCTCTTTCTCTCTCTCTCTCTCTCCCTTTTTCATACATCTCCATATTTCGTTTTGTGGTGTGAAAACAGCAGGTGTGCGAGGAGTGTGCTCTTCGGCGTTCCATTAGAATTCCAGAGATATCAAGCACGGCTGTTTTTCATGTAGACTAGGTCTAGACTTTTTCCCTGGGAAACCTAAGCGATTCTACTAGAACCCATGTGAAAAATTAGCATTGTTTTATTTCCAGGGAGCAAAAGAAATGTTACAACATCCAGATCGCCCGAATGTTTGTGCGATTTGTCATCAAAAAGCATTTGGCTATAACTATGACGTAAGCGGTATCCTTAGTAACTCATCAATGAACCCTTTTTTATAGGTTGTCTCATGCAACGCGTGCAAAATGTTCTTTCGGCGAGCAAACACCGAAAAGATTGATGAGGAATGCAAGAAAGGAGGCAAATGTTTTGATGGCGAGGATTTGTTGAGTGAGTTGGGGTAGTAGTACTAATGTAGTAGAGCATACTGGGCCGAAAACGTGCCGACTGGGGCAGCAAACTAGTCAAGCTGTAACCTCGTTTAAACTTGACATTATTGACGGTCAACGGTGAAAATGGTAGATCTCGGAGAGCTCTACACAATAGACCAGATTAGGAAGCGATTCGATCAGCCTGAACAGAGTTAAAAGGCTGAAAGTGGGCTGTGCTTGAAATCCGTGTCAAAAATTGCCGTGTTGCATCTTCAATACCTATTTTTAGAGCCTCTGCCCTCCAACTAGCTAAATCAACTTTGAATATCTTTCCAAAAAGTGTAAAGTCCAATTCCCACGAATTTCAAATTTCCGGTGCAACTTCACTAGCACAGGAAATGTGTGGGAACATTTTGAACTTTAGTTAAACTAGACATTTTCCGCGAGATTCCAGTCTATATCTGCGAAAAAAGATCAGAAACCAACTTGCATATTTTGCAAACAATCTTTGCAATTACCTTGAACTTTCAATCTTGGCCTCTAGATGTTTGAGAATTGGAAATTTGATGAGGATCACGGTAGAGCATTTCATGTATTTGTCTTCGAAATCTCCTTCAATTGTAGTTCTAATCTCCTACGATTACTGTCCTTTAGCCTCCATTCTACGAACACCTCATTCTTGTTAATCTCTTCTCTTTGTTTTCTGTTTTCAATTCAAGACCACCTGCAGCTCTCTCATCTTCTTCCCAATGTAGTTTATGCTCGGACACACGAAACTCGTTTGATCACAGAATCTAGACATGATCTTATTGCTAAGAACAGAACAGATTGAAGGGCGTTTACTAACGTAATTTGTTATGAAAAAGTGGAAGTCAGAATGATGCTGATGTGTGATATCAATTTTCATCTGTTTTCTTGAATAGGGAAGTCTGCTCAAGAGATCAATGCAACTTTCCGGTCAGGGATCAAAATAGGGAGCAGACGTTTATCTAATTTCATATGCAATGCTTTGCATATCATGGTTTGTAGTTGCTCCGGAAGTCTAGTGACAGCTGATTTTAGGTGAAAGATATTATAGTTGAAATTTTTAGTTTGGTTGATACGTGATATTTGTTAAGGGTGAATAGTAATAATTGAACCCGTGCAAAAACGACCAATGGGATCAGTGAGCAAACTGAATTTGAAAATATAATCCAACGGGTAAATATTCAAGATGAGGGCTTGGAAATAATAAAGTCAGGTCAACAAGTTTTCAAAATAGTCGTGCCGAAACGGTGCCGGGCTACAAGACCCTACAAGATCCAAAAGAGTAGGTCCAATTACAGAACGTCCTGGTTCAGTATGAACGGTTTATTTGTCGTCAAAGATACTGTAAGCCGTCTAACTTTGTTCAGACTGTCCCAATTGCTCTTAAAAGTTGTCCATCTTGTAGAACTAGTCGAGATCTATAAGGACTTGATTATCTAAAAATTTCAAGTTTAAAGAGAATTAAAACTAGAGCAGCTTGCAGCGTCTTAATCCTGACATTTAGAAACAGACAACAACTTTAATCTCACCTATTGAAGCCATTTTCACAATAAAACTTTTTATAAATGACACTAGATATACATCAATTCCAAAAATCTTTTAGCCAACCGCCCACGATGTCGCTCGTGTCGCTACAGGAAATGCGTTCGTCTCGGAATGCGTCACCACAAATCCACAGATTCATCCGAAGATGATGACTCTCGGAAAAAAATGGTGGTCCCGAAGACAGTCGTAACCCAAGTGCACATCGAATCTGCGTTGCTGGAAGGCTTGAGACATTTAGATTCTACCAGAATGAAAGTTTATGGAGACATGAACTGTCTTGAGGATCCAGGGTTCACAGATTTGGTTATTGAGGATTCAAGACTCGGAAGATATATGAGACCGGTAAGAATGTTAGATTTGATGAATCAGTTGGGATTCGAGTATTCAGGAACCGATAATCTGGGAGCAAACCGAGCGTAAACTGAAGCCATGGGGATCTCTCGGAGTTCTGCTGATCGTTGAAGTCATTAAAACTTTGGATGTCTATAAGCAGCTCCTTCTTTCGGATAGAGTGATCCTCCTTAAAAACGTCGCCTTCAAATGCCATCATCTCTGCATTGCCTACGATTCATTTAGAGCCAAGAAGGGACGAGTGTTCGCTCCCACTGGTGGAGAAATGTTTCCAGATGTGCTCTTTGGAATTCCAGAGTGCCGAGAAGTCATTCTAGAGCTCCTGACAACCCCTATGAAGCCGTTGATTGACTTGAAACTGACAGAGAACGAGTTTCTTCTTTTGAACATGATCGTGATTTGTAATCCAGGTGAGAATACTGGGAACTGTCTAATAATTAAAAATAAACACCCGACATGCCCCTGACAACTAAAAAATCAGATCTTTCCTATCCTCTTTCTTTGTGTTAGTCCCATCTGTGACGTGTCCGTTTTCAGCATTATCAGGTCTATCGTTAATCGCTCAAGAAGCTCTTGGCAACGTTCAACGTGAGTGCTCCCGACTTCTACTCCGACTTTGTATGATGCACGACGCTCGAAATGGGCCTAGCCGATTCGCGAAGATCCTTGCCATTGACAGTTACTTGACTAGACAACGAGGGCTAACGAAACAAGTTGTGCAGATGCTTCGGGATCATTGGCAACCGGAATTCTACTTTTCGCGTGTGTTGACAGAAGCTGCTGGAGAAGAGGCGAAGAATTAATCAGAATAAATTGTGTCTATCATTTTGTAGAATTTCCTATTTTTGATCTAATAAATAACTCTTTCTTGGGTTTCTAAAACGAATTGCATGGTATGGGAACGGAAGTTGGATGTAGTGATTTTGCATGATCAAGTTTTTTTTTTGCTTGTTGACATGCACGGTAAACTGATATTACTGTAGTATGGTTAAATGATTGTTATGTTTAACCAAGCAGGGTCAAGCCAACTAGCTCTACGAGAAACTGACGAAATTCGAGCTTGCTAGCATCAATTTAGTTTGACACCTTACCGTAGTTCTATCTGTAAAGACACTAATCGCCTAGTCACTAACATTTTTTTTTCTTTTTTCCCTATTCCAGAAGTAGAAGGACTTTCCTCGACAGGCCAGGAAACACTCCGTAAACATCAATGGATCCACTCTCAAATGCTACTTCAACAATGCCTCCTCCAGAATCCCCGATGCGGTCCCGCCCGATACCTAGATATAATCTCAGCTCAAGTTTATCTCTCCAAACAATTCAAGAATACAAGGAAACTTCTGCAGTCTCTCAATGATCATTGGCATCCAAATTACTTCGTTCCGTTGATTCTTCTCGAGTCGTGTAATATGAAAGGGTTCCGTTAACTTTGGTTTTATCTTTTATAAATGTGATGTCATTTTTTCACTTTCAAAAATAAATTCGTCTTCTGACTTTTCTCTTTTCATAACATCAGTTTCATCTCCTTAGAGTGACATGGCTCGGAAAGATTTGGGATTAACTGAGTACATGTGTACTCTAAGATACGCTTAGATTGTAGTATTAATCAGGAATATTATGTGCATATAAGTCTAGCGGAAAAATCTTGTCCAGGTGCATGTCGGGTGTAAAATTTGTAGGGAGGACTAGGACATCAAAGATCATGTTCATGTAAAATAATATATATGGAAAAGAGATTAGTAGTTGGTTTATTGAAGAAAGGAGCTTGCAATCGAGAACAGGTGCCTAAAATCGTCTACTTCTAATTGAGAGAGCACAGGCAATCAGACACTCTAGCCACCTGCAGCGTCTTACTGAAGCAGCACCCTATCTAGAGAGAAAGAGAGGCAGAGAAAGAGACGCAGAGAAAAGACGTGGCTAGAATGTCTGGCGGTCTGCGCTCTCTCAATTTTGTAGTGCCCAACTTTGAGGGCTTGTATCTCAGTTGCCAGAACAGATATAAAAAAAGTGTCAACTAATGAAATATTGCTTTAAATAAGGGCTACATTTTATTAATTGACAACTTTTCGATATCTCTTATGCCAACAAAGTTATAACGGCTCAAACATCATGCATGCAGATCTTTCATGCAGATCCTAAACAAATCCTACAATCCAGCACAATGTACCCTACATTATCTATAAGGGATTATACAATCTCCCCTCCACCTTCCTATTTTTAAAATCATAAACCACATCAAAAACATATGATTACATGACATTTGGGATGTGATCGAGTAGTAACAAAACTTTTCGTTCGATCATCCAGTCATCATTTATACCCGGATCTAGGAAAGATGAAAGAAACATTAAATTAGTTCTGAACTATGATGTGTTATAGCCTATAGAGTGATCAGAGAAGGATTAGGAAGATGTTTTGTGTCGGATTAATTTTTTTTCGTTGTTTCTCGGATCACAGAATGTGGAATTAGTTATTTACAGACACTTAAATTTTTTTCTGAAATCGAGACCAGACATAATCAAGTTTTATTCAGAACTTCATCAAGTAATCATTTCAGGCATCGGTGGATTATCTCCAAGTGGTCAACACATCCTTTCCGAACAACAACGAAAATCAGCCAACCTTCTCTTCCAGCTATGCATGCTAAGAAATCCGATTGATGGTCCCAGCAGATTCGGGAACATTATATCCATCAACGCCCACTTGAACCGACAACGAACGACTACTAAAAAAATGGATAAGGTCCTTTGTGGAAAAGGGTTTTCGTTTTACATTCCGAAAGTTTTAAGTGAATCGTGTCTGATCGAAAGCGAGAAAAAATGATTTCTCAGCTTTGCCCTCATTGAGTATTCATTGAAAATGCTAGGTGAATTGGTAATCAGACATTTTGTTGGAATTTATTTTTTTTCTAGAAAGTGTTCTCTTAAAAGTGTTTTTTTTTCTTCTTATTTACTTTAATAAAGTATATTTGAATAGCTTATCCTAAATTCTATGTTTTCAGAGACGACGCCCATTTCCCAAGGTATGCTTTAACTATAAACTATGAATTCTGAAATTAGTGAGTTTTGATAATGATGATTCATGTCTGACTTCTGACAAGGCGTCATTTTTCAAAAATAGTTTTTTAGTTTACTTTTTTCATGACTTAAACAACCTACCCCTTGGGGCTCTAGTCAAAAACCATCTGTTCATTTTCTCTGTCCGCACATCTCTGGTCAGAATCTTTTTTTAGTCTTCATCTATCCTATTTTCTGTTTTTCTACCCCTAAAAACCGTCTACCCTAATTAGCAGAGCCACGACAACAAAACGGAAATTCGTATAAATAAGCACCGCCCACTTTCCTCCCGCCTCGTCTTGTCGCCTCTTGTGACATTCACCGAACTTATCGGTAGAAAATGGCTGACTTGTGGTTGACACCGTCTCCTGAATATCAACAAAATATGTTTTTCGATCCGAGAAAGTGTCTGGTTTGTTTTCGACCGGCTTACTGTAACAATTATGGGGTAAGTCTATGTCAACTGCTAGTCTAAGCTTATCTTGTTAGTAGATGTGTCAGGATTCTGATTACTTTAAGGTTCTGGTGATAGATACCGTATCCTTCCAAATCAGCTTCCTCGTGTAGCTATTTTGACTACCGTACTCCAGCTTCTGAAGGAAATTTCAGAAAGTTGCCACTAGATTTTTCTTCAGCTTTCTTGTATTTCTAATAATAAATTATTTTTCCATTTTCAAAGTATCTTTACTGTACAAGAGAGACGCAGAGATTTGGAATTGCTAGAGTGTCTAACTACCTGCACTCTCTCAATTAGAATCGCGCATCTTTGATGACCTGTATCTCTGTTGTTAGAAGAGATATCAAAAAGTTGTCAACTAATGAAATGATCACCTCACAATTTTAAACAATTCATCAGTCAATACTTTTTCTATAGCTCTTACCCAAACTAAGATATGAAGCATCGAAGTATAGGTTCTAAAAAACGGTCCCTTCACAATCCAAGATTAGTCTTCTGAATTTTTTGATTGTGCTTTGCTCATTTGATTTTTTGCTATCTGAGAACATCCGTAATCCTTTCAATGAAACAGAGTTCTGACATGCAAACTTTCACGTTTCACATTGTTTTCTTGATCCATCGAAGCCATTCGCCAGAAATAAATCCTATTATGCTCATTTAGAAACTCAAACTTGACACAAGAGCACAGAACATGTACTCTTAACTGATGTATGATCTGATCTACTAGTCTGCAGGTGTCCTTGATTTATTTCCAAAAAGTTTCCAGGTCCTGACCTGCGACGCATGCAAAATGTTTTTCCGACGAATCGTCACCGAGAGTCTGACCTACGAATGCAAGAATAACAATTCGTGTTTTCAAGGTGAACATTATCACACGGAAAACGTCACAGGACTGAAAATAAAATTACAGGCTTCTCAGAAAAGACAGATGGCTTGCCAAAGTGCAAGTCTTGTCGATACCGTCGTTGCACTGAATTGGGAATGACATATGTGATTCGAGAGAAGAAGAAGATGCTAGTGGAATTAAGAAACAAAAAAGAGGATATGATCTCGGATACTATTGTCAAGTTATTGTGCCAGGATTCCCAGAAAAATAAGACAATGGCTTCATGTTTCACTGTCGAGAACCCGTCGTTGGTGGAGATGGTGGCCAGGGTGGAATTGAAAATTTATGTGAAGGTTAGATTTTTCAGCTGTTGTTAATCTTATCAAACGAATTTTAGACTAAAAAAGAACTGCTTCGTCCACAAGACTGGTCATTTTTCGCTTTATACACAACAGTGAATTTCCTTCTGGATCTAGATTTCATGAGACATTTGCAAGCCGCTGACAAGGTTCCCTTATTCAATTTTCCTCAGAACTCTAATTCTATTTTCAGTTGATCCTACTCCGCCATTCAGCCTCGAAATGCTCTTTATTCGCTGGTGCCATGAGAACATATCGTGAGAAACGAGATCGAATGACGACTGTGGACGGCCAGGATATTTATCCGGATCAGATGAGAAATGTGTTGGGTTTGGAGCAGGGTGCAGACGACTTTTTGAATCGAATTCGCAGTTTTGTGGTCGGCAGATTGGTGGAATTAAATATTACAACGGAGGAGTTTGTGTTGATTAGCGCGATTGTGTTTTGTGATCCACGTATGGCATTAAGTACAGTACTCATTAATCAAAATGGTTTCAGTTTTATTCTGGGATGATAATGCTTCCTATGCTCGAAGTATTGTCTCAAATCAACAGGAAAAGTACACATTGGCTCTTTTCCATTATTGCTCTATCACTTATCAACAACACGCGCCAACAAGATATGCCGAATTGTTATCGCTCTGTCCGATCATCCAGAAAAATTTCGAAGATCTACAGTATCTCACAATGGTGTTCAGACTAGCCGTTAAAGGAACCGGCATTCAATTTAAGAAAATAGTCGAAGAATTAATATAATTTCTGATCTCATTACATCCATGTCTGTAAATAAAACGACTTGTGCTACTTTGTGAGCTGACTACACACTGCTTAGAAAACGTGCTTATCGGTTAATGTTATTCACGATCAATGATCAGTGAATAGAGTAAATCAGAAGTGTTTGATGATATTCTCAGTCTGGTTAGTCATTGGACACAAAACATGAAAATAATTTTTCTAGAATTTATGAGAATTATTTAATAAGTGATATTAGGAAAATGGGAAACCCGGAAATGTCGTGTGAGCAGAATTTGATTAAGTTTGCGAGATATTATGATCTAATTTGAGTTGTCTGAACTAAAGTCATGTGTTGAAAAACGAAGGGGTCGAGTCTTATGAAAAGGATAGTTTAGTACTCAGTCAAAAAAATTCGAAATATTCGATCATGCTTGAATCTCCCCGGATACCGTAATCAGCTTCAATATACAGTTTACTGTACGACATGAGCCGGAGTATTTACACATTAACCAGCCCTACTTGAAAAGAAAAGCAGCCGTTCGGTTTTTGAGATGTTTTTTTTCAGGCATTTGTCTACCACTTGCCGTGTCTACTACGGGTATTCAAAAGCTTCTAATTTTTAGCTTGCTATAGACGTCGTGGAATTCACAGGTTATGAAACTGATCTAAGTAAAGCAGGAAGAAAATTTCTTACTTTCCCATTGGTGGGAACTTATTACGAATCCAACACCACGCATGTTTTACTTTTTTAAGTTTAGTCCCCGGAAGTATTATTGGTCGGTCACTGAAATTTCATTGCAGTTTCCAGTCAATCTATAATTTCTATTCATTTTCAGACAAATCTTTTGAAAGTTCATTTTTTAGTTAGGCTTCTAGTTATATCATTTCTCATATCTGCTCATTTTCAGATAATCTAAATGAGCTCTGATTCCGAACTATCTCCACCCACTAGATCATTCTTTTGTAATCCCATAGAAGAACGCTTCTTGGGGATTAATTGTTACCGTCATCAAATCCCATTGTTTCTTAATTCTGCCTCACAAATCTCTTCTTCCAGCTCACTCTTGGTTCAATATTCATTTCATGTTCCAGTAAAACAAAAATTTTCTTTTTATTTTGCTAAAGTGTCCTCCGTAAACTCCATTATTTTTCCCACACCTGCAGTCTTATTAATAGAAAAATCGTGGTTTGTAGACTACTTTCTATCTCAAACACCAGTGTGCACACGGCTTCTTATCCTTCTCTCCTCCTTCTCCTCGATTCTCCCGCTTCCATTTTCTTTCCGCCGAAATTTTCAAATGAGCACGTCTCCTTCCTCGTCGACTTCCTCTCCTGATGAGTTGTCACCTCCTGGTTTACAACGGAAATGCGCGATATGTTCGCGTGCCGCCTACAGCAACAATTATGGAGTTCTTTCGTGCGACGCTTGCAAGATGTTCTATCGTCGAATCGTTTGCCTGAATCGAGATTACAAATGCAAGTTTCAAGGAAAGTGTCGGAGTATGTTTGCGAGAGCCGATGTCAAGTGTCGAGGGTGTCGATATCAAATGTGTCTGGAAGCTGGAATGACTTTTCAACCAACTTTTATTGAGTTGACTAATGAGAAAGATGTGGATGTGGCGAAGATTATTGGAACTGTACTTTTCTTGGATAGTAAGAGGACTAAGACAATGAGGACACAGTTCACTGATGAGGATTTCACATTGACTCAGGTTTTGGAATGGAGGAGGATGCGGATGAAGACTAGGGTCAGTTTTTGAAATACACATTTTGTACTTTGAGAAGCCATTTCAGAAAACATCAATCTCCAACCACGACTGGTCATTCTTCGGTATCTACACCTCCATTGAATTTCTCATCTCTTTGGACTTCATGTCTTTTCTGACTAATGCCGACAAGGTAGACGTGTCACTCAAGAATTCACACGAATCATTTTTAATTTAAGCAAGTGCTACTAAAACATTTCGCTGTCAAAGCTTCCTTATTCGCCAGTGCCATGAGAGCGAAACGAGAGAAAAGAGATCAACTGATGACCGTGGAGGGGAACGATGTTTATCCGGATTGTATTTTAAAGTGAGACATTCTAAGATTAACTGTGAATACCAATGTGTTTTCAGATTGAAAATGATCTCTGCGGAACTACTTAATCGGATTCGGAGCCTTTTAGTATCCCGAGTTCTTAGTCTAAATCTAACCAATGAAGAATTTGCATTGATCAACGTTGTCTTCTTTTGCAATCCAGGTGAAATTCCTAGTTCCTTAATCAAGGAATCTATCCTAATTTTATAGCACTTCCTCTCTCCGACCCTGGAATTCAAATCGTCACCAGCCAACAAAAAGTCTACTCAGCCGCTCTCCTCCAATACTGCAACGTGGTCTACGAGAGAAATGGTCCTACGAGATTCACAGATCTTCTATCCTTATTCTCTGTTATCAACAAAAATTTCGAAGATGTCCAAGCGATGAATATAATTTTTAAATATTGTGCACCAGACGTCGTATTTCGGAAGATTGTGGACGATGTGATTTGAATGAAGGCTGCAACACACCTCGAATTAGTCATCATACAAAATAAAAACTTTGAAAAAAAGGCTTGGAAATTATTTTCAAAAATTTAATTATGACACAATATAATGATTCAAACGATGTTCAAATTTAATTTTTAATATTGTTTTTTTAAAAGCAACTGTGCAAATAAATAAAATTTCGTTGTGAGCTCTTGAAATTTTCAAATCTGATACATTTGATCTCATAATACATTTTCAGACAATTCGTAGTTATCTGTCTCAGAATTTTCATGTTACTTTGTCATACTAAAAGTTTTGGAAGAGAAATCTCAGTTTTGATGCGATCTTTATACGATTAAGACGCATTTTTGTCAGGCGTTTTAGCGCTAAATTCACCAAGAGCTAGCAGAGTTGGGAGGGTGTTTTTTGGAAGCTAGATGCTTAGAAAACAGAAAATTCTATACTGTAGAAAAATGTACAAAAAAAAAGCTCACTAAAACCCGCCAACTCTGTAATCGTGTTCTACTGCGCTTTCACCTTTTACTGTTTTCATCAAATTCCATTTGCTGAGTATCAAATGTAAAACCGTACAGGAAGTTAAAAAAAACAGTATTACTTAACGTTTGATACTCAGCCAATTGAACTAAACCTAATCAAACAAAGCTGAACGCAATTACAGACATAATTACGTTAACCCAATGTGTTCACTGATAAATAAGTTCATGCTACATTCATTCCGATAAAATCTTTATTCTCCACCTTTCTCATAATCTCTCTTTACGATCTCCGACAATTCCTTCTTTTCCTCGACTTCCACTCACATTGAACTTTGTCATCCTTCCAATACACGTGGAAAGTTTTCTTCTAAACTGGTTAAACAATTTTTGAACTTTGGAAAACTACTCATTTTTTCTTTCTAAATAACATTTGACACTCTCTGATCTCTGTTCTTCCTATCACTTTTTATTTGACGATGTTCCATTTAAAATTTATGACCCCTATTAAATATAATGTCTAGTCAAAGTGACATGCAGATAGCCAATTTGAAAAGAACAGATATGAAAAGAGAAGAAGAAGACTGGTCAGAGTCCAAATATTTCTCGTTTCGAATAGAAAAATAATTATATACACAAGTAGGAGTTTGTGATAGATCTTTGAATATTTTGTGCTTTGGATCTTAAGTTCTAAACATTAGTCGAAAATCTGATGTTCCATTTTGAAAATATGTATCTCACAAAAAAGTGTTCTCATCATTTTATTCATATTATTATACTTCATGGTCTAGTGAAAAACGTCATATTGGCCTGAGACAACAATCACGCTCTATTGTCATCTCTGTTTGACATTGTCGATGGCATCCCTTTCCATGAAGTTTTCTAGAAAAATCCAGATCATACTCGATACAGTTTGTTGTTTAAAGATCTCGAAGAAATGAACTTAGAACCTGTTTTTTAAAAAACTCATTATCAATTACCATAACTCCCCAGTTATTGACAACCAGCCCTCTGTCTTGTACATTTCTTAAGTCTTCGAATTCTAAATGTAAACTTACAAAGCACCGACCCTTGATTAAATCTTAAGGACAACTTGAGATAAATCTTTTCGAAGGGATTTTTTACTCACCCAGTAAAAACTGTGACCACTATTTTATTTTAATTTAAAATTAGTATTTGAAAATCCTTTTTTTTACCACCCACGACGTTCTGATTTCTGATCATTTTGTAGTCACCATTTTCCTGCTCCATTTAGAAATATCTTGTCTAAGGAACACGATGATTATGGGTGAATGACCAGACATGTTAATTTGAGAAAAAATTATATCTCAATTCCCCTCACCATGTGACAAACTCATTTTTTGTCGCCTATTTTGTTAGTTACCCTTTTTGATGAAGTTAATAAAGAAGGAAGATTGGCTTTGTTATTTCCGTTTGTATAGTTGGTTGGATAACAAAACTAATTTTTTATTGAGTTGATACATCTTGAAAAAATAGAGACCAATTTTTTGTAAGATCTAACGAATAAAAAACGTTTGCAATCAAACCATCAAAATAACGTAGATCACTTTAAAGGCCACACAGACCGGAATGTAACTGATCTGGCCGATCTTTCTGGTGGTTGATGACTAGCGACTTTTAAATTAGAAAGACCGCTATTCAATTTCTAATTCTCACCTGTCCCTCGTTTTTAGACCTCCCATACTTCTTCTGACTTAGTATCTCAGATTCCCCTTTCCTTCTAATCCTCTATACCTTATAATTTTTCCCTTGCTCACTTTTTTAAAATTTCGCTCATTGAAACATTAATGACTAGACGCATATGACTCCCCGCCCCCTCTTTTTCTTCAATTATTCTTCAGCCGTTCACGCGCCCTCTTTTTGAACACAATTTTTTTGAATACATTGCAATCTGATTAGTGTGCCCTTCACGTTTTCTTTCTTCCTTACATAAGATAAAATCATGGCGGCTAAGTGCACCTTGGCAAGAATACCAGACAGAAATTGTTCGACTTGTCTTCCATTTTTTTGTCGTCTTCGCCGCTTTTTTGGTAGGATTAACATCAGAGATCTGGTCGGTAAATGGTCAAAAACGTCTTTTGTATCGTATGATTAGAGCACATGATTTTGGCCTAAAATTCTCTCATTCTGCAATTTTCGTCAACTTTTGAGGAAGTGATCTTAGAATATTTTGTTGACCACTCACTCATTTTTCTACTTTGCTCAGATGAAACTTGAATCTCAACTTTTAGAAAGAAGAATACAATTTCTTAATCAGGAAATTGGGAGATTGGAGTTTATGCCTTATAATTGAGACCGCCGTGTTTATCGGTCGCCTTCATCTTCCGTGATTTGTAGTCAAATCGTTTTCTTAATGGTGGGTACAAAGAATGTAAGGATAGTTATAAGATCAGAATGTATTCCTTTCACTTTTGTTGGACGTAGATTAAACCCGCCATGCACTTGGTCTGTCTTAGCTTTCCACAGAAGAATATAATGCTAGGCAATCAAAAGTGTAAACTGCCGCTATGTTAGGGGGCGTACTTATTTTTCGAAAAAAAAAGAAATGAAGTGAATTAGACATTAAAGAAATTTCTTTTTTTTAGATAACCGATACAGTAATCTAGTAATCTATTTTGCGGTATGAAGTCTTAGTAACTGCTTTCGGATTTGCCAGCATTGCTTAAGCCAGGCAGTTTCTAGAACCTTAAAATTTTCTTAATACTATAGAGTCTATAGTACATTTGCTGCTTACAGGCTCTGAAGTCAGATACTGTATACAATTCTGACATTTTTTCTTAGAATTTCCCTTGCTAATCCTTGTTTTCTCGCACTTTCTCCGATGAACTCCGATCGCCTTAATTATTGTATTTTTTCTGACCATTCTTCTTCTTGATCTACACATTTTTTATTGGATTTGATCAGAACATTGTATAGAAAATCTAGAATTTTATTCTTGCACGAAAGACTTCAAGAAGAAAAACTTCATAAGGTTCCAATAGAAATCCACTGAGACCAACCCGTTCGATATTCATTCTAACACAAGATCGCGGATATAATAGGTCAAGTCCAGAGAATGAATTCTCGGAGAGATACACATAGTTTGAACGTTTCCTCGTTGATAGAAAAATCAAAAGGTTATCGTTAGTTCCATTCCGATCGTTATCTTTCATTTTCTGTTATTCTTCTAAACATTTTCTAAATAAGTTTTTTCAGGAGAATGGCTCCAGGCCATATGGAGCCAGAATCTCCTCCCGATGTTCTCAGTCTGGAAGTGATCGAACGAAACTGCATGGTTTGTAATCGTCATGCTAATTGCTACAATTTCGGGGTACTTTTTTTCTTTTTACTATTTTTTAAAGATAATTTTTTCCCAGGTAATGTCGTGTGACGCATGTAAAATGTTCTTCCGTCGGACGATGCTTCTAAATGTACAGTATACCTGTCGACGAAAAAATCAGTGTTTTGATGGTGAGTCTGGGAAGCAAAGTACATGAATACGAAACGATTTTAACTTTAAGTATAGGGTTGGAAGTGTAAACATGTGATGTTTTTTGGTGTTAGGTATACGATAGATGAGTCTAGGCTAAAGTCTAGCTCCTGATCATCAATCTAATACTTTCAGTCAATTTCTCCTGCTTAAAACCACCGTACTGTCGAGCTTGCCGTCTCGTACAATGTATAAAAGTTGGAATGAAGCTAAACTTATCCGCCATGCTAGAAGTGAAGAACAAGAAAGATGATGCAGTGGCCACCCTCATCGAAAGTCTTCTCTACCAAGATGCTCGTCGAGAAAAAAACGCTAATCACAAATTTCACATTTGAAAATCCAACTTTAGAAGAAGTGATAGAAAGTAAACATTTGACAATTGTGGTTAGAGATCCAAGTCATGAGATGACAAGTTCCGATTGGTGCTTTTTTGGGGCTTATACAGCAGTGAAGTTTCTCCTGGGACTTAGTTTTATGAAGCGATTGGATACACGGGATAAGGTATGAATTAACGTTTTTACCAACCTTAAAATAATTATTTCAGACGTTGCTTCTATCCAATTACTCCGCAAAAGCCACTTTGTTATTCAGCGCTATTCGTACAATGCAAGCTAAAAATGATAAAATGATTAAGCCAGATGGAAAGGATTTTTTCATTGAGTTTTTATCAAAGTAAGTCAAACTATAAACTACCAAACTCATTTTCAACTTCCAGGTGGTCCGACTTCTCTCTACACTTCACAAATCGAGTTAGGAGTATGTTGGTGAATCGACTCATCGAACTCAAAATCACCAATGAAGAATTCATTCTTGTCACGGTCTTATTTTTCTGTAATCCAGGTAAATAAAAATCACATCATTCTTTTATTAAATTTTAACTTCCAGTCCTTTCCGACTTATCTGAAAACGCCGTGCTAGTCCTGACTGAACAACAAAGAGTCTACAGCGACGCTCTAATGAAGTACTGTCTCCTAACCTACCAACAAAATGGACCATCTCGATTCACGGATCTCCTCTCACTGTGTACCGTAACCAATAAGTATTTTGAAGATGTTCAATATCTCTATTGGATCTTCCAGTATCATTTCCATGTCAAGTATAAAAATCTGGTTTCTAGTGTGATCTAAGTAAAATGTATATTGATCTCTGAATTTCCCCCTGAAAATTTGATGACTTCCCAGTTTATTTTTTTGAAGTGATTACGGTGAAACAATAAATTTTGATTTGCTTTTCTTTTATTCGAGTTGAAAAAGATACTATGATTCGAAATAACCGGATTACTGTAGCTTGTGCTGAACTACCCGTCAACAAGCAGCTAAAAACCTTTAACATTCCATTGAGTACATATCCAATATTTTTGATCCCAAATGTTATATAAATTTTTGAATTCTGAACAAACTGAAACCAAACGCACAAACTTCAGCACCACTTTTTTCTATTTCCCCTCATTAGATATTCAGCGCTGTTATTCATTCTCATTTCGTCTATGACTAACATTCTATCACGTCTCAATGTTCTATTTTTATCTATATACATCGAGCACTTATCATAATTAGTGGACTTTCTAGTAATTGTCAATTTTGATAAAATGGAATGTCCATTCATTTTGTCTAGACGAGTGGCTGAACTTGCTGAAAGCCAACCTCTTGCTTTTCTTCCCCCCGCTTAATCTTATTGATATCTAATCTCCGAAAAGACTACTTGAAGAGAATTTCTATTTTTTAAAGATTTTCTCTTATTTTAGAGATCAAGAGCATAACTATGTGATGCTTTACATTTGAAATTTTGATATTTAATCACCTGTTTTTTTAGTAAACAAAGATGTAGGCTTGTAGAGAAAAATGGGAGATCAAATTTTATTTTAGCTATTTTTATTGTGATTTCGAGAAAATATTTAGAAAAATAGGTTCTGTATATTATATAGCTAATTTTAAATTTAGGCAAACATTTAAATTTCCTTAGAAATCCCAGAACACCCACTGACTCCAATTTCTTATTTTTCAATTTCCATACGTAAAATTGTATCTTATATTAATTTACATCTACCCAAGAAATCACACCACTAAATCCAAATATAAAGACCAAAATATCCACCCTGAAATCCTCGCTCACCACCCTCAAAACGCTTCGATCTTTGAGCAGTCGAGCACAAATACGTGCACGTTAATAGTGTCTCTCCGCGTCTATTCATTGTCCATTTTTGATCTTTTCCTCTTTTCTAGTCTTCTCATATTACCTCCTCGCTACTCCCTTCTAAAACTACACTGAGTTTTGGTGAGTGTTTCATTGGAGTCATGATTTGCTCTTCTGACTAATTCTATATTCACGTTTGATCTCTTGATTAATCCAAATTTCTCTGCCCTATATATCCTTTACGAGACTTCA
Organism: Caenorhabditis wallacei; assembly: GCA_963932035.1. Lineage (NCBI taxonomy): Eukaryota > Metazoa > Nematoda > Chromadorea > Rhabditida > Rhabditidae > Caenorhabditis > Caenorhabditis wallacei. The sequence continues at coordinate 10,762,067 of OZ009932.1, read as the reverse complement.
GTTCACTTTAGAAAATATAGAAAGAATAAATGTCGACTCCTGATTCCTTGGATTCGGATTATTTACCGTTGGTTGTAATGGATACCACGTCATCAGCTGAGAAATGTTCAGTGTGTGGAAAACCAGCGTTTTGCTATAATTATGGGGTGAGTTGCTCTTGCTATTTTTTGATCTCCGGTTTAGTTCAAAATTAAAAAAAAAACACTTTTTTTGAAAACTAGATTAAAGCTTGACGTCTTTGGTTCATATAGTGCGAAAACTAAGCACTTCCGCTTTCACTTTCTATTTTTAGCGGAAATTTCAAACTATTGAACTTTTCACATCCCCATTTCCTTAGTCACCATGGTCTTTTCAAAAAATTTCTAATAACCAAGTACTTTATAAAATTGCTTCTAGACCTCGTCTAATCCTGATCTCGCACTTTTTCATTTCTTATGTTTTGATCTCACTTCATAGAGTCTAGTCATCAAATAGACCTGTGTCATCATTCCCGCATAAATAAGAAATTCATAGAATAACTCATTTTAGGTACTCAGTTGCAATGCGTGCAAAATGTTTTTCCGTCGAGTTGAAGTGGATCGAATCACATACCGATGCAAATATTGGAGTAAATGTTACGATGGATTGGAGTTTGTCGATGGTAAATATAGCACTCTATTATAACGGCACCTTGAGCAGAACAATAGTTTCTAATATAACTTCTAAAATGGTGCTTACAGTATGAAGTATACATTCAACTAAACTTAAAGTAGTCCATAGCTAAAGGTCTGACTCTGATCTTAATTTCAGCTTGCGACTCAACCCCTAGATGTCGATACTGTCGATATCAACGTTGCCTCCAAGTCGGCATGAAATACCTGCCACCTGGGAAACCGCAAGTCGAGTTAGTCAGCCGAAGTAACGAGGAATTTACCTCTACGATCAAAAATCTTCTGCTTACGAACTCAAAAATGCGTCACAAAATGTACAATTTTTATACCGGAGAAGATCCAACTCTTTTGGAAATTGTCTTAAGGAATAAGAAGTCACAGTTGATTTTGAGAAATGACACTCAGAAAGTGAACCTACATGAATGGTCTTTTTTGGGAATCTATGCTGCTGTTGAGCATTTTTTAAACTATGATTTCATGGAGAGTGTTAGTGTCGAGGATAAGGTTTGTTAGCTGCTCAAGATGAAAAACTCTTTTGCTCTCAGGTAGCTTTACTCCGAAACTATGCCCTGAAAGCATTGGTGTTCGCTGGTGGAATGAGGTCGTTGGCTGGGAATTCAGATCGAGTGATGACACCGGATGGCAATGATGTTTATCCAGAAATATTTTATAAGTAAACAAAAAAACAGTGTTATTCTTTAAGTATTAGCTTGTAGACTACGATACTTCTCCAATGACTTCTTGAATGGGATCCGGAGTCGTCTGGTATCTCGGCTAAGAGATTTGAAGGTTACCAACGAAGAGTATGTTATATTGAATGTTATTCTTTTTTGTAATCCTGGTGAGAAGGTTCCTGAATGAAAAAATGCAGTCTACTATCTTTCAGCCATCCACCCTCTCTCCCCATCAACTCAAAAACTCATCACAGCTCGCCAGAAAATCTATAGTTCTGCACTTTTTCAATATTGCCTTTTAACTTATCAACAAGCCGGTCCTTGCCGATTCGCCGATCTCTTATCCATTTGTACAGTTATCAATAAGCAGACCGAAGATATTGCCTATCTTACGACGCTGCTTCAATTGAACATGCCAACGATGCAATATAAGAAACTGTTCGTCGATGTTTGCCATAAATAATTGTTTCAAGTATATGTTTTTTCAATTTTAGAATATAAAGATGATCTCAATGAAGTTTTAATGACAATTTCATAAAAAATTGTGTTAAAATTTTTCAGCAGTACCTTGCCAACTAATGACAAAAATAAGCAGGACAGTACTGTACATCCACCTATTTTATACTGATCCCAAAATCTATCTATACTCGAATTCCAAGAATCTGATCTAGAAAAATGTCCTCAGTTTTGTTGAATGTCCAGTTGAGTAGCCTAAGTCGGATTCGGAGCATTAATGGCATTTTAAAAGAATTTTGGAGAGATTAGAAGAGAGGGTGGCAGATTATAGAGAACTCAATAATCTTGTAACTTTATCGACTAGAAAATATTAATAAATGACCCAACGGGTTACTGTATTCTTCGACAGAACACTCTAAACTCCATTCTTATCCTCACCCTCAATCCTGAAAAAGATCCAAATCAAAAACAAAACACATGTAGCTTTATTTCATCTACGTAACAAGTGATGATGCTGTGTGTAGATAATCTAGATGAAATGATTTAGAATACAATTCAAGTCAAGAATAGAAATAAAAGTAGATCAGCTCAAATTTTGGATCAAATACGTGTTACAATCGTCATCGGCGTTATGTGAATGATAGGAAAAAGTGAGAATTTCAGTTGGTCAATGATCGAACTTACAGTATTCTGGTTCTTGCTTGTTTTCAGAGGAAAATACGCTTATATGTAGTATGAGGATAAATAATTCAATAATATTATTGTGATCGAAGCAAATTGAGAATGGTGTATGAACTTTACAAAAATTAATATTCCTCTAATAGTGCGGAACCTTTAATTGTCTATTTCCGTCTTCTTACTTAGAGAAAACTATGTGTTAGAATAAAAACGACATGCCGTACTATTACAGTAACTACAGTATTTATCATTGTTCTGTGCTGTCAAGATTACCATCTTCAAACAAAAAACTAGAGTTTCGAACTTCATTCTCTAATTTTTACTGAAAAATCAGCATCCTCTTCTTCTCATCTTAAAAATTTTTTGCAGATCATTCTCTTTTTCTCATTTGAGCTGAAGCTGAGCCACTCGTCTGATTGGGGAGTGCCCATAGTGAGAAGAAGAAAAGCGGATTGCTCTGGAAAATGTGATCAAGAGGGAGGCAGGATGGTTCCTTCTCTCATTCTCATTTTTTCATTTTTTGAAAAACTTGTTTTTGGAGATGCTCCCTACCAGTTCTCAAGCCCTTGTACCAGCTCAACAGTATTCTGAGTCTTCTACTCCAATGAGATGCAGTGCATGTTTCCATCCGGCGTTTGGATTGAATTATGGAGTGAGTGCTGGTTGATAGAGTTACGGTAGTTTGGGTACTTCAGGTTCCGTCTTGCAACGCTTGTAAGATGTTCTTTCGGAGGGTTGTCTTATTTCAACCAGTGTATACTTGCCGTGAAAATAATACCTGCTATCAGAATATTGGTGAGTTACAGTATGACTTACTTGAGTCTTAAAAAATGTCTAATCGAATATCATGTAGACCAGCGGTTTTCAGTTTATTGAAATTTCTTAAATCAAAGCCATCTTGGTAGAGATCGTAGTAATTTTAATTGCAGATCAAGCTTAGATTGCTTTAATGTTTTAGGACCAGCATAAAAGGGGTTTGTATATTTTTTGAAATTTGATCTCACAGATATTTTTTCTTGATAGAAGCAATTATCTGTGCACTGCCTGAATCACCATAATTATCCAAATGGTACTAAACTATAGGAACCACCAACATCCAGACGTTCCGAGTTTTTAGACGATTGAGGTTCATGTACTTGAGAGACCATTAGCTGGTTTGTTAATGAACCAAACTGTCTGGCTTATACCGTACTTAGGAACGTCCAAAAATTCTGTTTCGCATGATAGACAGTTGTTGAAAGATCTATTTTCTACGCCTATGTTTTTTATACAACTTTGAATATAATATTTTAGGGTCAATATTGAATTTTGTTTCTAAAATGATGTTGCGAACTAATAGAATTGTTTTTGTAGTAATTTGAAGATTGTGAGTAGTTTTTTGTAATAGTTTGAATAAGATTGATCAAAACTGTTTCTCTCGGCGAATGGTACTAGTTGTAAGGATGATAGATTACAAGTGCAGTTTCCTTAACATTATGATGATGACTGTACTTTCGTTTTGATCACTGATTATTTATTTTATTTCCTCATCCTTCATTTTCTCAGAATGAACTTCTGCTTTCCCCATAGCAAACGTACTTTACACAATTTTTGCTTTCTTCTAATTTATATAAAACGGTTCAAAACAAAAATCATGTAACTCAAAATAGCTTGGCTGATCCAATCCGAAACTGTTTCAAATCTAAAACTATCGTTGTGTTTTGATTGGTTGAATCAGCTACCGTATCCTCCTTCTGACCTAATCTCAAGCTCATTCCACATCTTTGATGTATTCCGTCACGAAGCGATTATGCGACGGTGGAGCTTTTGTGTTAGTATTAGGCGTCTGTAGAAATGGGTCTAGATCCTGGATAATGTGCAAAACTTAAGGATCGCATTTTTGATATAATTTAACTCTGGCGATGATCAATGAATCAACCAAGTAGGGAAATCTTGAGTACTCGGCAATGTAATCAAGTAAATACATATAACTTCTTATCCCACGCAAATAATCCGAAGAGGTTGCAATCAACCCAAAAATCTTTTTTTTCGGAATGATGCAAAATCCGGGTCTAATACATCAAGAATATTCAGAGTATCTTCCGGAGCGACCAAAATGTAGAGCGTGCCGATTCAAGAGGTGCATTGAGGTCGGCATGAGATATCGAAGCACAGATGACGAGACGAACGAAATGATGGAGGTGTTGAGCACTGCTGACCAAGCACATCCCACTGTGTTGGTGACGTCGATGGATGAGTTGTGTAGTATGATTCAGAATTTGTTGGTTTTGGACTCGAGACGTTTCGAGTGTTTGGGGAGAATGAGGAGTGATGCGGATCCGACGATTCGAGATTTGCTGGCATTGTCGGATAGGGGGTTTTCAGTGGATAGGGATCGAAGTCGAGAAGTACGATTTAAGTAGGGGCTATCAACAATCTAATATTTTCAGCCACCAACTACTATGTCCAAGAACAATGAACAAATCCTGTCTCAATGGTCATTCTTCGGTGTATGGACCTCAATTGAATTCCTTAAAAATTTGGAGTTCATGTCTCTCCTGAGCCCCGATGACAAACTAACAATGATTAGAAATTATGCCATGAATTCCTACCTCTTATCATCAGCCTTCTTGTCTGTAAGCCGCCAGAGTGATCGCCTTGTTAACCCAGATGGAACTGAAACTATTTCAAGTTCACTCAAAGGGTAGGTAGCACCTGCTAGATAATGCAAGCACGCTCTGATGATATCTCCAATTTTCAGAATGTTCAATACTTGTAACGTTGATCGTATCCGGACTCAATTGGTGACAAAACTAAGAGAACTTAAAATCACTCCTCAGGAATATATTCTTACAACTATAATTTTATTCTGTACACCGAGCTATGGAAGTCAAGAAAACGGTGGAGAAATGTCTACATATGCCAGAGAAATTGTTGGAGAACGACAGAGAAAGTACTACAATGCTCTGATGAAGTACTGTATGTCGACTCATGGAGGACAGGGTCCTGATCGATTTCAGAAGATAATTTCGATTGGAGAGCTTCTTGCTAAATGTTTTGGTGATGTTAAGGAGCTTGTTGATCTACTTAATGTTTTCCTTCCAACTTTTCATAATTCGAAGAAGCTGTTTTTCGAGAGTTTGCATAAATAATTCGATAATTAATCATATCAACATAGGTTTATTTGAAAATATCAAAGCATGTCCTGAACCTAATCACTTGGCTTCAATATGAATTCAACATACTCATCGAAATTCTCCGCCGCCTTCTGTCCACAATGATCTTTTACGATTTTTTTAACACATGATCTCTCAGTCCATAGTATCCTCGTGTGCACATACCAACTCTCCTCGTAAAAATCCATGCCATTGAGACAAGTGTACTCTGACAGATCCGGAGTCGTCAAGTCGTCAAATGAAGTTTCGATTTGCAATCAAAATACGCACCATTGTTCATTTCCAACATCTCACAAGTATTATCGAAAGTGCTTTTTAGCGAGTAAAAGCAATCAGGGCGAACGCAATTCTGGAATTTTTCACCTCAAAACCAGTTTTTTCGCTTCCTCACCTGAATCTCCTTACACATCTCAATCAATTCCAGAACCCTTGAATCATTTGTTCTCGTATAAACATTAGAAATTTTGTCGTGTTTTTTATAGAAATCCCTCATCATTGGCTTACATTTTGCCGAGTTGTACTTAAAATAATTGTTTTTACAATCATGAGGCATCGCCGGTTCCTGGGTAAGAATTTCCAGGAATTCATCGTATTTTGTTGACAGTAAATTGTATAAGGATTTAGGGCACCCGGATAATTTCGTCACTTCCAGAACACAGGATTTACCGTTTTTAAAGGAATCGTGTGCGTTAGATAGGTTTAGCTGAAATGAAGAAATATATCGGCAACTTGCCCAACAACAAGAACTTACCGAGAAAAAATCATAGTCACTGGTACAGTTGTAATCCCCTTCGTATGCATTTGCATAGAACCAACGAAGAGCATATATAACATTTTCCATTGTAGAATTGTTCACCGGAAAAGACCATACTGGAATAATCAGGATAAGGGAAAAAACGAAAAATGATTTTTTCATTGTTGGAAATGAATTGGGTGAACAATGAATTTGTTCGAAATAATATTATCGGATTACACAGGGTTACGATGAAAATAGATCAAAGAATTGAAAAAAAAAGAGATTTAGGGATTTAACTATGTAGATAGATTCATATTAAATTGAGCATAAGGACCTAAATATGTTAAACCTAACTGTGTCACGCCCTATTTTCTAAGCCTATTACCCTTTAAAAGTATTCCATTCACCATAATTTGAAAAGCTGTTTGCGGGGCAGTTTGCGTCAATTATTTATTAATTCTTGGAGATGCACACACACAAAAATAATAAACTCCCACACACACGAGTTCATTGAAAAAATATCTCTCCTTCATTTTTGCTTCTTTTCCGAAGTCGCTGTCTTTGGAAGTTCATCGGTCGTATCACTACTTGTTAGTCGGCCATGTGGTCGGTTACTGCGACCTCCTCTGCCGGGTGTGTTGGATACTTCTCCTTTTTCTTCGTTCATCACTGAAATTTTTATATTAATTTTTTATAGCATTTTACTTTTGGAGAATCTGTTGGACAAAGCGACTTTGTCAAGTTTGAGAGGGTGCCACTGTATTAAGGATAATTATCATGTTCCAGGAATTGTTAGTGACTTAGTCATAGTACATATAATATGAACTGAGGTAATCGAATTAAATTATAGCCATGTCCGAGAGACGCAGAGAAAGGAATATGCCTAGAGTGTCTAGCTGTCTGCGCTGTCACAATTAGGAGTGCCCAATTTAAAGGCTCGTATCTCAGTTGTCAGTATAGATATCAAAAAGTTGTCAACTAATGAAATGTAACCCTTAATAAGCCCAATAATTTCTTTGTTGACAACTTTTTTGTACTTCTACTGTGAACTAAGATATTCTCTTTCCAAGTATCACTACAAGGAAAAGAGAAAGGAAGATTACTGTACCTTCTCCAGCGGGATTCAAGAAAAGCTTCTTTGCAATCGTGTGTTTCCTACACTCATTCTTTGGTTTCATTCCAGTCTCATCAAATTTGCATGATAAATGTAGAATATTCTCAATATCCCCTTTTCCCTTCTCATTCCAAACTGATCTCATATTAGAAGACGAGAACTCATCTTCCTTGATCCAAGCTTTTGATTTCTCATCGATTTCGATATGATAGATACTGTAGATCCAACAGTAATCCGATGGAACACGATGACATCTTGCTTTGAAAGTGAATTTAAGAGTCATTGATTGTCCCGACTCAACCATTCCGACATGTGGCTTCACGAAAAAATTGGGAGACGCCGGGGTTCTGATATTGAAGATATAGGTCTGAAATAAAACATTTTTTATCGAAATGCCCAGGTGTAATCTCACTTTTTTAGTTTCATTTCTCAATTCAATATGAACACAAGAGCGGTCTGCATTGAATTCTTGTAGTCCACAAAACAAAATATATTTGGAGTCTGTACTTAAAATGGGTTTCCCTGCCTTGTGAAGCTGCTCGAATTCATTAAGTACTTTTCCTTCGCGAATGATGTATGGAAGTTCTATAATTCTCTTTTTTTTATTATCCTAGAAATTCAGAAGATTACTTGGAAATTCGGGTTGCTTAGCACATTGAACATTGATATCTTGATTAAAATCTCCATTTATTGGTGTACTCATTTTCAGTTTTCTGAAAAAGATTTCTTTAAAAAATGACCTTCTCGCTTTCCTTTTCGCTTCAATTTATATGAAGGGGTCACGTCGAGAAAACTCGTCGGAAATGCATACGAATGTGAGAATGAGATGAAACCGAATGGGACAAGATGAAGAAAAAAAGGCAGATGAATAATCGAGAGTAAGGAGAAGAAGAAGAAGAATTTTCTGGTGTGGAAACGCCAAACGAACGATAAGACATTTGTTTTAATTTTCACACGATATTTTTTCTTGTTTTTTTTATGACACCGCATTTCTCTCGATACATTAAGTTTAACCTTTTATAACTCTGTTGCCAAGAAAGATATCAAGAAGTTGTTAACTAATGAAATGATCCCCACTATAAGCTCTTTATTTTCTTAGTTAACAGCTTTCTGGTATCTCTTCTGGGAAACGAGATAAACGCTTTTAAAGTTTGCCTATGCTAGACTTGAAAGGAAAGACGCAGATGGTTAGAGTGTCTAACTGTCTGCGCTCTCTCAACAGACCGTTCTAGCTGGAATCATTTCATCTTAACCATTTCATATACAGTACCGTTCAAAAGTTTATAGAAAAAAGTATTTTTCAGTTGATTTTCGGCCATTTTGGACATTTTCAGGGGTTTGGAGCTCGGCTCTCAAGTTTCCGATCACTCTGAAAATTTTTGGGGGTATAAAACAAACCTAAATTAACAACTTTACATTTATAGAATTTTTTGAAAATGCCTAGTTTTTCAGCTATGCGGCGAGTTCTGGAACAAACCTGTTTTTTTCACGTTTTCAGTGCAAAAACGGCCAAAAACGGCCGAAAAAGGGGTATGCGTCAGAAAACGCGGCATAGCTGAAAAACTAGACATTTTCAAAAAATTCTGTAAATGCAAAGTTGTTAATTTAGGTTTGTTTTATACCCCCAAAAATTTTCAGAGTGATCGGAAACTTGAGAGCCGAGCTCCAAACCCCTGAAAATGTCCAAAATGGCCGAAAATCAACTGAAAAATACTTTTTTCTATAAACTTTTGAACGGTACTGTAGCTATCCTGGTAAATATATCTCCCTCCAAAACATCTCCAATTCTCTCTCATATTCGAATTTCCGTCCACACATAAATGATTCAATAAGAGCAAGTCAGCAGGTCAAAAAAAGATAAACACGAGATGACTAGTTTGTCTGAATATCACTTGATTTTAGATCTTCTCAATGTTTTTGCTTCTTCTTCTTCTTCTTAAAGTTGATCACTTATTCATTGGGCACATGTGCGAGTTGAAGTGGTTTCTTAAGAAACTTCTAGTTTTATTTACACTGGTTCTTTTCATTAAATTATCAGATTTACTCTAATTGAACGGCACCCTCTTGAAGTCTCGTACCCAAATTTCAAAAAGAAAAAAAAACGATTTTCGATCTCGCTTTCTCCTAAAAATAAAACGAAACCCACTACTTTTTAATGTATTCCACTCAATATTTCACACAACTTGTCATCCAACAAAATGAGATCTGGGGTAGATGGAGAAGAAAAAAAGAAGTTTTGCGACTTTTGGTCGCTTCGCCATCTAAACCAGACACATTTCGAACGACTTCCGCGGCCGAAACCCTTTTTTTAGTTTCCTTATATTTTTCCCTTTTTTTTTTAAATACTGCACTTTTGGTATTTTTGTTTATTAATATCATATTTTAAGACTTTTTCTTAAAGTTGTAGATAGTTCTTGATCTGCTAAGATCACTAAAAAAATGGGCGTGGCCTAACTAATAACTAGAGGCACACCATAACGACATTATACTTTTACTAGCCTCTTCCTTTCGTTCCTACTCATTTCTTCTGCTTCGCTTCAACTTTTGGCTTCTTAGAATATCTTGTGACCTACCTCATATCAATAACTTTTGGTCAAGAATATGAAAAAAACATTTGATTAAGAGAAATTAGTTCCTAGTAGACATTTAGCTCAAAATTCGGAAATCAAATCACTAGATCTTCTCGGAAGAGACACTAATTTGATCAAGCAAATGTGACATTGCTTTTTGAGCTTGAAAATAGAAAAATAGAATCATTAAGTTCCTGGTTTTAAGCGCCTGTATCTTGGTTGCCAGAACATCTATCGAAAGGTTGTCAACTAATAAAATATTGCTTACATCAATAGCTACGCTTTACTAATTTACAACTTTTTTGGAGCTATTCTAGGAACCGAGATATATCGTTTTGAAGGAAGCATATTGGGTGATCAAAAAATTTAAAGCACTAAAAAATCGAAAATCAAGATATTTTCCCATCGCTGTTCCAAACCAATTACATCCACACATGTGTTTAATGCTCTCTTCCTCCTTCTCCTCCTCCTTAAAAAAAAGAAACCTAATCGTTCGCCGTGTTTCATCATCGCCTTTCTTTTCCCATCGTCACACACGTGCCCTTTACTCTCTCTCTCTATCCCTTCACTAACCACTTGAAAACAAAAGAGACGGGGGCTTCTTCTTTTTTTCAGATTAGATCAGTCTTCTCCTCAATGACCACCAGCTGGGAGGAAAGGATCCAGTTAAAAGTCTAAAGTTAGAAATGGAGGGTGTCTGATTTCAATTGTGTTTTTGCTGTCGCTTTAACTGTCCAAGGAAGTTTAAATTATTCAAGAACCCCCCCCCCCCCCCCCCTTTTAGTCTCGCATTTTAAAACTATATAGTCATGAGGCGAGTTTTTAAGGTTAACTGTTTTTGAACATTCTGTATATGGTCCTTTTTTAGCATTCCGATAATTTGGCAGGTACACATTCTCAGTACATTCTCTAAACCCCCTCACTCTTTGCCCCCTAAGGTACCCAAAAGGAAATGGACACTTTTCCAACGAGTACATCCTGTTCCACACCACCCAAACAAAAACGGAAGTATTCTCTAAAGTGGGCGTAAGAATCCTAAAGAGTTTTTTGGTTGAGAGGAGGTGTGACTATGGAGACGGTGACAACAAACAATGAGAATTTTCACAACAAGCCTTTTGTTTTCTCCAAAACAAGGCTTCTCTTTTTTTGTTTTTTTAATGTTACGTTATTGACCTCTAGCTATAATCAATTCCCTGAAAATAAATTGAAAAAATGATAGAACGCTTTTAGTGACCAACCTCTGAAAGAGCCTTCTAGAAAACGAGATTTAGAGAAAAAAGAATAACAAAAAAATGAGGAGAAAAAGCATCAAAGTTCATAAATTTATTGTGGTCCCTCTCTCATTGAATCAACAAGTATTTCTTATTCTTTCGTCTAGAATTATATAGATTTTTGTTGGGTTTTTTGTCATTATCCAATTTTCAAGTTTTTTTTGAAACAGACTTTTTAATGTATTATCCAAATCGGGAATGGCCGCGTAATTTTCTATCTAACGTCTTAACCGTATGTCATAACTTTGTTAGTTGAAAAGCTATCAGAAAGTTGTCAACTGAAGAAATATTTAGTTTATTAAGGGCTAGATTTTATTAATTAACAATTTTTTGATATCTCTCCTGACAACCGAGGTACAGGGCCTTCAAGTAGCGCACCCTCAATTGAGAGAGCGCAGACAGTCAGACACTCTAGCCACCTTTTTTCTCTGCATCCTTCTTTGATTTTCTCAAGCTAGGATGTGCTTTGAAGACGAATATCTCAACTAATACTGGAAATACAAAATATTTTAAAATTCCTACTTTTATATAAATTTTCATTTTTATTTTTCCAAAAAAAAATTTTTTTTAACAATCACCTAATCAATTCCTCAATTTGTCTCATCTTTTTTTCTTTTCTTATTTTATTTCTCAAAGCCTTCCTCTCCTTTTTTTTTCTAATTTTCTTTTCTTTTTTTTTGTTTCTTCCCTCACCCCGCTTCCGTTTTGACTCATCTCCCTTCTGACCTCTTCTATATTATTCTGTCTAGAAGACAACGAGAAGACCTATAATTACTATCATAAGAAACGTTTCTTTGTGTGTGTGTACTAATATTTAAGTTAGTGTCTTGACTTTTAATTCCGTATTTGTGAAGTATTCTTTTTTGGAAGTGTATATTTTTTCTAAGACTTTTTTTTTCTGTGGTAATCAGATTTTGCAACTTTGAACTTTTTTTCAAAAAAAAAAAAGAAGAAGATGTGTCATCAGTTGCTCTCTTTCTCCTTTTCTTCGTAATTGAATGCGAACGGCCGATCTCTTTCTTTTTCTCGTTTTCACCCATAAATAACAATTGTTCTCGTTCCATTTTTTCTTTCATCTAAGTTTTTTATCTTGATGAATTTTTTGTGAAATCCTAAAACTTCTTTTTTTTTTTCAAAAAAAAAATTGACCGAGTTGTAAATAATACAAAATTCAGAACGCCTAAAAAAGTCTGGTGAACAGAAAAATGGACTTGTTTGCGACTAGTCGACTACGACTTACACACCTTCCACAGCAGGTTAGTTACTTTTTTTGTTATGGGGAAGTAATAAATGTATAGTTTTGAAAAAAAGAAAACTGAAAATGTGATAGCGGTGGTCTTTGGAAATCCTATTTGTAAGCAGCAGAATTTTAAGCCGTCATAACATTGTCGGTAAAAGATAGAGACGCAGAGAAAGAAAATGGCTAGAGTGTCTGACTCTCAGCGCTCTCTTAATTTACAGTCCTCAAATTAAAAACTTCATAGCTCGGTTTCCGTAAGAGATATCAAAAAGTTGTCAACTAATGAAATATAGCTTACAACAAGGGCTATATTTCATCAGTTAACATCTTTTTGATATTTCAACTGAGAAGAAAGTTATACCAGTTTAAATTCAAGAGCCTGAACTAAATGTTTCCGTCTTCTTCGTTATAGGCAATAAACTTTACAACTGTAACATATCCATAACCTAAAGCAAAAGTTCCTCCTCACTTTCATATGAATGTCTTTTCTTTATACGATGAGCAATGGTTGTCTTCCCACTCAATAAAAGAGGATTCATTTTGGTGTAGGAAGAAGAAAAAAGCTTTCTTGATGAGTGTTCTTCGTTTGTTTTCGTACCAACTTTGGAGTGGCGGTTAATTCGGTTTATCGAAAAATTTCCTTTTTTGAGAAAGTATTTTTGAAGGTTCTGAGACTATTTTGAGAACTTTGGGCTAAGCTTTATAGGGAGCATGTCTAGTATTTCTTCTTTTTTTTAATTTAACCCAAGACCACCCGAGGTCAAAACTCATTCTCCACCAATAAACCAAAAAGTCTTCCCAACTTTTCAATTCCAATTCATTTCATTCATTCTCTCTTCTCTTTTTTCTTGTTTTTCCATTCTTCAATTCCGAAATGCATTCAATGTGATTGACAAGTTTTCTTTTACGTAATCTCTCTCTCTCTCTCTTTAGAAAACGCATAAATCACTCTGCAAAAAATTTTATTAGATTTAATATGAACATGTGGTTTTTCTTATTGCTAAACTTCAAGTTTTGTTTACACAAAATTTTTTTTTGAAAAAAAAATAAACAAATCATGTTAGTCCCCTCTTTGGGACCGCCTGGAATTTTGTTCCCAAGACTCTCCATTTCGCGTGACACCAATCGGGCACCAAACTGCTTATTTAGTATACCCCCCTTTAAAAAACGTCACAAAAATTGCTTAAAAGGACACAATTTTCTTTTCTCATCTTATTCCATAACGAACCAAAAAGAACAAAAAAGTTTAGTTTGAGGGAAGCGAGGGAGAGGGGCTCATCTTCTTTTTCGACTTCAGAAGACGAGAAGAAAAAGGCAATCACCCGGGGTTTCTGGGAAAGGCCAAAAAGAAGGAATTTTCTGTTCTGGGTGTAACTTTTTTTGGTTTGGTTTTGAAAAAGAAACAACTCTTTTTGATTTTTTTACTCTGAGTTATTTTAGTGTAGTCCTCTCGGACAAAAAATTAATTTTTTTTTTTGAATATTTTATAATTTTGTGATTTTAAAATTGTTTTGTAATTTTAACCAAAATTTCAACATAAAAAAGTAATCCCATAAAATTCACAACAAATTCTCGATTCCGACAATTGTGTTTTCAAGCCTTATCCCTAGAGACCTCTTCCATTGTCTTTAAAACTTGAGCTTCTCTCCCTCTCTCTCCCTCTCAATCCCATCTATTTTCTCTCTTTCTTTTCAATATCGCCGCTGGAAGCCTAGTAACTAAAGAAGAAGAAGAAATTTGAGACAATGAGACGAAATTTGTGATTTTCGATCCGTTGATAAAAAGATATTTGAACCACTTTTTTGTCACGTTTTCTGGGTGGGAATCATAAGGTTTTAGAGTATTTTAGGTGTTCAGAAACCTTAGAAAATATCATTTTCTCTTGTTTTAAATTTGATCTTTCTTTTCGTTTTTGAAGAATATGGTTCATGAGCTTCGAGTCCTAAACATTCCAATATCCTATTTTCAGTAATAAGCTAACTTTGGAGTGAGATATTTGCTTTTACCTCCCACGAGAGAGACGCAGAGAAAGGAATTGACTAGAGTGTCTGACAGTCTGCGGTCTCTCAATCAGACGCATCTAATTTTAAGGACTTGTATCTCTGTTCCCAAAAGAGCTATCAAAAACCGACAACTAATGAAATATCGCTCATGTTAAGCTGAACAGTTTCTTAGTTGAAAACGTTTTGCTAAATCTTCCGCTAAGTGAGATAAAAGCCTTTGTAGTTGGGTGTTCCTAATTGAAAGAGCGCAGATAGTCAGACACTCTAGCCACTCTCTTTCTCTGCGCTTCTATCTCTCAAGAAAAATGATACCGTAACAATATTAAGGTAGCCCTGGATTTTTCGAACTTTTTCTTTTAGCGCCTTTCAATCTTTGCCCCCCAAATGACTCCATTCAAAACGTCAATTACGTTATTTATGAGGAACCCTCAAAATCCAATAAGCCCCAAACAATCCAGCTGCTTCTTCATTTCCCGCCCCGTCTAAATCATCTTCAATAACTCATTTCCCTCCACATTTTACCCTCTCGAAACCTCTTCAAAATCCTGCAAAAAATGTTTCGTCATCATTCTTTTCTTTTTTTTTCAATTCTCTCATAGTGTTTCCTCCTCAGATTACCTCAGAAACATGGACGTTCTTCGACGAATTATGCCGAGAAAAATGAAACGAGATCAGTATTCATTTGAATTACTGAAATCCAGTTCGAATATTGAATTGTCGACGGGTGTGGGGCCAGGTACCCCATTGCCACGCAATTTCTCACATTATGATAGTATTCGATGTGCGCCGAGCACGCAGAGTACGGTTAGAAAGCCGCCGGTGGTTATGGTAAGTGCTTGTAGTTCTCTCGGAGAATGAATGATTGGAGAAATCGTTGAAACACGCTCTCATTATTAATGAATTCTAGAATTCTCTGAAATTATTCTCAATATCTAATTAGAACCCAACTCAATTTAATAAGCAATGCAGAAGGTGCGCTGCAGCTTATTTTCAATTAATTTCCACCCTCTCCCTTTTTCTTTTTTTCTCTTTTTTCTATTGCCACTGACATATTTATGTTGACTAGCAGAATAAAAAAAATAACGTGCAAATTTTTTAGCCGGCAACATGTTCATTTCTATAGAGAAGACTCTAGAAAAATGATTTGTCATAATTTTAAAAAAATTGAGTTTTTTTTTTCAAATTAGTTTTTTTGCCATGTGGTTTTCCACCTGCATTACGTATTTTTTCTCTTCGTCATATTCTCTTCATCATCTTTTTAGTTTTTTTTCCGATATTTTCGACAAACAGTATAATTTTTATGTTATGACTTTTCAAAATGGTATATCTCCACTCCCAATAGAAATAACAAAAAGTTGTCAACTACGGAAATATTGAGATTTTTGAGGGCTACATTTCAATAGTTGAAAACTTTTTGGTATCTCCTATGGCAACTGAGATAAAAGCCTTCAAAGCGAGCGCCTCCGGTTGAGAGAGTGCAGACAGGCAGACACTCTAGCCAATTTCTTTCTCTGCGTCTCTCCAAACTTTTTATAACAACCTTAAGTTTGGGTACTTTTCATTAAAAATTAACTGAACTTCACATTTCCCTAGAATCCTATCTTCCCTAAACTCCTCCAACTTCCTGTCCTCCGATCCACCCTCGATCTGCGACCACTCGGCATGTGACTTCCCGAAATTCAATGCGCTTCTTTTCCCTAATCTGTCTTTTCTTAGTTCGACTAAAAATGGACTTGGTCTAAAAATGTATCTAATTGTCTTGTTCCATTTTTTTCTTTTTTGAGTTCAAAATACAAACAAAATGGGGTGGTCCCGCTTGTCGAAATCCGATAGGTTCGTGTCAATTTTTTCGTGTTTGTGTTTGGCTAGTTAGAAGAAAAAACATGAAAGACAGGAAGCAAAACGCTCGTAAAACTACCAAAATCTGTTCTCAGAAATAAAAGGGATCGCCATGAATTTTTGATCGGGACACACACTTAACTACAGTATCCTCCCATAAAACTTCTCACAATAAAAAGGTATGCTCGTAAATCCAAAGCACTCAAAAGAAAAGGTCGAGAAAATTTTATTTATTTTTTGAGGAATAGATTTCTTAGGAAAAAAAGAGAGTGGAACGATTAGATAAAAGGAAACGAATCTGTTTCAGAATGCATAGATTGTCATCATCAACCACTTGTTTTTTTTGTTTTTTGGAAGTCGTTTTCTAGTTTTATGCGTTCCCCGTGAAAACGATGCTCTTTGTGCTTACCAGGAAGTTTAGGAAATGGGAAAACTAGTTGACAGAATTTAGCTAAATGTATTTTTGTGATTTGTTTTCGATCTGTATACAGTAATGCACTTCCTATGGATACGGTAGCGCTAAACTATGCCTTCAAACTTTACCCTGAAACCTTAATCGGTTTTATCAGTCTACAAGCTTTCCTAATATCTTAAGCTGTCCGTCTACTTTTAGCCATGTAACTCACCTCAGGGTTCTCACGGGGCCGGCCCGTGGTTTTTGAGAACCCTGACTCACCTTAGCTAAGACCAAACGGTAGCTTGTCAACAACTTTTTTAACTATCCCAAAATATAAAATTTCCTAAGATATCCGACTACTATGGTTTCTAGTGCCTTGCTCATCCAATCCAATACACTCATTTGTAACTAAGAGCTGTCACCTTATTCCAATTTCCAATTTTTCAAATAACCTCAATGTTCTTCATTCTGCCAAGAAAACCCGCCTCCTTTTGTCCTCCACTTTGTTCTCGCATGTTTGAATGAATTAGGAGTGAGCGCGAACCGAACAAGCCCTTTTTTCTTCTGGCATTCCTTCTCATCGGTGTGAGCTCGCTCTCTCAGCGGAGTGTCAGAAGGGTACAAAACAAAACACAGAGAGATAGAATTATTTCTTGTTTCGGAGTATTCTGAATCTGGAATAAGCTTAGATTCGGATATGAGCTATTCAAGCTATTGGAAAGTGTATTCTCATCGGCAGGTTAGTTTACTAGAGAAGATGGTAATTTTTTTGGAATCGGGTTTGTCCTAATATCCTAATATACTTTTCATCTTTGGACACTTTCACATTCTTAACCCTCTTTAGAAGTCTCTTCCCCCGCTTCCGACCATCTAATTCCTTTTTCCTTGTATCAACATGCCTCCTAAACCCCTCTCCTGTCTGCTTTTTTTGTTTTTTTCTTGGTTCCAATGACAAATGACAATTTTTGTCCCCCTGCCTTACCGGTAAGGATCAAATTTGACACTGTGTGACGTCAGAACACACCTTCCACAGAACTGACACAAAAGGGGCTAGCTGGAAGAATGAGTTATTGTTTAGAGTGACGAATTTCCATTTGATCTGAAATATTCGAAAACCCAGAAAAGGTGACGTTTTGAATTGGTTGTCAGTCGGGTGCGAAATGTGGAAAATTTGGGGGGAGTTGAGTGACAGATTCGGGTCTTGAAATTCATATAAATCGTGTGAATCGGGGGGAGGAGACAAGTTTCTATGTATTTGGTTTTTCCATATGCCTACCTTGGATAGCTTACTTCCTCTAATTGAAGCGAAACCCATAACTTTGAAGCCTCATAACATTGCTGTCAAAATACATATCGAAAAGTTGTCCACTAATGAAATATTGCTCATAAAAAACGGAACATTTTCTTAGGTGACAAATTCTTTCTTTCTTTAATATGAACTGTGTTGCGCGCCTTTGAAGTAGAGCACTGCCCAAGGGAAGCACATAGAAAGTTTAGAGCGTCTAACTGTCTGTGCAATCTCAATTAGCTCCTAACTTTGAATGCTTGTATCTCAGTTGTCAAAAGAGATATCAAAAAGTGGTCAATTGAAGAAATGTTCCTTATAGCAAGAGCAATATTTTGTTAGTTAACAACTTTTTTGCACCTCTACTAGCAACTGAGATAAACGCCTTTTAAGCTTCGTACTACTTGAAAGAGACGCAGAGAAAAGAAGCGGCTAGAGTGTCTAACCGTCTAGGCTTTCTCAATCAAAACTGTGCAGATTTTTTAAAATCTAGCACCAAATAATCATTCGTTTCTTAGTCAATGGTCCCAATTCTTGGCATCCCCTCCCCCAATGATCTCGGAATTCCACACCCTCGCATTCCAATTTTTTGATCTCTCTGATTCTGCAAACATGACCTCATCTTTGGAAGTTTTCTCACTCCACTGAAGAAAAAAAAAATCATTGAAACCTTTTTTTTCGGAAAACGAAAATAAAATGTCTTCTTTTCAACCGCCTTTTCTTCTAGTACCTCCTATCAAATTTCATTCATTTTTATTCTTGGAACCCCTTCTTTTCATTGCTTCCAATTCTTTCATAGCTTTTTTTTTTGAAGTCGAACAGATCTAGAGTTAATCTTTTTATTTTGATCTATTCCTTTTTCATTCATCAAGTGGTAACAACTGTTGTCGATCCACTCATTCAACAAGATTTATAGATCAGAACAAAATAAAAAGGGGCCCATACATCTTTTTTTGCTATACGAAAAAGAATCGACAAATAGCCCGATGGTCTCTAAAAATAAAAGTAATATAACCGAAAATAAGTGACCGAGCAAATAGAAAAGAGAAGAAAAAATGGACCGGAAATAAATAGATGGGCTAAAAAGAAAAAAGAAAAAGAAAGTAGTGAGGTTGATGGTCAAGAAGTTGAGAGATTATAGGACAAGCGTACTTGAACGTGCCGAAATCGTGCCAAGCCAGAGCTTAACTTGAAATTTTCTCGTCTGCTGTAACCCGACTAAGTACCCTAGAGGTCAAAGTCCTTAGCAATAACTAAATCTAAACCATATGCACCGCGAGCATTTCTCACAATTTCCAACAAAATGAAGTAAAAGATTTGAACCAGATGCCCTTCCCTCAAAACACGATGTTAACACGGAATCAACAAGTCTAGACAACCTGTACTCCCGAAGCTTACCCCCAAGAATTTTCCTTTTTTTTCTCTCAAGACTCTTCAGAATAATTTCGTCATGAATTATTTCGTCACACTTTCCGGTCCACTTGAACACATTAGAATGTTTTAGAGGAGATGTTTTTGTATACATCATGTTGTCAAGGGGATCAGCAACATCTAGACTAGAAGGAATGGATGTTTGACTGATTCACTGGAGTCTCTGGTACCATGGTTCTCTGTGTTCTGCTCTTAGCCTCGCCCACACCGTAATCACCTTAAAACACACACACTCAATTTAACTGGAAACTCGCTAATCCTATCTCGATTCCAATTTCCTTCTCCATCTTCTTATCCTTTCTCTCCCCCTCCTCCCCATCACTCTAACCCTCTGCGTCACGATTCTCTCCTAGCTCCGCCCACTTTCTAAGATGGGAGGGTCCAAAGCGCTATTTTATTTCTTATACCAGTCAACACTTCTTGGTGTTTAACTCTTATTTAAAATGAACATGGTTCGAAACCACGTCGCCTACCACCGTAGCTCCCTGACATCACCGACCATGATAAATTCATATTCTTTGGTTCGTTTTTCATATTTCTGCAAAAATATTGTGTCTCAGTTTTCGGGGTCGTCATGGTGTAGAATTCGAGAAACCGCCCATAGAATACATAGAAAAAAATTTGAGAATTCCCGCATTCTTTGTTCTAAATGTCACGTCAACAATTTCAGAAGTCTGAGGAAGTCATCGATGTATCGGAAGGCGAGATGAGCGAAGTTTCCTCGTTGATCGGATTTGTTGGTGGACCCAGAGAGCCTGGTTGCAGTTATGGGTGAGTTAAGGGGAGGAACTTAAATCTTAGAAGAAGACGTGAGATTCTGCAAAATGAAGGCGGAAGAAGCGCACTCGCGGATGCCTAATTGTTAATTGGGACTTTAGTCAACCAAACTTCAGAACGATGGTTCTAGGCTGAAATTCAAGTATCTTCCGAAATCACATGGCCTCCAAAAATAGATACAAATTCATATCAAATTTCTCTTAAATTGAAATGTTAGCATGTCTTGTTTCAAAAAGCCTCCCACACTTTTCTTGTGATATCACTTGACATGTCCCTCTAACCATCCTCGCTAATTGAAACGAGATGAGGAAATGGAAACCAGACGTTTCAAAGTTTCTTGATTTTATGACCTCAATGTGGGAAAGAGGGCTTTTTGGGGATCAGATTTCTAAAGTGGTCCCGTGTCAATCAAAGATATTCCAGATTTGCACAAGAAGATCCAGCGTACGAGAAGGCGGTCAGCGAGTGCCACGTCATTCAGGAGAAGAAGGATTTTGCAGAAGCGGTCCTGCTCAAGTGTATTGATAATAAACGTAGGTGGCTGGAGAGTGAGCGTGGGAAAGCCGCTTAGTTAAATGGAAAAGTAAAATAATAAATCCTAGAGGATCATCCAAACAGATTACTGTATATAGTGACCATGCAAGCAGTAGACTTAACCACTATGCTAAACCTGACCATTGTGGTAGACTAAACCGGTAGCCTAGGTCACGTGTCTCAGCTAATACAACACAGTAAAAACCTAAAAAATATTCCATCTTCCAGAAAATTCTCTAGTTTACCTACTAAAGTTCATTTCACTCTCTTCCTGTCTACTAACTTTCTTCCCTCTTCATTTCTTGCTTCCTGTACAAACCCTCTATTCACCCCGGGGCAAAGATTGAACTCCAATTGACCGTGTATTTTTCCCATTTCTCACCCTCCAATTTTTTTTGCAGCTCTCTTCCCGTACATGCACTTCGCACAATTCCGAAACGTTGACTACACGCATCGAGTTAAGCAGATTTCCGATTTGGCCCGAGAATGTGCGCCCACTCACGGCAGTCTTTATGGTTCGTTGGAGATTTTTATATATGTATACATATGGTGGAAGTAGACAGGAACTTTTTTGTTTTGGGTGGGGAAGGAAGTGTTTCGGATATATGTATAGCGGATTACTGTAGTCTTTAGTCACTAGTTGAACTCTAAGCACCTCTTTGAAGCCAACCACTACAAAAAAGAATGAAAAATGACGCTCATAAATCCTGAAGACGTCAGTCAAGAAGGTGAAGTAGTCATCTTAAGGCAGAAACGGGTAAACACAAATTCTGAAAATAGAAGACAAATTCGGCCAGAAATAAGCTCGTATTTGCTCAAGTGAGGGTGTGTGTATACATGAGAATTCGAGATGAAGGCATGTTGTTTTCTTTATTTGAATCCGAGTGTGTGTGAATTTGATTTTTGAGGTGTCTCAAGAGGATGATTTAAGCGAGACTAGAGGGATAAGCATGGAGGTCGTAAGAGTTCAGAGCTCAAAGTTAAATGTTGGTTTTCAAAAATATGAAAAAATTGGTGAACGACGATTAAAATGTGGCTATTCGAGTGAAAAAAAAAACAGAGAATTTGGTGCTCCAATCTGAAAATGATTGTTGCTGAAAATAATTTTAGCCTGCAAATAACTTTCAGGCTGCTACGACGAAGTCTACTCAATCCAAAAAACGGCTAGTGTCGGGGAGAATCGCCTTCCGGCGCATCGACACTCTGGCTACATCGTAATCGGATTCAAGTTGCTCGAGGACGCCGGCAAGCAGGGAACACTCGAAAAAACGTGGCTTCAGTGGAGCGGCGCACGCGAAATCTATAAGCACTCGCCACGTTCGTGGAACTTGCGTAGGATCTCGTTGATGCGGTGTCCGACACAGTAAGAATTTTTTGCAAAAATAATTTATTCAGAGATCAAAATATTATTATTTACAGCCACAAAAATGGGGTGGCACAACGCCCGTTCGCTTATATTCTGATGTGTGAGTACGGTAGCATTCTGCACCCGTCCAACACCATTCAAGCTTTGGACATTTGCGAGAGATTACGGGTCAGGAATTGTGGACATATTGCGTTGTATCAGGTATGTTACATATGTATAGGTGAGACAAGTTTAGGGGTCTAGCGCTTCCGTTTCTGTTGTTCCATCTTGATCATTTTCTCGGTCTCCTTCATCTCCTTCTCCATAAATTGTTTATAGTAGTCCTTGTACAATTCGCCATCCAATCCTGGATTGTCCATTGATGGATGATGCCCATTTCGGAAACCACTTCTATAATTTCTATTCTTAGTATTTTCTAGTGTCTAGTAAAATAACTTACGATGAAGAAGCTTGTTCTCCTGGGTGTCCTTCAACTCCTCCATGATTTTCCACGGAGAAAATTTCTGTTTCCTTCTCCAACACCTCCTTGGACAATTTCACAGTGGCGTTTGACTCTCTCATCATCTGAATCCGGATATAAGTCCTTGGATCCTGTCCATGATTGAACACATCAATCTCGAACTGCTCCATTTGAGGTTTAGTCCGGGTTGCGAAAAAAGTCGCAAGCTCATCGTTTGATGGAAGGTCAAAGATGTTCCATCCCTAGAAATAAAGATAAAGCTAGAATTATAAGGCCAGAGGACTTACCCAAGTGACCACCGAAGCGCTTCCACTCATCATCTTTCCATAATAGTCCAAGCGTTCAATGATTTCCGGGTCGACATGATGGCACTCGTGCATGACTCCGAAAAGAAAGAAAAAACACAAGTGAGATCAATAGGCAAAAGAGAATGGAGTTAGTTGGGAGAACAAGAAACGCAGAATGAAAGAAAGAGTCAGAGGGAAAAGAAGGTGTGGAGCTAGAGACGCAGACTGCTGGAAATGTGGAAGGCGTGTAACGAGCCGCGAGGACAGCCTGACTAATGAAACGGGGGGCTAGAGATGGAGAGAGTGGGAAGAGAATGAGATTAGCATATATAGAGGTGCGCCAAGTCCCGGTGACATGTTGAAATCTGACATTAGTTTGACTAAGACGGATATACGCAGAACATGCCAAGTACTAACAAAAGCTAGGCTTAATTTGACAAAGTCTTTTGGGCTAAGCTAGAGAACATCATAGCGAAAAAAGGATGTAAAATCCAACAAAAAAAGAAAAAGACATAGTGCTCACGAGAGCTCTCATTAATTTTGGTCGTCGAGCGTTGTCGAGCGCACAAGCTCTGACATATATGAAAACGTGCGTATATGCCAAGACAATTTTCGTAGCAACAAATCTGAACTCGCGCGTTGGAGTCATATGACTATGAGAAAGGAGATATTAAGTCAGAACAGGGCAATAACAACAAAAGAGGATTTAGTTTTTTAAAGATCGTTACAATTTCATCACATTTTCAGGTCCACTCAGCCTACACTTCCCCAGGCCCTCGCACCTCTGCTCACAACTCACCATCCCGTCAATCAGCGGCGTTCGCTCAATCGGCCGCGACTAAGCGTGCCCAAATGCTACGTGGATTCTCACAAGATGTTGAACCACAATCAATTCCCGAATCGTCGACAATGCGTCGGAACCGGATGCTAAGAACTCGGGAGAGATCTTTCCAGTATCCTGATGAGTACTATCACTCTTATCAACCACACCAGTTTGATCCACAGGAGCAATACTAAAAAAAACAACATTTCCCTGAGCATTTCATATTTCTATATATTTTTCTCTCTCCCAACATCCCCAATAATATTTTTCTCCCCGTGCTTCCGGGTGATCCCTTTCCTAGTCACCAATTATTTTTTTAGACATTTCTTTCCCCTGAACATATATTTATTCGCCTATGGATTTCTGTGTCTAAACCCTTTCCCCCTTCCTTTTCAATGTGTATTTTCAAAAAAAAATAAATATATTTTGAAAATGATTTTATGAATTTACAGACAACAAAAAAAGAGAAGAGATTAAGCACACAATCCGGAAGCGGTCTCACATGTGAATCCAGATGAACAGAATGAGCAAGTGTCTCCTGGTTGATAGATATCAGAATCAAGCATATTACCACTGAAAAATGGGTTGTTTTTAGAACATTATGAATATTCCAGAGACTCACGCAGATTTGTATTGGCAGACTACAGCAACCTTGTACATGTTTGATCTGGAAGCATCTCTTCCACAATTCTTCACTCCACATCCAATCAAATTAGTTTCAGCCCATGCCATTTGAGTAGCATGTCCAATTCCTGAATTGAAAGTGTCTTCATCGAGAGTTGTTGATGTCCATCCGTAGTCTTGGAATTCACTTTCCCATGATTTCGAGGCAGCGACTCCCTAAAAAAACTAGTGGAATCGATAAAGCTAGACTAAGTAACTCACAAAGTTGTCAAGACTGGATGGAGCAGATGAAGACCATGACCAATAAAGATTCTCTCCAAGATCTGGATATCCAGAATGATCATCCGGACAAGTGTTAGCATATTTTTGTGCCGACGCAGCCACAGTTGTATCCCATTTCATTTTACGCATATTGGCAGCTGGTGGTTCTTGTGTGTCACCAGCAATATAGTTTCCTTTGGCGATTGCAGATCTCAGATCATTATGAGCTTTGACAATGGCTGTTTGAGCAGTTGCACTGAATTGAGCAGAAGCACATCCGATGATGGCAAGGCAAATGAGAATGGATTTCATGGTGAAGAGATGAGTTGGTTGGTTGGATCGGTTGTTGTGCTCCTTTTATATCAGTATCTTATCAATTGAATAACAATTTCATTACGCACAAAACTTAAAAACTTTGGTCTCTGATAAGAATGTCTGGCTCAATGTGTTTTGAACCTGTTTTCGTTTTCGAAATGTACGCAGATAAACATTGCGACGAATCAAAGTTTGAATTTGACAGATATATACTTAGTGAAGCATATTTGCAATAGGAAATCAGAAGCTATTTATTTTCAAAACTCGAATGAATCATAGAAATTATCATCGACGACAAAGTCATACAGAATCTGAAAAAAATGTCTTAAAGAACCACCTTCGAAGAGAAAAAATCTGCAATTGTCCATTCTGAGAACTAATTTTTATTGAACACCCAAAGAAATATTACTGAAAATCATTTCTTAGAATGTCACATTTTTGTTCCTGTGTAAAATGAATTGGTACAATTTTAACCTTGTTCTGGTTAACACACACAGGAAATAGGAAAAACGTAATTGCATTAGTACTGCTTGGCGAAAAAACAACGAATGAAAAACACAATCTTCTGGGCTTTTGACATGGAACATATGATATCCGATCCCCTTTTACTTTCCTATTATCAAACTAATTATTCTTTGAATTGTCCAGCATTGACTTATATTAATTCTAATGAGTTTTTTACTACTGTGATGACTTACTTAACTCCATTCTCGATCGTTTTTGGAATTTATGGGATAATTGTTATTTTGATAGCTACACCTAAACAAATGAAAAGTGTCAAATGGTTTTTATTGCATCATCATTGTGTGTAAGTTTAAAAAATTGGAGAATGTAACTTGAAACATTTAATCTACAGAACATTTTCAATAGAATTGCTCATGAATAATCTAGTCGCTCCCTTATCATTTCTACCATCATTAGCTACTTACTGTAATGGATTCTTATTGGATATCGGTATCCCGTTTAAAGTTGCAATGTTTCTGATTGACTTTAGTTTTGTGGGTTAGTCACTGAACTTGTGATCAGTATTGTTTTTAGTTTTTACCCGTGATTACTAAGCCAAGAACTATAATCTATGAAATTCAGCACTACCTATATCTATGCTTATGATATTCGAGAATCGGCAAAGTCAAATTCTCACGATAACATATAGAATGACCCGAAAGCGAACCAAAACTCTTTTTTACGGTGTTCACTATATATTTTTCCCAGCCACTTTATCACTTTATTTTTTTGAAAGCTTTGATCAAACATCTGCAAAACTTGATATTTTAAAAACTATTCCTTGTCCGGAACCACATTTTTTCGATGATCGAACTCAAGTTCTTTCAACAAAATTGGAAGTTGCAACAATTACCACTGCAGTTTCATTATCCTATTTTTCAATAACTTGTTTATTTTTCGCTATTCAAAGTGGTTACCATTTATTGAGAAAATCGACACTTCAAGTGTCGAATATTATGAGGAAAATGCAGAAGAAGTTTTTCATTATCTTGTTTATTCAGATAACTATTCCAATTTTATTTGTGTTCATTCCAACTATGGTATTTTTCAATACTACAGGAGTAGACCAATGTAAGTTTTTTTCCTTCTTATATTTAGTGTTTTAAATGAATAAAATGTTTCAGTTGTTAGCAATATGACTACCGTCATGGTCAGCCTTCATGGCTTAGCTTCTAGCCTAGCTTTGATTCTTCTTCATAGACCTTATCGAGCTTTTACATGGAACCAGTCGTTGGGGAGGATTTGCCGGAAAAGAGCAGCAAAAATAGGATCAAGCCAATCTGCTCACCGCAAGCCTGTAGCCACTGTTTAATTTGAGAATGTTTTCTTAACTTCTTCGAAAATATATAGCTTCTGATTTCCTATTGCAAATATGCTTCACTAAGTATATATCTGTCAAATTCAAACTTTGATTCGTCGCAATGTTTATCTGCGTACATTTCGAAAACGAAAACAGGTTCAAAACACATTGAGCCAGACATTCTTATCAGAGACCAAAGTTTTTAAGTTTTGTGCGTAATGAAATTGTTATTCAATTGATAAGATACTGATATAAAAGGAGCACAACAACCGATCCAACCAACCAACTCATCTCTTCACCATGAAATCCATTCTCATTTGCCTTGCCATCATCGGATGTGCTTCTGCTCAATTCAGTGCAACTGCTCAAACAGCCATTGTCAAAGCTCATAATGATCTGAGATCTGCAATCGCCAAAGGAAACTATATTGCTGGTGACACACAAGAACCACCAGCTGCCAATATGCGTAAAATGAAATGGGATACAACTGTGGCTGCGTCGGCACAAAAATATGCTAACACTTGTCCGGATGATCATTCTGGATATCCAGATCTTGGAGAGAATCTTTATTGGTCATGGTCTTCATCTGCTCCATCCAGTCTTGACAACTTTGTGAGTTACTTAGTCTAGCTTTATCGATTCCACTAGTTTTTTTAGGGAGTCGCTGCCTCGAAATCATGGGAAAGTGAATTCCAAGACTACGGATGGACATCAACAACTCTCGATGAAGACACTTTCAATTCAGGAATTGGACATGCTACTCAAATGGCATGGGCTGAAACTAATTTGATTGGATGTGGAGTGAAGAATTGTGGAAGAGATGCTTCCAGATCAAACATGTACAAGGTTGCTGTAGTCTGTCAATACAAATCTGCGTGAGTCTCTGGAATATTCATAATGTTCTAAAAACAACCCATTTTTCAGTGGTAATATGCTTGATTCTGATATCTATCAACCAGGAGACACTTGCTCATTCTGTTCATCTGGATTCGCATGTGAGACTGCTTCCGGATTGTGTGCTTAATCTCTTCTCTTTTTTTCATTCTGTTGTCTGTAAATTCATTTTTAAAAAGTAAAGATTTCATTAAGTATTTCGTTTTTAGCAAAATTAATAGAACAGTCTCAAGGTACAAAGCAACCAGTAAAAAAGTATATCACGATTCAAATATTTCTGAAATCAAATTGTTGTTACAGTCTTGCGGCGAACCCATTGACTTGATTCTCTCTTCTCGATTCGTTTCCCGAATAACCTCCCAAAAGACTGGTTCCACGTAAAATCTCGATATGGTTTATGAAGAAAAACCAATGCAAGACTTGAAAATATTCCGTGTAGACTAGCCATAATAGTAGTCATTGTGTTGATAACTATAACACGAGGATTTGCGTAAAAGACAAAATTCGAAACTCACATTGGTCTGCTCCAGTGGTGCTTAGCAATACCATCATCGGAACAAATACGAATAAAATAGGAATAGTTATTTGAATCGACAATATAAAGAAAAACTTTTTCTGCATCTGTTTCATCACATTTGACATGTGGAATTTTGGTTTTCTCAATAAATGAAAACCACTTTGAATGGCAAAAAATAAGCAGGCAATTGAAAAATATAATAGTGTAAATGCACTATTAGTATTAGCGACGCTTGTTTTAGTAGTAAGAACTTGAGTTCGATCATCGAAAAAATGTGGTTCCGGACAAGGAATAGTTTTTAAAATATCTAGTTTTGCAGATGTTTGATCAAAGCTTTCGAAAAAATAAAGTGATAAAGTGGCGGGGAAAATAATATAATGAACACCGTAAAAATGAGTTTTGGTTCGCTTTCGGGTCATTCTATATGTTATCGTGAGAATTTGACTTTTCCGATTCTCGAATATCATAAGCATAGATATCGGAAGTGCTGGAATTTATAAAGGTAACTGGGTTAGTACTCAAAAAAATTAATTGACTAACCCAAATAAATAAGCTCAATTAGAAGCATTGCAATTTTGAACGGGACTCCGATAACTAATAAAATTCCATTGCAGTAAGCTGCAGATGATGGTAAGTATAATAAAGGGACGACAAGAATATTCATGATAAATTCTATGAAAAAAGTTCTGTAAACAACATATTTGGTTGAAGTTAAATTATTATTTTAAAAAAATTGAAACTTACACACAATGATGATGCAACAAAAACCATTTGACACTTTTCATTTGTTTAGGTGTAGCTATCAAAATAACAATTATCCCATAAATTCCAAAAACGATCGAGAATGGAGTTAAGTAAGTCATCACAGTAGTAAAAAACTCATTAGAATTAATATAAGTCAATGCTGGACAATTCAAAGAATAATTAGTTTGATAATAGGAAAGTAAAAGGGGATCGGATATCATTTTTTTTTCTTTGTCAAAAAGCTCAGAAATGTGTTTTTCTTTGCTTTGTTTTTCTACTTCAACAGGTAAAGCAATTACGTTACTTCTCATTCTGTAGGCGTGTCACTTGGAACAAAAAGAGGAAATTAAATCAAATCAAGGTGTTCCATTCATTTATGACAGGAACAACAAAGCTGAAATTCCGAGAATTAGGTTTCTGTAAGATTTCATTGTGTTCACCATGTAGTCTGAACCGTTCAAACAGAACGTGGTGGGCGAGAATCCCGAGTTCTCGACAATGTTATAGTAGCCAGGTAAATTTAAACATTTTCTAATTTTTGGCATGTCTTTGGAATCTTTGATTTTGAAGATAACAATGTGAAAATTGTCAATTACTTCATTTACCTAGATTTTAAAAAAGGCGGAGCTTAAATGATCCTCTTTTAGTTAAGGTTTTTTAGGAAATTTATTCGGAGTTTGTTTTTTATTTTTCAGAAACATAACACGTAAATTTTCACAATTTTTCAAATTTTCACGTAACCAACTTCCTAACCCCTTTTTTAATTCCACGTGATTATGCTTGCCAAAAATTTACATAAAAACTTCAAAAACAATCATTGAATACCAATCCATTAACATGAAGTTAGCAATCTTCTTTCTTGCTCTCATCGGATGTGCTTTTGCTAAATTTAGTGAAAAGGGAGAACAAGAAATTCTCAAAGCTCATAATAAGTTCAGAGCTGCAATTGCCAAAGGAACCTTTCTCGCAGCTGGCAAAAGAATGCCTCTCCCTTCGCACATGCTCAAAATGAAATGGGACCCGGAATTAGCTGAGTCGGCTCAAAATTGGACTGACACTTGCCCGAAAAATCACTCGGAGTCAGGTTATGCTGAGAACATGTTTTTTTCTGGAGGTAACCCTCCTCCCAGTCTTGATCCATTTGTCAGTTTTGTATTCAATACTTTATTAAATAATTTTGCATTCAGGGAGTTACGGCTTCCGTGTCATGGACAGACGAGTTCAAAATTAAAGGATTTCCTTATTCTCGTTTCAAGGACGCTGCTGAGGATATGAATATCTTGCATGCTGTTATCATGTCTTCGCCTCACCTGAATGCAGTCGGATGTGGAGTTAAGTACTGTGAAATAAATAGAGATTCAGATTTTAACTATCCAATCACTGTTACTTGCCAATACAAGTCGGTTCCGCCTAGCGCAGGTAAGCTTTTGGGTTGAAAGGACCTGATGTATATTTTTTTTTCAGATGAATCAGATGAATTAGAGATGGGGACCACCCAAGGGAGCCTTGCAAATCTTAGCTTTGATCAATTTTTAGGAATTATTTTATTTCTTACTGTGGTCCATTTATTATAATAAAGATTAATTACTTGGGAATTTTTTTTTCAGTTTACACGTGATCGCTTAACAAAAACAAATAATCATTACTGATTCCTTATCATGAAGTTAGTAATCTTCTTCCTTGCCATAATCGGATGTGTTTCTTCTCGATTCAGTGAATCCGCACAAAAAGCCATCGTCAAAGCTCACCAAGACTTAAGATCAGCGATTGCCAATGGAACCTATCTTGCGGCTGGCAAAAAAATTCCACTTAAATCGGAAATGCTCGAGATTAAATGGGATTCAAATTTAGCTGCTTCAGCTCAAAAGTATTCTGATTCTTGCCCGACGGGTCATTCGGATAATCGGGGACGAGATGTCGGTGAGAACATGTTTTTCGATTACAGTTCGAATCCTTCTGTCAATCTTGATAAATATGTAAATATTGTAATCGAAACTAAATTCATAATTTTGAATTTTACAGGGAGTAAAGGCTTGCAAAATGTGGGAAAGTGAATTCCAAAAAATTGGATTTCCTTATGATAGTTTAGCAGTGGCTATTTTTGATACCAGAGTCGGACATGCTACTGAAATGTCTTGGCCTGGAGTGAATTCAATCGGATGTGGAATAACGTATTGTAAAGAATCACAATACCAAATCGTCCTTGTCTGCCGTTATCATCCGTTCAAGCTCAGTGGCGGTAAGTTTTTGAGTTTTAATACATACAGGGTGGCTCATAAGTATTGAGACTTTTGTTTATTGAAATATTTCAAAGCAGGGAATTACCAGAATCTAACCAGACTTATTTTCGATTACCCAGGCACTTATAGAACAGGTTTGCACGAAAGAGTTTGATGTTTGATTTTTCCACTTTGTTCCACGTCCCTATACGTGCTCTGAAAAATTCTTCGCTGCGCCGGGGGTATTAAACGCCAACTTAGTATCGTAACTTGAGCAGAAATTTTTACTATGACTTGAAATTTAAATTGGAGGCAGTCAGTACCTTTATCTTAAAGAATTATAAGCGTCAATGTCATAGGATTTTTTTTCGGTTCACAATTTCGTCTCCTCTTCCTGCCTCCACATCCACCCAAATTTACGCGAAACCGACTTTTAGTGATATTTGATCCGTGAGGCAAGGTCATGATTTCACACAGGTGGAAATGTTATTAGAAACAGTTCTTAAACGCCCAAGAACCTAAAAAAGTAATGCAGGTTGCGATTTCTGCCGAATTTTCCACTACGCACATGAATATCGACAAATCCGGTCTTTTTGACATCAGACATACCCACACCAAGGCCGATAATAAAAATTGCCAAATGGCGCTTGGAACATCTTAAGGGACCAGTTGACAAACATAATTGATAGATATACCGATTTTAAAATGTGTCAATCAAAAAGTATTATCGTATGTTCACGAGACAACAGACCTCCGGCGCACCAAAAATGGTATCAGGAAATTCTTGCAGTTTGGAGCTTGTATAACTTCGAGTTGATGAAAACTCATAAAATATCTTGTTGATGAATATTTTTATACTACCTGAATCTTCAAAAAACAGCGAAGAGTATGAGGAATTTCCATGTTTCTAGTCACTGAAAACTGATTTAGTAAAAAGCAAAAAGTCTCAATACTTATGAGCCCCCCTGTATTTGATGAATTTAATTTATTTCAGAAGACGCAAAGGAAATAGAAAAGTGGGGAGGAGGCAGCCTTGAAAGTCTGAGTTTTCTTCAATTCTTGTTAATTATTTTCTTTATTACTGTAATCCATTTCCAATAAAGTATGTCAATGTTTGAGGTTTTTTTCTACTTCATTGCATGTGTTCTTGAATCTGTGCGAAATCTGTGCCGGTGAAATAATCTGAAATAGAAAACCCCCTCAAAAAAGCGTAGTTTATGCTCAAATTTTTTGAATAATTTTTCAAAACACGCGGAACCAGAAATACCAAAAATTTGTGTCCCCCAATTAATCCTCTTTGTGACCCGAATTGTATGTTTTGTGTTCATTTTTTTAAATATGTTACATGTATATCTGTGAATCATTTTTTGAATTCTTTTTTCCAACCATGAGAATATATTCCTTGTGGGTAGTTGATGTTGGTCTTGAAATGGTTTTCTATTCAAATTTGAATAGATAGCAAACATGAGAAGTTTTTCTACATATAATATTTTGTAAAACGTATCAAAATGGTTGGTTTTTGAAAGTATAAAGCAATTATGTCGGATTTACCTCCCCTATTAAAATCGACGTAGCCTCTTTTGTCATTCCCTCTCCCTTCCGTCACCATTGTCCATTTTTCGCTACTTGATTTTTGGAATTGCAACACACCAAGAGTCAGGGGTCACAATCGCACATAAAAGCAGAGAAGGGGCACAAGTGGAACCCAATTCTAATGAGTGCAAGATATCCCTTCGCCCAATTTCCTGCCTTCAAGCAAACAAAGCAAGGGCCCCCACATTTTTGCTTCTAGAATCTTCTCTGATTTATATCCAGGAAGAAGAGAGCCTCGTGAGGATTTTTTTTGGATTTATCATCATTTCTTGTTTCATTGGTCCCGTTGCGCAATTATTCATAACTTTGTGTCTTTTTTTTTGAATAAGGTAAAAAAATTGGTTTTTTTTTTGGAAAAAGTGACAACCTATTCTATGTATTCACATAATTTTCTAATTTTCAAAATTTTCATTTTGTTCCTGGAAGACGAGACGCAGAGAAAGAAATTGGTTAGAGCGTCTAACTGACTGCGCTCTCTCAATTAGAAGCGCGCAATTTTGAAATCTTTCATCTCAGTTCCCATAAGAGATACCAAAATGTTGTCAACTAATGAACTTTTGTAAATTATATGCTCAATATTTCTTTAGCTGACAACTTTTTGTTATCTCTTACGGCAACTTAGATATAGGCCTTTGAAACTGCTGAAGTTTGAAAGAGAGAACGCAGATAGTTAGACGATCTAGCCAATTCCTTTCTCTGCGTCTCTCACTCTCTCAGAAGGCTAAAGTGACAAAATTCGAAGAAATCCAGATTCTGTTTTTCCTTCTCATTTCAATTCAACTTCCACAATATTATTCTCAATATTTTTACTAATTATTTTCTCACAATTCCAGCGAGTTGTTTTCCTGTTTTTCTCATTCACACTTCTTCCCATTCCAAAAATCATAACACAAAGAATTCTTTACTCCTAGAAATGGACCAGTTCATAATGGAAGGTATCATTGGTCCGATGATGGTCCTGGGCGCTTTTGGTAATTTGAATGTGATTGTGGCAGTGGCGAGGAAGAAGGTGCTCAGGACAAAAGGAGGTTTTTTTTAGTTTTTTGGAAATTTAATTATGTTCAAGTTTTGAGCAATGCTCGTATTTGTGTTGGCTATTTCACATTTCATTTGCAATATTTCCGAGTTGAAGGTGTTGATTTTCAGGCTGAGGTTGGTTTAGAAAAGAAGGGGTTGCCCGGCTAGGCGCCAGGAAATGATAAGGCAGTTAAATTGGTCCAGCCAAGCTTAAAATAGGCTTGAACCCCCCTTCAAAATTTCAATTCCAGATTTCAATCTCTTACTGGAAGAGAATGTTTCCTTTACAATGTCCCTTACTCATTTTCTGTGATGTTTCAATCTGCAATGTTTTTATCAATGGCTCTCGACTTATGTTTTTGCATCATGCTGCCCATAAAGTAAGTTTTTTTTTACTTTATCCCTAACTTTTTTTTTCAGACATATGTTATGGCCGAAAACCAAGTATATTTTAATCATGTGCATAATGCCAACAGTATTCGCTCTCATCGTCTTCCTCCTCAACTTTATTTTTGTCACGGATGAAAACGCGCCCTATTGCGCTTTTATGTTAAGTGAGTTGTTCGTAGTTTGTAACGCATGCTTAGATATGTTTCGCTCTCGGTTTCTAGTTCGATCTCCAAAAAATCAAGCGGTGATTGATTCAGCTATGGACGATGGCGTCTTCGAAATCATTTCGACATCGGTTGTGACTTGCAATATTATCACCTTCCTCATTACAGTAGTCTCAGTTTTGATTGCTATTCGGAAATGTAAGTATATCAATTCCCAGAAAAAAATGGGTTAAGAATTACAGCACAAGACATGAGAAATCATCGGCATTCAACTGTCAGCAGAAGGAATAGCACAGTTGAAGAACGACGAAAAGTAAGTGGAGGTTTCTGGTTTTTTCTAGTTTCCTGAAGATCGAATTTCCTTGTAGGGACTGGGGAAAAGTCATCCTTTTTGGACTTTGTCTTTTTTTCACTCTATCCAGAAGGATGGTCCCAAAAAAGGTTCTTTAGAATTAAGACTGTTCATAAAGAGTAGGGGACAAAAATGAAGTTCTTTAAAATAATGGTCCTAAAGGTTTCGGTTCCCAAAAATTTCTGGTTTCAGAAAAAGCATGTCCCAAAAAGATCCCATATAAAGCTGCCACATCCCCAGGTTCCCAAAAATACAATGTTCCCAAATAAGCTGGTCCTATAAAACAATGGTTGATACCTGGTCCTGGGGGAAGTTGGGATCACTCTCATTTGGACCTCCCTAGTTGAACCCACCCTATTTGGGACCAAATCCTCTCTCCGTGGTCCTATATCCAATTTCCCGTTTCAGGTATTCCGTTCAACTTTCTACATGATGGCCATCTACATTTTCTCCTGGATGCTATCCTCATTTTGTTTCCGAATCCTCTTTGCCTATTTTGAAGACGAACAAGACATTGCCAGATATATGCCATTTCTCGCAATCATCACAATGCCAAACTTCTGTCAAGCCTTCTTCGTCACATATTTCCGAAGTCCACGATTCCGAAAAGCTTACCGGGAACACTTTCATTGGCTCAGCTGTGGTTGCCTGTATAAAGATGTGTTTAACCAACCTGACACGAGAGCAGGAGAGTCTGGAAGCAAACCGGATAGTGCTACTAATCAAGCTCCTCCTTCGGATCCAGTTGAAAAGAAGCCAAAGGATGGGGCGAAGAAGACAGTGAGAATATATGAAGGAGAAGTTATTTGATATTGGCAGCAGTTTTTTTTAATTTTTGATCTCATTGTACATTTCATAAAGTTAATGGTGATTCCTTTTTTTAATTGAAAATAGTCGAGACACCCGGAGCTATAATTTATAATCAGTTAATCAGCGACCAATCTAGTGTAGCCTACTTTTTGTCTCCGGGAAGACCATACGGAACTTTTCTTATCTATACGGAACTTGAACTTGGTATAAAAGTTCATCGAAGCTCTCTCATTAGAACAATCATGTTTCACAAAAACCTTCTTGTTCTTCTAGTCGCTCTAGCATTCATTTACAATGTTGCTCCGATGAACCCATTGACTATGAAGAAAGCACACGGAGCATTCTGTCATCTCTGTGAAGATCTTATCAAGGTAAGCTTTTTTAAATAAAAGTATCATTACTTATTTGAATTTAGGATGGAAAAGAAGCTGGTGACGTTGCTTTGGATGCCTGGCTTGATGAGGAAATTGGCTCCCGATGCAAAGCGTTCCTGTTGCTAGCTTCAGAGTGTTTGAAAGAGTTGAAAGTAGCAGAGCATGACATCTGGGAAGCGATTGACAAGGATATTCCGGAAAATAAGACGTGCAAGGATGTCGAGCTGTGTTAAAACATAACAAAGAATGTTAAACTAAATAAAAATACTTCATTGCTGTTAGATCTGAGAAAAACTAGTAAAGTGGGTGGGGCTAAGCCACTTGAATAAGCTTCTTGAGCAAGAGTCTCATCGATTCATCCGAGAATCGTCTATAGAATCTGAACGCCTTCTTTAACTCGGAAATCGTATTCAACGGCTTCAACTTCTCAACAATCACATCTTGCATTCCAAATTTGTCAGCTAGTTTGAGAGCCACCGCGTCGTCAACGACTGAATTCATTAGAAAATCTTTGCACTTGTTCTTGAATTCACGGATCGAAAATCGCTCCGACATTGCCCAAAGAGCCTCGACTTGTTCCACTAAAAATATATTTATAGATAAAATAAATCTGTTTTAATCTTCCTAGGAAATTCTTGGCTTGAAGGGGGACTAAAGTTTATAGAGTTCTTTTCTTAGGCGGTCCCAGTGATCGGATGGTCCCATGACCTTAATAGCCTCCCTTTAGAGTGCACCTGTTGGGGTAATGATAAGCTATCTAAGAACCCCTTCACTCACATTCCAATTGCACTGGAATATCATTGAGATACTTGATGAAAACATGGAAAATCACCGGATCCACATCATCAATTTTGTACTCATTCTTCAATTTTCCCTCTCCCTCCACCTTCAA
The DNA here is from genome assembly GCA_963932035.1 of Caenorhabditis wallacei. Classification (NCBI taxonomy): domain Eukaryota; kingdom Metazoa; phylum Nematoda; class Chromadorea; order Rhabditida; family Rhabditidae; genus Caenorhabditis; species Caenorhabditis wallacei. Next base: position 10,725,351 of record OZ009932.1, on the reverse strand, counting down.
AATTTTCTTGAAAGCGTCAGATTTTTCGGATAGAGCCTGGAAAAATTCTTGAATTCAATAGGATTTTCTAGATTATCAAACCTCCTTATTAACATAGAACTTGTCTTTTCCAACAACAAACACCGAAGTGGCGTTCTCAGTTTTAACAGAGAAATCTGCGGTTTTAATGAGCCCTTCGGTATTTTTCACTCCAATCTCCACTTCGAAAGTGAGCTCATCGTTAAGCAGGAAATCAGAAGTGATGTCTTTTGTCTTAATTGTGGCAGACAACACGTCCTGTTTATCCTTTTTGAAAGAGTCAGATCCACGAGTGCAGAGACTTTTTTCTGACTTCTCATGATTGACAAGACGAATGATATGATCCACATCAACATGCCATTCCTCCGCCACATTCGGCTTCACGTGATCCTCCAATTGACATTTCAAAAACACTTTCAGCTCTTCTTTCTCCTCATTTTTCTCGTCAATGACTTTTGTCACTTGCATTGTCCTGGAATAATAATTTTCAAACAAATGTTTTTAAATTTTTTTTAAACTCTCACCAAGAAACATCACCAGAAGTTTGGCACTTGCTAGTCTGACTTTCCATCTCGATTTGCTCCATCGAGAAACTACAACGGAACATTTTCTGACCGCCCGGGTATGGTCCTACAAGAAAATTCTAGGCTGAAAAAATCTGGAACCTAGTTACCTGTCAACTTTTGTGATGAGCCCCATAGAAGCCAACTCATCGTGAAAAAACAATACGGATATTTGAGAAGTGACTGGTCTTTCGATTGCTTGTTTTGATTTAAAATTGCCACGATTATAGGGTCGTACGTCGTGGAAAAAAAATGGGAAGGTTCACGCGAAAATAAATTTAACAAACGTTCTGAGTCGTGCTCTTTTAAAAATAGCTCTGACCCGATTTCTTAAACCCCTTCTTGCCAATCGCACCGTTGTGCCCTTGTTCCTTGTCAAAAAGCCGAGAGGTTCGAAATCTTTCAATAGCAACATTGCAAACAATATTTTTATAAAAATCAAGTTTATTCATCTCAAAAGATTCAAGCAAAACTCAAACTCTTCTTGATAATCGCTTTACGAGCACTGGTCGACAAGACCTCGAAATTCTTGAACTTCTCCTTCAACTCCTGCGCACTGTTCACCGATTGAATGGTAGTGTTAAGAAGGCTGCTCAAACTGTGATCATCCGCCAATTTGATAGCGAAATCCACTTCGAGTTGTCCAGTTTTCATTGCGTATTTCAAGAATTGCTCGCATGAGAGCTTGAGACCATAGGTGTCGAATTTAGTCGACATTCTCAGAATCATGTCCACGTTGCATTCTGGAAATTGAAATTGTTTTAAAATTTTAAAAACTGAACTAACTCTCAATACGAATCGGAACGGCGTAGAGAAGTTGAAGAAAATCATTGAATTCCCAGCGATCAATATCATCAAATTCGATATCATCATTCTTAGAGAATTCAGTTGACAATACCGGAGAATGAACGGATACGATCATTTTATTCACATGGAACACGGTTCCATCCACCGAAATGGTGCCATCCGAATACTCTCCCTTCACCAAAAAATTAAAGTATTTTGCTGTCTCAAATCCGATAACTTTCTTGATTCCAACGATCACATTGAAAGTGATAGCTCCTTTCTCATCAATAAATCCATTGGCTTTATCCAGAACCTCATCGAGTTTTGTGAATGTCGTCCATCCACGATTCTCGGCTTCCTCAGATTCAAATGAGAAATCCATTTGACGAGCGATCGATTGTTTTGGTCTTTCTTGATTTTCCAGAACGATACGGAATTGTCCAAATGTTTCCCATGCATTAGCAACGTCAACTGGAGAGCAGAAGAGGAAAGTTGAGAGATATTTCCCTTTGGGGGTCTCGTTGATGCAGACGTTGAGATGCCTGAGCAAAATTTTTTAAGTACGACATTTTTGACATCGTGCCCGGCACACTTTCGGCACTATAAATATCTTACCAATCAATATCCCCCGTTCCATACAGCTCACTATTCTTCCCGCCAACATCCAACTTCGCGACATCATTGAGCACGAACTTGAACTCAGTACGTCCGAATTCATAGAAATCTAAAATTTCAAGTTTATCAGTAGAGCTGTCTCAAAACTTGCCTTCCATGGTTTTAGACATCTTATTCTTGATCTCGATTTCTTCGTTCGTATTTGCACGATTCACAAGTTGTGAAGTGAGATTTATTGGAAGAGAGAGAGAGAGAGAGAGTGTGTGTGTGGGAAGTCGTGGATGCCACGTTTCATTGTTCTCGAATTTTCGAAGGGTTGGGGCTGGGGGTCACGTAAATATTCAAAATGTCAAAAAATAAATAATGTTTTATTCACGAACAAAAAAAAAGTTCAAGGACATTTTAAGGGGTTTAGGCCGTAAACTTTAGGGTTAATGTCACAAGGAAAATTGAAATTTTGATTGGTTAAATATTTTATATTTGGATACGGTAGTTCAGGCATTTTAGAGAAGCATTGATTGCAGTGTCCTTTGTTCCGCGAGAGATTCCGACATAACATTTGAACAAGAAAAGGCTGGTGCCCAATTGGTTTTCAAAACGCTGATAAGATCCGTCGTATACCGTTTTTGTTTAATTAAGCAACCTTCGATCGAAAGGATTTCAACGTATCTTCCAGGACCATTTGAAGGATGATCTCGAAGACACATTTTGAGAAGTAACATGCTGAATTCTCGTTGACGAGCTCCAAGAATGTCTTGGGCATTTTGTGAGAGACCATGTAGAGCTGAAAATGAAGTATGTATTGGTTTAATATATTTTGTGATTTACTTGGACTACAAATGAAAATCATATTAACCAGCAAGAATTCATCTTCCGATAAGTTCAGAATTTGCAAATGTTTCAATGGATTCTTCAGATATGCCATGATAGCATTTCTGCATTTGGAAATTTGGAAAAGGACTTGTGGAAACATTTCATCGCCATTCGGTGCAAACATTCTGTCTTTTTTAGCCAAATAAGAATCATAGCCAACACAGAGATGATGACTTTTGAAGGCTGCATTTTTCAGAAGGATAATCCTATCCGAGAGTAGAAGTTGCTTATAGAAATCCCAAGTTTTGATGATTTCAACAATAAGAAGAATTCCAAGTGATCCCCATGGCTTCATCATTCTCTCTGTCTCCTCCCAGATTACTTCAACCTTAAAAACGGAAAATACATAATTTCTCACTGACTTAACCCTACCGGTCTCTGATAAGCTCCCAGTAGACAATCAGCAATCACTAAATCCGCAAAACTTGGGTTATCGACAACATTAATGAAACCATAAATATCCCGTCGAATCTGATTCAAATATCTCAATTCCATGAATTTCCTGGCTTCAATTTCTGCTTCTGTGACTTTTAATTTACGTAGATCCAGGGCAAGGTGTTCATCTTCTGACATTTCTGGGGAGGGGTTGTACCGCATTCCGAGATTCTTACACTTTTTGAATCGGCATGCACGGCATCTCGGGCGGGTATCTGAATAATGAACTTTGCCAAAGTTACTTTGGTATAATTTTGTTTGGAGATGAGATAGATAAAAGTAGACAACTAATGAAGTGTAGTAATTGGTATTGTGAGAATTTTATTAGTTGAAAATTTTTTGATAGCTCTCATGGGAACTGAGATACAAGCTCTTTAACTTGTCCGATTATCGTAAGAACGCAGACAGTTAGACACTCTAGCCTTTCCCTTTCTCTGCGTCTCTCGGGCAGTGCAAGCCTTTGCGTTAATAGAGCAATTTGCCTATATTTCGTTCAAAGTTTTCATCCAAACATCGAATTTTGTTCCTCATGTGATCTTACGAACTCAAAGCCATTTGCAAAACATATAATTTTAAAACCGCCACCAAAACATTTTTTGTTTACGCCTCATTATTTTTTGCTAATACATGTCACACCTTATCGGCTCTTCCTTGTGCTCTGGCTTATGATCAAACTCGTGTTTCGTGTGAAAAGTAAGATCATCAGTAGCAGGTGGTTTTGAATAACAAAAAGAGAGAACAGGAAGTGTATTATAAAGAAATTGGGATAGAAGAATTTGAATAATAAACATTGGTGGTACATTTAATAATTTGTAGCACTCTCGTTTGGGATTATCTCGTCCAAATGCTAGAGATAAGCTTAGATAGCTAATCTTCTAATTGAATTTTCAAAGAAGCTAAGCCCTAACCACTGAGATAGTCCAAATAAAAAACTTACTCGACAAATCATCGCCGTCAAAACAACTTCCCTCTTGCTTGCACACACCATTCACCCCCTCAATCATTGCTCGTCGAAAGAACATTTTGCACGCGTTGCACGTCACCAGCTAAATTTATTTACAAATTATAATCCTTTTTTTAATATTTAGATTTCTTTTGAGCTTACTTCATAGTTGAAACCAAACGCTTTTTGATGACAGACGGCGCAACGTTCGGGCTCGGTGGGTTGCATTTTTCTGAATGCTGAATTGTTTTTAAAGTTAATTTCAAAAAGATGTTTAAAAAATGTTTTTAAAAAAATGATGCAGGTTGGAGACACCTGCCAAGGAAAATGAGTACATCAAGTGAATACATAAATACTGATCAGAACACGCTGTGGGCGGAGCAAAGTGATCTCAATTCTTCCCAGCACATCAGATGAAAAAGCGTAACATCACATATCAGCTTCAAAAAGAAGAAGAAAGAAGAGAATTTGAAATGAGAGAGAGGAGGAAAGGGAGAATTTTCTCATGGCTACATAAATGTTCATTGATGTGGATTAGGCAACTTTTGAATGAAATTTGAAAAGGGCGTTTGATAAGAGATCAAGGTAAATTATTGCTTATTTATGAATTTCAAATGTCAGCGTCTCATGAGGCTTCAATGTGCGATTTAATCGGGGAATGTAAGGTCCACGGAGAGCAGGATAGAATGTGCCTTGCGGATAGAACATTTATATTTTATTATGGACCCTGACTAGATTTTTGCCGTCGGAATTTGAATTTTAGCCTAATCGGGATTAGATTGCCGGACTAATATGAAACGAAGTTTGGTGCCAATTTTTTTTAGAATTTACACCCGGTTAAGCCAGTGACACAAAATCTGATACATTACAGATCAGTTGCTGGAACCCTATAATACTACAAGAAAACTGATCAAGCGAAAGAAGAAACAAACCACAAAATGAATATTTGCAATCTCCAAAAAGGGGCGTGGCTTAGAGTGATGTGTCGAATTTGCCTCTTCCTTTCGTATTTTGATGTTTTGAAATAGACTATAGGCGTATGATCAGTTTCTATTGTCAGGGTTATTCGAGCAGAAGAATTTCAAAAACCTTTTGATTATTCACGTACACAATAGTCGTTTGATCATTAGTGGCACTCAAAAACAATTTTTTTTAGGGATCTTTAGTTGAGCTCTTGTTAGGATGAATCAAGATAGCCAAAATATAATTTCGGATGATATTAAGGAAAGAGGATGTAAAATGTTACTACAACATCAGCATGATGACGATTCAGGTGTATCCAGATAGCATGGGACCATCCTCGAGGGAGCAAATTTTCTTGTACTTTAAGGACAGCCACCTAATTATCATGGAACCAAACTTTTCGAGAACTACATATTGCTGCTGCACGCTTCGGCACAAATTCGGCACATCAAAAATTTTTTATTGCAAAGCCATGATCAAAACAATTTCGACTAGAACGAAAATCCAAAAGTTCATTTGACCGCATCCGCTTGTCGTAGTCTCGTAAACCTTATTGACATCATCTGGATCACCCAAACACAGCCTATTCTCACATTCCCCTTGACACAACGAACACGGTCTTCCTCCCTTGAAAAGCTCACTTTTCCTAGAAAAAAAAAAATTAAATTCTTTCTGTTAATTTGATTTTACATGTCGGCGGATCCAAAAACACAAACTATTCTGTGGCAACTTGGAGCGTGAGCACATCCAACGCTAACTTGATCCCATTGATAAGGAACATATATTTTTGATTCTTTTCTTCTCATAACTTGGCTAGAAGCCAAGTATTTCTCCCCTATTTCTCGACCCTCTTCAACTGGAAATAATGGCAAAAATTCAGAATCAAAGTGAGCTTCGTAACGCGCAAAATCACAGTTCTCAGCAATCCGGGACGCTTTTCTTTGTAAGGTTTCGTTCCAATTCTAAGAAAAAAAAACAAAAATTGGTCATATATATTTTTTTATGTTACCAATTTATACATGTTCCCGGCTGAAACAGTTTCAGCAAATTTCATTCTTCGAGAATTCCAAGTTCTAACAATTTCAGATGGGTCAAGTGCAATTGGTTCTGTGCAAAATCCTGAACAGGGGTTCGTGGAAGATTGTTCATTCCTAAAAAAAATATCATTTATCTTGGAGTTATAAAAAAATTAAGCTAATACCTTTGTCCAAGAAAACACAGATGATTAAAATAATAATCATAATCCGGTGGAATAGCACAGACTTTAAAACTGCATCCGATTCTCGTCTGTCCTGGATAGAGAATTCTATCGAGATCCGATTCAGGTGAGTTACTAGAAGATGATATGTCAAGATACTGAGCAACTATTCTCTCATCCATTTCGTCAACTAAAATAGGGATTAGAAGAAAAAATTGAAGTTTTCCAAACTTTGAAAGAAGGTTCTTGATACATCCATTAACAATTGGAATCTGACTTTACTGTATCCATCCATTTGATGATCCACGTCATCACAGTTATCCATCGAGCGGCGAGCCATTATTGCCAAGGAGTTGTCCCAATTCTGAAAAATTGCCTTTTCTTATTTATTAGTGTGCCGGAATCGTGCCAAGGCCTACCATTGCACGATTTAGGAACACTAACCTTTAAAAAATATTTAACTCACCAATTCAAACAAGCCTTTGTCCAATTCCATCGAAATATTTTTCCTTTGTTTATTTAAAATTTCTAGGATAATATCACTTTGAGAGTAGGCTTCATCTTGAACCAGATAGTATGTTAGTTGACAGTTTGAATAAGAGAAGAGGAGGAAGAGTGTTGCGAAAAAGTTCATTGTTGTAAATAAATTTTGGTAATTGTTGTTGTTTATGAATCAAATTTTTAGAGAAATGGGGGAAAAATACTTGGGGGATTAACTGTTGTTAAATGACATTTGGAAACGGGAGAGTTCACGGAACTTAATTCAGATAAGGCGGTTCTACTCTAATAATAGTTGGAGTCAAGGGCAACGGCGCTCCACCGAAAGTTCAATGGGTCTAATTTTTATAATACACAATTGGTACTTGACAAAAAAAAAGAGAATTTATTAATTAATAATAGTACTGATGGGTAACAATAGTGTAAAGAAGCAGCAAGACAACTGCAATTGATGCTACAAAACAAACGAGTACAGCCACGACTCTCCATTTACTTCCCGAAGGAATTCCAGTTGTCGTCTCGTTTTCCTTCTTCACTCCCGGTTCCTCTACTAATTCCTCCACCTTGGATTCTTGGCAAAGTCCGTCATTGCACCGATCTGGACACTCTCCGCAAAGTTTGCCAGTTGGAATCGTGACGTGTTTTGGGGAGGACCTAAAGGAATAAGTGTCAAATCAAAAACTAAGGTAACTTACCAATCAGGACCAAGGACACAAACATACGAGTAGTCTTCACAGTCAAGAGGAATACAACCGATTTCTTTTCTCTGTGGAGCAAACATTTCAATAGTGGAATTCCCGAATACTGTAGAACCATCGATTTTGTCATGGGTTAACATCCAGATGGCTCCAAGAGGGTCGAGAGATCTCGGATGCATATGGAAATGGGTTCCTTCGAATCCAGAGTGGTTGGGGTTGCAGGTTCGGCCAATGAATTTGGATAATTTGACAGCTTCGTTCGACCAGGTCTGAAAAATTTTTGTAGTGGTGGGGTTGAGAGGGTTCAAGTGACTTAGCTTACTGTACCGCAAGATTTGGCTGCTTACCTGTAGTTCCGTTGACTGAGTATCAAACGTGAAAAAATGTTTGATACTCAGTCAACGGAATTAAGGTAAACAGGTAATACAGTAGGGCGCAATTGCATAAACGTGCTTACCAACTCATTCATCCCAGTCGTCATAAACTTCTTCGCAAACGTTCGCCTATGCTCATTCCAGTTCATCATATTCCATTGAAATTGATAGCTATCCATGGAGGAATAGTTTGTTGGAAGCTCTTCACACAGATTAGGATAAAGTTCATCTTCACCACATTTTTGAGATTCCAGTCGGTTGTGGGCGTATTTTCTAGGGGAAAATAGATATTATTACGGTCTAAAAAATATTGAAAACCTGGTATCAAAGACGCAGAAAAGGTTATTTCCAGAAGAGCAATTCTTTGAAGCACAACCAATTCGGGAGCCAATATCCACATGAAGACTAGCAGATTTGCCATGGAAAATTGCAATAGTTGGAAGGGGATTCAAGGATACTGTATCCGTTCCGTTTAATTTCCCAATCAACCCCATCACTTCTTCACTCTTCACAAACATTTCACCTTCTTCGAGTTCAATTGGACACGAGTCGATTCTTTCAGAAGCATACAAAGCTAGGGAGATGTCCCAAGTCTAAAAATCTGGTTTTTTTCTAGTTAGATTGTTAGCTATTACAATTTTATAGCCAGCGGTCTCCCCGTCCAACAAATTTTTGATTTGGTTCGTCACATCAACAATTCCACTGAAGTCATCTGGATTTTGGGCGATCGTTGAGACCAGAAGGAGACTGAAGATGAGAAGAGTTGGGAAGTTCATTTTGGAGAACTTTGAGATTTGCGGGGGAGTTAGAGAAGTCAGGGAGGATGAGTGTTCCATTAACCCCGGCCCGGCCATGGTCCCAAGAGGGTACTGTAATGTGCGGGGGCACGTGAAGAAGAAAATATGGATTAGAGAGAAAAATGGTTTGAAAAATGTCAGTTCTCACTAGATTCCACAATTTCTACAATCGTTTACCTAAATTTGAGAAGAAGTCGCCAGTTTAAAGGAGGGGCGACTTAAAACAGCTATAACTTTGTTCGTAGAAGAGATATCAAAAAACTGTTAACTGATGAAATATAGTTCATAATTAGGGCTACATTTTATTAGTTGAGCACTTTTTTCTACCTCTTCCAGGAGTCGAGATATGCCAATTTTAAAAAGCTATCCATTTTTTTGAACAACGACGCGCCGTAACTTTGAACCCGCTTAACTTTGTTGGGAGAAGAGATATCAAAAAGTTATCAACTAACAAAATGTAGCCCTTATTATAATCAACATTTCCTCAGTTGACAACTTCTCGTTTTCTGCTCTCCCAACAAAGTTACAGCTGTTTAAAGAATAAACGCTCTTCTATTAGAGGTGACCCCCTTAGAAGGTTCTCAAACTGTTCACAACATTTTTTTTCTCTATCAAAACCATGCAAAAATCTTGTTCTCTCCTCCTCTCCAACCAAAAAATCTTCATTCATCTATCAATCTAAAAAGTGTAAAGGCCGAACAATTCTATGTCTGCGTCTCCACCCACCCCACACTGTATCGCCTCCAAAAAATTTAACGAGCAGCTGAATTTTTCCCCGATTTTTCTCTTTTTTATCAACATTTTTTCGAGGAAACCACATTTTGATCTTTTATTTTATATAATTGTCCATAGTTTTAACCTCTCTAGCGAAATACTAAAAATTACTTTTCAGTATTTATCATTGGGGCGCGGTTGCATACTAAAAATTACCTCTATTAAACAAGCTTTTTTATGATATCAGAATATGTCTCCCCACCCCGCACGTGAATATGAATCATGCCATATTTTGTGTTTTCTCTTCTCTCTTCCCACCACCCCCTGTCTCCTTGTAGCCTCCTTCCAAGATGTGTCTCATGTACTTTGCGCTCTTCTTCTTCCAACTGATTACTTGATTGATAAATATCATCTCTTTTTCGTCGTTTTCTGACCCTTTCTTCTCTCATCTCGCTGCAGAAATCCTCGAAAAAAGGCGGATATTGCAAACGCGCTCCACCGCACCACTATATTTTTACTCGTTTTTTACTGGTTTTGCACTTTTTATCAGTGTTTTTTTTGCAAAAAATAAATAATTTTCTAATAATTTTAGGTTCCGAAAATGGGTGGAACTCAAAATGGGAAAGCCGTGGCTAATGGAAGGTATGATTTGACCAATTTTATAGGGAAATTCTTTTGAAATAACTGATTTTTCAGTGTAAGAAATGGAACTTCACTGGAAAACCCAAAAAAATTGGATCCATGCCCGAAGCCAGCGTTCTACGTGTTTTGGCTTGTTCAATTAAACATTTGCATGATGCTTTTGGGTGCCATGGTGGCCACTTTAATGGATAAATGGGGAATAGTGAGGACGAAACGGGCGAAAGGGGATCCGAGAACAGAGGTTGGTCTTTGTTTTGTTGACACATTTATCACAGTCTGATAAAGTTTGAAATGCGGAAATCGACACAAAAACTTATCAGTCACAATTGATAAAAAAATTCTTTATGACTAATTTTGCAAAAAAATTCCAGGATTTCCCGCCACTCGGAAACAGTTTCGATGCCACGTATACAGATCATATTTATCGACAATCGACGGATGTTGTGAATCGACCGATTAGCGGTGTTCCAGGAGCAATTGTTAGGCTGAAAGATCGATTCTCTGATGATCATGGATGGACGCAGAAGTTAGTTTTCATAGAAATAAGTCTTTTATCAAAGGAAAATTGAACTTTTGTCGGCGAAAAAACGTTATCAACGGAATTAGAAATTTATAAATTATAATCCTTTCTATTCAGATACACGGGTAGCGAAACCGAGGTCATCAACCTCGGCTCGTACAACTATTTGGGCTTTTCGCATCGTTCTGGAGTGTGTGCTGACGCCGCCGCCGCGCATATAGAGAAGTATGGAATAAATTGTGGAGGATCACGGCAGGAACAAGGTTTAGCTTTTAACATTATTTTTAACGCACTTTCCAAAAACTAAAACCCTCAATTTCCATCCCTCCCACCAAAAAAAAATCAACTTTCTAGGAAACCACCTCGTCCACAAATCAGTCGACCGAACCATCGCCGAATATTTAAACGTGGAGGATGCGATCGTCTTCCCCATGGGATTCGCCACCAATTCCATGAATATCCCATCTCTAGTCGACGAAGGCTCCCTTATCCTTTCCGATCGCCTGAATCACGCTTCCCTAGTCACCGGATGCCGTCTTTCCGGAGCAAAAACCATGGTTTTCCGTCATAATGATGCGAAGGATTGTGAACGGAAATTGAGAGATGCGTTGTGTGGAGTTAGTCCGAACACTGGAAAAAAATACAATAAAGTGTTGATTATCATCGAGGGAATTTATAGGTTTTTCTTTTTTTTTTAGTTGTTTTGTGATTGAAATTTTTCTAGTATGGAAGGAACCATCGTCGACTTACCATCATTCATAGTTATCAAAAAGAAGTACAATTGTTATTTGTTCCTGGATGAAGCGCATAGTATCGGTGCAGTGGGCCCAACTGGAAGAGGAGTCGCAGAATATTGGGGATGTAATCCACGGGATATTGATGTGATGATGGGAACGCTCACGAAATCTTTCGCGTCCGCAGGAGGTTATATGGGTGGATCAAAGGTAGTTTAGATTTTTAAGAGTGTAGTTACGTCTGCAATTGCGCAGTACTGCACTTTCGCTGCTTAAAGTTAATACCGTTGGCTGAGTATCAAATGTGAGAAAATATATTTTTCAATTTTCGATACTCAGCACACATGCCGAATTTTTCTGACAAAAGCTTAAAAATTTTTTTTGTACCTCCAACTTCCAAAATTCGAGTTTTTGGGGGTCCAGCTCCCAGAAACTTGTACATGTGTGATACTCAGTCAACGGAATCAAAGAAACGAAAAATGCAGTAGCGCGCGATTACAGAAGTCATTACGCGAGTCGTAAAAGTACCTATTATTAAAAAAAAAAAACATTTTTTCCAGAAAGTCATCGATCACATTCGCCGTTATTCAGCTGGAACTTGCTATGGAGTCACCATGTCGCCACCGTTGATCGCGCAAGTTGAGAAAGCTGTTTCGGTAAGAATTTCTACTCGGATTTACATAATTATGGCTGTAATCGCGCTCTATTGCACTGACAAGTTTCGCTACTTCCGATTTTGTTGGCTGAGTATCAAATGCTTATAAACAGCAACGTTTGATACTCGGCCAATCAAATTGAATGAAAGAAGCGAAAAGTGCGGTAATACCCGATTACTGACTTCACTTTGAAAAAAAAACAAATCAAAATTTTCAGATTATGTGCGGAAAAGACGGGACGGATATCGGGCGACAAAAAGCGATTCAACTTCTCGAAAATTCTCGATATTTCCGAAAAGAGCTTCGTAAACGTGGATTCCTGGTCTATGGAAATAATGATAGTCCGGTGGTGCCGTTGATGACGTTTTATATCACTAAAGTTGTGTGAGTTTTCTTTATTCTTGAGAATCTCTCGTCTCGAGACCGATTGAGAGATTCTCGAGTCTTCTCGAGACATGGCCTAATCCTCATTTTTTCAGCGAATTCTCACGACGAATGCTTAAACACAATATTGGTGTCGTGGCCGTTGGCTATCCGGCCACGCCCCTTCTGGAAGCGCGGGTTCGATTCTGTTTGAGTGCTGATCACACGAAAGAGCATTTGGATTATGTAATTTATCAATTTTTCGAATTCCTCCTAATTTAAACATTTTACAGATTCTGGAAGCTCTGGAACAAGTGGGTCAGGAGACGAATACGTTTTACGGGAAAAAGATTATTAACGAGTAACTTTTGATTTTTGCTTGTTGTCATTTTTTTTTTGTTTTCTCTTCTAATTTTTATCATTTTTTGTTTTTTCTTGCCTTCCCCGCCCACACAAAACCCGAATTCACCTCTTAATTCAGTTTTTTTAGGATTTTGCACTAATAATTGCGCATTCCATTCTTCTATGTATTCCGAATTGTCATCATTTTCTAGGCGAAAATTTATTCATGACATGTACCCTACCATAAGCCTTCCTGCCCCAAGACACCCAAAAGGTTTTATATGTAACTGATATTTTCTTCTTCTTAATTTTCACTATTTATATATACACGAAGTTACCAATAATAATTACATTAATAATAATGAATTTAGATTTTAATGAACTTCATATCGTAGACAACGCATCTTTTTGCGATGCTGAATGGCATGACTTCTTCTGTGGAGGGGATGGAGCCATGGGGTTGGAAATTGTAGCGGAGGAGAAGATTTCCAATGATCTGAAAAATAATTGGAAAATTATAACTCTTATCAATGTTTGTGGTTAAAACTTAAAAAAACAATAACTTAATACTCGCTGGAATAAGCGGCACATGTGCCCCTTTCTCAAGCGATAACTAATCTAAAACTCACCAAATAAAGCTCTGCCCTCGCTAACGCCTCTCCCAAACAAGATCGTTTCCCAATTCCGAACGGAATCACTTGCTGAATCAATTTCTCATTTCTCAAGAATCTCTCCGGATCGAATTTGTCGGGATTCTCGAAAACTTGTTCATTTGTATGAAGACAGCTTAGCTGAGAAGCAATGAAGCATCCGGAATCAACTGGATGTCCTCCGATTACGGTAGGTTCATGATTTATTCTCCAGAAGTTAACGTTGAGAATTGAAGCATGTCTTTGAATTTCAGCCAGTGTTGCCGTGAAATAAGGAGTGTTATTTTTGTCTTTTAATGATAATGGACGGGTTCCTCCATTGGTGATTTTCATCAATTCTTCGCGAACTTTATCCATGATTTTTGGGTTGTTTAGGAATCGAATAAATGCAGAAATTAGGGTCATTGTAGTTGTTTCTTGACCTGTGATCCATAAATCCAATACAATCACTTTCAGATTTTCTTCGCTAAAAATACTGACAAAATTCCAGGACCCTTAGTAATAACTTACTTGTAAATTTCACTATCCGGATTCTGTTTTATTTTCACCAAAAACGCATCCACAAAATCTTCCATATTATCCGGATCTATCTCATAATCCCCATTCAAATAATCTTTGCATCGTCTAACAGCATCTTCTGATACGTAATCCATTATTTTGTATTGGTCATAAACTATTCGACTGAAACTTTTTGGGAAGACTCGTTTCAGAATCCATACTGGAAGTGTTAAATCGAGTGGTGAGAAACTTTGCATTGCTTCGTCTAACATGTGTTTGAATGTGAGGAATCGAGTTTTGTTTCGCTGGAAATTGTTAAAAGGTTATATCTTGGTTGCGAAAAGAGATAGCAAAAAATGGTTCACTGATAATATATAGCCCTTATTACGAGCAACTTTTTGTTAGTTGACCGTTTTTTGATATCTCTGAGGGTTCTCGAGTTATGGGCCGTGGCAAACGCGGTCTTCGAAATGGCTGCAGGCACTATTGTGTTATTAAAAAGCCTATATCTCGATAGTCGTTAGAGATAGAAAAAAGGTATTAACTAATAAAATGTAGCCCTAATTATAAGCTACATTTCATTAGTTGACAACTTTTAGATATCTTTAAGGACAACTGAGTTACGGGGCTTATGCAGCAAGCTACAGAAACCGCCCCTACCAAGTTTTCCACGCTACCCCAGGTGAGCTCCCCACCCACCTCATCAAATCGGAATCCCATCAACATATTATTAATAACACTCCCAACTGTTAAATCGAAAAATACATTGACAGTTTGAACGGTAACCCCATCCTTGGCTAAGCCGTCGATTTCAGCGCATCTGAAATTTTTTATTCCCTTTACTTTTTTCTATTGAAAAAAACAGGTACCTTGCATTAAGCTCAGCCATAATCTTCTCCTCCATCAAATCTTTTCCCATTCCCATATTTCTCATTGTAAGCATCGAGAACCTCCTTAATTCTTGCCACTTGTCTCCATTTGAGAAGAAGACTCCGTTTCCATCTGGAGGAAAGAAATATAAAGATTCCAGAAGATATTCTTACGTCTAACATATTCCATAACAGGGGGAACTGGCTTATCCGCGTATTTTGTCGCATTTTTCACGAAGACTTCATGGGATAGCTCGTAATCTGTGATACTCACATGGGGTATTGGACCCAGCCAAAGGGTGAAGACGTCGCCGTAATTCTTAAAATTTATTTCAATTTTAAAGGTGTCTTCACGATAGTTTTTACTTTTCTATAATAGTTGAGAGTTGGTGTAATCCCTCCGGTCCTCCATAAATGATAACCAATTTGATGAAGATTTCCGATTAAAGGGAGAGATACTGGTCCGGGTGGTAGTCTTTTCGACTTCAAAAATTGTCTTGCTGAGAGAAAAGCAACAATGGAAATAATGAATAAAAGAAGAAACATTTTCTGTTCCGATGAAAACATTTAGTGTCGTCTCCTTTTATATTCACTTGGGTACGTTATCAACACACTCCAAAAACACATTGACAACATTGGGAACATGTAGTTTGAATGATTAGGAGGGAAGGCAGACGTGTGTTATATCAGTGAACAGTTTTGTGTCAATTAATTTTGAAAATGACAATTTGTTACATTGATTTGTTTTAAAACTAAAGATTAAATTTTGTTTTCAAAATAATCTCAATTGATTGCTAAAAGAACGCATGGGCGATGCAACAATTGCAACAAGGTTTATCTCGTTTCGCGGTAGAGATAGAAAAAAGTTGTCAACTAACAAAATGTTGTCCTAATTATAAACTACATTTAATTAGTCCACAACTTTTTTCTATCTCTACCGTAAACCGGGATACACTTTGTCAAAGTTAATGCAATCATTAGTCCGGCCGTCAGCAAAAAATAAACGCGCTCTAATCGCAACAAGCGTTGTCCGGGAAGAAAACAGACGATGATAAATACGAAAAAATACATTTTAATGTTCATTGCAGCTAAGCAGATCCAAAAAAAGACAATTTTCCACTCTTCGCGATTAGAGCGATTTTGCCTACCTCATGAGTCATGTCGGTCTATTAATTTCTTTGACTGCTTCTATCTCGGTTCAGGGAAGAGATAGAAAAAATTTGTCAATTAAGAAAATGTAGCCCTTATCTCGATACATATTCCATTAGTTGATAACTTTTTTCTATTTCTATTCCGCATTGAGATATCTGGGTCTTTCCTGGCCCAGTTTGAATTTCGTGGGTTCTCCTCTATTTTCACTTTCCAAACAGATGTATTTTATCTTCTTTTTTTGCATCTCAAGTTTTTCCATCGTAGTATGTCACACATCAACCTGTCAATCAAAAAAAGACATTTGTATATCTGTCTGGGCTCCTCACCAGGGATACATCTCCTTTAGTTGACTCAACAACTTGGTACATCGTAAACAACAGATAGTCGTTTGACCTTTGTTCTTCTTATCTAACCAATTAGGATGAGTGATGATGCTCTCCACATCTAGATGCTATCTTTATATATCTGTAATAGCTTTAATCGTCATCAGGTTTCCTTCACAGTGAGTATTGTGACGTAGGTTTTCTGTTATTCCTACTTCAAAGGCAGAACGCCGCATATTTGTGAGACGTCTTGCCCTGCGTTCTTCTTTTCATCTCCAATAGCTTCCAAAGTCTCTCTCGTTATTATTCATTTTCCTTTGATTGGTAGTTTCGTATATTTTCGAAAATCTTTTCCCCACGGTCGTCAAATCACGAGTATGAATCCTAATAACATATGAGAAAATGCATTGCATCATTAGACCTACTAAAATTCAAAACTCATCGGTCAAATTTGATCTTTGATCTACCACATTTCGAAATGACCTGCACTTTCTATCTCTCTTTTTTCTCTCTTTTTTTCTCTCACTCAATTTCACATTACCGTTTCCCATTCCATTGTTCTTTTTTTTCATAATCTTTTCGAAATTGCACAAAGGTCACATTTGTATTTCGCGGGATTTTTTTTTTGCTCTATCCAGACCGCCCATTTTTAGTGTGTCTCCTGGGAAGCTCCTCCCATTTTCTGCCTGATTCACGCAACTCGTATGCACCTGACAAATTGTAGTCAGTCTGGTCCGCCACTCGTCTGCGAGGTGGTCGGTTTTCTCTCCTCTCCTCTTGTCTTCGCATATTGCAAAAGAGCCCATTATGAGTGTTCATGAGACTATATCTCGATCGAGAGAAGAGATGGGAGAAAATGGTCAATTAGTAAATTGTTCATTATGCAATTTTGCACATTTTTCTAGTTGACTATTTTTCTCTATTTCTAAGGACAAGCGAGATATGGGTCGTTGAAAATTCACTATGTAATAGCTCGCTCTCTGGTCATCCAGAAAAATTCTTGAGTCGGTTCAGTCGGCTTAGCTTTTATGTCGTTCATCCCTAATAGCTTTTCAAGTCACAAAATTCAAATTCCTTCAATATGATCTTTGATCTACTCCATTTCAAATGACCTACTCATTTTATCTACTAATTTCCAAATTAGATGTACTTTCTATCTCTCGTTTCTATCTCTCTCTCTCTCTCTTTCTCTCACTCTTTCTCTCAATGCCAGATTCCTTATCAGACAGTTCACATTTAAATTTTGCGGGTCTTTTGCTCTTTCGGTTGTCAGACTCCTGGCAAGCTCCGCCCCTTTTTCCTCTCTAACTCGCGCACCTTATTAATTGTAGTCAGTCTGGTCCACCAGACGCGTATCTCGATCCAGAGAAGAAATAGGAGAAAATGATCAACTGGTAAATTGTTTGTAATACAATTTCGTACATTTTACTAATTGATCACTTTTTTCTATTTCTAAGGACAAGCGAGATATAGGACGTTGAAAATAACCCCAGAATTCAAAACCCTTTCCGAATCGGTCATTTTCGACCTACCCCATTTTAAATGACCTACTCTTTTGATTTATTATTTTCCATCTTCTTTCTTTTTATCTCCCAATTCTATTGTTCTCTGCTATCTTTTTTTAGTGCACATATTTGTTTATTCGTTCTTTTGTGCAGAGATAGCGAGAGGTTCAGACACATCCAGAGGTCATTCTCTCTGGAAGCCCCGCCCCTTTTCTGCTTGACGCGCGCTCGTAACTGTGCAGCCCAACTATTGCAATCTATTCATTCGGGTCCCTCGCTTGCCTGCGGGAAGGTCGGTTCTCTCTTCGTCTCTCTCGTTTTCGTCTCTCTCACTTCTCTTCTTCCACTTTTATTATTCAACACATTGCAAAAAAGTGACCAAACGATGCTCTCTTTTTCCTCTCTTATCTTCTCCCCATTAGAACACACCCTTGTTGTCGCTTCACAACTTCCACAATTCTCTACACACCGATGGCCCCTCACTTTTATCTTCCATTCGGTTTGCTGGATGGTTGGCCCTTCTCTCTCCTCCTTCTCGACCTCCTTCTCCCCCTTCCCCTCTTCCTTGCCCTCACGCACTCACTCTTTCCGCCATTCCGGCGCGCTGCTGCGTGAATTATCGATTTTGTGACTCTCTGCGCGTCTTACTTATACGCCTAACTCTTTGATTTTTCCAGACTCAGAACTCTAAACATGAGCTATCGTGATCGTGGTGACGACCGAAGAGATGGGGATTATCGTCGTGGAAACGATGATAGAGGAGGATATGATCGTCGTGATGGCTCGGATCTTCGTGATGGCTCGAATCGTCGTGATGGCTCGGATCGTCGTGATGGCTCGGATCGTGGTTATGATAACCGCCGTGACAACTACGATAACCGCCGTGACAACTACGATAACCGCCGTGATAACTATGACGATCCTGGCTCTCAACGCGGCGGATCCCACAATGACACGTTCAACAGCGATTCAAACACTGGAAGATCTTCTTCTCAGTACGGTGGATCCACGTACAGTCAACACAGTGGACAGGGCGATCGTGGAGGATACCGTGGAGGAAACGGCGGCCGTGGCGACTATCAAGGCGGACGCGGTCGAGGTGGATACCAAGGAGGTCGTGGTGGCGACGAAGGATTATCTCGGCAAATGGGTCAGATGAATATGGGTGGAGGTGGAAACCGATACTCGCAGCCAGCACAAGCTAATCCGAGATTCGCAAGACCAGTTTGCAACGAGACGAACATTGGAGATCTTGTTGGCTCCGCTCAGCATCCTAGGATGCCTCTGGCTAAGAAGGACTTGATCTACAATACTCAGACATTTGCTCCAAGACCAGACGGATGGGTTTATGATAAGAAAGCAGTTGGAGCTAAGACGACTCTCTACTCGAACCATGTTCGCGTCTTTCTTCCAGAAGAGACTCTAAAGCTCTATTGCTACAACATTGAGGTTTACTCAAACAAGAAGTTGGTCAACAAGCGTGAGCAAGCTGCTCCACTCTTCCACTCGCTCGCCAGAAAGTACAGAGGCAACTTCATCAACCCGAACGACATCGTCTTCAATGATGTGAATATCATGTGGTCGATTAATAAACTTGATCATGCTGAGGGCAAAGTTGGAGACAATCGAAACTTTTTTGTCTACAAGTACACCAATCGTTTCGATTTTGGACAAACTATCCGCGAGGATCAGGACAGACAACTCCTCTCGACTCTTGTCGATGCGATCGCCACTGCTCGTGTCAGAGCGGACTTCGAGTGAGTTTTTTAAATTTAGAAACATTAATTGAAATAAAAAATTTTCAGAGGCAATAGATACACTGTCTTCAAGCGATGCATGTTCTTGATAAATGAAGGTGCTGCTGCCGATGAGGTGATTGATTCGCCACTCACTATCACACTCCGAGATGGTCTCGATGCTCGCTGTGGTATCTCTATTGGAGTTCGTGTCAACTTGAGAGCTGGTGTAACTGCTTGCTATGACATTAACCATACGCTCTTCAGCAGACCAGGCTATCCATTGATTCGTCTACTCTGCGAGATCATCAACGGAGATCAAATCACGGATCAAGAGTTTGTCGAACATTGGGATGCTCGCCTTCGAAATGCTCAGGTTACTTCGAAAAACCGAGAAGAGATGGACAAGATCTTGAGAAAGATGAAACTCCGATACAGCCAGGATACCGCTATCGTTATCGATGAGTGTGGAAAAGAGAAGAAGCCATCTATCTTGGCGTACGATGGAGCCGGAAAAGAGTTCAAGTACTTCGAAATGACACGTAGTTCTGCAGAGCAAACGTCGTTCCCCGATAACAATGGAAGAAACTGGACAATTGCTCAGTTCTTCCTTGAAGTCCACCACATTCGTCTCAGATACCCAAATCTGCCATGCCTTGTGAAGAAGCCGTCAAAGCAGAACCCGAAGTTCATTGCCTTCCCAATGGAGTTTGTCTCCTACATTGCTAGAGCCACCCGCTTCGAAGGAGAACGTAGCGAGCTGACCAAGATTGAGATGACTCAACAGACATCGTATACTGCTCCACAACGTCGTGCTCTTCTTCAGCACATCATTGCGCAACGTTCAATTGCTCAAGTGCCACCAGCGGTCGATAACAACGATTATCTGATGAGAAGACACAATCTGAGGTTCGCCGATAAGATGCTTGAAGTGAAGGCATCGATTCTTCCACCGCCGACTGTCGTCTACGGAGAGGGATCCACATTCAAGGATGTGAATCATGTTGGAGAATGGGAGGCGATTACTCATGAGCCGATTCGTAAAGTGCTCGAAGGATCTGTCTACGTGAGAAATCCGGATCCAACTGCGCCAAAGATCAAGAAGCGTCTCATCGGATCCGTACTCAATATTGGATCGCCAGTCAACGAAACGATGACAATGGATTATGATGTGTAAGTTGTTTTGTTGTGACGTTTCTATCAATAAATATAATATTTCTTTTACAGCATCCACTACCATCGTCTCATGAGAGCCGTCGAAGAGTGCGGACAACCGGTGGCATGGGAGAATAAGGAGTATGGAACCGCGGCGATTCAAGGCGTCCATAACTACTTGCAAGGAACTGACGATCCATACAGCATTGTTCTGTTCTTACAAAAGCTGAAGGATAATATTGATGACAAGTACAAGGAGAGCGAAGACGAAGTTCTCATTCCATTTGTATTGGTTGTTTTCCAAGTCCGTTTCTCGCTTCTCAGATCACACAAAAATGAGTTCACTAATGACTACAATCTCATCAAGTACCTTGCTGACAGTGAATTGGGTATTTTCACCCAGGGAATTCTTCAATCGAACTTGTGCCAAGTTCAAGTAAGTTTAAATTGGATTTGTGACCTTTTTCCACTAATTATGTTTTCAGGAGGTCCCGATCGGTTGCAAACTGACTCGTCTCATCGTTGAGAAGATCCTCGCTAAAGTTGGAACAACCCACCGTAAGCTCGAGCGCGAAGGAGAACACAGAACCTGGACCAAGTTCACCGATCCAAAGAGTCCAACTCTGGTCTTGGGTATTGATGTCTCGCATCCGAGTCCAAGGGACAGACTGGAACAGGATATTCGCAAGTTGTCGGTCGCCACAGTCGTCGGAAATATTGATTTTGACTGCAACGAGTTCCGTGCCTCGTCCCGTATCCAGGACTCTGGCGAGGAGAAGATCGTTCGGTTCCGTGAGGAGATCCAAAGTCGGATTAACGACTTCATCCAGAATACGGGAGTTCGTCCGGCGCATATTGTTGTTTATCGTGATGGTCTTTGTGAGGGAGACTTCCAACGTATCCTCTACGAGGAGCGTATCACCATTGAGAACTGTTGTATCGACATGGACGCCGCCTATCAGCCAACGATCACCTACATTGTGGTCACCAAGAGGCACCACACTCGCTTCTTCCTTCAAAACGATGATGATGGACACGAATCTCAAGGATTCAATGTTCTTCCGGGAACTCTGGTCGAGGATACTGTCACTACCAACGAGTACTACGACTTCTTCCTGACCACCCAGGTCGGACAACTTGGAGTGGCTCGTCCGACTCACTACTACGTTCTTTGGGACACATGGAAGCCGATGGTCTCGTTCTGGCCAACCATCACACATGCACTGACATACTCTTTCTGTAGAGCTACGAGCACTGTGGCTCTTCCAGCCCCAGTGCTTTACGCACATTTGGCCGCCAAACGTGCCAAGGAGTGTCTCGATGGAGCGTGGCTCGTTTCCTTGTAAGTTTTTAAATTTAATTTTAGAGACAATTACTAATTTGTTTTTCTTTTCAGCTGGCGCAATCAAAAACTCAGCGTCGAGAGCTACAAAGACGTCAACCAACTCACCGAGTCCATCAACTTCAATAAGGCCTTGGATGGAATGACTTTTGTCTAAATTTTCCACACTCACACATACTGGATCTTATTTTTTCTCTTGTACTTCGATTTCCTACTGTACCTCATTCTCATTCTTGTACCAATTTGATTGGTCTAATAATTTTCTTAATCGATTGTTTTTTATTACCCCACCGAAATTGTTTCTCCCCCCTCATCCAATTGTTTTATTGAAAAGGCCCAAATCCAGATTTCGCATATTATTTATCTCGGATAAATTTTAAAGGTTGAAAAAATTGTTATTGAATCAAGAATCATTGAATCAAAGTGCCTAAGTCGTGCCGGTGCGTGCGATTCTCTTCACCATCGCGTCCCATGTGCCAAGACCTGACCGGCTCGCGCCGAGGCATAAATTTCTTCAAACTAAATATTTTTAGACGATCAAAAAAGGAAATGATAGATCTTGACAAGCTCTACAAGATGGTTTACATACAAAAAGTATTGGTTGAATTTGAACCGAGTTATTCACCTAAAACTTGGCGAGTAAATTACTCACCATTATTTCTTCGAACACTGCAAACAAAAATGACGGGAGAGAATCAAAACACAGAGTTTTAGATCATAATGATCTATAAATGAGTAATATTGGAGTCTCCTCTTCCATTACCTCAATTCACACGTACTCCTTATCATAAGTCGACGCATTTTCTATTTGTCTACCTGTATAAAAAAGTGACGAGTCGGGTGCAATGAATTGCCTAGGTGCAACATTATGTTTCCTAGTCTCTTATTTCTAGTTTTAATTTCAAATTCCGTAAATTGTTCAAAATATCTATTCGATTTGGATAGAATTGAGGTAAAATAAGATTAATTTCGAATTCCAAGAAAAAAGAAATTGAAGAGCTTCGACCCATTTACCAGTTTCATCAACTTCACGGATATCTCATCACAATGTACAAAAGATATGAAAACTTGGATCAATTCGATGGAAATTTTTGGTGAAACTGCTGCGGATTGTCTGCTTTATAAGAATTGTTCGGCACCGGTGTTGGAGGTGTTGAAGGATAATATTTATGCGGGACAGCGTGAGTTGGTATGATGGGTTATATCTCGGCTCGCAGTAGAGATACAAAAAAATTGTCAACTAATAAAATGTAGCTTGTTATAAGGGCTACAATTTCTTGGTTGACCACTTTTTTCTATCTCTATTGGGAACCGAGATACAAGCCTTCAAAGTTGCGTAACTCTAATTGATAGGGCTCAGTCACACACTCTTGCCACTTCATTTCTCTATTTCCTTCTTTTTCTCTATCTTGTGAGGGCGATATTTTAGAAGCTATAATTTTCTAAAAATTAAGATTTTATTTAAGAATACGACGCATTCGGCAAAATTCCTTCACCAGGACTTCTCGAAGTTTCATTAGTTTTTGATGGAAGCTACCAGGAATGCCGAAGAATTAGTGGAGTCAAATATGACACCAATTACTGTTATGTTCTATTGGTTCCCGGTAGAAAAGTCAGTTTCTTGGCTCAGCAAATTCTAATTCAAATAATGTACAGGCTAATTGCTCTGGCGGCTCCATCAACAATGTAGGCTCTTCTATTACATTCCGAAGAGCTGTTTGTATGCCGAAGTCGTGCGGGAGTGATGATACAGTAAACCTTTATAATCAATTAAGTGCTCTTCCATTGACAGCTTGTGCCACGTTTTGCTCGCAGAGGGATATTTCCAAAGATTCCGCTTTTTGGGGGTTCTCGTAAGTTTTTAAAATAATTAAAAAGTCTATACTCTTATTTTTTGGTTCAGGGCATTTATGGTTGTGGTAATCAGTATTGCTATCCTTGCCACTACAGTAGACTTTCTCCGTGAATCCTTATTTTCTATCACAGCAAAATCCGTGGAGAAAACAGGTATTTTTTGAAGAAATATCACTACTAATTCGTTATTTTTAATCTTAGCTTCACCCTACCGTATCCTCTACTCATTCTCGCTATGGACCAATGCTAGCTCTATCCTTAACGTGTCACCACAGCCACCAACTCATATCAAATGTTTGGATTGTATTCGTGGATTATCCATGGCGTGGGTTCTTTCGGGACACATGCTTAACTATTTTGCATTTGCAGGTAATTTTTTAAAGAATTGTATCAAAAAAATTAAAATTAAAATTTCTAGATACACTCTTGCCAATCAAATCATTCGCCGATTATTTTGCCGATTACTTTTTCATGAACGCCGTTTTCTCAGTTGACACTTTCTTTTTAGTATCTGGGATTACTGTAGCTTATTCATTTTTTAGAGTAACCCAAAATCCTGGGAAACCCTTTGATCTAGAAATTTTCAGATGAAGCCAACGTCAAAAATTCTGAAATCTCCTGCCACGTGGTTACTTTTCTATTTTCATCGATATGTCCGGTTGACACCTCCATATATAATATTTATCGGGTTTTATGCGGTTTATGCATTATATATTCAAGGGCCGCTAGCTGCTTCTTTGTTCAGTAAGTTTATCGAAAAGGGTTTTTGGGGGTGTCTGGATTTAACAGCGGTTATCTCGGTTCCCATGAAAGCTATCAAAAAGTCGTCGACTAACAAAATGTTGCTCATAATACGAGCAACATTTCATTAGTTGACAACTTTTTGATACCTTTAATACTAACCGAGATACGAGTAATCAAAGCCATACAATTGTTTCAGATTTCACAGTTCTCCAAGTGGAAGCTTGCAAGGCGTCTTGGTGGAGAAACCTGATTTATATCAATAATTTTGATAATGGAGAAAACCCGGTAAGTTGATCTCATCTATCACAAATTCAAATGGTTTTTTAGTGCTACGGACCAAGTTGGTATCTCGCTGTGGACACTCAACTATATCTTGTGGCACCTATCCTTTTGGTCGCGTTAGCTTGGAAGCCCTTATCCGGACTCATTCTTTCGCTTACCGGTTGCATTGGGAGCTTTATAATCGTCTTTATTTTATATCAGAAATTCGATATGCCAGCCGATTCCTTCAATTCAGAGTGAGATTTCCTCGTAGAAACTTCATGACAATTTTTTTTAGTCCATCCGGCAAATTCAACTTCTATATTTATCAAAAACCATGGATTCGATGTCCTCCATATCTTTTGGGTATTCTAGTCGGATATTTTTTAGCGGAGAGATCACCGCCAGTTAAGCTACCTCTTGGTGGAAAGCTTTTCGCATTGTTTTTTGCTATCGGTGTCCCATTTGCTTGTTTGACAGCGAATATGGGTTATGATCAAGGGGATCATTGGAAGTGAGTTCAAAGCAAGATTTCTCGAGACTTCTCGAGACTTTTCAAAACTCCAATTTCCAGTTCATGGGACAAAGCAACCTACTACAACTTCTCCCGATTCCTCTGGGCTGCCTCAGTCGGCTATATCATCCTAGCATGTCATTACGGATGGGCGGGTCCCATCGGAAACTTTATGAATCATCCGATTTGGCAACCTCTTGGACGCCTTTCCTACTCGGCCTACATCGTTCATTTAATGATTGTTTATTACTTTTTGAACGTCGGTGCGAAGCCACTCCACTTTGTGTCTACATGGCAAGTGGTAAGTTTTTGATTGGGGATTTGGGTACAGTAGGTTGATTTCAGTACGTCTACTATATCCTGCCAGCGATAATACTCACTTATATATTTGCATTTTTCTGGAGTTGTCTATTTGAATTGCCGATTGTGAAGTAGGTTTTGGTTAAGGAATTTTTTTGAAGGGTCGAGTTTCAGACTAGAAAAATTGCTGCTGGAAATAATTCTGAAGAAGGGAGTGAAGCCAGAGAAGCAAAGAGATGAGGAGGCTTGGAAATGAACTTTGTACCTTAATATTTTCTATATTTTTAATGCCATCTGACAGATAACAGAGAACACATTTTTTTATATTGTCTCATTTTTAATTCTATCAGGCAGAAACCACAGAAAATACCACCCATAAAGAAAACAAACCCCTCTGTACGTAATATCCCCCAATGAGTTTCACTATACGATTTTGCCACCATTGACTAACTATAATTTCAAAAAGATGATGAATCTTGGAATGATTCCTGTCTTAACTCAAAAGTTATGTGCTCCTTTATCACTGGCTCTCAACACTATCCTACTCCAACTGGTACTTTATAAATCACCAAAAGAACTTGGAATGTACAAATTTCTCCTATGCTATATTTCGATTTTTCAACTATTTTTTGCTTTTTTAAATTTGATTTTGCAACCGGGAAGTTTTTTCTAGATTTTTGTTCTGAAGTTTCTTATGTTTAGGACTTTTTCAGTCACGGTTCTGTGTTTCTCGTGGTGGCTAGAAGTGACCGATATCATCTTCCAATTTGGATTATCTATATTTTGAATACGTTGTTTTGTGGAACGTTCGGAATGTCGATGTCTATGTTTGCTCTTCATTTCGTTTATCGATATTTGGTGGTTACTGGGTAATCTCTTTTTAGATCTGTCATAACTTTGTTGGGAAAAGAGATTTTAAAAAGTTGTTAACTGATGAAATGTAGCTCTTGTTAAGAGCAATATTTTATCAGTTGAAAGTTTTTTGATATCTCTTCTGGCAACTGAGATAGGAGCTCTAAAAGCCGCGTGAATCTGATTGAGAGGGCGCAGACAGTTAAACACTCTAGCCACGAGATTTCTCTGCGTCTCTCTCTTTTTTGCCGGTAAAAAAAGAAAACATTTTAATCTGAAAATTACAGAAACTCTTACATCAAGAAAATGACATGGAAAAAGTTTATCACTTGGTTATTGTCTCCACTTCTATATGCTGCTTTATGGATTACTGTAGTTGTTATAACTCTTAAACCAAATGAGTCAACCGATGCTATTTTGACGTGAGTCATGGAATAAGGAAGTTTCTAGGCATCAATTTTCAGTGAATACTTCCTTCCGGGTAGAGATATTATTATTGAAGAGATCACATACATTGGTCCGAACTATTTTATAACAGATCAAGAAGGAAAAGAGACATTGAATTGGTGTGCAGTACTTGGGATGTTGTTTTTGGATTTGATGGTGGTAAGCTAGGCACGATTCCGGCACGTTTGGTTGTAAGCTAAATTCAGATATTATCAGTCATCATTACGATTCTTTTTGCTACAAAATGCTACAAAAAAGTTAGTTCCCTCGCTAACTCGTTTCAACACTCAAAAAGTTATCGAGACCTTCAATCTCAATTACTAAATTGTCTAGTGGCTCAAGTAATAATACCGGCTACACTGATACAAATCCCTGCTTTCATCCTTGTCACTTTTCCATTCTTTCATCTTGGAAATGAGTTATCTGGCTCCTTATTTTGTACTACTGTCGCCCTGTATCCGGTATTGGATCCTCTGCCAACAATGCTCATGATTCAACATTACCGGGAAGCGTTGATCAGTAAGTTGTATAAAAAATGAGAGGTGGCATTTCTGAAAATTTCAGACACTGTCACCATAAACAAGAAGGCCACGGCAGCTCAGAAGGCACTTAACGCGTCGCGGACGATGACTGCAAATGTTCCAAACGTCGGTTCTTGAGGATTTGATAAATTTTCATAATTTTGAATGAATATTTTATTTTGACTTGTTTTCTTAATTTTCCGAGATTTCAAGAGATCTCCCACGATGTCTCGAGACTTCCCGAGACTTCTCGAGATTTCCCAAAGTTTCTAGAGGAATTATCGAGATCTCTCGAGACGCCTCGAGCTTTTCGAGACTTCCCGAGATTTCTACAGAATTTCCGAGATTTCTCCGGTCTTCCAGGCTATAATAGACCCGATCGCTCCAGCCAAAAAACTGTTTACAAATTATTTTTTTTTTAAATACCCTGTTGACCTTCCAAGTTGGAAGTACCAACAACCAGTTTTTCGATGACATCACACTTCAAAAGCAACATATTTTTAGTTAGAAATAAAGATTACCAACATTGAAACTCTCTTCGAAGAAATGCAGAGTAAGTATACTCCGACTGTACGACACGAAAAGTCACAAATCTTATCAAATGTGTCCACCAACACTCCTATCTATACGTCACTATCTTTGTGATTTTCTCGATTATTCTAGTCCAATTCTTTAGGATTTTTTTCTGATAAATGACGAAATTCTATATTAAAAACTATAAAACAAAAGTCACCCCGGAATAGGTTGTTTCATTACTCTCTTCAAAAATGTTGTCCTTCTTTTTCCGTCTGCGCCTCTTCTAATGACTTCACTCTCTTCTTTTTCTTCATTCTCTCACGTATAATCCTCCCCGGGGAGTTTCTCACACTTTTCAATCATTTTTTCCAGCAAAAATGGATTTCGAATGGTTTGCAATTGGAGCTGGAACCGTTGTTTTGATCTATATTTTGTATAGATTCCTTCAAATTTTATTCAATATTCTCGGACCATATGTACTCTTCCAGCCGATTGATTTGAAGAAAAACGCGGGTGCTTCCTGGGCTGGTAAGTTTTTTCTTCTCATTACTATGTAATTATGTATGCAATTGCGTCCTACAGTACCGAAAAAATTAAGTTTGATACTCAGTCAACGGAATTGAAGGCAATCAGGGTAATTTCTCAGTAGGGCGCAATTGCTAAGCGCATGAATACTATAAATTTTAAATATTCAGTTGTCACGGGTGCCACTGACGGAATCGGCAAATCCTACTCCTTCGAATTGGCTCATCGTGGATTTAATATCTTCCTCGTCTCCAGAACCAAATCAAAACTTGAAAAAACAAAAGAAGAAATTCTAGCAAAATACCCAGATGTTGAAGTTCGGTTTTCCACGTACGACTTTACTAATCCATCTCCAAATGCGTATCAAGATTTACTCAGCGAGTTGAATGAAGTAAACGTTGGAATTTTGATAAACAATGTCGGGATGTTTTTCGAGTATCCAGAAGTTTTGCATGAAGTTGAAGGTGGAATTGATACGTTGGCTAATGTGGCAATTGTTAATACTTTACCACCAACGCTGGTAATTTTATTAACCAAAAAAACTATATTCAAGATTTAATTTTCAGCTCTCCGCCGGCATCCTTCCCCAAATGGTATCCCGCAAAGCCGGTATCATTGTGAACATTAGCTCAGCTGCTGGAGCAGTTCCTATGGCCAAGTGGTCCGTCTACTCGGCTTCCAAGGTAACCTAACAATTATTTTCCCTCGATCCAAAAAAGTTTCAGAAATATGTCACCTGGTTAACTGCAATTCTCCGAAAGGAATACGGTAGCCAAGGGATCATCTTTCAAACCATTATCCCTCTCATGGTAGCCACTAAAATGGCGGGTAACCCGAACACTTCTTTCTTCTGCCCGGATAGCAACTCATACGCAAAGTCCGCTCTGAACACAATTGGAAACGCTTCTGAAACCACTGGATATATCACTCATCAACTGGAATACGAGATGATGAACTTGGCTCCGGAATTCATTTTGGATAAGGCTGTGGTTAGATCGAGTGCTCAATTGAAAGAGGCCGCTTTGAAGAAGAAAGAAAAGAATTTGTTGTCTTAGAATTATTTATTTACTTTTTTTTTTAGTTAAACCCGATTACATTTCAAAAAATTACTTATGGCAGTTAATTATTTGTACATTTTAAGATAAATTAAATGGAAATCCATCCCTTTGGTTTTCTTTGCTTCTTAGCAACTATATGATCTTCGAAATTGTAGAAATTAGTTGGTTTAACAGTCTCAGGCTCATCCACTTCCTCCTCTTCTATCTCATCTTCTCCCTCATTCTCTCTCAATTCATATTCAACTGGGCTGAGAAATTCGCGTGATGTGAAACCGAGGAAATCGGGGTCTGCAAGATATATATTCTTGAAATTTTGGTATTATTTGAAACTTACATCTAAGCCCGATATATCTGAAGCATTTGTTATCGAAGATTTTTTTGTAGTTTTTGGGAACTCTCACAATATGATAACCAATCACTTTTTCCTCTTTCTTCGCCTCGTCTAATTGAGTAGAGCTAATTGGCTTTGAGAAATTGTAGCAATCATGGGAGTGTTTGTGTTGGAGACTCCCTGAAAACAATATTTATAAGAATAGAAAAAATGTCAAAAGTGAGGAACTCACACCAAGCATAATAAAGATCTGGAATCTCTCTTTCAATCACTATCGATTTGACATCATCCCCAGAGAACATGTTCACCGAGTCTTGATCAATTTCCCATCTCTTTTTCTTATTCAATGAATAGACGACGAGCGGTTCAAAATCCTTAATCTCAGATGGAGTCTCGTTGTCGAAATGCTCGATTTTTACAATGGTTGAATAGGTTGGAGCTTTTGGAATGTAGCAGTCCATGAGACGGTTTCTCGGGTGGTTTTTGGTGTCGCGTTTCATTTCTGAATTTCTGGAATAGATGAAATGAATAAGGGATTAGTGTTACGAAAAGTGACGAAATTTTAACACATACTAGAAGTGTAAATATTCAAAAAAAATGTTCAAATAGAAAATGATAACGATTGAAATAGAATCGGAAAGAAGGTAGAAGGGGATAGCGAAAAAGGATGTCTTAGTTTTAAGCGTATGTAACTCACCACTTTTTACAGATACCAAAAAAATGTCAGCTAAAAAAATTGCTTATTGTAAGGGCTATAATTTGCTAGTTGACCAAGTTTTTGTATCTCTCCTGGGAACCGAGATAAAGCGATTTTAACAATGTATACCAAGAATTATGGGGTACCTAACTTTGATATCTCGGCTATTTTACAGATACCAAAAAAGTTTCAACTAATGAAATATGGTTTATAATAAGAGCTATATTTTTTTAGTTGACCGTTTCTTAAGAGCTTTTATGGCAACCAAGATATACCAATTTTAACAAAAAAAAATGAAAACTAATTTGTTACACACTTATAAAAAAGTAAAAATACAACTAATTTAACAAAAACTAAAAAAGAACATACCAAAACTACTCCACCACAATTTATATAGTAGTTGCGGTGTGACCAACCAGAAAAGTTTGGCAAATGGTTAAAAAAGGAGTGAAAATGTCTTTGACAAAAAATCGTGACAAGACGCCAGAGGTGATATTCGGAAACGTCAATGTTATTTATATACCTCGTGCCAACCCTCCAACACACACACACCAATCAAAAGTTCAGAGAACCGCCGATAACAACAAACTGACTCATGATCTACAGAGAATTCACGTCATTTGACAGAAAGTGAACACAAACAATAAGGGGTGAGGGGAAGAGACGCAGAGACATTTCGCAATGTTAGCCAACAAAATGGAATAATTCAAGGAAAAAACTCATTTAAAAACCAAAGAAATTATGAAGAAAATTCGAGAAATTCATATTTTCTAAAAGGCGAAAGCTTCAAAACATGGAATCTGATCACGAATATTTCTGGTGAGTCTCTCTGCTGTTTTTATTTGTTGTTTTCCTCATTTCTGGTGTTTGATCTCCTAATTCTAAACGAGAAATTCGGACCTCGTCGTGTTTTTTTTTCAAAACTCATCGTTGGTGCTATAAGTTAGTGGATCATAGAGTAGTACGGAAAATAAAATCAAAGTTACATTGAACTCAATGTACATAGAATACATCTCATGACAACAGCCATTAGAAACGTTCGGCAGGGGACTAGGGGAGGCAGCTGACCAGGCGGCCCACGTGACTTCCCGGAAGCGGGCATGAGACAGGTCATGTGGCCTTTTGAGTGGGTGAAGCGTTAAAAGTCAAAGAAAATTGGAATTGATCAGGATTATAAAATTGGGGGAGAATAGGTTCCCACTTCAAAGCACTATATCTCGATTCACGAAAGATATACCCAGAAGTGGTCAACTAACAAAATATAGGCCTTGTTAAAAGAAACAATTCATTAGTTGAACACTTTTTGATAGCTCACACGGGAGCGGAGATACTAGCTCTTGAAATCCGGGAAGGCTCTAGCCACCCCTTTCTCTGCGTCTCTGTCTCTTACCCTCTCTTTTACTCTGGTTAAGGGGAGATGATACTTTAAAGGCGAATATCTCGGCTGCTGTCAAAACTATCAAAAAGTTCTCAACTAATGAATTGTAGCTCTTATCACTAGAAACATTCCATTAATTAACAACTTTTTATTAGCTATAGCGCGAATCGAGATAATCGGGGTCAACTATAAAAGCAACTTGAAACATCTATTTTTGTAGTCAGTTAGTATCACTGATCATTTACCACCCGCACAAAGAACATATTTTCACAACAAACACCATCACCTGTCTTTCTCTCTCTATTTCTCCCTCTCACATCACTATCTCTCTTTCAGGTCGAAGAACAATGGACCAAACCAGTCACAAAACCACGATAGGAACCGCGATGCTGACCATCAGCTAGCTCATTTGAAGGATAAATCTGGGATAATAAAGACTTATCATGTATGGAATGGAGAGACACAATTCACAAATAGATATTGGAATAAGTATGATAGAAATGAGATGAGCAAGGATTTGAAGCCATTTGTGATGCATTCAATGAATAAGAGAAGGAATTGGGAAATTGAGAATTTGGATTTTGTGGAATTGATTGGGAAGATTCAAGAATTACATAAGGGAGAGGATGTGATTATTTTGGAGAGGGTTGCAATGAGAACTGTTGATTGGTGTAGTAAGTTAATCACTCTAATATAATGACACCCAGCTTAGCTGCCGTTAGAGATATCAAAACATTGTCATCTAATAAAAAATAGGTCATGATAAGAGCTATATTTTGTTAGTGGACCATTTTTTGATAGCTTTCACGGTGTCTGAGATATACCTATTAAATGGCAAACGACCGAATTTCAGATAACTTCCGCTATGAATTCTTATGGGACGACTTCAAAATTCTTGCAATGCACGAACTGGATTCTTATGTTGATGGAAGACCAGCCTACAAGAAAACCTCTATTAATTCTGGAAAAGGACAGCACCCACATCACTTTTTGTCTTGGAACAGAACATCTAATAAGGAGGAATCTGAGAGATTAAAGAAGGAGAGATTAGAAAATTTGGAAAAGAAAAGGAGAACTGTAGTGGTTTATCACTTGATAAAGTCGCCAGATAATTATATGGATATTTTCAAGAAGGAATTCGGAAGAGACAATTGTCATTCTTCTAGATGTATGTATTGGGAGAGAAAGAGGAAGCAATACATGGATACTTTGGATTTGAGATACGAGGATTTGACTGAAGACGATGTGGAAATCGTTGAGGAAAACGAGGAAAAGGAAGAAGTCCTTCCAAAATTCTACAATTTAGAAGATCATTTCCTAGATGATTTTGTGATGGTGAAGAAGAGAAAGGGGAAGAGGAAGAATTTCTAATGTACAGTTTTTCTAGTAGTTTTTACTTTTTCTGTACATTAGACATTGAATAAATTGTTTTTCACTGTATACTGTTTTTAAAACAATGTGACTCAGTTCCCATGAAAGCTATCGAAAAATAGTCAATTAATGAAATATAGCCCTAGCTATAAGCAACGTTTCATTAGTTGACAACTTTTTGATATCTCTTACAAGAGCCGAGTTACAAGTTCTGAAAGTTTGGCGCATACGATTGGAGATGTATACACTAGCCACTTATCTTCTCTGCGTTTCTCTCTCTCTCGCTCTAGAAATTTTCTTCGGATCCTTTTCTGTTAATTATCATCATTTATCCTTATCTCCACATCCAACTGCAATTACTATCAGCAGCTCCACCTATTTGTAATCATTTCCAGACTATCCAGCATCTCCAGATGAGCATTATCTTAGATAAGATCAGGATGACTAAAAATGATGATAATTCTAATTAGGGGCGGGGCTTGCTCTGGGTATATAAGAAGCTCTGGATACTGTAATTTTACCCACTCTGACTTCCCCAATCAGAATGTTCTCCCACTATTCTCTTATCCTATTCACCCTATTCTCCATGACCTCTGCTTCTGGACATCTTCGTCTGGAGTTGACGTCTTCCAATGACTTCACTCTTCAACTCAAAACATCTACCAGTTTTCAATCTGTGTACATGCCATTGGGTAATACTCGAGTTTTGAGTTTCCATCCGAAAGTTCATCAAGAAACTCTTGAGATCTCATTCTCAAAGAGAGGAAGTGTTCCAAGAAATCATGTTTATGAAATGAAGTCTTCTGGAGAGGTCACAAGACAGACATTCATGTTAAGTGAGACTGTTCTTCTGGTTTCTTCTCATTTCGAATGTGATATTGGATTTTATGGAGAGTATTGTCAAGAGAAATCTACCACTACTACTACGACTACGACGACTACCTCAACTACAACAGAAGTGACCACCACTACTCAGCCTAAATCTGAAATCCTGATAGTCACAGACGTTCCAATGACCGTCAGCCAACAGTAAGTTCCTAGCTACCTAACTCATAATCTTCTAATCATTTTTCTTTCAGATCCTCTTTCAACCTCGTCATCTGCACCGCCCTCATCATTCTCATCCTTGTCCTCCTGGCCCTTATTATCATCGTCTTCCTAGCTCTTCGCTCACGTCAACAGAACATTTACATTCAACCACAAACACCTGTTCAATCAAAAAAGAAAATTCAAATCGAAATGGACGACTCGGAAATCACTTTTTCTCCAAAAAGTGGAAGATACACTTCTACACCTAATAACTTTGTTACTATTCAATTTTAATTTATTTTGATGTTGTTTTATTTGTTTTTTTCTTCATTTTATAATAAACTGGTGTAAAAAATCTAACTTCGGTCGATTTTCAAATTTTGAACTTCTCAAAAATCTTGGTCGAAAAATAGATTCTCAATTCCAGATGTAATCGATGGTTCCTAGAAGTATTCACCTGTCACCCAATTAGTGACGTTCATTCCCAAAAGATCATTATCGGTGCATTGTCTTCTCTCGTCCTGGATCATTCATTGTCGTTCCAGACATCCTAATTTTCTCTTAACCTCTGTCTTCCGAGCTACCTATTGATTTTTTTTCTCTTTTTTTCAGAAGTTTAACATCATGTCGGCTCCAGTCAACAAAACTCTTCAACAACTCATCGATGAGTTGGTTCAACGACAAAAGAAACACGTCGACGTATATCCGGAAGCTCCAAAGCCAGGATACACTGTTATCCCGCTTGGAGGCCTAGCCAAGTGCATTTGTTCTCCGCACTGCACGAAAGAGTTGCCGGAACCGGCTTATAGGATCATAGGAAGGTCTGAAGAGGATAAGCGGTGGAATATCGAGCAGGAAGTTGTGCAACCGATCTTGCCACAAATGGTAGATGTGTTGGAGGCGGAAGCTAAGGCCACAAGCAAGAAGAAGTAAACCCTTTAATAGAAGTGCACCTTTTTTTGAACCATCAACCTATTTTGTACTGAGTATTTTCTTTTTTCTACCCCCTCAATCTTTCAACCTGACCAAAAACGGCTGAGTTCAATTTTCTAAGAAAAATATAATCAGGCCGCAGGGTAATCAACTCAATTGACTCAAGTTCCGTTTTCTTTTCTCTTCAAAAAATTTGATTTCATTTTTTCCACTTTCTCTAATAAATTCATGGACACCCCTTTCTTTTCTACCGTATCCTCTTATTGTCTTACTGTAATCAGTCTACCAATTCATGGCTACGGTGGCTATCTGATCCTTTTCAAAACACCCAAGAGAATGAGTTCTGTGAAATGGTGCCTGTTTAATGTCCATTTTTGGCGTGCTATTCTGGATTTTTCGCTGAGTTTTTTGGTTATTCCGTTCATGTTATTTCCTGTGGCGGCTGGTTGGCCCTATGGGGTTTTTGCCTGGATTAAGTTGGATCCAGCTATTCAGACTACTGTAGTCGTCATTGAAATCGGATGTAAGTTTGCTAATAACTAATGTAGTTCTTATTCCAAGTCAAAAACCTATTATCGTTTTTCAGTTACCATCTTATCCATCCTATTGCTTTTCGAAAATCGCTACACGTTTATTGCCCAATCTAATAAATTCTGGTCAACACTCCGAAAATCCTTCATTGGGATACTGTACATTGCTGCACTCACTTATTTCATCCCATTCGCCATGATGGTTCCAGACCAGTCAATAGCAGGACCTGCTATGATTCAGGTAAGAAAAGTAGTTTCTAGTCTAGTTAGTCACCCAGACGTATAATATGAAAATTAGATTGGTCTTGACTTAAACATGTACATGATTTTTGCAAAAGCAATTCTTTTCAGAAGTTAATAGCATTGAATATGTCATATTCTGGCCCGATATTCGTTTTCGCTCAAGAATCATCACTGGTTGTGACTGTCACTGCTTGCAAAGTGCTCACCGAATTTGCATTCATCATTATCCTAGTTATCCTCACATTTCTAAAAATCACAAGTCGAAGCAAGCATAAGACACTTTCACAGAGCACAATGATCCTTCAGAAGAAACTATTTATCTCTATAAAAATACAAACGGTCGTTCCATTTTTAGTTATCCTGTTACCTCTTCTCTATTGTGTTTACTCTTTTGTTCAACAATATTATAATCAAGGTAAGGTCAACTAGGCCCTCTAATAGAACATCACTATTTCAGCTTTGAACAATGTCTCATTTCTCATCATCTCTTCTCATGGAATGATTTCTACACTTGTCATGATCTTTATTTATAAGCCATATCGAGATGCTACGTTTCAAGCGATAACTACGAAAGTTGCATCACATCGAATTTCTATTGAATGAATATGATTTTGAGTTGTGAAATAAAGACGTTAGTAATTTAATTAAAACTAATAGATATCACATAATTTATTCATTGAAAACTCCCAAAAAAACGGGGTG
The DNA here is from genome assembly GCA_963932035.1 of Caenorhabditis wallacei. Taxonomy (NCBI): domain Eukaryota; kingdom Metazoa; phylum Nematoda; class Chromadorea; order Rhabditida; family Rhabditidae; genus Caenorhabditis; species Caenorhabditis wallacei. The sequence goes on along the minus strand of OZ009932.1, from coordinate 10,688,583 downwards.
ATGTGTATAGGTCAGGGCGAAAAAGAATGGATGATCCGCTTTGAATTCGATGGGAGTTTCGAGACGGAGGGAGTAAGGAACTGCTTTTACGCTAGCAACTGCAGCAGCAATGGTTCCATCCTCATTTACCTGAATTTTTATTTAGAATTAAACACTATTTCAGAAAAGAATCAAGCAGCTTGAATTGAGACGCAGAGAAATCTCGTGGTTAGATTCTCTAACTGCCGGCGCACTCTCCATTCGAAGCGCTCCACTTTAAAGGCGTGTATCTCCGTTGCCAAGAGAGATATCAAAAAGTTGTTAACTAATGAAATTTTGCCCTTAAGAAGGGTTACAGTTCAACTTTGGACAATTTTTTGATTAATCTTTTCCCAACGAAGTTATAACGATTTGAATATGTGATAAAGAAAACTCTTCACCTCAATAATCGATTTATGAACTCCACCGGAAATCTTGATATTTTCAGCTAATCCAGATAAATTTGCAAAGTCGGAAAAGACATCAATGACTCCTAATCTTTGCAAATGAGCCTTTAGGTCGATTTCTTTTTCGATAGTGAACTTTGGAAGCTCTATCTGTAATTTATGATTGGTCACAAGTTCAAATGTCTATCTTACATTCATATAGGTATTCTTTATTCCATTCAACAAATTCTGGAATCTTTTCGCATCCAATTTCGTTAAAGCTTGTCTCAAACTGTTTCTTTCCTTTGGAAGGAAGATTGAGAGTTTGAAACGGTCATCGGCATAGTTTAGATGTAAAACTTGAAAGATTTCATCAGAAGAATATCCTCGATCATTCATCACATCCTTCATAAACTTGACTTTCTTCACATGGCCACTGTATGTGGTGAAATCTCGATCTGCAATTGAATAGGGATCAAACTTATCCTCCCAATCTCCCTTGAAATAAATTGCATTGATTAGAAGACCAACTGCGTCTTTCAATGTGTCCTTATCCACAATTTCCAATATTTTTGCTTTGGTTGCTTCTTTAACGAACGTGTTGATTTCACGGACAGCGGTTAGTGTTGTAAAGTCGAGAGTCTTCGCATCAGCGCCATAGTTTTTGAGAGCAATGGATAAGAATGATGGGTTGGCAGTGAATCCTTTTCTGAAACAATTTTAAACTTGCATTGGTTACCATTTCCAAATTTCTACTTTGGGAAATTCGCCAAAAATTCGCAAATTTCTACTTTGGGAAATTCACCAACCTCTGTTACCTGACTTTGATCTTTTTTATCTTCGTTCCCATTGAATATATAAAAAAGCAGCCAACTAATGAAATGTAGGTCTTAACAAGGGCTACATTTTATCAGTTGACCACTTTTTGATTCCTTTGACGAGAACCGAGAAATAGGCGTTTAACCTTAGAGCTAATTGAAGTTTGAGTTCCCACGAGTGACGCAGAGAAAGTTTTGTCTGCGTCTCTCCAACCAGACCACTCTCTAACTCACTTCAAATAAACCCGATTCGCCACGTATACATCCACTCCATGCACTCCACTCCTCAATTTCTCATTCAAAAACGAAAAATGGTTGACAAGCTGGTCGTCACTGGCCCCTTTCAAAAGAACATCTCCGATTTGTTCCTTAGTTCTTCCACGTGCTCCAGTATGAAGTAATGAGAGAACAAGGGCAATAGAAATAGGGGAGAATATCAAAGATTCATTGTGAGCCGGAAGAGTTTGAAGGAAGTTCAGACCGAATTGGGTCTCCGATTGGAGGAACATTTCTAAGAATGAATAGATTTTGGGTGAGATTACCGAGGATTAAGGGGAGGAGACTACAATTTAGGAGAGGAAGAGTTCAAAGAACTAGAATGATAAGGTGAGCTCAAAGGAGCAAGTGTTTATTTACACTAACATCACTTAACAGAAAAACAAATGTTTGGTTTCGAGGGCATTGATGAAGATTGATTGCTTGTTTACCTCGTAGGATTAGGAGCCGGTTTCTAATTTGTTGTTGTTGTTGTAATCTAATTCAGCTATGAATTAAACAAAAATTATGAACTTAAAACAATTTATTATTATTTAAAAAAACAAAATACATTATATAAATAATCAAATTTTATCCATTGGTTCCAGCCTTTTGTCCTCTGTAAACCCCCATAAAAACTGATTGATTCATGTAGGTGACTGTGAACAAGAATGGGTGATTCGCAATGAATTCGATGGGTGCGCCGGACATTCTCACCGAATTATATGATTCTGGCTCAGCGAATCCATCGGAAGTTCCTGATTCATTGATCTGTGATTTAAAAGTTAGCAATTTTGATACTGGGTATACTGTAACTTCTTGGTCCCATAACTCGGTTGTAATTAAAGATAGCAAAAAGTGGTCAACTAAGAAAACGTTTAAAATATTATGCCGAACAATTCTTCAGTTGACCGTATTTTCCTATCTTTCACCACAATCGAGATAAATCACCTGAAACACAGCCTTATGAATTCCCTCGGAGATCTTTGCATTATCTGTAATTCCAGATAAATCAGCAAAATCTGAGAACATTTCAGTAATTCCGATTGCTTTTAAACTGTTCTTCAATGACTAGCTTTTGAACCCTAACGGGTTCAAAATCTAGACGCGGCGATGCCGCGTGCGTGGTGCTAAGCTTTCTTTATTAAGTAGTAGCCGGGCCTCCGGCCCGGACTCAGCAAGAAACGCCTACGTTTTAAGCTTATTTTGTGAATGGTTGACTTTTAAAGACATTAGAGTAGCCGGGCCTTCGGCCCGGGTTCAGTTCAGGAAACGCCTATTCTCCCCTCACTCGCTCCGCTCGTTCGGGTCGAATAGGCTCCTTTATGACATTTCCAGATTGTGGATAACAATTCGCTAATGGGTAGAGGTTGTGGAGGGGTATATAAACGCAGCAGCCGACACCTCCCGGGTTCCGCCGGCCGCTATGGAACTCACGCCTCGGAGAGAGAGACGACCAATTTCCTCCTGGGAAGAAAGGTGTTTTCTGAAAATGACCACTACTAAAACGGTCGCGCCTCGGTCAGCTTTCGCCAAGCCGTCACCAAAATTGAATCACAAATTCTCGATACGATTCTGCGTCGATTGGAAAAAAAACTATCCAAAAAGCTTCACTAAGAGCCGAGTTATTAACCTCCAAAAAAATTTTTGACGTTTTTTGTAACGTTTTTTGTTCATCTTTTCGCTCTCCATTTATAGCAATTCTCATACTTTCCATGTTTTGGGGGTAAGGCGGCAGATAATCGATGACTGACTGAGAATTTTGGAATTTCGACTAACAAATGAGTTGGTTTAACAGCGTTCAGTAGATTTTCGAATCTTTTATTATCCAATTTCTTCAAGGCGTCAGTCAATCCATGTTTCTTTTTCGGGAGGAAAATCGAAAATTGATAGCGTGGATCTCTAAATTTAAGAGTCAATACTCTAAAAATATCATCTGTAGCGTATCCTCTGACTGTGAAACTTCTCAAGACTCCAATCAATAAATTACTTCGTGTGCTGATCTCGAATGTCTGTTGAACTGGAGATGGTGAGAATCCCTCTTCCCAATCAGCTTTGAAGCTTAGTGCATTGATCAATAATCCCTTTGAATTGCTAATCGAATCTTGATTATTTACGATTCGATCTATTTTTCCTTTTGTGGCAGTTTTCACGTATCCATTGATTTTGTTCATTGTATCAAAGGATTTGAAATCGAGGGCACGCGCTTCTGAGTTATAATTTTGAGAGATTGCAGTGAGGAAGCCACGTTTCGCCGTTGACCCGTTTCTGTAAAAATTAAAGATAGTCTACGTGACCTAGGGGTACTTACTTCAAGTAAAGACGATTCGCCATGTTAACCTCCAATCCATTGATTCCTTTTCTTAAATTCCTCGAAATCCCAGAGAAATAATTGACGAATTGACAATTACTACAAACTCTCTTATTCAATAATGCATCTTCAATTTGTTGTTTTGAATTGCCGCGCGCTCCAGCATGAACCAACGACAAGACAAGTGCAATTGAAATCGGAGAGAAGAGAAGGGTCTCGTTGTGAGCCGGAAGAGTTTTGAGGAAGTTTAGACCGAGTTCCGACTCGGCTTGGTAGAACATTTTGTGATTTTGGCCAGACTAGAGACGCTTTTTATATTGAGGGAGGAGGGGAGGGAGTGCAAATAGTATCATTTGGGAATTCCGTGTTCAGAAACTTGACCACCCACGGATCGGGTCTGATAAGAAACGGAAACTTTTTTGTGTAAACATTTGACCTAAATTGAGCCATTTCCTGTTGGTTACTGTAACTAACTTCTAATATAAATCCAATATAAGTAAGCTTTAGTTTAAACGTGAACTTTCAAATTAATAGAGTACTTTTTTAGATTTCAGTTGTTAACGTGACCTCCCAAATCTCGTTTTAGTGATGCCACGTGGGTTCCTAGGTTCTTAGGACTTGGAGATCCAAACAAATCAGTTCTAACAAAAATTGAAATCAAGAAAACCCGAATTTCTCTAAATATGCAGACATAAAAATGAACGAGAAGGATTTCCTGTACTATTACATGTTGGGTAAGCCATGGTTCCAATAAATAGGACCATATTTCCAATTCCAGGAGTCCCGTTTATGATCTGGTCAACAACCTTCATCCTTGCCATCATCCGAATCTACCATCGATCCCATCGCGACTTGTCCGAAGAGAGGAAGAAATGGGAAGAGCAACAACACGTATCGGCTCATCAAATGCGAGAAAGACGAATTGTGCGGCGACGTCGGCGACCGAGAAGATCTGGAAGTCGAGAGACAAGCAAGGGAAGTGCTCAGGTGGCCGGAAGTCGTGCAAGTACGGAACCACAGAGTCGAGGAACACGTGGAAGTGTAGAGAGGGGAAGTCGAGGAAGTGTTGGCAGTTATGGGAATGCTGGATTCTCTCAGGAGAAGTATCGACCGGAGAATAAAATGTTGAAGAGGAGAAGAGAATAATGTATATTTTTATTGTGATAAAATAAAAATGTTTAATTGTGTTGGGGATTACTGTAGCTTACTGTAGACTAGCGGCATACTGTAGTACTATCCATGAAAAACTCCCAAAAACATCGGGTGATCATCCTTAAACAACGCGAACAAAAACGGATGATTCGCCTTGAACTCTACTGGTTCCGCCATCATTCCGCACATTGGATAAACCTTGAATACAGTGGCAGCTGAAGCGACAGTCCCCTCCTCATTCACATCTATCAAAGCTTTATGAATACCATCGGACACTTTGACTCCTTCAGCGATTCCAGATAGATCTGCTTGTTCACTGAAAATCTCTGTGATCCCGAGAGATTCAAGGACTTCCTTGAGTTCAAGCTCTTTTTCAATGGTAAATTTTGGGAATTCCGTCTGAAATATTTCTTTTTTTTTCTAGAGAATAACAAAAAATCTTACGTCCATATAAGTAATCTTAGCTGCCTTCAACAACCCCTGAAACCTTTCCGCATCCAATCTCTTCAAAGCTTCCTCCAATCCATTCTTGACCTTTGGAAGAAAAATTGCAAATTTATATTCGGGATCCTTATATTTCAAAACGACCACTTCAAAAATATCATCCGACGCGTAGACTCGATTAGTCATCATTTCAACTAGGAATGGAATCTCCTTGGTTTTCCCATTGGCCATTGTAAACTCTCTATTCGATGTCATTTGAGAATCAAAATCGTTATCCCATTTTGCTTGGAAATGAATTGCGTTGACTAGCAGAGCCACTGCGTCAACCGTCGCGTCAGGGGTGACCATGTTGTCTAGGTTGCCATTGGTAGATCTTCGGATAAAGGTGTTGATTTTATTGGCGGCATCTGCGCTATCAAAGTCCAGGGATTCGGCGCCAGCGTCATAGAAATCAAGGACATTCGATAGATAGTCACTGTTGGCTACCAGAGGTTCTCTGAAATCATTATATCTAGCTACCAATTAGAGATATCGAAAAATTGTCAACTAATGAAATTTTGCTCATAATAAGATTTTACTAGTTGATACCATTTTGATATCTCTCACGCGAGCCGAGCTATAGCCCTTTCAAATGACTCACCTCAAAAACACCCGATTCGCTACATTGAGCACTGTCTCGTTTTTGGCGTCCTTTAGCGATTTTAAAACTCCGGAATAATAGCTAACAAACTCTTCTTTTTCAGCTCCATTCAACAAGATTTTCTCAATTTGAGCTTCAGATTGCCCCTTGGCGCCAGAATGAACTAGAGCGAGAGCGAAAGAGACGGAGAGTGGAGAGAAGACAAATGACTCGTTTTTGATTTGAGATTTTAAAAAATCTAAGCCAAATTTCGTTTCAGAAAGGAGAAGTTTTTCTTGTTTTACGTTTTCAGGAGTCATTTTCGGTCGATAAAATTGGAAAAGGAGAGAAAGGGAAGTTAGCAAATGAAATCGGAGAACATGGGAACCAGTGGCGAGAAGAAAAAAACTAGAAGAGATTTCGAGAAAAGAAAAACTAGTTTAGAACGCGCAAAATATCAGTTCTTGTTTGCTGTTTTCGGTTTTGTTGTGTCAACTTGAATTAGTGGTTTGGAATTGAACGTTTCGGAGAAATTCGTTTAAAATGGAGAAAACAAAGAGAACGAAGATTCTAGTTCAAATAATCAAAAAACACATATGAAATTCGTTTTTGACTCTTATAATAGGGTGAACATAAATCTTTGAAATCAGGATGACGGGGTTCATCTGCAATTTAGTTGTTTTTTTTTCTTTTTAATTTCGAATTAGAAGTCTTCTTGTCAATTTAGTTCTAAAAAATGAAAAAGAAAAATAAGAAAAAATTGCTCGTCGTGGCGAGACCCAATAAGTAATTCCCAGGTGCGCCTTCAAGTCTTACGGTAGCAGGTCCATCTTCATTTTCCACGTGGCTTTTTCACTATTTTACATGGGATTTTCCTCAAAATTTTCACAAATTTGCTGAATTTTTTAAAGAAAATCCTACCAAATTTTGCGACGCATCAATATTTTTCTTATTCAGGCTCTTTTTGATCATTTAAAAATGGTCGAGATCACAGAAATCGAGGATGAGGTTGAAGTCGTTGTGGAGGAAGCGGATGTCGCGGCGGAGCCATTGAAGGAACCGGAAAGTCTTGAAAAACCGGAAGAATTGGAGTTTTTGGAGGAAAAATCCACGGAAGCAGTTGGAGAAGAGGCGAAAGGACACGATTTCAATGAGTGAGCCTTGCTTTGAAAAATAGTGGAAAATATAAAAGAAAACAAAAAAAAATCTGAAATTTTCAGGCGATATTCACTTGAAGAAGAGATAAAAGTGATCCATTACATGCATCAATTCACGCATGCTCCGGAAACCGAAGATATGGTCGAAAAATTCCGTGGATCTCCACCGAACACGGTTAAATTCTGGCAGGGATTTATCGACGCGACGAATTCGAAACGAGCCGCCCATTCACTATATGTTAGGTATTTCTTAATTCAGTTTTTTTTGTTTGAAGCAAAAATTTAAATTTTAGATGGCCTCGACTCCTTCAAAAACTTCACAAAATGCCGATCGGCACCGAAATAAAATTGAATCTTTTCTACTCGCTGAGCGTTCCGATTCCCGAGGAATTCATGGAAACTGTGAGGAAAGAGGCGAATTTTGCGATGGATGAAGAGAGAAATCTTGAAGCGTTTGAGATGAAATCACCTGAAGAAATTCAGACGGAATCCGTCACAAAGAAGCCGAGAAAACGTCGATCTCCTGGTGTCGCTTCTTCTTCCGAAAATCCTCCCGCTCCAAAACGACCAAAAATCGCATTCGATGAGGCGGAAGACGTTGAAATGTGGACGTTTCTACTCGGGAAAATCACGGATCCCGAGACGAAACGAGTGAAAAAGGATCAATTGAAACCGAAATCGGTTGCCTTGTGGAGAGAATATAAGGGAATGGATGCTGATATTAAAAGTGTGAGAAGATGTGTAGCTCAGTGAGTAAAAAGAGATTTGAGAGAGAAAAAAACATATTTTTTTAAAGTTACATGACAATGACGAAACATCTCTACAAAATGCCATTCAATACTCGTATGAAAGTGGATCTTTATTATGGATTGAGTATTCCAGTCAATCCGGGATTCCTTGATTCGTAAGTTTTCTTTTTTATGGGAAATTTTCTATAAAAAATTCTTGTTTCAGCCTCCAACAACAATACGAATTCGAAACCGACGAGAATGGATGTATAATCGAGTATAACTCGGAAGAGATCCATGATAATTAGAATCTCATTTATTGCCCTTGTTTTAGAAAAAATTTCATTCTTGTTTTGAAAAAATAGAGATTTTTATTTTTGAAAAACAAAAAATTATTTCTCTAAAAACCCATCATCGCCAATGTCGCTTCCATGATCAATTTCACTTTTTCGATAGGGATTTTCTGAAAAAAATTAAATGTTTTTCCGAAAAAACTAGGTAGAATTTTACTTTGTCTCCCCCATTTTCCCTTGCAGCTTCTATCTTCGTCCTGACATCTTCTAGATCTGCAGAATTGATATCCGTGATAAGCGATTCCATATTTTCCAGAAAATTCGTTGCTGGGATCCCAGTTGATGGATCCTCGTCTTCTCTTGGGATCCTTTTCGATGTGGATTCTCTGGAATTCCTTTTTTTCCAAAATTCAGAATTCAGACTTACTCTTCTGGGACTTTAAAAGAATTAGTGATCAATGAATTCAAAATATTTTGCATCGGAGTCAAATCCACTCCAGAAAATCCTGGTTCCAGTTCATCCTTTATCTTCTTTTCCTGGCTTTTTGATTCCGAATAGTCCCTTTTCCTTTTCCGTTGAGTGATGAATTGTCGGAGTTCCAGGCCGCCAGCACGACGATCTTTATAGCGGACAATGCAAGAATATTCATCCAAATCGACGTCAGCGTTTTCAAGAAGTCTAAAATATTATGGTATATAGAGGGATTGAAAACTGGTCGGTTCCTCGGCCGCCCTTCCAATATGATTCAAAACTCACTCATTCAAAAACGAATCCGAAACGGGAATTCCAAGAGCATAAGACAATTTAACCCGCTCATCCACATCGAAATTCAATGATTCAGGAGTCGGAAATCCCGGCATACTGTACCTCTTTCGAAGACTCGTCGCCGATCGAACCATCCCAGTTTCCGATCGAAATTTCTCCCAAATCGATAATCCTCTCGCCTTGACACGATCTTTTTCGATTATTCCAGTTATTGGATCCACGATTTCTTTGAGCAAAAAACTCCACATATCGTGTTCTTCTTTCCGCGAAAATTGCTTCATTTTCATTTGGAAATGCTGAAAATTTTTTCAGAAAAAAGCAAAAAAAAAATACAAAGAAAAGGTAGAAATCATCGATTTTAACGAAAACGGCAACCAGGTTGGCCTGTTTTTGGCCACAAATTGCCCGATTAGCCGTGGGGCGCGATTGCATCGGGGAGTAAACAACAACAATTATTTATAACAAAAAAAAACTAGTACAAATTCTATCAAAAATTACAAGATTTAAGCAAGCTTTCGTGTATTTAGTGACGGTTTTCGATCTGAAAATTGATATTTTTCATTGAAAAATCAATTTTTTAAACCTGCAAAATGAGTTCATCGACGATTTCTCGAATACCCGACATATCGATTTCATCATCATTCTGAGAGGATTCAGAAGACGTCAGTTGGATATCCTTGGCAATATCCGGATAAATTGGCTCATCGAGTTCCATATCAAAAATCGACTTTTCCATGGAATTCGGTTCCGTGGAGGAGGTAGGAGCTGCGATTTCCAATTCTGGAGCCGGTTCATCATGAAGAAATAGGACATCTTCACATGATTCTGAAGCAAAGTTTTCGAGGAGTGGAGCCGGTTCGACGTCTTCCTCTTGAATCGTGATCACCTCCTCCGCTTTCTTCTGAATCTTGGGTTCCGTGTTCCCCAAGAAAATGACGTCATCATCATCGTCATCCACTGAATAAAGACGTTTCCGTGCACGATAAACGAGAATACATCCATTTGGATCCAGTTCGATGATCGCATCTTTTCGCAATCTGAAATTTTTCGATAAATTCAGTACGCTACTGTATTGTTGGCTGAGTATCAAAAAAGTCTTAGCTGCATTTGATACTCAGTCAATGATACTCAACCAAATTTCACAAAAAGCCACTAACTCCTTCAACCATCCCGGAGTAATCGGAATCTCCAATCCATAATGCAACGCCATCCTCATCATTTTCGGAATCTTCGCCATATATATAGCAGGAATCAGGATATTTCTGAATCGTCGAATATACGTATTCGGATCTCTTCTGAATTTATTCTCTCCATTGAATTCCATCCAAAGTTCTTTCGAATTGATAATCTTCCAGTCTCTTCTGATCCGTCTGGTCACCGGATCCAGCAGTTTTCGATAAACGAAAGAATACATCAAGTTGTCTTCCTCTTCAGAAAACAGATTTCTTTTGGCGGGTTCTTCTACAGCCAGAATCAGATCGGTTTCCGATTCACCGTAATATGTGAGCATGTTGAGACGGTCTAGACGTGCGATTCCCGTTGTTTGGAGTCTGGAAAATTCTGGATTTTTTGGGGGGAATTCGGGAGGGACTAACTCGGCCAAGAGGTCTTGTGAAACCGGGATTCTAAGAGAGAAGCAGAGTTTCGCTTTTGTTGATAAATCCAATCCGGATAGTTGGATGAATGGAATCATTTCATTTTTGTATCTGGAATTAGCTAACTTCAACGTTTGATACTCAGCCAAGGTAAGCAGCGAAATTACAGACGTAAGCCTTACGTTTGAAAAAGCATGTTGACAGTCTTCGGAACTTGATACTTATCCCTGTACTCCTTCCACAACGCCGTACAACTGGGCATTTGCCTCGGCTGATAGACACCGCCCGTCTCCGGATCATGAATTTTATCACATAAATAATTCCACATATTTTGTAGTTCCGACGAATTCACAATCGGCCTATCCTTCCTACTCTCCAAATGCATTCCCGATCCAGAATACACAATCATTCTTCCAAATGTGTCAACGACCACTCTCGCCTCCTCACGAAGATCGCGAAGAAAATCTGAATCGACTGGGATGCCTAATCCGAAGTAAAGCTTGATTTTCGCTTCACCCGGGAGAAATGCGCGGTGCAGATTTGGTCCCAAATTGTCTAGAAAGCTGAAAAAAGTTCTCTTTTTTCTATTTTTGGATTATTTATCCCTACTGATTCTTCAACTTCCACAACGGTCGCCTGGATCGAGTTACCATATTATATTGTTCCCAAAGAGTGACACTCTGCGGATCACATCCTCCTTGATCGATTCTCGACGTGTTCTGATGATGGATTTTTCGGAAGAGAAACGACCAAATCGCGTCATTCTCGATCCAAGAGAATTCCGAGGAGATGAATTCGCGTTCTTCATATTTCGTGTAGCCTCTGGGTCCGAACCCGTCGGATTTCATCTGGAACCTTATTGGTGGGAAGGGAATTTCTGAATTCAACGATAGAAAGATATCCGGATGGAATCAAAATCCATGAAAAATTGGGGAAAAAATTAAGAAAAAACATGCGATTATTACTGCAATTACAACAAAAAAACAAAAGAAGACAGTGCTTAATAAATTAGAAAAGGTGCGATTATAACAAAAAATTACAAAATAGAAGCGGCTGAGAAAGAGGATTCCACGAGTCGACGAATGAATTTGACGGTCAGACCCTGGAAAAAAGAATTAGAGTTGCATGCACTTCTATTAGAGCATACTTTTCCACTATCCCGAGAATTCTGAATCTTCTCATCAATTTCTTTTTGCAAAATATCCAATTCCGGCATTCCTATAACTGAAATCGCCTCTTTCAATCGTCTCAAATATTCAGCTTTATCCATGACAGGTCCTTCCTCATCTGAATCTTCTGGATCCTCCACTCTTGGAGCATTTGAATGATCGCTCTGAATTCTATTCTCTGGCTCCCAAAGATCATCCAGGTGAGCCGTTGAAGTGGATGGATGATTTGTGTCGATTCTACGTGGCTCCAGATCGAAATCGAAGGAATTCGAAAAGTGACGTGGAGGAGGAGATTCATCTGATGAAGACGTTATGATTATTCTCTTCTTTTTCTTCTTCTCCTTGGGGAACCACTCTTCCGATTCTTGAGAATCTTCCAAAGCTTTTCGTCTTCTAGATCCTCCCTGATCAAGAATTTCAAATCCATTCTCTTCTTGGCTCTTCAACTCAAACTTATTCCCATCTTCTCTATTATCCTCATAAGAAACGAGACATCCTTCTTCATCAACGATCGCTGTTCCATCCTTTCGACACTCCTCCAAAAATCCCTCATCCACGTGGATATTCAATCCGAAATACAATTCTAATTTGGTCTGACGAACGAATGGAGTCAGATGTATAGCTGGAGACATTACCAAATCGAATCTAGAATTTAATTTCTCATTGAAAACCCCTGAATTTTAATTCAAACCTCTTCAAATACTCCATCGCTGGTCTAGTCTTAAAATAGACGTCTTTGAATTCTTCCCATAAAGTTAAATTCGAGGTGACTGCCGATTTTATGGCTTTTCCCGTCATCAAATCTCTAATTTTGCTTAACAGAAATATCCACATTTCTCTTTCTTCTTCTGGAGTGAAATTCCTTGGAATCGGATAATCAGAAACTGAAATTGAGCGACGAGTATAATAGGCGGAACTGGATTCCGGTTGGTCATTTCTCTCAATGGAATCATCAGGAAAACGATCATCCGGGCCGTCAAATTCGATATCATTAGCTTGTCTCTGGTAATAAGCATTACTCGATTCGGGTTCATTTTCCTGTGATGTTTCTGAAGACAACATCTGGAAACTACATTTAAAATTAAAATGATCTCGGAATTTCTTACGATTTGTCTCTTTTGAGCGAGTTTTTTCTTGCGTTTCACCTGCTTTTTATTATAATATGGCTTGTATTCATCAGATTCTTCACCACTCGAAACGCCAAATGACGCGAAACTTTTGCATCGTTTTATGGATTTTGGACCAATTTTAGGTCTCGATTTTGGCTTCTTTCCGTGATCAGATAGATCTTCTTCGGGAGGTCCCAATTCAAATATTTTTCCATCACTTCGAATCTCCTCGTATTTTATCAACCGCCCATTTTTCAATTCCATTGTGACTTGCGGCCCTTCAAGCTCCTTTAAAAACTGCTCATTCACCTGCAGATCCAATCCATAATACAATTCTAGCTTTATTTGTTTGACAAGTGAAGCTAAATGTAAGGAATTGATCATAGTGGAATTATATCTTTCCATGTAATCTTTTGGATATCTTGATCCTTTAAACTTCTTCCACGTATCAATATTTGGGAGATTTTTCAATTTTTCCGGTGTACCTGTAGCTGGATTTCTCACTTTTTGCAATAAAAATAGCCACATGTACATTTCCTCTTGGGCAGTGAATGGTGGATCTTTTGTCGAGTTCTTTGGAGTTTTCTGCGGTTTTTCGGGAATTTTTGGGCTCTCTACCCCAGAATACCCCAGAATCAGCCCATCGTCATCGCTATATTGCAATATACGTTGACAATTATCCACGTTTACTATAGCATTTCTTTGGAGCATCCTTAGAAATCGTTGCTCAACTGGAATGCTCAATCCGTAATACAATTCGACTTTTTCTTTTTTATCTAATGGAGCTGAGTGGAGAGATGAGGACATTTCAAAAGTGAATCTGAAAATATTTTCAGAATTTCGTGGAATATTCTGAAATTCTCTTACAGCTTCTCATAATCAGAAACGCTTCTTTTTATATTTTGATTCGATTGGAATTTTCTCCAAAGGTCGAATTTCGAAGGGATTTTCAATTTTTCGATATCTTTCGTTTCTGAATTCTTAATTTCATCAAGAAGAAATTTCCAAATATCTATTTGCTCTTCGATCGTGATTTCTGGTAACTGAGAGTCAACTTCCTCTTTTAAAACGATTAGATTCGAATCCCCACCGAATTGAATACCATTTTCCCGGGATTCTTTGAATTTCAAAATACATCCTTCATTATCTAGTTCCAGCTCTCCAGCTCCCTTCAAAAATTCTGAAAACTCCTTTTCAACAGGAATATTCAATCCATAGTACAACTCGATTTTTATATGTGCACTAAATGGTGATTTGTGGAGATTCGGTGCCATCACGAAATTGAATCTGAATATTTTTAGCAATTATTTTTTATCTAATTCACCCTAAAAGCTCGCCTCTTCGCATAATCATCTGTAGTTTTATTCGAATTCGCGGAGAGCTTAAACTCCGCCCACATCTCGGCTTTCGCTGAATTTTCCAGTTTTTTGTTGTCTAAATTTTTCAGTTTTCGCCTTAAAAACAACCACATCTCCATTTCTTCATTTTTCGAGAAGTTCGGAAGCATCTGCGAAAAAAATGCGGATTTTTTGGGGATTTTTGGGCTCGAACTCACTTTTTAAATTACCAAAATTTTGATAGTCAATAACATGAAAATCTGAGATGAAATTTCAAGTCAAATTCTGTGAAATAAAACCGAAAACCTTGAAAAAATTGATAAATTAGGATTTCAGAACAAAAATAAAATGTGGAAAATACTGTCGAAAGCGGATTCGTGGCGAAACCTGGTTAGGATATCCGGCATGCGCCTTTAAAAATACCGTAATCCTCTTTATGAATTTTATGTCCTTTTCCACTTTTTTCATTGTCGTCACTGACTCGTCAGTGGGATTTCATATCAATTCTCCCCAATTTGTTGTGAAAAAAATGAATAAAAAAGCTTCGACTATTTTATTGACTGTTAGTATTGAAAAATAAATGAAAAAATATGGAATTTGGCTGGGGGAAAACGGGACCCGAAAACAAAATAAAGAATCGTTGTAATCATCCTTGATCGTTAGAAAGTGTAAGAATCGGTTGTTCAAGATAAGCAGCCACTGTGTGAAGTTTCGCGCGGACCATTCCGACTTCAGCGGATTTGTCGCCTCTGACGGCGAGGAGCATCGAGCGAGCGACGATTTCGAATGCGATGACGCCATCTTCCAAAACGATTATTGTTTCTTTTAGGTCGTTGGCTGAAATTATAACTTTATCGAGGTGATTTCTTTCGATTTTTGATAAGAAAAGACACTTTTTTGGCCAAAAAATCCCATTTTTATCAAATCGAAATCACCTCTTCTCTCCAAAGCCGTCCAAACGCTAGCCAAAAGTGCAGAGGAGACATTCGGCGGAACGGTTTTCGATCCGGTTCCAACAAAAGCCATGCATAATCCATCCTTATTGAATAGCCACGCGCCATCGACACCGCTTGTGTTGACCTGTCCGAGCACTTCGGCCAACGCTTTTTGCTTCAACATCTGAATGGAAGGAGGTGAAAAATATCAGAAATTGGATGGGAATAGATAGAAAAATGGATAGAAACCAAGTAATATTGAGAAATATTCAAAAATAAATGAATAAATGATAAATTTATAGTAGAGATCCGACAGAATATTGAAAATTCGGGTAAAAATAACAAGAAAAAAACATGAGATTTTAAAAAAGAAATTGATAAATTAAGAAAAAAAATCGCTTTTATTCAGTCCATCGATGCTTGCAATGAGCACACACATAATAAAGTCTCATCTCCTCTTCAGCCTTCTTCGTTTGCGCCTGGAAGAACACCGCCTTGCTCTTGGCACACAACGGGCACGGATGCTCCTCGGTTTTCGGGAGCGTCGGATCGTGAATGATATCCGTGACAATTTGAGTCAATTCGCTGGAAAAAAGAGTTAGAAAGAAGGGTTTTTCATGGATTTCTTACTCAATTTCATGAACCAGCTTGTTCACATAAATACACGGATTGGCGGCGACTTCCCGATGCTCACAATTTCGGCACGAGTACATCAACACCCGCGATTCCTTATCTTCACGTGGATAGAGCATGTTATTGCTGAAAATTCCTTCTTCTATTAATTTCAGACTGAATTTCATCTAATAATACCATTCCGGACAGAATTTAATTCCGACGAAACCGGGTCCGCTCTGCTGCTTCTGGCCTTGAGTCGGCGTCGCTTGGCTCTGATCGAACATCTCGCCATCGTAGTATTGATCGTATTCCTGTGTCATTTTTTCTGGAAATCGGGCATTTTAGTCTAAAATTAGCACGAAAACGAAGGAAAAAGATATACAAAATGGTTTTGAAACCATTAAAAATCGGGCTAGCAACCTGAAAAATGCTCCATTTTTATTTACAAGACAAAAAATTGGGGGAAAACGAAAAGACTGGGTGTTTATATACATATAAAATTCCGGGAATGATGCTATCCATGAGAGTTTCTAACGAAAAAAAAATAGCTGCGAGACAGGGGCAGTTAACGACGCAATTTAAAGAAATAAGGTAAAACAGTAAAAATTATTCATCCCAATTGACCCATCCCTCCTCTTTCTTTTCACCACTATCGGGTCTCGGTGTCAATGGGCCTTTCTCGTTTTCATCTTCAGATGGGATTTCCTGGAAACTTATTTAGGATTGATAATGAAGAATTTCTCCAGAATAACGAACCATAACATTCTTCTCACTGCACACACTCCATTCAGACTGTGATGGACTCGTCGGTTCCTCTACAACCACTGCAGAAGTTTCAGAAGATGGCGATGATTTCTTTGATGAGACTCCAGATGATCCCTTTCTCTTTGACTTCTTTGGTGACTTGGTTTCAACGTTCAATGCTTCGGATAACGTGGATTTGTTCATCTCTTCCTCCATCTCAGCCACTTCGATTGCGTAGAAATACCGCTTCCAGAAGGTCTCATGATTAACCGATGCTGGAACTAAACTAGCGAAAACTTGACGAAGAGGAGGATTATTTGCCAATAAGATATTGATTTCTCCATCGTATTCATCTAAATTGAAGCGGGATTGCCATCTTTCATAGAATTCCGAGTTTCTTGGCTCTTCGAGATAAGTGGAATCATTTGATTGGATCTCAGAGATTTTTAGTTTGGAAAGACAAGTTTTACGATCTTTTTTTGGTTTGATAACCTCAGTAAATGCTTCTTCCCCATTTGTTGTCTCTTCCATCGCCAAATTTTTTACTGTATCCGTGACAGTATCCACGATTTTTGACATCCATCCGAAGCTTAATGAGCTCGAGCTCTCCAGTTTTGGTTTCTCCTTCTCCTCTTTCACTTCCGATGTTTCCCCGACTTCTGGCTCCCCCGGCAATGGTTTCTCTTCTTCATTTGGTGTTACAAGCTTTTCGAGCATTTGCGCTTGTTGTTTCACTGCGTTGGCGGCGGTGCCGAACCCTTCTTTAGCAGCTGAAGCGAGATCAGTCACTTCAGCTGTCACCGCTTCACTCAAATCATTCAAATCTTTTTTGACGAGATCAAGAGTTGTCATTGTCTGAAAAATTGATATTTTTCAGGGTTTTTAATGAAAAATAAAGAAAAACGAACCTTTTCCTTGGCGGAATTCAAGAAAGACGCTCCCCATGATGATCCCTGATTAAGCCATGAGCTAGCCGCTCCGAAGCCTCCAAATCCGCTTTCTTCGGCTGCTGGCTTCTCTTCAATTTTCTCCTCCACCTTTTCTTCAACTTTCGGTTGAATTTCCTCTGGTTTTTGCTCTGACATTCTGAAAATTAAGCAAATAAAGACGAAAAGGAATGCTATCTGAGCTCATGAGAAGAGGATAGCTACAAATTTAATTATGGGAAGAACGGAACTGGAAAACAGAATGAAAAGAAGATCTGAAAATGGAAAACAAGTGGAAATAAGGGAGAAAACAGGAGAGAGAGGCGAGCGAAGAAAATAAAATCGTCATGTGCAGAGTGCGGTGGAGCGCGTTTGCATTAAATTTGGACAAAGCCTGAGTGCTTCGTTTCGCAGCGATTCGAATAGGGGTTTTCGATGCATAAATATGGGAAATGTCAGATGATTCTTTTGAATATTCACCTGATCACACCCAGCTGTTCGAAAAGCAGAAAACGACTTTCTCTTTTTTGGATAAAATGGTTTTAAAAGGGGAAAAGTGAGTAATAACCTTCAAACAATGCCATTTGAAAGAATTTACACCAAAGTTACAATGGAAATTGACAAAGAGAAATGAGTTTATCTGGAGAAGCGATCTGAAACTGAGACGAAGAGAATGTGAAAACGGGAGGAGAGATGGCCATCGGTTTAGAGGGTCGATGAACACGGATGCAGTGAAAAACCAAACATTTTGGCCAAATAGCATCATGATTTTTTTGAATCGTGGGAAATGCATGAAAAAAACAGTAAATATCACAAGCTTTGAAAAAATGAAACACAAAATAGAGTACGGTAGCAAACAGGGTACTGTAGCTCCACTTTTAAGGTTACCCCAACTTTGAGCCTTCATAGCTTTGTTGGTAGGCAAGATGTCAAAAAGTTGTCAACTAATAAAATATAGCCTATAATAAGGGCTTTATTTCATTAATTGACCACTTTTTGATATATTTTTTCCTTAAAAAGTTATGGTGGCTCAAAGTCGAGATACCTTTATTCAACTCAAATTTGAGGATTCAGGGGTTTCCTTTGAAAAGTAATGAACGCGAACATGTTAAATTATTTTCGACGTATTTTTTTTGTTTTATTTACACATCTGGGCGTTTTTTGTTCATTTAAACCGTTTTTAACTTGTCAATGAATGAATTGTGTCGAGAAACTAGTTATCAGTAAATCTTGTGATTAACTGCCCGGCTTCTTTTTGTTCAGAAGTTTATATCTCAGTTTATATTGTAGCTATCAAAAAGTTGTCAACTAAAGAAATATTTCTCATAATAAGAGCAACATTTTACTAATTGATGACTTTTTTCTTTCTTTTATGAGAACCGAGATATACCGGTTTGAAAATGCAACACTGCAACGTGCGTCTTTCTTTTAAAATTGCTATATCCTGGTTGCTAGCAGAGCTATCGAAAAGTTATCAACTGAAGAAATATTTCTCACAATAAGAGCTACATGTTCTTAGTTGACCACTTTTTAGGAGTTTTCCTGGGAACCGAGATATATCGTTTTGAAGTTGAAACTCCATTTATCTGGATACTGGATGGACTTCAGCTGCAAACTTTCAGAGGAATAAAATGGCTTCAGCTTCGGCCCTAAAATATTAATTTCTATAAATTCCATATATCAAAACCTGCAGATCAATCCCATCAAAAAACCAGTCATTTATCGTTCCCGAAGGCTACAACTACATACTACAAACTTCTTCTTCCCCTCTCTCTCGATCTTCCCTTGAGTAAACTGTCTCTGTCTTGTTTCAGAATAAGAGAGAGAGAGAAAGTGGCTCGACCAACGGAGCACAGTGTATCCAAATATTTGTGCCCATTTGTCGATTTGTACGTTGCGAATCGAGTGTGCGCTGAGCTCTTTGCTCTCTTTCTTTCTCTCGGCAAGTTTTCTAAGGTCTGTACTTTTCTCTCGTCATTTTTCTTCGTTTTGGCATTTTGGGACAATTTTTTATTTATTAAATTTTTAAAATGAATTCAGAATTTAAAATTAGGATTACAAAATCAGAGCAATCTGAAATTCCATCTAACCCACCTTCCCAAAAAAAACGTTCACAAAACACGGAATCGCTATCAAGCGCGCACATTTATGACACGTAGTCTCCTTTATTTTCAAAACTACAAACCACACAAAATTCATACTAATCGTCGTTTTTCAAAGTGTGCATCACCATGACGGCGAGACTCATCTCTCTCTTTTCTCTCTATTTTCTCCGCAAAAGTGACCACCATGTTTTGTGCCATTTTAATGTTTTTGTGCTCTTCCTATGGCTTTTTAGTGCATTTTGTTTTTTGGAGAAAGCGTGATTTGAAGTGTATGCCAAAATTGTGACTTTTTTAGTGTGCCGAAATCGTGCCAAGGCCTATTTTTCTTTGAACTTTGTTTTTAGACGATTTTGACTAGTTTTACACGCTACTTATCAAATAGACTGGTTTAGTTTGGAAGAAATGAAATGTTTGAAAAGTGAGACACTTCGACCCGTTTATTTTGAGCCTTATAACTCTGTTTTGACTGAACCATTTAGCTTGTCAAGACCTTTCATTTCGTTTTTTAACCCTATCAACAGTAGAACCTCTTAATTTAAACCCTCTAATATAAGTACATGCCCTTCTAACACTTTCTCTCCTCTGCCCTTCTATTAGAGTTCAATATAGTTATGGAATAGTCTAGACTCTCCCTGTAACCCTGAGCAACATCTTCAAAACAACTCAAACATCATATAAATAGATCCAGAACTTTCTTTTCTTGTTATTGTCATCTTTTTTCTTTCTTTTTTTCTTTTTGTGCAAACCTATTTGCTCGGTTATATCCTCAAACAAGTTTCTTCTCTTCTCTTTTCTCATTTACCCCCATGAACATTATTTACCAACATCACGTATGTGTGTGCCTACCTTATCACTTTACACTCTTTTTGGCAATGGCAATGTGACTCATTTTGAGCTGAAATTCCTTATATATATAGTTTAGGGAAAAAGAAAAAGTAACGTATTTCAACATTTTGATTCTAAATTTGAAAAAAAATTTGAAACGAAAAGTCAAGGTCAGAGGTTTTGAGGATGCCTTATAACCAATTCATGAGCTTTTTTTTTTAGAAATTTTAAAAAAGTTTCTTGTTTCCTAGACTAGAAAAATCAAAGTCACAACTTATGACTCATTATTTTTAGGCCACAGAACATATCTTTTTTTGAATTTTAATTTTTAACTTGTCCTTTTTTATTGGCCCGCAACCTTTTTTCGGCTCTCTCATCTTTGAGCTTCTATAACTCAGCTCACGGAGAAGCTATTGAAAAGTCGTCAACTAATAAAAGATGCGTAATTTTATGAAAAACATTTTCTTAGTTGAACATTTTTTGCTATCTTCAATCTGGGCCGAGATATGACTAAAAAAAAGCGGCCTATTCAAAAAAATCGCAGAAAAATTCTTATTTTTCCGTGAGCTCCCTGAAAATAGTTGGAAGATGAGTTGACATGAGTCATGCAACGTGGCTTTTCTGCCATTTTTTCCGATTTTTCATGGTTTTTTGTCTTTTTTCTCCCCTTTTTCGGTTTTAACCCAATTTCTTCTTCCATTTTCCAAATGTTTTTCATTAATTCCAGCCTGAAAGTTCTAAAAATTCCAGATGACTGCAGAGGTATCAAAACGAAATTCACCTTTTCGATTCTTGCACAAACTACCAATTCGACTGACTTTCACAGAGAAAAAAGTGCCTTTGTTGATTAGTGATCTTGCGAAAGAACAACACGAAAATGAGTGAGTCTTATCTTTTTTTGCAGTTCTTATCAATTGGTTAAATATGCGACACTAAGTAAGAAAAAAGGAATGATTAAGAGGATTTTGAAATATTTATTTGGGGACCTTTATTATAAGGGCATAGACAAAACATAATAATGAAAAAAGGACCTTTGAACTGTCTACCTAGCTGGTCCTGTTTGTAATTAGTGCAATGAACGCCCTAAAAATCCGCTTAGCTTATTGATGATTCATAAATTAAATGATGATATAAAATAAAAACCAACAAACTCTGATCTCCCTCAATATTTGCTCTCACAAAACACAATTATGATCGTTTGATTTTTAATTGGCTAGTTGGAGCTGCACTTTTGATCACATTAAAAAAATTGAAATACGGGCCAACAGACTTGTCTTGGTTACAGTATCTACAGTAATTCCTGATACAGTAATCACCCGTTAGGTTACTGTGGCTAAGGGTCCCCTTGAACCCCTGAGAAAATCACGCACATGCATTGTGCCGCCCTTTCCATGTGTCTTCCGATTCCGTGTCCGTTTCGATCTTTTCCTCGTCAATGAGTTCATTGATAAGCGCTCACAGAATACTTTATCATTTTACTTTCTCTCTGCGTTTGCAAAATGTCTCGACGCACCGATTCTCTTTGTCTAGATGAGTATCTAAGCAGGTTTATTCATTTTTTGGTACTTTTTCAATTGAAATTCCGTTTTCCAGTGAGCTCAAAAAGCGAACACACATTCTGGAATGCGCGTGGAATCAGGAGAATGAGGATGAGGAAGAGGAGGAGGAAGTGTTAACGGAAGTTGTAGATGGATCCGAAGAAACCGATTCGAATCATGATATCTATGGAGATGTTGGGAATAGAGCTCCCAATGAGTTTGAGAAGGTAAGGAACAGAAGACGTTGGAGATTATGACAATCTAAAGTATTTCAGATCGGACGACTCACAACATTTAAAGTCTACATTGCTTGGCTTGCTCTTTTTGTGTTTGCTCACATTCGAGAATATGTGACACGATTCGGTTTTGTGAAGGATTTGTCGAGTAAGGAAAATAAGAAGATGAATGTAGGTTGGAATAAGTGTATCTCGATTCCTAGGGGAGATATAAAAAAAAGTGACAACTAATAAAATACTGATTTCGATATGTAAATAATTTTTTTAGTTGGAAGTTTTTTGATAGCTTTTAAAGTAAGCGATTTATGAGCGTTTGCAGTTGGGTACCACTAGAAAGCGCAGACAGTAAGCTCTGTCTTCGTCTCTTACTGGAAAGCGCATATCTCGATAACCATTAGAGATATCAACAATTGGTTAACTAATGAAATATTGCCCTTAACATACTGAACATTTCACTAGTTAACAACTTTTTTGTATCTTTCTTTCTAACTGAGTTATAGGTGCTGTAAAATGGAGTTTAGATGGATACAGTACCCCTACGTCATCCTCCGATCCATAATTAGAGGTTCCAGTCATTCCACACTTCTTACTGCTAATCCTGCCACCTAGAATCTAGTAATTATCAACTTCCGCACTAGTCGTCGCAAAGTACACATTACTATCAGTTGCCCATCACCTCATCATTCGATCTCCCACTTTTTTCCAGGACTTCGTGCCGTTGTTCAGCGACTTCGAAGCGTTTTATCAACGAAACTGCTACATCAAAGTGCGAGACGTTTTCGAGCGACCGATCTGTAGTGTACCGGGAGCCACAGTTGACCTTGTCGATAGAGTTTCTCATGATGGAAACTGGACTTATGAATATCCAGGGACTCGTACCAACGTGATCAATGTCGGATCTTATAACTATTTGGGATTTGCTCAATCTGCTGGACCATGTGCTAAGGATTCTGCTGAGAGAATTGATGTCGAAGGTCTCTCGTGTTGTACAACTGTTCATGAAAGAGGAAGAAGTGTATCACAAGCTAAATTAGAGAAACTTGTCGCCGAGTTCTTGGGTGTTGAGGATGCTATCTGTTTTAGCATGGGGTTCGCCACGAATTCCATGAATGCTCCATGCCTCGTGGATAAGCATTCTCTTATCATTTCTGACAAATACAATCACGCTTCATTGATCCTTGGATGTAGACTTTCCGGAGCTTCCACCAAAGTTTTCGAGCATAACGACATGGAATCCCTTGAACGAATTCTCCGTGATTCCATTGCATACGGTAATCCGAAGACTCATCGTCCTTACAAAAAGATTCTGATCATTGTGGAAGGGATCTATTCCATGGAAGGATCCATTTGTAATCTTCCGGGAATAATTGCTTTGAAGAAGAAGTACAAGGCTTATCTCTATTTGGACGAGGCTCATTCAATCGGTGCAATGGGAAAGACTGGAAAAGGAGTCGTGGAATACTGGGGTTGTGATCCAAGGGATGTGGATATTCTCATGGGAACATTCACGAAATCATTCGGAGCCGCTGGAGGATACATCGCTGGATCCAAGCGAGTCATTGATCATCTCCGTGTTGCAAGCCCTACCGGCTACTATTCCTCTCCAATGTCTCCACCAATCGCTCAACAAATTTTCACATCAATGTCAATTATTATGGGAAGAGATGGAACCAATGATGGAGCACAAAGAATCGAACGACTTGCTCGCAACTCTCACTACTTCAGAATGAAATTGAAACAAATGGGATTCATTGTGTACGGAAGTAATGACTCCCCAGTGGTCCCAATGCTTATCTACTTCCCAACAATGTGTGGATTCTACGGAAGAGAAATGTTGGGAAGAAACATCGGATGTGTTGTTGTCTCATTCCCAGCAACACATATGACAGAAGGACGAGTCCGATTCTGTATCTCGGCAGCTCATACCAAGGAGCAACTTGATTATGTAAGTCTAAATTTTAGAGATCTTGAGTCTAAATAATATATTTTCAGGTATTAGAAACAGTAAACGAGTTGGGATCGATGAGTCGAAGCAAGTTCTCGCGTCGATCACATTTGTATAAAAACCTGAAAATCGAGTGGTAGAAAACGAATTCGTTAACCTCCTTATTTCATCCAAACGGGCATTTTTAAATTCACTTTTCTGTGTATTCAAAAAATAGAAATTTTTCCTCTTTATCGTGTTTGTAATTAAAAATTATGTGCAGAAATAAATAATTGTTTCTTTTTTTCTCTCGAGAGAGATAATGAGAAAGTGGGAGACGCAGGCGGAGAAACTTATTCTTTATCTTGATAAAAATTTCTCCAGCAACAGTGTAGTCATCAAAATGTCAACTAAATTATTATTTTCTCGACTATTTTTTACTAAAATGGCCACTAATCAATTTGGTATTATTCTCTCTTCATTTTTGAAAACATATTCAATTTTTCCAGTAAAAATCCGACAAGACGGCCCAGTTCTCCTCATCGGAATGAATCGTCCCGCCAAGAAAAACTGTGTGAATCATGCGACGGCTCTGGAATTAATCGAGGCATTCGAAAAGTTCAACGAGGATTCTTCATTAAAAACTGCAGTTTTATACGGAGAAGGAGGCACTTTTTGTGCTGGATATGATCTCGAATCAGTGTCAAAAGCGGAGCATCAGAATGTTTCTGATGACTTTTTTGATAAGTATCGTTATATGGGACCATCGATTATGAAAATTAAAAAGCCATTGATTGCTGCAATTGAAGGATATGCTGTTGCAGGTGGCTTGGAGCTCAGTTTAATGGCTGATCTTCGTGTTTCCTCTTCCACCGCCAAATTCGGAGTTTTCTGTCGGCGAGTTGGTGTCCCTTTAATCGACGGAGGAACCGTCCGTTTACCACGTGTCATTGGTCTGGGGAGAGCACTCGATATGATTCTAACCGGAAGAGAAGTTGGAGCAGAGGAAGCTCTTCAATGGGGACTTGTGAATCGTGTTGTGGAAGAAGAAAAAGTGATTGAGGAAGCGGTGAAAATCGGGAAATTGATAGCTTCTCATCCTGAAATGTGTATGTTGGCTGATCGAGAATCCACGTATTACTCCCTGGATCACACAGAAGAGGAGAGTTTTGTAAAGGAGTTCGAGAGCTGTAAAGTGTTGGCAGAGAGTATTAAAGGAGCGAAGAAATTTGTGGAAGATAAGAAAAAATCTAAATTATAATGATTATTTATTTGAAAAAAAAAACAATAAAATCTATATTTCGTTACCGGTATTTTCTGAAAAAAACTCGTTACAAAACAACTTTATCCGACATTTGTGTCCTCCACGGTGAGAAATGATGCTCTCTAAGAAATTGTGCGGCTTCTGGTACCTCTGGAAGGCTTGCTAGCATTTGACCTGAATTCAAATCTTTGATTTTCAAACTAAAAAATAAAATACCATTTTTAAATTGCCTTCTGATAAACTGAATAGCAGCGAAAAAAGCGGAGCTGGCATGAGGTGATCGACACACAGAAACGGGTGAATATGGATCGATGAGCTGGAGACGGACGTCTCCAAACACCTGTTTCCTCTTCATCGCCATCCCTTTCTCGATATAAATCGCCTCTTTTGACGGATTAAAATGTGAATAATAATCGACAAATCGAATAATGAGCTCGCTGATAGCCATTTTGTTGTGGGATTGCCAAGAGAATTTACCCAAAAATGGGTTTTCCGATTTGATGAGCTCCGCGACTTTTACAATTGGAATTTCAGATGTGACGAATGAAGGATGACTTTTTGCAAGGACTGGGAGCACTGGCCACGGCGAGAGAGCTTGTTCGGTTTGAAGGAAATGAACAACGAGGAGAAGGAGATGGTAGGAAGAGAGCAGTCCGTATTTACTATTCCGGACTTCCATTTTGTCGCAAACGGCACGGAGCCAGAGGAAGAGCAAGGTGAAGCGATTGTCACACTGCAAAATATATATTTTTAATGGGTTTTTTTCAATAAAGATGGCTAACCACTTTATACATTCTCATCAAATGAGTGTTCCTCAATGCATGATAATTCTCTTCTGGAAATTGAATATCGATACTTAACCCCGACGCATATCGAACAATCAGCAAGGGGACTCTCATCCTCGGTAATTCCACTACTTTCTCCACTGGCTGTCCAAGCTTCTCGCTTTCTCTGGCGATTAGTTTAGCGAAGACTGACATGAAATTTCTGAAAAATTATTTGTTTTGAACTGAAATTCAAATTTTTTAAAAAATATTTACTGTTTAAAAGAGGGATTCTGATGAAAATCTCGAAGAAATTTGTGTCGTTGATCGTCTCGTTTAGGGAAGAAAACGAAATCGAAATCGGATTCCTTGTTAACGAATTTAGTGACCATTGAGCCGACTGGAAGAAGTTCGACGGCATTTTTGTTGAGAATAAATAAATTTAAATCTTTGAAGAAGCTGAACACTTTTGCATTCTGGAATTTTAGTTTCATCATTATCTTCTAGACAGGACGAACTTTTTTACACTCGATTCGTTGTGAATTTAACTCTTCGATTTGCTTATTCATTTTTTCTAGTTTTTCCGGATATTTTTTCTTGATATATTCGACGTATGGAAGTGTTTCTAGTGGCTTTGGATCTGAAAAAGAAAAAACAATTTTATCTCTAGATTCTCGAACTTACTTTCTTTTGAAGAAGACGGAGCACATTCTGAAGCGAAACATTGAGGGAACACTTGAATAAATTTTTTCGATTGCAGTTTTAACATAGGAATTTCTTGATTCAATTAAAATCAGCTGAAATGATGCTAAAAATGTTTGCGCGTCGAATAAAATACACCCGTAAATCCACATTCTGTATTCACCACTCTGCGTACAATGCGCATTTTTGGGATGTTGACCGTGGTTTGATGATTCTTGATGCGATTTTTCGGAATCATCTGAGAATCTTCTGATGAAAAATGATGAGGCCATTAAAAAAATCTGTATTGGAAGATTCTGTTTTTATTGAAGTTGTGTTTTTGTTGCCTTGAAATGAAACTGATCAATGATTCGAGTTTTACGAGTCGAATCTTGTGCCCAAAATCTGTTCCGATAGATAAAAGATCACGATAGATTCTTTGAACTATCCGACTAATATGACTGACCAACTGACGAAATATGATCATTTTCCTCGCAAGTTTCACTACGTTAAAATCAGCAAAACAATCTTCAAAAGTCTACATTATTCTCAGTGTACGCTGACGTAAGATTGTCCAAAAGACCGATAATTTTCTGATTACTATTACAAGAAGAAGAGAAAATAAGGGAGAAAAATGACCAAGAAAGAAGAAATCATCAAAGATTCAAAAAGACAAATATATTTGTTTGATGATAAAGGTTCAGAGATTTGAAAAGAGAGAGAGAGAGAGAGAGAGAGAGAGAGAGAGAGAGAGAGAGAGAGAAAATTTATAGACATGTCAAGGAAACATCCTGCAAATATCAGGGCAAAACTTTGATCGACGGGTTCTAGATTTACTGTGGACAGGAAGGGCTACTATAGGGATTACGGTAAGGGTTACTGTAGGGGTTACTGTAGGGATTGTTGTAAGTATAACTTTATGGTATACTGTAGGCTGTAGGGGTTACTGTAGCCTGTTTAATTAGCTTTCCTCTTCTTCGCGACCTTTGGACTCCCCTTCAAAACCAAACTTCAAACCGTTTCTTCAATTATAACAAGAAATTCCTCCCTCCTCTCCCGATTCCGCTTCCATTTTTCATCATCATCCTCAAAGATCGTCTTTATCATGTTATCTAAAGTTTCTGTCTCTCTTCAACAGTCTCTTCTCCCCTACACACGTGCGATTTGCAGTTATCTCTGCGTCCAACACGTGTAAGAATACGTCCTCTTCGAAATGGGCGGAGCTTAATAGAAAAGGAATCAAAGGTATATAAAAAGGATTCAAGAATTGATATGAAAACCCTTTCTCACCATGACTACAATGAAAGCCTACACAACTCGGAATGCTCTCAAGACGGTGGTGGAGAACTTCCGAAAACCACGACAATTATTCTTGTATCATCCGATTCAATTTGAGATTAATGGCACTTTTCCAACTACAAAAACCGCTCTATTCTCGAATAATGTCAATGGAACCACGTATTGGTTGGCTAATATGACAAATGTTTATGAGATGAGGTAAGAGCCACTTTGAGAGATCTCGATTCCTAGGGGAAATATGAAAAAGTGTTAAGAGAAGAAATATTGCTCATGTTAAACTGCGCAATTTCTTAGTTGAGAGTTTTTTGATAGCGTAGAAGGTAGCCGAGTTATGAGGGTTTGAAGTAGTATACCATTTGAACGGGCTGCGAGAAGGGTTTCTCTGCGTCTCTACTAGAACGCGTATATCTCGTTAGCCATCAGAGATATCGAAAAGTTGTCAACTGATGAAATTTTTTTCATGCTAAGGGCTACATTCTCTTAATTAACCATTTGTTGATAGCGTCAATGGTAAGCGAGATATAAGCGTTTCAAGTTGCGTACTAGAAAAAAACGCGGAGAGGTGGGTTTCTCTGCGTCTCTACTCAAACCTGTGTATCTCTCTAGCCATGAAAGTTACTGAAAAATTGTCAGCTAACAAGATATAGCCTAAAACAAAGTCTACAATTTATTAGTTGTCACTTTTCCTCTATCTTTTCCAAAAATTGAGATGAATCGTTTTGAAAACAGTATTCAAAACTCAAATGGCAAGACTAGACTCCCGATTAAAATTCGACCTATTATCAAGTGACACTGTTTTCGGTATCAACTCAGGTACAACCGACCTCTTTCAATCAAAAAATCTATCCTTTAATGTTTTCCCTTCTCGACCATAATGTGTTGATAAGATCAAACATTTCCTTGACAGAGTCTCCCTAAAAAACCAGTTTCTCTTCTCCGTTTTTCGAAAAACAATTCAATCGTAACCTTTGTACCTTTTTCTAGAGACCGTCAAATTCTAACCCATGACGGCAAGTTCCGAGAAGAGGATTTTCTAGCCGTCTTCGATGAGTTTTGTAAGGCAAACGGACTGTTTGCTGGATCGAAAACGCCATCGACTGTTGCAGAAAAATGTTATACCAAGGCGGTAAATTGAAAAAAAATATTTTGGTCAGAACAACAAATAAGATTTGCAGATAGAAAAGTACATGAAGAAAAACAATATTGCGGCAAGCGTCCAAAACAAATCATCTCATTTTTTTGCAATGAACGAGAGTCAAATTTTCAAATACAGACATTATAATGATGGGGAATTGCCAGATGGATATTCG
This sequence comes from Caenorhabditis wallacei, assembly GCA_963932035.1. Classification (NCBI taxonomy): domain Eukaryota; kingdom Metazoa; phylum Nematoda; class Chromadorea; order Rhabditida; family Rhabditidae; genus Caenorhabditis; species Caenorhabditis wallacei. The sequence goes on along the minus strand of OZ009932.1, from coordinate 10,659,260 downwards.
ATTAATGTTCCGGATTCAGTTGAAGACGTTTCTCAAATTGTTGGCTCATCAATCACCCCCAATGCTAAACTTGCAGAGTAAGCCACCTTATCATGCCCTTATAATAGAGTCATTTCAGAGAAAAACTCCGTCGATTCCCGGCTCTCTGCGTCAGAAAAGGAGATGAGCTGGCTGGATTTATTTCTCAAGAAACCCATGGAGCACTGGCACATCTTCATGTCTTCCAAGGACATCGTGGAAAGAATTTAGGAGAGAAATTAGAGATTGGAGCAGCTAAAATGGCTATTGAAAATGGGATTAGGCCGTGTAAATTTATTGATACGACGAATAGTTTCTTTTTGGAAAAAGCGAAGAAATCGAAAATGATGGATTTAGTTGAATCGAATGGAACTCCATTGGTGTTCGATCAGAATGTTTATTCGCCAGCGTCAAATTATGGAGCTTATCAGTGATTAGGGGATTAATAAAATATAAATACTTGTAAATAATGAATGAACTTTTGGAATATTAATTGTGATTCTTATTGAAAAAGAGAAACAGAGAAAGGAAGTGGCTAGAGTGTCTGCGCCCCCATAATCATAGACGCCTGATTTTGAAGACTTGTATCTCGGCTCCCGTAAGAGATATCAAAAAGTTGTAAACTAATGAAATTTAGCTGATAATAAGGGCTACATTTTGTTAGTTGACAACTTAATTGTAGCTTTTACGGGAACTGAGATATAAGTCTTTGAGTGAGGCGCAGAGAAAATAGTGTCTGCTCCCTCTTAACACGCGAGCTTGACTTTAAAGGCTTGTATCTCGGCTCCCATAAGAGCTATAAAGAAGCTTAAAACTAATGAAATGGAGTTTATAACAAGGGCTACATTTTCTAATTTGATCATTTTTCTCTATTATTTATGGAAACCAAGATAAACTTTGCCAAAGTTTGGAAAGCAATTTTTAAGGATAAACTTTCTCAATTATCATCTTTTTTGCTTATCAAGTCTATCAAATCTCTACAGTAGTCTTCACATATTATCATCATTTATCCTTATCTCCACATCCACCTGGAAGTACCATCAGCAGCTGCACCTATTTGTAATCATTTCCAGACTATCCAGCAACTCCAGATGAGCATTATCTTAGATAAGATCAGGATGACTAAAAATGATGATAATTCTAATTAGGGGCGGGGCTTGCTCTGGGTATATAAGGAGCTCTGGATACTGTAATTTTACCCACTCTGACTTCCCCAATCAGAATGTTCTCCCACTATTCTCTTATCCTATTCACCTTATTCTCTATGACCTCTGCTTCTGGACATCTTCGTCTGGAGTTGACGTCTTCCAATGACTTCACTCTTCAACTCAAAACATCTACCAGTTTTAAATCTGTGTACATGCCATTGGGTAATACTCGAGTTTTGAGTTTCCATCCAAAAGTTCATCAAGAAACTCTTGAGATCTCATTCTCTAAGAGAGGAAGTGTTCCAAGAAATCATGTTTATGAAATGAAGTTTTCTGGAGAGGTAACAAGACAGACATTCATGTTAAGTGAGACTGTTCTTCTGGTTTCTTCTCATTTCGAATGTGATGCTGGATTTTATGGAGAGTATTGTCAAGAGAAATCTACCACTACTACCACTACTACGACTACGACTACAACTGAAGCTTCTACCACTACTGTAGCTAAACCAGAAGGGAAGACTGTTACCAATGCTCCGATGACGGTTAGCCATCCGTAAGTTTTCCATTCTCAATTTCACATCATCCTTATCATCCTTATTTTCAGATCCACCTTCAACAACATCTTCCTCTGTTCCTCCCTCATTATCGTCATCATCGTACTTATGATTCTCATCATCTTGGTCTTCTTCACCCTCCGCCCACGCCAACAAAATATCTACATCCAGCCGCAAACTCCTATTCAACCGAAGAAGATCCACATGGACGATTCCGGAATCAATTCTTCTCCGGGAAGTGGCGATGTCAGATACACTACTACACCTAATAATTCTGTTATTATTCAATTTTAATTTTTTTTAATTTTTTGTTTTGCCTAAAATATCTTCAAATTTGAATAAACCAAAATAATTCATAACCTCTCTTTGTTTTTGTTTTTTAAACCTCCCTCCAATTGACTTGTTCGCTGGGGCGCGCTTGCTGCAGTCAAATTAAAAACAAATTTATTTTTTCCTCCCCGTTTACCAACTGTTTTCCCGTTCCGTTGTTTATTTGCCGATTTTTACAGTTTTAGATCAATCAAATGGGAAAATTGAATCGATTGACACTGTTTCATCGTTCCACTGCATTTTCTCCAGCGATTTTCACCCGAGAAAGTAGTAGGTAACACGAAAAATAAGGAATCGTAAATTTAAACCGATTTCAGCTCGTTTAATATCGAAGAAGTGACCCAAAATTTTGAGCAAAGGACAGAATTTGCTGCGGCGAATTATAGAAAAAATGGAAATCTATTCCGAATGGTTCTTCCACCGCCAAATGTCACCGGAAAGTTGCATTTGGGTCACGCGTTGACTGTCGCCGTTGAAGATGCGATTTGCAGACATCAAAGGAATCAGGGGAATCGAGTGAGTAATTTAAAATTAAAATAAACATAAACATTTTTATTATTTTTTTCTCCAGGCAGAATGGATTCCTGGTTTCGATCATGCCGGAATCGCCACTCAAGTCGTCGTTGAAAAAATGCTCGCGAAAAATGGAAAAAATCGTTTGGAAATGTCTCGAGAAGAATTCATCGAAGAATGCCATGAATGGAGTGAGAAATGCTCATCCGAAATCCGTCAACAACTGACTCGAATGGGCGCCTCTCTTGATTGGAATCAAAGTTACTACACACTGGATCCGAAGTTCTCTGAAGCCGTCACAAAAGCTTTCTGTATTCTGGAGAAAGAAGGATTGATTACACGTGGCAAACGAATGGTTCATTGGTGTCCATCCCTTTCTTCCACCCTTTCCACACAAGAAGTGAATCGAGTCGACGTTCCAAAAGACTGGATTTTAACGATTCCAGCTGATAATGGCAAGAAAAGAAGCGTGAAATTTGGACAAATGCATTTGATTCGATATCATCTCGTGGATTCGGAAATAGACTTCATTGAAGTTGGAACAACACGCCCTGAGACGCTATTCGCGGATGTAGCTATTGCAGTGCACCCGGATGACGATCGATATTTAAAATTCCATGGAAAACACGTCTACTCCCCGGTGACTCCCGGAAGGAAACTATTAATCATCACGGATACAGCTGTTTCAATGGAGAAAGGGACTGGTGCCGTGAAGATCACTCCGTCTCACGACCCACTTGATTATGAGATTTGGAATAGGTCTGAGCAGAAGCTGGAAGAGATTTCTTGTATTGATGAGAATGGAAAAATGGAGAATTGTTTGGAAGAATTGATTGGAATGGATCGATTCGAAGCAAGAGAGAAAGTTATACAGATTCTATCCGATTCAGGGAACTACAAAGGGCTGATAAAGCACGAAGGAGCACAAGTGAATATATGTTCGAGAACTGGAGATATCATCGAGCCACGTCTCGCTGAGCAATGGTTCCTGGATTGCAAGGATATGTTCAGGAGATCATCGGAAGCGATTCAGACAGGGAGGATTCAAGTGTTTCCAGAATATCAATCCCATCGGCTGATCGACTGGTTCCAGAATCAAGAGCCATGGTGTCTCAGTCGACAACTTTGGTGGGGACATCGGATTCCAGCTTTTCATGTTCCAGGGTAACCGATTCTGTGTTTTTCAGACTAAATCATAAAAATTTCCAGCCAAAATCAATGGATTGTGACTTCTGATGAGCAAGAAGCCCGTCGACAACTCGGAGACGACATCCAACAAGATCAAGATGTTCTTGACACGTGGTTCAGCTCCTCCCTGGTTCCCCTTGTCAAAAATGGATGGCTTGAAGGCGAATCGATTCAGAATCCGGCGCTAAACGTGATGGAGACCGGATGGGATATCTCGGGATTCTGGGTCTCGAGAATGATCGCATTGAATTTGAAATTGGCAAATGATGAATCTCCATTCGGAAAAGTCGTTTTGCACGGGCTGGTTCGTGATAATGAAGGGAGAAAAATGAGTAAATCCCTTGGAAATGTGATAGATCCATTGGATGTTTTGGATGGAATCACATATGAAAAAATGGTTGAACGAGTCAAAAAAAGCGCTCTCGGAGATCAGGAAATCGAGAATGCGGTGAAGGATTTGACGAAAAGATTCCCCAAAGGAATCTCCAAATGTGGACCCGACGCTCTTCGATTTGCGCTTTTAAAATACGATATTCTCTCAACAGACATCCCACTTGACGTCGGAAATGTTGCATTGGACGGCCTCCATTTCTGTAATAAATTGTGGAATTTGGCGGCTTATTATGAGCAGTTGGCGGAGAAATGTGAAGTGATTAAGGATGTCGATTCGGACCGTCTTGTGGTGAGAAAGGAGAGAAATCTGAACATGTTAATTATGATTTTTTTTATTTATTCAGGATGAGTGGATAATGGCGAGACTATCAAGTACAGTATCCGCTGTGGATAGTCATATGAGCAAGTTTTCACTTCATTTGGCGCTTTCAACTCTTCATAAATTTATCACGGCTGATATTTGTGATGTTTATTTGGTGAGTTGAGAAAAAAATCGCTATGCGCTCCAATTATAAAGATACTGCCTAAGTCGATTTTGAATTCTTAAAAAAATTATCAATGGAGCGCATTTACTGAATAGTTTTAAGGATCCCAATCACTAAAAATCTCTTCAGGAATCCACGAAAAAAGCGCTTTGGTCCAACGACATTCATCGAATCCGTCAAGCCCGTTCCACTCTCCAACGTGTCCTCCAACCGACTCTCGTCCAACTGAACGCCTTCATGCCATTCGTCAGTGAACACATCTACGAGAAAATCTTCAAAAGGGAACCGGGAAGTATCCTTTTCGATGTCGTCAAACCATCCCTTTTCATTTTTCATCGGAATGAGGAGCTGGAGGATGGAATGAAGTTGATCACTGCCGTCATGGCAGCGGTCAGATCCACTCGACAGAAACTGGAGCTCTCGAATAAACTAATTTTCTCGGGAATCCTTGAAATGGCACCAACGGAAATGACGCCTTCAGAAATCCAAAGATTAGCTGATGACGTCACACAGACTTGTGGACTAGAATTACAGAAAGTTTGTCGAAAAGTGGATGAAGACGTTTTAAAGGATCATATGGCATGCCCGGTTCCAGGACACGATGCGAAGTTGTGGCTAAGAATTGAGGAGGAATCGAAGAAGGCCTTCATTGAAAGTTTGAAAAAACAATTGGAGAAAACAGTGACTAGACAGGAACAATTTGAATCGAGAGTCGCTTCTTATCAATCGATTTGTGAGAATCCGAATACGAAGGCGATAAATGTGCTAAAAGCGAAGAAAAAGGCTGAAAATGCGAGAAAAGTGGTTGAAAATGCGAAGGAGGAGGCGGAGAGAATTGAGAATTTGATAAGGAATCAGAGCTAGATTTTCGTTAGATTTTTTAGAATTTGCTAGAAGGGTTTTTTGTTGTTTTTCCTGATAAAATTGTTATTTTTCTTTACCTTTTCCCTGATTTTGATTACTACTAACATGTTTTTATCGTGTTCTTTATTTACATTTTCTATTATAATTTTCTTAACAATTTTCAGACTATTTCCAGAATCTAAGGTAGAATGGAAGGAACGGAATGGATAGTTATCATCGTCAGTCTTATTCATATTATCCTGGCACCTGGCACGAAAGTGGAGGAATCTTTCAACGTCCAGGCTACTCACGATCTCCTTTTTCATCTGCCAACTAATTTGAGCAATGTAAGAAAACTTTATTAGGGATTCTTAGTTTTTTGGGATTTTTTAACTTCATCACAAGACAATCCTTGAGACATTTTCACTAAATATCCCTCGATATTCGTAGCGTCTTTCTCACTGCAAACCTCGCTAACTTCCTGCTTGACACATTTCATCGAATCGTCTAGCATTCCGCATTTCACGTCTTCTGACATTGTCTGGAAGAGTATCTATTAAAAAAATAGAAGAAGCTAGACTTACATTATCAAAAAATGATTTGAAGGATTTCTCGCATTGCGATTCCTTTCTTCCATCTAATTTTTTCTTGCAATCATTGAAATCTGTCTCTAAAAACGTGGAATATCCACAATAAGTTTCAAGGAAGAGCTTTAAACGATCAGCATGAAGACATTGAATATCACCGAAACAATCGGAAGCTTCTTTGCAAGCCGATGTAAATTTTGTTCTGTCCTCTTCCACGGTCAAATTGTATTGATCAACGCTACTCACGAAGACGGAGAGACCCTGTTAAAAATTGATATTTTTTCTAGTTATTAAAAAAGAAAAGCTTACCCCAATACACCCAAAAGTTTTCATAAACTCATCGGTTTCACATTTCGGTCCTTCATCTGCAATTGACGCGGAGATTAGGAAAATTAGAAGAATAGCGATCATTTTTGGTCAAGTTGCACCGAAGAAAAGGGTATTTATATGATAGACAGGGAGGCGAATTGTTTAGCGAAGTGTAGATTGTTCAAGGTTGTATTTTCTACGTGCCAATTAGTGATAGTTTTGATCTTTTGGCACTTTCTGGGCTGAGACATGGTTTGATGGGAAAGCGTGCCGAAAATGGGCCGCTAGGCTCAATCTATACTCTTGAAAACCTGTCCATTGTGTAAAGCTCATCGAGGTCTACCATATTCAACCCTTGATCATCGAGAAACATCAATTTTAAAGGGATTTATAACTGTCTGACGTCTATAATTACAGTATGACCACTCAACATTCCCCGGAGTCGTTCCACGTACCTTCATCGGCCCGATATTCCTCGCCGCTCTCTCCGCACCAATGTCATTCATCTTCAGATACTGGGCGATTCCTAAAATGTGGCAATTGCTTCTAAGTTTGTTTCCATTCCAATTCTCCCTTCATTATCTGTTTCAGCTCGTGCCACACTCGGCCTAATGAACACCATGGCATTCCTCTACTTCGCACGATCCGTTAGCCGGCGCTTCGGCAGAGAGACGGCAATGTTCCTTCGAATCATCATTTGCACTCAATTCCACTACATCTTCTACATGTCCCGCCCACTTCCCAACTCATTTGCTCTCGTCCTCGTGATGATTGTATTCGAGAGATTGTTCGAGGGAAGATACGAAAGTGCGGTGAGATATGCGACCGCCTGTGTTATCCTCTTCCGATGCGACACCGTTCTTCTCTTTGGACCCCTTTTTTTGGGATTCATGATTTCGGGAAGGCTGAAGACTTTTGGAAGCGATGGAGCAATTGCGATCGGAGTTAGGGTTGCCGCGGCTTGTTTAGGTATGAAAAGGCGAAAGTTTAAGAAAAAAGGGAGGAATTTCAGCTATTTCAATGCCAGTCGATTCATATTTCTGGGGAAGACCTCTGTGGCCAGAAGGGGAAGTCATGTTCTTTAATGTTGTGGAGAATCGCAGTCATGAATATGGGGTAAGTTCATATCGCCCTTTATTGCACTACTTTAAATTCCCTCTGGCTGAGTATCAAACGTTTGATACTCAGCAAATTGGAAGTGAGCAGCCAAAGTGCAGTAGAGCGCAATTATGATCCTCATTTAAAAATAAAAAAAGCTATTCCAGACGCAACCATTCCTCTGGTACTTCTACTCAGCCCTCCCACGATGCCTCCTCACCTCCACTCTCCTGGTCCCTCTCGGAATCCTCGTGGATCGACGTGTCATCCAAATCGTTCTTCCATGTATCGCATTCATCTTCCTCTACAGCTTCCTCCCACACAAAGAGCTCCGATTCATCATCTACGTCATCCCGATCTTCTCATTATCAGCGGCGGTATTCTGTGCGAGAATGTTCATCAATAAATGGAAATCTGTATTCCATCTCCTCCTCTATGTCGGAGTCGTTCTTCATCTTCTCGCGAATGTTCTTGGAACCGGAATGTTGCTTTTGGTGGCATCGAAAAACTATCCGGGATTCGATGCGTTGAATTATCTGCAATTCCAGAATCGATTCGATGCGAAGAAACCAGTGACTGTGTACATCGATAATGCGTGTGCTCAGACAGGAGTTAACAGATTTCTTCATATTTATGATAAATGGACGTAAGTCGGAAGAATTGGCTCTCATTGCTCTCTTCTGCACATTCGGCTGATTTCATTTGATACTCAGCCAACGAAATCAGAGTAGTACTGTAGAGCGCGATTAGTTTAAATGAGCAAGATTCTCATGGTCTCCTACCGTTTATGATGACTAATCCTCTCCCCTCTTAAAAGTGGAATAGTAATTAAGTATCCTCCTCCCCCCGTATAATCCTCATCCCCTCCCATTTCCATCTAATTACAGATACAACAAAACAGAGAATCTGAAGCCGGAAGACCTCCAGAATTTCGATTTTCTCGTCCTTGGAACCTATGGAAATACGTTGAAAACCGATGTGGAAAAGGATTTCATGAAATGGCATCGTCCGTTGTTCTTTGTTAACTCATTCCATTCATATAAAGTGAAAAGAAGTCAGAAGTTTCCTTGGTTGTATCCGGAGATTATTTATACGGAAAAGGCGGCTGTGTTGAAGAATAGGAATTATAAATGATTGTTTTGTATTTATTTTTTGAAGTGACCTGTTATTGAAGTCTTAGCTATTGAACATGGTGGCCGAGGATCCGACAACCTCGGCCACATTCAATTCCTGAGACTAATCTATAATAGTCACTTTTTCCCCCCTGATAATCGCTTTCTATGGTCTCAAATGCTTGCTTTCTCATTTTATCTTATTTATTTATCTGCGCTAGCTTTTCTTTGTACTATATTAATAATGATAATGATTTATTAAGCAAACTGTAAGGCACAATTGGTGAATGAATAGAAAAGGCTTTCAAGACTTTCAAGCTGTTTTTTTTTCGATTATTAAAAAAAAATTTAAAAATAATCCAACGCGGAACCAATAAAATCAATAAAATCACAAACTTTGATGTGTGTAGCTTAGAAAAATGTATTCTCAATGGGGCGAGGTTAGTATTTTGAATTGATTAGAAGGAGCTGGAATAAAGGTCTCTTTCTCAATGGATATGATAGGTATTAGGTATATAATATGGGGGTTCTCTTATCACAGAAATTGCTGACGTGCAGGTTGTAACTCCCTTGTTGAGATTGATCGGGTTGGACAGATCTTGATTAAAGAAAAAAAAACGATCTTGCTTTTGAATTTGGACATCCTTTTGATTGAATGACGACTGGAACGGGCATTTTCAGGCGGATTCAGGGTTGGGGATGGCGGCTTTCGAGGCAAGGGCCCATTCGTTTTTTTTTGGTCCGGGATGGTTGGTTTTCTGGAAAATGGAGTGGATGAGAAAGGGGTACTGTAGTTTAGTGGGCTTGGTATAGTACTGTACTAAGTTCCTAAAGAGCAATTGAAGTTAGTATGGTACTGTACTTCGTGTACTGTGCTTTTTGTACTACACTTTGTACAGTACTTTACTGTGTACAGTAATTCCCTGAACGTTGAGGTACTGTAGTTAAACTACCTACTACTGTACTAAGCCTGGTTCTATAGCTAAATCGCGCACTACTGTACAGAGCTATCTACTGCGTTATTATACTGTAACTAATGTTCTGCCCTGTTCTACTACCCTACTAGAGCTTACTGTACCTAACTACTCTAGATTACTGTATTCAAAAAAAAACTCACAATGTCTTGTCATCATACACCTCGGAATCCACACGGGCATTTGGGATCCTTGTTGCATTTCAGAACAATGCCATCTAGACAATCATCTTTAGCCGACACAACTGGAATTTATAGAATTAATATGTTGAACATTGAATTGAACGGTAAAGAAAAAAAAGAAAAAGTAGGGAAGAGAAGGAAAAGACGGGAGGATCGGTGGTCGAGACGAGCGGAGGAATGAATGACGCCTCTCTCGGGAGGCGTCTCCTCCTTTATTCCGTCCGAGAGAGAGGTGTAGAGGTGTCCTTGGTACTTGTGGCCCCGCCCACTCTTTACAATAGAGACACACCTCCTATGATTCATCCTCCTTTCCTCGGGATGAAGGAGAGAATGAACTTTAGACAGGAAATGTTGCACTTTTTAGATATTTATTTATTGGTTTCTCTTTCCCCCTTGAACCCGATGTTTCGAGAAGAATAGTGATCTGTGATAAGTTGGCAGGATGCGACCTCCCTTTGAATGAATGATAAAGGATAGAAGTGACCGGCGCGAGATGACATAGAAAAACTGATAGAAGACGTCATCATGGGATCACGGAGACAGAGATTGCGACTTTTAATCGGAAGTTTGAGACATGTCTAGAGGATTTGGATCAGAAAATCAAATTAGGTGGCACGAACCATCATAAAACTTTGAACTTTCATAACTTTGTTGGCAAGAGAGATCGAAAAAAATTGTCAACTAGTAAAATATGTAAAATTGAAAAATAAACATTTCATTAGTAGACAACTTTTTGATAGCTCTGCTGGCCACTGAGATATAAGCGTTTGAAGGTGCTCTTGGGAGAGCGAAGATAGTTAGACACTCTTCTTTCTCTGCGTCTCTCCCTCTCCCTCGAAATTCTAACAGCTTAAAGTTCAAGTTTCTCTAAAAGGATGACATCCGGATACATCTAATCTTTTCTCGAGATTGCCCAGTTTCGTCCACCTTTCCCCGACCGTAATTGGGCTAGTAAACGTTGTCTTACGGTTCTCATCGTTAGAATTTCAATTCCAAATTTCAAAAACATTCCTAAAACTTCAAAAATATCAAAACCATGTGATGTAAACCGGTTTTGATTTTTTGGATCATTTCAAAAGTTATTGGCCAATCGAAAGTTTAAAAAACCAAAATTGAAAAGAAAGGAAACTAATTTGTAATGAGAAAGGGAAAAGAGAAACCCGTATAGTAAAAAGTGACCGTGGTTAAGTAGGGCGGAAGTGACCCGGTATACACAAGAGATCTGTATTTACTTTACTATTTGCACAGTCCCTTTTAGAGGGAGGAGAAGAAAAAGAAAAGATAACAAATTTATGACGTGGCAATAAATTATTTTTGATGAGTAATTGATGAGAGATAATATAGAAAATGAGATATCTCGGTTTCTATTGGAGATAGAAGAAAGTTGTCAACTAATGAAATGTAGCTCTTATTACGGGTAATATTTTGTTAGTTGACACTTTTTTGATTGCTTTAATGGATAGCGAGCTATGCGCCTTCAAACAATGTTAGCAGAGAAATTGGGGTTTCTTGTTGTACGCCACTTCAAACGCCTAGATCTCGCTCACCATAAACGCTATCAAAAAGTTATCAACTAACAAAATGTAGCCCTTTTTATGAACTACAATTCATTAGTTGGCAATTTTCCGAAACCTCCCATGCCAACCGAGATACACTCTCTTAAACTATCCATTCTATCATAAGTCCAAAACCACTACCTCCTCCTCCTAGTTCAAAACCGTCATTTTCCGGGAAAAGGCGAGGGTTGTAATTAAAAAAGAAATGAATTGAGGTAGTCGAAAGAAAAAGAGAACACCGGACAACAATGAGACGTGACCTATTGAAAGTGGAGCCATCGCAAATAGAGCGTCTGTCGGTATGAAGGATATAAAAAGGGGCAAGGGATCGGTTTTGTTTGTGACTCTTTAATGACCGGTCGAGTGAAGTACATCGGGTTTTTTGTTAAGTACCGTTTTTACCATGAAGGTACCATATTGCTAGATCTAATATAAATTTAGAGGGGTAGCTAAGCTGGGGAAAGTTCTGGCTGTGAGACCCGAGGTACCATAGAGCGCGTTAGTTTTTCAGTACCGTTGCACTATTTTGAATTCCTCAAATTCTTGCCTTTATTCCATCAAACTAGAAACATTTCCTTGACGTCTCTATGTCAGTATCGAAAACAGAAATTTGAAACTGGAAAGATTGGAATCGGCCCATCTTCTACCGTAACTTTTAGATTCTAATCTCTAAAAGAAGATTTATCGATCTAGTCATTTTCGACCACAATGTCACGTCCTTTTAAATGTCTCAACCTAATCGCCAAGGTCATCGTTAACGGGGTTCCTTTTCGGGAAAGTTCCTCATAAGAAGGAATGATTAGAATCGAAAGACACGGTCAAAGTACATTCCGTATAGTTAACAGAGTGAAATTGGTTTTACTTTTGACTCTCTTTTTAATATCTTCTCTAACCATTTTTCCACATCTTATTTCACGGTCACTGACATTGCGGAATGAATGCGCCTTCTCACTCAGAATAAAAGAAAATGGGAATCGATTCTCGACAAGAAGAAGATGCTATCGAAAAGTGCAATGTCCTCTTTTCTTGCAAATAGGGGGACGAAGGAAACTTTTCGCCCAATGTTTTCGAAGAAGATGCAATCGCATACAGAAGAGAAGGTGCATTCCAGTGAGAGAGGACATGTCCTCGTTCCAGGGGATTAGATCCAAGGCGGTTTTAATGCGGGAAAAACATGAGGAAGAAGAGGAACGGAGGGGAAGGAGGGAAAAACTGGAGAGGAAATGAAACAGGAATAGGAAGTTTGGTTTAATTAGTGAAAGAATACTGTAGGGACCATGGAATTTGCTCTAGTCAAAAGAGACGCAGAGGAGTTAGAACGTCTGGCTGTCTACGCTCTCTCAATTAGACGCGCGCTGTTTTAAACACCTGCATCTCGGTTCCCAGAAGAGCTATTAAAAAGTTGTCAACTATTGAAATATAGCCTATGATCAGGGCTACATTTTATTAGTCGGCAACGTTTTGATATATTTGGTCCCAGAAAAGTTATGATGGTTCAAAGTTGGGGTACCATAATTAGAGGGAATTGGCTATCCTGGAAAGTTATTTTCTCAAAATCTTGTACTTGCAAAATCAAAATAGCTCCGTTAATTCGTTAATTCAAAAAGTCTAGTTTTTTGTAGAAAAAAAACCAGTAAAATGCACTTTGCGGAAAAACGAATGCAATAATTTGTGCTAATTTAGTATGTTCACGAAGAAGTCATTATTACAAACATCAGAGATTACTGTAAGTTTTAGGGAATAGTGATTGAGCATTGTCAACCAATAAAATGCCTAAAATATCATGATAAACAATTAACTAAATGACCACTTTCCGATATTTTTAAGCTCAATCAAGATACAGTATTTTAAACAGCTATGCTATCATCGTATTACAGTATTGACTGTATTTTCATGCCGAAAACAACATTTATATTCGAAACCAAACCACAAAACAAGATCTTCTCCCCAACCAATAACTTTGACATCTTCCAAACGCATTCTCATCCATCCAATCCCATCCATCAAAAAATTGGGGGGACCTCGTCCTTGGATCCCCTCTCTCCGAAACAGCGAAACCGTTCGATTTGTTCACATGACAAACAGTTTTGGCACCTTTTGACGGCCTCTTTCATAGCACATACATATACCGAAAAGAGAGAGAGAGAGAGGGGAAGGCCAAGAAAGGCGGTCATAACCTTGGGATGAGAGCGAAACGATAAAAATCGACGTCTCCTCTCTCTCAATGTGTGTGTGCGCAATCGACCGAATGGCCGCTTTTCGGGACGCCGTGTGTCTTACTACCTTCCGAAGGAATACCCGTCATGACGTTGCAACCATAAAATATTATCTCATCTCTTTCTACCTTTTATTGCGAAACAAAAATGGTCCGGAATTCTTTCGGAATTGTTTAGAAAAGAAAATTGTTATGAAATATGGGAGATTGCGGGGGATTGGAATTCAATCAGGGTGGAAAGGGGGAAATGTTTAGATTTGATGGGGAGAGCAACAATATAGATATTGGATTTCGAAAGTAAACTGGAAAAGAAGAAATCTGGAGAAAGAAGCTTCAGGGATCTGGAGCCTATTTAACTTGATTTCAATTCTCAACGAAAGGCGACCTACTATTGAAAAATGGTTAACTCCATAGGTTTTACAGTAGAATATTTAATAAATGTAGAACTGTGCTAAGCCAGTAAAGACCACAAAATCATCAAATTTATTCAAATTAACCAAAATCCCAATCAAGGAGAAGCTAAAATATCCATTAAATTATGTGCCTGCATCCCCATAACCAAGGTGGATCCTCCATCAGCTACAATCGACTGTCCAATGATATAAGAAGAGAGCTTACGATCCGCCAGGAACAAAATGATATTGGCAATGTCTTCAGGGTGACCAAGCACCTGAGCAGGAATACATTCCTTATGGGATTCCATGAATTTGTAATACTATAAAAATTGATTTAAAAAATAAATGTTGAAGTATAATAGATACCTTTTGTGCCGCTTGAAAATATGTTGTTTTTCAGATTAGACCATCTTCAGGTTTATATACTTTTCAATTTTGATGATATTACCCCTCTGTGTGTGTGCTTTCCGTAGTCTACATTCTGAAATAGCGTGTCTGTTGAGGAGGAAGAGAGTGAGAGTAAAAGACCAATTTGTGTCCGGCAGAAGTGAGAGGAGAAAGCCACAGAAAATTATGATCCTATTCTTGCTTATTTGAAAAAGTTTAAAAGTCCAAAGCGTACAAGAACAAAGGTCATCATTTTTGCCTTCTCTCACAAAAACGCGGATATCTCGGTTGCCATTAGAGATAATAAAAAGTTGTTAACTGATAAAGTATAGCTTATATTAAGAGCTACATTTTTTTGGTTGATGAATTTTTCATAACTCTTGCGAGAGCCGAGATTTATCGCTCTGAGTATGCGATGCAATTGCAAAATTCTCTTGGCATTTGAAAGTCGGAACTTGGCAATATTCTGGAGAGCGAAAAATGATTGTCAAGAATTAAAATATATCTACAGTAATCCTATATTCTACAGTAATCCTAAATCCTACAGTAATCATAAATATCTACAGTAATACACAAGCCTACAGTAACCCTAAAAACGTGAAATTTCTAAAAAAAAAAATTAATCCTCCCACGTTTTTTTAAACACTTCCCCACCTGCCACGTTTTTAAAAATTATTCCTAAACTTTTGAAATCAATCAAGATGACGTCAAAAAATAAAGTTGCAAAAGTAGGTTCATAACGGCTTTCTCTCAATTACAATTTTAAAAATGTTCAGTGTAAAACACCTCAAAAGAAATCGGGATCAAAAGAAAAATCTCGAAAAAATGTGATAAAAAAGAGGCCGCTGAAAAAAATTAAAAAGAAGCTATTGATTCCGCCGCGTCATCGTCGAGAACAATTCAAAACGCTTATGTTATCCAGGAAGCCGGTGGCCGTAAAATTCGAAAGAAAATATGCCATTGAGTTAAGAAAAATGGGAGGATTTTATAAAGATTTTTTGAAAATTGACCTTCCTGGTGATGTGATGAACACTCCTGCACAGTAAGTAGGATCACGATTTCAGATGGCAAAAAATATGTTTCAGCAAAGTGGGAATGCCAATTCCATTCTCTTCAACACTCTACGCACCCCCAGTTCGAGGAGCAAAATCATTGATTTACTATTTATACAAATGTTATAATTTTTTGGATGATCTAACAAAATACGATATTTTCCGAAGAGCTTCTCATTATGAAGCGTTGTTGGGACGACGGAAAAGAGCAACTGACGCATTTAGGCTAGCTGGGTAAGTTTGTGAAGGTATAAAATGCCAAAGCCGAGACCAGTTCGACCAGGCACGTTATCGGCACTCCAAAATTGTATTCACTTTCAGAATGGCAGTCTGCGTGAATTTCGAGCTCCGAAGAAGACGTGAAAAGTTTCGATTACGAGGAAAATGGCGACCGGAATACTCGAATTATGGAAGACGAATGATGGAATCATCGAGATCCTTGATCACTAAAATGATGGTAATCCTTAGAGAGATCTAGATTTTTAAAATTATTTCCAGAGATATTCTCAACCATATTTCGGTCAAATTATAACAAGAAGGAAGATGGAGGCAGAAGTAATGACCAATAATTTTATGAAGAATCTAAACGAAAAATGTAAATCGAGAGAAAAAGAAATTAAGGGAAAATTTGCGGTTTGTTGATTTAAAAAATTAAAAATTACTTATTTGTAATTCAGAAATTTATGAGACACAATAGTGAATGGACCAAGGATCGGTTGAAATGTCGTTTAGAGCCGATGTTTATAAAATTCAATCGGGAGAGGCTTAGGTAAAAGGGGCATAACTCAATTGGGGATGGATATATCAAAAAGTGGTCAACTAATAAAATGTGGAGACTATTATAATGAACAATTTGTTAGTTGACCATTTTTTTGCTATCTCTAACCATAATCGAGGTATACAACTTCAAACTTTTCCTTCTAGCCGAACAATCATAAATCATCATTTCGAAATGCCGTGGCGTCGACGATCGGATCAAGATCTCTTCAATGAATTCAATTTTCTTCCTTCTCATCTTGCGTTTTCAGTTCAATTTTGTCGAGTTGTTAAAGGATTTCATGTGAATTTAGTCAAGGAGGATGAAGTTATTCGAAAGGTTTCGCTAGTTTCAGGGGGGATTTATTAACTCTTTTGGTTTCTTAGGCTGATGGGGAACCTCAATTGATTCGTGTCCAGAAATCTCGATATAAACATTTCCCGGCTGTTTCAGTGGTCAAGTGTAAGCTTTTTCTTAAAGGGAGCTAACTACAGTAACCGACAAAAAATTATAGATAACGACAAAGAAGAACTCCAACTCACAATTCCACGTATCCCGAAAAGAGCTCCATCTATTGCTGGTGTCGATGGATATTCGAGTGATAGCGCAGCGTCAGCCGCTTCAAATACCCCATTCGATTTTGAAAATGACTGGAGTCATATTAGCAAGGAATGCGATCATAAGATGAATTTGATGGGGGATATGGTAGCCAAAAGATTTAGTTAATTTCTGAAATTGTTTTTTAGAATCGATGTAGCACGCATAGAAAAGCTGAGATCGAGTTTGCTCGAAGGAAATGGAAGGAGATGGTTAGACGGAAGAAATTACTGTATAAGGAGAATGGACGATTTGAGCTACAGGATACGGTGCCGATTATCAAGGAGGTAAGTTAAGAAAAACAATTCTTAATTTAAAATCTTAAATTATGAAGATAACAAAAATGCACCCGCCGTTAATCTACTGCCGACTAAAGGGAATGGAATTGAAGAAGCTGCGAAAGACAAAATTAGCAGAGGACCCGACAATACTCAATCAGAAACTTCGTCATGCAACCGGTTACTTGTTCAGACAACGAATCAATTTTTTGGAGAAGACGTTGCCTTGTAAGGATGATCCAAGGATTATGATGACGCCAGGGTGGAAGGTTTTTGCGCAAAGGGAGAATCCGGAGACTTTTTCGAATGTGGCAAGACTGGTTTGTATTTTTGAAGTCTTAGGTATAATGATAACAGCTAGGTTGTTTTAGTTGAAGCAAAAGAGCTCGTGGGTGGCTAAACATTGTATGTCAAGAGCGGCGACCGTGCCGAGATGTGATAAGCTTCCGATGGTATTCCCAATCTCAACTTAGAAAAAAAACCCAAAACTGTTTCAGAACATCGAAGGAAAAAATAAGAAACTATTCCTAGTCCTGATCCTCCCATTGACTCTCGCATTGATGATTGTGACTTTTGGAATGATTAGCTTCCTTTGAAATTTTCAATAAAGAAACTTTATTTTTTGTTGTTGTTCATAAACCAAACCAATAGAAAACATAATGAAAATTGCACGTTTAATGAGAAAAAGACACCGTTTAGCGGCGAGTTCCGTCCTCGAAAAAGACACCTCCGTCGAGAGCGCAATACTTGGGGCAGATACCCTTCTCTCCTGGAGTACCGGCTTGTCCTGGTGGTCCTGGTGGTCCGGCTTGTCCGTCGATTCCTGGTGGTCCGTCTGGTCCTGGCGCTCCCTTTGGTCCTGGTGGTCCGGCTGGTCCATCGTTTCCTGGGGCTCCTGGTGGTCCTGGTGGTCCGGCTGGTCCTGAAAAAGGGAAAGTGATTTATAAGGATTGTAGATATTTTCTAAAAAGGCTTACCAGCATCTCCAACTTCTCCTGGTGCTCCTGGGGTAAGTGGCTCGGATTGGGCTGGTGCTCCTGGGTCTCCTTGTGGTCCTGGTTGTCCGGCCTCTCCTGGTGGTCCTGGTGGTCCACGGGCTCCTGGAAGTCCAGAGCTAGCATCAGTTCCTGGACGTCCTGGGGTTCCGGCCTCTCCTGGGTCTCCTGGTGCTCCTGGTGGTCCTGGTGGTCCGGGTGGTCCTTGTGGGCATGGTTTGCATGGTGGTGGAGTGGTTGGCTCACATGGTGCCGTTGGTGGCTTTCCTGGGATTCCTGGTTGTCCTGGTGCTCCTGGACGTCCTGGCTTTCCTGGCTTTCCTGGTTGTCCGGCTGGTCCTGGTGGTCCTGGAAGGCAGCATCCCTCGCATTGAAGATTGGCTGATGGGTTGACCTCGGGTTGTCCGTATCCCGATTGACGGGCGGTACGGTTTCCTGGAGCAGCTGGTCCCGAGTGGGTCTTCATGAAGTTGACCTCAGCGAAGATGTCCTTAGCGGAGCCCTAGAAGAAAAGAGATAAGAAGGGAATTAAAAAATAAATATTACCTTGCAGAAGGAGAGTTCGTGAGTCATTTGTTGGCGAACATGGGACACATAATTGTAGACCATTGGTAGTGTGAGCACCACCGAAAGAACGGCCACAATTGAGAATGAGACTGCGGCATAGGCAACGAATTTATAAGCCTTTGTACGGCCGTCAGAAGAGTCCATGATTCGACTTCTCTTTGGATCTCCCTGATCTGGATTGGATCAAGTGATGATGATTTTGAAGCTGAAGATGTTCTCTTTTATACTCGACAATGCTTCTAAAGCGTGTGTACCGCCCAACATTACTGGTATAGCCTCCCCCTCTCTCTTGCCTCTCTATCCCTGTCACCGTCATACAACTTTCTTGATAACAATTCACTTTCGTCAGTTTTTGTCAACTTTCCATCAATTCGTATGTCTCTCTTACTACTCTATATTCTCTCTAAATGACCCGATTTCCTTTTTTTTTTTTGGAAAAACATTGCGAAGAAGTGGGTGAACGGGGAAGAAATGGTGATAGAAGTTGTGGATAATGAGGACGATGAATGAATTATGAGGTGATAAGGAAAAGAGAGGGAACTTGTTACTTTTGGTTTGTTTTAGCAAGGCAACAATTTTTTGGCCTTGCTAGTATGATTTTTCCATAGTTCGTGGTCTTGAAGATTAAATAGGATTACGGTAGGTACAGAAAGTATAGGTGAGTGTGTTTCTTAATTTTCATCCAAATCGAATCATTTTCATTTTATTGAGTGACACGTTTTCCATTTTTCATTCAGTGAAGCCTGTAAGTCTGAAGTAAATTTCTTTTGAAACGGTGTAACCCGGTTTCTTTAACAGCTACAGATCGCGACTGGAGGCTGGAGTTATGCTATCAGACCTATAACATTTCAAAAAGGGTCCTAGTGGTTACTAAAATCAGTTTTCAAAAGTTGCTGAAAAATTTTCAAAAGTTGCTGAAAAGACATCTGGAATTTCAGAAAATTCGATCTGAAAATTTCAAAATTCCACTTTTTGGCTATTATTAGCAATATTTCATCAGTTGACTCTTTTTTGGTATCTGTAACCAGAAGTGTGGTACACAGCATCAAACAAAGAGGATGTGGTCCTCTAATAGGGACGCATTTGGTAACTCAATTTCAAGCCGTCCTAAATTTGCAGGAAAAAGAGATATCAAACATTTGCCAACTAATGAAATGTTGCAAATTGTAAGCTTAACATTTTATTAATTAACACCTTTTTCATATCTCTCACTCCAATAAAGTTATAACGGCTGAAAGATTAGGTACGACTTTGATAGAGGAATTACGGTATTTTTCGAATATTTGGTTAACCTCTTTTTTTACTATTTCACTGTTTCTTCAATCAGTTTTAAAATTCTGCTATCACTACATTAATTTTGCTCAAAATATTCAAAGTTCCAGTTTCAGATAATTCGTAAACATAAATTATCCTCCTCTTCCTCCTCTTTTCCTTCCTTATCATATCAATTTTATCAAAACCTATCATTTTTCTCTTTTTCATTCCTCCTCGGCGTACCAAAAACACAAAAACTAGTTTATTAACTGGTATCCCCATGTACGGTCAGATACATATCACTAATTATATGTGTTCCCGTTATCTCCCCTCGTCGTCTATCTTCTCGATTCGCAGAGGATTACGCGGAAGGAAAAGAGAGAGAGGAAGGCTGGTCTAAAGACACTTTTTGGCATTTGCAGACAGAAACAACTAGCAAATCTCATTAGAAGAGACTTCTTCTATACATTCCAATGCCACGTCATCCCTCTTTTCCCTTTCCAGGTCTTCATGCCATA
The DNA here is from genome assembly GCA_963932035.1 of Caenorhabditis wallacei. NCBI lineage: Eukaryota > Metazoa > Nematoda > Chromadorea > Rhabditida > Rhabditidae > Caenorhabditis > Caenorhabditis wallacei. The sequence continues at coordinate 10,638,955 of OZ009932.1, read as the reverse complement.
CACAATAGAATAAAAGAGGGGAATAGAATCGTAATAATAATAAAAAACAAAACATTGGCTCTGTTGTTTCAGAATATGACACATACAAGTATAAAAGAGAACCGAAGTGAACACAAGCTTTTGCAATTCCTGCCATGGCGGGAGTGACTAAAAAACAAGAGGATCCTGTTACTTCGAAAATTGCTTTCCCTGTGGCCGAGTTTCGGACAAAGGTGAGAATTTGAACAGAGAATTTGAATTAATTATGAATAACCTAATTTTGCAGTGGGAAAGGCTGTGGCCGAAGGATACAAAAGGGATTACTGTAACAAGTCAGGTATGAGTGCCAGAAAGAAAGAGCAACTTTGAGCCGCCGTAACTTCGTTAGGATAAAAGATATAAAAACGTTGTTAACTAATAAAATATTGCTCATGAGAAGGGCTACATCTTACTAGTTGACAACTTTTTGATATCTCTTCTACCGACAAAGTTATGATGGCTCAAAGTTTAAGGTGGTAGTTTTTTTTTTTCAAAAATGAGCGCAGACATTCTCACTGACTGCGTCCCTTGATTTTCAATGCTCTTTAGAATATAAAAATATGAAATTTTTGTTGTCCGAATAAATAAAATTTTTTTCCAGGAATCATTTGTTAGATCCAGAGTTCAACGGTACAGTGTTCATGACTCTAAGCAACTTTCTAAGCAGGTATTTTCGTTTCCAAAAAAAGACAACCCCATTTTCAAATATAATTTCCAGATTGGCTATGTCAACACTGTAAATACCGCCCGTGTTTACTCGGTAATCATTTTTCTTTTTTTTTTGAAAACTAATTATCGCAATGAAAAGGGTTGCAGGACGGCGAGGCTACATGGTGTTGGGTTGTTCATAATAAGCTGGAGCCAAGTGTGAAAAAGAAGGGAGAAGTCTACACATCGACATGCTTTATTCAACCAAGTGCTAATAAATAAACAATTTTATTCGTAGGCATTCAACGAGAACGGTTTATTTGGAATAAAAGAGAAAATATCACATTTTTTCTAGTATCTCGATTTCAAATCTTCATAACTTTGTTGGGAAACGAGGTATCCAAAAGTTGTCAACTAATGAAATATTTACCATCTTTTCTACAATTTTTCATTAGTTGACAACTTCTTGATATTTCTTTTCCCAAGAGAGATATGACTGTGTAAAAAAGAGCGTTTTTATTAGACGCGACTCCCACAACAAAAGCAACTTTTGATTGATTCTCGATACTCTTTCCAAACAAAAATACAAATAAATATATTCAATATCACAACTAAAACATGAATAATACCAAAAAGTAATATTATATTGGACAAAATGTTTCTGAAAAATTTTTTGTTAACATTTTTTTCAATCATTCCTATAACTCAACTTTGAGACGTTATAACTTTTTTGGCAAGAGAGATATCAAAAAATTGTCAACTAATTAAATATTGCGAATTGTGAGCGTAACATTTTATTCGTTGACAACTGTTTTGTATCTGTTTTGCTAGCTGAGTTATGAAAGTACAAACAAATTACTTACAGTACTCCAAATGAAGAAACAAAAACACTCGATATACATTTCAAAATCGTGATTGGAAACTCCGAAATAAAAAAGTTCCTTGTCAAAAAGTAAACTAATTTCGTCGCATTTTCAGTGGAATTTGCTGGAGTTGCAATCGAATCTCTTTGTCGATTTTTCTCGGATTCTTTAAATAATCCACGGAGAACAATGAAAATTATAATGGAAAGGAGAAATGGAATATACTGAAAATTTTAGGTTATTTATTTTTGTGTATAAAGAACACACCATTGAGAATATACTATCCAATTGAGTATAAATTCTTGAAATGAGCATATTATTATTTGAGAATAGGTCTGTATAGTTTAAAAAATACATTTCTTTAGAGGTATTTGTAAATGCAGCAAATGGGTTTTGACCGACTACAATATGTTTTTCTAAGCAACCTAATATTGAAATTGGAAGATTAAGGAGAAAAAGGGAAACTATGAGTTTGAATCCGGATTCAGAAGATGATAGTTTTGGATTATGAAGATTCTTGGCTGCCATTATTTGTATTAGACCCAACCCGAAATCAAACCATCTAACACATCGTTTTGATATAGTTTGAAACAAAGTTAAATAAAATTCCGATTGAGTGTAACTTAATGTTTGTGGGAATGGTTTCAACAAGTATAACGTGTCAATATTTGTTTTGATAGGCCAAATGTATGATCCAATGTTAAAAATTGAAATGAATATTAAGAAAATGCCAATTGCAGATGATCTCATTGGTTTTCGAAGAAGGATTAGAATATGAAAAAAGTTTAGAAAAGTAGAGATGACTTGAATGATAAATTCAAATTTGAAAAGTGTAGTTGCTAAGGATCTGCAACACCTTAATTATCGTCACTTTATTGAGAGCAGAGCTATCAAAAAGTTGTTAATTAATGAAGTGTTGTTCAAGTCAAGGGTTACATTTTCTTAGTTAACTATGTTTTGATAGCTGTTATGGGAGCGGAGATATTCGCCTTCAAAGAATTACCACTGAGAGAGACGTAGAGGCTGGAGCGTCTAACTGTCTTCTCCCTCTCAATTTGTTTTAAAAAAACTTACTTAGTTAAATTTAAAATCAAACATAATAAATCCCCAAAAAACGGGCTATAATCAGAAAATAACATTTGCTTAATAAGCCCATCACACTCCATCTTTCACACAAAAAATCGTTCCTGCTTATGTTGTTTTTGATTGTTTTATACTATAGAACCTAATCTTATTTTTCGAAATAATTTGATTGGAAATTGTGTGTGAAGTGTTAAAAAGTAATCAAGTTTTTGAAGGAAGTATTGACGTTGACATGGAATTAAAGTACGAGTTTGATACTAAGGGTACGTGACAAGATGTAGAAATTGGATTATTTTAAAAAGTTGATTTTAAACATATTCGGAACAGGTGCATTTTCTGTGACTGTGTTCAAAAAATGTAGTGAGCAGCTCGAAATAAGTTAGAGCACATTGAAGAAGCGGGTTAGGTTCGGTAAGCTTTGAACTTGTGGCGACTGAAACTTCAGGGAAGTTTCCAGTGAACTGTTAATTTTCAGAATCTACAAGAATCTTCTAGCAGCTTGTCTTATGAACCTCATGATTAGCATCAGAGAGTGTCCTTCTAAGAAAGGTCTTGTTCTATTCAGACATATCATTTTGCCACAGACCTCCAGTTCTGTTTGCTACTATGTTCCAGTGAACACATTCTTCTATTACACACAAAAACGTCACGGATGATTCATTACTACACCCCCCGTTTCCACGGTCATTGAGCGCGCCAAATTGAAATGTGGATTCAGGTATGCTATCCTTGAGAATTCTCCCTCAGAACAAACGAGTTGATGAGTATCATCTGAAGTGATAAGACGCAGACAGTGAGGGAGTAGAGGAGGAGGGAGAGGATGAGGGAGAGGAAGGACAAGTGATTTCTGACGGCTTCTATTGACCCAGATTTTTCGTTGGTTTCCTTCGGATAATGCAACTTTTTTGGATTTTAATTGCATTGATCGTTGTACTCGTCGATTCGATTCGACAAGTCAATGTGCAGAAGGAATGGTATCGATATCCAGGTGAGACTAGACTTAGAATCAGTGATGATAAGATTTTTAGGAAATCCCGGAGTTCGGATGAGGCTAACAAAGAAAGGAGCAAATCATATCAAGACAATAGGAGTGCAGATATTTAACGATTACATTTCACAGTTAAAGGTAGGTAACAAGCCATAGGTAAAGTTCTAAGGGCCATAACTCAGTTGTAGCTAGAGACATCAAGAAGTGGCCAACTAGTAAAATGTAGAGAATTTTATCATAAACAACTTGCTAATTGAAAGTTTTTTGATATCTCCACGGGCAGCCCAGTTATGAGCCTTTGAATAGGGGTTAAGCAAAAAATGCAGAGCGACTTACCATAGGTAAAGCTCAAAGAGACATAACTCCATTGTCTTTAGATATATAAAAAGTGATCAACTAGTAAAATATGTAGAATCTTAAGATAAGCAAATTATTAGTTGACCACTTTTTGATATCGAGTTATGGCCCTTTAAATAAGCTAAGCGCTGTAACACTATCGGTGTACTACGGTCTTTACTGTGCGTTCTAAAATTTTGAAATATTCTTAATAATATTATAAGATCCGTCTTTTCATTTCCAGGGCTACTCTACCTCAATGCCATTCTCCCAAATCGGGATCAACGGAATCGTGAATCTAAAAAACATGCACGTCAAAAACTACAGATCCCCTCAGGTATTTCCAAAACAGGTTTCTTATCACTTCTCGCCTTTTGCGTCACTTTTTTTTGATAACGGGGGATATGAATTATCAGATCAGAAACGATACGCAAAACTTTTTTTTAGGTGTCCGTGTTGAACTTTTTGCCTCCGCGGCATATCGTTTTAGGATTGGAGAATCTGGATATCGGGTATGTTAACACAAAGATCGAAGTGACAATGATCTTGACACAGACTTGGATCCGAATTCACTGCCAATGCGGTGCCGATTGTTGTGGAGGGAAGCTTGGTTGGAACTATTACAGGGATGACTGTGGCGTTGACCACTGAGTTGTTGACTGATGTGACAGGAAAAATGAATGCGGTGGTGGGTCCTCTAAAGATAGCCGTTCCCCAAAGGAAGTTTTTTAGGTCAGGAATTGCTCAGCACTGATTGCCAATAGTCATATAACTCTTAATCCAACTGGACCAATGGGGATCTTTGTGAAGACTTTTGAGGTACCAACTTTGCCTTGAATCCTTGAAAATTTCTAGTTTCAGCCAATGATTAACGATTCTGTTCGTCAACGGATCCCTGAGATCTTCTGTAGTCGCCTTCAAAACTTGATCGAAAAAAATATATCGAAACTTTTCGAATACATCACAAGAATCAATTTGGAAGACTATTTTCCTAAAATGAATAAGCTGGATAAGGATGTCATGAATATGTAAGTCATGTTGATAGTTTCCTCTTAAACTCAGATTCAGGTTTATATCCCATTTGGCGAAAGGAATGTACGTGGATAATCGACAGATTACTCAGCCGTTGATAACAATGGATTATATTGAAACGAATCATCAAGGTGGGGTGAGTAATCTTCATGTATCCTTAAATCCTATCTACTATTCTAGGTGAAATCCAATTCGAAGGTCTATCCGATCAAACTCCATTTTATCCCCGGCCCATGGAACAAATGTTTCGAGAGCCTCTCTCTGATCATATGGCTCATTTCTATGTCTCTGATCATCTCCTGAATAGTATGCTTTATCATGCTTATCAAGATAATAGATTGGCTTTGAAAATTGATGAATCGAATCTCCCAAAGGAAATGAAGAGTTTTGTTTCGACACAATGTCCGTCGAAGAAGCATCAAACTTTTGTTTGTGTTGGTTACTTGATTCCGGAGATTGGGAAAGTGAGTTTTTGAAACCTTTTTTTTTTTGAATCTGCTGAAAAAAATGATATATCGCGATTTCTATAAGAGCTACAAGAAAGTTGTAAACTAATGAAATGTAGCTCTTGCGATGATCAACATTACCTTAGTTTACATCTTTTTGATATATCTTCTGGAAACAGAGATATGAGCATTCAAAGTTGCGCGCGTTTAATTGAAAGAGCGCAGACAGTCAGACACATTAGCCACTTTCTTTTTCGGCGTGTCCCTCGGGCAGGGTGAATCAGCGTCATCGTATCATGCCAAGAATAATTTCAGCTATACCCGGACTCCACTACTTCATTTGCAATTCTCCCTCACGGTCTCCCTTATGTCATGTTCAACAGGGATGGGATGGCTGTAGAAATCAAAAGTTAGTTCGTCTCATTACCTTCTCCTAATTGAAATTTGAACTCCAGATCGAATTCTGACCTACGCAACTTCAGACGCCAACCCCAGAAATCGTTCTCAAATTCTCGTTTTCTCAATAAACGGTCAAGCGGACATAACATTCGCACCGACCAACGAAAGCTTGAATGCAAAAATGAATTTGAATAGGTTCGGAAAAAATCGACTACATTTCGTGATTTCAATTTTCTTCTAGATTCAATGTGAGATTACATCGTTCGGCAGTTCGTGGAATTGACGAGTCCTCCATCGCGCGTCTTTCACCCCTCTCAAAAACGTTTATCGCGCCAAGACTCAGCGCTGCCGTCGAAAAAGCGGCACGGTTTCCGATGCAGGTTGGAGGAATTGTTGTCGATCTTTTGATTTTTTTTTCGTTTCAGGATACTATTAAATTTGTGAATCCCGTTATTAAGAATTACGATGGGTTCATCGGTTTGTCCACAGATTTTTATTTGGAGAAGAAGAAGATTGAAACTATTGTCAGGAAGTCCATAGAGTTTTAAGTTGTGATAAGGAGAAAGTGCGCTCCATTGATAATTGTCATTTTTTGATTACGGTTAATTATGTACAAATCCTTTTTTCAAGAATTCTTAAATAAATTATTTATTTATTAAATAACACACTGTCATTAATCCTTGGCTCAAAAGTCGACAAAGAAGAATTCTCGATGGCAATCGGTCTCTTCGGTTTCTCAAGTACATTTCCAGTGATTGTCATCCAATGGACACCGATGCGTCGCGGGCAATAAACCACCGATTCCGGATAGATTTTCGACTCAAATTGACTGGGAATCTCACGGCGGAGGCAATCAAAGTATCGGCACACGACGTGACGACCGGACATGTTTTTTGTGTCGATAAGAACCATTATGTAGTCGTCGAAGAGAAGCGCGTTGAGGACCGTCGGGTGGAATTTGTTCTGGAATTTGGGGAATGTCTGCTGGTTTCAATATTTTGAATAATGAACAGTGACGCAGCTGTTACGCATCGGACGAAATTGGTAGTAGCAAAACTTGCAACTAATGGGTAAAACGGTTAGGCGCGTCGCGGCTGCGTTGCGGTTTTGTTTAATCCTTAACAAAAGCTTACCACTCTTTGCTTCTTCCACCTCTCAGTAAGTTCAAAATCTCCAAATGGAACCCTATTGGTTTCGATACCATTCCAAACGTCGATCGGGCATTCTAAGCTGAAATTTTAATTGTAGAATTATCGAAAATTTAAGAACCTACAATTTATCAGCTTCTGGATCCAAGAAATCATCTGCACCGCTTTTTTCAGATAGTTCATCGGAGATCTGAACTGAAAATAGACAGTTCGAATTGATTTTTTTCTTTTTGAATTTTCTAAGAAAACCTATTTTTATTTGTAAGTTTTCCCAAGGCAGAACTAAGCTTCTTTTAGCCATTTTACGCCTCACCAACCTAAAATACTTACGTGTAAAAGTGAAACAAAGAAGAATAACCACAAACAAAACGACCAAAAAAACGACCACGATTCGTGTATGTTTTTGAGCTTCTTTGACAATTACTAGCATTATGAATAAGCTTTTTATTCGAAAATTGAACAGAAAAAGGGAAAAATACCCGAAAAAGGAAGAGAAAAAGGTGAACATAATGGACTAAACGATAGAAATCGGAGATGTTTATCTAGGCTAGGCTATTTAAACGATTTTCATAATTGATATTTGCCGGAACAAAATTTTCAATTTTGATTTTGTTCTACACATGGATGAGTTAGGCCGTGATGATGATATACAGATTGCATTTGATCACATGAAGCTGGAACCGTGTCGTAGACTTGTTTTACTCGGCGAAGGCACTGGAAAAAAATAAAGATATGGAGTATTAGAACGGGTGTAACTCAGTTAGTGATAGAGATACAAAAACGTTGTCAACTATCAAAATGTTCATCTTGTTAAGAGAAAAAGTTTATTAGTTGGCAGCTTTTTGATATCTTTATCGGGAGCAGAGATACAGTGTGTTTAAAGAAAATGCAGGCTTCCGGCGGTCCAGCTAATGTAGCCCGGTCGGTAAGCAATGTGAGCTTACTAGTTTAAGAAAAAAATCCAACTTACCGCATCCGTCACTTTAAACTTCAAGCTTGGCTCAATGTCCGTCAATGAATATGGTCCAACTTCAAAAATCCTCTTATTATTATTCAGTAACGCTCCTCCATCAACATTTCGATAATGTCTAATCACACCGATATTTTCTGTTACATAAATCTTGGTAAGCCCTTTATAAACTGCAACTGGCAAATGAATAGTCATCGCGGCAATCTGTAACTAGAATCTTAGTCAGGCGACCCTAAACAAGACAAACTCTCTCCGGTCGAACAATTGATTTAGGTTGTAGCCACGGCTGGACTTTCGAAGAATTATGGTATTTTCGGAAAACAAGGTTATCGAAGAATTGGTTATCATTTTCGTATCTAGCAGGAGATAACTCGTCTTTGAGAACCCATTGAACTTTGAATTGGAGATTCATTACGTTCGGGTTGGTGACAGTGCTAAAATAAGGTTACGCTACGGATTACTGTAGTCTTTACTTACTCTAAAAACTCCACAATTCTCTGATCTTTTCTCATATCAATTCTCTCATCAATATCCAGAAATGAAGTCCATTTCGCAAAATTAACCGATCTCATGTGGCAATCCTAAGATTCTCTTATCAGACACCCTCTATCAAAAGGGCAACTCACATTAATTTGCATCATATGCCACATATAATCAGCTCTCCAATAATGATCATTCAACACGATCAACTCAATTTCTCCAGTTCTTACATAATCATCCAAAAGTATTCTATCATAAGCAGAAGCATTTCTAAGATAAATATGGAAGAACGTGGCACCGTGAAGTTTATGGTATTCAATGAAATCTACAATTTGAATGAATTTAGGCTCCTCTCCGTATAATGGAGCCATGCAAATTGTGAAATAGTGTTGAGGACCTAGAAAATAATTTTGGTAGTTTTCAAAAAAAGATAGTACCATTAGTAAGCCGATTTTGAATTGGAACAGGTGTCTCCGGAGTATCAAACATTCCCTCCGTTATTGAAATGTACTTCGCTCCAACTCGTCGTCCACAATGAACCGTAGACTCGGGAAATACTTTCGATTCAAAAACTTCAGGAATTTCTTTTCGATTACAGTCAAAATACCGACAGAAAACTGGTTTTCTGAAAATCACTGAATTATGAGAGAGTTAGATGTTATGAGTTACCCAAACATATTTTCAGCGGTCAGGGTTACTGTAATGTGTTCGGGGTGAACAAAGGCGGCAAAGGGGCTTGGTGTCGTGTGGAAGAGATAGTCCTGGAAATTTGGTTTACAGTATAAAGGCTGGTCCCAAGAAAAAGTCTCTCCCTGGTTGGGACCTGCCTGGTCCCAAGAAAGTTTCTTTTTCTGTTGGGACCACCTAATTTCTTACATTTCTACTAATATTATTTCTCAACCAATATTGATGCAACTCGGGATACGGTAGCCGATCTGAATGCACCCTATTCCATGGTTCCACTTTACAAGTCGTTCTAAAACATAACCTCTTAGCTATAATAATTCAACCATAGATCACCCACGAATTCATTTTGAAATTCATATCCTCATCCTCATCTTCGACATAAGTGAAATTCTCTTTTTGTAGTCGACCCATTTGAATTGTTCCTCCGCCAATGTCAATAAATACTTCGGTAGCTAAACATTTTTTATCAACCAATAAGATTGATGCTAAACTCACGATCTGTGTCACTAACATCCATATCATATCTAACCATTTTATGTCTTGGAATATAATCATTATTCATCCAAGCTGATGCTAACAAACATACTGAACAGAATACACAAGCGAGAGTAAAAAACTGCCAAAAATGTCTTCGAAACAGAAAAAATAGCTTGGAATTCTGAGGATTATACGGCATAGCACAAAATGCGACGATGACTTTAGAAAATGATTCGATCGGGAATGAAAAAGAACGAAAAAGAGGAAGCGGTTTTTCTGGAATAAATCGGAGATGAAAAAATGTGATTCTGGGAGAGGAAGGAGGAAGAACGACTACGTTTCAAGGCGCGATAATATCAATGGCAAGGGGAATCGGAAAATGGAGTCAGCTTTTTGATTTTTAACGTAATTTAAAATCGGTCAAATATTAATAATAAGGAAATGAAAGAAAAACAGGAATTTTGAAAAAATGTCCTTTGAAAATACGCCGATTGTCTAATAAAAGCAGTCGTTTCACTTTTCACTGTCATAGCATTGTTAGCAAAAGAGATATTGAAAACTTGCCAGTTGATGAATTATTGCGAATTGTAAGTTTATTATTTTATCAGTTGACAACTTTTTGATAGCTCGCTCGCTAACCTAGTTATAGGCGCTTAAAGTCCAGCAATTCTGAGTGAGAGGGCGCACTCTGCGTCTCCCTCTTTCTTAAGATAATGTAGTTTCATCAATATTTTTTATAAACTTTATCAGTGATTTTATAATTAAATTAAAGATCTGTTAACGATCACCAGTGAGCTTTGCTGCGACTTCCGACGTAATTCTTGAAGCTCAACGTTGTTAATCTCACTTAAATTCGCCACTTTTGGTTTACCTAAATTAACTGATTCAATATCCGTTTTTTCTAATTTTACGACTTACAAGACAACGCATTTCTGAAATCTTTCACAAAATACATCGCTATTACAGGCTCCAATGCAGGATAAACACTTGCTCCGGAGTGAACAACATTTGTATAATGACCGACTCCAATTTCAAGTAACGGAAGGGACAGGACAGTTCCCACTGTGATATACATCGTGAAGAAAGGTAAGCATGTCTAGAACTTAAACATAAAATACTTTAAAAATATATATTAAAACTTACCTGAAACACCAACGTCATTAGTAATTGTCGATTGAGATCTTTGGTTTTCGCGCTCATTATATTTAGAGAACACTTTAATTTCAAATAGATTCTGATAGCACAAAACATAATCGTTGAGAAATTAATCCCCTAAATCATTCAAAGACTCAGAATAATCTCATTTTGAAAACTCACGATGATAGACAGACAACCGAAATAGCTTGACGCGTCTAGGAATCTAAAACTTCTCGTTCCATCTGATTCAATATCCCAAAATTGGATAGCCACAAAAGCTACTTTTGAAGTATCTTCTTGATATTTACTCATTATCGTTTTTCTAGCGAATTCGATTTTTTCCGGGGTGTTTTTCATGCCAAAACAGACAAAAGAGTACCAGAGAACAAGGAAGACAAAGCCTGGGATGAAGATGAAAAGTAGTTTCCAACTATTAAGTTTTCCGAGTTTATCGGGTCTGAAAACGGGATTCGTTAGAAATCTCGAGAAAAAGCCAAGAGAAGTCTCGAGACGAGAAGCACAACGGAACGATAAGAGGCTAGACTTCTAAACATCTCATCCCTTGAGGCCGGGCGCGTTTTTCTAATAACTTGCCTATGGGTAAATCGAAAACCCGGTCTGTGCGGAGACCAGAAAACCAAAACAAAATTTCTTTTAAAAAAAAGTATTTTCTGAACATACTTGCATACTACAACGAAGCGATAATAAAATTGTACAGCCAGCAAGGAAATGCACAATGCATATGCTCCGCAGTACAAGCATAGCACATGATAGCCAATGACAAGATCATATTTTAAGAAACTATCCACCATCATGAAAAACATGGGTCCAACTGCGTAGCTTCTCTGAAAAATGATAGGAAGGGTCGTATTTTGTGTTAGATACTCACTGGCAACGCGATGGCCTCAATCCAAGAGTATAGAATAGAATAAGAAGTGAATATGAACATGACATGACGATAGCTTCCGAAAAGTCGTTTTGCTTTTTTATGGATTAAGAATAGAAGTAAAAGATTTGTGAATTGAGAACACACGAATCCAATATGACTAACTGTGTGCGTGCTCATTTTTCTTAGATAAGAGAAAAAGCAACTTGAGTGAATAGAATAAAAAAGTAAAGTAATGAAATCAAAAGAGCTAGACACATAATATTTACTCGATTCATTTACAGTCCCTGGAGAATTCATGGCTAATTGGAAATGATGTCGATAACAACCTATGTAGACAAAGAACATTTTATAGAATTTTGAACTCTAGCCAAGAGCGGCGCAGAGAAATGAAATAGCTAGAGTGTCTGACTGTCTGCGTCCCTTCGAATGATCAAATGAATAAACAAAACATTTCCAATCGTCCCAAAAACAAAGAAAATTACTTTATAAATAGCGATTATTTGAAAATTCAGTGTTCGAATATCCATATTTGGAAGGAAGAGAATAAAGAGAATAATGAAAGCGGAATCTAATTTAGATGATCAGTGAATACGTAAACCAAGATTGAATATCAGTCTGATGAGAAACTAACTTTATGCTTCACGCACTTCTGGGTTTTTCTTTGTTTTTCTTCTTGTTTCATTTCGTTTTTAATGGGTGCAAGATCAGAATATTGGTTCATTGTCTGTGGAAAAAAAATTCAAAAGATCGAGTTAAATTTCTTTTAATATGTACTGGGTGTACCAAAAGGAAGTTTTGAAATTTTGTTTGAATTAATTAACGAGTTTGTGTTTTACACTCAGACATAAGGGGAAAACAAAATTCAAGAACCCCGGAAAAGGAATGAACAAGAAAGAAGAAGGAATCATGCTTATCTTTGAATTGTTCCTACAGAATTAATAAATTTTCAAATCGTAGAAAATACGGTGTTCTTTACTGTTTAGATCGTCCCAACACTGTTACAGTAGGATAATTTAATATACACTTTTGCTATTTTCAATGTGAGAAACACTCTGGAAACAAAGATACAGTCCTTTAAAGTCCCGGATCTCTGGTTGAGAGGACTAGCCAAGAGCGGCGCAGAGAAATGAAATAGCTAGAGTGTCTGACTGTCTGCGTCCTCTCAACCAGAGATCCGGGACTTTAAAGGACTGTATCTTTGTTTCCAGAGTGTTTCTCACATTGAAAATAGCAAAAGTGTATATTAAATTATCCTACTGTAACAGTGTTGGGACGATCTAAACAGTAAAGAACACCGTATTTTCTACGATTTGAAAATTTATTAATTCTGTAGGAACAATTCAAAGATAAGCATGATTCCTTCTTCTTTCTTGTTCATTCCTTTTCCGGGGTTCTTGAATTTTGTTTTCCCCTTATGTCTGAGTGTAAAACACAAACTCGTTAATTAATTCAAACAAAATTTCAAAACTTCCTTTTGGTACACCCAGTACATATTAAAAGAAATTTAACTCGATCTTTTGAATTTTTTTTCCACAGACAATGAACCAATATTCTGATCTTGCACCCATTAAAAACGAAATGAAACAAGAAGAAAAACAAAGAAAAACCCAGAAGTGCGTGAAGCATAAAGTTAGTTTCTCATCAGACTGATATTCAATCTTGGTTTACGTATTCACTGATCATCTAAATTAGATTCCGCTTTCATTATTCTCTTTATTCTCTTCCTTCCAAATATGGATATTCGAACACTGAATTTTCAAATAATCGCTATTTATAAAGTAATTTTCTTTGTTTTTGGGACGATTGGAAATGTTTTGTTTATTCATTTGATCATTCGAAGAAAACAATTACAATCAAGAACATGTACGTCTTTGGATTTCACTGCTAAACATAATTCTTCTTTTTTTTTTTAGCTATTCTTCAATGTTTCCAATGCTTCTTTCATATTTTCTGTCAATTTGGACCTCTAGTTGAGGGAGTGTTTTCCCACCGAACTAGATTAAACAGGGGTGAATGTTTTAATAGAATCTCGTTTTATGTATTCTTTCAAGCTGCACACGGACTCATTATGGCTATTATTGTCTTTGATATCTTACTTTTTGTGAAGTTTCCTTCCATGTAAGTTTTCTCTTTTGGATATACCAAGACGAGAATTATTCAGATACCGAAACATCTCTTCCCTCAAATACATATTCCTCACTGCCACTCCAGTTTTATTATTCTCAATATTCACGACTTTTTATGGATTTCTATCTAAAAACGAAGATAGAATTCCATCTTGCAGTCCTCCATTTGTGTTCGATAAATCGGCTGGAATTGTCTATAAATATGTCTTCATTTCATTTAGTATTCTCGTTTTTGGATTCTATATAATATTGATCAAAACTTTTTATCAACGGAGTCAAATTAATCTTCATAATTCAATGAAAACAGTGAAACGACTGCAGCTATCCGTGATTATTTATATTCTCACTTGGTTTTTCAGCCAAGTTTTCGGGTTGATTGTCTTGAAAATAACCGAATATTCTGTGAATGGAGCATACTAAAAGGGGATTTACCTGGAAAGATAAAGTGACAAAAAGTTGTCTGTTAAGGTCTCGTGTCTTTGAACTCATTGTCATTTGCGCGTTTTTTAGTTTGGTATAGATCTTGAATATACAGTAAGCGATGAGGGATAATCCTGTTGACTACAAGAACAATTAAAATTAATTAATTAAAAAATTTAGATTATACCAAAATACATGTACAAAGCACGGATGCCATGATATCTAACCATCTCCAACTACACTTCCCGTTCTGATCGTAAGAATAATACATTGGCCCGATAAACGACTCGTTGGCTATGTCTACCCCGTAGTTTTGCATCATAGCATCTCTGAAAAATTTAAGATCATTTTTCTATTTTTGGGTGTTTAGTTACCTAATGAAAACTTGTTTTTCGGTTGTGTTATGCATTCCGAAATGTACCAGCGAGAACCAGGCGGCAAAGCAGAGAAAACAAGGGATGAAGATTAGCGATAGCTTAAATCCTTTTAGGTGTTCCAAACGTTCCGGTCTGTAATTTTATTATAAGGAGCTGAATTAAAGAAACAAAATTACTTGCAAACAGCTACATAACGATAATAAAACTGTGCGGTTAGTAATGAGATACAGAGCGCCGATGATCCACAGTAGAGAGCAGCTAAGATGTTTCCAATTGCTACGTCGAATTTAATGGGACCATCTATCATTACGATGAACATGGATCCTTTTATGTGCATTACCTGGAAGTAGGAGTGTTTTATTGACTACTGAACTATCTACTGTAACTGCTTAGTCTCCTCTAATTAGCCAGCAGGCTCTAATTTCAAAGTGACTACGGTAATTGAACTTTCTGTTCTAACTTACCGGCTCTGCCAACACCTCAATCCATGTGTAACCCAATGAATACGTAGCAAACGCAGCCATCACATTTCGATAGCTTCCAAACAACCTCTCGGCACGAGTAAGCACCAAAAATAGCAACGTGGCATTGGTAATTTGGCCGAGAAGAAATCCAGCGTATTGGATAAAATGAAGGAAAAACTTCAACTCCATTTTTTGAGAAGATGAGCTATTTGGAACGTATTTATTTAAAGAAAGACGTTATTCCTTGGAGAGATTAGAATGACGACTGAATGAGGAACACTTTCTTGTTTTTGGTTAAGATGACTAATGAGGAACATTGTTTTGAGACATATTCAAAACACGAAGTTTCGTGACGTAACCGTCATAAAGGGTCCCAGAACAGCGGATAGACAGTTTCTCTAAATTTGATGTTTGAGATTCATGATTAATTCTGATGTCAATATAGACAAGGAACAGGAATTTGAAGTTTTCTTAGAAATAACTGTAACATCTTTATACCTAAAGATGGAAAATGAGTAGCCTTAACCAGTCGGGTTTAACTGTTAGGCTCGTCTGGATAAATTAGACCGTCTGCTTTTTAGTATGACATTTTGAGAATCTTTAAACAGTTATATTCAAAAATCTTCATTCTCTTCTCTTTAAATCAATTAAAAGAGCTTGTCGGTATCTCTGAACTGGTTCGGGTCATCGAGCTTCTTGCTGCGTTGAACTTCACATCTGTTCGTCGTTTCTTTCGTTGACCTAAACCAATAATTCACTTTCTTTTTTTTTTTTCAAAAAAAGCTTACATAATACAGTCCTCCTGAAATCTTTAATACAAAAAATCGCGATCAATGGTTCAATGGCTGGGTAGGTTCCCGCTGCCGCCCCAACATAATTACCCAATTGACCAACTTCTATTTCGAGAAACGGTAGGGTTATGAAGGTTCCAACCGGGCAGTACATCATGAAAAACGGTAGCAGAGTCTGAAAATATTTAAAATTATAAAAAAATTTTTTTTAGGACCTGGAAACTAAGAGTGATGAAAAGCTGTCGATTAAGCTCCCGTGTCTTCGGACTCATTAGAGCTTGTGCGGACTTCAGTTTAAAATAAATATTGAATGCACAAAACAAGATCATGGAGAAGCAAAGAACCTAAGAAGGAAAAACATTGGGTGTGCCCTTATAAAAGAAGGGTTACCAAAATAAAAGTGCATCCGGAAGATCCCATAATATCCCGATATCTGAAAATTCGTTCTCCATTTTCATTATAACTCCAGTAGAATGAGCCAATAAATGCCTCTTTTGTGATGTCTGCGTTATAATTTTCAATCATGACATCTCTAAAATTAAGATTTTTTATTTTGGATTAATGTTTCAAGTTACCTCATAAACTTTTGTTTTTCGATAGTGTTGTGCATTCCAAAATAGACACATGCGAACCAAGCAGCGAAGGCGATCAGGCAAGGAATGAAGATTAGGATGAGTCGTCCTCCTTTTATCATTTCCAAGCTATCCGGTCTGAAACTAATTGTTCTGCAGAGTTTTTGAAGTATCGCCCGCAGAGAGAGAAGAAGCGCCTAGAGTGTCTAACTGTCTGCGCTCTCTCAAGCAAGGGCAACTAACTCTGAATCGTCATAACTTTGTTGGTAGAAGAAATATAAAAAAGTTGCCAACTAACAAAATATTCAGCATGAAAAGAGCAACATTTCATTAGTTGACAACTTTTTGAAATCTCTTCGACCAACTAAGCTTCAGCGGTTCAAAGTTAAAGGTCGTCTTTTATTAGAGATCTTACCTGCAAACTGCAATGTATCGATAATAAAATTGAGCAGCCAAAAGTGAAATGCAAAGAGCAAATGAAGCACAATACAAGCATGTTATCTCATTTCCAACGCTTATACTAAACTCGAACGGTCCATCCAACATCACAATAAACATGGATCCTTGGATGTGCATTACCTGAAATTTTGGATAAGGCTAGTTGGTCCCCAAAACAATTTTGGTGTGTCACGCCCCCTGATTTGCATAAGCACATTAAAAACCCCACATAAACGATATAATTTTATGACCGTTATGGCACTCGGCTACGCCCCTTTCTTCCCGAGTATAAATTCAAATTTTCATATTTAAGCGGCACCCGATTCCCTTGAAAAATCATCAGATTCATCTGTTCTCTCGCTCATTCTCAATCTGCAATGAAGATTCTTGCTATTCTTCTCCTCATCTTGGTCGCCATCTCGACTCCGGTCTTTGCTCGTGCACGCTGCCGTTCCAGCACTCAGTGCAATCACGAATCTGTCTGCTACGAGGGATACTGTTACACCATCGACGAGATGTTCGACAAGTTCGACGTTTAATTCGTTTACTGTGTTCCCAAATGAATTATTGAGCATTCCATGACTGTTTTTTGTTCAAAAAGAATGGGCCGAACCGGGGATTGAACCCGGGACCTCTCGCACCCAAAGCGAGAATCATACCACTAGACCATTTGGCCGCGGGAGGTTCATCTAGACCTTGATATGAATCGGTGGAATAGGAAAAATGATAAGGAATTCTTATCTTATCATGCCAGGTTGACAGGGAGACAGAGGGAAGCGGCGCGCTTTAGCCATCAGGTCGCGGGCCGGGCTCTAGCTTCCTTTAAATTAGAGCTTTTTGGTCTAAAAAAAGGAAAATCAAAAAAGAAAAAGAAAGCTCTTAGCATCAGCTACACAATAAAATTGGTTTGAAGTGGATAGAATTGTTCCGAACCGATTTGTATGGCTCAGAGTAGGCGAATACCCAATTCCGCTTATTTGAAGACTTTATTACCAAGCTTCTCCAATTCTTAAATAACTTACCGGTTGTGCGATGAACTCAATCCAAGTATAAAGCAACGAATAAAACGCGAACACTGCCATAACATGACGATAACTCCCAAATAATCTTTCGGCACGAGTAAGAATAAGAAACAAGAGACACGAATTGGTGAGTTGTCCGACGAAGAACCCAGCGTATTGAGCAATGTGAAGACAAAGTTTTAGTGAAAATGTCATCAGGAATCAGGTGGCAAAACACATTTTTCTAAGCTTATAAAGAGTCCTAAATAATGAGGTATTAGTGTCGAAAATAAATCCCTCCAATGTCCCTGATGACGAAGAATTTTTTCTGAACATTTATTATATTCATGATCATTAGTTTTCATCATTCTCAAAACACAACCCTCAGAAGTTAAAGATCCCTGAAATTGTTATCTGAAAACATAAATTTCAGCCGGAGAAAAAAATCCTTGTTTTCCCTTTTTCCTTCATCCAATTCGCTCCATAACACCATCGTAAAATCTTCATTTTACGACTGCCAATTTGAACTCTAGGTTTTTTGACGCCTTCTTCCGATTTCTCTTATCAAAACATTTCAATGATATCACATATTGATGACGTCCGAATCAACGGTGATCTTCTCTAAATTTAATCTTCACACTATGAACGAAATAGAACAAGAAGAAGGAGAAGATGATATCATTGGCGGGGTAGTAAATGGGGGTCTTAACAGCTGTTAGGTTCTACACTTTTTGCAATGAAATCGAAAATCAATTGAGGATCCGAAAAGATTAACAGTTTGAACTCATCGAGATCTGATGACGATTTAGTGGTGAAGAACAAAGCAAAATTTCATATTCGTGGTTGACATCATTCAAATAGACAACGAGATGATTGATTTGGGAGAGATGGAATCCTGTTTTTCTACTATAAATATACAAAAACGGCGACTTTTTGTTTTTTTACTTGAGGTTTTAGGCAAATTGGTACCATAATTATATTTTAAAAACATAGTTATTTTTAAAGCCGAACGCCTCTGACAGAGAGAGCGCGAACAGTAGGACATTCTAGCCACTCTGCGCCCTCTCAAACAGCGGTACCCGACTTTGAAGGATTGTATCTCAGCTAATATCAGAGACATAAAAAAGTTATCAACTAACAAAATGTAGCTCATATTATGATCAATATTTTATTAGTTGACAACTTTTTGACATCTCTTTTCCCAACAAAGTTATGACCGCTCACAGTTTAGGATTCAATAAGAACCGAAATAAACTTTCTGGTAGTAAGAGAAAAAAATAAAAAAAGTGAATCAAAGTATCATTGGTCTTTGAACTATATAAATTTTGAAACAACTCTCAAAATTTCTCCTCGAAGAAACCTGCTGTCCCTTTGTCCTGCGTAACCAACAAAGAACTACAGTATTCCCAAGCTTTCTTCGATTAACGAAACATTGTGTTTTCAGTTGTAAATATTTATGATAATCTTCATGTTTGACACAACAATAGAAAACAAAAAAATAGAGAAAATATAGTGTAAATTTTGAAAACGTGTATTTTTTTGATAGGTTTGGGTGCGAATCGAGTGCAGACTTTATGATAAGGAATGAATCTTTGTGGAGAAAAAAAAACAAAACTAGACATTTTTGATGTTGACGCAGTTTTAGAAGTCAATCTGGAAAAAAACTAGAAATCTTTTTCCTAGAAAAATTATTATAAAAACATTAAATTGAACCCCAAAAACTGAAAAAACTGGAATAACAGTACTCCAACTTCAAAGAACCATAACTATATCGGCTTAAGAGATAGAAAAAAGTAGTCAACTAATAAAATGTAGCCCTTATCATAAGCTTAAATTCATTAGTTGGCAACTTTTTGATATCTCCATTCCCAAGAAAGTTATACTGGCTCAAAGTTAGTATGCACCTTTCTTGAAGGAAATCCATAATTATCAAAAATCAAACATTCGTCCACTTTCATTCCACCACAAAGAATCCTTATCATCTATCTTCTCCCCTTTCTCCCCAGTTGTTCTTTTTTGGTCTTTTCCAATGGTCAAACCTAAAACACATTGGAGGCGTGGTCTCAACAGAGGGCGACAAGAAGATGATGTCAGACGACTACTGTATGCGTATATATTCAGAATCGTTGGCAGATTTTTCTCGGTGAAAACTTTTCATTCGTTTTTCGTCAATTTCAAAAATGGGTAAGTTTTTTGATTTTAGTGTTATGAATCCATAATTGATTTGATAAATTTAAGGATTCCTTCTTGGGGTGATTCGTATGTTTCGGCGTCGTCGTGAAGCAGCTGGCGATTCCGAAAACAACAGTTTAAAGGAAGCGACTCACAAGGATCTTTCTGCGTAAGCTAGTAGGATTACTGTAGTTTCAATAACTAATATTTTCTAGATCCTTTGTTGAGCATCAACTTCACATTGCTCAACTTTCCGAACGATTTTTTCAATCAAAAATTGATATCGTTGAACCAAAAAAATCGAAAGGATTGAGTAAGCAAGAAGCTGCTCACAAGCTAAAAACCGACGGAAGAAATGCTCTTTCGCCACCAAAAGTTATCAGTAATATGGAATTATTCGTCAGACAATTCAAGTAAGTTTCAAAAAACATCTAAAAATTAAATAAAAATTCAGAAACCTTCTCTGGCTTCTTATGTTCGGTGCCGCAGCTCTTTGCTTTTTGACCTACATTTATGATCCAACGTAAGTTCTTCTGACTGAGAGAGCGCAGACAGTCAGACACTCTAGCCACTTCTTTTCTCTGCGTCTCTCCTAAAGTAAATATTTTCCAAAACAATTTTTTTCCAGCGATGCTCTAAATCTCTACGTTGGAGTTTTCATCGTAGCAATCGTCTTCATTATGTGTGTCGTTTCATTTTTTGAAGAAAAGAAAGGAGTTGAAGTAGTCCGAGCCTTCCAAACTTTGATGCCAACTTCATGTCAAGTGATAAGAGATGGAAAAGAGGTAATCCTCTATTAGAAGGTCACATCTAATTTGGTTTTTCAGATAATGTTGAATCCAGAGGAGCTAGTCGTTGGAGATATTGTCGTTGTCCGTTCGGGATGCAAAGTTCCAGCTGACATGAGAATAATTGGATGTACAGATTTCTTCTTGGAAACGAGTTCAATCACTGGAGAAGCTGAACCATTGGAATTTAATTCGAAGACTGCATCTGAAAGCACTTCAATCTTTGAATCTTACAATATCGCGTTCAACGGATCATTTTGTGTTGATGGAGAAGGATACGGTATTGTGATTCGTACCGGAGAACAAACTGTCATTGGCCAAATCGCTTCGCTGACTCTCGGACAAAAAGACAAAAAATGCAAATTTGAAACTGAAATCGAGAGATTTGTTCAATTTATCACAGTGATGGCTATCACCATGGCCACTATCATTTTCACAATTGGACTCATCGTCAATGGAGGAAATGACGTCATCCGTCTATTTGTCACTGGTTTCCTAATGGTCATCATTGCCAATGTTCCACAAGGATTGCCAACTACCGTAACCACCGAACTAACAATTATTGCGAGGAGAATGGCAAAGAAAAATGTGTTTTTGAAAAAGCTGGAGAAAATAGATAGTGTTGGTGCAACTACCGTAATCGCTTCGGATAAAACTGGAACCCTGACAAAGAATTGTATGACAGTAACTGACCTGTGGTACAATAACTCGTACAATAGTGGTAAGTATACTTGGATTAGGACAGAGGTCTCTGAATTGGATTTTGGATTTCAGCTCGCCCGGAAAACACCGGTCGTACCACTAAAAAAAGAAATCTGAATGCGATGAACACTTTGGGATGGTACGACGCTCCCCTTTCCGATATTCTCTCCGTGATTTGTGTATGTAATAAAGCCCGAATCGAGAGTAATTTGACAACAAAAGTCCGGCCACCAAGAGTGTAAGTACCTTGTTTTTCTTTTTTTTTTGGTGGAAGACAATCAAATTTATTTTAGTGATTCCGAATTGGACTTGACCGTTTACCGATGCCAGCCAGTCAAGGAAATGTTAATATCTGGAAATCCATCTGAAGTTGCCTTGCTTCGTTATGCATCGGGAATGTTGGACGCAAAAGAAGTCCGAGATAACTTCCATGTCGTCTTCGAAGTTCCATTCAATTCCGTCAGAAAGTTCCATTTGATCCTGGCGACAACTGAGAATACTTGGAACGAATTGGAGGATCGAAAGAGGATGAACGCCGATGTCGAGTTCATTTTGATGATTAAAGGAGCTCCAGAAGTTCTTATCAAGCATTGCTCATCATTGAATATTGATGGAGAATCAATGGAATTGAATGAGAAGAGACTCGATGATTTTAATGAGGCTTATGAGACATTTGGAGATGAAGGATGTCGTGTTATTGGATTCGCTTGCAAGAAATTCCGTGCCCCGGCCTCTTCAACATTCTCAATGAAATCCAACACTGTCCCCATGGATGGATGGGATTTCCTTGGAATGAGTGCAATTATGGATCCACCAAGAGATGATACCCCAAGAGCTATCAAAGCTTGCAAGGAAGCTGGGATTAAGGTGTACATGGTCACTGGAGATCACAAATCAACTGCCACAGCGATTGCTCGTCAAATTGGAATGATTGATTCTGAAGAGGTCACTAATCTAGATCACCATCGTCAAGTGATCCGAAGAACCAACTCCCAGGATTGGGCGGTCATCACTGGACCAGAACTTCCAGGATTAAATGAGAAACAATGGGATGCTCTTTTGGAACATCGTTATATCGTGTTCGCTCGAACAACTCCCGAACACAAATTGTTAATTGTAACTGAAAGTCAAAAGAGAGGAGAATGTGTTACAGTAACTGGAGATGGAGTGAATGATGCACCTGCTCTCAAAAAAGCGGATGTTGGAGTTGCAATGGGTTTAGCTGGAAGTGACGTGGCAAAACAGGCCGCCGATATTATTCTGTTGGATGATAACTTCTCTTCAATCGTCGCCGGAATCGAGGAGGGACGTCTTCTTTTTGACAATCTCCGAAAGACAATCGCCTACACAATGACCCATATGTGGCCAGAACTTGTTCCAGTCATGCTCAATTTCTTCTTTGGATTCCCCTTGGGATTGACTCCAGTCCAAATTCTTTCCATTGACTTGATCACTGATATTCCACCTGCTGTCTCATTGGCCTATGAGGGTCCAGAAGCTGATATAATGCTTCAGCCACCAAGAAAGAAGGAGACACATCTTGTCACGAAAGGACTCATCACCTACACATATCTCTTCATGTCCATCTTCATCTCTGTCGGAGGAGTCGTCTCTTATCTTCTCTCTTATTATCTCAATGGAATCAATCCGTGGGAATTGGCGTTCTCTGCAAGTGAACATTTCAAAGTGGGAGCATCCAACTTCACAACCAACAGTGGAGTCGTGCTCAGTGCTGAGCAACAAGTGTACATGGCTGCACAAGCGGCCGCCGCCTTCCATATCGCTGTGGTCATCGGACAGGCGTGGCATTTATGGATGTGTTTGACTCGTCGTGTCTCGATTTTCGTTCACGGAATGGCTAACATCGTAGCTATTCTTGCTGTCATCATTGACCTTCTTCTCATCTGTCTCTTCACTTTTGTTCCAGGAGTTCAATATGTTTTCGGATCCCAACCACCACCATGGGAGGTAAGTAACTTTGAGCTACCGTAACTTTGTTGGGAGAAGAGATATCAAAAAATGTTCAACTAAGGAAATGTTTCTTTTATTAAGCTAAACATTTCCTTAGTTAACAGTTTTTTGGTATCTCTAACGCAAACTGAGATATATCATTTTTAAATTAGGTGCTATTCTTTTTATAGGAAATTTCCTAGGAAAAAACCTAATTTATTCTATAATTCTTTAATAGATTAATTTTCCAGTGCTGGCTTGTCCCAGTCATCGTTGGTATCTGGATCTGGATTTTCAACGAGCTCCGAAAATACGGAATCCGAAACTATCCAAAAAACAAGTTGGTTCAAATTGTCAAATGGTGATTCTCTCATGGTCTCGTGTAAATACACACAATGCTTTATTTTTCTTTTTTGAATAGATTTAGATCCAAATAAATTTTCTCTGAATTAAACAAAAA
This sequence comes from Caenorhabditis wallacei, assembly GCA_963932035.1. Classification (NCBI taxonomy): domain Eukaryota; kingdom Metazoa; phylum Nematoda; class Chromadorea; order Rhabditida; family Rhabditidae; genus Caenorhabditis; species Caenorhabditis wallacei. Next base: position 10,615,093 of record OZ009932.1, on the reverse strand, counting down.
ATTTCGCACTTGAAACGCACCTAATCTTCCTAAGCATATTATATGACCTTGTTTTTCGACAAAACGTCTTGAGAATTCGAGAATCCTGTTTTTTTATTATTATGAATGATGTCATTGTCTTCACATGATGAAGGCGTGAAATAAAAGAATACAAAGAGAGGAGGGAGGTGTTGCAGAAAAAAGATATCAACAACGTTTGCATCAAGAAAGCAAAGATTACGGTTTGGAAACGTTCTTTGTTGAGACAAGGGGTGAATATTTTCGAAGATAGGGGGATCTTCAAATAACTAATGAATATTGAGGGAAGTTTCAGGTTTAATCTGATAGTACGGCACCCCTGATTGCTTAATTACGCACTGCTTGAACTGAATTAATCTGGTTCCAACTTAGCCTTCTTCCATCGAATAGTAATGCACTTGATTTTTGGCCTAGATTTTGAACCCTTTGTATTTTTACACGATGTGAAACGATTTTATCTTTGAAATAGTTTATTTTAAAAATATCATTATATCGAATTTAAACAAGATTAAAAAAATATAATATTTGAAAAATAAATAAATACCATGTACAGTTTCATATTTCATATAGGTATAGCAGAAAAATTCGCCTCCGCTAAAAAAATAAAATTAGGCACTTCTAACAGTGGAAGCAGCTGCACTTGAGATCTTCGCCGAACTCTTATAACAAATCAGCGACTTCCGGAATGTCTTGATACAAAATATAGCAATGAGTGGCTCGACAGCTGGATAAATGGCTGTAGACGCGGCAGCTGAACTTGATAGAATATCCATTTTGATTTGGAATAATGGAAAAAGGAATAGTAATCCCACTGGTCCGTACATTAAGGTGAATGGGAGAAGGGTCTGGAATTTATAATATGATTAAAGGATTCTAGAAGATTTTAGTTACTTGTAAACTCAGGGTGATAAATAATTGTCGATTGAGCTCCTTGGTTCGTTCACTTAAACAATTACTTGCGTCATTCATTTTCTTATACGTTCTCACTGCGCAAACCACAATTGTCGCACAGCAAATCACCTGAAAAACAAGATAATACAAAAAATTTATTCCAAAAATATTTACCATTAACGCAGCCAATCCCAATGAGCCAACACAATCCGGAGTATTCCAATGAGCGTCTCCATTCTTATCCGGACTCCAGAATAGTCCACTCACAAATGACATTGTCCGAGAATCCTCTCCGAAATCCTCCATGAATGCGATTTTGAGCATTTCTTGTTTTTCCGGTGTCATGCTTAATCCGAAATAACAGAAAAAGAACCAGATGACGGAGACAAAAATGGCCGGGAAAAAGATGAACAGGAACTTTCGGCCTTCTAGATAAATCATAGATTTTGGTCTGGAAATAGGAGGATTGAAATTTTGGTAAGTTTAAGGTAGGATGGTTACCTGCAAACCGCTAGGTATCTATAGAAGAATTGAGTGGAGAGAAGAGAAATACATAAGCCAAACGAGGATCCAAATAAGCCTGAAAAATTTCAGAATGATAGAAAAAAGACGCAGAGAAACGGTACGGCTAGGCTGTCTGGCTGTCTGCGCTCCCTCAATCAAAGGCGCCCGACTTTAAAGGCTTCTATCTCGGCTCTCGGTTAGAGATATCAAAAAGTTGTCAATAAATAAAATGCAGCCCTTATCACCGGCAATATTTCATTAGTTAACAACTTTTTGATATCTGTTTTGCCAACAAAGTTATGAGAGCGCAAAACTTAGCTATCTAAAACTCACATGTAAAAACAAATCCAACTCCGGGAACATGTCGAATTGGACCATGATTAACCACCACATACATTTGTTTTTCAATTACAACCAACGGTTGAGTTATAATATCCACATAGTTATACATAATTGCATACATTGAAAAAGAGGCCATCAGATAGCTATAAGCTCCGAGGACTTTACGGGCTTTAGTCCAGATTAGATAAAGGAGAAGTCCGTTAGTGAATTGAGAAACGATAAAACTGATGAATTGAATTGAATGGAGTATTTGATACATCATTTCCTTCTAAATCTCAAAAATATCTCTCTTTATATAAGATTTTGGAGGCGTTTCGTTTTTCAAAATGGGAGGAGAATATGGATAGAGAGAATAAGAACCAATTGTAGTCTGATGGCGAGAATTGTATACCAGAATCACCTGTTAATGATTCATTGAGTAAGAGAAAGGAAGTTAGAAAAAAGCAGGGATAACTCTATGATCAATGTCTAGAATGAAGCGAGCCGAGAAGAGATGTGTTGGGTCGTGATGAGAACAACAAGATTTTTGAAATGTGTCCAAAGTTTATTTCGTTGCTAATTTGGCTGAAAGTTTTGTTTAGATGATTTGAGCCGGATGATCCTTTAATGGCTTAGCTCATGTTTCCAAATATATTACATAAAAATAACATATCGTTCTAAAAGTTAAGCCATGAATTCCTTCAGTATTCTTTGAACTTCAGACCTTTTTTTTTCAGTTTCCTTTTTTTGTTTACATACACAGACATTTCCTCATTGAAAATAATAAAACTACAAGTATTACAGTTTGGATGAACTTTAGCTGGCACCAACTAATTAGTAGGCAGCTGAAAGACAAGGTTGCCTGAAATAGTTACCTCTAATAGAAGAACACCCGAGGTTATTGAACATGAGGAGACGCAGACAATGAAACTTTGACTGTCTGCGTCCCTCTTTCTTCCATAGGCAATCTTGCCAGAGAAGCGAGTTTGGTCTGGCGCATAACTTCCTTCAAACTCAATATTTTTGGACCATTAAAAAACGAAATGAAAGATCTTGTCGAGCTCTACACAATGGACTAGTAACAAAAACAGTTGGTTTTGTTTAAAAAGAGTAAGCTTGTATTCTGATTGGCCATTTTCACATTAGCTTACTTATGTATCCATTTTCCTAGTTTCATTTGAAAAACTATTTAATGAACACTTTTTACAAATTTTTGAAGCATCAGAGTATGGACACCCGTGATCTTGTTTTCTGAGATTACTTGTTATTTTTGTTGAATATAAACTGATATCATTCAACACTGATTCACACATCTCTTGGCCGAAAACAATTAATGTAAAAAATTTATTATCAAGAAACCAATACAAAAACCTTAATATTAGTTTTCGGAGCAGGTTTCTGGTTTGTTACTTCAACTGTGTTCGATGAGTATCCAATAATTTCAGAATTCTTACAAAATACTGAATTTCTAAATCCTTTGATACAAAATATTGCGATGAATGGTTCAATTGATGGGTATAGACAACAAGATAAACCAGGGATACTGACCAACCATCGGACTTCAAGACCAAATAATGGGAAGACGTAGAGCAATCCGACCGGGCAGTACATCAGTAAGAAAGGGATCAAAGTCTGGAAAGAAGAATTGTTTTTGGTTTGCTGACGTTGGAATATAGACTTTCGGCATAACAAAAGATATTGTCTGATCTTGATTTCTGACTTGTGCAAGAACAAAACGGGAAATGTGATCATACGGGGAGATTAGGGATAAAAAATAACTAAGATCAGAATATGTAAATTTCTTAGAAGAAAAAAAAATATTGTTTGATAATAAAGCCCTATGATTTTTTTGTAACTCAACTTTGAGCCTTTATAACTTTCTGGGCAAGCGAGATATTAAAACGTATATTAAGACCTACATTTCATTAGTTGAAAACCTTTTGATATATTTTTTTTCAACAGAGTTATAAGGGTTCAAAGTTAAGGTTTGTTTTAGTGTGCCGTCGAGAGGGCGCAGACAGTTAGACACTCTAGCTAATTTCTTTCTCTGCGTCTCCCTTTTTTATTGGGTTTATCTTCCGTGTTTCTGGAACTGTTTCACTTTCCGCTTCAGAAAATATAAGAGATTCTCAAAGCCAATGACTCATTTTCTAAGACCCCTTTCCTCAACATCATTGATGTCACGGATTTCTGACTTTATGACTTTTTAACAAAAGTGATTCAACTATTGTCTATTCAACTAGAAGAATTGTCTTAGTCAGAAGATTTATAGAAGAAAGCTAGAGCTTGAAAAACAAAGGAAAAAGGGAAATGATACCTGAAGAACGAGACACAAAAACAATTGTCGATTGAGATCTCGAGTTTTGGCGCTCACAAACATTTTGAATTTCTTAGAGTTTTCATACATTTTAAAAGAGCAGATTGATATGAATGTAAATCCGAAGGTCTGAAACTAAATTTTCATTTTCATTTTTAAAGTGAAATTACAATAATGAAGACGTTGAAAAGAGCTGCAATACAATCTACTAAATTCCATTCTCTTATCCCATTCTCATCATATTTCCAAAACATGCAAACAACAAAAGCGAGTTGATAAGAATCCAGGGAAAAATCGGTTTCAAAAGCGTTCCTGTAATCAGAATGAGTTCAATTTTTTCAGGGAGAGACCTTACTTTAAGAACTTCTCCTTTTCGATTGTATCTTCCATTCCGATCAAAACATTCAAATACCAAATTATGAAAACAAGAAGGGAGGGGATGAAGATAAGAGGGAGACGGGGTCCGGAGAACATGTCAAGTTTTTTTGATCTCAAATTATTCAGAAGTTTCGTAAATATTATGATCATGATGAAGAGGGTTTGGCACCATTGTTAATAACTTCTGGATCAAAATAATCAAGGGCGGCAGCATAATGGGGAAAAAACTACCCCTTGGCACATCTGCGGCACCGTGCCAATACAATGCCGCTAGAAATCACCACTAACTTTTTTTTCCAAAGAAGTTCAATTTTTGATTGATGCCATGCTGGCCCAATTTACCTAACCTACTTGCAAAGCGCCAAATATCTATAGTAAAACTGGGTTCCCAATAATGAAATACAGAGTCCGAAACAAGCACAGAACAGGTAAACAACGTAGTGTCCAGCACGTTTATAATATCTCAATGGGCTATCCACAATGACCCCGAGAGCAGGACCTTCGATGAATGATAACTGAAATTTTTATAGGAAATAAACTTTGATCTCTTTTAACTTTGTTAGGGAAAGAGATATCAAAAAGTTGTGAACTAATGAAATTTTGCTCATAATAAGGGCTACAATTCATCAGTTGAAGTTTTTTGTTATCTCTTCTAGCAACAGAGCTACGAGGAATCAAAGTTAATATGTCCAAACTTACCGGCTGGGTACAAATTTCAACCCACGAATAAAATATTGCATAAAACGCATAGACCCCCATAATATATCGAAAATTTCCAAATTGCTTATCCGTTCTAGTGATGATCAAAAAAATCAAAACGGAATTTGCTATCTGGGCTCCACCAAAAGCGATACACTGAGCGATATGGATTCCACGCATTGTGAAACGAAAATGTTTTTTTTTAGTATTATAATAGGGAGATCTTATAAAAAAAGTAAGGGTCTTGACAGGAAATTGAAAAAAAAATTGGGTATTGTGCTTGGTACAGGAAATCCTTGTCTATATTAACTGGTTACTTGGAATTAATATCCGGGTAAAGGGAACAGTACATCAAAAAATAAACCCTAGTTGGGTTTGTTAAAATAATTAAACTTTTCGGGGCACAGTGCCGACAAGGACTGCTAAACTACAGTACCCCAAGGAGAATGATTATCCCAATTCCCAATTATATCGACGTGAACTCATTTCCAATCAATCCACGCTTCTACCTATCTTCCCGCCGTTCTATTCCCAGATTTTCACCAATTTTTTCCAATCTTCAAAATATTTACGAAATCGGTTGAACAATGGCTTCAGGTTATCGAAATTTAGACGGTATAGTAATCTCCACAGCCCTTATCATCAAAAACTTTTCAGAAAATTATGCATCTAAACTGGATATCGATGAGCTCATTCTCAAAATTTTAGCAGTTGGACATCCTGAAAAAAGTATGACAAAGACTGTCAAAGAGCAGGATTTGATCGCGTTGTGCAACTTAGCCAAGAAAAGTTTCTCGGATCAATCATCGATGATTGAGGTGGAAGCACCGATTAAAGTTTGCGGAGATGTCCATGGACAATATTCAGGTGACTATTTTCCTATTTTCTCCAATATAAGAGCTTCAGATGTGATTCGTCTCTTCCATATTGCTCGTTTCCCTCCACATTCAAATTACATCTTCCTCGGTGATTACGTTGATCGTGGACGTCAGAATTTGGAGCTTATCACCTTGTTCTTCTGTTATAAAATCAAATTTTATGATAGATTCTATATGCTACGTGGAAATCATGAATGTCCGGCTGTTAATCGTGTCTATGGATTCTACGAAGAATGTAACAAGAGATATGCAAGCACTCGTCTATGGTTAGCATTTCAAGAAGCCTTCTCCGCAATGCCATTCACTGGTCTCATCTCGGGACGTATTCTTTGTATGCACGGGGGACTATCTCCTAGATTAACAAGTCTGAATGTTCTTCGTGAACTGACTCGTCCAATGGATCCACCTAGCCCTTCTATTCATATTGATCTGCTTTGGAGTGATCCAGATACGGGTATCAATGATTGGGCACCGAATCTTCGAGGAGTCTCCTATATTTTTGGACCGAATGTGGTGAAGCAGCAAATTGAGACATTGGGAATTGATCTAATTGCTAGAGCTCATCAAGTTGTTCAAGATGGTTATGAGTTTTTTGCTGAGAAAAAGTTGGTCACTATATTCTCGGCTCCACATTACTGCGGACAGTTTGATAATTCGGCGGCGATTATGAATGTTGATGAGAGCTTGACATGCTCTTTCCATGTAAGTTTATCGAGTTGAAAGCCAAAGGCCAAGACCAGAGAGAGCGAGATATAGAGACGCAGAGAAAGAAGGTGGCCAGAGTGCCAAACTGTCTGAGATCTCTCATCCAGAAGCGCGCGATCATTTGAGAGGGCTCTAACTTTGAGCGGTCATAACTTCGTTCGGAAAAGAGATATCAAAAAGTTGTCAATTAACAAAATATTCCCCATAATAAGACCTATATTTCATTTTTTTGTTGACAACTTTTTTTTCTATCTCTTATCCAAATAAATGATACTCTTTTGAAATTAACTACAAAATTGTCATTTTTATTATTTCAGGTAATGCGTCCAATACCCAAGAAAATGAAGTCAGCATTAATTTTTTGAACTTATTTTATTATTTTCTTCGTCAAAAAATTATAAAATTGCACTTGAACTTGTTGTATAAGTGGTCACTTTTGTAGACACTCTTCTGAATGAGCTACCTGTAAAACCTTATGTTATTAGCTGTTATTAGCTTTAAAATCTTACAAAGCATTGCTTTTCTGAACTCTTTGATACAAAACATGGCAATTAAAGGTTCAAGGGAGGGATAGACAGCTAGAGTAGCTGGCACAATATTAGCAATACTTCCGACATACACTTCGAATAATGGGAGAGTTATAAGAAGTCCAACTGGGCTGTACATCATGAGAAATGGGAGGACTGTCTGAAAATAATTATGAATGATAGTCAGATATCTAAACTAAGAAACCTGGAACGTAAGGGTAACAAAAAGTTGATGATTCAATTCCAAAGTCTTTGCACTCATATGACTCCGGGCGCTTTTCATAGAGAAATAAATACTTGAAGCGCAGAATAAAATCATGGAAAAACAAACAGCCTGAATTAATATGACATGCACTTCTAATAAAAGGTTTCTTACAATAATACAAACACATCCACCGGATCCAATTATCTCTCCAATCTTCCAATCCTTCTCTCCATCCTCCCCAATCGACCAATACATCGGAGCAATAAACGCGACGGTTTCCGAGTCTTCCTCATAATAGTTTTCTAGTTCCTCCCTAAATTTTATTACTAAGAAATCTAGGTTCTCAGACTAGACACCCACTTCATATAAATCTGCTTTTCTCGGGTATTCGCCATTCCGTAATACACAAATTCAAACCATAACACAAAACATATTAGACACGGAATAAAGATATAGACTAGCTTGATTCCCTCGATTTTCGGATGCAATTCTGGTCGGCACACTGCCACGTATCGATAGAAGAATTGGGCGGCGAGGAGGGAAATGACAAGAGCGAATGAGCCACAGTACAGACCTAAAAAAGAAATTTATGAAGGGATGAGTCGGTTAACATACAAGTGACAATATTTCCAATCCAGCTGTGATATTTCAATGGGCTATCCATGAAGACAATGAAACACGGTCCTTTGATGTGCATTACCTGTAATAGAATGAATGGTAAATAAATGAAACCACATAGAATCGGAGTTATATGACCCCAATCTGTCAGGTCGAGAAATCTACTTTCAATTTTCCAAAAATATTTAGGAAGTTATGTATCCTGCCAGTATGTACCAAAATGTGCCAAATTGTGCCAGCCCGTGCCCACCCCATTCCAAACTTTATTCTTACCGGCTGTGTGAAAACCTCAATCCACGCGTAAACCAAGGAGTACATTGCGAAAGTGCACATAACATGACGATAGGTTCCAAATAGTTTTTCAGCTTTAGTCAAAATCAAATAAACCAAAATGGAATTTGTAATTTGGGCAAAAAAGAAGCCCGAGTATTGGATGATGTGTAGCCAGAGCATTTTTCATTGAATGAAGTAGTATTTGTTGAGACAAGATAATATTTATATGAAATACTCTACCCAGGGATTACTACGTTGTATTGAAAAGCTTTTCAAAGTTTTCTGGAAAGAATCGGAAATTCAAAGTGATAATAGAAATGATAATCTGGAATAATGAAATGTCATCAAAAACCAAATGAATTGATCTGTTAATAACTTGAAAAATAGTAAAATCTCTTTATGATTCATTCCTTTTTGTTTGCTCAGAAGCAAGATTAATCTTAAAAATTCACAAAAAAATTTCAAAAAATTAAGCCATCGATGACTCTCCATAACTCTTATACGTAGAAATTTGTGACACCTTCGCAATTGACGTCTCCTTTCTCAGCAGATAATTCCGGAATCTGTCAATGATAAAAATGGCTATGAGTGGATCCAAGGCTGGATATAAACTGCAAGTGACACCAACGAAATTGATAGATTTCCCGATTTCCACTTCAAATAACGGGAGGATGAAGACTAATCCAACTGGGATGTATTGGGTAAAACATGGAAGAAGAGTTTGAAGGCCTAGACTCCAGAAGAGTTGTTTGCTAAGAGAACGGGTTCGTTTACTCATTTGAAGGGATGAGTCGTGTAGTTTGAAATAGGTTTTGACGGCGCAGAAGAAGCAGGTGGAGAAGCAAGCACCCTGAAAGTATTCTTCAATAGCTGGGACCACATACCACATAACTTCAATGGGGGTCACCCAGCTAGTGCCGGCCCCCCTATGGGGGCCACCTTATGCCGCCAGCGGCTTAAAAGCGATTCAAAAAACTAATTACGTGAAAAATGATACTAACCATGATAGCACAACTCAAAAACGCTCCAAACAAATCAGAATATCGAATCAACAATGAGCCATCTGGTTGATGAGTCTGCAACTAATTTTGCTGCGTGAACCCCTTAACAGCTCTTAATCTCACATAATACAAAGGTGCGATAAACGCAATTTTATCGATATCTTCCTCATATAACTCGGATACAATCTTCCGAAAGAAATCTCTTTTTATCTGAATTGGACGATAGTTGACATACATTGAAGCCGCCCATATCGAGAAAAGAGCAAATGGAGGGATTAACAGAAGATATACTTTGTTATCCTTGAAAAAATTCATTTTGTCTTGTCTGAAAAAAATTGTGCATTTTAAATCAAAGTTAAGAAAGAAGTTACCTGCAAACCGCGGTGTATCGAAAAATGAAATGAGTAGTCAACATGGAAATGCAAAGAGCCAGGCAGCCACAGTAGGTTACTAAAATACAGTGATTCTTGACTACAGTATCGTTTTCTGATTCTTACTTGCAATGGCCAATCCAGCATTTTCATGGTATTTTAGGATACTGTCCACATAGAAAAGCATTCCAGAACCTTGCACGTACATCACCTGGAATTGGAAGATTGAAGAAAAGAAGCAGAGTTTGGAAGGCATTAAAAGTTTCGTCTCGAGATGTCTCGTCTCGAGAAATCTCGACTCGAGGATTCTTGTATCGAGGATTCTTGTCTCGAGAATTCCAGACTTACCGGTAACGTTAATATCTCAACATTAGCATAAACAATAGCGTAAATCGAAAATGAGGCCATCAGAACTCGATATCTCCCAAACGAATTTCCAGCTCTCATCCGAATCAAATGAAGAAGTAAGCAATTAGAAATTATTGCGATGACGTAAGCACAGTACTGAGAGATATGAAGGTAAGCGGGGACAGCCATCGTTCTGAAATAATCTTAGGAATTTATATGTGCATTGAAAAATAAATAACAAAATGATGAGAGGCATATTTTTGCAGGCTAAGGAAAAAAAAACAAAAAAGAAGAAATGCTGTGAAAACACAAAATGAAAAAAAAAGGTGAAAATATCATTTATTATCAGGTTTGATGACAGATGTGTTACGACACCATTTTATCCTTAAAGGAATAGTTACTGAAGTCTAGACATAAACATCAATTGAGTACAACTTAGAACACACTCCATAACGTACAATCAGATGGCATTGAACAAGGACGTTAATTGTATTGAACTTGAAGAAAGGAGCAAAAAATAACAAATGCAGCTGGGCTGGTAAATAAGAAAAAGCTGCTAGGGAGTCTGTAGACGCTTATGACTTATGTTGCTCATTAAATTTGAGATAAATAACAAATGTGACGTTGTCTGATTTGGTGGGTCGTCCAATACACAAAATTTTTTGAAACTTTCAAATTTGTAAAAAAATTTCTAACATTATTTCTATCAGCACTGCTTCAAAATAAATAATTTTCTAATAAGGCTTACGTATTGTTTTGATGACTGCTTGTGTTTTGGTTAAGGGTGGCCGGATACGTCATTGTTCGTAATATCATAAAATGTTACTCTAGAGACAGTTTCACTGCTCTAAAACAAATTGGCTCTCAAAAAATTATAAAATGAAAAGGCTACTCAGTTTGTAATTAGGATAGTAATACCCAACAATTGCTTATAACAACCTGTATACCAATTTTCAAAAAAAGGTATTAAAAACTTTATTCAATAAAAAAAATCATTTTCCAGTTGAAGAACACCCTTCAGAATTAACAGCTGACACTTTTGAACTCTTCGTTGTCGATGGAGACTCCTTCCGGAATACGTAGTTCCGGAAACGGTCAATCATAAAAATAGCAATCAATGGATCCATAGCAGGGTACAGACAGCATGTGACACCAACTAGATTTCCAGCTTTACCAACTTCAATTTCAAATAAAGGGAGAATGAAGACTAAACCAACTGGGATGTATTGGGTAAAACATGGAAGAAGGGTCTGGAGGCCGAGGGTCCAGAAGAGTTGTTTATTAAGAGAACGGGTTCTTTTACTCATTTGAATTGAGAAATCATTGAGTTTTTTGTAGGTTTTATAGGCGCAGACAATGCAGGTAGTGAAGCAGAGACTCTGGAATTAATAGTTCTTTTAGGAACTTGAATCCATTGCTCACCATAATATTGCAACTCAAAAAGGCTCCGAACAAATCGGGAATTTGAAATTGACGATTTCCATTCTCATCTCGTGTCTGAAAAAAAAAATCAAAACTCAAATTCCCTTAATCTAACTTACAAAATACAAAGGAGCAATAAACGCAATTTTATCAATATCCTCCTCATACAATTCCATTGTCACATTACGAAAATAGTCCCTTTTTACTTGGTTCGGACCAAAATTGAAATAAATTGAGGATCCCCAAATTGTGAATAAAGCGAATGGGGGGATGAACCAGAGATATATTTTTGAGCCATCGAAGTAATAGAGCTTATTGTTTCTGTAACATGATGCAGGTGGTAAGCGCCTTACACTTTTTTTTATTGTAACCCCACTTTTGGTATCCACCAGATTTCATTTAAAAAAAAGCATTTTACAGTATCTTTTTTTTTAAAAAAAACCTACTTGCAAACCGCAATATACCGAAAAATGAAATGAGTTGACAACATTGAAATGCAAAATGCAAATGAGCCACAATACAGAGCTGAAATGAAAAATAAACTCCTGCCCCTCTCAGTATTAGGATCCCACTCGAAATCAAAACCCCAGCTGTGACATGATCCTTTAAAATACTATTCACGTAGAAAAGAATTCCAGATCCATGAAGATGCATTACGGGAAGAGTGAATATCTCGACAGTTGCATAGAATAATGCATAAATTGAAAACGAGATCATCATGATTCGATACCTTCCGAAAGAGGATCCAGCTCGGATTTTAATTAGGTACAGAAGCAGACTGTTAGCGATAATTGCAGTGAAGAAGCAAATAAATTGACAGATCCGGAGATAAGGTGACACCGCCATATTTTCTTTGAAGATGTTATTCGACTCATCATTTTTATATACACCTTCTGGTGAAATTTCTTAGGAAAACAAGCTTTGTTTGATTTTTTCAAATAGGAAACAAAAGAAGATGACGAAGAAATGTGCGTTAGAAGATGGATTAAGCATTTTAGTCATAACCTATTGCGTTAGGCAGGAAAAAATGATGTTTGATTCTAGGGGAGTGTTAGGTAGAATGGATTAAGGGTTAAAACACAGGTCTTGGTATAAGAAATAGAGATTTCAGTAAGGGGTAGTGACGTAAAAAATAATTGTTTGGGAAATTTAAAAAATCTGCGATTAATCTCAGAATGCGGTCTGACAGTGAGAACCTGAATCAGACAGTCAAAAAAAACATTTATTTAAAGAATAATCGTGTTTATTTGTAATATGGATTTTCAAAAGTGGATAATTGGAATTTTTGGCAAGAAGTTAGTGAAAACTACTAGTGTCAGTCAACTGTCGGCTATAATGAATTGAGAACTTCATAATTTTGAATGAATCGACCAATCCATCTTGCTTTGAACCCTTATCACATTAACTTGAACTTCTTGTTTACGGCAACTGACAAATTTCAAGAATTTTTTAAATGCACCTGAAATAATTGTTTCCTTTGATTTTTCTTTATTTCATTAATTTTACCAAGAATAGCAATTCGATAACTCTTGATAATAAAAAAATTTGGAAGAGGATCCAATGCAGGATAAAGAGATATTGTATTGGAAAGTATTTCAGCCAGAAACTGATTTGACATACTTAAGAAGCTTGTTGTTATCCCAATTGTTGAAGGAATATGCATTAGGAATAATGGAATGATTGTTTGGAAGACTAATGCATTGAATAGTTGGTTTTGTAATTTGATATGGGCAGATGAGTTGACACAGTTTTTGGTTAAGGATTTTGTATGACGGTGGTATTTCAAACCGAAGTAGATGATAAGAGCAAAGGATACAGTCTGAAAAATTTGCTACGGCTTTTTTCTGATTACGTGGTCCCAAATGAAAAATTAACAAAAAGTAGGGAACACTGTTCCCAAAAAACATAAACTCTTCTAACTTGAGATCAAAATTTCCAAACTTACAATGAAAAACGATTCGATTGAACATCCAACAATTCCTTTCCAATTAATAAACGTCTTCCCAAACGCGTCCTCTGGGTAGAAAAAGTATCCGACATAATAAATATCAGATAACTGATAATCAAGATAGTGTTTTCTAAAAATTGAAATGTTTTCTTTTCTATATCTAGCGTCCTACCTTATAAATAAATCTGCTTCTTCGAATGGACCTATAGTAAAGTAAGTCAGGAGGTACCAGTGAGCTCCGAAAAGAATTGGGAAGAGAAGAAGGAATACGATGAGCTTTTTATTATGATTTTTGATTAACTTACTTCTAAAATTGATGATTTAAAATAAAAATTAATGACGTAACTAACCCCGAAACTGCGAGATACCGATAGATAAAATGAATAGCGAAAACTGCCATCGAGGATCCGAAGAAAGTACAATAGAGAACTGAAATTATAAGTTTTAATTGGAAAGAAAAATGTAATTACTATTAGCAGGTAACAACAAACTTCTTGGTAGCATTGCCTCACTAGCAATGACAATAATTAGAGCCGCGGAGCCGTTGCTAAACATCTTCTGAAAACTTCTAAGTATAATACTTTTTGGTACTCGCCATAGCTTTGTTAGCAAAGGATGTATCAAAAAATTGTCTAACAATAAAACATTTTTCATAAAAAGAGTTACATTTATTTAGTTGGCAATTTTTTGGTTCCTCTTATGCTAATGAAGATATAGCGATTCAAAGTTAAGACATTTTAGAAAGTCGCGCACTTCTGGCTGAGAGAGCTCAGACAGTCAGACGCTCTCGCCACAGCCTTTCTCTGCGTATCTTCACTCTTTAGCTTTACTATTAATGTATATATTAGTAAAATAATACTTACCGAAACGACCAAAAAATCAAGAACCGCATACAACATTTCAAAAATCGAAATATAAATCATCAAGATTTTATAGCTTCCGAATGTTTTGGGTGATTTTCGAAGTATCAAAATTATTAAAAGTATGTTACTCAAAACTCCGAAAATGGCAAAAATATGTTGAAGAACAGTGCGAGCGCTCATTTCGATCAGAATGAATGAATAATCAGTAGACAGCACAAGTGAAATTATGCCGCTCAAGGGGATTACTTTAATTATTGGGTGGGTGATGTTGACTTGTCTGGTAAGAGGAAAACATCCAAGTGCTTAAGCACCTGATTCATAGAATTACGTTTGAGCTGGATCAATTTACATAGAGTAGACTAATCTGAAGATCAGCTTTTGGTATTGACGTGAGTAAGATGGTCCCATGTGGGTTCTTGTTATTATGATGCCTCTTGATTAGACGGGTTCAACTTTTGAACGTCAATAAATAAACGTCATTTTTATTTGGAATTTAAATAAAAAGTGCATAAAAAACGATCCTTGAAAAACTTGTCATTAGGGAGTACCTACATGTGTATTAGGTGCTAACCCCTAATTTTGTACGTAATAGACCGACTTTGTTTCTAGGGTCCGTATCTCGATTGGTAGAAGAGATATCAAAAAGTGGTCAACTAATCAAATATTGTTTGTAATAAGAGCTACATTTTGTTAGTTGGTAACTTCTTTGTAACTTCATTCGCAGCTGAGATATAAGCGTTTGAGCTAGCTGCGCCATGAAGCTGCGGTCTCCGCAAAGCAGTGGAACACGTGGTGCCTTCCCTATGACTCTAGATTTCAGATTTAAATCAAAAGGAACTTTATTATAAGACAAAATAAATGAAATAATTATTTCAACTTTGAATAGCTTGGAAAACATTCTGTGACACTGAAGGGAATTCCGATACCATATCGATATCAACAGTTGCTCCCTCTATACAAAGTACTCGTCGTTTGAATGTTCGAAGTACTTCTGGAAATAGACATATTTTTAATGAAATAACTTTTAAAAAAGACAAGCTTACTAGAAATTGCTTCTCTATAATTTTTGATGATGAAGAAGTTGGGGAGAGGATCTAAAACTGGGTATAAGCATATAGTCGATGATGAAATGTCTCCGAGAATTTCAATGGATAGATTAAAAAATGAGGCAGTGAAACCAATGGAAGCAGGAATATGCATGAGGATAACTGGAATTGCAGTTTGGAAAACCAATGCATAAAATAACTGGGATTGAAGTTTCTTAAACGAAGGGGATTGCGAAGCATTGTCCATAACTTTACTGGTTTCCACGTAACATTTGTAACCAAAAACAAAAATAATTGCAACTGATGCAACCTGAAATTAAGCAGCTTAAGTCAAAGATTAAGGGTTTAGCACTTAAAATAGCGACTATCATGATGAATATTCCAATTGAAGACTTCCAATGGATATGATAATGTCCATCGGGTCCAGGAGGCCAGAAAAAAACGCCAGCATATCTCACATCAGTTATATTGACTCCAATTGAGTTAAGATGATTCTTGCTAGAAAAGGAATTTTTTGTCCGAGAGAGACGCAGAAAAAGGAATCGGCTAGAGAATCTGGCAGTCTGTGCCCTATCAGTTGGAATTCCCCTACTTCATATATCTATATAGAGTTGTATCTCAGTTCCCAAAAGAGATATCAAAAATCGATGAACTAATAAAATGTAGCTTTTGATAAGAGCTACATTTTGATTGTGGAAAATTTTTCGATATCTAAAATGAGAACCGAGATAAACGTCGTCAAAGTCAAGAGACCTAAACTAGCGTCGCTGCTTGACCTTGCGCTGTTGGTTCTGACCCCATATCTCGATTGTGGTCAGAGATATCAAAATATAGTCAACTAGTAAAATGTGCAAAACACTCTAATAAGTAATTTGCTAGTTGACTACTTTTTGATATCTCTGCTCACAATCGAGTTATACTCTGCTGATCAAATCATTCCTGTAAATCGTCCTAGTCACAACTTACACTAAAAACTGATCAGCCATGTCAAAGGGAGGAATGAAATATTTCACTATCCACAACCAAAATAACCCAAAAACCAAGGGAAAAACTAATAATATAATTATGACATGATTATTATACTTATTCAGAATTTTATGTCTAAAAACCACTTTAATCTGAATTCTCAACTCAAGCCCTTACTCGCTAACAACCAAGAATCTATAGATAAAATGAATAGCGAAAAGAGCCATTGAGATACCAAAGAAAACACAAAAACATTCACAAAACAATTCCGAAAAAATCTTCGGAGCAAGAGTTTGATCATTGTAAATAACTACAACGAACATGGAGTCTTTGGTAAAAATTGTCTGGAATTTCAATATAAAAGTGAATTTTTCCAATAAAAGGGGGTACCGGTGCCCCGAGTGCATCCAAAATTGCATAGACGATTTCAAAAATTGAAATGTAAATCATCAAGATTTTATATTTTCCAACTTTTCGATGTGATTTAAAAATGATTAGTAGAATCAAAAGAATATTATGGATTACAGCTATGAAAGCAGCGATTCGGAAGTAAATTGTGTGGGTAGAAACCATTGTATAGATGAAATGAAATGAATAAAGTGGGAGGCAGACTCCATATCTCTGATAAAATCCCTGTGGATAGTTTTGATAATTAACGAATTAGAGGAATAAAAAAATATATATAGTCAAAAACAATCAGAGAGATTATTTAAAAACAGATTTCGTCATAGAATTTAAAAACCATCATCAGACATAAGGAGAAAGACAGTGCAGAGAAGCCAGAGTGTCTGCGTCTGCAACCTTGGTTTACACTGCTTTTCAATCCACACAGTTTCGATCTAATCCCGATGAAGCCCATATTTCTGGAATCAGCTAATCGAGACCTTTCTAATGATTATAATCATGAATAATCTACCTTAAATTTCAAAATTCTCATAATAAGGTTAGAGAACGAGAGAGTGCAGAGAAGCTAGAGTAAAGAAATATAAATAATCGAACTGATCGGTTAAGTAAACATTTCTCAATTTGTGGATCTGCTGTTCAAATAAGGAATTTTTCCCTGACTGATAAGAATTTCTAAAAATGATGAAACTGTTTATCAAAATTTTAAAAATTCAGAAAACATTAGAAAATCAAAAAATTAGAAAAACAAAATTACTTCTTAGCCAAGGCAGCAAACTCGGCCTTCTTCTTCTCGACAATGTCATGATAGATAGCTTGATCGGATTCCGATTGAGTCTTGATGAAGCCTTCAAGCTCGTCGAACAATTTCTTGAGGAGTGTCAATGCCTCAGCCATATCTGGCTTCTCATCTCCCTTCGGTTTATAGGTTGCAGCGATCTTCACGATTCCGTCGATGGCTCCAGATGAGAGACCAGCGGAGGAGAGTTCCGACTTGATTTTTTCAGCTGGAAAAGCAAGTTTACTTTTGGAATATTTGAATTTCAGTTAGCTCTAGATGATCTTATAAAAGAGGAAAAACTCACCGACAGTAGAAGCCATGATTGTTTAGTAGAGATGATTCTTGATAGTTGAGATACTGATGCATGCTCCTCTATCTCCCTTTAAATACATTGAAAATGTGACATGTGATTTGTTGACTTGTTGACTCACTGCCTAAAAAAGCAGAAACTTCAAAATGATAACGAGAATGACTGTTCAACACTAAACTGTGACTTTCTGCTTTTCAATGGTCGAGTCATTTTGACAGAATGGGAATAAAAATAGAGAAACACAATTAGCACAGGAGGACAGAATTAATCTACCGACACAGATAAAATCATATCTGATATGTTTCATCTTCACATTTAAAATCTAAAATCTTCACATATTTCCGTTAATCTATATTTTAAATTGGAAAAGTGCTAACTGCTATTCTCCAATCAAAATAATCTTCACATACTAATGATCTATCTCCAGATTGTTTGTTTCCAGATTACACCTGTAAAAAGGGGCAGAGCCTAATTGATCTTTCCACCCACATAGATCTACAGTGAAAAAAGACCAACCCAAAAAATCAAAAATATTTTCAACGCTGCGAGCAGGATTTGAACCTACGCGGGCAATGCCCATTGGATTTCAAGTCCAACTCCTTAACCACTCGGACATCGCAGCCCGGTTTTTCATGGGTGGTCGTGACCGTTAGACCGCCGTGTAAAAAGTGTTTGTTTAAATGTTTGTACATGTATTGTGGTGACTCTATTGAGAAAACAAAGCTTTTTTGCTTTTATGAATCAGAAAAAACTATAGAAAAATTTGGGTAAAAATAATTCCAGGGATTAGCAATTTACTCGAATAACCCCCCGTTCCGACGTAATCATATAAAATTATCTGTCTGCTTTTGACGTTAATAAGAATGTACTTTTTCTTAATATTCGTATCAAGGTGTCTAGAACTCCAAATAATATTTTCTAAAAACCTTAACTTTTTGATTTTTTTTCTATTATCACGTACTTTTATTGTTTTTCGTTACATTTTGAAAAACAAGAGTTTTCAGAAAACAGACACGATTCTGACTAATGAGAAATCGGCTGGGAAAAAGCCAAAAAACTTAATTTTTCTTAGTTTTCGTTTTATTTCGTTTCCTCACTTGCTTAAAAATGAACACGTCACACTCAATCTGGAATGAGAATCCGGTGGTTTATACTACGGTTAAGCGTCTTTATTCGGCTATTGTCACTATTATTTATCCGTTTGCTCATTATTGTGTGTTGGCAAAGTCACCCAAGAAATTTGGGTTTTTGAAATGGGTTATTTATTTGCATTGTTTTTGGTAAGCTAGTTTTTAAGGATTTTTTTTTTAATTTCGGAAGATGACGGGTTCTCGAGTAGCCTCGGGGCTTGAGAAGTCTCGAGATTTCTCGAGCCGATTCTCGAGAGATCTCGAGGCTTCAAAGACTTCTCGAGATAATTTTTTTCAAATTCTCTTTTTTCAGGATTACTGTAGAATGGCTCTCCAACGCATTCCTCATAGACATCATGGACTTCCAGCCGTCCGTAGTCATAAGAGTAGACGGATTTTTAAATAAAATTTTTGACTCGGTATTTTTATACGATGTTTATTGTTGCATTGAAGCTAGTGAGTTTAGAAGCTTCCTCATGGTCCCATGAATAATCTAACCAACTTTCAGTTTCCTCTACATCAGCTCTTTTCTTATTTACTAGCCGTCTACTAATGATAGTAAATATGTACCGTCCAGTCCTATCACTTCGAAGAATAATTTGTGAAGCATTGATTTATATAGTAGTAGCTGTTTTTGGGTTATGGTCTATTCCAACTACCATTTGGCAAATACCGGATCAAACTGCTGCCAAAACGGAAATTGTCAAAGTAAGCACTAGATTACGGTACTTCAAGCAATATAAATTTTTCAGACTGAGCGATTCTATCCAGATTGTATCTGGGAACCAACTTGCATTATTGTTAGTTCCAATGACTCTGGGAGTGAAAATCTTTCATCAATTCTCACTATCCTTAACTGGGTCTCTATCGGAATAGCTATCTTTGTGTCAGCCAAAGTAGTATTTTATTTACTAGCTCGTCGAATGATTCACGAGTCAGAAGCCACCAAAAAAATGCACCAAAAATTCAATCAACGTACTATTTTCCAAGCTATTCTCTACTTATCCTTCGCCTGTATCCCATTTTCCGTTCTCTATCTGACTATCCTTTTCAATATTCGAATCCCAGGACTCACTTATTTCATAGATTTTTTCTCCGAAAACCATCCGACCGCCTGTGCTGTTTCCTTGTTTTTGTATTATGATCCTTATCAATATTATCTTTTTGAGGTGTTTGGGATGAAGAGGATAAGTCCTGAGAAACAGTCTACTGTAGCTGATAGATCCACTTTCTTTGTTCCTAGAAATTAATGAAGATTAGTATATTTATTGCATTTTGTTCACCACATTCTCGTTTAAAGAGATTATTGCCAACAGAGACGCAGAGAAAGAAAGTGGCTAGAATGTCTGACTGTCTGCGCTCTCTCAATGCTCTACTTCAAAGGCTTATATCTCGTTTACGAGAAGAGATATCAAAAAAGTTTCAGCTAATGAAATGTTTACTTTGATAAGGGCTATATTTTGTTAGGTGAGACTTTTTTGATAGCTGCAATATGAACCGAGATAAAAGTTGTCTAAGCTTTTTTCGAATTTTTAAATGATTAAAAAACAAGTGTTAGAAAAAATTGAGACAGCTTAATATTGAATTTAAAAAATAGATTCTTGATCGACTTTAGAAATATGGAACGGAAGTGATAAATGATAATGAAAATCTCCGAATGTATGCAGATTAGCGATGAGGAGACCCTGATATGACGTCTGGCGATCAGAAACGCGAAATGAAATTTTGCGGATTTTGGCTGTTCGATAATTTTAGGATTTTCTTTTAATCTTACTTTTTTTAAATTTAGGAGCTGTTATATTGTTGTCTCGAGACGAGAAATCTCGAGAAGTCTCTATAACTTATAATTTTCTCAAACTACTAAGATCGAGGTCAGCTAGAAAAAACGAGAAACTCGGAAAATCTCGAGATTCACGAGATACGAATTTCGATCTCGTTTCACTAGCTGCTAACATTTTTGTAGTCCACGAGGACAATTAATTTCGAGAAATTCAAAAAGGTACAAAACCCAATTCACATGAAAACCGCAATTCTAAACCGTTTCAAAAATAAATTCACGTGAAACTCTTTTAGATCAAAGAACCTCAAAAAAGGTATTCCCCGATAAAATCCGATCGAAACTTCATAGTTCACTTCTAGGTTCTAGACGAGGAAACCCCCGAAATTCTTTGAAAAATGTTGGAAAGTATCAAATATTGCATCATATACGGACACAAAAACGATCGCGTAAACAATTTGCATAATTTCTAGCAGGGGAATCCCTTTCTGTACGCAAAGTGACCTGAACTTGGTATAAAACGTCTGGTCAGACTTTACTAGGCAACTCAATTTCGGGCAACTTGCCCTTTCCTTACCGTTTCTTAGCCTTGGTCTATAGAATCATTTTCAGTCAGCATGGACACCGCTTCCACCTCATCTGGGACAACGACTCGTCGCTTCGAGTTGTTGTGTGTCATGATGCTCACTTTTGGGCAACTTTGTATTATGACCGGATATGATTCGCAGTCGTTTATTCTCGAGTCAGTGATTCATTCGATCCATGAACGGGAACCGGAGAGGATAAGTCCCTATGCGGGGTATTATGGGTGAGTCGAGTGGACTAGGAGCCATGAGGGTACCCTAATTATTACTAGCCTGGGTTAGCCGATAAGTGAGGGTAGACTGGAGCCCTCGGGTTCTACATCTTTGGACGACCTCAGAATCGTACTAGCCCGACCTACCCCAACACAGGTACCCCTGGTACCATAAAATTAGTACCATAGTCTCACACTACCTAATTTAACATTGCTAATTTCAGCCAAGCCGTTTGCTACTTAGCCTACGTGACCGCTTGTCTCTTCTCTCCCTCGTTCCTCTATGCTACCAGTGCAAAAACAACTCTTCTGATCTCATCAATCTGCTTTACATCCTTCCCTCTGGGATTCCTCTTTACCAACTCCTACTATTATTACTTCTCATCTGTATTAAACGGAATCGGGTTTGCTTGTAAGCCCTCTAATAGAAGGGCACTTTTTCAAAAAATGTTTCTTTTAGTTTACTACACGGGCAACGGCGGTTATATAACTTCCCACTCAACTCGCCAATCCATCGAGTCAAATGTGTCGCTTTCATGGTCTTTTGGATGTTGTTGCATGATTGTTGGATCTATTATCATGGCGGTTATCACTACAGTAACCCAAGCGCCAGAGGATTCTTTGGATGTTTTGAATGCCACGATTTCCGGCGGTCATGGGATCGAAAGACGGTTTGGAGATAGTGAAATGTAATGTTTTTAAAAGAGTTTCCTAATTGAAAATTGCTCATTTCAGCTATCTTCTATTCTCAGTCTTCGCCGCTATTTCATCTCTAGCCATTTTCACATTTATGATGATGCCATCTCAAGATGTCTCGAATTGTATTGAGTCTAGTGAAAAGCATGTTAGTTTTAAGGATGGAATGAGTGAGTTTTTAATAGAAGGGCATGTCTAAAAGATTCTTTAGAATTGATGGCGGACACATTAACCTCCTCAAAGATGTTTAAACTGGCGCCAACTTTCTTGCTCACCGGAATCCACACCTCTTTTTGGCTATCCATTTTTCCAACGACTTTGACTTTCAACATGCATAACTCAAAGCTGATCTACCTCCCGGCTATTTATGGATTTGGAGTAGGAGTGGGGGAAACTATTAGTGAGTTTCTAAGGCTAAGCCTCACAAAAGCACACCTAAAATTTTCCAGTGGGCATCATCATCTCCACGCTGAGCAAGCGCATCAAAGATTTCGGATTGAAGCCGACGATGCTCATCGGATGTGTGCTCACCACTATTTTCTGTTTCATGGCTTTACTATCAACTCCATTCAATGCGACAGTAACCCCTAGTCATGAAGAGCCGCTTTTGTTTCAGCCAAAGTTAGTTTGTTTCAGCCAAAGTTAGTTTGTTTTTTCAACGAAGGTATTTTTAGCCGGGTTACTGTATTTATGATTGCGATGATCGGTGGAATGTCGGATTGTTGTTTGTGCAGTGTTCGATCGGTGATCTGTGCCTTAGCAATGCCGAAAAAAAGAGCGCAAGCTTTTTCGGTGTCAAAGATCTATCAGGTTAGCGCCTAGATCCTCTAGAAATCTCATGACCCAATTTTCAGTCTCTCGGTACATGTGTCATCTTCTTCATCTCCCCTTTCCTTAACCTCTACCATTATGTCTTCGGAATCCCAATCCTCTGTTCAATCGCCTGTATTTTCTTCTTCCGTCAAGCCGGTCAAACTCAAGTGATGGAACGGAAGATCACACAAGAATTGGAGGAATCAGAGAAAAGGAGGATTGCTAAGGAATTGGAAGCTATGCAGAAAGTTTAACGCATTTTTTGTTCGAAGTGTTTTTTTTGTGAAAGTAAAATGAATACTTTTGATTCGAAAGTTTTGAATATGAAATTTTGCACTATTGAACCTTGTGTGGAATTATGCAAATCGAAAAAAAAACTTTTGAATGTTGTAGACGATGATACATTGATGTGAGTATGTGAGTTGTGTTATGTAAGACGGTTCGCGGAAATCGGAAAAAGGACTACTAAGCTACCAGAGGACTTTCAAGGAGATTGGCTCTGAAAATAAAAAGCATGGGTGGTACCCACTCGGCAATTTCTGGCCAGAAGTTTAACTGTCAGTCAGAAGTTATAATACTGCACTTAAGAGTTAAAAAAAATTTTTTTTTTCAGAATTTGGTTTACCATGTTTTCTTAAATTTTTGGAATCTGACCAGGGTACTACCAGAAGTGGCATCCATCAACCCACCATTTATAAATTTTTTTCAAGTTCACACCGCCTAAATAATCAAAGCCGTAGCATGACGCACCGGAAGCCTCAACGACGGTACCAGAAAAGTCTCGTTTTGATCCGCACGAGGAGTCTATGAATAGGCTATACATAAGGTCTTGACCATTGCACAATCCATCGTAAAATGTCATCAAAAAATGTCAGTCGTTTGAACTTGTTCAACCGATTATGCAAAACAATTTCGATACTATAAATGCCCGCTGAGTGTAACCGACTGTCATCTTTTCCTTGGTTTTCTGAACTAAAATGAATCAACGAAGATTTGAACTTCTGTGCGCGGCTCTGCTAGGCTTCGGCCAACTATGTATTATGACCGGATTCGATTCCGAGTCGTTTATTCTAGAGTCAGTGATTCATTCGATTCATGAACGGGAACCGGAGAGGATAAGTTCATATGCAGGATATTATGGGTGAGTTAAGGAGTCTAGAGCTAAGATCTATTTTATATTTTCAGACAAGCTGTAATCTATGCATTTTACATGGTCGCTTGTTTGTTTTCCCCATCTATCATAGCAATTACCACCCCAAAAATCATTTTGGTCATCTCTGCTATCTTTTTTACTGCCTTCCCATTGGGATTCTTGTTCACCAATTCTTACTACTATTATTTCACATCAGCACTTCTAGGTATTGGTTTTGCATGTAAGTTACCCAGTAATTCTACAGTAATCTATCTAAAAGCGCCCTTTTCCAGTGTTCTACCAAGGCCAGGGTGGCTATCTGACATCTCATTCAACTAAAAAGACCATTGAATCAAATGTTTCACTTTCGTGGTCGGTTGGGTGTTGTTGGTAAGTGATATAATATTAGTAATTTTTAAATTTATCCGACTACAGTATGATCCTGGGATCTGCTATCCTCGCAACAATCACTAAACTAAGTACTTCCGGATCTGAAACGATGCTAGACGCAATTAACGGCACTATCGAGGATCATAAAATGGAGAGAAGATTTAGTGACACTGAAATGTAAGACCTCTTATAGAAGGGCACTCTATCCTATCTTTCAGAAACCTGCTCTTCACCGCCTTTACCGGGATATCAGTAATCGGAATAATCACATTTTTCCTCATGCCTTCTCGTGACGTGGAAGATTGTATTGAGAGTAGTTCAGAGAAAAAAGACACTTTTACTGGGGCATTTAGTAAGTACCTTCTTTTGATAATTATCTAATCAGTCTTTTTTCAGGACTTACTTGCTCGACGATTGTCAATCCTCAAATGATCCAACTGATCCCTCTGTTCTGCTTAGTCGGACTCAACACCTCATTCTGGTTATCCGTTTTCCCAACTGCAATGAGCTTTACAAAACAAAATTCTAACTTGGTATATCTCCCAGCAGTTTATAGTTTTGCAGTGGGCACCGGAGAAGTTTTTAGTGAGTTTTCTCCTATAAATAATGGTTTTTAAATGTTTCCTCTTTCAGTGGGCATTTTGATCTCATTTCTCAGTAAACGCATCAAAAATTTCGGACAAAAGCCAGCGATGACTATTGGCGCCGTCTGTGTTTTGATCTACTGTACAATGATTCATTTGTCGACTGCATTTGATGCTCCGGTTAGGCCGACAAATGAAGAACCGATTTTTATTAATCATTCGTAAGTCATTATTGGATTCTAATATAAGGGCGTGGTTAAGGTATCTTCTTGTCCTTATCATTGGCTTAATCTGTGGAATCGGCGATTGTTGCATCAACAACGTGAGATCAGTGATTTGCGCGTTAGCAATGCCCAAGAGAAGACCACAAGCATTCTCGGTTTCGAAGATTTTTCAGGTAACACTTTTCATTGGCAGCTTCAAAAATTATTTTTAGGCCCTTGCATCATGCATCCTTTTCTTCTTATCCCCTATCACCCCTCTCTACGTTTACACAATCGGTCTACCCATTCTATCCTTCATCGCAATGATTTTATTCTTTTCAATTGCCAAAAGAACACAGGCAATGGAGAGAAAAATGACACAGGGAACCAGGAATGCAGTGGAGATTGGGAAGAAACTTGCTTTGTAAATTTTGTTTTTTTATTTATCGAACGGGTTAAGAAACACAATAAAGCTTATTGAAAATCAAATCTTAGTAACCGTAGTCCGATCCTGATGAGAAAGTTTGACAGATTTCTTCCGCGCTATTCGGAATTTTAGAATTTTAAATAGGAATTGTTGATAGGTGTCATAGAATAAGAAGATGGAAATTATGGAAGCTGTTGGGTGATTTTCAGACAGGAAGTCTATAAGATAAGCTAGAGAATAGATTCGGAGACGGAGCAGGATGGATAGGTAAAGCATTGTGAATGGGACAGCGGCAAAGGTGATGTAAATCAAGGCCTGTAAGGATTGGGAGATTAGTTTAGTAGTAAGAAATGGGATTTCGAGAAACTTCCGTCCCCTGCCGGCTTATTAGAGGTGCAGTACTATTAGGGTTAATACAGTAAAGAAGACTCACCTGGAAAATAGTCCTCTGACTAAACTTCTTATGCATTTTCCTTGTTGTCTCTGACATATTATTCTTCGTTCTCCGTTCCAGCATCTCATATGAAATTTTAGCAGAAATAATAATAGCCAACCCAATTATCAACCAGCTGGCGATTTCAATTTCCGCTGTGAAGTTTTCTGACGTGTCGGTGGGATCAGTGACAACAACAACAGTCGAGTCGAGAAGGCAATCTGGATAGAATTGCTCGTTCTGAAATGTCTGAAAGTGGAGAATCTTTTTAGGGTATGGGGCTAATGATTACCTTTATGATAATTTGTTTCGCAGAATTCTGATCATGCGGGACACTTGATAAAGTGAATGGGAGGGACCATAAACAAAAGAATAGAGCAAGGGCGTACAAACAAGTTTCCATGAGTTGACGACAAGGGGATTTATGGCGTCGACTCATATTCACAATGATTAGAAGACGATTACAGAAAAGGAATAGGGCTGACACGGCGGATACTGTAATTAAAGTAAAAAAGTTTTTTTTCGAATTGTTTACCAAAAAAAAATAATTTTCTTGTTAGTAAGCCATGTGAAAACTAGGAGACCAGAAATTATAATTTTCATTGTGAAAATTAATTTCGGTGTATTAACTTCTGTTTCTCACCAGACATTTTCAAACAGATTAATAACTTCGTTCTTTTTTGTGTTAATTAAAATAATTGTTTTGTGAGAAAAAAATGACACACTTACCATCTTCAATTACACTAAACATTTGATACAGTAATACTGGATTTATAAAAAACTTCAAAACTCCATCAATCCTTAACACTATCGACGGCTCAAAATCATAGATATCGACAAGAAAAAAGGCGCCAAACCACTCGATTGTAGTGCTTAATTTCAACAATTACTTGAATTATGGCTCAAAAAATCATTCACCATACAACATGAAAATACAAAAACCATTTCAGCGACTCAAAATTTTTTGGCGTTTTCTTTAAGACACAATAATGAGCAAATGGGTATAAAGGAGTGATAATAACTGAGTAAGCTCTCTTAAAAACGAAATAGACAATTGGGTTTTCATTCCAAATCGACCTAGATACATAGACAGTCGTCATATTTTTGTGGGGAACTTTGTGAGAAAAAACCAGGAAATCAGAATCAGTCATCGAAGAAAAAATGGACAAAAAGTAATCAGACAAAGCAGAAAAATATGGGGAAAGAAATACAAAGATCGTGGGAAAAAGGGGTTAATATGGTAATAAAAAATGAAAATATTGGGTCAGAACATTGAAAAACAAGTGGTTTATAGGAAAATTAGATCAGAATTAGATTTTTCGATCAATTTCTGCTAATCCACATGAAAATTACAGATCTTTAGGGCAGAAAAAATTCCAGGCAATGCGGTCTGAAAAATTCAAATAAAATTATTATCATTTTTCAATCAGCTTATCTCTAAATTTCATCACCGTTATCTCCCATTTAAATCTGCTCCACATTCATCCCTATAAAAGGATCCAAAACCCCCCAAAAACCAATTCATTCGAAAAAATGAAAACCTACCTCGCCATTCTGCTCTTTGTCACCGCGATCAATGGATTCGCGATTCGTGACAAACGACAATACCAAATGGATCAGGGGAAGTTCATCAATGAGATAAACACGGCTCGTCGCCAATTGGCCAAGCAGGGAAACATCGCGAATATGTGGAAATGGGTGAGTTAGTTGACAAATTTTCAATATATCTTCGGGTAACTGAGATAAAAGCGTTTAAAGTAAACTAAAGCGCAGACAGTGTTGCAGCTTCCTTTCTCTGCGTCTCTCTTGAGATGAAGAGATGGAAGAAATGGAAGAATCTTTCCAGGAATGGTCCCAAAAGCTCGTCGAGAAAGCCTACGAGATGAAAGTCGACGATTGTCTTGGCATGGCGCCCGGATTTGACTACCGATTCTTTTACCACGGTGGCAACAAAGACGCCAACGACTACGAACTTGGATGGCTCAAATGGTTCATGGAAGTTCTTGCCAAGGACAAAGATGACAAGGTGGCTAAGGTGGAGATGGAGAATCAGTCAAAACGGACTGCCTTTATACTTGAAAAACTTAATCCACTACAGTCAAAAGTCGGATGTATTCCGTCAAAGTGCGAATTTGATGTCGCGATGAATAAGGATCTTACTTATCATCTCAAATACAAATATGTCTGCCTTATCGGACCATAGTAAGTTAAAATTTACTAGGAAACTTTTCTAACGTTTGAATTTCCAGTGGTCAATTCCCACGTGGCTCACACCAGGGCGCACCTGGATCTGGATGTGGTTCCGAAGGACACAACGAAGACGGGCTTTGTGTAGAGAACTAAAAATTACTTGAAAAAAAAAATGAATTGATTTATTTTCAATTTCCAAGATAATCTTTTGTACACAAGTCAATTGCCGGGTGGTAAATGTCATTTGGAGCACGAAGTCCCCAAGTGAAATCCAAATGATTGTAGTCGGGTAGATGGTTGTTTTGCTGGAATTATAAAATTTAAATCATAAAATTAAAACGAGCTCACCGCAATGACAGATGGTTGCAAATGAGTCAGCAAGTAGTCCTCAATATCAATCTTATCACCCAACCAATCAGCATCACTCCAATACAGGTAAATGTCGGTTCCCTTGATAGCAGTGAAATCATATTCTGGTGGATTCGACTGACCGTACTTCTTCTTATTTGTCTTAGTACCCCAATCATAAGCAGGCACTCCTCCATGATGTACCATCTGCATCCAATGCACAATATTCTGGGTGGAAGTTCCAGCTGGGTCATGGGTTGCGTAGATTGGAACACGAGTTTGGTTCCATTGATCACTTTCCGGGCCGGCGATGAGGAAGAGGACGTTGTCGCAAAGATCCGCTTCGACTTTAAGTCCTCCGCAGATGTCCTTGGCGGCGAGCTTCATTGCCCAGTTGTTGGGGAGGAATTCGCCGGCGCCGAAGATGTCGAACCAGCCCTAAAAAGCTTAGTATGGTTAAGGAACTTTTAAAAAGCTAGGCACATGTGCCTTGTTTACTCTTTACTTACATCAAACTCCAACGAGAAATAATTAGCAAAGAATGACAAGAATCCCTTGATATGTTTCACTTGTCCAATTGGAGCCAACGCGAAGAACTTCTTGATCTTCTTAGCGAAACTTCCATCATCTTTTGACAAATGACTAAACATTGTCAGAGTACCTTGAGAATGACCCATATAATAAACGCTCTCCTGTCCAGTAACCTCCAAGACATGATTAATCATAGCATTCAAATCATAAGTCGCCATCTCATCCCAACTCCAATCCCAGAACGCGGAATGCGAGGGTTTCAGATCTTTGTGTTTCATACTGTAAGTGTTCCCGCGCATATTTCCAAGCCACACGTCGAATCCGGCGTCAGCGAAAAGGAATCCGGCGCTTTGCTCTGGCAGGTTCATTACCCAGTCACTGGAGGCACATAGTAAACCGTGTTGCATGAAAATGACTGGTCGCTTTCCGTTTGGCCATGTTACATTTGCTAAACAAAAATTCTTATGAGCAATAAATAAAGGACTAACTTTTTCCAAATGGAATTCTGTGCATCTCCAAAATATAACCATCATAAGTGGTTACTGTATAAATCATGGCTGGATATCCCCATCGCTCAATAATTTGAGGCTGAATTCTTATTATTTTAAGTTGGACTAACCCATTACCTACCGTAGTCATTTTGAGCTCGGGATCACCTTTTCCGACAACATCACGAACGAAGAGCGCCGCTAGAAAAACGGCAAGTCGCCACATTTTTTGGGGGAGCGAATGAGCCAATTTGTCTTATCAAAAGTGTCGTTAAATATGCACACCACGTGTTTGTCATGAATTTCGGAGGGAGAGATAAGAATTCGAAAAGTCAGAAATTAATTGGGTAAAAAGAATAATCGAATGAAAATACAGTAGACATGACACGGAATAGTGTGGGGGAAACGATTACGGAAATTTTCGTGTTATGAATTTTTGATCCCTGTATATTATTTATTCGGTTTTCTACGCCATCAGGGCATCCAGTAATTGTCCAGGATAGCCAACAACCACTCAGGACAGCTTGGTACAGTGCTCCTTCTGGTTCTTCTACTTTTCGCGCTCATAACTTAGCTGGGAAAATAGATATCAAAAAGCGTTCAACTAACAAAATATAGTCCTTATCATGAGCTACATTTTATTAATTGACAACTTTTTGATACCTCTACTACGATCCGAGATATTTGCTTTCAAAATGTCCACTAGAGAGACCCAGAGAAAACAAGCGGCTAGAGTGTCTGACTGTCTGCGCTCCCTCAACTGAGAGCGCACGATTTTAAAATTATTTTTGAATCATTTTTGAATCATAAAACGAAATTTGATCTCAATGTCCCCGGCACCATAGAACTCCTCATAAAAACACATATAGTTAACTGATAGCACAGTTTCCGAAATATCACCCCATTTCACAAATGGAAAAAAAGAGAGAAGTTTATTTTGTGACGATAAAAATGTCAAGGTCAAAACACAAAAAATTATTAAAATATGAAATGATTTTCGGGGAAATTTCAAATCTAGGGAATTATGAACCCGCGTCGGACCAGTTTTCACAGAATTTTCAGTTAGTCTATTTTCACAAAAAAAAATGTTTAGAATTCCTCATCAAGCGTCTCGTATTTGCTTGACTTCTTTCTTTGTTGTTGTTGATCGAGTTCCATGTTGGTCAACGATTTCTCCATTTGTTTGATGCGTCGCGTTTCGAAGAAGAAGCAGAAGCTGGCAATGGCACAGAGGATTGGGATTCCGATAGTGTAGTAGTAGATGTTAAGGAATGGGGAGATGAAGAAGATGACGCATGTGCCAATGGACTGAAAAAATCATGATTTCCTTTTTCCTGATTTCTCTAGCTACCTGGTAGAACTTTGAGACCGAAAACGCTTGATCTCTTCTATTCGGCATCGCGATCGCGCAGATAACAGACCGAACACTGCACAAACAACAATCCGACATACCGCCGATCAAAGCGATCAGAAAGACCAGAGAACGTCTGAAAATATTTCTTAAATTTTCTCTTGGACCCTTGTAACTTACGTTGGCTGGAACAACCATGGCTTCTCTGAGGTAGGGGCCTGTGGAGATGTTGGTGGAGTTGTCATTACAATAAGAGCACAGTAAAGACAGGTTAAGAAGCAGCCGATGAACATTGTTGGTCTCATTCCGAAGTTTTTGATGCGCTTACTGCAGAAGGAGATTAGCATACCCACTGAAATAGAAATTGGTTAACTGTATTAGCTCCGGTGCTCCACTCACTGATAGTCTCCCCGAGACCAACACCCAAACTATAAATAGCTGGGAGATAGATCATACTAGCCAGATGAGAGTTGAAAGTCAAAGTGGTTGGGTAAATTGACACCCAAAATGAGGTATGGACACCAGTTAACATAAATGTTGGGATCAAGATTATCATCTTTGGGGAGCGGAACGCGCGGTACATCAGACTAATTCCGTCACGGAATGCCACGATCTTCTTGGATGATTCAATGCAATTGTCAATGTCACTGGATGGCATTAGGAGGAAAGTGACGTTGCCGATGAAGGAGATGGCGGCGAAGACTGAGAACAGGAGATAGCTGGAACAGATGGGTTAGAGAAGTTAATTCAAGTTAGACTTACATTTCAGTATTACTGAATCGCCTTTCAAAATGCTCTGAGACTACGGTAGCATTTGAGACCAGTTCAGATGCTACAGCTGCTCCAGCTGCTCCAGCCCCCGCAGTAAAATAAGTGATCAACGCGATAATCCCCGCTCCAACAATCATACAACTCGATCCAATTGCCCATGATATCGAGACATTTGATTCGATAGTCTTCCTAGTGGAATGAGATGTCAAGTAGCCACCATTTCCCGTGTAATACACTGAAAATTGTATTGTTATCAAGAAAAAAAAACAAATTAGCTTACATGCGAACCCAACGCCGTTTAACGCAGCTGAGAAGAAATAATAGTATTGGTTGGTGTAAAGGAAGCCAAGGGGGAATGATGTGAAGCAGACCGAGGCGATGAATAGAGTAGTCTTGGCGCTGGTTGCATATAGGAATGAGGGAGATACCAGGCAGGTGATCACGAAGGCAAGGTAGCATGTGGCTTGTCTTAAAAGTCTTTTTTAGTTTTATCCCCATATCCGGATCTTACCCATAATATCCAGCATGGGAATTGATACGTCCTGGCTCCCGTTCATGAATAGAATGGATGACAGACTCCAGAATAAATGCTTGTGAATCACATCCGGTCATAATACATAAGTGACCAAAGCCCAACATGACTATACAAAGGAGCTCGAATGCTCGTGGAGACATTCGTGTAAGCCATGATCCAGATGATGGAAGGGCTCCTCCTTCAGCCATTAATTGCTATGAAGTTTTCTGAAAAATTATTTTTTTTTTGAAATTAGAAGTCAATAAGAAGAAAAAGGTCAAAATAAAATAAGGGGAAGACAAGGAACTGAAATGAATCGAGAAGTTCAGGCGGAGATAATGATGTCATCAGTTGAGATGGAACGCCCATTTTGGTGACGGAGAGGAAGACGGTAGATTCTCACGTGGGGACTAAATGAAACCGTTAGAATCAAAGGAAGCAAAACTAGAGAACAACAGAAAGGACAAGAAAACATTTTGGGAAAAGTTCAGTTTTTTAAAGGGTGACTCTTAGTTTTTGTTTTGGAAGAGAGGAGAAAGATGGTCAAGAAACCATAATATAAAAATTGATGGAGTGGGAAATTGTGAAGAATAGCAGGAAGGGTTTTGCAGAAATTTTAGCTGCTCAAAACTGAACATTAAAGGTCAAGTGAAGCCTAAACTGCTAGCAAAGGCACTGTATATGTTAGCCATTTTCAAAAGTCTACATCTCGACTGTGCGTAGAGATATCAAAAAGTAGTCAACTAATAAATGATTCCTTAAAAATTTTTACACATTTTTCTAGTTGACCACTTTTTGATATCCCTAAGGAGAAGCCAGATATATCATATAAGGCTTTGATTAAGGCGCCCGCGAATCAGGGGGGTTAGGCCTACCTGAATTTTAAGAAAACTAAAAAAAAAACCTAATCAAAATCAGTAATCGACAAACTGACCTATCACATAATATTACACAGTGTTTCAATTTCCCCTTTATACTCAACAAAAGGGATTCCCCCAAACGACCTTCATAGGTTCATCATGTACCTTTTTCTCATAGACAACCCCTGAATTCAATGAAAGAAAGGGATTCCCCCGAGATTCGTCAAACAATTCAAAAACAAAATCTAAGGAGGAAAGAAGGTAGAGAAGGGATTCCCCCTCATTGTAACGGAGAACGATTCGAAACGTGATGATAATAGGGATATGAAGAGGAAGTGAGGAAACTGGTTTTTTCGTAGTTTCGAGAGATATTCTCTTATCTTTTTGTTTTGTTTTAATTTGTCAATTTTTGATTGGGAGAGAGAAAAGAAGAGATTTTTGACCTGGCAGATTACATCAATCTAAGAAATATCATAGGTAGAAGACAGTGATCAGAGGGTGACGTAGGACTGTTAGTAGATTCTAGTTGGATAAGAAAATATGGTAGTCTAGAAATCTGGACACCTTGACCACAAGGGTTGTCAATCTGAAATGGGTACGGCACTCGCATGGTCCGATGACACAAATACGATGACACAATATCACTTTTCAGACCGTGGGCCTTATTGCTAGCGAACCGGGTCTGGGAATACCCCATACTACCCTCACAGCCTCATTCTGATCCCTGACACATTTTGATCCAACTTTTTGTTGTTTACTTCTTTTCTCCTGTTCAACAACTTATTAGTCACCATTAAACCATCTATAATTGGATTAAAATTTACTTTAATGAAAAGTGAATTTCCGAGTAATTTAGGTCAATTGAGGTGTTGGTTTTTATAAAAAGTTAACTATGTGTCGAATCGAGAGTAATAGAAATGCGAAAGCTTATCGCAGTTTTTTCAGTGCTGGTTTTAAGTTTTGGTATGTTTATT
Organism: Caenorhabditis wallacei; assembly: GCA_963932035.1. Taxonomy (NCBI): domain Eukaryota; kingdom Metazoa; phylum Nematoda; class Chromadorea; order Rhabditida; family Rhabditidae; genus Caenorhabditis; species Caenorhabditis wallacei. The sequence continues at coordinate 10,580,893 of OZ009932.1, read as the reverse complement.
TTTCGTCTGACAGACTCACTTATCATAATAGAATTTTAGGAAAGCTTAGCATAGAAAACGATACAGTATCCACCTATAACTTTCCGTGGTCTGAGAATGTGCCGAAATTGGAGTTTACCACTTCGAAACCGATTAAGAATATGTCGAGTTTTGTGAGGGAAGAAGTGAGGAAAGGGAGGATACCAGAGGAATTGCTGCCATTTGTTAATTTGACGGCAGTGGAGGAGTTGAAGAAGGAAAATAATGATGTGAGTGTTTTTGATAAGTTAAGGCTTAGCTTAAAGGCATTCCAGACCCTGGACTTCATTATCCGTGATGAAGACGTGGCTGACATCCCTGATGATGATATTGAACACCGAAAAGTGAACACTCTAACACACGATGGCAATAAGACAATCATCACTATCTCTGATGATGCTAGAGATGATCTCTACAAACATTGGATGGATCAGAGCTTAGCTGGATTAATGGGTGCAGTTGTTACTAATGTGTAAGTTAAAACGCGCTTGCATCATTAAATACTATATTTTAGGATTAATAAACGGAAGATGACAAAATCGGAGAAAAAGGAGCATTACACTTGTATTCACGCGTCGAAGAACGTAACGGCTCATGCGAAATGTGTGGTTACGGTATTGAATCAGTTGAGAAAAAGGAATGAGAAATTGAAAGCCTACAGTAACCAGGCTACCAAATGTAAGTAATTGTACCGGGTTACTGTATCTTTTGTGTTACAGTAAATTATCATCGAAAGCGAAGAAGAGCCGAATCCAAAGCTATCAAAAAATCGCTAACTCATTACTCTGACTACGTGGCATCTGGAGCCGAAGAGTATCGAGTTAAGCGAGAATCCGGGTTCAATATATTCGGAGAAATGGAAAATAAACGACAGGCGGCAATAAGAGACAATGTGATGACCAAAAAATCATATACACTTCGAGAACAGAAAAGTTTATCTCCGTTGGCTGTGATAGCTAGGAAGTTGACAGAGTTGGTTAGAGCAGGGAAGAATAAGAGGGAGCCGCCGAAGAGGTAATACTAAATTTAGGGCTGTAGGGTTCGATGAAGATACAGTAACCTACAGTTACAGTAACCATAAGTAATAAAAAAATCATGTTGACTAAAGTAATCCAAAACTTGAAAATAACTACAGTATCCCATCACCGCTAAAACATGTGTTTCGAACGTTTTTTGAATTTCCTTTGGCCATGGTTCAATTCGATTTCCGGTGGCCTGACCATCAACGTTCAAAGTCCATATCAACGAATTTCTCTTTCACGTTTCATCAATTCATTGAGAACTTAGTATCGTTAAACACAGCCGAAAAAAACTGAAGGTCAATCACAAAATTTGACATGATGACATCATTTCTCGAGAAAAATTTTAAACTTTTTGATGAGGAAGATGAAGAAGAAGACTTATATAACTTCCTCTTTATTACAATAGACATTAGAAATCAGAATTCAAAGGATTATATCATGAGATGAATAATAATAATATCAATGAAGAAGATGAGATTTTTATAGGTTGTGTGATATCATGAGATATTATAAATGATGAAGCAATCAAAAGTTTATAGTCCATAATGTATAGATCAGAAACCATCATCTACAGTAGGAGTATTTTAACTAAGCAATTTTTTTAATGTTAGCAACTATCAACCTCAGAATCATGATCTGCATGAAAAAATCTAGGCTTGTTTTTTTTCTTGGGTTACGGTAGCCACGACTAAACAGTAATTCCACATTAAAATTAAACTCCAGATGGCAAGAAGTAATTCAAGAGATTAAAGAAGAAAGCACACGAATCAAGGGAAAGAAGCGGAACAAGGAGCGAATGAAACGGAAATTCTCAAAATTTGTGAACACGATGCGGCAGACAGGACTGAATCCAGACAAGGCGATGAAGAGTATCGTAAGAAAATCGACTAAGAAAGGGTTTTTTCGTTTGAAACGATAATGATTTTGCAGGGAATGGATGATTTGTTTGCCGACGAACCGATACTGAGTGAGAAGGAACAGGATGCCAAGGATGCGAGGGAAATGATGGCGACGGCAAGTCCGGAGGATAAGGTTTTGAATGAACCGATCAAGTTGATACGGCAAGGTGAGGGATTCAGAGGGAGGCACATGTGCCTAATTTTTGTGTCCAAGAATTCTACTGAAAATTAAGCAAAAAAAAATTTCAAACCTGCCGGGTTCAAGAAAACTGTGATCGGCTAAGTTCGGCACGGTCCGGCACAGTTTGGATTACGCTACTACCTGATGTCTAAGGAATAAATAGAAAAACATCAGTGTAACAAAAAGACCTGTGTGTTCTCCTTTTTAGGTCAGCTTCCCCCTATCCACCTATCTCTTCCCCCTATCATTGACTTATCTCTATTTTGCAGCTATCAAAATCGGAATGATGGCGACGGGCAACAAGAAAGGCGCCGATAGCATAGACGATAAAAAGATTGCACTTTTATCACCGCAATTTATGAGCATACTTCCCGATGAAGTGGCCAATGATACGGTAGATTTACGAGAGAATCTAAGATGAGAGTTCAAACATTCAGGTATCTCTTCTATCCCCTTCTATTCTATCTCTTCATGGCGAGGGATCTGCATCGGACCGCGAGATTAGTCTAACCAAGGCCCTAAAGCTTATGGAAGACACCGGGCAAGAGGAATGGATGAATTTTGTTCTGGAAGCTTCGGGGGTCACTGAGACCGTAGAAAAGTTAAGAAGGGCTGAAAAAGAGGAAGAGGAGAAGGAGAGAATGAGGGATTTTACTGATAAAGATGGGAAGCCATTATATTTTTCAAAAGAGAATGCGACTCAAATTTACGGGGAATATGAAGCGGGCAAGTTGGATTTGCTAGATGGATTCTATAAGTCGTTGAGTACCGAGCAGGTAGATCCTGGTGTCTTAGCGTCTGTAATCCGGATGTCCTATTTTTAGATGCATTCTATGAACCAAACCGGCTACACTATCATGGACGACGCTCAGTTGGAGGCTATATATGGTCCCGGATCCCCATTTAATAATTCTGAAGCCTTAGAAAAGTTCCGTGGAATCTCACCGGACTCCATGCCAGACAGAATTGAGGAAAATATTCGGATGATTGCAAATGAGGAGATGAAATTTGAAATTTCTCGGAAGGTTTGTTGGCAAGCCTACTTCACAAAAAACTAAACAGACATCACGAGGTCAATGGTTGAAGATTTGTAGTTTATTGCAAAAAAAAACGAAGAAGGTGATAAGGCTGCAAAGAACCTCTATTAGAGATAGATTTTCGGGTTAAGGGGTGCAGAGTGAGCTTTAATAGACCCTCCTTGGGACCATGACAACTTTTAGGAAGCAGAAGTCCCGGACCCCTTTACTATAATATTTTGAGACTATACAACTAGGGCATGGGACCACATAGCCAAATCCCCTAAACCTTAGTTTTCAGAAAGACCTGGTCCTGATGCCCATCCTTCTCACTTCCTTTGTCGGCGTCCCTGAAACAGCATCCCAGTCGATTATCCTCTCCCCACTTCTCTTAGCACCCCTTATCTTCTCCCCTTCTATCTACGGTAATGTCATCCTCTCCCCATGGGTATTTGTCCCTGTCCTAGTCAGTCCTCGTATCCTCGGAGCCGTTGTCTTATCCCCAATTGTCTTTTCCCCTGTCATCCTCTCCCCACTTTGCCTTGTCCCTGTGGTTTTGTCTCCTGGGGTTGGCCTCCCCTTTGTGCTCTCACCATTTGTCTTAACCCCTTTTATCTTGTCCCCAGTGGCACTTACGCCGATTATACTGTCACCATTCGCGTTATCCCCTTTTATTGGAGTTCCAAATTTGTTAACCCCAATTATCTTGTCTCCTTTTGTGTTATCCCCTTTGATTTTATCCCCTCCGTTTGTATCAGCATTTGTGCTAAACCCATATGCTTTGTCACCTACTGTATTATCCAATGGAGCTTTATTCACAGCAGTTTTATCGCCAAGTTGGTTAAGTACACTTTGATCTCTTTCAATAAAATTATTTGAAACTTTATCTAAGCTCGGCAGAAAAAATTCAGTTCCCTAAAATAGGATTCATCAGGGTTCAATTTTTCATTCAAGCTTATCAAATTCCATCACAGTGCGACAAAACACAGACCAGAAAGACTACACCCAAAAAAATCCTTCATCAATTTGTTCTTCCTCCTCGCTTATCATGTAATTCTCCTTTCTCGGCGTAGCCATTATACGAAAAGGGAATGATTAATTCACTTTCTCTTATAAATATCCATACGAATTAGTAGACAAGTAGCCAACTGGTTGTTTGTGGATTCGAGTAATGGGGGAGGATAAGCAACAAATTAGGGTCGGGAAGCTATCACACGGCTATCAGTTACATTCGAACTTTTGGTTGTTTCTAGTGGGAGATGCGATGGATTATTATATTTGTTGGTTTGTTGAGCCGTTTGGTTTATTGTGCAGGTGAGTTTGGCTTAGCGTGTTCTTTGTTCTAGCTTGTATCTTTTAGACCCCCTTCCCATCGACATCCAAAATGGTGTGACCCGTTTAAAACACCAACTTGAAACTGGCACAATCCCATCTAAACTTATCCCATTCCTAAATCTCACTGCTGTTGAAGAAGGAAAAGCTTCCCATAATGGAAGCCTGACTTTTATAGTAGAAGATGCCAAGGCTCAGGCTCCTGTCCTGAATATCAATGAAATGAGTAATGATGGAAATAAGACAATAGTGAAGATCTCAGAAGAAGCCACTTATCAATTGATTCAGAAGTGGGTGGATCAAGCTGCTTCCGGGTTTATGTCGGCGTTGATGAGCACTAAGTGAGTATTCTTAAATGGGGCTCCGTTTGATTTTATTGGGAGCTTCTGTAAATCTTGACACGTGCCAAGTATTGCAAATTTCCTAGCTTATTACAAACCGAACCCCGCAAGGAGCCCCCATCCTAATTTCTTGAATTCTAGACTAAAAGACAAACGCTTAAAACCACGACACATCTCACAACACAACAATTGCACCAAAGAAGCTTCTTCCATCACTGAACATGCGCAGTGTGTTGTGATAATTTTGAATAGGCTAGATGACCAAAGACGGAAAATGCGGAAGTATAAAAAACTAAAATTTCGGAGGTCGAAATTCAGAAGACGAATTCGAAGGGATATTATGGACACTCTTGATCAAGAAAAAGTGGAAATTCATCAAAGAAGAAGTTATGAATTAAAAGGGAAGAAGGAGATGACGTCACCATTTTCACAGATAGCAAAGACATTGACGGATATAGTAAGGGAGAAGAAGAATAAGGAGAAGGAACCGAGAAAAAAGTGAGTTCATTTTTTGGCTCCGCCCACTTTCATAAAATTTCAGATGGCAAGTAGTCATCAATGAGATCAAGGAGGAGTTGGATCGGGTGAAGAAGAAGAAAAAAGATCGAGAAGATTTCAAAAATATTTTTTCGAAGTACGCCAGAACTATGACTTTATTAGGGTTGGATCCAAAACTGGCTTTTCAAAAAGCGGTAGGTCCCTTTTATAGAAGAGCAGTCCTTATCTTTCTTTTGAAGGGAATGGAATCAATTGGAGAGGAAATCGCGTCATCGAATAATACGGGAAAGCTAACCGAAGAAGAAAAGGCGTTGAAGAAGCCGTTGATGATGATAAGAGATGGTAAATTTTTTGAAAAAAAAACTCTAATGATAATATGTTCAGGGGTAAAATTAGGGTTGATGTTAGCTGGGAAAAATGTGTCGAATTTTGATGAGAGGAAGATTGCGTTGATGTCTCCTCAGTTTATGAGTGTTCTTCCCGATGAGCATTCGAATGATACGGTAAGCCAGTTGAGTCTCGTTTCGAGATGTCTCGTGACTTCTCGTGACTCCTCGAAACTTCTCGGTTTCATCCTATTACAGGTCAACCTCCTCTCCCCATCTGTCTTTGCCCTTCATGAAAACGGAACCGAACTAGACCAGATGCTCTCTTTAGCCAAAGCCATGCGTTTCTTGTCTGAAAATGGACATGAAGAATGGATGAATTTTGTTCTTGAAGCATCTGGAGTCACAGAAGCTGTCGAAAAAATGAGGAGTGATGAGAGGAAGGAAGAAATGGAAGCGTTTAGAAAACATTTTTCAAATGAAAAAGGTCAGCCGATGTATTTTACAAAGCAGAATGTGTCAGAGATGTATGGAGATTATGAGATGTCGAAAATTGAAACGATGGAAAGACTCCATAAATCCATGTCGGCGGCGCAGATGAATGAGATGAATAGCACGGGATTCGCCATAATGACTCCATCGCAAATTGCTCAGTTTTATGGTCCAGGATCTCCGTATAACGATTCTCATGCTTATAATGTGTACAGGGAATTGAGAAGAAATGATATCCCGGAGATTCTGGAGAATAATATTCATCGGATGGCAAGGGAGGAACAGGCGTTTAAAGTCGCTCGGCAGGTACCGTAATCTGCTATGTTAATTTTGAACCGTTATAACTTGATTGACAGGAGAGATATCAAAAAGTTGTTAACAAATGAAATGTTGAAAATAACAAAGGCTACATTTCATTAGTTAACAATTTTTTGATATCTTTTCTGGGAACCAAGAAACAAACTTTTGAAGTCGAGTAGTTTCTATTGAGGCGACGCCTCTTCTCTCTGCATCTCTTTCTCTCAAATAAGCAGGGCTATGTTTGAAGATGAATATCTCAGTTCATATTAGAGCTATCAAAAAGTTGTCAACTGATGAATTGTTAAGCATAATAAAGGCTACAATTCACTAGTTGAGAACTTTTTGATAGCTCTTTTACCAACAAAGTTATGACGGTTTCAAACTAGGGTATTACAAATCCTTGTAAATCAAAATTTCAGAAAGACGTAGTCCTGAGCCCCCTCCTCTTCACATGGATCACCCTTGCCCCAGCCACCGCCTCCCAACCTATCATCCTCTCCCCTCTAGTCTTCTCCCCACTTATTCTCTCCCCATCAGCCCTAGGCCCCCTGATCCTCTCTCCATGGATCTTCTCTCCCTTGATTCTCTCTCCTCGTGTTTTAGCTCCTATTATTTTGTCACCAACTATTTTCAGTCCTATTATATTGTCCCCATTGGCTCTATCCCCTCTGATCTTATCCCCTGCTGTTGCTGACCCCTTGATCCTCTCTCCTTTCGTCTTCACCCCTTTTATTCTGAGTCCTCTGGTAATGGTCCCACTTATTTTAAATCCATTTTGTTTGTCTCCTCTATTAGGTGTGCCTAACTCTTTATCCCCGTTAATCCTATCCCCATTCGTCCTCTCACCCTTTGTATTATCTCCTCCTTATGTAAATGCATTTGTGTTGTCCCCTTATGTCTTATCACCAATTGTTTTATCTGATGGATTACTGTTTACCGCAGTACTATCTCCATCGTTTTTGAGTTCGCTATGAAATTAATAATTTAAGATTGTAATAAAATTTTAATAAATTAATCTAATTTCAACATAAAGTATTAAAGTGTACTTAACCAACTCGGCGACAAGACCGCCGTAAAGAGCGCTCCATTTGATAACACTGCAGGGGACAGGGCGTACGGATTCAACACAAAAGCTGATAGGAAAGGAGGGGATAAGACTAGAGGGGACAGCACGAATGGGGAGAGAACGAGTGGGGTCAAGGCATTAGGGATACCGATAAATGGTGACAAGGCGAATGGGGATAGAATCAATGGAGCCATGACTACCGGAGAGAGGATAAAGGGTGACAGAATGAATGGGGATAAGATGAACGGTAAGCCGACGCCAGGGGACAGAATGATAGGGACCATGCAAAGAGGGGTTAAGATAGCTGGGGAGAAGACAACAGGGGATAAGACGACGGCTCCAAGGATACGCGGACTGACTAGGACAGGGACAAATACCCATGGGGAGAGGATGACATTACCGTAGATAGAAGGGGAGAAGATAAGGGGTGCTAGAAGGACAGGGGAGAGGATAATGGATTGGGAAGCGGTGACGGGGTCATTGACAAGAGAGGTTAGGACCAGTGGGCTTAGCACGATGTCTTTCTGAAATGCGAAGGATAGTATTTTTCTTAATTGAGGTTTACCTTTCTCGACAACTCAAACTTCATTTCCTCTTTGGCTATCATGCGAATATTCTCCTCAATTCTAGCGGGCATACTTTCTTTGGGAATCCCTCTAAACTTATCCAAAACTTCGGAATCATTATACGGGGATCCTGCTCCATAGAGCATTTCAAGCTGTTTGTCATCCATTATGGAATAGCCAGTTGTGTTCATGGAATCCATCTGAATACAGTAATCTCTACATCAACTCCTTATCAGAACCAACCTGCTCCTTGGACATTGTATCATAAATTCCTTTGATAATATCCAACTTTGTCGCCTCATACTCTCCATAAATCTCTGTCACATTCTCCTTCGTAAAAAACAACGGCTTCCCATCCTTATCCACGTAGTCTCTTCTCATCTCCTCCGCCTCTTCCTTTGCTTCCACTTGTCTCATTTTATCAACAGTCTCAGTGACTCCAGAAGCTTCCAAAACAAAATTCATCCATTCCTCTTGACCCGTGTCCTCCATGAGCTTCAAAGCTTTGGTTAGTGAGAGTTGGCGATCGACCATGGATCCTTCGCCATGGAGGGAGAGGATAGAAGGAGAGAGAAGGGAGACCTAGGAGAATTCTATTAAAAGGGCACTATTAAGGACATACCGTATCATCTGCAACCTCATCCGGAAGAATACTCATAAACTGAGGGGATAGCAAAGCAATCTTCTTATCCCCAATTTCCGAACCGTTCTTTCCTGCCATTGTCATCCCAATTTTTATTGCCTCTCTGATCAGTTTAATTGGCTCATGCAAAATTTTATCATCTGGAGACATTCGAGCCATCATCTCTTTCCGATCCTGGAGATCCTGCTCTTTCTCAGAGAGAATAGGATCATCCTCGAATAGATCTTCCATTCCCTGAATGTCAATTTGTGATCTTAAAAATTAGTCAAAATTCAAAAATATCTTACCATTGTGTTCAAAGCCTTTCTCGGATTAATTCCGGCCTCTTTCATTGTGGAAACAAATTTCGAGAATTTCCGTTTCATCCTTTCCTTATTTTTCTTTTTTCCTTTGATTCGGAAGCTCTCGTCTTTGATTTCTTGGATTACTTCTTGCCATCTTAAACGAGTTTTAGAGCTTGTAAGCTTAGCATTCAGAGATCTAGTACTCACCTCTTCGGCGGCTCCTGCTTATTTTTCCCTGCTCTCACTAGCTCTGTCAACTTCCTCGCAATCAATGCCAACGGGGACAAACTCTTATTCTCTCTGATCGTATACGACTTCCTTGTCTTCACATTCTCCCTTATCGCTGCTTGACGCTTATTCTCCATCTCATCGAATATCGTGAAGCCGGAAGCTCTCTTCACTCGATATTCCTCGGCGCCTGACTTCACGTACTTTTCATAGTGACCAATGGTGGTTTTGAAGGCTTCGTTGTCAGCACGATTTCGTTTTCGATGGGAATTTACTATAAGGAGAAGCTAGGGTTACTGTAGCCTCTCTTAACTTACATCTGGTGGTTAGAGTACTGTACATCTTTAATTTCTCGTTTCTCTTATGCAATTGATCTAGCACAGCAACCACACATTTCGCGTGTGACGTCACATTCTTCGATTCGTTGATACACACGTAATGCTCCTTTTTCTCTGATTTTGTCATCTTCCGTTTATTTATCCTAAAATATAGTATTCAATGATGCAAATGCGCTCTAACTTACACATTAGTAACAACTGCACCCATTAATCCAGCTAAGCTCTGATCCATCCAATGTTTGTAGAGATCATCTCTAGCATCATCAGAGATAGTAATGATTGTCTTATTGCCATCGTGGGTTAGAGTGTTCACTTTTCGGTGTTCAATATCATCATCAGGGATGTCAGCGACGTCTTCATCACGGATAATGAAGTCGAGGGTCTGGAAAGAGGTTTCAATAGGTTAGCTCAACAGACTCCGTAAAGCTAAGTTAAGTCCTCTTACCTCATTATGCTCTTTCTTCATCTCGTCAATCTTTGTTAAATTCACAAATGGCACCAACTCTTTTGGTATCTTCCCACTCTTCACTTGTTCCACTAATCCATCTCGAATCGCATTTTGCCTCTTGGGTTTCGATGTGGTGAACTCGATCTTTGCCACGTTTTGAAGCCAAGGGAAATTGGGGAGAAGTGTGGATGATTCAGATGGATTTGGGGTGACAGGAGGGTCATTTCGGGATATTATGGAGGCTGAAAGGGGGATACTGTAATTTGGTAACTACAGTAACTTGTAAACTATCGTTTTCTACAGTAATCTGGCGTCTAAAGCACCCTAGCATCTACCGTAACCTACTGACCTAACATTATGAACAGTAACCTATTACCATAAAATACAGCCTACAGTAATCTAAACACCTACCGTAACCTACAGTAACCCTTACCAATACAAAATTCCATCAGCAACAAAACCAAGAATCCGGCACCATTCGAAGCCATTCTAGCAGACAGTTACCGTTCTTCAGATGCCTAATTTCCCTTTTATACTCATTTTTTACCCGGACAACTGGTAAATGAGGTGGTTTCACTAATTCGTTTCAAAAACTTTCACACTCATCTTTTGACCCAGACCTAATCCAATTAGTGGAAAAACTTTGTGTTTTCACATAGTAAAAACACACATATTTATGTAGAGATAACAAAATTGATAACAACAAGGGAAAAACAAAAAACGAAAACAAATAATAAAATTAATTTCCATATCCATAACCCTCGAACGGCCGGGCTTTCTTCTGCTTTGCCGACTCCTTCTTCGCCTTTCTCTGCATATACTTATCCAGTTTGTTGTCCTTCTTCAACTCCTCATATTTCTTCTCCGCATCGATTCTTCTGACTTGAGCCTTCGTTCTGAAGATCGGGGCCTCTCCACGGAGCATTCTTTCGATATTATCATCATGGAGCTCTTTTCGCGTCTCCGCTTGTCGTCGCTTCTCGGCACGCGTCTTCTCTCGTGTCTCCATTCTTTGGAGGGTCTGAAATAGGTCATTTTTTGCTTCTAACATCAGCAAAAAAAATTCCAAAATAAAATTACATTTTTCAGTCTAGCGGCCTTCTTCTCATCTCCTTCCGCCCTCGCGTTGTTGAACTCTCCACGAAGATCGTTCATTTCACCCGTTCGAATTTCATCCAAGAATTGATAATTGTTCTCGAAGCACACCTCCTTGAAGTCTCCAGCACGGGAGTCGAATCGTGGATCCCAGCGTCTGAAAATATCAGTTGATAAAGAAATCATGCCTGAATTCTGAAACTTCGCCGCTTAATCCTGACAACTGAGTATCAAACGTGAGAAAAACGTAGAAAATACAGTAAGACGCGAGATCTTAGGTTTGATCCTCAGTCAACGGAATCAAGAGACACAGTAGAGCGCGATTGTCTTCGTAATTCCTTGAAAGCACTCACTTTTTCTTGATTCCCTTCTCATGATCCCCATAAATATTCCTAAACGAAGAGACCGGCCGCTTGGATGACATCTCTTTCGGACGATGTTGTCCTCCTTTTTCTTGTTGTTCCAGTGTCTTTTTCTTCTCTTCTTGCTTCTTTTTTTCAGCTTCCGATGTCCCGAAATAGGTTTTATTGAAAAGTTTGATTCCTAATTTTTCCTTCATTTCACGGACCTTTCCCAGTGGCATATTGGAGATTTCTTCGCGGAATTTCAGGCGCTCGTCTTCATCGTCTTCTTCTTCCTCCTCCTCCTCGTCTTCTTGAGCTTCTGAACCTTCTGGATCCTCCTCCTGGTCTTCGGGATCTTCCGCCTCATCATCATCATCCTCGTCATCAGATTCCACTTTCTCTATCATCTTCTGCTTCTTCGACGGAGGCTCCAGTGCTCTTCTGGTGTTAACCATTGGAACTTCTTCCTCCTCCTCCTCTTCCTTCTCCAACATATCATCCACATCCATCACATCCTCATCCTCATCTGAATTCGCCAATTGAGCATATTCCGTGGAGGTTCCCTTGACAGGATCGCCCTTTGGCTTTTTCAGTGTTTTTTTCTTGTTGAACTCGGGTTTTTTGGAGAATTTCGAAGTTTTATCACCGAATTTCTCGAATTTTCCTCCAAATTTCCCCTTTTTCTCCACAAAATCAGTGTCGTTTCTCGGTGGCTTATAGAATTTCCCTCCCTCACGATAATTCATTCTTGGCTGACCGCCGAAATGAATTTTGCGTGGACCACCATATTGTTCTTGTTGTTTTTGATAGGCGGCCTGGAAAAATGGAATCAAAGGTTTTTTAGAGTTATTTATCCCTGTAATCGCACTCTACTGCATTTGCTCATTTAGCTGCTTACATCTAACTCCGTTGGCTGAGTATCAAACGTGAAAAAATGCGTAAACTATGCCTAAAACTGCCTAAATTTAACACGTTTGATACTCAGCCAACTGAGTTCAATGTAAGCAACGAAAAGCGCAGTAGGGAGCGATTACAGACGTATTTACGCGGTTTCAGTGAATGTTTTCAATTTTCGGCCTATTTTTTTCAGTAAAAATTCAAATTTCAGCTCAAAACCTACCATTCGCTGAAACTTATTACTCGACTGCGGCTCCGACACTTTCTTCGGGAACGTTCTATTCTTTTTAAACGGATCATCCTCCAAAACCCTCGGTTTCATCTGAATTTTTCTTTTTTTTTCAATGGCTTTAAAAAAACAAAGAAACAAAAAATATAATAAAAACCGGGAAAAAACGGCTGAGTATCTAATTCTAAGAGGAAAAAAAAAAAGAAAATTACAAGAATTTCATTCAAAAAATGATTACATGAAGTTGACAAGATCACACAAAAAGTACAAGAGCTGCTGCAGTATTAGGAGATAATCAAGGCATAAGATTTCGTGAAAAAAAGAAAGAATTTTGTTCATAAAAACATATGAAAGTCTAGTCTGATCTAATAAGAAAAGAGCGGCTAATTTGAAAAAAAAATTGAAAAACAAATTGAAAAATGGGGCGAAAAAACCGTTTTGTGACTGATTTCGGACAAAAATTTACAAAAAAGAAATCGAGAATAATTGTGAGTCATGACTGTACATTTCGGGAAAATTTTACATGAAGATTTACACAGTATTATGCGTGAAAATGCTTTGGGAGACAATCGAGAAATTTTGGGTATTCTAAAAAACAGGTTAGGATCTAAAACTTTGCGGGGGCGTCTCATCCTCATCCTCCTCATCAATGATCTGATGTCCTCCCGGAATTGGATGATCCAGGATCGGTTCCGATGGTCCTGGAAGATCCAGAAGATCGGCGAGCGGTTCTGGAGCCTCATTTCCCGTCGGAGCCACCGATCTTTGCACGGATTCTCGGCGATAGGTCGGGGTTTCCACGTTGATTAGAGAGGCGTCCATAGTGGGAACTTGGGTGAAGTCGTCTGGCATCGCGAAGACGCTTTGCATTGCGTTCGGATGCATGTTGAAGCTTGACGTGGTATTTGCGAATTGACGGGATGAGGTGTGGCTGGAATTTTTGATTTTTTTCAGTAAACGAAACTGAAGATACGCAGTGTAGTGAATTAGAGCGTTAGTGCATTAGAGCGCATTTGCATTTAGAGAAAAAATTAAAAACTTACAAAACGCTCTCATCATGTAATCCTCTCAAAAACAACGCGTTGATCCTCATCTCAGCTCCAGCTCCATCAATATCCACTCCACTCGCCCTCAAACTATTATTCAACGACTCAGCGGCACGTGGCTGCTCCTGATAAAGACTGGCCAACACACCGCCTGTCTGCTTCCCTGGAATTCCTTGGAACGCGTTTTCCAGAGGTCCATCGATTCGATGAAGCCCCTCTCCGATGAGTGGATGACGTCCCGGTGCCACCTGTGATGCAGAGTTTCCGGTGGTTGGCACGATCGAGTGGACGGATTCCAGGAGGATATTTCGAGCGGGAAGTGAATCTTGTCTATCCAAATGTTGTCCGAGATGCATGGATCCAAGTGGTGCCAACATTGATGCCTCTTGACCCAAACGATTTCTGAATTTTCGGAGGAATCGTTCAGAAGCCTTCGGCGGCTGCCATTCAGGATTTGTTGTCTTGAAATGAAGAACCGAGAGTTCCGTTTTTCCATCTCTTGCCCTATTATGAGAAGTGACCACATCGGAGGTTCCCTCCTCTCGTTCCTCATCGATCGCCTTCAGCTCCTTGATATGATTCCATTTCGGATCTCCATGCTTTCCGACATCCATCACAGCGAAACTACACACATCCCCAAGACCATCGACTCGTTCCGTGTAGTCATGGAAAAAATTGGCGAGTTGAGAGCATCGTGGCCTCAACCAGAATAACAAAACAAACGGTGTGAAGATCGGAGAGGTCAATTCAATCACAAAGAACATCCATTTCATTTGAAAGAGTTGATCGAACTCGTGACGGACACCAGCGGTGTGCGCTTTTCCTTTCCACGTGGATGGCAGGTAATGGAGTTCCGAGGTGACATGAGTCATCAGAATTTCCGGTTGCCACACAAGATTCTCATCTGGGATCATTCCACGACAGATCAGAATCAGAATGGAGCCAACTGTGATAACTGTGATGACGTGTTCCACTTGAAGAACGTCCTCATCCCATGCCGATAGGATTCCAAGGATTCCAACAACTGCCGCCGCGGCGAACGTCACATTCTTCGCTACAATTTCCAAAACCGGCGAGAAGAACTGATCCATATAGGCGGCAGCATAGATATGAGATCGATTGAGACGGGCAGAGAGCTCATGATCAAGCTCATTGAAATGACGAACAAGATAGCGGCCGTAGTTACTGTATCGCCGCATTCCAAGACCATCTGGTCGTCTTTTAATGAGTTCTGTCAGTGAGAAGAATGATTCCATGATCTGGAATGGGAGGAGGAGTGGCATCAGAATCAAGGATAAGAATCCGTAGAATTTACACTGAAAAAAATTTTGAATTTGAATTTTAGCGCGCTCGGAGGCTCACATCATCCTTCATCTTCTTCGCCGCCATATCCAATTGCTCATGATGCTTATACTCGTCACGTAGATTCGGACTATTCGTCCATGCCGACGTGGAACTCGTGAATAGGATTCTCTCGATTTCATGTTTTAAATTGTTGGGAAGATAGGCGATGGGCCCCAGGAATGGAACCTCGAACACCGGACTGATAATACGCTGAAAATATTGGGGTTTCTAGGCCATCTTATAAGAAAAACTCGGTCACCATACCTTATTAATCATTCCAGTCATATAATTCTTATATCTCAAAATTCGATGATAGATATAAATCGATGTAATATTATCTTGATGAATACTCAATCGAAGTTTTTTCTGTGCCTCACAAATCCTCTTCACTATCGCGTGCCACGTCAAATTCGGCAATTGATCATCTTGAATCTTCAATTCCATCTGATAGAATTGTTGAATCTCGGTCATTTTCATGATGTATTGAACGTGCTTCATCACACGTGTCACCCAATAGATCACAGCGGCAATGATGGCAAAAACCATCCAAATACTCAAATGGTCGGCACAATTGTCGACAATCGCATCGCCAAAGTGCCGCTTCCCCTGATTAACCGTGCCGTGTGAGGTGACATTCGTGTTGGCGAATAGGAATTCGTAGTCGACGCATTGGGTGAAGAATGTGGTGAAACTCTGGAATTCTTATCGTAAAAAAACAAGCTTTTTTCTCCAATAAAATTACCATAACAAAAACAAATTGAAGTAGACTGAACATTTTCTGCAATATAATACACAAATATCCGCCGTTTTGATGATATTCATAGATATGCGTGAAAAATTCATCCAAATTCAGCACGTGGTCCCATCGCCTTGAGCTGAGTTGCGATGAGGAGGCCATTGTAGGTGGACCGTGGTGTTGGGTGGCGGTGAATTGTTCGTAATGGACTTCCTGAGAGAAAATTTGGGTTTTTTCAATAAATTGTCGGGAAAAGTGATATTTTTTTGGGATTTTCAAAAGTTTTTTTAGTTTCAAAGCAAAAAAAAACGAGCAGTTCATCAAAAACCTGTTTTTCTAACTGATCTTTTAGTATTTTTTTTGCAGAAAAAATGAGAATTCAACAGATAATTTGCCGGTTTTTCGAGAATTTTCAAGAAAAAACGGGCGTTCCGAATGGATTAAATGAATTTCCTGGGGAAAATTGGGGTTTTCTAGGGAATTTTTCACTTTTTTTTGCAGAAAAATGAGAATTCAAAAGATAATTCATGGACAAAAACGGACGGTCCTGATGGAAATCCTTAACAATTTCCTTAATAAATAAATCTTTACCGGCGGCACTTCCACCGGCGAATCGTGATAGGAGTGGTGGGAGGAGGAGCCGGCGATTCTGAAAATTCAATTTCAATTTTTTTAAATTTTTCAAGAAATCCCACAAGTTCCTCTGCTCATCACTTGTACTCCCTCCAAACAAAATCGATCTTGTCGAATTGCCGAATCTCGACATGAAGCTTGATGTGCAGGTACTGTTGCGCAACACTTCATCATCGTAATTGTCGTCGATTTGCTGGAAAACATTTTGAAAATTAGAGAACTTTGCTTAATTTTAAGGAAAAATTTAACCTAAAAAGGCTTTATTTTTCTTTAAAAAGCCATTTTTATCACTTTCTTTCAAAGAATAATTTTTTTCAATTAAAGTAAATTCAAATAAATTTAAAAATACCTGATAACTCCTCTGCGAACGCGAGCTGAACATCCAGTGTGTCTGCAAAAATTCCCGTTCTTCAATTAAAATTAAAACGCGAAAAGCAAAGAAAGAAAAGCGAAAATCGATCAAAAAGCGGCGTAAAAAAGGGGGAGCTCACGAGGCCCGAATGACACGGCAAGTGCGCTCTACCGAAACACTGGGTTAAAGTAGCCAAGAGGAAGCACGTGAACAACTGCTGACTATTCTTTCTTGTTGAAAACTGGTATTTTTGAGTGAGCGGAGAGGAGAAAGAGGGGAAATTTGTTGTTTTTTTAAAGAGAAAATAAATAAGATGACGAAATTTGTTGATTTCTTTCAAATTTGATGAATAGTCTGAAACTTTTTCTGATTTTTTGGAAATTTGAAACTCTCTGCAACCGAAAATAAATCTCAAAATATAAAATACCAGCCTACTTCCCCACCTTCGGCGGGGCCGTAGGCTTAACTGTTCGTGGCTTCGCCACTCAATAGTCCTCACGTCAGAAATAGTTTTTTTTTATATCTACCACTATTTTTATGTTCTCAACGTTTGCACGCGTGTCAAGGTGGTAGTGTCCTTGCACTCTGCCCAAAAGGTCACAGGTTCAATTTTTCCCGTGGCTAGAAAAAATGCGGAATTACAAACAAACGTGCAGAGTCCACTTGCGTTTTATATATAAGAATGATAATTTGGCTGAAAAACCAAGATTTTCAATAAAAAAAAAAGAAAAATTAGGAATCTCATTTTTCTCAACAGCTGCTATATCAAAAAGTGATCGAGAAGAAAAGACAATTGGCCAGGTGTCACATGACCTTCAGAACATCGTTTTCAGACGTGGTGGTAGAGGAGAAAGACATTGTAAAGTACAGAAAACTAGTTCGAAATGAATTTCGAATGAGATAAAGATCCGCCCTTTACAGTGATTTACTCAAGAAATCCTTATTGTAGACAAAAGAACATAATAGGAGATTCAAACAATGGATCAATGGGAATTGCATGCCAATGATTTGGGAGACATGATAAATTTGGGGAAAAAATGGGAAGAGACAAGTACGAGGGTACAAATAGGGGGGAAATGCAGGTGAAAAGAAGAGCACAAGCTGCTAATCTTTGAAGAACATCTTCGATAGAAATGAAGACAAGAATATGAAATGTCTAGAAAATTAAATTGTATTACACAAAAATTTAAAGATAAAGAATGGGGTGAGGATTTTGGATAGATTACATTTATAATTTAAAAAATAAGGAACTCTACATGGAAACTAGTAATAAAACGGTTAAAGAACGAGACGGGGATAAAACGTTTATGGATCCTTTATGCCCAGAAGTTGCGCCGATGAATCGTCGCCCTGTTCATTTCATAAGACATATCGTCGACAATGGCAGATGCTAACTTCTCGCGCATATCATCATTGATAAGATCCGCGTGCTCCTCGATCAAACGACGTTCAATCTCTTGGATGCTTACGTGGCGTCTGGAAATAAGTCGGTTTAAGAATGAAATTAGCTTCTTCTAACTCACTGATAAACTTTGTAGTTGTTCTTTCCTCTCTTGGCCAAATTCTCAGCTGCATAGAGCACATCTGGAACCGATGGTGGCTGATAAGAGACCTGATGTCCGAATGCGCGGAAGTAAGTCAAGTGAATGAGCTCGTTCTTCGTCCATCCTGGCTCGTTGATGAGAATTGTGTACTTGCATGGGCGGACTGTTCCCTGAAATTCAAAAATGAAAGAGATCCAATAGAGGATGAAACTCACAATCAATGGAATCTGAGAACTGAGAATGAACTCATCATATCCGAATGAAGTGACAACGTTGTCAATGCAAGTTCCAGATGGAACATTTTGTTCTTGTGGTCGGTTTCCATCGATACGGAGCGGGAATACACGAGCGTGTGACGCCTTCTGAGCAATGATCACAACGAGTTGAGGTTTGTATCCAGCTTGGATCTTCTCGAAACAATCACGGATCTCATCAATCTCCTCCTTGCATCTCTTGAAGTCTCCTTCTCCGGCACCAACACGATAGATCACAATTCTCGACGGGAGTTTCTTGGCATGTTCCTTGTACATATTAATGCACATTGGGACGTGCTGATCGAGTTTTTGAAGTTTGTATTCGCGAGACGTTTGCATGTAGGTGAATCCTCCGAGTTGTGTGGAGTTGGTCAACGAGTAGGCGACACCGACAATCGACGGCTCTCCATCCATTTGTCCACGAGAACGATCGTAGAGAGTGCGAGCGGCACCGTGCGAGATCTCAAATCCAATGAATTGAACACCTTCGAAAAGCTTTCTCTTCATCGTATCCGTGTTGGCACAAACGCTCTTTCCTTCCACTGTGCTTGGAATCTCAACGTGGAAGTTGGTTCCTCCACATTTCAAATTGAATTTGCGCATAACGTTGTCTGTAGTTTGACGTCCTCCGTGACCACTGAGCATCTTATCAACAGTCTGACGAGACAATTGAATGGTTTGAATTCCAATCAATTCCTCGTAGAACTTCAGGACGTCATGAACATCTGGCTTCTTGTCACGATGAATTCCGACGATGATACCCACATTTCCTTTCTCCTTCCATCCCTCCATCTCCTGCTTGATGATAACATTATTAGCTGAATCAATTTCGCGAGTCGACCATTCGCTCGCTGGACGCACTTTGATCCCGTTTTCCATGCAGGAACGGTAGAGAGAATCGCAGAAGTCGCTGAAAATGAGTTTTTTTTTATTAAATAAGAAATAATTCAAGACATACTGAAGAGTTCGATCATCCAGTGCACGATCGAACGACACAACAGCTACACGTTCAATTATAGCCGGATCCACGAATTTTCCTGGTGTCTTGAACGCCGGCTGATTCATTCTCGGAACGTAAATCGAATTTTTGAACTTAATCTGGGCTGGTGGTAGGAGCTTAGCCTTCATATTGATCGGTTTAGTTGATAGCAACTCGATTCCGAATGCCTCCATGTATTGGTTTCTGTCTAGTTTCAGCGAGTCGCGGAGAATGTTCTGAACCATTTCGACGTGCTGACGTGGCATCGCAGCGTTACGTCCGGTCATTGCCGACTGAACGTTGGCGCTCATCTTTTGAATTTTGACACGTTGTCCTGGGACGATTTGGAGAAGTTCCATTGGGAAGAAGCATTCGTGTCTCATTCTTTTGGAGACAACTAGCGGAAGTCGTGGAAATTTGAGCTTGATATTGTATGTCTCCATGAAGTATTGAGCCACAGAAATCTCGCGAGATCCGTCTTCATCTTTCTTTTTGAAAAACGTGCTGAAAAATCATAATTTATAAGGTCAAGACTCAGAAATCACTCACTTTTCAGCAGTGTTCTCCTTGACTGCAGAAATACGGATAAGCGAACTATTTCCTTTCAAGTGAGTCGCCTCCACGTACAATCCCTTGAGACCGAATTCAATGGTGTTCAGAAGATTTCTGTTACCATTAAGAGCATTCTGAAGCTCTTCCACTTCACGAACATCGAATTTCGGAGCAGATTCTCCACCGCGACGAGAATCATAAGGATCAGAACGTCCACGACTCTCATCCCGATAGTCTCTTCGGTCATCGCGACCGTAAGAGTCTCGCCGTTCTCCACGATATCCTCGTTGATCTCTGGAATCACTTCTTCCGTAACCACCTCTGGAGTCACGAGAATCTTCACGATGTCCATATCCACTACGGGAATCCCGGGAATCGTTTCGTCCGTATCCACCTCCATATCCGCCTCTTCCACGTCCGTTGAAACCTCCACGTCCACCTCCACCACGAGCTTCTGCATATTTGCTGGTGACAAATTTGAGAACGTGGCAATCTTTGAAGAATGGAGATGACTTTGTGTCGATCGTCATGAACATCTGATTTTTTCCGTCTTTTCCTTCGGCGAATCGTGCCACTTTAGCGAATCCAGGACGGATCTCAGTTGTGGCATCTGGTTCGGAACTTGGAGCTGCACGAAGTGGGAAAGTGGCGTTTCCGAATTGGTAGAAATCCGTTGTGTTTAGCTTTTGAGATGTGACGATTTCAACTATACGTGTCAGCTCCATATAGTTCATTGTATCCATCATCCCGTCTCCTTGAGTGAAAACGTGCCCGGCTGGCTTCATTTTAACGACGAATGTATCGTCTCTGCGACGACAAATCTTCGAGACGACGTCCCACTCTTCTTCAGAAAAATTGTCCCGAGTTACTCGAGCTTCCTCCTCGCCTTCTCCTCCAGAATAAATTCCATTTGGAATATAACAAGTTGTAGCCGAATCGTAAGCCAGATGGTGATGGGATTTTCCACTGAACAAATCACTTCGAATCTCATGGAATTTTCTGAAGATGACGAGTGATGCGAGACGTCGATTGTGGCTGTTAACATCTCCGGAGACCGCGACAGTTCCAAGGTTTATATTAATTTCGTTTCCATTTGTTCCAACAATCAACATGTCGATGTGGAAGCGCTGGAGTTTGGAGGGCATTTTTGTAAGATTCAAAGGGAACATATTTATTTGAATTTCGATGGTTCCCAAATTAGCGAACGAATCGCGCCCTACTGGTGTAGTTGATGAAGGCATCACGAACTTGATCGCCGGCGCTGAAAAATCATTTAAAAACCTTTAAAAAATCCGAAATTTTACCTGTTCTTTTTGATGATGGTTCGTTGTCCCTGAAGTCGGCATTGTCCCGTTTCGGGATTCTTGCCATTGAGTTCGAGGTTCTATCTCGACTCGACATATCTTCCATTATATTATCTAGTAAATCGGCCATGACACAGCCCAAACGAAACTGAAATCAATTATTTTATTTCAAATAGTCAGGATTTTCCAGGGGAAAATTGAGAAAAATGTTTTGCTCAGCTTAAAATTTGAGCAGAAAATTCTGGAAATTTTAGAATTTTTATATAAATAGCACAACTTGAATGGAAATTTACATAATTTTTAATACGAATTTCGACAAATTACTAGAAAAAAACCAGATTTTAAGAAAAAATGAAGCAAAACAGTTTCAACCCGCCAAATTAAAAAGTTAGATGTGCAGGTTGTCACTACAAAAGTTCATTGGAGCGCGAATGGTTTAAAAACATTCAAATTAATTGTTTTTTTTTCAATAATAGAAAAAATAAATTGGAGTTGATTAAATTTTTAATATAAAAAAAAAGAAGCAATAAAAACAAAATTTAAAAAATTTTTTTAGAAAAAATTTTAGAATTTTAGAATATTTCAGGTAGAAAAGTAGTTTTTTTTATTGAAAAAGAAATATTATTTTCTAAATTAAAGCTAAATTCGATAAAAGCTTGAAAAAAATTAAATTCCCAAAAAAAAAAGAGAATTCCAGAAAAAATAAATTTCCGCGCGTTTAAAACTTCAGCGGTCTTACGGTAGATCAAAATTTTCAACGATTACTGTAGAAAGTTTTTTAAAAGAATTGTTTTCTTCGGTTTTTCGAACCCCTTTTCATTTTCACTTCCTTAACAGATCACATTTAATAAAAAACTTGCCCTTTAGCCAGTGTACGTGCATTTCTCACTTGATTCTTCCGCTCATTTCACCGCCAATTTCAACGGTTTATGATTCGAAATGAAAAAAAAAACATGTGTTCAAAATACGATATTCTTCATGTTTCTCGATAAGTTCAAAAAACCGATGATTAGCAATTGAAGCAGAAGAGTTTATAATCACGATTAAAAAATAATGTTTCCATGGAGCGCACTTGCATCATTACCACTCCAAAAAAAAATTAAAAATTGTTTCTCTAAATAAGGAAGAATACACATTCCAGAATTCTTTTTTTTTCACCTGTTTTTCAAAAAATTAAGATCAAGCAGGTGTCCGGGTTACAGATCACATCACCCTGGAGGCAGTGGACCTGAAATGAAATCATTTGATCTGAAAAAAAGGGGCGGGGCTTGATTTGATGGGAGTGGGAAAAGACTCCAGAGTGTCTGGTTAGTCAATTTCCGACATGTCAGTTTTAAAAAAATTGATAAAACAATATCATAAAAGTGTCATTATTCAGAAGTTTCTTAAGTTTTTTCTTGACTTTTATTTAGAAAAATATATAATTTTTATTTTTAAATGCATATCTGCTCTATTGATAATCTTTCATTTCCCGAATAAAATTCAAACAAATCCTAAAAATATTTACAAGTGCTCATCGACTGTCAGCTGTGTCAACTTCACACTTTGACACACAATTGGAAACAAAAAGGTGTCAAAAATCCCCGTTTTCTACTTTTTTCGAGAATTGCTAGATTGCTAGACTGCTCCATTGATAGTCTTGAGTTTATCAATAGAGCGCACTTACAAAAATCTCGAAAGATGTCTGTTACAACTTACGTTCGCTATCTCCCAACAATCTCGACCCACAAAATTTTCAAAAGGAATTTTCAAACACTCCCTCTCTGTCCTTGTCCCCATTCTTCACTCGTACAGACCAATCCAAAAAAAAAAAAGAAACTCTGCACAAAAAAAGCAGTCTTAAAAGGCGTTGTTACTTCTCTCCGCCTCAACTATAGATGGCGGCGTCGAAGAGGGACCCGCGATAAGAATCTCGTACCGTGCGCGCCCCCTTGTCCTCCTCTCCCTGGGCCATTTTTTTTTCAGAGGATTTTTCAAAGGGTGAGGAGACAAGGGACTGGAAGAAGAATGAAAAAAAGTTGTCCTTCGGTGTCGAGAGACACACACTGGGTACGCCCTTTTCATTATGAAGTTTTGCGACGAGATTATTCGAAAATTTATTCTCTTGTGTTACAAATTTTGTTGGAGGAGGCTTGTCGCGTTTTGTAATGATGATATTTTGGTGGCTAAGGGTTAATGAAGTTGCTGTAAAGATCTGCCTAGAGTTAAGTGACCTAAAGTCTACCTATCGTTTGCCGGAATGCCCGCTTAGCTTTAGTCTACCTAAAAATTGTTTAGAGTTAGGCAGACTATCTACCGAGTATTACCCGACCTAAGGTCTGCTTAGCATTAGCTAACTCAAGTTAAGCCTGACGTTAATCGGCCTGAAATCTGCTTAACCTGTCTAGAGTTTGTCAAGTGTTAGCTGGCCTGAGATAGCCGGCCTAACCAACTTTCTACAAGCTATCCCCGGTAGCTACCCAACTAGCCTAAACCTTTCTACAGTACCCCCTTCCATAAAAAAATTTCAACTCCTTCTCCCCTTCTCTAAACCACTGATCACCTGGGTCACTTACAAACTCTTTCCGTTTCTTCTCAAAAATGAATCTGTATTTCTTTTGCAACTTTTCCATCTGTACCTCTACACACCTATCCGATTTCAACTCCCCCCTCCTTTTCGCCCATCTCACTTTTTTCTTCTTTTGTTATTCGCGTCAAAAAGTTTTTTTTTTCTTTTTTCGAGCTTGTTCTAGAATGTTTCAACTTTTAAAGGAGTGGTAAGCGGGCTAAGCTCGGGTAAGCCGTAAGCAAGCTTAGCTTAGCTTCTAGGTTAAGTCAGCTCAGGTAATCTGAGCACGACTGGGACTAATAGTAAGCTAAGCGCTGATGTTTTATATCTCGGCTTCAGACCTCAAGGCCCTGATGGCTCCAATCTAGGTCCTTAGCCTAAAGAATTAAGCTTGGGCCCTATCCTGAAAGACTAAACTGAATCCTCAGCCAAAAGTACTAATCATACAATTTCAACTCTCAGTTACCCATCCTCCATTCAACACACTTCGCAACAACACTTTTCTCGAGGTCGGTGTTATCCCAGCACAAAAAGGGCGAGGTGTCGAATTACAAGTTGAAAATTATCCGCTTTTCCTCTCTTTTTTTCTAAAGTGTGACTATGTACCTTTCCCTTCGTGTGTGTATACATATATCATCTATTGTAACACACACACTTTTGACGTAACGCGGAGGTAGTTGCTTTTTTCTCGTGTCCTATCGAAATCGGATGAATCGGGGGAGGATGGGAAGGTCAAAGTTTGAAAAGCTAAGAAAAAGGATTACGGTAGCGAGATCAAATGATCGAAGTCACTTTAGCTTCCTTGGATTACTGTCGCTCAATTGTTGTCTACTCCCAAAATAGACATCACTGACGAATCATATCACCTCTCTCTCTCATGTCAACGTCAGCATTCGGCATCGCGCAAGAAGTAAGCGGATAAGCCGTCCCCACGAAATCGGAATAACTACTTATTCTTTCTCTTTGGGGAGAGAAGAAAAAACAATCATTTGTGATGTTTCTGACCAGACCGCTCATTTCCAGTTGTCATGTTTTGTAACCTAATTGTCAGCGTGTTGTGATACACAATTTTTTCACCTGTCTATATATTTCTCTGTTCGATTTCGATCAATAGAAGTTCTATTAATAATTATGAGTTCTTGGATCGTCGAAAAAAAACAATTTTTTTAGTAGACGAGAATGGTCAATAGCAGATGTTTTTTTTAGAATCTAAACAATGCGAATTTGTTTTTGATGTTAGGGAATTCCAGGTGACGTACGTACAGTAGCGGCCAATGAAATATCCCCTTTTTGTTTTTCGGCTATAACTTTTTTCAAATAACAGCTAGCAAGTTGAGGTAAATTAAGAAAATGTTGTTAATTGAATAAGCAATACGATGCTAGTTTGGTTTTTTTCGAAAAAAGTTTTTCATATGAAAAATTCTTGAGAAGAAAATTGAAAATTAATTTCGAGAATTGAGAAGAAAAAAAGAAAAACTGCTGATTAGGGAGTCAAATCTATGCTTCCATTAGTTCTGGTAACTTCCTAAGTTGAAAAATATCGAAGACCATCAAAAACGAAGAAGCTTGTACTTTCAAAAAAATTTTGGAAAAATGGTAAAAATTGAGAACCTTGAAAAAAAATCGAAAAATTTTTTTTTTCACAGCACCGCGACGAAACTTTGCAAAAAGGTTATTATATATGTCGGCAACATGTATAAAAAATTTTGACCCGATTGCTTCTCTCAGAACAAAGTTATGCATGAAAAACCAAAAGGGGATATTTCATTGGCCGCTACTGTAGTCTGTGTAGTTTTATCGATAGATCAGAACAAACTACTTCATTCAAAACTTACCTACATATCTGCTACTATCAGACTTCTAGCCAAGCTATCATACGATCTTTGTCCTTGATCACGTTATCAAAATCCTCCTGGGGTTTTATAGTACACTGGTATTGAGTTTAAGTCAATAGAATTTTAAAAAAAACAATATCTTGTGACATGAGGTCACCGGTCTAATCAGAACATCAATGCCCTTCTAATAAAGATCATAACTTCCTTGTGCTAAGAGATACCAAAAAGCGGTCAATTAACAAAATATTTATATAATCACAAGCAATATTTCATCAGTTGACCACTTTTTGATATCTCTACTCACAACTGAGTTATATCCCAATTAAAAAATCATCCCCCACACCAGCAGCACCTATAAACAATCACCATCCGAAATCCGGGATCATCTCGAGGTTAATCACCCGGGCTCCTAAATACACTCAGAATGATGTCACAAACAACGGAAAATCAAAAAAAAATTGTACGTCACAGACCCGTGTGGTTCCAATGAACGTACTTGGGAATCCCTCGGGATGGACCTTGTCTACTAGACAAATTGGCTAATGATCATACGTGCCAATCATGAGTTTTTGGTGTTAATACGTATGTGTTTTGGTTGATTATATAAGCTAATTTATACTAGATTCGTTTGCACTTTTCAACTTTTTTCTATATTTTTATTATTCTTTTTTACCGCTAAGCCTGTTAGCCTCTTTCGTTGAAAGGTCTTTCTTTGACAAGATATATCTCGGTTCGCATTAATAATATCCAAAAGTTGTCAACTAATAAAATGTAGCTTGTAATAAGGGCTATATTTACTTGGTTGACACCTTTTCGATATCTCTTACAGTAACCGAGATATAAGCCGTGCCAGTTCCGGGCAAAGCTACTTCCAAACTTCCCGGTTTACTTGGACTCAAAAATATCTACTTGAACTCAGTTTTAAGATTATCCTGCCACAGAGAATACGAGATTACCTTTTCCAGCTAACTACAGTAATCCTATAAGCCTACAGTAATCCCCTAGGTAATCTAAGTAATCTGGGTAACCTCCTCACTCCTTCTAAGCCCTTAGATCCTGTAGAAGTTTAAGTTAGCTAAAGTCAGTTTAGTCTACTCGGCCTAGATCCCTAACCTCAAAGAGGTCCTAAAAAAGAGACCCTAAAAACCCATCCCTTTTCTCGAATATCTAAAAAGTTCATCCCTCTATCCCCCTGGCCATGTGTGTCCACATTTGACGTAAAATTCGTTAGTACTTGACCAAGTTAATATCGGGGGCTCATGGACTCATCCCGTCTTGCTCCGTGGACGTCACATTGGAGAGAAAAACGTGGAGTATCACAACGTCATTGATGGCTTTTCGTCTGGAATTATCCAAAAAAGATAAACAAAAATATCTGTATGGAAATTCGAGAAAAAAAGCTTTTGTTGGAAAAGATTTTAAGGAATTAAAGATGTAGTAAACGTCATTGATGAGGAGGAGGGTTATTGATGGGTTAGTCTTATTATAACGGTACCATATGTTAATGAGATCTCTGAATCTGAAAAAATTTCTGAGTAACCTTAGTTGCTCTTTTTCTGACCCACCCCAAGAGAATCATCACATTCTCTAACAGGGACTACTGTAGACAATATTCCGATCTATGATCCAAACCAATTTCGATGATTGCTCCTTATGACGAATGCAATGCGAGAAAAAGATTAGCAATCGGAGAAATAAATCTAGAAATCCCTAACAGATTTTGACATCTTATTCCCATTTCTCAAAAACACTCTATACGATTGGATTTCTACATTTCTCTTTTTTTTTACATCATGACATCGTAGTTCTTCGTAACAACTTTTTTTTTGGAAAATTCTAGAACTTTTTTCCTGGAGATCCGAAAATAGGTCTGAGGTCGAAGAGCGAATGTGACGCAGTTTGATAAGAGGATTTATGAAGATTTTGTGAGCTCATATATTCTGTTTAGAGGTTACTGTAGTTTATGGTACCATGTTACAGACGGAAGGAACCAAATGTATTATTTTTTGTTTCGGTGGAAGAATCCAAAACTTTTAAGGATTACCATAAAGACAACTGAGCTAGCTGGATAACCATGGAGGATTACGGTAATCCACGCCCGAAGTTGAATGTGAGGGTGTAATTAGGATTTTCCATAGGATTAACAGTTTTCAAGATCTTAGTTTTCCCTTAGTTTTCAGGGTACGGTATCCAAAGGCGGCAATATCAGGTTCAATATTCCAGAATTCTGAATTACAGTATCTCACGGCGTGAAGTGTAATTATGACTTTCAGGGATTACGGTATCATTTTTCTGGATCCTTATTGTAGTTCAAGCTATTTCATGGCTACAGTAATCCAAAACAGACAAAACCAAGAATAGCACCCGGTTCTTTATTCTAAAATTTCTGATATTAGCAAAACAACTTTGAATGCCTGATCCATCTCAAAAATCTCCGGATTGAGTTCCCCTCGAATTTACGTAGACGCTTAACCCCAACTTTCCCCCCTCCATTCTCCGTCATCATTTTCCAAAATGAGAAAGTCTTATCTGAATATTTACGACGCCTGCTCCAGAAACACGAAAACATCGCCTCGTCGAGATAGAGAGAGAGAGAGCACCGCAAGACGGTTAGACAGCAATCAGCCAAAGCGGCGGTGGGCGGAGTCAAAGATAAGAGAAAAAGAAAGGGAATATCTCTAATTCCTGTATGGATAGACGAATTTATTTATTTGGATTTCATTTCTTCATTTCATCTTCATTTCAAATGCCGCGACGTGCTGCCGATTTGGAGTGTGCTTTTCAGATGTATTTTTAGAATTCTTAGGCTGGAAGGGGGTACTGTAGCTAGTAAAGGATAGAAATAGGAATAGGTCAAACCGGGTCTCTAGGTTAGTCAGAACGTCAGAACCCAGTTTTTTTTCAAGATTAATCCTGTAGGTTTTTTGACGACCGGGATCTAAGTCGGATTTTAGGTTAGCTTATTCCGTCACACCGACTACCTAAAATACTTCCTTCTTGTCAAGTGATAACCACCCTCCAGGGACCATTGTCAGATGAGCATTCATAGATACTACATGTCTAGACTTGTTTTTTTCTTTCGAAGAATTGTATTTCCTCATCAATTAGATTTCTGTTTTAATTTTCCTTGAGTTTTATTTCTCGCTTCCCTTAATTTTTCCTAATTCTAAACAATAATTTCTAGAAAAATGTCCTCCTCATCCTCATCTTCCTCGTCAAATGCCTCATCTCTAAACGCCCCATCCCCAACCAACAACAGTGTTTCACCGGACAGCGGCGCGTGTGCTCAACGCTTCTTCAGTCAAGGAAAACGTATTCCGAAAGGTAAGCGGCTTACCGGCAAAAATGGGGCGTGGCCTATCAATCTAGGGAGCTGAGGTGTATCTCAAGTCATTTTTCTTCATTCTTCATTTAGTTTTCTTCGAGAATAAAACAATCTAAGCTTTTCTTTTTTTGTTGGAAATAATCTAAGCTTTAGACAGAAAACGAGGATTTTAAGAGGATTGATGTAAGAATTTTTCAACTCCGCCCACTGAATTTTATTTTCTTTGTTTTCCTATTTGCTATGAGA
Source organism: Caenorhabditis wallacei (assembly GCA_963932035.1). Taxonomy (NCBI): domain Eukaryota; kingdom Metazoa; phylum Nematoda; class Chromadorea; order Rhabditida; family Rhabditidae; genus Caenorhabditis; species Caenorhabditis wallacei. The sequence goes on along the minus strand of OZ009932.1, from coordinate 10,551,632 downwards.
ATATTCCAGATGTCAAACGGCATTGCGGTATGTGCAAGCAGCACGGTGTCATTGTGGAGACACGTGGTCACACCTGCGAGTACAAGAACTGCAACTGTGAGCACTGCGACCTTGTTCGCAAGCGTCGCGAGATCATGTCGACTCAAATTCGTCTTCGTCGCGAGCAGGATAAGAAGTTTCAGGTGAGACTAGACTTCCGAATACCTGAAAAGCTTCCTAACCTAAATAATTATAGCGCACCACTGATATCAACGAGGCCAACGTGATTCCGGGATTCACCGGTGGTGAAACCGACGAAAAAGCCGCCCTGGAAGGTCTTAACATGTGCTATTTCTGTCAAAAATGCAAAAATCATAATGTCCTTGTCTGGAAGAAAAACCATAAAAAAGAGTGTCAATTCGCAAGTTGCGAGTGTGAGCAATGCATGCTCATCGACTCACGCCGTGCTCTCGATCGTCATATTAAGAAGCGACGAATGAATATGAAGGATCAAGTTGCTCCGAAGAGCCCTAAAAAGGAGTCGTCAACTTGCAACTCATCGTTGTCCTCTTCAAGTTGCAATTCGGATGAATCTGCATCGTCTTCCGATTGCTCATTGTCTGGATTACTCTCGGAGAAACTGTCGGTTAAACCACAAGTTCAAGTCAAATTCGATTTTAGTACTGGAGGTTTTATCACTCCAAATGCCAAGGCTGTTAGCCCATCCGGATCACCATTTGAGGTTAGTAGCCGGCTACCAAAAACTCCTTCTATAAATATGTTTCCAGACAACACCATCTCCAATCCCATCACTTCTTCTCCCAAATTCTCCAGTCGTCATTCCACAAATCTCATTTCCATCTACCTCTCTCCCATTTCTAAATGTACCATCTCTTATCACTTCCTCAGCCACCAACCCACCATTTTTCACATCCCCATTAATGTACAGTACCGCTAATATCTTCACAAACCCATTCTTAATGCCAATGACTCCAATCGACATGCAATTACTTTTCCGTAATATTCAGAATTTGAGAGAGATGAGCGCGGCGGCTGTTAACATGGCCAAGTCGGATTGAAATTTTTTGAGATTCTCATATATTCTAGAGTAGCTTTTTTGTGCTCTGTGATTTTTCTAACTAGTTTCCGTCCCAGTTTTCCCCGATTCTTTTTCCGTAGAACCCATCTAAATTTATTCAGCGGGTTGACAGTTCAAACATGATGCATTAATAATATTCTTTTGTGATTTTTTTTTGAGAATAAAAATAAAGTCTTTGAATAATAATTTAATGTTTTATTATAAGGGCACTCTAAGAACCTTATTAGAAGAGCACCATTCCAGGCAGAGCAGGAGCAATTTCTTATCAAACCGTGACTTGAAACTTGATTATTGGAACAGAGTACACATAAATTTTTTTGATAAGGAGCAAATTTAGTATCGGGAAGTAGAAATCGGATTACGGTAGCTACAATAATCCACAGAGGCAATTTACCATTAGCGTTTTCAAAGGCTTATATCTCCATTCTGCTTGAAGATATCGAAAAATAATCAACAAACGCTTTTTTCATTATAACATCTTTCACAATTTTTTAGTTGACCGTTTTTTTCAATATCTCTGACCAGAATCTAAATATGACCCTTCAAAAACTTAGTACCGTTTTAGTTCAACATCAACAACAACCAATTGGAAACTGATCTAGAAAAGACCGAAAACTGAGTTCGTCCACACTAAACGTCATCGATTCAGAATGTTTCTTATCAATAAAAAGAAATGAGTCAACTATTTGGTTCACATGAAATACTCTTGAATTGCAAGCCGGTACTTCTCTTCATGATTTCATAATTTCTTATCGATAGGTACATACGTAGACGAATTTTACGAATCAAATGATCATAGGAATGCAGGAACTTTTTGATGTTCTCGGGAGAAGTTATTGATCTTGTGAGGGGTAGATGACGTGAGCCTTCTGGTGTATAAAAAGATGCCAGAGATCTATGAGAAGGAGAACAACTATTGTTTACTGAAAAGAAAGAGATAGGTAAGTAAATAGAGAGCTCATTGGTAGTCCACTAGTGGGGGTAGATCAAAATGTGATTCTTTAAATTTTTTGAAATTTAGATAACCCTTAATTTTGAATTAAAAAAGTCTAAATCCGCTTAAATTTGTAGACCGAGAGACTAGAGTTTCTGACTGTCTGTGCTCTTTCTTAACTTTAACAGCTTGTATCTCTGTTGCCAGAAGAGATATCAAAAAGTTATCGACTAACAAAGTGTTCAGCTCAAAATTAACAATATTTCATTAGTTGATAATTTTTTGCTAGCTATTTTCCCAACAGTTTTATGAAGGCTTGAAGATGAGCATCAATAAAATTTCAAAAACTTTAACAATTAGGTATGTTTTGTTCCAATGTCACAATTCTCGTGTCTAAATTGTGATTTCTCCTCTTTCAGAAATTGACTCATTTGTCTCTAGATCACAGTTTGATAAGAATTTCTTTTTTTCTTACTCCAAATTCGATTATTTGCCAAAAGGCGGCAAACTTGACTCTTTTGTCAATAAGAGCACATTTTGATAAGGAGAACACAGGCACAAAGGGCGGGGTAAAAAGAAATAAATGATTACATTCCTCCGAAGGTGCCATTTTAAATAGCATTGTTGCAAAATTTTTATTCCGATTTTTTCTGGAAATTCTTCTTCTAAGCTTAAGAAATATCAGGTTCCTTAAATTCTGTGTTTTGTAACCTTCTGCATAAAAATAAAAATTCTAATTCTACATCTCCCCTTGTCATCTGATACCTTACCCCCTGGCTCTTGGGTCTCTCCTTGAAATTAGTTATTTGTATATGTAGTTTGAGAGTTTTCCTTATTGATTATTGCACGCTATATTATAGTTTTCCGTTTCTTTTCATTTTTTTTGGTTTCTGATTGATAACAGGTGTATTTGAGAAATAATGATGACAAAATCAATTTTGATTGCTTAAATTAATGGTTTGAATGAGTATTGTTTAGAAAGTCAAAGTTCTTGATATTTTTGCAGAATTTAAAGTTTTAAATTTCTAGAAAATCTGAAATTTTTTCGAAGTTATGTAGTGTCCAAAAAAGAGGAGAATCTCATAACAAAAAAAATTTCTACAAAATTAGAAAAAAAAATAGATTAAGGCTTCGTCTTTCTTTTTTTTTCATCAATAATTGTTTTAAAATTCAAATAGTTTTTCTAAGACACCTACCGTCTTTCTTTACTAACGATGCACCCGGTACCATGACTTCAAAGCGTCATAACTCAATTGGCAGAAGAGATATCAAAAAGTTGTCAACTAACAAATTATAGCCCATTTTATTTTTAACTTTTCTTTAATTAACCAATTTTTGATAGCTCTTTTACTAACAAAGTTATGGTCGCTCAAAGTCGGGGGCGCCCGTGGTAGATGGCTAATGAGTGGAATACCTAAATTCTTAAAATTTCACAACTTCCTTCCCCATTTTTTATCATTTGAACACTATTTTCAACATTCCAAAGAAAAAATGAATCATTTATTTTAACACCTCTGATTCATTTTTTTGTTCATCGAAACACGGTCATATTTGAATGTCTAAAAATGACTGAAATAAAAAAGGCGACAGAATACGATTCTCTTTGTCACCATCAAATCAGAAATCACGGTTTGATAAGTTTCTCATTCTTTTTTCTCCTTTTTTTTCTAAAATGTACTTGACACCTTTAGACGCAGAGTGTCAAAGTATTATTTGCTCGTTTGAGAGGGGGTTACACTTCTTCCGCATACAGAAGACTCAAGGAGTGAGGTGTACTTGAGAAATGTCGAAATTTGAATATTTACCGACCGTTTTAGGGTTTGATATTTCTCTGTTCCTTTTTGTTAAAATTTTTAGAAATACAGGGGAAAAAAAAATTATTTTTAAAAAATTTTTTCTTTGTAAAACCAATTATAAGATCTAAAATTTTCCATTTCCAGAATGGGTGCATTGGGCCAATTACGGCTCCTGTTGTGGAAAAATTGGCTACAACAGCTGCGATCGCCATGGTTCGCTCTCTTCGAACTCGTCGTCCCACTCATTCTCATCGGCGCTAGTTTTGGTCTTCTAATTGGGGTAAGACTTCCTTAATGAGTAAAATATTTTCCTTTTCAAATTTTAGTTCTCCGGTCAATTCGAGAAAACCTACAGTGAGCGTCGGTACGCTGCTTGGCCAGTTTCTGGAAGTGCGTATGACCTGGTGATGCCAACGAATCCTGATGATCCAGTGAAATCTGCCATTGTTGAACCATATTTTTTATTCAATTCACAGTTAACTTGCCAGTTTTTAAATACTTATTCGGTTGGAGCTAACAAATATCGAATGGGTTAGTTTTTCAAAAATCTAAATTTTAATGAGTTTTAAATTTTCAGATATAATCCTTGCCTACTCCCCGATGAACAAAGATACTACTGACCAAATCATGACTATTGTCAGAGATCGATACACTGTCGGAGATCTTTTGGGACCATTATCTGACTATATTAAAAATGTGTATAACGTTACCCAAGTTCCATCTCTCGATACAAACATGACAACTAAAGGATTCGCGTCGGAAGGAGAAATGGTGTCATGGATGCAAGCACAATTTCAGAGTGAATGTGATAATCCGTTGTTGGGTAAGGTTTCAGTAGTCAGGGTAGGAATACGGAAGTTTCTTTCAGCTGGAATAGTGTTCGATGACTCGATTTCCAAGGATTTGAAGAGCAAGCAAGATTTTAAGTACACAATTAGACTGTCCAATACCCATAGAAGATCTCGAAATGTAAGTTTTCACTCTAATCCTTTATAAAAAAAAGATTTTTCTAGGCTTTCGGAGACGATAGTTACCCATGGGACACCTCTGTCACCTTTGCCATCCAATACGTCAGTGGCCCCATTAACCCCGATGACAATGATGGTGGCTCCCCTGGCTATTGGCAAGAAGGGTTCATGACAGTTCAAAGAGCCGTTGACGTGGCTATCACTCAACTAATCACTGGAGAAAAAGCTCCTTTAACCACACTTCTAGACTCATATCAAGTCTCTCGATTCCCCTTCCCCGGATATTCCACTAAGATCATCGAAGTCGGTGCTTATTTCATGCCTGTCATTGTGATTTTTTCGTTTATGACTAGCGTGATTTATATCGTTCGATCTGTTGTCGTAGAAAAAGAAGATCGTCTGAAAGAGTATATGAGAGTCATGGGATTATCACAATTCATCAATTGGATCGCTCATTTCCTGATTAACTACGCCAAGCTAACGTTCGCTGTGATCGTTTTGACAGTTTTGTTGCATTTTGTGGCTTTGAAGTGAGCAGGAAAATTCAAATTATTGTTAAAATTATAAATTACAGATCCGATATGACAGTAATGTTCGTGTTCTTAATGGTCTATGCTTTTGACGTCGTCTACTTCTCCTTCTTGATCTCCTCCTTCATGAACTCAGCCACATCGGCCACTTTGATCTCAGTTGTCTTCTGGATGCTTCTCTACTTCTGGTACGCCTTTTTCTCTTCCATCGATCAAACCAATCCATATTCCCTGGGAATTCGTCTAATCAATTGCTTGAATCCCGATATCGCTCTCAACTATGGTCTCCAGTTGTTAGCCGCCTATGAAACCCAAGCATCCGGTTTAAAATGGAACGAGATGTTTAATCCACCAAGTCCGGATAACAATTTGACATTTGGACATGCGCTTGCTGCATTGGTCATCGATGGTCTCATCATGGTGGTGCTAACTTGGTACATTGAAGCAGTGGTCCCTGGTGGAGATGGTGTTCCTCAGAAACCATGGTTCTTCGTCTTGCCTTCCTATTGGTTCCCCTACAGTGGCTCCAAGACAGTCGACTCTTCTGATCAATACCGACAAGTAGAGTATCCCGCTCATGTAAAACTAGAGGCTGAGCCAACTGACCTCGTGCCAACAATCAACGTGGTTAACCTCACCAAAACCTACGGAACCTCATTCTTCAAAAAGCTATTCGATTGCAAGTTCGGAAAATCTGGAGAGAAAAAAGCAGTAAGCAATTTGAATTTGAAAATGTATCCGGGACAATGTACAGTACTCCTTGGACACAATGGAGCAGGAAAGTCAACCACGTTTAGTATGCTCACAGGAGTAGCTTCACCCAGTTCCGGATCAGCTTACATCAATAACTATGATATCCGAACATCGCTTCCAAAGATTCGAAGAGAAACTGGTCTTTGCCCTCAATACAACACACTTTTTGGGTTTATGACAGTCATGGAGCATTTGGAATTCTTTGCTAAGCTAAAGGAGAGAACATGGGATCCAGAGGAGGCTAGAGAGATTTTGGCACGGCTCCGAATAGACTTCAAAGCTGACTTTAGAGCCGGAGCTCTTTCCGGAGGACAGAAAAGAAAGTTATCGTTAGCTATCGCGTTGATTGGTGGTTCTGAAGTGGTGATGTTGGATGAGCCGACATCTGGAATGGATCCAGGAGCACGACATGAGACATGGACACTCATCCAGAGAGAAAAAGAGAGGAGAACGATTCTGTTGACGACTCATTTCATGGAGGAAGCTGATTTATTGGGTTAGTTAAGACTAGTTAAGCCATCATATTTATTTATATTTCCAGGTGACCGTATCGCTATCATGGCTCACGGACAACTCGAATGCTGCGGCTCCCCCATGTTTTTGAAACAACAATACGGAGACGGCTACCATCTTACCATCGTCTACAGCTCCACCGCCACTCCAGACGTGCCACGAACCACTGAAATCATTCAAGGATACATTCCAGAAGCACAAGTCTTCTCCTACATCGGTCAAGAAGCCACGTATCTTCTATCTGCAAAGCATCGCCCGATTTTCCCAAGATTGTTCAGAGAGTTGGAGAATCATCAGACAGAATTTGGAATTACAAGTTTCGGAGTGTCGATTACCACTATGGAGGAGGTATTTTTGAAGGTTGGACATCTGGCTGAGGAACGGTATAACTATGAACATGGAATCGAGGATGAGAGTAGTGAGCTTATCGAAAAGGACGATCCACAATTGCAGAGTAAGTGTCTTAAAGAAGAGACGCAGACAAAGATAAGCCGTCTGAGTCTCTAACTCTTTCAACTTTCAGATCTAAAAGCCCCAGTTCGTCTAACCGGATTTGCTCTTCAAATGCAACATGCTAAAGCAATGTTCTACAAGCGTGGCATCTTCTTCTTCCGAAAATGGACTCAATTCCTTCCACAACTTGCATTCCCCGTCGCTTATCTCATGCTCATGGTCTTCACTTCTCAAGTCATCCCATCCGTGAAAGAACAAGATCCACAAACCATTTCTCTTGCTCCATTCTCTCAAAAAGACAAGCCAGGTCATGTGGTTAGTGACTCTGGAAGTTATTCAGACTTGAATGGATTAACTGGAAAATTGAGCACGATGGTTCAAAACACTGTTGCTCAGTTGGGTGTGAATCAGACAGTTGTTGATGTATCTGACAATGTGGAGAATTATATAATGGGCAAGACGAATTCTTTGGGGTCACGTACTTTCGGACTACAGTATGCACTTGGATTTGTCCCGGGTAACTTCTCAATTCCCGGAATCGCCTCGATGAAAACTATTAAAAGTGAGATTCAGAATTTAGATAGCCTTTCAATGGATTTTTTCAGCTTACTTCAATAATTTTGGCCTCTACACCCCAGCTCTCGCAATCACTTTCACCGATTCCATGCTATTGTCTTTGAAACAAAATAAGCAATACTCATTCACAGCAATCAATCATCCACTGCCACCATCTACTCAGGATACATTGAAGAATACAAATAGAAGTGATGGAGCTGCTTTCTTGATTGCTTATGGATTGATTGGTAAGTCACAATTGAAAAAAGCCCGCCTCAGTCTAAGCTTACAGTATCCTTCGCTGTCTGTGTCGCTGGTTACTCACAATTTCTGATTACGGAACGAAAAAAGAAGTCTAAACACATGCAACTTCTCTCTGGAATTCGACCTTGGATGTTCTGGTTCACCGCGTTTATCTGGGACGCCGCGTGGTTTGTCATCAGAATTATTTGCTTCGATGCCATCTTCTACATCTTCAACATCACTGCTTACACTCATGACTTTGGAATTATTCTCATACTCACCCTATCTTTTCTTCTCTATGGATGGACAGCTATCCCATTCACCTATTGGTTCCAATTCTTCTTCGAATCTGCTCCAAAAGGATTTATGATGGTGACAATGTATCATATTTTGACGGGAATGATTGGGTCAATTGCCGTGCCGATTATCCAGCAGACATCTAGCATGGACGCCGGCTACCTGTGGTCTATCATTTTTGCGTGGTTCTTCCCAACTTATAATATTTCTCAAATCGCCACTGTGACATTCCAAAATGAAAATGTCCGGATAGCTTGCAAGAAACTCGACTGCGCAATTCCAATGTTCAAATCAGTTACGGCTTGCTGTGGTACATCATCCGAACGTCTCTATGTCGACAACGTCTTGTTGGTTGGAAACCGAAAAGGAATTCTTGTTTATGTCATCTTCCTAGCTCTTCAAGGATTTATCTACTGGATAATGGTGTTCATGAGAGAAAATGACCAGTTCTCAAAGCTATTCGCCAAGATTCGATGCCGTAAAGGTGACGATAACTTATGGGATATTGCTGATGGAGATAAGGAATCCGAAAGAGACGTGGAAGATTCGGATGTGATCGCCGAGAAATCCGTTGTTCAAAGACTCGCAAATAGCAATGAAACTGCACTGGTCAGTAACAATTTGGTCAAGTGGTACGGTAAATTCAATGCTGTCAAAGGAGTCAATTTCCATGTCAACTCAAAAGACTGCTTCGGTTTGCTTGGAGTCAATGGTGCCGGAAAAACTTCCACTTTCCAAATGTTAACAGGAGAGAATTCGATTAGTTCCGGAGATGCTTATGTGAATGGTTGGAGTGTCAAGAATAATTGGAGGGAAGCTGGAGCAAATGTTGGATATTGTCCACAGTACGATGCGATTATTAAGGAGATGTCTGGAGAGGAGACCTTGTATATGTTTGCAAGAATTAGAGGAATTCCAGAGAATGAGATTCCTGTTAAGGTGAGAGTGTATAGACGCACACAAAGGGGTCTTGCTGTTTGCCATGTAATATTAACTTTGAGTGTATATATTATAATTTCGTTAGCAGAAAATATATCAAAAAGTTTTCAACTGCTGAAATGTAGCACTTAATATGGGCTATATTTTATTAGTTGAAAGTTTTTCGATATATATTTTCCTAGCTGAGTTATGGTGTCTCAGAGTGAAGGCATCTAATACACGTCGGCAAGAGACGAAGACAAATAGGCCCTCTGACTTCCTGCGTATCTAATTTTTCATTCCAGGTAAAAGCAGTAATCCACGCAATTGGAATCGGAATGTACGCCAAACGTCAAATCAAAACGTACTCGGGTGGAAACAAACGTCGTCTATCCCTCGGAATCGCTATCGTTGGTTTACCGGATGTCCTTCTTCTCGATGAACCAACATCTGGAGTCGATCCAAAAGCTCGAAGAATCATCTGGAATATTCTAAACCGTGTCAGAGACCTTGGAACAGCATTGGTCTTGACTTCTCATAGTATGGATGAATGTGAAGCTTTGTGTACTGAACTAGCCATCATGGTCTACGGTAAATTCCGATGCTACGGTAGCTGTCAGCATATCAAGAGTCGATATGGAAGTGGATACACATTACTCATCAGATTAAAGAATAGACTGGACGCTGATAAAACCAAAGCCATGATTCAACAAACATTCCGTGGATGTACCCTTAAAGAAGAGCACATTCTCCAACTCAACTACGACATTCCACGTGACGGTGACTCCTGGTCGAAGCTCTTCGAGAAACTTGAAACAATCTCAACTTCATTGAACTGGGATGACTATTCACTATCCCAAACCACTCTGGAACAAGTCTTCATTGAGTTTAGTAGAGATGCTGGAGTATCATCCGATGACGATGGATCATCCGGATCAAGTGTCTCAGAAACATCGAGAGCTAAACTCAATGGATATACAAATCGGGCGTTGACAATTGATTCTGAATATGGAACTTATTTCTAAATATTATTTTGACTTATGTTGTGACAATTTTCCGGGTCTCACCCTTTTACAGTTCTTTCTTGCCCCCTTGGTTTTTGAGGTTTTGAACCTGTTTTTTTTTAAATAAATTTCTTCTCAATAATTTTAATTTGAATTTAGAAACTCAAGAATCTTAAATTTTCTGGTATTTGTATTTTGCTCCAAGATTACCGTATACACCACGTTGCAAACAAGGACTTGTCCGAGAGAACTACACATTCCATCTGCACATGTTTACATCAAAACGTTCATCAGCAGCTTAGAGCAAGAGAACAACTGATAAGAAAATCGATTTTTTTTCTCTTTTTTTACTGATAATATTTCTTTATTAATTTTTAAAGTTCTTTTTTTCAGAATGAGCTCCTTAAACTCTCTGGAATCGTTTATTTATCCATTACGAAAAACTATTCGTTTCGAGGTGCACGATATTTATAATTTGGGTAGAGAAGGCGCATACAGCAAACCAGTAACAATTGGGATAACTCAATGGTAACTTTTTTCAAATTATTATGTTTAATCTATCATATCCGCAATTATGTATGCAATTGCGCCCTACTGTACTGCAAGATTTAGCTGCTTACCTTTGATTACATTGACTGATATTTTTAGGTGTATGAAAGCGAAAATCGATAAACTAAGTATTCGATCATGGCGATTCAATGAGAGATCAAAACTGAAGCCTCTTCCATTTAACAAAGAAGAAGAATATCTGCAAATTGATCTAATCAACCACAAGAAACCAGGAGATCATATTCGAGAAAAATATCAATTCCGACTTTTACACCCATCGAGAACTATCAAAACTAATTGGATGGAACCAGAATTATGGGCGAAAGATTATGTGATGTTGATTAGTAGGTCACAATTATTAAACGATGGTTATGTTAATAATGGAATCGTCGTGATCGAGTGTGATGTGGAAATTGTAAATGAGGTGGCGGACGATTCAAGTTGTTTTGGTGTTAGACCAGCAAATAAAGACATCGAATCAATGTTTCAAGTTGATTACCAAGTAAGCTATGAATATTAATTCGAAAGCTGAAATTGTATTAAAGCCAATTAAAAAAACGATCGAAATGGAGGTGGAATTGAATAAAGAGGAATTTACTTTTGGCATCTATGTTGATGGAATTCCTTGGTATTTATTGAAAATAATTTAACCTTAACAATATAAGGATTTCAGTAAAATCGGATTGGAAAAACAAGAAAATCAATTGTTAATCTATTTCTTCTGTAATCTGGAAGACAAGAGTGAATGGTGGAGAGTTGAAGCAGAAGTGGATTACTGTATTCTGAATAGAATTAATCCTGATAAATCAATTCGTCGAACATCTGAAAAAGCCATTTTTAAGCATGATAACTCAATTTTATCGGCGGGTTCTATCGATTGGAATGGTTTAATCAATTGTGAAAAACATGGAAGAATCACATTAAGAGCGACGATTCACATTCTAAATAAATACGGATTCGATGAAAAAACAGGAAGAGGAATCGAAAAACCAATGAAGATTTTGACAGATGCAGTGATTTTAATTGGAAAAAAGGAGTTTTATGTTTCCAGAATGGTAATCTTTTTTCTTTTTTTTTTCAGTTTTTTAATTTCATCAGTTTTCAGATTCTATCTCATCAATCAATTTGGTTCAGCGAGCTGTTCTCTGCAAATTCCGAGAAAACAAATTTCATTTTCGATGATGTCACCGAACAGCTTTTTTCATGGTTTCTCCAATTAGTCAACAACTTAAAATTGAAGTTGGAAGGTAACGTAAACAAGAGAGAGAAAGAGAGGGAGACAGAGAAAGAAGTGGCTAGAGTGTCTCACTGCCTGCTCTCTCTTGCGACACTCACTTCAAACGCTTGTATCTCGGCTCCCGTGAGAGATACCAAAAAGTGGTCAACTAATAAAATATTACTCATAGTTAGGGCTACATTTTATTAGTTGATATCTTTTCGATAACTTTTTTGCCAAGAAAGTTATGACGCCTCAAAATTAAAGTTCCTTCCAGAAGGTTCCATAAAAGAATTACTTGAACTTCTCGACAAATTCAAGTCGGATGAGTGTATAAAAAGGTTGGATCATCAATTGACAAACATTGATATAAGGGATGACATGGAAATGTTGAAGTTAATTGATATGTATCAATTGACTCGAATGAAAGTTGGTGTTCCTTAATATGAGATTCTTTTTAAGTATAAATAATACCGTATAATTTAGGAAAAATACATCAAAAAGCTTCAAGATCCCGATGAGCTTCGTAGAATATTTGGACATCCGGATATTGTTAAATTAAGTGACGAATTGAGAAAGGAGCTAACCATGAATAGAATCCCACAATTGAAGGAGAACGATAATGATCCGTATTACGAGTACTCAAAAGGAAATTTGAAACCTGAAAGATGTTCTCGTGGAAAACTTCAAAAATTCTTATTCGAAAATGAGGAAGCAAAGAAATTAATGGAGGATCCAGAATTCCAGAATCAAGGAAACCAAATTCTATCATTCCTTTCAGATAAACCTGAATTCGGTCAGATGTCATTCAATGAGTTTTCTGATCCAAGTGATATGATCATTTTTAATTTCAAGGATAACAAAATATTCTATTCAAGTAAACATATTCTATCAAATTCATCCACGTATTTCATGAAACGATTCTATGGTCCCAATTCGAAAAATGATGATAACACAATTATATTCGATGACGTCACTTCTAACCATTTCAATGTTCTATTGAATCATATTTATCATCCACTGAGAATCGTTACAGGTAATTTAACCTTTAATAAAACTGCATGCCCTTGCGATTTTCAGAATCAAATCTAGGCATTCTCCTTCCAATTTCTCACCGTTTTTCTGTTACCAATGTGTTAAAAAAGTGTGAAGAATACTTGATTAAAACTGAGGATATTGAATTGGATCGAAAAGAAGATTACGCGAAGAAATACAATTTAGAGTATCTTATGGTAATAATCAAGATCTGGAAAGGGGTTTTTTCAATTTTAAATCTGTTTAGAATGCCTGTAAAAACCAAAAAGCCGCTAGCCAATCCAGATACTTCTCCCTCAATGTCTCTTCGTGGCTATGGTACAAGAAGTGATAATTCTAATTTATTTATTGTTTACCAATGTACATATAAGAATAAATAAATAAATTAACCCGTCTTAAACTATGTTCATGACCTCTCTCACAGTCTCCGCAAACACTGGTTCACAGAGTGTTAACCCGGGACCAGTGATATGAATTGAATTGTCCACATAAGCCAGCATTTTCTTCCGATCGAACATTAGATATTTCCCATTTTCAGCGAAAACATGACCGAGGTCGTAGAACTAGAAATTTAAAACATGGGGTGCCCTTCTATTAAAACCTACTTTACACTTGCTACACTTCACCATCCCTAAACGTTTTGCCACATTCTTCTTCTCCTCGTCCGCTACTTTTTGGTTTAGGTGAAGGGATTCCAAATCTTCTCGGTTTTGAATGGCATACTGCATAAAATGATTGAGGAAGTTTGCTTTGAAAAGTGGAAGATCCCCCAAAATATAGATTTTCTTCACAAATTTTTCATAGAATCTTAGGTTCTCGTTGATATTCTGGACCAGGGTGTCATTTGGCTGGATCGGGGTTTTGATGTAGTCAGAATATCTGGAAGCTCGTTTATCTAATGATGTGGAAGCCTAGGCTAAGCTAACCTAGCTGAAATAAATAAAACGTCCGGTTTGTACTGTTCCACTTGTCGTTTGAACAGGTCCATTGACCGGGACCATGGCTCACCGTAGATTCCAAAACCTCCTGAAACCATTAACCTACTTTATCCTTTCAATTTTAAAACACTAACCTGTCATAGAGGAGTATCTATATTCTGAGTAATTATAATTGAAATGAGCTCGGATATGCTCATTTAGGTTTTTGACATAACTATTTCCAATCATCATCACAGAAATATTCCCTTTTCCTTTCTGAAACCAAAACTTATTACAGTACTCCTGTAAGCCTTACTGGATACAAGCAATATTTATAATCCCACGGAGGCTCGACCGGATTGATCAAATCAATCTCAACACACTCATCCACGACCGGTTCTTTTGCCCAAACGTCTTGAAGAACCGAGTTTTGGTCGATGACCTCCTGGACTTCTGGTGGATAGTGTGGCTTCCAGAATGCGTCGTTTCGGATACTGTATTGTAGAGATGCATTGGCAAGGATGAGGAAGATAAGGAGGGAAGTGATGGCTTTCCAGCCGAGTTTCAGATATTGCTTTTCGAATAGGTGGTGGAGGAAGATGGAGGTGAGGAAGGTGAGTACTGTAATTAGTATAGATTAGCTATAACCTATAGGTTATAAAAACCAAAAAACGTCAATTACTACGGTTCCTACTGTAGTTTACAGTCCTACGGTTTGTAGGTCTCATTCCTAAAGTGTCTATTGTAGTATACCTACGGTATCTGGCCTAATCCCTCGGCCTAACCCGGCCAGATTGCGCTCGTCTCGCCCCTCGTCACAACTTTTCTGGCTACCTTTAGCCACTTTAATCTTAGTTCAGACTAGACACATTCCAATTTTTTGGATACTGTACCTGCCACCCGATTAGCTTTCCCCGCCCACATACTCACATGTCACAAACAAATCCGTTTGAAAACTGGATTTCATTGAGAAAACGGACAGAATTGGCCAGTGAACCAAGTAGACAATATAGGAGATATTACCAATGTAGCAAATGATTTTGGATTTTAGCATCTGAAATTATATATTTTTTTCGGAGTTTCAGCTAACTTTACCTGATTATCTTTGGATTCTAATGCTATCACGGTTGCAGCTGCTAAGGTAACCAGGGGTCTCAAAAACTGTAAATCCACGTGGCGAGGGAAAATAGAGAAGGATAAAATCGCGATGGAAATTGTCACAAAATCTTCTTTTTCTATGGGAAATTTCAGTCGAGATTCCTTAGATTTCACGAGTTCCTCTTTTCTTTTATTGGTAAGAACTCTCCAATATAACGCACAGAAGCCAGCTGAGAATTGCCATAGTCGGAGTGGCATGAAGTTGAATGCGAAGTGTTGGTTAAGGAGGAGGAATGGTATGCACCCGATTACGGTAGTGAGAAGGACAGCCGTGAATTTGAGAATATCATTTTGGAGGAATTGAAGAGCGAAGAAAATAAATGGGACGATTAGGTAGAATTGCATTTCAACGCCAAGGGACCAAAGATGGAGGAAGAGGTTTGGAGATTTGTCATCGGTTTGGAACTGAAAAAATCGACGTTTTGATCTAAAGATTGTATTAGAAGATCTAAGTTTGACAAGGTCCTATCACTCAAGTAATGTACCAAAATATCTATTAACCTGCTTAAAATAATCCGCTGAATCATGAATAACCAATTGATTAGTCGTCACAAACAAGGATGCAACCGAATATCTCCAATTAGAATCCCACCAAAACTCCCCAAGAGTCAGTTGAACCAAGACTACTGTCATAAAAATTATCAGATAATACAATGGAAGAATCCGTTTGAATCGCTTATAGTAAAATTTGAAAAAGTCTCCAAATTTTGATATTTTGTTCTTCGTTAAGTTTTTAGCCATGAGGAACCCTGAGATGACGAAGAATCTGAAATTGAGATTTAGGTTCAAATGCCTGAAGCAGAGAACACAGGTGAATCGCGTTATGCATAATATACACGAAACACCTACAAATGACATATTTTACATGAATCGCGACTAAATCAGTAATATTACATGTATCGCGAACGAAATTCGGCAACTTTCGGGTTATGTATATTGCACACATATTATACGCGTATCGCGACTCCGTTACGAAAAACACTTTCTTTTTTTTTTTCGAAATTATTTTTTTCTAATTTTTTGCCTATTTTCTGTCGTTTTCAGTTAAATTCTGTCATCAACATTGTCGAATTTTTTTAATTTTCTATTTTTGCTAATTCAATTTACTCAATATTTCCTACTTTTGTAGCAATAACCACGCCCACCTTATAATTTTTAGGGAAATCGGCTACATTTAGAGAAATCCAATATTTTTTGTTCTCATCGGCTTTAATCAAATAATTGACATTTATCAACATCATTTTACTAATTTCAGATTCGTCGTCACAAAATGGAGCGAACCGTCGTCATGTGCTTCCGCGTAGAAACGTCAGAATACCTGCACATTTTTCAAGTTTTCGACTACCTTTAAATGATGGAAAAGGAACAAAAAAATCCGTCGAGTCGATTTCATGAGGATCTCGATAGGATGGTTGCTACTTTTAATATGGTTTTGAGTGGTAAGCTTTGAAAAATGATGTTCTTGCAAAACAATAGTATTTCAGAACAGATCGTTTGGATTCTCACTCTTCACCTCTTAGGACGTTCAATGCGAACCCGAAACTGGATCTTGATTCGGAAAGAAAGGACTCAGAATTGGGCGGCTCCCCCCGAGAACTCGTTCCTTCAATACAATTTTATCAAAGCGATCAGGAGATCAAGAAATTCACCAAGTCGATTCCATGAGAAATTCGAAAGAAAATTTGTCAATTCGGTTGCAATTTAGAGTGGTAAGCTTAAAACACTTTTTAAAAAATAAAAAAAATCCGAATCTTACATAACATTCTTTCAGATTCGATCGTTCTGGCGACCTCTATTCACTCTACAACTGGTAAACGACGAAACTCGAAAAAGAAATTCATAATCTTCTGATTGCGGAAACGACAAAATTTATATTAAGACACTCATCTCTTCATGCTCACATCGAAGGAGTTTTTTTTTGGATTGGATCGACTAGGATTTAATTTTTTAATTTTTGTAATAATAAATTGTTTTTTTTTACAAAATTGCTTTTAGAAAACAGATTACAGATAATTATATGTTTTCCCACGAAAAGGGGAGAAATAGACTCTAGTAAGAGGCGCTAGACAAGCAAGGATTAAAGGCGCAGGCAGTTAGATGACACGTGGGTCCCGAGCGGAACACAGAACCCAAGGGCCGCGCAGAGCGCAGCGAACGGCATTCTACGTGTGTTACGTGAGTGTACCTATTATTGATCGATTCTAAGGCAGTTGTGTCATAGTTTTTTCAAGTTTTTAACTAAAATTAAATTAATAAATTATAGACCGGGTGAAGGATCGACGTTGGAAGTATGAGTGAGAACGGTGACGGATTAGGAGAAGGAGCCCAGAATGGGAATGGATTGGTACCGCCGGAGACGCTTCACTCGCTTCAAGCAAGCATCGCTTCGATTTTTCAGTCGGAATACCAAAAAATTGCGGGAAGACATCAGGAGAAGGCACCAGTTCTGACCCAGAAAGGACTCATGATGCAAGCCGAAGTCAATGTGAAAGTAATCAATAGATTACAAGATGGATTGATGACGGGAAGCCTAGATGAAGCTGTGAAGGAAGTGGTGGATATCCTCAAAAGGCGAAACCAAGAGTTGACGCTCCTCGATCAGGACCCCGTGGCGTTCAAGAATATGGAGAAGTTGAGAGCTATGAAAGCGGTAACAGGAGCAGGGAATGGATCCGGAGACGATACCGCACTTCTGGCGTTGGCACAGATGATGTCTAGTTCGGACGCGATTGGAAAATTCAAGAAACCGCCGCAACAAGCGAGGAAACAGTGGTTTCCGAGAGCGGGCCCCGTATACCGCCAATACGGGGTCCGGGAGTTCCAGGCGCAATCAGCAATTGAAACAAGACCCTCAGCAAGAACTTTCCAAGCTCGCAGCTTCAATAGCGAAGAAAATCGTGGAAAACGCGAAATCCATTGTTTCCGATGCAACCAAATCGGACATTACAGTAACCAGTGCAATTACAGGTAAGGTCCATCCCAATATCCTTTCCGAAAGGATAGAATTCTGGAGGGGTGTGACAAAAGAAAAATGGATATTAAGCATAATTGAAAAGGGATATGTGATTAATTTAGCGGAAGGGTTCCAGCTACCAGAACCGGAAGGCATGCGCAGAATGGCCAGAGATAACATAGGGTTCGTAGAAAAAGAAATTAGAAAATTGAGAGTAGCGGGGATAGTAGAGGAAACACGGACGCCGAAAGCGTTGAGTCCACTCCAAGTAGCGAATAACGGAGAGAAACAAAGACTAATTCTGGACTTGTCCAAAATAAACAAGGGACTCTCTCCACCCCACTTTAGACAAGAAGACTGGAAAGTAGTATGGCCATTCCTGGAGCGGGCACGGTTTGCAGCGACGTTCGATTTTAGAAGTGGGTATCACCACATAAAAATAGAAGAAGGATCGTCACACTTACTAGCTTTTTCACTGAAAGATCCACCAGCGCCCCCATATCTGAAGTTCAACGCCTTACCGTTCGGGCTATCCACAGCTCCCTGGATATTCACGAAAATGTTCAGACCCTTAGTAGGGAAATGGAGACAGCAAGGAATAAAGATGTTCCTGTACCTGGATGACGGGCTCATATTAGCGCAGACCAGGGAGGAGGCAGACAGGGCGGTTAAAATAATAAGAGAGGATTTGAAAGCAGCGGGGGTAGAAGTAGCGGAAGAGAAATCGAATTGGGAGCCAAGCGAACAGTTCACATGGCTAGGGGTGAAAGCGGATTTGAAAGAGGGAGTAGTAGAGTTAACTGAGAAAAGAAAAAAGTCTCTGAGACAGCAGTTGGAGAAGATGAAAGAGAGCCAGGCTCCAACGATCCTGGATCGTCAGAAATTATGTGGTTATCTATCATCCATGATGATTATTGCAGGCAATGAAGCCGCCGCCAGACAACGTCACCTCTCAATGTGTATCGCTATCGAGTCCAATGCAGGAGCAAGTCAATCCACAATAAAAGTGTTTTCAGCCGGTGAGTACGAGGAAATAAGATATTGGGATGAGAAATTGACGAAGAACAAAATAAAGAGAAAGATAGTAGAAGAATTCGAGCCGGAATGGTTCCTGTATACAGACGCATCGGCAGAAGGTGTAGGCGCGGTGCTGAAAAACACTAGGAGAGAGACAGTAACCAGAATATCAGAATTAGGGGGAAAGGAATTTAGATCAGAGTCGAGTGCGCTGAGAGAGCTTAGAGCAGTCGAGTTCGCAACGAGAAGGCTAGAGCCTTGGATAAAAGGAGCAACCAAAATCCATACAGACAGTCAGGCAGCGGTGGTGATTCTAAGGAAAGGGTCTATGAAACCACAACTGCAGGCTGTAGCGGAGAAGGTATGGGAGAACCTAAAAAAAGTAGGAGAAGCACGTTTTGTGTGGATCCCGAGAGGGGAGAATACGGAAGCTGATGAAGCGAGTAGATCATTTGACTATGACGACTGGAGCGTGAAAGAAAGTATAGTACAGTGGGCACAAAGAATGTGGGGGAAGATCGAGTGCGACTGGTTCGCAGACGAACAGAATAAGAAGTGTGGAATATATTTTTCCAGATTCCCCGAGCTCAACTCAAAAGGCAGCAACGTCTTCGACCATATGGATCGAGCCGTCAGTTATGGATTGGCTTGGTGGGTTCCGCCTCCGGCATTGATCCCGGAACTTATAAGGAAGGCGCGTAAATATCGAGCTAAGGGAATCCTGGTTTCCCCAATTTGGAAAACCCATCCATCATTTCAGGCTTTGACAGATAAGAATGGGGACTTCATTAGAGAAATAAGAGACTGGAGAATGCTAGAAACAAATTCAAAGATTTTAAACCCAGGAGTAGGATCTAGTAAGGGAACCAGAATGGCATCGGAATTCTGTAGGTCGCCATTTCTGTTAGCACTAATTGATTTTAACTAAAGCCCCCCAGGTTTTGCGTGTTCTACCCTACGTTATAATTCAACACACAAACCCGAAATAAATATCTGTATCATTCAAAAAATCGTGTAGAAATTCTTATATAGACTGTATATAGAACATATTTAATGCTTTGAGTAGGGAAAACAATTTCTCCCGACACAAAGGGGAGGGAGAATTATATGTTTTCCCACGAAAAGGGGAGAAATAGACTCTAGTAAGAGGCGCTAGACAAGCAAGGATTAAAGGCGCAGGCAGTTAGATGACACGTGGGTCCCGAGCGGAACACAGAACCCAAGGGCCGCGCAGAGCGCAGCGAACGGCATTCTACGTGTGTTACTCCCACCCACCCACCCGGGAAAGTACAGTAATGATGTATTACAGAAGGAGAAAAAAGAGCGACGCTCCAGCAGCTGCTTCGGTCGAGCGAGGCACGGACGGTCCAAAAGCTCGTTGAAATCATCGGAAATGCCACATGGATGGCGAAAGCTTCCGCAACGGTAAAAGCATATCGAAGAGAAAACGAAGAGAGAAGAAAGTGGATAGAAAAAGAAAATCTTCCAAAGGGAGAGCTCTCGATGCTCCTGTACGTAGCCCACAAATCTCTGTCGGTGGGAAGCGGGTCTATGGCGAAAGCCATATCAGCCTTCCGAACCGCCAACGGAGACTTATCAGCAACAACCGCAGCACTAGCCATGGACCTGGTGAAATCGCAGAAAAGAAGCGAAATCACAACACGGAAAACACCGATTTCGGTGAAACAACAGGACGTGGATCGGATCTGCATCATGGACCAATCGACAAGCGAAAAGGACGAAAGAGACAGTCTAATAATTAAGCTGTCATTCGAAGCTCTCCTAAGAGCATCGGAGGCTGCCGATCTGCAGTGGTCGGATCTGGATCAGCAAGGAGGGATGCTCAAGGTGCACGTAAGAAAGGCGAAAAATGACCAACAAGCAATGGGAAGAGACACGTTCGTTAAGTGCGAAGACGGATCCGACCTAGATCTCATGTTAAAGAGATGGAGGGTAACATGTTCACGCCGACAAGACCAATCCGAATATATCTTCATGAATGTTCACAATGGGAACAAGTTGTCACCCAGCGCTATTTCAGGTGTCGTCAAGAGGAGATTTTCGGAGCACGGAATAGACGCGTCGCACCACGCTCTCCGTCGAGGTGCCGCGAATCAGCTTCAAGCACAGGGAAGGTCGTTCGAGGAGATCAGAAATCGTGGAAGGTGGAGGTCGGAGAGCGGCCTGCGACGATATCTACGAGACGCCCCGGAAGCACAAGGACTGCATCGAGAGGAGAAGACTGTAGCAGACGGAGAATGAGCCTGAAAGCCGCTAATCCTCAGAAGATTGTATCACAATTAACCCATCTGTTTTGTTTGTTATCTAACTATCCCCCTCCAAATCTTAATATCGTATGTCTGACGTTTTTTAATGTTAACTAATATGCCGGTAACCGTTACCAACGATAATGATAATGGTACACCCTACGTTATAATTCAACACACAAACCCGAAATAAATATCTGTATCATTCAAAAAATCGTGTAGAAATTCTTATATAGACTGTATATAGAACATATTTAATGCTTTGAGTAGGGAAAACAATTTCTCCCGACACAAAGGGGAGGGAGAAAATATACAAATCGCGAAACCCTCATGTCATTAGTCGCGATACGCATACTGTACGTGCTCCACTCCCGTTCCCAGGTTTCGCGATACATGTACAATACGCATATTATACGCTTGAATTTTTGTACGCATTTCACACAGCCGCGACCAATATTTCATGTATATTATGCGTAACGCACTTCACCTGTGAACTTACATATCAACTCCAAGGAAACCATTGACAAAAACGGTGGAATGAAGATGATACAAAAAGACAAAAATGATTGCGAGACCTCTTAAACATTGTATATCCTCTCTCATTTTTCAATAAATTTGCCAATGGAATATTGCCAAGAGCTTCTTCCTTCGGGATTCTCTTCGCGATGTTTTTTGTTTCTATCGAGGCTCCGCCCACTTTTGTTGCAGCGTAGCTTTTATGATCCACATGATAAGGGAGAGAAGCGGATCAAAAGCTAGATTAGAAATGAAATTGATCTTTTCATGAGGGACATGAAAGGCTTACTGGAAGGATTACTGTAGAAGTTTTAATATTACGGTAGACAACAAAAGTTTAGGACTTTCAAGTGGATACTGTATGAATGTCGGCTATACAAGAGACTAAACTACAGCCAGGGACTTCAAAAAATTTGCGCACTTTGTTAATTTATTTCTAGCTTTTTTTTCGCCGACGGATTCTCGATTCAGTAATAAGGTTCGAGGATTCGTTTGGATAATGGATTATACTAGGCTAAGTAGGAATTGAAGAGGAACGAATGAACGGGAATTTAAATGGGATTAATTAGAGAGGAATCTTTTAAAAGTGAGGCACTAGGTGGGCACAGTGCCGGTTTAGTCAAGTTATCGGTTTAGTCATTCCGGCCCAGCTAACAGTTCTAGAAAACATGATCTCAAAAAAAAAAGTTCAAAAAGCCAACCGCATAAACCAGAAGTTCGGAGATTATCTCCGCAACACCTCGTCCTCCCGCTACAACTCGACGTGTAGTCTCACAGCTGTGTGAACGATTTCGGAGGATGACAATTTCATTCTCTTCGTGATCTGTGATAGGTTGAGAGTACATATATCCGAAGGGGAATTAAAAAGAGAAAGGAGATGTGTTAGTGTTATCTTGGAATTATTGGGGCCAGGTAGTTTACCTCCGCAAATACTGTCCTATTTGAAGGTGCACAGAGAGATAGTGATGTAATGAGAAACTTCTTTCAAAAAGATATATCTCAGTTCTCTTTGAAGATACAAAAAAACTATCATCTAGTAAAATGTTGCCCTTACCATAAGCAAAATTTTATTAGTTGACAGTTTTTTGATATCTCTTAAAGAAACCGTGATACAAGTCTTCAAAGACGGGTAGCTTTGATTTCGAGAGCGCAGTGAGTCAGACACTCTAGCCTATTCTTTTCTCTACGTCTTTCAAGATTAATTGATCTCGCTCAGAGCCATCCCTGGGTTTGTTTTGATCTTCTGGATTAATATCACAGTTTTCTGTCCTCTTCCATGAATGAAGAGATCATTCCGTCCAATTTTCGGAGAATTTGGATTCTCAAAGATTGAAATTTGTAGATAAGAGGGGAGTTGGTTGAAGTGGTTGAAGTGGTTGTCAGGGTTGCCGGAAACTTTTCATGAACGTTTTTTCTTATTTATATAAATCTCAAGTTGCATGGTTTGTATTTTTCTAAAGTTCCTTTTTGTAACAAGTTTCTTGGTCATGGAGCTGTTAATCTTCGAACTTTAATCGTTGCGTCCTCTGGTTTCATCAAGGAAAAATCGAATCCAAATTACATCTTCCACAAGTTATTCATCTGACCACCGCCCATGTTCGTTATCAACTTCTTAATGATCTTATCGGTCGACAGGTTCAAAATGTGTGATTTGCGGAATGAGATCAAGAATACAATAATGACAGTACCTATTGAACGGAGCTTAATTTATTTCTTGAATAAGGTTCTTACTTAGAGAATGATTCGTTTTTAACACTGAGTTTCATGTAGCAGACCTTAAGTCAGTTGATGACATTTGAAATTGAAAGAACCAACGCTATCTTCTAAGAATTCTTAACCAATCTGAAAAATCTGAAAAAAATTCTAAAAACCCCAAACATGTTTAGACTTTTCCTGGAAATTGGATTGTTCAAAAAGTCAAACGTGCGCCCAAACCAGAAGATCGGAGACTATCTATTCACACATCACACTACGAGCGGGGCATTTAGCGTGCGCTTTCCGAGAATAATTAGGGAAACGTTCAATGATTCAGGGAGGTTCAAAGTATATTCGGAAGCAATACAAGGAAGTGATGTTTCGTGTTTTCAAAGAAAATTTTTTTGGAGTTGAGAAACTAAATTTCTGCAGTTTGGAATTCCGAAATTAGTTCAGCTGCTAAACTTTAGAACATCCATTTTGAATAGTAACGTCTTGGCAAGAATCCGGCAAATTGCTAACCGACCCGACCCTGATCTTTTGAACAATCATCTCCCTTCTCTGGAATCGTTTCGCCTCAAGTTTTCGCATAAAAGCCCTTCTATTACAGGTGTCACGACCAACGCCCATATCTGTCCTCCCAACCTGTTAGTTATCTATTCGAAGTTCAAAATGTGCGATTTTATCGGGAGAATGGTCAGAAGTCCAAATCGGATCACACTACATACAGGAAATTCATTTGGCATGAGGAAGTGACAACCAGACATGTTTTGAATCAAATTAATAAAAAGTGAACAAAGTAACATGAAAAGATGTGAGAAAAAATGAAGAAAACATTACTTAGATTTTTATGTAATTCCCGATTTTTTTTTCAACACGAAAAAAACAACAAATACTGGAAATAATAAACCCTTTAATAATAGGATGATACACTTGAGGGCCCCTTCAAGTCGAGTGGCATACAATCGAGACGAGTTGGTTGACTGGGACATCGGATGCGGGTTCGTTGAGTGGATATTGTTGGAATGGGCATGACGGTTCATCTTCTTGTCGGATTTCTATATTGCAAGAGGTGCAGACAGTGTGGCCACATTCTGGAAATGAATTTTTCGGAAAGGCAGCTGGACTATTATTTTAAAACAGATACAAGGCGATATTTAATTATGGGAACAAAGCTTCAAGTTCTACGGCTCATAACTCAGTTGGCATTAGAGCTAACAAAAAGTTGTCAACTATTAAAATGTAGCTTTTATTACTAGCAACATTTCACCAGTTGACACACTTTTGATAGCTGTAACAGGAACTGAGCTATGAGTCCTAGAAGTTAGAACGTTCCTCCCATTGTCACCCTACAGGTACATTTTTCAAATGCTAGTAAAACTAAGCCTTCAGATCTAAAAAAAAACTAACTAAGCATTCTCGGTCTAGCGGACTCCTCCAGACTAAACGGCTTATCACAACGTCCACATTTCACTCCATTCAATGGTCCATTCTTCTTGACTACTTCCTTCACCTGTTGTACCACTCCCTTCAAATAATCTCGACGACACAACCTCGTCTTCTCACTTGCTTCTTTCAATTCCTTTTCAATGTCCAATGGATAATCGAACAGCTCTTGTTTATAACGTTTTAATCTTCTCTCAGCCAATTCTCTATCCGCTTTTTCCTTTTCCATTTTCCTACGGTGTTCTGCTTTCGACTGGTATTCTTCTGCTTTTTCTTTGAGTTTTTCGATTTTCTCTTCGTGGAGTTTGGTGCGCCATTCAATTTTAAGTCTTTCATCCTTCATCCTATTCTTACGTCTTCTGAGTTCGGAGCTTAACTTTCCCAGTTCGGATTTACGAATTCTTCTGAGAGGATCCATTGATCTGTAAGAACTATTAATGAGGTTAATGAGGACAAGTTAAGGAAAAGATATGAAAAAATGATTGAAACTTTAATTAAGTTTAAAGAAGCAAAAAGGCAGTTTTTAAAAATCAAAAACTTTATTCCAATCACATCAAAATTATTTATCCGAAATACCACAAATATCTTGGACAGTGTAGTTCCTTGGTAGTTTCTTCTCAATTGGATGTCCATTAAAGTTCATTATTATTTGGTCGAATGGACAGCACAATCGATTTGCCTCCCTGATTTCCCAAGCGCAGCTGAGGCACAAGGTATGGCCGCATGCTGAAAAGAGATGGTCTTGGATCTTAGTATCGATTTAAGGCGCCCTTCTACTATAGTGTACACTAGCTTATAATGAAAGTGTGAGACGCAGACAGTGGGTATAATTGTGCGGAACCTCGTAAATCTACAATGTTCCACTGGTTTTTAAACAAAAAATAAAAAATTACACAAATTTGCTTACCAAGAATTCTTGGGCTTCTCTCTTCCTCAATCGTATACTTCTTATGGCACAGCTCGCATTTCTCCCATGAATACGGTTGATCAGCAACTTGATCCTTCATCTCTTCTGACATTTTCTTGTAGTCGTTTGCCATCTTCTTCTGTAGCTTTAGCTCCCTTTGTCGGTAAACATTTCCCAAAAGTCCATCAATTTCCTCATTAACTTTAGTTGTTTCCACTTCATAACGATTAGCCTTTTCGTCATTTTCATGAAAATCGGCTTTCGCCGTTTCAAGATCTTGTTTCGCTTTGATTAACTCTTCTTTTTGATCCAAGATCAATTGTTTTTTGTAGATTTTTTGATCCGATGAACTTTTTTTCACAGATTCCAGCTCCTTTTTCAAAATTTCAATTCTGGCTAAGGCCTCAGCTGTTGGCTTCTTGAGTGGTTTCCAGGTGCGAGTCCAAGAAGACGTCTTGTTGCCAAATGCTTTTGTAGCTTCACGTTTATAGCTTCTGAATGATTTTAATTGAATGATTTTTTTTATACTACTATCTACGAATTAAAAAAAAACAACAACTTACCGAGTTCTTGCCATTGTCCACAATATAAATCACTTTTGAATCAACCCTGAAAAAACTAATAACCTGGATACTGTAGAAACAACTTGAACAAGAAAAAAGATAAATCAAGAACTTCTATTTCTAAAAGAATGATAATACAACCATTGGGACGACAACGAACACCTCTCAATAGGGCGCGTTTGTTGACTTTCGAAAAAAAAGAGGGAAGAGTGAAAACGGCCTGCTTTTTCGAATCAGTAGAAAGAAAGAAAGTGAGAGAGAACAAGATATTGGTGACGTCATTAATATCAAACTTTTATTAAAAGTGCACCAGAAAAATAAAGTTAGATATTTCAAAAAAATGACAGTGAACCATTGAAAAAAAATTAACCAAGAAAACAAGTTATTGTTTATTTAGAGATCAGAATTAAAAAAAAATTATATTCAACAATAGTCTGCAACAGAGTGATTAGTCGGCAACAAGCGGCAACAACCCTCGACTTTCGTCTCAGTACGATCAAATGGACACTTCAACTTGTATGAAAATGAGTTTCTGAGTTGGCGGACACACGACAGGCAGATTGTGTGTCCACAGTCTAAAAAAGGATACGATGGTTAAACCAATAGGGACCATTTTGGAACTTAGGACCCACTTGGGACCCACTTGGGACCAACTTAAGGTTCTATAAAATGCCCTGTTTACAGCGTCCCGTTTTACAGAATCCGACACGGGCTGGCACGGGCCCAGTAACCTTTTCTTAACAAAATCTCTAAAAATACCAATAAAGGACTTACCCAAAACTTTAGGAGCATTTTCCGGTTTTCCAAAATGTCCTGTGCAAATTTCACATAACTGCCAATCGAGCTCTCCTCCATTCTCTGCAACTGCCTTATCGACATCGACCTTGATCTTTGCCACATATTTTCCACGAGCCTCGTTTATCTTCTTTAGTTCAGCCTTGATTCTCTTCTCAACATCAGGTTCCACCTTTTGAAATTGCTCCGTAAGAATTCGGACTTTCTCTTTTTTCTCCCCGATTTCAGCAGCCACTTTCAGACACTCCTTTTCCATTTTCTTCTCTTTCTTGACAATTTCTTCCTGATTTTTTTGAATTAACCGCTTGTAGTGATCCATATTTGATTCGTGTTTCTTCTCGATTCTTGTATTCTTTGCCTGTTGGGATGCGATTTCGCTTCTGATCATCTTGAGTTGAGATTTGAGCTTCTTGAGTTCATTGCCCGGAGCCATCTGAAAGTTACTGTATTAGAAGGGCAGGATAAAAAAGATTTATAAAAAGATATTGAAAAAGTTAGTCGGAGAATAAATGCGGGAGAACAGATCAATAGGGTTACCTAAAGAGTGACTGTTGAGAGAGTCGAACAGATGTTCGTACAAGGCCTGTCAATGGGGCGCACTTGCTACTCTAATAAAGAGTGCGAGGGATTGATTGTCAGGGATACGGTTAGTTTATTTGGGAGTACTGTAGTTATAAGTTTTTTTTAGACTGAAAGCAATGTTGATATTTGTCCTGACTTAACAGTTCCAAGTAAAAATTATTATACAAAGAAGAAAAACAAATACAGTTTATTTCAAAAGCTCAAGCAATAAAATATACAAAGTCATAGCAATTCTGTAATGGCGCGGTTTAGAGGAAGCAGGCGGCTAAAGCTTAGATTCGTGGTGAGACGATCAAATGGACATTTTATCGAGAAACCGATCTTGATGTGTTGAATGCAAGATACGCATATTGTGTGGCCGCATTCTGAAATTATTAAAGAAAATATTAATTTTATGAATAGTCACTTACCTAACACTCTTGGGATATGATTTATGAATTGGAATCGAATCGAACAGATATCACAGAGCTGCCACTCGAGAGGTCCTTTATTCTTCTCGACCAACTCTTTAACCTCATCTCTCATATTCTGAATGTAAATCTCTCTTTGAGCAAGCATTTCCTTCCTCTCTTTGGCCTCTTTTTTGACTAAATCCTCTTCAATATTAGCTTTCTCTTGTTCAAGAATTTCAGATTTTTGTTTCAATTGATTGATTTCCGCCGTCACTATTTCAATATTCTGTTGCAGCTGCATTCCAAGTCGTCCACGAAACTGTTGAGCTAAATCATGACATATCATTTTACTTCTATGTATTTCATTGATCTTCCAGAGCTCTATTTTTTCAGAATCTATTTGGTCTTTGACAGCCTTCAATTCATCCTTTAACTTTTGAAGTGGAGTGGAGGAAGCCATCTGAACAATTTAATTTTTTGAAAATAGTTACAAATGGAAGAGCTGTCGGGAACTCGGCCACCGACTTTAGCGCTAATCGAGCCGTGGTTAAAAAAAACTACTGAAAAAATGTCACATAGATCTAAGATTAACAAAATCGTGACTTAATCTTCCATTTTGAGTTTTTCGATGTTGTTATTTCCTGTAGCATTCTGCAGGTTACTCTATTAGAAGAGCACCACGAGATATTAGAAAGTTAGTCAACTTCAAAAATTATAACATCAAAATATAGTATAAATTCATAAAAAAAACTTTGTTCCACATGACTGTTCAAAAGAAAATAAGAAAAATAAAAAAGAGAAAAATATTTATATGCCGCACATGTTTTGCACAGTGAAGTTCTTCGAGACGGTTTGCTTGGCCGGTTTGCCTTTTTCGTTAGATTTGAGACCATCCAATGGACAAATAATCCCGTCGTTGGTGATCCTTTTCTCGGCACACTCGAGACACATTGTGTGTCCACAGTCTGGAAGATGACGTTTAGATTTCTGTGGCATATTGTCCCAAGGATTAAATATGGTGGCAATTCAAAGGAGATTAACTGTAGTTTTCTGTACACAATTACTTTCCATTAATTGAGTATTAAATGTATATTGCCTTCATCGTCTTACTGTACTCTACTAATCGAAACT
Organism: Caenorhabditis wallacei; assembly: GCA_963932035.1. Classification (NCBI taxonomy): domain Eukaryota; kingdom Metazoa; phylum Nematoda; class Chromadorea; order Rhabditida; family Rhabditidae; genus Caenorhabditis; species Caenorhabditis wallacei. Next base: position 10,522,451 of record OZ009932.1, on the reverse strand, counting down.
ATGGGTTTTTTTTCAAATTCGCAGCAAATACTCAGTAATTAGGGGCAACTAGACCAAAAAAATTCAAAAACTCACGTAGCAGTCTCGGGGTCTTCTTCTCGTTCGCTTCATATCTTACTTGACAAATTTCACATCTTTGCCAGCCTTGCACGATTTTATCGGCCACCAACTTTCCAAAATGATTCTTCAGTTGACGATGACTATCCAAATTGCGTTGGAGTTGGATAGCGTTCTCCATTTCTTTTATATGTTCAACGACATTCGATTTTTCCTCTTTCAAAGCTGTGAGCTTATTCGAGTCCTCAGTAAGAGTCTTAACTTGATTCTCCATAACCTTTATTTTTTCCTCCTCCTCTGTGGCATTGATTTCGATAATAGATGCGGTGACTACTTTCATATTAGCCAACTCAGCTTTTGCGGCTTCAAGTTCAGCGACAGCTTCGGCAATTTCAGCTTGCTCTGCTGGGGTGAGTACGGTAGGTTGCTTGACGACAGCGGTCTTGGCTTTCTTTGGTACCGGAGCAGAAACTTTTTTGACCGGATTAGGAGTTTTCACTTGAGATTTCTTCGGTTGAGAGGCTATGGTAGCCGGATCCTTGATAGCAGCGGGTTTAGTGTCACGCGGAGACTTTCTCGTACCCTGTTGGGTTCTGGAAATGGAAATTTGAATTTAAGAGGATTCGAAAAAAAACTCACTGATCAGAAGATTTCTTGGCTTTGCCCATCTTTCAAATCGTTAGTATTTCTACCCGTTTCACTGGATACACCCTGGAAAATTCATCAGATTACTGTACATATCAGATAAGCTATGGGAGAAAAGAGAGAGAGAGAGAAAGAGAGAGAGAAATAAAGAAGAGTAATGTGCGAAAACAGATCGATTATGTCACAGTTGTGCGGATGGCACTCGAACGTTAACTGTCAATGGGGCGCACCTGCTAATTGTAATTGAGAGAGAGAGGGGGAGACAGATGAGTGTCAGGAATATGGTGAGAGTGAACAAAAAAACAATGGGTAAAAATTAGGAAAAAATGAGTTAGGATACAGTAAGAGGTACAGTAAGCCCTCGATAGTGAAACGAGATTTTGGAATAAAAAAATAAATGTAACAATTTCTAAAGTTTTTTAAAAATAATTTTCAGACAAAAATTTGTTTTTCAAAAATGTAAAAAAAGAGGAAATTTCAAACAACAAACTAGAACGACCCATTAGTACTGTAGAATTACCGTATGCAATATTCAAAGGTCTATATCTCGATTTCGATTAGAGATAGAAAAAAATAGTCAACTAATGAAATGTTCAGATTACAATTTTGCACATTTTACTTGTTGACCACTTTTTTCTATCTCTAAGTACAACCGAGTTACGTTAAGAATCACTCAATTAAATCATAGATCAGAAAATTCGTAGTTAGATAGACGTTTAGTTTTTTGTCCATCGAGCATTTCACAGTTGTTCCGTTCCCAATTTGTATTAGACAAAAGCCGCAGAAAATGTGGCCACATTCTAGAATTTAAAACTTCAAAAATTAGGTTTACTGCTCTGAGACATACCAAGTAACTTTGGCTTGTTGATTGTCTTATTGTAGGATCTCGCACAGATCTGACATGCTTTCCAATTGAATAGTTCCTTCTCATCCACCTGCTTCTTCAAATGATTTTTCATGGCTGTTCCGCACAATTTATCACTCTCCACGAAGCAGCACACATTACATATGTGGCCGCATTTTGTAATAAGGATTACGGTAGTTACCCTAAGACACCCTTCCCTCTATTTCTAGAATAAAAGACTCACGTATTGTTACGGGAAGATTGCTTCTTAGATATTTCCTTAGATAACGGAACCAGACAAAACTCGCAGTTTAGCCATGGAAACGGGTAAGCAGCAATCTTTTTCGTCGCCTTTCTGTAGTACTTAGCTAACATTTTCTTGGTTTATAATTGTTTTTGAAGACGGATCTTTTTCTCTATTTCCCAAATTTCATCGAATAATTTTGAGTTATTCTCATCCAGTTTTTTAATGATTGCATCTTTTTCTTCATGAGAATTCTTAATTGCCTTCATTTGCTCTTCATATTCAATAATTTCTCTTTTTTGATCTTCTAGGATTTTTGCAGTATATTATTGGGAGTTCGAGATTTTCTTGTTCACCAATTTCAGCTTCTTCTTGATCCTTTTAATCTTAGCTATCTCAGCAGGTGATTCTTCAGCTAGACAATGCTGTTTCCTTTTTTCTTCTATCTTCTTTCTATATGATATTTTGGCGATTTTTCTGAAAATTTAAGTTTTTCTAGGTAATAAAAAAATCTTACCTATCCTCCTTCTTCTCTTTTTGACGCATTGTTTAAACAAGTTGAAGTGGTACCTGTGACTCACCCTGCGAAGGATTACTGTAGAAAAAAAAGAGAAAAAGAAAAAGCTCTATCAAAAAAAAAAGAAAAAGGAAAAAAACTACCAAAAAAATTTTAGAAATATGGAAATGAACACAAGGACGCCTAGCAATGGAGCGCGCTTGCTTTTCATGGAGGAGGGGGAGAGAGTGTGGGAAAACAAGAGTGTAGAAGGGAGAGTGCATTTTGAGAAGGGGGAGCCGGTGGAAGAGGTCGATGGTGCCAGAGGACAGAAATAAATCATCATTGACGGGCGGAGATGGATTGCAGGATTAACTCATTTTTGGCGGAAATTGTAATTCGGAAGGCGGAAGGTGGAAGATAAATGTAGCGGAAGACGGAAGACGGGAATCGGAAGACGAAAATAAACATGCAGAGCTCGGAAGACGGAAAACGATATTCGGAAGTCGGAAGTCGGAAGGCGGAATATGGAATCCGAAAAACTAAGCGGAACTTTTAAAAAACGACGGACAGCGGAAACCCGAAATCACTCTCAGAGAACTTGGGGGCGACCGCGGATTGATTTGGGCATTCGCGGCTGCCAGAGCGCGGGCCGCCGCTGCACGCCGCGGCTCGCGCTCTGACGACCGCGAATGCCCAATTGTCGCCGATCTTCGCCCAAATTCATCGATGACCAGTAGGGGTTTCGCCCATTTTACGCGCATCTTCGCCCAATCCCGCTAGTTTTGCCACCCCAAATATCGATTTTTCAATTATAAGAAATTTATTTACTGAATATGAACCCAGACAACATATCAAATTCAGAATCAAAACAGTAGAGTAGGTACATCAAACTAGATGAAGATATCTGGGAAACGTCAAAGGGTGGGGCTATAGAAAAAATCATAGAAATTTAACCGTTTTTGTTCCTCTGCATATCCTTTTTTGCTCTTTCTCTGCTTCCCTCTCTCTGAAGAAGTTGGTTTTGAAAAAAGTCGTATTTATGATAAAAACCAACCATGTTGCATGAACTTGTTGAATGTTCCGAGACAATCACAGAAGTTTGATCCATTGTGTACATTTATCGGAAACCTGGAAATGTTTCATTCAAACTTTTGATAGAAGAATATTGAAGAGATAAGGAAATAAAAGAGATCTTAGAATTAAAAAAGCGGAGAAGAATCCAAGAAAAAGAACAGAAATAAGTAAAATGATGACAAATGAAAAAAACTTATGAAAAAAAAAACAAACTGTTTGTTCATTTTCTTCGTGGGTGGGCTCGTAAAACTCCGCGTATCCCCGCGAATGTTCGCGGATCCTCGCTGAATCTCGCGGATCTTCGCCCCAACCTCAATTCTCTAATATTCGCCCAATCTACGCGGACCTCTGCCCGTTCTCTGCGCATGGCCGCGGATTGTCGCCCAAATTCTCAAAATGGGCGAATCGCCCAAATCACTGGGCGGTTGCCCAATCTCTGCGGATCGTACGCCCAAAGTTCTCTGAGCTCTTTTTGACGAAACTAGGAAAAAACAGGATACGGAAGTCGGTGGACGGAAATCCGGAATCTTAATTGGAAGTTGAAAAATGGCGGAAACCGGAAAACGGAAGACGGAAACGAGAGTAAATATCAATCGGCGGAAACCGGAAGCAGCGGGAACACAATGTTTACTAGTTCTACTCAAATAACGGCTGTCAATAGGGCGCACTTACTGTGTCAACCAGGGTTCTCACGGGCCGGGCCGAGTCAGGGTTCTCACGGGCCGGGCCGGGCCGAGTGAGTCATTCTTACCGGCCCGGCCCGGCCCGGCCCGTCTTGGCCCTGGCCGGCCCGTGATGAGAAATTTGTCTTAAAAAACAACAAGATTTCATATAAAAGCCGACACCCCTATTGAAATTTGTCTTTTTCATCAATTTTTTCCGACATTTTCACGAATTTCACTCGAAAACAATTGAGAATCTTTTTTTTTCGATGAAAAAATTGGAATTTTAAAAAATTTCTCTCAAAATAATGTCGATTTTTGAGAACACGGGCCGCACGGGCCGGCCCGGGCCGGAATGAAATTTCATCGGCCCGGGCCGGGCCGGAAAATCAGCTCCACGGGCCGACCCGTGGGTTTTGAGAACCCTGGTGTCAACGAGAAGGAGAGACTGCAGCATTGAGGACATCTAGCGTGTATCATTTTATTTCTTGGACAATTTGAATACAATTTTTATTGAAACAAAAACAAAAAAGCTAATGAACAAAATTAATCTTCTTGACTCCGCCCACTTTCTCCAAGGCTCCAGTCGTTGAAAAAATATTCGATTTCTCATGACGAAAACCAATTTTAACCAACAAAAAATGTTGATAAGGCTCATAGAAAACGAATAAAGTTAGAACACAAGCAAGTGGCATTAGCTCAGCCATAATATCTGCGAAATATGAAACTTCTGGAATAATAATGTTGAAGTAGGATAAGCAATTGACTATAGTAAATGGAATAGTTGAGAATAAAAATTGGATAAGAACATGGAATATGGAACGATCGTTGAAGTTTCTGTGCATTTTTCTAGTTTTTTCTGATTCGTTTTTGGATTTCATTTTGATTTGGAGGAGGTAAATGGCTAGTTTAGCAGAGATAACAATGATTACTGTAACCACAAAAATATGGATTAGGTTGTATTTGATACTTTTTGAATTGCAACTTCTTTCCGGGTCACATATAAGGATAAAGTTTTGATTGGAGATGATGTCAGGGTAGAAACGAGGTGGGGAGATGTCTGAATGATCAAGCTCCGTCCATTTTTTGAAGGATAAGACTCACTTTTCCATGCTTCCTTCGCTCTCTCTTGATCCCATGGTATTCCACTTGCCATAGAAGGGACTACCGACACAGCAAACAAAAATACTCCCAAATACACGATAATTTCTAAAATCCATTGAAAAATACTCTTTTTCGGGTTATAAAGATTCATGATTTTGAATAACCTATTGCAAAAAAGGGTTAGACATGACCCCAAGGTACCTGAAATGGGTGCACTTATATTAAAGGTTGGGGATTGTCTCACTTGAAGTAGCGCAGTAGTTTCCGATGTATAGGTACGCTGGGTTTATATATTCTGGTAGAAAACCCATTATTAAGACAAATGGAGATGGCACAAATTGAAATACGTCGATTAGCAAGCAGTTGTAGAGCCATTGAATGGAAATACTGAATAAATTTCGATTTTTCTGAATGAAAATTGTTTTTAAAAAAGCTTACCAAGCTACATGAAAATATAAGAATAATTTCAAGGATCCAAAATTGTTGGGTGATTTTTTGTGAACACAATAAAAAATAAGGGGGAATAAAGGGGTTACTGTAAGATTAATGGATCGTTTGATGTAGTAGTAGAGGTCGAGATTAGTGTTCCAGATGTTAGTGGGCATGCTGAAAATAAGAGAGTTTCGGTGGGTGTGCATGAGGGAGAGGACTAAATGGGCGGGATGTACCAGAAAAGATTCAGGGACGCACCACTTATGGTTCACCGTAAGACCACGGGTCCATCAACAGAACAACTGACAAAACCTAGCTAAAATAAGAATCTTATATTTTTCTAGAAACACCTCCGCACCTCAAAATGAACAATTCTGAGTCATTTCAAAAATTCAAAAAATCACCCAAAAAAACAAAAACTCATTGGTTGTATATCTCATATCTTTCCAGTTCACTGAGCAAGTAATAATTGGATTCTAAAAATGTTCTTAGAAGCTAAGTTCTACGAAAATTATATTTTTACTAGAAAAAATATGTAAGAGGCCAAAAAAGAAAAACATTTTGTTCGCTCAATTTACTTTGGAAATTAGTCAGGTGACTCAAAAAGTCTAGAATAAACTAGACAGGAAATTTAATTTCGAGAAGGTTAATGAATAACTTGATTGATTTAATGTTGCGGCTTTTTTAATTTTAGCTTTTCTCTAGTTAGTTTTAGCAGGAAGTTAATTTAGTCCTTTTGATTATAATTAGTTCAATGAAACCAGTCAAAAAATTTTGAATATTCATATTTTTTCCACCCAGCCAATATTTCCATAATGAAAAAGAGAGAACAAGCAAAAGTCAGTTTCGTTTGACAAATGGGTTTTCGTGTTGTTTTGATTCTGACAGCCAATTTATTAGCGACTTCTTGGAGTTGTGTGCCGCCTGGAGGGGGGTCTAGTGGACAAGAGAGCACCAAGTTTTGGACTACCGTGTTTACGAGGACTACGGTAACTAATAATGACTAGTTTAAGCTATACTGTAATTTCAAGGCTTTTTAGGTTACTCCAAACGCTGAAAATGGGTCAACATCAGAATCTCCAGCTTCATGGACACAGGGATCCACTATCTCCCCTATTGGTGGCTCCACTAGCTCTTCTGATGTCACCTCTTCAATTCCTGATCAAAATCGTTGGAATTCCACTTCAACTGGATCAGATTTCACGAGCCCATCTGAAATAACATCAGAAATCATCGAATCATCGACTTCATTTATTTCAAAATCTACTCATGACATGACTTCAACTATAACAAATAGTGTTGATTCGACAGCTCCAACTACAGTATCTGACACTTCGCTAACGAAATCTACCAAAGATTCTGGAAGTTATTCTACTTCCACAGAATCGGCTACTGGCTCAACTAGGATCCAAAGCACTTCAGCATCCACAGTCATCACATCTGAAAATGATAACACTCCGACTACCATAGCTGGGTCAACATCCAGTGAGGTATACACAGGAATTTCTGATGATACAACAATAGATCTCTCTAACAATCAAACAAATGGAACTACCGTAGAACATTCTTCGACAGAAGAAGCCACCAGTTCAACGGAATCTAGTCCTAGATCATCGGATTCTTCTGATAGCTTTACAACAACAATTGCTCAAAGTGAATCGAGCTCCACAATGAATTCGGGAGCCACAGCAAGATTAGTCGATTCTACAGGATCGGCGACGTCGTGGTCTTCAGAAAGCTCTGAAACTTCTAGCTCCGCTCCGACTACTGTAATAACTTCTTCTGAAATCTCTGAAAAGTCTACAGTTTCTTTTGCTTCAACTTCCGCAATCATAATTAGCCAGGATCCAGACACAAATTTCACGGGGACCACAAGCTTCATCAAGAGTTCGGATGCTACAGTATCCAAGGAGTATACAACCACAGTTACTTCTACCTCTAACCAGTCTAATACTGCTCCACCACTGTCTAGTTCAATATCATCTAAATCTCCAGATGAGACAACAACCAGTTTTTTGAATTTGACTACGGTAACTTCATGGAAAATTCAATTCCAACAACATCTAAACTCAGACCTCACCCACCACCGCCCCTATCACCTGCGATTGCACATTCCCAACTAGCAATGTCCGAACTGGGCCAAGTAAGCCCTCTTGCTTTCCAGATTTCTCTCCAATCAACTAAATTCCAGTTCCTATCAACAAGCTCGAAGTCACTCAAGTATCTCCATGCAACTATCAAATTCTCTGCGGTTTTAATAACACCAAGAGCCTTCTGACAGCTTGGTTGCCATCAAAATTCCAACCAAATCCATATTCCATGTTCACTTTTGTAAGTAGATCTAGATCAAGCTACCGTAATCCTTTGAGAAATTCAGGAATTCTACCCTGTATTCAATGCACCTAAGATCGATTATTTCGAGCAGTTTGGAATAGTCTGTTATAATACTGAGTGGTACATAACTAAGATTCCTGGAATGGTAAAAACCTTTATTATAAGGGCACCTGTATAATGTTTTCTATTTCAAAGGTCGATTTATACCCGGGAAATCGAGAATTCGTAAACGGAACCGTTTGGAATCTTCAAGGACAACGATTCAAAATCAGTGATATTAATTGTTGGGGGAATTTATTGGGTTAACCTAATTCTTATCCAATCTCGATTGAACCGAACGATTATCGAATAAATCCCATGTCTCCTTTTCTTGCGGTCGCGTTGCGGTCGCGTCGCGGTCGGCTGGAAGATGGTTATCTATCTGAAACGGGACCATTGAGTAGTCTAGTCAGACCAGATTGATTTGTTCTCATTCTTTACAGCCTTTTCAAAATGTCCAAACCATTTTCTATTATTCATATTATCCAAAAAGCTTCGACTATCGAGGAGAAGAAGTATCAATTCAGTACCACAGTTCAGAATTCGAATATTCATTGGTAACTTTATTTTTATTTGCTTATCATTCTTATATTAGTAGAATCAAAATTCGTTACATCTCGCTCCATTGCTAATTGAATCGGGGACTAAAAAATTACATTGGAAAAAGTTAGTCCATGGCCGTGGAAGAGCTTTTTCAGTGTAATTTTCTAGTCACCGCGCCAATTAGAAATAGAGCGAGGTGTAACGAAGCACGAAGGGTCGAATCTGAGAGCTCTCGGACGGCGACCTAGGATACTATCCTTCGAGTGGCGAACTCTGGCTGGTCTATTATAAATTCTAATATCAATTCCAGGCGACTATGTTTCTACCACGAAGCTGGCCAACTCGACGTCTTCATGCAATGCGCTGAGCCAGCTCACGCGGGACATTGCTTGATCAAAGCGACGTTCGAAATCCGTCTAATGCTAGTGGACGGGACGCTGATCTTCGCCAGAAAATTCATCAACACTGAGGAATATTTTAGTACGGAGACCTCGTTTAACGGAATCGGATTTCAAAGAATCGCTCGTTGGGATGATATAAAAGAAGTGTTGGTTGGCGATCAATTGATCCTTGAAAGCATCGTCACTATTGTTGAAATGGAGGGAGTTCTTAAACTAAAACACAGAGATTTCGATGATAAAGAGCTTTCCGATGTGGTGCTCAATGTCGACGGAGAGAAATTCCACGTGTTGAAACAGTATCTCGCCAGTCAATCCACCTATTTCAAATCTCTCTTTTTAGGGGGATTTCATGAATCTAAACAAGAAGAAATTGTTTTGAAGGAAGTAAATCCTGATGATTTTCAGAGTTTTTTAGAGCTAATTCACATGGAGCCAGCGCTAAATGGTAAGGTCTCTTTCGAATGTTTTTTAAAAATATTTTATTTTCAGATAGTTGCATCGAGGGAGTTCTCCTAATTTCCGATATGTACGACGCAAAAAATGCTCGTCGTCTTTGCGAAGAATTCTTGGTTAGGGACTCAAAGCACTCTTGGAAATTGAAAATTCGAATTGCAGCGCAGTATAAGTTGGAGAAGTTGAAGGTGACCTTTTAATTGAGTTTTTCGAAAAAATTAACATAAAAGTTAAATTTTAGAAGCATGTCATCGATAACTTGAAGTGCGCTGGAGAAATTCGTTCGGTTATGGGACCGGATCTCAAGGAATTGGATCCGACGATTTTGGAGGCTCTTGTGGATAAATCTTTGTCGTTGTTATGAAAAATGAATAAAGATTCTATAATAACTGTTTTCCTCTTCTTTTTTTGTGCTTCAAGTCGTTAAATGGCGATTTTAAAACAATTACTCACATTAGTCGTCAGATAGAATGCCCGGTACGCAATTGCGCGTCACGGTGTCACCCCTTCTCTGCAAACACGGCGACCTATTTTTTGAATTTTATGTCTGCGTTCTCTACTCGTTTTTCCCGTTTACCGCCGTTTTCCTTTTTTTTTCTGATTAAAAATTTGTTTTTTTAGATGGATGAGACACCAGTAGACACTCCAGAAGTTACCACAGACAGCCAGGAGTCCACATCAACTCAACCACCGCCGACACCAACCACATCGTCGAGGAACAAGGAATACAACAAGAATGCTTATATTATGCTCGACGTAAACCACAAAATTGTAATCGGATACCCGAAATAAACAATTTCTTGAAAATAAATAATTCCAGGTGGAGCCAAAAGACGTCATCGAGTACGAGTGGCCACCGAAATCCGGTGATCGATGGTTTCTACAAGAACAAATCGGAGAACTGCTCAATATTAAATCGTTTTCAAGGAAATATCCAGATTTTACTCGACGGAAAGTGAATCACGAGGAACGGGAGTTTTTAGAATGGAATTTCGGGGTCAGTAAGCTGCTCAATGAGACTCGTGAGTTTTTTTTAATTATATTGATATTAAGGTGAAAATTTATAAAAATTACTGAAAAATCGCCTTTTGAAACTATTTTGAACCGGTTTCTTGCAGAACTCCGCGATCTCAACGCCATGCGTGCCAGCGAAATCCACGACATGATGAATTCGGATTTCGGGAGTATATACCTCGAATACAAGAAAGTTGTAGCTCAAAGAGAAAAAGAAATCCAGCTTGAGAAGGCGAAGGAAATGGAAGCGATCAAAAATGATTCGGTGAAGTTGGCGGAACTCCGGCGGAAAGCCTTGGAAAGTGCCGTTGCGTTTAACAAAGAGCTCCAGCATCAACGAAGGACCGAGAGGAAGCATTTTTGGGATATTCAGACGAATGTGAGTTTTCTGTGGAGGAAAAATCAAGGGAAAATGCTTTTCTCTTTCAGATCATCCAATCCCCTCGAAATAAATGGCTAGTGATGAAGCCAGAAGCCACTCGTCCAGGCCCCTACCCGGTCGCCTTGATACCCGGACAATATCAAACGTATTACAAGAAGTTCACTCCAGAAGAGCTGAATCGTCTTCCACTTGGCACCGTCATGGATACTTCTCATTTATTCCCACCGCAACGAGAGCCATCTCCTCCACCTCTGACAATCGCGGAGCAAGATTTGATTCGTTTAGAGAAGGAGGAGGCGTTGAGAGCACGAGTACCGCCTTTGAATCCGGATATTGGTATCAAGCAGGTATTTATTTTTTGAAAAATTGAAATTGCATGTGTTTTTCCCTTTTTTTGTCTAGTTTCTAGTCGATTTTAGGAGCGATATCGGTATTTGGACGACGCGGAGAATCGATTCTACTAACCCAGGCTGTATTTTAAATTCTAAATAAATTTTCAATCAAAAAACTAATTTTTCTTGTATATTGTGATGTTTTCCTAACCTCTAAAAGCTAATAAACTTGAAAAACCAGTCAAAAAATGAATAAATTGCCTTAGGAATCATCCTACACTCCAGCCCCGTTGGATCCAAAACGACAATGTGATTTGTGTCAAAAAACTGGAGGAGGAGAGATGATTTGGTGAGTGTTTTAGTTTTATGAGGGGAAAAGTGGGAAAATTTGATTTTTCATTGGAAAAAAACGAAAAAATATCATTAAAATACTGATTTTTACGGAAAATTGTCAACTTTTAATCGAGAAACTGTTTTTTATAATTTTTAAGCCAAAAATCAATAAAAAACATGAAAAATCATTAGAAATTAGAAATTTTTCATTAATTTTTTCAACAAAAAAGATCATGTTTATGGTTTTTCAGAAGAAAACCATCAATTTTATCAAAAAACCCAAGAAATTGCTATGAAAATAGTGATTTTTCATGGGAAATTACGAATTTTTCATTCAAAATCTGCAAACCCCGGGTTTTAAAGGGAAAATTTGAAAAATCGGATTGTTCTCTTATAAACCCATCAAAAATCCTTAAAAGCTTATATTTTCCTATGGAAAAACCCAACAAAAATATGATTTTTAAGAGAAACCCATCAATTTTTCATCTCAAACCATTCAAAACATGATTCCAGTTGCGCTGCGTGTAAAATCGTCTATCATCCACGTTGCATCGAAATGCCGGATCGAATGGCGGCTCTTGTGAAGACCTATGAATGGAGTTGTGTCGATTGTCGCGTTTGTTCGGTGTGCAATAAGCCTGAGAAGGAGGTAAGTCGAAAAATCCGTGCCGAAAACTTGCCTTAACCTATCATTTTCACGGCACGATTTTCGCACAGCTATGAAATTCTCTTTTTCCAGGAAGACATAGTATTCTGTGATAGATGTGATCGAGGATTCCATACTTTCTGCGTCGGTTTGAAGCAAATGCCACGTGGATCATGGATCTGCAGTACATTCTGCTCACCGGAACAAATTCGAAGTCAAGCGACACGAAGAGCATCAGTGGCATCAATTCCTGGAGGAAGACTATAATTTATTTTATTTTTCTCGATGAATTCACTAATTTTTTTCCTGTTTTAATTTCCGATTATTTCGCAATCTGTATCAAATATCTCTTTTTTCTCTCCAATGAAATGGTCTCATCCCATTATTTATTTTATAAAAATCACTAATTTTTTTTTTGAAAATCTGCTCCAATACCTGTTTTTATCAGTTTTAAATTTCTTTTATCTTTCTTACTTTTCCTTTTTTACCCCAGAAAAATCACTAAAACCAGTTTCAGGACGGGTTTCAACCAATGTCCGTCTCATCGGTCTCACTCAGTTCGGATGTCAACGTTCGATATCAGCGACTCGCCCAAGAATACACGAAATTAAGAGCTCAGGCGAAAGTTTTAAGAGAAGGAGTGATCGAAGAAAGAGGAAAAGTTGATAAGCTTACGGTAACCTCTAATTGAAGGGCACCCCCTAAAGAGCATTCTTTAGGAAGATTTGAAATCAAAGGAGGCCACAATTCGCCGACTTCAATCGGAAAATGAGTCGCTAACGTTTCGAAATGATCAACTCGCCCGACGAGTTGAGAATTTTCAAATCGAACCGCCAAACCCCGCCCACTCGAAAAAAGCCACGCCCATTCAGGTGGATCCGAAACTGGAACTCCTGGAGCAAGAACTCCGACGACGCGTTGAACAAAATGAACGATTAGCCGGGGAATTAGCGGAAAACGAGAGGCAACACGCGGTGGAAATGGCTGAAATGTCGGAGAAATTGGCGAAAGAAATGAGGAAATTGGAGGATGAAGTCAGAAGAATGAGAATGAGAACGATTGTGGAAGAGAAGAAGGATGAGAAGGTGGAAGTGAAAACAGAGGAGGATCTGGTGATTATTGGGAGTCCGGAGCCTCCAGAATCCAAGGAAGAGGCGAGAATTATGGTAGCGGAGGCCACGAGGGGCACTTTTTCAGGTAAACTTAATTAGAAGGGCACTAAAATCCAGTTTAAGATATTTTCAGCTCTAAACAACGTATTCACCTTGCTCCAACAACGCTGTGAAATTTATCCGTATGATGCCACGCTGGAAAAACTACCTCCACACGTTTTAAAACTCTCATCAGAATACGCCCAAACCTCTCGTCTATTCTCGAGTCTCGTTGAAATCACCGAATCAATCATTTCCAATTCCCTATTCGATCCAGAAGCACATCTCCCGGGAATCATCTCGAAATGTCGACTCATTTCCCAGCATTGTAGTCAGATGTTGAAGGAATTGATCCGACGAATGACCGGGGAGGAGAATCGAGTGACGTGGTGTACGGCGGCGTTGAACAAATTGAATAATCAATGGGAATCGCTCATTTTAAAGCTATTTGATGTCTTTGAAGAGGTCACCACTAGTCTGGAAACTTCAGAAGGTCTTCTGAATTCATTGGATTCCTTGGATTTGGTGACCGGGGAGCTTTTGGAATGCTTCCAGAAACGATGGATTTTCGAAGCGCGATTCCCAACGACGACGAGAAGAATGCGATGTGTGGGAAGCGCATTGGAAGCTGCACTCCAGATGACGTCACAGGAGACGTCGAAATTGGCGGCGAGAGCCAGAAGAGTTCATGGAATGGAGAGTATCCAGGATTCTGGGATGACGGAGATTTCAGAGATACCGGAGGAATCAGAAGTCGAGGAGGAACCTTATAATCCATTTGATGAAGATGATGATGAAGAGTTTAAGGATGCTTCTGAATCACAAGATGTGACGATTACAAATCCAGAAGACGCTCTTCCAGAAGATGTCGCTGTGGAAGATGTGGTACATGTGCCATCAGAAGAAATCCCCCAAAATACGGATTCTCTGCATCTCCAATCCGAGATTCGTCTTCTAGCCAAGAGAAATGAGGAACTCCAAAAAGAGCGTGATAAACTCTTTGTTGATAATTCTCTGGTGAGAAGAAAGCTTGAAATAGCAACACAGGAGAAATCGGATCCGCAGAAGACGGATATCGATCAGCTGTGGACGATTGGAATGGAGAGAAGGGATGAATGGATTCAGAGAGTTCAGAAGGCAGAGAAGGCGTTGAGATTCTATGAGATTGAGGTATTTTGAAGGGATTGCATGCACTTCTAATAGAGATTTGAAGGGACGTACGATTTAGACAAAAAAGGATGCCACGAATCCATAAAAAAACCACGTGGAATCGTGGAACTTCATGTTCCTTTAAACATAAATTGAACGAAAAATACAGTAACCCTCTATTAGAAGTGCATTCTATCTTTTTTGAGCCAATTCTAGATATAAATCCCAAAAATAATTTTCAGTTCGATCTACTCCTGCGCCACGAACTGGCTTCCGAAGAACGTCTGAAACAAGTTATTTCCGAACTTCAATCGGTATCCGAGAAGAATCATCGACTGGAAGATGAGCTCGAAAGTGTACGAAAAGGATATGAATCACAGCTCGGTGATCTGTCGGAGCATCTCGCAACACTTGTAAAGGATCGAGAAAAAGAGAAAGAGACGAACAAGAGTCGTGGAAGTCTCAAATCGTTTTTTAATAAAAATTGATCTGGAATTAAGTATGTAATCGCGCTCCGAACTGTCAACTTTGGCTGCTTACATTCAATTCAGTTAATTGAGTATCAAATTCTGGATTTTTACGTTTGATACTCAGTCAATGGAGCGCGAGCACATACCTGATTACGCTCCTTGTGAATTTTTGTAATTAAATATTTATTTATTTCTCCCTTTTGATTGTGATAGAATTTCAAATATTTTAACCTTTTTTTTGCATTTTTTGTTCATATCATTCCCTTTTTTGCTTATCTAAAATTAATTTATTTGATATCTAGTCCCCCTATTATTGTGGCATTATTCATGTTACTTTGTCGTTTATTGCATTCTACTTTGTTCCCAAAAAAGAAGGTTAATAAAAAATGGTGCTTTGTAAATAAAAATTCAAAACACACAATTTCAAAAAAAATCTAAAATTCCAGACAAATTTCAATTCCGGTTTCATTATGATTTTGGAAGATTGTTGACGTGAATTTTGAATTTAGGCTCCGCCCACATTGAGAAACCGGAAGTCTTTCGTCTTCAGAAGCTGATGAAAATTCCAATTTCCGCATTCTTTTTCCCGGAATTCCGTTTCCGTTAATTTTTTTTTGAGAATAAATTCAAAAATTTATAGAATTATTTCAAACCGTCATAACTTTTTTAGGATTAAAGATATCAAAAAGTTGTTAACTAAAAAAATGTAGCCCTTTTTATGAGCATTATTTCATCAGTTGACAACTTTTTGATATCTCTTACGAGGGCCGAGATACAAGTCTTCAAAGCCTGGTACCTTTAAAGAAGAGGGCGCAGACAGCTAGACACTCTAGCCGCTTATTTTCTCTGCGTCTCTCTAAATTAAATGATCCCAATGAACCTTTTATAGACTATTTTTTATCTATTCCGTCACAAGTATCTTCAAATTAATGAACTAAATGAACATATTTCGGATAATCTCCATAATAAATTAATTTCCAAACCCAATTTATCTGAACGATACAATCTTAATAACAAAATATACTAATCAAGCCAATTTTTTTTCGGTTTCCGAGAACTTGAACTCTTCTTTTTTTCGGCAACTTCCTTTTTTTTGTCTCATAAATCCCATATTTATTGTCTTTTCATCGGCGAACAAACACCGAGAAAAAACACATTCCTTTCTTCTGATGGATCCACTTTTTGACGTCTTCTGAATGCGAATAGATGGAGGAGCCTCATTTTCGATTCTGCTCCTCCGTTTTTCTTTTTTTTTATTTGGGGAGGAGTGTTTCTTCGAACTCATTCCGAATGAAAAGAGCAAAATGTCTAAAGATCACGCTATTTATCTAGACCTTTTGTACATCATTTTTCAGTGATTTCTGAATTTTGTTGTCTTCTTTTTTTTATTCTGATGAGGTCATCACTAATTTAGAATTCAGAATTCAGAAGACTTTCCGTCGGCTAATCCCTCTTCCTTTTTTCTCTCGTTTCAATTTCCTAATTGTCATTTTCATTTCTTTTTTTTCTTACTTTTGTCTACACGTCCTTTTTTCATGTCATTATGCAAATGTGCTCTGTTGAGAATAGGGGCTAGTTTTGAAAAATTGAGCCAGAAAAATCAGAAAGCCCGAACAAGTCATAGTTTAGACCCCGCCCACTTTTTCCTCCTGGCTAGAGCGGTGATAAGGGAAAAGGGGGGATCCCAAGTATCAAGTTAGCCCAGAAGTGCCTAAGGTTTATTTTTCGTGAAAATAATCTAAATTCTGAAATATTTAGTTCTAAGCTTTGCCCTTTTTAAGTGCAAAAAAGTGGGCGGAGCTTAACCGGGGATTTTCTCGAAGGGAACTTGAAAAAAGATGGTCCCAGAGGAGGGGGTTAGATTAAGCTTTGGATGTATAATTAAAAAAGTGGGCATGCATAAAAAGGGGCGGAGCCTGAAGTAGGCGGAGTCTAAAAGGGGTTTGCTACGAAATCTGAAAGCTTGAAAAAAAGTCTGTGACCTTCCCCTTTAGCCCTTTAAAAGGGGCGAGGTCTGACTTCCCCACGGACTTTTCAAACCAAGAAACCCCTGACTACATTGGAAACCGCGCTCCACTGAGAACCCAGAATTTCTCAATAGAGCAAATTTGCAACATATAATATCCCTTCCCAATGCAAGAAACCTTGTCACTCACTCTAAAAGAGCCCCTGATGCTCGCGCGCGGAGCACACACACAAATTTCTCTTTTTGACGACTGGGGACTCCCCGGGAATTGGCGCGCTCACGGAATTTTGAGCGATCATCGTTTTTCGTTTTTCTCGCGCGAATCCGTCCCCCGGGACCGTTTTTCGTATCCTCTTTTTGAAACAGAAGAGAGAGAGAGAGAGAGAGAGAGAGAGAGAGAGAGAGAGAGAGAGAGCACATGATATACTTCAATAAAAGTTTTGCGAGAGGGACCTCCTGGTACACTTGTGTGTGTTTATGTTACACTGAGCAAGAAGTCTCCACTGGTTTATTTCCAGTTTACACACACACAAACTGTGGAAACCTTGACACTTTTAACTTGTTTTGATGTCTTCAGCTTCCGGGTTGCGCAATGGAGCGCGTTTGCAATTTTGGGGAATTTTGAAAATCGGAGTGTCGTTTGGTTCTATGTTTCGGACAGCCTATCTCCACCCCCTTTTTGGTCACGCCCCTTTTTCCTTCTTTGGTTTTTTTTAAGTAGTTGTGATTGCTGCTGTAATTTTTTGAATAAAATTTTTTAAAATATTTTTTCAATTTTAGGCATGGGATTACTGTAGCCCCCTAATCCAAAATTGTGTTTTCCGATCTCCTACCAAAAAATCTCATTTCTCCACCAACAAATTGCCTCCGAACTCCGTAATATGTCCTTTTTCTTTGGCTCCTGGAGCCTAGGAATTCTGCGTCACCAAACGTCTTCCTTCCCTTTTTCCTTTCGTCCGCCGATTATTATGTTATATATTTTCGGGTTTAGACTTTCTCTTTTTTCTCTTCTTTGCTCACTTTTTTTTGGTGACAAGGTACTAAGCCATAGGATATTTTGGATTTTAGTCTAAATTTAAATTGCACTTGAAAATTCAATGTTCAAGAACATTGAAAAAAGGGTTTCCTATCACATATGACACCCTGACTCCGCCCCTTTTTCCAGTTATGTTCTCTGATGAGAAAGAAGAATGTCAAAAACATTTGTCGTTTTAGAAGGATGAGCAGTTCAAACACCAACTGATTTTTTAGGAGTCAAGACGAGCTGAGATATTTGTCTAGTCAGAAAAAAAACATTTCTTAAGGACCAGCTATGGGGTCACCGTTAGATTAAGCTTTCCAAAAAAAGTTAAGCTCTAGTTTTTTTAGCTCATCCCAATCGCTTTTTGGTCTCCTTTCATTTCCAGTCTCCTCTGTGCTCATATGCAAATCGACTAATAAGTTATTCTTCGAACTTTGAACCATAGCTGGCTAACTTGAATGGATATGTCATTTTCATGCAGTATCGGAGAAAAATTATTTATTTATTTTCGTTTTCCAAAAAAAATGGGATTACGGTATGTGCCTGAAAGCTTCCAGATTAGCCCTTCCCATATTATGTGAGATAAAAAAAA
This sequence comes from Caenorhabditis wallacei, assembly GCA_963932035.1. Taxonomy (NCBI): domain Eukaryota; kingdom Metazoa; phylum Nematoda; class Chromadorea; order Rhabditida; family Rhabditidae; genus Caenorhabditis; species Caenorhabditis wallacei. Next base: position 10,504,064 of record OZ009932.1, on the reverse strand, counting down.
CATAACACAAAAAAGTTCTATTCCAGATTAAGTTCCCCCTTTATTATTTTTAATATAATTTTTTTCGTAGGCGGCAGAGTTGTTCGCAATTCCGATTTCCGTTTGAGAAAATGTACTTCCGACTTCCGTTTTGGGAAAATTCATATATTTCTGAGGGTGCCACCCTAAGCCCCAGCTAGCCTATAGAATCTTACTGCAAACACTCACCGGTGTCCTAGCTATCAGATGCGGTTCCAATCTCTGAGATCCACTTGGGTATCAGGTTAGGTTGAGCAAGAAGAGAGGTTCATCGTAAAATTTCTAATAGAATCGCCCCTAACTTTGACCTTTTCCCTGTTCGCATCATCTAGAGGTTCTATCTGACAAACCAAGTTTTTCTGATTCCCAAAGATCTTCCAAAGAACTCCAGACACGTCTCCGGATATTCGAATAAAAAATCTGTTTTTGTACTTTGCTTCTACTTCAAAACATCAACTCCAATAATTTATTTTCAGATAGAAGGACTAGGTAAACCCCGCAATTTTCTAGTTACGCAACATTTCCATGGCTAATTTCCGGTTTTAACTCTTCGAGTTGCCAAGGAAATGACACTTCCGATTTCAGTTTTCGGATCCTCCTCTTTTTTTGAATTCTAGTTAGTCATAGTTTCTTCTCCGATAGAAAAATCAGTGTGATGGAAGGAAAAACTTGCAAATTATTCGTTATATGATTTATTAATGATCTAGTTATGGCGTTAGCAATTCGTTGACTGCGTTGATTCGATTTTTCTTTTTTCTATGGCCTAATTTCTGCGAAAAAAAATTAGGATGTCAACAAAAACGTTCTCGACAAATTCTTTGTACCCAATGTTTTTGTCTGCAATTTTGATAGGGTAAACAGGGGATTGTACTTTTTGTGTGGCTAACGATTTTGTCTTTTTTCGGGAATTTTTTTGTCAGTCTTGTGTGCCGAAATTGTGCTGGGGGGTGCCAAACTATTTAGTCCCTTAATCCACAAGGTCATGAACCCTATTCCAAATTCCCCTTTCTCTCCCAACACATCATTCCCATCTTCCCACATTCCCTCCATTTATTCGTGCTCATTCCAACGCAACGTGCTCCCCTTCCCTTTCATCCACTGATCGTTCGTGGTCCTTTTCGCCACATCTCTTAATCCGAATTTCCTTTTTTCAACTGAAAAGAGGGTTCCCGTTTATGTTAGTGTATATAATGACTAATTCATTCTCGTGGTTCTTTGTAATGAAAATGGTCGAGAAAAACAAAGGTCCTAAAATAGTTGGGCTTTTGGACTCATGACATTTAGGAATGATACATATTTATATATTTTTTGATATTTATAGAGGTTGAGTTGGTAGGTAAACAATTTACTTTTGGTACTAAAATGGCTTAGGCCTAGATGAGAATTGCCCAAGCTAAGGTTTAAAATAACTAAGGCTTATGATTTCATTGGCTGCTTAAGCTTAACTAGTTTAAGTTTTGTCATGAATAAGTTTTTGAACCCAAAACTATTCTGAGCTATATTTTTTACGCATGTTTGCCGCTGATCACTTGGTTATTTTTAATGAGAACGCCTCTCTCAGCCCACGCTTTTTCGAAAAAACCAAAATAAAAAGTTTTGCGTTCATCTACATTATGAAGAATGATAGTAGAACGTCTTGGCACTGTGCCGTTCCTTGTGACCCTTTTCTTAGTTCGTTTGTGTTAGATTATTTTCCTGTAGGCCCTGTGTACTTCTCTCGGACAACAAGGTTAACATTAACCGTCATCTTTTCTATTTTGAACACAAAAAAGAACACCTGTCCGCCTCCGTATCCCCCTTTTTTTTCGAAAAATCCTCCATTCTGCTAAACAAGACGGAAAGTTTTCTGACGCTTATTCTCTTTCTTTTGGCCCAAACGACAACAAATAATTCAAATGAGATAAGGAGTGTGGGCCCGTGTGTGCAGGAGCAAAAGAAGGTTTTGATTCGGTGTGGGAATTTTTTTTCGAGCGATTCTGGGTGCCGACTTATTCATCTTTTTGATTTTTGAAGTTTCCGTGCGTTTTTGTAGTGGGAAGGTACTGAGTGAGTGATGAGATGACTCTGTTGAAGTGGTATATCTCGGTTCATAGTGGAGCTATCAAGACAGTATCAACTAATGAAATATTGTTCATGATAAACTGTATATTTTTTTAGTTGACAGTTTTTTGATAGCTCTAATGGTAAGCGAGATATAAGCGTTTGAAGTTGCGTGCTTAAGAGAGACGCAGAGAAAGAAGGTGGCTAGAGCGTCTGCGTCCTCATTGTGACACTCTAAAAGCTTGTATCTCACTAGCTGTTAGAGATATCAAAAAGGTGTCAACTAACCAAATAATGCTCATATCAAACTGCACATTCTCTTAGTTGACCACTTCCCTGTAGCTTTGATAAGAACTGAGATACTCTGTTTTGATCATCTGACTTAGAAAATCACCAAAATTCTGATTTTTCATAGTTTATATTCTGACCATTTCAACAAAAAAAACATCATTTTATATTTTTTAACTCAAAATTATCTTTCAACTTTAATTTCATGTTTTTATATTATATATGCAACACTAATCATTAATCACTCATGGGATACCTGACTCAATATTTTCATTTCAATTTTCTCACGAACCGTTTGAACTTTACTTCGAGAAATTTCCATGACTACTCAGCTCTCCTCCATTCGGAATAATAATTATAGACCGGCGTCTTATTTGATAAATCGTCGAATGGCATGTTTGGTCTCGGCTGCGTCATAATGTTTTTCGAATGTTCAACCCACACTAATAAACTTACTTATCAAAATCTGATATATATATGAAAAAAAATAACAAGGTGTTCGATTTTTGGTTCGACTTTTCGTTATCTCGCCTTTCTTATTAATCCTCGTGGTTGGGTGACTTTCTCTTTTTGTTCAGTTCGTATTAAATTTCAGTGTTCACCTATTCAATTTCATTTCCGTGTGTACTAGACACCAAACATTTCGGTTTTCCTTTAAAAAAGTGTTTATCAAAACAAATAGAGAGAATCTGAGAACCAGGATAATCCTGATCGGTGAGATTGTGTTCATGATACGAAATGAGTTGTTCGTGAATTCTGACTAGTTGTATACTACTTGGCTAACCGGACATACCAATTTTAGAACGATGCAGTAGGTCCTCTTCTTTCGGATTAGTGATTTCGGGCGCCATCCTTTAAAAACTAAGCGTTGATCGAGAAGTCTCGATACCTCATTCTCGAAAAATCTCGCGAATCTCGGCCCTCAAAAGTTAGATCAAACTACGACTCGACCTAATCCATGCCAACTTAAGCCTCTGACCCACAAATTTCCATCCATGAATTCCCAGTTTCTAGAAATCCTTCTGAATTCCTCCTACATAGTACGTCAACCAGATTTGTACTCCTTTTCTTTCTCTCACCCCATCCTTTCATATCTCGATTTTTGATCAGAATTATCTGCACGTCTTCTGACCTCTCTTATGAAGACTTCAACGTCCCCTCCTTCAATCAGAACGAATTAGTTATTCCATTAGACATTCTGACTTCTGAGATTTTTTCTTTGCTATACGTTTTTTTGAGTCATCTACTCAGTGCTATGTAATTATTTTTTCGGCGAATAACATTTGCTGTTCCCATCATGATTCATTGCTCATTTCCTGAAACTAAGAGAAAAAAACTAGAAAATTCAAGAAAGTCACTTCTTTTACGAAATGAAAGGAACAAAAAGGTAGACGATGGTGAGGGAAAATTGATATTTTTGCTTACGCACAAAACAAGGGGTCGTTTTGTGGAGTGTCCGATATTCTTTGTCTTTTCATCCCTTATTTCAAAGACCACGTGAACATGAATACAAATGGAAGAAAGAGAAGGAGAAAAAGAAAAAGAAAAAACTTTCAGGTCCATAGGATTTTCGTATTTTTCAAAAATTTTGGATTTTGTTGTTATTTTTTAGGAGGAGTTTAATCTTTGGATTTTGGTGAGTTGCCATTAGGCCGGTTCCGGCTCATGCTGGCCTAGGCTGGTCCCCGCATGGGCTAGCCTATGGGCCAGGCAGGTCCTGGGGATGATCCAGGTTGGTCCGCAGGTTGGTCCGGACTGGTCCCGGAAATAGCCCTGACTGGTAACCAGGCTAGCCCTGACTCATCCTTGGATGGTCCTGTCTGGTCCCCACGGTTGCCTTGGGCGGGCTCAGTCTAATCCCCATTTCTCTCCCTAACTGGTCCCCGGTCCTGGCCTAGATATCCTTGCTTGGCGCCGGCGCTATTCGAACCCATCAAAAAAGTCTTTGCACCCAAATCATCATCATTCTTTCCCATCATCACTCATTTTTCCTCATCCCCCAACTTTTGTATGCATGACTAGATTCCCTTCTTCTTCTTCTTTTTCTTCCAAAAAGAGATAGGACACATCAATTTTTGACACATTCATAAAAAGTCGGAAAATGAGACTTCTGAATTAAGAGAAAACCTTCTTTTTTTCCATATCTTCCACCCCCTATCCTCTTTTCCGGTTTGAAATTATATGGGAGAAAAATATGAATAACATCATCATTTTCTCTCTTTGAATTGAAAAAAAAAGTTTTTTTTTTGAAAAAAGATCATCATTTCCTTGTTTTGAATGGTGGTCAAAAGCCGCCGGAACTCTAGGCCATGTCTGGGAGTTCTAGGCCATTTCTTAGGTTGTTTTCGAATTCGGAAGCCCGGATTTCATAGATTTCGAACTCAAAATTTCTTGAAGATCTTTGTTAAATTTGAAATTTTGAAAATTAAAAAGAAATTTAATCCCGCCCTCTAGCCTAGCTATCAGTGTACTACTACCTCCAAAAAACTTGTTCCCAAAGTAGACTTCTTTTATAGAAAATTCAAAATCAAGTTGTCCCCAGACAATCCTTTTCTTTCCCCCTACATAACATTTCTGTTTATCACTACTAGTCACTGCTCTCTACTAGATAGAGAGAAACTAAAGAGTACCCGTGGGCTCGCGGGGAGAAAGAGAGCACAACTTGAAAAGCACTTGAAAAAAGAGGAGAGGGAGGGTTAAGGTATGATCATGTGGAGACATCTTTTTATCCATTGCGTGATGATGTACTTCTTTTCATCCCGAATCGTCACGTCTTCAGATGTAGGTCCCAAAAAAAGACGTTTCCTGATCATTGACGTTTCAACCAAAAAGATTTCGTAAAACATTTCAGCAAAACAAAAAATTTTGTAAGAAATGTAGGTCAAGTATTCCAACCGGATGAATAATTCTGAGATTTTTGATCTGTTAGTCGTGCCGATAGGGGTGGATAAGATATCTGAGCCATCAAAACAGGTGCAGAATTTTAAATTTTTTTTCGGAGGAGAGAAAAATCTAGTTTTGAGTCATGTTTGCTTAGAGTTTTGAAAAATGTATTTTTTTTTGAAATTTTTTGCACATGTGCCCCATTTCTGCCTTGCCATTACCAACTTGACCAAACCACATCACCAACTTTTCTTGTCCGAACTTTGAATTCCTATAAATGTACCGGATATCTCATCCTGTCTAGTCACAATGATTCACTACCAAGGAGTCACCTTTATATAAATATAGATAAATCCATGGAACATCTTCCTTTTATTGTTGATAAAATGAGACACAAAACACATGCAAATTGTGTTGAAAATTTTTTTAAAATTGAGTTTAGCTTTTTGGGTTCCTTGTTGTTTTCCGTTTTTTTTTCTTGGATTTCTTTCTGTGAGCTTAGGAAAAAGCTTTAGAGTCGAGTTATTTTTTTTTTAATATGTCACATTGAAAGATCACGAAAATTTATTTTTTCAAAATGAAAAACCTTTTTTAAAATTCCCTCACATTTCCTTCAGCTAACCTTTTTTCATATTTGTCGAGTTCTTTGTAACAGACAATCGAATTGTCACCTGTTAATCTCAGGAACACACAAATTTGGGTACTAACTAGATTTTCGAACTCGCTGTTCCTTCCTTGTTTTGGAAAACAATTCACATAAAAATATGGTTAGTTTGGATCTAGGCTTCAGAATATCTGTATACAATTCATTAATCATTCATAGAGCGATGAGTGCAAGATAGCAGTACTTAAAAAAAACTTATTCTAAGCTTTGATACTTGACCATAAGCCTAACCTTTTATGACGCGCCAGGTGTAATCCTGTCTGACAAATGTTTGGTTCCTAGGTTGGTCCTTAGATCCCAGTGCCAAAATAGTGAAGGTGTCCCATATTGGTAGGATGTTAAGCTAGGTGATAGATGAGCGGTCTTCAATGATTGGGTGATCCCACACCAGCAGGTCAGCCCCATATTAATTTAAGGGTGCCATGGTAGTTGGTGAAATAGACGACTTTTGGTATTTCGGTGGTCTTTCATCAGCTTGGGGTTTACAAAGTATCTAGATATTCTCATGCCATCCACGTGCTTTCTTAGTATCCTAGGTGGTCCCATACCATCTAGGTGGTCCCATGATAGTGACCAGCTAATCCTATTGTATGGTCCCTTTGCTCAGCCCTGGAACCATGTCCTACCCGGAACCGCCCTTTGCTCTCCTGTTCTCTCCTATTATATTAATGTACAAATATTAATGTTCAATATTCAAGTATTTAGTATTTCCATATTCTCCTCCTCTCTCAAGAGTTCTTCATTCAAAAATGCTCTTGAAGTGAACCTTGATTCCCCTTTTCTCTTTATCTCATCAACCTTCTTTCATACTTCGCTCTCTCTATCTCTCTCTCTTCCCAATCAAAAAGTCGAAATATTTTCCAGGGTTAGCCTCACTAGGCACAGAGATAAACAGATAGAATCGAAGGGGATTATTCGACAAGTGACAGTTGCTCATGGAGCTCTCTGTGCTCCACTCTCACTCTGTCCCCTCCTGAATCCTGAAAAATCTTCGATAAAGAGAGAGGGAAAAAGAGAGAGAAATGTGTGGCTCTTTTCGTGTTTCATGATGTTTTGTATGAGTCTTTTTCTCTTTTTTGTGTGTGTTTATTTTTTATATTTTTTTCGATTTTTCCTATTTAATCAGTTTTTGAAAAAAAAATATAGAAAAAGGGGCGGAGTCTAATTTTTTAGAACTAATGTAGTTTAAAAAGTCGAAACTCATTGCAAAAATTAATTGCCAAAAAAGTTGTTTTAGATTTTTGGATCTAAGTCCCACCCATTTTTTTTATTAAAAAAAGGCGGAGCCTCGAGAGTGTTTGACCTAAAATACTATAAAAATCTCAATTTTTGTTTTTATTTCTCAGCTCAACCCGAATTCTTCGTGATCTGACACCAAAAAATTTGTACTTCTTTGACTTCAAAAAACATTTTTTGTTCATTTTCGTATCAGTTTTTGATCTAATTCCCTCATGATATAACCATTATGACGTTGCTAATTTGTAGCAAAAGTAGCTGGAAAAACGTCAAAAATTGGCTAATAAGACGGGAGATTATCCTGGATTTTCTCTCCAGAGAAATCTTTTTATTTATAAAAAAAGAAAACTCGCGACTTTTTGGGTGTACTATGATAAAATGATAAGGATATATAAAGAAGAAAAAGTCGTCAGCTAATAATAATGCCTTAGACTGCTGGTCCGCCCCCTATCCATGATTCAGCAAAAATCTTGATCTGACAGACAATATTATAATCAAATCCTGACAAGACCAACTTAAAATTGTTATTGTCTGTCTGTCTGTCACAATGTTTCATATAAAAGTGAGAGTTTTAAAGAAAATTTTATTTTTTGAATTTTTTTTTTGGATTCAAGTTGTCTGTAGCTGTCGTGACTTTGAGTTCTTGTAGAAATACTAGGTTCTTATGTAGATTTACGAACTTCTGTGTAGATTTAAAGGCTCTTGTTTAGACTCACGAGCTCTCCTTTTTTTCTTTAAAATGATCCATCCTAATCAAAAAATCATAATCCTTCCCCTGCTCTATCCCAAACTCCCTAACTTACTTTGCTCATCATATCTATTCATCTCAAATTTCACTAGACACATTTTCTTATCTCCTCCATTCTTTTACTACTTTCTTCTTAGCAGAATCTCAAAGATTATCTCATCTCCTCTTCTTCTTGTTTTATCCTGTCTTCCGTGTAATCGCATTGAACTCCCCTTAGTTTTTGTCCTTTTTTGGTTCGGTTTGCAAGAAATGCTCATCAGATGATCATTGCTCAATCTCATGATTTTATTAATTTTATTTTTCTCTAAAAAATTTCAAGGACTGATTTTCCCGGTATTCTAGAATAGTTCCTTATACTTGACCTAGAAGGGTAATCCGGATTTGGTCAAAGGGGGCAATAGAACCCGGAAATGGACATTTTCCTTGTTTTTTTTTGAAAATCGAAAAATTCGAAAAAAATTTCAAGGCGCGGCACGGTCCCGGCACGCTTGGCAACCCTTAAAAACTTAAACTTTTAAAACCAAACTTCACCTCTCTTTTCACATGACATTTCGGTAAAAATTTGAAATTCTTAGCATTTCTCAGAAAAGGTGTTCACCTGATTTCCCTCATTTTCTCTTTTTTTTTTGCAAATTTATTAATGCGAATCTCCGTTCCACTTCCTTATCATCTCGTCACTTTTTCTTCCTTTTCTTTTCTTTTTTTTTCACTTTTCTTTAAAGAAAGATGACGTGACACCTTCTGACCCTTTTCTAGTATCAATTGATACTGGAACGAGAGCTTAGTCATCTTGACTGATTGTGGTCTATTCAAGGTTTTGGGATCACAAGGTTAGCAATTTTGAATAGCTAGAATAGGTTATCTGGTTTTTGGTGGCCTAGGTTTCATATGAGAATCTAGGCCAAACTTCGTTTTTTTCTCGTCTTTTCCCCTTTCCGCTCGAATTCGAGCCCATTTTCAGAACCTTCGATGCATGAATAGTTCGGCGGTCACCATCACGATTTCGACGATTTCGACGACGACGACAACGCCCATCACGATCACCAACGTCATCGGCACCAGGCAGAACAACGAGACGTGTATTAATATTGTTGAGGCGATAGCTGCACAGGGTATCGATGATATCACGGTGTAAGTTTTCACTCTAGCAAAAAGGGCACCTTGCCGGGCAAGGGATGGGCAAAATTCCTTATTCCAAAACTCTTATCATCATCGAAGAACATAAAAAAGCGATCTGCATTTTTTTGAAAAGCGAAATCGAGACAGCTGTTGTGTCACAACAACTGTGTCTCTTGATCCTTTTCTTCATCTCTCACACTGATAATGATAACATAAACGAAAAATGGGGAGCAATTGATTTTTGAGAGAGAGAAGCGCCCTTGTCACTTCATCAAGCCACATGTCAAAAGTTGAAATGTTTGAGTTTTGAGTAACAAGGAGAGGGAGAGGAAGAGAGAGAGAGAGGGGATGAACTTGATCTGATTTTTGTGGCCGGCGGTGAGAAAAAAAGAGTGACAGGTAATTGAGAAGTGAGAAAAATCAACTAGTTACAGGATTCTTTGTGAGAAAAAAAGCAGGGAACCGTAAATCGACACGAAAGCTCGTATTTTCAGAGACTTCTACATCCGATCAATTTTCACATTCCTCTACGGGTTCCTCTTCGTCTTAGGCATATTCGGTAATGGCGGTGTACTATGGGCGGTCGCTCGAAACAAGCGTCTCCAGTCAGCACGAAATGTATTCCTTCTCAACTTGATCTTCACCGACTTGATTCTGGTGTTCACGGCAATTCCGGTGACACCATGGTACGCGATGACGAAGGACTGGGCGTTCGGGTCGGTGATGTGTCATCTGGTGCCACTTTCGAATTCGTGTTCGGTGTTCGTGACGAGTTGGAGTCTGACGGCCATCTCGCTCGACAAATTTCTACATATCAATGATCCCACCAAGCAGCCTGTATCGGTAGGTCAAATTTTATACTCTGAATCTAGAAATCTCATTTTTTAGATCCGACAAGCTGTTGGTATCACCTCACTCATTTGGATAGTATCGTCGATGATCAATCTACCGTACCTCATGTCATTCGAGCATGTCGAGGGCTCTTTCTACGTCCAACCAGGGGAGACACCGTATTGCGGACACTTTTGTGATGAAGCCAATTGGCAGAGTGAAAATAGTCGAAAGATCTACGGGACGACAGTAATGCTACTCCAATTCGTCGTCCCAATGGCTGTTATCACTTATTGCTATTTTAAAATCCTTCAAAAAGTGTCAAAAGACATGATCATTCAAAACGCTCAGTTCTGTCAATCGTTAACACAAAAGCAGCGAAACGATGCGACGTCGCGAAAGAAGAAGGTCAATTATATTCTGATCGCAATGGTTGTCACGTTTATCGGGTGTTGGCTACCGTTGACACTGCTCAATTTGGTCAAAGATTTTAGTGAGTTGGCTTGGGGGATTTGGGGTGCTCAGTTAGTTTCGGAGTACATATGCCACTGCTACGCGGAAAGCGTGCCCTACTGGTGGGCACATGTGCTCCATAAGCTGAAACTAATCTTGATTTTGACCTCTTAGTATTTAGAACGTGGTGCATAAACTGGGTTGCTTTGGGCTCCTAACCCAAAAACTATATTTTCAAATCCTGTTTTCAAATTAAAAAATTCCAGAAAAAGAGCCGGAATGGCTGAAACGTCAACCATTCTTCTGGGCAATTGTAGCTCATGTCATCGCCATGTCTCTCGTCGTCTGGAATCCGCTCCTCTTCTTCTGGTTAACACGAAAACAGAAACGATCTGGATTATCAAAGATTCTGAATTCAACGGAGGTTAGTTTTTTGAAATAATAGAGAGTTGTGTGCTTCTTTTCGTGTCTTACTCCCCTCCCCTATTAAAATAGTTTTTTCAAACTTTCCTTTTGTCATCCCCCCTCCTCTATTTTAGATCTGCTTTACTCCTCCTCCTCCTCTGATTCTCAGTTTTTTCACCCCCTCTTTCACTTTCAGATCGTCTCCTCGTTCGCCAGTCGTGTCAGCAACTCGATTCGACGATCCACGTTTCGTAGAAATACTGACAGGTAATTAATCTCTTCTCTAACTTTTTCTCCTTCTAACCGCTCGGCTTTTTTTCATGCATTTCATCTTTTTTGGACTATTTTGTGTCGTAAACTATAAAAGTGACGAATTTTTTGTTTTTAGGACTAGTTTTTAGGGAACTAGGACAACAAGAAAAATAGGTGTAGATGGTCCTATTTGATGGTCCATGATGGTCCCATACCAGTAAGGGGTGCTAAAACAGTTTGGGACCTCATATCGTTTAAGGTAGTCTTACGGTACTTGAGGGGCCCCATAATAGCTAGAAACTTCCAAAATGGCTAATGTGCCATGACGCCGTCTTGGCGTTCAAGGGTTCCATATCAGTTATGGTCTCCAAAAATAGTGGGGTTGGTCCCATAGCTTATAGGTAGTCCCACGGTATTTGAGATAGCGCTAAGGCCACTAAAAACTCTAACTTTCAAAAAATTGCATGAATGTCGCTTTTTGTGAAATTGTTAAAAAGTCCAGCGGTCCTCTAAAACCTAAAAATTTCAGAATTTTTTTTCGCAATTTTCCATAATCTTATTTTTTTATGTTGCAGGGTTCGAAAAAAACAGGTAGTACTGGACTGCGAGGGATCCAGCTACACGACCTGCTCCCGTCCGCTGCTCATCCGAACCGATGTGCAGGCAACTCTTTCTAATGGTTCAACAAGTACCACCAGGGAAATGCTTTGATTGAGCTCCATTGACAAATTATCAATAGAGCACACTTGCCAAACCCCTTTTTCCCTTTTTTTTTTGTTCTTTGCCTAACGTGCGATTTAATCCGGGTCTTGATTCGCTCCGCTTTTTTCTTGTCTTTTTCCCCTCTCCAAAATCCTTTTTGCCACCAATCCAATTTTTTCTTGTATCTTTTTTCTTGTTTCCTAATTTTTCTGTGCTCCGTTTTTGTGTCAACATGGCGTCACATAATAAAGATGTACGCAGCAAAGAGAGTATTTGCAGGGAGGGAAAGCAGTTCAAAGGGGTACTGTAAAGGGATTAAGAGGGGAAGTGACGTTTTTGAAAATGAGGTTTAAAGATTGGGCAAGTTGGCCATCAAGCTACGGTCAAAGCTTAATTATGTTGTAAAAAAAACTGGGCAACCCGTGGACAAGATGCCCACCATTGCCGGGCAACCCACCTTCTAATAGAAGACCACGAGACAAGCTCAGCTATCATTAAGCGGCACGGTGCCCCTATCTTTATTATACTATTTTTTATTTTTTTTTTAGAGGGTCACTATCAAATTTCCAACTTATTTATTGTTATTTCCCCCCGCGTTTTCCTGTTTTCCCTCCACACGTACGTAAGTTCCTCCCGCATTCAGACGTTGAACTCCACAATTACAGGAATTTCTCTATTTTCCAGCTGGATCTTCGTAATGTGCCGCCCATTGTATACAAGGGGGAGGTGGTATCGGGAAAGAAGAAAAGAGAATCATATTATCCGTATTTTTTTGCATACGGCCTTTTCGGAATATATTAGCAGGGAAGAGGGAAATGAAACAAGCTTTGGCTTGTTTTGTCATGTATTTTTTCTTCGTTTTTGTTAAATTTGGTATTCAAATTGGTAGGAATGACGATTGAAAAAATAGGAAAAAAGGTTTAGGGTTTAAGAAAAGGGGCGTGGCTAAGGCCCTAAGCCTTAGGGGGTACTTAAAGAGGACGTCAAGTCATTAGGTTTAATTTTTTCGTTTCGGGGCACAGTGCCCCTTTTCTAGGCTATCTCGGCAAGCTGCAGACCAAGCCTTGGCCTTTTTCCCATTTTCTAAGTTTTCGAAAATTCTGACGTCTCCAAGTTTTATTTTCGGAAAAAAACTTTATTCTGAATATAATTATGGCTAAGTAGTACTTTTAGTCATCCACCTCCTTTCCCCTTCTTCTTCATGAATAATATCTCTTTTGTATCTGAAGACGTCAGAAGAAGCAAAGGAGCTATACGCCCTCTCTCGCCGCCTTTTGTTGTCGACACTCCTCATTTTCATTATTCCATTTTTCTACCGTAGTAGTGACCCAACTTTCCCCCTTCCTTCCTTTTACTTCCAACTTTCCAGAATGTCCAGACCACTCAACTTGGCCATTCTGACAATTGTGTTGGGTCTTGTGCTCATCAATGTGTGCTCTGCTGCGCCGGCGGAAGCCAAATTCAATTCGGGGATGCGATTGAAGAAGTGGTACACGTGGAATAACGATTTGGAGGTCGTTAAGAAGTGGTTAGTTTGGTTTTAGAGGATGCCTTTTTAATAGGGATAAAGTAATATACTGCTTAGACCCTGGTATTTATCTGGGTAGCAAGCTGAGCAGATGACAGGTGAAGTTTATTTATCAACACTGGGATAGAGTAGGGAGTATAAGAAGTACCTTAAGCTAGGAATTTAGTCTCAGACTTAATTTGGCATAAGCTGATTAAGCTTCGGGCCATAAGCGAGGTGGGCATAGGCCAATACAAACTTGGCTCCTGTTCTAATCTTGGCCACCGACCGGCACTAGTGGTCGGTCCCAACTAGGAACCTCAAGTCTCATCTACGCCTAGGCTTACTCTGGCCCATGAACCAGCTAACTAGACTTAGCATCTCAGAACAAGTCTTAATTTCCAGGTACGACTGGCAAAATGTTCCTCACGCTCTCCAGCAAAAGCGTCAACCATTCGAACCCACCGACTACATCATCGAATGATATCCCGAATGACGGGGGCAAAAGAGGAACTGATGACGACTATATAATGATTATTTATTCTTTATCCTTCATTTAAACAAAAAAAAATCACAAATTTCAGTGAGAGGGCGACGCGCGCCAGTACCACCACCATCTAAAATATTTTTTTTCAAAACGAAATAAATCTCTGATTATGTTAATTTAAGTCTTAGAACAACATGCAATAGAAAATGGTGAGAATATAGATGATAAGGGCGATGATGAAGCAGTAGCGTTTGATATGATGAAGTTGATTCACCGCTTTGCTATCTTCCTCTTCCTCCGGGTTTACTGTAGGCTGAGCATCCTCCATTCCAATATGTTGAATCTCGTCCAAATTGATTTCTGGCTCCGAGTTCGATGGAAGGTTGATGAGAACTTCACCGTCGTTGTGGGCGGAGTCTAAGGCGACCAATGGGGAGTCATCTTCAGAAGTTTCCGGGACCACTTGAGACAAGATTCTGAATTTAAAAAGTAATTAAAATCTCTTGTTGCTCATCTTACGCTTGCGGATCAAAGGACATTTCCACTTTCTTAAAATATGTTTCGATTCCCAATCTCTTCGGGATAGCGGTAATATCAAATCCCAAATTGAACTCATGATCCCGCGGTAATTTAAATTCCAAATAGCCGATGTAAGTGACAAGAACCATTTGGAAAGTGCTCATATATCCGGTTAACATGTAGACTTTCACTAGGAAAATTATTTTTAAGTTTTCTAGTGCCCTTATAATAAAGCTTACCAATTTTTGGGATACTTCCACTTCCCGGTGGCATTTGTCTGAACAAAGTTAATCCGTAGATGGCTTGAATCGCAAAGTTTGTCATGATGCAAATGGTAGCTCTGGTATCATCATCAATCCAGAAGATATAAAGGAGAAATACAGCGGAGAAGACCTAAACGACAACATTCAATAACTTCAATATAAGAGCACCTACCGTAGGTAGCAAATGGGTTAGATAGTAGTAGGGAAGGTGTCTTTTCAAAGTGATTCCAAACTCCAAAATCGACCAATACCAATCAGGTTCCCCTTCGGGTTGTGAGTCTTTGCATCCTTGTGGCCCCCAATAGCAATGCTTCTTCCATGAATCCTTGACTTCCCAACCTCCCACATGTCTCTTATTCTGAGTGGAAATCGGGTCATAGCTCATCCGGATAGATGGCTTGGCGTATTCGGCCATGTTGTTTGGATCACTCAAGTTAACTTGAGCTAAACCATAGACCCAATCGGCGATGACAATTGGACAGGATTGCTCATCGAATGGCCAGTCGTGGAAGTCGAATTGGCATGTGACGAAGAACGAAAAGGTTCCACTGCTCCAGACTTTTCCATTTGCGTATACGGTAGAGGGCATTCCATTCATGTAAAGGTGCCAAGAATTACCGCGGGCGCTAAAATTCTACAGTCATCAGGGAGTCACAGGGACTGGAGGAAACTCTGATAAGCGAGCGCCTTGCCTTGCACCATCTTGCTCTTTAGTGCCCTGCCATGCCCCACCGTGCCCTACTATGCCCACCGCCCCATGGCTCCCTGCTTACCTGTTATACAAAGCCAGGGCTGGTTGCCAAATCCGATTAGACGAGATAGTGACTTTGGTGATATTGTTCTTCTTACGATCCCATTGAAGATACTCATCGGTCCATGAAGCCCACAAATGCCCGTGAATCAGCGCGGTCTGCTCCTCCTCGTCCTGAACTCACTTTTCTTCGAGACTAGGTTAAGAAAATAGGTCACTTACCACTTTCTCAACATGAGCGATATTCAAGAATACTGTAACTTGGGTGATGCTTGACTCCAGCTTAACGGGACGGATCTTTCTGTTGTATCCATTGAGAATACGATCATGAAGTTGTTTGTCAGTCTCGGCAAGGGCGAGTGCTTGCCCCAGAATTAAGACAACTAAATAATATAGAAAATAAAAAATTATTAATTTTTTTATTGCGAAACTCACCTAATCGAATCCACATCGAGAGTAGAATGAAGGTGGAAGCGGGAGAGAAGTGGGTGGAGGAATGATAATATAAACAATTGGATATAAACATTGTGTGGGCGTGACTCGAAGTCATTTGATACTGAGAAGAGCATTGAATGTTTATTATTTTATTGAAAGATGAGAAGGAATACCGTAGTCATGAAAAATTTGGACTTTGATTTCATGGTTTTGCAGCTTTCAGAGTACCAAGAAATCAAATCAGTTGTTTATCGGAAATGAGTCATTGCCAAGAGTAAGGAGGAGGCCCTTAAGGAACCCAAGTTGTCAAAATGTAGTGTAAAGCACCTGAGAAGCACAAGAGGGCCAAATATGTGGTCTGAAGATAAAAGCACGGCTT
The DNA here is from genome assembly GCA_963932035.1 of Caenorhabditis wallacei. Classification (NCBI taxonomy): domain Eukaryota; kingdom Metazoa; phylum Nematoda; class Chromadorea; order Rhabditida; family Rhabditidae; genus Caenorhabditis; species Caenorhabditis wallacei. Next base: position 10,488,084 of record OZ009932.1, on the reverse strand, counting down.
ACCCTAAGATAATCCGTGGACCCCTCTGAAAATAATAGTAATAATTTTCTGTAGGCAATCGGTATATTTTTTTCATGTTGACGACCTTGTTTTGAAGTTACAGTCTGTGAATTACACAGGATAAAATTAATAGAACGGCTTGGCAAACAGCGGGAGGACCCCCTCTTGCCGATTTTGTCTTGTTCGAACTTCCTTTGAAACTTTTCCTTGAAAAGCTTCATTCAAAGGTGATGTCCTTTTATCGAACTGTTAATCTCTTTCTCAAAAGTCTACGAAGACCGTACAAAGGTCATGTACATAGATAACATCGGCAGGTCTTCGCACAGAACACGATACACGTTATTTGAACATTCGGTCAGTGACGCATTGTTTCTCCTTTATTTGATCATGTGAATTTCAAGAGTCAATTTGAAACTGGGATGGTTTTCAGTGCAATTTTAAAAAAGATTTTACGGTAACTATAATAGATTTGACAACCAACGTTTTAAAAAACCTCTAGACAGACCAGCGAGAGTAGAATTTATACTAAAGGATTAGTTGCTATACCACAATTTTCGAAAAGAGATATTTATTCAACTGGTGAAATTAGATTGTACTAAACACCATCAATCATATTTGTATATTCTTTATTCACTCTCCTACATCCTGATTTGTATAAATATGTGATTTGTAGTTTCATTTTTCTCATTATGAAAACATTGAATTGCAATTTAAAATAAGGCGTTTGTGCCCTTTATTTAATTTCTTCAATCTCAGCAATAACGTTTCAAACAACCTTAGAAAGTTACCAATTTGAAAGAAGCCATATGGGAAGAATCCTTATAATTTTTGTTTCGTAGTAGAGCTTTCATTTTGAATTAACGAAACTCCATGTCTCAATGGTCACAGAACAATTTCTCTCACTTTCGCTTCTTTCTGTTTGAGCAGTGCAGCAAAACAAAATGGGTGACTAGGCAACTAGTCTGAGCAACTTGAAACAACACTTCTTCATTTTAGTGGAATTTGAATTTTTAAAAATCTTTTTTAAAATCTATTTTTCGTAGGTGTGATTTATGCTCGTATAGACTCTGTTTAAACTGACCATTTCGATCATTAATTTTACTTCTGACTACAAGTACTACTGAATGTAGTGCAGGCACCTGAAAAATGTACAAGTCGGAATACAATCAGGTGGAAAAATCATTTCGTAATTTATATTCAAAGTGATATATAAATTAGCTTCTGGAAAACCTAGAAACTATGAAATTCAGTCGATTTTTGCGCAATACAATCCTGTGAAACTTGGCTGCTTACTTTTTATTTCCTTGGCTGAATATCAAACGTAAATTTAGCCTCAAATATAAAAGATTGACTTCGTAGAAAAAAGAATGACAACTTACATTTGATATGCAGTCAAAAGAAGCTGCAGCCAAATTTTGCGGTCAGAAAATTAATGTTGTCAAATAATTTGGCTATTCATAACTCATGCTTCATGAAGACCTTCAATAACTAGCCTTTTCAATTTGAATTTTCATTTCAAAATTTTATGTAATCATTGAAACCCCATCTGCTCTTTGGTCACAAATCTACCTATAAGAGGAAACTTGGATTAGTTCAATTTAATTTTATGTGTCTAAAGACCAATCTCAAACCATTAACTTGAATTGCCACAGAATTAAGTGGAGGCCAAACTGAATTTAATTTTAGGTATTTTCCAATTCCTCCCTCTCTCTACGTCTCTCTCCTCTCTTCCGTATATTCTCGAAACTTTTACACCTTTTACACGGAAGGACACACACAGGCGCGGGGGGCGGTAAAACTTTTGTCATTTTGTGTTTCCACTATTTCTCTATATTGACTGTATGCCCTTCTCCTTCCCTCTTTTTCTCGTTTTCCGTCATCACACATCGACTACTTTTTTCTGTTATCGCCACTTCGCCATCAATCGGCCAACGGTTATCGATTTTTTAACCTTTTTTCCTTTTGTACTATTGAACTTTTTGGTTTTTGGTGGGATTTTAAGGTTGATGAGCTAACTAGTAGAAATATTGAGCAACTATCAAGATAAAATGGTAATAGGAAATGGCAAAAGCTCTCTTATGAAGCTGCGATGTTTTGATCGTGCATAACTTAATTTAGGTTGAGGATAGGAAAATATAGTCAACTAATGAAATATTACCTACAATAAGGGCTACAACTTGTTAGTTGACAACTTTTTGATAGCTTAACTGCGGACCAAGAATTCGGAAAACGATGAATCCTTTTTTCTATCGGGAAGGTTTTTCTCATTGAAATGTAAATTTATTGACACATAAAAGTAAACATTACCTTTCGTTTAGAATTTTCTAAAACTTCTATGACATCATCCAATTTTTTTTGGTGAATTCCAAAAAATCGAATATTTCGAAAATCTATGTAGTCTCTTCGTAGACACAAACCACATGAAAACAAATCCGTTTTGTCTCTTTGCCACCCGTCCTCCCCCGATAAAACCTGTTACAAATATATGTATCCGCTCACTCTTTAGTCTTTTTGCTTCAGACCAAACGGTACTCTTTTTCGTTTTTTTTTTCTAGTGGCAGTTTTTTCGTTTTTGAACTTGAGTGCCTACCTCAACTTAAAACCGCTATAACTTTGCTGAGAAAAGAGATATCAAGAAGTTGTTAACTAATAAAATATAGCCCTTAATAACTGCTACAATTCATCAGCTTACAATTTTTGATATCTATTTTCCCAACAAAGTTATGGCGGCTCAAAGCTAAGGCAACAAGCCGCTGTTGAAGAGTGTACAAACAATAGTCACATTTTTTGTGACTTTTCATAGTTTGTAGTCAACAATTTCTCAATTAAAAAAAACGAGAGATCGGTGTTAAAAATAAAGTACTGACTAATGAGGAAAGTGTTCGTCGAAATAAGGAATAGTTTTGGCGAATTCGGAGGTGTACGTTATTAGATTTTCTGGGCAGTAGTATCATTTAAAATCATATGTTTCCACAACCAGAATCTATTAATTTCCGTTTTTATCTATTTGAAAAAGTACACTCTCCGCTTCCGTATCACCTCGTTTCTCTATGTATCGATCATAATATTTTGTGTCTTATGATATTAAACATTGAGGTGTCTATGTCTACGACTATACGTTAAAAATATTACACTGCCATATTTTTAGTGATTTTTAAAAATTGACGATTACTCAAAACTAGCGATTTTTATAAAAATAACTTTATTTCAAAAAATCAAAAATATCATTTCTTCCTCTCAAAAATCTAGGTCACTTTCTGTGACTTCCTATCTGTTTAATCTGTAGGTTCTGCATTCGACACACTCGGTATTCTCTAAATAAATGAGATATGAATCTGTAGATAGTTTGGATGTCCTTTTCCTCTCGTTCCTAAGGTTTGGTGAATCTTGTTTTTGATATTTTTGTATCTATTTTGGTGGAATACGATTTTTCAAAGATTGAAGGTGAAGATTTAGAGTTCGATAGTCTAAATCGGTCGAGTAGCATGTTTTTGTTCCCTTTCGATTCGATCTAGTCCCTCCCTTTCTTCAGATCGTATTTAAATTTATTCTAATTGGCCGGCATATGTACTGTGCTTGTCACTGACTCTATTTTTTCCTTTAAATTTCCCTTAGCCCCCCTCCCAACATCCCCTTTTTCCAGACTGTCTCCCCTAATGCTCCCGGAGTTTGATCAAATCGATCTACCCAGTAGCAGTTCCTCCACTCCTAGTCCTATCCAAATTGGAAAAACTAAAACCCATCGAAAATCCGGGAAACCGTATCAATTCGTGCCGAGCGCGTGCCAAGTTTGTTATGGAAAAGCAACTGGACACCATTATGATGTGAGTTATTTCTATTCAATTTCTGACTAAAAAAAGAAGTTTCTGAATTTTCAGGTAGCTTCTTGCAACGGTTGTAAATCCTTCTTCCGTCGTGTGACAATTGAAAAATTGTCTTATAAATGTGGAGATAAGAATATGTGTTATGACGGTTTCAAACCTGGTGGTAAGTATTTCAACTTAAGGGCGTCTTATTCAAAAATATTTAAGATTCTGTCCCAAAATGTCGATCGTGTCGATATAAGAGATGTGTGGATGCTGGAATGAATCCATTGGGAATTCAGTCGGAACTTCGGAAGCATAGTGAGAGTGTATCAGAAGAGAGTACTGTAACCGGAAAAGAAATTGTTGTGCTACCAAGGGTAAGGGTTTTCAAATGATTTTTGAGCAACTTTATTTGAAAACCAAGAAGTTTTTTTTTTGAAATGTTGCCAAGAGAGACGCCTTCTAAATGAATAGTTCTTGTTTTTGAAGGCTTGTATCCTAGTTACCGTAAGAGATAGCAAAATGTTGTCAACTAATAAAATGCTGCTTATAATCAGGGCTACATTTCACTAGTTGAACATTTGTTGATATCTCCTTTGCCAACAAAGTTATGACAGCTCAAAGAAGAGCTATCAAATTTTATCTTTCATCTCAGATCCTAGCTATTCAACCCCCGAGCTAAACCAAAATTCCCCTATTTCCAGATATCAGAAACACCGAAATCAATCGAAGCACAAGTAGCAGATCTTATTCAAAGCCTAGTGAACCTTGACCTAAAAACGGCATCATTTCGAGATTGCTCATATAATCCTATGGTATTCCCAACACTGAAACAAGCTGTCAAAGACGACATTTCTATAATTGGATTTGGAGATCGTTATGGGGTAAGTTAAGAAGCTTTGTTTCTCAAAAAAAAAAGTAAAATAATTTAAGCCGATGCCCGGTTGGCCACTAACCCCTGACGTAATCGAGGAAGCGAGGAAACCAAATCCAAACCCTGGAAGTCCAAAAATCATGCCGCCAAATGTGAAACGATGGTTGATGTACGATTTACTGACGATTATAGAGATGACAAAGACGTTCGACTTTTTTCGGAAATTATCTGAAATGGATAGGGTGAGATTTTTTGGAATTTTGAGAGCAAACATTTTTTAAGAACGCTCCTTAACTCAGCGGCACACTTTTGGCATGCAACTAAAAATAATCTATATTCCATTACAGTACTACCTATGCCGTGACACCACTCTAATGGTATCCAATCTCACTCGAGCCTTTTTCTCTGTTGAAAACAAGACGGATCAACTTATCAGAGCAGACGGACAAACTCTTGGACCCCCTCCGAAATGGTAAATTTCCCTAGCTGTCCATACAAAATGATAAATTACGATGTTTCAGGATACCAAAAGAGCTAATGGATAAGCTCATAATTGACATAATGAAAAGAGCAATCAAAACATTGATTCGAATGAAATGCACCAAAATCGAGTTTCTCTTGCTCAGAGCTATTTTGCTGTGTAACTCTGGTAAGTTGCTTTTAACCATGCCCTTATAATAAAGGATTTTTCAAGCTGCTCCCGATATCTCTAACAACGCTCGAAACTTGTTGTCCGCCGAAAGAGCTAAGTATACGGTAGCTCTTTTGAACTACTCCCTGGCTAATCATGGTGTAGAGGGTCCCGGACGGTTTGCTGAAATTCTAAACGTGATAGATGTTCTCGAGAGACAGCAAAAAGATCAGAGAGATGTCAACACTTATATCTATTTGTATCGTCCTAAACATGTGAAATTGCCGTTGTTGGATGATGTTATGTTGACTTGTTAGGCTTATTTGAAACATTCATGGGTATTTATTGTTAGCTTTAACTAATTTTTTTTTGGAAAAATTGAGTTATTTATTGTTATTTTTGTTATGAAATAATTCAAAAAAAAGTTATCCTGAAACATAACTCGACAAATGCTTTCCAGAAACAGTCGAAGCATTGATTTGACACACTCGTTTACGACCTGAAACTTATTTACAATTACTGTATTCTACTGCAGCTACACTTACAAAGTACAGTATCCCTAAAATCTCTTATCATAAAAATAGCAATAGTCGCGTCGAGAGCAGGGTAAAGACATGCAAAGAAGCTGGGTGCATTAGCCAATGTCGGTGGGACTCCAATAGAAAATATGGGGAGGATTAGAAGACTTCCGACTGGAGCGAACATAGTGCACATTGGGACAAGAGTCTAAAAAATAAATTCCTAACTGCTCTTTTATTAGAGGTACCTGTAAGACTAGCGCTCTGAACAATTGGTTATTCAAGTCTTTAGTCCTTTTACTCATTGACTTTTTGACGTTTTTCATCTTTTGAAAAGTTTTCCAGCCACAAGCCACCATTGTTAGAATACAAGTGTTCATTACTCCGCAAGGAATACAACAAAATATAAAATCTGCCCAGTTTATCACGAAATTCCCGGTTTTGTCGGTATACTGTAATAAGTTAGGGGGTTATGGTAGCTTGAATAACGCTTACATAATACAAAAAGGCAATGTAACCAACTTGGCCAATATCCTCATTATAAAGAGATTTAATTTCGGTTCTGAGAAAAAGACTATATTCGAAATTCTCATAATGGCAAACCTTATAAAATTATTTTTAGCATCGCTGGGTCCCAAGAAAAACACGTAGATCCAATACCAAAAAACAGATACTGATCCAGGAATCACATAAATTCTCAGTAGGTTCCATCCATCAAAATGTCGGAGATTATGTGGTCTAAAAATGAGTTTGGAAAATGCTACAAGCCGAAAAAGATACCTGCAAACCGCAAAGTATCTATAGACAAAATGAGTGGCGAGTAGGGAGACACAAAGACCAAAACTGGCACAGTAAGCCGAGGCGAGTGGGTTCGATATGGATTTCTCGTGTTTTAGGAAGCTATCCACGTAGAGGTACATGCTGGCTCCACTGACATGGATAATCTAAATTGAATTGAATAGACAAAGGCTTTAGGCACATGTGCCTCCGGTGTCCAAGCTAGAAGTCGAACAAAAATTATAAATTTCCCATTCGTGAGTCACCTATTTTGTCTACGCACATGTGCCCCAATGTATCTCTCTTTAAACCAATTACTCTTCTAACTGAAATACAGTTACTCAAAGTCATCCACTTCTAATTGAGACGGTGCAGACAGTTAGACACTCTAGTCACCTCTGCGTCTCTCTCTCTGACCAACTCACCGGTTGCGTACAAATCTCGACCAACCCATAAACCATCGAATAAACCGCATACGAAAGCATCAAATACTTATAAGACCCAAATCTCATCGAAGCTTTCGTCGCAATCAGATAAAGCAACAAAATATTCGAAAATTCGGTGAAAATGAAACCAAAGTACTGAGCGAATCTTAATATCGCTGGCATTTTTTACTGCTTGGGTGTTCAAATGATGTATTTATACTCCAAAAATATTTTTCGTGGCGAGAAGAAATTGTTATTCGTGGTAGGGCTAAGTGAACAATTTGACTTGATTGTGCTCATATTTCCTTGTTTTTTTTATATTTTTGAGTACACAAAAAGGCTGATTAGTGGCTAGAAAAAGGGCATTTTATTGGATTTTTAGATGATTTTTTGATGCTAAAATAGATTTTTTTTTGGAAAACAACTTAGAAAAAAATATTTCAAAAAACCAATTTTTGTTATTCTTCCGCGTACAATTTTAACTTTTTCTAGAAAAAATAATCATAGCGATCTACAAAATGCTAATATCAAAACACCCAATTATTCACCCAGATAGCACACTCGACGTAAAATTTCCTGTGGAGCTAGCGATAGAGACTTGATGTTTTGGACGGCCTAAAATATTTTTTAATCGTTAAAAATCATTTCAAAAAAAAATACGGAAAACTTACAAAGTACAGTATCCCTAAAGTCTCTTATCATAAAAATAGCAATGATTGCATCGAGGGCTGGTTATAAACCAGCGTACAGGCTTGGTAAATTGGAGAGGAATGGTGGAATGATAATGGAAAATATCGGGATTGTGAGAAGACTTCCAACAGGTCCAAATAGTGTCAACATTGGGACAAGGGTCTGAAATCAGCCTTCATTGATTGTCTAAGAGGACTAGAAAACCTGGAAAACAAGTGTCTTAAAAAGCTGTTTATTCAGCTCCTTGGTCCTTTTGCTCATCGATTTTTTGATCAAATTCATTTTCTGATAAGTCTTCCATCCACATATCACCATAGTCAGAATACAAGTCTGCATTATTAACACAGTGACGAAGTAACCAAGAAAATCTGAGTAGCTAACAACAAAGTTTCCCGATTCGTCGTAGTACTGAAAATTTTTGTTGTGACAGTTTCCAAAATTTTAAAATCCTACATAATACAAAAGTGAGATATATCCTACGTTCCCGATCTCTTCTTGATAAATCTCCTGAATTGCTGATCTTCCAATTCGAGTTTTTGTCTCTGATGGCCCCATCAAATAATACACATCTAGGTACCAAATTACTGACAATGTAACAGGGATGGCGTATAATCTGGCAAGGTTCCAACCATCAAAATGATGAAGATAATGAGGTCTGAAAATGATTCGGAGAAGTTGAAAATCTTATGGAATTACCTGCAAACCGCACAGTATCTATAAACGAAGTGAGTGGCGAGGAGGGAGATGCAAAGTCCGAAACTAGCACAGTATAAAGCTACGAGAGGGTTCAAAATCAGTTTTTTGTATTTTAAGGAACTGTCTACATAAAGGAACATGCTAGCTTTGCCAACGTGGATTGTCTGGAAATAAAGGGCCATGAGTACTGAAATACTGCGACGGATGTTCAAACTTTAATATCTCGGTTCCCTTAGAGATATCTAAAAATGATCAACTAATAAATTGTTCGTTGTATTGTTCTCTACATTTTTCTAGTTGGCAAATTTTTGATAGCTCTTGTAAGAAACGAAATATAAGCGATCAAAGATAGCTAGCCTCTCTCTGCGTCTCTCTTTTTTAGACCACAACTTCATATCTTGAGAACTATAAAAGCTATCAAAAATTGGCCAACTAATATTATAAATTGTTTTCCATAATAAGGACTACATTTTTCTAGTTTCCAATTTTTTATCATCTCTAAGTACGTCCGAGATACAGCACTTTGAACACTCCGGATATTAAAAAAAAAAACTCACAGGAAGTGTCAAAATCTCAACTATCGCATATATCAAAGCATAAATCGAGTAGGAAATCATCAAGTACTTGTAAGAACCAAATCTAGTGCAAGCTTTAGTAAAAATCAAATATAGCAGTAAAAGATTAAACATTTCGGAGGAAACAAATCCGAAATATTGGGCGAGTCGGAGGTAACTCATTTTTTTTTTGAAGTAGGAAGGGTGTTTTTTGGGATTTTATATAAAAGACATCCTAGATATATTTTGATTTAGTTACCAGGAAAATGTTTTGGTATGAATAGTAGCAAATTTGTTGTTGATTGGGTGGGACCAGGAAAACAAGTTTTCAAAATAACCGCAACTTTGGGTACTATCTAAGAACTAATGCTGACACTACAGTACTACCATCAAAACATGTGACGTGACAGATCTATTTTTGAGCTTTCACCCCAACTCTAAACACATTCATCTCATTAGCAATGGCTCATCTTTAACAATAACACATTACATGTTATTCCAGTTGAATAGAACTTCCTCATTCTTTGAGTTTTGATACCTTAAGCTTTAAATCTAGTTCATAACACACTAGGTCTCTGACCATCTAGCAATATAAGCTTGTCATTCATATCCCGAATGTCCTGGGTACAATCCTAAACTTATATTGTTGGGCAAATAGTCTGAAAACATGTCTGGCGTCAGCCTCATTAGGGAATATATAGCAAGGTAACATCGAGAAGAACCGGAACATTTTATTTCACACATTGATGAGCACATCTTCCCCTGACTCAGCTCCCCCCTTCCCTTGTCATTCTAAATCCTTCAGTCAAAAGACCGCTTTTAGCCTAAGGATTATATATTGACAATGCCACTGGCTCTTCGAATCACCCAATACTTTGGATTTGTTTGTACTGAAATCTCTACAGTACTCTTGCTATGGTTAATTCTTAACAAGTCTTCTCAAAGACTTGGGGCCTATAAATACTTGATGCTTTCATATTCCTTGTTCTCTTTAATCTACGCAGTGGTCGAGATCATGACCCAACCTGTAAGTTTTGTATAGTGCATATGCGCTCTATTGAAATCTTCTAGATCATGCATCTCCATGGATCCGGTTGGATAATCTATGCGGATAGCTGTATCAAAGTCTACAAAACCGTCTCAACATTCTTCGTATCTCTGTACTGTGCTAGTTTCGGCCTTTGTGTTTCACTACTTGCTTCTCACTTTGTCTATAGATATTTGGCGATATGCAGGTACAGTAATCCTTGTACTAAATATAAATTTCGAGAGGTTTAGACCAAATGACCTTCGGAGACTTGATGGCTGGAATTTACTGAAAATATATATTTGTCCAGTAGTCTTTTTCACTATTTGGTTCCTTATTGGATGGATTCCGTGCCAACCATTTCAGATTATGTCGGAGTTTATGAGGTAAGAGAGACGCAGACACTCTACATCTCTGAGTCTCTCCTAACTCAGTTATCTTTTCAGAATCCCGCTCAACGAGACTTATAACGAGGATACGGATAAACTGGGATATATTGGGATGCTTTATTATGTGAGTCCACTGATTAGAGTTTTGACTATATTTTTAGACTTACAGTACCCAAATTCCAAAGGAGAAACTATCATTTTATGGGAATTTTTTATCTCTTGTTTTAGTTGTTGTGGGATTATGGTAAGAAATTAAATTTGAAATAAATATATTTTTGTATTCTTAGCAAACTTGCATTTTAACCATGTCAGTTTGCGGATGGAAAACCTACAGTAAGATGAAAAATGTTGGGGCGACAATGAGTGTTAAGACAAAAGATTTGAATAATCAGTTGTTCAAAGTGCTAATCTTACAGGTACGCGATCTGAGAAAATCTAGGATTTAGATCTATGATCTATAGACTATAATTTCAGACACTTGTCCCAATGCTGACAATGTTTACCCCTGTTGGTCTTCTCCTTATCCTCCCAATGTTCTCCATAAGCGTTGGGACCCTGGCGAATGCTCCCAGTATGAATGCGGCTATCTATCCGGCATTGGACGCCACTATTGCTATTTTTATGATTAGAGATTTTCGCGATGCTGTTACTTGTGAGTTTTTGAAATCTGAATTTGAAAAAAAGTTTAGTTTTAGGTAAACGAGGACGGAAAGTCACTTTTGGAACGACCACTTCGGGGGCGACGTACTCCGTTTCAACTGAGAATTGGAATTGATCTTGATTTACTTTATTTGACAATAATTATTTTTTTATATTTTAAAACTCGGGGAGAACGCAGACAGTCAGACACTTCCTTTCTCTGCGTCTCTGCCTGGTGTATCTTCAAATTTGAACATGCCTCAGCTTTGAGCAGCCATAACTTTGTTGGGAAAAGAGATAGCAAAAAGCAGCCAAGTAATGAATTGTAGTTTACAAGCGCAACATTTTGTTAGTTGAAAAAACCAGCGGAAAATTTGCGGCTACGCCGCAATTTCCACTGGGAATTCAATAAACTCTCAAAATAAATAATTTTATTTAAATTTACGTTTTTTTTTGAACTACGCTCGAATATGAACGCTTCCTAAGCTTTTTTTCCGTATCCGGGGCAGTTTTCCAATACCATACGTGTATCTTAGAAAAGGTTTCATTCAAAATGGTCACCCCTCCGTGACATAGCAGGAGGGTATTTTTCATTTTTCGGGTTACTGTATCTACCGTAATCCGTTTCAGAAAATTTTGAATTTTCGTTTGCATACTGTAGGTGCCCCAAGGGTGCCCCCATAAAAATTTGGACTCATCTCGTCTTACCCGGGTGATTTTATAATTTTTCGGTTACTGTAGCTACCGTAATCCTACAGTAATCTGAGCTCCAAACAGTAAAATATAAAAATGCTCGGGGACTCATGACCATGTGCAAAGTATGGGAAAATATGTTCAATGGGCAAAAAAGTTATTAAGCAAATAGCCTGCCACGGACACACAGATTTTGTCCGTTAGTATATAGAAGTGATTTCGATATCTTTATTGCTAGTAAAGTTATTAATGTTTGAAAACATTCGTAGCTTAAAAATTTTATTAATTCGTGGCAACTGAAATATCAGCTCTAACCACAAGCCTACAAAAAGTTCTCAAACAAAACAATCGATACGGATCATGAATATACAACATGACAATTGTCGCCATCCATCCATGGACAGAAACCATTATTACAATCAAATTGTTGAACACTTGATTATAATACGAAAATATCGAGGCAAACTCGAAATAGATTGCAGGAACCAAAAGAAGTACCATAGGGACAAAGATCTGCTAACTATAGGTTAAGGGATTACTGTATCAAAGTTACCTGTATCCAAATTGCCATCAAAAATTTCCTTTGCATTTCATGGGTCCTCGAGGACAGTTCAGTATGATGGATTCTCTTTTTTAATCCAGAAAATAAAAGTTTGTTAAAAATAATAATTTCGATGACGAATATAACATCTGACATAATCATAGTGATAGTCATGGACAGAGTTTCAAAAGTGAGAACAAATAACGGGCCAAGAACGAACTTCGATGTAGGGATCCAAGAATAATTCTGAATGAAAATGAGACACGGACAGTTAGACAGTCTAGCTGTCTGCGTCTCACTTTTTGTACCACATCAAATGCATAATCCTGGTCCGGTACATGATAAAGCGGAGGAATATAAAAAGTGAAAACCAAGAAGAAGTTGAAAAATAGAAAAGGGATTCGGATATGACGCCACCATGAATTTTTAGCGAATAACATGAAATATCGGTTTTCGACTATGGAGACTATGCTTCCACCGACTGCTGAAAAAATGGATTAGCTGGGATTACTGTATCAAAGCTAAATTTTCAGATCTCGAGACTTCTCAAGACTTCTCGGGACACAGACTTCTCGGTAATTCTCGAAACTTCTTGAGAAGTCTTCTGCAATTACTAACCTAAAAATGTAGTGACAATTGCATAAAACTGCACAACATAAGGTACCCCGATCTTGGTAAACAATCCCAATGGATACCCTCCTATCACAGGTATAATAAAAAATGGGCAAACCAAAACACTAAACAAAATATCCAAAAAGACACTTGAAAAATGCAACATCAAAAGACACCATTTCACAGAATTCAATGATTTTGGAGCTTGAAATAGGATACAATAGAAGCCAAGGATGTGAATTGGGACTTCGAAAAATGAGAAAATATGGAGAGTTGTTAATAGAAAATCGGGAGAAGCTAGGAAAGATGTATCCATTATGAATCAGATTCTTGATATTCGAAGATGGAAAAACAAAAAAATGACGAAGTTTCGTCTGTTTCTGCATACTTTTTATAATTAGAGATGTGGGTAAAAGACCAGAATAGCCCCCCACCCCATTATCGCCCCCCACGGACTGGAACAGCCCCCCACCCAGTACATTTTTGACCCAAAAGTAGGGTGGGGGGCTTTACTGAATGGGGGGCTATTCTGGTCACAGGACATACCAGAATAGCCCCCCACCCGTTGTAGTGGGGGGCGCTACCTGTTCTCCTGGTAATCGATCAGAAAAGTCCCCCACGCATACCAGTATAGCCCCCCACTGGAAAGGTCGGGTAGATCCCCCCACGCAGCCTCATATCCGCCCAGAAATAGATTTTCAACAGACCAGATAAGCCCCCCACAGGATCAGATCAGCCCCCCCACCTAGTTCAGATGGACCCCCCACAGGATCAGATCAACCCCCCACCAGATCAGATGGACCCCCCACCAGATCAGATGAGCCCCCCACAGGATCAGATGGACCCCCCACCAGATCAGATGAGCCCCCCACAGGATCAGATGGACCCCCCACCAGATCAGATGAGCCCCCCACAGGATCAGATCAACCCCCCACAGGATCAGATGAGCCCCCCACAGGATCAGATCAACCCCCCACAGGATCAGATGAGCCCCCCACAGGATCAGATCAGCCCCCCACCTAGTTCAGATGGACCCCCCACAGGATCAGATCAACCCCCCACCAGATCAGATGGACCCCCCACCAGATCAGATGAGCCCCCCACAGGATCAGATGGACCCCCACCAGATCAGATGAGCCCCCCACAGGATCAGATCAACCCCCCACAGGATCAGATGAGCCCCCCACAGGATCAGATCAACCCCCCACAGGATCAGATGAGCCCCCCACAGGATCAGATCAACCCCCCACCAGTTCAGATGGACCCCCCACCAGATCAAATGAGCCCCCCACCAGTACAGATAAGCCCCCCACCAGATCAAATGAGCCCCCCACCAGTACAGATAAGCCCCCCACCAGTTCAGATGGACCCCCCACCAGATCAGATCAACCCCCCACCCGGTACAGATCAGCCCCCCACTAACTGAGCTCCATGCGCCTAGGGCATTTTGGGGAGCTCGGCTGCGCTTCGCCAGACCCTAAGCCTTTTTTTTTTTAGTTGAATATGTGTGAAATTAAATTTATAACGCGAAAAAATAACCAAAAATTGAGAAAAATTGAGAAAAATCAAGGAAAATCAAACAAAATCGATAAAAAGAGCGGATAGAAATAATTTTTGAGTTCTCCAAAAGGACTACACCACGAGTTCAATCGAGCGCATTTGCATCAATGGTGGGGGGCTTTTCTGGTCCTCTAGGCGGAGGGTGGTGGGGGGCTCTCCCGACTTTTCCAGTGGGGGGCTATACTGGTCTGGGGTGGGGGGCTTTCCTGATCTTATACCGAGATGTGTTCTGTAGGTTGTATTTAGTGCGTCATGATCGAAAGGTATATAATTTATTCAAAGTTCATAGAAATTTAAAATTGAGCAGTACACAAAATATTTTATTTCCTTAGCTATTATAATTTCAAATACGAGTCACTGTTATAAAGTTTTGATTAATATCAATCTTCTCTTTTCGAAAAATTCTCAAACAAAACTTCCGATACGGTTCGTGAATAAACAGCATGACTATGGTAGCTGCCCATCCGTGTAACCCTAGTATAATCACAAATACATTATTAAACAATTGATTATAATAAGAAGTGATCATCGACGCCTCGAAATATATGGCAGGGATTAAAAGGAATGTCATCGGAATTGACACCTGGAATTACTTTAAATCTTGTATAGGACTAACATATTCAAGTTACCTGTATCACAATCGTAATTAGAAAACTTTTCTGCATTTCATAAGTTTTCGGTGACAATTGGCTTCTCTGGTTTAGTTGTACCATCCCAAAAAATATTAAAGTATTAAAAATAGTGATCTCTATAACAAATACAAAAATGGAGATGAATACATTGAAGAAAAAGTAGAGCTTGTCGAGACTGAGAACGTATAACGGTATGTTATTGTTGGTTGAAGTTGGGATTTCGGGGTAATCCTGGAAAAGATTACTGTAAATAGAGAGACGCAGACAACTAGGTTGTCTCACTGCTGGCGTCTCTCATACCTTTTTTATCACAGTTATCGCATAATCTTGATCTGGAACATTGAAAAGTGGATGGATGAAACAAGTAAAAACAAATAAAAAATTCAATAATAAAAATAAATATCGGACTTGCCGCCAGCGAGAACGGGAAGCGAACAGAATGAAATAACGATTCTCTATAATAGAAACAATGCTTCCGCCGACAGCTGAAACAGTCTTAAAATCTGAAGCTTCTCTCCGTTTTCATACCTAAAAATGTGCTGACAATTAGGTAAAACTGAATGACAATTGGGACCCCGATACGGGAAAGTAATCCGAAAGTGTAGCCACCCAGAACTGGGACAACGACGAATGGGCAATCGAAAACTCCAAGGATAAGATCCATTGCAACACTCCAAAAATGTAGGTTTAAAAGGCAAAGCTTCACAGAATTCATTGGTTTCGGAGTTTGAAACAAGATACAGTAGAATCCAAGAATATGAATGGGGATTTCAAAAAGCGAAAATGTATGAAAGATTACTGTGAAAATATGTGACTCGAAGGAAGTGTTCATTTGAAATGAATAAGACTAATAAGATGTTTTTTCTTCGATGGTATTCTTTGATGATTGAAAACAGAAGCTAGACAAAAAAACACGTCTAGAAGGCTAAAAAATGATTTCCGTGTTTTGACTGGGTTCGAAGGATTTTGAACCTTGCAAAAAACCGCGTCGCAAACCGCGACGCATTCAAGGAAAGTTAACAGATGTTATACATTTTCAAAAATTTATTTTTGTAACAATGTGAAAAAATGTAATTTTTCAGCTGTGTGAAACACGGTCTACCACCAAGGAAGAGTGAATTTCTCCGATGATTTCAGATGCGGCATACAACAGACAACGTCGTTTCCAAGGCCACTGAAATGAGTAATTTAAAAAATAAAATAAAAAAGAGAGAATCAATACCTGAGCCATGTTCCATAGATACTTTGGAATGACCAAGTACCATCTGCATTCTTCGATGGAGTCCACTTCAAAGCGGCACAATCATTTGGATGGGTCCCAACGAGGTCTACTTTTCCACATGGGAGAGCACGAAGAAAGCGTCCTGGATTGTGGATTGCCTTGAATACAACCTGAAATATAATATTTAAAGAAGTTGGACTAGAAAGTGTATCACATTGGATCCCCAATCCTCGACGTGCCAACGCTCCCATTCCATTGGTTGGCCTCGCTTTAAGTCAACCTTCCACTCTCGGTCGTAAGCTCTGGAAATAGGTATTTTAAAGAAATAATGTTTAGGAAGTCTTCATCCCAAAAAAAGTACCTTAGAAAAGTTCCATGCTCGGATCTAATCATACGTCTGCCACTGACTTGAGATGCCAAACTCATTTTTAAAAAAAAAACTTTGAGAAATGAAGGAAGAGTTAAAGGAATAGGAAGGTTGATGATGGTTAATGAAGAGATCCTTTTTATACTGTTTCGATTAGTCAACCCAATGAGAACTAATGAGGAATATGAGAAAATGTTTGTTCATGTTCTCTTCTTCAAAGTGTAAAGATAGTTCTGAGCAAATAAAGTGATGAGATGTTATTTGTAATGTTGACAAACCATTTCCAAATCTCTTCCTAATATTCCTTATTTTTCTCAACTAAATTTTGGAAAAAAAGAGGAGATGAACAAACAATTATCAAATCTTTTCTCATATTCCTAAGAGTGTTGACTAATCTACACAGTATAAAAAGGTTCTTCATTTCCACAAACCATCACCAACTATTCCTTTCAATCTTCCTTTTCTTCCCAAAATCACAAAATGAGTTTGGCATCTCAAGTCAGTGGCAAGCGTATGATTAGATCCGAGCATGGAACTTTTCTAAGGTAGTTTTTTCTTTTTAATGAAAACATCCAAAACCAATTTTCAGAGCTTACGACCGAGAGTGGAAGGTTGATTTAAAGCGAGGCCAACCAAAGGAATGGGAGCGTTGGCATGTCGAGGATTGGGGATCCAATGTGATACACTTTCTAGTCCAATTTCTATAAATATTGTATTTTAGGTTGTATTCAAGGCAATCCACAATCCAGGACGCTTTCTTCGTGCTCTCCCATGTGGAAAAGTAGAACTCGTTGCGACGCATCCAAATGATTGTGCCGCTTTGAAGTGGACTCCATCGAAGAATGCAGATGGTACTTGGTCATTCCAAAGTATCTATGGAACATGGCTCAGGTATTAATCCTCTATTTTTTACTTTTTAAATTACTGATTTCAGTGGCCTTGGAAACGACGTTGTCTGTTGTATGCCGCATCTTAAATCATCCGAGAAATTCACTCTTCCTTGGTGGTAGACCGTGTTTCACACAGCTCAGCTGAAAAATATTTTTCACTTTGTTAACAAAAAAATAAATGTTTTAATGAAAAAAAGCTATTTCCTTTTTTACTTTCCGCGTTTCGGTCTGTTTCTTGGTACAACCTAAAATACTGAAACCTAACCACTGGGGCCTTAAACTCACCTAATTATCATACTAAGTGAATAGCAATCAGCACTTTCTACGTCACAAAATTAGTCGTCCTTCAACTAACCACTAATCATTTTTCTTCAATTCTATTGTTTTTTATTATTGTACTCAATCATTCTATGGCCTTAGTAAGATAAGAGCACTCGATAAGATGATAAGAAGGCGGAAAAACAAGGAAACTTAAAAACTTGACTGATTAGACTTTATTCACTTTTTTATTGAAATGGTCAAAACTAGTTTTTTCGTATTTTTTATTCTTACTGTACTTGATAAAGGAAATGGATTCGAAGTTGATCCAAGTAAGGCGATGGAATTGTTAGCCGAGTTAGTAGCTCATCCAAGAGAGGTTATAGAGCAGCTGGTAAGTCATTCCTTGAAAGCTAACATTCCATAAAAACCAGGATTTCAGGAAAAATACAAGACGAGTGATCTAATCGCCGCGCTTGGAATCCATTCCTTCTCCACATACACAATATCGGAGGAATGTCACGAAGAGTTGTCGTTTCTGGGATACGGTATGATTGACATCGCGCGTCACGCCAGACATCACACCACAATGGCGCCGGCGACGATGAGTGAGACGGAGAAGAGGGAGTATTTGATTCCAAGTGAGTTACCAGCTTTGGAGTAGTTTTAGTTTAGTTTAAGCCAGGGGGAGTAATATAGACAGCCATGAGATGAATCCCTCTCTAATCCGCGGCTAAGTGTAGGGGTCCCACCTTGGTTTCTTGCTTTAGCTGGTCCCACGCAGTAATGTAGAGGCTAATCCTTTTCCTTGGTACTCCTACAGTATCCCTCATTTCAGTGATGGATGCTGCTGGCAAAATCGGCTCTGGCATCGCCCGTGGTCACCTTCTTAGCACTGGCGCTTTCTCCGAATGCAAAGCGGTCAATATTTATTCCACTAGTCTCAATAAAACCATCAAAGGGGATTACTACCGGTACCGTATCTCCCGACTTAACTTCCACCGTAAACCATAAGTTTCTAGAATCCTATTCGATATCAAAATGCGACCTAACTCCTTTAACGAGTCATGTCAACTTCCGCAAATCGGCGTGGATATCTGCTTGCCTTGGTCTTGTCGAAACGAGGATTTGACTGAATACTTTAGATCTGCTATTGGAGTGAGCAAGGAGCTATCTCCAGTGTGTAGTGTTAGAAATGTTAACGGAAGGATCCCTAAATTCAGTACGGGTACTTATGTCATACTGTAAGTCTCTATTAGAAGGGCGCCACTAGGAAATGTTTTCAGAGCGTTCCTCTCTATCATTTTGATAACTTGTATCCTCTCTGGAACCGTTGACTATTATTATCAAAATAGAAAGTCTAAAATGGACTTGGAAAGGATGGAATCTAGTTCGAAGACTATGTGGAAAGTGTTCATGTCATTCTCATTTTATCGGAATCTCAAAGAGATCTTTGATATGAGAAACTGTAATAAGGTGAGTAATTCGGGGAATAATTTTTTTTGAAGTCAGATATTTTTCTAGGAAGGCCAAGTGACTTCTCTTAACTGTATCCGCACGATTTCCACTGTCTGGGTCATCATGGGGCACTGCGCCGCGATGTTATTGCTAGTTTGCAGTGAGTTTGGGTAAAGAGTGTCGTTCCACCGTAAGTTTTACAGGTAACCCAATGGACCTAATGGACTTCACCAAGACCTACCTTGGCACTGTCCTAGTCAATGCGTACTTTGCAGTCGACACTTTCTTCTTTATCTCAGCTTTCCTCCTCTCATTTCTCTGGTTTAAGCAACTCGAAAAATCCCGGAAAGCAGTCTTATCCCCGGGTGGTTGGGTGATGTTCTACGTGCATCGAATCGCCAGGCTTAGCCCTGTCTACTATATCACAATTTTATTCTTTACATTTGTCTGTGTCCGGATAATGACTGATATGCCAGCGTTTATGACTCCGGCTATTCAAGATGACACGTGTCGCGAGAATTATTGGTTGAACTTGTTGTATATTGATAATTTAGTGGATCCCGGGAAGATCGTAAGTATTGAAATAAAAGAGGCAGGAAATGTCCTATTACAGTGCTACGTAATCTCCTGGTACCTGGCAACGGACCTTCAACTCTATGTCATGAGCCCATTGATCCTTTTGAGTTTTGCTGTATTCGGAAAGTTCATTGGGCTTATGGTAGCAGGGCTAACGTTCGGAGTCTCCACTGCTTTTAATGCTTATCAAATGATCTTTTGGCACTTTCCACCGACAGATTTCAGTTTAGGACCGAAAGATCCAAGATATGATCCGGATTTTAAGTAAGTCCAAAATTTGGCTGCTTAACTTAATTGACTGAGTATCAAACGTTACTTGTCTGCATTTCTGAGTCTTAGTATAGCCCATAATCACGTTTGATACTCAGCCAACATAAGCAGCCAAAATTTAGCTTGGTGAATAACTTGCCCATTTCAACTTTCAGGCGGTACGATCAATGGAACTACTACAATCCACTAATCCGTTGTCAAATTTATATAATGGGAATGGTTCTGGGCTATTTTATGAGGAGAACTCCCAAGCTCAGAATTAATCCGGTTAGCCCAATAGAGCGCGTTTTCTTTTTTAATAATAAAGTATTTTTTTTCAGTGGGTAGATCACGTTATGTGGATCCTCTCGCTAAGCTCCATGGCGTTTGTTGTCCTTGTTATTCAAGATTATTCCGGTGGCAATCTATGGTCACCGTATCAAACTGCCTTGTACAGGTACGGCTATCCAGATGTCTTAAACCCAATCCTTCCGTTTTCAGTTGCTTCAGCCGAGTTCTCTGGGGAATCGCGTTATCGTGGATAGTGATATCCACGTATTACCGAAAGGGGCTTATCAATGATTTTATGAGTTTACCATTTTGGACGCCGTTGGCTAGATTATCATTTTGTGCTTATCTGGTTCATATTATGGTAGCCGGTTACTTTTTCGGGAGAAATCATTCTGAATTGTATTTTTCGACACTTTCCTATTTTGTAAGTTATTAGAAAAAATATATACAGAAAAAAATTTGTTTCAGTTCCTTGATACCGTAATCCCGGTAACTACCGTATCCTTCATCGTCGCCATTTTCTGGTCTGCAATGTTCGAAATCCCGTTTGCTAAGCTTGAGGGACTAGTTTTCGGAACAGCGAGATCTAGGCCACCACCGAAAATTCTAGAAATCTCTACGTCTCACGTCTTAAAAATCCCTATTGATTTTCCAGAAGATGTTAGATTTTAAATTTTTTTTGTAAATATGAATAAAATTTTATTTTTTGTTGTTGTTGTACTAACAGTATAGATACAGTAACCCGTTAAAAACTAAGAATATCACAATTCAAAAATTCAAAAAATATCATGAGATCCGGGCAAGACATCTGGAGGCGTAGACTTCTCCATGCTTTCTGATGACAAATGGCAAGATATGCATTCTTCGGGAATGTTCAGCTCGATGAGAGTTTGGCGGGTGATCTGAAATTTCGGTAGAGCGTATTTGCATTATATCATTCAAATTACCATTTCCAGAGCTGCTTTCTTATGATAAGTTCTTGGTAAGCTTCTGAATTCCTCGGATTCCGTTCTCTCCAGTATCCTCTTTTTGACTTCAGAATACATTGATTCTTCTAGAATATCCGGATACAAATTACTGAACTCCAGAGATACCAGGGAGGATTCAGCAGGTGAAATTATCATGGATACTGGATCCTTGTCATTTCGATGTTTGATGAGAGCAGCAAGATATGGCTTATAAAATCTTGGTCCCGGACTTTTATCCTCTGGTTTCAGCCAATGCACATCTGGATTTATCTCTGACGTGGAGGCGCAGACAACGAGATCCTGTCCCAGAGGAGATTGTTCCAGAATTCCCTTATTGTAAGCGTCAGTTAGATCCTGATGAAACGGTGGGAGTGCGTAGTCTTTTCTTATATTCTCAGCAAGTGGTTTCAGTATTTCTTTGAGTTCCTCTCCTGATTTTTCCGCTTTTTTGAGGCCTCTTCGACTGATAGAATGACACGTGTCAGCTACTAAATTCGGTTCACGGTCCTCTAATTTCTTGAGTAATGCATGTTCGCCCCATCGACAACACGCATTCAAAAGGTCTAATTCAGTGACTTGTAGAAATTGACTTTGAGTTAATTCTTGCATTTCCTGGGAGGAGAGCTCGTAGAGAGTGCCAGACGCCGAGATTTTAGAGAATTCGCGTTCAATGAAACGGAAAGCGTGAGTTGAGATGTACTTGGAATTGTTCGAACGACCCCATTGAAGGATTTGGACGACGTTATCCGTGGAGAGGTTTTTTACGATGACGTCTTCGCAGGCTGCAAATTTTTACTTTTTTATCTGGTTTTTTCTCACAAAATTGTTAAGTTTAGATTTTTTTTTTTGTTTTCTTTGTCTTTAGAAAAGTTTCAGAATTTGAGCGTCATTTATTGCACATAACCGTATTTGCTGCAAACACGAAACTAAATAATCTTTCGATGTTCTCTGTAAATTTTTCTAGTGTTCGAATTAAGATTCCTAGCTTCTCTGCGCTCTCTTACCTTGAACCATGGCCTCCACTTCGAAAAATCGGGCGATTTCAATAATCTGCAACGCCCGTGCCAATTGCACATCCGGCGATTTCCCACTATACGTTATCGCCTTCGCTTGACTCAACGACGATATTGAATCTTCCGATTTCGGTGCTAAACTCCAATCCAGCTTTTCTGTATATAAGAATGCAATGAAAAGCGGGGCGAAGGCTCGGGGGAATATTAAATCGGAGAAGATTAGCGAGTCTTCAGGTTGTTTTTTCAGAAGTAACGATCGAATTATTGAACTTCGAGATGCGGCGATTAGGGAGGAGCAACGGATTTCAAAGTTTTCCGAATTTTCTGTAAATATTTGAAATGGTGATGCAAACGCGCTTCATTAAACTCACTTCCTTCGACAACTTCTATCACTAAATCCCCATTTTTCAAATCTTGTTTCCACATTTGCCTTAAATCATCTTCCAACTTCTTTTGACATCCGAATTCTGTACACAAATCCTCGATCACTTCCCCGTTCAATTCCCCGCATTTCTCATCATAAATCCAGAATTTTAAGAAAAATTCCACTTGACTTTGCTCGAATCTTTGGAACCTTTCATCTTGAATATCAAAATTCTCGGGATTCTCATCATAATTCGCAGAAATTTTGAGATTTTTGCATCGCTGAGAAAGAAATGCGCGATTCGAACGAATCGAAGTGAATTTGAAGAGGACATTCAAATCTCCGCCCACATTTTTCCCGATTTCTAGCTCATTTTTGAATGGTTTTCTTGTTGAATCACATTGATTTTGGAATTCTAGAAGCTTCGAATCGGCTTCGAATTCGGCTAAAAGCAGGTTCAAATCTCCAATTGGCCATGACTTGATGAGCTCTTCAAACGGTCGAATTTGCTCTTTTGTGGAGGATTTTCGCTGGAAATTTGGGATTTTTTTGGTTTTTTTGATAGATAATAACTTTAAAAGAGAATTTTAAGCTTTGCAGTCTTCTTGAAACAATTCGAGGAGTGTTTGAAGTGGATGTTGATGGGGAGTCACTGGAAAATATTTTTTCAATAAATTTTGAAATTAAAAACGGAAATTACGGCTTATTTTCTTCAGCTTAAAAATTAAATTTAAATTTAAACTATGAAAAGCCTGGATTTTTAAAGAAAAGTTCAATTTTCCAGTTAATATCGCTAAATTTCCCCTCTTTCATTTATTTTAAGACCCACCTAGCCAATTTCTGTCCAACATGTGAAGAGCCACCACCCATTCAACTGTTAAACTCTGAAATTTGTTAAATTTTATTCAAAAACCGTTTTTTTTGTCAATTTTAATTCCGAAAAATGCAAGATTTTTTAATTTCTCTCTCAAGACATGATTCTCTCAATTTTCTCAGCAAAATCAAGTTATTTCTTTATTTTAAATATTCTTTTCTTCAATTTCTTCAACTTTTTCATTATTTCCTAGCTTTTTCACCTGCCAAAACGAAAAAATTAATCAAAAAATCGACAAAAAAAAAATTAATTTCCTGTGAATAATGCAACCGCGCTCCAACGAACGCGACGCGTGCCGACCGCTCCGCTGTCACGGGGTGTTCATCAGCTTTTCTCGCCACGTCATTTGCCCGATTTCATCGCTTTTCCTCACTAATTTCGTTCATTTTTCATGATATTCGGGTCATCAGAAGCCGAGAATTCGAATTCTCCATGATTTTTCCGTCATTTCGAGCTCTTTTCAGTCGAAAATGAGTCGATATGAGTGATTTTGGAGTCTTGCGAAATCTTGCCGATATTTCTGTTTTCCCTTGGGGATTTTGCTTTCTGAGCTTATGATCTATATTTATAAGAAGGTATCTTCTGATTTATTCAATTTTCGACATTTTTCATCGAGTTTGGACGGGTTGGAACCGGTTTCCGGACAATTTATCGACAAATCGCCGGTCGAGAAGCTTCCTCACATTTTTTTTACTATTTTCTGCAATTTTTCTTGATTTTATCTCGCATTTAGCTGTACTCATCTTTCCTTATACGATTTCAGCGGCGATTAAATTTTTTATCCATGAAATTTATCCAAAAATCTGAATTTTCAGCATATAATATCAAGAAGTTCCCAAGGTTTTCTTTCAACTTCAGTTTTTTCTTCAAATTAGCTTGAAGCTGAAAAATAATTTCTCGATATGCAAAAATTTCGCAACTTCTTTTTTCAATTCAAAGTTTCCATAATTTTCCCAAAAAATCAATTTATCGATCTCAGACCATTAAAACCAAAACATTACATTTTACTATCAGAAGCCCCTAATTGTCTGCCCTTTTAATTGGTTTCTGTTCCTAAGAACCGGTTTTTCCCTCAGGTCTTTCCGTCTCATTGTTTACAAAACCGCCGATCAATAAATTTATACACCTCGTCTCCTCCAGGGAGGGCGCAAATTCACCGGTTCGTCATATGATTTGTCACCGTTCTCATTCTATTATTTCGCAACTGACAACGTGTCTTCTTTATGCTCATCGCCTGATAAAAATATTTTTCAGGGGTTCTTCATTTTATCACTTCAACTGAGAAGAAGATGGCCGCCATGAACCCTGAATAGTGAGTTTTTTCTCTGGAATTTCCCTAAAATAAAGTTTTCAATTTTCAGCGACTACCTCTTTAAACTTCTCCTCATCGGAGACTCTGGCGTCGGAAAGTCGTGTCTGTTGCTTCGTTTCGCCGACGACACCTACACCGAATCGTACATCTCCACAATTGGAGTCGACTTCGTAAGCTTATCCTGGATTTTTCCCATGAAAAATAGATAATTTCAGAAAATCCGCACCATCGAGCTTGACGGAAAGACTATCAAATTGCAAATCGTAAGTTTCATCTTTTTCCAGGGGATTTTAACTAAATATTGATTTTTACAGTGGGATACTGCTGGTCAAGAGCGTTTCCGTACCATCACATCCAGTTATTATCGTGGAGCTCACGGTATCATCGTCGTCTACGATATCACGGATCAAGTACGTTATTTTAATCTGTTTTACGACTTTAATTTATGAATTACCTCATAAACTTGGTTTATTGCAGGAAACTTTCAACAATGTGAAGCAATGGCTTCAGGAGATTGATAGGTACGCTTGCGAGAACGTCAACAAGTTGCTCGTCGGAAACAAGTGCGATTTGACGGCGAAGCGTGCCGTCGAGACCCAAGCCGCTCAGGATTATGCTGGACAACTCGGTATTCCATTCCTTGAGACTTCAGCCAAGTCGTCGACCAACGTCGAACAGGTAAGGAGAAATTTTTTCATTTTCTCTCCAAAATTTATGAAAAAAATCGATTTCTAATCAATAAAATTCTGCAGGCTTTCCTCACCATGGCTTCTGAGATTAAATCACGTATGGGACCAGTTCAAGGAGCCGGTGGAGCTCCAGGAGTACGTATCACGGGAAGTCAACCGGTTCAAGATAAGAAGAGCGGTGGATGCTGTTAAACTAATTTCTGTGATACCCTACCCGATCCGTCTGATCCTTTCTGTCTGAGCGCTTCTCCACTCTTTCAACCATCATCTTCTTAGTCGTCATTTTTTCGAAATTTATCTTATTCCTTTTTTCTTTTTTCTATCCCACCCGATCCATATGGAACACCTAATTTTGTCTTTTCACTTCTCTAAAATATAATTCCCCCTTCTTTTTTCTCCACAAAAATCCCCAAAAAATTCACGTCGTAACCTAAATTATTTTGTTTTTGAATGTCTGTGTGAATGTACATCCCTCCCGCTTCTTTTTTTCCGCAAAATAGATATTGTGTTGTGAAACCACGCCCCTTTCCCATCCGAATTCAAGAAAAAGAGTTTTATATATTTGCTTCCCCCCTTTCTTTCCCCTCCATCTTCTAAAAGCTCTCCTATCCATAAACTTGATTGTGAATGCCATTTTTACTGTACAGTCTTTATTTTGTTCACATCACATTAATTTCAGAATTTCGAGATATTCAGATTCAGAAGGCGAACCAATCGCGAACGATTTCCATCTTGGAAGCGAGATAGATGAGTTGCAAGAAGATCAACGCGATGCCCAACCAGAACCAATCGAAGAGCGGAATTCGACGTGGCGCATCGCCCATGTCATCATCCGGTGAGTCGACGTGGCCGGAGAAATCCTCTTCGTGGCAGTCGATAACCATCGTCTCCTCGTTTTCGATAACGATCCCGAGGCGTTGAGCGAGTTTCTACAAGATCAGGGGATACGTGGAATTCAGAAGAAATAGGATGATTACCTTTAATCCTTCAGCTCCCAGACGAGCCTCCTGTTCTGGAGCATTCCAATGGAGGAGGGCCAAGGAGTCCTCAGCGGATCCAATGGCTTCACCGGATCCCGTCGGACACCGATTCCATTCGAGGAGTGGATCGATGACGTTGGCGAAGAGATCGTCGGCGCTTCGAGGAGTTCCCGATGGAATGTAGAACCACATATTTCCTGGAGGATTTAGAATTAAGGATGCAATCGCGCTTTAACGCTAAAATAGCTACTTAAGCCTTAATCTGCATTTGCTCGTTAAATAAGGCACATTTTCTGTTAGCGTGTTTGCAGAAAACACAGAAATTGACGAGCGAATTCAAAAAATATACGTTTGAAACTTAGCCAACAAAAAGCAAGCAGCCAATATTAGCAGTAGAGCGCGATTGCATCGCTAACTACACTCACCCGAAACAAAATCACAATCCTCACAAGTGGCTTTGATCTCTTGACGACTCCAAACCTTTGCATCAGTCGTCACGTACTTATCATCCGACTCAGTCTTCAGAAGACACGTGGCCGGTTTCGATGGATAATGCTCGAATGGAACAGGATTCCATGAATTACGAACGATGAGATGGGCGGGACGATTGGAGAGAAGAAGTTGTGTAGCCATTGGAATGAAGTCGCCTTGCCATTTCGGAGAACTCGCCGTTGCCGGGTTGACGCACGCTTCGATGAGCCACATTGGAGACGGGGTCTGGAAGAGAAATGTGGGAAATGTTAGGCCAGGGGTGGGAAGTTAGGCCACGCAGGGCTGTCCCAATGTAAACAACTGTGACCCCCTAACCTGGTATATGTACTTTAGGGCACACGTGCTGTTGCTATGCAGCGGAAGGCTACCTTTGAAAGTTCGGTCACTTTTTTTGGAAACCTAGGCCATGGGAGTCCCTTTGAGCCTACTGTACCCCTTTCTGAACCCCCCCCCCCCCAATTTAGTATGTCGTTCTCCACTCCATAAAAAGACGAAAAGTCATAAATTTTGTTCCCCTCTCTCTTTTTTGTCTTCTCCCCACGACAATCATGTGGTCGTGTGAGAAGAGAGAGAGAGAGAGAGAGAGAGAGAGAGAGAGAGAGAGAGAGACAGAGAGAGAGAGAGAGAGAGAGAGAGAGAGAGAGAGAGAGAGAGAGAGAGAGAGAGAGAGAGAGAGAGAGAGAGAGAGAGAGAGAGAGAGAGACAGAGAGAGAGAGACAGAGAGAGAGAGAGACAGAGAGAGAGAGAGAGAGAGAGAGAGAGAGGAGAGAGAGAGAGAGAGGGAGAGAGAGAGAGGACATTTTTAATGTCTTGGTGTCGTATATAGTGGGAATAATTTCTCTATGGAAACCCATTTTTTGATTAAGGGAAAAAGTCAGTTGATTAAAAATGAGCTGGTGTCTTTGAACCCTTGTAACTTGCTGGATATGAAAAATAGAGGGGAACTATAAACTACAAAGTTGTAGAGAATTTTATGTAGATCATTTTTGTAGTTGACAGTTTTTTGATATCTCTATTCCCCGAGGAGTTAGAGCCGGCTTTTTGTAACTGACTACGATAGTCTAGCTTCTCTGCGCTCTCTGCGCTTCCTCACTGTCTAGGAAATAAGAGAGCGCAGACAGGCTAGAGTATCTGCTTATCTGCACTCTCTCACTATCTTCTTAACTAACCTCCATCTTCTTTTCCTTTTTTCTATTTTTTCCAGTTGGATCCTGTGGATCGTAGTAGCTATTCGCGTATGGAGATTTTGGCATTCTCTGGAATTTTTTGAATAAAAATATCAATGGAAGAAAAAAAAAGATTGTTTTGGGTTTCCTCCACCCTCACTCTGTTTCTCAATAGGAAGAGATTGAAAAAGGAGGAGGTGGTGTGTGGAAGAGGGGTGGTAGTGGAATGAAGGGGGTCTCAGGAGCACAGAGGGAAGGAAAAAAGTAACGGAAACGCAGAATGGGAAAGAGAAAAGAGTACCAATTTGGGCGAGAAGAAACACGGCACAGCCGCTCCTTTTTCGCCCAAAAACGGCCGTTGCTGGAAGAGGAGGAGGAAGAGAAGGAGGAGGAGGAGGAGGAGGAGATAGAGTTCTGAGAGTGAGCTTCTCAAGGAATTTAGGGCGAGAAGTAATGAGTGGAGTAATTGAAGTGGTGAGGGAAGCTAAGGGATTAGTAGAAGTTTTGAGAAGTAAACTTAATTCCAGAGGACTTCCAATGTAGCTTATGGAAGCTGAAGCTACATGACTCCCTCTTACTCCGAGCTAAGGCTAAGCTAACATAATTTTTTCAAAAAAAAATTATCGTAATGATTCTAATAGTCTATCAGGGTACTGTGCAAGCTGCTAACCTTCAAATTTGAACTTTGGTTCTTAGCCTATGAACTTCGTTTTTTGATTTTATCTTATTACGCGACATAAGGCTTCTTCTCTGTGTTCAATTGGTATCAAATATCAAATTGCTCTATTTCATTATTTCATTGTTTATACTTTGTAAATAATTCTGCACTATACCTTAACTTACAATGAAAGCGTTTTTTCAATAGTTTGGACAGAAGACGAAGAATACTGCGTTCTTCCTTTATTTCGAAAGACTTACTTCAAACCCCTACAACTTTGTTAGAATGAGAGATATCAAAAAGTGGTTAAGTAATGAAATGTAGCCCTTACTAAGAGCTACATTTTATTAGTTGACAACTTTTTGATATCTCTTTGGGCAGCTGAGATACAAGTCGTCCAAGTTGCGCTAGGGTAATTGAGAGAGCGCTTTTCTCTGCGCCTCTCTCACTCTCTCATACAGGATCTAGTCATCATTAAAAAAAATTTCAAAATTATCAAAAGCACAAAAATTTCTCACCCAACCAGAACTTTAATCAACACGCTTCACAAGCTTTCTGAAAAACAGCCTCGAAGAGAAAGCTGGGAAAATGGACGAGATCAACACCTCGAGGCTTGAAATGAAAAAAAAAAATGAAATGAGTTTCTGAGAAAACTGGTGACTCGCTTGGTTTAATTTAACTTCTTCTGGGCCATATTCCAAAAAAGTATTGAGAAAAACAATAAGAACAACTTTATTCGAAGGAAAAGTCAATAGTTAGTTATATGTGCAAAACAAGAGAGAAGAAAAAAGTGAAAAGCTATGGAGCATGAGATGAATATGTGTGAGTGTGTGTGCTCTTGAAAAAAATAGACGAGGCACTATTATTATGAGCGTTTCTGAAAGGAGATGGAGAAAAGAGAAGAGGAGCTACGAGGAAGTGTGAAATATAGATGAGGCTTATAATTTCTTAGTTGACATACGATAGTATTGAAACACACAATTCTGATTGAACTAATAAAGTGCGTTGATCCTAATCTAGGGGAAGCTAAGCAAGTGGATTTATTATAAAGTGCAAAAATATTTGTTTCTTAATTGATCAGCCATGCAAAGCTGCCGCTCTAATAGAGGTTCTCTTAATGTTCTAGAATCCCATGACATACTGTAGTATACTAACTTGGAAGAAGTGACGTGAAGTCAAGATAAAGGCATTGATTAACAGTTAGGTACTTTCCCATAACTTCGATTTCCTAGGTATGCATTATGTTCCACTTGGATGACGTAACATGCTGCTTGACTAGTTACTTGTGTTTTGTAAACCGTCTCAATAAACTTTATTAACTTTTACTAATTTTCAAGACCTTCAACGAAAAACTCCGATAAGGTTCATGAATAAAAACCATTATAATCGTCGACGTCCATCCATGAACTGAGGCAATAATCAAACTAAAATTATTAAAAGTCTGGTTATAATAAGAAAAAACTAGAGAGAACTCCAAATAGGTTATGGGAACAGCAACGAAGAAGAATGATGTCATTATCTGGAAATTCCGCATTTAGGTTTTAAAATGGTGTTTTGTTACCTGAATAACAATTGCGATTAAGAATTTCTGCTGCATTTTATTGGTCTTTGATGATAATCTTGTTTTACTCAATGCTTTTCTAAGGTTTATAAAAAGGAGAAGGCAGAATCCGAGAATTTCCGAGACAAAAATGAATCCGGCTATGAAAATAGAAATGGACATGTAATTATAGTTGAGTAACATGAAATATAAGTTATCATACAAGCTCAGGGGAACTTGCGGGAACATCTGAAATAAGTAGGTTGAGAGACGCAGAAAGTTAGAATGTCTCGTTGTCTGTACCTCTTGATAATAGCTTCTCGCGTAATCCTGATATGGTTCATTTGAAAGAATAGGCAGTGAAATGACAAATGTTATTAATAAATTGAAGATTATAAGTGGGTAACGTACATACCTCCAAAAAGTATTTCTAGCGAACATTATATAAAATCGATTTTCAAAAACAAAAACTATACTGACACAAACGACTGAAAACGATTCAGCCTATTATTCATTAGAAAAAAATAAAAAACCTGTCAATACACTGATTGCAATATAAAACTGGATCGATTTAGAAACACCAAATTTATTTAGCAAGCCATTTGTCGTGCCGCAAAAAGCAGGTAGCATCAAAAACGGTCTGATTAAAACGCTCAACCCAAAATCAGCAGTCATACTCCAAAAATGTAAATTAAACATTGCCCATTTCACGGATTTCATGCTGATAGGAGTTTTGAATAAGATACAGTAAGCGCCGAAGAGATTAATGGGTAGTTCGATAAAAGAAAGGATTTTGAAAGTGGAAGTTGTGAATTCGGGATTCGATAGATAGGAGATTTCCATTATTTTGAAAAAAAAAATCTTGCTAGTCAGATGGTCATAGGGAAGAATATTTTGTGATGTGTAATTAAAGAACTGAATAACAAAGAAATACGTCTGATGGCTTCTTAGTCAGAGAGATCTTCGATGAGGTTTTTAGAGAGCTTGCTTTAAATTACTGGTTTAATTTTGCTAATCGCAAGTCTTTTTAATAATCAGCCTAAATCAAAGAACACAACATATAAAAATTCATTAACTTCTATCGAATTTTCAAACTTTTCAACACAAAATTTCGATAAGGTTCATGAATAAAAATCATTAAAATTGTCGATGCCCAACCATGAATTGAGGCAATAATCAAACTAAAATTATTAAAAGTCTGGTTATAATAAGTGGTGATAATGGGGATGTCCATATAGAACGCTGGGGCAACAATGAAGAAAAATGACGTCATTATCTGGAAATTTCGCTGAAAATTTATTTTTGTTTATTTTTTTGGGCACCTGAATAACAATTGCAATCAAGAATTTTTGCTGCATTTCATTGGTTCTTGATGATAATTTTGTTTTACAATATGATTTTTCGAATTTGAAATATAGAAGAAAGCAGAATCCAAATACTTCTAATATAAAAATGGATCGGATGATAAAAATAGAGAAGAACATGTAATTATAGTTGAGCAACAGAAAATACAAGTCATCATATAAGTTTACAGGCACTTGCGGGAACGTCTGAAATAGTTGAGAGGTTGAGAGACGCAGGCAGTTAGAGTGTCTCGTTGTCTCTACCTCTTGATAATAACTTCTAGCGTAATCCTGATCTGGCCCATCTAGAAGTACTGGGATTGAAATAATAAATGTTAATATGAAATTGAAGATTATAAATGGGTATCGTATATATTTCCAAAAAGTATTTCTAGCAAACATTATATAAAATCGATTTTCAAAAACAAAGACAATACTGATACAGACAACTGTAAACGAGTTAGCTTATTACTGAGAAAAAAAGAAGATCAAACCTGTAAATAAACTGATAGCAATATAAAACTGAGCCGATTTAGGGACACCAAATTCATTTAGCAATCCGTGTGAAGAGCCACATAAAACCGGTGGCATCAAAAATGGTCTGATTAAAACACTCAACCCAAAATCAGCAGTCATACTCCAGAAATGTAAATTGAACATTGCCCATTTTACGGATTTCATGATACTCGGAGTTTTGAATAAGATACAGTAGGCACCGAATAGGTTAATGGGTAGTTCGATAAAAGTGAAGATTTTGAAAGTGGAAGTTGTGAATTCGGGAGTCGATAGATAGGAGATTTCCATTCTTTTGAAAAAAGAAGAAACTTACGAGGTAGGTGGCCAAGGGGGAAATATTTTGTAATTTTTAATTAGGAAACTGAATAACAAAGATATATGTCTGATGAATACGAAGATTTGGTCAGAGAGATCTTCGATTTTTCAGAAAACAAATATTATAATAGGCTGTGTGTTTCTACGTATGAGCCAAATTTTTTGGGGCTTTACGGGTTAAAAGACCACGTGATATTAGAGGATTGCTTGGAAGTTAAGTGGTCCTATAATCATCTATAGTCCCAAATCTGGTACCATGACCAACAGGGACCTATAGCTTTTGGTAGGAAGATCAGTAGGTCATAGTGACAATTCTAGCTATTTTTGGACCCCTTGACTATTTTGAAACCATCTAATAGTTTTTAGTTCCCTTAGGACCATTCGAAACTATTTTTTCCACGAATTTAAAGTCAGTTCAATAGAGTGAACTTGCTGACTTGCTACCCTGAGTACCCTATCCACAAAACCATCTCCACAATAATTACCATAATCCAATTCGATTTTTGTTCCTTTTCTTTTCTCCCCTCCCAGCTTACCGCACTTAATTCTGGCTCCAAAATCTCATTATGCTCATTGAGCCGAAGAGAGGACACCTAGGAACACTCTCTGCAAAAAGAAAAGACCGAGATGGACATATGTCAATTCTGTGGTTCGGTTGGTAGATAGAAGAAGGAGGAAGAGGGAAAGTGCTTGAAAATGAAAATGGGATGGTTAATTAGAAGGAGGAGAAGGAGAATGAAGTGACCTTCTGTTTCACACCAGTCAGTCTAGATTAGAACAACAAGTACATGATGGGCGTGCTAATTTTTTCGGGTGTTTGAAATTTTCGTTTTTTTTTCACCTTTAAGATATCATCTTATTCTACAATTTCTGATTTGAAAATTTGTTTTTTGCTTCCTTTTCATTTCTTCCATTTCCCCAAAATTAATTAAGTAATCCAATAAATAAGCATGCCAACCTCCTAATGTTCCCTTTTTGTTATCAGTGGAGGGGTAGCTTATTGACTATTGATAATATATTCATAATTGATGACAACTGATAATGATTATAGTTGTGGTTATTGTTCAGCAAGTTGGAGTTTAATTTGAGACTAGGTTAAACTATTTGAAGGTGCTCGAATAGTAGGGCACCCTTAATTGCACAAGTCAGTCCTTTTCCAGTTTCACAATTATTTTCGTAACGACGAATTTTTTTAAAATTGAACTTTGTAAAAAATAAAAAAAAACGCTATCTACAGTATCCCTTCCCCCAAATCCTCCCCCCGTTTGTCACTTGACATGCTCTCGATTCCACCCGTCGTTTAAAACATGCGTTTTTTTCTGTTCGTGCCCTTCGCTTACTACTACCAATGATCTCGTCAAAGTGGCTCGTAAAACTATAGGACTCTTTTTTCCTTTTCTCTTTTTTCTCCAGTGAAACCACCACTTTGTGTGTATGTGCATGTTTCAGCATCATTAAGCTCTTCGTGTTCGTAGAGGAGTTGGGGAGGGGGAGGGGGAGGAGTTTTTTAGTAGATGTGTTGTTGGTGAAGTTTTCATGATTAGGAAAGTATGTGTGTTTTCGTTTTTTTTTGAATGCTTGTCTAGCCTTAGCTTTACTAAGTAGGTACGTAACTTTGAAAGTAAAAAAATTAATTTGTTAATCTGAAATTCTAAAATTATCAATTTCAAAAAATCTGAAAATTAGACCCTTTGAGTACTGTAGTTCAAATTTACGACACTCCCCGATTTCCAATCCTCAGCAATTTTCCTTCCCAACTAATTCCTGCAAAACACTCCTTCAATTCAATTCCCCATTCTTCTTGCTCTTTTTCTAGAACGAGTTCAGTTTTAATGACCCATTTCGCTTTGTATACTATTTCATTTTTTTTTGTCATCCTTCATCTTCTTTACGAAACGAATTGAAGAGATGGAATTGAAAGAGGAGTGGTTGGTTTAAGACATTAAAAAAAGCGTGGAATGGTGGTTCATGGAGGAGCACGACTTTTACTCTTTTAGAACTTTTCATTGAAATTTATAGAACCCTAGAATTCCGTACTACCCTTAGCCATCTGTCCTCGTAGAATTCCGCGAGAATGAAACATAACCATAAACCCTGCGGCACTAAAACGTCTCAATTACGTTGGACACATGGTGGTCCCCCCGACACTAAACACGATCTTATCTCGTTAGGATATCTGACCTTTTGTCACCTAGGGTTCGAGAGGGATGTATCCATTGTGATAACCTACAATTGATTTATCATTAACCCAAAGGGGACTAGTAAGTTGAGTTATGGGTCCTTTTTAGGTAATATCTCCGAATTAATACTATTTTTTTTATGTAGTAAGTCTTACTGTAGCCTTAGCTAGTAAATTTAACCAAATTTCACGTTTTCTCATTTCGCAACAAAAACTTTACATAATCAGCTGCACCCCCTTTTCCTCTTTTCCCTCCTTCTATCTTTCTATGCTCCACGAGCAACAAGGTGTGTTTCATAATTTGTTTTCTACACGATGCTAATCGGATATTCGCTTTTTCTCTTCGTCTCCCTCGTTTTCTCCTTGTGGGAGTTTAATCGGAATTAGGTTTGACGTTTTGAGGAAACACTTTCTCCTCTGAAACTAACACTGAAAATATAATAACAGTTTTTGTTTTAAAAACGGCTATATATTTCGTCAGCTAATCCTTTTCTGATCATCTCGGGAGATGTCTATTTCAAAAATAGAATAAGACGCACCCCGTTCTAATTTCATTTCGTTTTCTGGGTATACACATTCATGTGTCCGTTTTTTTCTTGAAAAATGGGTTTTTCTATTTATACATACAGAATATTCGGTTCATTTTAGCAAATCAGAAGGAAGGAGAGAGTGCAGAGAAGCTAGAGTGTCTAACAGTCTGCGCTTTCTCCTCTAAACTGAGAGAGCGCAGGCAGACAGACAGTCTAGCTTCTCTGCGGTCTCTCCACCTCTCAAAATAGATCCTTATTTTCTCAAACAACTTGCCCTCCTTCTCCTCATTTGGGACCGCCCATCTCGTCTCGTCCGTGGGGGGTGTCGAAGAAATGTCCATTATTGATGACCTCTATCAATGAAAAATGAATAGAAATTGAAGTGTCTCCTCACTTTTTTCTTCTTTTCTTTTTATTTTTTCTCGATATGTTTTTTTCTCGTCCAACTATTCTAGCACAAGATTCGATTAGGAGACAAAAGGTTAGGCAAACAAAAACGACTTCTTCAAAAAAAAGGGAAGGAGTGGATAATGAAAAAGTGAATTCTCTGGAGGATTCAGGAAAACGAAGGAGATGATGAAGAAGACGACGACTAAAAAAGGCCGACTTTTGAATCAAGTTTAGTAGTCGTGTTTTTTGAGCGGTGCCCTTCTATTAGAGAGCTTTTTTCGCCTTTTCCTGTCCCGTTCTGTTTGCATCTACTACTTGACATTCCGTTTGCGTCTTTTTTTTATTCTTCTTTTTCTTGAGGTCCCCCAACCTTTTCTTTTTTTCTAACTTGTTCTCAGCATTCTTATTCTTCAAATAAGAAAATTCTGAAGGTTGGATTGCGTTGGCAGGTGTGCGCGTTCCCATGATGACGTGGCACCTGGATTTGTATTTTAAAAAAAATATTTGGAGGACATACAATTTTTATTTATTACGTATAGGGATGACTCATATTTTTGGGCTAACCTAGAAATTCAAAAATAGTACCGCTGACCTAGAACCCCAAAACTAGGCCATTAAAATCTTGCTCCTAGTTTATGACCGCGCCACGTTCAGCTCATAAAGTTTTAGTACTCACCAAAACATTTTATGTCCACAAACAGAATTTCTTAAGACAAAATTTTCGAAAAAGGTGTCATACCGGATCCCATTATTCTCACCTGATCCATCATTCAAAATATCCATCCTTCTTCCTCATCTCTCTCTCTCTCTTAATTTTTATCCATTATATGGCGCACAGTGGGTGTCCTTTCAACATCTGTCCTTTTTCGAAATTCCGCCTCTTCTCTGTTTTTTTTTTGTTGGGGTCCATCAATTTGATCTCATTTTATGACTAGCCGTTTTGGGTGTTGGAGGGTGCCGACATCACCCAAAAGGAGGAGGAGATTTATGGGTTTTGATAGGGTGGTCTCAGGTTTCCCTGGTTGTCCTTAGTTTTTGTAACTTATCATGGTCCATGCGATCTAGTTAAGTCCTGTTAATATAGTTATTCAGCGGCACAGTGCTGTCATGGTGGCTTAGCTTCGAACTGATGACACTGTGCCGTAACTCTCCAACCTAGTCCTCTCAGCACCTCAGAGCTTTTTCAGACAATCTGGCCGCCCATATTCCCAAACTCGATTATCAAGTTGAACCCATTGTTATATAAGAGAAGGTGTCATCGCATCTGCCTTTCCTAATTGTTTGTCCTTCTTCCTAGCTTTTCACGTCAACAACAAACAACAACTAAATCCCCCAGAGACCCCCCAAAAATTTTAATTGGATTCTTTGTGGGTAGACACCCCCTCTCGTTATAATCTATAAATGGATCACAACAATAATCCCGCGGATTAAAACCGGAAGGATGGACTTTTTTCTCAGTATTTTGTTCTTTATAAAGAGTACCCTGTTTCGGAAAAAAATTGGTCTAAACCCTATCCTAACCGGATGAGCATAGCAGTCGGAAACTATCTTACCCCGTATCAAGTTACCTTTTGATCGGTTTCTCCCGCCCAAAAAAACCATCCGACACCCCGGTTTAAAAGTGTTACGTCATCGGGTGTCTTTTTGTCGGCCGGGTGGTGGTGGTGGTCTTGGAGATGGACCACCCGGTGCGCGCGGGACAACTGTTGCGTAATGTGGCGTTTCTCACATCATCGTTTGGATGGACACCGATGAAGAGATGGGTCAATTGTACTTGTAAGAGAGATGTTTGTTTTTGGTTTATTGGGTGTTGAGGATCGTAGGTGTTTTTTGTTCCGGATTTTTATTAGGTACAAAGGGGAGGGAGATTTAGTAAACTGTCCGGATGTTATTTTGGTCCGAGTTTATTCCAAATATCAAAGACTTAAGCTGGGGCAGGTTTTTCTAAAAGCTTCCAACCTAAGCTCCTATCAGAGAGCCTAGAGCCATGCTGCCAGCTTAATGTTGTAGACTTTTAAAATTATGGTTCCTAAGGAGATCTAGCAACTTCATCGTCGCTTTTAGACCCCTTAGACAAAGTCAGACCTCAGATTTTGCTCCATACCCTTCACCCCATTCCCTCCCCTCTAACCGCTATATCAATTGTTTTAACTACTTATTTCTGCACATTTATCTCATTTCCAATGTGTCAAGTACTCTCCTCTCACTGACCTCAGGTCATTCTTCTCCACTAAATTCCATTCCTCCCCCATTCCAATATGTCAATCATCAATTGTTTTTTTTTGTCTCTGGACTACTCTCACCTATTCGATCCCTCTTTTCCTACTTTTTTTTTCAAGAAATTTTTTTTCCACGGTGTCATCCATTATCATCTCTCATTATTTTTTGTGTGTACACACACATACACTTATACACAACTTTTCTATCCGTTTCTCTTCATGAATCCTCTTCATTTTTTCCAGCGAATTCTTCCGATGTACAAGTGTCAGTTGGCTCTTTTTTTGCTTGCTTTCTTCACTCCAACAACACATCTAAACGGCCCGAGAGTTTTTACAAAATGATTTTTGAGATGAAAGAGAGAAAGACCGCTTTGCAATTCAACCCCGTTTCCACTGATTATTTCCTTTTTGTCGCCTTTTCTTCCGGGACATTTTTGGGTCAGATTCGGATTTGTTTTTGGTTTTTGAGATTTCGAAACTTTCTTTTTTTACGAAGTTTGCATGGTTAGTCATTTAGTAGATCAGTAGTTCAGGATATATGAAATTTGACCTGGGTTGAGTAATGCGTGCACTAGTACTCGGTGTCTTTGGAAATTTTCCTGTGAAGCTAGTACCGGAAGGGTTAGACGAACAATGAAGATCGGACAGCCTAGACGGAGCTAGACGGTCTGGACGGACTGGTTGGCCTGAACGGGCCAAGCCCACGGGTTGGATGAGTTAGTCGGATCCGGCAGATTAGAGAGAAAATTATCCGAGAGGAGTACACAGTTTCTAAAAAGACTATCTCACAACAAAAAAACAAACCAAAAAATACGTAAAAAACACAAAGCATCCTCCTTTCTCGTTTCCAAAAAAATTTGTTAAATATAGTAGTAGTAGTATAATTGAGAAGAGCCCTCTCCATTTTTTTTTCCTACCTCCTTTTTTTCTTCCTCTTCCAAATAGCTTATTTTTCCACTCCTCCTCCCCGCATCACTATTTACCTCTTCTTTCGGCAAAAAAAAGGAGAAAAAGCAGTCCATCTTTTCCGATTTTTAACTGCTCTCCTTTTTCACTTGGCTCTCTTTATTTTGGTCATTATTGGTCACTTTTTCCCACACCTACTTTGCTGAGTTTTTGGGTGGTGGAGTAGTTTTTTCTTTTTTTGTTTTTTTTTTTCGTAGTTTGAGGTTTTTTGGAACTCATAGAATTTGTAGCTCTTAAAAACTTATTTACTAGATCTAATCGTTTGAAGAAACTTATCTAAACATAACATACAGTCGGCGAAAATGAAGGTAGATTGGGATGGCCTTGGTAATGGAAAAAAAACCTCTCAAGATCTAATTGGAATTTAGCTAGACGCAAGATTGGATTCCTTTTTTTGAGGATTAGGAATTGTTATTTTTATACGTTTTAGACTGTTGGAACTTATTTAGAGCGCTATTTCTGAGCCCTACTCAGGTTATCTTTGAAATTGTGATGTAAGTGAGTCGAAATGTGAAAACCCGTATATCTCGACTTTGGAACGTCATAACTTTTTTTGCAAAAGGGATATCAAAAAGTTGTCAATTAATGAAATTTAACCCTCACAATAAACTACATTTCATTAGTTGACAACTTTTTTGTAGCTTTTTTGCTAACCAAGTTATGACGGCTTAAAGAAACTGAAAAATTTGTTTCTAAATTTTTTGATATTAGCCATCTACTAATCTCCAAAAAATTCTCCGCAAAACTCCGTTCTCTCCCACTTTCTCTCTCTTCTTGTTTGTGGTGGTCCCGTCAGTTCTGAAGATAGATAATTATGTGGCTCTCGTCTTGTGTCATGAGCCCTTCTCTCTTTCCGTGACTGGTGCTCAAGGAACCCATAAATCCAAGAGTAAGGCCCATTTCTTCTTCGTCTTCAAGCTGTTTCCATTAGTGTTCACTTCTCCAGGTGAGAGAAGGAAATTAGAAATTTAGTCTCTGGGGCAACTTTTAGAGAGGATATTAATATTAATGATGTGAAGAATTTGAATATTAGGATACATTTTGTTTTGGAAATATTGCGAAGTTTATAGAAATTCTATTGAAATAGGTTATCATCGGCACTGCGCCGTCTTGTCTTAAAAAAATCGCTTCTGATAATTACATACCTTACACAATTTAACGACTTCCTTTAAACACCTTTCCCCCATAAATAAACACATAATCAGCCTTCTGTCATAAATCAGTTTGGAAAATCAGAACAAGTTTAGCTAGGGAGAATGTACAATTTTCCCCCTTCCCTTCCCTCTTTTCTTCCAAACCACTAATCCGTTTTGTTCTTTTTTTTTACTTGCATATTTCGGTCAGTGTTCATTCCGATACTAATAATATGATATATATATGTAATTGTCGCCTATAGCTAAATCCGCTAGCCTTTCCTAACATGGAGAGAAGGGGATTACTGACTAGACATGCCTCGATGATCATTTTTGTTATAATAATAATACTATTTTTGGCATTTTTTTGAAATTTTTGTCTAGTTATTAATAGTAGTCAGAGCCTAGTAACATTGGATTTATATTATATGATATTGAAAAAATTATTTCTTGAAATTCATAACAAAAATCAATGTTTTCGTTAAATTCCTAGTTTATTACATATTTTCTAAAGACGAGAACTATTAGTCCCTCCTCCTAAATTTAGCACCCCTTTCGAACCCTATCATTAACTCTCTGACCACCCCCTTTTTCTGGTTATGTCCAAGATTGAACACACTTCCAATATTTATGTTCTACTTTCATTTTATATTCGTTCTAGCCTACTTTTTTTGTAGTCCTACATATTTTTGGAATAAAAAAATCCTATTTTTGCTTCAAATTGTAATTTCAAAGTTCAGAAATTAGGCTCCGCCCACTTTTTCCATACTAGTTTGGATCTAAATTAGAAATTAAGCCCGCTTGGGACTGCCCTTATATCAGAATTACCCGGTCCCCTACTCTCTTAGCATTCAGGTAACTGCCCTTGTATTAGAGTTATTTCTTCGCCAGCCACTCCCAGCTTTATCTCTTCCTCCTTCCGTATGTATTATTGTTTTTTTCTCACCTTTCTTCGAAATTCTTCAGATGTTCCACCGCTCTTATCGCCTCCCCCCTAAAATGTTTCCAATGTTTCTCATTCTTCCTCCTTCCCACCATCGATGAAGATCTAATTCACCGATACCCTCAATGAAAAAACTCTTCGTCAAAAAACAACACGGCGCGAGAGAAAGAGAGAGAGAGAAAGAGAAAGAGAAATTGATGAGGCTTGGGGCGTGAGAATGGGGCGATAAGTGTCCGAACACCTTTTACATATACATATATCAACCCCTGCCGGGGAACAAATTGGAAATTGAATTGGATGGGGGGTCTTCGTGACAAGGATGGAAGCGGAGAGGGGCGATAAAAATGGCCCATCATTCAGCCACGCGGTTTTTTTATTGGTTTCCTTTTTGTAGGTTTTTATTCGGAGAACTTTTAACACCGTGGTTTTCGGGGTTTTTTGGAAGGGGTTGCAAGCTTCGGGTTGGGTGCAAAGGGTTAATAATTTTGCCAGGTACCCTAAAACACAGTAATCCACATTCCAAAAAATTCCTCTCACCCCTTCTCACACCCACTCATCCCCCCAGCTCACTCTCGTGTACTGTAATTTGCCCACCCGCCTCTCCTTCCTACCAACTGACCCATGCTCTAATCCTGTTATTTTGTATCAACACCTCCGACAGTACTCACCATGTTAGTCCGACACCTTCTAATTAGAAACCGATGGGTTCTCAAGAAAATCATTTCTTCCCATTTCTTCCCAGGAGGGGTCTCTTCAAGGGGATCTTTTTTAAGAGATTAGAAAAAAGTGACAGGTTCTGAAAAGAGTTTGATTGTTTGCACAGGCCGATTACAGTACTTAGATTAGGTCATCCGACAGACAGGGTACTATCCATTCACTTTCCCTTTTCCCCTATATCAACCTTCCTCTCCAAGGCCAGCCTAACTTTCGAATTATGTTTTGATTAGTATTCGACAAATGTTTTCATTTTCCCTTTCCAAAAACCTTGGAAAATCTCGGACGCAGACACCAACTGGATACCTTTCTGTGCATATATATGTGTTTGTTTATTTATACCCCCTCCAAGAAGTTCTGCTTCTGTCTTAAGCCTATATATGACAGGCGTTTCGCATTTCCCTTTCCTCGTAGTACTATAGCTTATGTTTGGTAGGTTCAGGGCAAAAGAAACTTCCAGAAACTTTTTATATTTTATCGAGAGCAATGGAATTCGCTCTAAACACTTTTCCCATTCGAATAAAAACGGGGCTAAGGAACCACTATTTTGCGAATCGGCAAAAATAATAATGAGGCTCTTTTGCTCTTTTTCTCTCTCTTTTTCTCATCTCGGATCATCATCCGAGAACGAGCCGGCAAAATTATTAAACATTTGGCTCATTGCGGTCCCAGAGAAGAATCTTTTCGGTGGGAGAAAAATGTTTAGTTTGTTTTGTTGTCTTTGGGTTCAAGTGACTTTGTGGTTTGGCGGGAAATTGAATTTTGTGCATATTTTTAAAGTCCTCTTGTATTAGGGGTTTCAATTTTTACATTCCCAAAACCAAAAAAATCCCTAGTTTTTTGAACCAATGCTAGCTGCCCTATAACCTAGGCCCTCTGCTCTGAAATGGGTTATTTAAGGTTTGGCTGGAAATTTAAATTTACTAAAAATTTGATGTTTTTCTAAATCCCCGAAAAACGCATTTCCCGAGTGCCCTTGTATTAAGGGTTCTTCGCAATCCCTACTCTTTCCATGTTACCAACACCAGCTGACCCATAACCTTTGTGCTATCCCTACCCTCAATCAAAACGTATGTTCCTGCACCCAAGTCAAAAATTTTTAAACTTTTGACAAAAAAGTTTGCAACAACTCATTACCACCACCAATCGATCATCCATTGCACAATCACCTAACTGCTGTCTTCCATCCTCTCTTCCTTCCCTCATGTCAATCCCGCCCTTCCTTCTTCTTCTTCTCCTAAACTCCGCCCACTTGGTCCGCGCGTACAACGTCCGTTTCTTGGCTCTCTCTTGTCTCTCTCGTAGTTGTTCTTCCGCTAGTTCTCATGCGACAAAAAAGTGTATGTGTTCCGTTTTTTTTTTATTTCGAGAGTATGAGAAGAGAAAAGAGAAAAAGCATGTGAATAATGTTTCATGGCATTCGTTTTTGATCTATTTTTACAAGATTTGGGGTATTTTTAGAGTAGCCAGAATAGTTTTTAGCCTTGCTTGTTACATTGTAAATTTGGTTAATATCAGTGTGGGATATTTTTGCAGTGGAGATATTGCCCAAGCCAAATTTTACCCTATATCCTCTTTACAGCCTTTTCTAGCCTATCGGGCCAAAATCGGTTTTTGCCCGTTTTGACTTTTCCAATTTTTTAAATCCATTTTCAGCCTTTTCCATTAAAATTTTTCTAGATATTTCGAATTTTCGAACCAACATTTCAAAAACGTTTTCTCATAACGTTTCGATATTGCTCGTTTCATATTATACACTCCCTCCCTTGACAAACTTTTTTTCTACTTCTCGCATCTATTTTTTGATGTTTCTCTTGCCCACTTCACAGCTTAAGTGGATCCCTTTTCTCAGTTTTCCAACAAAATGGAGGAGGAGCTCAAATGCACAATATGCACACGATTTTTCGATGATCCGATTATTCTGACTTGTGGGCATAGTTTGTGCCGAATGTGTGCCCTAAAAGCGCATCAACCATCGACGTCTTCTGGATGCTCATCCTCTTCTCCAAGACCATCGACTCCTGGAATACTGTCACAGATTTTGAGTCAGGCTAGCTCGCCGATTTCACCTCAAAGTGCGGGGAGTAGTAGTGGTAAGTCTTTTTTGGAGGCGATTCAGGATGACACCATATGTCATCTAGAGGGTCAAAGTAAATTGAGTAATATCTCCAAACCCCTTCTCTTCCAATTTAATTTCGGTTGCCGACAAAAGACGGTGGTTGAGAAGTAATTGAATCAAAAGAAAAAAAACTAATTCCTTTTTATTATTATTTGCAGGAGCATCTGACACCATGTCATTGTGTGTTTCGGATGGTGGCGATCATGAGAGTGACAAGTTATCCGTAGTCTCGGAGACCGATTCGGGAGTTGTTGGGTGTGGAAGGAGTGAGTTTTTCTTTTTT
This sequence comes from Caenorhabditis wallacei, assembly GCA_963932035.1. NCBI lineage: Eukaryota > Metazoa > Nematoda > Chromadorea > Rhabditida > Rhabditidae > Caenorhabditis > Caenorhabditis wallacei. The sequence goes on along the minus strand of OZ009932.1, from coordinate 10,444,003 downwards.
TTAGAAAGTTAGGAAAACCTAGTATTTTCAGCTAGCCGCCCATCCAGCATCATCGGGCCTCCCCTGTCCCGTCTCCACAACATCCTAACCCCTTCCACAAGCGGAGTCCAACTCATCTGCAATTCCTGCCAAAAACCATCATACTACTGTGATGAGAACTCGATTGTCAGCGCTCCCACTAACTTAGCAATGCAAAATGTCATCAAAAGGTATCTAACGGCTCATCCTAACATCAAAGCGGGACCTTCTGCCCCGACGCCTACAGTAGAGGATCCAGTATCTCCACAATGCCAACTTTGCGAGGGAAGTGATAATCGGGCGGCCAATGTTTTCTGCGAGCAGTGTGATATTTACTATTGTACTCCGTGCCAGACAGCGTTGCATCCGGCGAGGGGACCATTGGCGAAACATAATTTGATACAGGCTGGAGGAAGAAAGTGAGTTTTTTTTTTTGCTTTTGACTTTGAGCGTTTGTAACTTTGTTGAGAAGAGAGATAGTAAAAAGTTGTCAACTAAGAAAATGTAGCTAATCAAAAGGGCTACATTTTCTTAGTTGACAACTTTTTTGTATCTTTAAAATGGACTGAGATATTCCCATTTGAAGTTTTTCCTGGAAGGCGCAGAGAAAGGAAGTGGTTAGGGTGTCTGACTGTCTGCATTCTCTCTCCCTCTCTCTCTCTCTCTCCTTTTGTGTACTCTTCAAAATGACTTACTTGCATAAAATCTAAAACCCATTTTTCCAGAAAATCCAGCATCTCTTCCCCATCATCCTCTTCGACAACACCCCGTGACTTGTTGCGTTGTGTAACCCATCCGGCCGAAGGATTAACCATGTATTGTCTTGCCTGTAAGGTTCCTGTATGCTCCAGATGTCTTCAAGTGAGTCTTAGATGACGTAACCCTAATAAAAAACCATTTTTCTTCTAAAGGACCTTCGACACGCCAATCACGATGTGCAGAGTCTTCCGATCGCTTGCAAAGGACACAAGGTTTGTCAATTTGTCAATCAAAACGGGGTTTTTTCTTTCTTATGTGAAGATAGTTTACCGCAAAGTGAATACGTCCTTGCATCAAAAATCTGCCTTCCCTCTAAATACCGTATTATTCATAAATGGCCATGGACTTGTACTCCACACGGAGGAAGCGCTAATGACCTAGACTTGGTCAAAATGAGAAGGGGGGCTTTCGAAATCGACAAAGCGAATTAATCCGGGCGAGGCGTTCAGTTGGAAATTACCATCTTTTCATGCGCAAAAAGTTTATATAATACATACAAAAGTTTCCTCTATTCTGTGTAAGGGTGAGGGAATGACAAACGACATGTTTATTCAGTCCAGGCAGGGATGACCTTGGCAACAGTATCCGTTAGCAATGACTAAACGGGATTTGATTTTGACTTGATTTTTGGGTTGGGACAGGGAAAGCGGCCATAAAACATTTCGGTTGAGTTTAATCTCGTCTTAGTAAACCATTTTTTCTTGCCCAGGTCTTACCCAGGTCTTGCCCACCTCTTGCCCACTTCTTGAACCAACTTTTCCCTAGTAAGCCATCCAAGATTAGCCAAATTTCCCATGGCCCCGCCCGAGGGGCTAAAACTTTACTACTCCTCAGAATATTTTCTTACTTTTTATAATTGTGTAAAACAAAATGCACACTTTCTCTCTCTCCCTTTTCCTCTCTTGCTCATAAAAAGAAGGAGAAGAAGCAACAAACAAAAAGTAGTACTCTCTAGGAAACATGGGCGGTCTTCTTTCTTTTCTTGGCTAGTGTGACACACACAAGATTGATGGAAAAGCACTTAATGGCGAGAAAAGTCGCCAAGAACTTTTTGTATAGATATATATTTTTTGGTCAAGTTTCAGAAACTTCGAGAGGAAGGGGGTTTCTAAACCAAATATTATGACACCCAGCCTTCTAATTAACAGTTTTATGTCTCTACTTGGCCTTATCACTTTACATATAAAGTACACATACATTGAATGTAAAAGAATCTTCTATTGATATTTGATATTCAAAACTCTCTCAAGAAAGAGCCCGTTTCCTCTCCCAAGAACGCGATAATGATGAGGTGAAATTTGAGAGAGGGACCTCCTTTATGACACTGAACACATTTTGAATAGAACAGCTAATGGGTGATGATGGGTTATGTAATCTTGAGGAGGGGATGAGTAGAAAGGAAAATGGGTTCGGATTTCGGAAGTATGGGTAATTTTGGGGGAGGTCATGACCTGGTCAGTAGATCAGGGAGCCCAAGAGCCCCCTTAGCACTACCTAACCGGAAACCAGTTTTTGTACCTCCACTCGAACCTTGTTAACCTCTTTCCGTGACCTGTACACACATTTGCTTAATGTGCAATAAAAAGTTGGGTCCACACACTCTCAATGAATAGCCATTTGGTGTTGCATTCTCAAAAGAGCCCGCCGCCATCGGGTCAAAGGCAAAGTCGAGACTTTACGATGTGTAACTTGTAGTACAATTTGTCCGGGTATCACCTGAGTGTCTTGTCCACATACCTGTCTCGTATCGAATGTGTCACACCCGAAATTTTTGCGAGGGTGAGGGGAGGGGATTTTTCTAAGCAAGTCATAAATCATATCTCGAGCGCAATTACCCTAGAACCACCTTCTGGACCTCTCCTTCTTCTTACTCCGGAAAAGCTAATTTATGGGAGTTGAGGAGTTTGTGGTAAATCGTGGAGCCCTCGACCTTAGCCGCAGATTTATGATTTCGAATGTGAGGTTCGAGGCTAAATTTAAAGTGGAATCTCGGAGAAATGAATAATGGGGGGACTATGTGTAACTAGTAACTGTCCACCAACAATTGGGCGCTTTAGGGAAACAAGTAATCGGAGAGAGAAGCATACATAACATATTAGGGTATCAATGTCATTCAACCCCAATTTGTTGCTATTCGATAGGGGGAACAAGAGGGATAACAATGGACCCTAAAATTGGGTAAATATTTTGGTTGAGAGGGGTTTACTAATTCCTTAACATTTCGATTTTTCTCCCAAAAAATTTTTTGTTGGCCAGTGTAAACCCCACGGAACATTTGTCTTCAAACACAATCATTTGATCCCCTCTTCTATCTCATGGAGAAGACATCAAGACAAAAAACATTCTAAGAACGAGTCCAGGGGGGAAGGGAGCCGAGGGGGACCTGGGGACAAGGTTGTAAATAAACACGTAGTACTGATCCGGTGTGATACACACCCAGCTGTCAATTACATGGGAACATGAGAGCAAATGGGAGTTGAGGGGTTTGGTAGGAAGTCGACCTTAGCTTTTGGGACCTTGTTTGAGACCACCTAACAAGCTCTATTAGCTTTATAAGATAGGACCACCTAGGTGGACCACCGCCCCGTCAAAGGGCTATCTGAAGAACCCTATTCAAAAAACCTCTAACCTAGCTAAATGGTACACTTGGGTTACTGTAGGAGCATCCCATCTGCTAATCCCATAAAAACCATACTATCCCTGTTACATAATCCCCTTGAGACCCCACTCTAATTTGTCCCCTCTCAATCTGTCTTTTTGACAGTCGGCACCCTCTGAGCTCATTGTTTGCTCTACCCTCAGGGGTTACATAATACAGTATTATTCTAACGCCTTCTATTAGAATTGCGTAACACCCAAATCCATCATTTGACCATCCATAACAGCTGACAATTTTATAATTTTCCAATTTATCATGGTGGGAGGGGGATATGTCACCTCTTAGCGGAAGTCCATGGAAAACGAAAATTGGTATGGAGACTAATCGTTCAAAATCTGCCTTTTCCTCCTGACAATTTGATGGATGAGCTCTGAAGAATAAAGGAGGGTATCGGGGTGTTAGTGGAGCACATTGAAGACATCAATCATGAATTTTCAACAAAAAGTTTAAACTATTTCATTTGTGGGGGTTTGAAGATTTGTTTTTTCTCTAAAAATTCTTGAAATCTTGGGATTCCAGTTTTCGATCTAAATCCCTTATCAGATCAAAAAGTTCCTAGTTTTTCCAAAAATAGGATGCGCCAAAAAACAATGTCTCCCCTCGAATAAAAGAGACAATGACATCAATCACCGTCCTCCCGTCCATCGAGAGGGACAATCTCCCTGGAAAAAGTGTGTGTTGCGCAAAATGTACACATCACATAATTTATGCACAGGAGAGGGAGACACCAAGGAATAGGGGGACATGTGTACTAGGGACCGGACAGAAGGGATTAGGGGATTTTTTTGTGAGGGGAATGGACTAGGAGAGTTCGGAGGTGTCGACCTAGACGGGACTTGAAATTTGACCCATGGACATCTGGACATTGGGAACGAATTAGGACCAGGACGTTTGGGCTCCTATAGGTTAGGACTAGGCCCCCGGCCCCCCTCCCACACCCAGCCCTGCTCTCGGGGACTAACCCTCTTAGCTTAACATCTTGGGACCCCCTTCAAACTTTCCCACTGTTTTATGTACCCGTAGTCTGAAATTCCGTGCTCCACCGAACCCCTCTCCGGAACTACTCGTCGCTTCTTCATTTCTCTAAGAATACAACAACTGAGATTTCATTTCCACATTTCGACACCCTCTCCCCCCCCCCCCCTTCATACGCAATCCCATCCTAATTCAATTTATGTTCTCTCCCCTTTGGATAGGCGCGAACTTCTCTTCCTGTTGCTTCATCCTTCCTAAATTAGGCTAATTTGGTGGTGTGGCGTCTCAATGAAAGATGAAGAAATTCTTGTTTCTTCCCAATGAATTCGAAATTAAGGGACAGATGGAGAACAAGGGGCGACTCTTTGAAAAATGGGAAATTCTCATCCTTTTTTTTGCAGACAGAACTCTCGACAACTCTTCAACAACTATCAGAAAAGGCAAAGGCGGCGACAGAAGAAATCGGGCGGCTCAAAGGGCTTCATGATGTCATCAGGAATAATTGTGATGATTTTAAGTCGAATGTTTGTATCCAGATTGATCAACTCATTGAGCAACTTCAAATGAGAAAAGAGAAGTTGATGCATCATGTCGAAGAGCAGGCAGAGAATAAGAGGAGGATTCTAAAGTCACAGATTGTTAGATGTACAGGGAAGCTAACTAAGACATCGGCTCTGATACAATTTTGTATCGAGGCTTTGAAGGAACCGGATCCGTCTGTTTACATGCAGGTACTGCAGTAGTTTCTAAATCACCTACAGTAACCATTTCAGATCTCCAACGCCCTCCTCCACCGTTCCACTAGTCTCGAATTCCTCTGGCACAAAGAAATGCGTACCAAACCTGAAATCGATTCGGAATTCGTTTTGAATCTTGACACTAAGCACCTACAGTACACCATTCAAACTTTGGATTTTGCTCAGCTTAAAGGTATTTTTTAATATGAAATTCTTAGCTTAGACTAACATTTTTTGAACATTTTAACTAAAACCGATAACCCAATTATAGCTGGCCGTAGAGGCACCCGATTCAAAGGCGACTCATCCAGAGGTAGATATTAATATATTGATACAGTGATTTGTGATTGTGAACCACATTATATTGCACCGCACCCATAGACCCTCTAATATTTTTGGATAGAGGGAAAATCACACCTTTAGTTGTCTATTATTTTTTGGTAAATCGGGCAACTTGCTCATTGGTTGCCCACTTTGGATAGGCTCATTTTGCATGACCAAGAAAACATTTTCAGTTCCATCAGCTCCTATCATTGAAACTTCGGAGTGTTCTGCTGAAAACAATTCGGTTACGGTAGTCTGGAGACCAAGGAATGATGGAAGTGCGGTTGATGGTTTTGCGTTGGAAATTGATACGGGAAGGGATGATGGGAATTTTAAGGTGAGTCATTTTCAAATAGCTGTAAATTTTTTCCTGGTAAAGATACAAAAACGTTAGCTATTAGTAAAATGTAGATTTTAATAAAAGTAACTTTTTCTTAGTTGACAACTTTTTTATATTTTTTATGGTAACCGAGACACAGGAGTTTTACGTAGGGATTAGAGGAGAGTAAGACACTCTAGCCCACTTTCTTTCACTGGGGCTATTTCAGCTAATATCAGAGTTACCAGAAAATGACAAATTTTTTCAGGAAGTCTACTCGGGCCCTGACACCATTTGTACCATCGACGGACTTCATTTCAATACAGTATACTCTGCTCGTGTCAAATGCTACAATTCAGCTGGAGAAAGTGAATACAGTGAACCAATTTGTCTTCAAACTGCTCAAGTAGCGTGGTTTCAATTGACCAAGTCGCCTTCTCAAAGAGATATGATCTTGTCGAATGAGTGTGCTACATTGAGTGGAAGTACTTTGGAATATAGGACTATTCTGGGATCCATTGCTTTTTCGAAGGTAATTTTTCGTTTATTTTGGATTAGTTACACGGCTGACCTACTATATGAGCTCTGATAGTCTTGACTTTTAGCGGGAGTTTGAAATTCTCAGTCTAGTCCTGAAAGCTTAACAATTTCATGTACTGGAAATTCAAAAAATTCCAGGGTGTCCACTACTGGGAAGTCACTATCGACCGCCATGATGGCAACGCGGATATTGTCATCGGTGTAGCTCAACCTGCCGTTAATAGAAATGTGATGCTCGGAAAAGATCTTCATGGATGGTCAATGTACGTCGACGGCGAGAGATCCTGGTATCATCACAACGAGACCCATCATAATCGCATCATGGGAGGAGTTGGGAGAGGTAATTTTTTCGTTCTAGACTTGAGATATGAAGTAAGACAACTTTTTGCAGGTACCGTAATCGGTGTCAAGTTGGACTGTGATCGTGGAGTCATGGAGTACACAGTGAATGATCGGAAGCGGATTTATCAAGGGGATACTGTAGCGTTTACGTGAGTTTTTTTTAAATTAGGGAAATGATGTGTTCACTCTAATAGTACGGCACCTCTAATGATCTGTACTATTACATTAATACTAAGGTAGCTTATCCTAAAAATAATTCTTCCAGAAACATGCCACGCGGTCTCTACTATCCGGCATTCTCCGTCAATGCCAACGCCTCGATCACTGTTCACACCGGTCTCTCGTGTCCCCCGTCACCAGTTAATGAATAGCTATACCTTGTTAAATCCCTGTTCAAATCACCTTTCATGACCCTTGCTCCATTACCCCCGAGCCCTAAGAATCTGAAACTTTTACACCGGTAATCCATCAAAATATGTATGTAAAATAAAGATTTATATTTTATTTTGAAAAAATATGCGGAAGCAAAATCTAAAAAAAAAAGGAAAAATTTCCACGTCACTGACTCTTTGTGAGTGACTTATCCCCGGTGTGATTCGATTTGCGGATCATTGAATAATGTACTCTCTAGTCATCCATTTCACATCTCTCGATGAGACACTTTGACATTATAATGATCTGGTGATGGTCATTTTCTAGTCGCCATTTGGTCCTGGCATCGTGCCAATAGTCAGAGTAGAATAGCTAATTCAATTAGGGGCGTGGCTTGACAAGCTAACAATTTTTCTCTACAAATTCTATCATATTACCTTCAAAACACTCGTTTCCCCCACAAAAACATCACTTTAATTTGCCCCTTGAACTCTAGAAACCAGTTCCTTCCATGTCTAAAAATTGAGTGCTTGACACACTGTAACAATGAGCAAACACGTCGAGAAGTTTGATTTTATTTGTGTGTAAACAAGTTGAGCAGAAAAAAATGAGAGAGAAAAAGAGAGAGAGAGCAGAGAAACATATGATGTGCTCTCACTCTCAGTTCGGAGTTAGCTTGAAACTAGTTACTAGCATAGGTTTCCAGAGTTTTGAAATTTCAATATTTTAATTTTCAGGGTAATTTTTTACTCCTTTCGGACAATATTTTTGCCTTTTTTTTTGAAAACTTTGGGAAACTTTTAAAATTAGTTATTATCTATATTACATCGGAATATGGGCTCCGCCCTCTTTCTTTAAAAAAATACATTTTTAGAAGTGGGCGGGGCTTAATTCTCACTATTTTCATAATTAAAAAAATGAAATAAAAATAAATCTCCCCTTCATTTCGATATCGTTATTCAAAAGTCAAGTCTCTCCCCTTTTCAATTCTTCCCATTGTCATCACCTTCCTCCCGATTCAAATTCTTATTCTTCTTCTCCAAGCCATCAACAAAAACTGTATTTACTTTGTATATATATTTTTATATTTATATGCTAATAACTAGTTATCTCTCGTTTCTCTTTCTCTGTCTCTCTCTCTCTTTTGACTTCTACTGGTTACCACTGCGCAAACACTTTCCTTGGCTTTTCTTTTTTTTTTTTTTTGAATTTGGAATTGCTTGAGACGATTTTTGAAAATTCGAGGTGTTTAAGATAGTTTTGTAGTCCTCTCGGACGAAAAAGTCTTTATTTCTGAAAAATTTTAAAAAATGGTTCCAAAAAATGTTACTCTACTTAAAATCGCTATATCTCAGTTAACAGTAAAGCAATTAAAACGTTGTCAACTAATGAAATATTACTCTCACAATTCGACACATTTCACTAGTTGACAACTTTTTTGTATCTCTACTGGTAACCGAGATATGCGTCTTTGAAATCGTCAGCTTCTCGTGAGTGACGCAGAACGGCTAGAATGTCTAACTGTCTGCTCTCTTCAATATTTCATGACTAATTTCCATATTCCCACTCCCACTCATTTTCCTTCCACTTGAACCCATTTGTCATCGATATGAATTCATTTTTTCATTCTTTTTCTCTCTTTACCACCTCTATATTTGGTGTCATCTTCCTTTTGTGAGTCAACTGAAAAGCAAACAAAGATGGAGAGAGAAAGAGAGAGGCAAACGGGAAAAAAGAAATAATAAAATATTTTAATCGAGACTCAAACACACATTTTTCCCTATAATACATACGTATCATCGATTTTTCTGGGTTTTTGTGAATTTTACTGAAATAAATTTTAAAACCGCTATATCTCAGTTGCTAGAAGAGATACAAAAAAGTTGTCAACAAATGAAATGTAGTCCTTATTATGGGAAACATTTCATTAGTTAAAACTTTTTGCTAGCTGTAATGAGAACGAAGATACAGCGGTTAAAGTCGAGCGGGAGGGCGCAGACAGTCAGACACTCTAGCCACTTCCTTTCTCTGCGTCTCTCTATCAAGGCTAAACTTTAAAGACCAATATCTCAGTTCTTATTAGAGATAGCAACAAGTTGTCAACTAATGAAATGTAGACAATTTTATGATGAATAATTCATTGGTTGACAACTTTTGAGTAGCTCTTCTGGCAACTGAGATATAGCGATTTTAAGAAAACCAACTTTTTTTATGGCTTGGTGCCCTTCTATTAGAGTTTCATGCATTGCTGTAGGAAAAAATCAGTTTCTCTTGATGCCCTTCTATTATTCTCTTTTCTTTTTTTTTTCTAAAACCTTAATTCCAGATAACAAAAATGTGGTCAGCATGGCTGATCGTCGTCTACACTCTAATGTGTCTCGTCGTTATTTTCTTCCTTCTTTCCGTCGTTTATTTCATTAATGCTGATCGAAAAAGACGGAAGTTGATTGAAGGTGAGTGTTGCAATTTCGCCCTACTGTACTGTTGAATTTCGCTGCTTACATCTGAATCCGTTGGCTGAGTATCAAAAGTTTGATTCTCAGCCAACTAAATTAATGGTAAGCAGCGAAATTTGATAGTGCAATAAGGCGCAATTGAACAATTCTAACAAAACATAATTTCAGAATCGATCGTGAATCCACAAAAAGCTACAGAAGTGTGAAAAATCGAACGAAACCAAAAAAAAAGATCTGCGATGCTATATGTAAATTACGGTTATTTTATGAATAAAACTTTTGCAACAATTGAAAAAATCAACAACGTTTTTTTAACAAGAAATGATAAAAAATCAAGAATGTTTATTGTTTTTCTCCTCCATCGATTCCACGTCTTCCAATTGCTCAGAATGTCTTCTCTTTTTCTTTTTCTTCTTCTTTTTGACTTCTGAATCTTCTGGAATCGCTTCTGAAGGCTCATCTGAATCCTTGACGTCTTCTTGAGCTTCAGAATCCCTATGCTTCCTCTTTTTCTTCTTTTTCACATGAATTTCATCTGGATCTTCTTGAATCGCTTCCAAGGGATCCACATCATGTGGAGCTTCTTCTGGAATTTCAGAATCCCTGTGCTTCCTCTTTTTCTTCTTTTTGACATGGATTTCATCTGAATCCTCTTGATCATCCGGATCTCGATATTCAGACTGTTCTGGATGATTCGATGATCCCATGTCGTCAGAATACTTGTTCTTCTTCTTTTTCTTCCTCATTCTGATATTCACGTCTTCAGAATCTTCCACATCTTCCTCTGGATCCTTTGGAGTCTCTTCTAAAAGCTCGGATTCTCTTCTCTTCTTCTTTTTCTTCCTCTTTTTGATCATGACGTCTTCTGGATCATCTGAAGGAGCTTCCACATCTTCTGGAGTATCAATGGCTTCTGAATCTTCTCCTGGATCCTTGTCCTTCCTCTTTTTCTTCTTTTTCTTATCCGGGACGTCTTCTGAATCCTCTGGATCTTCTGGATCTTCCTTTTTTGCTCGAATGTCTTCTAATCCTTCCAATTCCTCATCAGAATCCGTATAATACGTCCTTATCCGTTCCTCCTCCTCTTCCTCTTCCTCATACTTCTTCTCTTCGTCAGAAGACGATTTATCAGAAGTATCCACAAAAGCAGCCGAACAAATCCTACTCTGTTTCCCGCCCATCGAATTCTGTTTCGCTTCCGCCGCCCGTCTCATCACCATTTTCTGTCGATGCAATTCTTCACTTAACCAGATCTCTTCCACTTCCTCACCATCTCTCATTCTGTATTTTCTACGGATTTTCGATGGATCCGCTTTGTCCAGAATATTCTCAATTTCCTCCCGAAGATTTTCCAAATTCTTGGCTTCCACATCGCGTGAATGATCCACAAGACTTCTGGAGACGTCTTCTGAATCCGATTCAGGATCTCCAATCCCATCTTTTACAATCATCAATTTATCTTTGACTCTAACTGAAATCTTGCTCCCAGATGCCTCTTCCACCTCTTTCTTCGCCTGTCGAATCGTCAAGTATTCTGAATTCTCTGGATCCTGAATTTGTTCCAAGACCGATTTAATCGCTTTTGATGACGTCACCAGATGGCGAAGTTTGGCGGGAAATTTGAAATTTGGGTTTCGATGAATATAGAGGATGAAGGCGGCTACAGCGGCTTCGATACGTCTGGAACCAGCGTTTTTGACGGTTTTCCGTGACATCGATTCCTGGAAGAATGGAAAATTAGCTCTAGAATAGTCACTAATATTGTAATCACGCTCCACTGAGAAATTTGGCTTCTTACCTTCATTGACTGAGTATCAAACGTTTTTATGAGTAAAATTCACGTTTGATACGCAGCCAGCGGTATTGAAGGTAAGCAGCACAGTGGGGTGCGATCACTGACTTTTTTGGCTAACCTACCGTAATCCATTCAACCACATTCTTATTCTTCAAAAATTTCAGCGTCATTCTACTGGCGAGCGGATTAGACATTTCTGATTCAAGAACAGCTTCATAACGAGTTTTTCCTGCAAAAAAAATTGAAATTTCTGGAAAAACCTTTCCTACAGTACCCGCTGGAACCAATATCCTCTCCCAGACCTCTAGTCTTTTATTACTCCAAAGCAGGCAATGTAATTTCAGTTGGTATCGGAAATCGCGTCGAAAATTATCGAATAAGTCGTGGTTTAACCTGGAAGCACGGATTAAGGCTGCCATTCAATTAGGGGTACTTACGGGGATAGCATATGGGCGTAAATTCGATGATGAAGATATTTATGCTCGGATCCTTCGCATTGGAATCCCGTGATTCCATGGGATTTGAATCTGGAATTATTATAAATGTAATCGCGCTCCACTGAGAAATTTGGCTATTTATCATCGTCATTTGAGTATCAAACTTGTCTGCATTTCCGCGTCAATTACTACGCATTTTTAGACACAAAAATGCAGAAATTTCATGTTTGATACTCAGCCAAAGATAAGCAGCCAAATGTCATTATTCAACAGAGCGCAATTGCATACTCACTCCTTAGCAAGCCTTTTATTCCCTCTCAACGTCTTTCCCGTATCCTCCTTCTCCACAAATTGACACATCAACTCCAACGCTTCATATAATTGATGCTCTTCAATTGGAGGTTTCTCTGTGAAAAAATCCGCCCACATCCTATCCCATGCGACGTCATTTGAATCACCTTCTGAAGAGAATTCACGGAATTTTTCGAGGATTTTTTGAAGGATTCGTTTGAGAAGATCTCGACATCGATTCACCGAAATATGCAATTTGAAACTGATTTCTTTGAGATTCGCGTCTTTTCGGAGACGATCCACCTCGAATTCGTTGTTCGTGATCACGTATTGTCGGAGTTTTTCGTGTTCGAATCCGAAATGGAGAGCCGTTTCTGGAATGGCAAATTTCAGGGGTTTTAGCGTAGTTTTGGAGCTTTTTTTTGGTTAAAATGATGGGGAAAAGTAATAGCGTGGCCTAGCTTGTCGGATCCTCGGCCACTTACCAAAAACCCTTCTTAACATCTCCTGATCCTCTCTCGCTTCCAAACTCCGAATCTTCGCTGACATACTATTCCCCCTTCCAATTGGCACATCCAAAATCTCTGATGCATACGTGGATGAGTATCCTTTCTCGAGAAGCTTATTCATTTTCTGCATTGTCAATTCATCATGAGCTTCATACTGATAAAATCTCTCTTCAATAAGCTCCTCCATTTGAGACCAATCAAAATCTTTCATGAATTCATAAGTCATCATCATCTCAGCTCGTTGTTTGATACGCACTCCGGATCTATGGGGGAGACCGTGACCTAGAAAAATGTAAATGATGGCCTAGAAAACCAAAGTTAGTCCTCACATAATTTCACCCAAAAGTTGGTTTCTTCTTGATGTTTTATAATATGTTTTTGAGATTTTTTAACCTTAAGATAATCGCAAGCTTTGTCCAATTGAATATTATTTTCGGTGGCGAAAAAATTCCAATTCTTGAAAATTTGAATACTTTCTTCCAGTGTGAATTTCTTCGTCGATCGGAGATTAATCCCTGAAAGTTTTTATTATAAGGGCATCCCCTTTTATAACGGCACCATGCTCAGCCACTCTTTTATATTGAGCTTTTGTTAGGGGATTCACGGATGCATGATAGAAGAGATGACCGTCCAGGTTATAGAGTCCTGTCTGTAAAAATTATCTGAAAATCCCACAAATTTCCAGAAATCTAGTTACTTCTGGAAGAATATCCTTGTCGAAATCCTCATCTTGTTTCGCTTCTTTCTTGGCTTTTTTCTCCTCTTTTTCATCGAAATCATCCATTGAGATCTTGAAAAAGAAAAAAACTGAAATTCGAAGAAATCTAGCAAATATTGTGATAAAATTGAAAGGGAAAAAACCTATTTTTAATGGAAAAAAAGGAGAAAAAAGCAATAAATATATTAGAAAAAGACCCGAAAAAAGAGAAGCGAAGAGCAAGTAAAAGACGTCATGGCAACAGGAAAAATGATGATTTCTATATTATTAAATATCTTTTTTAGCTGTTGTCGTCGTAGTGGATGTGGAGAAGGATTGAAATGTCTTCCAGATGAGATTCAGAAGATGGATCATGAGGAATGCCATGGCGAATCCGGAGACTTCGGCGAATTCTAGAAAACAATGAAATCGAATAAATTAACTTTCTAGACCAAAAAATTACCAGTTGGACAGGAATCATTTCCCATTATAGCCGGGAATCTCATCAGAATATTGAACGGCCAAAAAATGTTATTCGGGATGCAGTAAGCCGTGAAATACGACACATATCGAAGCAAAATTAGATGAGAAAATTGAAGAACGACTCGAATCACTGTCTCGATTTTCAGATTTCTAGCGGTTTCCGATGTGTTTTCAGCTTCGAGCTTGGCTAATTCATCAGTCGCCGCGTTCAAATCTCGATCTTTTTTGAAATATTTCGCGAATTGATCGGTTGGAGAAATTGCATGAAGTTCTCGTTTCAATTCGGCCACTTTTTTCTTGGCGGCGATGATTTTTGGGTTTGGAGCCGGTTTGAAGAGGGATTTGGCCTGGAAAATGGGACTTTTAAAGAGAAAAATTGATTTTTTAAAAATTTACCATTGAAGTAACGGCCGGAACGATTTTTCCACTGTAGACTGCAAAAGTCGCCGACCAGATGACGAGAATTACATTGAAAATTGAGATTTGCATTGGTTTCGTGTCCTCCATCTGAAAATTTTTATTTTTGAGAAACGAATGAGGAAATTTTTATAAAATTGAGAATTTTACAAAGTTGAAGCAGAAAAAATATTAAAATTGGTCAAACTTCGGTGATTTGAGAAGTTTTTTTTCTTAATTTTGATTTATGGTGATTTTTGTGTTAATTATTGTTTTAAATTGATTTTTAAATGAATTTTTCAAATTTCAATTCAATTTTCGAGGAAAAATCATCAAAAAATCACATTTTATGTCGAAATTCAGGCTTACAACTTGAAAAAGTAAATAAAATAAAAACAACGATGCTCCGAAATTCCGCTTTTCCTCTTACGGTGTTTGCGTACCCGGCATTTAATTTCACGACACTTCACCACTTTTTGTTTAATTTTCCCTTTTTTCTCCAATAAATTTAATAAAAAACAATTTTTCAGCAATAAAAATGCTCGAACTAGGTGCACAATTCATCCCTTTTGAACCAGACAGGTCGGCGCACGATGGAAACATCACTAGAAACTTTTTCGACTGCTCCAGCCAAAGAATTTGTACAATGAGGAATAACGGGGCTCTTGGACTCACTTCGAAGAGTTTACAGAATGATAAAATCACAAATATCCGTACAAAAGACCGTGGAGAGCCCTCCACAGTGAAATTCTCGCCAGACGGGCGGCTCTGTGCAATGCAACGAAGCCCGAATACGGCCGACGTGATTTTTCTGGAGAAAACTGAAAATTCGTTGTGTTTGGAATTGACAGTGAACACGAAATCGAAGGAACCACTTCTGGCAGTGGAATGGGTCACTAATAACCAGGTTTTAACAAAAAAATTTGGGAAAAATTAATTTTTTTTTGTTTTTTCAGCTGCTCCTTGTCAATAATCATAGTGCTGAACTTTTATTCATAAATGAAGACAAAAGAACGTCGAAAGTGATGAAAACGACGAATGTGAACGCCGCATGGGCGATTTATTATGTAATTTCCTCAAAAAATTCAGAAAAAATCCAAAAAATATAAATTCCAGGCCCCAAGCCAACTATTGCTCATTGCCAACGGCCAATCCTGCTCAAATCTCCAACCAATCGTTGTTGCTCATTCTCAATTTACTCGAATGAAAAATTTCGAAGTGGATTTTGGTGGATCAATTTCCAAAGAGAATTTTTTGGAGAAGGATGCGGCGATTGCCACGATGTAAGATTTTTATTGGTATGCAGAAAATTCAATTTTCCTGTTCCAGATACGGAAAAGTGTACGTAATGGTGTTCCGCTACAGTAATCGAAGTGCCACAATGTTAGATCTCTACGAACTACCCACCGACGCAGCTACAGTACCCTCATTTAAACATTCCCTAATCCTTGGGTTTAATGGAGGATGTGGAATTCACGTCATCGATAATCTAGTGATAGTTCATCATCAATCTTCACAGAAATCTATGATTTTCGATATTCGGGTTAGCTCGCCGAGCAAGAGCCATTCTCCGCTGGTCACTAGCACGATAGGTAGGGATTACTGTAGTCTCGAGACTTCTCGAGACGTCTCGAGACTTTTCGAGACTTCTCGAGACGTCTCGAGACTTTTCGAGACTTCTCGAGACTTTACTCTCTTTATTCCAGAACCTCATCCCCAACACCAACCACCTCCATCCGTTTACACCAACTTCTGGTTCACTTTCCTTCCCGACGTCGTCATCGACTCAGCGGGTGGTGTCATGTATTCTCTCCGCCTTCAAAATCAAAAAGCTCAACTCGAAATTCCGGATAAACAGACAATGCTGGAATTCTTGGCTCGCCGTAGAAACGAGAAGAAGCTCTTCGTCTCAACCCTCCTTTCCTGCCTAAGAGCTCGTGCTCTAAGCTTGAGACAAATCCGAAAAGTGTTCTCAATGCTGTCAGGAGTGGAAACGAGGAAGACTGAAAATGGGGCGGAGCCTGGGAGTGCGACGAAGGCGGTTTTGGTGTGTGAGAAGTATTCGAGTTTAGTGGTGACGCAACAGGAAATGCAGAGTGCTGTCTTGATTCCGTTGAGGGTAAGTAATTACGCTCTACTGTACCCGGCATATCTGGTAAATTTGGCTTCTTACTTGACTGAGTATCAAACGTAAAAGTTAGATTATTCACATTTGATACTCAGTCAACAGAATTACCGTAAAAACTGTAATATAACAGCACCTTTAATAGAACAGCACCTGTAATATAACAGCACCCCTAGACACCTTTTGAAAAATAGATCAGCACCCTCTAATAGAACAGCACCTGTAATACAACAGCATCCCTAGATCCCTCCCGAACAATAGAAGAGCATGCTGTTCTATTACATTATTTACGGTAAGAGTAAGCAGCAAAATCGAGCAGTTCAATTTGTGAATTCTAGAATTTTTAAAATTGTTTGATATTCCAGGAAGACCTATCCCTGCCGGAATCTTACGTGGCTAATATCATGCTACAGTACCTCCGATCCCTATTCGACGCTGAAATTCAACCGGAAGCCTATCTCATCGAAATGGTCGTGGAAACATTGGCGGAGGCGGGAGAGATGTCGAAATTACAACAAATTGTTACTTATAGGGTAAGTGAGGATAAATCGAGGCTACAGTAACCATGCGCCTTTAAACTTTTTCAAATAACGTTACTGTAGTTTCGATTCGAAGCGTGGCCTAGCTTTTCTGATACTCGGTCACCTTAAACTAGTCCATAAAACCCCTATTCCAGGTGATAAACGACTCAAAACCCCTCGCCTTCCTCCTCCTTTCCTATGAAGCTCGTTGCTCGACTCTATTCCAATCTGGAGTTGATATCCTTGCTAGAAACAAGGCTAGTGATGAAATTGTGGAAGTGATGCTGGAAAAGAAGCAAATTGTCGACGCGTTTCGATTCATTGATGTCCGGAATTTGAATGATGCCCTGATTCCGAAGGTGGTGGAAGCGGCGAATCAGAATTGCTCCAGGCAGACGAGATACGCGATCAAGGAACATTTGACGGAGAAAAAGGCCAAAGGTATTTTATTTTTAAGCTCCGCCCACTTTTAGAATAGTTTTTTTCAGCGTCTTTGTATAAATCGATCGGTGATGATTTGTATACGGATTCGGAGATTCAAGAAGCGAATCTGGAACAAGCGAATTGCACTCTTTTTGAGATTTAGCTTGAACATTTTCCATTTTTCAAAATACCCCGCCATTCCTTTCCATTTCCATTGCCATTTTTGTATAATATATATTTGTGTATATAACGGCTTCTACTTATATGTGATACCAACTTTTTACATGGTTTTTATGTTCAATGGTGCTTATTTTGAAAATTTTTATTGAATTTTTTATAAATTTATATTAAAGTAGAGTTTTGATGGCAGTTTGAGTATCCTAGACGAAGAATATCGAGGTTGAAGTAGTGCAGATGGTCCTGAAAAAAATACAGTAATCCTGGAATATAGTAGCTACAGTAATCGTGAAATACAGTAATCCAAGCCACGCTTATTGAGAGGGATTTCTGTAGTTTCATTTTCCACGGGAAAGTTTTGTATTCACTGGGATACTGTATTGGTTACTGTATCTAGGATGGGAATTTACTGTAATTTATGAGGGGATTACTGTGGTTAACAAGGTACTGTAGGAATCCGAGGCTACAGTATCCCCTCAATAAAGTAGTTTCAGTAATCCGAGGCAAAATTATTGAAAGGGATTACTGTAGAAAAACAAAAGATTACTGTAGTTTCATTTTTGCCTAAAAATTATGACTTCACTACTATAGGGTTACTGTAGCCAACCATTTAAAAAAAAAACTAAACCCGCCTGAAAATCCAAATCCACGGCATTCGAATCGGAGCATTTTTGTCCCTCATCCTCTTCACAAATCTCCCATCCTGTCATTTTTTCATTATAAAAAACTTCCGATTTATGATGATAATATCCATGATGTCCTTTTCCAGGAACATGAGGAACTGGGTCATGAGAATGAGTGATACGGTAGGAATTCGGGACCAGGTAGTCGAAATTTTGAGTGAAGTTAAGATCTCCTGTACGTGGTTGTCCGAAAGTGACTAAAAGAAGATTAGGGGCTAGCTTGTTGAAAGAAAGGTAGCTGGCTGCAAGGGATGCCATGGAGCCGCCAAGAGAGTGGCCGGTGACCTAGAATTTACTAGAAATAGTTAGGCCACCTAAAACAGACTTACCCAAACTTGATAATCTGGAAACTTCGAAGCCAAGATATTCACGTCGTCTTTCATCCCGGCTGACCAGATTTTATAGAAAGCATCGCTAAAATACTCGGAGACAGAGCCCCCCGAGATCCATGGTTTCTAAAAACCGCCATAACTTAGTTAGGAAAAGAAATAACAAAAAGTTGTCAACTAATGAAATGTAGTTTATAATAAGGTCTACATTTTCTTAGTTGAACACTTTTTTCTATCTCTGAAGAGAACTGAGTTATGCGCCTTTGAAGACAACGTCTAGTATCGTCGAACAGGAGAGACGCAGAAAAAGGCTAGAGTGTCTGACTGTCCGCTATCTCTCTTCAAATCACCTACCTTATTAGCAAATACAGTCTCCACCCCTTCGACCACCAATTGTTCATTACTAGTAGTCCCTCTAAACACCACTAACACCGCCTTATCGTCATGACTGACTGCAGTGAATCCGGAACACGTATCCCCTTCAGAATCACAGGGTACAGTAATCTGACGCTTGACTTGAGAATCGTTGAACCCTTGATCCAGACATGATTGGGGCACAGTGCCATAAGCAGCGATAGCCGCGTAGATCAGTTTGTGGCGGGAAAGTTGATCGGAATAATGGATAAGAGAGCAGGAGAGGGGGAAAAGAAGGAATACCGTGAGAGAGCTTAGATACATTATTGAGGTAACACTAAAAATATGAGAGAAATAGGTATTTAAAAGAAAAAAGTCTGCCTTAAAGTGTGGTTTTGTTCCATTTCGTGGCGAGAGGTTATATTTGTTCAAGTGATTATTTCTAGGAGCAAATTAACAGGTTTTGAAGTCATGACGAATTAAAAAAATGATGTCAACTTGTGATAAGTTTTAGAAAATTTTTATTAAGTTAACTGGAAAGTTAGACCTTAACATTAGCACAGTTTGAGTATCCCAGATCGCTGACGTTGGTCTCGAAGTAGTTGAGATGGTCCTAAAAAAATATATTTTTTGAATATAGCTAAGAAGTTTTAAGATACCTTGATAGAAGTGTCTGGAAGGACTTGTCCATTGGAACAGAACTCGCTCTCATCAATATCATCACAAATATTGTACTTGGTCATCTTCTCCTTGTAGAACACCTCTGCCTTATGGTGAGTGAATCCTTGCATATTCTCTTTTGGAAGATGTGGCACCGGATCGTGAGCATGAGTCACACGATACTTGTTAGTGACGTCACGGTCGACTGCGTGGGCGTAGTTGGCGTCTCCGACACGTGGCTGTCCGTAGGTGACGAGTTGGAGCTTGGAGGCGTCGTAGAGTTTGTTGTAGGTGATGTAAGAAGCGGCGAGGGAAGCCATGGCTCCTCCGAGAGAGTGTCCGGTGATCTGAAATGGGGCTCTTGTATTAGAGGTAATCTGTGAACTCCGTGTGGACAACACTAGACTATACTAAATGTTGACTTATTTTAAGGGGTTTATTGTCTGATTCCTAACCCCTTAAGAGTTTCGTAATTCTGATAAGAGCTAGACTACACTTACCCAAACTTGATATCCTGGATACTTGGCGGCCAACGCATTGAAGTCGTCCTTGAGTCCAGCATTCCAGATATTCAAGAATCCATCATTGAAATATTGGGAGACGACTCCTCCAGCAGCCCATGGAGTCTAAAATTTTAACCATGTGGCACGGTGCCCTCTCTCTAAACTTACATGATACTCGAAGACAGTCTCTAATCCCTCCAAAATCAATTGCACATTATTGTTAGTTCCACGGAACACCACAATAATCGCCTTGTCGTTTGGACTAACGGCGGTGTATCCCAAGCACTTGTCAGCCGGATTCACATCGCAACGAGCTTCGATGACACGACGGACGGTGGCGCCGGTGAAGACTTTGTCGAGACATTTTTGTGGTTGGGTACCGTAAGCGGCGCCGGCGGCGAAGAGAAGTTGCTTGCGAGCGGTGGCGTCGTTGTATGGGATTGTGTAGACATCAAGGTTTTGGGGCTTTACTGCGGGGACTTCTGGGAGCACGAAGGCCGAGGCCAGAGGCAGCAGTGCTAAAGCTAGCACGAAGGCTTGCATACTGTAAAAAAGGGTACTGTAGTAAGAACGTAGGTCAAATGCTGCCACAAAAGTTCAACGCTTCTAGAAAAGCCTTAACACACCACTTGAAAAAAAAAATGACGAGAAAATGACACTTTCTTATCAAGCCCCTCTCCCTCCATTTATTCCGTTTCCTTGTTATCAGTCGATTCCGTTTTCGATCATAAAATAGCAAACTGTGCTCTTTGAGCAAACCGGATTATAACATTTTGTTGGTCGTTTGATTCTATAATTCTGGAAAAATAGAAAAAAAGATGTTTATGAAAGACCACAGGGAATCATTTGGAAAAAATGGAGCAGGACAAAAGTCAATGAATTGTGAGAACACCCGTAATTATAGGACTTGATTTGACGGAGGCAAAAAAAAACAAAATAATTAACAAGACTAAGAAAATTTGGATTAGGATTACTGTAGAAGGGCTTATCAACCGGATCCTCGTTCTTGTGGCAAAGTTTTTAGCTCGGTTGAGTTATCTGAAAAATAAAGAAATATTTTTAGCATCAATTTATTAAGAGCAATTACCATTTTTGACTAGCGCTGTTTCACTATTTGTGCTTGAAAAACTGGAAGTTTGAGATATTTCTCCAAGTTTTTCGGGTTTTTCTGATGGCTGCACTTCGTCTGACCCACCGCCAAATAGACGAGACAGGTCTCCGGACTGAAATTAATGTTCTATATTTTTCTTGCTCTTATCAGAATTACGAAACTTACCGTTAACAGAAGCGCTGGTAAAAATATAATACCATGAAGGATACCCAACACTGTCACCAACAAAATTGTTTTTACAAACACCCAAACCATATAACTCGTGTTAAACATCAACGGGAATATACAGAGGACAGTGGAACTGGCGGCTTGGATCATTGGCCAACCGATGCATTTCAATGCATCGGCGAGTCTTTCGTCCGTGGTCCAGGAAGTTGGGTTACGGTAGTAATGATAAGAAATATGGGCGGTGAAGTCGACGGAGAATCCTATGGACATCAAGGTTGTACACATTGTGATTGGGTCCAAGTTGACTTTCCATACTGAGAGAAGTCCAAAGACTCCCACGTTGATGGACATCATTGCGATGGTGCTAGTAAGGATCGAATTTACACCAGGGATCATTAACAGACAAGCCAGGTCCATGGTGATTGCCGCCCAGATTACCGTAGACATAGTGGTCCCACCAATCGAGTCAAGTTGATCAATATAAAATGAGTAGCTCTGAAAAAAGGAAATTATTTCCCGACCCTTTTCCTCTAGTTACCTGGAAAACCGTGACATTAAAATGAGCATATTCATGAGCAACACCTCTCCATTGCTTCTGTAGCTTTTCTCTCGTCGACCAATTCGCATCTTCTCCCATAGCACAAGCCGTAGCAAACATGAACTTATCAATCCCCAATATGGTTCCATTTTCAGATTTTTTCAGTCTTAACATATCATTCCATCTGGCTCCGCCCCCTTCTGAATCGTCTAACCATTCTTGGAGAAGCCCATTGAAACCTTGGGTGTTATGATAGAGAGAGCTTTGGTATAAAAAGGATCGAAGCCAAATTGATGTGGAATTCTTGCCCATTGAATAAGGAAGGGTCTCGAATCGATTCACTAGTTCAAGAACTTCATGTTGATTATGTTCATTAGTCAAGTCAGGTGGGTTGTTAACAAAAACCATGACAAGCTGTCCCTCACTCCATAAAAACCTCTCGTAGATCCATGCGATATGATTCAAGGGTGAGTCGTTCATTATGAGATTAGTGGTATCCATTTTGATCTCCATTGTCTTACATCCGTAGTATGACGCTGTCCAGTACCCACATAGAATCAAAAGAAGTCCTAGTCTGGTCCTCCAATCCTTCAGGAATCTACAGTATCTGCTCACAATACCGTCAGGGTTGGCTGGTGGTGGATGGGCTCCTGCCGTAGATCGGATCGAGTTTTGAATTGAAAGAACTTGCTTTGGCTGTGGACCCAGGGCCTCTTCAATTTTCTCGGTTTTCCCTGACTTCCTCATCGCTTCCAAACGCTTTTCTTCATAGACTAAGACAGCTACGAAGAATGTCAGCTGATAGACGAAATCAACGGCCACTGCGATACAAGTGTACAGGCAGAATAGGGAAATTGCGGGGGTTGGAGTGGCGATACCAATTCCAAACGATAGAATATTTGTTGCCGAGGTTACTGTGATTGATGGTCCGGCTTCCTCCATTGTCTCAGCGATTTGCTCTTCTAGACTTTCCCTCTTATCGGTTTTTCTCATCGCATGGATTATAATAAAGACATCATCACATCCCACTCCAATGATTAAGAATGGCATAACCAAAGTGATAGAATTGAAGGGGAATCCAAAGAGAAAGAGGAATCCGAAAGTGGTTCCAGTCGCCATTAAAGGTCCAGCGATACCCAGTATAGCCATGACAACGTTATGAGAGAACACAAAATGCTCTCGTTGATTAGTGGCAAAGATGAAGATGACGACTGCTGCGACAGAGAATGAGAAGAATGGAACGCAGGTAAGACCATTGGTTCGGACTTCTCTAGCTATCATGGCATCTGAGTTGACAGTCATGTTAAGGGTTGGGTGATCGAAGTGTTCCACGTAGTCAAAAAGACTTCGTTCCCATTCATTGATGACTGATGAGATTTGTGGGGTTTGACGGTCGGTTCGAAAGTAAAGAACGACTACTTTGACTCGGGAGATTCTGGAATGTTCTGTTATTATTCTAGGCTAAGTAATTAATCTACAGCTAAATTTATTTACAAACTTTTAATTCGGCTGACTGAGTATCAAACCCGAAAATGACTACGTTTTTGCAGAACATTACATTTGATACTCAGTCAATGAAGCAGGCAGTCTTTGGATTACAATACAGCGCGATTGTATAACTGATTTAGTTGCCTAACCTAAATTCAAGAAAAAACTCACACATTAGTTTTGGGATCAATTTTAACCCCAGCAAAATGCTCTCCAACATAATACTCATCGTTATACAAATGCATTGTAGGATACGTAAGCCGAAAGTTCGGATGAAGACGTGACGAAGCATTACGGTAGATTAAATTGAAAAGTGGAATCACTTGATTATCATTACATTGTCCGGAGCATAAATCCGAGAATGAGCATTCAAGTTTGTTGTCTCCTTTTACCCCATTACAAGGTACTGTGAAGTTGTACTGTAGGAACTCTGCGAGAGAATCCACGCCATCTAAGTAATCCCTTCGGAGGAGATTGTCCATGTCTTTCGCGGTTATTGTCACCTAAAAATTAGTGTAATATTTTGTGAAACTTAATCTTTCTGAAAATCTTCGTCCACTTTTTTTCACTTTCTCTAATTATGACACTTTTTGTCATCCACTCAACAACTTTCGCCCTCCAATAGAGAGGTCTCTACATTACATCCAAAAGTGTGTTCCGACGTTTTGTTGATTTTTTTATTTTGGAAAAAAGGAAAATGGAGGATTTCTGAGAAAGACCGGTTAAAGTAAGGTGGGCGAACGGTCCTTGGCAGGTTGTGGAGATGGGCAAGATTGGTTTTTGATGTATGTCTTTTTGGCACTATGTTTCGGTGGATGCCGTTTTTTGAAGATCGGAGGCAGATGGAAAAAAAATGTTCAACGGGTTTTTTGAAGCTGTATGAGTGTGGCTGGGCGTTGTCGCTCACCTTGAACTTTGAGCTGACATAACTTTATTCAGAGAAAAGATACCAAAAAGTTGTCAATTGGCGAATTGTAGCTACTCGTATGCAAAGCATTTTGTTAGTTGACAACATTTTTATATATCTAATAAAAACTGAGAGAAATTCGTTTAAAGTAGGGCACTATTAATTGAGAGGGCGCAGAGAGTCGTGCACTCTAGCCACTTCTTTTCTCTGCGTCTCGCAGAGGATGGCTCAAAATTTAAAAAAAAAATTAAATAAAAAGTTGATATTTTGTCTTTAAATCGCCCTGAGACGAAGAGAAAAGAAGTTGTCTAAACAGTCTGCACTCTCTCAATATGGATTGCGCAACTTTTAGTGCTTGTATCTCGGCTCCCAGAAGAGATATCAAAAAGTTATCAACTAACAAATTGCAGCTAATTGTATGGTGAACATTTTTTTAGTTGGCCACTTTTTGATATCTCGTCAACTAACGAAGTTATGAAGGGTCAAAGTTAGGCCCACTGAGAGATTGGACCAACCTTGGTATTTTTCAAAAAAAAAAGTTTCCCCAATATTTTTCTTCAATACCTAATCGTTTCTCATCCTCGTAGTTCATAAAAACCAGCTGATGATCATTTTAGAAATCTCTCACGATTAGCCTCCCCCTTTCCGCTTCACATGAGAGATTAGTTCTGGTCATTTCTCCGTTTCAACTTGTATACATACATGTGAATACACGTTCTGACGTCATAAGGAAACTTTTGCTTTGATTAATTAGGAAGGATTACTGTAATAAGTGAATTTTGATCTACCAAGGAGATAAGGGTTACTGTACGATTTCTCTCTTAAACTTCAAGTTCCTTATTCAAAATTTCCCTTTTCCTTCCGTGAAGAAACCAAATTAGAATGGCATCGGGAAATCGTCTTCCGACAGGTTAGACACAGAGACGTTGCGCAAGAAAATCGGGATTTATCCAGTTTCTTTTTTCCTTCGATGCGGACAGGTGGATCATGACTGCGCAACAGATCAAAGAGTGATTAGAGAAGGCAGAGTTGGCTGGGTGAAAATCAAAAATAAAGTCAATAATTTTTGTGAGATTGGTGTCTAGACCAGAGACAGAGATCATCCAATGATGACTGATGGATCAGGTTTCAGAATTGATGAAAAAATTTATCCGAAAAATTGCGGTTATTTTGGTGGGGATGTTTCGAAATTGATTTGGTTAAAAAATTGAATCTACAGTAACCCAACCCCTTTCTATCACATTTCTGCCAAAACGGATCCGTTTCACATTCTTCATCGTTGCGTTTTTTCTTTCGGTCGAAATGGTAAAGAAAGAGAAAAGACCAGTTAGCATTCGGAATGCTTCGTTGAATTTGTTCCGAAAGAATAGAGAGGAAAAGAAATAAAAAATGAAACATGGATAGAGAATTCCGTTGGGTGTGAAGGGATTCGATAATTAAGGGTGAGACATGTTGGCTGGGGACCATGTTAGACCCTTTACCGTAATAAAACGAAGACCTTGTGGGCTACGGTGTCTAAAATTTGGAAAAGTTCCTGGCTAGTCAAATTAAAGATTAGTTGGAAGGCATGGTATTACCAATTAGCCTAGGATTAACCTCAAGCTCTAAGCCTAAGCAATAAAAAACATCTAGAAATTCCGTTTTTTCCTTTCCATTCCCTTTGAAATCCCATTGTCCCCCCGTGTATTACACAATGTGATAAATCCCTTGTCCTTCATCGTCCTCAATTCTTATCCAATAGTCACCCAACACATACAAAAAACCAGCTTATCTGCTTAAACATTTGGAAGCCAAAGAAAAGAGAGGAAGCAGGTATTGATGCAATTCGTTTTTCTAAAATGAGAGAGGGGGGAAATGATAAAATGATGATGAACTAGAGGAGGAGGAATCATAGATAGACGGGAATTTCGGAATGGCGTAATCACGGTTTTGTGTTATAATTGTCTAGGATTAAGAAAGGGCAAATTTTCTTTTTAAAAAAATATTTACAGTACTTGTCAATGTAGCGCAATTACCGCACTGTCATTTACGAAATGAAAAAATACTCACCTCCAACCAAAATTTGCCGCCTCGATCATTAAAAAACTCATTGGCCACGGCGTGCTCGAAATGGGAATCTGCTTTTTCCGGGCTAAAAGATTTCAGGTTTACAGAATTTTTCAAAATTTTTCTTAGCTCTTACCTGTACAAATACCATATCCGATTCTCCTCATGAAATCGTAAGAGTCCCAAAACTGCCAGCAACGAGAGAGTGACCGGTATCCAGAAGAACGGGGCTGGATGGCTGAAACCCTCATTTTTTTTCTTTTTGAATATTTTGCACTTTTGACCTCATTCAGTAGGGAAAGGGTGTTAAAATTAGCATAAATCAACAGACATACCGATACACTTGGACACCTGTCCACCGGAAGAATTGTCGAATGTAGAGTGATATCACCGCTCCCGGTGACTTCATCTCTTTTGGGGGGCAGAAAATGGGGCAAGTTTGGGACTGGAATGAAATGGAATGAATCATGAGAAAACCTTAGAAATTGGAAAAGTCTTATAAGTAGGGGAGAGAGCATAGGAAATCGAGAGGCGCAGACAGTGAGAGTGTGAGGTAGTCTGCATCTCCCTCGAAGGGACCTTAACTTTAGAGCGTCATAACTTTGCTAGGAAAAGAGATATTTAAAATTTGTCAACTTATAAATTGTAGCTTTCCATTAGGGCTACATTTCATTAGCTGACAGTTTTTTGTTATCTCGTTTGCGAAAAATGTTATGACGGTTTAAAGTCAAGGGTATATTGAATAAGGGGAAAACGATGGATTAAGCCGAATAACGGTATTAAAATATTAGTTCTGGTCATAAAAAGCTAGAGGAACTGGGTTATTAAAGTTCAATAAAAAATCGACCTGTCCTGTGAAATTACACTCTTTCTAAGAAAAATATTGGAAACGTCATTTTTAAGATACGATCTCATAAAACGCTTTTATTCGAATAACATTGAAAATGTATGTTGGTATAAAAATTACAGTACTCCAAGAAACTATTCAAAAAATAATTTCAAGACTAGACTCTTCTACATCCTTAAAACTTACTGTACTCATAATTATAGACAAAACATTATACACAATAAAAACGAACGCAAAAACTACACAGCATATAAAAAAAAAGGAGAAAACACTAATTGTTTAATACACAAAAAGCATATACAGTCAAGTGGTTGGTGGTCAAATCGAAAAGTCAGTCATAGAGAGACATATACATACATGAGAATGTGATCAACATGGTCAAAAGCCGCCCACAGCTTCTGGCGGCTAGCTAGCCTCTGGGAGAGAGATGTCGATGGATCCAATGGAGACGTAGACGGCACGAGGACGGCGCGCCGAGGCGGGGCACTGTGCGGAAAGAAGCCGAGATGATCCAAGGGAGAAGCTTACGTTACGTCTTCCCGTGGGGGAGGAATGCCAATAGACGCCGCGCCATGCCGATTAGGTAGGGGGAACGAGAAAATTGGTTGGACGCTTTTTTGATTCACAGGTTTTTTTTCCATTGAAATAGTTTATTTTAGACATAAAATATACACGTGGAAACGAGAATCCCTGAAGTACAAAAAATTCAGAAAAAGAAAATTTAGTTATGGCGATCCAAGTCTGGAATTCCAGCCACAGCCGAATGCTCGATTCCGCACTCGTTGACTCCACGAACAATACGGAAGTATCCCTTCTCTCCCCAGTTGATATTCCATGAGTTGGCAACCAACCAATATGGAGTTCCGTTGTCAACTCCCCATCCGAGAATCTTGACGGCGTGTCCTCCGAGAGAAGCTCCGGCGGTGTGGACGTAGACTCCGGTGGTGTATTGGTAGAAGTCCTCGTAGACGGTGAAAGCGACCTCGATTGGTCCGTTCTTAAGAATTTCAGTTTGGATTTGCTCGACCTTCTTTCCGACGGCGTAGGCAGTGGCTCCAAAGTGCTTATCTTGAAGGTAGGCGGTTGGGTAGGTGTGGTTGGAGGTGCAAGCGTCGACACACTTTGGAGTTGGCTCAGTGTCTTCTGGGCAAGCTGGCCAAGTGACTCCGTTGACTGTCTGTCCGCATGGGGCGATCGAGTATGGCTTGCATCCGAATTGAGATTCGTAGGATCCTCCGGTGACAAGTCCGTGTTTGTTCCACCACTTCCATGCTTGGATTGGGTATCCTCCTTCGCATCTGAAAATAAGCATTTCATAATTGATTTCAAAACTAAGCTATAGTAATCCTTACCCATTTCCACAGGAGAAAATTCCAGTACAGCACGACAAAAGATCTTGAGAAGACAACAAAGTGTTGACAGCTCCATTGGAAGCGATGCAAGTTCTGTCGGAGATGGCTTCAGCGGCAGCAAATGCCCAGCATGATCCACAATCCGATTGATCTCTGATATTGTCGATGGAGACACACGATGGCCATTGTTCACGCGCATCGAAGCGATCTGGGATGGCATCGGAGACTTCGGTGGCGACGATGTCCTCATCCTTGTGTGGAACCACGTACTTGGCATCCATAAGCTTCTTCACAATCTTCTCCTTTGGAACGACTTGATGTCCAGCGGTCCAGAGTTTCTGAGCAGAGTTCACATAGTCGATGAGAGCTTGTCCGGTAAGAACTGGGGCTTCACGGTGTCCTGGAAGGACGACAGCCGAAGCGGCGACGACGAGAAGGAGAAGCTTCCACATTCTGTGAGAACTGCTCGATTTGGCGCTCGGCTGGTTTTAAGTACTCACGGTGTTATCTTATCAGTGGAGAATCTCCGGAATTAAATCGAAATTTATTGAAATAGGTAGTGTGACGTAAATGAAAGGAGTTGTAGACTTTCACTTTTAATAGTTACACGGAATAGATCATTGGTGCTGTGGGGAGGGTTAATGAGTTAATTGATAATGACGGGAGAGGAGAAAGTTCGTTGAGTCATGTGACACAAAAGTTGAAAAGTTCAATACACCGACTGGTACGGCACAGTGCCCAAGTGGTACCGGTGAATACCACTTAGTACCTACAACTATGACAGAATGACTGTTTTAGCACGGATAGCTTACCAATATACCAATATTGGATTATCTTGTGTCTAGCTTTCTCTAGTCTCTATGAACTGCTTGTAACTCTATACTATGGTTCATGTACATCGTGGCCCCATTCTATTTTCCTGGATTTTCTTTCAAATGTTTTTTTCATCCAGCTCTCGTACCCTAGTAATTTTACATTAGGTGATGCAAACTTTGAAACTTTGATTTTCCCTTTCCCCCCTGAAAGATAAGAAATCATTGAATCACTTTGAAATGCGGAAATTATTGATTTCAATAGTCTTTTTCCTAGTTTTAGTCACCGGTATTGTTTTTTTTTGGATTTCCTCAATAAACTTTATACAAGTTTAGGTCGCTCCAATCTATGGACCGCTGGCTCCCATCACTTATCTCGTGATGCAATGCTCAAAACTCTTGTCCAAGACGCCAACTTAGCTGGATTCAAGGACCTAGGACCCAATATTCCAACTGAGAATTCAGATCTTTCCCCATTTTTCGATGCAAGAGAACGATGGCCGGAATGCATGTCGATTCCACAGATTAATGATATTTCTGAGTGTAGTAAGCCCTTTTCTGAAGCTACAGTAAGCCTGAAATTTGTTTCAGAATCCAGTTGGGCATTCGCTGCAGCCGAATCAATGTCCGATCGTCATTGTATCAATTCTGGTGGAATGATTAACACAATTCTATCAGCTCAAGAGCTTCTTAGCTGTTGTACGGGGGTTTTGTCGTGTGGAGAAGGGTAAGGTGCTATTTTGGGCGGTCCAATTCAAAGGACTGTGTTAAGCGAAATTATCAGATGATGCAAAAAGTGCTCCATCAGCAATCACAAATCAAACAATTTCTTATCAGTTATTCATTTGTATCAAAAATCAAAAAAAAAATTATTCAACGGCTTATCCTTCTTAAGTCACACAATTCAGAGTAATAATAAAAATGATAATGCTTTAGATGCAACGGTGGAAACGCATTCAAAGCTTGGCAATACTGGCAAAAGCACGGGTTACCCACTGGCGGATCCTATGAATCGCAATTCGGGTGCAAGCCATACTCGATTGCTCCATGTAGAAAGACAGTTGGGAATGTGACTTATCCAGGGTGTACTAATACAACGTTGCCGACTCCTAGTTGTGAAAAGAAATGTAGAAATGGGTATCCAGTTGATATTGATAAGGATCGACATTATGGTAAGTTTTTTTTTGACATGACTTAACATAGTAACTTTGTTGGTATAGGAGAGATCGAAGAGTTGTGACTAACGCCGAGAAACGCAGAGCAGGGAAGCGGAGTGAAAGCGCACAACTTTTAAAGCCTGTATCTCGGCTGCCGTAAGAGATACAAAAAGTTTTTAACTAATAAAATATTGTAAATTGCAAGAGCAACATTTTATTAGTTAACAACTTTTTGATAGCTCCTTTGCCAACAAAGTTATGAAGGCCTAAAAAACTATACTATTTTAAAATTTCCAGGCGCATCCGTCGACCAACTGCCCAACCGCCAAATCGAAATCCAGAGTGACGTCATGCTCAACGGCCCAATCGAGACAACCATTGAAATCTACGATGACTTTCTTCAGTATACCACTGGAATCTATGTTCATCTCAATGGAAATAAGCTAGGACACTTGTCCGTTAGAATTCTTGGGTGGGGAATGTGGCAAGGTGTTCCATATTGGTTGTTGGCTAATTCATGGGGAAAGGAATGGGGAGAGAATGGTACGATTTATCGACTTAAAAAAATTCGCAAAAAATTGTATGATATTTCAGGTACATTCCGTGTTCTCCGCGGAGTCAATGAGTGTGGAATCGAGGCGAATTGTGTGTCCGGAATGCCAAAACTTGGATAATTTTGTTTTTTGAAATTTCCCTTTTTAAACTAGTAATCCATAAAAAAAACCACTTGAACTACTATTTATTATACTTTTTTATTTATAAAAATGTGTCAATTCGAATGTATAATTGTTACATGTGTCGTGATGCTGGGCGGGAGGAGAATGTTTATTCATTTGTGAAAGTGAACTGTCTAAGAAACTTTTTCCAAATCTTTTTACTAAAACGAATCGTCCAAGAGTCGTCCAAAAAGTCATAGACATTTTATGCAAAGAGGTCACCGTTAGTAATTAGTTCATTCCTCATTCCTCATTCCGTCTTCATTTCCACGCCAATTTCATAAATCCTCCCTTTTTTCGTTTTGCGACGATGTCTAAATGTTTGTGTGTGGTGTGAACTGGGTTAGCAGCGACAAGAAAATGTATATTGTACATTTCGTACTTTTTGGTCTACGCTGTTTGTATTAAGTATAGTTGTGTTGACAGAATTCTGAGAATAGTTTCTGGAAGATAGTTCTTCTTAAAAGGTTCCTAAGACGTCATTGAGATCAAGATTTGATTCAAAATCATATTACTGACCAATCACCGCCCGATTCGTTGTCCTTTTTTGTTAATCCTTCTCCTAAACTTCATCATCTTCCGTCCATTGCCTCAAGTGACCGTTTCACTTCAATATGCCATTCTAATCGTTTTTCACACTTCACTTTTCCTTGCAAATTGGCTAGACACTTTCAAATCAATTTTTCTAGGAAATGTACATTGAAACTATATCGCTTTGCATTTTAATATTCAACAAATTTGCCACGTCAGCTGGAATTGTTCACATGACACAAAACTCATTGAATGGGGCGAAGTTCTATGAGTTGAGAAGGTCACCGCAGAAATTGAAGGATAGTTTTGAAATTAAAGGTGGGACAAATTTCTCTTAATTTGAAAATTAAAACAGTTTTTTTAGCATCAGGTAACTTCACACCTACAGTAATCTGCAACTCTGACCAAATCGGGTTAGCGTTGAATGAAAATTTCGGGGATATTCGAATGTTTTCTTCTGATCATTCTCATAATCCAGAATGTATCCGAAGATTTTCATTAGAAGTTGAACCACAATTTGTTACCCGGATAGATGGTCCCTGTGGAGTTCGACGGGTCTATAAGGTAAGTCCCGAGACCATTCTTCCTTAACTTTCTGTTCCAGGGTGTCCCATCCTCTTCCGTCACCTATTCCATCCGTCTCATTGTCTCCCATAACCCAAACGAGTTAACCGAATTCGATAAAATCTACGACGTCACTTGCTCATTGCACTTAAAAACGATGGAAGTGAAGGCGGCGTATGATATAATGTGAGTCTTTGTCTCCAGACACGCCATCTTACGTGCTAATTCGTCAAAAGCCTCCCTCGCAGAATGGCGTGACAACTTTGCAGATAATTTTGGGTTTTGATGATCTAGAATTTGCAGATCACCTCAAACAACAACCTTGTCCTCATCGGCCGTGCAAACGAAAATTGGACCAAAGTGCAAGTACTCATTGCATCATGATAGAGTAGGGGGTCCCAAGACAGCTTCAGCTCATGTTGGGGAAGTTGTAAGCGGATTTTCCCCATTGATGAAATAATCTATTCCTATCTTTAGATCTACCATCGCTGGAAATGCGCGGCACCAACATACCGTAACCAACTCCAACCCAACTATATTTTCAAAGTATACGCGTGTGTAGTTCACGATGAGAATAATAGAGCGTACTCGATTATTGATGAGGATGGTTGTTCACTTGATGAGGAGATCATCCCCACTCCAGAATATGATGTGGAGAATGGTGTGATTTATACGCCGAGTAAGGCATTCAGGTGAGGGAAGCCGTGCCGTTGGTGTGCCCGGGGGTACGGAAATTCTAACTTCTAATTATACTTGCTCTGCAGTTTTCAGCCTATTTAATCTTAGAACCTAAGTTAGAGAACATCCAAAAAACTCTCTTTAATCCCTCCAAACCCACGATTTCACCCCAATTTTCCAGATTTGCCAACTCAAACCACGTGCATTTCAAATGCATGATTTCCGTGTGCTCAGCCGTCGATCCCTCATGTCGGAATAGTGTGGTGAGTCTTCTCATTTCAACGAAAAAAAAAAGAAGAAAAACCCATTCTTCTTCTCACCCATTCTTCATTTCCCTCTCTCTCACCGGCTTCTACTGAATTTTAAATCAAGCGAAGAGTGACACCTTCTCATTTTTCAGCCTCCAAAATGCACGAGACAGGAGAAGAAGAAAAAGCGACGACAGCTGCCAGAGGAGATGACGATCGAGCAGAGATTGCTCAGAATTCATGAGTTAATGAAATTGAAAAGACAGAATATTACTGTAGAAGTGGGCGGAGTCTCTGGTGGGAAGAGGGGGAATTTGGAGTTGAGGAATGATAGTTTTGGTGGGAATCAGAGGGTTCAAGTGGAAGCGGAGCCGATGATTGTTGATAGAGATTATGGTAGGTGTCTTTGAGCCGTCATAACTTTGTTAGAAAAGGTGCTATCAAAAAGTTGTCAACAAATAAAATGTTGCCCTTATGATGTGCGATATTTCATTAGATGACAACTTTTTGATATCTCTCACGGGAACTGAGATACAAGCTTTTAAAGTCGCGCATTCTAGATTTAAAGAGCGCAGACATTCAAGCACTCTAGCCGCATCCCTTCTCTGCGTCTCTCTCTCTCTATATAAGCGGTCTTATCAAAGGCTTCATTTATCCCTCAACTCCTCAAATTAAACTTCATTCCAGAATCCCAAAAACTACACCACATAATCCACTCGTATCAAATATGGACCTGGATCCTGTGCACTCTAAACGTCTTCCTGGTCGTGTTATGCGTTCTCATAACATTCCGTCTACTGAAAAACAAGTACATTATGGATATAAAGGACAAAACAAAAACTGTTTTTCGTCGCGTCCCGTTTTGAATTTTTTGAACATATGTTTTTTTGAGTGTAGCTGACTAGAGAACTTGTTATTTTCCTGTGATGTGTGAATAATTTTATATTGAAAGATGTCCTGGAAACTGTGTGTGTGTCTCAATAATAAAGTGCCAAATTGGTTTTTCACCGTGCCGAGGTTGTGCCGCTTCTCACCAATATTCAATTTCTACCCTCCATTTTACATATCCCCAACTATTATAAAATTCTCGTGTTTGACTCATGTTTGCTCTTTCCTTCGCACCCTTTTTCAACAATAAAATGGGCGGCTAGTAGGGGGGAACACAATTCTTGAATTCGATGATTTTAGAGGAAAGTGGTAAAAGGGTATGGAAGTAGGTAAATAAGGATGACGTTTTTGTGGCATGGGCGGTTTTTAGGGAATAGGTCAAAGTGTTTTTTTTTTTGGGCTGAGCGTTAGTTAAGTATGCAATCGCGCTCTATCGCAAAATTTGGGTGCTTTCCTTGGATTGACTGAGTATCAAATGTAATTTCATACGGAGATTTTTGCGTTTGATACTCAGTCAAAGGAATTAAGGCATGGGGCGATTGCTCTACTGTGCCAGGCTAACTTGATCATTCGAAACTTAATCTTTGCCGAAACCCGATGACTTAGACACAGAACATGATTCAAATGGTAACCGAACTTTGGAGTAGCAATTCCAGATTGTTGACATTTACCTTTATTCTTTGTATCATTCAAAAGATTAATATCCTAAATTGGGTTCCCCTTTAGCCACCTCCTTCGACAAATAAATTTTAAATGAATTCGGGAGACTTCCTGGAAAATTGTGTCCCTTCCGGAGAATGTCAAGTTGCTAACTCGAACAAAATTGCAGCCTTCTCTCAACTACCCTTTTCATTTTTTTTTGTGTCGTGTGTTGAAATTAGTTTTTTTTTCTTCTCTTACAACTACACATATATATATATATACAACTTGAAAATTGTGTTGCTTTTTCTTTTTCTGTTTTAGGTATCCATAAACAAGAAAAAAGGAGGGAGAGAGAGCAAAAAAGCAATTACCGAAAAAAAAGGGAGTCGTTGTTTTTGAGGTTTTTTTGACGAGTAAGTTTGTGGAAAAGTGAATAGAATGAGGAAGGAGGAGGGTTATGAGTGTTAAGGAGGAGAATAACAAAAAAAGGGAAGCGGAAAGAGTCTAGACCTAAGTAAGTTATCTTGATGAGGTTGTGGCTAAGGTTTTTTGAACCATTTTTTGGTATTCTCTAGGCACATGTGCCGTAATAGCACTGAAGGCATACGACCCCTTAGACGGGTTCTAGATCATTAGGTCTCTTGGCCGATGTGCTGCAGTTCTAGGAAATCCATAGGCCTTGTCCCGTCTATAAGGTGAACTACCGTAGCTAAGCTTCTAGCCCCTTGAAGTTTTTGGGACGTTTTAGCTCCTTGTATCTCAGGCCACGCTTTAAAAGGTTCCTAGGTTTTGGCTCCCGTGGCACATATGCCGTTCTAGAAGGTCTTTCACCCTTGGCTTACTGTAGTTGTGCTACTCATCTTGAACCTATTATCCGGATCCCTAGCCCCTCGACTCTAACACCCGCGTCCTACTGTAACTGTATTTTCAAAATCCCTTTCCCAAATATGTTTGTCCACCTGCTATCCCCCTGAATCCCGACAACTAAAAACTAAAAAATCCAAATATATTTTCGTATTCACAACCACAAAACGGAGTGTGCAATATGCCTTTCTCGCTTTCAAATAATAATAATCCATCTGACGTAGTCGCCGTCACAATGCGCACAGGCCGCAATGCGCACACGACACCTGTGCGCGCGCTCTCTTCGCCCCTAGAAGTGCAGAACGGCGCGAATTTGCATAAATGTAGAGTCAGGTGTTGAAAATCCCTTTCTTGATGACGTCATTCGGGCGCACAGGTTTTGGGTTAGTTATAAATATCAAGGTTTTTTGGAGCGGGACATGAATTCTTTGATCTACCCTCTCTAGTCAAGTCAAGCCTTATTTCCCTTTTTTTGGTGTCAAGTTCCCCTCTTTGCTTTTTTTTTCTGCCATCCTTGATTTGATCAAATTTCTGCTAGAGGTCTCTAGCCTCCCCATGACTAATCTCATTTATTCGGTCTCTCGACTCAAAAGCCATAGATATGCTTAAAAACGTCAGGAGTCAAAATGGGCGGAGCCTCAGGCAGCTGGAGCTGGAGAAAGTATTTAAGCAATTTTTTGTTCTCCTGCTTCAAGTTCCTTCCATGACATAATGCAATTTGTCTAGGGAAGGCCCTCTCTTTTTTTTTCTTGGTAGACTAAGGACCTTCAAAACAACTTTGATTTTGTTTTTGAGAAATTGTTTAGCTTGAACAAGTTTTGACAAAAAATAAAAGTGCACACCTAGTCCAGTAGAGCGCACTTTCTCATCAACGTTTGCCACCAGGTTGTTCCCATATGTATAGCAAGTTTTCATCCCTTTCTCATCTTCTTTCTCTCTCTCTCTCTCTCTCCCTCTCTCTCTTTCTCTCTCTCTCTCTCTCGCCTTCATCATGTCCAATGTGTTGGACGGGGTGGTGATGGCGCGGCCGCAGAGAAGACAGCAGGACAGCAATGCGTCCAGGACGCAATGCGCCCAACCTCGTGGAAATAGTGTGTGCTGATAAGAGACACGACAGAGAAACGGGGTGCGGTGTGTGCGCATTGCGCAATGGCCCCGCCTTTTCGCTTGGCTGCTTGAAGCCGCCCGTCGCGGTGTTCTCTCGAGGGAGGGCGCGGAAGACCCGGGTGTCTGGCGTCTCTTATGGTGGTTGGGAGTCTCTCGCACCGTCTGATTTCTCTGTCGTCTATGAGATTTTTGAAGGATTCGATGGGGCTTGGGTGGTTGCGGAAGATTCCTTGATCGAGAGAAATTTCGATTTTGATTTCGTTTTACAAATTGAATTAGTAGTGTCTTGCACTTCTCAAACGATGCTCCGCTTAGTTGTACTTAGTAAATATTTTCCTAATCATCATCAATATTTTCTTATCACAATTTAGTAAATTGTTGCTATCATCAATTCTCCGCCTTTTCTCTCCCGACTAAACCAAACCAAAAAAAAAAATGACGAATCACTAGAAATGTTTATTTCCCACTTCCTACTACAGTTCCCATGGGACCGCGCGCGCTCCAAAAAAAACTCCAGATCAGATAGAAAGGGAGAAATCAGCCTCCGTCAGCTGCCGCCTATCTTTGCTGTCTCGGGTTCATGGGACCCAACACAACATGTAAACACACCCGATATCTCTTAGACCAGGATGTGGTTATTATTTTTGTTGGGGAACTTTGACCGATTTTTTGTTGAAATTTGCACGTTTCTTAATGATGCAATTGCGCTTCAAAGATTTTTTGGATTTCAAAAAATTAAAAAAAAAAGAATTTCGTGACAAAGCCCATTCAAAGAATAAAGTATGCGCCTTTAACTACGGTTTCAAAAAGGAAATAAATATTTCGCTGCGAGACCCAAGCGACAAATTCCCCTCATGCGCCTTTAATACAGTAATCTCCACCGCGCAAAATTGTTTTCCATTTTTTTTTTCGAATAAATCAGCTCATTTTCCATCATTTTCTTTGATTTCTCTCACGAATTTTGTTTCTAGAATCCTCGTTTCGAATTGACCTTATTTTCAATCTAATCATTTGTCAAAAATTCGTCAAAAATGTTTTGAAAGAAAATTGATTTCCACGTGACAAACTTGTTCCTCGGATTTTGTTTTCTTGAGGGGGAGGAACGAAACCGTCATATTTCTCTGTTCGTTTCGTCGACACAACAGTGAGTTTCTTAACTTTTCTCGAGATTTCGTAATTTTCTAGAAATCTTCCTCCCACCCGGAAATTTCGTAATCTTCATCTTTCGACAAAAATTAATTAAATGATAGCTAGAGCGGAAGCCCGAAAAAATTATTTGCTTTCTGTGTCCGAAAGGCCATCCGACCTCATTTTCTCACAGCTCTCTTAAAATTGATCTTTGTATTTTCTTCCCGTACCCGCCCGCCAATTTCAAATTTTGCGCCAAAACAAGGGGCGTGGCTTGCCTTCTCTCCGGCTGTTTTGAAACCGCCGCTTCCTGACGCCACGCCCCCATTTTTTAGTGTTCACGCCTTATATGGCTTTCTGACTCACAAAACACCTTATAAAAGAAGAAAGGTGTGTGTGTTTTAAAGAATGGTGACTCAGTTGTCTTTTGACTTTGGTTTCTTATATACATTTTCCTTCGGAAGCGTTCCTTTTCTTTCTCAGAAGTCCCAAACACGCCCTTTGTGTTTATCGCAAGGAATTTAGTCTTCTAATCTATACACACCATTTTCACCTCCTTCCTTCCATTTCCTCAATGCATTCTCAATGTCTAATGCCGCACCGACGCATTGCGCACACACCACTAGCCACCACCATCATCATCGCTGCCAGCAGCACATCAGCAGTATTCAGGCATGGAGACAGAAATTGAAGGCCTTTCATGAAAATAGTAGAGAGACAGAGAAATTGCACATAAACGCACTCTTCTTCCTCTCCTCTCTCACGGCCCGATACCGATTAATCGGGGCGGTGTGTGCAGCGCCTTTTCTTTTCCTTTTTTGAATTGAAAAATTCGCAAAAAAACTGAAACCTTGTTTCCCCCCGTTTCACACACACATACACAAAGAGATTGTAATTGCTTTGAGAAGGCGCTTTTGAGATCGGCGAGGAATCCCTTCCAAATATTTGCTCAGCGTTCGCTAGGGGACACCTGAGCAATAGAGATAGGGAAAAAAACAGTGTGTTTGTCAAATCATGTGATATTGATTTTTGTCTAACTCGTATGGTTTTCGCAACTTTTATTGTCTTTCTCGTGATTCGAGGTCTTTGAAGTTGGATTCTCGCTCTAAAATAAGCCTTTTGATCTCGAAAATTAGCCAGAAGCCGAGTTATTATTAGAGAGCGCTAATCCTTTTGTGTGTCATTCTCACCACATCGATCTTCGTCGTTCGACCCGCGGTTGGTTTTTGCCTCGTTTCTTTTCGGTGAAAACTATTTTGACGGGGGCCAAACCCGGATTACGTTTTTCCTCTGGTTATAATCCCCTTGTTCGGAACTGTCTGTCTCACTTTGTTATTGATGGGACGAGCAACGACGCTCCGTTGAGAATTGGAGAGAGTTGGTTTTGTTGTTGATGGCGATTGGCTTTGTGTTTCGGTTCTATACAAGAAGAAGAAGAAAAAGAAGAACTAGTTTTTTGTTCTCCTTCTTCCCTTCATCTCTTCATCACATGCGCTTGTCCGTGACGGCGCCCGACTTTGGCTGGCCGGACAGCATCGTCTCTCCGTTCTCTTTTTTTTTGTTGAAATAGAAGACGTTAACATCAACTTCTATTCCTATTCATCTTGTCTTTTTTTTTGTCTTCGCTCCGGTCTACTTCTTCTTCGTCGTTGCGTGCAAAAACAAGAGGAAATTGGTGTAGTTGAGTGGAGAGGAAGGGATAATTCGATAACCAGAACACACACACACTGACCCTTATATCTTTCTCTTTTTCTTCTTCGTCTTTATATTTTTTGTTGTTTCCTTCCTTCCTTTCTTCGTTTCTGCTATCCAGCCTTTTCCTTTTCATTCTCTTGATGTCGAGACGACGATTAGAGTTTTTTATCCGCTACTCTAATCAGTTTTGTGTAATGAAAGTGTGTCGCTGGGATCTTTGACCTAGACTAGATTTTGAAAAATTGAAAGATCAAATTTGACGTTTTTGAATTTTTCGAAATTCAGGGGAAAAAGACCGATTTACTAGGGAATTTTGGAAAATTTTATATTTTTCCCTTAAAATTTGGCTTATTTTGAAGCGATTTCC
This sequence comes from Caenorhabditis wallacei, assembly GCA_963932035.1. NCBI lineage: Eukaryota > Metazoa > Nematoda > Chromadorea > Rhabditida > Rhabditidae > Caenorhabditis > Caenorhabditis wallacei. The sequence continues at coordinate 10,404,265 of OZ009932.1, read as the reverse complement.
TGATTGATTTGTCATAATTTTTGGATTAACGAAATACAGCCAACGGGAGTGATGTTTAATTTTTTGAATTTGGCGAAATATATCAACCTTTGATCAATTTTTCTCTCCTCCTCCTCCGCTTTCTCCTTTGCCTTCTCGACGTACAAAAATGTGTCGAATTTTTGTACCTGACTGATTTTTTCTTTATCAGTTGAGTTCTCTGGTTCTTTCCGTACTCGTTTCTCTATATACTTTTTTGTTCGATTTTCTTCTTCTCCGATTGCCCTCTGCGCCGACTTTCAACGCCTCGTTCTTCTTCTTCTCCTTCTTCTTCTTCTCCCCCGTCTCTGTATATATATATATATACATCATTGTTTACGTGCGAATGTTCGCAAACATTTTTATATATCGATATATAAATATTTCGAAAATCGTTCTTCGCATCGATCCACTTTTGATATCAATACTAATTTCATCAATTTTGCAGGGTCACCAACGCCCCCAACTTATCAAAAAACACCACAACCAAAAAAAATGGCCGATCAATTGACTGAAGAGCAAATTGCCGGTAAGGAAATTTCGAAATTCTCGCCCCAAATATTTTGATGATGGAAGAAGGATCCAGAAGATGGGGAGGAAATTTGATCCTCTCTCATTTCTTCTTCTTCTCATTCTTAATCATTGGGGGAACGAATTGAGCAGAAACCAAGCGGGTGAAGCGGGAGAGTAGAAATTTAAATTTAATGGATGAAACATTAGCCGCTCCGGTGGAAGCTTAGCCACGTTTTTGAGGGAAGAAGCTCTTCCGCGTCGCGATCCAGATGTATATAGGAGAGAGAATGAATTTAATTGCACTATTTTATGAACTATAAAAACCCCTCAATTTTTTCCAGAATTCAAGGAGGCGTTTAGCCTTTTCGACAAGGACGGTGATGGTACCATCACAACCAAGGAATTGGGAACAGTTATGCGATCATTGGGACAGAACCCAACTGAAGCCGAGCTTCAAGACATGATCAACGAGGTTGACGCTGACGGAAACGGAACCATTGACTTTCCAGAGTTTCTTACCATGATGGCTCGTAAGATGAAGGATACTGACAGCGAGGAGGAGATTCGTGAAGCTTTCCGAGTGAGTTTTTGCGTATTTCATCTGGAAATGACTGAATAAACCAATTTTTATCTTGTAGGTCTTCGACAAGGACGGTAACGGTTTCATCTCGGCTGCTGAGCTCCGCCACGTCATGACGAATCTTGGAGAGAAGCTTACGGACGAGGAGGTCGATGAGATGATCCGTGAGGCTGATATTGATGGAGATGGACAAGTCAACTACGAAGGCAAGCTTTTTATTGGTAATCCTTTGATTATTTCCCCAATTTTTCAGAGTTCGTGACAATGATGACTACAAAATAAAGGATAACTATCGGGAATTGAAGCCGTTTCGCCAGCGAGTCACCTACACACACCCATTATACTCTCCGTCATGTTTCTTTCTTGCTCTTTCTAAATCTCTTTTTCTCTTCTCAAAACCGTCTCTTTCCTTTTTTTTATACAATGTGAATTCGCTCGCGAGCCCCAAAAAAATCTCACACCACACACACACACTTTCCACATTTTTGATTATTATAAAATAAATAAGCCGTCAGAAAAATTGCAAAAAATGATTTTTTAAAATTGTTCTCTCGCTCAAAAAAATGAAAAATGACGCTGCTGTCCCCTTGTTTCCCCCCAAAGCTTAATCAAAAAGAAACTCATTTATCAGTCATTTCTTTTATAATATTTAGTTGCAGAATCGTCCATATTTTCCCCCCAATTCCCCCATAAAGATTTGATTGAGTTTCTCGTCCCTGTTCCCCCTTTCTATCGGAATCGTTGGTGTTCCGATATTGAAAAAGTCCCTGGCCCCTTGTTTTGTCTCCTCTTCTGGTCACCTGATCGCCGGCTGACCAACCACCTGAAAAAAATGCCTTGAACCCGTAAAACCCGAAAAAAAAATTAAAAAATTTGTTAAAAACCACCGGCTTCTCTTCCCTCTAATCCTTTTTCTATTCATGTTTATTCTCTCCCTCTTCCTCTTCCCTGAAAAAGTTTCCCATGAAAATGTATTCCATTGAAAAAAACCACTCAAAATTCTTTCTTTGCCCTTTCTGAAAATGTCCTCATAGAAATTCTTAGTCCCCCACCTGCACCCCCACCCACCACATCACGGGCCAATCTAATTTTTTGAATTTTTTCTGTAACCAATTTATTTTGTTTTCTGATGACAAAATAATTGGCGCCTAGTGAATTTTGATGTTTTTTGCACCGCTTTTTTTTAATGTTCCCTCCGGCTCTCTCTCTCTTTCGCTCCCTCACTCTCCCTCTCTCTGCTCTCCGCGATGAATAATTCCGTTTCTTTATATATATAATTTTCCAATTCTCCCCACAATTTAAGAAAAATGTTTAATTATTTAATTCCTCTCCAAAAAACCCGTCTCTTTATAATCTCTCAAAAAATTCAAGATTTTTATCTCGATAATCTCTCTCGCTTCTCTCTGCTCTCTTGATGCAAACATCGGTGAAATTTATCACTTTTTTAAATGCGAAAAAAATGCTAAATTTTGCCGGAACACACATCAAGTATTCTTTTTTTTTGAATTACAACAATTACCAAATAAATTTATTTTTCTGAAAGTTTAATTAGTTTGGGGCAACTTGAGAGGCAAAATAGTGGTTGGTTTGTTGTGGATTAGTGACAAAAATGGGGACATTGATATTGCGTTGACGAAGAAGTTCGATGAGCATGATGCCAACTTGCCGTCTGTAATAATAGGGCATGCTCTTATATTAGAGGTAAAGTGGAGTTTTTTGGAGGTGCCCTTATAATACAGGGTTAATTAAGTATGCCATCGCGTCATACCGAATCGCGTAATTTGGTTGTTTACCTTCAATTTGGTTGACTGAATATCAAACGTGAATTGTCTGGATTTGCGCGTGTTACTGTATTTCTTGTTACTAGATTTATTAGTTTTTTTAAAAATTAGATTACATTTTCACATTTGATACTCAGCCAACGAAATTAGAAGTAAGCAGCCAAGTATCCCTGATACAGTAGGGCGCAATTGCGTACTCAATTATGTGAGCAACCGCGCTCCATTGATGACAAGGACCTAGTTTGAATTTAAATCATTTTGAAATTGATTTTATAGTGTCAGTGAAGCGCGCTTACAGTCTTCTCTAGATATTAAGTATGTGCCCTTCTAATAGAGAATCTTACCTGTAAGCTCTCAAATACAAGAACAATGTGATAGCGGTTGTAAATGGAACCAACACACAACCAAAAGAAAATGGCATCGCCCTGACCCCCAACTCCCATCGGATAATTACAGTAATCGCGAGAATTAAATGAGGTAATGATAACAATAAAAGATTCTGAAAAGCCACGGAAAGAAGGGTTTGATTGATTGTGGAAGCATGATGAAATCCAAGGTCGATACAATCATTGGAGATATTCCAGATGGATCTCATGTAGAGATGATGGAAGGAGAAGCTGATGATGAAGAAGATAAAATAAGGGATGATGAATATGAACATTATGTAGCAGAAGTTCTGGAATTTTCTGATAAAGTATGATAATTAATTATGGGACCAAAGGTCTAATTTCTAGGGTTCATAACTCAGTTCCCATCAGAGCTATCAAAAAAGTGTCAACTAATGAAATGTTGCTCTTGATAACTGCTACATTTTGTTACTTGACAACTTCTTGATATCTCTAATGGGAACTGAGATACAGGCGTTTAAAGCAGGACACTATTAAATGAGAGGGCGCAGACAGTCAGACACTCTAGCCACTGTTTTTCTCTGCGTCTCTCTCGCAACGCGATAATTTTTTCCGATAATTAGTCGCCAATTTTTTACAAAATAAAATTCAACAAACCCAATCCAAAGCAAAATAGGAATAAGAGCCACCAGTAATCTTTCTGATAGCTTCCTCTTGAGATTTCTCTGAATATGACTTTAGTTTTTCGCTAGGGGTCGCTAAATTCATCCATAGTTCCATGGTTATAGGTAGGGGTAATGATGTGACCAGAAATATAATTCGAATGATTCTATGTTGCAAAATAGTGCAACAAGATAATCTAAAAAAAAAAAACAAAAATCTGTTACAGTTACATGAATGCGCCCCACTCTCTGCTAGTTCGAATTAAATTAGATCAAGAGTTTTCCAATATAAACAGAGCATTATCAAATTTGACCAAGAGTTTTCCAAATTTGACCTAAAATGTCGAGTTTTCGGAGTTTGACCTAGAAAATTCTTAATTTGGTCAAAATTTGAACAAATTTCGAAAAAAATCGAGTTTGATCAAAAGTTTTCAAAATTTGATCGAATTTGATCAAATTATGTTTTTCAAAACTTAATTAGATCAAGAATTTTTCAAATTTAATGAAGAGTTTTCCTAATTTGAACTAAAATCTTGAGCTTTTGGAATTTGGCCAAGTATAATCATAATTTGATCAAGAGTTTTTTGAGTTAGATCATGTCGTGTTCTGACCGAAAAACTCTTGATCTAATTTAATTCGAACTAGCAGAGCTGTTCCGCTTCCGTCGACTGAGTATCAGAAAAAAAATATTATTTTGGGGTTGACAGAGACAATTCACTTTTGATACTCAGTCAATGGAATGGAAGATAAGCAGCCAAATTTCGCAGTTCAGTAGGGCGAAGTAACATAATAAAGTGCAACAAAGTAATAACTCACTTCTGCACTACCAACCATCTCATTACCATAGTGATCGGTACCACGCACGCCTGATAAGTCACTATCCCAACCAGCAAAGAATAAAACAATTTTAAACACCAATTATGAAAAAATGGTGCCAAAGGACCAATAAAAACTACGTAGATCAAATTCCTAGCAGGGATATAAGTTGGGTGAATAAGAGGGAAAAGTATCGTGATAAGGGTATTACTGTAGACAGAATATAAAAAGATTGAGTTAAACCAACGGAAGCGATTTCCATTTTGACGCTCTCGACGGATACTCAAAATGAGCAAGATGTTGATGAGGAGGGATGGAATAGCTATGATCCATGCGAAGAATTGGATCAAGGAAGAGGCATTCATTGTTTTGTTTAGAATTTTTGTTCAGAAATCAAAAAAGGAAGTGTTATTATGAAGGTAATTATATAAAACATAAACTAAGCTAATATTTATATTGTTGTTCACTTGACAGAAATGTATATTCTTTTGGGAATTTTTTGAGGTTTTGAGAATGCTAATAACATCAGTTCAGACTAGGAGTGAGGGCGGTTCAGGGAAAGCATTTTTTGGAAGTCAGAAGGGTTCAGACTACAATAGGATAAAGATACAGTAAGCTGAGAATCTATAGTTACAGTAATCTGACCAATTGTTATACTGTTTTAGTAAGCTTGTTCCTCTATTTTGGTAGTCCTATTCAGCTCTAATCACGATTAACATCACAGTACGAACAGCTCATATTTTTCATTTCAACTTATTTTTTGGACAATGCTACAGTAATCTGCAATAGGACATCATGACTCTCTTTAATTTGTTCTATAGGAAATGACGTCGGTAGTTATATTTTCAACTCCTGAAAAAAACAAGCATAGTTCCAACAACTAGTTTTGAACTGATAAGAATACCAATATAAGCATGAGTCAATGACCGCGACCCCTTACTTTTTGTTTTTCCACTCAACATGTTCTCCCTTTTTATTTTATTACTAGTCACAACTGTATCCTCATTTTTATTACCTGCTGATGACACCCTTATCCATCATATCAATTCAATTCAAAATCTATGGATCGCTGGACACCAGGAAAGCCCGAGGCATAAGGTTTTGGGAAACTTGATGAAACCGGAACATGTAGCCCCTCATAAGTTCTTGGAAACTATTCAGATTCCAGTAGCAGAATCTATACCAGATCACTATGATGTCAGGGACCACTGGTCCAAGTGTATATCAGTTGATAACATCAGAGATCAATCGGATTGCGGGTCTTGTTGGGCTGTAGCAGCAGCTGAAACCATATCTGATAGAACTTGTATTGCATCGAACGGAGAGGTTAACACGCTGCTCTCCGCTGAAGATATGCTGACTTGTTGTACGGGGAGATGGAATTGTGGTGATGGGTAAGCTAATTACTAAAGAGGTCTGCGTTTAAAAAGTTATTTTAGCTGTGAAGGAGGCTATCCAATCCAGGCATGGAGATACTGGGTTAACAAAGGACTCGTCACCGGTGGATCCTATGAGTCTCAATTTGGGTGTAAGCCATATTCCATATCTCCGTGCGGAGAGACGGTAAACGGTGTCACTTGGCCCAAATGTAGTGTTAATGAGGTGACGACTCCGAGATGTGTTCAAGAGTGTACCTCGAATAAGACCTATCCAGTTTCATATGAAAGGGATAAGCATTATGGTAAGGCACGCTTTCGGCATCTTCATTTGCCTACTTTCAGGAGCCTCGGCATACGCAGTCGGTCGTCAAGTCGCCCAAATCCAATCGGAAATCCTTAAAAACGGACCAGTGGAGGTCGGATTCATGGTGTACTCTGACTTTTATCAATATAAATCCGGAATTTATTCTCATGTGGCAGGAGGTGCTCTTGGAGGTCATGCCGTGAAAATCCTTGGCTGGGGAGTAGAAAATAATACACCATATTGGTTAGCAGCGAATTCTTGGAATGTGAATTGGGGTGAGAAAGGATATTTTCGGATTTTGAGAGGAGTTAATGAGTGTGGAATCGAGGGAGCCGTGGTTGCCGGGATTCCTGATTTGACAAGGAGGAATTAATTTTTTTTTTGACGAATAAAAATATTAATCAACAATTTTTTTATTGTTTTGAGAGAAAATACAGAAGAGTACAATCACAAGAGAAGCATCATTTGTTTAGCCAACTAGTATAGTAGAGTTATGTAGACAATGATTTTTTTGGTTAGTTGATAGGTCAAAATATATATACATTAGACAAAAAACTGAAGAATTTTGAGAGAGAGAGATATGATTAAAAAATGGCTCTCTTGGTTAGCGTCTACCAAACTGGACCACCGAAACCGGACGAGTACATGTGATTATATCCGCCAAAGTGATGGTACTTGTTGGGTCCGATGAACGATCGAGTCGTTTGCGCGTTTCCGAATGGGAATGGGTTCGCCAGGAATCTAAAACAATTTTTTAAAAATAATTTTACATTTTCCATTTAAAGATCCAACCTCCAAAGCATTCCGTTGTGTGGTGGCATTCCGTAGAGAATGCTATTCGAGTATCCACCATATGGGTATCCCTTGTATCCTCCCGGGTACTGCAAAATTTTTAGTTGGTCACAAGAAAGTGCATGGACTGAATAATTCATTTATACCCCCTAGTAAGCAAATGTCTTAGCACATCTAAAAAAGCTAAATCCCATCAAAGTGTGGCCGGAAGTTTTTAGGCTTGTTTCATCGAAAACACTTAACGATTTGCTCGCTTTTGAAGACCAAAAGCATCATCTCGAAATATAAAAATAAGAATAATAATAATAATACAATTGCTCATTCTACATGCTCCGATTGGTGGGCGAATGCTAATAATGCTCGTCAGAATTCTATATGTTTTTTTAGAGAATCAGGCACTAATCGTATCACTAAAGATGTGTTTTGACATGGGATAAGCTATTTTATATCAGGATAAAGGAAGCCCTGCAACTCACCAATCCTCCGTAACTCCCACTATGATGATAGGTGGTCTTGACAGTTTCTCCAATTTGACGCAATGGTGGAGAATGTGTGGTGCTTGTTGACATTGGCGGTGGTGACATGGCGCGTGACACCTGATGATGGCGATAGGTCTCCGGTGCGCTGTCCATCGATGATGGTGAACGTTGTGGATAGGCATTGTAGGAGCGCTCCTGGAAAAGTTTGCTCTTTGCTCTTGGAGGGAACTTATGAAGTCATGGAGGTCAGCTTTTATGTGAGTTCTTTCCTATGTATTCATAGGATGACATTTTTTCCAGAACCCCCTCCCCCCTTCTGAGTTTGACGTCTCAGGAAAATTGAGGCAAAATGGAAATGCAATTAGTGAGATGGGAACTTGTTGAACTTTTATGGCAGCTGGGTTGAGACCTCTAGGTACACGTCATATTTTTCCTTTGCAAAATCAGTTGTACCACCCCCAACTAGTACTTGAAAGGCACCTATTGTTCTTCTCCCCATGTTCCCCCTTCACTCGAAAACGCGTCGAAAATCCATCAAGAATTGCCTTCCTGGTTCGACAATGTTTCAACACCCTTCCTCTCTCCGCTTCATGATAAATGGCTCTTTTTCCGGGCTCCGAGAGGGTGTATAAGAAAATGTTATATTTATGGATGGGCCCCGTTTTATGTTTACACGCGCAACGATTTGCATTTTTTTTTGTGTGGCGGGACCTCTCCGAAAAGATGAAACATCTGATTTGTGGCTGAAGGAAGTCGGGACGCCGCCGACATCAAAAAGTGAGAGGTTTTGGGTCAAGAGGAAGTGAATAAAGTTTCAGAGATTGAGTTAGAAACATGTCGAAAGTACTAACTTTAAAATTGATATTTTGGGAGGATGAAAGGGTGAAAATGATAGATCTCGACTAGTTCTACCCAATCGAATAGATTTGAATGGCTCTAGTTCAGCCTGGACAGTGTTATTCGGCTTATATTGGCTCGGCCCCCGTTAGTCCGTTTTTCGCCGCCAGCTATGGACCCCCACCCTCTATTTATTTTTTCAAGAGCGAAGGCGGCAGATCAAGTGGCCACTAGACCTTAAAAATAACCTGGAAGATATTCAATTTCCGAGTTTTCAAAAAAGCACGGGGTGCAAAGGGAGTACACAATGAAAATTAAAGTGGCAAGTCAGCTAAGCTAGACCAATGATATCCAATTTCCGGTTCCTTGCAGAAAAACATTATTCTAAGCGTTCGTCGACCCTTCACCCATTTTTTTGTCTAACAAAAAACTTTGAATTCATTAGTCTAGTTGTCAACAAGTATGTGTGACGTTTCCCACAAAAAACTTCCTTTTACCTGCACCTGGAAAAGGTGGAAATTTCCCCATTTTTTCACAAAAAATCCGTCATTTTCAGCTAATTGAAAGTGCTGGAAGTGACACGAGTCTAGGAAAATAAGGAAAAACAATTAGCAAGTGAGGACAAATTGACCTCCCTAATCCAGGATCATTTTCTGAACTCTCGTGTTTTATTGAAGGGTATTTTAAATTCTAGAATCGCATGACTTAGCCACCCTCACGTACCACTCAGGTACTTGCAAAAAAGACTAACCGGTGGTACGGACTGCGATCTGGCGGGTCGGCCACCTCGTGCCGCTTCGGCCATATCAGCTGCGGCGATGACGTGTCCGTCGCGGAGAGTTGTGTGCAATTTCAGTTTGTTCTTCGACTGTTGGATAGCCTCACGGACATCCTTGTCAGAGGAGACGATGACTTGGCGACCGTATTGGTCGATAAAGGCGAGGTCGCCTTCGAAGTCGGCGCGGACTTCGTGCACTTTTTTGAGGAGAGCCTGGAAATATATGTTTGTTGGGTCATACGGTATATAAATTCAGTAATGCTTTGAAAATCATAAGATTTCATTTCAGTAAGGTTAGCCTTAAAGTCCGAGTCCGAATAGATGTTATAAAGTTGATAATTAACAAAATGTAGCCCGTATCATGTGCAACAATTCATTAGTTAACAACTTTTTGATATCTCTTTTCTCAACAATGTTATGACCCCTCAAAGTCAAGTCTAATCTAGAAAATTAAGCCCACACTAAAGGTCCTAACTATACTCAATTCCAACCCGGAATTCCCACAAAAAAGTCTATGCTGACTATTCATAATATTCTCACGGTCAGTTTTTCCTCCTTTCATTTTTCACCTGATTCCGGGAATTCTTGATTTCCTTTTCTCACGGAACCCTTTTTTAGAAATGACATTCAAAAAAAGCTAGTGACTTTCAAGTTCGAAAGTTTAGAATCGAATCCCTATAAAACTCTGACCCCGTCTTTCTCTTTTTATGGCTAAGAGAGTTTCCCAAAGTTGCCATTTATCTGATGAAAAAAGAGTTCATGTTGACTAGATTGACCCCCTAAAGAATTGAAGTCATCTTGAACTACTCCAAGCTTAACCCATTGCCCATTGAACTTACATCGTACAAATCGGCATATTCCATTTCATAATCCGAAAATCTCAACGCGTACTTCTTTCCAAAATGGTTCCACTTGACTTTTCTTCCGCCGGAAAACATGTTGAAACTGAAATTCTCATATATAATTTCAAAAAATTCGAAAGGAAAACAAAATTAGGAAACTAAAAATGTGTGCCCGAGGAGCCCTTTATACTGACTCCTCCCTGCTCTCTAACTTCTCGAAATGGGGCGGAGCCTAGATAAGCTCCGCCTCTGTGCGTGCCCGGGTGGCCCTGGTCAAGAGAAGGGGAGAGAAGAGAAGAAGATATGAACTTTATCATATGACTCAACTTTTTTTTGTAAAGTTTATTGAATTTGTCAATTTTTGGGAAAAATGGAAGTTTTTTGATAGTGAACATAGAAATGGATTTCTTTTTTTTTTCGGTTAACCATCAAAACAAAGTAAATGGATAGGCCAGAAAAAGTATCATTTTACAAGTAATAGGTATAGTCCGACACCAAAAACATACATCTAGACACTGAAAAGGTTATTTGGAAAAACAAGAGCTAAGGAAAACACAATGGGTGTCAAAAGGACGGCAATTTTCTGAAATTTTTTGTTGGAAAAGGGAAAAATGTACTTGAATTGAAAACAAGAAGATATCTAAGCTCTAATATACCGTGCCACCTCTAATAAAAGCGCAGCTCAACTGAGCATTCATAATTTTTTTCGGAAACAAGATATCAAAAAATTTATAACTAATAAAAGGTTTGATAACTTTTTGATTTGATAACTTTTTGATAGCTTCCTTGCGAGCAAAGCTTTAGCTTACCAAAATCTAATTAGAGTTACGGTAGGTATCAAAAATCTTTCTTGTTATTGTTGTTGGAATCTGAGCTTCTCGACATCACAAAATCTTAATGAAAAACTTCTTTTTAAAAAAACCTTGCTCACCAAAAACAAAACCCAAACAATGAACAATATTCTCAGAAGCACATTCTACCATTTTTTCGGCGGTGTACATTATATGTTTACGGAAAGAAAAGAAGGATGACGACAACTTTTTGTCGGACTTTTGACAAGATATGTTTTTCGACTATTGCTATTTTTGATTTTATCGGGGAACACTGAACAACAAAAGTTTTTCATTAAGATTGTTTTTGTTAATAAAAAGGCTCATGAGGTTTCTCAATAAGATTTTGTGTGTTTTGATTCTAGCAAGGATTACTGTACCTTTTTGATAAAGTGCAATACTTTCTGACTCAACGTGGGAAATAAAACTAATCACTATGCACTCATAATTTACGCACTTTGAAAATTTATCATCATACCGATTTTTGATCGTCATTCTCGAAACTAACAAGGGAAAATGTTTCATTCACTATCCCCTCAGTTAGCACTCTATTTGTGCTAACTGAACCATAAAATTGGTAGGAGGAAAGTTTTTTTTCTTCGAGAGAGCCATCATTTTTTGCTTGGAGAGCAAAAATTAGAATAATTCATTTATCTTGGAGCGAAAAAAGATGGATGAAGTGCAAAGTTTGTCTATTAATTTTTTATATAGCCGGCGAGGAGACATTAGGAAGGATTAAGCTATATTTTTTGGTCTAGAAGTGCTATTTAATACAAATTCGTTTAAAAATAAAGGAAAAAAGGTGACGTGTCGTTGGAGGAGGATGGATCAGTTCCGCACGTTTTATGGGTTTTTCGGGAATAGGAAATGAGAGGGGGAAAGGAGAATTTTGGACTCGCGGATTAGAACGATTCTATTTTTGGGTTAAGCGAGAATCCTTAGCTTCACAAAATGTAAGCTTAGAATAAGAAGTTTAAAAAAGAAGTTCCTGATATCCTTAATACTCTCAAAAATCCTAGAGCATAAGAATGTCCCCTAATAGAACGGTAACCGTTGAAAACTAGCTTATGTTAGGCTTCAAATCTAGATGTAAATCTTCTGCTGGGTCAAAACTCAAAAATCTGACAATTGATACCTTAACTTGATTTCCGAACATAGTCTTAATAGTTCTGATCAAAAGTCTTTCCGTTAAAACTTTCAAATACTTCCTCATAAATCCCACAAGATCAAAAATTCAGGTCCTGACCTGATTCCCCATCTCGCTAATTCTAACCGGAAGTCCGTCAAAAGTTGGGGTCCTAAACTTCCGGATTTCTCTTCCACGAGATCAATAGCATCCTAATTTACCCCCCTATTCATAGCCTAGTTTTTGATCTTTGTGTGAAAGATACATAGTAAGAGGGATTGCGAGCCCCAATGATATTCAATTCACTCGCCGGAATAAAAAAAATGTTGCAGAAATGAATGCCGGGCGCAGAAATTGAATTTGGTTGGAGAGGGAAGTACGTCAAAGATCAGATTGAAGGTGTTGGTATTATACAATTATTGCTGATTTCGGAGGCTAGAATTCAATTGGGATTGTTTATCTCAGTTATTTTTTTTGCTAGATTTAAGGCAGGGGAGGAACACAAATATGTTTTTCTTGAGATGTAAAAAAATTTCGAATTATTTAGTAATCCTTTTTGAGTCTAGGATAAGTAATAAATCTGGAATTTTCAGATTATAGGTGGGTGGTCCATTTACTGGAATTTATATCCTTTCTTATAGTTATAGTCCACTGTTGTTATAAAGAAAGATTTTGTAAATTTTGAAGTTAACCCCTTAATTACCGTACCTCTAGCTACCATTATCCATTGATCACTAAAAGGTTTAACAAAACCTGTCTAGGAAAACAGTTCCACGGAATAACAAAGAAATCTAATTTCAGAAAAAATTTGATTTTTTAAACAAAATTAAAACCGAATTTACATATTCTGATTGGATGTGTCACAACAAAACCAATATGTAGATTTTGTGACGAAATGAGTAATTGGAGTATCAGTGACGACACAGACGACTACAATTGCTAATCCCACATCCCATTCACCTGATACACAATCTATACAAAATCAACAGGGGACTTTATCTCAAAAACTTACCACGACGTCGTCGAGGTGTAGAGTCCAACGAGCATCTTTTTGTCGCCCCGTCGCTGAGTTTTCTGAGAATTGTGGGAAGAGCGAAACATACAGTAGGATCAGTCACTTCTTCTTCTTCAAAAATGCAGACATGTATTTTTTATTCAATTTCAGGAGGATACAATAAAGAAAAGGGAACGGCTGAAAAGAAAGTGTCTAGAAGTTTTTGAAAATGTGTGAAAACACAGAAGAAAGGTGTGAATATTCTGACGCGTTTTTTTTTGTGAAAAGAGAAAACACGACTTTTGAATGAGTCGGGGAGGAAAAAGAGATTTTTGGACTTTTTGACTCTTTTGTTTTAGGGAAGAAAAAAAAGTTTTTTGTTCATGAAAGAGAAGAGGAGTCACCTCCAAAGTACGTTTAATAGTGGAGAACGAAAATAGTTTAGGCTTGGTCAAGGCTGCTTAGGCCATTGGCTAGCACCGGGCGGCCTAGACAAATGGTTTGATTCCGCCGGCTTAGGCCATAGGCTTAGCCCATAGACTTGGTTCAGGCCCACTTAACCGACGAACTTGGACATGATGGTCCCAATAGGCTAGTAAACTTTATCCAGGAACTTCACTAAAAATTAAAATGTGTCACTCATTTTTCCATTTACCGAACTTACTCTAATAGAAGATAAACCTAGCACGGCGTGCCCTACTCATAGAGAAAATGTAGCCTCAAAACTACTCTATCCAAAATAACTGTTTTCTCCAAAAAAAACCTCAAAAAATGTTCTGAGAACAAAATTTTCTCCCAGCAATCTTCTGAAGACGGAACAAGAGTCCCTTACACAGAAACCTATTATGATTGTTTATGGAAGTGCGCTCCACTGAACATCCATCATCCGATATGTGCATATGGTCTCGAAAGTTGTCTTTGTGTTTTGTGCAAAGTGCACCAAGTGTCTAGTTTCTTTTCAAAAAAATTGAATTGCTCAGTAATTAGCATGGATTGTCCAGGAAAACAGATCACTGGTCTACGAACTGCTCCTCATTATTCGAGTTGGCGTCATGTCTCATTAGTTTTTTTTGCCCCCAGTGGGTGAGATTATTTTTGCAGTCAGACAAAAAATACTAAAATTTGAGTGAGTAATCCACGATTTTTGGTTTAGGCTCGAAGAATTACTGTAGTTGAGATTATAATAAAGGGTAATCCAAACGCGCTCTATTGCACTTTTTCCTAAACAACATTCCCATGAGTCTAGGTCAAAAATAATCCTTTTGTTTCCTTTTTTGGTCTCCTTCTTTTTTTAAAAGATTCCCAAGACCAGGGGTATTAATTTTAAGCCCAACACATTTTTAAAGGATCATCAAACCTCAGAAACCATTTTTTAACATCAGAAAAAAAGAAGTGAGTCACATTCAAAAATAGTCGAAAAAAAGGAACTATCTCGAAAATATTGGAAGAACAAAAGGCGAACCGCTAATGAGATTTTTCAATTTTCATCTCTTTTCTCGTTTTTTCGGTGTCTCCATGTTTTTAGCTTTCGCCCATTTTTTTTTCTTTGCATCAAAATTTACGTGTTCGAAATTTGATTTTTGCTTTGCTTGGTTGGGTGTCTAATACGAGAAAATTGTTTATTTCTCTTGTTTGGCTAGATGGGAAATTTATGGAATTTAGACGTCAAACTACGATGGAGATGAGGAATTTTTTTGATTTTCAATTTTTTAGGGATCGGGGAGGATTCTTCTAGAAATTAAAAAATTAAGCATAAAATAAACTCCATTTTTGTAGCCGACAAGCTTTCATGTAAACCAATATTAAGTGAAACGCTTCTAGGGATTTTACTATGATGAGAGCTTTAGCTGTTGAAAATTGGGTATATCTCCACTAGGAGTAAATCTGGCAAAATTTTATCAACTGATGAATTACTTATTATGACATTTTACACATTTTGTTAGTTCATAGTTTTTTATAGGCTCTAAATTTAAGAGAGTTATGACCGATCAAAGTTTAGCCAATACAGGATAAGGGAAAGAACGGTCCGCGCCCTTAAACTTGAAACGCTTATATCTCGGTTCACGTTAGAGTTTTTGAAAACTTGTTAACTAATAAGTTGCTGAACATACAAAAAACTACATTTCATTAGTTGACAACTTTTTTGTATCTCTAGTGGCAGCTGAGATACAGCGGCTTAAATAAAGTGTTCAAGGTCACAGCAAAAATAAAGAAAACTAGCAAGTTCGTTTTTAAAACTGAAGCTAAACTGAAAAATACCCCAAGAACAGAGGCTACTGGCAAACCTGAAGTAGAATTTCCATGATACTCCCCGGGCGACACGATTTTTTTTCCTTTTTCGAAACCTTGACATCTCTAGCCTAACTACCCCACAAAACTCACGGAGACTGCGATGGAGATTCTCTTGACGATTGGTTTCCATCGGATTTTGCCTTGCTAGCACGAGAAAGTGGTCGAGAGAGAGTGTCGAAGACTTTCTCATGAATCTGCTTTTCGCGATTAGTGTAACTCCACTCGGACATGGTTGAACTGGAGGAAAGTTTGAAAATCTGAAAGACAATTTTTTTTGAAAAATTAAAGAAAAAGAGAAAGTTGAAAAAAGAAAGAAATGCCGGAAACTATTCCACGGATAAGCGGTAAGTGCATTCCGCGCGGTGCACACAACTTGTATCACATCGAGCGCAGGATGGGGGCAAAAGAGCACCAGCCATTTTCTTGTGTACAATTCTGCCAAGTGGAATAGCGAAGGGGGGAGGAAGAAATTCGGAATGGGTGTGGTTAAGCAAAGAAAAGATTAGTAATGTGTCATTATGGTAGGGAGAGAGAGGAAATGTTCCAGGAACTTAGAGGAATTTTTGGGTACATTGGGAGTTTGTTTTGATGTTTTTTTGGGGAGACGGAAATGTGTAGAACTTTGGATAACTGAGAAGGAAGATTTCTCGGAAAATTTTTAAAAAAGATGGACAGGTACCCAGTCCAAGCTAGACTAGGCCCTGCTTTAGTCAGTCTAGGCTGGACTAAATCAGTCTAGTCGAGCCCAAAACCGGCTAGGCTAGGCTTAGTCAGATTAGGCCAGGCTTGCCCAGGCTTGAGGACTTACCCCACTGAAAAGTTTAGGCTATGTTTGCCAGGGTTACTGTAGGACACAGTCAACATATGTACGTACCAAGATATTAGTCACCGTCCAGACCAATTAGGGAAAAAAAAGCAAAACTTTGAACCTATTTTCAAGGCTAAGGTATCAAAATAATACCCATAATACTTAACTGACATGAAAAACGTCGCATTAAAATTCTAGTAACTTACTCATTCGAAACCTCAAAAATGTGTGTTTTAGACCTAGACCCTGGATAAAAATTCGAGACATGAAATAATAATAAAACATCAAGTTTGTTCCATTGAACTTTTCCAAAAGAAGAGGGATTCAATAGAATCCTAAATAGTAGTCTACTCCTCCTCCTACACTCCACAACAAAAAAAAATATTTCTCAAAGAACAGATGACCAGATTGACGTCAAGGACCCCTTCTTCCTCCCTTTTTTAATAGTATAGAGACACATGTCCCCCCTCTCTCTCTCTCTAAACATTTTTGTTTGCATTCCAAATTTGAATGGGAGCGAGTGTCTAGCCGGATGACGATTGCAAAGAAATTACTAAAATAGTCAATGAACTGGAATTCCAGAAAAAATTTGTTTCGAAAGGAGAAAAAAGATGGATGTCTGACTTTGATGAAAAGAAGAAATTGGTGTTCTAATAAATATATAAAATTTTTAAGGGAGCGACGAATGACCAATTTTTGGAGTCTTGTTAATTGATGAGAGATGTTTGGAATTTGGAAGTTTACAAGTAGCGCGTCTTTTTGAAAAAATTGAGAAGTTTTTTTTGGGGGAAATGGCTATGGATTCTAGTATGAGCGTCTAGGAGCAGGGAAGATGCTCGAGATTCTCGAGAAGTCTCGAAAAACTTCGAGACGTTTCGAGACTTCGAGTCTCGAGAAGTGCCGAAAATAGAATTCTCGATATTATCG
This sequence comes from Caenorhabditis wallacei, assembly GCA_963932035.1. Taxonomy (NCBI): domain Eukaryota; kingdom Metazoa; phylum Nematoda; class Chromadorea; order Rhabditida; family Rhabditidae; genus Caenorhabditis; species Caenorhabditis wallacei. The sequence goes on along the minus strand of OZ009932.1, from coordinate 10,387,160 downwards.
AGACGTCTCGAAAAATCTGGATCCGAGAACGCTCAAGGTCCACGATTTCTCGGGATTTTTGGGATTTCTCGAGACTTCCCGAGACGAGATCTCATCTCGAAATTCCTAGTCTAGAAATTCTTAGTCCTGAGCAATTTCACCACTTGAAAAAAAATTCCAAGAGTTCCCACCACCAAAAAGTGTAAACTACAAGCCATTAGACACGATCATTAAATTGAACTCTATCACCTTTTTAACGCGTCGCCACTAAGTGATATGATTTATGATTCCCTATTAAAAACCTTGAAGAGGGCTTGACTTTTGAAGTCTTGGGGATCAAAACAAATAGTTTTTGACTTCAAAAAAAAACGTGGAAATTCAGATTATATAGTATCTTCCAACATTTCAAACATCTCTGCCCACTCGAAACCGGAACTTCCATGTATCTTGTTTCGTTATCCAACAAAAAAACTCAACCAAAAATCTGGGATTACCAAAACACACTTTTTGATATATTAGCTGCCGACATGGAGGAAAAAATAGAACATTTTTGAGATTCCGGGAATGGAAGGAATGATAAATTGGGTGTAGAAGAGGAAAATTTTTTTATTTATTTTTAACCAAGCGCTGGGTTCTAGGTATTATAATAATTTAGGAAAAAATATTCAAAAAATAGTTTGGCAAGGCTCAAGCTTCTTCTCAATGAGCAAGAAATTCTTTCGAAAAGTGGGAGTAAACAGTAAGAGGGTGGGCAAATATCAATCGGAAAAAAAGTCAGGAGGAGGAGGAGGAGCGAGGATCAAAAAACTGAACACTTTCTTTGTTTATTTGCCAACACTTCTACTTCTTTTTCGATGAGGGGGTTATATTTGGCGTCAAAAAGAAGAAAAGTGTAAAATTGGGGATTTTTTTTGGGTTGAGAGTTCAGGTTTTACCCGTAAGTAGTTCACGCAAAGCGTACTCGAAAAAGTTTCGAAAAAACAAGACAATTGGATTAGTCATGCTGTAGGCTCTCAGATGACGTGGAACTGAACTTCATTTTACCTAGAACAGAGATCTCATGATAAATTCTTTCAATTCAGAGTTATCCAAAAATAAGGATGAATCGGTTTTATTCTGAGTAAAAGATGATATTTTTGGTTCCAAGAAAAAAATAGGTACAAAAAAATATTTTTGGGACCAAATAGAATAAAAAAAGATAAATCAGGAAGGAAGTAGACATGTTCTTGATTGATGGACACTCGGATATGAAAAGGGTACAAGAAAATTAGGCTAGAATCCAAAAGATCAGTGTTTAACAATTTTCAAAAAAAATATTTAAAGAAACGTTCCAAATGACGTAGTTCATCATTCCATTCAACAAAAACATCTGATCGCCTACTCTTCGTCCAGTCATGCGATTGGGGAAAGCGAATGGGATGAAGAATGAATATCCGGTAGATATCGAATTTCAATTCGTATATACTTTTCCTGAGATTCTCTCTTTATACCTCTTTAGCACTAAATAAACTATAAGTGACCAAAATACCAAGGAACTGCTGACTTTGAAAAACCATCTGACTTTGATAAGGGTTGGATTAATCACAAAAGTGTTAACAGACAAAATACAGCCCTTGTTATCAGAAACAATCTCTGCGTCTCTGCTAGAGCCAAAGTGAGAAGTTAATTCATAAATCCCCAACCTAACCCATATGTTGCAACCAGTCCGCATGCCTAACCTTTAACAAGTATTCCTACGTGAACTAACAACCCCTTGCCTCGCTTTACAAACAAATAAATTACACCGTTAAGGCAAGCTCAACCTAGAGCTAACAAGAGAAATCTGGTAACAAGTGCGTTGACATACATGTCAGCAGGGAGCAGAAGGAATCTGGTTAGAGTAGTGGACACTAAAGTTAGGATAAGCGTGCGGAAAGATGAAAGACTAAACAGATTCAAGATCAAATTTGTCTGTGTAGAGTGTAGCTTGAGGAATTTTCAGAACATGGATAAGAGATGATTACGATTTATTAAGGAAAACAATTATTATAGTTTCAATCCAAATCGTTTTCTTGTCTCTTTACAACAAAACTTTAAATGCTTCTTTGGATGCCATGCCAACAATTGAAAATCGTTTTTACAGGAGCCTCTTAAAAATAAGGTAGCAATTCGGTCATCGGTGGCCCTTTGAATATCGAATTTTTCGGCTCCTTTATAAAATGCACGAAGTTGGTAATCGATTTGTCTGGAAAATTACAGGTTAGGAAAAGTAAATTAAAAAATTGTTAACTCACTTAAAAACGGTATCCTTATAAACAATTCCATTCTTTATACTCGCATTACTCTGCATGTATCCTTCCGTAAAACAAAAAAAACGACTCCAACTCATCATCCGTTTTTTCCATCCACTTCTTCAGTACCAAATTCAAATCAATGTTTAAAGAACGAATTGAAATTTTGGAGCATCCATAATCCAAAATATTTTCCGTATCGACCCAACTTAGATCGTGGAGGTCTATGTCAAAAGCATTAATCTTTCCTTGATACTTGAAATTCTCCATTGGAATGTCTACAAGAAGATTTCTGAATTGAAGCGTTTCAAACATCCATGTCATTTCTTCTGGAGTCATCATTGCTACAGATCGAGAATAATCGATGTAGAAGTTGGAGAAGAAAGTGGTGTAACGCCAGATGAAGAGATTTTTGATGTCGGTATGGAACAAGATATCACACGAGTTTCGTGTTTTAAGTTTCATTTGACCCTTTTGACTTGTTCCGATCAGAAGGAAAGTGTTATTGGAAAACCCCCAACAGGGAATTTTCTCTCCAAGAACATCCAATTTATCCTCAGCACTACCACTTCGAGTACGGTCAATATCAAAATACACTTCTGTAGTGTCAAAGAAAATTGACACACCTTTCTTTGTATTTTTAACCAGCCTACTTCCCCACCTTCGGCGGGGCCGTAGGCTTAACTGTTCGTGGCTTCGCCACTCAATAGTCCTCACGTCAGAAATAGTTTTTTATATCTACCACTATTTTTATGTTGTTTACGTTTGCACGTCTGTCAAAGGTGGTAACGTTCTTGCACGCTGCCAAAAGGTCAAAGGTTCAATTTTTCCCGTGGCAAGAAAAAATGCGGAATTACAAACAAACGTACAAAGTCCACTTGCGTTTTATATATAAGAATGATTTGCCATTTTATAGAGGTCGCTGGGATTCGAACGGCTTGAGCAATTCGTTTAAATTTTTTGTTGGTGAGTGTCGCCTTCACGCTGAAAATCAATAATTCATAAAAAATGTTTAGGAAATAGGTTACTTACAATTGAACAGGGTCCAATTCACTGATAATTCGTTGAAGAGGAATATAGGGTAAGTCAAGGAGTCGGAACCTTTCCATGTCTATTGATGGACCATGGGAATGAGGCTGTAAATGGGGATGAGTGCACCTTGAGTCTATAGCAAAGGAGATCAGAACACGCGACGCAGAGGGCGTGCGACGCGGTCGATTGATCTCACCACGAAAACGAGAGTACGGTGTGCCGAGGGGTTCTTGTAGTGTACCATTGACGTGGAAATGGTTTAGTTTTTTTTTTAAGCCAAGATGTTTTCATCCTCGTGGCCCTAGCTAGCCTAAAAATTTTTTGACGACAAGGAAAATAAAAAAAACCTGATTGCCGGTATTAATGTTTATTATAAGAAAAAGCAGTGATTATATATACAGCGATCGTTTTTCTTTCAATTAAAGAAACAATTTATCCATTGATGGTTTTGTATTCGTCAGATCTCCATCCGGGAATATCACATTTAGTGTATGGATTGGTGAATCGAACGTGACAACAGTTCTTGAAAGTACACGAATGACAATTTCCGCAACGAGTGTCAGCAGCTGGATTTCCATCTCCAGTACATATTCCTTTATCGTTACAAGTGATGTCAGCAGTGATAAGCTGGAGAAGAAGGCACGAAGCAAGCAAAGTGACGATGAAGAATCTCATTCTGAAAATATTTTTGATTTTTTATTTGGGAAAGGTTTATTAAAAAAAGGGAAAGAAAAGTGAACTAAGTTGATGGAATTATGGAAAAAGAGTTCAGTTTATATACCAATTGATAATCCAGTAAACACAGTTTCATGAATAACATGTTATTCTAAAACTATTTTTCTTCCGGAAAACCTATTATGTGTCATCGAAACCATTGAAAGTTCATTATTTGATCAGATGGTCTGATAGTCTGGTTTCATCTTTTTGAACATCATACATTTGTCTGGAAAATTCGGAAGCCTGTTCAAATAATAAACTGTTTATACTTTTTCGTGATAACAACTTTTTTTTAATAATCGGAAAAATGTCAATTTTTTAAATAACATGTTATTCATGAAACCGTATTTACTCGGCTCTGAATTGGTATATAAACTAAGTTCCATTTTCATCAATCCAACAACTTCCTTCACTTTCCATTTCTTTTTATAAACTTTTCCCCAAAAAAAAAAAATCAAAAATATTTTCAGAATGAGATTCTTCATCATCACTTTGCTTGCTTCGTGCCTTCTTCTCCAGCTAATCACTGCTGACATCACTTGTAACGATAAAGGAGTATGTACTGGAAGTGGAAGACCAGCTGCTGACACTCGTTGTGGACGCTGTCATTCGTGTACTTTCAAGAACTGTTGTCATGTTCGATTCACCAATCCATACACTAAATGTGATATTCCCGGATGGAGATCTGATGAATACAAAACTATCAATGGATAAATTGTTTTTCTTTAATTCAAAGAAAAACGACCGCTGTAAATATAATAACTGTTTTTTATTGTAATAAACATTAATACCGGCAATTAGATTTTAAAATTAGGAACAAATTAACAAAAATTATCCTCAAAAACATCCGGGTGAGAAAATCGCAACTTCCAAACATCAAAAGTATTGCCAACTTCCACTTTCAATCGTTTCTCACGTATATTTGCCTGTAAAATTTTACTCGAAGTCTATTAGGAACTGTGACTTACCTCAACACTTCTAACAAATTTCATCAACTGAGCTAGCCTTCCAGAATATCTCAGTAACTTCTGGTCATTCACATAATAATCATGTAAATCATTTCCCAAGATTTCTTGGAATTTTTCGGAAATTTCTAAGAAAGGAGTTTGAAATCGTTGTCCGGCATAGTTAAGGCACAGTTGAGAGATCATAAACGTTAATTCGACGTTGGTTGGATTAAGATTCATTAATGGTTGTATGAAGCTAAGCATGTGCCAGTCGATAGTTTCGAGATAGCTGAAACCAGGTAATGTCATTTCATTCTTCATAAAATAGACTTACTAGGAAAGATTATCCACTTTATAATTAGTCATCCACTCTAGATCCAAACTAACATTCTCTGGATCCACATATGTATTCTCACCAACCAAGAACACATTTTCTTTCACAATTCCACGTTTCCTCGCCAAAAAATTCATGGAAAGTTTATCGAACAGAATCCATAAATTCCATATTCCTGACAACATTTTCATTCGAAACTCAATCGGAAGTTGTTGAAACTGATCAAAATGGGTTAGCCAACGAGCGACAGTTAGGAATGAGGTCTCCCAATCTTTTAATTTATCAGGGAATCCGAATTTTGTGTAAATGCGGGAGCCATGAGCGTTAGGGAGAGTTTGAACCGAGCTGAATGCTTTTGAGAGCTTAAGAAGAGTGGAGAAGTTGGATGGAGGGTGTGAATTCTAAAAAAATGTATTTTTTTTGAAAACTTATTTTTTTCAGTTACCTTCCGCAAAAAAATACTCTCAGCTCTCGTTAATAAATGCCTTAGATCGATGTAAGTTATTCCAGATGGATGATTACTGGTGTATATGAAACTTGGTCCTGCCTCGGTCACAGATGGAATTCTAGAGAGTTCCAATGTGCCAGGAGCTATAAAACTATCCCGGTTAAATTGAAATCCTGGAAAATTTAAATTCGAAATGATCTTGTATTGAAGGTTACTTTTCACATCCATTCCCAATCTCTGACACTTCTCCATTCGACACTTTTTGCAAGCATAACTCTCCGATTTTTTGTTATAGATTTCACATTTTCCATTTTCCCCTGGATTATTTTTACACTTATATGCCACTTTTCGTAACGCTCCTCGTCTGAAAATCTGATTTTTGATTAGAGAAAAAGCTATCAATTTTACCTGAAAAAAGCGGCACAAGCCCGACAACTTTGTACACCGAAATGATTTCCTATAGCGGGTAAATCGCATATTTTGCATTTACCCATAGTAAAAACAAAAAAGAGAAATTAGTGATAGAAAGTCGATAGAAGAATGTTCAAATATTTGTATAGTAGAGGTAGGAGACGCAGATTTAGAGAGAGGGAAATTCGTTATCAATTGTCTGTTTTGAACTTTTGGTACATTTAAAATAGCAGTAAAAAGGTTTTTTTATAATGTGACAAGATTTACTGTGTTAAACCCAAAATACAAAAAAAAACCGGAAGAAAATGTAGGAGGAATTAAATGAAAGAGGCACATAAAAATAGATTTAAAAAAATATTTTTGTTGCAAAACTATAATAGGTACTTGATAAACTTTGATTAACCTTACAAACTCAAACTAAGTTTTTTTTTAAATTTTTAGTAAAAATATAATTTTTAAAAATTAGTGTTGAAAAACAATTTTTTCTTCGTTACCTCAGAGTCAATTTCAGCTATAATTTTAATCTAATAATTACTTTTTTTTCAGAGAAGTATAGAAATTCCAAAAAAATAACTCAAATTAATCATCACGAATTATGAATCTCCTTCTCATAAGATATTCTGGTCTCTCTTCAGGGAACACCGGGATGAATTGATCCTCCGACTCATTGATCTCACAAATCACTCCTTCTATCTCTGTCATAAATTCTGAAAACTTCACGACAAGTTCTTTCTGTCCACGATCGATTCTGTAGGTTTGAACGAAAGTTTTATCTCTGCAAAAAAGTGTTTTGCTTCGAAATAGCTAACAAAAATCACTCACCGTAAATCGTTATTCGGTAAATTCTCAAATCGCACTCCCAATTTTAAAAGAAATAGATTACGATTTTCGGCATGTTTTCTTTGTTTAATACTGAAAAATGCGCCAATGTTTCTCGGAGTGATACGGAAATTCTGAAACAAGCTTCTTAAAGTTACAGCTTAAAATTCTCGAAGCTAACCTCAATAACTTGAAGAATATCGTCATCGGAAACTTCTGGAACATGAATCTTCCATTGAATCGCATTAAACAAACTACCAATTTGTAGATTCATTTCAAATTTACACTTTTCTCCTTCACCCAATTGTATCAATTTTAATCCTCTCCATTGCTCAGTCTCGATTAGCTTTTCTATTATTTCTCCGGGTGTTTTGTGGACCAGAATTAATCTGTTCAAATGTAGTGGCACTAATCTTTGAGCAAATCCATGAACAAATTCGGCTTCTTTAGCTCTGACTTGCCACATCAACGCTTTAACTTTCAATGAAATTTTGGAGTTGACTAATTCGTCATGAAGCTTATCAAGACAAACATCTCCAGTTTTCGACAAGATGTTCACCGCCAAACATTCACAACTTGACTCAGGATATTTGAAAGTCCTCATGAAAAACTCTGCTAACTCTTCCCCATTTTCCACTGTCCTTTTGTATGATTTATTGTCCATTGTCATTAGAGTAAGATGAATTTTCTTGTCATTTTGGCTATCTCGATTTTGGAAAATTCGGAGGAATCGGAGAGGAAGAGGACATTTATCAACGGATTCTTTGCTAGCTTTGGACGCTCCTCGGAGGGAAACCCTGGAATTTAGAAAAATAGGAAAAGAATATATTTCATAATACCACTAACCTATCCAAAAAATCCAAATTCTTCACAACATCTTTCTTTAAATGGTCGTGTAATTGATTCCAATAGTGAAATTCATCCATTATCTATGAAAAATATTTTTAAAGCGTTAATTTAAATTTGAAAGCAACAGTTTCAAAAAAAATACAGTGAAAAAAAACTGATTGCGCAGAATAAAAAGATCTGCTATACAGCAAGCGCAAACGATACTCCGCGATGTGGCGACTAACGCATTCAAAGTTAAGAAGAAGATCATTATCTAGATTTTAAACGTTACCGCTATGTTAAAGGGCAACTTGATGGTATCTTTTTTTTTTGAATGTGTGGTCTTGGTAGAGTCACAAAAACCGATATTATCTTTATTGAATCTATTTGAATCACTTTCAATTTAGTCCCAAAATAAGTTTTATTGAATCGGAATTTAATGATATTCAATATTCAATTAATGAAAAAACAGGAAATTCAATCACGATCAGAAGAATTATCATCACTTGGCAATTTAATTGAGATGACGAGTACCTCATCACACATGAGCTCAAATCTGAGAGTTTGATCCTTAGCTGAGCATTCACCCTCGATGCAGTCATCCATGTCCTCACTGATTTTAATTGGCTCCAAAGCCTTCTTCCAATCTTCCACAGTGTAATTGTTAGTGGTTTTGATGACGTGTCGTTTGAAATTTTTGTTTTGAAGAACTTTCTGAACATGGAGAACTTTAGGAAAGATAATTTTTTAGAAGAAACTAACATTTTTGTATTCAGTGAGTTCCTCTGGCGTCAATTCTGCTATATGAACGTAGACTTCAGTCATATGAGAAAAACTGTCAATCTTCAAATCCACACAGCTCAAAGTCATGAATTCGGTGATATGGCACAAATGCTTATTCAGTTCCTCTACTTCGGATAATGGGAATGTCTTTGGGTAGTCGAGATGGACATTGAATTGGAAGTATGTAAGAGTTCCCATTGCAATTCCACTAAGGATCCCGTTCATTTCCTCGGCGACATCTGCTGTGATGGCAAGAGATTTCACGAGGAGTTTCTTCTTCAAATCAGGAATCATTTCGTTGATTGAAGTAATGAATTGCTTTTGATTCTCCTGGTCGTTAACCCGAACATGACTGTGTTTGATGGTAAGCTTGCCTATTTTAGTGTTAACAGTTGCCAAAGTAGTCCGGAAGACCTCAACAGCCGCGTCGACAAATGGTGTTTCAGATTCAATTGTGAAATTGTTTCCGACAATCTCGCATCCTTTATTCCGTCTATTAAAGATGAATTTCTCATTCACCTTTTCGCATCGTGCTTCCAAAATGATTGCATTGGTTCCAAAGCTGCATTCGAGTTCGTCGAAACATCGCTCTTCCGATTCTATGAACTCTTTCATACTGTTACACACTTTCATGAGAGTCGTTCTGAAATAAAGATTGCATCCACGATAAATAAATGGGAGAACTCACTGATCAGGAGAGAGTGATGTGCTTTGAAGTGCACGCAGGATAAAGTCCGATTCCGGATATGTCGAGAACCTGGAAAAACCTATTATAATTTTGCTGCCAAAAGATAGGTACTGTGACTCACTGCATTGTCTGCTCCACATCAAACTTCCCAAGTTTGAACAACTGATACCAAAAGTCCACTTCAGTTTCACAGACAGATGGAAAGCTCTGCGGGAAGTTGTCATGTGAAACTTGAAAAGTGGTAACCGCTTCTTCACAAGACAATCCTGCCGTGAAGTATGCCATCGCTCCATAAGCAATTCTTTTGTGTTCTTCCATAGATGCCATGGCGGCTGGAATTTTAGAATTACCTAAAAGCAAGGGGAATTGATTTTAGGATCTGTAGCTATATTTTTTGTTGTTTTATTAGGCTGGCTTTCATGACATTTAACACGGTTGCTATTTAAGATATCAAAAAGTTATGAACTAATTAAATCTTGCTCATAAAAAGAGCTACATTTCACTAGTTGAAGACTTTTTGATAGCTTTAATGCAAACCAAGATAAGCCTTGAGATAGCAGAAAACAAAGCAAAGAAACTAAATTAGCGGTAGCTACTAAAAAATAAACAATCTGCTCCGACATGCTTAAAAATCTCCGTGACAAGTGTGTTTCTTCAACAAGAAAAAAAGGAAAAAAGACGGCGCGACGAGAATAAATTATTCATATTACATGGTGCCCTCCGAGTTCACTAATGAAGACGTCCTCATATGTCTAATCCGGGTGGGGAAAAGAAATTCTCTTCGCTTGGCTCAATTTTCTTAGCTTTTGTTTTAGAAGGCTTATTTTTGAAAAGAAATTTGATGAAAGATATCGAAAATTATGATCCTCAAAAAAGTGCTTGTTTGAGAAAAATTGAGTTAACCTAAAAAGTGTTATCTCGGTGTATTCCGCCTGCCTTTAGGCGAAGGTTTGTCAGAGTCCGCTTAAGACACGGACGAAATCCGACCAACCTTTGCTAAGTGTCTGGCGAACCCTCGCCTAAAGTCCGCGCAAGGTTCGCCCATAGTTCGCCAAAGGTTCGCGCCCTGAAAAGGGGCCTGTGAAACCAACTCTGCATATTCCGCCTGCTTTTGGGCGAAGGTTGAACAGACTCTGGGCGAACGAACTTTCTGCGAATCTTGGTTTCACAGCCTCTTTTTCAGGGCGCAAACCTTTGGCAAACTATGGGCGAACCTTGCGCGGACTTCAGGCGAAGGTTCGCCAGACACTTAGCGAAGGTTGGTCGAACTTTGCCCGTGTCTTAAGCGGACTCTGACAAATCTTCGCCTAAAGTCAGGCGGAATACACTGAGATGAAATTGATAATTTTTTTTAATCCAAAATTCATTTTACGAACACATTTTCTATTTTTTTTCGAAAATATAAGGAATGTAAAAACGGAGCATCGTTTGGACAACTTCTTATCTAAAGGAAAATACGAAAATTCAAAAAAATTTCACTGCAAAACTCAACTCAAAATTTGCTTCTAAAATCTCAATAAATTCACCACCTCCTTCCTAACTCAAAAACAAAATAATTTCGAAAATAAGAGAGCCTCCATCCATGATAGTTGATACTTTAGAAGAGACGCAGATTAGTTACCTTGGCAACGATATAAGCCATCTCCCACTGGGTAGCACTCTCACGAGCTCACCTCGCTTCTTATTGATTTGAGAATAATGACATTTAAAATGTGATATTCAGAGATTTTATTAAAAATTGTTATGGAAATGGGAAATTTTCGAAGGGGGAAAAAAGTTGGTTTGTCAAATCAAGGGAAAGGTTGCTCTATTGGACTAATGAACTTGTTGACCTCTAGGGATTGAAAAATCATCTCATTTTCAGGCAGGATTAGGGGATATTGGGATAAAAGCAAATTACAACAAAAAAATGATTCAAAAAAAGAAACAATCTGAAATAAATATTATTCATAGCTAGAATTTTGGATCGCTTTGAATTGGTTAGCTTCGACCCTCGAAGGTAAAGTCTGAAAGGTGCAAGACTGAAGCAGGGAGTATGATAGCTTTCAGGATTACTGTAGATTTTAATACACCGTAGAAGATTACTGTAGCAACGTTTTTTTTACTTTAAAAAAGAACATCCATACCTCGGCTAAAAATTCAAATCCTTCACGGCTCGTCTCTATACAAGAGCTGGTAATCTTGGCCAGTGTTCGAAACCCATCATAAGAAACCTTCTCTTGTCGGATTTTAGGATTTTCCTAATTAATTGAATTCAAAATACTGAATCACATCGATTTATCAATAAAAAAATTGGATTTAAACAAAGAAAAAAGTAATTGAACGGATGCGCGCTTTTATCGGAAAGTTCGCCAACCAACATAGGAACAACGAGACTGTAAATCATGTGGGTTAATTTAGAAAATATTGGGAAAATTGTGACATGGGAAGCTTCTGATCAAATAGTTACAAAAAACGATTAGTATACTATCTGGAATAAATCATCAGTTCTAAAATTATCAAATCAGTTGAAGAAATAAATTAGCATGGCCTTCCTGCGAGCTCTTCGTTTCCACAGACAACTGCATGAATAATCTTAGCTCTGTCATCACGACTGTGCACAAATATCAACGAACTGTTGTTTTCACGCAATGGAATTCGATGAACACTATAATGCGGTCTGAAAACCCATATGTGAAGGGTATTGATCAATGATGACTTACAGGGTTATCCCTTCACCTCTTGGCGGATTCTCAAAAAGTTCGAGTAAATCCGGATGGTTGGCAACACTTCCAGCGAAGATACTGATGAACGAGCAGATTCTACGCGATGATTGTTCCATGTTCTGCAATATTTTCGATCATCGTTGGCTTCAAACTCAGCGGCATTAGCCAGCCACTGGCTAAAAAACTCGTAAAGGACTCACACAAACAAGTTTGAGAATGTCCATATCAGAAATAGTGTTTGTAACCAAAATCAATTGTTCAGCATGAAAAAAGTTCTCAATTGGAGTGTTAATCGCGTAGTCACCCTTTGGTCCAAGACGAAATTCCAATTGACGCGCCGATAACCATTGTTTAGTTTTTACAAGTTGTTCTAACACGGCTTCTGGCATCTCTCCTGACAATTCCAATGACATTATATCCATTTTTACAATGATTCCGGGTAGAAATTCCGATGATTTAATTCCACTCTTCCATTCTAAATTAGGTGTTTTGATACTGAACTCTTCATCACGAGCTGCCAATGCATCACGAATAGTTCGAAGAAAGATTCGATTTGTTTTACAGTCATTGTGAAATTGAAACTTCGTCAAGAAGAATTTTGAATCAGTATTTTTAGTCAGACGTAAGAAATCTTCAGCGGCTTCGATTGCATCTTTTGACGTTTTCTTCAATTTTGTATCACCAAAAGTAAGGATTACGGATATGATCGATGGTTCATCACTCAAAATTTTAATGCTTTTCAAATCAATGAGACATGAGTCGACAAGATCTCGATTCGCCTTGGATGATTCTCGAAGATCAATCCTGAAATTATTCAAATTATTTAAGATTTTTGAGATTACTGTAGTTATATTTAAAACTATAAAAATAAAACACACCTCTCACGAAAATTCAAATTTCCTACAACACGTTGCTTCAGATGATCTGGTAATATTGGCCAATGTTCGAAGCTCATAGCACTCTGAAAAATCGTAGTATTTTACGATGACCCTAACTTATTATTTAATCGAAAATACTGAATTATCAATGAAAAATTGACTTTTAAACAAACAAAATGTAATCGAACGCATAGAACCACGGAACGTTTCGAGTAGATGACATTAGCAATGCGCCTTCATCCGGAAGTGCGTCAGTGGAGAAGCGAGACGCCGACATAAGCACACGAGGTCCCGTAGGAAGAGCGCGCGACAAACAAATGATTTGAATGCTAATAGTATGGTTGATACTGCATGGATTATCCTAACATTTATTCAGAAAATCTTTTGAAACAGTTTTCAAAATGATATCTTCTTCATAATCGTCCCAATCACTCCTTGATGTGTAATCTCCACTTTTAATTCACCATCTCCAACGCTCATTTCGAATAATTGAGCATGACATTTACTAGGCCTGAAAATTGAAATTTAAGCTCATGGAACCTGAAAGAAAGAGAGGAAAACTTACTCATTATAATGGGTAACATTGACAGGCGGCACATCAAAAAGTGCAAGGAGTACGGGAATTTCAACGATTCGATTATCGGGTTTATAGTTATAGAAATGGAATCGGGATCCGATGGGACGAGGTGTGGAGCGGAAGTTCTTCAGAAAATTTCTATTTTTAACTGAATAATATATCCAACTAACCTTAATCATCTCCCAAATCTCATTTTCTGAGATTCGATGAATATAAACATCAAGATAATTCCATTTCATCAATGACTTCACTGGCAGAGTACAACAACAAGAAGAGCCAATCCCCAAGCTTTTTGCATTTTGACATTGCTCAGTTTCCAAAATTTGTTGTAGAATTTCAGGTGTCAAATGACAGTTTAATTCGACGTTTTTGACAACTTTAGCATCTAATCTAACTACTAAATCGAAAAGAAAATCATTTGATTTCGGAATATTCCAGGCAATTTTCTTCGCTCTCAATTTAAAATTCTCTGGTTGTTTCAGAAGTTCTTCATGAAATTTTGAAAGCCATTCATGAGAATCAACATTCTCAAAATCAAAATACAAAAAGTCGACTTTGGAATGGGGATTCTCAAAAATCCGGAATAAATCCCTAATCATTTCTTCTCCAGATACTTGATATTTTGAGAAATGAACGATTTCATCAATGATTTTTGGATGCTCTTCCAAAGCTAATCGGATTTCGGAGTCATAATCGGTAAATCCCAAGTACATCAAATGATTTGGTACGGTATCGACTAGGTCGCGATCCGATTTTGAGGTTTTTCGAAGGGAGCATCTTAAACTTTTTTTTGAATTATGCCAACAAAATTGAACTACCTATCATTGAAATCGAGTAAGTTCACAACACTCCGTTGAAAAATCACTGGCAACTGGTGCCAATAGCACTCGTCAGACATTATTCTAAAATAAAAATTTTAGATGAAAAATGATGCTAGAACTCTGGAGAAAACTTGAGAAAAACGAATTTGAATGAGTCAAAATGCGATAAGAAAAGTGCCGAAAAATACGGCACACTTTAGGCAACTTGCCGAAGTTAAACAGAAAAAATCGCGACCTATTTTCTTTTGCGATTATCGAAACAAACTCCCTTTCACTATCTGCGTCTCTATTTAAATTGACTATCTCTCTTCTCTTTTCCCCAAATACTTTGCCGTGTGACAACTTTACAATCAATGAAACCGTGTAAAATATGTGAGCAACCTGGAGCCGGAAATCACTTCGGAGTGAACAGTTGCCGTGCCTGTGCCGCTTTTTTTAGGTTTGTTTTTTTCTTTTTTTTTTTGCAATTATTTTTTTTTCTAAATTTTGTTTAGAAGAGGAGCCCTTAGAAAACTACCTTATTCTTGTAAAAATGAGACACAAAAATGTGTAATTTATAATCCGATTCGGGAGGAGTATTCGTGTAAAAGATGTCGGATGGATAAGTGCTTAAAAGAGGGAATGAATGTGAAAAGTGAGTTAGCTTTGGGTTGTTTCTAAATGAAAATTAATGTTTAGGGTTTCAACATGGAAGGGATTGGATTGGTCCGTCGTGTTTTAGAGTGAAGGACGAATTTAATTCTGGAAATCCGAAATACCTGAAAATAGTGGATCTGAGACCGGGGAAGAGCTTTGTTGACTTGAAATTGTTACTTCGGGAAGCGGAGAATGTTTTTTTGAATTTTGTAAAAGTAAGTGGGCCCTGAGAGACACAGAGAAAGGAAGTGGTTAGAGTGTCTGCCTGTCTGCCCACTCACTCTGAAGCGCGCAACTTTAACCGCCTGTATCTCAGTTCCTACAAGAGATATCAAAAAATTGTCAACTAATGGAATGTTGTTGATGATTAGGGCTATATTTTACTAGTTGAACACTTTTTCCTAACTTTTATGAGAACTGAGATAAATGTTCTTGAAGTCAATGCATATTCCAGGTACCACTTCCCCCTTCATCAACCCTTCTTAAACTTTCCCATGCTCTCCAACTAGCACGAGATGACCCCAACCCATATACCTACCAACTTTTATCAAAACTTGGACCCAACGACAAGCTATTACACTGGGAAAACTCATTTCTGTCCGTCGCTGAATGGTTCACCTATTTCGACGAGTTTCAACAGCTTCCGATATTGATCAGAATGAAAATGCTCTCTGCATCGTGGCATATTTGGTCGATTTTTGATAGACTAGTTTTGAATTTTATTGCGAGAAAAAATGGGTTCGCATCTGATGGAAATATATTGATAGCAGAACATAATAAATATCTCGATCTACGGAATTTCGACGTTGATTTGACTCGTTTTTGGAAACAATACGATGAAAATGTTAACAGGTAGATGAATAGAGAGATAAGAGAGCACAGAGGAACAAGAGTGTTCCAGATTTGTCACGGGTATTGACTGGATTATGTGCAATTTCATTCAGCCAATAATGGACCTTAATCCCGACTCGGTAGAATGCACTTTTATGTTGACTCAATTTTGCTTCAACTATTCTGCGAAACGATTTGAAGGGGAGCTTCAAGAAATATCGGAAAAGTTTCAAGAAGTCTTAGCTAACGATCTCCATAACTATTATGTAAATGAGAAAGGGACTACGAGATACTCCGTAAGACTTGGCCAACTGATGAAGTTTGTGAGGAGCTTAGAGGTAACCTTTAATCGGAAAACCTAAAATTTTTTAGATTTTTCAGAATGATTTTCTAGAAAAGCAGAGGAAAACGGACCTTGGAGATGTCTTCGATGTATGGAAAGTCGAATTTTCTCATCCAGAGGTTTTTAAAGATAACTTTTTATAAATACATTCATTTTGAACAGTTTTTTCACAAAATATACAAAAAAATATATCTGAATAGGAGCAATTAAGAAGCGTCTTCGAACATTTCCGGGTGTGAAAACTCAACACAATACACATCAAATATCTTAGCAATCTCTTGTTTAGCACGCTTTTCCCAGATGTCTTGCTGAAAAATTAGTATTTTTATTTTTATTTTTAGGGAAAAAAACAACCTGAATCATATTATTAATCTTCATCATCTGGTTAAGCCTTCCACAATATCTTGGCATATGAACGTCATTTGTATAGTAATTATGTAATTCGTTGGCAAGGATGTCTTGAAACTTTTCAGTCACTTCTAGAATCTCTCCTTGGTATTTTTTGCCGGCGTATTGGAAGCATAGTTGGCAGAGCATATAAGTTAGCTCGATATCTGTTGGTTGAAGTTCCATTAGAGGTTCTAGAGCTTCTACAACCATCCAGTCTTCCATTTCATCAGGGAAGCCAAAGCTGAAAATTTGTCATTTTTAAGATAGTCGTCCCAAAGCGAAAACTGGTCCCTACCAAATTTCCAAAGGTTTTCCCTCCAAAATTTCCTAAACTAATTAAGAAAATTCCATAAAATCTTACAAAGCTAATTGCTCCCTTGGATACTTGGTAAACCAGGAAATATCCAAATCAACAGTTCGTGGATCACAAGCAGAATTCCATCCCAACATCATTTGCCTTTTTTCACAAATATTCTGTCGGCGGCCCACAGCTGTTAGGGAGAGTTTGTCTAGACGACTCCAAACGTGCCAAACGGATTTTAGAAGTTGCACCTAAAATTGGGCAAGGGTTTGGCGTGCTTAAGGAAAACTATCACTAACCTGTTGAGCATGTGGTAATTGTTGAAAATCATCAAAATAAGTTAACCATCTAGCCACAGCTAAGAAATCAGTCTCCCAATAAGTCATCGCTTCATCCTTTCCTAACTTGGTAAGAACTTGTAGCTCTTGGGTACAAGCTGGTTGCACTCGAACCAAGTTTAGTCCGAGAGCTAACCGCTGCAAATTATTCTTCGCGAATAATGGTTTCTCTGCTCCCAATTCCAAAAGATGTGATGCTTTTTCAATGAGATATTGGCAGTCAATAAAGTTTTTATCCTGGTATGTGGGTGGCTCGACGAATATTATAAAGTGAGGACGACCGAGAAAGTGTTCAACTGTCTAAAACTAACCTTTAGTGAAAAATTCGCTTTGATTAAACATTACCTCGGGTAAATTGCCCATGAAACAAAATCTGCTAGCCTGTTTAGTATTAATAAACTGTTCTGTAGCTGATATGGGATCTCTATCAAATTGAAATCTTCCTTGATCCATTCCAACTTCATTACATCTGTCAAGACGACATTTTTTGCATTTGAACCGCCCGTTTTCCCAAATCTCGCAGTTATTGTCTTTTTTACATTTGTAGATGGTCTTTGCCCCGATTGCAGCTCTTCTGGAAATTGTTCTAGTTTTAAAACTATTAGAAAAAGTGTGACTTGTGACGAGTTACTTGTTCTTGTGCACGGTTTTTTTGTACCGAAAAGTCATAAATTTTATTATTTAAGTAAGCATCAACGTGTATTTTTTGTGGACGGCTAACTCTAGGCCTGTTATTTAACCGAGATACAACGCATAAATGAAAGCGCAGACAGTTAGAAAGTCTAGCCGACACTTTTCTCTCTCTCTCTCTCTCTCGAGCTCCGAAAACAACAAACTTTAATAAACCAGCATCCCCTCACTAACCTGAAAAACGCTGCACACGCTCGACAACTGATCGCCCCAAAATGATTCCCGTGAGCAGGCTGCCCACAAACTTGGCACGAAAGAAAATTCAATGGGACCATCTCCCCATTAGTATCACAATCAATTGGAGAAATCGAAGGAGAATATAGAAATGAAGACGTGGATTCAATTTGCATCATCTGTAACAAAAAATGAAAGATGGAATATAGACTAGAAAAAATGGAAAAAATGGGGAGAAGAAAGAAGTTATATGGGTTTTCGAGTTCTTATCGGAGAATAAGAAAGAGAGAGAATGTGATAAGCGCTATGTTATGGGGAAAAGAAAAAAAAGTTATAGATGTTTTATTGGCGGGAGGATGGTGATGATTTTTGATTTTAAAGGGAGATGAGGGGTGTAAAAAACATTGACCAGTCAAAGTTTAGCAGGGAGATTAGAGGATTTCTACATGGATCATAGAGAGTTGGTTATAGAAAGATTGCCTTTTTTAGAGTAATGTGAGAGTGACCGGTACCTAACTAATCATTCAAAAAAGGTATTTTAAAAATTGAAAAAAAATCAAGTTTTATTACAATACATCTTTTAAAATTCTATCCTTCACTAATCACTCACAAGTTGTCAATTCAATTAACAACTTTAAAAGTCAGTTTTACACATAAAAGTCAAATAAATACACATTTCAAAAACCTTTTTTCAATGGAACAATAAAAATATGTAGGGCTACGAAGACTACAACTATTCCTGTTTTGGGTTCGTGGTCTACTCAAAAGATTAACTTTTTAATAGTTCAACACCACCCCGAAAACAAGGCGCAGACACAATAACACAAGGTTAACGCAAAGATCAAAAAAATGAATGTGATTTTCATAAATAAAACTTTAGCACTGGTAGTGAAAAAGTAGACACTATTGATTAACGGAGAAAAGTAAAATATATAAACATTGGTATGAAAGGAAATGAAGATAGACATTGTTTGTACTATGTTCACGAGTTGAAGGGGGGAGAGAGAAAGCGGAGACACGAAAGTAACAAGAGATCAATTTGGTCAGGGAAGCGTAGAATTGAAACAAATGTTCTAATATAAGGGCAGGGCGACATAATGTTGGGAAAAACAAGTTTTGAGTGGTGGCGGATCTTGATGTAATTAGATTAGGTGATTAAGAGTTCAAGTTTCGTTTAGAGGTTTTTGTTGTCCGAACTTTCATGACTAAGACTTGAACTTAATTTAAATGTCTTAAAAATCCGACTCCTACGTTTTTTTGAAAAAAGAATCACCTGCATATTTTAAAACGAAGAAAAAATATTTTACATCCATATTTATAGAAAACTGTCTTTCTCCCAATTCATTTCTCTATGTCTCAATTCTTAGAAAATTATTATAAGACTAATTATACCCTTTGTAACCCGTCTAACTTTTTTTAATCATCATGGAAAGGTTTAGCTTATCCGAGTCATGTTATTCAAGTTACCACGATCCCTGTTCAAATTCTCAGCTTCTATCTGATTATAACAAAGACTCCGGTTGCTATGAAAAATGCTAAGGGTCAATTGTTGATCAACCATTTTTTGTAAGTTTCTCTAAAGTTTCTAAAAATATTATAATAATTTCTAGTTGCATCTTACTCGATTTCACGATTTGTTCCCTATGTACACCGTATCTACTAATTAATAACGTTGTTGGAATGGGTCTCGGGATTCTTGCTTGGCTAGGTGTTCCGTTTTTATGGCAATTGTTTATTTTATCTTTTGTAATGATAGGTAAACATTTTTTAAATGAGAAAATATTTTTAAATCAATTTTTTATAGTCACTGCCAGCTCTTACTTTTATTTATTTGAGAGTAGAAGTCATTATCTCATTGAGAATCGAATTTCCATTTCAATGGCTTACAAATCTAGCTGTTATTGGGTTAGAATGTTATGGAATATCCGAAAGTTTCATTATTGTTGTTGCACATAGACCATATAGAAAAGCTGTGATAGAAATGGTTTCAAAATGGAAAAGTGGGTTTATTACAGTTGTGGTTGAAGTCTTTTGAAATTGTTCCAGAATTACTACCATCGAAGAAGGTTGATATAGTACCGTACGCTATCTCGACTTGATTTTTTATCGAAAAAATTTCATTGAATATTTTTTCCTGGAATTTTTGTTCACCTCACAATATAATAAACTTCTCACCTAAACTATTCTCATCGTGTCTGCGACTCTAGCTATTTCGTGATTACATAGACACAAATCACAAAATCTTATCATCAATTTCTCTCGAAATTCACATGATTTAGATTGAAATTTCATTTTAAATTTATATGAAATGGATCCAGATCATCTAACATGCTTGATTTGCGGTCAACTTGGACAAGGAAAACATTTTGGAGTTTTTAGCTGTCGAGCGTGTGCAGCGTTTTTTAGGTAGTTTTTTTTAAAGTTCCTGTGTTTAGGCTATCATCTGATTTTTTTCAGGAGGTCTGTTAATTCAAAACTAAGCCAAGCGACTTGTCACAGTAAGCTTTGCAATGGGAAATCGTAAGCTTTTTTTTTGAATAAAAAAATTTCCAACATTTTTTTCCAGATACCACTGCAAACCATGTCGCTTGAAACGATGCTACGCTGCTGGAATGGATATATCCAGTAAGTTCTTTTTTGCAGCTCATCCACAGTTTTTGCATTTAGAATTTCAACATAACAGCGATGGTGGCCAGTTGGTGCCGAGTAATCGAAAACGAAAAATTCCGGATTCAATAGAGGTTCTTCTCGGAAAACCGAACTTTGGATTCTTCGAAAAACCTTCTGAGAAGAAACCTTTTGTAGATTTAACTCCGTTAATCTTGAAAGCCATGGATATTCTTAGAATGGGATCAGCTACTCCTCTATTCGCTAAAAACTATTTACAAAAATTGAATCTAGCTGAAACTTGTTCAAAGAAAGATGCAAATATCAAGGTTAGTGATTTTTGGTTTATTCAAAAAAAGAAAAATTTCAGAAGTTTATGCTGATCACTAAAAAAGAGGTGTTCGGTTTTTGGGAGCATAATTTGCTAGCTTCTGCCAAATGGTTGGTTCATTTTGATAAGTTTCAGGAATTGGAGGAGGATGTTAAGGTGAGCAATGAGAAGAACTAAGTTACTGAATAATGAGAAGACGCAGAGAAAGAAAGTGGCTTGAGAAGAAAGTGGCTTGAGGGTCTGTACTCTCTCATGTAGAAGTGCGCCTCTTTCAGGGCCTGTATATCGGTAACCACGGGAGATATCAAAATGTTGTCAACTGATGTAATGTATTCCTTATTATGAACAACATTTCATCAGTTAACAAGTATTTGATATCTCTTTTGTCAACAAAGATATAACATTTCAAAAACAAAATACTCCTCTATTGCTATGTTGTTCAAGTTGCAAATCCTCTCCGCTGTCTGGCATATCTGGGGACGACTAGACCGGTTAATGGGAACATCACTCTATCAAATGAGGAATAGAGAAGCTAATCGATTGGATAGACTAGCTGGAAATGGAATAGTTACTCACATGGAGGAAGTACTGACAGATGCGAGATGGATGAGTAGTTATCCAGTTGAGAAGTTGAGATAGTAAGTGGATCTTATCAAGCTACAGTAATCCAGCATTTTTTTTAGCTTTTTGGATGGTGTCAGGATCTGTGACTTATTTTCACTTATCGATGAGATTCAATCCATGGACATAACTGAAACGGAGTTATCTTTTATGCTTGCCCAATTATGCTTCCAATACGCTTCCAGTCGATTTGAGGGAGAAATAAAGAAAATTATGGAGGAGTTTATAGAGATCATATCCGATGATCTACATGACTACTATACAACCGAAAAAGGGATGTCAAGATACTCCGGAAGACTGACTAAGCTGTTGAAGATCAATAAAGAGATCCTGGAGAACGTTCGGGTTTATCGAGGTCGTGCAGAAGTTGCTAGGGTCTTCAACGTCTTTAATCTAGAGTTTTCTCATCCTCAAATGTTTCAAGATACAGGGTATTCCACTTAAATTATTGTAATAAGTTTATGAAAACAAAATGAATTTATATCTTAGCAACAATCATAAAACATCTCCGGATGCGAAAATTTAATATGAAATATGTCGAATTTCTCGGCCAACTCTGTTTTCCACCGCTTCTCCCATATCACTTTCTGAAAATAAACCCTTTTGCTTTTTAAACGAAAACACTTTTTTTTACCTGAACTTGATTGTTAATCTTCATCATTTTAGATATTCTCTCCGAGTAATTCGTGATATTTTGATCTTGGTAATACCGATGAAGATCATTGGAAATCAAGTCGAGATACTTTTCCATTGTGTTAAGAATATATCCTTGGAGTCGTTTCCCAGCATAATGAAAACAAAACTGGCAAGTCATGAAAGAGATTTCGATGTCCGAAGGGTTCAGGTCTTCTAGTTGATCTACCACTTGGTTATGCACCCAGTCATCTGATTCTTCTATGAAACTGAAATTTGACGAACTGTAAATCTCCTAATAACATCATGGTCATAAGTATCACTCTGTCAAGAGAAAAAGAGGCGCAGAGAAGGGAGGTGTTAAGAGTGTCTGACTGTCTGCGCGCTCTAATTTAAAACTGTGCAACTTTAAAAGCTTGTATCTCAGTTGGCAGAAGAGAGATCAAAAAGTTTTCAACTAATGAAATGTTAATCATAATAAGGGCTTCATTTCATTTGTTGACTACTTCTTTTGTAACTACCAACTGATATGTGCCTGTCATTCAACAAAAAAACTCACAATTGAATCTGCTCATTCGGATAATCTGTGCACCAGGAAATATCCAATTTACACGTCTTCAAATCAAGACATGAAGTTGAGCCCATCATAAAATCATTTTCTCCAATTTTCATCTTTCGTCTTAATCTTGCAGTTCGACATAGCCGATCCAACCGGGCTCTTAGATGCCACGTAGTCATAAGGATTTGAATCTGAAACTTTTTGATCCGATTTATTCATCAATTTTCAAATTTTATTACCTGAATCGCTCTTGGAATATCATGAAATCCATCCAGATGACTCAACCACTTTGCGGTTTTCAAAAAGTCCAGCTCCCAGTAATGCATGAAAAATTGTTTATCCAAAACGGGGATTTGTATTAGAATCTTTGAAGGATTCGAGGATTCTGTAGCCTCGAAAGCATCTAAAACCCCATTTGCCATATACATCCTTTCCAAAATCTTCATTTCATTATTAAAAAGTTGTGGCCCAAAATCCAGGCAATCATGGGCTTTATCAATGAGATATGTGACATCGACGATGGATTTTTTGGAAGTGTGAGATAACGGAGAACAATGAACTATGTATGACGGGCGGCCCACAAGGGTTGAAATAGTCTGAGGAATTAGGGTTGGAGCGGTTTTTATTTTGTCTCGACCGTGTTGAATATCTGAAGTTAATAGGTAAAATAAAGCGAATTTTGAAATCTTACTTTTTGGATCCATTCCTACTTGGTAGCATCTTTTGAGGCGACATTTTTTACAGAAAAATCTGGAAATCCTTTTTTTGACTGTGAAATATCGTTTTGAAAGATCTCACTGAGAGACGCAGACAAAAGTGGTGGTTAGAGTGTCTGCCTGTCTGCACTCTCTCAATAAGAAGTGCTTTGTTTCAAAGCCTTGTAACTCGGCTCTCGTAAGAGATATCAAAAAATTGTCAACTAATGAAATTTTGTTCATAACAAGAACTACATTTTACTAGCTGTCCACTTTTTGTAGCTCTGACAGAAACGGAGATATGTCGTTCCAAAAAAAAAAATCAAAACTCACTTTCCCGAAAACTTGACTTGGCATTTTCCATTCCCACGTAAACAGCTAAAACTCTCTCCACTCTTATCAATGATTGCTCTACGAAAGAATGCTGAGCAGGCTCTACAACTAATAGCTCCAAAATGATTTCCGTGAGCAGGCGCCTCACAAATTTGGCACGGAATATCAGGAGATAATTGCATTTTTTAAGGAGGAATTGTTAGGTGAATAATGATGAAATTAGAAAAAAAAAGATTAGGGAAGTTTGAAATCAGAGACGGAGACAGTTAGACGGTAGCGAAGATAGGAAGAGGGCAGAACAAATACACATGACTTTTGATTTGAGGTCAGCTAAATTTCTGAAGAAAATGAATTCAGGAAAAATGAATAAAATAGTCTAAGTTAGCTAGGTAATTCAGAAAAAAAAACTGCACCTGGTTCAACAAGAACTTTTTTTTGACTCCGCCCACTTTTTTAAAGATCAAAATTATTTCGAAAAAATAAAAAACTGTCCGAAAATTGCAAAGGAGCCTAATTTAGCCCTTTCCCCATCCAAAACTTGAAAATAACAGAAATTGACATATTTTCGGTCTTTCCGAACATTTTGTGATTTGTGACCGCGGGCACGCTTTTTTTATCTGCACTCTCTTTCTCTCTAGTACATTCTGTTTGTTGAACCCGATCTAATATTTGATGTCCCGCATATCATATGAGTTTAGTTTCATTTTCATTCTTTTTTTTTGCTTGTTTTGGTTTTCTCTGAAATTTTCCAGTATATATTTTTCTAGTATTGTTTCCAAAGGTCTGGAATTGAAAATCACATCTTCCTATTGTTTTTTTCTTCAGAAAATCATGAAATCCAAGTGCAAAATTTGTGGAGCCCCTACGACTGGTTTTCATTTTGGAGTCTTCAGTTGCCGAGCTTGTGCCGCTTTCTTTAGGTAACCTCTTCCTAAAAAATTGTTTTTCAGTCGAAAATTGAAATTCCAGACGAGCCTTACAATCAAACAAATCCCGAAAAACTTGTTTAAATGGTGGCCGGTGTACAGATTTCAGTGGTAATTTTATGCCATCTTGTAAAAGTTGTCGGATGAAAAAGTGTATTCGAATGGGAATGTTGTCGAAAAGTAAGTTATCTGACTTTCATGAAATTTGTCGTGGTTTCTAGAAGATTTAGAAGAAAATGGTAAACTAATTGAATGTAGCCCTTGTAAGCAGCATTTCATTAGTCCACAACTTTTTGATAACTCTAACGGCAGCTGAGATAAACAATTCCAAAATCTTGCTACAAAATAATTTCCTATTTTAATTGGTTTTCAGACCTTCAAATCCAACAAAACACAAAAATCGCTCGATCCTTCGAGGAATTTGTTGGGAAGCCCAGTCTGGTCATGTTTACAACAAACACAGCCAAGAAAAGAAATTATGTTGATGTCAAGCACCTAGTGTCAGGTGCTTATGTAATATTAAGAAATGGCGCCTCTCATCTTCTAAACCCAAATTTGACTCAACTTGAACGAATGACATTTGGAGTTACTTTTTCTAGTGGAAAATCAGAATATATTGGTGTGGTTTGTCAGGAGAGCTTCTCAAAAGTTTGGGAGTTTGACTTATTTTCGACAGCAAAATGGTTGACTCATATGGAAGCGTTCTCAGCGTTACCCTTAATAATACAGGTAAGTGATCTTCAAGGATTTTGAAGCTGGGAATCATTTCCAGATGCAATTGCTTCAATCCGTCTGGCACGTTTTCGGTCGTTTGTACAAAACAAGAATGACTGCGGAACTCCGTAGTAAAGAAGATTCTAAACGTGTTCATGTATCGGATAAGTATTATGTGGATATGGATAAATGTGAATATGACATGTCTTGGCTTACAAATTATCCATTTGAGCAAATTCACAGGTGAGTTTATTGTTATTTTTATGTGAGACGCAGAGAAAGAGAGTGTCTCACTGTCAGCACCTCTCAATCAGAGGTACTTTAAAGATCTGTATTTCCGTTGCCAGGTTAGATTTCGAAAAGTTGTCTACTGATGAATTTTAGTTAATTTTATGTTCTGTAATTCAACAGTTGACCACTTTTTGGTACCTTTTCTCCTAACAAACTTATGGCAGTTTAAAGTAAAGGTATCATTTGGAATAATTTCAGTTTCCTCTTTGGCGCCGGAGAAGACAATTGTGAAACTGGAGCAGAGAGAATTATTGACTCGGTAACAAAATTGGATCTCACAAAAGTGGAATTGACGTTCTTAACAGCCCAAGCTTGCTTTCAATACGCCTCAAATCGGTATTCTGGAACAGAGATGTCAGAGATTTGCGATAGGTTTTCGACTATTCTCAGTGATGATCTACATCGGTATTATATGAGAGACGATAATGTGAATAAGAATTATGCGGGAAGGTTAACACAGATGCTCAAAATTAGTCAGTATATCCAGGTAAAATGCTAAAAAGGTTCAAAATTTGAAGAAAAACATTTTTTTCAGAAACTGATTCGACTTCATCGTGAAAAAGCAATAATTGCTCGGACCTTCGACATATTTATCGCTGATTTTTCTCATCCGGAAATGTTTGTGGATACTGGAATTTAAATTTTTTTTATAATTTTCGAAATAAAAAATAAATATGATTCATTGTCTCTTTCGAAGCCATAACGTAGCGATATCTACCAAACAACAAAACACGTGTGGTTTATGCTCATGGGTGTACTTCTTTGTGATCTTTATCGTTCTTTTTCGAAAGTTTTATTATTAGAACAATACTATTTCTTTCTCATGATTTTCATTCCTTTTTTATTCAGTTAACCTGCTGAAATGAAGTGCAAAATCTGTGGCGTGTCCGCCCACGGATGTCATTTTGGAGCGGTTACTTGTCGAGCTTGCGCAGTCTTTTTTAAGTGAGTTTTTTTGTAAAATTAGAGGGGATGCCGTACTATTAGAGTAAACGTCTAAGTTAAGGAAGCTAATTTTTTATAATTCTAGGCGAGCGATTCTAGCAAAAAGGTTCCGGAAAGCTTGCAAAAATGGAGGAGAATGCACAGATTTCACTTTAACTCCTTCATGTAAAACATGTCGGCTGAAACAGTGTTGGAAAGTTGGAATGAATGCGGATAGTAAGTTTTTAAAGGTTTATATTACGATCATTTTTCTTCATTAAATATTTCTCAGACATCCAATCCAAAAACCCTGAGATATCTCCGGACTCTATTGCTATTAGTATTCCTTCCCCAATATTGCTCTCCAAAATCAAAAAACGAAACTTCATCGATCTGAATTTCCTAGTCTCCGAAGCGTTCCAAATACTAAAATCCGGTAGCCCTACTCCATGGAATCCCGAAATGAATCAGCTTGAAAAAATGGCAATTGGCACGTTGAAACCACCGGTTCTCAGTAAGAAATTAGACTATCTCGGGAGAAATAATGTCATGAAAATTTGGAAATTTGATTTTCTCTCAGCCGCGAAATGGTTGACCCATTTGGATGAGTTCATGGAAATACCATTGGGAACACAGGTAACAATTCAGCTACAGTAACCAAAAAAACATATTTTCAGTTGTTTTCAGATGCAACTACTCCAAACCGTTTGGCATGTCTATTCTCGAATAAATCAACTAAATCGGACGGCGGAATTATGGAAGAATAAGCGTGATAATAAGGTATTTCAATTGTGCAATGGCTTTTGTATTGACCTGAATAGCACTGTATTCGATGTGTCGTGGATTGCAAATTGTACTTTTATGGAAATGAAATGGTAAGAAATCTACAGTAAATAGAATGTTTTTAATGTTAAGCATAAAATTATTACAGTTTATTATACGGAAAAGATTGTGACACACTTATGGAAGAGTGTGTAAATTCCATTTCAAAACTTAGCTTAACAGAAGTGGAACTCACTTTCATGATTGCCCAATTCGCTTTTCAATACGCAGCTAGCCGATTCCCAGGGACAACAATATCCGATATTTGTGATAGATTTCAAGAATTACTGGCTAACGATCTTCATAAATATTATACAAGTGATCGGTTCAAGGATAAGAACTATGCAGGAAGACTTGCTCAGATGATGAGGATTAATCAGGGGATACAGGTAAACAATTGAAATTCGGTTATCATGTAAAAAGGAAAAGTGTTTCAGAAGTCGATAAGAATGCTTCGAGATAAATTACAAATTGCGAATATATTCGATATTTTTATTATTGATTTCTCTCATCCTGAAATGTTCATTGATACTGGATATACTGCTTAATCGAAAATAAAGTGTTCATTTTTCAGCTGAATTATGTTTTCTTGGTATATTGATGAAGTTTAGGCAAGCACTGGCTGAAATTACAGCTTAAAAACCTATTCTAGCTAGACATTAAAACGAAATTGTCAGCTAGGCTAGACACTTTTCTCCCTCCTATTATACATTTCCCCCCGCTCAATGTTCAAAGTTCACCCATAGACCAACAAAACAAATACGACCTCTTGTTCTCGGGTCTCCAATTCTCTCCTCTTTTTTCTTTCTCTATCTGCGTTATTTCCACCACTCTCCTTTTTTAATACTTACTACACCTTTTTGCCTTTCTACCACTATCTCTCATCTTATCATTTTATAGACTTACGTCATTTTTTTATAGTATTGATTCGCTGATTAATCATATTTGTTTTCTAGGAAAAGAAATGGATTCCGACGGACCATCTTGTGTTATTTGCGGACAAATTGGACAAGGAAACCATTTTGGAGTGATTAGTTGCAGGGCTTGTGCTGCGTTTTTTAGGTTAGTCAAATTCAAAAACTAATTAGTTGAATTCAGCTTTTTCAGAAGAGCAGCAGACTCGAAATGGAGCAATATGGCATGTCTGAGCAAACATTGTGATGGAAAAACGTAGGTTTTTTTGAATTTCGAATTTTGAAAAAAAAAAGTTCTGTTTAGTCGAAGAAATCAAGATTTTTTGCATCATTTTATCTGACGTAACTATTCAAACATAGTTGAACTAAAATCATCATGAAAATAAAAATATTTCAGCTACCACTGCAAACCATGTCGACTAAAAAAATGTCGAGCCGTTGGAATGGACACTTCCAGTGAGTCTTTTGTTTTCTAAAAAACTTAGTGTATTTATTCTAATAGTGTGGCATGTCGATATGAAATCGTGAAAAGCATTATTGAAGACTGCTGATCGGAAAAGAGGTATCGCACTATTTGAGTAAAGATGGTAGTTACCAAAATACGAATGAAAGCCCAAAGCCCTTTTTGAAATCGGAATTTCCAGAATTCCAACACGACCGAGACGCTCTCCAAATTACTAATCTAAACCGGAAACGAAAAATCCCACAATCAATGGAGATTTTATACGGGAAACCTCATTTTGTATTATTTTGCGCTCTGGATCCATCTGGTTCGAAGAAAGTGGATAACACGTTTGTGGATTGCAGTAAGCTTATTGCGCAGGCCATGGATGTGCTGAATATGGGAGCGGAGAAACCATTGGTGGCAAAAAACAGTCTACAGAAATTGAGTTACGGTTTTAATTGTATGAAGAGAACGGAGGAATTGACAGTGAGTTATTTTTCTTATGAAACTATAATTAGTTTAAATTTTTCAGCGTATCTTCAAAGTAAGCCGTAAAGAAGTGACAATGTTTTGGGAGTTCCATATGTTAACCACTGCAAAATGGTTGACTTATTTCGACAAATTCCAAGATCTCGATCAAGAATTAAAAACAGCGATTCTATTCTCCGTGTGGCATGTCTGGGGAAGACTGGATAAGCTGATGGCAACAGCTTTATATCGAATTCGAAATAAGGATGCTAAGTGGTCGGAAAGGGTGATTGGGAGTGGTGTTGTGACGGATACAAAGAATATTGTAACGGATTCAGGGTGGATGAGCAGATATCCACCGGAGCAGTTGAGATAGTGAGTTTTCACAGAAAAAGAGACGTCGAGAAAGGAGATGGCTAGAGTGTCTGACTGTCTGCACTCTCTCGCGGCTTTAAACACTCGGATTGGGAAAATGTTTTTTAACTTCTCATTTTCAGCTTCCTCGACGGCATCCGTGGCTGGGATCTATTCCATGTTATTGATGAACTTCAAACAATGGATCTAACAGAAACGGAACTCACTTTCATGCTTGCTCATCTCTGTTTCCAATACGTCGCTTCTCGATTCAGTGGAAAAATCTCAGAAATAATGGAGGGATTTCTTGAAATAATTACAAACGATCTACACAACTATTATGTACAGGATAGAATGGCACCAAGGTATTCGGGACGATTGATGAAAATGCTAAGAATTAATAACGAGATCTTAGAAAATATCAGAGTTTATCGAGGTCGAGCAGACGTCGCCAAGGTTTTCGATGTGTTTAATTTGGATTTTTCACATCCTGAAATGTTCAAAGACACTGGATTTATATAATCTTTTTTAAAATTTACTTGTTGACTGTAAATAATGTAAATATGCAGATTCTCATGTACAAATGCTGTGTTTCCATTCCACCCTATCTCATGTGACAAATAAAATTTCAGATATTTTTATTATTTTTCTAATAAAACTTTAATTATAAAATCAATTTCTCGAAGATCCCACAGTAACTGTCGTTGTTGAGTTACCCTTTTTGTTCATCCCAAGAAGTCCTGGAATATAAAAAAAAAACTTTTTTTCCTAATATTATTATTTTCTTACCCAACATAGCCTCGCGATAATTTTCTACGATGACCAGTGTCGGAATCGGATCTACCGCCGGATATATCGCAATGGTCATTGATAGAATTGCACTGTAGACGCTAAGGTCGATATCAAAGATGACAAACGCTGTTATGATTCCGCCGGGGATGTGCAATAGAAGAAATGGGATAAGTGTCTGGATGACCAGTGCATAGAACAATTGCTTTTGCATTTTTTTGAATTTCGATGAGTCTTGAGTATTAGCAACGAGCTCATTAATATTAGCATAGCAAATATACCCAAAAATAAGGGCTATGGTAACAGAGGTAACCTGAAAATAGATAAGGAATACTGATGTTAATATGGTGCTCACAATTGTTATCGTGATGAGTAATATAGCGAAGACTGCATTGACATGATAATCTTTACTTCCGTCTTCTCTTCTATTAAATAAATGTGGCCCGATATAAATATATTCATTGGCTTCTAATTCAAATGCTTCTTTTATACTATCTCTGGAAAGATCGATTGAATAAACTCTCCAGGAAAGCGACTAACCGTATATATTCAGTTGTTGCCTCATTTTGAGACAATAAGAATAAGCTCGCAAATACCCACGCTAATCCGTACAACAAAGGGATTGAAAACCACAAACAGATGCGCCAGTCTTGAAACGAGCGGATCAGACGGTTACTGTAGAAAAACTAAGATTTCAAGTGAATTCAAAGGAGACATACCCTGAAACTACCAGCCAACGATAGACGAAATGAACGGAGAAAATTGCCATCGACGCACCGAAGAAGCCCCCATAGACAGCATTGAGAATATTTAGAGTGTTGGGTTCAAATAGTTTGTCTTTGGTTCCAACGATCACTAGAAACGTTGGACCGTGCGAGAAGTGTTGCTAAAATGTTTTTTGGATATGAGATTTTGAAAAAATGTATAATTACCGGTGCCAATATCACATCGAGAATCGAATAAAAAAATTCGAAAACCGTGATATAAACCATCAACCATTTATAAGGTCCCAAACTCTTTGGGGATTTCGTCAAAATAATCACCACCAAAATAAGATTAATGGTGATTGAAACGATCGCAGAAACAACTTGAACAAAATGAAGAATCGAGCTCCACTGCTTTCCGCGCATCAAAACACATAGATTGTATTGTTCTCAGTTTGTCTCGAGCTTTTAGAGGGAGATTCGATAAGCGAAACTATTCAGACAGCGGAAATTAGATAGTATGGCTGTTTTGGATTTTGTATTTTGGTGTTTTGTAATGAAAATAATGAATGCGATAAAGAAATCTTATTATACAGGGTTGGCTTAGTTGAACCCGTTAAAATGAGATCATGATTTTCAAAATTATAAATGATAATCGTATTTAAGTCACCAAAATATCTTTTACTGATGATACTAATTTTTTGAAATTAAAGAGATCTGAAAGTTTTGTTTGATTATAAATTGTTTTAACACTACATCGAATCGAGCTGATCAATAAGATAATTTCGCCAAATCGTTGAGGTCCAAGATCACCCCATTTGCTTGTTACGTGCTCCATGAGCTCGGTCATACATTTATTAAACAACTCAGCAACGATGCCTTCTTGACCGACGTAGACGGCACGTTTTGAGCACGATGCTGAAAAAAAAGAACTTTGAATAAGCGTGCTTAGCTTCAATAGACTTACGAGTTAACAGAATAATCGTTTTCAATGCTGCACATTCTATCTCATCAATTTCCAGCGTTCTAAAGGGATTGCTTACGGTATGTAGGAGTTCCGTTACAAAGTTGTGATGAAGTCTTCAATTAGAAATTTTGAAAAACAATGTATGGAAAACTAACTGCGTCTTCAAATCCCAATCGTCGGAAATCGTAATTTCTCTTAATCCGAAAGAATAATCGGGATGCATGAAACTCCCATTTTGAAGAATCCAAATTCTCGAGTCAGCTTCTCTTGAGGTTTTGAATCCTTGATCGATTAACATGAACGCGATGAAATATTCCGAAATGATACTATTCTTCGATTCTACCGATAGTTTTCTAAATGGTTCCAATCTGTTCCCCCACTCGAAGGATTGTTTTAAACACAATTTAAAAGTTATATTGATGTCGTTTTCACCGGCTCTGCGGCGGAAAGTTCCATTGCTCTGAAAGGATTACTGTAGTTTTTGTGAAATGTCTGAAATGAACAAACCGACGTGTCATTCTCAAAACCTTTAACGACTTGATTTTCGGCGAAAAATCGTTGAATTCTCGAACACTGTAAGCTCTGAAAATTGGCAAGATCTTGAAGGAATGCATCAGAATCTAGAAATATTAAAATAAAAGTCCTAAAGGTTATTCTGAATCTACCATCAATGATAATGATCTCCGGACTCTCCGATTTTTCAATTGACGTTTTCCTTGGACCAATTCTATCTCTTATCTGAACCGCATCCGGACGCATTCCAACTCGAAGACACTTTTGAAGTCTACATGATCGACAGACGCATCGAGAGGCTGTAATTTTAAATTTTTGTTTAGTTAGATAACTATTCAAAACTAACCATGAGCAGTGAAGCAGTTCTGTTTTTTATAGCACATGTACTGCTTCTTATTCAGTATTGCTCTTCGAAAGAACACAATACATCCTAGGCATGCTGCTGCACCATATCGCAAACTCTTGACACGATCTCCGCATACTTCACAGGTTTCAGAAGATGATTTAGGAAGAGATGACGTTGAAGTTATGGAAGGTACATCGTCTAGATTCAAAACTTGCACGGAATTTTCTAATGGTGACATTTTAAGAAGATGGCTGAAAAGTTTAAGGGAATGATGTTTAAGGAAAATTGGAAATTTGAGTAAAGTGAACCTAATCGAAACTGTGATCAAGTTCCTAAATCTTGCTAGATCAAAATTCCGATTATATTGATGATCATTTCATTTCTTAGTGAATGTTTCGATTCTTTCGATTCGATTGACCTTAGCGACACCGGACAACCAAAAATTCGGAGATGAATATCAAAGTCTCCTCGAAAGATCAGTTACAATATGCAGAAAACACATGAAGACGTGAGATCTTCAGCTTTACTTTTTTATGAAAAATTCAGCAAGTTTTCCTAAGCTTGGTTTGAAAAGATTCAGGGGTTACTTGTCAGTGATTCCTAAAAAATTTATAGAAAACTTATAAAAATCAGAAAACGAAAATGTAATATGTGTCTCTTAAGGATTGTTGCTGTCTGCGAAAGTTATCAAGCACAGCTCCACAGAAATATTCTGAAACCATAAAAGTGTACGATTTTACTTAATCTTCTTGAAAACCATGAACTGGGAAACGTTCCACACTATTTTTCTTCGTGTTTGCGGTATTTGTGCATTGTTCACCAACCTAATAATGTTCCAACTAATCTGTTATAATTCTCCGAAAAACCTTGGAGCTTATAAATATATCATGATGTATTTTGCCATTTTCGAATTCTTTTATGCTGTAATTGACATGATAGTACTACCGGTGAGCTGAAAATGATATTAGATAGCCCAAGGTTTTTAGGATCTGCACACAAAGAATTCTGCATTTTTAATTGCTATTTCGTCGACAAAAAGTCATTTACCTGCAGAACTATTACCTCTTGTTCAATGTTTGTCAGTACATAAACTGAAAAGTATAAACAGTATTCTTTAGGCATATTTTGGGTCTCGTTTGGAATGTCAATTGCTCTTATCGATGTTCATTTTGTTTTCCGTTATTTGGTAGTCACTGGGTACGGGGGTTTAGGGTTAGCTACAGTAACTAATTTCCAAATCAGAAACAAAATATGGACATCAACCAAGCCAGACAAACTAGTAATTTGGCTGCTCTATCCAATTGTTTTTGGGGTGATTCACGCAGGAGGTAGCAGATATTTCTTGAGACCGACTTCGGATAACGATCGAATTCTAAGGTAGCTGATTATGAATACTCTAGAAATTAAGTTAAAACACAGAAAAGTGCTATTCAACAATTCCGAAACTAATGTTTTCGATGGAATGGGATTCAATATTTTCCCGAAAAATATCAACGAAACAGAGTACGTTAGTTGGCCGAGTATCATTGCCACAGTTCAATGTGCAATCGAAATTGTATGTCAGAAGAGAATAGACCGGGATTTTAGCAGGTTTTCAGAACTCATCTGGGATTATCATGTTTGTTTTCGGAATCAAATGTTTTAAAGCGATTCGGACCCTAAACTTGAAAAAAACCAAATCGAGTCAGTATCAGAAAATTCAAAATCAATTATTTATGGCTCTTGTTCTTCAAACAGCGATTCCTCTGTTCTTAATGTATATTCCCAGTGAAATTATCATTTTATTCATGCTTGCTGATCATTTAATTGAACCATGTGGTAAAATATTATGTATTTCAATTGCCCTTTATCCAGTTGTTGATCCTATTCCAAATATGCTTGTCATCGACAGTTTTAGAAATGCATTGATAAGTAAGAATTAGTTAATTTATCCGAGTAACATGGTCTTTTTTAGAATACATTCGGAAGTTGCTCTGTTTGAAAAATAAAACTAGTAAACGAAAGACTACAGAAAAGACATTATCTTCACAAATAACGTCTATGAAAGTCTGATACGTTTAAAAATATATATTGAGCACGAATTGGAAAAGATTAGTAGTTGCAACTCGCGAAAACTCTAGAATTTTGTATTTATAAAGTCATGTACTATCTGGAGTGCAATCTTCGTTCTGGTCAATAAATATTTTAATGTTATCCCTGTTTAACCCGGATGATAAGTATGTGTTTTGTTCTTATGATTTCTGATCAGGAAATGTTCTTCCTGGTGTTTCATTTTCACCTGAAAAAATTAATCTTTACTTTTTATAATAAGTTTCTAGAAAAGAGAAATTAATTTCTTCGGGGATAGAGTGAAAAGAAAAGCTTGCACAGACATCTGCGTCCATCCTGACGAACGTAGCAATACGCAAGACAATTATTAGTTTCGTAATGCACGGGTCCATTTCAACAGTTGCAATGCTCTTCGCACACCGACCATATCGAAAAGCCATTCTGCAGTTGTTTCGGAAGAGATTAGTAGCATCGGAAGAAAATTCTAGAAGAATGTATTTACATTGAAATGTAATCAGATCTAAAGCCTTACTGTTGCGTCAATAAATATGTTTCAAGCATCTCACAAGGCATTGCATCGTCTCAAATCACGAATTCAGAATTCGCAAGTGATTTCGTTTGGCTCAAAAGTTATCATTTAAACTGGGTTCATATGCATTTCATCGAAAATCGACCATATCCTGAAGCAATTTTGCACATCATTCGAAAAAAAGAAATTGTATCATGCGAAAATTCTAGATGACACAGGCGATTCGCGAACTGTCCGTTATGAATGAAATACGGCTCACGGTTGAAATAGGAGCCCGAAACCTTGCAGATAACGGATCCGTTTTCCCTGCATTTCACAAATTCGCAAAAGTCTCTTTGAATGCCTCTAAAAATGCCTTTTTTGCGAATAGCCAGGAAACGGATCCGTTATACGTCGGATATACAGTAGCGGCCAATGAAATATCCCCTTTTTGTTTTTCGGCTATAACTTTTTTGAAATAACAGCTAGCAAGTTGAGGTAAATTAAGAAAATGTTGTTAATTGAATAAGCAATACGATGCTAGTTTGGTTTTTTTCGAAAAAAAGTTTTTCATATGAAAAATTCTTGAGAAGAAAATTGAAAATTAATTTCGAGAATTGAGAAGAAAAAGAGAAAAACTGCTGATTAGGGAGTCAAATCTATGCCTCTATTAGTTCTGGTAACTTCCTAAGTTGAAAAATATCGAAGACCATCAAAAACGAAGAAGCTTGTACTTTCAAAAAAATTTTGGAAAAATGGTAAAAATTGAGAACCTTGAAAAAAAATCGAAAAATTTTTTTTTTCACAGCACCGCGACAAAACTTTGCAAAAAGGTTATTATATATGTCGGCAACATGTATAAAAAATTTTGACCCGATTGCTTCTCTCAGAACAAAGTTATGCATGAAAAACCAAAAGGGGATATTTCATTGGCCGCTACTGTAGAGCCTACATACTACGCGTCGCAACGCGAGTCGCCTGTGGAATCTCTTTATAAAGAAATGTATAAATATAAATTTAGTAGAACAGAGCAGCTGCGATATCATTCTTATATAATAAAATCCCAATGGACTATGTCCGTTTGTCCGCACTCCTCACGCAACACAGGTAAACGGCGATGGGTCCGTTATGGACGATATACGGACGGCGCGTGGACGAAATAGGAAATGTATGTGGACGCCATACGGTCCGTATATGGTCCGTATGGCGTCCACATACGTTTCCTATTTCGTCCACGCGCCGTCCGTATATTGTCCATAACGGACCCATCGCCGTTGAAACGTCCCCCCTTGCCGCGCTCGCTCGCCCTTGCTCCCCTCCCGCTCCCAGTTCATTTAAAACAAATTCTTATTAAAATAATTGATTTATTAAATGAAAACTATAATTACAATTAAAAGGCGAGGAAATAAAATTATGAAAAGGGGAAAATAAAATAGAATTAAAATGTAGAATGCATTGAATTCGTCCTGCTTGGCGATTGAACGGCGGATTCGTTGAGCTGAACACTTCGGTCGACATGATCGCGGTGTAATATGAGCAGGTCTGAAAAACTAGTTAAAACAGCTGTTTGAAGATAAGCAAACGTACCGAATTCTGTAAAATTTTGAGGATTCCATGTGGCGATCAGGTTGATTGAGGTTGCCTTGTTGGAAATCGAATCGCGAAAACCCTGAAATTATTAGTGTTGCTTTTTGAAAGCTGTTATCACGGGGAATACCTGCTAAACGCAGCGACGAGTCCTTTTCGCAAGCGATGAAATAGTTTTTCGATTGACCAGTGACTCTTTCTCTGTAAAAAAAAAGCTCTTTATACTTCCTGCTGACATTGCAAGAATTTCTCTGCATGGACATGTGAAAAAACCAACCTTTTTGACTAACCAAAACGATTAGTTTTCGAAACTATTTGTACCGTTTCGTCCGAATTCCCTCTTTGCTTTTCTCAGACTTCATCTAATCGTCGTCTCTTGTTCCGTTGAAATTGCATCATCAACCATTTTTTTTTCGTTTCAAACGCTGAAAAATACAACGTCAAACATGCAAATAATGGGAAACTTACAGTTTTTTCATTTTTGAATCATGAAAACTGTTTTTCTCCGGAAAAACTTGGCGAGTTCGCCAAAAAATCCGGAGTTGCGACGAATTTTATGTTTTTTTGCCAGTTTTTTCACATTTTTCCGCGAAATTGTTGATTTCTTCAGTGTTTTCGATTGGCGCATCATTTTTCAATAATTTTTTACCTGAAAATCCAACAAATTATTGAAAAAATAAGGAATTAAGCCGGAAAAACAGGGAAAAAGTGGGGGCGGCGAACAATTTCGAAACGTCTCGCCGATGTCCACGAGGAATACACGACAAATGGCCTAAGAATCCAACCGGTGTCCGCGGGTTCGAAGCGTTTACGAAGCATTCAACGTCAGTAGTTTATACGCTTTGAGAAGAAAAAAAAGAAGATTTCCATAGAAATTTAAAAGAAAAATCGATCATTAATTTTTTCCGAATCCAAAAAATTATAAATCACTCGTATTCCGTCCTCACTGCCAATCCCAATGAAAAAACACAGGTTTTAAGAATATTTCTCCATTTGTATTGTTTGAAATACCCAAATTATTTATTTTCGGAGTTTTTTATAAGTTTTAGTTGATTTTCCTGTGTGAAATCTTTTTGTCATTGTTCTTTCGAACAAAGAAATTAATCCTTCCTCCGGTTGTTGAATAGAAGAAACTTTCCAGTTGAAATGAAGACTAGTCAGTGAATATATATTTCTCAAGGAGTGAGAAGTAATCCCACTCGTTAATGCTATCAAAATTGTTTTGAAAAAGAAATAACAAGTGTCTGATGTTTAGCCTTTCCCAGAGATTCCAGTATAGCTTTCCTTTACAGGCTACTGAATACCGTATTGCTTAATTTCTTTTTTTTTAATTAAAAAAATCTACCTTTTGTAAACTATGACTGATATCATATGATTTTTACAAGAGGGAAAAAGACATATCTTATGTAGCCTCTACACTGAGTCTTCAGTAGTTATCTTTCTGACAAGAGTTACAATTGTATCCTTGAAGATCATACAATTCAAAAAATAAAATCCAAATTCAACAATTCATATAAGAAAAATAAAATAACTATTAAAAATGGAAAAATGAGATATAAGAAATTGTAAAAAAGTTTCAATCTGACTTGCGCTTCATCCCACTGCACTTTGCGTATAATTGCACCTAGTTCCATATACAGTCCATATAGGATCAGTCCATATGCTGTCCATATGATGTCCATCCGCGTCTCACAATGGCGAATCATGCCGCAGTAAAGGCGTGCGGTCCGTTTATGGAAACGGAACGTATGTGGACCGTATTCTGTCCGTTTGGTCGCCCATATAGCGTCCATATCGCGTCCATACGGAATGCGCCCTCTTTTTCTCCCTAGTCCATATAGTGTCCATTTTGAGTCCATCGCCGCCGCCTAAGTCCATATGGACGCTATATGGTCCACATACGTTCCGTATCCGTAAACGGACAGCGCGCCGTTTACCTGTGAAGAAGAAATATAACTGCCGCCGCCGAGAGTCGAACCCGTGACCTCTCGAACGGCAGACAAGAACACTGCTAGCTGCGCCAAACGTGTAAATTTTATAATAACAGCTCAGCGCATAGATATTTCCTAATGAGTGGCGCAGCCGCGAAGAAAGGCCTGTAGGCCTGCCGGAGGCAGGTAAACTGGCTGGTTGAACATAATGTTCATCCCGATACTCTTTTCACTTCAAAAACCATTTTAAGTTCACGACAAACCACATTGTTTCGTCAGTCGGTTATATCAAGGCAGCTGATTTTTTTTTAGATTTTCAACCTCAAACACATTAGCTTTCATTCCAATGAATTATTCTTGTATTCCCGACGTTGGTTATTTTGATTCAGCGGATTTTATATCCCTTGCTTTACATTCAAATACTGTAATCTCTACCCCGATTCATTTGTTTGGATTTTACTGCATTATATTTAAAACTACAAAGCAAATGAAATCAGCCAAGCGCTACCTGGTAAATCTACATATTTGGGTTGTTTTGTTTGACTACTCATTCAGTATTCTTACAATTCCATTTCTGTTACTACCATTTTTCGCAGGACATCCGTTAGGAATTCTGAGGTATCTTGGAATTTCAACATTGGTTCAGATTGTCTTGGTTCTTGTTTTTATGGCTAGTAAGTTTTAACTAAA
This sequence comes from Caenorhabditis wallacei, assembly GCA_963932035.1. Classification (NCBI taxonomy): domain Eukaryota; kingdom Metazoa; phylum Nematoda; class Chromadorea; order Rhabditida; family Rhabditidae; genus Caenorhabditis; species Caenorhabditis wallacei. The sequence continues at coordinate 10,347,499 of OZ009932.1, read as the reverse complement.
ATAAAAATAAAATGAGAATTTTGATTCAAGACATGCTAGTCTCTATCACTTTGGTTTTCGAAAATCGGTTTTATTGTCTCTGTTCGTTTCCCTGGAAAAATCATTGGACAAAATGGCGAAGTGTTTGGATAGTTGGATTTCATATGACTGGCTGCATATGCTTTAGCTCTTATTATTTTTTTGTACCTGACCAAGAAACTGCGAAGAGGAATATGTATCAGGTTAGTCGTCACTTCAAACTTGGCACTCAATTTATAATTTCAGAGACTACCATGTCTTCCTCGTTATGTCTACGAAGCTGATAATTTTGTTCTCACTGAAGACATTACTTATCACTTGTTCACATTTGCCGCTTTTTGTGTCATTATGGCATTGAAAACGTTGTCATTTGTCTTTGGCCTTATCTGGAACGGTATCCAACAACTCAGAACACGGACACTATCCCAAAAAACTTTCCAACTTCACAAGGCATTTCTCATTGCCCTGGGAATTCAGATTACTGTACCACTTATCTTGCTAGCCATCCCCGGACTATATTTATGGTTCTCAATGGTTCAAGACTATCATAATCAAGCTCTCACGAACATCTCATCAACAATGTTGTCATTTCACGGGCTAACTTCTTCATTTGTTATGATACTAGCACACCGACCGTATCGATCAACATTATTGGAATTGTTTCAAAAAAGAAATTATGGATCCACTGAAGAAAACTCGAGAAAATTGTCAAACTACCATAGGAATATTTCAGTTTGCCCTGTTGTACAGTAAAAAATTCTTCTGTTAATTTTGACACAATCAGACCAACAAAATGAAAGATCAAAATTAAGAAACCACAGGTTAGAACGTAAATATCGCTCTGATCTTTTCATACGCACATTTTACCTGAAGATTTTGGTACACACGCATTATGACAGCTGAATATTATTTTAAATGTCATGTTTAAGCAGTCTCATTTCCTTATTTTTAATCTTTTTATGATGAATTATTCCTGTATTCCTGATTTTGGATATTTTGATTCCCCTAACTTTCTATCTCTAACGCTACATATAAATACGGTTATTTCGACACCTTGGCACTTATTCGGATTTTATTGTGTTCTTTTCAAATCTACTGAACAAATGAAGTCGGCAAAATGGTATCTAGTTAATTTACACACTTGGATTGTTTTTTTCGATTATTCATTTAGTTTTCTTACTAGTCCATATTTATTGTTTCCCGCCTTTGCTGGTTATCCACTGGGGGTTCTCAGCTACTTCAATGTTTCTGTTTTGTTTCAAATCATTTCCGTTTTTGTTTTGTTTTCCAGTATGTTTAATAGAATTGTTAGTAACATCAACTTTTACTTTAAGATATGGGTGTTTCAATTGTACTAGTCTTTGAAAATCGATTTCATGTGATATGTATGTTTACATGGAAAAAATATTGGACACGCTGTAGACGGGTCTGGGCAGTATGGTTTTATTTATTTTGTGCTTTATGTTTTTTCTCAATGACTTTCTTGGTCCCGGAACAGGAAACAGCGAAAAGGAATATGTTTCAAAGGTTACCATGTCTGCCCAGCTATGTATATGAAGCTAATAATTATGTTCTGACTGAAGACATTACCTTTCATCTCTTCTTAGTCGTGGCTTTCATTTTTACCGCTTCAATCAAAGTAGTGTTTTTTGTAATTGCACTTGTCTGGAACACAATAATGCAACTGAAAAGAAAAACAATGTCGAAAAAAACATTTCGTCTTCATATAATTCTGGTATTCCCCACTTGCTCCAAACTATTGCAGTGCTTTTTTTTTTAATCTAGTAAGTTCACCTGAAAATCAAATTAAGATACAATTATAGAACTGTTTTCAGACGTGATTATTTCAATTTCTCTAGTCTTTGAAAATCGATTCCATGCGATATGGACACATTGCAGACGAGTCTGGGCATTATTGTTATATCCTCTTACTCTTCACAATGCACGGATCCGTTTTGACAGTTGTCATGTTAACTGCTCATCGACCATATAGAGAAGCAATTTTACATCTGTTTCGAAGAAAAGCAGTTGTGACAGATGAAAATTGTAGACGACTGCCTTTGCAAAAACATGATTTCAGTTTGTACTGCCTTCTCGGTAAATCGCCACAACTTTCTCCGGCACCTTTGGTGGACCTCCCAACTTTCGCCAGTACTTTATAAATCTCACACCTTCCGCACGCAGTACATGTAACTTCTGCACGCAGTTTTTATCGCTCACAACTTTAAGTCGCTGTTCTTACAACTCCCGCGCGCAGATTAGAGCGTTCACAACTTTTGGACGCTATTCTAACAACTTTCGCCCACCTCTCCCACAGACGGCAACAAGGTAGTTTTTCACCGGTTGCGTGAAAGTCGTGCGGAAGTTGTAGAGGATTACTGAGTTAGTGCTAAATAAATATTTTTTCTTCATTTAACTTAGTTTATGAGCACCTCACACAAAATTATTCTCATGAACATCATCAATAAACATTCCTTCTATTTATGTACTTGACACAATCAGAATATAGACGAACAAAATGAAAGATCAAAATTGAGAAATCATAGTTTTGAACGGAAAGTTCACTCTGATCGTTTTATGCGCAGATTTTACCTGAAAATTTCGGTACAGACGCATTCTGACAGCTGATTATTTTTTCAGATATATTTTTTGGCGAATCTCAATCCCACATCATTACCGTTTTCTTATCAACCTTACTATGAAATATTCCTGTATTTCGGATTATGGATATTTTGCTTCTGACAATTTCCTATCACAAGCTCTACATATAAATACAGTACAGGGTGCGACATAATTATTGCAACACATTCTAAGTAATAGAATCTTCTCAATAATACTCGAATCGACATGAAAATTTAAATGTAGTATATCAAAACGATTTCGAACCAAAGTTAATTAAAGTTGTTCAATTTAAATAACTTCGTTTCGTACAATACCTCTGATTCTCTTCGGAATGTTTTTAGTTTGGCACGGAGGATAACGATTGACAGAAATTTGCCCATTCTGCTATCAAAATTTATTCTTAAATGGCTTCAAAATGTGATCTAGTTACTTTTGAACCTTCAATTGAAAAGTTCCATAAGAATAGCGGTCAATCAGATTCAAATCCAGTGGAAGCTTTCGTCATTTGAAATTTTGATGAAAATAAGACATGTTCCTGAGAACTAGGTTTGGACGGATTTCAAAAATAATTAGAACTCTGTTAGAGTGTCCAAATCATGTATCAGGGACCTGATAAACAGAAGCGCATGATATTTTGAAAAGTAATTTCAAATTGTGCGCCCGGCTGCTCACGCCAATATTTTGTTGCCATAATTTTGTCGCACCCTGTAATTTCCACACCATGTCATCTATTCGGTTTTTATTGTCTCTTGTTCAAATCTACTGAACAAATGAAGTCGGCAAAATGGTATCTGGTTAATTTACACACTTGGATTGTTATTTTCGATTATTCATTAAGTGTTCTAACAATTCCAGTTGTTTTGATTCCGGAATTTGCTGGCTATCCATTAGGTATTCTCAGTTATTTCAACATTTCCATTTTATTCCAAACAATCGTCGCGTTCTTTACCCTTTCGAGCCAAAAACACGGATAAATAATCTGAAAAAGGTTAACCAGACAACACAATTTAGCTAGCACTGCTTTATTTATGCTGAGGGAATTCCTCAATAAACTGAATTGGGAATGAGGGGATTATTACAAACTACGCTAATTCTAATGCAGAAAAACGGGATAATTCTATAAAAATGGGACGACAAACTAGGAAAAATAGGGAAAACTCCCTTAAAAAGAGAAAACAGTTGCCAGTTGGCAACCTCTATTCCCAACTTGATTAAAAAAAAAGCCCGGAAATCTCTCGCTGCAGCCTCTCTCCAAGTATCCGGACTCGCGCCAAGCGGTTGACCCACTTGTGGATGCGCGCCGGCGGAATACCGTGGTTTTTAAAAGAGGTTTTAAAGATGTGGACTTGAAAGAGGGGAAAAAAGACAAGAATAATTATTGTAATTCAATAATTGAACGGGTTACCACCCGACATGTCCCTGCTTTTGTAGTCCAACCTCTCCACGGTGCCTGTTTATCCTTAGATACTGACTTTGGACTGCGTAAGCGAGGAGATATGGTTAATGGAACACGATGAATTCCTAGATGACAAGGTGATGGGGTCACACTAGAAACTATAAATTGGGATATTAATGATAACAAGAATAAGACTGTGGAAGGCAGATAGATATGCTAGAAATTGCTCATAGATATGAAATGGCAAGAATTGTATAACAAATTGGGGACTCGACAATAAATCCATGAGGGATGCGGGAACAATGGGTGATGAGGGAACAAGGGGGAATACCATGATATGAATGATGTGATAATTCAGGGGTGATAATAACATGATTTGAGGGGGAAACAATTTAGCAATTTGATTTGGGGAACTGGGACATTGTGCAAGGGGAACAATTGGATATTTTTGATAATTATTGGGGAAATTTCAAATTAAAGCAAGGAATAATACATTGGCGAAATGATACATTGGTGATGATGATTTAGAATTGAACATGACGATACTTCAATGGTGTCGAGGACGTCTGAAGTTGGACGGTGCCTGATGGTCATAATCATAATTGTTATTGTACGTCCTCTTCAATAGTGGTCGGTTACTTCTCGGCGACGAGTGAAATTCATGATATTGTTGTTTAGTATCCAACATATTTGCGTGTCCAGCAGTTTGAGCACCAGATCCAGACCGTCCAGAGCTTCGAGGTTCCGAATCCTCCACTTCTCTGTCCATTCTTCCTTTCTCCTTGATGTGATCCTTCTGCTTTTTCAGTTTAAAGCCAGGCCATGAAAGACCAAGAGCTTTTACTTTTTCGTAGATGAGTTCCCATGTTTCAAGAGTATCACAGGTCTCCCTGAGCATAACCATTGGTTTATCCTTTTTAGCTTCCATAGGAGTACCTGGAGCAATAGCATGGATTTTTGCGTCTTCTGGGCGTGTTGCTTTGCAGAACATTTCATCATAAGATGGAATGTCTGAATACGTAAAATCTGCTGATGGCATTGGTAGCAGGAGTACTTCAGTATGATCCGGAATCATTCTCAACAATTCCATCCACGCGGGTTCTTCTTCAGATAATTGTTCTTTTTGGAACGGCATAATCACCACTGCCAAATTGAAACTTTCTTTCTCGAATTCCACTTGCACTATCCTCTCCGCATCATTCCAACTCTCCATTTGGATGACGTGTCTTCCGTAAATCGGAATTTTCTCTTCACCGGTGATAGGTGCAATGATTGTGATCACTTTGAGTGTTTGCTGGAGTAGGGGATTACTGCCCACTAAGTCCTCCATAAGTTTTGCTCTTGCTCCGGAATAAGCCACTTCCCATCCCGGAATTGTCTTCACCAGCAGAAACAAGGATGGACAATGAGCCATCTGCTTAAACTCCTCCAGCGTTGGTGGTCCTTTTGGAAGATTCATTTCCATGAAGTCCATCAGATTTCCTTGTGTGATCATCTTGACAGCTTCAGGATCCTTTTGCATTTGTGGGAACTTCTCCAGAAGTCGAAGCATTCTCAAGAACTGTGTAGGAGAAATGGTCCGGAGCTTCATGTTCTTCCCGACACAGAATCCGCAATGATGATCGGCACACAGACAATGCATCTGCTCTCTGCAATTAGAAACATTAAAGTCTTGCTCATCTGAATTATTATTTTCTTGGGTTGGGTTTTCAATTATGTCTATTCTCTTTCCTTTCCTTCCTTTCTTAGTCTCAATTAGCACATCGTCCATCTCTTTTGGAACGAGTCTGAGATTATCAAATGGAATTTCCAGAATTTCTTTTGAACTTCCCAGAATTGGAATTATTGTGGCAGAGTTATCAGAACACGACACTACTCGATACGGTCCCTTCCACTTATTCACTAATTTCGGGCACTTAGCACCCAATTTTTCGGATGGAATCTCAACTAGCACTCTACTTCCGGGTTGTGGATATTTCCTACAACTAGTGTTATGTTTCAAGTCGAACAATCTCTTATGCTCATCATACTCTCGAGCAGCGTGTTCTCTAGTAATTTCATGAGCTTTCTTTAATTCATGAGTCAACAGATACTTGTACTCATCAATTTCAGTGTAGCATATGCCACCGGCACCATCTCCCTCCTTTTGGAATGGGACCTTTGAGTCTCTTCCATGCATGAGGAACATTGGTGAATCTCCAGTGGTTCGATGTGAAATCGAATTGTAAGCGAAGACCGCAAATACTACTTGATCGTCCCATTCCATTGGCAAAGGAGCCTTCTTTTTGATGATTCCTTCAATGGTTTGGTTGAATCTTTCGACAGCACCATTGGCACGACTATTGTAACCCTTGGTCATAACATGCTCAATATCCAAGAGCTTTGTGAATTGCCCAAATGAATCATTATCGAATTCTTTTCCCTGGTCAGTGAGCAATATTTGTGGGATTCTCCCTTCTCCAATAGCCCACCTTTCAGCGAACGCCTTGAGAACCGTTTCGGCCTTTTTGTCTGGAATTGGAATGGCAGTTCCATATTTCGTGAAAAGATCGATAATGGTTAACATGTATCGATTTCCTTGTACTGATAACCCTACATCAACAAGATCGCAAGCAACAATTTCAAGCGGAAATGATGGTCTATATGGTTTCAACGGAGCAATTAGCTTTGGCCTACTATTCATAGCAACACATTTCGGACATCCTCTGACCACTTTTTCAATTGTTACCCTCATTTTTGGCCAGAAAAATTTCTGAGCCAACTGTCTGAAAGTTTTCTCAATTCCAAAGTGACCTGCCAAGATACCTTGATGAGCCTCTTTCACAAGTATATCTCTTGCTTTTTGTGGCACTACCCATCTACATGAATCTTGTTCTGTATTTCTGAGAGATTTTCCAATCAATGTATAATCTTCTAGAGATACTTCTTGTTTTATTCCAATGATTTTGACCGTTCCGGATGTTTCACCATTTTCCAACTTTTGGATAACCGTTTTCCATCCTTCACTTTCATCTTTCAATAATTCATACCATGAGTCAGTTTTCAGAATTTTCTCTGATTCCTCTTTCTCTGATATTTCATTTACAATATTTGTCAATTCCGTAGTGGTCATTTCTTCTGCTTCTACCGGAGGACAACCACCCCTGCTCAGAGCATCTGCAACCGAGTTGGCTTTTCCGGCAAGAAATACTATTTTGACATTGAATTCTAGAATCTCAATTGACCAACGAAGAAGTCTATCAGCTAACGGAGTTCCTTTCAAAAGCGATATCAACGGCTTGTGGTCAGTGAAAATTATCACTGGAGTACCATATATAATCGTTTTGAATCGACGAAGTGCAAACATCATAGCGAGAGCTTCCAGATCTGTGATATGATATCTTTTTTCAGCTGGACTCAACGACTTAGAAGCGAAAGCGATTGGGTGTTGTTCTCCGTCTTCTCCTTCTTGAGCAAGAACGGCACCAACTCCCTTTTGACTAGCATCTGTGTAAATCATGAATGGTTTGTCACCCTTCACTGCTGCATCCACATTTGGTTGCATTAGTACTGGTGCTTCACACATTGCTTTAATTAAGCTCTGAAAAGCAACTTCTTGTTCTTTCTCCCATTTCCATGGGATTTTTGGTGATGTAAGCGGAGAGAGTGGGGATGCAAGTTGAGCGAAATTTCTGATGAATTTCCGATAGTAATTAGTGAGACCCAGGAATGATTGTAACTCTTTCACATTTCCTGGTCTACTAAATTTTTTCATCTTTTCAACTTTGGCTTCTTGGGTTTTGACACCTTCCGGCGTTACCTGATGTCCCAAGCAGTGTGCCTTACCGGAAAAACATTTACCGGTAAATACCATTTTCGATAAATTTACCGGTAAATTTACCGGTAAATTTACCGAACTTTTACCGGTAAATTTACCGGTAAAAATTTGAAATTTACCGGTAAATTTACCGGTAAAAGCACATTTCGCTAAACAACCAAGGTCCCCCCCTACTTGTAAAATGGCAGACATCTCTCTTTTTTTCCCCACACATTTCCCTCTCTCTCTCTCTAGCCACTAATGCATTGCTGCCTGAAGTGGAGGCAAGATAGTTCCTTCAGTAAAACCGATACTAAAAATGTTTTTTGTTGACTTTCAATAAAAAAAGATCATTAGTTAATAATTAAAAAATCGAAAAACAATATACAGATTGAAACCCATGAGTTTATTTATTTATTTATTGAATACGATTAAAAAAATCGTGAGAAGGAAAAGAAAGAAAAATTATAAAGATACTCGTAAATATAGTAAATATAGTAAATATAGTATGAGTTGAAAGATAGTGGAGGGAATCTGAGAAACCCTTAAATTAAGTGTATTATTTTTACAGTTTTCTGAGAAAGCATCTCCGTTATACTAACAGATATCAAGAAGTGCTCAACCAGTGAAACGTAGAAAATATTTTAATGATCAATTGATTCATTAGTTGATTTTTCTTCATTCAATTGAAGATAAACTAGGTATGGAACATTCAACAAGAAATACAGTAATGGCTTATATCTCGCTTCAGAGTAAAAATATTTTATTGGTTGACTACTTTTTGATAACTTAATTCGCAACTGAAATATATAGTGTTTGATATACAACATATCCAGATGATATGCTTCCATATCCACAGCGAACAAAAACCGGAACAAACTGAGAATGAAACTTGGAAAAAACAAAATTATCCTTTCCGAATAGAGGAATTTCATATTAATTATATTATATTTTCTCATCTTATGCTAAAACTAATTCGTCGTAGTCATTGTTGATTATATCTTCTGGCAACAATCTACTGGCTCTGGTCATGAATTTCATCCTGACACTTTGCCGAAAATGTATTAGTGAACAGTCCTTCTGATATAGATAGAAAAAAGTTGTTTCAACCTAATTGAAAGACTGACCTCTTTAAAATTTCTGCAAAAAATTGAGGAAAAAACTGTAGGGAACTGATGTTTCAGTTTGTCTTAATTTTTAAAAAACAGCAAAAAGCTAGAATTTTGTTGTTTTTTTTTTAATTTTATGCTGTAATTGAATAATTATCTAGACACATACTTTCGATTTTTGCCAAAAAGGGCCGGTTTTAATATTGGATGCATTCGCGACCTATGGTCACGCGATAGAGAGTGAGAGACAGTTTTTGTCTGCTGCACTCTTTTCTCTCGCTTTTTTGAATTCTGTGTGAAGAAGTGTTATTCTGGAGCCTTGTTGATTTTAATTTTTGTTGTTTTTTTTCCAATCAAATGATGATAATTTTTACTCATAATTTGTGTATTTTTATAGAAAATATTCCACGAATGTTCTGAATAATTCACTGAAAATGGCGCCTAAGAAGCACAATCAAAAAATCAGCCGAAAATCCATTGTCTGGAAGTTTTTCTCCATTCCACCTGGTGAAACACCAAAAAATTTGAATTGCCCTTCCTGCCGAAAGCCGATATGTTTTTCTGGAAGTACCACGGGGCTTTTTTATCATCTCACACACCTTCACAACAATGAATATCACAAAATTCTCAAGTCAGAGGTAAGAATTTAAGTTTTAATTGGATTTTGAACGATACTTACAGAAAATTCGAAAAAGAGGAGGTCATAAATGTGAAAAACAAGCGGAACGTCTTCTAGCTCAGTAAGAAAACTTCAAAAATAATTGTTAATATATTTTAAATTTTTAGATCATTTGCCACCGGGAATATCAGTTTCCGCTTTGTAGAGAATCCAGAATTCAAACGATTTCTCGAGTTAAAAACGGATATTCTCGATATTCCCTCTGCCGATAAAATTGCGAGGTTGATTGGAGATATTGCTGAAGAGCGAACGATTGCATTAGCTTCAGAATTCAGAAAAGTTAAGCACTTTTCCATCCTTACCGATGGTTATAGTGATTTAAAACGAAAATATCATTTTTACGTCATTTTTGTGTCTTATGTAGATGATCAATTCAGGAGACATCTGGAGGTGAGACAATCAACGTTTGAGAAAATTGTAGTGATCAACTTTTTTTCAGTTTTGCTCGATTGAACCAGTAGATTCTGGTGATGCAATAAACATTGGATCGGCAGTTTGTAATTCGCTTAATAAGTTTGGATTAGATTTTTCCGATTGTGTCTGTCTCGTTTCTGATGGAGCATCTCCGCTTGTATCACTTGCCGACAGAAATATTTTGGATCGGTATGTAGAAAATAGCTATAAACTATTAAATGGAAAGCTATTTTAGCTCACATTGTGGATGTCATGTTCTAAACTTGATTATCCAGGAATTTTCTGAAATTCCACAAATAAAAAATGTCAAAGCAAGTGTTGAACAATTAGCGGCGCATTTATCAAGAGATAAAGATGACAGGAAGGATCTTCAAACGTGAGTTCGCCAAAAAATAAATCACCTCAATATTTTTTTTAGCATTTCTGGAGCGAAAGGAATTGCTATTTCTGTCCCAGTTCCCATTGCGAAAACTCGTTGGGGGGGGGATTAGGAGCTCAATTTGATCAATACGTTTGCCACGTGAGTTGTTATTTCGATTATCAATTGATAAAAAAAAAATTGCAGTATGATCAAATGAAAAATTTGAGCCAGTTGCAGCCGTATTTGGTAAAAAGAACTCAACTTGCTAAGATCGAAGAAGTTGCTAAATTGCTTAAACCTATTATTCTAGGAATCAGAAGAGTGAGTAGCAGAAATATAATTTTTGTACATAATTAGTTGCAGCTAGAGAAAGACGATTCGTACGCTTCGGAAGTCATTCCAACGCTAAAATTCATTGAACAAACAGTTGGAAAAACACAAACAACGCTTTCTACTATCTTGTCGAAAATTGTCGAATGTCGCTTATCCGCGTGTTTAGAGAACAAGTTCTTATGCTGTTGCATGATACTGGATCCACGCTATGCGTATATCGATAAATGGATTGAGCCCGTGCCATGGGGCAGTGTAGAAATATGGATAGAAAAATACGATAAGTCAGGAAGCGATGAGACAATCGAAGAAGAAACAGATAAACAGTTGCCATCAGAATTGGATAATATCGATGCATTCCTTAATAGTTCTATAAACGAAACGAGTGGATCAACAGAAAGTTTAAAGGTCATTCGATATTATTTTCCGGAAAATCTTTTTTTTTTTCCAGACCGAATTAATCCAATTCAAAGCTTTATTGACCAATAATCGACCAGCTTTTGAGAACCCACTTTTGTTCTGGTTCGGAAACCGTCAGAGCTTCCCGCGTCTGTCAAGCATCGCAAGTCGAATTTTCAGCGCCCCCGCTTCTTCAGCACCGTGCGAGCGCTGCTTCAGGTAATATTTTTTTTAATGTTGAATAATTAATATCTAATGGAAAACGTTTAGCGTTTGTTCGGATATTGTAAGACAAAAGAAGCGAAATCGCATTAAACCAGCAATGATGAACTCAATATTGACAGTTTCTGCTCTTTCGAAACTCCAGTATGTCTACATTAATCAACGTTGAAAAAAATCACTTTGTTTCAGAAGAATGAGAGAAGAAGAGAATGACGATACCGATGGCTCAGACGAATCAGAAGAAACCGACTACGACGAAGAAGAAGAAGAAGATGATGATGCCGATTATAATAGATACAACGAAATGCCGGAAACTTCTTCGAGCAATGTTAAAATACTCGAAGACGATGGAAAGACATACTTCGATTTGTGAATCAATATGATACTCGTTCATATATTTTGTTGCGTTTGTTTTTGTAACCTATTTTCCAGTTTTCGATTATGTTTTTAATTTTTTTTCTTTTCTAGAACTTTAATAAAGTTCATTCAATGTTTAATGAATATGTCTGATTCACTCATTTTCATATGATTTTGATAGAAAAAGCTGATCAAAACTCGTTCAATTTGCAACTTACAGCTAGGAAAATTCGGATTATACTGAAGTTTCTCTTCAGATAGCTTGACAATATATGAAGCTCTCGAAAAACGACAATTCCCTAATTTTTTTACCGGTAAAATTACCGGTAAATTTACCGGTAAATCGGTAATTTTACCGGTAATTTACCGGTAAAAGTTCGGTAAATTTTTACCGGTAATTTACCGGTAATTTACCGGTAAATTTACCGGTAAATTTACCGGTAAAATTTACCGAACTTTACCGGTAAGGCACACTGGTCCCAAGTACTCCACTTCTTTTTGTGCTATTCTACACTTATTTGCTCTCAATTTCATTCCACTTTCTCTGATTCTTGTCAGTATCTTTCTTAAATCAACGACATGTTGTTCAAGAGTTTTACTAGCAATTAGAAGATCATCGACGAAGACGAAAGCACAATCACCTAATGATTCACCTACGACTGATTCCATTGCGGCTTGAAACACCGCTGGAGACGTAACTAAACCGAAAGGTAGCACTTGCCATTCAAACAATTCACTACCAATTGCAAATGCAGTTATTGGCTTACTCTCTTCCTCTAATGGCACCTGCCAGTACCCAGCAAGAAGATCGAGAGTTGTGAAGATAGCTTTTCCTGACAACGATTGAAGTGTAGCTTCTCGAAAAACTCTGAGTGCTTTTCCCGACAAAAATTTGCTTTCAAGCAAAATTATTTGATGCTCCTCATCAAGTCTTCCATATTTCATTTCAAATGTTTTCTCAAATGCATTGATGGAAAACGAATTTTCTGCAGTGAACTTTGCAGGTTCTGGAAGATTTTGTTCAAGCAACATTCTGTTGAGAACGCTCATTTCTGTGTTTTCTGGGTGATAAACTCTTATGGGATTTCCACGTTCTCTTAGAGAATCCACTGAGTCTCTATTTCTGACTGAAATCTCATCCAATTCTTCCATAGTTCCCCTTTCTCTTTCTCTTTGCATGTTTTCAAAGTTAAAAGAATACTCACGCGAATGCGAAAATGTTGGATGGCGATCCGGCGTGGGCAGCTGCTCTTGCGTCAAGTGGTTTGCCAAATCCTGAAAATGTCTTTGATTTTCTCTTCTTTCATTACTTCCGATCATACCCGGTCTCGAGTAAGAATTCGAATTGATTACATTCTGGAACTGCTCGAGCTCTCGTTCCAAAGATCTATTTTTTTCTTCAGTTGCAGCATTCTTCAATTCCGCGAGCTTTTGTTGTTGTTTTTGTTCGAATAATTGCCTCTGGAGGTTGGCAATTTGTAGTTTTGCACTCTGAAAATTTCTTTTATTTTCCTCGAGTTCTTCTTCCTTTCCCCAGAAATATTCAAACATTCCAATCAGTTCACTAACCGAATTGACACCTTTACTTTTAAGAAGGCTTGCCATTTGGATATCACTTGATGTGGTTGTGATGGGCGGGCGTTGAACTTCTCCACTTGGGAGAGTCGGCTGTTGTCGTCTTGACGTCAACACCTCATCCTGCAAATTATCGATTGTTAATTGTAATTCCTCAATTGTTTGTTTTAGCTCATGAAGATTCACTGATTTCCAACGATGCATTTCTTCCAATCTCTGGAATTCATTCTCCCGTTCAAGCATTCTCGCCTTGAAACGCTGCGCCATGATGTCTAATTGGCGCGGGTTTACTCTTGAGATGACTCGAAAGTGATCTAGCATCGCTTTCAATGCCAATTCATCTTTCCTTTTTCTCACCTCCATTTCCTCTTGGTTCGGAATTCCGTCGTGCTCCATTTCGGTTGAGTTGAGCCGGCGGCCTTGATGGAATTGAGCTTTGTGCTGAAATTGATCAATTTGAATTCAATTTTTCACAAAAGCAAGTGAGTGATACGCAGATTGAAAAGAATACTTCAAGAATTCAGAAAACAATTCAAAAATTCCGAAAACAATTCAAGAATTCCAAGAATCACGTCGAAAATTCCCAACACTTTTGAAAAATCGATAATTTTTTCAGATATTTTGTCCAGAAATCTCAAAGTCTCCTTGATGATTTATTTCAGTCCTTCGAAACAGCTTCACAAGTTGAATTTGATTTAATCTGGAAATAATATCCACTATTTTCTTCCCTGGCACTGGAATTTCCTATTCTCAGTCCTTTTCAGAGTTTCTTTTTCAAAATTATTCTTTAATTCGCTAGCAACACATGCGAGAGGTCCCCGGTTCGGCCCCCACGTCGCGTTCTTTACCCTTTCGAGCCAAAAACACGGATAAATAATCTGAAAAAGGTTAACCAGACAACACAATTTAGCTAGCACTGCTTTATTTATGCTGAGGGAATTCCTCAATAAACTGAATTGGGAATGAGGGGATTATTACAAACTACGCTAATTCTAATGCAGAAAAACGGGATAATTCTATAAAAATGGGACGACAAACTAGGAAAAATAGGGAAAACTCCCTTAAAAAGAGAAAACAGTTGCTAGTTGGCAACCTCTATTCCCAACTTGATTAAAAAAAAAGCCCGGAAATCTCTCGCTGCAGCCTCTCTCCAAGTATCCGGACTCGCGCCAAGCGGTTGACCCACTTGTGGATGCGCGCCGGCGGAATACCGTGGTTTTTAAAAGAGGTTTTAAAGATGTGGACTTGAAAGAGGGGAAAAAAGACAAGAATAATTATTGTAATTCAATAATTGAACGGGTTACCACCCGACACAATGTTCACTATGTGCTTTTTCTCTGGTCAGTCCAGTCCACATTTAGTTAATAAATTTGTTGATACAGGAATGGCTGTTTCTATTGTATTAGTCTTTGAAAACCGTTTTCACTTGCTGTGCATGTTTCCGGGAAAACACTACTGGACACGTTGCCGACGTATCTGGATGATTTCTTCTTATCTTACTATTAATCTAGCGTTTATCTCGATGTTTTTCTTCGTTCCGGATCAAAACGAAGCGAGGAAGAAAGTCTTTCAAAATTTACCATGTCTTCCTGAATATATTTACAATATAGAAATTTTCGTACTGACTGGAGACACCACCTTTTATTTAGTCATAATAGTTGTTTTTATTTTTACCGCTTCAATCAAAGTGGCGTTTTTTGTAATTGCACTTGTCTGGAGTACAGTATTGCAATTGAAACGGAAAACAATGTCAGAGAAAACATTCCGACTTCAAATAACATTTTTAATCGCTTTATTGATACAAATGGGAGTTCCACTGTTCCTCATCATACTTCCCGCAATTTATGCATGGATATCCATTTTAACAAATTACTCCAATCAAGGAATCACGAATGCGGCGGCTTCAATCATTTCAATGCACGGATTTGCGTCATCACTAGTTATGATATTCGTGCATCGACCTTATCGAACAGCACTTTTCAAAATATTGGCTAAACGAGAGCCTGAATCAATAGAATTGTCGTCAAATAGATGGATTTTATATCGAAGGAATGGAATTGTAGGACCTGGCAATAATTGACAATATATCAGATTTTCTTATGTATTTAGTTTTCTAAAAAAAATTTCTGTGTATTAATAAAGAAGATCATAGTTAAAGAATCTCATAGTTTATAGAGCCGCCAGTTCATTCTGATCTTCCTCAAAATTTCGGTATAAACGGACTCTAACAGGTGATTTTTTTCAGATGTCTTTTTGAGCTATATCTTTCCAACCTCATTTCCTTATTTCAATTATTTCTTCTTCTCATTCAAAAAATGAATTACTCTTGTATTCCGAATTTCGGATATTTTGGTTCTTCTGCATTTCTATCACTAGCTCTTCATATAAATACTCTTATTTCCACACCATGTCATCTATTCAGTTTTTATTGTGTCCTGTTCAAATCGACAGAACAAATGAAGTCGGCGAAATGGTATCTGGTTAATTTACACATTTGGATTGTTTTTTTCGATTACTCCTTGACCTTTCTCACAATTCCATATGTATTGCTGCCAGAGTATGCTGGATATCCACTGGGAGCTCTCAGTTATTTTAATATTCCTGTTATATTTCAAACTATCGTTGTTCTTATTTTATTTGCTAGTAAGTTTTAGTAATACAAGCATTGATAAATCACTCAATTTTTTTTAGATATGGGTGTTTCACTTGTCTTAATTTTTGAAAATCGATTCCACGTGATATGTATGTTTCCATGGAAACATTATTGGACACGTTGCCGACGCATTTGGGCGCTCTCTTGCTATTCACTCTGTTCATTATGTTTTTTCTCAATGGCTTTCTTGGTCCCAAATCAAGAAGCAGCCAAAAGCAGACTATTTCAAAAGTTACCATGTCTCCCTAGCCGTGTCTACGAGGCTAACATTTTCATTCTAACAGAGGATACCACCTATCATTTGACGATATTTGTGGTGTTAATTTCTACCGGATGTATAAAAGTGTTGCTCTTTTCAATTGCACTTGTCTGGAGTACAATTGCTCAGCTGAAAAGAAAGACAATGTCAGAAAAAACTTTTCATCTTCATGTAACATTCTTAATTGCTCTGAGTATACAAATTAGTGTCCCATTGTTCCTCATAATACTTCCTGCGATATATGCGTGGATATCAGTTTTATTAAATCACTTCAATCAAGGAATCACTAATATTGCGTTTTCAATGATT
Source organism: Caenorhabditis wallacei (assembly GCA_963932035.1). Classification (NCBI taxonomy): domain Eukaryota; kingdom Metazoa; phylum Nematoda; class Chromadorea; order Rhabditida; family Rhabditidae; genus Caenorhabditis; species Caenorhabditis wallacei. The sequence continues at coordinate 10,331,000 of OZ009932.1, read as the reverse complement.
ACAACGCACGGATTCATATCGTCGATTACTATGGTATTTGCTCATCGACCTTATAGAACTGCACTTTTCGAGTTATTTGTTAAGCGAGCGCCTGCTTCAGTAGATGCTTCGAAAGGATGGATTCAATATCGGAGGAGTGTGAGGAACAATGAATGATAATATAATAGTAATAATAATAAACAAATGTGAATTTTTTATCAGACTTTGTTTAAAAAAAGAAGAAGAAGAAAAACATTTTATTTTTAAGTAACAGCCACCAAATTATTCTTTCTTTCTCTAAACCCTCTACTTAGTTTCTCTGATACTTCCGCCGATGAACTTTTCTTCGGAAGCAGCTTCCCCAAGACTGCTTCTCTATATGGACGATGCACAATAATCATGACTAAAGAAGAGACAACTCCATGCATTGATACGATAATCATTCCAATATTGACCACTGTTTGATCATGTAAATCCTTTAAAATCATAAACCATGCAATTGACATTGGAATAAAAATAAGGAAGAATGGAACGAACAACTGAATCATTAAAGCGATAAAAAACTTCTTTTGCAATTCGAAAGTCTTTTTTGACATTGTCATTGTCTTTACTTGTTTTAAAGCACTCCAAACAAGAGCAATGATATAAAGAAGAGCTTCCAAGCTTAAAGAAAATATTCCGAATAGACAAATTATGCTGTGATAAAGAGCATCATCAGCTAAGACGAAAACGGGAGCTTCGTAGATAAAACGAGGTAAGCAGGGAAGAGTCTGGGAATTATTTTATGGAAGTTGGAGTTTTCGATGGGGACCAACCTCAAATACGTGTCTCCTTGCAGAATTTTGTTCTGGAACTAAAAATAGAAATGGAGCAGTTCCCGAGAGCACAATTAAATACTGCACTGCGATAAATGGAATTCTGAAGCTTCTCCAAAACTTTTTTATTTTGGGTGGAAATACGCATAACACATGAAAACGATTTTCGAATATTATAACGATCCCCAGGCCAACATCTGGAAGAAAAACTTATTATTTGTGAGGATGTGACCATTACACTTGGGACCGACCCGGAAAGAGCCCAAACTTACACACGTAAACAATAAGAACCAGTGAAGTTTCCAGAGCCCCCAGCGGGAAAAAATAGCTAAAGACTCCAAGATGATAAGAAGCTAGATACGGTAACAAAATATAAGGAACACTTAGAAAACAAATTGTGTAATCGAAAAGAAAAATCCAAATTTGAAGATTTACAAAATACCATTTTATCACACCCATTTGCGCGGGAGTTTTAAACAGAATACACCAGAAGCCAACGATATAAAATGGGGTGGAGACAAAGGTCATAATATGGAGAACGAGGGATAAAAATTCAGGAGAATCCCAATAATCGAAATCCGGGATACAAGTTATATTCATTTTTAAAACCATACTTCCGTAAGTGAGACACGAGACTTGGTAGTTTACATCATTTTTGAATTTTCTCGAAAAAAAATTTTCATTTCGAAAAGCTATAATTTCCTCTCAATAACAGTGTAAATGTCGAAGACAGAGAGATCAAAAAACGGAATCTAGATTTTTGATTTAATTTTTAAGGTGTTGATAACTATTCTGACACATATTTCGATTACCTCGATTGGTTTTTTTGTTTCTCAATTGTCAGGCATATAGAATTGACACCCACATTATTATTGAAAGGTATTTGAGAGAAGCGAGTTCAAGAATTTAGATGTTTTTTCAAATTTTCTTTATACATACCGATTTGTCTAGGAAATAAAATAAGAAGCTAATGATAGTGTCAAAAAATTTTAATAAAATCATCAAAGACCATATGAAAATTAAATAACAGCTAAGAAATTATTGTTCCGAGCTCGTTCTGGCTTTTCAGAAACTTCAACAGATATACTTATTTTCTTCTTAGCAAACCATGCCATCACAGCTTGTCTATAAGGCCGGTGTACCGATACCATGACGATGGAAGAGAGTACTCCATGCATGGAAATCATAACCATTCCTATATTGACTATCGCTTGATTAAAATAGTCCTCTAACACCATTATCCACGCTGAAGACAATGGGATGAACATGAAGAAGAAAGGGACGAGCAGTTGGATTAACAAAGAAATGAAAAACTTTTTCTGCATTTCGTAAGTTTTTCTTGATATCGAATGGGACTTCACTTGTTGCATAGAATTCCAAACAAGAAAAAATATGAAGATAAATGCTTCAAAACCGAGACCAAGTACAGTAAGAATCCCGACAATAGCGTGATAGGTGTAATTATCAGCTAGTATGAAAATAGGTGCTTCATAAAGATATTTAGGAAGACATGGAAGCTTCTAGAAATTGTTTGGGTTACTGTAACTACTCTAATAAAAAGAATCCTACCTCAAACATATGTTTCCTAGCTGAAGTTTGTTCTGGAGCTAAAATCACAAATGGGCTAGCTCCAACAATCATCCATGGATAATGTAAGGCTAAATACGGACGCCTCCAAAACGCCCAAAAACTTTTGATCTTAGGACGAAAAAAACAAATCGCATGAAATCGATTTTCAAATATTATTACAATCCCAACACCGACGTCTGAAAATAACTCAAGAGCTAACTTTCTGACCTTCTATAAACTTACAAACATAAGTGAGCAAGATGAGTGTGACTTCTAGCGCATTAAAGGGGAAAAAGTAGCCAAGAACACCTAGCTGAAGGCCAGCTAAAAATGGGAACATGATATATGGAGCGGCTAGGAAACAAATCAAATAATCGAACAGGAAAATCCAAATTTGTAAATTCACCAAATGCCACTTGATCGCTTTCATCTGATCAGGAGTCTTGTAAAGAATACACCAGAAACCAAGAAAATGAAATGGTGTGGAGACAACTGTCATGATATGAAGAGATAATGATAAGAATTCGGGAGTGTCTAAGTAGCCAAAGTTATGTATACAGGATGTGTTGATTTTAACCATATTAGTTCAGTACATAAAGCACTCAGAAAAGAGGGTGGAATAAGTAAACATCATTCTAGAAGCAGCCTAAAATTTCTTTAAAATTTTCAGGAAGGTATTAATTTAAAATCAGCTGAATAACAATGGAAATGTCAGACTAATATACCAAAAGATATATTTATCAAAAGTCGTGTAGACTATGGTTGAATGTACTCAACACACACCCGCGCTTTGATTATATTTCACACTCTTTTCGGAAGTCTTTGACCCCTTCTTTTGATAGAGCTGGTTGACGTTGGACAAAGTTTTGAAAGGGTTTTCAGATTAACCTAGCATGCAAGAAAATATAAATTTGTGTCAAAAAATCATTTGTCTGTACATCTTTATGGGATATTGGACGACCATAAATACAAAAAAAATCAAATGACAGCTAAGAAATGATTGTTCCGAGCTCGTTCTGGCTTTTCAGAAACTTCAACAGATATACTTATTTTCTTCTTAGCGAACCATGCCATCACAGCTTGTCTATATGGCCGATGAACTGATACCATGACGATCGAAGAGAGTACTCCATGCATCGAAATCATAACCATTCCAATATTGACCATCGCTTGATTAAAATAATCCTTTAACACCATTATCCACGCTGAAGACAATGGGATGAACATGAAGAAGAAAGGGACGAGCAGCTGGATTAACAGAGCTATGAAAAACTTTTTTTGCATTTCGTAAGTTTTCCTTGACATGGCATGAGACTTCACTTGTTGCATAGCATTCCAAACAAGAAAAGTGATAAAGATAACTGCTTCTAAAGCGAGACCAAGCACAGTAAAGAGTCCGATAATCGCATGGTATGTGTAATCATCAGCAAATACAAATATCGGTGCTTCATATAGATATTTCGGAAGGCATGGAAGCTTCTGGAATCTTTTCGGGTTACTGTAATCTCTCTAATAGAATGACTCTTACCTCGAACATATGCTTTCTAGCTGAAGTCTGTTCAGGGGCTAGAATCAAGAAAGGACTGCCTCCAGCAATCATTAAAGGATAATGGAAACCCATACACGGACCCCTCAAAAAGGCCCAAAAACTTTTGATCTTCGGACGAAATAAACAGAGCGTGTGGAATCGATTTTCAAAAATTAAAACTATTCCGACACCGACACCTAAACAAAAATATATTAGTAACCTCCTGATCCTGGTTAAACTTACAGACATAAGTGAGCAAGATGAGTGTGACTTCTAGCGCATTAAAGGGGAAAAAATAGCCAAGAACACCTAGCTGAAGACCAGCTAAAAATGGGAACATGATATATGGAGCAGCCAGGAAACAAATCAAATAGTCGAACAGGAAAATCCAAATTTGTAAATTCACCAAATGCCATTTGATCGCTTTCATCTGATCAGGAGTCTTGTAAAGAATACACCAGAAACCAAGAAAATGAAATGGTGTGGAGACAACTGTCATGATATGAAGAGATAATGATAAGAATTCTGGTGTGTCTAAGTAGCCAAAATTATTTGTACAGGATGTGTTGATTTTAACCATATTAGTTTAGTACATAAAGCACTCAGAAAAGAGGGTGGAATAAGTATACATCATTCTAAAAGCGCTTCAAAATTTCTTTTGAATTTTAAGGAAGGGTATAATTTAAATTCAATTAAATAACAATGGAAATGTCAGACTAATATACCAAAAGATTATCTGAAGTTGTGTATACTATGATTGAGTGTACTCAACACACACCCGCGTTTTGATTATATTTCACACTTTTTTCGCAAGTCTTTGACCAAATTCTAGTAGGGTTAGCTGCCTTTCCTGTATTAAATGACGTCATCTGAATAGCAATCAAGGTTCCCAATTGGAATTTTTCTAGGATATTACCCTTCCCCCCTTCCTTCCCTTATTCCCTAGCTTTTTGTCAGCAATCTTCTACATGTTAGTAACAATGTGTCTAATAATAGCCAAATAAATAATATTGGTCAAAAGTTTTCCCATAAAAATATTCGATTAGAAAATGTCTCGCAAAATGTTAAACTTAATCAGAAGTATGTGACTTTGACAACAAACTTTACATTCTTTATTAAATTTTGAACAAAAAATTACAAAAAAAAAACAAAGAAATTATGTGCTACTACTGGTCATCATCACTGAAACTCGTCGTCCATATAAATATTTCTTCGGACAAACCATTTTCATCACAGAGTTTCTTATAGTCTTATTCAGGGTTAGATAGACAACGCACACAGAACCTGGAAGTAGAAAACATTTTTTGATTGGCATTTGAATTAATATTGCTACCACTGGAAGTTTGCCAAGCAATTTGACTGACCAATATTAAATATGGAGGAGCGGCGATAAACTGCATATAGGCGTATAGGACAGAAGCGATTGTGTGGAATATGCAGAAGAAGAAAGATTGAAGGAGGATCTGAAAAAGGCTACAGTAACCCAAGCTAGGAACTGGAATATATCATAGTAGGTAGAGTAATCTAGCCTAGCTTAAACTCACAATAACTTTCCTAGTCGAGCTGTTTGAAGCTTGATCGGGAGATTTGAGTCCAAGATATGATAAGAATCCATAAAACGCCATAGTGCAAATAGCCATCATGATATTGTTATAGGTATGTGGAAGATTTACATAGAACTCGGGCTGCAAATTCTCATTTTTACTTCAAGTCGAGTTCGATGGCTATACATTTTTCCCAACCATCGGGTCAAAGAACCATGACATGTAGGTCGGAGTAAAGATCACTGGTTTAGTGAGCATTCCGGCACCAACTCCATAAACAAAAAATGCAAAAAGAAATATATAGATTTTAGCTCCTTGAAAATATTTTTTGATGTTCACTTGCATACTCAAGTCACAGATTCGGATCACTGCCAAAGTCATACTAGAGATACAACACCCCATCCATGAGCCTAAAGCAACTCCACCAAGACATGCAATGAGTCTAGGGAAATCACAAAACGAGACGCCCAAAATTCCAAGGATTCCAGTAGAAATTGAGTGGATGAATATAGAGGAAATATCGTAGATAGCTAGGACCAACATGGTTTTATAGGCTGGAGTTTTGAGAAGTGGACTTGTGATGATAGCGAAGAAACATGGGATGTAGAGAAGCTATAAGATTTGTTATTAGTTATTTTTTAAATATTTTTGTAGATCAGACCACATTTTTCACCCTTTTATTAAATTTGTTATGGTGAAAATTATTTGATTTATTTACTGAAAACTGGAAAGATCAAGTCTGTGAATATTAAGTTAGCTACAAAGACCAATCTTTTTTCAACTCTGTAATACTAAAACACATAAGCCTAAACTATAGTTTCTAAGCTCGGTTACGGTTATCTTTTCTCTGATAAAACGTACCAACATCAAAATCCCAGATCCCAAGAACCACATTCCCCAGTATGGTCTTTTGACGTTTTGAGGTCTTTTTAAATTATCAGAAGGGCATTCGTAGTAGTATGGATCCAACTCGAATCCATTAAGAATCATGTTAGTCAGGGTCAAATTGAAATCTGGGATTATCTTATCCATTTGAGAATGTTTGAAAATGAAATGAGATTTTGAGGGGAAGCGGGGAGTAGCGGGCAGAATCAGAATTGAGGGCGGAGTCAGAAATGTGATTTGTGGCAGGTAGGTACATAATAATTAAGTAAAATTGCGTCTGGAAATATTTGAAATTTGAAAAAAACTTTTCCTCGTGGTAAGTTCGATCTCGTGGGGAACATTTGAAGGGCAAAACAAGGATGAGCATTTTCATTAATATTATTTGTTGTTTGATGATACTACACTTTTATAAAAATAAAAACGAAATGAAAATTTGAAAAAAAAATCTATTCCGCATTCATACTAATGAGCTGAATTCGAAGAACTGACGTTGTTTTTAGAGAGCTACTTTAAAATCTCTCAAAGCTTACCTATTGTGTATCATTATCACAAATGAATTCTTCTTGTAATCGAGAACTCAGTTATTTAGAGTCAGCTGAATTCCTGACCCTTACTGCTCATATCATCACAATCTTCTCCACTCCAATTCATCTTCTTGGCTTTTATATCATCATTGCCAAAACACCGTTGCAAATGAAGTCTGTCAAATGGTTTCTGTTAAACCTACATTTTGGAATAATTTCTTTTGATTACTCATTTTGTATTCTATCGATCCCATTTTTATTGGTTCCAGAATTTGCTGGACATCCACTTGGCCTCTTGAAATACCTTGGATTTTCTACTTTATCTATCATTATCTTGGTGGCGGTTTCTGTCACATGTAAACTGTAAATTCGAATTTTAAACCAATGAAAGGAATTTCAGATATGGTTATCTCCATTGTGGCAGTATTTGAAAATCGTTTTAATGTCCTTTGCACATTTTCATGGATTGTTTATTGGAAAAAGGTCCGAGTGCCTTGGATATTGTCCTATTATTTATTGTTTACGTTAGCTTGTATCCCCTATGTTGAATTTGTCCCAGATCAAAATATTGCGTTACAATATATTTTTCAGGTTGTTTTTTTTGAAAAAGTATTTTTTCTACGAACATATTTTTCTTAGAAACTTCCCTGTTTACCTTCATACGTTTACACAGCTGATAACTTTGTATTAACTTTGGACTTCACTTACCATGTTACTGTTGCAGTTTCATTAGTAAGCTCTGCCAGTGGCTTTTGTCTATTTTTTGTGTCCACTTTGGTTTTGAATGCAGTACAACAATTAAAAGAAAATACGATTTCTGATCAAACTTTTCAAATGCAGAAACGATTTTTTATTGCTCTTATCATCCAAATTATAATTCCTTTGGTGATGTTTGTGATTCCACTGGGGCATATTTTATATTCAATTCTGGTTGAATATTATAATCAAGTCCATACTAATTTGGCAGTTTTAATTGTGAACATGCACGGATTTGTTTCTACAATCGTTATGATCTATGTGCACCGCCCGTATCGTGAAGCGGTTTTGGCCGCTTTCAGAACCATCATAAAATCCACGGAGGTTTCTGTGATTAAAAACGTTTTTGTGAAGAGGTACTCAATGGCACCGATTGCGAACTGACCTCTTTTTTTGTTTTTTATTTAAGAAAATGAATATTTTTAAACAACTCTTTATTTGACCTAAAGAGCTCTTAATTTTATATGCTGAAAATTTAAAAAATAAGAAAAAACTGATACTGAGAAAAATGATAAGAAAATCTTCAACCAAAACATATTTGCAGCAAATGCCACATTTTTTTGTTTTGATCTATAAATCAAATTTTCAAACTTTCAGCTTAATAATCTTGTAAGCTGATAAAAAAGATTTTTTAAAAAGTTTCTGATAAACTGTTATTGTTCCTGGTTTTCGATTGTTCCATGAATAAATCATGCGTACATAATTTCAGTCATCTTGATTCCCCATACTTTCTATCTCTTTCATTACATATCATTAAAAAAATATTTTTAGATGTCACCTATGATGTCACCTTCTCTAGCAATACTTGAAAGCCGATTCAGAGTGCTCTGCCTTTTTTCCAGCCAAGATTTCTGGAACACTTGGAGACGCCCATGGTACGCTATTCACTATGTTGCCGGTGCTATAGGAGAGAGGAGAGAGCTAGTCCTTTTATTGTACTAACTCCTTCTGATGAGGTTGCGGCAAGAAAAGACGTTTTTGAGGTTGGTGTCTAAATTTTTAGACCAATAAGAAAAGTTGAACACCCACAGAGTTTACCATGTCTTCCACAATACATTTACAATGTTCCGATTTTTGTACTAGCTAGTGATTACACAATTCACGTTGTTGAGTGCGTTCTTTCTTTGATAGCATTTTCCCTTGAAGACTTATTTTTTACAACTTCTCTTATTTGGCATTGCTTATTATTAATTGATATCTATGCATTTATAAAAACATTAGAAAAATAATTTATTATTCTCAAATTAATACAGAGACCTTTACCCCTTTTAATACTGCATTCACAGATGTCTTCTTGGCAAAATTCAGCATTTCAAAAAATGCGTCTCGATAAGGCTTATGCACAAAAATCATCACCAAAGTGGCGATAGCTCCGTGTAGAGAAACTACGATTAATGAAAAGTTGACTCCAGTTTGGTTATAATAATTCCAATATTCACATATGCCAAGATAGACACAGGGAAAGAAAAAACATGATAAAGGAACTCCCATTTGGATCAGCAGGCATAAGAAAAACTTCTTATGCATGTTGTAAGTCTGGATTGACATTTTTCTGGTTTTCACTTGCTTCAAAGTGTTCCAAATAAGTAGCAATACGAAAATTATGATTTGGATTCCAATCAAAAGGATGAATGCAATGCATATACACATTTGCAGTGTGCAACCTTCAGCCATTACAAAAACTGGTGCTTCATAAATGTATTTCGGAAGACATGGTAGCTTCTGAAACAGTTTGTTCTTAATAGACGTATAGCTCAGTATGCTCACCTCAAAAACATGTTCTCTAGCTTTACTTTGTTCAGGTATGACAAAAAAGAATGGAAGACCGCCGATAAGAACACATGAATAATTAAATATCATCCAAGGACGTCTCCAAGTATTCCAGCGATCAAGCCATGAGAACATACAAAGAGTACTAAACCGGTTTTCAAATATAAAAATCATCGAAATATTGATACCTGAACACTTTTTATAACATTTTGATTGAAAAAAGAAACTTACAACACAAACTACCAACAATTAGCAGAACTTGAACGATTCCTGGACAATGTATTGTATTTAGCAGCCCTAAGGAGTACCCAGAAATTGTTGGAACCAAATAGAAAGGAATTGTTAGTACACTAAACACGAAGTCAAAAACTATAATCCAAAAATGCTGATAAACCAATGACCATCGTATAGAACTCATTTGTTTTGGGGTTTTGTATAATAGAATGTACATGCCAAGCACATGAATTGGAGTGGAGTGAAGCATACTGTTATGATGTGAAATGATAGTTTCAGAAATTCTGGAGAATCAAAATAACCGGCATTGGAAATACAGGAGATATTCATTTTGTAAGACGAAAAATCTAGAACAAGATACGAAACTGAATTATTCAGAAATTTTTAATTTTCAATTTTTTGTCTAGAACCTAATTTCTAATCAGGATTAGAAAAGGGAAGTTGAATCAAAAAATACAGATAAAATGTTTATTTACGGTTTTCTCTGATCAATTTTCCGGGAATTGCCTAATCAAACATCAAAAAATATTTTTAATCACACCAGCATCGATTCACAGTAATGTTTTCTTGTATGTAGGGGGAAAAATTAATTAAAAAAAACATGCAATCAATTATTCATCATTCTCAAATCAAGACACAATTATTTGAGCTCTTCCACCGCTTTTGCACGGCAATTCCAGATGTCGTCTTTGTAAGCCTCAGCATAATTTCAAAAAAGGCGTCTCGATATGGCTTATGCACGAAAATCATTACCAACGTGGATAATGTTCCGTGCAGAGATACTAGGATTAACGAAATATTGACCCCCGCCTGGTTATAATAGTTCAAAAATCGACATAAACCAAAATAGACACATGGAAAGAAGAGACATGATAATGGAATTTCCACTTGTATTACTAGAGATAGGAAGAACTTTTTCTGCATGTTATAAGTTTGAATTGACATTTTCCGAGAATTCACTTGTTTCATAGTGTTCCAAATGAGTAACACTATAAAAATTGTGATCTGAGTTCCCACAAAAGTCAGGAACACAATGCACAAACACATATGTAATGTATAATCTTCAGCCATTACAAAAATAGGTGCTTCATATATGTATCTTGGGAGACAAGGTAACTTCTGAAGAATATTCATCAATCTAAGAGAATTATAAAAGTCACCTTAAAAACGTGCAGTCGAGATGTCGTTTGGTCCGGGATAACAAAAAATAATGGAAGGATTATGAAAAGAACTAATGTATGATTGAATACCATCCAAGGACGTCTCCAAGAATTCCAACGATCTATCCAAGAAAACATGCAAAGAGTGCTAAACCGATTTTCAAATACAAACAATCCAGATATATTTATACCTAAATTCAAATGTTCGTTATACTTAAAGGATGAGCTTACAACATAAGATTCCAACAATTAACAAAAATTGAACATATTCTGGACAATTTATCGCATTCAACAGCCCTAAAGTATACAAGGAAACTGTTGGAACCAAACAAAAGGGAATTGTTAATATACTAAACACCAAATCAAAAAATATGATCCAAAAATGCAGATAAACCAATAATGATCGAATTGAACTCATCTGTTTTGGGGTTTTGTACAATAGGATGTACATACCAAGCACATGAATTGGAGTGAAGCATACTGTTATGATGTGAAAAGATAGTTTCAGAAATTCTGGGGAATCAAAATAACCGGCATTGGAAATACAGGAGATATTCATTTTGTATTGAAGGGAACAACATGGAACTAGACAACTATTTCATTCCGAAAATTTGTTTTTCAATTTTGTGTCTAGGTCCTAATTTTTTATCAGGATTAGAAAATGAAAGTTGAATCAAAAAATACTGATAAAATGTTTATTTTTCACTCGGCTTTTTCTGATTAATTTTCCGGGAATTGTCTATTTAAACATCAGAAGCTGTTCCTATAGAAAAAAAATCGTTTAATTATCCATAATTCTCAAAACAAGACACAATTATTTGAGTTTTTCCACCGCTTTGGCACGGCAATTCCAGATGTCGTCTTTGTAAGCCTCAACATAATTTCAAAAAAAGCGTCTCGATATGGTTTATGTACGAAAATCATTACCACCGTTGCAAATGCTCCGTGCAGAGAAAATGCGATCACCGAAAAATTGACACCAGCCTGGTTATAATAGTTCCAATCTTCACATATTCCCAGATAGACACACGGGAAGAAGAAACAAGCCAATGGGACTTCCATTTGTACCACTAGAGATAAGAAAAACTTCTTTTGCATGTTGTAAGTCTGGATTGACATTTTTCGAGTTTTCACTTGTTTCAAAGTGTTCCAAATAAGTAACACCACAAAAATTGTGATTTGAGTTCCCACAAAAGTAATGAATACACTGTATGTACACATTTGTAGGGTATAGTCTTCAGCCAAAACGAAAACAGGAGCTTCATATATGTACCTTGGGAGACAATGTAGCTTCTGAAGCGGCTTAGTCCAACTAGATGAATTGCTAAGTATACTGACCTTGAAAACATGCTCTCGAGCTTTACTTTGTTCAGGTATAACAAAAAAGAATGGAAGACCGCCGATAAGAACAAACATATAATTAAATATCATCCAAGGACGTCTCCAAGTATTCCAACGATCAAGCCATGAGAACATGCAAAGGGTACTAAACTGATTTTCAAATATAAAAATCATTGAAATATTTATACCTGAACCCTTTTTGAAACATTTTTGAGAAATATTAAACTTACAACTTAAGCTACCGAGAATTAACAGAGTTTGGATAATAATGGGACAATTCACTATATTTAGGAGTCCTAAAGTGAACCCGGAAATCGTTGGAGCCAAAAAGAAGGGAATTGTTAGTACACTCAATACAAAATAAAAAAATATGATCCAAAAATGAAGATAAACCAATAATGATCGAATTGAACTCATTTGTTTTGGGGTTTTGTAGAGTAGAATGTACATGCCAAGCACATGAATTGGAGTGAAGCATACTGTTATGATGTGAAAAGAAAGTTTCAGAAATTCCGGAGAATCAAAATAATCGGCATTCGAAATACAGGAGATATTCATTTTGTATTGAAGGGAACCAAATGGAACTGGAAAACTGATTTCATTTTTCAAGTTTCTGTTCTTTCAATTTTCAATTAGAATTAGAAATGGCACGTTGTTTTTTTTTCAATTTCCAGGAAAACACGTGGAGCCCGGGGAAGCTAAACATTTTTTGAAACTTTTTTATAATCTGTTGTGCTTGATCCTTTGATTTCTTGGTTGGCTCATGGGGAACAAAGGAAGGATTCTGACACATATTTTCTTGATTTGTTATTCGCCATTACGTCGAGCAGATGTTTTTTTAATCAAATGATTGAGAACGAGCATAATATTGTCATTCTTAACTCAAATGAGCTTTACGTGCATTCCGAATGTCGGCTACTTTGATACTCCCGATTTCCTTTCCCTCGCTTCTCATACAGTTACGATTATATCAACACCAATTCATCTAACTGGATTATATTGTCTACTTATGAAAACACCCGATCAAATGAAGTCTGCTAAGGTTTATCTATTGAATTTACATTTTTGGATTATTATGTTTGATTACTCGATTGGAATCCTTACCATTCCATTTTTCTTGTTTCCAGTCATTGCAGGACATCCGCTTGGCGTTTTAAGATATTTGGGAGTACCTACCCGGTTTCAAAGCGTCTGTGTTTGTACTCTATTTGGAAGTAATGTTTCAGTAGAATCAATTTGCATGTGGAAAAAATTTCTTTTAGATTTAATAACTTCGAATGTGGCAGTTTTTGAGAACCGGTTTAATACGGTTTGCACATTCTCTTGGTTGAGATATTGGAGAAAGTTAAGAATAGGGTGGTTGCTGCTATATTATTTATGGAGCATGACACTTCTTATCTTATTTTCATTGTTTATTCCCGATCAAAAACCTGCGCTGGAAGTCATGTTTAAGAAGCTACCATGTCTTTCTCAATCCATTTACCAAGCAGATAATTTTGTGCTCAGCCTCGATTACACTTATCATGTTATCGTTCTATCTCTCATTGGTTTAGTAGCTCTCATCAAGGTTTCATATTTTGTTATCTGCCTTGCGTGGAACACTGTACAACAACTGAAAGCAAAAACCATGTCTCAAAAAACATATCAAATGCAGAAGAAATTTTTTATCGCCTTGGTAACCCAAATGTTGGTTCCGTTTATCACAATTGCAGTCCCTTGCTTCTATGCTCTCTATTCAGTTACAGCTGGTTATTATAACCAAGCGCTAACTAATCTAGCGGTTATTGTGTTTTCTACTCATGGAATTGTTTCAACGTTGGTCATGTTGTATGTGCATAAACCGTATCGGGAAGCAGTGTTGCAATTATTAAAGAGGTCGAAGATTCAAGAAAGTTCTAGAATGAATAATCTATCGAAATGTAATTCACAAGCACCGATTCAAAATTAACTTTGCTAAAATTTGTTGTTCAAATATATAATAAATATACATTTATTTGTGTAAATAAATATAATAATCCGAAAATTCGTATATATAAAGGTGGGCAATTCCTGTCGGTTCATAGTTGTCCGGAGATTCACATTTTTGAATTGACGGGGAGTCAGACTGATTTAGAATAATTAAATCCCAACCCTTTGTGTCACCTCATTCTCAAATCTCTTCAATAACCTTGTTTCCATAAACAAACCAAACAAAACTTGACTATAAGGATGATGTACCGAAATCATGGTTATAGTTGAACATAATCCATGTAGAGAAGCAACTGTCATAGCAACATTAACCAGAGCAAAATTTTGATAGCTCAAAAAATTGACAGATATAAGGAAAAAGAATCATTGTAAATGGAAGTGTCACCTGGATTAAGAGAGCAGAGAAACATTTTTTCTGAATGTTGTAAGTGTTTTGGGACATGGCTCTAAATCGGAGTTGACGTTGAATATAGAAAATAAGGCATCCGATGAATATGAAGCCTTCAATGCAGATTACTGTAGCGAATAAAAAGAATACAAGTGCAGAGTATATGTATAACATCTTCGGACAATACTAACACACTTGATCGTAATTTGTTTGGGAGGCAGGGAAAAAACTGGAAAATGACTGATGAGATGTCGACAACTGCTAACATACTTTGAACAATCTCTCCTTTGCTGACTCTTGTTCTGGAACTATCTTGAATTCGAACAATGCTACAAAAATAGAGGATATATAATGAGCAACAAGCCAGAATTGTCTCAAACGCTTCCAAGTTTCTCTCCCAAAATAACAGCAAACCACGTGGAATCGATTCTCGAACACTGCCAGAATAGAAACCACCATATAAGTTAAGAAGATCAGAATCGTGACACCTTGCCATTCAACAGGAATTCCTAGTTTTTGAAAGAAGCCTAATGGAAATCCAGGAGCAAAAGAAACGGAACAAATAATAAACAAAGTGAATAATCGAACATTATAATCCAAAAATGTAGATTCATCAAATACCATTTAACTGACTTCATGTGCTCTGGAGTTTTCCATAGGATACAGTAAGACCCAAAAAGATGAATTGGAGTTGAAACTATAGTCAGAGTGTGAAGAGGATTCAGCAAAAAATCTGGAGAATCTAGAAAGTTGCTGAAAAAATTGCATGGAGTAGCAGTCATTTCGAAGAATGAGACATTTTGAGAATGGCTGCTTAGAAACCTGAACATGACTTTTATAAGAATTGAATTATTACTAGAATGAACTAATGTAATTTTTTTTTCGAGATTTAGAATTTTTGATTCTACAGGTTTAAATTTATTATAGTACCAGCCAGTCAATCTCTTGTCTGCCGTTCGAGAGGTCACGGGTTCGACTCTCGGCGGCGGCAGTTACATTTCTTCTTACGTGAGGAGTGCGGACAAACGGACATAGTCCATTGGGATTGTATTATATAAGAATGATTTATGAGCAGCAACAAAAAAATGTGAATTTTAGATTCTTAAAAACAAGTTAATAAATGTTTGTCGATAAGGATGATGTACAAAAACCATGACCACAGTTGAACATATTCCATGTAACGACCCTAATTTTAGTACAATATTCATATACGCCTGGTTATGGTACCCGGTAAAAATTGATAGCCATGCGCAAAGAAAAGGGAACAGAACCATTGCCAAAGGGATCATCATTTGGGTTACCAAGGCTAATAAGAACTTCCTTTGAATGATGAATGTTCTTCGAGACATCTTTCGAGTTTGAAGTTGGCGTAGAGTGTAGTGGGTTAGGTAACCACAAAATGAGAACATTTCACCACAGAAAATAAAAGCGAAGATGCAGAAAACAATGACACAATACATCTTGTTTTCAGTAAATACAAAGACGTCTTCTTCGAGAACGTAGTATGATAGACATGGGCCCTGTAAGGTTACTGTACTCATTTTTTATATTCAGTCTCTTTACCTCCAAAACCCGTTTCCTTGCAGCTTTCTGTTCTGGAACAATTGTTAAACATGAAATAACCAAGATAAAAGAGAATATATAATGTGCAACTAGCCACCAACGCCTCCAAAACTTCCATGCTTCTTTACCAGGATACTCGCATACCACGTGGAATCGATTTTCGAAAACAGCTAGCATTGCGACCA
The DNA here is from genome assembly GCA_963932035.1 of Caenorhabditis wallacei. Taxonomy (NCBI): domain Eukaryota; kingdom Metazoa; phylum Nematoda; class Chromadorea; order Rhabditida; family Rhabditidae; genus Caenorhabditis; species Caenorhabditis wallacei. The sequence goes on along the minus strand of OZ009932.1, from coordinate 10,314,791 downwards.
AGACATCTTCAATACCGTTTTTTATTACTCAGTTAAGCCAGAAGAAAGGCGTACAAACTAAGACGAGAATCAATAAAACGCATTGATAGGCTGGTGGCACACCTAATGTTTTAAAAAGCCCTAATGGAAATCCAGCGAGAAATGGAGTCAAAATATACGGGATAATTAGTAAGCCGAATAAATAATCAAACAAAATAGTCCAAAAATGCACATTTAACAGATACCATTTGACTGACTTCATTTGATCCGGAGTTTTCCATAGAATACAGTAGAACCCGAAACAGTGAACCGGTGTAGAGATGATAGAAATTGTATGAAGAGACATTGATAAAAATTGAGGAGAGTCTAAAAATCCTTCATCAGTACATGAAGTCATAGTGGGAAGGAATGAGATAAGAAAATTTAGTTCGCATGTGTGACTAATCTAATTGTATAGAAAATACAGCTGTGAGCAAAGTGGTCTCAAAATTCTCAGCTGCCCACGTTCGATCTTTGAATGAATAATTTATTGAAATTGTTATATTATTATGTCTGACGGAAGAAAAGAAGCAAACAAGAAATAAACGCCGAAAGTAATGTAGTCCTTTTTGATGCAAATTTAGTAGAAGACTCGTAAGCTGTCGTAGTGACTCCCTTGGTTGATCCTGAAGTGGCTGAAGTAGTAGCCGTCTTCGTTGTTACAACATTTGTTGTACTTGGAGTAGTAGGCATTTCATCTGAAATTATCTTTAATTAATCAAAATAAATAAACAGAATAGATCTTACCAGGCTTAGTGCAAAGCACATCAATCCTAAATCCAGTTGTACTGTATCCGTAAGTTTTATAATTAACAGTCAATGAATCGCCCAATATTCTAGAAGTATTTGATGGAGGAGGATTTGTTCCAGTGTAACTGAAAATTCAAAAATAGTCTTGATGCTTAAATAGAAGCTTACCTTGCTGAAAATTGTACATTTCCATCAAGGAACACCTGAATGTCGAGTGTTGTCGGACCATATGAATCAAAACTTTTCACATCAATATTAAAATCAACCAGGATATTCTTGGAACCAGTACTAATAGTTTCAGAGGTGTCCTGATTTTTACTCGCGGTTTTATAATCAAATGAATGGAGGATAACTCGACTTCCATAGTAGACAGTACCCCAACCATCTGAAAAAAAAATCATAGATTTCGAGTTAAGAAGTGAATTTTTACATCTTTTTGGGGTATAATAAAATGGAATTTCCACTGACATTGTATCAACTTTGTAGATTTTCACTATGTTTTTCACTGCCATGGGTAACTGATAATAATAATTTGAATAGTTTAGTGCAACCAAAAGATGCTCATCGTTTATTTGACCTTCGTAGATACTGAGAGTGGCGTTCTGAAATTTATGTTTACTCATTCTTAAAATGCGATTCTCACTTGGGCAAATTTTTTCGGCTGTCCCAAATAGTCAACATTTGACGATGCGGTGATAACTGGGTAATTTGAGTAAAACGCAGTAGGATAAATGATACATGAAGCTGGATAATCATCAGAACACTCTACTCCCTTAAATCTTTTGACATCTCCTCCAGCTAAAACATCCATTCCTAGAAACACGGATCGGTTGTTTTGAAACTGCATCCCGAATGTATAAATTGTTAATTGTTTTCCTTTTGACCAAATATTTTCATTATTTGCATCGTACAAGTTTCCGAGATAGGTCCCGTTTAGAGAATCTCCTTCGAATATTGCCGAGTGACGAAGAGTTTTCGAGATTTGAAACGGTGGCGCGAAAGCCACCAACCAAACTTTATTGGGGGCAGTGAAGGTTGTCATACAGTTTGTCGACTCCGATGGTATCAATTGTTTTGTGTCCAATTCAATATTGTTAGAGAATTGGGGGGGACTATTTGGCACCATTTTTTCTTTAACCTCCCAGCACACTCTCACTCTCGTACTCTCTCGCCCGCGAGGGGGAGAGAGGGGGACGGGAGAGGGGGACGGGAGGGGGGAACGGCTTCAGGGAGAGGGGTGGTCGCGGGGGCTATGACTCATCACTGCGTCTCTTCCTTCCGCACACTCTCTCGTTGTCGGTATTTCCTTTGTGGGTGGTCCCCAGTAGCGCATCCTTAGCGCATCCCTAATGATACCGTAACCCGGATATAAAAAGAAGACCCTACATGAGTATACTTTTCTGAACCGCAAAAACATGGAGAATACGAAAATGATGATGAAAACTGATAATATTCACGTTTTAAAATTTTCTCTTTCTTTGAATATTCTTTTCCTTTTTTTCAAATTTTTGTACTTTTCATATAATTTTTAATGAATTTATTAAAATGTTATTGTTACGTTTGGTAGCAAAGCTACTCCACCAGACACAATTATGGGTACATAATAATAAATGAACGTTGAAATGTAAATTATAAATGATGAATAAATAATATAACCGAGAGAAGCGATAATGGGAGAAATTATTAAAGCCTCCGAGACAAAACATGAAGAAGAACCAAATGTGAACCACGAAAATTGCAAAAAGGCAGGTGAAAAATTTGACGAATATACACAGTGACCATTTTTCCAATAGGGTTGTTTTTGTAGATGCATCATCGTCTCGTACGGTTTCCTTCCAAGCTTGTTCAAACTTTAAATGGATCTATTAAAAATGTTATTGTTACGTTTGGTACCAGATGAATAAATAATATAACCGAGACAAAGTATGAAGAGGATGACTAACCTTGAGGAAGAAGTCTGAGAAAAAAAAAAGTCTGAGTAATGTAAATAATGAAACATCGCTCCACGACACGAATTCTTAGGACACTTTTTTCAACATTCATTTCTAATTTTATTTCTATTATTAAAATGACTCCTTGTGTAGGTGGTCTTGTTCTACTTGATTTTTTCTAATTTTTTCTCATTATTCTGGCTCCTTGTGTAGGTGGTCTTCTTCTGATTTTTTCTACTGAATTTTTCTAATTATTATTACTTTTTTAAATTGCACTTTATCGATGGAATTGCAAGAACCCGAAAAAACTTACTTGCTTCATGCCATGTACTGTTTATTCTAAAGTGAGTTGACTGCGAAAAAATGACACAATCGTCATTTCTCACATCAATGGACTATATCGAACATTCCAGCTCTCAACCCGGACTTCAACGGAAACGTCTCATTTCTCGATCACTCTCTTGGATCAATCATTCGTTATGACAATTTGCCAATGGATTACCTTGAAGAGAGAGTAATGGAAAGTATTTGGACAAATGAACCACCTTTCCTGGATGCAGAATGCAAAGCTAATTCTGATTGACGTTATCAATTTCGTAGACTCTATCTGCTTTGTTACGATTGATCATCGTTTACGACAAATCACAGGAATAAAAAAACCATTTGGCGGACTGTCTGTCATTGCCTTTTTTGATTTTTATCAATTGCCACCGGTTAATGGGTCATTGATTTTTGAAGCTTGTTTATATCATTCAATTTATTAAATAATATTTTTAATTCTTCTGATTTAAACAATGGAAAATCATACAATCTTCACACTTGTAATCAACAAAAATACGATCACTACTCTCATCAACCAAAACACGTACACTTTTCAAACCATTTCCATAATTTTCGGTACAATAACAGCAAAATGGGTGTGGATCAATCGTCAAGTCAACACGTTCGATAGATGAGACTTTTGATTTTTCCAGAACAGTTACCATCGATTCGACAGCCTTTTGCAAAAGCTCACAAGCCTTTTTCATTGAGGCAAACGACTCTGACCAAGTCTCAATGATTTCCTGAATTATATCATAATTTCAGTCATCAGAAACTACAAAACTTCTCTTGAATCAAATAAAATGGAACAATTTTCGCTGAAATCTTCGATTGGTGTTTTGAAGAAGGACCTCCAATGCGTTTTTATCCTCACCTCACACCCGCTACAACAACAACATCACCCCTTGGACGCGCGGAATCTCGCAACGAGCGAGGTGGAGAGTGGCCTCTGAAAGAGGGTTATTACTTACAAACAGTGCTCGTATTTCTTCATAGTATTGCGCTTTTTCATTCATATCGCATAAACCGTCTTCTTTCCATCGACGTCACTCGTATTCTGGTAAGGTGACCTATACGAGACAAAAAATAAGAACAAAAAAAAAAAAGAACAACCCACAGTGAAAAGAACAAAAAAAGAACAAAATGACCAGGTTCTTAGAAAAAGTGGTGGAGGCTAATTATTTTAGAAATTTTGATTTTTTATTCACTTTTAAATGTCCCGATTCAATCACAGTACAAAAATATTAAAAAAGGTAGAATTTTGAAGTTTTTTTATCATTTGGGAAATATGTACTAAAATAACTGTGTAAGAAGACTTTTTCCATCTCCATTCTAAGGAAGAAATTACTGCTAATCCTGTAATATTCCAGGAATTTTTGAAAGGGATCCACACACTCCTCCTTAGGTTTGATTCTTCGTAGTATTTCCGTTAGCACCCATCACAAAATTAATCTAAAGACTTGTAAAAGGGATTGACTGCAAAAAAGAATCAAAGTCGACCTGCATGTGATTGTTCAAGGAGGCTCAAGCTTTTTTCTCACGAATAAAAACAAAATGCAAGTATATTCAGAGTTGCACAAAGTAGATGCTATACAAAACAACAATCTTCCTGGTTAGGGGTTTCCTGACATTTGCTTTCTCAACTAACTTATGATTAAATGTAGCATCAATTTGCCAAAATTTTTGTAAATTGTTTGTTTCTTCAATGTCAAAATTCAATCCTGTTTCATTACAAAGAAAAATGTGTGCAAAACACAGACATGCTCAGTATTTTCACAGTGTTTTTAATATTGGCATTGTGACAAGTAACTGCCTTGCCAGCTGTTTGAGATGATCTTGGTACACTTAAAGAAAATGTATTTAATATTGAAACATTCAATGAGTGCGATGATAAAGTTTTTTACATATCTGAGAAAAAATGTGGCCCATTTCTTGAAAAAACTTTTCCTGTGGTGTACATGCGGGGAGTTATCATACCAACCTATGAGGATACTTTATGTGTAATAAGAACCGAGAAAATTCAACTCGACCCTGGTTTTCATGACACGCAGCTCTCTACAATTTCTTAAAGTAACACCAACTGCAAACAAAAACATGATAGTGTACATGGCGTTTACGGACCGGAAAAAAGTAGATTGAGTCGACACGCATCCAATGTAGCATAAACTCAGTTTCCTTTTGGCCCCCAAAAACAAAACTTGAACTTGTGTACTAGATTACTAGATAAAAATCCATAAAATTCACAATAATGTTAAAAAACTCGCCTTTCCGTGGATCACTAATCCCTACTACACCATGGGGAACTTTGTCGTTAATAGTAATACATTTATTGTACATGTGTGAAGGTTTTCGGTAACCCTTTGTACAGTTTCCTTCCAATCGTGTTACGAAAAAGTTTCCGTTATTTTTAATGAAATTTTTTTTTACAATTCTCTGTGTTCTCTTCTTCACAACTCCATTATTTGTGATGTTTCAAAACATCAAATCCTTTGCTGTCAAAAATCATAGTCAACAATCATAACATTAAGAGGGGCAACTTTAATGAAGGGTTAATAGAGCTTTAACAGTACGGGATTTGAAATCTTCCATAGTTTTACCAGAAACACGCAAAAGGACACTTGAATACAATTCATCATAACTGTTGAATGCTTCTGTTTTAATAAAAATAGGATCCACCCACCCAATATCAAGTAGGATAATTTACCAAAAGTCTTTACAAGAGTACAATTTATTGAACCTAAGCGGTTGGTATTGGCATAGGTTGATTTTATTGTCTGTCAAGTTGGCTTTACCCCACAATGCTTTTTGTCTTTTTCTTTTAAAACATTGCTATTTCCAAATGTTTCTTGGTGTCTGTGTTATAAGTTTTGCTACCATCCCACTAGGCACGGAAACAGTTGACCAGACTTTTTTTTCTTATTTGTCAACATTTGTAAATTGGTTTATACCTATTGTTTTCATGTACCTGAAATGGTTTCACACTGAAAACCTTTAGGTATTGACTTATTTTCGTTGTTTGTCAATAGTCTTTGGTTAGTATGTTATACTTTTTGCTTCCACCCAACCTAACACAGTGTTGTACTGAACACGGCCATGTGCACTATTTTTTGTTATTTAGTAAAGTATTACTATTTTCTTTGAAAAACCGTTAGGTGTACTATATTTTTATTATACTTTAATAGTCCTTGGTTTGTATGTTATACTTTTTTCTTCCATCTCACCTAAAATAGGTACTGAAACAGTTAGCCATACTTTATACTGTAGGTGTGCTCACATGTAGCATGAATTTAGATTTTCAACTCAAAAAGCAAGTACAGATTTGGTGAACAAACTGACAAATACAGTAATTTTCACTAGAAAATGTCAACTAAAATGAAAAAATCTTCGATCGCTGTTTTGAAGAAGCATGCAAATTTTATTTTATCCTCACCTCACACCCGCTACAACAACAGCATCACCCCTTTGGATGCGCGGAACCTCGCAACAAGCGAGGTGGAGAGTGGCCTCTGAAAGTTAAACTTCTTTTTAATTATGAAAATTTGTTTTTTGACGAATGTTTCCATATTGACCACACTCATAGGCACATTGTTTCATAACTTCCCAACTATTTGTTTTTTCCTTAAACGATAGTGGTTCTGGAACCCTTTACAGTTTGAGAACTAGAATGGTTGTGGTTATCCAACTGCTTTGCACACAAATCATTGTTCACCCCATAGTTTTGCATTTTTAGAAAAACCTCTGCGTGATATAATGTACTCCCTGGTCCTGTGTTTTTAACTACACCTCAGTTGTCTCGTTAGACCTAAAAAAAAGGTGTGTATGACATCTCTAGTCTGTGGGTAGACTGCGTAAAATATTATATTATAGGTCAACCTGTGAGGAATGGAGAATCAACGGGTACAAACCATGACAAAGTATCGTCTCTATGCTGGTTTTGTATCACAATGCCAATTACAGTGTTATGATACACCATGTGAAAATCAATAAAACATTTCATTCGTGTGTTCGATCATGATATGCCAGAGGTTAGCAAAAGTAACATGGTTAAGACTTTAGTTACTAGCACGCCGATAGGCTTTATATTCTTCATACCCATGTACACATGTTTTTGTCAAAGGAGACTTGCCTACAGAGAGACCAAATGTATATAATTTTTCAGAGTTCATTATTTTTGCGTTGAAGTCCCCATGATACCCTTCAATACTTGTTCACATCCGACGTCATTGTAGCCTAGTAGTGCAAACAAGAGTACTGTGATCAGAATCATGTACCTACGGGGTGGATGGGGATGGTGTAGATTCTAAAACCCCAAATATTAAAAACCAAGTGTGTCACATATTTTATTGAATTCAAACAAATTGTGTCACAATTTTTATCCAATAAAAACAAAAATTGTATTAAATTGCGTCACTAAAAACAAATTGTGCAACACCAATTTCACAAATGTTATCAAATTATCCAATGTACTCACACACTATTTTTACGGTCCACATGCTTTTTTTTTCCACGGGCAAACTTGTTATTTTTAGTGAAAAAACGTTTATCATTATGCACCCCCCCCATTGAATTTTGAATGGGCATACACCTTAGGGTACACATTTGTTAATATTTGTGGATTCACACACCTTTTTGCAGGGTGCACCTTTCAATTTCTAGTGTCACACTGTTACATACTTTATTTTTAATGGATCCGCATCTTTTTTTTTTGTGACATGTCATCATTTCTAGTGGCCTACACACGTTTATAGGGTGTCCATCGATAATTTTGCGTAAAAGTACATTATTTTTAGAATATATCCTTTATAATTGAGTGTGTTCACACAATTATACAAACATACACATGATTTCGACATTAGCCATAATTAGTTCTGCATACGTCCTTTTTTTTAAACCGCCATCAGTGTTGAGAAATTTAACAAATTCACGATGTCTGCTGTAATGTTCACTAATTTCCCAATGTTGCTACCATCTCTTCATTTCTTTCTCCATCAAAACACATGCTTCCTAGTTCATTTTTACAACAAGTTGCCAAGATCCTAAACTTGCTCACCACAGTACACATACCAACATCACCTTTGAAGAGTTTTCCACATTGAAGAAAAAGTGCAAGATTGCTAATTTTCTCTTGTCGGCACAACAGTTGGGCGCGAGAGGGGTCTTCACTTATTTCCTCGGTGAGAATTGGTGTATAATATAATGTTGGTGGATGAGAACAAAAAAGCACTTTGCCTTATAGGGATTCAACTATCAGTAACATTTTTCTTAAATTGAAAAAGAATAAACACTAATGTGGTAGAATCAATAAGTTTCACAGTAGAGTCTATATTTTCAATCTACATAACAACATCTATTTCCATCTGCCATCCCACATGTAGCTACCGTAAATTGCACTTAGAAACGCGTCACCATGAGAAATATTCAGCCCAAGCGATGAATGCATATCAATTTCAACTAGAATTGAATTCAGGCTAACCCACTTTCTCAAAGAATCTGATGCCTCCCTTACCCGTCGTTATATTTTCATCATGTCATGATGAATGAGAGGCGTAGCAATGACTGTCAAGGGCTATCAAAATATAAAAATTAGACTAGAGAATAAATCGTTGATTGGTTTTGTAAAAAATGATTTGCACTCTCTACATTTACAGTGTTTCGAGTTTATGATGTTCACTCTACCGCACACTGAAGAATTCTACAGTTTTTAGCAAAAAAAACTACTAAATGTTCATGTAAAATTACAACATTCCCCAACTTTAACATTTTGGAGGACATGTTTATTCTGTATTTTGAGTTGAGTGTGCAAAAATTACTTTATACGGTAAATAATTCAAAGGAATATCAGCAACTGCATGAAATGTTTCGACAGTGACACAAGTCAAGCTAAGGAAAACAAACGCATGTCTACTGGACACACTAACAATAACTCCATCAATAGATTATAAAAAATGTAAAGGAATTGATATGAAGACTCGTTAAGAAACAGGGTATCAGGAGAAATTACTTCAGATAGACACATCATAATATACCGATGGAAACGTCTAAAATACGTGGTTTGACTTTGATAATATCCAAATCACTCAAATACATGTTACATTTGAAAATATTGGTACTAAGGAATCAAGAAATTGTCTCCATAGTTCTTGTTTCTTCTAAAAAAAAGATCGAACCTGTGAATATAACCATGAACACACACAGGCACATTATTCTATCTTTTCGAACTTTTACATTTTCAAAGTGTGTAACATATGCATGTGCTATGGGAAGCAAAATCTGAAGAGTCCAAAAAACAGGCTAGTCAACCTGAACTCATTCACATCGTTACACCAAGAACCCTCATCACCAAAATAGCATCATGACTAAAAATAGCATATACCTTTGGCTTGCAGCACTCATCGGAATACAGTTTGTGGTCCTACTTTCCTTACTTTTCACATCCGATTTGATTCAAAACTAAAACAGCTAGTATTCATTTGACAATCAATGTTTCAAGCATGGAATATCCAGTTATTCTATTGAACACACATTTTCTTACCGCTGTCTACATTTATTTTGCACTTTCTTTTGATAGATGTTTCTGTCGAAAACTGGTAGCTCTTATAAATTTGAAAAATAGGGTATACATGTTAACATGTCAATAGTACTTTTCAGAAATATCCTCTCCATCACTAAAACTCATATTCTGACCAAGAAACGTCTTATTCATTATATCGGTAAAACTTGTCAAACTTTGGTTATACACCTTTAACCAGGTACACACTCTTCTCAACCAACAAAAGTACTTTTACAAAACAACTAACCTAACATCTAACATACTACCAAAGCCCCAATCTCTCTACCCAAGCGCAATCATTAACATAACTTTTAGTTTGCCTATAGTATAGTCCTAACATATATTAAACCTAAGACGTCTAATACATGGGCACAATTTTAGCAAACCTATATTTTCCCTTTTGTCCTAGTAATCATCTGATATCCTATCACTGTCCTTTTCCTATCTTCCTTCAAACCTACATCAAAACTACATTTATCGCTAACTATCCCTAACATACTCCTCCTACACCTACAAACATACAACAACATAAACAACCGAAGCAAACGAGGTGCCCCGGTGAGGGGTGCCGAGAGAAGCGGAGGAATCAAGACAACTTAACTTTCAGAGGACACTCTCCACCTCGCTTGTTGCGAGGCTCCGTGTGTCCTAGGGGTGATGTTGTTATTGTAGTGGGGATAAGTGGAGGATAAAATGGAGATGTTTTTTCAAAACACCAATCGAAGATTTCAGCTTTACTCGACATTTTCTATAGTGTGTTGAATATTACTGTAGGTGACAGTTTGTTCACCACATCTGTACCTCCCTTTTGAGTTTAAAATCTAAATTCTATATGTAAGCAATTTCATCTTCCTTATTTATCTTACGTCCCCATTTTATGAAAAATGGCTGTTTTTGGGACTTGGTGACCTAAATTTTTAGCATAGCAGGAAAAATATTAGGACGGGCATCATCGCATAAAAATTTCCCAACTTCCTGTTTAATTTTTATTAAAATTGGTCCAGTAGAAAACGAGCTAGAGCTGGCGACAAACACACAGACACACAGACACACAGACACACACACACACACACACACAGAATTTGGTGAATGTTAATAGTAAAGATAAATAAATAAATAAAACTATGAAATTTTTTCAAGGTATTTTTTCTCCACATCTTTTTTTGGTAAATAGTCATCAATTGAATCCTATAAAAAATTTAAAGACTCCAACAAATTATATGTTTTAGGATTGAGTATGATTTTGTATAGATAATAATGTTCTTTAGAAGTCGAGTAAAAACGCAGCTTGTCGAGTACCTGTTTAATACAATTTTCGAGATATTTTTTCCAAAATGTTAAAACCAAAAGGACTTTGTATTCATTTTGTACTAAAGTTAAAATTGATATTCAATTTGCTGCAACCGGCTGCTCCGTAAGTGGTGTAATACATACTGTAAGTGTGCTTACATATAGAATTTAGATTTTAAACTCAAAAGGGAGGTACAGATGTGGTGAACAAACTGTCACCTACAGTAATATTCAACACACTATAGAAAATGTCGAGTAAAGCTGAAATCTTCGATTGGTGTTTTGAAAAAACATCTCCATTTTATCCTCCACTTATCCCCACTACAATAACAACATCACCCCTAGGACACACGGAGCCTCGCAACAAGCGAGGTGGAGAGTGTCCTCTGAAAGTTAAGTTGTCTTGATTCCTCCGCTTCTCTCGGCACCCCTCACCGGGGCACCTCGTTTGCTTCGGTTGTTTATGTTGTTGTATGTTTGTAGGTGTAGGAGGAGTATGTTAGGGATAGTTAGCGATAAATGTAGTTTTGATGTAGGTTTGAAGGAAGATAGGAAAAGGACAGTGATAGGATATCAGATGATTACTAGGACAAAAGGGAAAATATAGGTTTGCTAAAATTGTGCCCATGTATTAGACGTCTTAGGTTTAATATATGTTAGGACTATACTATAGGCAAACTAAAAGTTATGTTAATGATTGCGCTTGGGTAGAGAGATTGGGGCTTTGGTAGTATGTTAGATGTTAGGTTAGTTGTTTTGTAAAAGTACTTTTGTTGGTTGAGAAGAGTGTGTACCTGGTTAAAGGTGTATAACCAAAGTTTGACAAGTTTTACCGATATAATGAATAAGACGTTTCTTGGTCAGAATATGAGTTTTAGTGATGGAGAGGATATTTCTGAAAAGTACTATTGACATGTTAACATGTATACCCTATTTTTCAAATTTATAAGAGCTACCAGTTTTCGACAGAAACATCTATCAAAAGAAAGTGCAAAATAAATGTAGACAGCGGTAAGAAAATGTGTGTTCAATAGAATAACTGGATATTCCATGCTTGAAACATTGATTGTCAAATGAATACTAGCTGTTTTAGTTTTGAATCAAATCGGATGTGAAAAGTAAGGAAAGTAGGACCACAAACTGTATTCCGATGAGTGCTGCAAGCCAAAGGTATATGCTATTTTTAGTCATGATGCTATTTTGGTGATGAGGGTTCTTGGTGTAACGATGTGAATGAGTTCAGGTTGACTAGCCTGTTTTTTGGACTCTTCAGATTTTGCTTCCCATAGCACATGCATATGTTACACACTTTGAAAATGTAAAAGTTCGAAAAGATAGAATAATGTGCCTGTGTGTGTTCATGGTTATATTCACAGGTTCGATCTTTTTTTTAGAAGAAACAAGAACTATGGAGACAATTTCTTGATTCCTTAGTACCAATATTTTCAAATGTAACATGTATTTGAGTGATTTGGATATTATCAAAGTCAAACCACGTATTTTAGACGTTTCCATCGGTATATTATGATGTGTCTATCTGAAGTAATTTCTCCTGATACCCTGTTTCTTAACGAGTCTTCATATCAATTCCTTTACATTTTTTATAATCTATTGATGGAGTTATTGTTAGTGTGTCCAGTAGACATGCGTTTGTTTTCCTTAGCTTGACTTGTGTCACTGTCGAAACATTTCATGCAGTTGCTGATATTCCTTTGAATTATTTACCGTATAAAGTAATTTTTGCACACTCAACTCAAAATACAGAATAAACATGTCCTCCAAAATGTTAAAGTTGGGGAATGTTGTAATTTTACATGAACATTTAGTAGTTTTTTTTGCTAAAAACTGTAGAATTCTTCAGTGTGCGGTAGAGTGAACATCATAAACTCGAAACACTGTAAATGTAGAGAGTGCAAATCATTTTTTACAAAACCAATCAACGATTTATTCTCTAGTCTAATTTTTATATTTTGATAGCCCTTGACAGTCATTGCTACGCCTCTCATTCATCATGACATGATGAAAATATAACGACGGGTAAGGGAGGCATCAGATTCTTTGAGAAAGTGGGTTAGCCTGAATTCAATTCTAGTTGAAATTGATATGCATTCATCGCTTGGGCTGAATATTTCTCATGGTGACGCGTTTCTAAGTGCAATTTACGGTAGCTACATGTGGGATGGCAGATGGAAATAGATGTTGTTATGTAGATTGAAAATATAGACTCTACTGTGAAACTTATTGATTCTACCACATTAGTGTTTATTCTTTTTCAATTTAAGAAAAATGTTACTGATAGTTGAATCCCTATAAGGCAAAGTGCTTTTTTGTTCTCATCCACCAACATTATATTATACACCAATTCTCACCGAGGAAATAAGTGAAGACCCCTCTCGCGCCCAACTGTTGTGCCGACAAGAGAAAATTAGCAATCTTGCACTTTTTCTTCAATGTGGAAAACTCTTCAAAGGTGATGTTGGTATGTGTACTGTGGTGAGCAAGTTTAGGATCTTGGCAACTTGTTGTAAAAATGAACTAGGAAGCATGTGTTTTGATGGAGAAAGAAATGAAGAGATGGTAGCAACATTGGGAAATTAGTGAACATTACAGCAGACATCGTGAATTTGTTAAATTTCTCAACACTGATGGCGGTTTAAAAAAAAGGACGTATGCAGAACTAATTATGGCTAATGTCGAAATCATGTGTATGTTTGTATAATTGTGTGAACACACTCAATTATAAAGGATATATTCTAAAAATAATGTACTTTTACGCAAAATTATCGATGGACACCCTATAAACGTGTGTAGGCCACTAGAAATGATGACATGTCACAAAAAAAAAGATGCGGATCCATTAAAAATAAAGTATGTAACAGTGTGACACTAGAAATTGAAAGGTGCACCCTGCAAAAAGGTGTGTGAATCCACAAATATTAACAAATGTGTACCCTAAGGTGTATGCCCATTCAAAATTCAATGGGGGGTGCATAATGATAAACGTTTTTTCACTAAAAATAACAAGTTTGCCCGTGGAAAAAAAAAGCATGTGGACCGTAAAAATAGTGTGTGAGTACATTGGATAATTTGATAACATTTGTGAAATTGGTGTTGCACAATTTGTTTTTAGTGACGCAATTTAAAACAATTTTTCTTTTTATTGGATAAAAATTGTGACACAATTTGTTTGAATTCAATAAAATATGTGACACACTTGGTTTTTAATATTTGGGGTTTTAGAATCTACACCATCCCCATCCACCCCGTAGGTACATGATTCTGATCACAGTACTCTTGTTTGCACTACTAGGCTACAATGACGTCGGATGTGAACAAGTATTGAAGGGTATCATGGGGACTTCAACGCAAAAATAATGAACTCTGAAAAATTATATACATTTGGTCTCTCTGTAGGCAAGTCTCCTTTGACAAAAACATGTGTACATGGGTATGAAGAATATAAAGCCTATCGGCGTGCTAGTAACTAAAGTCTTAACCATGTTACTTTTGCTAACCTCTGGCATATCATGATCGAACACACGAATGAAATGTTTTATTGATTTTCACATGGTGTATCATAACATTGTAATTGGCATTGTGATACAAAACCAGCATAGAGACGATACTTTGTCATGGTTTGTACCCGTTGATTCTCCATTCCTCACAGGTTGACCTATAATATAATATTTTACGCAGTCTACCCACAGACTAGAGATGTCATACACACCTTTTTTTTAGGTCTAACGAGACAACTGAGGTGTAGTTAAAAACACAGGGCCAGGGAGTACATTATATCACGCAGAGGTTTTTCTAAAAATGCAAAACTATGGGGTGAACAATGATTTGTGTGCAAAGCAGTTGGATAACCACAACCATTCTAGTTCTCAAACTGTAAAGGGTTCCAGAACCACTATCGTTTAAGGAAAAAACAAATAGTTGGGAAGTTATGAAACAATGTGCCTATGAGTGTGGTCAATATGGAAACATTCGTCAAAAAACAAATTTTCATAATTAAAAAGAAGTTTAACTTTCAGAGGCCACTCTCCACCTCGCTTGTTGCGAGGTTCCGCGCGTCCAAAGGGGTGATGTTGTTGTTGTAGCGGGTGTGAGGTGAGGATAAAATAAAATTTGCATGCTTCTTCAAAACAGCGATCGAAGATTTTTTCATTTTAGTTGACATTTTCTAGTGAAAATTACTGTATTTGTCAGTTTGTTCACCAAATCTGTACTTGCTTTTTGAGTTGAAAATCTAAATTCATGCTACATGTGAGCACACCTACAGTATAAAGTATGGCTAACTGTTTCAGTACCTATTTTAGGTGAGATGGAAGAAAAAAGTATAACATACAAACCAAGGACTATTAAAGTATAATAAAAATATAGTACACCTAACGGTTTTTCAAAGAAAATAGTAATACTTTACTAAATAACAAAAAATAGTGCACATGGCCGTGTTCAGTACAACACTGTGTTAGGTTGGGTGGAAGCAAAAAGTATAACATACTAACCAAAGACTATTGACAAACAACGAAAATAAGTCAATACCTAAAGGTTTTCAGTGTGAAACCATTTCAGGTACATGAAAACAATAGGTATAAACCAATTTACAAATGTTGACAAATAAGAAAAAAAAGTCTGGTCAACTGTTTCCGTGCCTAGTGGGATGGTAGCAAAACTTATAACACAGACACCAAGAAACATTTGGAAATAGCAATGTTTTAAAAGAAAAAGACAAAAAGCATTGTGGGGTAAAGCCAACTTGACAGACAATAAAATCAACCTATGCCAATACCAACCGCTTAGGTTCAATAAATTGTACTCTTGTAAAGACTTTTGGTAAATTATCCTACTTGATATTGGGTGGGTGGATCCTATTTTTATTAAAACAGAAGCATTCAACAGTTATGATGAATTGTATTCAAGTGTCCTTTTGCGTGTTTCTGGTAAAACTATGGAAGATTTCAAATCCCGTACTGTTAAAGCTCTATTAACCCTTCATTAAAGTTGCCCCTCTTAATGTTATGATTGTTGACTATGATTTTTGACAGCAAAGGATTTGATGTTTTGAAACATCACAAATAATGGAGTTGTGAAGAAGAGAACACAGAGAATTGTAAAAAAAAATTTCATTAAAAATAACGGAAACTTTTTCGTAACACGATTGGAAGGAAACTGTACAAAGGGTTACCGAAAACCTTCACACATGTACAATAAATGTATTACTATTAACGACAAAGTTCCCCATGGTGTAGTAGGGATTAGTGATCCACGGAAAGGCGAGTTTTTTAACATTATTGTGAATTTTATGGATTTTTATCTAGTAATCTAGTACACAAGTTCAAGTTTTGTTTTTGGGGGCCAAAAGGAAACTGAGTTTATGCTACATTGGATGCGTGTCGACTCAATCTACTTTTTTCCGGTCCGTAAACGCCATGTACACTATCATGTTTTTGTTTGCAGTTGGTGTTACTTTAAGAAATTGTAGAGAGCTGCGTGTCATGAAAACCAGGGTCGAGTTGAATTTTCTCGGTTCTTATTACACATAAAGTATCCTCATAGGTTGGTATGATAACTCCCCGCATGTACACCACAGGAAAAGTTTTTTCAAGAAATGGGCCACATTTTTTCTCAGATATGTAAAAAACTTTATCATCGCACTCATTGAATGTTTCAATATTAAATACATTTTCTTTAAGTGTACCAAGATCATCTCAAACAGCTGGCAAGGCAGTTACTTGTCACAATGCCAATATTAAAAACACTGTGAAAATACTGAGCATGTCTGTGTTTTGCACACATTTTTCTTTGTAATGAAACAGGATTGAATTTTGACATTGAAGAAACAAACAATTTACAAAAATTTTGGCAAATTGATGCTACATTTAATCATAAGTTAGTTGAGAAAGCAAATGTCAGGAAACCCCTAACCAGGAAGATTGTTGTTTTGTATAGCATCTACTTTGTGCAACTCTGAATATACTTGCATTTTGTTTTTATTCGTGAGAAAAAAGCTTGAGCCTCCTTGAACAATCACATGCAGGTCGACTTTGATTCTTTTTTGCAGTCAATCCCTTTTACAAGTCTTTAGATTAATTTTGTGATGGGTGCTAACGGAAATACTACGAAGAATCAAACCTAAGGAGGAGTGTGTGGATCCCTTTCAAAAATTCCTGGAATATTACAGGATTAGCAGTAATTTCTTCCTTAGAATGGAGATGGAAAAAGTCTTCTTACACAGTTATTTTAGTACATATTTCCCAAATGATAAAAAAACTTCAAAATTCTACCTTTTTTAATATTTTTGTACTGTGATTGAATCGGGACATTTAAAAGTGAATAAAAAATCAAAATTTCTAAAATAATTAGCCTCCACCACTTTTTCTAAGAACCTGGTCATTTTGTTCTTTTTTTGTTCTTTTCACTGTGGGTTGTTCTTTTTTTTTTTTGTTCTTATTTTTTGTCTCGTATAGGTCACCTTACCAGAATACGAGTGACGTCGATGGAAAGAAGACGGTTTATGCGATATGAATGAAAAAGCGCAATACTATGAAGAAATACGAGCACTGTTTGTAAGTAATAACCCTCTTTCAGAGGCCACTCTCCACCTCGCTCGTTGCGAGATTCCGCGCGTCCAAGGGGTGATGTTGTTGTTGTAGCGGGTGTGAGGTGAGGATAAAAACGCATTGGAGGTCCTTCTTCAAAACACCAATCGAAGATTTCAGCGAAAATTGTTCCATTTTATTTGATTCAAGAGAAGTTTTGTAGTTTCTGATGACTGAAATTATGATATAATTCAGGAAATCATTGAGACTTGGTCAGAGTCGTTTGCCTCAATGAAAAAGGCTTGTGAGCTTTTGCAAAAGGCTGTCGAATCGATGGTAACTGTTCTGGAAAAATCAAAAGTCTCATCTATCGAACGTGTTGACTTGACGATTGATCCACACCCATTTTGCTGTTATTGTACCGAAAATTATGGAAATGGTTTGAAAAGTGTACGTGTTTTGGTTGATGAGAGTAGTGATCGTATTTTTGTTGATTACAAGTGTGAAGATTGTATGATTTTCCATTGTTTAAATCAGAAGAATTAAAAATATTATTTAATAAATTGAATGATATAAACAAGCTTCAAAAATCAATGACCCATTAACCGGTGGCAATTGATAAAAATCAAAAAAGGCAATGACAGACAGTCCGCCAAATGGTTTTTTTATTCCTGTGATTTGTCGTAAACGATGATCAATCGTAACAAAGCAGATAGAGTCTACGAAATTGATAACGTCAATCAGAATTAGCTTTGCATTCTGCATCCAGGAAAGGTGGTTCATTTGTCCAAATACTTTCCATTACTCTCTCTTCAAGGTAATCCATTGG
Organism: Caenorhabditis wallacei; assembly: GCA_963932035.1. Lineage (NCBI taxonomy): Eukaryota > Metazoa > Nematoda > Chromadorea > Rhabditida > Rhabditidae > Caenorhabditis > Caenorhabditis wallacei. The sequence goes on along the minus strand of OZ009932.1, from coordinate 10,296,560 downwards.
CAAATTGTCATAACGAATGATTGATCCAAGAGAGTGATCGAGAAATGAGACGTTTCCGTTGAAGTCCGGGTTGAGAGCTGGAATGTTCGATATAGTCCATTGATGTGAGAAATGACGATTGTGTCATTTTTTCGCAGTCAACTCACTTTAGAATAAACAGTACATGGCATGAAGCAAGTAAGTTTTTTCGGGTTCTTGCAATTCCATCGATAAAGTGCAATTTAAAAAAGTAATAATAATTAGAAAAATTCAGTAGAAAAAATCAGAAGAAGACCACCTACACAAGGAGCCAGAATAATGAGAAAAAATTAGAAAAAATCAAGTAGAACAAGACCACCTACACAAGGAGTCATTTTAATAATAGAAATAAAATTAGAAATGAATGTTGAAAAAAGTGTCCTAAGAATTCGTGTCGTGGAGCGATGTTTCATTATTTACATTACTCAGACTTTTTTTTTTCTCAGACTTCTTCCTCAAGGTTAGTCATCCTCTTCATACTTTGTCTCGGTTATATTATTTATTCATCTGGTACCAAACGTAACAATAACATTTTTAATAGATCCATTTAAAGTTTGAACAAGCTTGGAAGGAAACCGTACGAGACGATGATGCATCTACAAAAACAACCCTATTGGAAAAATGGTCACTGTGTATATTCGTCAAATTTTTCACCTGCCTTTTTGCAATTTTCGTGGTTCACATTTGGTTCTTCTTCATGTTTTGTCTCGGAGGCTTTAATAATTTCTCCCATTATCGCTTCTCTCGGTTATATTATTTATTCATCATTTATAATTTACATTTCAACGTTCATTTATTATTATGTACCCATAATTGTGTCTGGTGGAGTAGCTTTGCTACCAAACGTAACAATAACATTTTAATAAATTCATTAAAAATTATATGAAAAGTACAAAAATTTGAAAAAAAGGAAAAGAATATTCAAAGAAAGAGAAAATTTTAAAACGTGAATATTATCAGTTTTCATCATCATTTTCGTATTCTCCATGTTTTTGCGGTTCAGAAAAGTATACTCATGTAGGGTCTTCTTTTTATATCCGGGTTACGGTATCATTAGGGATGCGCTAAGGATGCGCTACTGGGGACCACCCACAAAGGAAATACCGACAACGAGAGAGTGTGCGGAAGGAAGAGACGCAGTGATGAGTCATAGCCCCCGCGACCACCCCTCTCCCTGAAGCCGTTCCCCCCTCCCGTCCCCCTCTCCCGTCCCCCTCTCTCCCCCTCGCGGGCGAGAGAGTACGAGAGTGAGAGTGTGCTGGGAGGTTAAAGAAAAAATGGTGCCAAATAGTCCCCCCCAATTCTCTATTGTTTTTGCAAATGTTTGAAGGATCTTGAATAAAAATGTTAAATGTAAAGATTCAGGGGGATAGTTACAGTAAGACCAAACAACTTTGAAAGCAAAATGTCCTGAAGAACCATTAGCTTGAAGTGTCACTTGAAATTGAGGATAAGTGAAAATGAATGAGCCTTCGTCATTGTCTAGCAAACTGAAATTATATTTTAACTTTGGTTTCTTATATTTTAACCAACACAAATGAATTTAAATTCGGATATTTTATTGTGATTTCAGATTGATTTGCTTCTTTGTAAAATGTCACAGTAGCGTACATATCCTCTAACACGTTAATTTGCCAATTACACGATTGCGAAGAATTGAAAACGGGCGGCTCCAACCCCTCATTCCAGTTTTCCGGGAAAATATAGGGCTCGCTAAGATCCAATGGAGGATTCACTAAATAACCGGCACAAGAATAGCCATCAGATGCAACAAAATAGAACAAATTTGCAAATAAAAATAGGAGTATCATTTTCTAGCGAATCAAATTATGACGGTGTTGAGTAAACAGTTGGTTACACTTTTATAGCAATAAGTGTGACACAGCCCAAAAGTTCAGCACAATTGATAAGATTTTATAGCAGACAAGACATCATTGAAAGCAAAATTTTGAAACTGTGATTCACTGTGAAAAAGTCACGTAGGAGTTATGAAAACTTTATTCCAAAAAAACAGTGAAAATTAAGTTAATAGTAATTAGCAATGTATTTCTTCGGACTCCATACCACTTTTGAATCCCCCCTCCCGAAATAAAGAAAGATTTCACTGCTTTCCGATAAGGTGCATGTACCATTAACATAACTACAGTAGAAAATAATCCATGAAGCGTTGTATTTATCACAGCAATATTCATAAATCCCTGATTATAATATTTCCAGATAATAGACACCCATGAATAGGCAAATGGAATGATAAGAGTTATAATAGGGACACCACACTGGATCACTAGAGCTGTGAAGAACTTCTTTTGGAGTTGTTAAGTCTTATCAGACATCTTTTTTGAAGCTAGAAGAGAAGATGTGGTTTGGATTAGTTTTTTTACAAAAATAAATACTTCAATACAAATAAAAGGGATAAGGATTAGGAACATGGTTAAATGATAACTCCCGTTTTCAGTGAATACGAATATAGATGTCTTTTGAATGTAGTCAGGGAGGGGAGGGAGTTTTTGAAAAACCCTTTGCCTTGCTTCAGATTGTTCTGGAACAAATAATCCAAAAGATATACTAGATACAATTGCAGTTATATAGTGACCGATTAACCAGGGACGCCTCCAAAATGTCCATTTGCTGTTCCTAGTGAAAGAGCACATGGTGTGAAATTGATTTTCAAATATTGCTATGATAGAGACAAGGACACCTATAATTCGTTAATTTGTAAATGATAATTTTAAAAATGGAAGAAAAAAGATGACTTACCACCCATAAAAATCATAGTGCCAACCACTGCATAAACATAATACTTGATATCAATAAGTCTAAACAAGCCAAGCGGATAACCAGCAAACTCGGGGAATAAAATTATGGGGATTATCATGAGACTAATTGAGTAATCGAATAAAACCGTCCAAATATGTAAACTAATCAGGTACCATTTGACGCCATTCATATATTCCGGAGTCTTGTACAAAATAACATATAAACCAAAAAAATGGAGAGGTATTGAGATAGCGCTAACGATATGTAGAACTCGTTTTAAAAATTCAGGTGTCCATAAGTAATCTAATATTAGATCAAGGGAATTCATGAAAGACATAGTTGTACAAAAAATATTGAAATGGGATTCAAAGAACGAGAAGAAGAAGAAGTGGGGGAAATTTCGCGGAAACGTTTAGATTTAACACCTATAATTAAATAAGTGATCACGCTTTGGATGGAGATTAAGAGTTCAATGGACAATTGGTTTTTTGATTGGGTGTAAATCAGAGAATAAGAATTGAGAGAATTTATAAAGGAAGGGGTTAAAGAGATCAGATTAACATGTTAGATCCGAACTTTGTTTTTTCAATATTTACTCAGGCTTGACTTATTAAACGAAACCGAAGTGCATAATGGGGAAGCGACGTGCAGAATTTAAGATGTTTTTGTTCCATTATTATATTGTGGCCCAATAATACATTTCTGACCCCATGATTCATGGAATTGTGCTTATATAATATCAACAATAAACTCAAAGCAGACAAACATGATTTATAGTCATAAGATCATCGATCATTGAAAAATATTATTAGGCATAACTTTTTAAGTGACTTGTTAGAAGGTATAATCGTTCTCTGCTCTACTCCTTCCGCTTTGAAAGAACCAAAAATCATTTGCTAAATGAATTCAAAAACTAAATGAATTCATGTAGCTACCACGGAAGATATCAAAACAGTATTTGTGCGATCTCCAATCCTTGAAAAACACCTTCCACCAAACAAGGTTTTCCTCATCGCTTCCCGATATGGATGATGTATAAAAAGCATCACCAATGTTGAAAACGTCCCGTGCATTGACCCTAATATAAGAGCAATACTTGAATAAACTTGTTTATAGTAGTCAAGAATGATCATTGTTAGAGTGAAGATACATGGAATGATGAGAAGGAGAAGTGGAAGAAACATTTGGACAGCTAAGGCCAAGAATAATTTCTTCTGCAGTTTGTATGTCTTTGCTGACATTTTCCGATCCTTAACTTGCTCCTGAACGTTTCGAACCAATGATTTAGCGAAGATAAAGATTTCAGTGCTAATCCAAATTATAAAAATAGAGAACAAGGCGACATGATAAGAACTTTGATCACTATCAGAAAACACATAAAGATTTGCATCATAAATATAGCTAGGGAGGCAGGGAAGTCTCTGAACATATTTATATAAATCCTCTCTTCATTGGCTAACCTGGGAAGCTTTTCGCTTAGCTTCTTCTTGTTCTGGAACAATAAATGAAAACGAGCAGACGCCAAGAATAGCGATGATGTAATGAATTGCTAACCATGGACGCCTTAGCCTTGTCCATTTCATAGATTTGGAAAACGTTGATATGGTATGAAATTGATTCTCAAAGATAGCAACAATGGCTATTAGGACATCTGTATTTGTTGAAAATTATTAAGACATGTAAGTAGATGAACTTACTACCGAGGCATATAAGACAAAACAAAATAGGAAAAATATAATCAATTTCGATATAAGTTATGGGGCCAAGTGGGAATCCCATAAAAGTGGGTAGTAATAAAACTGGAATTATTAGAAAATATACCATATAATCGAATAAAATGATCCAAAAATGTAAGTTTATCAGGTACCATTTCACTCTTTTCATGGTATCCGGAGTTTTAAATAAGACTATGTAGAGACCAAATAAGTGGATTGGAAGGGATATCGCCGTGATAATGTGCAAGGAAGTCGAGTAGAATTCTAGAGAGTCCAAGAATCCTATTTCCGGGATACAGGGGTAAGACATAAAGAAATTTTGAATGATGTTTGGAAAAGGAAAAGTTGTTTGAGATCTAAACATTTCCAATTCAAACTATATAGAAAGAAAAAAATAATTATTAGTTTAGACCAAAGAAAAATGTTTATTTGAATGTTTTTTGTTGATATTTATTTAATGTATGTACATCATGTTAATTTATTACATGACAATGGCTTAAAATACCTCAAAACAGAAAATACATACCAGACATGAAGATAATCGGATTTATGTCAGATTTGATAATATCCGGGTACATAATCCGTGACGCCTTCATAACAATGTTTGTCATACAGAGATAAACTAAATGACAATCATGGATTACTTGATTTGCTACACGTCACCCTGATCTAGCACATATAAGCAACGGTTCCAGGTAGAATCTATGACTATGAGAAAATTATTCTGTATTTTTATTCTGTTTTCCTCAATTTCAATGATTAGTACTTATGATATCAAGGATTTTGAGACAATTAGAAAAAATGCTATCAAAAATATCATTGGCCTACAATTAATCCTAGGTCACAGACCGTACGATAAGTTGAGACGGTTCAAGCTGAAGGTTAGTGTGTTTAGTCGTTACTAACAACAATAAATGTTATTTAGAGTCATCGAATTGGTGGGAATATTGTTCTTGGCTAAAAATGATCTCATTAAACCAGGTTCAATTCAGTGTGCGTAGGACTATCAAAAATAATTGTTTCTCGTCATAACCTTCAGAATTCTCTCCCCCATCTGACGCTTGTCTGCTATTTTTCTACTTTCCACCTGTTTTCTTTTTTTCATTTAAGCTATAACATTTTCATTATATGGTTTTTTTAAGACTCTTGATTTCTTAGTATAGACCTTTTGTGTCATATAAAATAATAAATGAAGCATTCAAGGATATTTGTTGATCTAGATTATTTATTTGTATTCATTATTACTAAATTCTTCTTCATTTAGGTATCCTCAAAAATAAATTCTTGGGTCTCTATCATTTTGGAATGAATATTCTACTATACTCCATTTTTATTCTTCTAACAGTTTCTGAAATATGGACTTATGATGTGAAGGATTACAGTGTTATCAGAAACACTGCTCTTCGGAAAATCGACAGACTTGGGAGGTTTCTGGGTTATCGGGTGAAGGGACGGAAGACTTACAGGATTATTAGGGTGAGTTAAATTTTAGTTTTAACTTGGTACTGTATTCACTTTAATAGTACGACAGACCCAAATAAGCTAGCTTTGAACATAAGACTGGTACCTGTCTATTTGTAATGTCTCTTTAAACACCCGTATAATTCCGGTTTCCATTTTTTATTATATTTTTCGAAAGGGTCGTATTTTCAGAGTTAATACAGTATGATTTTTCAGAACCATCGAATCGGAGGAAACATTGTTCTTGGATAGCTCATGAATGATAAATTGTTCATTATGTACAAAATGATTCTTTTTTTGAAAAGTTAATAAAAAAGCATTGGATCCTTTCTCTGAAACAACCCAGTCTGTTCGACCCTTGCCGGTTTTGCAAAGCAAAATGAAGTTATCGCTTCCCGATAAGGACGATGTACAAAAACCATGATCAATGTAGAAAATGCTCCGTGAAGTGAGCCGGTTATAACCATCATATTCATAAAAGCTTGGTTATAGTAGCTAAAGCAAACTGATATCCATCCGTAGACCGATGGGAGGACAATAATGATTAGTGGAACTTTCAATTGGATCACTAAGGCGATAAACATGCTTTTTTGAATTTGGAACTTTCTTCTTGACATCCTCCGTGTCCGAAAATAAGCTACAGTATGCCAAACAAGAAATCCAACAAACAAAAACCCTTCCGCACTGTACACTATCATAAAGAATACGCATACTATAAAATGATATGTGTAGTCTAAGGCTAGTATGTAAATAGGCGCACTGTGAAGATAGCTGGGTAAGCATGGTAAATCCTGCAAGATTAAAGAACAGATTAAAAAATTAAAAAGTTTTAACATTTACCAGAAACACCTGCTCTTTCAGTCCGTCTGGATTAGGAACTAAGAACCAAAATGAGAAAAATAATATAGTTATTAGCACGTAGTGAATTGCTAACCAAAATTGTCGGAACAGTTTGTATTTCCTGTTTTGAGACATGCATACTGTATAAAATCTATTCTCAAATACGGAAAGAATTGCTGTCATCATATCTGAAGTTTTGTTTAACCATACGTCGGAAAGCAGTACTTACATCCTAACAAAAGCAAAACTTCTATAGCTTGGATCTCATTCGGTACATCAGAATAGCTAAGGACTCCAAATGAAACCCCTCCTAACACAGGAAACATGATATACGGCACAAATAGGATTGATAAAGAATAGTCGAATAGTATGATTAAAACTTGTAAGTTCACTAAATACCATTTGACTGTCTTCATTTGATCTGGAGTTTTAAATATTAAGCATGACATTCCGATGAAGAGAATTGGAGTGGAAACTCCCGTGTTAACATGAAGAGCCAGTAATAAGAAATCGGGAGAATGAAAATAGCCGAAATCAGAAGAGCAGTTCATGATGCTTAACGAATTTTTTTAGAGGAAATTTAAAAACAATTTACAGCTGTTTCAATATTCAAGGAAGTAAGGTTACTAGGAATTTATTAAAATTATTTCCAAGAAGGAATCTGACTTTTATAATGTCTATCACCTGGAATCTCTTAGCTTTTTGCTTTCAAAATGATACACGAAGCATGTGGAAAAGATGAAAAATATCGAGTACACGTAATCGAGCAATGGTCAACGGACTGTCAGTAGTCAACAGTACAGTAATCAATGTCCAAAGGTCACTGTATCAAATATAACCTTGGATCTGGATGACCATTGATAGCAGCAACCATTCCTATCTGCCATTCAGGACAGTAACCAGAAATACGTAACTCAAAACAGTAATCGACTGAAGTTGCTTGAAATTGGCTAATGTTGTCTCTAAAAAATCGAAGTAACATAGCTTATCCCAAAAAAATTAAAGTAAAGTTCGGCGTTCAATGTACTAATTTTTATGTTAGTATTCTTTACCTTCATTTCCCTGTCTTAATTATTAGTTTCTGATTTATAAATACGCTCAAAACACATTCAACCTTCCTTGTTTCACATGAAAAAAACTCCGACGTGCAAAACCAATGTCTCCCACATTTTGGTCTTTTGTTTTTTCTTATCTTCGACTCTCTTTCTCATAATTTAGAGAACAGAAGTAGTCACTGGCGTGTGAACTAGAGACAACATCATTACTTTTTTTCTAGTCTTGTCGTAACTGATGATGAATAATCCGGTGGTTATCTTGATATTGGCAGCTTTGCTTCTTGCTAAAATCTGTTTTTTATTGAATTTTTATCTGCTTTCGGGAGTTTTCTGGTTGAAAAGAATCCAGAAAAGACCCGATATGACCTTGATTTTCTCTAGATTTGCAGTGGATATGCTCTATGCTGTTACAAGTGAGTTTACTTTTCATATAGAATTAGTTTTTCATTTTTTGATTTTTCAGATATAGCTAGTCTAGCTTATCTTTTAATTCGAGGAATTTTTCCGGACTTTGTCATCAAAAATTTATCATTTTTTATAATCTGGCCTTATCTGAACATTGGAACAATCCGGTTGCTATTAGTCATCTTCTTAGCTGCAGACAGAATTTTCGCATCATGCTTACCAATTCTTTATCATAAACATAGATCAAAAGTTTCTAACTTGGCTCTATTAGCTGTCATATTGTCATATACCTTGTTTGAACAATTTATTTTATTCAAAATTTGTAATTTTGTCTTGGATGTTCCGTTAAGTTGTCTGCAATTGACTTGTTCTGTTAATGCTTGTTATAGAGATTATTGGCTTTATTTTGAGCAGGTAAGCATTTTTTCAAATAAAATGTTATGTTAAAATTCATATTTTTCATGTTTAGATTGGATACTTTGTACTTGGTGCCTTATCTCTCGTGATATGCTTTCGCCTTTTCATATGGACCCGTTTCATGAAAACTAACCATAATGAGGAGATTTCAAGGGTAAGAAATTTCTAAGAACATGCTCATTATAATTTGTTTTAGACTACAAAAATAACACTTCTCGATGCGTTTATCATATTTTCATTCGATGTTCTCCCGAAATTTTTATTCGTTTTCTTTCCGGAAATCAATTTTCAAAGCGTTGGTCCATTGAGTGCTTTGTGCAAAAATTTTGGATTTGTTATCGAATCGATGATTATTTGTAAAGTGTTGATGGGGAAGAAAATGGTTACTGTACTTTCTATTAATCGATTCCCTGTTAATGAAACTTAAATTTTCATTGAATAATTGTATTACATGGAATAACAGTGTGACAAAATTTCGATTCAATTCTATTATTGATATTATAATGGGGTCTTCTAAAAATAAGAAATAATAATTCTCGTCGATAAGGGCTATGTACTAATAACATCGCTACTGTAGACACTAATCCATGCATTGAAGCAGTGATAATTGCAAAATTAGTAAAATATTGATTATGATACTTATGGATAACTGCTATCCATGCATAAATCAAAGGTACGGTGAGCATCATCAATGGAATGGATAATTGTAGAAGTAGAGCAAAAAAGAAGTTCCTCTGCATTTGAAATGTCTTTCTCGACATGTTCAAAGTTTGAATTTGTTTGAGAATGTGCCAAAGAGAGCAGACGAGAAAAAATAAAGTTTCGGTTCCGGCAAACGAGATAACGAATACGATTAGGATAAGCTGGTAGGTATGATCACTAGCCAACACGTATATTCGAGTTGGGTTGATGTAAGTCGGGAGACAAGGTAAATCCTAAATACATTTTAAAGAAACTATTGATTTTAGGTGAATAAAGGTACTTTTAAAACCTGCTCTACTGCATTTCTCTGGTCAGGTGCTAAACACACGAAGCCAAGTAGCATTAGTAAAATAAAAATGTAATGAGTTAATAGCCAAGGTGTCCGTAATAATTTCCAATATTCTTTCCCCTTACAATCACAGATTATATAAAATCTATTTTCGAATATTGCCACAATAGAAATGTGTACATCTGAAAAATGTATTCTTTTTTATTTTAGTAGGTTCACTCACATGCTAAGAGAGTCATTGCAAGCACAGTTTGAATCTCAATTGGAACATTGAACAGACTCAACAAGCCAATTGCATAACCGGAAAACGACGGTAGCAAAATAATTGGGACTATTAGTAAACCAATTGAGTACTCAAAAAGGATGATCCAAGTATGCAAGTTAACTAAATACAATTTCACTGACTTCATTTGCTCTGGAGTTTTGAAGAAGATGAAATAGAGACCAAGGATGTGAATTGGGGTGGATAAAGCAGTAGTTAAATGAAGTGAGAATGATAAGAATTCGGGAGTATCTAAATAGGAATAAGCGTCGGTACATGAAGTCGTCATCATAAATTAATAGAGAATGAAAACTTAGAAGAAAAAAGTTGTAAAGATTAATTAAAATGAAAAACATCTGTCGTTTTATTGCCGATATCAAATATCAAATTTATATCACAGTAGTTTCTCTGATCTTTCATCCTACAACGCTGGAAGGTTTGGCCGAGTTTCTGACAAACCTCTTCCATTTCGAGCGACTTTCGGGTTTGTCAATGATTGTTTTCGGCCCTAAGAAGATAAGGAAAATTTGCAACAAATATCAACAAAATAAAAAACTGCTTCAATAATTTATAAAAATAAGAAACGTTTTCATTAAATTACAACAGGATCGCACTGCGAAACGACTTTATTCGACGCCTTCCTTGCAGTGATCTTAAAACAGAATCTCAGCAATTCTTCTCGATACGGTTTATGAGCAAGCAACATCACTATCGTTGACGCGAATCCATGCATTGACGCAAAAACAAGAGCGAAATTTGTGTAAGCTTGTTTAAAAATGTCCCATGCTACAGAGATTCCAGCATAAAAGACAGGTACGGCGAACATTATCAATGGGGGCAATGTTTGAATCACCAAACCAATAAAACATGCTTTCTGCATTTGAATCGTTTTTTGGGAGTTCTTTTTTGTCTTAATTTGCTTGTAAATACTCCTTGTACTCCAGAATACAAAGAAAAACACTTCAAGTCCTGCCCACAAAGCGAAGAGGTACAGTGTTGCTACATGATAAGTGTGCTTAGGAAGACATGGTAAAGCCTGAAACATAATTTTTTCATGAGTAACTGCTTCCTAGATCCTACATTCAAAGCTTGTGGAACTGCGACATTTTAATTTGGGGTTAGATAGCCAAAACTGATAAGAACCAGTATTATTCCGATATAATGGGCTAAGATGAAATATATTCGTAGTGGTTCCAATGATTTCTTCAAAAAATGGTCACACAAAATATGAAACCGGTTTTCAAAAACTGCCACGATAGAGACTATGACATCTGAAAATTTCCGTTAGTCACAGGTTTTCAAATTCTTTTTTTCAGAACATACATCCTAAAAGTGCCAAAACCAAAAGCGCCTGGAAGACACTGCACCCGAAAATAGGTTAGAATTCCAAATGGGTGGCCGGCAAAAGTGGGGAGAAGAATGATTGGAACTGTGAATAGACCAAGTGAGTAGTCAAATAAGACTATCCAAGTATGAAGATTCACTAGATACCATTTAACAGAACTCATGTGTTTTGGAGTTTTGAACAGGATGAAGTATAGACCGAATGAATTAATTGGGATGGAAATGAATGTTGTAAAATGCAATGCAGAAGATAAAAAATCCGCAGTATCGAAGTATCCATAATCCGGGATGCAAGAGGAGTTGCTCATTTTATTTTAAAACAGAACGAAGCCAAGTTATTGGAAATTATTGAACTAAAACACCTGTCTTCCCTTCACAATCGATATATTCAATTTCAATTATTAGAACGTGTGTAAGTGTTACAAGTACAATAAGAAGAGCAGGTGATTCTTTTTGGGAAACCCGTTATTTTTTATGATTAGTCTGTCATTTTACTTCCATATTTGTTGCCTTCGGAGTTTCGTAATATTTTATGGTGCTTTACGATGTTCATTTATATTTCCCATTGTTAGTTTGGTGCTTAAGTTTTAGAGATGCTTAAAACGTGCCGAATACGAGACATGCTAAAAATTAATAGATAATTTGGGCCTATGTACATCCTGGTAGGCCCCAAGGAAGTAAATGTCCCGAGTAAGTGAAATTAATCTTTGATAAAAGAAACAGGCATTGTTCTTTAATCAGGCTGAGGAAGAATCAAGGAAGTAAAGGAAACCAAAGAATCGTTAGATTGATTAGAAAAAAGCATAAACCTGCTGAATCAATTGTTTGAGTCACTATGGTTTTTCGATTTTTGAACATTCCAGAGACACCTGATTTTCATTTGTTAATTAACTTTTTCTCAAAGCAATTAATCTTTTTGTGTCTATGGAAATATCATTTGAAAACGGTTTTATTGTATCAAATCACAAAAATCATAATTGAATTGCACTGCATACAGCCTTCGGTTTTATTTCAGTCCTCTTGAAACAAAAACTGAGCAATTCCTCTCGATACGGTTTATGAGCAAACAACATCACTAAAGTTGAAGTCAGACCATGCATTGAAGCAAAAATAATACAGAAATTGGTGTAGGCTTGCTTGGAAATATTCCAAATTATTGAGATTAAAGCGTAGATAACAGGAACGGCGAACATAATTAAAAGTGGCAACATTTGAACCACTAAACCGATAAAGAAGGTTTTTTGCATTTGAATCGTTTTCTGGGACATCTTTTTTGCTTTGATCTGTTTTAAAATACTCATTGTGATACACGACACGAAGAAAATGACTTCAAGAGTTGTCACTCCTGCAAAGATGTACAGAGCAGCTAGTTGATAAGTATAGTTGTTTTGATCTGCCAGAACAAATATTTCAACTTCATATAAGTAGCTTGGAAGACATGGAAGACTCTGAATAATAATTTATTCATGATATAAAAATGTTAACCTACTCTCAAAACTTGTGGAACCGCGATGTCTTGGTTTGGGGTTAGATAACCAAAGCTGACATCAATTGCTATTATCCCGATGTATTGGAATAAAATGAAGAATTTTCTGAACGATTCCCAATTCTGCTTCAAAGAATGGTTACATAAAATGTGAAACCGATTTTCAAACACAGCCACAATGGAAACTATGACATCTGAATTTAAAAAAATACATTCAAAACATTTAAAAAAAAATAACGTACACCCTAAAAGTACAAGCACTAAAATCGCCTGAAACAGACTAGGCACCCGGAAATAGGTCAGTATTCCAAATGGGTGCCCAGCAAAAGTGGGTAGAAGAATGATTGGGACTGTGAATAGACCGAGTGAGTAATCGAATAAGACTATCCAAGTATGAAGATTCACTAGATACCATTTCACGGATCTCATGTGTCTTGGAGTTTTGAACAAGATGAAGTATAGACCAAAGACGTTAATAGGGGTGGAGATAATTGTAGTTGAGTGTAACGCAGTGGATAAAAAATCAACAGAATCAAAATATCCATAATCCGGAATACAAGAGGAATTAATCATTTAAAATGTATTAAAACACAATGAAACCAATTTATTGGAAATGATTAAACCACCTGCAGTCCAGTATGCCCGATCAATACATCAAACCTGCGTAATTGAACTTGAGGGAATGATACAAGCTCAATAACGAGAACAGGTGATTTTTTTTAGATATTCGGATTTTCGTGAGCTAGTTTTTCATTGTACACTGAACATGACTTTGAATTATTGTCCCTCTCAGGATATAATGGGATCAGTTGATTTCCTATTGAGCTCTTTACATACTATCTGTCTGATATCAACGCCGATCCATATTTATTGTCTCTACTGCATACTGCTAAAGTCGGCTAATTATCTGACTTCAATGAAATCGATTTCGCTCGTTTTTTACCTATCAAATACTGTATTCAGCTATTCTTTAAATGTTCTATGTAGTCCTTTTATTTTGCTACCAGCGTTGGCGGGAAGTCCGTTGGGAGTTTTAAATGATTTTGTGCCTCTTGATTTTCAAGTGTATTTTTTGATTGCTAGTTTAGGGTGTAAGTTTTTTGAAAACATGCCGAAAACAGGTCAATTTAATTCAGCTGTAATCATCTCAATGCCAATACTCTTTGAACGATGGTTCCACGAGCTTATCACGAAAAGAACAAAATCATGGACAACGGTTCGCCCTTGGTGGATTATTGCTCATTACCTTTGTGTCGCTTTTCTAGTTTTCATTGGTATTCTTGAGACTCCTGAGCAAAATGAAGTTAATAGAGCTATAGTGATCAAGGTAAGTTTCATAATCTGTATGAACGACATAATCTTTCCTCAGAAGCTTCCTTGTCTTCTTGAACATTTTCCAATATTCATTCTCTCCATTAATTTCTCTTCCATCGTCATTGCTTTTACCGTATTGACTCTAATTACAATATCAGAAAACTTATTATTTACAATGATCCTTCTTTTGCTAACTGCTGATCAAGTTCAATCTGGAAAATTATCTCGAACTACATTTCAAATGCAAAAGAATTTCTTTATCAAAATTCATCTGCAAGTACTGATGCCGCTACCAACTCTGATAGGACCCCTAGCCTACGCGTTAATCTCAATATTCCTTGACTACTACAACCAGGCTCTCAACAACTTCGTGGTAATCACTGCATCCTTACATGGAGTTTTTTCATCATTAGTTTTAATTTTGATTCATGAGGATTATCGAATTGGATTGAAATTTGTTTATGAAAAAATTATAAAAGGCCGAAATCATAGATGTCATGTGGCGGCATTTGAGAGGAGGTCAAGTCGAGTTATGGTTAATTGATAAATGAATCCATGATCTCGATTTTCTGGTTTTAATGAATTCCCATTTTTCAATAAAGTGTTCTTCCAAATTGTAACTGAAATTTCAAAAATTATTCCGAACCACTTTTCAAAACTTACAACTTCCTCGGATTTCCATACTCATCATAAATCAAATAATCATCAATCATATCAATTTCTTTTTCCAAATCTTCAAATAGTCCATATTTGATATCGAAAAAGGCGTCTTCTGCATCTTGAAACCTTCTTTTATAGGCATTTGCGCGGTAATCCTTGGCATCTCCTCGTCCACTGTAGTAATCCTTGCTCTTGATTTTTTCATAGTTCCTGGGTGGCCTTATGATGTGAATAGCAACTTTCGGATCAGTTTTCTTCTCTGATTCCCCACTTTCTCTTAAAAATAAGTTCTTGAGAGGTTGACCAAGCTCCGAATTTATAGTGATAGCGTTATAACTGTTTTGATTGATAGAGTGAACTTTTCGAACAGGGAAATAATTGAAAAAGTGAGGAAAGGGTACATGACCTAAAACATTATATCAAGGTGAGATACAATTAACTAAGCTTACATTTATATGGTGAGCAATGCAAATTGACTCGTTCTATCACAAATACATCCATTTGAGGATAAGTATTCTGAAGATACTTCAGAAGATCCAATGGTGTATCATCCCATCGTTGTTTTTTGTTAATTGAATAGATCACAAAGGACATTAACCCATTATCGAAGTTATTTTCTAATTTAGCGTGGTAAGTTTTTAAAATCGAGGTTTGGTTTTTGAACTTTTGAAATACGTAATGGCAGTATGAATTCCGATTACGGTCTTTTTGATAATCAGGACGACTATTTTTTCTCCTAAAATAATTATACCTTCAAAAATTATATTTCAAAACACTTACCAAAAATATAAATCTTCATAAACCATTTAGCGGCCGCCGACTCTTCCTGGTTGCTGGTTGCCAAGAGAGCTTATATAGGCTAGTTTTGAAATATTTCGCAATTTTTACGAAATTTAGAAGTGAATGTTTCAATTGGTAAATTTTTGAGATAAAAAGTGAGATTTTATTGTAATATCAGCCTGATTTACCAAAATTCGAACCAATATTTATTTGATATAAGTACTTTTATTAAATCTCAATAAACTAATCTCAATAAACTAAGATAGGAACGACAGTTACTTTGCTTTGGTAATGCATTCTCTTCTGATTATAATTATTTCCGAAAACACCGAAATTCCTTGAAATTATCGCCAATACGCTTTTCCGATAAGGACGATGAGCACAAATTGTGACAATTGTTGATACTAAGCCATGAAATGATTCTGTTATGACTGCGATGTTATTGTATTCCTGGTTATAGTAATTAAAAATGATAGTGTACCATTCGTAACCAAATGGGATTAGTAGGAGGAATCCCGGGACGAAAATTTGGATTAATAGAGCAATGAGAAAATTTTTCTGCATTCGAAATGTTTTCTCTGACATTTTCTTTGTTTTTAATTGTTGTATAGAGTTATAACCAAGGATTATAACAAAAATGAGGACTTCAATACTAGCGAATACAGTGAAAAAGCACAAAAGAATCAGGTGATATGTGTAGTCCTCGCAGATAATATAAACTGGAGAATGTAAAATGTAGTCAGGAACACAGTCAAAAGTCTGGAATGATTGTCTGAATTTCGGATTTAATCTGATGGGTCCCTTACTTTTAATAAATTTGCTTTAGCTGCTTCTTGATTCGGTGACATGTAACCAAAAATAATAACAGCGATTAACACGGAAATATAATGTAGATTTATCCATAATTTCCTCCATTTCGACCAAATGAGCTTGCAAGGAAATTGACAAATTGTGTAGAATCGGTTCTCAAATATAGCCACTATAGAGATCATCACATCTGAAAATGGATAGTTATGTTTGAGTTTATGAGTACTAGTGATTTTATGGATCATTTATAGACCATAAATTATAGTACCCTAAATAGATTATGGGTCCATAATCAATTTAAGTGGGCTCGTAAAGAGCCGACAGTCTCTGTCTCTACTCGAATTCGAAATCAACTTACATCCCAAAATAGTCAGAACCATGAAGACTTGAATCATTGCAGGTATCTTTAGGTATTTCAAAATGCCCAATGGAATTATTGCAAAACGAGGTAGTAACAAGACTGGAATAGTTAGTAACCCGACTGAATAGTCAAGAATGATAATCCAGAAATGTAAATTGAATAGATACCATTTAACGGAACTCATTGCTCTTGGAGTTTTAAACAGGATCAGATAAAGGCCTAGAAAGTGAATAGGTGTGGAGAAAGCTGTCATGGTATGCAATACCAAAGAAAATCCAAAAGGGGACCCGAAGAAATTGGTATCGCACATTCTCTTGCGAATAATTTCAAATGATTAAACCAATATTCTACAACAAATAATCAGCTGTTTACGAGATTAATTCTAGTCTGTATTCGTGTATCAATTGTGACTAAGTAATCAGATATACTTTTTGGAAAACTACATTCTGAGTATACCTGAAAGTTTCTTAGATAATAGTTTCCTGGAGTATTATCTGTAAATCACCTGCTACTAGTGAAAGAAATTAATGAAAATCACGTGAAAATCAAAAAACATTTATTAGCGACTACTCTGGTTCAAGCCAACATAACTTTGTTCACAGAAGAAATTTCAAAATATTGTTAACTGATGAATAGTTGCTCAGGGCAAGCTCAACATTTCCCTAAGTTGATAGCTTTTGTATATCCCTAATGGGAACTGAGTTATTTGTATTTAAAGTTGCACTGCAAAAGAGAGACGTAGAGAAAAGAATTGGCAAGAGGGTCTGACTGTCTGCGCCCTTTCCACAAAGCCAGGACTAAATTTAAAACTTTATTCTTAATGAAAATTATTGAAACTTTGCATCTCAAACATCCGACTATTCGCTCGACTTCTGTTACGTACAGATACCACTGAAGACACATGGTTGCTCGGATGCGTCCTCTTACAAAACAGATTCTTCACTGACTTTCGAATCGTCTGGTTTAAAGTCAAATAGACAATGCAAATTGATCCTAAGGAAAAATTTATAAGTTGTTAGTTTTCAATAATCTCTTACCACTACTAGATTGCCACGCAAGTTGTCTAATGAGAACAACAAATTTAGACGCCTCAAAAAATTGCATGTAAACGTACACAGCAGCACCAATTGTGTGGAAAAATGGTTTGAAGATTTGGTTTGAAGAAGAATCTGGAATTTATGAATCTTTAAATTTAAAATCTATGACTAAGTACCGTAATCTGCAACTTTGACATTTTCTTAGTTGCACTTGACCTAGACTCTTTGAGAAGTACAATTGTGCCATGATACCCTAGGAAGCCAGTGGCAATTGAGTGGATGAAGATGGAGAAGAGATCACAGATACCAAGGAATAACATCGTTTTGTATGCAGGTGATTTTATTTGCTCACTTCTGGATATAGCAAGAAGACAAATTGAGTAGAGAATCTAAATAAACCTTATTGTAGTGCCTCTATGTTAAGATAATTAACCAAAATAAAAATTCCAGTTGTTATAAAATAAATCCCCCAAAAAGGCCGTCTATGAAGTCTCGACAAATGATTAATTGGGCAACCATATCCATCTGGGTTCAATTGCCAGTGGTTGAAAATAACATAGGATAAAGACATATTGAAGTCTGATTTGAGAAAAGTGATAAGGGAATCCATGGTAAGTAATGAAATAAAGAGAATAGTTTGTCAATTGTTATTATTTTGGAGTTTTTCTATACTTGGAAATTATTTAGACTTTTGGGAATTGTTTTAATTGTTTTGGCTGTGGTTACTTCCGCTATGTATAATTTTGTAGACATTTAAAGGCACAATTTCTTTCAAACTGAGCACAACAATGACCTAGGAGACCTGATATACAGAATTAAGTTACCGGATTGAAAGAAATGGACATCCCAACATCCTATTGTAATGGCCAACCCCATTCTGGTACTATTGGCTACACAAAATGCCCCAGGATCCCAGTGGACCTTTAGTACATTCACGAAACGAATGTAATCGATTCAAAGAATGAAATTGTTTTCCAAGGTGCTGATTTCATGCTGTAAGTGATTGTGATGAGTAAAGTATTATAAAAAAAATTTTCAGGTTAAATATTTATGATTCAAAAGGTTTTATCAAGTTGATTGAGTAAGATTAGAATAGTTATATATTAATTGAGAAATTCAGCTTTTTTGGCGAAGGGTGGGAAAATTGTGCAATCCATGATGATGTAGAGTTAGTCGTCAAATCGAGCTGGACGTTTGACTGGGCGGCCTCTCTGAAAAATTTAAATTATTCATGATTCATTTAAGAAATCTAATTCTCACATTAGTCTTATTCAAATCCTTGTCGACGTAACCCAATGCTTTATCCAGGATTTCTACCCAAGTCTCGACCATCACAAGTTGATTATCCGAGTAGAGTCCATTGCTGAGCATAAGCTCGACTTTATCGTTGATCAATCTACGAAGATTTTCATCGAAAATACCGGAATCTTCGTCAAGTGGAGCCAAAACTGAAGCCGATGGAGCAACAACTGGGACAACGACCGGCGAGATTTCCTCAGACAATGTGGTCGGAGAGTCAGAAAATTCGCGATCTGGCGATGAAGAGCACGAAGATACGGTTTTTGGTGACAAGGAGCCGAGCTTCTCGACATCAACCAATTTCTTCGGCTCGACCACATATGCAATAGGATTAACATCCCCTGGTCCCTCATTCTTTTTCATTGATATGAAATGAGTGTTCAGGTCTTTTTTACTGCCGTAGGTATTGGAACAACACCCGCACGTGAAGACTTTGCCCATTTTATGAATCATCTGCATATGTTGTTGAACGGTTTCTACTTTTCCGAGTTGAACATTGCACACAAGACATAGGATCTCATTATTATGGTTTATTTGTCGATGACGTCTCAACGATGCAGCATGAGTGAATACGGTGCCACAAGTGGTGCATGGGAAGGATCCTAGAAGAAAATAATTAACTTTTTCGAAAGAAGAAACAAGAACTTACCTTTGAGATGTGGATACTTAATCACTCTTTCGGAAGAAATTGAGCCTATGTGAGAAGGCATGATGAAGAAAGAAGTGAGTGAGTTGTGAGAGTACAGTGAAGACTGAATGAGCTGTGGACCACCGTCGCACTGTCAGACACAACGTGGATCATAAAAGGGGCGGAGACACAGAAAGCGCGGGAAACCGAGTCGTCTAGATTGCCAATTGAGATAAAGGTGGAGATCCTTATTGTTCTGGAAGGAAGTGCGAGTGGAGAAATATACACATAGGGGGAGATGCACCTGGAAATGTACCATGTTATTAGCGGTAAAAACAAGAACAATGTGGGTCTAGAAATGTACCAAGTTGGGACGTGGATTTAGGGGAAACTTGGGTTTTACTGGAAATGAGATTGGCTGGAAAATTGAAAAAGCTTAAAAAATTGAGGTAAGCCTCCGAGTTCATGATCATTTTTGTATTTTCGAATACCATCTAATTTCAATGGAATAATTATATTTAATATACTATGAATTTATGAGCTTTCATTGTATCATGACGAAAAATATTTTAGTCCAATTTTTAAACTATTTATTTATTTTTTAAACGAAAAAAAAAACAACTTGTGGCAAGGATCAATAACCCGATCAGCATTTCCCCTTGTCATTCAATTTCTTTGAATCTCTTTCAACCATCGCCCCAGCATATCTACTAAACTCAATGAACACTTGCTCCAGTGTAGTCTGAGACAATGAATAGTCATCCCAATTCAATGAAACTGATAAGGATTCTAGTTTTTCAAAAAGTTGAGACCAAGTATCATCGCCACGTGGAATATCGTAGTTAAGTTGGAGAACGTGTTCCTCTTTTAATATGGATCCTTTAAATAAGTGGTGCATTTCAGTTTTTGTTTCCTTGGAATCAGTTGTATTCTTCAAACGAATCAGTAGAGTATAACCACTTCCGTATCGACTCTTGATATGCTGGCAACTACCATAGCATCGGAATTTACCGTAGACCATGATGGCTAGTTCAGTACACAGAGCTTCACATTCGTCCATACTGTGAGAAGTCAAGACCAATGCTGTTCCAAGGTCTCTTACACGGTTTAGAATATTCCAGATGGTTCTTCGAGCTTTTGGATCGACTCCAGATGTTGGTTCATCGAGAAGAATGACATTTGGAAGGCCGATGATGGCTATTCCGAGGGAAAGGCGCCTTTTATTTCCTCCGGAATATGTTTTGATTTGTCGATTGGCGTATATTCCGATTCCAATTGCATGGATTACTGCGTTAACTTTAACTCGAATCTCATTCTCTGGAATTCCTCTAATTCTTGCAAACATATAAAGGGTCTCTTCTCCAGACATCTCCTTGATAATCGCATCATACTGAGGACAATATCCAACATTTGCTCCAGCTTCCCTCCAATTATTCTTCACACTCCAACCATTTACATAAGCATCTCCGGAACTTATCGAATTTTCTCCTGTTAACATTTGGAATGTGGAAGTTTTCCCGGCACCATTGACTCCTAACAACCCAAAACAGTTTTTTGAGTTGACATGGAAATTGACTCCTTTCACTGCGTTCAGGCTACCGTACCATTTGACTAGGTTTTTAGCGACTAACGTCGGTTTTGATAGATTTTGGACAAGTGATTTCTCTGCAATTACATCGGAATCTTCCACTTCTCCTTTTTGATTTTCTTCTTCAGTATCCCGGATTTTGTTTCTTTGTTTTCTGATAATTCTTTGGATTTTTGAAAAACAATCATTTTCAGTCATAAAAACTAAAATCCAGTAGAGAAATCCTTGAATAGCGAGAAAAATGACAAAGATGAGAATTCCTTTTCGATTAGCCACGAATAAGACATTATCGACATAGATACGTTCAGATGAAGTGCCACAACAAGCTTTGACAGATTTGAAAATGGAAATTGAGCAATCAAGTTTCTGGCAAGCAGCACGGACCACTTCGTTTTGATAGGTCTGAAGTAAATATTATTCCCATGTTGAATTAGTTTTAACTTACGACCACGGCTATTTGAGAGATGTTATAAGTTGGAAAAAACCAACCAAAAACAATCGACCACAAAAATGCGGCATTCGCACTTGATGTTTGTTGAATTAATGCGACTACTATCGACCCAATCATTCCTGTCAAAATATGAAAAACTGAGATCATCATGAATCCTTTTGGAGAAGAATCGAATGCGAATTGGAACCAATAGGTGAATGGAATAGCTGTCCATCCGTAGAGCATAAAAGCTAGGGTTAGAATCATGATGATTCCAAATTCATGAGTGTAGGCGGTAATATCAAAGATATAGAAAATGATGTCAAAGCAAATAACTCTTATGATAAACCAGGTGACATCCCAGATGAATGTGGTTAGCCAGAACATCCATGGGCGAAGTCCGGTGAGTAGTTGCATGTGCTTTGACCTCTTTTTTCGTTCCATTATTAGAAATTGGGAGTAACCAGCGACACAAACAGCGACGGATACTGAAAGTTTTTTTTCAATGAATTAAGATATTCTTCAATTATCGCGATGCCCGAGAGGGAGAGACGCAGGAAAAGAATGTGGCTAGAGTGTCTGACTGTCTGCGCCCTCTCAACATGCTTGACTTTGAAGAACGGCTTAAAGTTATACCAACCAATTAATCCATAAGAAATCAAATAAGCTGCTCCATTATTACTGTTTGTACTTTTCAGAGTGTCCTGTGTAGATGGCGGAAGAGGGTGATTTATAGCCTGAAACCAATGTTTTTTTTTCGAAAAACTTCAGTAATCTTACTGTAAAAGTATATTGCTTCTTCGTTTTGAAGGACAATAACATTGAATCGGTGAACGTGACTGCTAGAGCTGGAGTGAACAATCCAAAGTTATTGAAGAATACTGTAAGTGTCTTTATAAAACATTTCCTAATTTCTAGAGCCACCTGTTATAGTGTTGATGGAAATTGTTTGAAAAAATCGTCGAAACCGGAAATAGAAAGGGCCGAATCCGAGAAAATATTGTTGCCCAAATGTTGCCCAAATGATTGATTTATCGTTAAATGATATCCATCACCATATTGTTTCTTCAAAAACATCGGTGAACCACAACATTCTAGTTGACCGTGAGACATAATAGCAATACGGTCACCAAGTAAATCTGCTTCTTCCATGAAATGAGTTGTCAAAAGAATGGTTCGCTTCTCTTTTTCTTTTTGAATCAGTTTCCATGTCTCTTGCCGTGCTCCTGGATCCATTCCGGATGTTGGCTCATCTAGCATAACAATTTCGGAACCACCGATTAAAGCGATAGCTAATGACAACTTTCTTTTCTGTCCTCCAGATAAAGACCCAGCTGGGAAATCTGCTTTGAAGTCGATTCTTAATCTAGTCAAGATCTCCATTGCCTCTGCTGGATTCCATGATCTTTCCTTTAGCTTGGCGAAAAACTCCAAATGCTCCATCACAGTCATAAATCCAAAAAGTGTGTTATACTGTGGGCAAAGACCAGTTTTTTGTCTGATCCTTCCAAGGGATGTTCTAATATCATAATTATTAATATAAGAAGTCCCGGACGTAGGGGAAGCCACTCCTGTAAGCATACTAAACGTCGTCGATTTTCCAGCTCCATTGTGCCCAAGGAGTACTGTACACTGCCCAGGATACATTTTCAAATTCAAATTGCTCACTGCTCGCTTCTCTCCAGATTTACCGAATTTGCAGTCGAATAATTTTTTGAAAATTGATGTTCCATAAGTCTTGGTGAGATTTACTACATTGATAGTTGGCAAGATATCAGTTGGATCGGCTTCGAATTTGACATGACCAGCGTACTTCACTGGATCGGACTGCTCAGAATACTCTATAGTTTCAGATGAACTGCATGGGAACCAGTACGTTGGCTGAAATTTTGGATATTGGAAGTTACTAAGGAAAGACTCACCAAAAGGAAGAACCATGGTTTTTGCGGAACTCCATCACCTCCTGGGACCACTGCTTCAATGTACCATGTTAATATCACCATGATAATACCATCAATAACCAGAGCAAACATAGCATGACCAAATGTCAAAGTATCATCTGGACTAGCCGGAGTGAATATCTCATTCCATTTTAAACCATTTGATTGTGTCTCATAAGAGGCTAACAACTGTAACCCGAAGTGCAAGGCTATGTCCGGATTTAAACAATTGATTAGACGAACTCCCAGAGAGCAAATATTCGCCTGGTCAATAGACGCAAAAAACGCGTACCAGAAGTACAAAAGCATCCATAACACAACAGAGATCAGAGTAGCTGAGGTTGCAGAATTCATGAAAGAAGAGATGAGGAACGCGAAATAGACGACGTCAAATGCGTAGATCATTAGGAAAACGAACATTAGAGTCATGTCAGATCTAAAAATTTCTGATTATTTCAGCAGTGCCAAAGAACTCACTTCACTGCAACAAAATGTAACAAAGCAGTCAAAACGATGACTGAAAACGTTAATTTGAGATAATTTATCACAAAATGAGCAATCCAATTAATAAGCTGTGATAAACCCATAACTCTCATGTACTCTTTTAGCCGATCCTCCTTCTCTGTCACAACTGATCTGACAATATAAATCACGCTAGTCAGAAATGAAAAAATCACAACGACAGGCATGAAATAGACTCCAATTTCAATGATCTTCGATGAATATCCTGGATGTGGAAATCTCCCTACTTGAATCAAATCTTCCAGTGGTGAATGAGATGACTTTTCTTTTGTTACCAATTGAGTGATTGCCACGTGGATTGCTTTTTGGACTGTCATGAATCCTTCTTTCCAATATCCCGGTGGGCCACCATCACATTCATCTGGGTTGATGGGACCATTGACGTATTGGATGGCAAAAGAGGAGGAGGTGTCCCAGGGATAGTTGTTGTCACCGAGTACCTGAATAAAAATTACATACGCAACTTATTTTCAAAAACTTACATTTCTGGATCTCCGATGAGTATTGGACAACCGAATTTTGTACTTAAAATCCGTTTCATTCCAGAGGCCTTTTGTTATGGAATCATCGAACACTATTCCAGCTGTAAGTTTCCAGATTTTAGAAAGATAATTCAGAATTGGAGCTCACCTAGCAATGGATTTTCACATTTCATTTGTAATTTAGCTCCCACCCATTTTACCATTTCAGCTTCAGTAGAGAACCCTTTTATAGTCATATTGGAAGATAGATACGGTAGTTTTTTGAAGTCATACAATTTTTTGATGAATGGTGAAATCGGTTTTAGCATGTCTTTTAAAGAGTATCGCGACTTTATGATTCCCATTATTTTATCCGTAGTATCTTTTTTCATGGGAGCGTAGGCGAGCATTATATCTGAAAGTTTTCATTTTTCTTTAAATTCTTAAGTCTCAACTAATTATTATTATTATTATTAACCTGTCTGATACTTGTCTTTTCCCGTAGCATAAGTATTCAAAAATTGGCAAGTCACATTAGAACCGTACAAGAAATAAGGTTCTATAATTGCAGATTTCCCCGGATCCGTTGGGTTAGTCGGAGTGATTAAGTCATAGGCGCTTCCGGAAACCGACCAGGGTTGGTAGTTACGCTCACTATAGGATTTGTTGTATTTTCCGGAGAACTGAAATCAGGAAATGAAAGGATATTGACGGAATGAACCTGGTCTTACCCCGATTAGTAACCCAAAACAGGCGCATATAAGGATTAGAGGGACGATCAACTCGAATAAAGCAAACCATGGAGATCTGATTTGTTGTAGCCAGTTTTTCCATAGTAGTAGGCGAAGTTGAGATAAGGAACTCATTCTGAAGGTATATTCTAAAAAATAAGGCGTATGTAGTCAGGACACCGCTACTTCAAACTGGTATATCTCGGTTATCTTTATAGCTATGAATAAGTTGTCAGCCCTAATTTCTAGAGCCACCTGTTATAGTGTTGATGGAAATTGTTTGAAAAAATCGTCGAAACCGGAAATAGAAAGGGCCGAATCCGAGAAAATATTGTTGCCCAAATGATCGAGATCCCATGGCAGCTTTTCGATCTTTTATGTATTTTGGTAGGTCATTACTAACATCGACAACTGTTTGATTCGCACCAATAGCAGTGGCAGTCATTTGAATCATCCTGAAATTAGCTTTAATTAAAACAAAAACGTTGTTGATCACATACTTTCTCAATTCCAAAGTATCCTTTCCAATTGTGAAATTATCCGAAGTGCTTATCAAATGAGCCGGCTCATATTTTTGTGAAAATGGTGAAAGGGATATAGTCTGAGGAGCCTGTTCTTTTACTGTCGGAATCACTTGGGATGTGAAAACCATCAAAGTCAAATAGGCGACAGGGAAAATGAGTTGTGGAAGGAATTGTGTCCATTTTCGGAAGAAGAAGATTCCTCGTTTGGTGAACATTGCTCGAGCGTGTTGGATTTGAAGGGATACGCCGGTTAGACGGACAGGGGCTTTTAGGTCTTAAAAAAATTATGTTGAAAAAAGAGACGTAGACAGCGAGAGCGTCTAGATTTCTGCGTCACTTTGGTTCTTACCCAGTAATTGTGGAGCATCAATCATCTCACTAGTTTCTCTCTTGATTCCATTTTCCTTATTGAAACGATCTTGGGCGAGTTGTCCGACTTTTAAGAAAACCTCCTCCATAGTCGTAGTTGACACACCGAAACTTGTGATTCCACATTCTCCCTGATGGCTCTCCAATTCCTTGAACAGGTTCGGAAAAATGAAACGATGAGAAGCCGGCAGAAGATAGGTGGCTTCCTGGCCAATATTCGAGAATAATTCAGCATTTGGAATGAATTTTTGAATGATTCCAGTGGTTTTAGAGACATCATGACTGGATTCATAGTCTTGGTGAGATTTACTACATTGATAGTTGGCAAGATATCAGTTGGATCGGCTTCGAATTTGACATGACCAGCGTACTTCACTGGATCGGACTGCTCAGAATACTCTATAGTTTCAGATGAACTGCATGGGAACCAGTACGTTGGCTGAAATTTTGGATATTGGAAGTTACTAAGGAAAGACTCACCAAAAGGAAGAACCATGGTTTTTGCGGAACTCCATCACCTCCTGGGACCACTGCTTCAATGTACCATGTTAATATCACCATGATAATACCATCAATAACCAGAGCAAACATAGCATGACCAAATGTCAAAGTATCATCTGGACTAGCCGGAGTGAATATCTCATTCCATTTTAAACCATTTGATTGTGTCTCATAAGAGGCTAACAACTGTAACCCGAAGTGCAAGGCTATGTCCGGATTTAAACAATTGATTAGACGAACTCCCAGAGAGCAAATATTCGCCTGGTCAATAGACGCAAAAAACGCGTACCAGAAGTACAAAAGCATCCATAACACAACAGAGATCAGAGTAGCTGAGGTTGCAGAATTCATGAAAGAAGAGATGAGGAACGCGAAATAGACGACGTCAAATGCGTAGATCATTAGGAAAACGAACATTAGAGTCATGTCAGATCTAAAAATTTCTGATTATTTCAGCAGTGCCAAAGAACTCACTTCACTGCAACAAAATGTAACAAAGCAGTCAAAACGATGACTGAAAACGTTAATTTGAGATAATTTATCACAAAATGAGCAATCCAATTAATAAGCTGTGATAAACCCATAACTCTCATGTACTCTTTTAGCCGATCCTCCTTCTCTGTCACAACTGATCTGACAATATAAATCACGCTAGTCAGAAATGAAAAAATCACAACGACAGGCATGAAATAGACTCCAATTTCAATGATCTTCGATGAATATCCTGGATGTGGAAATCTCCCTACTTGAATCAAATCTTCCAGTGGTGAATGAGATGACTTTTCTTTTGTTACCAATTGAGTGATTGCCACGTGGATTGCTTTTTGGACTGTCATGAATCCTTCTTTCCAATATCCCGGTGGGCCACCATCACATTCATCTGGGTTGATGGGACCATTGACGTATTGGATGGCAAAAGAGGAGGAGGTGTCCCAGGGATAGTTGTTGTCACCGAGTACCTGAATAAAAATTACATACGCAACTTATTTTCAAAAACTTACATTTCTGGATCTCCGATGAGTATTGGACAACCGAATTTTGTACTTAAAATCCGTTTCATTCCAGAGGCCTTTTGTTATGGAATCATCGAACACTATTCCAGCTGTAAGTTTCCAGATTTTAGAAAGATAATTCAGAATTGGAGCTCACCTAGCAATGGATTTTCACATTTCATTTGTAATTTAGCTCCCACCCATTTTACCATTTCAGCTTCAGTAGAGAACCCTTTTATAGTCATATTGGAAGATAGATACGGTAGTTTTTTGAAGTCATACAATTTTTTGATGAATGGTGAAATCGGTTTTAGCATGTCTTTTAAAGAGTATCGCGACTTTATGATTCCCATTATTTTATCCGTAGTATCTTTTTTCATGGGAGCGTAGGCGAGCATTATATCTGAAAGTTTTCATTTTTCTTTAAATTCTTAAGTCTCAACTAATTATTATTATTATTATTAACCTGTCTGATACTTGTCTTTTCCCGTAGCATAAGTATTCAAAAATTGGCAAGTCACATTAGAACCGTACAAGAAATAAGGTTCTATAATTGCAGATTTCCCCGGATCCGTTGGGTTAGTCGGAGTGATTAAGTCATAGGCGCTTCCGGAAACCGACCAGGGTTGGTAGTTACGCTCACTATAGGATTTGTTGTATTTTCCGGAGAACTGAAATCAGGAAATGAAAGGATATTGACGGAATGAACCTGGTCTTACCCCGATTAGTAACCCAAAACAGGCGCATATAAGGATTAGAGGGACGATCAACTCGAATAAAGCAAACCATGGAGATCTGATTTGTTGTAGCCAGTTTTTCCATAGTAGTAGGCGAAGTTGAGATAAGGAACTCATTCTGAAGGTATATTCTAAAAAATAAGGCGTATGTAGTCAGGACACCGCTACTTCAAACTGGTATATCTCGGTTATCTTTATAGCTATGAATAAGTTGTCAGCTGAAGAATTGCTCAACATAAATTTTTCTTCATTTTTTTAATTGACGACTTTTTAATACCTCTAACGGTAACCGAGATAAATCAATTTGAATTAGCTCATGCCGCTATAATTATTTATTGAATTCTATCTTTATCCTTAATTTGAATCTAAACCAAAAAATCAACTGATTAAAACCTATTTCATAATAATTAAACCAATCAAACTAGAGACTCACTTCTTCTATTTGCCAATCTTCTACCTCTAAATTTGTTAACAATAAAAGAGTAAACAGTGGCGAGAGCTCAGTTTTATAACTATGATTCCGAGGTTTATATACTTTTGTGTCCAGGTAAACACTCCCACATGAGTCAACTATCACATCATCATTCCAAAAAATTTGGATTATGATTTATGAGAGCATCTGAAACTGTTTCGAAATTTAAAAAAATATTAACTAACATACTTTATTTAAAAATATAGTATGTTTTGAAGAAGAAAAGTTATAACAAATCTTATAACTTATGAGGTAAAAAGCATGAACTGTTCACAATAATTAAAGAAAAAGTCGGATAGATTTTGAAGAGAGGAAGAGCTGCCAGGATAGAGAAGGATAGGAGAAAAAGTTTCAATGTTCCAAATAAAATCGTGCTGGAGCTTAATATTTTGGATCCATCGTACCAGGGACGTTGCATTTGTTCTTGACGCAATAGCAGTTGACATTCAGGATGTTATTGTCGAAATCGTACTGAAAGAATATTTTGAATTATGTATTTTTAAAAACAGCAATGTCCAGGTATCTGGTAGGTAACTGTACTTTAGAAAAAAAGCTTACCTCGATTAGACAAGCGCCACGAGACAAATCCTTGTCGTCATTGGAGCCAGTATAAGTGATGATCTTGGACTCGACGTCCTTCTTCATCACACAATACTTCCATTCATCATCCGAGAAAACAGTCTTCGAATCATTTCCAATATAGCAAGAAAGTCCAGCAATTGGATGAACAAAGATAGCGAGAACGCCGAGAGCAAGGAGCAGAGTCGACGACATGATAACCATTATGAGGATGTTAGGCTTGGCTCGATCAAACTGCTAAGCTCCGCCCACTTTCAGGCTTGGGAGGAGCAAGCCAAAGAAAAAAAAAATGCAAAAGAAATTTGAGATGAAATGAATGAATAAGAAGTGTTATTTTTGAAATTTGAGGAAAAGAGTGATTTGAGATCAGAAGGTATACTGTAGAAAGTGTCAGATTAACAAAAGAAAAAACAGAATTAGATAGAGGGATCAGGAAACAGATTATGAGTAATGTAGAAGCTACAGTATCCTTACTTCGAAGATTATCCGAAATGATATTGGTGGATTTCAGAATGGATAATGTTAATCCAACTGAATGATTCCGAGGTTTTTTTGGGATTATCCAGAGAAAGACGGTGATAAGAAACCGTAAGTATTCCCAGAAAAATCTGAAAAGAAATGTATTTTTGAAATATTGGCACCACTAGACTTTTATTCTAAACCTAATTAAGCGTTAAAAGATTTTTGTGACATTCAGTATTTTAGCCTGGTCTAGCAATATATATTTCAACTACTGAACTAAAGTTCCTACTATGCTTAAGCCATCTATAAATTTCCTGAATCGGAGTTTCACAGCAACTGGAATTCAGAAGGAGAGTTCAGCGGAAGGCACATCAGACTTAGAACAGCAGTTCAGCGGAAGGCACGTCAGACTCTCACAGAAGGAAGATGTACAGCCGAAGTAGCGACCACCGAAGACAGCCGAAGTAGCGACCACCGAAGACAGCCGAAGTAGCGACCACCGAAGACAGCCGAAGTAGCGACCACCGAAGACAGCCGAAGTAGCGACCACCGAAGACAGCCGAAGTAGCGACCACCGAAGACAGCCGAAGTAGCGACCACCGAAGACAGCCGAAGTAGCGACCACCAAAGACAGCCGAAGTAGCTACCACCGAAGACAGCCGAAGTAGCGACCACCGAAGACAGCCGAAGTAGCGACCACCGAAGACAGCCGAAGTAGCATGAGCTAATTTTTTCTCAATTCCCTAAAACTACAGCTTCTCTCCAAGATTACTGTAACTAAGTTCAGAATCCATTGTTGTAGAAAAGCTGAGCAATCTGAAATCCTGAAACTTTCTTTCTCTTTTCCTTTTTTTTCTTTCCCAAAGCCCCAAAGACAACAAGAACACAAGAAATGTGATATAGTATATTTATTAATATAGATTGATTCTCAGTGTCAGATGGTAAAGGGGGGGGGGGTGTTTTCAGTCAATAAAATATCAGGAAAAAAGGGAGGGATAGGAAAGAGGGGGATTAAATGGACGTCGCATTAATTTCAATTATGTTGTTGTTGTTGTTGTTGTTGTTGTTGTTTATATATCTCATATTTTAAAACCTTGGATGATTGTTGGAATAAAATTCTTTTGTGCAAAAAAAAAATGAAAAAAAAAATCTTTTCGATTTTTACGAATTTTTTTGGATTTTTTGGATTTTTTGGAATTTTGTACTGTGGGAAACAAAAAAGAAACAAAGAGTGAAACAAAAAAGGGGGAAGCCCAGTTTAAACAGGGCGAGACGAGTACATCAACTCATTGAAGCCATCGGCGTCGACGCGTTGATTGCAACCATCATGTTTACAGTAGCAGTTGACGAGGCCAATGTTGGGTTGGTTGAACTGAAAATTTTAAATTTTAGAATTGAAGATCCCCTTTAAATTTAAGAAACTTACATCATGCCAGCAGAAACTCTTCGCATGGCTGTGATGACTCCGTTTGAAGAAGTCGGTTGGTCCGATGCCACCTCCATACGAGATCTCCTTTGTCAATTGGTCCATTGTATTGGTGCAATAGTTGAATCCATCCTCCAAAAGTGTTTCATCTTGTCTTCCAACAAAGCAGCTGATGGATAGAGCTGGTGTTAGACATGCCGCAAGCAGCAAGAAGATGAAGAAGGTCTTCATCTTAAGAGCCGGAGAGCTCTGAGAGCCGGAGATGAAGGTAAAGAAGAAGAAGACGATCCAAGTGTCCAAAGAAAAAAAGGGTTTTGAAGAGAAGAAAAAACTTGAGAAGAGTCAGTCGAGAGAGGACTGAGAATGAATTTTCAGTGTGTTACCCTGCTTTTTATATGAGCTTATCGCTAGCCACGCCCATCATCCCTCATGATTTGTGGGCGGAGTCAGCTCGATGGAAGTTTTGGCCACGCCCCCTGCAAATACGTGTTTACATGAAAAATTGCTCAAGTGATCTCTGACGTGATAAGGATCACTGAATAGAGTGGTGGATACGGTAGTTGGAAGTTAATGCGAAAGGATGTCTTGCATGGTTGAGTTATAATAGTTCCGGTTCAAATATTTGGTTTCTTGTATGTTCTTAGTGGAGCTAAAATTAAGTGACGTCAAAAAATTGTTAAGAAGGGTAAAAATTGTTTTAATTGTAGTTGAACTAACTTTGTGAGTGTGCCATTGTATTAGGGAGCGACGATGTGAAGGGAGTGTTTTTAATTTATATAATGAAATTCTGACATAAAAGTTATGTATATTGTAGAATATAATAATGCTCTCTAACTTATTGAGACGCTCTGAAGTCTGATTTTTATGCATTGAAAACATATAAGCATGATATCCTCTCAGGTGGTACTGTAGCTACATTTGGACGCAGTTAATTTCCAGATTTTGATAATGATGAACGATCTAAATCGTTTCTAATAAAAACTGATGACAACTGATGATTTCATCGATCAATTGATTAGCAGGATAGGTGATATTGTCCTGAACAAAGGCATTGTTATCCTGGGTACTGTAAGCTTAGCTTTTAGTATAGATTAGACACAGATTACTCCTCTCAAACCCTTTGCTCTTTACACCTATACATTCAATTAGGATTATCCCCTGATCGAGGATTAACCTTATTTGCACCTGATCCTTCTACGGTAACTCTTGGTTCAATAACAAAATTAGTTTTGGCACATTCATAAATGAAATGAGGATTACGGTAGCTGACAAAGATGTTATTCGATGAAGGAATGTAATTGTATCAGAATTGGTTTTCTAGAATGATTTCGGAAAACAAATATTGTATTGAAAACGTCAGAAGATTCCAAGAATCTGATTTTCGGATACTGACTCATGTAGTTATTTTGTGAATGCTACCGTAGTCCTCTGGTTTCTGTCACTTTGAAAACTTTTAAATATCTGCATTTCCTATCCACATCCAATCAGGATTTTAAATCAATTCGGAAACTAATTTCCTGCCTTTCTAAACCGTTTCTAAAACCGGAAGTAAACCTCGTCATATATGCCCACACGACTCGAGAGAATCAGAATCTACTAATTAGAATCGCGGTATTCGAAAACAATCTCAAATTATATGGTGAGGAATCATGTGTCTCGTCGATCGGAGATCTAGAGGAGGAAGTGGAGATGGATTACGGTAGATGGCGTCATGAATGAGGAAGAGCTTTAACAAAGTATGAAAAGATCTCAGGAATCCTTGGAGCAGATTTCGGAAATAAGTTGATCGGTAGCTTTTCAATTTCAGTATCCAATATCCACAAACTCCGGAAGCATTCAGGATCATTTTCTTTCCATCGATGGATTCCAGAAACCTGTGTTATCCATAATTCTGTACCTTAATCTTTTCCAATCTTTTGATCTTTTCGACTTCAAATCTTGGTTATTTTCGTATTTTCCAATAACCTTATTCATAATCATCATTGACGTCTTTCAATATTCCCAGAGTCACTTATCACCGTCATTGCTCTAATTGACAGTCTAATCTCTGAGACACAGCCCACGCTAGTGATAATTTCTTCTAGAATGTCACTGAACTCTATATTTGATTCTCTATCTAAGGTTGACATCATTGAAGTACAAACGCCAACATCACGAATCGGAGTCTATTCATAGTAGAAAATTGGTCAATTCTTGATTCTGAGAACGTGATATTGCAAAGAAAGCATTTGAGAAGTCAAAGAATAACTGAAATTAAATATCGGAGGAAAATATAAGATTTCCAAGAAAAATGGAAACCGTTCAACATGAGATACCAAGGGAAGATATCTCAAGGATTGATTAGATCGTGACGAAAACGTGCCGACACTTGCCTGCCAAGGACTGTCTGTCAAATTAAATTCCAATGTTACAGTCCGTCATCGGCTCGTTTTCGGCACGGTACTTCAAAAATTGTTTTTCCTATTTTCCGCTACCGTAATTCTAAGCCATCGATATCACGTTGTTGACTCCTTTCTACCTGTTAAGGGAAATAACATCTGAATTGTATTCACTTTCCCAGTCTAGACAAAAATATGGTTAACAGAATAACAATTGGTTTGCTCACTAATATTTGTGATTCTATGTACCATAGATACCCGCTTGAAAAACAGGAAATAGAAAAATACTATTGGTGAAACAGAACTCATTAAAAAAGTGTCACACAATGTCAGTTTCAGAAATGTTTTATTTTTATCCCCTCCAACTACCGTAGTCTTTTTGCAGAATGATCAAATTCTTCTTTTTCCCATCCTTCATTATTTTATTCATGAAGAAAAATGATATATGCGTGATTCATGTCGTCTCTCCTCTTCAACTCGACCATTGCATAATCAATACCCCTTGCAGCTTCTCTCTCGAAGTTTGATCTCCTCTCTTGGCGCCCGTTTCCGGTGAAATCAGTTCTTTAGAAAAGGATTATCCGAGGCGTGCGTGCCTGGCACGAAGCCCTTTTGATTTTTGCTCGGATTTGGCGCGTGAGTAACGCCCATTTCTTGGAAGGGGCTCTAACGATTGGGAAGAGAGTTGTTTACAAGTTAGACATGGGTGACGACATGGGAAAGTTCAGAAGGAGTAACTGTGAAGGGACTGACATTGAAAAAGTTCAAAAAGGTCATGGAATCAATTCCGGCATACGCACAGTAAAAAGGTATTTGCAAACTGTGTTTTCAGTGCAAATATGCCGACTTTGGGAGTGCACTACAACGCCAGAAGGTGTGCGATGGTTCTAAGAATTTTGAGTGACTTAAGCTTAGCCTGAACTTCTTTTTTGTAGTTGACAACTTTTTTGTAAAACCATTTCTAAACATAACTTTTTGCCGTTGAAAAAAAATTGTCTAACTTCCTCCCGATCGGTGAAATTCGGGCAACTTTTTTTCAACGTCAAAAAATTATGTTTAGAAATGGTTTTACAAAAAAGTTGTCAATTACAAAAATAAAGTTCAGGCTAAGCTTAAATCACTCAAAAATTTTTAGAACCATCACACACCTTCTAGCGTTGTGATGCACTCCTAAAGTCGGCATAAACGCACTGAAAACACCGTTTGCAAATATTTTTTTTTGGCCAGTAATATACAGTATATTTTAGGTCACATAGCTCTGAAATCCGCTTGACCGCTTTCAAGAAGTCTTCACACGCAATCCCCAATAAAATTCAAAGCTCCCAAAACCACGCAGAATACTTTTGTAGCCCTCGATAATCCCAACACCTTCCCTGACAGAATAACACCTCCCTCATGGAATGTGACAGTTTTCTGAGAGGCAGATGGTCTGTCTTCAAGTGGTCCCTATAATTTGTTGGACACGTAACCTATGTGAAGAAGGATATACTGTATGGACAAAGCAAAATGGTCAGCGGGTACGGATATAAGCAGATGGAGAGATTTAGACGCAGAGAAAAAAGGGTTTGGATCATAGAATCGGGCACAGTATGTTGGGTGAAGACTCTCCACCGGAGAGGTCTGCGAGGGTAAGGAATTGAGGAGGTATTCGAATTGGGCACGGTATGATACAGTGTTACAGACGGTGTTTCACTTGAGCAAGAATTTGACCTGTCTTAAAATCAATAATGCGTGGTCAGTAGCCGATTGGAACTGGTTATCACTAATCTGTAGCTTACAGTGTTTCCAGTAAATTTCAACAAGACGACTTCAGATAAGTTTTAACTGATTAAGATTGAATTCAGACTGGATGGATTTCAATTTTTTCGGATCTACAAGTAATTTCCATAGAAGAAACCCCTATTATTGAGAAAATCAGCCAAAGGAAAAGTTCAACCAAGATTGTATAGCTAAGAGTTCAAACATGACTTGAAATCAAGAAATATACTCATGAGCCCAAAAGTACAAGCTTGCAAATGCTTTGTGATGCTCACTATTGAAGATAAAACGTTGTTCTGGGAAACATATTCGTACTTTTCAGATGAATGACTTTTTAAAGTTTGAAAGTGCATTGAAAATTGGTTTTTGAAACGAAATGAATGAGTAGACTCATTCGGAGCAATCTTAAAAATTTAGTAATGCGGATAAAAATCCAGAGCAAGAGCAAACGATAATTTATCGATTCTCTTCAGGTCATACTCGTTGAAATGGATTGCTATGAAACACTGACTTCAATGAAAAGTTTCAGACTGGCTCTACTCAGTACTTAACTTTACTAACTATTAAATAAAATCGTCTGAGGCTATAGAAGTATTAGAAAACAGTAAAAAATAAAATGAAAAGAGCCAAACTGAGAAATACTTGGAAAAAAGTCCAAATGTGGACTATTCAACCGTCCATAATAAGGCTCTTCCGCTTCTGTTGGATAGTGGCAAGGGGTATGAATATAGTAGATGAACCCGGTGAAGAGAATGGTCTTCTCAAGAGAGTTACGGTAGAAAGGGCAGATGAGCTAATAAGAAAGGGGTCTTTCTTCCTATTAATCTCACAAATTGTTACAAATTGTATATTTTTCTACTGCTTTTGATTTCTCATCGTGAAAGTATCCCAGAAAGAAAATTGTGGTTTTTTTAAATTCGAAATGAGTAAAATCAAGTGACATGCTTTTATCTATGCGCTTTCGGCAAGAGCAGTATTGATTGCCAGTTGTCAGTGGCTGAGAGAAGTGGAAGAGCTTTAGCTCTTCTCGAACCGACTATATCAAAATAGAATTTTTATTTAGAACCACATAGGAAAGCAAAAAAGAATGAACCAGTGGCCCGTGTGGTCCGTGGGTAATAATTGCCCCTTGACCATATCCATCCGTCAGAAAATCTCTCCAAGCACTGGCCATTGTTACAATTTGTGAGGCATAAGGTAGCCGATGGTCTTTTTCTGTGTCTTCAATGTACACTGACATCATTCATATTTTTTCCATAGTTTCTCCCGTGATATAAGATTAATATTCAATTTTATAAGATTAATCGGATCGGCGTTTCATACTGTAAGTAGGTTTTCCGGATTATCGTTTCTTTTTTTAAGCGGTTTTTTTCTAAAATGGAATATTTCCTTCGAGGTGGGGAAAATTTTTTTTAGAACAGAACTGTAAACTTTGGGTTAATTTTTTAATTTTCAATAAAAAGTAGCAATCCTTTTTGAAAATTCAATTGTGTCTTCTTAATTTTTAGTAGTCAGGTTTTAGTTATTCTACGTCCAATGTCTTTATATTTTGTCGGTTTCATAAGAAGAAGAATTGAGAGTTCCTCTGGCACTCAATAAAAATATTGATTCTTGGATGAGGACCAGAGTGAAGCAATTGAGCCTTGCCACAGAATTTTTAGCTTTTGAACTCAAATTTCAAAAATTTAGGATTCATTGTTTAATTTTGATCATAGCTTTTAAAACACAACACTGTAAAAATTCCATGTTTTTAATCGGTTACTCTAGTGCATTGTTTTCTTTTTAACTTTTGTGAAAGTACTTTGACAAGAGGTTAATATTACAGTGAAACTTAGAAGTTGGTGGTCTGAATAAAATTTCACAAAACTTATTATTTTTTAGCTGTTACCGGGTCAAATATGCGCCAACTCGATATTTTTTCACTCGAATTTTTCGTTCCGGTTATAGTGAACCATAAAACTTCAAAGACTTTACCAGAGCTTTTCAAATGCTGTGCATCATGTAGAACTCGCTGAGATCTATTGTTTTAATTCTTTCATTGTAAGAAATACAAATTGTGAAGAAAGTTAAAGCCGGCACCCGTCGGGCCGGTTTCAAACGTTTTCGGTACGATCACTGTATTTTTTAGGTTTCGCTTCTGTTTAAATTAAGATCAAAACTGAGATGGAGTAACCTAATTAATTTTTTTGGTAATATTTTCTGAAACCGTTATTAAAAAAAAAGAAAAATAAATTTTTACAGTCTTAATTAAATTTTTTAACTTTATTTTTAAAATAGACTTTTGAATACTTTTCGGCTTTCTTTTCATATGTGTTATTTTTTTTTATTTTTTGATAATTCCAATTTGCTCGAAAGTCTATAAAAAATTCTGAAACTGTTTCTTCTCAATTTCCGAATCAGATTTTCAATTTTTTCTCCGCTCTCCTGATTCGAAATTTAACAAAATTTGGTCCACCATAACCCGAAGTGATCCTTTAACATTTTCACTGTTTAGATTAACTTCTAGGAACTGTATTCTTCCGGAAACTCTTCATTTTTCACTTCAACCTGTTCATTTTCACCTCTGCCTTAAAGCTTCCTTCACGTCGATTGGCCGCCTATGGTAGCTGGAGGCGGAGCTATCTGGATAGGGTTAAGAAAGAAGAGAGCATTTCTCTCATTCATTTCCCCTTATTTTTTAATTCAATATGTTTTGAGAGCTGGTAAGTGAGATAGTATTCTTCTATTATTCTTAAAAAAGGTTGTCGTATGATGACAGGAGCCAATGTTACCTCATCTATCACAATGAATAAATGAGGACCCTTCGCTCGTTGGCATCATACTTGTACGACTGGTTTTTTAAATGGGGGATGATGGAATTTGGGATGAGAGAACATGGGAATGGGACAACGCACGGATGATCTGAAAGAAAGAAAAAAACGATTCGGAACGGGGAAAGGATTTGAGATTTATAAAAAGGACAAGGGATTGCAAGGGGCAAACGAAATGTACTGGGCATTGTTCTGGAATCAAAAAGGGCTTCTGATCCAGGATGTGTCTACAGACGCCATGCAGATTATTGGGAAAAATCAAGGAGCAGAAAAAATCGGATTTTCAGAGGAATGGACTGAACTGAAAATTTTAAAAGAACCAAAAAATTGGGAGCACTGAAAATAGTTTCTTGAAATTTCTAGATCCTTTTTGGAAACTTTATCGAAAAAATATCAGTTCCTCGCTCAAGATTTAGTACTTAAAAACTCATCAGAGTTGTGCGGAATGCGATTTTCGCAATTTGGAATCTGGAATCTGGAATCCGGAAAAACAATTTTGCCCGGAATATGGAGTTCGGAATCCGGAATAATTTTTTTTTTCCGGAATCTGGAATATGGAATCCATAATAAATTTTTTTCCCGGAGTATGGAATTCGGCATCCGGAATGCGAAAAACGCGGGAACTGAATTCCGCACAACTCCGGAACCTACCAGAAATATCTCCAATATAAGGGCACCTCACTTCACTAGATATATTAAGATTATCTTGGTTTCCATCGAAAAATTGTAAACTTCAGCTTTTATTATAAACTGTCTTCCCCCGGTTAACCATTTTCCGATTTTCCCGATGCAAGAGCAATTCTATTAGAGGATTCATGATACTTTCTTTCCAACTTTTGGTTACCAAGAGATCAATTCCTATGTATGAATGTAGTCTAAACATGATTTCTAATTCTGAGTAATCTCACGTTGATCACACGCTTTTCCTTCTCTAAGATCACGAGTTTAGTTGTTGATGTTAGATGCCAATAACTACCATATCCCGACAAAATCATCATGTCTCGTTTTGTTTTTCGTATTATCACATACGTAAATGAGCACGTTAGTCTCTCATGAGACTCAAATTACACGCGTCAGTAAATATGATATGAGAAAAACTCAGTCGACTAATATGGAAATGTGATTCATAACGTTAGAATTTTCTCGAAAAGTTCATGTGGATACGGTAGAAGTGGCATCAGTTCTTACGCCGAATATTACCGATGTAGGACCATCTGCCGGGTTTTATCCCTGTGAAAAAATAAATGACAAGAAGAAGAAATACAAAATAAGCTAGACAGTACGAGACGCAGAGATAAAAGGACAGGTGTAGAAGCCTGTACAGAAAGGACCTCATTATATCCTCCTCCTCTGTCCATATGCGCAGTTTCATCGGAGATAATAGAGCAGAGACCCAAGCATATGCCGGAGATTGTTACTGTCTGTTGGGTCAGTGTGCCTGCCACCTTCTTGTATCCTTTTCTACTGACCATATGCATATTGTAATTGGTCTTTAGGATGTGGACCGGACCATGGGAGGCTAGCTCAGGTGAACGAAAGGACGATACTGTGGATCGAAAGCTAATAAGGATCATCATCATATTCTTGATAGTTATAAGGTTACTATAGTTCACAATAAATTTTCACACAGGTTTTAAATTGTTCAAAATTGTAGATTTTAAAAAATTAAGTTTTTCTGATTTAAAAAATGTTTCCAAAACTATTTTCGATCCCTTTTTCTGTATCTATTGTTTTTCAGACTGTATACAATTTTTCTTAAATCACATTTTTTGTCATTCACAAATAAATAAGTCTATCCCTTGTTGTTGTTGTTTACTTGTTTACAGGCAGCGACACCCAGAACCTCGAGGCACTGTCTAGACTCTACAGCTTCCATTAGCGATTCTAGTCAACAAGTAAACAACTTCAGAATTTCGGGTAGTCATTCTACACGGTCCTCGGAGGATACTTGCCTATTTTTATTGATTTTCCTCTTAATTTTTCTCGAAAATCAGGTTTTCAGAAAATGTCGAAAGAAACTGTTCCCACATTGTTCGATATCTCGTATCGAGCGATTCTAAACGCCATGGATAAGAAGCAAGAGGAAAATGTGAAAAAACTGGATACTCGTGGATCTAAAACTTGGAGTCAAAACAAAATCATTGAAGTGTAAGTTGCCTCCTTTCCTTGAATTATCATAAGAAAATAAATTTCATATTACTTCGTATCACAACAACTCCGAACATTTTCAACTGGCTCGCCTCCCTGGTCTCTCAAGTTCCAACTTGCCTCTCGCTGGATTTTCGTCGTGAGAAAGTGATAATTAAATTGGATTTCGCGGACAAACCAAGTGCAGAATGGCATCTTGTTTCTCACTTCGAATCGCTCTCAACCTTGCTTTTACAGAAAGATGCTCATTTTGTTTCGGAATTGTTAGCCTTAAATTAAGTTATATAATTTTTTAGAAAGCTTTCAGAAAGGCAATCTCATCACTTCACGATTTCAAAAATAAACAATTCGTTGTGATCGATCTGCTCTCTCACCTTATCCGGATCAATGTCACCCGAATCAGATTCTTATATCAAATCGAGAAGTTCAATGAGTTTGATCAAATGGGGAATTGGGAAATAACACCATCGATTTATATTATTGAATGCCGGGATGCTCGCTTCTTCCACTTCTTCTTGACACAAAGATATATTAAGAACTTGGTAAGATTGGTTGGCTACAGTAAACCTTTAACTTAAGCAAATGACTTTCAGCCCACCAGTATTGACAACGTGGAGTTCAAAGAGCCTATTCAACTCCCTTTGGAAGTTTTCTCATCCCTTAACTTCAAATGGGCATTCATAAACTTGAAGAAATACAGTTTTGATGACATCGTCGAGCTATTTGAAGGGCTTCTTCACAAAGAATTCGTGATGGTTAAAGCAAAGGTGCCATTTTCGACTCCTGGAAGATTCAATATGTTCAAGAGACGTCTCAACATGGTGGAATTTGATTGGTGGAATGGGAGCTTCAAGTCAAATAAAGATTGCTTGGCTGGAAATAAGATAAAGAAATTCTGGTTTTTTGAAAAGGAAAATACTGTGCAATGCATTTGTGTTTAATAATAAAATAAAGTTATGCGTCTGTTTTTTACTCTTTTTTTTTGCATATTCATTAAACATTTGATTTATTTAGGCTACTGCCATTCTAAAAGGTATTTCGTTACCTCTCTTACTCTCTAATCTTTCTACTTTGACTCCTTTTAATAATCCGACGCTCGAAAGGTTTGGACGTGAGAAAACTTGCAACTCCTCCTTTTTCTCATTGGTTGTTGCTAGCCTTTTGATTTCCGGCGTTATCCGAACCCAACCTTCAAATTGATTAGTTTTGTCATCATCAATAAATTTCGAATTCGCCAAATTCAATTTGAGAGAATACAGTCTTGTATAAAATACAGTCAGTCTTGTATCTTGAATTTCTACCGAGAGATTTTGAAGCGTGGCTTTTACACTGTTCAACGGAGTCCCATCACATGAATTATTATTATAGCAAAATTATTTTTATCGAAAAGAAGATGGGACCAGATTGATCATTAACTTTGTTATTGAGCTACACTCTACTGCTATATTTGATTGTATCTCTCTTCGTCAGAATAGACAATAAATTATATTGCCTCTATAATAACAAAAATATGAAATGTTCTAGACTAAAAGCAGCCAGTCCTACAAATAAAAAATAAAATAAGAATATTCAGACATCCACTCTACTTTTATATATACACTGATGACCTTTTTTTAATCTTCTTTGATTTTAAAGACTTAGATCGTGATTTTTCGATTTTGTAAACTTCCAAGTTTTTCTGTTCGAATAAACAATTATTCATGTTTAAACACACACCTATAATTACACGAAATGACTAGCTTTGATATCTTTCAAACTTCAAAATAACAATATTCATCACTCTGAATTCGGTCACATGACTCGACGTTTTTGGTTTTCCTGCCTCATTTTTCTTAGCTTTTTAGCTATCTGTACTGCAGATTATTTTCCAGAGCTACAAGGATTATTGGATCATTATCAATATGGTAACCCGCTTTTTTCTGTTTTCAACAATATCATGAAGACATTTAGATCCGGATTGTGTGTTCAATTACACTGAAGTCAATTCAAAAAACATCAAAAAGTTTCCAAAGTGTCCAACGGTTTACGCGCTTCTTGTTATCAATCAAAACACGAATCTCACAGTGGCTGAGCTGAAAGATGGATTTAAGGACATGACAATGTTGTATGGAGGAGTATTAATTGAGAATACAACACTCACGAATATCTCGTTTTTTACACCACCTGCAGAAAGCTTCAAATATACGAAATTCATCGTGGATTACTGTGAGTGGCTAAATTTATTTACATTTAATGGGAAATTTAAGATGGGTTCATTGTTCGAAACAATCCAGAAATAACAAATGTGAACATGTTATGGAATATTTATATTTTTGAGAAAGATGATATTACTGAAGCCGAGTTTCGAGTGGAGAATAATCCAAAATTGGA
Source organism: Caenorhabditis wallacei (assembly GCA_963932035.1). Lineage (NCBI taxonomy): Eukaryota > Metazoa > Nematoda > Chromadorea > Rhabditida > Rhabditidae > Caenorhabditis > Caenorhabditis wallacei. The sequence goes on along the minus strand of OZ009932.1, from coordinate 10,253,725 downwards.
TGCCAAGTTTCTCTGTGATTTTGGGTATCTCAGTATGTATTCAGAAATTATTGTCTATAATAATTTAAGGGATTGTGGTAAGTCTACAGTAACCCCCTCAACTAAAATACAATATTTAGCTTGTCCGGGAGGGGTTATAACTTCATCCACAATAGATAAATATAAGAACTGTGAGAGTGTTTTCAATGGTGTCAAACTGTATGATATCACTGGTTCAGTTGACCTCTCACCATTTTACAACACGGAATTTATCCGAGGAGGAATTGATATCCAAAATACAAATCTCAAAAATCTATCATTTTTGGCTAACGTTGGAGATCAAAAAATGAATAGCCGTGATAAAAACCCTCTGATTTTTATCAATCTAAAAAATAATTCTGAAATGACACGACTTGGACTGGAATTTTTAATGGAAATTCAAAATCCTTGGGGTGATATTAAGCTGGCCAATTTTGAGAATCTCCATCCAGATTTTTGTTTGACAATTGAGGAAATCGCATTCTTTTTGGAGAATCAAATGTCTTTTGTGAATCTTCATGCTAAGATTTGTGAGGATAATCGAACGAAGATTCATAATACAGTAATCTGTCATTTTGAGTCAATGGCAGGGTTATCTGGAGATTGTAATATGATCATTGGAGATTTGATTATTAATCAAGGAGATGAGGAACATATTCAAAAATTGGAAAATGTTAGATATTTATTTGGGTCATTGTCAATTCAAAACACAAGTTTGGTTGAAATGGAGAAACTAGAGAATCTTAAATATATCGCTCAACTTAATGACACCTACCCGGTTATTCAAGTAGTTGGGAACAAAAAAATGGAATCGCTTTTTCTATGGAGAGTGGAGGTAGGTAACAAAATTTGAATCGTTTTCAATTCAATAATTTCAGAATCTGATCACCCGAAATAAACGGATTGCTGTATTTCAAGACAACAAAAATGATAATGGAGACGCAAATGACTGCTTTGTTTTCAGTAATCCCGAAGATAGGCCGCCTATTTATCGAACGTCTTTGAACTTTTCTGGTGGTGGTTGTGGTCGGGTTTCATTTCATTTTTTTCTTGATTTGTAAATTGATCTTTTTGTAGGTAAAAGAGTGAGCATCGAGTATAGATACACATCGGCGGCCGAGGGAGTCATATGTATTCTGAGCTTCATTCTTTTATTCGTCATTTTTTCTTGATTTCTTGATTTTTTTTATTTTAAGGTCAACAATTTCCGAAGATTCTTACATCTGTTACCGTATGATTTTAATTCAAGGTTTTGTGATCTTTAATTTAGTTCAATACACAAAAAATTCGTCATTTTCTTCTTGATTTCAAGGTGGTCAAAGGGTGTTATTAATATTTTTATCAACTTTGTTAATAAACTTTTGATAATAAAGAGATCGAAGAACAAATAATGGTGTGGATTACTGTAGGAGATCTTGGAACACAGTTTAAATGGACCACGGTAGTCAACGTATTCCGTGGTTCTTTTTGTTTACTGGAGCTACAATTCAGAATATTTTAGTTGTCGAGGCGTGCCGGCCGGGACGCAATTTTTTGGGATTTTCTTGAAAACCTATAAGCTTTATTTCATACAGAAACAATCAATCAATTCTCATAAAATCAGGAAAACGTTCAAGATTATATTCATGTATATCGAGAATATCTTCCATCATTCCTGTCATTTTCTTTTTTATTTCGATTCGAGCAATCACTTTCTCTTCCTCGGTGATTCTTGGGTTACTGTCAATGAATGAATCCATATCTGGCAAAAGGAGCATGGCCATCATTGGAGCGAACATTTTGTAGCAATCTTCCAGCTGAAATTAAAATAGAAAAGGAACTCTTTCAGAGTACGTGGTCCCGAAAAAAAGGACTGATCCCAAGTCCATAGCCCCATGTTTTTTGGCACCAATCTGGTCTTTGTTACCTCTTGGAAGGTGAATAGCTCTTTTCCATGAACTCGGGTGAATGTTTCATGATAAAACTTCAAAATATCAATTCCTCTTGTTCGTTGATCCTGAACAATTACATTCCTTCGACAGAAAAATTCCTTCGACAGAAAAAACTCACTTCAACAGAAAGACAACCCAAGATAAGCCTGGAAAGATCCAATCCGGGAGGCATTCTTGAAACACCTTGCCAATCAATCATCGCTTCTAATTTCAGTGTTCCATCTTTGTTCATACTATGAATCACGTTCGATTGCCACAAATCTCCATGATTCAAAACTAATTTAAAGTTAAGGATTTCGGAAATTTTGGAATATTTTTTGACTAGCGATTTGTAATGATTAAAAACTTCTATCAATTTCTCCACTTTGCTATCTTCACCTAATTTTACTCGGAGGCCATTAAACTTTTTCTTGAGCTCTTCGTCGTTCAGGAATTCAACAAAAAGCGTTTCCAAATAGTTTGATCCCATTGCAAACTCCTTTTCTTTCGGTGTCAGAGACTGAGCAAGAGCTGCAAAGGTTGCAATTCCACGAACAAGAGGGAACAAATCGTCAGCTGGGATATTTCGAAACATTTCAGTTGTATGGACATTTGGCACAAATTCTATTATCAAATATCCCTTTAGATCGTTTTCGTCGCTAAACGATTTTAATGAATAAACCTGAAAAATGTTGGTTAAAAATATCTTAATGTTAAGATAAGGATACCTTTGCATATGGAATATCTGGGTGATTGAACCTCTCGAGCAGCCGATAAGCTTCCACTTCCCGGTTATGACAATCTCTGGTCAATTTAGAAAGCTCTTTCAATTTCTCTTCACTAAAACCTGCCCCATTCTCGAATTTCATGATTTTGGATACTTCCACAAGAGCTAATTGAGAAGCGATCTAAAATATCATCTTTAAACTGATGAGAACTTTAAAGTGATATATCTTGTCTACCGTTAGAGCTCAAAAAAAGTTCTCAACTGAAGAAACGTAGAAAAATAAATGATAAACAACTCTTCAGTTGAAAAAATGTCGATAGCTTTGACGATAGCTGAGATATAGCGGTTCGAAGTAGCTTGTTACCTTTAATGCAAATTTCTGTGGAAGCTCTTTTTTATCTTCAACATTCTGCCAATTAGGTTCAATCAAAGCGATTCTCGACATAAATCCCTAATAACCACAATTTTTTTCTTAGCGTTTTAACACGAATACTTACTTTCAAGTCACTAATATTAACAGCTCTCTTCTTCTCTCCAAACGTAGCCTTTGTTCCAAGTTTCTTCTGTAGATCTGCCTCAATGTCTTCCCAAATAACATGAGTTTCTAGAATACCATCAGCAGGTTGGTAGAGAGACATTTTTGTTTTTTAAAATACAAATAAATAGACTTATCAAGGTTGAATTTATAGTTTTTGTTGTCACAAACTCCATGTGTTCAGTGTCTAGATAAGCATTTTTTTTCCGTTCATTGATTTTCCTTTTTCTCTCTTTCGTTTTGATAATCGCCTCATTGTAAAGTGTGTCTCATTTTTAAAAGTGTGTCCGTTTTGTGTTTCATTAGATTTCCTAGTTTCATTTTTTGTTTAATAGTACTGTCATTTTGACTGTTTAGGTCTACTTAGGATAAAATGTAATTTTACTTAACCTTAGCTACGGGTATGCTCGATTCTAATGGGACACGGTGCATGTAAACGCTCACTAGGAAACTTTGTATTTCTCTTGAACTCCATTAATTAGTCCGATGGGAGAATATTTGTTGGGTTGTCTAGACAATTCTAAGAAATAAATACTGAAAGGAAGTTGTTATTCTCATTTTAAATACAGGGAGACCGACTAAAAAAACTCTAATTTTCTCTCTTTACTCTCATTTTCATATTTTCGAGCTGAGTTACTAAGACAATGTCAGAACTACAAATGTCAATGTACTATTTATTCACACACTCATTCAAATTATGGCCCGAAGCGTATGAGTGTCCAGTAAATATAGTGAACACAGCTAGGCTTGAAAGACCGATTTTAGGGTCATTTTTTCTATCCATTGGAATATTTTTCTTGGTAATTTGAGTGAAAAATTCCTAGTATAACATTAATTAAGATCCTCTATATCCCTTGTTTCATTGCAATCATTAAAATGCCACGTGTCCCTGCTTACCAGATGATGTTCTCTTTAGCAATATACGATATTCTGTCGTTGATAGTTAATTCAATATCCACCGGAGTTTTTGATATCTATGGAATTTCATTTTGCGACTATCCCACATTAATTTATTGCCTTGGAGCAATTGCCAGTGGATCTTGGTTTTCCGGATGTCTGCTATGTATCCTACTGGCAGTTGAGAGATGTGTAGAGATAAATCCGAATTTTCCATTGAATTTTTTGTTTCGAAAAAATGTTTTTCCGGTGGTACGAATCGCTGTTTTTTGTTATTCGATTTACACATATTGCTTTACTAGACCTGCTATTTTTCTAGCAAACTGTAGCTGTTGGGTTTTTGATCCGCTAATTGGAAAAGACGTAAATCCATTGGGGGTTTAACTCAAACTACAAATAAACTTTCAGCCAAACTTATACTTTACTTACCCTCATACGATCAACAATTTTCTAGTGGGGTCTTCAACAACATTACTTTATTTATACTTATCTTATAATCTAATTTTTAAGTATGGATATTCAACGTCTATGTGGTTGTATAAAACTAATCGACAAGTAACTGGCCACATTATCAAAAATTAAATTCCTATTTCAATAAATTACAGATTCTGTTGCAAGCAATATCGCTTTGCATTTTCCACACCGCAGTCGCCTTTATTTACATATACATGCAATATCTAACAGTGACCCCACTAGTTATTTTATCGAGCCAATTTTTCTGGCAATTTAGTTGTGGAGCTGTATGTGTCTCTTATCTAGCTTTCAATCGGACTATTCGGAATATGGTTCTTAAAATGATGATACCGAAGACGATTCGAAAAAGATTTGGTTTATATATCGGAGTTGATGAGCATATTGCAGCTGAGCAAGCAGCTGCTATCTCGGTTCAAGTAGCTGTTTCAGGAACCAATGCAATCAAATTTAATAATTTTATTTAATATTTATTGTTGTCATAAAGAAAGTTTTAAAAAAATGAAATACTTGGAAGAAGATTCCTAATTATAAAAAATAAATTAAAAGAAAAACCCATACTTTGCATCATAATCGTAACCCAAAAAAGGCGCAAGGTTACAAATATGTATTGATCAGAACTAAGGCTGTACTTCCGATAGTACATTTCTTTGTAAATACAAAAATCTAGAATTTTCATCAGTTGCAACTACCAATCTTGACCGAATCATTCTGAAGATTGCTTTTCAATACGTTCGATTTGCAATCAACATACCGATTGTTGAAACGGATCCGTGCATTGTATAACTAATAATAGAAAAATTGGTAGCCCATTAAATATGCAAGTTCTTATAAACTGAAGCGAGATATAAAATTAAAGCAAAATTGATAAGAGATAAAGGAATCCCCGACTGAATAATCAAAGCAATAAGAAATGACTTCTGCATAGTATACGCTTGTTTTGATAGCGATTTTTTTCTCCATTGATTAATTAAATTATATCTGATATGTCCAACAAAGAATATAAGTTCAAATGAACACAAGACACAAAATACTGCGACAATTGTTGAATGCACAAGGTAGGTATCAGCAAGAACGTATACTGGGGTTTCATAGATATACTTTGATAGACAAGGTAATGTCTAAATGAAATTTTTAAAACTTTATTCCACTTAGAACACTCTTACCTGGAATGTCCTTTTTAAAACTTCTGATTGCTCAGGCTCTATTAAAAGGAAAATAGTCACGATAATACAAGGTCCTATAGGCTATATAATGTGCAATAATCCAATTCCATCTCCACTGCTTCCGTTTTTCTTTGTAACGAAAATTGCAAATTTTAAAAAATCGGTTTTCAAACAGCGCAACCATTGAACTTAAAACATGGCCGAAAACAATAATTACCATGTTGGTCTGGATTGAAATGGGCACTCCAAAAGTTTTGAGAAAGCCTAAAGAATAGCCAGCCAATGCAGGAATTAACAAGAATGGCATAGTTAGAAATCCAATAGTGTAATCAAGAATAGTAATCCATCCATGAAGGTTTAGAAGATACCATTTGACTCCTTTTATTTGTTCTGGTGTCTTAGTTAGAATTATGAAAATACCAAAGAAATAAATTGGAGTGGAGAATACTGTACAAGTATGTAGAGCTAATGATAAAAACTCCGGAGTGTCAAAATAGCTGACAACAGCAATGCAGTTAATATTCATCGATTTGAAATGAACCTATAAAGGAAACAAAACGGTTTGGTTTGATTTTTTCAGTTGGATACTCGTGTTTTTCAAAAAACTGGATTATCTTGACGGAAGACAAGAACAATATACTGCAAAAAAAATTTCTTGTAATTATCATCTGTCAGAAAAGTGAGTTTTATTATGTTTTACGTGCAAATTCCATTTTATTGTTCTACTAGTATAAGGCTGATAATACCAATACAAAAACCTACTGAAGTTTTTATTGTGATAAAATTTTATTTTAAGCAAAAACGTTTATTGATATAGATACCAAAGGAATAAATTAGAAAATGATACACTTGGAAGAACTGTTTAAATTTTAAACAAGGATTTAATGAGCATCACTGAATTTGTACATCTGATAGCACATGTCTTTGTAAATGTAAAATTCTAGAATTTTCTTCCGATGCTACTAATCTCTTCCGAATCATCTGCTGAATCGCTTTTCGATATGGTCGGTGTGCGAAGAGCATTGCAACTGTTGAAACGGATCCGTGCATTACGAAACTAATAATTGTGAAATTGACCAGCCATTGGATATATGTGTTGCTTAAAACACAAATGAACCAAATCATGAAAGGAGACGCAAGAAAGATGAACGGAATCCCCGACTGGATGATTAAAGCGATGAAAAATGACTTCTGCATATTATATGTCTGTTTCGATAACGATGTGTTTTTTGATTGTTGTATTAAATCATATGTGACATATACAACAAAGAAGAGAAGTTCAAATATGCATGTGAAACAAAACGATGCTAAAAGTGTTAATTGAATAACATAGGTTTCCGCCAGAACGTAAACGGGCGCCTCGTAAATATATCCAGGTAGGCAAGGCAAGGCCTGCAAGTATTTAGTAATTTAAATTAAAATTTAAATTACCTCAAATGTCCTCTTTATTGCGTGCCTCTGTTCTGGCTCTAATAAATAACAAATCGTCATAATAAAAATAGGGAAAATATAATGAGCAACAATCCACTTCCATCTCCATTGTTCCCATTCCTTTTTGAAACGGAAAGTGCAGAGTTTAAAGAATCGATTTTCAAATATCACAATGACTGAACAAACTGAAGAAGGTAAGAAGAAGAATACCAACATGGTTTGAGCCGAAGTGGGCACTCCGAAAGTTTTCAGAAAGCCCAACGGATAACCTGCCCATGCTGGCAATAACAAAAAAGGTGTGGTTAGAATTCCCATAAAGTAATCAGAGAAGATAGTCCAGACATGAAGGTTAAGGAGATACCATTTGACCCCTTTCATTTGTTCCGGAGTCTTGTTTAGGATAATATAGATACCAAAGAAATAAATAGGGGTTGATATTAATGTACACGTGTGAATAGCAAATGATAGGAACTCTGGAGTGTCAAAATAATTGACAACGGCAATGCAGTTCGAATTCATTACGTTTTCAACCAGAATTCTTTTCCCTGAAATTGTTAACTGGATGGCGTTTGAGCTTCGTATAATATAAATCGACTAATTTTCAAGGAAGCGAAACCACCTGCGCATTTTTCATTCTTGATCGAAAACGAAAAAAATCCACATGTCAAAAGAAAAAAAATCGATTGTGAAATAGAAATTGATTTGAATTTCGTATGAGAAATATTTTTGAAAACTTGGAATTTTGAAACATGGTCTTTTATCTAGAAATGAATTAAAGACGCTTTTTTGGATAAAAACTACAAAAACATTGAAATTATTAGCAAAACAAAAATTGAAGATCTCGCCGAATTATTTGATGCTGAAACGAGTAAATAATTATATTCCATTGATCAGAACTTACGAATGATATAATACTGTACAAAATACTCCCCATCTGTCCCGTTCGTTGAATAAATGTCAAAAGACTTCCCAATCCTGTCTACTGTCCAATTCTCAATTTGATCTCTTGGAATAAAGTCTTGGTGTGTAGATTGATCAATTCCAACGGTTACTGTAGAGTTTTCAGGAAGTGTGCCGACTATCTAAATTAATTTTTTTTAATAATATAAACCAAATTTAATTCTTACGTTGGCGCCAATTGAGCCAGAGCTTTCCAATGTAGTTATGCTGGTAGTTGTGTCTTTCTGACCAACTGGCTTCATATAAAACCCGGTTGTTAGGAAAGCAGTTGTACTAGATTTATTGGGATCATCTAAACCAGATTCAACATTTTTTTCAAAAAAAGAAAACGGCTTACATGATTCAGGAGCCACTTCAAACGCGACTTTTCCATAATACTTCACATAAAATGCTTTGAGTTTCAATGAAAATTTCTCGACATTTGGAATGAATACGGGGTGTCGAGTGTAGTGTTGTACTAAAAGTGGGTTAGAAAATATATGAGAATCCAGTTTTTCGTATGAATCTGTGGGAATTCCTTTGTAAATGTAAATAGAAGAATTGGTGGATTGATTGAAATTGCTGATAGTTGTAGACCTGGCTGTATTGGAATTCAAGAACAATATTGTTTGATTCTCGTCAGGTAAGTATAAGTTTTGAGCTCTAGTCACATCGATGACGTGGAAATTATTCACTGAAATTTCAATGAGCACTTAAATTAGGTTTAAATTACCTTGCAACTGTATAGTACTGCTTATAAACATCATTCCGGTTAGCGAAGCAATTTGGGAAGCAGTTAGATTAGTTGTGACGTAAGCTGATGTTTGAACGGGGAACGGTGTGATTTGGCTAGTGGTCAAGAATGGTTTTCGGTTTGTTAGATCGTAAAATCTAAGTGGCTATATAGCTAAAGATTTAGATACAATACTTACGAAATATTCTGTTTATCATTAGTTATCAAATGAATTTGCATTAATACATCCGAATCATCACTTGCCGCAGAGACAAATACATCATATGGAGCATGAGCATAGATGGCGTTTTTCTGATTTCCACCAGTCAAAGAATTGAGATCAATTAGCTGTTGAGATGACACGCAAATAATAAGAATAGAGGTAATAAATACTCCTTTCATTTTTTTTTGAAAAAAAAAATAAAGCAAAGGCGAAGGGTGAGACAGTTTATTAACTACTGATAGTAAAATCGAAAAGTTGTCATCATTTTTTTCAAGGTGTGTCTGGGTGCGGCCAGAACGAGACGTAAGAGTCATAGGACGTTTACTCAATAAAAAGAAGTGGTAAAAACATATTTGACGTTCTCACTGTATATTACTGTAGGTATAACATTTACTTTGGGAAGCTCGAAATCTGAGCTCTTCAACTTTTATTTTTAAATTATCATAGCTCAGGCCTAAATAGCTCTGCTCACTTCCTTGTATGCTTTATAAATTTCTTTAAAATCAACGACTTTATACAAATACATATTCAATCTTCCAATTCAATTATGTTTAATCAGAAAAATATCGAAAATAAACCCATGACAATCATCCCAATCAATAAATTAACAGTATTTCCTTCGGATGTAGTTGTGTCCATGGCTACCGTAGTCGGGTCTCCTGGAGCATAAGTTGATGATATCTGCTCTCCTTGATTCACATAATACTGCAGGAAAAACTCTCCATTCTCAGATCCATCAGATGAAATTGTTATATTCTGTCCGATATGACCCATATTCCAGCCGAGAATCTGCGTAGCCGGCGTAAAGGATGTTCCTTGTGTGATGCTACCATCATTTACGCTGAAGTAGACTGATCCAGTGGTGCTTATAAACGATCCAACGACATTTGCCCCGGTGGTTCCATTGAATCGTGTGTCTCGAAGGCAAAGAATTGTAGCTTTTTTTGGAGGTTGGACACGAGATTTCATGTAGAATCCAGTAGTGTGATAGCCAGAAGTTGCGTAGATATCATTACTATCAAAGTAATCGGGTTCAACGACAAAATAAACGTTGCCATGGACTTTGAGATAGAATGCGTTTAGACTCACTGAGAATTTTTCGACAGTTGGCATAAATCTGAAATTTCTTGAATTAATTTTTTAAAATCTAATCCTTTAAAACTTACAATTCAACATTTCTCACTGTTTGAACGGGATTAGAAAAGAGTTGGGAACTATTGAGCTCTTCCTCATCTAACGGTACTCCTTTATACATTTTAACACTTGAAGAGGCTTCTTGTATCCAGCTACTAAATGTGGAGCTGTAGGGTACACTCATCTGATAGTTGGTGTTTAGAAATACTAAAGTGCAATGGCCACATCCCATTGGTAACGTTCTAATCATTTCGGATTTAGTCATGTCGTACACATTGAAATACTCGTCTGGAATAGAAATGGCTTACTAGGGATCCTACCCTAATTATTAAAAACTCACTATTAGATTGATTGGTTGTGGTAATATAAAGAAATCCTTCGAGCGCCCCCATTTGAGTATCAGCTAGATTAGCAGCGATATAAGCAGTTGATTGAATTATCATCGGCTTCAAAAGATTAGTGTCAGCAGATGCACGATTATTCTTCAGAGTTTGAAGACTGAAAATACCCCGTTCTTAAATTTTACGACTTAATACGACTAACCTATTCACTTGATTATTTTCAGTTTTGACCCATATCTGATTTAAAACTATACTCGTGTCCATATGCGCAGAAACATAAAGGGAATAAGGTGGTGGTACATTTATCTTGGTATCGACATTCCCTCCTTTGAATGTATTCAGTGGAATTATTTGTTGAGCATTGCAAAGTGAATATAAGAATAAGGAGAAAAGAAGAGGGAGCATTGTGGAATCAAAAAGAGAAATGAATAAAAAGTTTCAAAAGACTAGGAATGATAAGAATAATTCTGCTGAAAATGATGTCAAATAAGCTTTGCCAATTCCTTTTTATACATGGAAATTGATAAGTTGCGTGACTCATGAAAGTTTCACAGACCATTCAGAGTAAAAGTTTAACTTCGGTTGTAGCATCCACAGTGCAAATAACCCAAATTTGGCAGTGTGTCAACAAGGAGCGTTTTCATGTTCTAGAAAATTATGAGACAGTGAAACATTTTCTGTTGGAAACTAAAAGTTCACGGAATGATCTACAGATAACAATATTTATTTAATGATCAGTGAATAAAATTTTGATTTCACAATAAGACAGACAAATTTCAGTGCAAACATGTCAATGTTTTCAAGACCTTGGAATAACTTACTGTAAAACCTCTATAAGAATTGCATACTATTAGACGGGCAATTCTAATAGAGGAAAAAAACATAATTTTTCAATTAAGTAGGGTTTGTATGAAATGAGATCATTTATTGGTAATATAAAAACCCAGAAAATCAAACAAAATTTACAATAGTACGGATACAACAATCATGCTTAAAAACCAGCTAACACCATTTGAAACTTTTGTAGTTGACTCCATCGACCTCGTAGTTCTACTATCATCTGTCGGACCAAAAGTCACAGAAATCTCTTGATCTTGTTGAATATAATACTGCACAAAATACTCTCCACCATCTGATTTGACAGAATAAATGCTCAATGTCTCACCAATCCGATTGGTACTCATTTTATTGATTTTCGTGAATGGATGGACTGTCAAACTCTCGTTTTGTGTTCTATCCCACTCTTCCACTACCACTATTCCATCAGGGTCTGGCAGTGAGCCAAGGAAATTGGCGCCGGTGGTTCCATTGAATCGGGTGTCCCTTACGCAGTATAAGGTCACATTGGCTGGTTGTTGAGTTTTTGACTTCATATAGAATCCTGTAGATGTGTATCCTGTCATGGCATACTGATCCAGTGATAAGTAGGATGGTTGAATTGCAAAATAGAAATCCTTCGTTGATTTCATATAAAATGCTCCAAGAGTAACAGAGAACTGTTCGACGGTTGTGAAACGTCTGCAAAAAACATGCATCATAAATCACAAACACTAAAAAATCTCACATTTGCTGATTATTAAAAGACTGCATTGGATTTGAGAAAATTTGAGAATCATCCGATTCCTCATCATCCGTTGGGACTCCTTTGTACATGCTCACCACAGAATCGGCACTTTGCCGCCAGAAACTTATCGTCGAACTTTGCACTGGCGTTATTATAGTGTTCGTGTTCAAAAGTACGATAGTGCAAGGGTCACATAGCAGTAGGGAGGTCCTAATCATTTGCGATTGATCCACGTCGAACACTTTGAAATCCCAATCTAAAATAATCCTTGAAGTTTTTTAAAAAACCTAAGTTCCCTATACCAATAGACTGTTTTGCAGTGGTAATATAAAGGAATCCTTCTAAAGCACCCATTTGATTATCGGATAGGGAAGAAGAAATATAAGCATCCGAATTGACTTTCAATGGTGTTAACTGCCCAGAAATATTCGATAATTTCGCATTTTTCAATTCTTCAATTCTAAAACTCTTATCTTCATTTAGATCTATATTATCAAGCCAACTCACGTCTTCACCTGATTATCATCCCGTTTCAACAATATCTGATTCAAAACGATACTCGTATCCATATGCGCAGAAACATACAGTGAGTAAGGTGGTGTCGCATCGATCTTATTATCTACATTCCCTCCTTTGAATATGTTCAAAGGGATAATTTTTTGAGTAGAGGAAAATTTTATGAAAGTTAAGAAAAAGATGAAAACGAGCATGCTGTGAAGGAAAATTGAATTAATAAAAAAAAAGGGCGATTCCTTTATGCTGACAGGGGTTATTTGATAAGGGTGATGATTCAACTAGACATACATTTTTAGTACCTACACAACGTCAGAAATATGGCGACAAAGATGATTTCATAGTGACGCAGAGAAAGATAGCGTCTGCCTGTCTGCGTCTCAAAATATCTGTACGGAAGTCCGCACTGCCAACGGCTTAACATGACTCCTTCCACAACAAAATATCCGAAACAATGTTAACCTATAGGTAGTGTTCCTCCACAAAAACGAGTACATAGCCGGGATAGGGACACTGATGTAGATTAAGAAGCAAATTGCGACAGGGTCTGGAAACAGGTAATTTTTGAAAATTAGAATAGAGGAAAGCTTACAAGACACGTCTGTTTGCTCTAGAACGAAGAATTGGGCAAACCAGCAACATGGAATGATAGCAAGGAATGGGAAGATACGGACACCCTGAACTAAGAAAATGAGAGGGAGAGAGAGAGAGAGCGCGCGCAGAGAAGCAGACGCTCTCATTTCTCTGCGCTCTCGTACTTACATGACTAGCAATCTCATCGATATAGACTTTATGCTCTTGAAATGTCTTTTTACTCAATTCATCTTTTCTCCTTTCTAATTCATATAACACTAGAATATAACAAAGGCATGTCACTAAAATAATCAATCCAACTGAGCATAGATTCACTGCCGCCAAACAAATATACAATTTATTTGACATCGCCATCCAGACGAAATGATAACGGAGGATGAATTCATGAGTTGGAAAGTGATCGTGGATAAACAATTCGATTTGTGGACGAGTTGAATAGGTGAAGTAGAATGTGACCAAAACGAATCCATGGTTTAAAGTGAAGAATATGATTATGATATTGAGTTGAATAAATGGTTGAAATTTGAACAAAGAGTCAGGTCTAGCCACAGAATTTATTCTGAGAAATATCGAAATCGCCAAAACTTCTCCTTGAAGGCTGAATAGAAAGAAGAAGAGAGCCTGGAAAAAAGAAATGAGAGAGTGCAGAGAGTGCAGAGAACTTACAATATAAACAACTTTCATAACATCAGAAGCATCCTGTACCCATCCAATACAATAAATTCCAGGAACAGGAATCAAAATGACTGTGTTTAGCACAGTACCAGCATAAAATTGAGACAGGAACAAAACGAAATGATAAGAAAGATGAACGTATCTAGATTTTTCTGGAACATTCGCAGTTATCACTATATAATTTCCCAGTAGATTAGTTAGAATGGAAATGAAAGCTATAATGTTCGTAGAAACTAATTGAAATTGGTCGGCCGCCAGATTTCGTATCGAGTTTAGAGACATTTTAAGGTATGCGATCTTGCTATTCGTCGGTGTTTGAATTTATTTACAGAAAATTATATCATGAAAAAATAATCGAAGAGAAAGATAGTGCCTGCTTGTCTGCGTCTCACACATTTTGCATGGAAGATCTCACTGCCAACGGCTCTATATGATTCCTTCCACAACAGAATATCCTAATCAACATTAATCGATAGGTAGTGTTCCTCCACAAAAAAGAAAACATAGCTGGGATAGGAGCACTAACGAAAATTAAAAAGCAAATTGCGACGGGGACTGAAAATGGAATAGTTTTTGGAAAAATAGTTGAAGGCTTACAAGACACGTCAGTTTCTTCCTGAACAAAAAATTGGACAAACCAGCAAGACGGAATGATAATGAATAATGGTAAGATGCAGAGTCCCTGAATTAAGAAAATGAGATGGATAGAGCGCAGAGATGCAGACACTCTCGTTTCTCTGCTCTGTCTCCCTTACATGACTAGCTATCTCATCGATATATAGTTTATTCTCTTGAAATGTCTTTTTACTCAAATGAGCTTTCCTTCTTTCCAGCTCGTATAAAACCAGAATATAGCAAATATATATCACTACAATAATCAATCCAACTGAGATCATATTCAATGCCGCAAAAGCAATATACAGCTTATTCGACGTTGTCATCCAGACGAATTGATAACGGAGAATGAATTCATGATATGGGAAGTGATTGTAGATATATGATTCAAGTTGTGGACGAGTTGAGTAGGTGAAGTAGAATATGATCCAGTGAAACCCGTGATTGATAACGGCAAAAATTAAAAGGATGTTGAGTTGAAGGAATGGGTGCAATTTGAAGATGGAGTCGGGTCTAGCCACAGAGTTTGTTTTGAGAAACATTAAAATTGCTAGTAGTTCTCCTTGGAGGGTGAATAGAAAAAAGAAGATTGCCTGTAATGGATTATTTTCTAGAAGAGGGTGAGAGAGTGCAGAGAAGCTAGACTATCTGTATCTCTGCGTCTCTTTAAATCTTCTCTACAAGTGCGTCTGCTCTTAAATACAACTTACAATATAAACAACTTTCATAACATCAGAAGCATCTCTCAACCATCCTATACAATAAATTCCAGGTACAGGAAGCAGAATTACCGTATTGAGTACAGTAGCAACATAAAATTGAGACACGAACAAAACGAAATGATAAGAAAGATGAATGTATCTAGATTTTTCTGGTACATTCGCAGTTATCACTATATAATTGCCCAGTAGGTTAGTTAGAATAGAAATTAAAGATATAATGTTAGTAGAAATCAATTGAAATTGGTCTGCGGCTAAATTTCGTGTGGAGTTTAGAGACATTATTCAATATTCTGCTATGTCTAATATCATGAGATTTTTTTTCACGATCAGGTGAAAAAATTTTCATGTGTCAGAATTCGTTTGATTAACCATTAGTTCATTATTAATGATTCATAAAATAAGAAAATAAAAATACAAAGGATTATTCGTGCACTCGCGACTGTGTCTGTCTTGAATTCGTTGTCTTTGGAGCTGGTGGCTTCTTCACGGGAATATGAAATTCTTTGATCAAGAATGCTCGATAAACGGGGTTTTTGTAGAGGAATGACATCATTGATGGGATGGGTGCAAATACGAATGCAGCAAAGGAAAGAGTGGTTGGAACTGTAATGAGACATGAGGAGAGGGAAAGAGACACAGACAGTTAGAGTCTCTGCGTCTCTCTTCTCAAATACTCACTTGCAAGATCTTGGTCTTCATCTAAGAAGAATTTAACAAATATGGACAAAGGTACCAGAATATAAAATGGCATACTTATCATCATCTGAAATTACACTAGTGACTCAAAGCAAAGGGTTTTGACTCACATGACTAACAAACTCGCCTGCCAATTTTCGATGATACTTATTCGATGACTTGCTCATGGTATTTACTTGTAGATCTAGTTCGAACAACAAAATTATATAAGCCATCAGAGTCACCATGAAAACTAAACCAATACACACAAAAATACTAGTAATGACCCCCACGAAATGTCGATTTGAGGTTAGCATCCAGAGAAATTGATAGCGAAGAAGGAAGGTCATGTTGGGATAGGTCTCCCGGAGAAAATCGGCGACTTTTGATGGGTCGGAATAGGAAGCAAGGAGAACGAAGATTTGAGAGCACACTGGGCCACAGAGAACGAGAAGAATAAAGAGCTTTTGACCAATTTCAGACATCTAAAGCCAAATAAAAATGAACATCTAGAAAAGAAGGGTACCTTAAATGGAGAAACAGGTCTGGCGATAGTCATAGTTTTCATAAACATCAAAACAGCGATAAGTGCACCTTGGACGGAGAATAAGGCGTCGAATAAGGTCTGAAATCAGAATTTTTGTGTTGAAACTCAATTTTCAACTCACGAAAGCCAACAGTGCAGAAAATCCGCTAAGATTTCTAAGAATCCCAATACAATAAACACCGGGAAGTGGAAACAAGAAAACCACATTTAAAATGGATCCGGCATACACTTGGGACAGGTACAGTACGACTTGATAAGACAATTGTACATAAGTGAACCTTCTGGATTCTCTTGACTTTTGCACAATTATCACATAGAATCCGATGAAATTAATTATGGTAGACACGATGGAAATCGAGTTGTTAAGCCAAAGTTGAATGTCATCAGCCAATAAATACCTGGTTGAGTTCATGAGCGCATTTTATTTCATGTGGTGACAAAAATCATATGAGGGCTAATGCCAAAATTTTTAGAATACGTCGTTCTGAATCTTGAGAGCAGGTGGAAAAGTTGAGACTCCATTTTCAAATGAGTGTAACTTGACTGCTAGTAGAGCTACAAAAAATTGTTAACTGATGAAATATGGCTTATATTAAGAGCTACATTTTGTTAGTTGACAGATTTTTGGTAACTATAATGAAAACTGAGTTACAGCTTTAAAGGTGGCTCTAATCGATGATTTGGCACGGATTGGCACAGGATAAATACTCTCGATTGGATTTGGCCGGATTCAGCACAAAATGGTCCGTCTCGGCACATATGTAAACGATTTCACAAGAAACATAAAAATGTCAATTTTCGATTTTCGATTCGCTCTGGTTTAATGGCATTCCGCTCTTCCTGAAACTGATAAGGGAAACGGGGAAGTGGAAAGAGTAGACGAGTTCAAAAACTCAAATGACATCAATGTTGCAGAATTTTTATCGTTGAGTGCAAAAAACGTTGGAAACACGTGAAAATGGGCAGATTTTTTGGAGGAAAAGTGCTGTCTGTATGTGTTGCGTTAGTCATTGAAACATATAAAGAAGGGTTCTACTGCCTCTAATAGTAGGGCATGTTGTGACACGTCACAATTTTGCTATCCACGGATCTTTGCTATCTTGTCAACTCGAGCAGAAACCAATCCATCAACTCAAACGACAACCAATACGTCAACTCAAGAAACCACTAATCCATCAACTCAAAGCAACAACTAAGCCATAAAATAATCCGTCAATCAATCACTTGTGTCAGATAGCCACACTATAAATACCCGAGCCAAATATGTAAAAACCACTCTATTTCCCATTCTCCTCAGCTCTCCCTTCCCCTTCCGACAACTCTCTACATTCTCTCCCTCTGTTAATTGATAATCGACTATTTGAATAAATCTTATATTATAACAACACATCCACTGAACCACACATTGGTGCATCGACCTCAAGGTGAGTATTATTCTACCAAAACACCTCCTCCGAGGCACCACCGACTTCAAAGAAGTCAGAGATATTAGCGAAAAGCTTAAAATAAACCTTCAAAAAATAAAAAAGTAAAAATAAAAAATAAAAAATAAAAAATAAAAAATAAAAATGTCCGACGTTCAAGAAATTAGTGATACAATTGAGGAACTATCCAACCGAATTTCTAAAACACTAAGTTATTCAATAAACAACACACTGAAATACATCCCAAGAAAAGAATTAGTAGACCAAGCTAATGAAACAATTGAAGAATACGTAGAGAATTATGGAATAAAGTTAGTAAATGAAGAAGCCAATAACAAAAGAGCATATGAGGAATATCTAGAGTCAACAAGAGAAGGACTTGAAATACTAGGTGCAATACCAAACAACACAACAAAGGGTACAGTAGCCCAAAATACTATCAAAGACATATTTAATGCCAAGAAAATGATCAAAGAACTCGTTCAGCAAAATGAAGAGAAACTTCAAAAAAGATTCCAAGAACTAAATGAATTAGCCAAAGCAGAAAACTTAAAAGCATTCAAACCACGCACATTCAAAATTGCACCTGAGAAACAAATGAAAATAGAAAAAGTCCTAATAAACACAACAGAAACAAAAGTAAATCAGGCAGAGAATCCTACAAACAAAACTACACTATACGATAGACATGTAACGCTACCAACATACTACGGAGATATTTCCGAATGGGAAGCATTTTACCAAATTTTCAAGAAAATGGTAGAAGAAAATGACCAATATGACAACATAGCAAAGCATAACATCCTAATTCAACATCTCAGAAAGAAACCACTAGAACTAGTCAAGCCATTCAGCACTGATGGCTCTGAATTTGAAAAAGCTATGGAAAGACTTAAAGCAAAATTCGGTTCCAAAGAGGTTCAATACGAACATCTTTGGAAAAGACTGAATAGCCTCCAACTAACAAGGGAAAACCCTGAAAACCTAAGAGCGCTACACAATCACATGTATGCAATAATATGCAGCTTAAACACACATGTAAAAGAAAACACACAGATGATAATGACAATTATAAAAAGCAAACTGCCCAAGAGAATCTTATCAGAATGCCTGAGAGAAAACCCAAAAACTACAGAAGAATTACTTCAAGTACTAGACACAGTCATTACCAGAGAAGAATCAATTGAGAGATCCATGAGATTCACTGACACTGAGGAACAGATAGTCCTAGCAGTGAAATCAAGTCAAAACACACACCAGAAACAGATTAATAAGCCATGCGCCTTCTGCAAGCGCACCAATCATCCTACAAGAGAATGCAAAAAAGTTTCATCAATCAAAGACAGAAAAGAATTCATAAAAACAAACAAACTATGCTTCAATTGCTTAAAAGCAGGACACGGTGTCCAAGAATGTAGAGCAAAATCATGCTACAACTGTTCCGAAAAACATAATACTGCTATCTGTACAAAAAACAGAACGAATCAAAGACAGAATCAAAATCCTACAAATAGAAATCAAAGCACATACAAAGAAAACAACCACACATTCCAACAGAACTACAACCAAAACAAAAATTATCAGAATCAAAACCAGAACCACAACAATTCTTATCAGAAATTTAATAA
This sequence comes from Caenorhabditis wallacei, assembly GCA_963932035.1. NCBI lineage: Eukaryota > Metazoa > Nematoda > Chromadorea > Rhabditida > Rhabditidae > Caenorhabditis > Caenorhabditis wallacei. Next base: position 10,234,243 of record OZ009932.1, on the reverse strand, counting down.
TAATTTCCAAAAGAAAAATTATAACCAAAATCAAAACCAATACCAAAACCAAAATCAAAACCAAAACCAAAATCAAAATCAAAATCAAAATTTCAGAAATCAAGAAAACACTTCAAACCAAAGCAACAACTCAAACCAAAACACTAAACAAGGACAACAAGGAACCAATCAGGTGAGAAATTACTCAGTTCTAAGCTCACAAACTTCATTAATGATTCTAAATGCCCCAGTAGTCCAAAACGGAAACATTGAGAACATCCCAGTCATATTAGATACAGGCGCAGACCAATCTTTTATAACAGAAGAATATGCAGAAAAACAAGACCTAAAAATAACCCAAGAAAACGTCTCCATAGATCTAACAGTATTTGGAAAAGAATCAACAACTATTAAGACCAAAAAAGTAGAATTTGAGATCGTAACCAACAAAGGCACTATGAAAATAAATGCCATAGTAGTCCCAGAAATCACATCAGTAATTAACCCTATCGAATTCTCTAACGACGAAGTTGAATTCCTACAATATAATAATTGGAAAACAGTAAATATAACTAGACCTCAAGCACCTGTTGCCCTTATCGGCTGTGATATGTTTTGGCAACTAATAACTAATGAAGAGAAAATAAAATTACCATCAGGACGTTATTTAATACCTACACATATAGGACACCTAGTATGTGGAAAATCAGAAAGCTATACAACATCCAAAAATCACGCACTTATTGCGCGCATCAAAGAAACAAATAACGACACATTTACCGAAACTTCTTTAGAAGAATTTTTTGAATTAAGCAACATAGGAATAACATCAGAACCAGAAGACCCAACAGACAAAGAAGTGATCGAACAGTTTTATAATACAGTCAAAATAAATGAAGAAAACAAAAGAATAGTAGTCTCATTACCCTGGAAGCCATCCCAAAAAGAAAAACTAGCTAATAATAAGCAAGTAGCATTTTGTCGCCTAAAACAACAATACTACACTATGAATGAAACAGACGCTTGGGACAAACTTATAGAAAGCTTTGAAACAATGGAAGCAACAAATATTATCGAAGCAATAAATAATGATCCAAATATAGGATACTTTATACCATTCCAACAAGTATTTAACATAAGCAGCAACACCACTAAAATTAGAACAGTCTTTGACGCATCAAGTAAAATGAGAGGAGAAATTAGCCTAAATGATGCGCTACACCAAGGTCCATCTCTTTTACCAGAACTCCAAGGAATCCTAATGAGATTAAGAAAAGGAAAGTACATAATTAGTGGAGATATTGAGAAAGCGTTTCACACAGTAGAAATCAATCCAGAAGACAGAGACGCGCTAAGATTCATATGGTTGAAAAATCCGAGACTTCCACCAACTAACGATAATCTAAGAATAATGAGATTTAAAAGAGTACCATTTGGAGTTAACTGTTCACCCTTTCTATTATCAATGGCAATTAAATTCGGGATCCAAAGATCCAACGCACCAGAAAACTTAAAACAAGCAGTTAACACAATGTGCTACGTAGATAATATTTTCTTCACATCCAATTGCATCAAAGAGATTGAAGAATTTTACAAAAACACAAAACACTACTTTAAAGAGATTGGAATGAACGTCAGAGAATTTTCGGTTAACTCCGAAGAAAACTTTATCAAAGAAGAAGACAAAGCAAAAAATAAAGATAACATAAGGTTAGCATCCAGAGAAATTGATAGCGAAGAAGGAAGGTCATGTTGGGATAGGTCTCCCGGAGAAAATCGGCGACTTTTGATGGGTCGGAATAGGAAGCAAGGAGAACGAAGATTTGAGAGCACACTGGGCCACAGAGAACGAGAAGAATAAAGAGCTTTTGACCAATTTCAGACATCTAAAGCCAAATAAAAATGAACATCTAGAAAAGAAGGGTACCTTAAATGGAGAAACAGGTCTGGCGATAGTCATAGTTTTCATAAACATCAAAACAGCGATAAGTGCACCTTGGACGGAGAATAAGGCGTCGAATAAGGTCTGAAATCAGAATTTTTGTGTTGAAACTCAATTTTCAACTCACGAAAGCCAACAGTGCAGAAAATCCGCTAAGATTTCTAAGAATCCCAATACAATAAACACCGGGAAGTGGAAACAAGAAAACCACATTTAAAATGGATCCGGCATACACTTGGGACAGGTACAGTACGACTTGATAAGACAATTGTACATAAGTGAACCTTCTGGATTCTCTTGACTTTTGCACAATTATCACATAGAATCCGATGAAATTAATTATGGTAGACACGATGGAAATCGAGTTGTTAAGCCAAAGTTGAATGTCATCAGCCAATAAATACCTGGTTGAGTTCATGAGCGCATTTTATTTCATGTGGTGACAAAAATCATATGAGGGCTAATGCCAAAATTTTTAGAATACGTCGTTCTGAATCTTGAGAGCAGGTGGAAAAGTTGAGACTCCATTTTCAAATGAGTGTAACTTGACTGCTAGTAGAGCTACAAAAAATTGTTAACTGATGAAATATGGCTTATATTAAGAGCTACATTTTGTTAGTTGACAGATTTTTGGTAACTATAATGAAAACTGAGTTACAGCTTTAAAGGTGGCTCTAATCGATGATTTGGCACGGATTGGCACAGGATAAATACTCTCGATTGGATTTGGCCGGATTCAGCACAAAATGGTCCGTCTCGGCACATATGTAAACGATTTCACAAGAAACATAAAAATGTCAATTTTCGATTTTCGATTCGCTCTGGTTTAATGGCATTCCGCTCTTCCTGAAACTGATAAGGGAAACGGGGAAGTGGAAAGAGTAGACGAGTTCAAAAACTCAAATGACATCAATGTTGCAGAATTTTTATCGTTGAGTGCAAAAAACGTTGGAAACACGTGAAAATGGGCAGATTTTTTGGAGGAAAAGTGCTGTCTGTATGTGTTGCGTTAGTCATTGAAACATATAAAGAAGGGTTCTACTGCCTCTAATAGTAGGGCACCCCTATTCACTTTAACAAGTGGAAAAGAAACTTGAAAAAGTGGACCCTTTAATTGTATGGCACCCGTTTAGCTTTCATTTCTAAGGCGAGGAAAATGGATGCTTCAATAATAAGACACCGTAATCGCTAGTGTAGGCCAATTCAAGAATTCCGCTATGACACTATGATGCAGTTCTATTAGAGGTATACACTATGCACTTTTATAAAGGTTGACTATAACTACTGCTACACGTAGTACAGATCAGCGTCATAAGAGACATAATGACACAAGCCTATTTCTGAGTAACCACCTTCTTATCAGCTCGTTAACACCCTCCCACCCACTTGAAATATCATGTATAAAACCGCTCTTCACACTTCATTTTTCGATATCTACAATGAATCTCCTTCTCCTCTTTCCCTTATTCTCCGTGGCCTTCGGCTTAAACCTTGTTCATCTGAATGAACTCAAGGGAGGAGGACAACATTATTTGATACCTGGCACTGCGCCGTACGGGATTTATGTGTCGGCAAAATCGGATTCAAGTAGCGCGCTGGGGAATATATTTGTGGTTAGCAATGGAGTTGAAAAATCGTGAGTCTTTAGGCTAAATCTGAAAACTTTGTTTTTTTTTTCTCTAGGCTCAATGAACTTCGGTCCAGAAAAGTGAACGGTCAATCCGGTGAACTTTTGGTTTACGCAATCACCGATTCATCGGCCTATGTGTTCACAACTCTTTTGGACAAAGACATGGCCACGCTCAAGGGCTTAATGTTCATCAGTTCTTCTAGCCAGTTAAATGACAGTGAGTTAGTACCAGGGATGTTCGGAATGGCCTTTTTCGGAATTTTCGGAATTTCGGAATATTCCGGTTTTCAAAATTTCGGAATTTCGGAATATTCCGGTTTTCAAAAGTTCGGAATTTCGGAATATTCGGAATTCGATCCATCGGACTGCTTTTTTAGATATAAATCATACTTCCCCATTACGAAATCTCGAAAATTAGTGGAAAATTGACAAACAGATCTCAAAAACGAAAAAAAAACAAAGTTAGCGGTAATTCCGCTTTGACATACTGTAGTCCAAGAAGCTCTAATTCCAAAAAAAGCTTTGAAAATATTTCGTTTCGGAATTTCATTCCGAAAAAATCTTTCGGAATTATTCCGACCGGAATTTCATTCCGAATTTTTTTCTCGGAATTATTCCGAATTTTTTTCTCGGAATTATTCCGGTCGGAATTTCATTCCGAAAATGGTCGGAATTTTCGGAATTTTCGGAATTCCGAATTCCGTTCCGAACATCCCTGGGTAGTACTGTAGATTACTGTACCACAAATTTTTTTTCAGAAAACTTCCATGTCTACGATATCTCCAACGCCTTCTCCATCCCTTCCACAACACAGGGTGACCTCACCTACCTGTTCTTAAACACTAATTATGGTACCAATCCATACAAATCCTCCATCATCTCCCAATGGAATCAGACCCAGAATACTGCTGCTTATATCTACACAGGAATTCCAACTGATCATTCAGAAACAAAAAATACTCAGATTTTCTCAAATCCAGTACAAAGTGACAATAACTACACACCTTTTATTGGAAACGTCGAGAAGTTTTCATTGACATTAGAGACTTTCTACATGAAAACAAAAAATGGGGCTCCTGGATTCCGAATTGAGCCTGGTTACTGTAGGTGTCTCCCATGTAGATTCGGGCAACAATTTATTAATAATTTCAGCTAATATCAATGGAATGACCACCACTGCGTATACCACTACTGGTTTTTATATGAAAGCTAGTGGTCAGACAGATAGTCGTGTCAAAGTCAATATTAAAAGAGATGCGAAATACTCGGGGATTTCTGGAGCTAGTGTAAAATTAACTGCTTAGCCTTGTTGTAACTTTTTTATTTTTAGATGCTAGGAAAACTCCCGACTTTGAAACAGGTCACCTATGGATTCTATGAAGGAGCATCGAGTTACGAGCACACCGAAGTTGGAAACCCGTTCATCTCGCCATGGAGTATTCCCACCATTTTATCCAATTTTGAGGTATATTCGAATGGAGGAGACGATGCTCAGTACTTTGTTCAGTATTTTATTTCACGTAAGCTCCCTTTAAGTCAATCATGTTCTATGATTACAATTTCAGAAGGATCCACAAACGGTAATCCAACAACTAGTCTTCCTAGTCGTCAGACGACAGCTAAACCTGGAGCTCCAACTGTTCCGGGACACGTGGAAACTACTACTAGTTCTAGTGGAACTATTCAATTTTTGATTTCTCTCATTATGTTTATGGTTTTCATTTTTTGAGTTTCAAACTGCATATTTTGTAATTTTTTGGTGCTGCTAAAATAAATTGTTTTCTGTTTTCACCTAGTCACACTTTTAAGAGACATTTGTTGACTAAAGGACCTTTTTTGTGTGCCTAGTTAACCCATTTTCTATTAGCCTCGTCAGGTGATTAACATAGTGGTCGAGGATCCGAAAAACTTTCCCATTGGTCAAAAAATTACAATAATTTTTTTATTTCAAATTTTTTTTGCTCAGGTTTTTTTTCAAAATGTTTGCTTATTTTCAAAAATAAATAAAAAGTTTTTTGAATGATTACCGAAAACAAAGAAGTTGGAAGCATGGTTACTGTAATCTCGGTGTTGAGTGTGGAAGAACTTATCAGATCCTCGTCCCCCATGTTAAGCAGGAGAACATTCATATAAGACTAAAAGCTCAAAGTGTGTGTAATTGTAAACAATATCAAACTATGTATAATGTTTCTATTTATTCTATACAATTTTCTGATTTTATTATATTCATATATTTTTTAATGATACTGATAAGAAATTTATACATATTGAAAAAAAAAGTTCAAGAAACCAAGTGACACATTGCGGTCAAATATAAAACAGACCTGAAACTTTTTGGTTATTGAGTTACAATAGGAACTGTGTAAAGCTTAGTTGACCTTTGTTTCGAATTATCTGCTCTTGGTATGTTACAGTAATCCATTAAATTTCAAAATGATCGTATCCTTATATGACTAATTGTTTCTTATCTTTTCCCCTATGATATCACCCTCCGCCCAGAATTTGATCATTCGAACCGGTATCATTTGAATAAAAAGAGAAAGACCATTCACATTTTGGTTTTTCATTCTTCAAACATGCTTGTGCTATTTGCTTTATTTTCTGTTGCTTTTTCCCAGAATTTAGTGCATTTGAATCAGTTTAGTGGAGGAGGAAAACAGAATCTGTTACCTGGGATAGTACCGTATGGAATTTATGTGTCGGCAAGTTCTTGTCCGATTGGAATACTGCAGAAAGTGTTTGTGATTAGTGATGGAGTTCAGAAATCGTGAGTTTTAAAAAATGACTGTATCAGGATTTTTTTTCCTAGACTAAGCGAAATTCAAAATAAAACAGTAAACGGAGAATGTTATACTGTAACTGATTCTTTAACATATTTGGCTACATCACTTACAAATAAAGAAATTAAAAAAGTCAAAGGTGTTATCTTTATCAGTTCTACTAACCAATTACTGAATAGTGAGTCGCAAAGTGTACTTGGATTACTGTAGTTCTACATCATTTTCAGAAAACTTTCATGTCTACGACATCTCTAACCCCGCCACCATCCCATCCCAAGTCCAGGGAGACCATACCTATCTGTTCCTTAACACTAATTATAGTACCAATCCATACAAATCCTCTATCATCTCCCAATGGAGTCAGAACCAGAATACCGCTGCTTATATCTATGCAGGAATTCCAAGTGATCATCCTGAATCAAAAAACACTCATATTTTCTCAAATCCGGTACAAAGTGACAATAACTTCACACCTTTTATTGGAAACGTCGAGAAGTTTTCATTGACATTAGAGACTTTCTACATGAAAACAAAAAATGGTTCTCCTGGATTCCGAATTGAGCCTGGTTACTGTAGGTGTCTCCAGTGTAGATTCAGACAATAATCTATAAATAGTTTCAGATGATATCAATGGAATGACCACCACTGCGTATACCACTACTGGTTTTTATATGAAACCTAATGGACATCCGGATGATCTCGTCAAAATTAATATCAAAAGAGATAAGAAATACTCTGGAGTTTATGGAGCTAATGTTAGTCCTTCACTTCAATAAGCTATCTTCATAATGTAGTTTAGATATTCGGAGACCTTCCCACCAGCTACCAAGCCATGGATGGCGCATCAAAATTTAAGGAAGGTCCCGAAGGCAACCCATTCTTTTCTTCTTGGATGAAACCAGGAATTGAGAATAGCATTCAAGTTTCATTGAATAATGGGGTTCATGGTCATTATTATGTTTATTTATTTATTTATTTATTTATTTAATCACCGAAGGGGGGTACCACTGACACGGGGAGCATGGAGAATGTACAAGAAAAGTAAGAGAAAATATAATTAGTACATGTAGTATATGTAGAAAATGAAGATAAAATAGATGGTTGGAAGTTAGTAGTTATGTTGGTTTAGTGTGAGAAAGTGGTCCAGATTACATGTAAGAAGTCTAGTACGAAAAGCAGCAGTTGATGGTTTAACAGGAAAAACCGACGCCGGAAGAGAGTTCCAACAATTGATTACTCTATTAGATAGAAATTGTGAAGATAGTTTGTTAGTTTTTTTAATCAGAGATCTGATGTAATATTGGTGTCGTCTCAAGGAGCTAACAGATTTCACCATCTCAAAAATAGGTTCCTCTAAATCAATTTCAAAACTGACAATTGTTTTATAAACGTAAATAATATCCATAACAAGTCTTCGATATTCAAGCGATTCGAGATTACACTCAATAAGAGATTCGAAGTAAGAATAGTATTGCTTTCTGAATTTCTTGTATATTCTAAATAGTAGTGATTTTTGAACAGATTCCAGCATTATAATATTCTCTTTGTTGACTGGTGAAAATATTTCACTCCCGTATTCCAATATTGGCCTCACGTATATAACATAACATTTGATGAAAATAGACCAATTAGAGTATTTAAGGACAGAGAAAAATGTGTTAATGCGTTGATGCGCTTTCCTCATAATTATAGAGTAGTGGTTCTTAAAACTAAAATCATCTGAAAATTGGATTCCAAGATCCCGAACCGTAGATACAATTGGTATTTTAATTCCATTGAATAGAAAGTTCACACCGTTCTGGGGCGCAGTTCTAGCTTTTTTTCTAGCAGAAAAAATAATATGCTCACACTTGTTAGGTGCAACACTCATCTGCCACTTGTTGCACCAGTGCTCCATTTTAGTTAAATCGTCGAGAATAATATCAGTATTCGTGGAAAAAGCTTTAAGATCATCTGCAAATAGGAGATAGTCACTCGAAAATTTGTCTCCAATGCAATTGATATACATCAAGAATAGTAGCGGCCCCAGCACAGAGCCTTGAGGCACGCCTGAGGTAACTTGATAATATGAAGATAAGGCTTTGTTAACACGAACTCGAAATACTCTTCCGGATACAAATTCAGACAACCAGTTGATAGTTTGATTAGATAGTCCATAACTGCGATGTTCAATATTTTGTCCATCGTAAGTGCCCTTTTATTAGGAGGAAGAGAAAATTTCTGTATTTCAGAAGAACTGCTTCATATTCAAAATGGGCCAAGATTAGTAGATTAAATTGATCTAGGACTCATATATATTCCATTTTCAAATTTTCCCTTCAACGGTGCTCACAATCATAATATCCAAGTTGCTACCTACGCAAAAATCAAATTATCATACTTGAAAATTGCTCAGAATATTCAAATAAATTCAATTATTTTTTTCGTTCAATTTACTTATTTCCGCTGCCAAAGTTCTCATTCTAAGAAACAATTTTTTTTTCAAATATGTCGAGCCAAGATAATTGAATATTCAAGAAAGTGATATTGATTTTCAGTGTTGCACTTATTTTAATGATAGAGTAGGTTAGAAATGCTTTCAACTTAAAAATTTTAAAAATGTTGAGATTCAGCTTATCTAATATTATTTTTTAATCTAACTATTCCCCAAAATGGAATCCACTTGGCCAGACTACGTCGAGTCCAATTGCCGTCAAAACTACTCATTTTTTGCTACCACCGACTATCTTCGAAATGCTTATCATTGCACAGCACTAATCTCAGTGACTCTTTCTCTATTCACTTTCTACGCTATTCTCCGGGTAACCCCTCCAAGAATGAAAAATATGAAGACGCCTTTGTTAATTGCTCATGCTTGGAGTACAAATTTGGATTTGATGTTTACTGTCTATTCAGCACCAATGCTCTTTTTCCCAAGCGCTTCTGGAAACCCGCTTGGAATATTTGCATCGCTAGGGATCCCTGTCAAATGGCAAGCTTATTGGGGCCAAGTCTCGATTTGTAGTAAGTTCCCCTTATAGAAGTGCTCCCAATGTTTTTTGTTTAAGTAATGGGAATATGTTTCGTGATGCTTTATGAAAACCGTCATAGCCAAATCCCAACGATCAAATTTAAAATAAAGACGAAGAGAGCTAGGCAAGTATATTTTGGACTCAATTACCTAATGGCTATTATTGTTGTTCTACCCTTTTATCTAGAAGATTCGGATCAAATCGAATTACGCAAATTTGTGTTGAGAGTATGTTTGTCCATGTATCCGGATGTCCAAAATTATTTTTCCAGCGAATTCCCTGCCCATCTATTGAATTCTTCGACCGTAAAACATATGTCTTGTTGAAAGGTGGCGAGCTAGTCCCATTTATTTCCATATCAGTCACCCTATCATTAGTGATATTACAAACCTTCTTTTTCCTGTTTCACACTCTTTGGCACTTGCTTCTTATCAGAAATACTAATATTTCGGAAACGGCGAAGAGTCTACAACGGAAGTTGTTGGTTTATGTGTCGGTACAGATATCAATTCCGTTGATAGCGTTATCCGGACCAATAGTGTATTCGTTGTATGCTGATCGGAATAATTATTATAATCAGGGTAGGTGATCTGGACTACTGTAGAATTGAAAAACATATAGAAAATGTGCTTTCATTTGTAATTAGGTAGTCAGATGGTAGTTTAATAAGTTGCTAAATCTACATTTCTATACAATTTTGAAGGGTACTGTAGGTCTAATTCTCATACTTTGTTTCCAGCTTACAACAATAATGCAATGCTTCTAATGGCTTTTCATGGAGTATGTTCAACTCTTTGCACTCTCTTAATCTATCAGCCATATCGAGATCTTATCAAGGGTATTATTTTTGGGAGAAAAGAAGATGAGGATAGGAGAACCTCCATGGCGACTTCCAGCTATATAGGGCATCGGAGGCGTTCTACGAGAGCGGTGGCGGCTGTGGAGACATCATTTTAATTTTTTAAAAATGAATAAAGTTTTTGAACTTTTTTTAAATTTAATCTTGGAAAATCTAATATGCACTAGTCCACATAGAGGTTGCTCCACCCTCAGTTTTCACAGGAGTAGCTTTTGGGTCAATTTTTGGAAAAAGTTGTCAACTGATACTCCATATGAAATCCCATAAAGAATCATATCCAGTCATTAGTTTTTCACCTACGTGACCTAATTATCGTGAAATCAGAAAAAGTGGTTTTGACGATTCCACATAAAGGTTGCTCCATCCTAATTTTTCTGATAAAATGGGTCAGAATTGATCAGAAAATAAACCGAATCGTGAGAAAATGATTATCAGACATCATTAACCACTCCACCGCCTTTTGTGACTCCTCAACTCTGGGTAACTTTCCAATTCAGGTCAGCAATCAACGACCTTCCGGTTAACCTGAATTCCTGCAATTTTATCACGTGATTCAGCTCTCAGTTACTTTCAGACATTCAATTTGATCTCCAGTACACATTTTGAACGTTTTTGAATCGCTTCGATCCAATTTCTCAACAAAAATGAGATCCTCAGCCGACATGTCTCCCGTGAGGGATCACAGATGACTGCTCGTGGCTCCCAGAAACCTGAAAATTTTTGGGTGTGTTCTTCAGTACATGGGCTACAAGTTTGCAGTTGATCATTTTTCACGATATTCACTTTTTGACCCACTTTTAGGCCAAAGAAAAATGATGAGTAGAAACTAACAGGGAAACTGATGAATTTCCTTACTTTTTCGACCATACCCTAAAAGTGGGTCAAAAAGTGAATATCCTGAAAAATGATCAACTACAAAGCTGTAGCCCATGTACTGAAGAACACACCCAAAAATTTTCAGGTTTCTGGGAGCCACGAGCAGTCATCTGTGACCCCTCACAGGAGACATGTCGGCTGAGGATCTCATTTTTTGTTAGGAAATTGGGTCAAAGTGATGAAAAAACGTTCAAAATGTGTACTGGAGATCAAAATGAATGTCAGGAAGTAACTGAGAGCTGAATCGTGTGAAAAAAGTGCAGGAATTTAGGTCACCCGGAAGGTCGATGATTGCTGACCTGAATTGGAAAGGTACCCAGAGTTGAGGACTCATAAAAGGTTGTGGAGTGGTTAATGATGTCTGATAATCATTTTCTCACGATTCTGTGTGTTTTCTGATTGATTCTGACCCATTTTATCAGAAAAATTAGGACGGAGCAACCTTTATGTGGAATCGTCGAAACCACTTTTTTTGATTTCACGATAATTGGGTCACGTAGGTGAAAAACTAATGACTGGATATGATTCTTTATGGGATTTCATATGGAGTATCAGTTGACAACTTTTTCCAAAAATTGACCCAAAAGCTACTCCTGTGAAAACTGAGGGTGGAGCAACCTTTATGTGGACTAGTGTATTAGAAGCATTTTTTCAAATTTTTGAAAAAAGGAGGACAAGCTAGCAGTAAAAATTCCACAAATTCTATGAACTCCATTGTAAACATGAGTACAAAAAGTTAACTTTACTTTGTAACGCAAAACTTTTGTTTATTCGTTGTTTATTTTTACCAAACTACTCTCATCTCAATGTTTTCTGTTGTATTCTTTGTTCAAATGAAGTTTTTAGGATGAGTCAATTGCCAACTTTTGGTCTTTTTATGACTCATTTTTTTGATGGGTCATGTTTAAGGAGTAAATATACCGTAATCTTGAGCTACGGTAAACTTTTGGGTACTTCATAGAAAAACCTATAAAAAGAGTGAGAATTCTTATGATTGATCACATCAGCTTCTGATTTCGAAAAATGAACTCTCTTATTCTTATCTTCGCCTTGATCGCTCTCGTCTCCGCTGGATACGATTCACCGCAATTCTTGAGAAACCAGCCAAGAAATGTTCAACGGTCATATTATCAAATCGTTCAAAACGGTAGGCTTAGCCAACAACAAAAGGATCAACAACTTCAGCAATGGGCTCAAATGAATAATCTTTCGGTAAGTAATTGCTTATTGAAATCACCAAAACGTATAGCTACTTCCAGACTCAATTAGCCGACTACACTCAACAACAAATAGAAATGGAGCAAGAGATCAGTCAGGCCACCGAGCAAGTCATTTCTCGACTTTCATCGGTTTTACCACAACTTGACGCCATTCTCAACGACACTACTTTGACAGAAAGTCAAGAAAAACAGGCGATTGATGAGTTGTCTAATGAGAATCCTCAAGTGATTCCGGTCTTGTTCTTTATCAGAAACATGTCGAGAAAGCAGTTGGAAATGGATTGATTTTGACATAATTGATAACTTCTGATTCTAATAAATAATATTTTGGGCTTGGTCATTTAAGAACATTCTGAACCAAACGCACCTTTTCTCGAAGTATCGCAAAAACAAAATTATATTAATAATAGTGTGCCTGAAGCAATTATGATCGAAGCACAAGTCCCGGTCACAAACGAGTCATGACATTTTCAAGTTTGGTTCCTTGATTTTATTTAGTTTTTTATCCGACTTCCTAGAAAGCCGGGTGTTTTAGTATGTTAGTCGTGCCGCCCAGAGTCGGATTAAAAGAATTTTTCTGAAAATTTAATTTTCAAATGAGGTACTGACAATTCTGCTTTTTCCAGCGATGACTATCATTTACTGGCAAGACTACGTGGAATCCTCCTGCCGACAAAACAACTCCTATATTACATCAGCAGGCTTCATGATCAATTCCTACCATTTAGTAGCTCTTATTACCATCCCCTTATCCATATTCACATTCTACGTCATTATTCGGGTGACACCAAGAAAAATGGCTAATATGAAAATTCCATTGTTGATTGCACATGCTTGCTCGACAAATCTTGATCTCTGTTTTACTGTGTTCGTTGCCCCGTACGCGTTTTTTCCAACCGCCGCTGGTTTTCCTCTTGGGGCTCTAGCAGCATTGGGCGTGCCATCGAAATGGACGGTTTATATTTCCCAGGTTTCAATTACGAGTAAGTCTTAACGTATGGGCCGAAAATTACTTAGTAAATTTAAGTAATGGGAATCAACTTCATAATGTTGCTTGAAAATCGTCACAGTCAACTTCCAATGGTGAATATTCAAATAACAAGTAAAAAAGTTCGTTTCGTGTACTTTGCTTTAAATTATCTACTGTCCCCTCTATATATTCTCCCGTTTTATATAGAGAATGTAGATCAAATGGAATTACGGCAGTTCGTTTTGAAAGTGAGCCAGTTATCTAGACTCAAGCTACAGTAACCCAGTTTCCAGAGGGTTCCTTGTGCTTCAATTGAGTTTTATGACAAGCATACTGTAGTTTTATTAAAAGGAGGGGAGTTATCGGCGTTTATTTCGACAACAGGTGCTCTCGTTATATTATTATCCCAAACTCTTTTCTTCTCCGCTCACACAATCTATCACTTGAACTACGTGAAAAATGCAAAGGTTTCTGAGTCAACCAAGGAATTACAAAGAAAATTTTTACGTTACGTTATCCTGCAGGTGACCCAATCTATATTAAAGGAAACCATTGCCATTTTCAGACGACTATCCCATGGACAGCTCTGGCGGGCCCTGTATCATTCTCATTGTACGCCGCAACACTGACTACTACAATCAAGCTATCAACAATCTCGCCATGCTCTTCATGGGTATCCACGGTCTTCTAAGCACTTCCTGCACACTTTACATCATCAAACCTTATCGAGAATTTGTTTTGAGTATTCTCAGAAGAGATAACGAATTTAATGCAAGCGAAATGTGGGCAACTAACGCGGCGTTGAGTGTTGCTGATTAAATTTTTGATCTCTGAAACTTTATGTTTTGTGCGGAACTCGGGCGGAGACTAAGATACTTCCGCAGCTCAAAAAGTCATTCCTTTTTAAAAAATATGCCCGTTTACTGGTCAGACTACTCGCCATCTCCGTGTCGAGAGAATCAAACCTTCTTAGCCACATCCGACTTCCTTTTATCTGCTTATCACTTCACTGCCATCTTCACAATCCCATTATCGATCTTTACATTCTATGTGATTATTAGAAAAACGCCGAAGAAAATGAAGAATATGAAAGTGCCGATGATCATTGCTCATGCGTGGAGCACCAATCAAGATATATTTTTGGCGGTATTAGCAGCTCCTATTATGTTCTTTCCGAGTGCCTCTGGATTACCATTAGGGACCCTGGGAGCATTGGGGGTCAATACTCGTATTGTGGCTTATTTGGGGCAAGTTTCCATTGTCAGTGAGTACCTCAGTAGCTTAGATATAGAACGTTAATTTTAAATTTTTAGTGATCGCTATCAATTTCATAATGTTACTTGAAAACCGTCACAGCCAAATTCCGATGATAACTTTGCAAATATCCAATCAAAGAACCCGAGTTATATTTTTTATAATAAATTATATCCTAGCATTCCTATTCATTTTACCATTCTATCTCGACGGTGATGATTAATTAGAATTAAGAAAATTTGTCTTTAATAGAATCCCTTGTCCTTGTATTGATTTTTATTTGAAGGGTACTTTGGTTTTGTTAAAAGGCGGAGAGTTTCTTCCGTTTCTATCTATCACCGGTGGATTAGTAATTGTCTTGGGACAGTGTCTTTTCTTCTATGGGCACACTGCATTTCATTTGAATTTCGTTGTCAATGCAAGGGTTTCCGAGGCGACGAAGGCATTGCAGAAGAAGTTTTTCCGTTATGTGACGATGCAGGTTCGTTTAGTTTAGTTGGCTAGAAAGAAATAGAGAGACGCAGACAACGAGAAACTCTAACTATCCGCGTATCTTCAAATTATAGATTACCATCCCATGGACCATCATGGCGGGACCCATTGTCTATTCTTTGTATGCCGATAGGAACAATTACTATAATCAAGGTATGTGTTAACAAATAAAATTTTGAGTCGCCATAAAAAAGGGTAAGCCGAAAGAGAGGGATGAGAGTATGTTTCTGTCTGGCCAGAAGTTGGCTCTTTCAATTTTGAGCAGCCATAATTTCTCTAGAGAAAGAGATATCAAAAAGTTGCCAACTAAATGTTAAGCTCACTAAGAGCTACATTTTACTAGTTGACAACTGTTTGATAGCTCCTTTCCCTTTAACTTATAATAGCCTAAACATGAAGTAAATATTCCAGCTGCCAACAATCTAGCAATGGTATGTATGGCAATGCACGGGTTCCTCAGCACCGGCTGCATGTTGTTTATCATCAAGCCATATCGAGATTTTGTCGTGAACCTTGTCAAAGGAAACTATGAACATGATTCGAATGATACATGGAGAACGGTGGCTAATCAACCACAAGTTTCTGTTAGATTGGGTAGTGTAGCAGATTAAATTTATTGTAAAAGTTTGAAATAGAAAATAAAATATTTGTTATGTGGATTGACTTTGACTCGGCACAACAGGAACAACATTAGTTTTTTGAAATGGATGTAACAAATTTCTCTGTATGTTCGAATCATAAATTAGGAGGACGTACGGTAAAGACAATGTGATCTGAAACCTAAATTACAGTAAATGCTTTCTACAGTTGACATACCATATCTGAAGCAATACTTACTAGTGTTAAGAAACCAACAAACAAGGCAGCGGGTAGAGCAATAATGTTAAAATGAATAAAGCTTACAATGGTGTATACCAATATTCCCGAGTATAAGATACCATAGGTCAAAGCTATCTTGGTAAGCTTTCTCGAAATTGCTTGATCTGCATTGCTACCTTGTATTTGTTGCAATTTCTTAAACGCGATTCGTGCTACAGTAATCCCAATAGCCAGTAATAATACGATGTAGATCACAGAGAATATGACAAGCCGTTTACTACCGACCGACTGTAACTCGGGGATCCTTGTTATATATAAAGTATCATTGACCAATGATAATTTTGATGGAAGTCCACCAAGCTGAGGTATGATACTGTAGACAATGAATAGAAAATTGACCAATAAATACCAGCGACGCCAAAACTCATCATAGTTCGAGAAGAATAGAATAGCAGTTATTCTATGAACAGCCATGGCAGCAGCCGAACAAAACTGCATGTGGAAAAAGAAATTAGCGATGAAAACAGATGTGCTCCAGATTCCCGGAAGATAGGTTTCCAGAAATTTCAAATATTTTTGACCGATTACTAGATCCATAGCTCTCACAGCTATCCATGTATTACACCAACATACAGTATTCTGCAAGATAAGAATAGCTACAGTAACACTAAGTTAAGCTTACAATTATCAAATCGACTTGAACCAATCTATAAAACGAGTTCGAATAATGTGGAGACTTTGCAAGATGAACAAATACAAATGACATAAGAATGAATGAGGCGATTCCATAAAACAATTGAAACGTGGTAAGAAACTGCTTCCATAAGGTTGGTTCTGCAAGTCCCACTTCACGGGTATAACTCTCAGCTGACATAATTTAACAAAAAAGTTTAGAAAATGTATAAAAATGGGGTTTTATATATGTACTTGTGGCATCTTCAAAATGTCTGTGGTCTCTTAAAATGACATTTTCGAATTGTCTGCGAAGTGCGAACTATATGAAGGAAGTGGAATGAAAAAACAACATTTTGAAGTAAATTAGATATGAACTAGAGTGCCAGACTGGTATTTGGTCTAATTGGTAACGGACATATTTTTCATGGTTTGTGGCCACTCGATTTATAAAATATGAATTCAAAGATCCATTTGTCTAACCTGTACAGTATACGGGTTGTATATTTAAAGGTAGGACAATGATTAAGTGAGTTGTTATGTATTGATGTTCACAGCGTACCGTAAGACTATACGCTCTCATAGATTACTTTTTACTTGGTAGGTTCACAGTTTAAGGTTTTGTGATCTTTAGTCATTCAAAAATAGACAGGAAGTATTATTAAATCACAAGATACTCAAATTGATTGGTACTTTTAAATATTCCTTTCGTAGTCTGGCTACACTTTATAAACTTTGAAAAATGATCTAGAAGTTTTAGACTAGACGTGCTTTCGAATATACTAGACTTATTTTTACATACCGTACATAGACATTCTAGAAATTCTTTTCAAATATAAATATAGGAAAGATCACCAGTTTTCAGTGAATGTCGACTTAAAAATGTTAGCAATTGATGTTGATGTTGCTCACAAACAAAATGTTAAGAACGAAACTACATACCAGGGATGTTCGGAATGGCCTTTTTCGGAATTTTCGGAATTTCGGAATATTCCGGTTTTCAAAATTTCGGAATTTCGGAATTTCGGAATATTCCGGTTTTCAAAAGTTCGGAATTTCGGAATATTCGGAATTCGATCCATCGGACTGCTTTTTAGATATAAATCATACTTCCCCATTACGAAACTCGAAAATTAGTGGAAAATTGACAAAAAGATTTCGAAAACGAAAAAAACAAAGTTAACAGTAATTCCGCTTTGACATACTGTAGTCCAAGAAGCTCTAATTCCAAAAAAAAGCTTTGAAAATATTTCGTTTCGGAATTTCATTCCGAAAAAAAAATTCGGAAATATTCCGATCGGAACTTCATTCCGAAAAAATCTTTCGGAATTATTCCGACCGGAATTTCATTCCGAATTTTTTTCTCGGAATTATTCCGGTCGGAATTTCATTCCGAAAATGGTCGGAATTTTCGGAATTTTCGGAATTCCGAATTCCGAATTCCGTTCCGAACATCCCTGCTACATACATCTGGAGTTCAGAGAACACAAATCTATTGACTTAAGCTCGGCACAACAGAAACTGTAGCTGGCAACTGTAATGATCGTCGAAAGTCACTTTTTACGTTTGTATCGAAAACCAAAAGAATATACGGAAGAGACAATGTTATCTGCAAATATAAACTACAGTATTCCCTGGGTACAATATCCTACCATATCCGAAGCAACACTCATAACCAAACTTGCCGTTTCAGAATGATAATCTGGAATGGGGAATAATGCGGCGTGGATTGAATGACCAAGAATCCAAGCCAATGTCCCGGAATAAAGAAATCCATAGATTAACGCGATTTTGGTAAGTTTTCTGGAAACTTCTTGATCTGCATTGCTTCCTTGGATTTCTTGAAGTTTCCTGAATGCCACTCTAGCGACAGTAATCCCAATTACAATCAACAGTAAGAAATAAACCACTGAACAAATTGAAAGTCTCAAGTCTGTGGATTTTTTGAGATTTGTATCTGTTGTTATGTATAAAGTATCATTGATAATTGATAGTTTTCTTGATAAACCACCGAATTGAGGTAAGATACAACAGATTATCAAAAAGAAATTAAAAAATAGATACCAACGTCTCCAGAATTTATCATATTTTGAGAAAAAGAGGATAGCTGATATTCTATGAATACTCATTGACAAAGCTGAACAAAATTGCATATGAAAGAAGAATTGAGTAAGAAAATAAGAAATATTCCAGAAATCCGGTATAAAAGCCATAACAAACTTTACAATTTGTACACCAATCACCATAAAGGAAGATCTTACACCGATCCAGGAATTAAGCCAACATAACGTATTCTGAAATAATATGATAGGGACAGTACCCTCTTTGATGACAGTTACCACTAGTAAATCCACTTGAACTAGTCGATAAAACGAATTTTTATATTTTTGGGACCTTGCAAGGCGTATAAATATAGTTATCATTATAAAAATAGAAATAGATCCATAAGCTAATTGAACAGCTAGAACAAATTTTTTGAGAAGGGTATCGACTGGAGTTTTCAATGGAAAAACAAGGATTTCAGTGGACATTTTAGAAACATGAATTGAGATTTCGTTAGACTTTTATATGTTTCGTAAATGTCGATTTTCGACATTTTCATGGCTTTCGAATTTAGTTGAAGAAAGGAAGGATGAAATAACATTGGATAAATAAATTAAGTATATTTTAAGTGAAATTTGTATTTCCTTGAAAAAATGTTGTCTTGTTTTAACTAAATATCTTTATTTAAAAATAACAAAACTTGTAAAAATAGTGAAAAATATAAATGTACGAACTGTTAAAAACCTTTTTAAAAATATCGTGATCTAAACTTTGACGACGTATATCGCATTTCGCATTGAAGATATCAAAAAAGTTTCAACTAAGAAAATGTTGTTATGAGCTAAGTTTTATTAGTTGACACTTTTTTGATATCTTTACTGTTAAGCGAGATATATGATATTAAAGTTAAAGTCAGAAAAAAATTCTTTATAAGTTTCTAACAGTGAAAAATAAATTAAGTAATACTAGGCGCAACCACGGACACAAACACTGGTACTTGTAGTAATTGTCGAAGATCTCTCTTTATATTATTGTCAAAAATAATAAGGATGTATGGAAGAGATAGTGTTATCTGAAAACAATAATTTTCTGTGGCCATTGGCTTCACTAGCCTACCATGTCCGAGGCCCCGCTCATCAACACATTCCCAATTTCTTTTAGCAAAGGGGGTATTGTAAAAAGTCTTGAATTTATGGTACTTCCAATAACCCATGCTAATATTCCAGAATACAGTAATCCATATGTCAATGCAATTTTGGAAAGTTTTCTTGAAACATTTAGATTTACATTGGCTCCTTGGATTTCTTGAAGTTTTCGAAATGCGATTTTAGCTACAGCTATCCCAGTGACAAGTAATAACACGAAATAGGTAACTGAGAATACTGCAATTCGTATATTAGTCGCTTCATACTGCTCTACAAAATAAGTCAAGATTAATGTCTCATTGACTAAGTCAACACTGGCGTGAGGACCGCCTAATTGAGGCAGGATACTGTAGATAATGAATATAAAAGTGATGAATAAATAGTAGCGTCTCCAAAACTTTTCATAGCTCGTGAAAAATAAAATAGCAGAAACTCGATGAATACTCATAGAAACGGCTGAACAAAATTGCATGTGGAAAAAGAATTGGACGAGGAAAGCGGAATAATTCCAGCTTCCGGGAAGATAGTATTCGAATAATTTCAAATATTTTATACCGAAATCCATTTCTGATGATCTTATAGATACCCAAGAGTTACACCAGGATACCATATTCTAAAATATTTTAGGGTACAGTAATCTTACAGGAATTTTTCTATTCACTTACCACTAGTAAATCCACTTGGACCAATCTATAAAACGTATTTGAGTATGACTGGGTTTTTGTGAGATGAATAAACATATACATCATTAAGAAAAACGTGATGATTCCATAGGAAAATTGGAATGCAACAATATATCTTCGGAGCATCCCATCGCCAGATTTTTCATATGGGACAGTGATAAACGACATTTTTATATTTATGAAACTAGGAAGTTTTATATATTGGTTGAATGAACTTAAGTATATAACATTTATTCGATTTTTAAATGTTAGAAATGTTTATTAAATCGAAGTTCAAGACATAATTTATGTTTCTGAATATCATTTTTCGGTAAATGGCGGTGAGAAATTTCTCAAAAAGCGTTAAGTTATAGTGTGAGCAACAACTGGAATAACAATCGGTGCTTCCAATGGATGTCGAAGATCTCGTTTTATATTTGAATCGAAGATAATGAGGATGTATGGAAGGGATAATGTTATCTAAAAATAAGGCCTTCAGAAACCCCTGGCTACAGTATCCTACCATATCTGAAGCTCCACTCATTAAAGTGTTCCCAATATCGACTAGATAAGGAGGAATAACCCCAAGCGCTGTCTCAATATAATACAGAATAGTCCATACCAATATCCCAGAATAAACTATTCCATAGGTCAATGCAATTTTGGATAACTTTCTTGAGACGTCTTGACCCGCATCTTGTAGTTTCTTGAAAGCGATTCTAGCTACAGTAATCCCAATCACAACCAAAATTAGAAAATAAACCACGGCGAATATTGCTAGCCGCTTGCTACTTGAAAACCAGATTTCGTAGTTTGTAGTTAGAATTAAAGTTCCGTTTATCAATGAAGTTTCTGTTGGAAGACCGCCTAGCTGAGGTAAAATACTGTACACAATGAACAAAAAATCAACAAGAAGAAACCATCTCCGCCAGAATTTATCATATTTCAAGAAGAATAAAATCGCAGAAATTCGATGAATACTCATAGAAGTGGCTGAACAAAATTGCATGTGGAAGAAGAAATTGGTAAGGAAAGCGGAACAATTCCAGATTCCCGGAATCCATTTTTCCAAGAACTTCAAATATTTTATACCGATTTCTAGGTCTAATGACCTTACAGATATCCATGTGTTACACCAACAGATTATGTTCTGAATAGGGAGTATTTAGAGGCTTATAGATTAGTTGTGCTTAGAGATATTCAAAGCTTGTCAACTGATGAAAATAGTTTATGATATGGGCTAGATTATGTTAGTTGACAACTTTTTTATATCTATCCTGGAAGCGGAGATAGAGGCTTTCTAAGTGGCGTCATTTAGATTGAATGACGCTAGCCGCTTCCTTTCTCTGCGTCTCGCACAATCAAAATATGGAGTATTTATCACTATATAACTACAGTATTCCAACTCACTGTAACCAAATCCACTTGAACCAATCTATAAAACGAGTTCGTATATTTCGGAGAATTGGCAAGAAGAATAAATATATAAATCATCAAACACAAAGTAATCATTCCATAGCCTAATTGAAACGCTAGAATATACTTTTTCAGCGCATTTTCAGCAGGTTTATCGAACGCGGCTGACCATGTGGCGTTAGACATTT
Source organism: Caenorhabditis wallacei (assembly GCA_963932035.1). Classification (NCBI taxonomy): domain Eukaryota; kingdom Metazoa; phylum Nematoda; class Chromadorea; order Rhabditida; family Rhabditidae; genus Caenorhabditis; species Caenorhabditis wallacei. The sequence goes on along the minus strand of OZ009932.1, from coordinate 10,212,285 downwards.
TTGAGACTGAATCTTTATGTAGCTTGATGATTTGAAATAGTGAATGATATTTTTGAAATGTCTGGGAAGCAGAAATCATATATATTAGAGGGTAAATGGCAATGTTTTTGGTATTTTGAAAACGTTTCAAAAAGTGTTTTATTAAAATATGTGACTATAATAAGTTTAAATGAAACTTGTAAGGAAAAGTGTGGAAATATAATGTTAACTCATAGTGGATGCAATTGGAATAACAGTCGGTCCCTCAAATGGATGACGAAGATCTTGTTTTATATTTGAATCAAAAATGATGAGAATATAGGGAAGAGATAATGTTATCTAAAACCAATCACAGTGATTGCTATCTACAGTAGGCTTACCATATCTGAAGCAATACTTATTATTGTTCTCAAACTAACATACAAAATATTAGGTAGAGAAATAACATTGTAATGTAAAAAGTTTACAATGGTATATACCAATATCCCCGAGTATAAGATACCATAGGTCAATGCTATCTTGGTAAGCTTCCTGGAAACTCTTTGATCTGCATTGCTACCGTGTAACTGTTGCAAGGTTTTGAACGCGACTCGAGCTACAGTAATCCCAAGAGATAATAATAATACAAAATAGATCACTGAGTATATCACAAGGCGTTTGCTATCTGCCGACTGTAGTTCGTTACTGCTTCTTATATATAAAGTTTCATTGATCAATGATAATCTTAGTGAAACACTTCCAAACTGAGATATCGTACTGTAGACAATGAATAAGAAGTTGATAAGTAGGTACCAGCGACGCCAGAATTTATCATAGTTCGAGTAAAACAGAATAACAGTTATTCTATGAATAGACATCGCAGCAGCCGAACAAAATTGCATATGGAAGAAGAAAGCAGTGATGAAAACAGATATGTTCCAGGTTCCCGGAAGAAAAGACTCGAATAATTTCAGAAATCTATGACCAATTTCCAGATCCAAAAATCTCACCGCTATCCACGTGTTACACCAACACACCGTATTCTGAAGTAGGTACAGTAATCCTTAATTAGACCCGAAATGAAACTTACAACTATCAAATCAACTTGAACCAGTCTATAGAATGAGTCCGAATATTTTGGCGATTTCGAAAGACGAACAAATATGAATAACATGAGAAAAAATGAGACGATTCCATAAACCAATTGAAACGTGGTAAGAACCTGTTTCCAGAGATTAGCTTCTGGAAGCTCCACTTTAAGGGTGTAGCTCTCAACTGACATAATTTAAGATTGATTGATAATAAACTAAAAGGAAGAAAATGGAATTTGAATAACAATGCTCAGAAGTAAATAAGTATCTAGACTAAATACCAAGCTCTAATAATAATAATTGGTACCTTTCATGAAGTTTTTCGTTAGAAATTTATTGAAAACAAGAATAAATGGTCTATACAAAATAAATAAGTGATAAATAAGTCTAAATAACACTTGTGACAACAATGGAAACAATTCTTTGATGATTCTTCCGTCGAAATATATCTTTTTGAATATTAGAATCGAATGCTATGAGAATATAAGGGAGAGCCAGAGACATCTGAAAAGTTCATCGATTTTTCCGGGGTTCAGTGGTCGCAGGTGAAAAACGCGTGCAAAAAAGGAGTGTGGTCTCAAATAGAAACTTACAATGTCTGATAGAAAAGTGAGCAACATGAAATTATAAGTGACAATAATAGTTGGAAGAAATGGAAAATTCGAATCAATTGATGCAATAACACTCCAGAATAAAATTCCAGTATACAAAAAACAGTAGACTAATGCCATTCGAGTCAATTTTTTGGATACTTTATCAGATGGTAGATTAAAAACTAAAATATTTTATGAGTCATTGAAAAACCGAGTAAAAACGAATCACATTTCAATTTCTTGTTCACGACTATCACTGTAACTAGTCCAGCTGCTAGAATAATCAGAAAGTAGAAAACAGAAAATATTGCGTTTATAAAGATAGCCCTCGTATAGACCAAGTTATATCTTATTTTGACAAGAAGCCCGTTAATAATAGAAACTTCAAATGTGAATCCAGGCCATAGCAGTTTGGGAAGGTTACTGTAGACGAAAAATGCGAGACCGATAGCTGGGTACCAGCGGGAGCACCTCTGGAATTAAAGGTTGTGGAAAGAGACGCAGACAGCTAGACACTCTAACTGTCTGCGTCTCTTTTCTATTAGATTGCTCTGGCTTTCTGTCTCTCTACTTACCAATTCAAATTTCTTCGGCCACAAAACGGAACACATTCGATGAACACTCAACGAAGTAATTGTCAAAAACTGCACGTGCATGAAAAAATAAGTAAGATTTTTTGAAAAAGTTAAAGAAATTGGAATAATGGACACCGCGAATTTTAAAATTGGAACCACGCTTGGATGTTTTTCGAGACAAACCAGGAGTTTAGGATGCATAGCTTGTTCTGAATTTAGAGATTGTGTACAGACACTTTTTGAAACTTCCGCCAGCTGGATTTTGTTGTGTTGTGGACAACATGATTGAGATGAACTTACCACTAGCAATGTTAATTGAACCATTCGATAGAAAGAATTAGTGGAATTGGTGCGGTTTTGAAGGAAGAAAAGGAAGAATACCATAAGACAGAAAGAGGGAATACCATAGATTAATTGAATAGTCGTCACAATTTGAGCAGTAGGATCTGGTGGTAGATTCTCCATTTGTATGGTTACTGTATCAGACATTTAGATTAAAGTGAGTCAGAATATTTGTCTAGGTAAGAACATGAAATACTGCGACAAGTGACTGAAAATAAAAATAAAAACAAGGAATCAGTTGCTAACAAATGTTTACAGGTGAAATGAATGATGCTAAAGATAGAAGTCTGTGATTTGTTTCAGTCTAGAATATCTGGAAAAAAGAGATCATATTCGTAAGAGAGACGAAGAGAAAGGAATTGGCTAGAGTGTCTGACTGCCTGCGCACTCTCACTCACAGATTTAGGAAATAATGTGCTCAAACTTTAAGGGATTGTATCTCAGTTGCGAGAAGAGATATCAAAAAGCTGTTAACTGATAAATATAGCCCTTTTTATAAGCAACATTTCATTAGTTAGCAATATTTTGATATCTTTTTTGCAAAAAAAATTCTCGGCAAAAGCTCGCCACAGTTCAACAGCTCCGTACGCGTAACATTGATAGCCCGTTTATGCATCTTTCATGCAGCAATTATGCAGCAAGTGTGCCATTTTCATGCAAATATGCATCAAGTTATCAGCATTTATGCAACATTTGGAAACCCTCATCGATTTTTCGAAATATATCTATTTTTTCACATTTTAAAAGTTTTAAAAGCTTTTTCATTGCTATTTTATTTTTAATTTTCATTCAATAATATGGATTGGAAATTTTCTGCGACTGGAAACTGCAGTAAGTTTCGAACTACTTTCAAGATAAATAATTAGGAGATGTTTTTTTTAGGAAAGAGGAAAATACAAAAGACACATTCGATGGGAGCATCTGAAATTCAGAATGATATCGACTTGTAAGTTTTTCGAAAATTAAAGAAAACACAACCACAATCACTATTTTTTTTCTAGCGTCAATTCCACTACTACGCCAACGTCATTAAAGCCATCCCCGCCACAAACAGATCTCAGAAAACGACAAAAACCATTGGCGGAGTTAAATCAATAATATACTTCTTCTGATTTTCATGTTTCTTACTTTGTTGTATTTTTTTTTAATTTAATGAATTGTCATAAAAATCAGAAGAGACATTCATACATAACTGATACAGCACCTATGCAACAGTTAGTCAGCAGCTACTCCCCTGGTGCAGTGCATCATTAGAACAGCAACTATCCCACATCTATGCAACTGCTGTGCAGTCTACGAGCGCCTGCTGCATAGATGCTGTTGAACTGTGGCGAGTTTTTGCCGAGAAGAATTAAAGCTGGACTGTTCAAGTTAAAGTTCTCAAATTCGTACAAAACAGCTTTTAAAACCCTTTTTTTTATACTATGGGTCAAACTGCAACTAAAAATACTAAACCCCCTTTCCTCTATAGCCTCTAACCCTCAAGCTTCAATCGTAATTATCCTCTGTCTCCTAACCAAGGGATTAAGTCGAGCTTAACGCAATACTAATTGGGGCGTACCTGTTGGTGTCTAGTCAGGAATAGCTAGGCTCACCTAGACTCATTATGAAGACTCCACTATCCAAGGCGAGTTATCCGCCTCGCTCATGACTTACCGAAGAATCATTTCTTTCCGCTACGACAAAATACTTTAGTTGCAAGAAGCTTGTATCTGAATGTGGTATCAAAGATGAATAGGAGCAATGGAAGGGATAAGGTTATCTAAAATAGTTCAATCATTAAAAAATTTAAACTTCCTATTTACGAACCATATCTGAGTAGAACGATTCGATTAAATTGTCGAGCTCTCTAAACGGGAGGATTGGGTGGAAGGCAACATCGATGGCTTTAAGGGTGTACCAGATTAGGAGGAAATAGTGAGCGAAAATATAGGCCAGAATGACACGATTCAAATTCTTGGTTTTCTGATAGCTAATGGAGCTTTTCAATTGCGATCTCCAAACCCGACACATTGCTCCAAGTCCGAGAAAAGTGATGCAGAGGAAAACAACAAATGAAATACATCCGATGAGTTGAGTGACTTCATTCTGTGCTTTTTCATTGAGAATTTTGTAGAGGATTCCATCTTGGATTAATACTTTTTCATGATATCTAAAGAGGACAATGACAGACATAAAACCACCATAGAGCAAAGCGAAAAAGGATAAGAACCAGAAGAAGTTATTCCAGAACTGAAAAATGAGTTTATCTAGTTTCTCAATAAATACATCAACTAATGAAATGTTTCCGATAATAAGGGCTACATTTCATCTGTTGACGATGTTTTTTGTATGTCTTCTTGGAACTAAGATATTCCTTACACGAGCAGGCGGCACCTTGCCACCGGAAATCAAAAATCGTTGCGAAGCAAAGATAATAGCCATCATAAACTGATAATGCATAAAAAACGAGGCGAGTCCGTCACTGAAACGAAGGGATCCCGGGATCAAGGTTTCCAGTTTTTTCAAAAAAGCAACTGTTTCTGAAAAGCGGTCAAGACGCATTGCAATCCATCTGTTCAAGTAGCAGAATATGTTCTGGAAATTTCTATGGATGAGTGCTATTTAGTTAGAGTTACCATGAACAAAAGGAAGATGATCAAGCGGTAGAATGGTCCCTTGAAATCTTTCTTGACAGCGATGAACAGAAAAGTTAGAATCATGAAGAGGAAGGACGGAATTCCATAGGAAAGTTGGATGATGGTGATTCGCAATGTAGATGGATCCGGTGGTAGGTACTCCATGGAGGTGAGCGTTCCAGACATATTGGTTCCGTTCATTTTACCTAAAAACTAAAAGTTAACTTTAAAAATGAGCGACAATGAAACTACTTGAAACAGCCAAACCTCAAAATGATTGCCATCGAGCTCATAGCTCCGCCCCCTTCGTTCAATCTCCTTGTTGTTTTGGACTCATTTTTGTCACCTATTTCTACATACAATTTTCAATTGAACTCCCAAGAGAATATTGATTCACAGTTAACTATGGAAATATTGGGGGAGATGAAGAGATCAGTTCGTAAGATCACTAAAGGCGTCTAAGGAATTAAAAGAGGGCAGCTGTCAAAAATATATGACAGGATTTTAAAAAACAGTGTTGGAATAATTGTTCATGTGTACTGTGGGTACTGTGCATTTTTTGAATCATTTCCATACATTTTGAGAACAGAATGAGACGAAAAATGAAGTTCTGATGAATGTATTTCTTGACGATTTGCCACAGAAAATCCGGACATTCGAGTAATCTCAGGAAGAATTCATAAACGAGCTGTAAATTATTATAGTTTGACACAGTTTTATATGAAAATGAATAAACCTGTGCACGTCGCTTCTAAAATTGGTTCATCTTTGCCTGGATCGAACTTAGACGCAATCGGTTTTTCCAGTGGATTCAATGTCCTGACCAGTGTGTGCACCCGGGAACTTTACCCGGGAAATTACCCGGGTAATACCCGGTAACGCTCCCGGGAAACTCCCGGTTCTCCCGGGTATTACCCGGGAAATTTCCCGGGCAATTCCCGGGAAAATACCCGGGTAATACCCGGGTAATTTCCCGGGATTCCCAGGTATTTCCCGGGAAACTGAAATTTTAAAAATTGATAATTGTAAAAAATTTTCATTGTAAAACGCGTATTGCTCACTGTAAAATGCTCTCAAGGCTGAGGCAAAGGCTGTAAACTCGCAAAAATAGATTTTCTTTTTCTTTCAAAATTGGAAATTCTCGAAAAAATTTGCCAACCCGAGAACTTCCCGGGAATTACCCGGGTAATTTTATCCATTTTCCCGGGTACCCGGGTAATACCCGGGAAAATACCCGGGAATTACCCGGGTTTTTTCCCGGGTAATTCCCGGGACAGTACCCGGGAGATTATCCGGGTAATTCCCGGGAAATTACCCGGGAAATAACCCGGGTAATTCCCGGTAACGTTCCCGGGTGCACACACTGGTCCTGACAAATTCATTGAAAACACTTTGATGGTTTCTGGATAGGCAGCTTCTGACAGTGATCCATTTGAAGCATCGGAAACATGGTCGTTGAGTTCGTTCAATGCTCGTTGAAAATTCTGAGAAACCATCAATATTTGAATTTTTCAAAAGTTTTCACTTACGAAGACTGCTTTTCGGTTTCGGTTTTCTTGATTTTCGAGTTCCGTCCGTTGAGAACCATCAACTCTGAAAAAAGCAGTTCATGAAATGACTTAAAACAGCTGAAAAAATCAAAAAATGAGTTCGAATCGCACGAAAATGAAAAATAATTCAGCACGCTACGCGGCACGCAACGCACCTAAAGTTCGCTTAAAGTTCGCCCAAGGTTCGCCCATAGTCCGCCCAAAGTTCGCCAAAAGTTTGCGCTTCGAAATAGGGGTATGGGAAACCAAGATCCGCAGAAAGTTCGCGCAACCTTCGCCCAGAGTCTGTCTAATCTCCGCTCAAAGTCTGACAGAGCATGACTTTCGCCTTGAGTCCGTCCAACCTTCGCCCAAAGTCTGTAAGCGCTATATCTTCGCCCAAAGTCTGGATAGCCTTCGCCGAGAGTCTGTATGAGCTAGATATTCGCCCAAAGTCTGACCACTCCTCGCCTAATGACAGGCGGAATCTCTGATCACCAAAATATCGTGTTTTTTTTTTTCAAAACTTGTCATATTCCGTGGTTTGTGCCCAATTACTCACTTCTAATCCCAAATGACAGTCTATCCCAATTAGTAATCTTTTTCTTTTCGAAATTTATATTTTTAGCGATTGAATCCGTCTAGATTACTCATTTATGTGATGTTAGATGCTTGAATGAAAAGTTCATATGAATCATTCGAGAAATGGAAATTGAATGAAAGAGAAATGTATACGTTAATCAATGGAAGTGATGAATCGGGACATTGAAGTTACAGCATGAGCCATCGACCTTTAAGACCATGTGGTGGGAATTGTCTGAAAAAGAAATAATTTGAAAAATGCAATATGATTCTTGAAGATCCCTAGGTAACCGGAGAGATCTTGGCTCCCAATTTCTCTAGTCTATAAAATAGTAGGCACTTACCGTTGCAACAGTGCTAACTTTTGCGCCTGCCTTCTTTCTACCAAGAATATCCCGTTGAACGTTCGCATCGTAGATCAATAGAATGTACGGAAGAGATAATGTCATCTAAAAATAATACAGAAAGATAAGAGACGCAGATAGCTAGCTTACCAAGTCCGAGGAGAACGAGAGGATGATTGAGTTGTATTCTCTGAAAAATCCTGGGAACAAATCGAATTTGGCATCCACTAAACTCGTAATTGTCCAGAGCATTTGTCCCGAATAGATAAGAGAATAGATAATGGTGACTTTTGTGAGTTTTTTGGTCATATAATGGACATGAGTGTTTTCTAGAATAGATTAAAGAGTCCAAGTTGGTTACGGTACACCTACGTTTGATTTGAGAAACCGTATAAACAGCGAATGATAGAACAAATATCAGGGTCGTAAAATAGATCATCGAAAGGCTACTGGTCACTTCCAATGATTTGTTGTAAACGTCCACTGCTCGAATTTTGAAAAGCTTTCCATCTCTTATGGCGACTTTTGTGGGGAAGCCATGGTATAAGAGTAAGTTAGGAAGGAAACCATAGATGCATGAAAGGATGAAGAATGAGTAAAGACAGTTTTTCCAGTTCTGAAAAAAACCAAAAATTGTTGGGAATTCAGGATTTTCTTACTCTTGAACTCCAATTAGGGAATCTGATAATAGCGATTCGATGGATGCTCATATAAGCAGCAGATAAGAATTGAAGATGCATGAAATAGTTAGTGAGGAATTTAGACAATGTCAGATAGCCTGGAATCGTTTCCTCGACGCCTTTCAAAAATGGAATGAACGTTGGGAATCGTTCAAGCCGCAATGAAGTCCACGTGTTAAGATAGCAACAGACATTCTGAATTTTTATCTTACTTCTGGTAATCGTATCCATTTCTTACCACAACCAAGTCAACTTGAATATTTCTATAGAACGGGGTACCATAGTTTTTGCGGCAACCAAACCAGAAAACAAAGAATATCATGAGGCAAATTGTTGGGAAGCCGTAGACAAGCTGAATGATAGTCAGGACCACGGGTGGATCCAATGGATTGTCCATGGGGATGTAGAGGATGTTTGGAGGTGTTAGGGTAGTCATTACCTGGAAATGATAGGTACGTGCAGAAGATGGGAAGAGGAAATGAGGAGACTATCTACTACTGAGTTTGGGACAAGTCTCATCACTCTAAGGGGTATTTTTCATAATTTCGAAATGTAATTTGTCAAAAAAAGTTATTAGTATAGGAAATAAAATAAAATAAAGAGAAGCGAAAAGTCAAATATCGAGCTATATTTTTCTTCGATCTCGCTGGAAAAATGGAACTAGAATTGAACTTAAAAATTATGGGAAAGAGAATTCCCACGCTTAAAGTTCATTTTAAGAAAATTTCGAAAAGTAATTTTTGGTCGGAGGCCTCCTTTGAAGCCTGCACGCAGTTGTCTGGACATCTCATTTCTCATTATCCCTTAAGAATGATGAATCTTCGTACCAGTCTATGACTACGTGCCAGAAGGTTCTGGAGAAGCTACTGAGTCATCATAGACGTCTCATAGTCTGGTAATCAGAAAAACAAAATTTTATGAAAAGAATTTCTTTAGTTCAAGTTGATTAAAATTATGATTCCTCGAGGGATGATGAGAGATATCGAAATGTTGGGGGTTGTACTTTGAAGGGTGTGTAGAGAATGGATGGCTCATTGAATGCAGACGGGGGATTATGAGAAGTCAAGGCTTTTGGAAAGAGCCAGTCTAGGCTCAGATCTAGCCTAACTACGTTACTTAAATACTGTGAACTAATAAAAGAATTACGGTAGTTATAATAGTGCCATGAGGCTTAGCAAATCATGTGAACCTGGTGGCCTAAAAAAGAAAAAAAAATTGAATCCTGTTATGCGTATTCTGATTCAATTCTGTGAGAATGACGAGTGACGTCTAATGAGTCTGTCCGCCCTTGTCATAATTTCCGAGTAGACTCGCATCAGACAAACAGAAATTAAGAAGTGTGTAATTTTTAAAATACCACGAATTTCTTCTTTGAAATCAAGTCTCTGACTAACAAATTTATTACAAACATCAACTAGAAGCTTGAAAACTTGAAAACACAAAATTATTGGTTAATGTCCCTTGCGTAACGTTTTGTCGGAACACATGCTTTCTGACGTTGGTGTCGTAGAGCATAAGGATGTAGGGAAGGGATAAGGTCATCTGAAAATAGTACGGTGAGGAGAGAGACGCAGACAGCCTAGTTCCAAACTTACTAAATCCGAAGAGAACACCAATAAATTCTGATTGATAGCCATGATAAAATCGGGAAGGAAATTCAAACTGGAATTCAATGCAGTTACAACAGTCCACATTAGTATACCGGTATACACGAAACAATAAGTCAACGCGATTTTAGTAAGCTTCTTTGCTATACTCTCGTAGGAAGTGGAACCTAAAGGTTGAAGTGCTGGAAATTGGAACTTGAAAAAAAAGTATTAAAAAATTAAGGTAAACTCACTTTTAATCTTATTCGAAACAAGTAGCGACGTAGCTATTCCCAAAACAAATATCACTATAAAATAGACAACTGAAAAGATCGCGGTGACATTTGTGGCTTTCACTAGAGTCGCACTGTTCCTCTTTTTTGAAAGAGTACCATTTATGATAGACACTTCGTTTCCGAATCCGAACCATGTTAGACTCGGTAGGAAACTGTAAATGAAGAACGCCAGGCCGAAGAGGAAGTAGTAGCGGGACCAGAACTGGAAATGGGATACTGTAGTTTAGAATGATAATTATTTTAATAATACGGAATTTTACTTTCCAAGCTTTTTTCTAATTTCCGGGTAGCTAGAGATTTTCATTAGGACATCCGAGAGACGCAGAGAAAGGAAGTGGCTATAGTGTCTAACTGTCTGCGCCCTCTCATTCAGAAGAGAGCATACTTTAACCACCTGTATCTTAATAGCAAAAAGAGATATCAAAAAGTTGTCAACTAATGAATTATTTTAAATTTTATTCTTAACGTTTTATCAGTTTACAACTTTTTCTATCTTTTTTTTCCTAACAAAGTTATAATGACTCAAAACTCACTTTCTCATATCTCGCGGGAAAAAAGATCGACGACATCCGATGAACATTCAAAACAGCGGCGGAAAGGAATTGAATATGCATAAACCACCAAGTGAAAAATTTGGACCATGTTAAGAAACCCGGAATGACTTGTTCGATAAGTTTCAGCATGGGAATAAATATTGAATGCATCTCGATTCGGATTCCAAGCCACGTGTTGAAATAGAGAAGGATGTTCTGAATGGATTACTGTAGTTGGGTTAAGATTATACTATTAAAAACTCACCACAAGCAAATCCATTTGAATCAAACGATAAAACGAATTCGAGAAAATTTTAGAACATCCGATCAAGAAAAAGAACGCAGTCATCAGTAAAAAAGAAGGGAGCCCGTAAGAAAATTGAATCATAGCCAGTGTTTCTACAGTAGGATCTGCTTTTATAGTCTCCATATTTAGTATATTATTGACTGGTTGAGACATTTTAAGAGAGCTTTTTTTTCAAAAACCAATGTAAAATGAGTGGAAAAGCAGCTGAAAAGAAACTTGTTTTCGATTAAAATATTCTTAATGACTCAAAAAAACATGATGTTTAAAAGGATTAAGCTAGTCTAAAAATTCCAAAAAATTGTTCAGAATAAGAAAAAATGTTGATTTGTTATTAAATTGTAGTTTATGGAAACTTATTCCACCTGCTCAAATTCTGACTCTTTCTACATGGAAATGTTCAAATTGAGTTTATGGAAAGAGGAAAGGTTAATGATCGAAAATACTTTATTTTGGTTCAATTTTGAAAAAAAACACCAGTTGGAAATGTGAATGACAAAGATGAGTAATGAAAAATATAGTAATTGGCAAAAACATCAATTAGCTCCTGAGACCACCACCAAAGTTCCTTGATTCGAGTCGATTTGATTTTTCCCACAGATACCGATATCTCGTTGAACATTGACATCGAAAGCTAATAGGATATAAGGGAGGGATAAGGTGAACATATCCGAGGCAACAACAAGGAGACTATTGTTGATTCCAGCCCACCAAGAGGGCATGAAATGAAGGAAAGAGTTGGCTGAATTGAGTACGCTCCAAACGACTTCAGAGGTGTAGCAGATGGAGTAGACGAGGGCAATTCGGGTAAGCTTTTTCTTGATGCTTGATTTTGTGGCAGAGGCAACTGGAAAGTGTTTATTGTAATTACCTAGGCTTATTTGTTTTCACTTCTTGATTTACTAAAAATAGTTCTAGAATAAAAACAATATTCCATAACAATATAATAACACACTCTCCTAGTTAGCTTAATAGTAAACAACTCAAAAGAAAAACCATACCTTCAATCCGGGTTGACGCAAAATAAGCCGTAAGCAACCCATTAGCCAAATTCAACACAAAATAAGCAACGGAGAAAAACGCGACAACATTGATAGCAATATCAAGAGTGTGAGGGAAATTAATGCAGATAAGAGCACCATTTCGAATATAGACTTCATAAAGATATCCGGTCCAAATGTATTTTGGGAGGTGACTTGTGATACCGACGATTATCACGATGGCTGGGAAGAACCGATTCCAGTTCTGAAGCTGATAGATGTAAAATTAAACTCAAGAATTTAGAGCTTACATTTTCATATTGATAGGGGAAGAGGATGGAGGTAAGACGATGGAAAGTGAGAAGAGCTGCTGTCCAGAAATGCATGTGGAAGAACCAATAAGGGAGATATTTTAGAATAGTTAGAAGACCCGGAAGTATTGATTCGATGAACCTTATCACGAATACTAAAACAGGATGGATTTCTATTCGGATAGCAATCCAAGTGTTAAGATAAACTAGTAAATTCTGGAAATTTCAATTTTCAAGAGAAACTGCTTTAGGACACTTACCGTAATCAAATCGAATAAAACCAACTTATAAAAAGAGCTTCTTTTGTATCGTTTACCAAGTGCGATGAGCATTATACAGTAGAGCATGATTAGCAAAGAGGGAACTCCATAGCCCAATTGAATTCTGGCAAGCCATAAAGCTGTGGAATCGATGGTCACATTTTCCATGTAGACAACGAAGCTGTCGGATTTTTCATCCATTGTTTTGAGGAGGTACTGGAAAATGGAAAAGATGGGAAGATAGAGGGAAAGTGTAAATGTAGGTAACGTAAGGAAGGATCGGGATAACTAATCACAGCCAGCAGGATAGTGTGCCCAAGATTCAAAATTATCGGACCATAGATACATATACTTTTTAGAATCCGTTAACCTATACTAATTTCAATTTTCTAAATTACATTTTCAAAAATCTAAGCTTTTCTCAAAAATTACCCAAAAATAACCCAGAAAACAGGAAGTGAATCTCCGATACTAAGAATCTCAAAAAACTGTTATCATCACACGGGAATTTGTTGTTTTTAAAGGCTCGTCTCACTCACTCCTCCCCTCTCATCTGACTAATCTCGCTAATTGTTGCCGTTTCGATAATTTGAGACTGATCTTATTTCTTCGAAGAAAAGAAGAAGAAATTTGTGGCTTCAGTCAGCGAAATTACTCACTCGAAAAACAGTGACATATTCCGTTCCACAGAGTCTGTGGCACAGACAAATTGAGGTGGATGGAGACAAAATGAGCGATGTTTATTTTTTGGGTAGAAGAGGAACAGCTGATTTGTTTTATGACTTTTCAGAGCCAAGCGGCTTATTTATATGGACATTGGGACATGTGGAGGAACGGACAGACAAAACAGGGAGTGTGGGGGTCATGGCGGCCGCGCATTCCTGACTTCGCCACCTTATACCTCGGTTCTTAGAAGAGCTACAAAAAAGTTGTTGACTAACAAAATATAGTCCTTACTAAGAGCAACATTTCATTAGTTGACACCTTTTTGATATCTTTAACATGAACCGAGATATACTCCATCAAAACAACAAGAAAAAAATTTGAAGAAGAGTTACTCAAAATGAAAAAATATGTCTGTCTATGACCAATGTGCTTGCTTTTAAACAACTCAATTATCATCCGGATTTAAACTAGACATCTTGTTTTTCGATAGGTCATAAACGAATGACGTAAGGAGCCTATAAGCGACATGGTCCCGAGTGACAGGGTTCAAAGTAGAAGGTTAGTCTTGACTCATGTATCTAGATCATTTGTGACAATTTTCTTAAGGTTATGTACATTGATCCGAAGAATCTAAGAAAAAGAACAGACAGCCTTATATATAGATTGTATTTTGTTCTTGGTAAAACCGTTCCCAGACACCGAAGCCTTGAATTAATTTGGTTTGAGATTGTTTTCTGATAAAAGTAAGAAAATATAATATAAATTAGACGAATGTATTTTGGTTAAAAATACCGCGATTAGGTACCAAACTTTTAAAATTAACTTAAAAATAGTAAGACACCGATCATCCAGCTCAAAAAGATACAATTTTGCACTTCGAAGGTGATTGAAATCAGTGATCAGTCTGTCATTGAGGTGAATCCATTTTTGGAATAAGGCATTTTGCATAGAAGGTCATAAAGTACACTACAGGCTATAAAAAGTTATCCGACACATCGTGTCCAAGAAAAATGACCTGACTTCCAATCTCAAAACCTTAAAAAGGTTTCCGTGAGTTCAAAATCCAACTTTACGACAGACGTACCCAACTCCCGGGAGACATCCGGAAGGCACGCATTCTCCTTAATCCTTCTAATGAGCATCGTGTCCCACGCACCCAAATATGATTAATAATGCTGCGTGATCTCCTTTGTACAATTTTTCTGCACTTTGCTAAGGGTTTAAAATCAGTTTTTACAGAGTGATGTTAGCAGTTTTGTGTAATTTGTCATTCGAAGAAAGAAAAAAAAAGAGGCGGAGCTAAGGAAGGAGTGGGGAGTTGAACCCGAAAGAAGCAGGATCAAGACTTCATTTATTCAGAAAACCCGAAAAAGATTGTATGATAGGGAGACGCAGATGAAGGAAATGTCTGCTTCTCTCTGCACCCCACAATACCTTCTCTCGACACGGAACCAGGAAACGCAGAGATAGCTTTTCTCTGAACGCCTCTATATTCCATAGTGTCATCATAATAAATCATTTTCAAGAAAAGCTTTATGTAGAAAAAGGAACGGAGAATTATTTTGTGATTACAAAGCTTGTCGACATGACAGGACTATTATGCACAGATGTAGATTTCCTTCTCAAAACATCCCTCTGGATATTGGTGTCGTAGATCATAAGAATATATGGGAGGGCTAGAGTCATCTGGAACTTTTTTATTAGCTTCAGCAAGTTCAAGATTGTTTAGATATACCATATCAGAAGCAAAGGGCAATAGGTTGGAGCTGATCTTAGCAACAAGGTCCGGGAAGAATTTGAAATTGACGTTGAGGGCACCGATGACACTCCATAATAGGATTCCACTGTAGATGGTCCCGTAGGTCAAAGCGATTTTTGTTAGCTTCTTTCCGACAGATCCATTGGAGAAGCTGGCTGCTGAAATTTGATTTTCATTTTTTTTGCAAATTCTTTTTTTCTTCAAAATCTAGTCATCACTTTTTTCAAAAGTAGAACAACTATTAGCACTAACCCTTTATTTTCCTAGTCACCATTATCGACGTCGTCATTCCGACAACAAAAAGGAGGACGAAATAAATTGCTGAGAAATAGGCGGTAACGTCAACAGCTCTGTAGATAACCGGAGGGAAAACTGTTTTGGTAAGTGTGTCATTCAGAATGTAGATTTTTGTGATGAATCCTGGGATGAGCATGTTACAAAGGCAGCAATAGACAATGCATGCGAAGCAGAAGACAAGGAAGTATCGTTTCCATATCTGAAATTAATAATGAATATATGTAGGGGAAAGAGAGAGCAGAGAAGCTAGAGTGTCTGCGTCTCTCTGTCTAACTCACCCTTTCATACGTCGCAAAAAACAACACCGACGTCAGACGATGAATACTCAAGGCGATAGCAGACACAAACTGCATGTGCATAAACCAATAAGCAAAGTAACGAGTCCATGTGAGAAATCCCGGGAGAAGATACGTCAACCACTTCAGAACAGGAATAGCTTGCGGATGTCGATCGATGCGGAGAGCAAACCAGGAATTTGTGTAGCAGAGAAGGTTCTGGAAGAGATAAAGGGATCTTTGGATCAGTATTAAGACTTACCACTAGTAAATCCAGTTGAACAAGTCTGTAGAAAGAGTTTGAGTAGCTCTTCTCGAAAGTCATCAAGAAGAAGAAGTAGAGAATGAGAATGGAAGATGGGATACCATAGAATAACTGGATACAAGTGAACACTTGGACCATGGTGTCAGCTTTTCCATCTTCCATGGAGCTGGTGATTGAGGTAGGGGTGGTGGCGATTGGAACCGTGTCGTTCATGAGCCTGGAGTATCAAAATATTAGTCTTATTTTATAAGGAAAAATAAAAATGAGGAAAGATTTTTGATTAATCCACTGCTAGTCATGTGCTCTTTCTCTATTCCTCTTCATTTCTCCTCAATTACTAATTAGACATTCCATTGGGAGACCCTCGGTAGACAGTGATGATTCTATTCGTCACTGGAACAAGGAAGTGAGCTTTTTTAGAGAGTGTGTGAGGAGGAGAGACGCAGAGACGCTTTTCCTGCGTCTGCGGGTTTTCAATTGTCTATTGGTAAGGTTGATCGAGCTTGACAAGACTTTAGTTTTATAAAAAAAATTTATTTTGAAAAACAAAAATTAAATTAAATTATCTCGAAACCACAAAACTCGATGTAACCACTCGACTTCCATTCCAAGATGCAGATTTTCTTCTCAAGACATCCCTCTGAATATTGGTGTCGTAGATCATTAGAATATAAGGAAGAGCTAATGTCATCTGAAATTATTTTTTAATTCAAGCAATTTCCAGATTTGACCTACCATATCAGAAGCAAACGGGAGAAGGTTAGAGCTGATTTGAGTGACAATGGCTGGGAACAGTTTGAAATTCGAGTTCAACGCACTAATCACACTCCATAAAAGGATTCCACTGTAAATGGTCCCGTAGGTCAACGCGATTTTGGTTAGCTTCTTTCCGACGGATCCATTGGAGAAGCTGGCTGCTGAAATTTCATTTTCAAATGATTTTTCATAATCTAGGCATTAGTTTTTAAAAAGTAGAGCAACACTAACCCTGTATTTTCTTAGTCACCATTCTCGACGTTGCCATTCCTACAACAACAAGAAGCACGAAATAGATTGCTGAGAAATAGGCAGTTAGGTCAACAGCTATATAGATGATTAGTGGGTAACTAGTCGACATCAGTGTTCCATTTATTATGTTCACTTCAACTATGAATCCTGGGATTAGCATGTTACAAAGACAGCAATAGACAATGCATAGGAAGCAGAACACTAGGAAGAATCGTTTCCACATCTGAAAGTAATTATGAAGATAGGGAGGGAAAGGAGAGCACAGAGAAGCTAGAGTGCCTGCGTCTCTCTCTGTCTAACTCACCTTCTCATACGATGAATGAAACATCACCGACGTCAGACGATGTACACTCAATGCTACAGCTGACATGAACTGCATATGCATGAACCAATAAGCAAAGTATCTAGTCCACGTCAGGAATTTAGGAAGAAGATACGTCAGAGACTTCAGAACAGGAATGGCTTCTGGATGGTTACCAAGGCGAACGGCGAACCAGGAATTAGTGTAGCATAGCAGATTCTGAGAGTAAAAGAGTAAGATCTGGAGGATAAAAATGAGAGAGGCTTACCACCAACAAATCCCATTGAACGAGTCGGTAGAATGAGCTAGAATACTTCTTTCCGAAGCTCATCAAAAAGAAAAAGTAGACGATGAGAATGTAGGATGGGACACCATAGGATAGCTGGATAAGAGTGAATATTTGAACCATCATATCAGGTTTCACTTCTTCCATTGACCTGGTGATAGTAAGGGGGATAGCGGAAGAAGTGTTTGACATGGCGGATCTCTGAAAAAGCTTTGTTAGAAGAACTAAACACAAAAAGACTGAAGAAAAGAAAAAGTGAGTGTCTGTCTGGAATCAGAAGATCGTCTGAAATGTTAGTCATGCTTCTAACTAATTAGAGTCTCACTGGAGATTCTTTCTCAAGTAAATACCGATAATTGATGATTTTAGATTTTTTGAGTGAATAACAAAAACAGGTTGACTTTCAGTTTTAGGGATTTTTTTAACAAGGGAAAAGTACAAGAAAATAATTTATTGAAAAAGAATGATTCATGTTAAGAATAACGATTATCAACACATATTTGAGATGAAAAGTGCATCATGGTCTACGGGTTGTCTAGCTTAACCAGCCGAGCTTGTGCTTTGACGTCTTCCTTCATATTTCCTCATCTTGAAATCATGAAACTTGACGAGGCTAATTGACTGCTACTCCAGATAGCCGACTTCCTTCTCAGCACATCTTTTTGGATGTTTGTATCATAGATCATCAGAATATATGGAAGAGCTAAGGTCATCTGAAAATACCTTTCTTGTAAAGTCCCCAATTTTCGAATGTCAACTACCAAATCAGAGGCAAATGGCAATAGGTTAGAATTAATTCTTGACAAAAAGTCGGGAAAAAATTTGAAATTTGAGTTCAACGCGCTAACAACACTCCAGAATAGTATTCCACTGTAGATGGTCCCGTAAGTGAACGCGATTTTGGTTAGCTTCTTTCCGACAGACTCGCTGGTTAAACTGAATTCTGAAACTTTTTTTTTTGTTTTGCTCTCCGAGCCTCCCCTAAAATCATTGAAAATCAAGACTAACCCTTAATTTTCCTTGTCACCATTTTCGACGTGGTCATTCCTACACCAAACAGGAGTACGAAGTAAATAGCTGAGAAATAGGCAGCTGCATCAACAGCTCGGGAGGTAAGCTTGACATAAACTGTCAATGTGAGTATCCCATTTGAAATATAGATTTCTCGGAAGAAGCCAGGGATCGCAGTGTTGCAGAGATAACTGTAGCAGAGACATAGGACGCAGAAAACCAGGAAGTAACGTTTCCATAACTGAAGTACAGTAGGATTAGAGGGAAGAGATCACAGAGAAGCTAGACTGTCTGCTTCTCTGGGTTCTTTCTGCTTCTTATCATACTGATATCGAGGAGTGCAGAGAAGCTACTCACCCTCTCATAAGTAGTGAAAATCAACACTGATGATAGTCTATGGATACTCAAGGCGATAGCAGACACGAACTGCAAATGCATGAAAAAATAAGCAAAGTACCCGGTCCACGTCATGAAACTAGGGATGAGATACGTCACAGACTTAAGAATTGGAATAGCTTGTGGATGATAAGTGAGTCTGACCGCGAACCAAGAGTTGGTGTAGCATATAAGGTTCTGGAAAACATAAAGGGGTTGAGAAGATAATGATGGCTCACCACCAACAAATCCCATTGAACAAGTCGATAGAAAGAGTTTGAGTACTTCTTTCCAAAGCTCATCAACATGAAGAAATATAGAATGAGGATGGAAGATGGGATACCATAGATTAATTGAATAGAAGTGAATACTTGTAAGATCACATTGGCTTGTACATCCTCCATTGATTTGGTGATCGTGAGCGGGATCGTCGAGTTAGCGTCAGTCATCTGTAGACAGTTTTGGTACACTGGTAACAAAAAATTTTATCGAAAAATCTAAAAATGTCTTGAAAACAAGTGAAGTCACAAGGCTCTCGAGATCCTGTCTGTCTAGTCAGGTTACTAATTGAAGCCTACTCCTTAGGGAGACATTTCGGGGTAGACAGTGATATAATGGGAGGTGTGTACTTGTTAAAAGTGAAACGGATTGAAAAAGAATAATAAAAGTAGAAAAAGTTTAAAAAAAACTTGACAGTGCGCCTTCTTTGAATGATATTAGCCAACTTTGACAGGTTGCCCCTGTACATATTAGGAGGAGTTTTTTTTTTCCGTCTAGAACTTTTTGGGTGGATTAAGGGTAACAGGAACTTTATTTTTGTAGTTGACAACAATGACGATCAGAAATTTTAGTGCCCATAAACTGTATTTAAAGTTGACTTTACAAAAAAAGTTGCCAACTAGAAAATCAAAGTTCCTTGTATCATTAATACGCATAAAAAACCCTAGAGTTTAATAGCACCTCCTAATTCAGTGGCACCTTCTCAAAGTTTGCAAACCCCATTTTCCGCGATTTCCCTCTATTTTTATATGCCAGCACTCTGTATTTACTGATATCATAACTGTAGGTACCCATGTCCTACTTTTCTTTTTTCATAGAAAATCTAAAATTCAAGTGAAGACGAGACCAACTATTAAGTCTCTAACGTATTATTAGGTTCAAAATTCGAATAAAATTAATGATTTCATGGAAATTGGTTTTTTAAAGCGGTTCCACTAATATAAAATAGAAAAAACTAAGTTTAAAAAAAAGTAAGAATACATATAATTTTCCAATTGATGTCTAACTACGCACTTTTGAAGAAGAAATTAGTTGACAAAATGAGAAATACCTAGAATATTTCCATTGTCAAAGATGAAATCTGAAAAATCTAAAAAAGTAGACAGCTGATTTAATTGTTATTCATCGTGTCTACAAGAAAAGCTTTGAAATCATTCATTGTAACATCAGAATCTTTATAATACACATTTAATCAAACTACATTCCCATAATAGTCTTTATATCATGAGCCTGGGCTCCCATAACCAAAGTGGATCCTCCATCAGCTACAATTGACTGGCCAATGATATAAGAAGACAGCTTACGATCCGCCAAAAATAAAATGATATTAGCAATGTCTTCCGGTTGACCAGCTACTAGAGCGGGAATGCATTCCTTGCGGGAAGCCATAAAGTTGTAGAACTATAAAACACAATTTGATTTCACAAAGTTGATCTTAAAATACCTTCTGTGAAGCTTGATCGGGCATCCCCATGGCATTGGTAAATCCGGTTGCCACTACGCCTGGACTAACTGAGTTTACTCGAATTCCATGTTGAATTAGGTCGATTGCTGTACTTCTTGTGTATTGATCAAGAGCAGCTTTAGCAATTGCATAGTACATGAAATCGGGTTGCTGAAACAATATTTATTGCTCTGAGTTGATGAAAATCTGTTTTACCGCTTGTGGCCCAGCTACGATACTCGATACGTTTACAATTTCCCCTTTGCTAGCAATCAAATGAGGTTTGACTTTCTTGGTCATCTCAATTACAGCTTGAAGGTTTAATTGGAGAGTCTTATGGTAGACGTCGATTCCTTGATCTGTGCCAGTGGCTCCCGAGTGGTCTGCGATGGCAGCCCCGGCATTGTTGACCTATAAAATAGAAAGTGTTGATTGAATTTGGCAAAGTTTATCTCAATTAAAATAATAAGAAACGTAAGCTCAAAAAATGTAGCTCTTGGCTTACCAAAATATCAATCTTGCCAAACTTATCCAAAGTTGTCTTAATCAATTGATCTTGTCCTTCAGAAGATGTTACATCAGCTACCACAGAATTCACTTGTTTCTCCGAGACTCCAGATTTCAAAATCAATTGTTTTGTCTCTTCAAGACGATCGGAATTTCTTCCGGTAATTGTTACATTAGCACCATCCTGGGCAAATAAAAGAGCAGCTGATCGACCGATTCCATTGGAGGATCCAGTGATGATCACGGTTTTTCCAGAGAAGCGAGGCATTTTTAGAATTGAAGAAGAATTGGCGAACCAAAGGGAAAGTTTTTCGAAATTCGACCTTCTCCAGGTTTATATACCCTCTCATTTTTGATGACTTTCGGGGCAAACTTGTGTACTTTTCGTAGTGTCAAATTAAAAGAGTGTGTATGTCGAGGAGACGAAGAGTGGGAGGAACACACAATAATGTGTCCAACAGATCAAAATTGAGGGGAGGATGCCACAGAAAATTCTGATCTTTTTTTTTTTTTGATTTTTTGATGCGAGGTCAATGTAATAGGAAATGTGGTAAAGTTGGAGTTTTATTTGAATGTATAATACATGTAGTAATAGATAGTTAGCTCGAGGACAATTCCTTCATATCGCCTATCAATCCCAGCACCAAAGTGGATCCACCATCAGCCACAATACATTGTCCAATAATATAAGAAGATAGTTTACGATCCGCCAAGAATAAAATGATATTAGCAATATCTTCAGGTTGACCGGCTACTTGAGCAGGGATACATGACTTCCGAGCTGAGAGCTCTTTGTAGAACTGGAAATAAAATTTTATGAAATTTTGCTTTCATTGAAACAAAAAATACTTTATCTGAGGCTTGATTATCCAATCCCATTGCTCCGATAAATCCAGTTGACACTATTCCAGGACTAATTGAGTTGACTCGGATTCCATGTTGAATTAGGTCAATGGCTGTACTTCTGGTGTATTGGTCAAGAGCCGCTTTAGCCAGCGAGTAGTAAATAAAGTCGGGTTGCTAAAAAAATTTTAAATTTAGTTTACACTATCCTTTAATTACCGCATGAGGGGTCCCAGCGATACTCGAGATGTTAACAATTTCTCCTTTGGTAGCCATCAAATGAGGTTTCACTTTCTTAGTCATCTCGATAACAGATTGAAGGTTTAATTGAAGGGTTTTATGATAGGTGTCGATTGTCTGGTCGGTGCCAACTGCACCTGTCTCGTCTGAAATTGCGGCGCCCGCATTGTTGACCTGGAAGAAGGGGATTAGTAATATGAACTTTATAGGTACAGGAGTTTAAGAGATGGCTGAAAGAGGATGCAGGGAGACAGCTGAAAAATCCCGACCTGAGCCAAACCACTTACCAAGACATCAATCCTGCCAAACTTATCCAAAGTGGTCTTAATCAATTGATCCTGTCCATCAGAAGATGTTACATCAGTCACCACAGAATTCACTTGTTTCTCGGGGACCCCAGATTTTAAAATCAGTTGTTTTGTCTCTTCAAGACGAGAGAAATTTCTTCCGGTAATTGTTACATTAGCACCATCCTGGGCAAATAAAAGAGCAGCCGATCGACCGATTCCATTGGATGATCCAGTGATGATTACGGTTTTTCCAGAGAAGCGGGGCATGGTTGGAAATAGAAGTTCCGGGAGGGTGCAGGAATTGTTAGATCAAAAAGATTCTCATGTTCTTTTTATACTAGTAGACATGATGACTTTGCTTGGTGTTTGAACTGTAGTAACTATTCAATTAATGTTTATTTAACCGAGAAAAAATCACATTTTTTTGTGACCGCTAGATTAAACAAGGTCAAACTTCACACAAAACAATACAATTTCACAGTAAAAAGTTTTGCAAATAATTTGATTCAACACTTTTTTTTCATTCTCTCGCCACCAAAAACTTGTCAAATTTTTTTTTTGAAAATATCAAAATGCACGGAGAGCTTATTATAATAGAAATTAAGAAACATTACAAATGTAGAAAAATGCACATTGTAGAAGAAAACTAACCCAAGTAACTGTGTCAAAAATTATGCTTCCATAATTCCGAGCTCTCAAATGAAAACAACAGCATAAACCACAAGTATAAGTTTTTATTCATGCCCTTTAAAAATTAAATCGAGGAATACTAATATTTAAAAAAAATTCAACAGATAAATTAAGAAGATCCCAACATGCTCATCATATCATGTGCCTGCATTCCCATGACCAAAGTGGATCCACCATCAGCCACAATTGTCTGTCCGATAATATAAGAAGACAGGTTACGATCCGATAGGAACAAAATTATATTAGCAATGTCTTCCCGCTTCCCCATCACTCCAGCTGGTACACACTCTTTGTGAGAAGAGTAAAAATCATACATCTAAACGTTCTGTTTTAGTAGGTTCAGATTTTATGGTACTCACTTTTTTCGACATCTCATCTTTCACTCCCATTGCATTTATAAAACCAGTAGCGACTAGGCCAGGGGTAACACAATTGACTCGAATTCCATGTTGAATAAGGTCTATTGCTGAACTACGACTATACTTTTCAAGAGCTGCTTTAGCGACTCAGTAGTAGATGGACATGGTTGCGGAAAAAGGTTGTAGGCTGAGCCTCTAAATTTAGGCTTACCGCTTGTGGCCCAGCTACAATACTCGAAACATTTACAATTTCTCCTTTGTTAGCAATCAAATGAGGCTTCACTTTTTTGGTCATCTCAATTACATCTTGCAAATTCAATTGAAGAGTTTTATGCTAGGTGTCCATTCTTTGATCAGTGCCTGTTACTCCGTTATCTGTGATAGCCGCCCCTGCATTGTTCACCTAAACAATTACATAGGAATTGAAGGCTAGCACTAATTGATCCTGTCCATCAGAAGATGTCACATCAGTCACCACAGAATTCACTTCTTTCTCGGGGACCCCAGATTTCAAAACCAATTGTTTTGTCTCTTCAAGACGAGAGTAATTTCTTCCGGTAATTGTCACATTAGCACCATCCTTGGCAAATAAAAGATCAGCGGATCGACCGATTCCATTGGAGGAGTCAGTGACGACCACAATTTTTCCAGAGAAACGATTAGGTGGAATTTTATAATAGAAAAGTTGAGAGAAAACAAAATTTACTTTCTTTATATATATATATATATATATATATATATATATATATATATATATATATATATATATATATATATATATATATATATATATATATATATATATATATATATATATATATAGTTTTTCATAGCGTGTCTATATGTTTTGTCCTTCGTAGTGTGGAAGAAACCACATGGAGATGGCATATAATTTTTGTCCAAATAGATAGCAACTTTCGAGAGAAATAAGAATAGGCCATTTTATTTCACAAAACCTTCGACAAATCATGACTGGGCATAGCCAAAGCCAAAGAAGTGCCTCCATCAATAATAATAGACTGCCCGATTATAAATCCACTTGAATTCTTATCCGCAAGAAACGCGATCAACGTAGCAATCTCTTCCGGTGTTCCAGTACGTCCTGCAGGGATACAGTCACGATGAGAAGCGTAGTATTGTTCGGTTTTCTTGACAGCATCATTGGGCATTCCCACAGCAGAAAGAAATCCGGTGGAGATTAGACCAGGGCTGACGGAATTCACTCGGACGCCGTGTTCGATTAGTTCAATGGCCAGAGATCGGGTTAGTTGGTCTAAGCCGGCTTTAGCGACTCCGTAGAAGGTGTAGTAGACGAACTGGAATCTTATTATATTTTTAGGTGTGCTGAAATTGTGCTTCACCGGTTGTGGTCCCGCACAAATCGACGACACATTCACAATATCCCCCTTGCTAGCAATCAAGTGCGGACGACACTTCTGAATCAGCTCCACCACACTTCTCAAATTCACTTTTAGCATGTCATCGAACAAACTAATATTCATTGATACACCAGTTTTTCCAGATGGATCAGCAAAGGCGGCTCCAGCGTTATTAACCTATGGAAAAAATTTATATGATCCCAAGAAAGGTACCTACCAAAACATCAATTTTCCCAAATTTTTCCAAAGTGCTTTTCACTAATTCCGCTTGACATTCACTATCAGTGAGGTCCCCTACTACTATATTCACATCTTCAGATCTTCCTCCATTCTTTAAAATCTCATCTACAGTATCCCTGAGCCTCTCGGAAGATCTCCCGGTTACTGTAACCTTTGCACCTTCCTTAGCTAGAAGGACGGCTGTGGAACGACCAATTCCAGATGAGGAGCCTAAAAGGAGCCTTTAGTACAAAAGCATAGATTGATACTTTAAAAAAATAATAATGAAAAAAAACTTACCTGTAACAATGGCGACTTTATTCTCAAATCGCGACATTTTTTTCAGTTTAACCAACCGAATAACAAATTCAGATTAAAATTTTTTACACACCAAATGTTCATTTTTATACTCATGTCACATGAGCGGATGATGTGATTATTTAATTTGTACTGGTGAAGTGGCAAAAAAGGGCGGCGAATTAATCTGTGAAATCGGTTTCAAGGACAGTTGGTTTTTGAAGTATTCGATGGGGTGAACAGAAAAAATGAAAGTTTTTAATGGAGAGAAAACTGGGGAGTTGGAAAACTTGAAGCTACATAAGATTGTCTAGTAGTACCTAAAAGAATCTGAAAATAAAAATTTACATATTCCATGAAACCAGTTCCCTTTTTCCTTGACGACTCATGTTTCTTAACATGTTTCAACTGGGAGACCCAAGAGAAAAAGAGAGAAACAGAAACAGAATGCTCTCAAAAAGTGAAACGGCAAGTGTTTACTAAACCTCTCTCTCTCTCCTTTTCTCTCTCTTCCCTTCGGGATCCCGTCTCGGCATTACAGCGTACTTGCTCGAGAGCCTTCGGGATGTGAGGCTCCCGAACTGGCAGAGAGTGTTGGTTTGTGAAGAGACGCAGACACGGAGGGTCAAAATCTCCATCTCCACCTACTACTACTAGTGACAAGATATGTGGATTTTTGTTGTGTTTCTTTAGATATATACTCTTTGTGCTTTTTTTTTCTTATTTTTTGATTAGTTTTGGGGAGTGACTTGAATATAGCTCGCAGTAATAATTCTTGGAAAAAAATTTTTTGCCAAATTGTGGTTAGTAGCAATATTGAACCCCGTTATTTTTTAAATTAATTCATGCCCTTCTATTAGAGGGGGTTCAATTATTCAGAACGATCTACAGTAACTAGGAAGATTAGCTAGGATAATTTTAACAAATAGGAAATGTTCTGAAAAAAATTGCAGATTCTGAAAATGCAAGCGATAAAAAAAAAGGCTCGGCCCACTCTTCAGCAAACAATTCCCAAAAAATTTAGACTGCCAAATGTGGGCGGAGCCTAATTTAAATTTTTTTTTGAAAATTCCCCATTTCTATTTTTTTTCAATTTTTACAGAAACCAAAAAGTATCATTTTCTCTGAAATTAACAATTTGTTATTTACGAAAAAACCGAAATTTTTAGTTACTTGCTCGTTTTTTTGTCTCCTCAAGAGAGCTCAACAAACAAGAAAAAAGACCGGTAGGTGAGGATAAGTCAGCCGACAGTAACCAAAAAAAAAGTGACAGTTGTTCACATATAATCAAGCATCTAACACGTTCTTTTGGGGTTTAGAACGAACTCATTAAAGATCATGCGTTTTCCCGAATCACAAAAGATTTCGAGTTGCATTGTCTGTTTCCGAAGATCTCCGGCTCTTCTCTATTTATTTTTGACCATATTTCGAGTGACTCCCCTCCCATCTCTCTTAGCCGCCCCACCGGAATCTCATTATGTTTAAATTCATAATCGTTTTGTTCACTTTGAAATTTTCAAATTTTTTTTTCAGCGCATGGGCCATATTATATCCATCTGAAACAGTAACCCCGAAAAACTCTGTCGAAACCATCGTAGAAATTAAATGCCGTTCAAGCAACCGCTCGGCGAGCGAGATGCCGCCAACCGGGTTGCACCGACTTTTATTAGGGTGAGTTTTTTTTTAAGAAATCGATGATTAAACCGATAATTTCAGCCGCTAGCCGATAAGCGAGCAGTGGTTGGCGAGACGATCATTCTGGAATGCCAACTCGAAGGGCATCCGGATCCGGCGATCAAATGGCTTAAAGACGGACATAATGTTTCCATGTGCCCAGATTATCGAGTAAGTTTTTTCTCGTTTCACTGCGCTCTCTCCCTCTCTTTCTCTCTCAGTTTCTATCATCCTTAAACCTTACAGATCGAAGAAGACGGTCTAAAACATCGACTAGTAATCCCGCAAGTTCAAGCAGCCGACAGCGGTCGATTCACAGCTCAAGCCTCCAACGCAGCCGGTACTAAGCAGTCCACATGCATTCTAATCTGCGCACCGGCCCCCACACCGGTCCCCGGAGCCAAGTCTGCTGTTGCGTGAGTTTTTTCTATTTAAAAAATTTTGATCCTTATCGTAGTCTTAATACTTTCAGATCCCCAGCTCCTCCACAAACCCCTGTTGGTCCATCCGCCCCGATTTTCCTGAAAGAACTCCGCCATCAACCCCTGAAGCCAGGAGCCGGAGTCACTTTCGAGGGTCGTGTCATCGCAGTTCCACCACCCAATATTGAATGGATGAAGAATGGGAAACCATTGTCAAATTACCGGGCAAAAATCGAACATGATGCTAAAACCGGAATAATTTCTCTAATCATCCCCCAAATGTTCAACGATGACGCCGGAGAGTACACGATCAAAGCCACCAACGTTCACGGTGAGGCTATCAGCGGAGCGCAATTGCTTCCAAGGGAACAATATGATCGATGGTTCTCGAATGAGCAGATCAGACTGACAAAGGACCGAAAACAAGGAATGTTATCACAGACACTGAGACCGAGTAGCGTTGCTCAGAAACAGATGCAAAAGCAAGGATATGATACTGATCAAGGGAGTGTTGATATGGTAAGTGCAGGGATTACGGTATCACCTGTAAGACTTGTTTCAGCACTGGACTATCTCCGAATCTGAAACAGAGCCAGAGCTCTCCGCCCTGGACGCTAGAGGAGTTGGCACCAAGCCAATCGTTAGAACTCCTTTGAGAGGACTCAGGCTTACCGAGGGAACAGACGCTATCCTACAAGCTAATATAGTGGGAAATCCTAAACCAAGAGTAGGAAATCTTCCTGGCTACAGTAATCTATATAAACTATTTTAGATCCAATGGCATTTCAACGGGCGTCCTCTTCAACTCTCCGGTCCCCGCATGCAAATGACTTATAAAGGATCCATGGCTGTCCTGAAAATCTCAATGGTCACCTTAGACGAAGCCGGAGACTATACAGTGTCATCTGAGAATCGGTTCGGAAAGGTAGGTGACCTTATATTAGAGGAAAATCAATAGCCCCGCGAAAGTGCAGCTATCTCATAGAGATAGGATTCGATATTTGCTTAGCAAATCTCCCCCACATACACAAAACTAAGAGAGAGAATAAGAAAGAGAGCACTTGAAAATCATAATGAAAAAAGGTGAATAGGTAGGAAGGGAGGAGGGATGAAACAGTTTTGTGAAAAGGGGGCATTTTTTGGAGGAAAGAGGGAGTAGTTAAATGATATGACGAACGGCGAGATTTTCGTTTTGTCAATTCGCACGCTTTTATCACTTTCACTTTTTTTTGGATTTTTTTGTAATTCCTAGAAAACATGTTACAGTATTCCCTTCGGGTTAAGGCTATATTCAGGCTCCGCCCATTTTTTGGCTCCTTTGATGGCTCTCTTTTTTGACCCATTTTGTTAGTAAAATCGAGCAGATCCCAGAAAGAAAATTTGAAAAAAGCTTGAGAGCCTAATTCCTATCTCCAGGACCTAAAATGAGCAGGATTTTCTTGGTGCCGCCCATTTTCAGTCGGGATTTTTAGAATTTTTTGTTAGGACCAAATTTAAGTCAATTTCAATTTTATCAATTATTTTTCAGGGGTCCAAAACTACTATTTCTATCAAGTCTAAGATTCCCAGTGATCTAAAAAAACCTATTTTACGAAAAAAGATCAACTTATATACATTTGATCTTTCTCTTAGATCCTGGTCCCCATTCCACATTGCAACTAAAACCACTAGTAGTTCGTCCGTTCCTTCTCCTCCACCCCATCCTCCTCCAAAATCATTTCCCACATGTGAAAAGCGTCGGGATCTCCCACTCCCGAAGCTCCATTGTGTGTTGCAATCTTCTCCCTCTCTCTCTAGCCCCGGGAGCTTCTCCCGGCTTGAGAAAGACCAATAGACATTGTGCTAATTGGCGCATACGCAGAGGTTCGTTGGATTGAGAGAAGTTCGAAAAAAAAGAAAAGAGAAAGGAGGGCAAAAAGCTGCGGGGGAAGAAAGGGAAGATAAACAGCTAGAGAGGAAGAGATGGATCCAGGATACCTGAGAATCAGAGAAAAAAGGATTGTGATCAGATATGAGGCTTGCCCGGCTCCTGGTCCCTCTGTGCCATCATCATCAATTGGCAGCATGCATTCACACCTTTCGTTTTACTGATGTGTTAGGATAGATAAATTGGTTAGATATATGAAGAGAAGGCTCCTCCTTATTTCTCTATTTTCTATTTTCCTGATGAAAGATGGTAAACAATAATATTGTCACTTCCTTGAGTCAGACCATTTTGCACCTTGGGATCAGATTGAAATTGATCTAGGCTGCTAGGCTTATTGAAACCACTTTTTGATCTTTTGATCCTGACTTATCTACAGTAATCTCTTCGAGGTCTTGGCCTAGATCCCATACCTCCCCGAGGTCTATGGGCTCAAACCGAACTGGTGAAGCCTACATCCCACTGAACGTCCAAGAGAGCGATTTCTCATTTTTTATCGACTTCCCAAAAACTTTGATTTTTTGAACTCCGCCTTTCCGGCTTACTAGGTCCCTACAAAAATTGAAATACTTTACTAAAAATTGCGCAATTCCTCCCCCCAATCGATTTGCAATATCCATTGTCTTCGCGAATCCTCCTCCTCTCAATATTTGCTCACCATCACACAGATATGATCAGAAATCTTGCAAATGTTTCCTCGATGTTCCAATGATCATTTCCCAAACAAATTTTCTAATATTATAATTTTTCAGGTCGAAAGTTCAGCGCGCATCGAGGTCTACCCCTTGAACGTGCCGGACGAGCGACGAAAGGAAAACCAGCTCCGCGAGCAGCAAGAGGTGAGTAGTGTTCCGCGTTTGACCACGTCATTCGATACTTCGTTGTTTTTTTCCTTCTCACAACAACCGAGTTGTTGCACACAGCTAACTTTTTCGGGTCCATAACAATTGGCTCGTCTCAGAAAAGTGTAATGTTACGAAATCAAATGATGATCATAGAAAGAGAGGGAGGGGCTGGTGCAAAATTGCCAACTGGAGTTTTTTATGATGGGTGATTGAGTGGTTGTTAGTGACAGATGGGAAAGCAAAAAAGTAATTGGTGATTTGCCTGGAAGTTGGCTGAAAACAAGTAGAGAAAATAGAGTCAGGGGGCTTAGACCATTAGGACCAATGTGGCTTAGATAATAGGATCCGGGACCGTAAAACGTTAGATTACAGGGACACAGACCATAAGGGTTCAGCCATGGTAGCTTAGTTGGCGATTTAGGACATGAGGGTCCTTTTGTCTAGATTCTAGGTCATTGGTATCCAAACTATATGGGACCATAGGACTAGGGCTCTCAAAAACGGGCCCTCAGACCCATTCTCATTTCCGGCACCCTTATCACTTCCTTATGATCTCTCCCTTCTCTCCTTTCCCAAGTGTGAAGTCTATCAATCACCATTACTCCCGATTTTTGAGCACCGAACGTTTGGCCCCACACTCCCCCGCTCTCTATATCTTCTTCTCCCGACTTAACGAGACGACCCCCGACAAAAAAAAATGACTCCAAACATTATGAAATCAGATAAAGAGATCCTCAATTTTTTTGCAGCGTGATCGCCAACAACAACAGCAGCAGCAGGCACTCGTCGAGGCGAGTCTCGCACAACAGAGACAACGCGACGCCGAGAACCGACGCATCCGCGAGGAGCAGGACCGTCTTCGCGCGCTTTTTGAACGAGAAAAAGCGGAACGCGAGCGATTGGAGGAGGAACGTCGGCAGTTGGAGTACGAGAAGCGATTGCGGCAGCAGCAGGTAGGTAATAGTATCTTGTTAACTTCTAAAGATTTTTATTTTTTAGCAGCAAGAGCTTTTCGAACGCGAAAAGGCAGAGAAAGAGGAGAGAGCCCGACTTGAGGAGGAACGTCATCGCCTGGAGCACGAGAAGCGGTTAAGGCAACAGCAGCAAACTCAGCCTTACCATCTTCAGTACCAACAGACGCCCACTCATCAAACGTGGCAGGATTTCAATCTAGTTCATCGACCTCAATACGCTTCTGACGAGTATCAAGAACCACACTACGCGCAAATCAGACCACACCAGCAGCAGCAATATCAACAGCGCCAAGAAGTATCATCACATCAAAACCTATACGAACAACATCGTCGACAACAACAGTTGAATAGAGTGGGTTTCTTCATTTTATTATTAGGGTGATTAGATTCTAATGGCCGGTTTTAGGATCAGCAACTCTATCAACACCAACATCAGCAGCAACAACCACAGGAACAACAAGGCCAGTTCCATCACTTCAATCAATATCAGCAGCATATCAGAGAACATCATCAGAACACAATGCCAGTATTCAGACAGCAACAACCAACCCAAGTTACAGTAAGAACATTTCCCAATTACAGTACTCAAAATAAAGTTTAGAACGGCGGAGTCAAAGCAGCAAACGGCACCGCCAAAACCGCCAACGGGTCAGCAAACGGTTCAGCACGAAACGGGTCAGCCGTGCACGCAGCAGCAAACGGCGGACCATCACAACAACAACAACAACAACGTGGACACGAGCATGGAGCAGCACTCGTCAACGCTCGTCCACCACAATTCCTTGTCCATCCACAGTCCGTCGCAGCAAAGGCTTTCGAGACAGTCACATTCAGTGCGAAAGTTGTCGGCACACCAACTCCATCGTTGACATGGCAGAAGTCAGATGGAACGGTGATTCAATCGGGTGGCAAGTATAAAATCGAGGATGGGCCCGACGGCAGCGGTCGGCTCATTATTGAGAAGGTCGACGCACATGACGCGGATATGTACATGTTGGTCGCCAGAAACGACGGAGGATCGTTCCAGAGCAGGTTCTCATTGAACGTTCTTCGTAAGTCAATTGGGTAGATTACTGTAGCTTTAAAAAAAGAGTTTCAGAAGCCAAGTCACCGGAAGCTCCAGAATTCACCGGGAAATTCCAGTCGACAACATTATATGACGGGGACTCTGTGAAGCTCTACTGTAAGGCAGCCGGAGAGGGTGTGAGCTTCAAATGGTTCAAGGATAACGAGCCGATCTCATCTGGTGGCAATTATGTGTAAGTTTATGCTCAGGGAATTCTAATTTTTCTATCAAAACGATTTTAGCGTTGACACAAAAGGAAACGAGACGACATTGCACATCAACAACGCCACGTTGAAAGAAGGAGGATGGTACCGGTGCGACGCTACTAACAAACATGGAACCACCACTTTGAAGGGAAGAGTCGTTGTGAATTCAAGACAGAAATTCACTGGACCAGCCCATCGAGAGATGATTACACTGAGGAAGGTGGATAAGGTGGAAAGATCTAGAACACCTGTTAACCAACTTCAAGATGTCTCTGCCTCAAAATCAGCTCCGAAATTTGAAGGATCCCTTCAATCTCAACAACTGATCGAGGGACAATCTGCAAGACTTGAGATCAAGTACACCCCCGTGGATGATCCAAATCTTAGAATCGCTTGGCTCCTGAATGGAAAAGCCATCTTGGCATCCTCCCGGATCGCGTATCTCACCGACTTTGGAATTGCTGCTCTGGAAATCAATCCAGTTACAGTATTCGATCAAGGAGAGTATACGGTAGTTGCCGTCAACCCACTTGGAGAGGCTCGTGTCGCCGCGAACATCGCTGTCGTTGGACACGGAAACTTCATCCAGCAACAACAATCCGGAACTCAATTTGGTGGAACTGCCTATCAATCAAAGGGAGGTCAAGCCCCTGCTGGAGTCCAATTGGATCTTCCGAACTTCCATTCGGATTTGAGATCACAGGAGATTTTCGAGGGACAAGCTATCCATTTGGAGACCAAGTTGACGCCAATCAACGATCCAAATTTGAAGGTTGTCTGGTTGCTTAATGGAAAGGAATTGGCTAACAGTGAGTTGATCTTGATTTTTGTTTTAGATTAAGCGAATTATTTTTAGATGACAAGTACCGCCAACATTTGTCTCATGGATTCGCCACCCTTGACATCCCACAAACCTCCAAAGACGACAGTGGCTACTACTCCTGCCGTGCTTCCAACCAACTCGGTGAAGCTGAAAATCAAGCCACCATCATCGTCCATCCTAAAGTGGAACTTCACCAATTCGAGCAGAATCGTCAATTGGATGTTGATGATGTCCGTGAAATTCAGTTCTCGAACTCTTCTCAAGACCTAACACCAAAGTTCTTGTCTCAATTAAAACCATTCCATTGTGAGCAGGAACTCGGAAGATCGATTTTTGAAGCTCGTATCCAACCGATCAATGATCCATCTCTTAGAGTCTCTTGGCTTAAGGATGGTCAACCACTTCCAAATGCGAATCGTATTCAAATCTTCCAAAATTTCGGAGTCGTTTCCCTATCGCTTCATCCAACCTACCCAGAAGACGCTGGAGTTTACACTTGCGTTCTCTTCAATTCCCATGGACAAGCTCAATCGTCAGCTGAGCTCACCACTGTCTGGATTGATAGTCTTCAACTGGATTCTAAGCATACTGATAGTCTTCCGATTATCGGATACTTGGATAGTCATCAAATCCACATTGGACCACAATCCGTCGACCGCCCAGAAGAATTCAATTCCCTGGAGGCACCCAAGTTCGCCAGAGAGCTCACCGGAAAGATCGAGGTCATGGAGAACGAGCCAGTTCACTTCGAGGCTAGAATCCAGCCAGCCAACGATGTCAAGATGACCGTCGAGTGGTACCACAACGGAAATCCCCTTCCAGCCGCTCATCGTTTCCGTCCAATGTTCGACTTCGGTTACGTGGCACTAGATCTTCTCTACGCTTACCCACAAGACTCTGGAACCTACACGCTAGTTGCCAGAAACGAGTTGGGAGAGGCTAGAAGCAACGTGGAATTGGTGGTTGGAACTGAGAAGACTCTCTACTTGGAACCACATCATCCAGAAGGATTGGAACGAATTAAGGTAAGAGTTTATGACATTCGAGAACTGATAATAATGAGATTCTAACAAAAAATACAAATAGGTAATAAGGAGATCCATAGATTGTCATACACAAACATTATAATCACATCCAGTCGGGCAGCACTTCTTTCCCTTGCAATCCTGGTCAGTAGTACACCAGCTGATTGGGGTGTAGACCATGCACTTGTAACCAAGTTGAGTGGGAGTAGGGCAGGTACCCGGCATGGGGTGACAGCAGCGTTGGGTGGAGAAATCGAGGCAGACCTAGAACTTAAGATTAGGTGTCTAGCTTCTCTGCTCTCTCTCTCACCGTTCCAGATGGACATTTTGCTGATTTGACACATGAAGCAGTCAAAAACTTTAGGCGACAGACTGGTAGACCTACTGGAATTGAAATTACTAACTTCTAAATTTAGATTTTTTTAAACTCACTTTCAAAGCTCTCCTGTTGCTTATTAGTCTCATAATCATCCATTAAAATCTCATCTTCATGGCATTCCTCCCTATAAACTCCGAGAATCTTCCAATATTCACAAAGCGGTATAGTCCTCGGCTTAGGAGCTACCGGTGCTCTTTCGGGCGCGTAATATCTAGGTTCATCGGTGAATGGAAGATGGAGATATGGGATTTTGTATTGATGAAGATGGCGTTGGGAGAGGGAAAGTGTGAGAGAGCAAAAGAACAGGACGGTGATAGTGACCGGGTGCATTGTTGCAAATGATTAGGACCTACCCGATGAGGGAAGGGGAGGGTTAAGTGTGTCAATAACCAGGCGAAGTGTTTGTTTGTTTAGGTATTCCCGCACCTTATATAGTTATCGTTTACGATGAATGGGGCAAGCTGAAGATAAAACTTATATAATTTTTTTAGGAACTGGAACAAGACCGTCGCCAAGGAATCGCTGAGGTGGAAGACCGTACTTGTGATGCCGCGCCAAAGTTCCTCAACGATATCCCAGATGTCCAACTCAATGAGCACGAGAATATCCATGTGGATGTGCGTGTTACTCCAGTCAATGATCCAACAATGGTCATCGAATGGTTCGTCAATGGAAGACCACTTCTGACTGGAAGTCGTGTCAAGACCCTTAACGAATTCGGCTTTATCGCTCTGGATATCAAGGGTGCTATCGCAGAGGACTCTGGAACCTATTCGGTCCGAGCTAGTAATCTTCTTGGAGAAGCTATCCGCCAATGCCAGATTACTGTCACTCGTGAGTTTTAAGCTGTCAATAGGTGTATCTAAAAATATTTAATTTTCAGCAGCCGGCCAGATCATGTCCGACACTCAACATCAAGAATCTCTCGGAAAGATCAACTATTTGGAGAATCTCAACAAGTACGGAAGAGTCGAGATTGAGGATAAGGGACCAGAAGGGCCACCAGTGTTCGTTGTCCCACTTCAAGCCGATTTGGGAGATGTAATTTTTCATTAGGGGTTACTGTAGCTTAATCCCAATAATTTCAGATCGAGGAAGGCGAGCCAATTCATTTGGAGTGTCAAGTCAATCCGATCAATGATAACACCTTGAAAATTGTTTGGCTTCGTGACGGACAGCCCATTCCACATGGACATCGTTTCCGTACTTTCTATGATTTCGGATTTGTTTCATTGGATATTCTTGGATTCTATGCTCAAGACGCTGGAACTTACACATGCCGTGCACAGAATTCTTTGGGACAAGCTGAAACCGTGACTTCTATTAGATGTGCTCGTAAGTTTTTTTTTATTTGAAAAATAGGAAAAAGAGATAGAGAGGGCGCAGAGAAATCAGATAGTCTTGTTACATTTCTCTCTGCACTCTCTCACACTATCATCTTCTCACAGAAGAAAAGCTAAGACAGCGCAGAGAAAAAAGTTACGAATTAGAAAAATTAAGAAATTTTGAAACAATTTCAATTCGCTTAACCCCTTTCCACCTACGCTTCCCTCTTCCCCACTCCACCGGGAGTACAGAAGCAAGCGCGTCCCGCGTAAAACTATGTTGAACTTAAAGCTTATTTGATTCCTACCGCCCCGCCGTGCGTAACCTAATGCCTTCGCCATCTCTTTTCCCCCATTCGCACTGTTTCCCCTCTTTTTTATTACTATTAACTCTCCATGAGCAACAATAAATATGTGTTCGGAGTTAACTATGGTCCCAAACCTACCGTACCGCCGAGTAGCTCTAGTCTAAGCGGAATGGGACATATACTGAGAACGACTACGCCGACTAAGAAATCACAATCGAAAAATGGTGGAATGGGATTACTAAATCTTTCGAATTCAGCAAAAGAAACTATCCTGGGAGCCGTTCAACACCCAAGAAGTTATGCAAGAATCCAGGAGATCGAGGCGCCAAAGCCACCACCACAAGAGGTTCCAGACCTTCCACAACAGGTAAGAAACAGTAGTTTTTCAGATTTCAAACAAAAAATATTATTTTAGCCACCAGCATTTGTCAAGCAGTTGGGACCAGCAATTCAATGTATGGAGGGAGACAATGTCTACTTGGAGGCTCAAGTTACTCCAACCGATGATAATACTCTCACAGTAAGATTTTTTTTGAAGAGCATGCCCTTTTAATAAGGGTGTGGCAAGTTTTCGAGGTTAAACAAAAGGAAACACAAATAAAAAGCAAATATTTGTTTTTGAGATGACTTCTCTTACCAATAATCAGAATCTAATCTTTTGGACATCAGGACAAATTATAATATTTTTTTCAGTACGAATGGCTTGTCAATGGTCAACCATTGATGAAGGCTCATCGTTTCGTGTTATCTCAAGATTTTGGATACATCGCCCTCAACATCCTTTACTGCTATCCGGAAGACAATGGAACCTACACTTTGGTCGTCAGAAATCGTGCCGGAGAGGCTCAATCGTCGGTGGACATCAATTGTGGACATACTGGAGGAAATGTGAGTTTTTTTCATTGTTTATTTTGAAATCTGATCTTGTCTACAGTTCACTGACTCATTCCACCCGAATTCGCTTGGAAGAATCGCCGAGCTTGAGGCGCCAATTCAACGTGCCGAACCATTGCCGGATAAGGATAAGGAGTTGCCGAAGATTGTCAAGACTCTACCACCAACCATTGATTCGGTTCATGAGTCACAAACCCTGCATTTGGAGGCTCAAGTCACCCCGATCGATGATAACACCTTGAGAGTGAGTTTTTTTTAAAGAAATTATATAGATTTCTCATCTTAAATTCTTTCAGTACGAATGGCTCTTCAACGGAAAGCCACTGAAGGCTTCCAGCAGATATCGTGTCCTCAACGACTTCGGATTCGTCTCCCTCGACATCGACTACATCATTGCCGAAGACAGTGGAAAGTACACTTTGGCTGTGTACAACTCGGCCGGACGCGCAGAGACTTCTTGCGAATTCCAAGTCGATCGCCTCAAATCCATTCTCTCTGACACCGCTCACCCTGAATCGCTTCGTCGTATCCGTGAGATGGAGCAACTTCAACCAGCTAAGCCATCCGATGATGACGCCGTTGCTCAGCCACCAGTTTTCACTCAACAACTGACCGGACCAACCGAGCCACTCAAGGAGGGACAATCGGTTCATATGGATTGCGTTGTTCAACCGATCAATGATCCAAGTTTGAAGATCGAATGGTTCCATGATGGACGTCCATTGATGTTCGGATCTCGTATTCGTACTATTCATGACTTTGGATATGTTGGATTGGAATTCCTTCATATCCATCCAGAAGATACTGGAAAATACACTTGCAAGGCTACCAACCTCATTGGTGAGGCCTCCACCGACATCTTCTTGGAGTGCAAGCCACGTCGTAACATCTACCTCGACACCCACCACGAATCCTCTTGGGTTAAGATCCAAGAGATCGAGAATCGTGTTGATGAGCGTGAACCAACTCCAGAGCTCACCTTCCAACCACCAACCTTCACTGAGAACTTGGCTGATAAGGATGATGCTCAAGAGGGACAAGCAATTCGTTTGGAGTGCCGTTTGATTCCAGTCAACGATCCAACAATGAGAGTTACTTGGACAAGAAACGGGCAACCAATTCCTGAAGCATCGAGATTCATGCCAGCTAGAAACTTCGATTATGTCAATCTTGACATTCTTGCTCTTTATGGAGAGGATTCAGGTGTCTACACCTGCAAGGCTGTCTCAGCATTCGGAGAAGCTGCCACGTCATGCACCGTCAAGTGCTCTGCCACCAAGTCTCTTCTCCTCGACACCATGCATGACGCCTCATGGAAACGTGTTCAAGAAATCGAGAATCGCGAGAAGCTCGAAGCCGTTGACGCTGAGCCAGAGAAGGTCGTTCCGAAGTTTGTGACCCCATTGAACTCCTCGCTTGGAGAGCTTCAAGAAGGTGTCCCAATCCATTTGGAGTGCCAAGTGGAGCCAACCAACGACAACCAGCTCACCGTGCAATGGTATCACAACGGACAGCCACTTGCCAATGGACATCGCTTCCGTACTCGCCACGACTTTGGCTACGTTGCTCTTGACATCCTCTACGCCTTTGCCCAGGACACTGGAGACTGGTCATGCGTGGCTAGAAACTCCCAAGGAGAGGCTCAAAC
The DNA here is from genome assembly GCA_963932035.1 of Caenorhabditis wallacei. Lineage (NCBI taxonomy): Eukaryota > Metazoa > Nematoda > Chromadorea > Rhabditida > Rhabditidae > Caenorhabditis > Caenorhabditis wallacei. Next base: position 10,173,400 of record OZ009932.1, on the reverse strand, counting down.
TGTTGCCAACTTCACCGTGTTGCCACGTGGAACCATCTACACTGATTCGCAACATCCAGAAAGTTGGCAGAAGATTCAAGTTCTCGAAGCACCAAGAGCCGCTGCTCCAGAGCAACCAGATGCTGAACATGATGCTCCACAATTCATTGAGCCACTTGAGAGTCTTGAAAGAATCGAGTTCCAACCAGCTCACTTCCAGACCAAGGTCACTCCACAGACTGATCCAAGACTTCGTATCCAATGGTACAAGGATGGACAACCGTTGATGAATTCCAACAGATTCAAATTGACCACTGACTTCGGATACATCTCTTTGGATATCGCTCATACTGTTCCAGAAGACAGTGGAGTCTATTCTGTCCGGGCTACCAATGCCAAGGGAGAAGCTGAGGTTCAAGGACAACTCACTGTCCGTGGAAACGCCGCGATTATTGGAGACACTCAACATGAGCAATCATGGCAAAAGATCCAACTCATCGAAGCGCCAAGAGCTCCAGGAGAGGAGGCTCCAGACATCAAGCACGGACCACCAAAGTTCGTTACTCAACTTCACAGTTTGGACGGTGTCGTTGAGGGACAACCATCGCATTTCGAGGCTCAATTCATTCCATTCTCCGATCCAAACACCTTCGTTCAATGGTATCTCAATGGAAAACCATTGTCAGCTTCATCCAGAAGAATCCTCCGCAACGACTTCGGATTGGTTTCTTTGGATCTTCAATACACTCTTGGAGAGGATGCTGGAGAATACTCCGTGCTCGTTAAGAACTCCGAAGGAGAGGATCGCACAGCTGGAACTCTTTCCTGCACCACCAGAGCTGCTATCCTTGGGGACACTCAACACGCCCAATCATGGCAGAGAATCCAAGAGATCGAGGCACCAAAAGCTCCAGGAGCTGAGCCAGAAGGACCTGTCTACGAGAAGCCATCATTCGTTCAACCACTTCAATCTGTCGGAGATCTTCCAGAAGGATCTGTGGCTCTTCTCGAGGCTCGTCTCGTTCCAGTCAATGATCCAAATCTTCGTGTCCAATGGTTCTTCAACGATCAACCTCTCATGGAATCGAACTGGATTTCGACTAGCAATGACTTCGGATGTGTTTCTCTTCGTATCGCTCCAGTTTATGCTAGGCACACTGGTGTCTACTCTTGCAAAGCATGGAATGAGAGTGGAAACGCTGTGACTTCGGCTAATGTTGGAGTTCAAGGATCTGAAGGACTTCTGTTGGATACCTCTCATCCAGCATCTCTTCAGAAGATTCAAGAGCTCGAAGCCATTGACAAGTATGCAAGACTTGAGGCTCCAGAAAGAGAATACGAGAAGCCACAATGGGTACAAGGATTTGAAAACTACGAAAACGTCGGCGAAGGTGAAACTGTCACTCTTCACGGACTCGTCGAGCCATCCGGTGACCCAACTCTTCGTATCGAGTGGCTCCTCAACGGAACTCCACTCAGAAATGCCAACCGATTCCGTCAAGAACTCGAATTCGGAAACGCCATTCTCACCATCGTCCATGTGCTTCCACACGATTCAGGAGTCTACACTTGCCGTGCATGGAACATTCACGGAGAGGCTTCCACTTCAGCCACTGTCACCACCGCTGGATACGAAAGAATTCTCTATGATACTCAACATCCAGTATCCTGGGAACGTATTCAAGAGCTTGAGGCTCCGAAGATTGTGGAGGAGATTGAGGAGGTTATTCAGAAGGAGAAGCCACAGTTCATCACTCAATTGGAGTCGGCTGACAATGTTCCAGAACAATCTGCAATCCATTTGGAGGCCACCTTCCAACCAGCAAGAGATCCAGAGCTCAAGGCTGTCTGGCAGAAGAATGGACAACCACTTGGAGCTTCCCAACTCATCCAGACCAAGCACGAACTCGGATGGGCCACTTTGGATATCTCATCTGCTAACGAAGACCACAATGGTGTCTACACTCTCACCATCTCGAATAGTGAAGGAGAAGCCGTCTCCACTGCTTCGATTAGAGTCGCTGGCACCGGACCAATCCTTGGAGACACACGCCATGAGGAGTCATGGAAGAGAATCCAGATTCTTGAAGCACCAAGAGAGGCTGAGCCAGATGCACCAGCTCCAGTCTACGATCATCCAGCTATCACCACCCAAATCGAAGATAAGGAGTGTAATGAAGGAGATCATGTGCACTTTGAGGCTTTGGTGGTTCCAGTTAACGATCCACGACTTCAAGTTCAATGGATCCGTAATGGAGTTCCACTTGCCCATGGATCCAAGTACGCTATTCAACAAGACTTCGGAATCTGTACTCTCGACATCGCTTACACTTATCCAGAAGACGAGGGAGTCTATCAACTTCGCATCTGGAACCCAGAAGGTGAAGCTGTGTCATCTGCCACCCTCAAATGTCATGGAAAAGATGCCATTTTGGGAGATGTTCAACATCAAGAGAGTTGGAAGAGAATCCAAGAGATCGAGGCTCCAAAACCAAGACTCGAGGAGGCTGATCCAGAGCCAAAGGGACCACCACGATTCATTCAACAACTTACAAGTCCTGGAGACTTGGTGGAGACTCAACCAGCTCATTTCGAGGCTACCGTTGAGCCAGTTGATGATCCAACTCTTACCATTAACTGGTTCTTGAACGGACAACCAATGTCAGCTTCGTCTCGTGTCAAGATGATAAACGATTTCGGATGGGTCATTATGGATATCGCTCAGACTGAGCCAAGAGATTCTGGAGAGTGGAAGTGTGTGGCTAAGAATGCAGCTGGAGAAGCTGTCTCGACCACTACTATCAATGTTCAAGGAAAGGAAGTTATCCTTCAAGATTCTCTTCAACCACAATCTTTGGATAGAATCAGACAAATCGAAGCAGGAAAGCCAGCTCCAGAAGAGCGTCCGGATCAAGAATTCGAGGCTCCAGTCATAGTCAATGCTTTGCAAGTACAAGGATCCCTTGAGGAAGGAGGAAGTGCTCATCTCCAAACTCAATTCACTCCAGTCGCCGATCCATCGATCAAGGTGGAGTGGCTCAAGGATGGAAAACCAATCTTCCATTCCAACAGATACAAGATGGTTCACGACTTCGGATTCGCTGTTTTGGATATCTTACATCTTCTGAAACATGACGCGGGAGAATACACTTTCCGTGTGTCCAACCGAAATGGGGATGCTTCCACTTCTACCAGCTTCCAAGTCGATGAGAGCTCCGGACTCATTCTTCAGCCACAAAATGAGCAGAATGCTAAGGCAGTTGAAATTCTCGAGGATAAGCTCCGAAGACGTCCAGAAGAGGTTGAGCAGGAATTGAAGGAGGCCACTCCAGTGTTCATTGAGCCACTTTCGGCTCCAGTGGAGACTGAGGAAGGAGGACGTGCTCACTTTACTGCTCGTTATGAGCCAGTCAATGACAATCAACTCCAAGTTCAATGGTATCATGATGGACGTCCACTTAAGAATGGAAGTCGTATCAAGACCATTAACAGCTTCGGATACGTTGTCCTTGAGATCAGTCCAACCTACCCAGAAGACAACGGAGAATACACTTGCCGTGCCGTCAACAGAGTCGGAGAAGCCGTCACCTCTACCAAGCTCACCTGCGCTCCAAAAGAAGGAATCATTAGCGCCACCCAACTCCCAGAACGAATGGCTAATGCTGGAAGAAGAATCGCCGAGATCGAGGCTCCACGACCAGCTCGTGAAGATGCTCCGGACATGGATCATGGACCACCAAAGTTCACTTCGGCTCTTGCTGGACCACCAGAACTTCAAGAAGGACAACAAGCTCATTTGGAGTGTCAAGTCACGCCAGTAGCGGATCCAAGATTGAAGATCGAATGGTTCCACAATGGACAACCAGTGAAACATACCAACAGAATGAAGGTGATCCACGACTTCGGATTCGTTGTTCTTCAATTGACACCTGCCGAGCCACAAGACTCTGGAACCTGGACTTGCAAGGCCACAAACCAACACGGGTCCGATGAGGTCTCCACTGAGATCAAGGTTGTCGGAGGTGGAGGTGTCTCCTACGAATGGCAGAGTCCGGCTCAACGCAAGGAGAGAATCACTGAGTTGGAAGACTGGATTCATAGACCAAGAGATGATCTTGATCTTCCTGTCATCGACTATCCAGCTCCACAATTTACCCAAGACCTCACCGATCTTGGTCAGCTCAATGAGGCCGATGCAACCGCTTTTGTCTGTGTCTTGGAGCCAATTGGAGATCCAACTCTCCGAGTTCAATGGGAACACAACGGTCATCCAATTCCATACTCCAATCGTATCTCTTGCACCAATGAATTCGGTGTCGCCACTCTCCTCATCAAGCATCTTATTGCCGCCGACGCCGGAGAGTACAAGTGTGTTGCCACCAACGCCAAGGGATCAGCCACTTCTGTTGGACACGTCGCCGTTGAATCCGCCACCCAAATCGACGCTCCACAAGTTGTCCAAAAGTTGGTTGAGACCGTGGAAAACATTCTCGAGGGAGATTCGATCCATCTTGAATGCCGTGTCACTCCAATCAATGATCCAAGACTTCGTGTCGAATGGCTTAGAAATGGAGCTCCACTTCCAGAAGCCTCGAGATTCAAGCCAACATTCGAATTCGGATTCGTCAGTTTGGATATTCTTTACGCTTATCCAGAAGACAATGGAGAGTACGAGTTGGTTGTCATCAATGATAAGGGAGAGGCTCGTAGCAAGACAAAGCTTACTGTACTTCCAAGACCATCCCTTGACTACACTTCTCAGACCCATGGAAACCAACAAGACTCCCTTGAGTCTCACTTCAAACAACACTCTCAAGCTAAACTGCAGCTTACTGCTAACGACATCTACAATGAGAGTGACAAGCGTGCTCCAGAATTCCGTACTCAACTCCAGAATATCGGAGTCCTTGAGGGAGAGTTCTGCCGCTTTGAGACCCAGGTCGCTCCAATCAACGACCCATACCTCAAAGTGGAATGGTTCAAGGACAAGAAGCCAGTCCTCCTCGGACACCGCTTCAGATCCACTTTGGACTTTGGTTTCGCTTGTCTTGATCTCCTCTACGCTCTTCCAGACGACACCGGAGAGTACCATTGCGTGGCTACCAACCGTTACGGCCAGGCGATGATCAGCGCGAAGTTGGCTTGCCAAGGAGCATCCCACGTCATCACTGATAGTCAGATGCCACAAGGATTGAGAGTGAGCAATGTGAAGAAGGATAACAAGAATATCTATTGGAGTGAACAAGGAGGACCAGCTCAGCCGAAGACCAAACAGCCACCACAGTTCACTATCCCACTTAGAAATCTCCAGGTTACTGAGAATCAGCCAGCTAGATTTGAGTGTGCCGTCACTGGATATCCAAGACCAAAGGTCACCTGGTTCATCAACGGAAACCAATGTCTTCATGGACATCGCTTCAAACTCAACTTCGATGGTCTTCACTATCTCACTGTATCCAAATCGAGAATCTCTGATGCTGGAGAAGTGGTCGCCATCGCAAGAAACACTGAAGGAGAAACCATCTCGACTGCCACTTTGGACATCTTCCAGAATGATGACTTTAGACAAGCCAAACTCCGCCCAGCTAACTTCAAGACATCCGAAGAGCTTCGTGAGAGAGAATTGCAATGGCAACGTGACACTCTTGGATCCCTCGGTCCAGCATTTGAAGCCGCACCCAAGCCAGATGCTCAGAAGCTCATGCACGTTGAAAGAGCGCAAAGCCCAATTGAGCCATTGGAATCCCAAGAGCTCATTCAAAAGTTCACTCGCCCACGCGACGATCAATTCTACAACAAGCTTTCTTATGTGGAACTTCAGAAGCCACAATTCAAGGGAATGGAATTGGAAGCGGTGAATTTGAAGGCCGGAAAGGTGGAGAAGTACCAGCCCCCAGTCGAGGAGATGGAGAGAGTCAATCTCAAAGCAGTGCCGGAGAAGGAGCAAAAAGAGGTTGGATGGGAGAGACCAGATTGGGCCGGACAAGATGGAGCCTCCAAATTGCCCGGAGCCGATGAGGGTCGTTTCAAGAAGTTGGCAACTCCGCCACCAGAGTTGGATGTGCCAGCTAGAGATCAAGTCAAGCTGAAGACCGCTAAGCCAACACGTGGAAAGGATCTTGAAGCCGGAGAAAGAGTGAAGCTGAATGCCGAGAAGGCTAAGATTAAGGAGATTCAACAGAAGCCTGAGCAACCAAAGGAGGAACCAGTTATTCATAAGGATACGGTGCAATTGAAGGTAAGTGCTATGTTATATCCCCGCGCCCGAGCACACTCCCCTCACCATATCCCTATCCTACACAGTCGCATTCATCCCCCTTTCCAGACTCAACAACTTCCAAAGACCGGACTCAAGGGAGACCATTTCACTGTCGATCGTGAGAAGGATCTCAAGGAGACACCAGCCGTCGTGAAGCCACTTATTGAGGAGACCCGAATTAGCAATAAGGTATTCATCATTAACCTCTCTGATTTGCACTTCTCTCTGTCAATCTAACAATGTGTGTCTTGAATTTTTTGAATGTTTCTTGCAGAGTATCTCAAACACAGTGTCGCATGATTCTGAATACACTTCTTCTTTCTCTTCTAGCCAGGGGCGTGTCACCTATCAAGCCTATCGAGAGCACAAGGAATCCTCGTCTTCCGATGTTTGTGTCTTGTTTTCTCTGTGTGGTTTGTCATGTTTTTATAGGTTTATCTATCCGTCGAAACTGCCGATTCGTTCTCACAAGTGCAGCGGTTGGAGTATAGTCCGAGAAGTCCGAGAAGGGAGCGTGTTATTGGATTTCATATGATTCGGGTTGGCATGTTTTGTATTTAAAGATTTGTCTGAATGTCTTTGGAATGTCTTCTTACCTTAAGGTTTTCTTCTCTTACCTTAATTATTTCAGCCACAACCAACAAAGATCGGAGCATCGAAACAAGCGCCACCAACGATTTCTCAACAACTGAAACCACTTCAAGGAGAGCTCGGCAAGGCTGCCAAGTTCACCATTGAATTTGCCGGAGCCGCACCAGTCAAGGTCACCTGGCTCAAGGATGGAAAGGAGATCAAGAGCACCTTCAGATCACAGATTACTACCACTCCAACCAATTCGAGTCTTCATATTGGTCGCCTGGAGAACTCACACGCCGGAGAATACACTGTTCGACTTGAGAACGCCGCTGGAACCGTTGAGTCATTGGCTAACCTTACTGTTGCACCACCATCAGCAACTGGAAAGGCTCCAGACTTCAGCGCTCGTCTCAACGATCTTCGTATCCAGCAAAATGGACCAGCCGAGTTCTCATGCCAGATTGGAGGAGAACCAAAACCAACGATTCAATGGTTCAAAGATGGACAACCACTTCCAAACGACGACCGATTCCAAGTTGTGGAGGAGGGCGGAGCCTACAAGCTCAAATTCGCTAACATTATCGCCACTGACGCGGGAGTCTACGAGATTGTCGCCAAGAACGGAGCAGGAGAGGCAAGATGCAAGGCCCGACTCAATGTCAATCTCCAGAAGACCGGAAAGGGTGCCGAGGAGGGACCACGCTACGAGGCTCCACGATTCACATCCCAAATTCAACCGATTGTTGTCGACGAAGGAAAGGGAGCACAGTTCAGTGCCAAGTTCTCCGGATTCCCCGAACCAACTATTAGGTGGTATAGAAATAATGAGCCAGTCAAACATTCCGATGGCTACGAAATTTCACAATCAAAGGGAGAGGCTATTCTGAGGATATCTGCCGCAAGAAACGAGGATGTTGCCGAGTATAAGGTGGAGGCTAGTAATCCAGCTGGAAAGGCTTCATCCGTCGCTAATCTTGTCTTGACGCGTAAGTTATTCTTAAAGTAAATCAGAACTAATTTTGCTTATTTCAGCCCGATCCGGAAGAATCGCCAAGTCGACTATCTCTCGCGGAGGTTCAGCTGCATATCAATCCACCGATAAGGCTGCCGCTGATGCTCCACACTTTGTCGCCAAGCTCTCGGATATTTCTGCCCGACAAGGGCATACCGTGAAGTTCAGTGCCGAGGTCGATGGAAATCCTGAGCCAAGTGTTCAATGGCAATTCAAGGGAAAACCAATCTCTGCTTCTAATAACGTGAAGGTAAGTTTCTCGCTTTTCTGCACGCTCTCACTCTTTATCTAGCAAATCCTAATTCATTGATTTCAGATCTCACGTGACGGCAAACGTGCCATCCTCGAGTTGGCGCGCGTCACACCGGACAGCGCCGGCGAGTACCAGATCGTCATCCGCAACGACAAGGGAGCCGCCACGTCACAAGCCAAGCTCACACTCAGTGCGTACTAAACGAAGACTCAGCTGCTGAAACCTTGGCTTTTTGAAAAATCTGAAAAATTAAAAAAAGAGCATGGAACTTTTTAAATCCACTCCTATTATCTTAACATTCGAAAAAGCACGTTGCTCAGAAAATCTTTCTCTAAATCTATTCCGCTTGATCAAATACCAAAAGCCAGCTCGCCGTTCTAAACCACTCCGAATTTCCCCCTTAACCCCACCTTCCCTTGGCAATATATCCACGTTTTCAGGTCGCTAAAGACTGTGTCATATCTCTTCTCAATTCACATTTAATCGTCATTCAATAAGAAATCAATCGATACCATGGAAACGAGTAGCTGTTTATTTTAATAAGTGCCTTTCTCAAATTTGCTTTTTTTTTCTTATTCAATTTTTTTTTGTCTCTCAACATTTGCCGCCATTTCGCTCAATTTCTCTGATTTTAAAAACGCTTTACCCCCATTTACATGTAGTTTGTAGTCTTGGAAATTTCGAAAAAGTAACATCTTGAAATTCTGATAATTTGCTGCCCTATCAGAATTTCCGAATCCTAAAAATTGCTGCCTTTTAGGATAAAGTCCCCAAAAAATCTGGATTGCTGCCCCTAATTTTTTGTACTTTTCAATAATTCGAGTTTCCTTTTTTTTTAAATTGTTTACTACACTTTTTTGTATATAAGGCTGTGGTACTGTACTACTTCTAGTCAATTTTCTTCTTCTCAAAAAACTGCCTAATTATTTTCGGTGCCTTTTTTTGTTGCACTTTTCTTAATTTTTTTCTGATTACTTTGAATTTGAAATGAATCTTCTGAGCTTTCAATGCCTTTGTTTTGAACAAGAAAAAAATAGAGACGCAGAGATAAAAAGCGGCTAGAGTGTCTAACTGTCTGCACTCCATCTAATTAGAGATGCACTACTTAAAAGGATTGTATCTCAGCTCCAAGTGAATATACAAACAGTTGTTCATTAATAAAATGTTAGGCATATTAAGGGATACATTTCATCAATTAACAGTTTCTTGATATTTTCACTCCCAACTGAACTGTGTCTGTTTTTGTTCCTGTCACAACAAATTATGCCCAAATGTTTGAACTGTATCATGAATCTGATAGAATCACAAACACTACGCATCTCTATTCGTCTATGTTGTGATGTTGACTTTTGGACACGGAATGGGCGGCGTCGATCGGGGGTCACAAAACTGGTTGACTAGTATATAAGCGAGAGTGCAATTTCGAAGATTAACTTTGAAATGGCGCGTTTCACTGGGAAAGTTGCACTGGTTACAGGTCGGTTCTTTAACTTTTTGGTTTAAAATTTGAAATTATTTTTTAAAGGATCATCCAATGGGATCGGCCGTGCTGTCGCTGTCGTTTTCGCTCAACAAGGCGCGAAAGTGACAATTACCGGTAGAAACGAACAAAGACTCGAGGAGACAAGACAAGAGATCCTGAAGTCCGGAGTTCCAGAAGACCATGTTTTAGCAGTGGCTACTGACTTGACCTCTGAGCAAGGACAAGATGAATTGATCAACTCCACGATCAAAAAATTCGGTCGCCTCGACATTCTCGTTAACAATGCGGGAACCTCTTTCGCCGATCCTCAGGGAAAAACTGGATTGGATCAAGATGTGTCGGATTATGATAAAGTTTTCAAAATTAATATGAGAAGTGTGGTCACTTTGACTCAGAAAGCGAAGAAATATTTGATTGAGGCAAAGGGAGAGATTGTGAATATCTCGAGTATTGGAGCCGGACCACAGGCAGTGAGTTCGTTTTTTTTTAATTGTTTTGCTGAGCTTTAGGAGACGAGTAAAGACAAAAAAAAACGATCAGTTGAACAAACATTGCTCTTAATCCGATGAACTCTAATCATTTCAATCTTTGTTTACTCTGCAATCCTCAAGAAACCGAAATTTTATTGAATAAATTAAACAGTTATACAATTCCTATAAAAGAGTTAAATATTTTCCAGCAACCTGAAATGATGTACTACGGTATGACCAAAGCAGCATTGGATCAGTTCACAAGAAGCACAGCCATTAGTCTCATTCCTCACGGAGTCCGTGTCAATGCAGTCAGTCCAGGTGCAGTGGTCACTGGTATCGGAGAGGCCATCGGATTCCCGTCTGGTGCTTTTGAGAAAGTATTTTGCTAGCTTTCACAGCCTTTTTAAAGATATAATTTCAGCTAGCCACTTTCTGGGAGTCCCATAAAGAATGTATTCCATGTGGAAAAGTTGGACAGCCGGTGGATATTGCTAACGTCGTTGCCTTCCTTGCTGATCGTAGCTTATCTTCTTATATCATCGGACAGTCGATTGTGGCTGATGGAGGATCCAGTTTGGTTATGGGAATCCAAGCTCATGATATGATGGCTATTCTGACTTCGCCTTAAGATCTTGATGAACTTGAATAAATTTGTAATTAGCTTGTACATTTGTTTTGTTACACATACGTACTATAATACTAAGCTAAGTGCTCATTTATTCGCTCTTCCATTTTTGAACTGAAGTGGACGAAGCTTGCTTCAAGGTCTTAGAATGAGCGCTCAAAAACACAAGTTGTAATGAAATACAAAAATTGATAGTTTAATCTTTATGAGGAACAACATTTCCAATTCAAATCAGCTGACTAGTTTATAATTTTTTTTCCCCACATTTCAAACTTTTGATCTTCCACCATCATTATCATAAATACTTCCCATTTTTATCGTAGTCTGTGGTCTACGCGCCCTCTATCATCAGCAAATGACGCAAATGCTCCCTGTATATATAAACAAAATCTATTTCAAAGTTCCAGACAAAAAATGACGCGTTTTAATGGGAAAGTTGCCCTTGTCACAGGTTAGCTACTTCTTTTTTGTTCATTTTCTTCATTAATTTTAACCTCAGGATCGTCTAATGGAATTGGTCGCGCTACAGCTATCCTATTTGCTCAAGAAGGAGCAAAAGTGACAATTACCGGGAGAAACCAAAAGAGACTCGAGGAGACAAGACAAGAGATTCTGAAATCCGGAGTTCCAGAAGATCATGTTCTAGCTGTTATCTGTGACTTGACTTCTGAAAAGGGGCAAGATGAATTGATCAATTTCACAATTGAAAAATTTGGGCGTCTGGATATTCTAGTCAATAATGCAGGTGCAGTTATTCTTGATGATCATCAAAACATTGGATTGGATCGAGATATCTCAAATTACGACAAGACAATGCGGACTAATCTAAGAAGTGTGGTCACTTTGACTCAAAAAGCAAAGAAATATTTGATTGAATCAAAAGGAGAAGTTGTTAATGTTTCGAGTATTGCCGCAGGACCACAAGCGGTATGTTGTTCGGTTTTCTTCAGCTAGAAAAATATTTTAAGCAATATGAGATGTTGTACTACGCAATGTCTAAAGCAGCATTGAACCAGTTTACAAGAAGCTTGGCAATTGATCTTATTCAACATGGAGTCAGAGTTAATGCCGTTAGCCCTGGAGTAATACTCACTGGCGCTGGAGAGGCAATGGGTATGCCACCTGGCAGCTTTGAGAAGGTTCCGATATTTTTAATTGTTCCTTAGTATAGTTAAAATTCAGATGCTTCAATTCTACGAATCCAAGAAAGAATGCCTTCCATGTGGAGTTATGGGAAAGCCAATTGATATTGCTAACATTATCGCATTCCTGGCTGATCGTAAACTGTCTTCTTATATCATCGGCCAGTCAATTGTAGCTGATGGAGGATCTACTTTGGTTATGGGAATGCAAGCACATGATATGATGGATACAATGAAGAACTAATAATAGTAGTTTCATCATATATACTGTAATATTCAGATAAATTTATTTATTCTTTTTATAATGATACATTAATTTTTTGTGCAATGAAAAAAACTTTACATCTAAATATTTTTTGGAAACCAAATTATTAAAAAACTGATATTTTTAAGTCGCTGAACAGTTCTTATATTAGTTCTTCATTATATCCATCGTGTCAAATGCTTGCATTCCCATCACCAAAGTAGATCCTCCATCAGCTACAATTGACTGGCCGATGATATAAGAAGACAGGTTACGGTCAGCCAGGAATGCGATAATGTTAGCAATATCAATTGGCTTTCCCATAACTCCACATGGAAGGCATTCTTTCTTGGATTCATAGAATTGAAGCATCTGAAAAGTGCTCTTCAAATAGGATATCAAAAAGTGTATGAACCTTCTCAAAGCTGCCAGTTGGCATTCCCATTGCATCCCCTACACCTGTGAGAACTACTCCAGGGCTAACTGAATTAACTCTGACTCCATGTTGAATAAGGTCAATAGCTACACTTCTGGTGAACTGGTCCAATGCTGCCTTTGACATTGCATAGTATAACACTTCGTATTGCATGTGGCCCTGCTGCGATACTCGATACATTCACAACCTCTCCTTTTGATTCAATCAAATATTTCTTTGCTTTTTGAGTCAAAGTGACCACACTTCTCAAATTGGTTTGCATTATTTTATCATAATCTTTTACATCTTGATCTATTCCGATACGTTGTTGAGAATCGACTATCACTGCACCGGCGTTGTTGACGAGAATATCCAGGCGCCCAAATTTTTCAATAGTGGAATTGATCAATTCATCTTGCCCTTTATCAGAAGTCAAGTCGCAAGCAACGGCTAGAACGTGGTCTTCTGTAATTCCACATTTCAAAATTTCTTGTCTAGTCTCCTCGAGCCTCTCTTGGTTTCTCCCGGTAATTGTCACTTTTGCTCCTTCCTGAGCAGAGATGAGCGGAAGAGAAAATTTGAGAATGCGGAAGAAGGAAGAAGGAATAAGGAACTAAATAAAAAAATCCGGAAAAAGGAAGAAGGAAGACGGAATAAAAATTAAAATTCCGGAAGAAGGAATAAGGAAGAAGGAATGAAAAAAACGCCCGGAAGAAGGAAGAAGGAATAATGAAGAAAGGAATAAAACATTGATGTAGAGATCGAAAAACGTACAAGATTAGTAATTTTCTCTGTTTTTCTTAAAATAACAAGTAAAAACAAAGATTGAGCTTTCTTGAATACAATTTTTTGGGGTTTCGGATTTTGAAATGACATTTTCAAGATCACCCGCAAGAGTCCGAAAAATCCGGAAGACGGAAGACGGAAGAAGGAATGAAAATTAAAATTTCGGAAGACGGAAGAAGGAATAAGGAATAGAAAAATCACTCGGAAGAAGGAAGAAGGAAGAAGGAATAAGGAATTCCGCTCATCTCTGTTCCTGAGCGAAAAGGATAGCGGTAGCACGACCAATTCCATTGGACGATCCTAAGTTGAAATCAATTTCAGAAAAAGAGAAAAAAAATGGAGTAACTAACCTGTCACTAAAACAACTTTTCCATTGAAACGGTTCATTTTTGTCTTAATGGTTAGAATAGAGTGTCTTTATATACTGGGAGAAAGTGTGATTCGTTTATCGGTGATAACGAAAACTCTGGCCACAAACTACGATTTAACGAAAAGAGTAGTTTTTAGAATGGCGATGGAAGATCAAAAGTTTGAAATGTCGAACAAATTTCGCCACTTTTCAATTATTTGTTTTTCTGGATATTATCAGGTGCAAAGTCATACGAATTTTACCGAATGAAGATATTGTGTGAAAAATAAATATGAACTCATAAGAAAATTTCAGCAGTTTTTCTGAAAAGGTTTCAGAATATGGAGTTAAAAATAATCATTATTGAACTCAAAATTCCAAGTCATCAGTTAATTCTCTTTTTTATTTTTAACATTTTCCGCCGATTCCCATTAATTATTCCATTTAAGAATACTACTTTCAAAAGTATTCTAAATGTAATCTACCGTACCGCTTCTTAGCTTCTTGGCAGGTTCTAATACAAAAAAAAATAACAGTTAAAGTGAAAAATGATTTATTTTCGCTTAGTCCAACTAATCTATGAATCAAACAGGTTGATTAACAGTATCCACATGTCTTTGGGCACTTGCTCTTCATCAAATCTCTGAAACCAAATAATTTTTTAAATCCCCTCGACATTAGCATACCTGTAAAGAGAATTGGAGCAAAGTGCCGCATTAGTATTACAATTGGCAGTTGGTGAATCAACGCAAGTGCTTGGCGCCGAACCTCCCGAACAGAATCCGCAAGTTTTCGAACATTGTTGTTTCATCAAAGGAATGTAAACGCCATTATTACAATAACTTTTCATTCCTGCGCACTCAGTAGAGCTATCAGTGCATGCGCCACCGGTGACTACTTGGGAATTGTCACAACAGCTTCCATCAGAAATTACAGTATAACCATCAGGGCAGAGATCTCCAACAGCGGCTGGAAATTTGACATAACGTCAGAAATGTGATAAGTGACTCACGTCCAAGAACACCATAATCTGTTCTACAAGTCGTTTGAGTTTGAGCCCATGTAGAGGAAATAGTCAGAAGAGAGAGGAGAGCCAAGTGAGTGAACATATTGGAAGATACTTTTTCTCTTGGGGATTATTCATTTTATAGTACATCCTCTTCACACCATTTCAGACCATGAAACAGCTTTTCAAACATGAAAAGTTTAGATTTTCGCTAAATTCTTTTAGAGAGCGCGTTTGAACAGTTGTTACAGTAGGCGTCAAACTTCAATTTTTGTGTGGAATAGATCATACGAGTCTAATTCATCGCTTGTTCAAATAAGGATGGAAACCGACTTGTGAACTCACTTAATCGAAACAAAGTTTAATTAGCTGTATCATTTTTGTGATCAAAATCTAGTAAGGCTTTAAGAATTTCTCAAAAATATTCCTATGAGAAATGTGGTTCTGATTAGAAGAAATATTTAGAATAACACAGACAAGAACCGCCTTTAATGAGTTTTTTCATCTTCTCTTCTGCTCTCTTCTATGAGAGAAGTTCTACCTCACTTCCAAAACAACCACTACATTATTTTGTGATCAATATTCGTGATGACTGCTTTTCAGTTAACTCTTTTCCATTTCCTTACCAATTCATTTATTCTCCATGATGCCTATCAATGTCCAACAAATTTGACAACTATAAGATTCGAGCGTCCTGTTCTTGGATCCTTCTTTTTATTCTTCGGGATGTTTTTCATTGCACTTTACATCCCATGTTTCCTTGCAATCTCTCTAAAAGTATCTCGTGCGCCCGTCTATCAAATAATGTTTTCTCTCGCTTTATTCGACATTTCATCCCTTTCTGTAAACAGTGTCGCCTCTGGAATTTTCGATATCTACGGAATCTCTTTTTGTAACTACCCAATTTTAATATTCTGTCTGGGAGTGGTTGCAAGTGGATCCTGGTTATCCGGGTGTGTGTCATGTATTTTGTTGGCTATTGAAAGATGCGTGGAGATTAATCCAGAGTTTCCATTGGAATTTTTATTCCATAAAAGCGTATTTCCATTTCTTCGATTTATCATGATTTTTTACTCGGCTTACACTTATTTTCTCACTAGACCAGCGTTATTTTTATCGGAATATAGTTGTTGGGTGTTTGATCCGTTGATCGGGAAAGATGTAAGCTTTTAGTGGCAATTTTCTCACCTAAATTTGAAATCATTCCAGCCAAATTTGTATTTCACTTGGCCACACACAATAAACAACATTGTCGTTGGCACCACTACCACTTTATTGTACCTTTATATATCTTATAGATTAATATTCAAATTTGGATATTCTACGTCAATGTGGTTGTATAAAACTAAGAGACAGGTATTAAGGTGTCTCCTCTTATAGTAAGCCAAATTGAACCGGTATAACTTGGTTGAAAGAAAGATACCAAAAAATTGTTAACTAAGAAAATGTAGCAATTGTTATCAGCAATATTTTTTTAATTAACAACTTTCTGATATCATTGTTTCCAATAGAGTTATGACGGTTTAAAGTATGTATAGATTATTAGAGCGTTGAAGTGGGTACGGTAGTTTTAATTTCAAACCGAAAAACAGATTCTCTAAACCAAACTGAAAGTGTATTTCTAGTTTATTTTTTGTCTATGCATTATAGACTATAATTCTAATAAAATGTTTATATAATAAAACGATTCCACTGAGAATATTTCGAGAATAGCACTTTTACGATAACCTAGTATGATAGTGTCGTGAGTATTGTGGTAGCCTAATAAAATATAAAAGAAATCTAGGAAAAGAAATACGATAATTAATTTAAAAATATTTTAGATTCTGTTCCAAGCAATTTCCCTTTGCTTCTTCCACACTGCGGCCGGATTCCTCTATGTTTACATGCAATTCTACCCGACGACACTTTTTGTTATTGTTTCTAGTCAATTCATTTGGCAATGGAGTAGTGGAGCTGTCTGTGTCTCTTATCTAATCTTCAATCGCACTATAAGAAATATGGTTTTAAAAATGATGATCCCAAAAAATGTTCGAAAAAAGTACGGACTACATATTGGAGTCGCTGAGCATATTGCGGCGGAAGAGGCAGCAGCTAGTGTCCCTGTTGTTGTTCCGAATATCAATGCGGTTCGAGGATCAATTAAATTTGATAATTATTTGTAATGACTTACATAATATTTATTGAATTTTCTTACATCAATAAAGTTGAGAAAAATATGTGTTATGTTTTTTTCACAACAGAAACTGGAAGCTATTACAGTACTACCAACCGGACAGAGGTCTCCATAGAGCGTTTGAAAGGTTAACTGAAGTATTTAACGAAGTTTAATTGTTTTAAATTTAATCTCCTGATAACTTGAGTTCGATCCATTTCTTAAATTAAAAAATAAGTTCCTGATAAAAACCAAATGAACACCAAGACTAAAAAACAGGAACCAACATTAATGAGCTTTTTATTATCGTCACTTCTTTTTTATCCCTCTCTTCTTTCTCTATAACCACTATATTTTGATCAATACATACTCAACATGTCCACTTATCAAATGTCATTTTTTCATTTTGTTACCAACTCTTTCACTTTATTCCCAGACGCTTATGAATGCCCTAAAAATATGACAAGTGTCAGATGTGAACGTCCTGTCCTTGGGTCTTTCTTTTTAGTTTCGGGAGTATTTTTCATAGGTCTTTACACCCCATGTTTCATTGCAATTATCAAAAAAGTGTCATATGCACCGGTATATCAAATAATGTTCTCACTTGCTATATTCGATTTGTTATCGTTGTTTGTGAATAGTATTGCAACTGGAATATTCGATATCTATGGAATATCTTTTTGTAACTCTCCTATACTGATATATTGTCTTGGAGTGATTGCAAGTGGATCTTGGCGTTCCGGATGTGTGTCATGTGTTCTATTGGCTGTGGATAGAGTTGTTGAAATAAATGCACACTTTCCGTTCGAATTTCTGTTTCGAAAAAGAGTTTTTCCATTTGTCCGTGTCTTCCTTCTTGTTTACACTATTTATTCATACTGTCTCGTAAAACCGGTGACTTTCACTTCAACGTATAGCTGTTGGGGATTGGATCCGTTAATTGGGAAAGATGTGAGTTATACCAAGAAGCTTGATGAGTGCGTAATTTATTTCAGCCAAATTTGTATATGACATGGTCGCTCACGATAAACAATATCGTAGTTGGCATCACTACTATCTTATTGTATTTCTATATATCTTATAGATTAATATTCAAATTTGGATATTCTACGTCGATGTGGTTGTACAAAACTAAGAGACAAGTACTCAAAATTAGTGTAGTCTTTTAGAACGGCACCGCTAGCCATCATAACATCGTTATAATGGGAGATATCAAAATGTCTCTTTCAGATTCTGTTTCAAGCAATCTCTCTATGCTTTTTTCATACTGTTGCCGGATTCCTCTATGTTTACATGCAATTCTTCCAAACGAACTTTGTCGTTATTGTTTCTAGTCAATTTATTTGGCAATGGAGTAGTGGAGCTGTCTGTTTATCATATCTAATTTATAATAGAACTATTAGAAATATGGTTCTCAAGATGATGATCTCGAAAAGTGTTCGACAAAAGTTTGGTTTACATATTGGAGTCGATGAGCACATTGCGGCGGAAGAAGCAGCAGCTAATGTTCCTGTTGTTGTTCCGAATATTAACGCGATTCGGGGAGTGATTAAATTTGATAACTATTTGTGATTCTAATAATTGTGATTTTGTTTTTACTTCATTAATATAACTAAAATAGATGTGGTTTATGCTTGTTAATTTCGTGGCGCGTCTTCACAGTAAACAGTTGAACCTCACTGGGAATATTATTATTATTAATCTTCGTGTTTTCATTAACTATTATATATATATATATATACTCGTCTAAAACATGTTTCATTAACTTCATTGTCTACAATGTCATCTTTGAACATGTCTCTGTTTTATGTTCTAATCAATTTCAATTTGTGGCCGGATGCATATGAGTGTCCTTTTGAATTAAGAAGAAGTGGTTCTACATGGCCAGTTTTTGGTTGGTATCTTCTGATTTCCGGTGTTGTCTTTTTGGTGAGTGGGTGTCGTACTTCTACTATGATAAAGCCGAGGGGTTAAGACCACAACATGAATTGAGATTAGGAAACTTGAGTGGCGGAATCCCGCTTTCCATTTTTCGAAATGTCATATTCATTCCAGCTCCTCTACTTCCCATGTCTCATCGCTATCCTCAAAATCAAAGTTCACACACCAGCCTACCAACTGATGCTCATTTTGGCTATCCTAGACATCTCATCCCTTTCTGTCAATTCAATAGTCACAGGTTACTCAAACCTTTATGGATTTGCCTTCTGCCAATATCCTGTTTTCTTTTTCATAACAGCAGCAATTGGAACAGGTGCCTGGATGACCGGATGTCTAGCTTCGATTCTATTGGGAATCGAACGGTGTGTGGAGGTTAATCCAAGTTTTGTGTTGTCTTTTCTCTTTGGGAAAAATGTGTTTCGTTTTGTTCTTTTTATATTATTTGTGTATGGAGTTTTTGCATTTTTGATTAACACACCACCAATATATAATTCAGAATGCAGTTGTTATTTGTTTGATCCTCAAATTGGAAAAGATGTAGGTACTCTAAGAGCAATACAAATTGAGAGAGCGCAGACAGTTAGACACTCTAGCCGCTATTTTTCTCTGCGTCTCCCTTGGTATAATTTTTCTCACGCCGCTAATAATTTAGCAGCTGCAGTATTCACAACAACACTTTACTTTCGTCTAAGCTATTACCTCATTTTCAAATTTGGCTATTCTACTTCAATGTGGCTGTATAAATCCAATCGACAGGTTTGAATTTTTTTCAAATTTATATTTGTTTTTGAAAAATTTCTTCAGATTATTCTACAAGGCGTAATTCTTTGCTACTTCCATGCTACTACGGCTTTGATATACGAGTACATGCAACACTTTTATACCCCACAGTGGCTCATGATAGTGGGACATGTTGTATGGCAATGGAGTAGTGGATGCTTAAGTATTGTATATCTCACCCTAAATCGAACAATTCGGAATTCAGTTTTCAAAATGATGGTTCCGAAGAAAATAAGGCAAAAACTGGGAATACATATTGGTGTGGAGGAACATTTAGCATTTGAGAATGGCGGAGAAACAACTGGAAGTAATGGTGTGGCGGTGGTCAATGCAAATGGAGGTGTTGTCAGAATTGATAATTTTTTTCAAAATTGATTACTTCCTTATATTATATTTTCTTCATTAATAAAATTGAAAATAAATGTATTTTAAATTACATTTATGTTTTCCAATTTGTAGGTCAAACAGAAGACGGCTGCATTCCAGATTATATAATAACCAGCCTACTTCCCCACCTTCGGCGGGGCCGTAGGCTTAACTGTTCGTGGCTTCGCCACTCAATAGTCCTCACGTCAGATATAGTTTTTTATATCTACAACTATTTTCATGTTGTTCACGTTTGCACGTCTGTCGCAGGTGGTAGTGTTCTTGCACGCTGCCCAAAAGGTCACAGGTTCAATTTTTCCCGTGGTAAGAAAAAATGCGGAATTACAAACAAACGTACAAAGTCCACTTGCGTTTTATATATAAGAATGATAGTGGATTGAAGTAATATTTAAAGATAATTATCGTAGTTTCGGATTATAGAAGAGAAGCGCTCAGTGAGTCTCTTAAAAAATATTAATTTTCAAAAATAAGTTTTTAGAGTTATGGATGAATTTTCTTCGGATGATTAAGAAGACTCCGACGGGTCCAATTCAAATGTCGGCTACCCAAATAGCTAACTTTTCGCATGGGATGACTTTTTGATTTGTCAACATTCATGGGATGCCGAAATCGTGTCCGGAAAAAGTTTCCATCGTACCCAAATAAAAACTTTCATAAACGTTAGCACGGCACGATTTCGGCTAACATTGAAACTCAGAGAATTTTTGCCTATTAGCCCATCAAATCGGCGCCCAACTGCAGTTTTTAGAGGCGTTTCCCCAACTGCAGTTCCAAAAAAATAATTCTCTTCGCACAATCTTCTGAAATTTCATTTTGACTTGTAAACAAGAAACTCACTCGAATAGTCTATACATATTGGCATATTCGTATTTCACTGATAGATATAGGCTCATAAGAATATTATGTAAACTTTGTTGAAAAACTGAGAATAAGATAAATGTTTAAAAATGAAAAAAAAAATCAATAAAGTAGCTAAAATGCCATTTCGCCGCCCATGAGATGTCCAGTAGACGACATCACCACTGCCGAGATCTACTGTAACAGTGATGGTCGTTGTACCGGAGAAGGTGAACCAGCAGAAGACGTTCGTTGTGGAAACTGCCATTCATGTACCTTTAAAAGTTGCTGTCACGCCTCATTTACCAATCCTTATACCAGATGGCATATTGATGGATGGAAATCGGAGACTTACAAGAGCATTCATGGATGATTATTTTATTCTCACCTAACAATTTTTATTTTCATTTTGTTTGTTGATATTTCGATATAGTTTAATCCTCCAAAAACTGTGATGATCAACTTCCCATTTTGATGAATTTATTTTTTAAAAAGTGTATAATAAATGATAGATAAATTACATCTACCTTCTTTATTAAATCCCGAAAGTATGGGGGTATACATTTTGTGTGTGTGTGTGTGTGTGTGTACGTCTGTCGCGCAACTTTCCGAGGCTCCTACTGAACCGATTTACTTCGTTCTTGGACTAAATGATCAGAAAAGTTGGCCGCATGACGCGCGACTTTTAAGATTCCCAAAATTCAAATTTTGAGTGCCTGTTTTTCAGGAAAAAGACCTATTTTAGTGCTTTTCATTTCTAAAATTCAGGGTATAAATACACGTTTTGCTGCGTGGTCAACTATGGAGAAGGATGTGAAATAATATGTTTGATTGGATTTCATTTTGTGTTGAAAATTATAAGACTCGAAACCGTGGCGCAGCCACGTCTAGCCTGGGCGCCCGAACGAGCGTAGCGAGTTCTGGCGACCGGGCTAGTCTACAGTTTTAAACTTTAATAATACTATATAAATAGTTGTATCTCATTATTCAAGTAGATATTCGACTTCTCTCATTAGCCAGATCACCCAAAAACTTCAAAATTCTATCTCTGATCTTCAAATTTTCTAAAATGAAAAATAATGGTAAACACAGCTCGGGAAGATAGTTCGCCACAGAAAGTACACTCAGTAAATGAGTCATGCTCGAAATATTTTCGGTCCAGTCTATTAATAGGATTATTTCGTAGGTAATGTTGAGAAACTGAAATTTCTTTAGTCAATTGTAGAGCGTTTATACTCACCAGATTAAGAATAGTGATAACTAGCAGGTAGACAAGTGTTCTTCTTTCTCCAATTCTAATAAGTGCCGATTTCTGAAGAGCCATTTTGTTTTGGTTTTTCAAATACTTATATAAAGTCACATGGCAAATAATAGATCCAACTAGAAACATATTGAATGTACGGTTTATAACCTAAATATCCGAATTCATGATGTTTAATCGTAACTTTATTCAGAAGACTCACCACTTTGAATCCAATGTCATTTGGCCCTACATCAAGATAACCAAAATAGGGAATGTAATTTCTGGTTACTTCAGAAGTGACAATAACTCCTGTTGCTCCTAATATAGATACTAGAATACTAAAAATAATTGGTCGAATTAAGTTGCAGCCTTTAAATATAACATCATCCCATTTTTGAGAAAGTACGAAAAGACATCTGTTCAACGACATGAAAAACGTGATAGTGATGGAAAAGAAATTACTACTGTAATCCAAGTAAAGGGATATGAGGATTGGAATAGTTAGGGGGCTATCAAGATCAATTGGTTGAAAGTCATACATAGCAATACAAACAGTTATCATATGATAAGTGATCCGAACTGATACAGTAATTGACAGTATGAAGAGGAGAACGAAGAAGGGTCCCTAAATCGAATTAAAACTATATACGAGGAAATATAAATGTTCCTTTTGGTGAGTAGTCAATAAATGTTCCTTTTGGTGAGTAAAAATCAAAAAAAAATTCGTCAAAAACAGGTCCAATTTGACAGAACGGAGCGAGCGGACGGAAAGCGGACGGGCGGACCGCCGCGGATCATTTTCGTCCGCTTTGAAACTCGTTCGAATGGATGGCTTACAAGTAAACTGCATTTCTGAGCACATTTACCTTTTTTACTTTCTTTTCGATCATAATCAATGCAATACAACTAAATTGAACAACCAAGTTCACAATGCTGACAATGTTTTCAACAATAACAGGTAATGGAAAACGATCATTCACTGATTCTTGAACACTCGGAAGATCACAATCTCTTATATTAGATCCAACCGAACATATCAATTGTATAGTAGATGATTTTAGCAAAATTAAATTAATAAAGAAACTTGGATAAGCAAGCACCATTAATCGATAGATTTCTGGTGGCTAGTATAAAGTAGAGAAAATAGGAAACTACTGATTAGAGGTGAATGACAGCATAAATATATATTGTGAATTGTGATGTTAGAGGAAAAATATAAATGAATATGTTTATCAAAAATCCTGAAGTGGTTATCAAAAGATTTTCAATAAAAAATATAAAAATTAGATATGAATCCGGGTCATAAAAGTTTGAGAGGTCACAATTGCTTGTATAGGCACTTCAATTTTCAGAATTGGTTGAACTTTTCTAGTTTTATATTCTCTAAAAATCAGGGACATTGGCAGAAGAATTTCCGGGAAGTTATTCAGAATTTTCAGAATTGTTATGAATAGGATTTCAAGTTCGCGGATAATATCCCACTCCACGAGTCTGCTTCCAACTTCGTAGGTGGTGATGAGGATCTGGAAATAGAAACTTGGTTGGGGTGTAGACAATTAGACAGTCTCTTTTTCTGTGTCTCGGTGTCCAATATATGTATGTAAAGAGACGCAGACAGCTAGACACTCTAACCGCCTGCATCTCGTTATCTGAAACCTTTTTCCTTCCCACTTTTACTTACCAAATAGAGAACCATGGTTACCAGAAGTTGAATAAACACTTTCTGCTCTCCTTGTCTCCCTGCTTTCAAATCTTTCACCATTCTTCGCTTCTTTTTTAAAATAAAATACAAAACGACATAGCAAGCTATAGACATGACAGGGAACACAGTAAATATCTGGTTGACGATCTTAATCATAGTTTTACACATTAAGATTATTCCAATAAATTTTACCCCTTGAAGTCCTTCTTTTTCTCCAACATCCAAAAAACCTAATTTAGGAACATAAGATCGTTTTCCTTTCGACGTCAGAATTGAAAGGAATGCACATGAAATAGACAATAACGTACTAGCAATTATAGGCCAAACTACACGATACCCTTCGAATATAATCAAATTCCATTTAGATGATATAAAAATTAAACATCGATTCAAAGACATACAAAATGTGTAAGATAACGAAAGAAAGTCGCTTGTGTAGTCGTAGAAATAAGAAATTTGGAGAAAGAGTGGCGGAAAGAATGGTGATTCGTCGCGAGTGTAAAAGTAAAGTACTGAAGAAGATATGTATATCACTATTCGAAGAGATATGACAATAGAAAGGATAAAGAGAATGATGTAGAATGCACCCTTAACTACTTTAATTTTTTAAAAAAGCCACTTCACCCACCTTCTTTAACAATTTCTTCTGAATAATCAAATAGGCGCAGATAAGCTGAGTTATCAAATTGACCAGCATAACACCTGTTTGAAACAAAGTAGAGGGTGTCAGATAAGTAGATCCACAGTATCCAGGAGTACATTCTGCTCCAATCGCATTTTGCAGATAAACGTTATCGGATAGTTGTCCAGTGAATAGAAACATTTTTTGCTATTTGGTGAAAGAGTGCAGTAGATTTTAGAATAAGAGTACCAGAGTTTGATGCAAAGAGCTCAAATTCTTTTAGAGGATCAATGATTAGAATTCGATAAACAGTTATTAGCAAATGATCATTTGAACATGATTAGTGATTTTTTCTTTTGCAACTCAGATTTGTGCACGAGATAGTGGTGTATTCGAACTGACTATTTGAATTGGTGCTTCTCTATTTCGATTTCGTCCTATTCTTTTCATAGGAAATTCTCGGAAAATTACGGATAGTGGAAGCCAAATTTCCGGAAGATTGTTGGCAATTTTTAGATAAATAATCAAATAGAGTAGAACAGTATATAACAAACTCTGGTTTAAAATTCGAACTCCAAATTCATAAATTGAAAGAATGGTCTGAAATCACACTTTTCGTAAGAGACGCGGACTGTACGCCATGCTCGCTGTCTGCGTATCTCTCACCAAATAGAGAACAGTGGTTACCAGGAGATGAACAAATACTTTCTGTTGAGTTTGACTTCTTCTATTTGAATCCGCCACTGTCCGTTGTTTTGTTCTGATTTCGAAATAAAGGACAATATAGCAAGCTATAGACATCAGTGGGAACACGGTGAATACTCGGTTGATAATTTGCAATAGCCCTGTTTTTTCTCCAGTGTCTACAAAACCAACACTACCTACATACAATCTTTCGCCTTCTGATGTTATAATAGAAAGTAATGCACATGATATTGATAAAAGTGCACTAGTGATTATAGGCAAAATTACACGATACCCTTCGAATATTTTCGAATTCCATTCAGTTGATATAAATATCAGACATCGATTCAGTGACATACAAAATGTGATGGATAAAGAGAAAAAGTCGGATATAAAGTCGAAATAATAGGATACTTGAACAATTTTGGGAGACCGGGTTATTCTGAATGTTTCCAGTAGTAGTGTACAGATAGGAAGTTTTTTAAAGATTTCTCAATAGAAGGGAGAAAGAGAGTGCACAGAAAATAAGACAGCTTTCAAAACCTCCTTTCTTTAGATTTGTAATGATTAGGGAACAAACTATTGGGTTCTTTTCTGAAACTCTCGCATTCCTTTGTGATTTTATTGAGATCTTGAAAAAACTGTCTCTTTCTCTGTTCACTCTCTCTCTCTCCCTCGTGTTTCCAATATCATAGAGAAATCTTTAAAAACTCCTTACTTTGCTTCATCTGTATAAATTCGGTAGAGTGAAGAGAATATAAATAGAATTATTCGGAAGGAAATAGTAAGCGAAAGAATAAATAAAATGATGTAGAATGAACCCTGGAATCTTAGTTGTTGCTTTTTAAGAAAAGCAATATTATCTTACCTTTTTCATCAATCTCTTCTGAAATATCAAAAAAATGCAAGCCAATTGAGACATCAAATTAATCAAAATAATTCCAGTTTGAATAAACACATGTGTTGATAGAGAGAGCGATGCTCCGTAGCTATCATAAACGGAGTTTCCTAGAAGTGGTATCAAAAGACTGCAGTCCTCTTGGTAATCAGTGTACGAAATCATATGAAAGTGAAAAGTGGTCTCGAAATTATCGAAAATTTTCTTGATTTTAATGACATGTTATAAAGTTTGTTTTGGTACTTCTGTTTCAAATCTCACATCTCGAGTTTATTGATAATGAGTGATTGGAGTCAGGGAAAGACACATTTTTTGGAGAATATGAAGGGAGCCTCAAATAATTTTTTGAAATCATATATAATTTTAGGTTAGATAAGAATTCTAAATGTCACTTCCCTAAATTTTTTGAAAATGTTATTGAACGAAATTTTAAAAAAAAGCATTTTGAGGACAAAATAATATTTATTCGAAAAAATAAATACAAAAAAATCCCAAACATTCAATTCTCCGGATTCGCCGTTGTTCCCGATACTCTCGCTGTCACCGTCGGCACTGATCTGTTCTCTTTCCTATCCGATTTCCATTTTGAAATTTTCTCTCTGAGTTTCAAATTACTACAAATTAATAGCAAGGGAAGTGACATTTCTGGTAAGCAATTGAAGATTCCGAGTGTTGAGATGAAAAATAATTGGAAGGAAAAATCGTGATTCCAGTCGATGATAGTTAAAACTTCATAGATTGAATGGAGGGTCTGGAATAGATTAAAGTGTGACGCAGACAACTAGACTCTCTAACTGACTCCGTCTCACTTACCACATATAGCAACGTTGTTATGAACAGCTGAATGAAGACCTTCTGGTCCCCACGACTTTGGTTACTCTTTGCTAATACCAACTGAGATCTTTTTCGTAAATGCCAATATAAAATCATGTAACATAGAATGGAACCCAATGGAAACAAAAAGAATGTTCGATTTATCATAACTCGGAATCCTTTATTCGGTCCCACATCCACAAATCCCAATTTATTTACGAAATTTCGTTTTATTTCCGATGTGATTATACAAGTGACCGCTCCCGATACAGATACAATAAAACTAAAAACCATCGGAAATATCACATGAATCCCATCAAAAATTCTTGAATTCCAGTCTTTTGCAATAAAACATAGACATCGATTAAGTGACATGAAGAAAGTGATAGTTAGGGAGAAAAAGTTGCTACAGTAATCCACGTAAAGAGAGGATTGAAGCAGACTATATTTAGTGGTTGACATGAAATCCTGTTCGAAGGCTGATATCGATATTGCAAAAATCGAGAATAGTACACGGAAGGATACGGTTAAGGATAGGATAAATAGGATGGTAAAGAAGGGGCCCTGAAAAAAAGGCGTAGAGACGCAGATGGTTAGAGTGTCTAGCTGTCTGCGTCTCTTTTATATACAAACCTCTATTCCCTTAAAACTCTTTCGTTTTCTACTAAAAACCATCCATATAATGAGATTCACAATTAGAATCAACTCTTGAAAATAAAAAAGTTGAGGATCAAATTTTTTCTGATCTTCTGTTGGTGGAGGGGTGCTAGAATCCAAAACTTTAAAATCCCGATTACATAACCGCTCATAGAATCGATGAACACATATATCAATCCGTATAGCGAATGAATCCTGCTGATCGTTTGGGTTAAGATGAAATACGAATGGTAGAATGTACATTTGAGAGGAATGAGCTTGTTGTTGGTTTTATATAAGTGTTATTGACATTTTGGTCAGAAGACGTGAGATTTGAAATGTTGAAGGTTTGTGTTGATCAAACATTAGAAAGGTTTTTGGACCCCATTATACCTTTAATTTCAGAGTACGCCTCCCTAGAACCATCCAAAAAATCAAGTCAACCAGCCTTGCTCATCCTTGCTCATGATACAAAACAGGTCTCTCAGATGGCGGAATCATTTCAGTTAGATTTTTTTGAGATAGATTTCTTGTGTACAGATACAACTTTTTTCATTTTGGAAAGACTGATGTTATTCGAAATGAAACATTTTTGGTGAAGTTTAGTACCGACGGGGAATATGAATAGAACAAGGGAAAAACAAAATACTTGTACAACTTGCAGGAAAAAGACTTAAAAACTCCAAGAACTCTAAAAACTAGCCCTTTGCATTCAACGCGGTTCGCTGCCGGCATAACGGAGTGTCGTTGCGCCCGGTGATGTGTCTCTTGTAGATGTGGGGTTACAGGGGTGTCCTTGCCTACGGCAACTTTAGGAGAGACGCAGACAGTTAGAAAAACTAAACTCTTACCTTCTTCAAGAAACTTTTGATCAATGCGAATTGAATGTAGCTTAGTTGTACTATCAGATTAACAAGGGTAACTAGACCTTGAAGAAACAAAAATGGGGTCAAGTAATAAATTTCGGTTTCTGTTGGGGTAGTTGGACAAATTGGTGGTAGATCTGGTCGAGTCACGCAAAGGACAGAACCTACTTCCATTGGCTGGTCGAGAGTAGGATCAGCAATTGAGAAAACCATTTTAGAAAATATGATAATGCTTGTCCAAGAAACCAACTAAGGATTTCCTTAAATGTTAGCCAATGCCATTTTTATATTTAATTTCATGTTTTGGTCATGCCGTAAACTTTTCAATATTTCTAAAGCTTTTATTATGCAGAAGACTGTGATCTAGACTTCCTAAATGTCCGACTTGCCCAGATCGCAAAAATTATGGCGAAGAGAATTGCGACGATTAGATGATATCCAGAGTAGACGACGAACTGAAATTAGGGAGTAGAGACGCAGACAATCTCGTTCTTCTTACCTGTGCTCGAATAGCCAGCTTCTCCGCGTCTATCACAATTGCAGTTAAAATTGATTGCAGCACCAAAGCCACAAAAGTGTTGATCCCGAATAGTAACCCGAACAATCTTGAGTCCAATGATAAGGCTAACGTTGACTGAGCAATTGTGGTGCTTAGTTGATAGATGACCCGATAAACAATATAACAAATATACATGATAATAATTTGATTTGTTTGAGAAGCCCAGAATAATAGACCCGCTTGGAATAGCGACCCGACTGAGAGAAGCACATCTCCCCATCGATTCCAGTTAACATTCAGTTGTCGGGTTATGAGATCGGCTGGGATACCCATAAGAGGAACCAGGGCTTCTGTGATACCATTGTATTTGTTTTCAGATTCAGGAAGGGTTCCCCAGAGGGTTTGAGTGTAGTTTACTATCTAAAAAATATAGATTGTGGTCTCTAGATTAAGTTTGCTGACTTACCTGATAAAAAATACAACTTGACAACGCTGACCAAATGGACCATTTTAAAATCAAAGGATTCCGATAAATCTCGTATAAATTCTGATGTAACTCCATGAAAAACAGCTTCAAATAATCCTTATAACTCGCTTCATTCACTAAACTTTCCAAATCTTCCGGTGAGTTGTTATCTTCTAATTTCTTCTGATAAGCGTTTCTCCAAGGTACTTGTGGCAGAATTGCTGCTAGGATAACTGCCAAGGTCATTGTTACCAGAGTGATTATGTTAAGGGTCATGTAATCCGCCCATGATAGACCGATAAGGAGTTGGGCCAAGGCGTAGGCTAGGAAGCGGCCGACAAGAAGAGCCGCGCGGGTGTAGGCGGTGGCTCTGGAAGGTTAGGCTTAGGCATAACTTATAAATGGTCACTTACGACTTATAATCTTCTTTTGGCACTTTTACATAAATATAGGAAAAATAAGCGATTTCCGTGGCCGTCGCCCACCCATAAAACATTTCTAAAAGCTGAAACAATCTATTTTAGGCTCCACCCACTTTTCCCCAAATCACTAACCTGCATACTCCAAACAGACGTTCCGAAAACAAAGATACACCAACAAGCGAAATATGATAAGGCTTCAATGATCAGTATTGGCTTGTATAAAAGTACGTCGGTGAGTAGAAACGATGGTATGAGGGCGACAAGGTAGCTGTATGTCCAGATGGGATAGACCTGGAATTAGAGGGGTTACTGTACCTACGTAGCTTTTTAGATTACAGTACCTTGCTATTCAAAGTGTGCTCCGTCATATTTAGAACAGTATGTTGATACTCGTACATGTACGGTTCAGTTGGTCGGAACTCTTTGACAGCTCCATAGAGACAGATCAGGAACATCACTTTCCATTGTCCCATTGGGTACCCTAAATTAATTAATAATAACACTACTGAAAAAAAAAACGAAGAACTCAGAAGAGAAAATTAGAGAAAAATGCGGGTTTTTATAGGGCGCCACACCACCAATTTCCCCTTATCACTTTGTCGATTCGGTTACTGATAATCTGAACATCAAACAAACATTGACTGTCTCTTTTTCACTCTTTGCACACAATTTGGACGATGGTGTGAAAAATTGCGTAATAAAAATTACTCGAAACTTTATTTACAGAACCAAAACAATTAAATACAGAGTCCAGATGAGTCCTCGCATTGGGTGAAGTCGGGGCAGGCTGAGCAAGTGTCTCCTGGTTCATAGATGTTCTCATCGACCACGTTTCCTCTGGAAAAGTTTGAAATTTTGATTAATATACTATTATGTGTAAAAAAGGGGCGGGGCTTACATAATGAACACTGTGATCTTCAGCTACCGACTTTTAGATTATGGGTCCCGGGTGTTGGGAAAACCTATATCTTTTCCGCTCTCCCTGGTCCCGCTATACTCACCGTTCTAGATATTGGCAAACGACGACAATCTTAAAAGCCTGATCAAATCTATCTTGATCCGGACCGCAATTTTTCACTCCACACCCAACAAATCCTGTCAATGCCCAAGCCATTTGTGACGCGTGGCTTATCCCAGAATCCAGAGCCTGCTGATCAAAAAGAGTCGATGTTAAGCCGAAAGTTTCGAATTCATCCTTCCAAGACAAAGCTGCTTCTTTTCCCTTAATTTTTTTTTTCAATATAAATTGAAAAAATAGGAAGATGCTTACATATATGTTCAGATTATTCGGTGAAATTTCATTCCATGCCCAATAGAAACTCTCGCCAACGTCTGATCCAGATTTAGCTTCCGGACAAGAGTTCACGTAGTTTTGAGCTGATGTTGCCAATTTACTGCTCCATTTCTTGAAAAAAAGCTTTATTGAGAAGCAGGCAATCTGACTTACCATTTTTAGCATGTTAGCCGCGCCTGGCTGCTCTACGCCTTGCACTTGGAATCCACCCTTAGCAATGGTCGATCTAAAGTCATTGTGAGCTTTGACGATGTCCGCTTGAGCAGCTGAACTGAATTGAGCATAAGACGCTCCAAAGAGACCACAGAATAAAAGTAAGACCTTCATTTTACAAATGAGAATTGTGTTGTTGTTCTCTGGCTTTTATAGGTATCACTTATCATTTGACGACTAGGAAAACCAAAGAGTAATCATGTTTTTGCTGGGTTTCATTCTTTAGTCTGTCTATGATAAGGGTTATGAGCCTACTAAACTGAAACAAAAACACAGCTACTACATATAAAATGATTTAACGTTTCGACCATAAAAAATTATTTATTACAAATTAGTTTTTAAAAAATAGAATTATAAAGTGACACGACTCATATGAGAAACCGATGATTGTGGACTTCCTCTTTTAAATATTGGATGTGTAAAATAAAAGTAGCAGGTGACGATATGAACACGAGCATCCAGAAATATTGGACGGATTAAGAGAATATAAGAGAATGAAGCGATTCTGTAGATTTCACCGAACTGAAATTTCGCATTGTTGTAAATTTAACTTTTGCTGAACTTACTGAAATAAATAAACTAACTATCATTGGAAACAACAAAATAATCATTGTGCCAGTCAAAGTTCGTTCGATTTTTGCTGCTTGATGAGCCGAGCGTTGGAAGCCTCTGAAAGGATATGATTAGTGAGCAATGAGCTAGCTACCAACTTACAAATACTTTTTCTGTCGAACTTTGAACATCATCATTAAATTTAAGACTGTAATTGTGATAGTGACGGATAGGTAAATGTACGAGTTGATGTATACCACATACTGTAAGAAAGTTATTCGTTTTGTGAAACTTCTTTGATGGGTCACACTTTTGGACTAGTTTAGGACAGGTGAACGGCACATGTGCCCAACGTTAACATTTAACTTTAATCTGATTCGTACGAACCATAGTTGTCGAAACACGCTCAAGGCCCGGGCCGGGCCGGGCCGAAAAATGTTGGGCCACCGGCCCGGCCACCGGCCCGGGTACTCGATTTTTTAAAAAATAAATATAGGTTTTTTCTCAAAATTTTTTGGAAACTGTCCAAAAGGTTTCATTTCGGAAAAATTAATCATTTGTTCACCAAAGTTCACTATCTAAAGCAATAATTTCAAGATAAAAGTTGCGATTTTTCAAGTCAAAAATTGCAACTTTGTGAATCCGGGCCCTTGTGACCGGGCCGGGCCGTAATATTTTTCATCTGGGCCCGGCCCGGCCCGGCCCGGCCACCGACCACTATGGTACGAACAAAAGCGATTTAGTCACCACAGGATATGACTCGTTTTTGGGCCCTATTCCCTTAATACCAAATCTAAGCACTCACTGGATTAGTAGAATGAAACTTTGAAATGATCAATACGGATCCATAAACAAATGGCTCGATGAGTTGCAGACAATAACTATCTGTTGAGAAATGAGGAAGCGCGGCTAACAATCCACAGATGATAATGATTGGAGGAAGGTATTTAGTGATCTAAAATTTCATTTCTATAAGCTAATCTTTTCCCATTAAAAAAAACCTTCAAAGTAGCTTTTTGTGTTGCTGAATATAATAGAGCAACTCTTACTCCACAGAATAATACGGTGAATAATTGAGATGCATAAGTCGACCAAAAATAGAAAAAAACAATAGTTTTCAACAAATACTGTGGATTTTCAGTAACATAAAATCTTGTTAACAGCGTTGAATACGGTATTCGAAACATAGCAAAATCACCAATAACCAACATGATATTCCAAAATTGCATGAGTAAGAAAGAGTAGAAAATTTCGATTCGAAGAATATTTTTCTTAAGTTTCGCTTGGTTTTTAATAAAGAAGAACAGTATTTTGAAGAATATGAAAACTGGAAAAATACTATAAAGGAACATGACCAAGACATAGAAAAATATTCGATTGGGTTCAAATTCGAAGTTCATGTATTCCGATAAACCCATGATATTCCGATAGGATAGTGGTGTAGACATTCTGCAACAAAATTTTGTCAAAACTGAAGAAAAAAGAAAATGCAAATGAAGCGGAATGTGTCTGACGAGAGTGAAGAGGGGTTGGACCTAGAACTTTAAGTTCAGTTATGATATAAGGAGACGTGGGAGTTTTGGATAGATGTCGGATAATGTGTCAAATGCATTGTGCGGCAAAATAGAGAGTTATTATTATAAAAAAGGAAATGTTTTAGAATTGTATGCAAAATGGCTGAATTAGATGTTTATTTGAAAAAGAAAGGAGAAAAAATGAAAATTGAAAACGTTGTCTTAGAATCGTTGTGTGAAGAATGAAATTTGATATAATGAGCAATCTCAGAATACATTTTCCTTCCAAAATTAAAATTTTCGTTAAAAAAATAGATTCTCAATGTACTAGACTGGACTTTGAACATTTCGAAGAATCTCGAAAAACTTTTGTTTCTCATTATATGTGCCGTACTTGTAGAACTGCATCAAAACTCTATACATGCTCTCTGATTTTTCAAACCTATGCAGTCTTAAATAGCTCACTAGTTACTCCATTTTAAATCACTCCAAACAAAGAGGAATCTAATTAAAGACACTACAAAATCTCCATCATTTCCTGAAACACCAGCATGACTAATTTAAGTGTAGCGTCTAATTGGGCTAGAATGCTCCGTTGATCCCAACATCATTTTATGCCAGTTCGTTTTATGGGAAATGATTAAGATGGAACCAGAGATCTTGTCTGACAAGTAAGTCAACCGTGGGAATAGACTTTTGAGAACTTTGGTAATGTGGGAATTGATTGAAAAACAGAGAACAGTGGATGAGGAAGTGACATGGTAATATATGGAATTGATCTCTAGAAAAGGTTGTCATTGGCCTGAATTTACTATATTTTTTTAATGCTTGAGTTCCGGCAACAGAAATCATTATGATAAAACCACAAGTTACTTCAACCTAGCATATTTCAGCTGTAGTTAGAGCTATCAAAAAGTTGTCGGCTGACAGATTGTTTACCTCATATTTTACTACTGAACTTTTTTGCTGTTGCTCCTTAAAAAATCTTATCATCTCAAAATTTATTATCAAAAATTCTAAACGTCGCAGGACTCAAATTCTGGGAAACTGAAACTTGTGAGGTTTGCTGTTTCTTAAAAACCGGATGCGTCAGATAAAAATACCATGTGACGATATGAACTCGGGCGTCTAAAAATAGAGGACGAGCTAGGAGAATATAGGAGAAGATGTCTAATTGGAGGAGTTCACCGATCTGGAAGAAATTTGTAGACTGTGACATACTTTTTATAAAACAAACTGACCGAGACAAACATGTTGAGGATTAGAGGGATTACAAGGATGATCATAGTTGTTGTTAGGGTTTTCTCGATTCCAGATGTTTGAGAGGAGAATCGGGAGGTGCTTCTAAAAATATGAATTATAAGGAGGCCTTTATTCTAAAATCTTACAGTAATTTCCGTTCTCTAACTTTTTTGATCATGAGGATATTTAGGATAATAATGGAGACAGTAATACAACCACCGAAGCCGGCGTTTGCGAGTGGCAATTTTTCCTGAAAACGTTTATCCATGTATGAAGTGAGGGCTCGAGAAATCTCGAGATGTTCCGTGATTTTTCGAACTCAAAGACCTACCAAGTTAGAAAAATGAAGCTGCGAAAGTAGGAAAATTGAGCCAAATGGATATGGAATATTCACTTGAATACACAATCCTTCAGATAACCCATGAGGTAAAGCTATCAAGAATCCAATTGAGATAATCACACAAGAAACGATTCGAACGAGCTAAAATCAATCTTTAGACATGAAAACTTGAATTTATCACACCTTTTCTGTCTTTTTCTTACTCATTGAATACAAAATAGCCACTCTCATCAAACAAAATAAAACTGTCACCAATTGGGAGGTATAAAAAGCAAGATGATAAAAGAAAACAATGGATTTCAACAAAAACTGTGGATTTTGAGATGCACAATAACTTGTGAAAATTGACGTGTATGGCAATCGAAACATCATAAATCCTCCCAAAACGAGTAAAATATTCCATAGTTGCATTCCCCAAAACGATTGAAAAATCTCCATTCGAAGACCGGATGCTTTGATTTTTGAATTGTTCTCAAAGCAGAACTTCGTGATTTTTAGAAATATAAAAATTGAAGGGATAGTGTAAGATAACAGAAATAGAGTGTAGATTGAGACCCAGTTGAATGAAAACTTGAAATTTATATATTCAGGGATTCCTTGAATTGGTTGGTATGCATATGTGTATCGATCCATTGCAGACATACTCATTATACTTCTGAACAACAGTTGAAATATTGGATTTATAGAAATCAATTCAGAAATTTCAACAAAGTCAAGAAATGAAAATAATAAGAATTTTTCAAAAGATCAAGAAGTATAGCTCCTCCCACTTTTGTCCAAGAAAGTTCAAAAATCCAGTGGAACTATAGCAGGGATAAATTTATTTAAATTTAAGATTTCTAGGTGATCAAGGAGAAAAATAGATAGATCACAACAAGTTCTACGCAGATAACTATTTTTAGGAGCGATAGTGTCGGTCTGAACTGAGTTAGATGGCTTTAACGTTGCTGACTAAGGAATTCGGGCTAATTGAGACCTACCAGCCTTCCTTAAGCTTTTATATCAGAACCAATCAATCCCAAAACTAGTCCATCGTGTAAAGATCTAAAATTTTCATTCCTCTATCCTCTTAAAATCTCAAATTCAAAAAAAGTTAGCCGGCCCGCTTTCGGCACATCCATCTTGACTGAATAAAAAAAGTCGGATGAGCGTCAGCATCAAACAAAAACATTTGAAAACTAATTACTATCGTCATCTTGAACCAAGAAAAATAAATTTCCTGAGCTAACTAGACAGACTCATTTTCTCATGCACTCCGAAAAAAATTCAGATTGACCACCAAGTTCAGACCAAAAAGAGGACTCATTTCAGCGTGAAATGCTACAAAACATGATTCCAGTTTTCAAAAAGTCATAAAAATTGGACTTTCTCTGGTTTTGACATGATTAATGCACTTCCGGTTTATAAAAAACTTTATTCAAATCCTTCTCAATTCATCAGTTGAAACATGAATTATATTAATTTCTTTCTTTTTCTTCCCACAAATAATAGACTTCAAAAAGTTTCGATAGGGCTTATGGACCAACATAATTGACAAATTTGTTGCTCCATTATGAAACATTATTGACAAGACCATTAGATTATTATTGTATTGATCATACTCATCTCGTTTTTTTCTATCAAGCATCACTATTATTGGAATTGTATCGAATAAAATTGGGATGAGAGTTTGACCAATAATTGAGTAGAAAGATTGAATTTGATGTTTTCGAGTTTGAGGGGACACAGAGAAGCTTTGATAAAAGAAAAGATGATAGATACAGCAAGCTGATAAAAATAAAATTTGAAACATTAACCAGACGTAGATTGACATGAGAGTTATAATAAAATAATTTTTCCAGAATGGGTCAGAAGCTATGAATAAAAATGGTTCAGTGAAGAATTCTTTGGCAGGACATGGAAGCTCCTGGAATATAATTATTTAAATGTAGTCATCAATGAACCGAACACGTGCCGGGACCTCATCTTAAACATTGAGAATATCTATTCCGGCTCATATTCGGCACGGTGTCATCTCTGAAGCC
The DNA here is from genome assembly GCA_963932035.1 of Caenorhabditis wallacei. Taxonomy (NCBI): domain Eukaryota; kingdom Metazoa; phylum Nematoda; class Chromadorea; order Rhabditida; family Rhabditidae; genus Caenorhabditis; species Caenorhabditis wallacei. The sequence goes on along the minus strand of OZ009932.1, from coordinate 10,136,668 downwards.
CGAGGCGATTCCCTTACCTTTAAAACCTCCATTTTTGCTTTTGTTTGATCCGGTAGGTAATAAAAAACTGGAAAAATAATCATAAGAGCCCCGAAATAATTCGACGCAATCCAAATTATCCGAATAACCGGTTTCTTAATAGCAAACAAGTTTCGAGTTATCAGACTGCTCCGATTCTCGAATAAGATAAGAATGGAAATTAGTATAACTGAAGAAAAAAAAATGATAAAGCATCCGACCTTCTTAACTTACTAAATGTTACAGCAATACCAATATAAAACTGAGTAATTATAGAAAATCCAAAATCAGATGCTAATCCAATTGTAAATCCAGCCATATAGGGGAAGAAATTGAATGGGGTTACTATGAAAGAGAGAGCGATCCCTGATATATAACTTCCAATATTCACATTTAGTATACTGTATTTCACAGAGCTCATTGTATCGGGAGTCTTTTTAAGAATACAGTATGACGTAAGAATTTGAATAGGAAGAAATCCCAAAGTGATTATTCGACTCCAAGCAGCAACCCCTTCTTTTGTAGATAAATATCTTAAATCTGGTGTGCATTTGGTTGGGTATACTGTATTGTAATAGTAGATTAGGTTAGACATTTTTTGATAATAGATTCAAGAGAAAACTGTGGTGTAAAAGTAATAAGACCAAGTCTGATCAAAATTTAAAAACGAGTTCAGTGAGCCGTTAATGTAGACTTTTGGTTTCAGTAAGGAACTGAAGATGTTTGAAATCGCGTCAGAATATGTTTGACAGTGCGTGTAATTTTTCATAGAGATCAAAATACCTATCTGTTTTGATTTGGTTCAATTTTCTATTAAACTGTGATAGTTTGGTTATTACGAACCGGTTTGTTTATCACATCACCAAATAAAATAACTTCAGATAGTTGACGGTCACTTTTTAAATATTTTTTTTTCACAAAATGACTTTGGTCGTCTTTTTTGCCTTCTTAACCTTATTTTTGATTGGGACGAATGGAAAACCATCTTTTTCATGTGCTCCAGACGTAATTGGGCCAAAAATTGGCAAATGCATCTATGTAAGTTATTACCTTCACCCATTTTATTTCACACTAGTTTCCAGACCCTGAAAGATATGTCAGAGATGACAAAAAATGCAAAGGATATGAATGAAAAACAGAAAACGGAATATTTAGACGATTGCGAGTTCTTTTTATCCTGCCGACCGGAATTCGAGTGTCTAAACAATTCAGATATTCGAGTGGCGTTTAGAGCAATGGAAGTTCAATGTAAAAGTGCCAAATTCTTGATCAAAGATTTTGCTGAATGTGATAAGAAACTGGATATTTTGAATTCCAAGTGCTCCCAAAATTATAATCCTTTCGAAGGAATTGATGAAAAAGAGATGCCATCGATTCTGAAAAATGGAAGGAAAGAGAAATGTGATAACTTGTTCGGGAAGGATGATTGTATGAGAAAAGAAATAATTGAAGTCTGTGGGAGAGCTGAATTCGAGAGATTTAAAAAGGTAATGGGGAAAAGAGTAAGCTAGAAATATTTTTAATTTCAGGTTCAAATGGAACATGCTCTTGCGTTGCGTCTCTGTGAATTCAATAAGTCTTCGTGATCTGGAAACTAACTTTGCTTATGAAAACTACCAAGATTTATCATGTTGCCAAATTCTTATAAATTTCATATTGTTTACTTCTGTGACCCTTGGTCAGTATTTTCCTTATCTGTCAAAAATAAACACGTTTTCTCTTCATGTGATAATAGAAGTATTAGGTAGCGGATGTCAAAAACGTAAACAATAAGTTAGATCAGTTTTCACTATTTTTTCTACTACCTAACAAAGCACAGATATGATCATTCTCATTTTTCTTGTCTATTCCATTCTTATGGTTTCAGCAAAAAGTTTAGTAGAAAAGCCAGATTGTGAATCGGAAAATGCGATATTGAAAGTGTTGAATTGTACGTCGGTGAGTAATTTTTGTTTCTACGAACTCTTGAAAATGAAGTTATAGACCCTCCTTGACATGAACGACTTCTCTGAAACTCACCAAAAAGACTATGACCAAATGAAAATGTACTTGGAAGATTGTGAAGATTTTTTATCCTGTGAGGAATCTTATAAATGCCAAGATAACAAAAACTACACCAAGGATATCAAGAGACACAAGGCCAAATGCATAGCTAACATTCCAACTTTGAAGGATTTTCGAGAATGTGAAGTTAAATTAAGAGCCACTAACTCGACATGTTATCAAGAATACAATCCATTTTCTGAAGATGAAATGATACAAAAAATGGTGAAAGTGGAGAAAGAGGATTGTGGAAAATTGTTTGGAGAAGATGATTGTATGATAAAGGAGACAATGGATACTTGTGGAAAGAAACAAGGGCAGAGATATCAAAGAGTAAGAATAAAGACTGAGATTAAAATTTAGATTTGAGTTTCAGGAGCTGAGAAATCTAGCGAAAGCGTTCAAAATTTGTAAAATGCAATGACGATGAATTCCATTTTATGCTTTTTTACTGCCTTTTATATAATTGTTCGAATAACTGTTTCTCTAAATAAAATCAGTGCAATTTTTGTCAGATCTGCAACGTTCCATTTTCCCATAAAATTTTGTCACTTGTCAATTTTGCCACGTTTCTTCTTTTAAGCTATCTAAAGTTTCTGCCACGAATTATTTCTGCCACGTATTGTTTCTGCCACGTATAAATTGTGCCACGTTTTACTTCTGCCACGTATCATTTTTGCAATGCGTCAATTTTGCCACGTTTCAATTTCTGCCACGTATTACTTCTGTGTCAATTCTGCCACGTGTTTACTTTGGCACGTCTTAATACTGCCACGTTTCATTTACGCTATATATTATTTCTGCCACGTATCACTTGAGCCACCTATTATTTTTTTCCCCGCTTTTTTTAAGCCACATATATTTGGCGAAGCTTATTATTTCTGCAACTTGTCAAATCTGAAACGTGTCAGTTCCGCGACGTTTCTTCTACCATGTATAATATTTGCCACGTCTATATTTCTGCCACGTCTACAATGTGGCATTTACTCCAAGAGTTATTGAAGCCCCATATTAATTCTGCAACTTGTCCTTTCTTTTCATTCCTGTCTTTTGACGTGTCTATTTCCCCAGCTTTCAACCAAACATTCTTTCAAGTCGTTCAAAAAATCAACTGTGAACAGCTGTTCATAAGACATAAAAACGAAAACATAAAAAAATCTTGAAGGGAACAATTCTTAAACTAAAAGTGTGGAATAAAAAAAACTGACGGATAGAGACTCGAAAATAAGAAGCGGAGTTCCTTAGCACCATCTCTCCAATGAACTCGTCGTTTTTTGTCGAGCAGCTGTTCTTCACATCGATAAATCAGTGTTCGAAAAAAACGTTTTTTGATTGACAAATGTGATGACAACGCATAGTTTCGACGAAACAGAAAAAAACAGCTGTCGGATGGTTTTTGTTTAGCCTTGAAACTCTGAGAAGCCAAACTTTCTCCAAGTCTTCTAAGCTTGAGGTGTGAGCTATTTTGGATGGAGAAGTCGCTGGACCAAGAAAAAAAACAAAAGAAACACGGATGGGCATGCTCAAAGTTTTATTCGAAGAAAAAATGAAAATTCAATTGAATTGATTCAAGACGAGAGTAAATGAATTCTGCATTTGATGCAAGTCGTCTAGGACATGTGGGTGACGTCACACTCATAGAGAATGGAGCTAATGGCACCAAAGCTCTGAAAAATATCATATAGGAACATCCCTAAATCTGATGCTTACATCATAGAATCCGTACCAATCCTGTTGTCCGCAAGTCTCGATTATCTCCTTTTTGATGCATTGTTCTTTTCCAAAATATTTTGTGCATCCTTCGATTTGCATTTTCTCTCTCTTCTTTGGATCCAATTCTTTTTCAATTCCATCTGGGAAAGGCTCCCATTCTTGATAGCAGGTTGTATTTCTTTCTTCGAGTCGGTGGCTGCAGTCGGCAAAATCAGTGGCAACATAAACAAGGGCATTACAATAGCTTTTGAGCTTATTCATTTCCTTGTTTGCTTTCAAATCTGGATTGCTGCAGACAATTTCTTCGAAGCAATTTTGAGCCTGATCACATGATTCCTTGAAGTCCATCACTTGCATTTTGTCGCTGAGATCCAAATCGGATATAATGCCTCCTAAGCTTGCAACGCGCTGCAATTTTATGGTTAGTTTAACCCTGGCAAGAAAATCGAAATTGTCAAGTAACTTACAATGGCACAGGTAAGAGCTTGAAGTCCATCAGACAGAGTGCAGTTCGATTCCTTTGCTTGAGCAGTAGCCAAGCTTGCTCCATGAGCGAATCCAAGTAGAAAGATGAAGAGAAAACCGACGACAAGTTTGGGAATCATCCTGAAAATAAAAAAAATTGGAAGTTTATTGAGAGGCAGGGAAGGGAGGTTCAGCGGATACTGAATGACTGAATTCTTCTCGGAGACATCTGTTTTTTGAGAAAGTGGGCGTGGCTGAAAAATGAGTTTCGGTTGATTGATGAATGGATTGGTATTTCACAAGTAGAAAGAAGAGGAACCGGAAGATCGTGACGCACGAGGGGCAAAGTCCAAATGATCGGATGTTTGAAGCTTTGTATTGTTTGTTGAAATCGATTCCAAGGATCTAGGAGCCTTGCAAGCTAAGTACTGTCAATTTTTCATTTTGGTGGCAATCCAGCGATGAAAGAAAAAAGACTCTCTACTAACTCGGCTGTCGGCCGCAACTTTTGGGCGAAGGTTTGGCGACTTCTGGGCGAAGGTTGGGCGGCTTTGTCAAGAAACCGATCGGAAGCCGCCCAACCTTCGCCCAGAAGTTGCTCAACCTTCGCCCAAAAGCCGTCAATCTTCGCTCAACTACCGCGTAGCCCCCTTCCCTCTCCCCGCTTCCTATTCAAAATTCCCCTATAAAAGTAAACGCGTATTAACTTAATGACATTTATTAGGGGAATAAGTTAGTTTTTAACAATAAAAGAGGGGATTGAGGGAAAATATAACAATTAAATGCAATAAAAATAATTATTTCTTTCGTTGTCCCTCCGATCATCCTTCAATTTTGTGCTTGATGTTTCCATATGAAGCGAACTGAAAAAAATACTGTTCAAAATGTCGATCAAATTTTTAGTTATAATTTTACCTTCTGAAGAATTAGCCGTTTCATCCTTTTCCAATATAATTGCCTTTCGATTAACGAGTTTCCAAATCGAAATCTGGAAAATCATTCTTATATAAAAAATAATTTATAAAATATAAAATTTACCTTAAAATTAGAATTTTCTTCTCTCTTTTTTCTCATTCCGATAGAATTGTTAATGGAGAAGATGAATACAGTGATCTTAACCTGGAACACATTTTATTTCGTTGAAAGTTTTTTGAAAAATTACCTTTCGAAGTGAAGAGTTGTTTTTCCGTGAGGCCTATTCGAACTGCTTCATTCGTTTTCTGAAAGAATAAATTCGGAAAAAAATGTTTAACTGAAAAACTAGAATAAAACAACAAATACTTGGTGAAAATAAATTAATTGAAAAAATGAGAGAACGCACGCGTCGCACGACACGCGCCGCTCTTAAGATTCGCTCTAAGTTCGCCAAAGTTCGCCAGTTCGTTTAATAGTAGCTGATGCCTTCTCCAGACTTGGAGATACAAGAGAAGCCTGATAATGGTATTCGGTCATTTTTTTTTTGATAATTAATGGTCTTTTAAACTATAAGAAAATTTTCCACTGTGAAATTCTGGATGACTCTCCAATAGATAAAGTGCTAGCCAATAACACGTGTTAACAATTGATTATGGAAACAAGTATAACTCCTAAGATTCATAACTCTGTTCCCATTGGAGTTATCAAAAAAGTGTTAACTAACAAAATGTTGCTCATAATAAGGTCTAAATTTAGTTAGTTTACAGTTTTTTCATAGTTCTAATGGGAACTGAGTTTTGAACATTAGAAATAGGAACTTTGCCCCCTTAGCTAATTAGTTTTCAATTGGTACATTAAAAACACATTCTTTCAGTGCTTGAAAGTCAATTTTTTGAATTTTTCTTGTTGAAAACCCCGTTAGAGATCTGATATAAGTGGTTTAATAATAGCTAACTGACGAAAAAGGTGAAACAAAACCTGCAAAAGGTTTTCCCGTGATCATTCTAGTCTTCTCACGACTTTTGAGCGAAGGTTAGGCGACTTCTGGGCGAGATTAAGACTTTTTGCAACTTTTGGGCGAACCTTCGTCACCTTTTGGGCGAAAAGAAGGGTCTTATTTTCGCCCAAAAGACGGCGAAGGTTCGCTCAAAAGCCGCAGGAAGTGTTAATCTCGCCCAGAAGTCGCCCAACCTTCGCTCAAAAGCCGCCATAGCTCTAACTTTCGCCCAAAAGACGACCAAGTGTCATTTGCCGGCTGCGCAAGTTCTTATTTTCGCCCAGAAGCTGGCCAAGGTTCGCCCAAAAGTCGCAGGAGCCCTATTCTCGCCCAAAAGGCGGCGAAGGTTCGCTCAGAAGCCGCCAAACGCCCTATTTTCGCCCAAAAGTTGCAGCCGACAGCCGAGAAGGTACACGCCTACTACTAGTAGACGGCTACCATCAATCATCTTTACTATTGACAACAACAATCGTACACCTAACTTCAGTTGTTGTATAAAAGCAAAATAATCATCAACGTCAGAACAAAATCATGATTTATCTTATTCTTCTTCTCATCACTAATGTTTCTGGAGCCAAAGCAGGATGTACACGTATGGAAGGACCGAAGGCTTTTAAGTGTATACAAGTAAGACATTTTTCTCTCTCTCTCTGGATTATCCAACATTTTATAATACTTTCCAGCACTTAAACGAAATTCGAGAACTAGCCTATTCAATTAATATTTACGAGAAAGAAAGCGCTGAGAAATCTACCAAACCATGCAACGCTTTTCATAAATGTTATGAAGAGTTGAAATGCGGAGTGGAAGACGGAGTGACTGAACTGATCGACAAAATATCGGATTACTGTAACGCGGTGGCATTTCATCATACCAAAGAATTTGATGATTGTGACATGAAGCTAGGAGGATTAAACTCAACGTGCGTCGAAGAATGGGATCCATTCCCGGTTCCTGTCCCGAATCAAGCTCAGGCAGAGGAGATGCAGAAAGAGGCGTGTAAGAACTTTTTTGGGAAGGATAATTGTCTGGAAAAAGAGTTGACGAACAATTGTGGATTGGAAATGTGGACTCAATTCAGGAAGGTGGGTCCTTGAAAAAATAACTAATATAAGATAAGAAAACCATATTTTCAGCACTACCTTGCATTGAATAAAATCAACGAGGCTTGTGATTTCAGTTAATTTTTTTTTTTTTTGAAAATAAATGTTTTATCAAATCACTTTGTTGACATATTAAATTTTAGTAGCCTTTAACCTTTCGTCTCTCACTATAAAACACAACGATTTCTTGTTTCCACATCTGTCTGAAAATGACTGTTCTATCTATTTTTCTGATTTTTGTTCTCATTGGAACTGTGGAAGCCGCTTGTGATCCTGCTAACAGGTCTAAAGGAGTAACTTGTTTCAAAGTGAGTTTTTCTTCTTGTTTTTAGTCATAGTACAGTAACATTTTCAGATATTCGATGAAATTCGAGAAAAGAAAAAGACAATGGGTGTCGAAAAAAACGAGGAGATCACTAATTTATGTCTGGAATTCAAAAAGTGCTCTCCTGTCATAGGTTGCTCTGATGATAAAGAGATCAACGAGATAATCGAGAAAGTAATCCTTTTCTGTGATGCCAACGACTTTGCAGACAGCTCAGAGTTCGATGATTGCAATAATAAAATTAACGCGAAGAATTCAATTTGTGTGCGAGAATGGCATTTATTCCCTGCTAAAACCGATGATCCAAAGAAGAATGAAGAGAATCAAAGAGAAACTTGTAAGAACTTATTCGGAAAGGACAATTGCTTAGAAAAAGAGGTAAAGGAAGTTTGTAGTGTGGAATTGTGGGAGAAGTTTAAAGAGGTAAGGATAGTATAGAGCTTTTAAACAAAAATTAGTTTCAGCAAGTCAAAAACATTGCCAAGATAAATGGAAATTGTGATATTCATTAAATTGATGTTTAATTGATTTTAATAAAAGATTTTACAAATATTTATTGAGTTTTATTCATTGTACCCGGTTTTCAATTGATGATTGACAATTCAATTCTGGACTTAAATTATATAAAAATTATATCAGAAGATTAGTTAATGGAGGGCCATGATGAAGATGATGAGTAGTCTGCATCTGGTCCAAAGATAACATCAAGCTCTATCTGGTACACAGGTGCTCTCATTAATTAGCTCTCATTGTGGAGAGTGTCACTTGAGTAAAGTCACTAACCACGTTCGATTTCGGCTGTTCTCGACGCAGAATCAGTTTCCACAGGCCTAAAAGTACTTCCCAGATTTTAATCCGCTATAACTTTTTTGGCAGTAGAGCTATCAAAAAGGTGTCAACTAATAAAGTATAGTCCTTATCAAGTACAATATTTCGTTAGTTGACAACTTTTTGATATATCTTCTGGCTACAGATGCTTGAAGTGCCGCAATCCAAAACAAGAGAGTGCAGGCTGTCAGTAACTCTAGCCACTTTACTTCTCTGCGTCTCTCAAGACTATTTAAAGAAATTTCCTTACGTTTCACGGCCATCCGATATTCGGTCACAACCAAAAGTACAATAATAGAATCCATAGCCGGATACAAACTGAATGCACAAACAGCTGCACCAGCAGGAATACTCAGCTCAAAATGGAAATATGGAAGATAGAGAATAAAGACCAATGGGGAAAACAAAAATAAAGTTGGCGCAGTGATCTGTCAACCTTTATTCAATTAAATCTGCTTTTAAAATCACCTGTAGAACTAATGTCTTGAATAGTTGTCGATGGTGATGTCTGAGTGTTGCCGAGAAATTCTCTAATTTCTCCTCCATTTTCGAATACATTTTCCATCCACAAAATATCATTGTTCCATATTGATAAACCATCACAATTGTAATGACAATAGTGTATGAAACGTTTCTCCATCTGATAAAACCAGTTGCAGGATCAAAAGTTAGAAAAGTTAACATTGATATCTCATTGCTGGTTATGTTATAACGAGAGAGCATTTCATTATGGAAATAAGATTCCGAAATTGGATCCATTTCCAGAAGAATAAGACCTCCGAAATACCAAGTTGCTCCGAAGAATAGACAATAAAAAATCCAAATGAGAAGTTTATAGCCTTGGAAGTAAGATAAGTAAGGGGAGCTAAAAAAAATTAATTAGAGGACAAATTTGACATTTGACTTCAACAAGGTATATTCCTGATCAAATTAAAAATATAAAGTTGGTGTCTAAAAAAATGTCGCTCAAAAAAAGAGCTGCATTTTGTTAGTTGACACCTTTTTGATATCTAGCATTAGAACTGAAGTAAACCTTGTCAAAGTCAGGCTTACCTAAAGAGAGCCCCATATCGATATATAAACTGTACTGCAAGAAGAGATATCGTAACACAATATACTCCAGGATAAGATGCTATAAAACCGTTTTGTCTAAAAAAAAGAAAATATTCGAACTTACGCAACATCATCCTAACCGCTTCTTTACTCAGATCAAATGGTGTTGACAATGTGAAAAACACGAGTCCGTTATTATAAAAATGAAGATTTAAATGAAGAATTGTTTCGAGAGCAGCCAAAAAGACACCCAAAAAAGAGAAAATAATCATGAGATATTTATAAGTTCCGAATATTTGTCGAATTCCAAATACTGTTAGAAAAATCAATATGAGTCCGAAAAAAGTACTAGTGAAAAAAGCGACAGTTCCAACTTTTTGAGCGAGAGAAACCAAGGGAAGGTAGCTGGTTGACATGATAGATGAATGAGGTTTCGTATCGTTTTTGTGATTTGATTGAGAGTAGTTAGTTTTCTAATTTCCGGTATTATCAAGTTGTAGACAGTTTTTATTGTTTCCGAAAAGATAAAAAAGTGCGGTATTACTGAAGATAGCTAGGGATGTTGAGTCGATGTAAGATTGAACTCTCATTTCTAGTTTTTTTCTGTTTTTGGTTAACTAGACATTTTTAAGATGATGAATAACACCTGTCTTTGTGGTCTTTGTCTAAAAATGATGTGTGTGTGTGTGTTTTTAACAAAAAAAGAAGAAAAGCTACAAATCTGAATTTCATTATTCTGCAAAATCATAAAGAGGAACGAAATTGCCTTCCGTTTGGCACCGTGCCGCCACGTTCATTCTGAAAAAAAATTGAATTTCCAGGATTGTATTTGTATTTGCATTTAATTATTTTACAAGAAACAACGAGGAGTAAAACAAAATTTTTAGATACAATCCCGTAGGAGATCAACCTGGAGTAAAGAAAAAAGAGGGGAAAAAAAGAAACGATGTTCAATATAACAGTGCAACTTTGGTCTGAGAGCAATGGGAATGGCAGGAAGTTATTCGAAGAACTAAGCTCTTCGGCCAAGAGATTAGGCCACATTGCACCACAGTCGTCTCCCCGTACAAATTTAACCCAGTTTCATTGATTCAATCCATTCATATATTTTTAAATCTCATTAAGAATCACTAATCTCATGAGTATTTCTTAAAGTAGACATTAGAATTTGAATTTGAGCAGTTGTCTTCGACTCAGAACTATCCTTAGTCCCTTTATTCATTGTTTTCCGAAGAAAACTATTCCACATTTCTAAAACTTTTTTTTTTCATAATTTTGAAACAAAGAAATTCATACTTTTTGCAACAATTCTATACTCAGTGACCACTAAAAGTACAATAATGGAATCCATGGCTGGATAGAAACTGAATGCGCACACAGTTGCACCTGCAGGGAAGCTTAGTTCGATTTGGAAATATGGAAGATATATGATAAGAATCAGTGGGGAGAACAAGAAAATAGTTGGGGATGTTATCTAAAGAAATATTTGTTCGGTAGAGCGTGTTTGTTTACCTGGAGCACTAAAGTTTTGAATAATTGACGATGATGATGTTTTAGAGCAGCTGATAAATGATGAATCTTCTCTTCCATTTTTGAATACATCTTCCAACCACAATAAATCATAATTGAATATTGGAAAATCATAATTGAAGTCATTATAACAGTATATGAAACATCCAACCAACGAATTGCCCCAGTTTTAGGGTTATATGGTAGGAAAGGCATTACTGGTTTATCTTTGATGACTAAATTATAACGAAGGAGTAATTCTTCTTTAAAATAATTTTCTGAAGTCTCGTCTAATTGAAGTGACGTGTGCGCGCTGATACACCAGATAGTTCCGAAGAAAAGACAGTAAACAAGCCATACCAGAGATTTTAAGCCACGAAAGTACTGCATGTGTTTTAAACTGGAATAATTTTTTGGAATTTTGTCAAGCTAACCTAGGTTGGCCACTAGTCCTTAGAAATTACTCCAACCTAATAGTTCCGTTACCTGAATAATGCCCAATATCGATATATAAATTGAACCGCGATCAGAGAAATTGTGATTGAATAAACTCCAGTATACAACGCTGCAAATAAGTTTTTCTTCCCTTACTAACTTTATTATCTTACCTATCAACAGCTTCAAAACCTCATTATTCAAATTAAAAGGAGTTGACAAAGTAAAAATCACAAATCCACTATTATAAAAATGAATATTCGGATGCACAATCATTTCCATTGCTGCCAAAATAATACCAAGACTAGTGAATATTACCATAAGATATTTATAAGTCCCGAATATCTTTCGGACTCCAAATAGCGTTAGAAAAATCAAAATTAAGCCGAAAAATGAGCTAGTGAAAAACGCGAACTTTGCAATTTTCTGAGCAATTTCTACAACGAAGAGGTAGTTGGAAGGCATAATACGTAGATAAGTAAATGAATAATATCATTTCGTATATAGGAATTTTATATGAATGGCTTTGTTTTTTTTTAATTTCCGGTGCTTCCGGTCTGCTACCCAAATTAAATGTACCTAGGTTTGTTCAAGTGAACAAATTCGCAGAATATTTTCTATCTACGTATCTACATATACTATCAGGATTGGGAGAACAATAGAGAGACAAAACAAATTGTTTATTGTTAGAAAATTGATTCAGATGAACATTTTCAGAAAAAAAAACAGAAAAAATAATTTTTATTCAAATTACATTCATTGAGTGACTTAAACCGATTGCAACGTTGTCATCGACAATTGAGCGGTTGCATTCTGACCGGAAGTGTTTCTCGCTCTTTTCTCTTTCTTCCCTTGTACAATAAAATTCCACATCCCTGTGACTTCATAAACATTTTTCGAAACGTTAATTAATGTTTCTTTACTAAAATGAGAAGGAGTCGAGAGACTGAAAAACACAAAACCATTGTTATAAAGATTCGGATGAATGACTATTTCCATTCATCCGAATCTTATACCGAGACTTGCAAATATAATAATAAGATATTTGTAAGTTCCGAATATTTTCCGGACGCCAAACAATGTTAGAAAAATCAAAATGAGTCCAAAGAATAAACTGATGGAAAATGCGAGTTTTTCAATTTTTTGAGTGAAGGAAAGAAGGTTGGCATTTTGAATGAAGAAAATTCGTATTGTTTTCGTGATTGTCAAAAGAAAAGAAAACTTTACGTTTCTAATTTCTGGTATTATTGAGGTCGTCCTACATATTCTATATTCTAGACAGTTTTTCATAGCTTATAATCAATTTTTAAATGGTTCTTCTCAGGGTAGACGTTGGAAGTTGACTTGACCCCAAAGTAGTGTTAGCTATTCTATTCGTTTTCTTCAAAAGACTGTTCCACATCCCTGAAAACCATTATCTTTATCTAAAAATGAAATAAAATCGTACTTAACGCAGCAACTCGATATTCAGTTACAACTAACAATACAATAATGGAGTCCATAGCTGGATATAGATTGAAAGCACAAGCAGTGGCACCAGCTGGCAAGCTCAACTCTATTTGGAAATATGGAACATACATTAATACAATTAATGGGGAAAACAGTAATACAGTGGGGGCTGTGATCTATAAAAAATAATATATTGGTTCGGCAGAGCACATTTACTCACCTGAAGAACTAAAGTTTTGAATAATTGTTTATGATGGAATTTGAGATCAACAGAGAAGAACTTTATTTTCTCTTCCATCTTCCAATACATATTCCAACCACAATACAACATAACTGAATACTGAAATCCCATCACAAAAGTAACAACGACCGTAAATGAAACGTTCCGCCATCTAAGCCAGCCTGTGTTGGGCTCATAGGCCAAAAAAGCCAGTATTGGTTCGTCTCTGACGATAATATTATAACGGATTAGTAATTCATTGTTGAAATAATTTTCCGAGGTTTTGTCAATCTTGAGCATTTTGTACGCACTGAATGCCCAGCCGGTTCCGAAAGAGAGACAATATGCAAGCCATATGAGGGATTTTGGGCCTCGGAAGTATTCCAAATGTTCGATACTGTAATACTTTGTGAATTGTCACTAGTAGAAAGTATCATAAACGGCACTGATATAGTTATACTAAAAAGAAAGTGTGGCTGAAAAATTGGTAACATTCTGAGCTCGGGGTATCATCATCCCATATCAAAACCATCTGATTGAAGAAATTTTGATATTTGAGTATTACTACCGGCTCTTCCTAAGCCAAAGTCACCTGAACAATGTCCAATACCGGTATATAAACTCTACAGCAATCAGTGAAATCGTTGTTGCATAAACTCCCGAATAGCAAACTGAAATCTTTTTTCTCTTAAATAACTATCTCGAAATATTCTACAGTACCCAGTAACATTTTTATAACCTCTTTATCCAAACCAAAAGGGGTCGAAAGAGTGAAAAACACAAAACCGCTATTATAAAAATGTAAATTTGGATGAATAACCATTTCTGTAGTAGCCAAGAAAATACCCAGACTGGTGAAAATGATCATAAGATATTTATATGTTCCAGTTATATTTTTGACTCCGAATACAGTTAGAAAAATGAGAATGAAACCGAGAAGCGTGCTGAGGAAAAATGCGAAATGACCAATTTTTATAGTGAAGTAAAAAAGGGATAAGTAGCTTGTTGGCATACTTTGTACAGAACGTGAAATAAGATATCAGTCTGATTGTCATTCATTCTTATAAGAATTCACTTTGTGTAGTTTCTGCTCAATTTCCGGTAAAGAATGTTTTTACTGCGAATTGAAAGTTGTATATTGATCAGTGTTTTTGGAATTAGGTATGAGGTTTTGACAAGCTAAACAGAAAAATATTGTTAAAACAGAGTCTAGTACGATAGTCACAGTCTACCATAGTTTAAAGACAATATACTGGACGTTTGTGGCCCATAGTGTCTAAACGACATACCTGCGTGAAAATTTTTAATTCTGAGATTATTTTTAAAACTTTATTCAGACAAAGATTAAACATAAATACAAAAATATAATTGTTTTTTAAAACTTTATTTGTTGATCGTGGCTCAAACTGATCGCAACGTAGTCATCGATAATTGACCGGTTGTATTCTGCCCAGAAGCGTTTTTCGCTCTTTTCTCCTTATTTCTTCGTACAGCAGAATTCCACATCCCTGAAAGTCCAATTATTTCACAAAACAAAAGAAAATTCTAACTTTTCGCAGCAAATTTATATTCGGACACCACTAAAAGTATAATGACAGAATCCAAGGCGGGATAGAAATTGAAGGCGCATACTGTTGCACCAGCGGGGAAACTCAATTCGATTTGGAAATATGGAAGATATATGATAAGAATTAGTGGGGAGAACAAGAAAATAGTTGGGGATGTGATCTGAATTGAATATTGGTTCAGTAGAGCGCATTTACTTACCTGGAGCACTAAAGTTTTAAATAATTGACGATGATGATGTTTTAGAGTAGCTGATAAGTGATGAATCTTTTCCTCCATTTTTGAATACATTTTCCAACCACAATAAATCATAACTGAGTATTGGAAAATCATAATGGAAGTGATTGTTACAGTATATAAAACACTCAACCATCTAATTGATCCATCTTTTGGATCATATGCCACGAATGGCATTACTGGTTTATCTTTAAGTACGACATTATAACGGAGAAGAAACTCCTCATTGAAATAGTTGTCAGTGGTTTCGTCACTCATGAGTATGGTGTATGCACTAATTGCCCAAATGATTCCAAAGAAAAGACAATAAGCAACCCATACTAAAGATTTCCAGCCACGGAAGTACTTTTGTTGTTTCAGACTGAATAATGCCCAATATCTATATATGAACTGAACAGCAATCAGAGATATTGTCAGTGTATAAACTCCAGTATAACCAGCTGTAAACTATTTTTTACACTGGTCTTTTTTTTTTAATTTTTTCTCACCCATCAACACTTTAATTATCTCATTATTCAAATTAAAAGGTGTTGAAAGAGTGAAAAATACGAAACCACTGTTATAAAAATGTAAGTTAGGATGGATGACCATTTCCATAGCAGCCAGAAAAATACCGAGACTAGAGAAGATGACAATGAGATATTTGTAAGTTCCGAATATTTTTCGGACACCAAACAATGTTAGAAAAATCAAAATGAGTCCGAAAAACGAGCTGATGAAAAATGCGAGTTTTCCTACTTTTTGGGTAAGGGAAAGAAGGTGAAGATAGTTGATTGGCATGTTGGTTCAATATAGTTTCGAATTGGTTTTATGATGATTATCGAAAAAAAAGAAGAAAAACTTTACTTTTCTAATTTCCGGTATTATCAATACTGTCTTTTATTGTTTTCGAAAATATAGAAAATTGTCTAGTGAGGAAATTTTATAACCAATGATCGTGATGTTGTTCTTTTACCATATTTGATTAGACGCGGAAGTTTCATTAGGTTTTCAATATATTTTCTTAGAACCATTTGCGTCAACTAAAAGGTTTAATTCGAACGGAAGATACATTGACAGAGTTGTGATCTGAAAAACGGATTTCGAATTCGAGTGAAACCAATTGGAGAATTTAAATATCATAATTAATGTCAAAAAAATATCCAATTGAAAAATTAAAAAAAAAACAACTTAATCATAAGTTTTAAGATTCCAAAATAAAAATTTAGTTGTTTTTCACCAATCATCAATCATTATTGTTGACAAAACTCGATTTTTTCAAAAATCGTTCTTTGACCTATTTATTATATAAACAAGAGATAACCAAATCAATTGTTTTATTTCACAAGATGAACTTTTCACAATGTACTATTCTCGCTTCATTTCTTATAAGCTTGAGTGCAGGGAAATGCGTCCCGGCTAGTGACAAATGTGTTGAGGTAACCTGAATTTTCAAATAAAAAAGCTTTCCGAAATTCAGAGTTTCAACGGTGTCAAAGAAAACATTCTATCCCAAAATATGACAGCTGATTTAGGGATCGACAAAATGAAAAAGTATTGTGAAGAATTTCACGCATGTTCTCCATCTCTGAAATGCGACGCCGTACAAGCCCTCATTGACACAATTGACGATGTCAATTCGTTTTGTGAAGCCTCATTGTTCAGATACAATCCAAGTTTCGAAGTTTGCGATGATAAGTTAAACGAAAGGAATTCCACGTGTATTCAAGAATGGAATCCATTCCCCGATCCAGTTGAAGATCCAGTGATAAATTATGAAATTCAGAAAAAGTTTTGCGATGAGTTTTTCGGAAAGGACAATTGTTTGGAGAAAGAAATGTCCGAGGCGTGTGGAAAAGAAGTTTGGGATGGATTCAAGAAAAATCAGTTGGCTATGAATAAAATAACTGGAAATTGTAAATTTGATTAGCTTTTTTTGGAAAAATTATTTTATTTAAAAATTTAAAAAATACATAAATCATTTAATAAAATCAAAAGACTCAAACGGACTTCTGAAAGTATGCCCTTATAATAGAAACCTTTTAATTAAGAGTGCACAGACAGTCAGACACTCTAGAAATTTCTTTTCTTTGCGTCTTAAGTGATTAGGCTAGCAACAAAGTTTTGCCGATTCACTGTTAAAAAGTTTCGTAATTTTTTATGATATCACATAAAACCAGTTGATCTTTCGTCGACCATCATCGATATCAGAAGGTGTAACCTTCACATCGATATTCGTTTTCTTCTCTTTCTTTCATTCTATTCACTTCATCGAATGACCAAATCACTGATTTTTTTCATTTCCCTTATCGTCTTGACTTCTGGAAATGTTCGGTTAGAATGCTCGAAAAAAGTGTTGGGACCAATATTAACAAGTTGTATGAAGGTAAAATTCTCTATTATATTCAAATTTTTTAAATTTTTTTTAGACTCTGAAACATCTCGTTGACACCACGACAGTCGAAAAACCAGACTACAACAAAGCGTTCCCAGATGTTCTTCATGACTGTAAAGCTATCGGAGAATGTGATTCCGTATTGAAATGCGTGAACAATGCTACTCTAGAAGAGATCTTTAAGAACCTCAAAACCAATTGTGATGCTGCTGAATATTTCATTACAATATTCCCGAAATGTAATGAAAAATTGGAAGCATTGAATTCCACGTGTTTAGAAAACTGGGATCCATTCCCTGATACAAATTCAACAGTGGCGTTGCCAGTGAAATCAGAAGCAGAACAAGAGGAATTGTTTCTTGGAAAGGATAAATGTGTCATGAGGACAATTGTGAAGACTTGTGGACAAGAAGAGTGGGATAAGTTTAATAAGGTAAACTTTAAAAATGATTATTGTAACTGAGAAATTTTATTCAGCATCAAAGAAATGTCGCAATGATTTTGGAATTGATGGTGGAGGAGCAGAATAAGGAGAGGAAGAAAGAACATTAATAAACTTGTTTATTTTTTTTTTCTTGGCTTTTGAGCTATAGGATTACGGTACCTAACCCGTTCAAAAACCAATTTTTCTGTCTGCAAAGCAAACCCGTCTATCTTCGTCAACAGGGGTGTTGCGTCACAAGAGATAAGAAAAAGAGGAACTTTAGCCCACTCACGATTGAACAGTTGCTGGGAAATCGATTCGGGAACATAGAATTGACGGTTATTAGCGATTTTAGATCAAAATCTCAATTAAATTTTGTTAATTACTGTAGCCTAAAGTAAATAATTTTTTAATGAAATGACACAGATCATCTTTATGAAAAAATACAACAAAAATGATGTACAGGCAACTTCACCATGCCACAAGAAACCTTAGTCTCCTCAAAAATTGTATTGGTGAGCATACGGTGGCAATATATCGGCAAGAACGAGGAACGCAAGATCCAAGAGGGGTCTGCGCGACTGTTGGCGTTACGACAGCAGACGGACAGGGCCTCTTGCGCATTCGTTAATCTTCCCTGCCACAAATACTCGACGAGCATTAGAATTTTTTGTCTTCATTTTGTCTGTTTCATTTTCATGTTTCACTTTTTTCATAATTTTTTCCATTAAATTACAGGTAAATTCCAATGTAGAATTAGTGTTATTGGCTGTGATATTTTGTGCTGTGGTTAGTAAATGGTGATTGCGGCTTGATTTATTGATCAGTACTTCCCCTTTAGCCCATTAGCTGAAACAAATAAATATAGGTAAACTGTAAAACTATATGACTAGAATTAAAATGAGCAGGGTTCCTCATATCAATCTTCAGAAGAAAGTACACTTAAGGCATCTGTCGAACAGGTTAGAGCACCCTGCGCATATTCCTCCGGTAGTATAGTCCTCCCCCGAGTGGCACGATCCATCTTATCCGCAATCGATTCGAGGTCAAAGAAATCGAGAGCAACTGGCATTCAATGAATGTTCTCTGCATCTACCGTAGTCCTGTCACTCAGCCACGTTTTCTCAGAATAGTTGAGTAACGAGAAGAAGATATCGAGTTGTTTATTCTTGGATTGTTGCAAAGATATCTCAAGGGAAGATGTGTCCTGCAAGTGAAGATCGAATGATGATTCCTTGATATACTGTACTTGATTTTAGATATTTTTAAGTTCATACTTTCTCTTGATTTATCAAAAGTTTTCTATCATTGTCTATTTATCATAATTTTTCTGTACAGTTCCGTTCAAAAGTTCATAGAAAAAAGTGTTTTTCAGTTGATTTTCGGCCATTTTGGCCATTTTCCGGCTACTGGAGCTCGAATTTCCGATCACTCTGAAAATTTTTGTGTGTATGAAACAAACCTAAATTAACAATTTTCCATTTACAGAATTTTTTGAAAATGTCTAGTTTTTCAGCTATGCGGCGTTTTCTGAGACACCCCTATTTTTTTCACGTTTTCAGTGCAAAAATGGCCAAAAACGTCCAAAAAAGGGGATGCGTCAGAAAACGCCGCATAGCTGAAAAACAAGGCTTTTTTAAAAAAAAACCAGTGAATGCAAAATTGTAAATTTAGATTTTTTTTTACGCCGACAAAAATTTTCAGAATCATCGAAAATTTTAGAGCCGAGCTCCAGTAGCCGGAAAATGGCCAAAATTGCCGAAAATCAACTGAAAAACACTTCTTTTTTATAAACTTTTGAACTGTACCTTCATGCTGAAATACTAAACTATCTTTTTTTTCAACTAAATTTTGCACACATATAATAAACATTACCTCCTCTGGAATTACCGTTCTTTTGTCCATTCTCCTTTTTCGGAATATAATTATGAGTGAAACTTAGGAAATGTTATGAGCAATAACTGGAGTTGAAGTTTTTCAGTCAGCTTTGGGAAATCAAGAGAAATACCTTGCAACATTGTTATCTAGACTACGGTAGAAGGCGGAGTTATCCTATCATCAATTCCCGAAAGCTCATCATTTTGATCTACTGCTCGTCGTTTTCATCTTCTCATTTTTATTGGGCTCTTTTTTGTATTCATTGAAAAGCCACATAGGATTAATCCTCATACTATCACTGATAGCTACGCGTTACAATTCAACTGCTACAATAATTTTTGAATCGAGAAAAGTCATTTTCATTTTTTTAACCACGATCCAATAAAAAAGAGCAACTGTTTGAGAGATTTGTAATTTATGGGCGGAGCCAAGGCTTCTTCGAATTTTTTTTTTCATTTCTTCATTTGATTGCTTCCACGGATACTATAGCTTTTTCGTTACTAACTTTTATTGCAGGTCAATAAAATCTCATTATTATTTCATATTTCCTACCTTCTCACTAACAAAAAATAATTTTCAGAATGAATCTTCTCCTCCTCATTCTCCTATTTCCGGTAGCAATTGCTTTGAAGGAGGAATTTTCTGAAGAATTTTTAGCAAGGAAGGAAAAACAATTTGCGTATCAGGATACAGTGTCGCGGACAATCAGATGTACTAAACGTCATCGTATGTATGTTCATGATGATTGTGAACGTGTAAGTTTTTTGAAATCAGTGTATCTCAGTTCCCAGAGTAGTCACCAAAAAATTACAAATTAATAAGTTACTCAGCTAATTATAAGCTACATTTTCTTAGTTGACAATTTTTCGATACCTTTCCTGATAGCCAAGTTACAATCACGTAAAAATCATTTCCTGAATCCCAAAACACAACCTAGTTTTCTTTTTACTGAAGTAACAAAGTTCATTCCAGCGCTCAATGAAACTCTATTCCAAAATGAAAAACACTCCAGTCACACCAGAAAGTCTCCCGAAATTCGAAAAAACTTGCTCCAAGCTTAATCGATGCTTCTTTTCTTTATCCTGCAACAGAAACCAAACAATCGCAACTGCTGGAACTGAACTTGAGAAGTTCTGTGGTCTTGAAGTCTACATGCAGACAACTTTTGCTGAGTGCGCCAAGAAATTAAGTGATATTGGATCAAGCTGCTATCAGAGATGGGCACCGTTCCCCGTTGTTTTCACTAGAAATTTTGAGGCAAAGGATAAGAAATCCGAATATGAAAAGCTTCGTTATGCTTGTAGGAGATATTTTGGTGAAGATCTTTGTATGGAGACAGAAGTACAAAAAGCCTGTGGATATGACCAGTGGTTTAAGTTTAAAGTTGTAAGTTCTAAAAAAAAGATTGAACTATTCTACAGTGATTAAAGTGCTCAGAGAGAGTAGAGAAAGGAAGTGCCCGACTGTATGTTCTTTCTCACTCAATCCTAAGTACCTAACTTTAAAGGCTTAAATCTCTGTTGAAAAAGAAGATCAAATTCTTGTCAATTAATAAAATTTTGATAAGGGCTAAATTTTATCAGTAGACAAATTTTCAATATCTTCTGTGCGAACCGAGATATGAGCGATCAAAATTAGAATTAACTATATTAGAGGCGTCATAATTTATTTTTCAGCAACTCATGGGAATCAACAGATACTTGCTGGATTGCCTTATTTTCCCATACAGAACTCGTATTTTGATTGATGAAAAACCACTTGTTCCGGAAGACGAAGATGAATAATTTTATGGATCCTAATCTAGTTTACCGGTGCTCTTGAATCCCTTGAACTTTATTATACAACCGACTTACCTCATACTGTATTTTTATCTTTTTCTTTTTTTTTTTCTTATTTTTTAGTTTTGGGTGTTTTCCTTAAATTTTATTGTAAATCTTCAGATTTTTGCTTTTTTTGTCTTTTTTAATTAAAGAAAACTTTTTCTTTGTTTTCATGAAAAAAGTTTTTTCCGGGAAACTTTTATTCTCGTGCTGTTTATATTCAACTGATCATGAGCAGTTGTCGATAGAAGAGAGAGAGAGAGAGAGAGAGAGAGAGAGAGAGAGAGAAAAGGAGAGAGATGAGATTTTTGATAAATAGCAAAATGAAAACAAAGAGATACTTGGTTTCCCTTCAAATTGATTTTTGAAATATTTCCTCAGCTCTTTTTTTGACCACCATACCTGTTTCAATTAGCCGGTTCTCTATATTATTGACACGCTATAGAGTCTATAATATACTTCCAGTATGCGCGAATTCAGTAAATGGCTCTTAAATAGAAAGCTTATTGTAATTACTGTACTAATTGCTTGTTTTATGATATATTATGCTTTCTGTTGGTTATTCTCGGCCAGTTTGTTCCGCTGAAATGAAACTAAGAATTAGGAAACTGTCTGAAATTCGTCATTTTTCCCTGCGAACCAAAAAATTTATTGGCAATAAATGTCTTATCAGTTAAAAATCAGAAACTTCGAAATAAAATGCTCACTCTAAAAAAACAATTAGCTGATAACCATTTTTGTCATTCCATTTCCTCAGAACTTCTAGCAGTATTTAAGACATTCTCCTTCTTTATTGTAGTTCCACATTTCAGAATGTTTTTCATTTTAATAATTTTCCTATCAATTCTTTCTTCGCCTGCACTTGGAGCGAGTGTTGCCACAGAAGCCAGCAAAGACCATAACTGCACCCTTGGTGATGGTTTCAAAGCGTTGTCTTGTATTTTTGTGAGTTTTTTGTCTTGTGATTAGATTATTCCAAAAATAAAAAAGGATTCCAGAAAATGCAAGACTTCCTCGAGAAAATCGACGATTTGAAGCTGGACAATAAAGAAGAGACAACTAATTTCAAAAGCTCTTGCAGTTCTCTGGAAAACTGTTTCACCGCTTTGGATTGTCAAACATCTCCAGACAAGCAGACTTCTGATATATCTGGAATGATTAAAGTTTACTGTGACACTATTGTCTACATCTCCACGGATTTTGTTGAATGCAGTGATAAATTGGAGGAGAATAATTCCGTTTGTTTTGATAATTGGGATCCATTCCCAGATATTTCGAAGGAAAATGATGAGCAGAAGAAAGAGGAGAAGAGGAAGCTGGCTTGTAAGAATTTCTTTGGAAAAGATAATTGTTTGAAGGAAGAGATTACTAAATCGTGTAGCGAAGAGGAGTGGACAGGGTTCAAAAATGTAAGATTGCTAACTTGAAACCCTTATAACTTTGATGGCAAAAGAGGTATCAAAAAGCTCCCAACTAATTAAATGTTGCTCATAATCCAAGCTACAATTTATTAGTTAACAGCTTCTTCATAAACCTTCAGCCAACAAAGTTATGACCTCTCAAAGTTGAGCTATCAGAAAACTTTTCAAATAAAAATATTTCAGCACTTCATCTCCTTGAGCAACATCACCAGAGTGTGTGATTTCCATGACCTGTAAAATTTGTTTAACTGTTTTATTTATGTACAAATCATATTTTGTCATCATTGTGAATTTTTCGAAAATCTGGAATAAATGTTTTTAAATTTCTGTTCTGAATTTGGAGGTCTGTAACTCGGAAGGAAGATGAGCTATCAATGAACTTTTAACTATTGAAATGTAAATAATTTCATGGAAATTACCATGCAATTAAAATCTAGGTCAACTGGCACAATCAAGCGAAAAAAATATTTTTTCTAATTGACGAGTCCTAAGCTTGAGTTATCTACAGCTTTTCCAATACGATGGTTGCTGCCTAAAATCAAATAAGAAAACTGTCATTTTCAGAAATTTCAAAATGTAGTTCTCCCCTCCATCATCAATTCTCCCCAACCCTTTCTATTTGATTAATCATTTGCAATTCATCTCTTCTGCCCTCTAATCCCTCCTCCCTTCGGAATATCTAATATGCATTCATAAAATATAGTGATGTATCACAAAAGAAAACATCTGCATAACAAATATGATACAATGGAAAGTTGAGAAAAGAAGAATAATGAGGCCAGCTATATAGGAGCGAAATGTTTATGGAATTCCAAATTGTTATGAAATTTACGAAATTCGAGGAATTTTGATTGAAATGTGCCTAGCTGGACAAATATTTAAAATCTGATTTCTTTTTTTGGAATTACGATAAGACGCCTTCATCCTCACATCCGGATAATGCCTCATTCTAAAAAAATATCCAAGGTGGCACCTTCCAAACATGTCACACCCCATCTCCTCCTCTTTCATATCTAATTTCAAATCTTTCAAGTCCCCCCTCTTTTCGACACTTCTCGGAGCCCTTTCTTCTCCTCGGTGTCCATCTAGGCCCTTTCTCTGCGTCTCCACACCTCACCCTACTATCTCGCTTCCCCGAGACCGGCTGTCCATTTACAAGGCATTCAGTCTCCAAAAGCATACAACACTCTCTCTCTCGTTCCCTTCTTTTCCATAACTGTCTAGGTCTCCATATCTCTTGCCCTTCTCCTCCTCTTTCTCCTTCAACAAAACGGGCGTCTACCCTTTTGTGGAGAAGAGATACACGGACCCTTTTTCTCTATGTTTTCTAGTAACTACAACTTTTTGCAGACACAGGAAATCGAATTTCCTGGATTAGCAGTTTATGATTTTTTTTTTGTCTTACTGTTTTCTGATCGTTTTTGTTCGAGGGGGAAAAAGATAGAAAGAGACATGTGATTTGTTAGCGAACGGATAGGAAAAGAGAGAGAGGACAGTGTCAATATTGCCCTTTACTTTTTGCTTCTTTCCACGTTAAGCTACCGTTTTTAGTTTGGTTTTCTTAACTATACAAATGTGCTCTATTGCTAAACTATACTTATTTTGCCAACAGCGTATTCGAAAAAACTACTAGTCGTTTTTTGCTCAACCGACATAATTGCCCACCAAGAATATCCATCAACTTTTTCTCTCTTCTCTATTTTTTTTCTTTCTTCTTCAATTTCCTTTTCTTCAGAGCACCAATGGTGTGAAATCTTCAATCATCAACATTTACTCCCTCCTTTTCAATTAACCCAAAGGGTCCAAGATGTCATATTTCTTACGAGAAATCGACGGTGACCGGGTGTGCTCCTCAAGCACACAGATGGCGTCGAATATACCGGAAGATCGAAAAAGTGCACGACGTCTTCGGAAATTATTATACAAATGTGCGGAGAACACGTGTAAAGCGGATATACTTCGTGTACCGGCATACTGTGGCAAGATGGATATGGTGGCTGATGATGGTGAGCTTGCTAGCTTGAATCCCTCTTAAACTAGACGATTTTCAGACAAATCACCGATCGATCCACAACAACAACTCAATTTTCATGATATTCTTAACTCGAAGTTCGTTGTGGGACCACCTTCTCCATTTGCCCTAGTTGCTATAGCCAAATCAATTCTAGCTAGGTTTGGAAATCCCGAGGATAGAAATGAGAAAGATGAAAGGGGAGATGAGGATGCGGGAACGAGTGCTGGAATTGAAGAAGATGGGAAACAGTATAAGAATGTAAGTTTTTACTGGGACCTCGGAAATCGAGGAAAAAAATACAACTACAGTAATCCCAAAAATATTTAATTCAATTTGTTTAATTTCCAGACCGATCAGTTAGTAGGCGCCAGTCTAACATGTATATTCGAAGTCCTGGAACAACTAAGCCGTCGAGACGCTGAACTCTGTGTCCAAGCCCTTGAATCCCTTCTCTCCTTAATCCAATCCATGCCGATCGAGTGCCTCCAATCCGAAAATCGTCTCTCGATGTCAGCCATGATAACAGTTCTAAAATCCCTTCGAGAAGACGGTTGCCCATCGGTTAGCTCCAAAGCCACTTCGTGCCTTGTGGCTCTTGCGGTGGCATGCGGAGAACCGGAGCATTTAAGCAGCACGATACGGTCGTTGATTTGTATGAAAAAGAATTTAAGGATGAGCGCCGATTCCACGTATGACATGATTCAAATGCCAGAGAATTTAAGAAGATTATTGCTGAAAGTGAGGAGGAAAGCACTCGGAGGCGATAATAACTTGAATTCACAGTGAGTTTTTTCTTAATTTATAGAAACACTATAAAAAAGCAAATTGTGAAAATGGAAATTTCAGACCGAACTGGTCGATGATAGACGTGCACAACCATTCTATTGCAAGCAGCTTCAGCCTCCCGGCCCTCCCAGATAGCTCTCCCTCATCTGAAACTCCAGATGACGATAATAGAATACACAGCTCAATGGCTTGTGACGGAACTTTTCTCTACATTCTCAATTATGTTGGACTCTATAAACTAGGGACCGGCTTAAATGAAACTATCACTGGGAAGCTATACGCAGCAAATCAAGGATTAAAATCCTCAAAAAATGTTCAAATGTATCTGTGCAATGGTTCTTTGTACCTCCGAAGAAACTACTCGTCGTGTATTTCGGTGATTGATACGGATTCATTGTTAGATATTGGAGAAGTGATTCTACCGCCGAATTGTGTTCAACACGCGTTGTTCACTGATGGAACCTATTTTTATAGTGCCACACTGATTGCTAATTCTACGCTATCTGTAAGTGTTTCTTTTGATTCTTAAAAAAATTGACCATTTTTGTCTCTTGAACCCTTTCTCTAACTTGATTGGTTCCCGAGATATCCCTCATTAAAATTTTGAAGAGAGCGCAGAGAAACAATACTGTCTAACTGTCTGCCCCCCTTCTCTCTCTCTCGTCTATCACGCCTATCCGTTTCCAGACAATCCAACTGAACGACTCCTTCTCTCCATCCAATGAACCATCATCTCGAAGAAGCCACCGGCTAACCGACGTTCACTTCACTCCATATGGCGATATCCAAACACCTCATCAACTTCCAGAATCTCTGCCACCTAATCTTCATCGTAAGAGAATACCCTTTCTTTAAAGACAACGAAACATTATTTTACAGCTCAAACAGTAGACCTCCATATAACTCGAGAGCTAGCCTTCATTCAAGCTCGGTCTGGGAAAGTGTATTATGCTGGAAATGGAACACGATTTGGGTTATTCGAAACAGGCAATACTTGGATGGAGCTGTGTCTACCGGAGCCAATAGTTCAAGTTTCCGTTGGCA
Source organism: Caenorhabditis wallacei (assembly GCA_963932035.1). Taxonomy (NCBI): domain Eukaryota; kingdom Metazoa; phylum Nematoda; class Chromadorea; order Rhabditida; family Rhabditidae; genus Caenorhabditis; species Caenorhabditis wallacei. Next base: position 10,110,031 of record OZ009932.1, on the reverse strand, counting down.
TTGACACGATAATGTTTCGTTCGGGTGCTGGTCATGGATGGATTGCTAGTATAGATGATAAGAAAAGGAATGGGAGGCTTCGAAGATTGGTTCCATCGAATCGAAGAAAAATAGTTCATGTCTGCGCGTCTGGAAACATGTATGGATACGTGACAGAGAATGGAAAAGTGTTTATGGGAGGAATTCATACAATGAGAGTCAATGTCTCGAATAGTATGCTTTGCGGGCTGGATACTGTAATGGTTGCCTCATTGGCCCTCGGAAAATCTCATGGAGTAGCTGTCTCTCGAAACGGGCACCTCTTCACCTGGGGCTTAAATAATATGAATCAGTGTGGAAGGACAGCCGAATCCACTTCCTCTGCCACCTCATCCCCTAGGCATGCCGCTCGTCAAGAATATCAAATATGCTCAATTGGAGAGCACACATGGCTCAACGACACTCCATCGGTATGCGCCCAATGTGGACTGTGCTCGGCGAGAGGTGTGGCATGTGGTCGGGTACCACGAGTGAAAGGAACAATGTGCCGATGTGGAGTTGGAGAGTCGACGTGTCTTCGATGTGGACTTTGTAGGCCATGTGGGGAGATCACTGAGCCAGCGCAACCTGGAAGAGCCCAACATGTCCCGTTCAGTTCAACAGCTGCTCCGCAAAGAAGTACCCTACATCCAGCACGGCTTCTATTGATCAAGGGACCTCAAGATGTGAAAGTGTCAAGTGTGAGCTGTGGTAATTTCCATACAGTAATCCTTGCATCAGACCGAAAGGTTTTCACATTCGGATCCAATTGTCATGGACAACTTGGAGTTGGGGATACTCTTAGCAAGAACTGCCCTCAACAAGTCGTTCTTCCATCGGATGTAGTCATTGTTCAAGTGGCCGCCGGTGCAAACCATACTGTACTTCGAGCTAACGATGGAAGTGTCTACACGTTCGGAGCGTTTGGAAAAGGGCAATTGGCTAGACCTGCTGGAGAAAAATCTGGATGGAATGCTTCACCCGAGAAGGTACCCGGGTATGGACCTGGATTCAATGCATTTGCTGGTTGGATTGGTGCTGATGGAGATTCCACAATCATCCATAATCATACAGCTCTTCTATCTTCGGATAATATATTGAAGGCTCAAATTGTTGCCAACAAAACCAATATTTTCATTTTCCCAAGAGAAGTCGGCAAGGATTATATAGTGATTCGAAGGAAGCTGAACGTCTTTGAACATCATTCAAGTGACCATAAATCTTGGTATTCCGCATGGGCAACCGACCCGAAATACGATATGTTATGGTATTACAACTCGGCAGAAATGGAAATCAAGGGATATGATATCTTCAAGAAGACCGAGAAGTTAGTCGACGACGCGTTTGATTCACTGACCTATCTTGCTGGAGCGGAATTCGCAGTTCAAGTGTACGAGAGCCCAGCTTACGCTACTTCAATGAGTTTAGGAATCCAACTTTTGTCAGCAACATTTTCTGCCAATGTGATAAATTTATCGGAATTCTGGAAAGAGAAAAACGGAGAAAAGGATCAGGATAACGATCGAGCTGTCATGGATGGATATTCCGTTGCGAATCGATTTGATGGAACTGGAGGTGGTTGGGGATATTCTGCACATTCCGTTGAAGCAATCCAATTCAAAGTTAACAAAGAGATCCGGCTAGTTGGAGTTGGTTTATACGGCGGCCGCGGGGAATACATCTCTAAGCTAAAACTTTATCGACAGGCTGGTGTGGATGCAGATGAGCTGTATGTCGAGCAGATCACAGAGACCGATGAGACAATGTATGATTGCGGGGCTCATGAGACCGCTACTCTCCTTTTCTCACAGCCAATTGTCATCCAACCGAATCAGTGGCATGTGGTAAGCGCTAAGATAAGTGGTCCTTCATCGGATTGTGGAGCCAATGGAAAACATCTCGTGGAATGTGATGGCGTCACTTTTCAATTCAAAAATTCAGTTGTTTCCAATAATGGAACCGATGTTAACGTTGGACAAATCCCTGAATTATATTATCAAGTAGTGGGTGGAAGTGACAATCGAGACGACATAGACGCCAATAAACAGTTATCAATTAGCAGAGAAATGTCGAATCTGTTCTCGCCAATGGCTCTCAAAAACGTCAACGCTGATGGAATCGGAAATCTTTTGCATCTTCTGAATTGGGCTCTTCAACGAGTTCAAGTAGAAAATGAGAATCCCGGAGAAGAGAGTGCAGAGAAACAATGGTCACAGGAGAGAGCCGGATTCATTGCGTTGCTTTGTATGAAGCTGATTTCAAGATTTATTCGGACAGTTTATAGAGAAAAGGGTCATCAAGAGGAACCTGGAATTGACTTTGCCAACAAAATCGTTAATCTTCATTCAATGCTTCTAGAGTTTTTCTTTTCTCCCGATATGAGTGATTATACAAATCGACCGTTGATCAGGAAGGAAGAGAAGGTTGTGGAGGAGGGATACACTTTAATGCAATGTGTATCAGAAGCCGTTCGACTATTCATATCCCTCTCTCATTGTTTCATGGGATCCCGAAATCTGGTCAACGCTCATCTTCTAGCTGTGATGAACAAAGGCGCCTTAGACCAGAATTCTTTGATTCTGACTTCAGCAGTGATTGGAAGCCTAGCTAAAATCGATAGATTCGCTCATCAACTCCTTGGAACCAGTTCTAACGTGGATCGATTCCCAATGCTTTCCTCCCTCCTTTTGAAACATTTCAATTGTGAAAAAGAGACGCTTGCCACGTTGACATCATTCCCGAACATTCTCCGTTTCCTCTATGATCAAACTTTCTTGCGGAATGCATTTGAGAACACTTCCAGTTTAGCGGAGAAGATTCTGGTGAAGGTATCAAAGGAACTAGCTATCCCTGCAGACGACTCAATGCTAGGACCAGTGGTTCATCAGACATCGTCAAGATTTCGGAGAAGGAGTGCTCAACCAACATGGGATATGTCAGATGGATGTTCGGATGCAGTGGCTTTTCGTGTGGATTCTGAAGGCATCAAATTGCATGGATTCGGGATATATCTTCCGTTGGAAGCTGATAGAAGAAATTTTGTGGGAGAAATCCTGATGTTGTCTCCAGATTCATCTGAAAAATGGACCTGTTTATTGAGAGTATCAGCTGAAATGTCACCAGAAGAAAAAGAAGTTGGAATCGTCAGATTCCCAGAATATGTTCTCTTATCACCCGGAGTCACTTATGCTGTCAAAGTAAACATGATGAAGAACGCAAAGACATTCTGCGGAGAGGGCGGAGTCACCCAAGTCCAACTACTCAATGGAGCACGTTTGTTCTTCTCAGGATGTTCAATGAGCCAAAATGGGACAAATGTGCAGAGAGGACAACTTCCATTCTTACTGTATTCAGTGTTGGATCAATCGAACAGTATACAAATTAAGCATGACACCATCCACGAGACGTTCATTCTGCTGCTGAGACTGATGGCAAATAAGATAGGAGCAGCTATAACGGACGGGGGATCATTACCGCCTTGCTGTCAGCATCTGGTCTCTCATATCAGTCCTCATGTGATGGTCTTCATGGAGAGATTCCCCGATAAAGCGTTGGAGTTGATGTCAACAATGGAACAGTTGATTCCAATGGTATCAAATTTGAATGGGGTGGAGAGAGTGAGTATTCTATTTTAAGTAATTTGAAAATTATTCATAAAAATTTCAGGTAGTTCATTCCTATGATTCGGATGACAGTGGATGTGAAGCTCCGTATTCTGGAATAGTGACAACTGTTGTAGAAAGCCAGCATCCATACAAACCAAACACCTCTAGCTCCATTGTTGTTAACTTTGAGGACGCCGACTATGTCTGCGTGAGATTCTCTCCGGATTGTCAAACTGCTCAATTCGATGATCAATTGACAATCTACCTGAAAATAGATGAGCATTCTTATATGCCAATTGAAAGATGTTATGGAAATGAGTGGCCGAACTTTCCAATGGTCTTACCTGGAAACTGTCTCATGTTTGTTCTTGATGCATCTTCTGCTGTTGAAGGTGCTACTTCGGATCAACTATTTGGATTTCATGTTACCGTAACCGGGTATCTAGTCGGCTACAAGAACACCACAATGCGTCTAGAACAGGATCTAGTATGGCTCTCAGCGAATGCATGCCGGATAATGAGTCAACTTCCGATCAATCCAAGCAATATTGAGCATCTAAGTACGGCTGAAGATGATACCAGACACCTTTTTGAAAAGCATGGAAGCCTTTTGAAGAAAGGTTTAAGCTTGAGTCATTCTCCAACTCTAAGTGAACTCTGCACAAAAGGTCAACCACCTCCAGCTCAATCTGCTGACCTTCAATTTCTTCGAGAGTTCCTATCCGGTCATAGTTCCTCGTCAGCTGGTTTTCTAGCAAAATGGCTGCCAACTGGGCCAGTTGTGGATCCTTCTAAATGTCAGTTAGCTCTTTCTCATGATGATTTAATTGTGGGGAAGGCTGTTACGTTGAAGTTATCATGTCGAGATCAGTACGATCGGGAAGTCGATTGTCCGAAACTTCAAGTTGAAGCATTTGCATCTCTTGGTCACAAGAACCCAAATTCTACTATCACTAACAATCTTCACATAGGAAATCTTCCATCATCTCTTTTGATTCATCAGAATCCATTCCAACCAATAATAGTGAATCATACAAGATACATGAATATTGCCGCGATGCCAGCCTATGCAAACTATTCTGTGGAGGAGATCCGATTAGGATTCATGATAGAGGAACTTGTCAAAGATCGTGTCCCTTTGAAGCCATCTGACTCTTCAGTCTTCGCTGGATCCTGGACACCCACCACTGCTGGGAGGTATCGAATTGAATGCAAAGTTGATGGAGCTGATATTTCTCATACTTACACTGTGGAAGTCTCTGAAAGAAAAAGTGCAAAAGGGGAGGAAGTCAAGCCGTGTGGAGGAAGACGAGGAGCTCAGATGACTGTAGCGAGAACTGTCTCGATTCCATTTTCAAGTGACTTCTCCGGAATCCGAATGCGTCTTGGGACCACATTGGCATCCGCTTGTGTTGGAGTGATACCACGTGGAGCACTGGTAGAATTCATTGAAGAAATTGAGAATGATGATGGGAAATGGATTAGATTAACTGACGAAACTGCTCTTCTTTATGGATGCAATCAAGGAATTGGTCAAGTATGGTGTCTATCATTCCATAAGCCACTTCAAAGGGAACTCATTCCTCTTGGAAAGGATAAGGATAGAGAGAAGGCGGTAAAGCTTCGGAAAAAGGAAATCGAGAAGGAATCGAGTGGAAGTAAACATCATAGTGTTTCAATTGACGCCAAAGAAACTTATATTCTATCTCCAAACGATATCCTTCAAGTATACTCCGCCCCGGCTCCTCATTCTATGATAGACGGGGAGAAGATCTGTGGACCTTGTGATCTCATGAGTAGTGGTTGGATGGCTAATCGACATGGAGTCTGGATCAAGTTAACTGGAGTCGAGAAATACGTTCTACAAAAGAATGATCCATCCTCGGAAACTTCTTTGAGCTTTTCAACAAATGGAAATGATGAGGAGGACTTGGAAAGGCCAATGGATAGAAAGAAAACAAGACTTCCGAATGCATTGACCCCATCAGTAGCTGAGTGTATTCGAGCAGTGTTTGCGGCGTTTGTATGGCATGAACATTTGGTGAAAGACCTCATGGCAGCAGCAGCTTATCTAAGGTTTCATCAGAACCTTCATAATGTAAGTTGAACCTTATCTCCTGCTAACTTTCATTTCATTTTTCTAGATCTGGCAATCCTGTGAGCTCCCATCATGCTCAAATGCTCCAGCAGCTCTCCAACCCATCGTTAAAATCTGGCGTGAAATTTGTGAAGTCGTGGAAACGAGTGTGGAGCAGCATCTGATAATGCCACCAGTTTCCAATAAGGTATTAAACACGGAATCCGTCAAACCTCCGGCATCAAATGGCGGGTGTGAACTTTGCGATGCAAACATCACTGTCCCTTTGACAGTACATCTACGAATGACACATCCTGGGTGCGGAGGTGATTGCCTTGGTTATGGATACAATTCGAATGGAAAGTTTACGACTGGATGGTCTGGGGAGTGTGGAGCAGGTGGAAGAGGCCAATCGCCTTGGTATCTTTTGTGTAACAACTGTCGGTCGCAATATCTCAGGAAGACGCCAGCTGGACATCATCAGGAGCGGACGAGGAGGTGGAGGGAGTTTAGGTTTTCCACGTCGGCATCGGATGCAAGGCCTGAAGTGATTATCCGGCAGAATGCATTATTCCTATTGGATTTGAATAATAGACTGCAGACAGAATCGAATGTAAGTTTTAAGACTCTTAGTGACTTCTATTATTTAACTTCTAGAATTCTTCCACTACTACATCTGGCTGGACGATTAACCTATTCCCATCTCATCTTAGCACTCCATCAACAATGCCACGCAGTCAACAAAAGCGCCTAGACGTCCCACAAAGCCATTCCGTCCAACAAAACTCCTACATGAAACTGGGATACTCTTCGGATCCAGGACCAAAAGTCAACGTCATCATGTCACCTCCAGAACACTGTGTTGATCAGGCGGTCTCTCTGAACTATCGTCCGGGACCATCTATTGTCACTGAGCCAACTGAAGTTCTTCAATCACCATCTGCTGCTCTTCGTACCCTATTCTCTAATACCAATCCATCCACATCTGCTCTTCTCAAACGACCTGTCCTAGCATTCTGTGTTGAGCATCACGATCTGAAAAGAATCCGAGCTGCATGTGTCCAATCAGTGAGGAGAGCTGTCGCTTTCGCTCACGCATTTCGTGTCTGGAATTGGCTTCTTCGAATGGTCTCTTCTGAATACAGTGTATCGGATATTATTCTACAGTACTTAACAACCCTGACCTCTTACAATCGACTAGCTGAATATATGTTCTCCGCAAAGAAAAACTCGAATGTTCTACCTCATCCATGGAGACTTTGTTTCCTAGCCGGACCAATTGCAGCTGATATGGTCACTCAACTTCACGCATTCTTGCATACTGTATCAATCATTCTGCAGTCTGCTGGAGTTGATGGAAGACTAAAATCGTTGTGCTTTAAGTCATGGACTCTTCAGTTAACCGCTCAAGAACAAGATCTACTGATTCTAACTTGCAACATCTTGGGTACTGTAGGAGGAATTCTCTCGGATACTTCCATTGTGGATTTGGATAATCGGTTTGTGAAAGAAATGAAGGATATCACAAAGTTCGCTGAGATCACTGCGAGTAGTCGTCAAGCAATGGTCATTTGTTTGACAGATGGAAGTGGAGAGACGTTTTGGGAGAGTGGAGAAGAAGTGAGTTTTGATAATGGTGAATCTTAACTTGTTATCGTTTTTAGGACAAAAATCGATCCCGATCACTGACCGTTAAACTAGAAGAAAGTGCTCGTGGAGAACTCCTCTCCCTTTACATTGACAACGCTCGAGATGATGGCTACCGTATCTCTACTATTGCTTTCAAGGCTACAATGGAAGATGGGCGGCGCAAAGATCTGACGACACTGAATTTAGATCCGGTACGTAGAATTATGAAGTATTCATCAAAATAAAAGGAATTTACAGACATACTGTGGATGGGTGAAGTGTTGTATCAATGATATTCATCAGATTACGGTTCAATTCAAGGGTCCAAGTCAGGCGTGTCGTATTCGCCAGTTAATGATCTCTGGGTTCCCCGTAAGAAATTCTGGATCCCCGAAAATGGTGCCATCTACGTCTCATCACCTATTCTTCAATGATACTCAACGAGACGCCTTTGCTCTATTCCAAGCTATTTCATCTCAAGCTTTCTGTGGAGAATTATCAGAGGATGATACTCTAAGAGAACGAGTGATTGATCTGTTGTTTAGTAGAGTTCAACTGTACCCACTTCAAAATTACGTGTACAATCAAGTGGTTCAAGCCATGGAAAAAGAGGTGGAGCTACTCTGTGACAAGTCGAAAAGAAACTATTCCTATTGTTGTGGTCTGATGAGTTTGCTGGTTAGAATCTGTGATTCTCGAGGCAATATGGATAGTTTTGGACAAAGAAACTCTGTGTTAACATCAATAACTCAACTTCTTATCTTCTCTCCTGTCGTCGTTCAAAGACAATGCCTCAATTCTTTGGAATGTATTTTCGCATCGTTTACACCTAGCAATGTGGAAGTTCCAAAGATAATAAGGAACTTGTTGGTTGTGGTCGGAAAAGTGATACAATTGCAAGTCAGAGACAAAGCTGCGCACACCGTCGTGACCGTACATTTATGTGTGAGTTTTTAGAATTGACATAACTCTATTCTCAATAGAGCTAGAAAAAAGATGTCAACTAATAAAATGTAGGGCTTATTATGAACTAAATTTCATTAGTTAAAAGTTTTTTGGTAGCTATTTTGGGAGCCGAGATACAATCATTTAAAGTTATGCACTCTAGAGGGTGCATGTAGTTAGGAACTCTATCTTTCTCTGCGCCTCTCTATATCTCTATTACAACATCTAAAAGTTTCTTTCTTTCAGTCTTCCGTCCTCAATGCACCTCAAAGTTGGCGAGTCGACAAGTCTATCGACATGGATATCGGTCGGCAGACAGCTCTTCTCATTGAAAATCTCTGTAATGGAACATACACCCCCGAATGGTCAATGGCAACCAGAAGTGAACTTGCCAACTGCCTCCTGAGCCTAATCCAAATGCCCGAATCGGTTTCCTACACCGAAACATTGTCAGCCGGTGGAAGAAGCAAAGCTGTAGCTGTAGTTGGCTCAAAACGATTCTGGACAGCAATTTCCTCATTGGCTCTGATCAAGGATAAGTCATGGTTGGAATTGTCGGAAAGATGGAAGAGTGTACAGGATCAAGAGGATGAAGAGCCGGTTTCATTGTGTGAAAATCATGATGATGGGCATACTGTAGCTCAAGTTTTCTGCGTGGATTGTGACGTGGCACTTTGTAAGGAGTGCTTCACAGTTATGCATTTACACAAGAAGAATCGAAATCATGGAGTCAAGAATCTAGTTCAGTCAAGCACTCAACACGATATAAATATCCACCAAGGATGTGCCAGAATGAAATTCTTAAACTTTTTGATCCTATTCCACGGAGAAGCTCTCAATGGAATGGTTGAAGTGGCAGCGGACACACTTTTCCCCTCCTCCACTTCTTCCATTCAACCCGCGATGCAAGACTCGGCTGCCTTCGTTGGTGTTCATCCGATGACATGTAGATTTTGTGGGAATCATGTTCCGATTGCTGATCAGAATCTTGATGGAACTTGTACTCATGAAGACTGTGTTAACTACGCGAAAACTGCTTGTCAAGTAATGCACACTTGTAATCATTTCTGTGGAGGAATTCGAAATGAAGAGGAGTGTCTTCCATGCATGACTTGCAAAAAATCAGAAGCAACTCAAGACGGAGATGATGTATGTGTCATCTGTTTCACCGAACGACTCGGTGCGGCTCCCTGCATCAGCTTAGGGTGTGGACACATATTCCATTATCATTGTGTCAGAATGATTTTGGAGAGGAGATGGAATGGTCCAAGGATTGTCTTCCGATTCATGCATTGCCCCCTTTGCATTCAAATTATTGAGCACGACGGTCTCCTGGACTTGATAGAACCATTAAAAGCAATTCGGCAAGAAGTAGTAGACAAAGCAAAGATGCGTCTTGAATACGATGGTCTTCTGAACACACAAGTGCTAACAGATCCTCGATCCGATTTCTATAACCAACCAGAAGAATATGCATTGGATAGATATATGTATGTCCTTTGTCACAAGTGTAAGAAAGCGTATTTCGGTGGGGAGAGTAGATGTCAAGCAGCGTTGGATAGTTCTCAGTTTAATCCAGAAGAGTTACTGTGTGGAGGATGTTCCGATACTAGTGGAGTCCAAGTTTGTCCAAGACATGGAGTGGAGTACTTGGAGTACAAATGTCGGTTCTGTTGTTCAATTGCGGTTTACTTTTGGTAAGTTATCCTAATCTCTTTGTACTCCTTGTGGACAAAAATCTGAGGGACTTTTCATTTGGTATTTTTTCAAGCTGTACTTGTAACTATTCCATATGTTGCTGGATACTGTAGCTAGATAAAAAATTTTCAACAATCTCTAATTCCAAAAATTTCAGCTTCGGCACCACCCACTTCTGTGCTCCATGCCACGACGACTTCCAACGTCTTATGTCCCTTCCGAAGAATCTCCTCCCCTCCTGTCCCGTTGGTCCCAGATCAACGCCAATGGAAGAGCAAGCATGCCCTCTAAAAATGAAGCATCCACCGACTGGTGAAGAATTCGCAATGGGTTGTGGAATTTGTAGAAATATTAGCACATTCTAATTTTTTTGTTTCCGGTTTAGAATTCAATTACTTCCCGTCTTTCTTTTTTCATGTTCAATACCTTTCTCAGTACAATATGATCTCGTTTAATTTCTTTCCCATTTCCAAAGACACCCACTTTTTTCTGTTGAACTTTAGTCTGTTTTAAGACGGGTTTTCTTCGCCACGCTTGTTTCGTTAGTCATAATAAAGAGATTTCTAATTTGATTTTTGGCTACAGTAACCCAAGGGAAAATGATTTTGAAAGGAAGTGGGCGAATATTTATATCATACCAGGAATTAAAAGTGTAGACAATTCTGACTTTGTTTTGATTATCCTTGTCCCCAGGGGTTCTTTTCTAATTGTTTTGATTTCCATTCTAGACACTTTCTATCATTGATCACTAAAATGTTTTCTCTCTTCGATCTTTGCACTTATTCCAGCTTCATCGGATTCTTTTTTACTATTATTTTTAACATCTTTTTAATTTTCATCACCATTTTTAAAATCAAAGCGATAACTGGGACTTATAAGCTAATGGTTATCATTTTTGCCCTTTTCGGATTAATTTTCTCATTTTGGAAGCTGATAGCTCAACCATTTTCCCATAACTACAACAGAGCGTTAGTTGTGTTTAGTATAAATGAATGGTTAATGGAATACAAAGAATTTTTACAATTCTCAATGGCTTTATACGCTGGATTCTACGCAATAATATTGGCTTTCCTAGCTGTTCAATTTGTTTATCGACTGTTGACCCTAGTTAATATAAGCCTCACTAAAAATTTTAAAGGTGTTGGAATAATTGGGTGGATTATGTATCCGATAGTGTCAGGAGGCTTATACACCTTGGCTTTGTATTTTGGTGGAGATCCTGATGGCTATTCTGATGACTATGTCAGGTTTGTTGACCTCTATTTGAAGGGCACATTTAAAACTTTTCAGAAATGAGATTTTTGACGTCTACGAATTGAACATAGGCGATATTGGTCATGTGAACTTGCTTCCTTATGTTAGTAACCTTAGCAAATGCGCCCCATTGAACTTTCATCAATGGGGCGCATTTGCTAAGGCTAGTAAAAATTTTCAGGAAGCAGATAATTCTTTCCGATGGAGAAATCTCTCATGCATTCTGGGTATGCTATTCATTGTCGATTTTCAATATTTAATTATCATTTACTGTGGAATTCGAATGCATTATGCTATGAAAAAGGAATTGAAAAATATGTCAACACCGAATCAACGACTACAGAAGCAGTTTTTTCAAGCTCTTATCGTCCAAACTCTCGTTCCAACCTTTTTATTTGTCTTCCCTGCTATTCCCCTTCTAACGGGCCCGTTGTTGGATGTAACATGGAGTGTGCAGTCCGGGGGAGTTCTAGCTCTTCTTGGGATTTATCCACCGGCAGATAGCATTGCGTTCATGCTAATTGTTTCAGAGTATCGGAAACTTATTAAAGGTAAGGGGATTACTGTAGGCGAAAATAATTTTTGGATTCAGGGTTTTGTTGGAATCGGAATCTTGTCAGCCAACAAATGAGCAGTATTATAATATGAAATAATTGCCCTTTTCTCGAATAAAATGACCAAGAAACAAGATGATCACTGATACACAGATGAGTCCTTTCAACCCACTTCTCTAGCAAAATCGAATTAGCTTCTCTTATCCAAACTCCTCTTTTTTTGTCGATCAGTTTCTTCTTCCCCATTATTCTTGGCGATAATCACATTTGAAACAGAAAAGAGTGGAAGAGAAGGCTCTCGTGCACCCCAAATGATCATCTAGATTTATATAAGAGATCTTTTTATTTTGGTTTGGCCTAAAGTATTTTAAATGTTTCCTTTTATTTCATCTTGTATTGTAAACCCGTTCGGACTTCTGAAGCACTTTGAGATCTTGTCAACCCCCTTTTTGTAGTGCACCGAAATAAAAAATGTTCGAAACAGTTTATTCATCGATAACCACATACAAATGAATCAAATAACTTTTCTCTCGTTCCTCAATGATTTACAGTAACCATCGACACAGAAAACCTTTCCAAATTTCGCCGCAAATCTCTCACAATCAACTTGAACTTCGCATTGAGCTTTTCTTGTCTTGCGACGACGAGCATCAACGTTGACAGTTGATAGAATAAGAAGAATAAGAAATAGGAAGACGAACCGCATTTCGATGTGAAATGGAATGGCAGAAAGGCCAAAGAGGCAAAAAGTTATGGTTATAATTGAATTACGGGAGGTGAAGGAAGGGGGAAGAAATTGCGGGGGAGGCGTCGAGTAACAATAATGTGTGGGAACGTTTTCTTTTGCGAGAATTACCTTTGTTCTCAAAGTTCAGCATTTTTTAAAGATTGCATTCAAGTGTTTATAGTTGGTGACTCACTTGGGAGTGCTCTGACCGTAGGCTGGAGTTATGCTACCAGACTAATATCAGTTTAATTAGGACCCTAAGGACTGCCAAAAACCGTTTTCTGTTTTTGCGACGGACGTCTGTGGGCCGAGAAAACTTGACCTAAATATTTCAAAATTCCAATTTTCAGCTCAAAAATCGGGTTTTTCGAACTTTTTGAATAAGCAACAGGCTCAGTTGAGCTTCCAAAATTGTTTCCCGAAGAAAATTAAAGGATAAATTTATTTTGAAAAATTTTTCAAAAATTTTTTTTCAAGATCATCAAAAAATTTGAAAATTTTCCGAAATTTCTGAGGTCCGTCGCAAAAACTGAAAACGTTTTTTGATATCCCTTAGGGCCCTAATTGACCTGAAATTGGTCTGATATCATATCTCCAGCCTAAGGTCGAAGCACTCCCAAGTCAGAAAGTTCTAGATTAAAGTGCATACTGTACTTAGCTAAGTAAATCCCTTCCTTCAGCCAAGCTTGAAGTGTTCTTGAAAAACCTAAACCTCGAAAACTTTATCAATAACTCCAAAAATTTATAAATGCAATTTAAAATGAGCGAATCCTTGAAGTAACTTGTAGGTTCGTTACTTGTTTGCCCTTTCTACTGGCGCTAGGTACCTTAACTTTAAACCGTCATAACTTTGTTGGGAAAAGAGATGGAGAAAAGTTGTCAACTAACAAATCATAGCCCTTATTATAATAAATATTTTATTAGTTGACAACTTTCGGGTATCTTTTCTACCAACACAGTTATAAGAGCTCAAAATCAAAGGTGCCGTTTTGATACCGTACCTTTGAATATGAGTAAAAGTTTTGAAAATTCTTCTCCCTGCGTTTTCCATGAAATTTGCAAATCAAGTAAAGACGTTCCTTTTCCTTCCGAAAAAGAAAAGAAAAACAAACCACTTGGTCCCTTTTTTCACCACACACACACATTCAAAAGTCGTCTTCATTTTAGTTGTTATTGAGTGCCATTTCGCCTTTTTTCTTCCTTTTTTCGATGTTTTTTCCAACTGTTTTTGGCTTTTCCAAGTTCTTGGTGCCTTTTTTCAAGGATTCCGAGTAGAATGCACTTTAATAGAGTGAGGAACTCTATTCTTTTTCTCGAGAAAATAAAAAACGATAGCTGAGAAAAATGGCTAAAAGCCGGAAATTGGAAACGTTTCTCACGCGGGGCAAAAAGAAAAGGAGAACGACATGGTTGGTTCCACATAATGGAAATAAGAAAAAAGAAAGAGAGAGAAAGATCATATCTATCTAGATTTGGTGGTTCTCGAATGCCTTTTTCGAAGAAATGCGTTGTAAGACAGGGGAGAAAAGTTAGTTGAAGGTCTGTAGTATTTTCTTTTTTCGCTTGCTAATCTTACTAATTTCATATTTTGGTAATTCAAAGTTTTCATTGGGTTTTGAACAGACAAAAATTTTTATTCACGTGAAATTTTTTTTTAATTTTATCTTAGTTATGAATATTCTAATATTTTTCAGATCATGTTCCAATATCTAATCTCGAGTTTTCAACACGTTTCCTTCTAAGTTCTCACTAGAGCACACTTGCATCATTAACTAACTTTTTATCAGTACTAACCTAGGTGTTTTCCACTCTATTCTGTTTAGCAACAGGACGGGTTCCGACCGCCGGTCCTGTGGTGTAGTGGTTATCACGTCTGCTTTACACGCAGAAGGCCGCCGGTTCGATCCCGGCCAGGACCTTTTGTTTTGCCACATGAAAATGAGAATAAGGAAAAATGTTTTACAAAATTAGTTCCAGACTATTCTATAGAAAATAAGGGGTCTTAAATTACTGGTTCAAAAAATATTGACGCAATGGAAATGAGAAACATCTGATCTTGTCGTTTCAACAACACTAATCAGCTGTCTAGTTGTATCTCGTTCATCCTGCGTTTCTTCGCTATTCGAAAATCCCTGCGGGGGTCGAATGTCACAATTTCTTCCTCTCTCTTTTCCTTTTCTCACTTTTCCATGTGCACCCACCCAGACTGGTCCCTCTTCCCTTTCTCTCTTTGTGCCATCCTTTCTGTATCTACTTGGGACACTCTTTGTATACATGTATCTGAGAGTCCGTGGGACACACACACACATGCGCCCATTGGCGTCAAAAATCTTTCTCTTCTTTTTTCTCTTTGACGAGCACACTCACTTTTTCTCTTTTCTGATTTCTTCACCCCCTCTAATTATTTCTCATCCTAAATCTCTTATTCTCTAGATATATCTATCCCATCCATCAATCTAGATCCAGCTTTTCATCCGTTCCCAATTTTTATTATATCTCTTCTTTTCTTCTTATATTATTATTTGAAAGTGAGCAATCGTTTTGATCAAGCCAGCTCGTCCTACAAGACCCATTAATTCTCCGACGTGTGTTGGTCTGTGATTTTAATTGCTTCGATTGGAGCATGACAGCTGTACTTTTATAATGTGTACACGTTTAGTTCACTTTCTATAGTGATTTTTCTTTTTGGAATTTTGGCTCGTGGAATTTCGGAAAAAAATTATTTTAAAAAATTCGGTCACCAAAATAACTTCGAAAATGTTACCTTTTTTTTCAATTTCTTAACTTTCGGATTTTCAAAAATACGGAATTCCGTCTTCCGACTTTCGTGGCTTTAAGCAGCCCTATATAAATACCGTAACCCATCTCCAATTCCTCCCACATATTTATTTATAACTCGCAACATTTTCCTTCCCTTCTCAAAAAAAAACTTCAATTTAGAAGTGCTCTTCCTCTTCTTTTTTTTCCTAAGCTCCTCTTCTTGAAACACACAAAAAAAAGCAATTAACTAAGAAAGTGCACTTTGTATCTTTGACTGAATTATTCACGCAACAACGCTTACATGAAGTAGCGGTTCTTCAAGTGCTTCTGACATTTCTATTCATTTTTTTATTCTATCATAAACTTTATTCTTCCTTCATCAATCCTTGGTCCGTAATGCGGGGGCTGACCCAAAAAAGGAAATTTTCATCGAAAACAATTTTTCATTTTCACCCAACCGCCGCTTTTTCCTTTATTGGTTTTTTTTTGCCAAGGGGTTTTTTTTCCAAAAAAAAATATTTATTCTTCCAGAGATGTCCAAGTCAGTGTCTATACCACAGGCACTGTCCGACTTGAAACGGACGTCACTTCGACGGTTGAGTAGTGCTAGAGGTGGTGGGAATAAGAAGGAGAAGTCGGTTACAACATCGACACCTCTGAGTGGATTTGTGATATTGGTGGAGAGGGAGGAGAAGATTGTTAGGTTGTATGGTAAGTACAGTAATTTTAAGTTAGCTTAGCTTAGCCCTAGCCTAGCTTCAGGATTTTAGCTTCACCTTTTCTGTCCACACAACACCCTTTTTACAGGAACCGCCGCAGAACGAGCCGGCCTCAGTATCGGAGACGAGGTCGTCGGGGTTAATGATATGCTAATCGAAGGCAAGAGCTATGAAGAGATCACCACATATATTCAAGAGGTACCCTTTCTTTTATTCTTCCTACCTAATCAGACCTTTTTCCAGTGCATCCGCCGAAAAATCATTCAACTAAAAGTTCGACGTCGGGCTTTGGAAATTCCAGCTGAAAACGAGGCTTCGGTTTTTAATTGTACAAAATCAAATCGGTTGGTGACGGATGCTTACCTTGTTTCGGTGGATAAGGATCACATCAAGGAAGTTACAAAGAGGTTGAAGAAGTAAGTTCAGGTTAAGAGAGAAGGGGAGAGGGAGAGGGGTCTCTCAAGTGCTCTCCTTGGCCGGAGAGGAGAACGGTAAACTGTATAAACACTACTGAATGTTTATGACTTTATTATAAATATAGTATTTTTGAGTGTTTTCTAGGTTCTGTTATTTTAGAGAAAGACCGGAAACTCGGTTTGAAGTTCATATACTTTCTTTCACATGATATAACTCAGTTATCATTAAAGATTCAAAAAATTTTAAACTAATAAAATGTGACCCTTATTATGAGGAACATTTCATTAGTTGATAGATGTTTGATATCTCTTCTGGAAACCGAGATACTAGCCTTTAAAGTGAGGCACCCCTGAGTAAGAGAGACCTCTGACGAGGATCCATATTTTCCATGGCCTTTCAGAATTTTCTATAAATTTGGGACAAGGTACTTTCGACCCCGCTCTATCGAACGCTGAAAACTAGAAATGTCAAGAATGCCTTAGAAGCTGAAAATTTTTGTCTGAAAATGGGACCCATTTTTCTTCATGTCGCCATATTTGGCGCTGGCTCTTTCCTCATTCCCCTCCAATGCGCTAATTTGGCACCGAGGAGTGGTCGAGTGGTTAGTGGAGGGGGCTTGTAAGCGGAAGGTGTGGGGTTCGATTCCACTCCATGCCATTTTTTGTTATTTCTTTTTTTTTTCTTCTATTTTTTCAGTTTTAATCTTTTTAAAAGTATTTATTTTTGGAATAAGCGGCAATTTTTAATCTTGGCGCTTAACTGTCAAGCTAGAATGGTCCCGTGATGCCTATAAAAGGGCATCATTCCTTCATTCTGATCACTTTATTCATCTTGCTCGAGTTTTTGTGTCCTTTTTTTCGAGTTTTTGCGTTGTTTGTCAATTATGGCTGGAAAGAGGATTCTCGATTTTTGTAACGATCATTGGAACGGTTGTCCCAAGCGTTTCCAGCTTGAGGACAAGGAGTCAAAAGCGGCAACAGCTATTCTGGAGATTCTGATGGCAGCGGAGGAAGGAGATTTTTTAATTGATTCGGAAGAGTTCTTTACTGACTTTGAAGACAACACAAAAGATCCTGGTTAGTTTTGAACAGTTACTATTTTCAAACAGTTTTTCTGATTGTTCTCATATAGATTGGTCTCCTAATGACGAAGTATATGATAATATGAATGTGTATGATATTGTTCAACACAACGGAAAAAAGAACATGATCAAGTTTGGTGATGGCGACTATGTGGATCTTGCCAGCGTACAAGAAGCAGTTACTTATTATGGATCAAGGAACGGAACGAATAATAATGGATCAAAAGTTCGTCCTCCACTTGAAACTATGAAAAGACTATTTTGGTTTATTAAAGATAAACATCATATTTCCAAGCTGCGAGAATATGAGAGAAATGGTGAGTATTAGAAAAAAAAACCAATTTCAACTCTTTCCTATCTAGGCACTATCAAATACGATAGGAAGTTGAATCTTGAATTTTTGTCCAACGAATTGAAAAAGGAGGTGACTCAACACCTACAAGATGGAAGGATTTTGCACGATGACACCCTTCGTTTTCTCATAGCTGGAATAATGAAAAAACATGATCTTGTTATCCCTAATTTCGTTGCTTCGGATTTTTGGTTGAATGGATGGAAAAGAGGATTCGGATTGTCATCACGAAAGATAACCAAGTTCGTGGTATTGGTCGTCGATTCATGGACAAGCTGGAAAGATCAAGATGCCATTGACAGTGTCACGCCCGCATCCAACAAGCTGAAAGTGGTTGTGATTCCGGCTGGATGTACTGGATTGGTCCAGCCTTGTGATGTTGGGATCTTCGGAAGTTTCAAGAAAGTGGTAAAGAAAATTACTGGACATGCACAACTCGTTGCTCCAAATCATAAGATGTTTTCTCGCGACGAGACGTTGAAGGTATATACAAAATTTAATAAAATTTTGAACTATCTTTTTCCAGATGATATCCCTTGTTTGGTGGCAGCTGTGCTCTCCGAAATTGAAGGGCTGGGCACAATATGCTTGGTATGCATGTGGCTACAACTTTCCCCGTCCGCCATATTTCCAGACACCTGCCCAGTACTTATTTCCGAGAGACGTCGCCAAAGACTGTGCCACACATGGATGCCCATCCACGTCTTTCATCAAGTGTATATACTGTGAGGAACACTTTTGTTTCGCAGATTTTGTTATTTCTTATCACAAATGTTGTTAGTGTCATTTTTCTGATCCATGAATAGTGTTGTTTTATTTTACTCTCTTTGACAACTGAAAAAATAGAAGAAAAAAAAAAGAAATAACAAAAAATGGCATGGAGTGGAATCGAACCCCACACCTTCCGCTTACAAGCCCCCTCCACTAACCACTCGACCACTCCTCGGTGCCAAATTAGCGCATTGGAGGGGAATGAGGAAAGAGCCAGCGCCAAATATGGCGACATGAAGAAAAATGGGTCCCATTTTCAGACAAAAATTTTCAGCTTCTAAGGCATTCTTGACATTTCTAGTTTTCAGCGTTCGATAGAGCGGGGTCGAAAGTACCTTGTCCCAAATTTATAGAAAATTCTGAAAGGCCATGGAAAATATGGATCCTCGTGAGTAAGAGAACGCTCTCTCGTTTCTTTGCGTCTCTCGCGGTACGCTTTTTTTGATATTTTTATCTTTATCGTGAACCGATATTCAACATCAAAACTACTGAATACTACAGTAATCCTGATAAATGTTCCCTACTAACCTCTTTACATCCCACTGCGAACTTCATTCCAACGACTTCTCTCGTTTTCTCGAAATTAATTAATGGCCTTGAAGAAAGTTGGAAAAAGCGTCCGTCGCCCCGCGAAAAACACTACCCTCTCACACCGAGATTATGAATGTGAGCTAATTTGGAATTCCTTTTATATAGGTCACACATTCAGAATAGGTAGTCACTTCTTTTATATGAAGACAAGCCAATAATCTGTCAAGGTGAAAAGAAGTTCCCCATTTGGTCATTAATCACTTCTCCCCCTTTTGTTCTATCATGGCATGTCTATTTCTTAATAGAGAAGTTAAAAAGAACCTCCCGTATTCATTTCGCTTATCATCACACACTCTTTCTCTTCTATCAACTTTTTTTCGTCGTTACACAATTCATCAAAAAAACTATCATCACTCGCTAAGAATTTTTGCTGTGTTCTTCATTCTTTTCTTCTTTTTTTTATTTGAGGTTTTTTTTTTAAATACCCGATTTTGATTGAACAACCAAAAAATAAAAACATCAAAAACTTCAATAAATTCCACAAATAAGTACACAAACATTTGTTATTTATTGACATAAACCGTTTATTGCTGCTTGCCCTTCCCCCTTAACCAATTTCAACAAAAGAAGAACCGTTCTCCCTTTCCCAATACAAACAATTATTGAATTTTGGTGCGGTTACACTCTCCTTTTTTCTTCTTCCACAATTCGTTTTTCATTTGTAACCTTCCTTGTTAAGTGTACGCCTCATAAAATGTTCTGGAGGGGAGGAATAACGGGCGATGACTTTTTCTTTTGAATAGTGATCGTATTCAGAATAGGTAGAAAATAATCGTCATTTTTATAATTCACATATAGACAGCATGATGAAATGAACATTTTGTTCAAACTTTGAGCTGATAAGGGTTAATGAGCACAGGCCTAGCTACAATGATACGCTTTTACTAAGAGGTGTACCTTTTATGTCTTAGTATTTCTAGTTTTTTTTTTTCTGGGAGCTAGGGAATTCGTTTTATGAGATACGCAGAGAAAGAGATCGTCTAACTCTCTGCCCCCTTTCAACATACAGGGTCCAACTTTGAAGGCTTTTATCCCGGCTCACAAAAGAGATACCAGTAAACTATTAACTAATGAAATATTCCTCATAGTAAGGGCTACAATTTAATAGTTGACAACTGTTTTGTATCTTCATCGAGAACTAATCTAAACTATTTTGAAAAATGCTTCACCCTTGGCAATCGACAAAAACCAAAATATTTCAATTTCTTCATATTTGTATACAGGAATCTAAAATCCCACACACACAGCGAGTAACCCCAATTCCCTTTCTCTTCTTCTTCTTCTCCTATGTAAAGCTGGTGATGAGCA
This sequence comes from Caenorhabditis wallacei, assembly GCA_963932035.1. Lineage (NCBI taxonomy): Eukaryota > Metazoa > Nematoda > Chromadorea > Rhabditida > Rhabditidae > Caenorhabditis > Caenorhabditis wallacei. Next base: position 10,089,525 of record OZ009932.1, on the reverse strand, counting down.
AATACGAAAAGTAAGAAGAAGCGCGCACACGAAATGATGATGAAGATGCAAAACGGACTGTGTGTGTGAACAACTACAATACCCTCGGTGGTCTATTGTTTCTCACTCTTTATTTTATTGTATACAATAGTCATGAAGAGTCAGGTTGAATGAATCAAAATTCTGACTTGATTTTCTCAGCATTACTTTTTCACCTCTCCTCAACTACCCTCTTATAACCATGAAAGTACGTGTCAAGTGTTGTTTCGAAAAAAACGGTCAAATCCAAACTGTAAATAAGGGTTTAGTGTGAACTTTAGAGGGAGAGAGTGCAGAGAGTGCAGAGAAGCATTCTAATTAGACTTAGGAGGTGGATCTTAATTAATGAGACGACATTCTTAGAGATTCCAGGAATTGGACTAAAGGCTAAGATAATTAAAGATATGCGTTACACATACCCTAGCTACTCGATTTTCTGAGCTTCCCCTGGTATGTATTTTCCAAACAAATTTCGCTCACCCTATTTCCAATCATCTAGATTACCACTCTATCCTTTTATTTTCCTCTTCCTCTTTTCATGGTCCTTCATGCCAATCCAATCCTCTTTACCTCACCGGGCAACTCAATAACCTTGTCTAATTAGACCCCCCTCTCCCTTTTTGCCATATCCCGAAACGCTCTGATTGTCAACCGGGGGGTAGGTAATTGGCATATATGCACTCCCAATGTCTGCGTCTTTCGTGTCTCTCTATACTTTTGTTATTATTCGACTGTCAATACGACGCAATGTGCATAAAAGGTCGCATATATATTCATTCTGGTCCAGTTAACTGAAAACTGGACGCGATGAAGCCGGATTTTTGGGAGTTTTTTCATATGCAGTTTGATGGAGCAAGAATTTCTAAAATTTAGAAAAAAAATATTTAGTTCCTCTTTCGCCACAATATATCTGCATTCTCATTTTCATCTCTCTTTTTTTTTATAATACACCACAAAAATAACCAGTCATGGAAGAAGGATACATGCGTAATCCTCCCTTCTTTCTTCTTTTTCGTTTGGTTACGGCTGTCAATATTTTTTTTTTTGGGTGGTAGTGGTGGGGGGATAGATTTCTCTTCCCCTCCTCTCCGAACACATCATCATTCATTGTTATTGTCTACATTTTTCTCTCTTTCATACCTGTACCTATTCCATCAAAATATAGATCAAATCCATCAAAGCGCAGGTGTCGTCACCCTTTTGGCTTCCGGAGAGAGAGAGAGACAAACAAGCAGGTGTTCCTTAACGAACGTTTCTCTTTTTCCACCTATTAGCCATCCACCCTCCGACCCAAACCGATTTAGATGCTTATCGGGGGCAGGGGGTAGAAACTAGCCCTTTGATTTCTTCCCGACTTTCTCATAATGGTTTTATGAACCCCCGAAATGGGGTTGGAAGTTGATTATGGGGAAGACCTTGGGGGAATTTTTATTGGCGGGAATTGGTAGAATAAGACGAGAGGCTAAGAGTTAGGTATCTTATAAGGAACGGCTTAATTTTTGGAGCATCATACGGTATTTGATACCTTCCGACCTTTCCCCTTTCTTAACTAAACCTACACATATATTTATTATAATCATGCTTTTCCTATTGTGTCCCCTCTTCTATATTATTTGTCATTCATGCCTTCATTCTTCTTTCTGTCTGATGACATTCCCCCCTCTTTCATAAATACCTCACAATTATCAATATGGAACGTAAGGTTAGATTTTTGAAACTTTGAAACTTGGAACGAGTGAATCATTATTATTCTTCCTCCTTATCACAACACCTACGCCTTACCTTATCACCTTCAACGAGCCAATTCTTGTTGTTGCATTTTGACTCTGAGTCAGTTTTAGAGAACTGAATTTCTGTTTTCAATATTTGTATATTGCTAACTTTTATTTTTCTAGAGAGTACCCGGAAATTCACACGTATGACATGGAGTACATTGCGGCCACATCCGGACCACCATCCGTCGCTCCACGATCTTCTATCCATACCAATGGATTTGGAATTGAAAGAGGATCCTTGAGAAGGCCTCCGGAACAATTTGAGATGCAGGAGAAAAAGAGAAAGGAGCAGGAGAACACGTTTTTGAGAAGCTCGTTGAGGAAATCGAAAAAGTTGCAAGCGTTGGCAAAGAATGTGGATAGTCCGGGTGAGTGTTTTTTCTTAAATTTTTTTGAAGCGATTTATCTCACTTCCTAATAGAGGAAGAAAAAAGTTGTCTACTAATGAAATGTAGCCGTTAATTTGCACTACATTTCATCAGTTAACACTTTTTTGGTATCTCTTTTGGGAGCCGAGATACAAACGTTCAAAGAGAGCGCAGGCAGGTAGACACTCTCCTTCCTTGCGTCTCTCAAGCAGTGTCTCAGAACACATATATCTCAATTTTTATTTTTCCAGCTGAACCCGTAAAAGTCACTTCATTTGCTAATCCCTTAGCCGAGGTCGAAGAAATCAGTGTTACAAAAAGCATCACCAAAAACGGAGCAACCCGAATAGCGATCAGTGATGACGTCATCGAGAATTCAGAAGATTTGATTGGTGAAGAGAACAAGGAAACTATGAGTAAGTTGTTCTTAAAATGGTGGCCTTTAAAAATTAATATTTTCAGAACTAGATGAAGTGATAATCTCTGTGGAACGAATCGCCTCCAAGTTATCCTCAATGCATGGAAGAGAGAATGACGTTGCGATGCTCCGTGACTTTTTTGCTGCTCCACCAATTCAAGCAGCCATCGAACAAACTGTTAAACAAAACGGGAAGTGTGGCACGACGTCATCTGGAATTGGAACAGACTCTGGAGGTGATTCTTCGTGTACCTCCTCCCCGATCCCACCTGTTGCCTTGAATGGAAAAGCAGAGAGATGCCCATCAACCTCTTCCACGTCTTCATTGTCTCCAAGGAATCCTGTTAAGGTAGTTGAGGTTGTTAAGGATGAGGATAGCTATTTGGGAGCAACAGTTCGAAATGAAAACGATCGAATCATAGTTGGAAGAGTTGTCAAGGGAGGAATCGTGGAGAAAATGAATCTGTTTCAAGAAGGAGATGAACTTCTGGAATTAAATGGATCATCTTTGAAAGGAAAACAAGTTAACGAGATTTGTGAGATCCTTCGGAACCTATCAGGACCCATCACCTTCGTAGTCTCACCGAAAGAGGAGCCAGAAGCTGAGCAAGTCCAAGATGCAACATCCACGTCATCAAAGAAACCACAACACGTTCAACATCTTCGAGCATTGTTTGATTATGATCCAGAAGATGATGTGTATGTTCCTTGTAAAGAATTAGCAATGAAGTTCCAAAGAGGAGATATTCTTCACGTTCTAAACACTAAAGATGATAATTGGTGGCAAGCGTATCGAGATGGCGAGGATACACAACACTCGTTAGCTGGCCTTATTCCGAGTTCTTCGTTTAGGCAACAGTGAGTTTCTTAAGCTACAGTATCCCTTTTAATCTATTAATTTCAGAGTTGTATTGTATGCCGACGAATTAGAACGAGAGCAAGAACAAAAACGAAAAGAGTGCAAAACGAAGAAAAAGAAGAAGCTTGAAGTGAAAAAAGGAGCCGACGAGGAGAATCTTCCCGCTATCGGAGTCTATTCTGATTTTCTAACTTATGAAGAAGTTGTGCTAGAGCTCCCAAAAGCCACCCATCGCCGACCAATTGTCCTAGTAGGAGCTGAAGGTGTTGGATGTCTCAAGCTAAGAGATCGACTCCTGGAATCCGATCGGATTACATTAGCATGCCCCGTACCATGTAAGCCCTCCTCCTTTAAAAAGTGACCTTATTCCTTGATTTCAGACACATCACGACCTCCAAAAGAAGGGGAATTCAATGGCGTTCATTATCATTTCGTGTCCAAACAGAAATTCCACGAAGAAGCAAAATCTGGCAAGTTCGTGGAATTTGGGGAATATCAAAAGTTTTGGTATGGAACAGCCAAGAAAGATGTCGTCAATGTTATTGAACGAGGGAAGACTTGTGTGATGACACTTAAAGCTGAGGTGAGTGCTTGTTAAGATTTAGGTGTCTAGCAAAAACCTTATGAAGTTAATATGCCACTTTTTTCAGAGCCTCGGCGCCATCCGTTCCCCAGACATCCAACCATACATCATATTTGTCGCTGCTCCATCCCTTCATATTCTTCGACGACAACGTGAAGTTGAGGGAACGTTCGGAGTTAAAGACGACGAATTGAAAGCGATTCTGAATCAGAGTAAAATTATTGAGCAGGTTAGTGTCTAGCTAAGTTAAGCTGTGTAACTCCGTGCAGACTTGATCTATCATTTTCATTTCTTAATCATTAAAAAATCTATCTCGGCACATTTTCGGCACCGACAAATCGTTTCTAAAAATACAAGTTCCTTTCAGAAATACGGTCACCTCTTCGACGGTATCATTGTGAATATTGACTTTGACAAATCATTCCGTGAACTCAAGACAATCTTGACCAAAGTGAACACCGAGCCAATGTGGGTGCCAGCCACGTGGACCGCCTGTTAGTCCTTATTATCTCTAGTCCCTCCTCATCCCCCGAGTCAATCTCTTTTCCCCCGGTCTTTATATTATTTGAAAATTCTCATTGATCATTCCCCTCCATTGATTCTGACTTAATTTTAGAAATTTCTTAACTCCACCAACCAAAATGGGTATTCTATGAGCTGTGATTTGAAATAATGTTTGTTTTATGCATTGAATTTTAATAAATTCCAGTATTATCGATTAAAAAAGGCACTTATGATAAGGTACAAAGAACAAGAGGAATTAAAGAAAAAGGGCGTGAAGGTAGAGAACGAAGAACAAGATTTCAAAGGTGGGAATTAAAACTTTGTACTGGATAAACTCGCTGACCCATTTGTCGAGCCAATCAAGAGTGTCAGGCTCCTTTGGATATTCCACAACTGAGATCTTGAACCATCCCGTTGTTTTTTGCTCGAAGGAGAATAAAAAAATGAATCTGCAAAAAAAATATTTAAGATAATCATGTCTCATCATTTTCTTACTCGTCCTCGCAATTCCCTTTTCCGAATTCGATCAATGCTTCAATCAAGATACCTCTGAGATAATTCTCGCCTGGGGTGTCCGAAACTTTGAAGAGTATCTCTCCGCACTTGAATAACGAGTATGACATTAACTGATCGAAGTTGTACTCGATTATCAAGTATCCGTTGGTTTCTTTGGCTAAAACTATTAGTATATTTTATAGCTGTCATAACTTTGTCGGGAGAAGAGATAAGAAAAAGGTGTCAACTAATGAAATATTGCCCTTAAGAAGGGCTACAATTTATTAGTTGACAGATTTTTGATATCTCTTTTGGGAGCCGAGATACAGGTTCTTGAAGTTGCTTAAGAGGGCGCAGACAGCCAGGCACTCTAGCCGCTTCCTTTCTCCGCTTCTCTCTCTCTTTCTCTAGGATAGAATAGAAGATAATAGTAAAAAAAAAAACCAACACAATTCAACGATCGATGTCAAGTCAACCTCGACAAAATGGAATCCAACAAAGTCATTGAAGACAATACTGAATTCTTCGGATCCAGGGTTCGCGAGAGAAGGAGCAAGAAGAAGAGAAAGAAAAATGAAGATCTTCATTGGAACCATTACCCTGGAAAGAAATCATAAGTTAAATATGAAAAAAGAGAAACGAAATTGAAAATGATTATAAAATGAGGAAAATGTCGACGAATTATGTCGAAATATTTCTAGAAACGTTCTCGAAGAAATCGTAAAAACCAAAGACTAGTGATCAGACTATGAGTCATCATGCTAATGGACCTCAACGATTCGAATATTGTTATGACTCACTTTTAGGCCTCATCCGAGATTTGTTCCTTTTCTTCATCCAAAAAAGAGTTCACCTCCCTGAAATAGAAATCACATCTCCATCCAAATGAAAAAAAAAACATTATTTTTCGAGATCATATTATAATTGGAGCGAACCGGCGATGCTTGAATGAAAATCTGTTTTTTTTCTTTTTTCACTATACGACTTCAGAGCCATCACACGAAATGTCCTCTTTTTCATGTACTTCTTTTTGATGGGAAACCTTTTTTGCACCTACGTTTCCTTGACATTTTGAAATTTAAGATAATGGTGGGAATTTCAGATGAAATATTGAACTCTGGAAAAATTTTATTTCAGTCCATAATTTGTTCAAACGTCTAGAATGATTGAGTTCCGATATTTCGCTGCCACTTTTATGCTCTTGGTAATTCACCCTTATTAGAAAGGAATCAAAAATGTTTATTTTAAGATGAGTATAGCTATCATTTTTCTCAATGGCTTGGTGGTCAAAGGAATGTTTCGAGAGCGTGAAGGATTCCATAAGATCTGTGTTAACAAAGCGATGGCCAATGTGTTTATTGCAACTGCTTTTCTAGTTTGGGCGGCTCCATGTTCTTATTTGTAAGACTAATTATTTTAATTCCACGGATAAACTCTTTTCCAGAAACTTCTACTACCTCCCCCATCAATTCAATGTCTTCTTCGGGCAGGTCGTCGGCTGGGGTCCCTACCTAATGTCGGGGCCTTTTACCCAAATTTGTTTGGCTGTTAATCGCGCAGTTGCGATTTCCTATCCGTATTATTTTAACAAACAGCATCGGGTTCCATGGACAAAAGTCACTTTGGGGTGTCTGTGGGTACTCTCGATTTTGATGTCGTTGCCAGCAATGATAGGTGAGTAATCCAAAGTGATCAACTTCAAGAGCTCGTATATCAGTTACCAGAAGAGATAGCAAAAAGTTGTCAACTAGTGAAATGTTATTCTTGAAAAGGGCTACTATTTACTAGTTCACTGTTTTTTGATATCTCTATTAGGAACTGAGAGATAGGATTTTGAAGTTTGGCATCTAAAAGGGCACAGACACTCTTCTTTATCTGTCTCACTTCCGGGCCGGGCCAAGATTTAAAGATAAATTTAGTTTACATTAGAGATAAAAAACTTTTTTTAAAGCCACTGATTATAAAAGACGCAAAAAGAAAAGGGTCTGGCTGTCTGCGCCCTCCCAGCCTGGAAGTTGCGCAACTTTAAGAACCTACACCTCGGTTCCCAAAAGAAATATAAAATTACTGTCAACTAAAAACATATAGCCCTTAACTAGCTTAACATTTTGTTAGTTGATAACTTTCCGCTATCTCTTCTCTTAACAAAGTTACAACGATTCAAAGCCAACCTATCTTTTCCAGACGGCTGCAGCTACATATTCTTCGTCGACAGCGTCTCCTGGAGCCCAACGGACACCCCATGCTCCCGAACACTCTCCGAATACGTCACTAATCTTGTCCTCCTAATGGCCATCGTCTCCTTCTCTATCAACGTCTTAAGTATCATCAAAATCGTTAGATCCGCCATTGGTTTCTCGGCTGCAATGGATCAGAACATGTCGGAAAGCAGAAAGAGGAAGCGAAGGAAAATGTTTATTCAGTGTGTTATTCAGGATTGTACTCATACAACTGATTGTATGTTGAATACCTATGTTTATACTTTTTATGATGCTCAATGGTTTCAATTTTTGTGTGGATCTGTGTCGGCGTTGTCTGTTATTATGCTGGATGGGTATGTTTTTCTAAACCTCGCTCTATTGCACTGACTACTTTCGCGTACCTTTAGTTGGCTGAGTAACAAACTTAAATTTAAACCTACTTGGCTCATTTAATACTCAGTCAACAAAGTTAGGCCCTGATCTAGTAGAGCGCAATTACATCCATAATTACCCTTCCCACACCCACTCCATTCCGATATTTTCAGTTTCCTAATGTCAATCCTACACCAAAAATCATCGACTCCCAGCCAAACCCGAGAACCACCATCGAAATCTCACACGAACGGAGAATTCCGAAAGCGAGCGTCGAGTCGAGTTTCAGCCACAATTGTGACAACTGCTATGTGATAATCACATATTTATTATGTGTGTTGGGAATGAGGTATAAAATAAACATTTTTAAATGCAGTATATAGTATAAAGGCACTATTTTAGGGGGGTTGATAACCAGAAAATGCAGGACAAAGGCACTGTAAATTACAGATATTAAAGGGGGATGGTCAAATGATATTAGGGAACATATAGAAATTTGATTTTAAAGACACAGAAAAAAACAGGTATCAAAAAGAAAAATTAAAGGCCTCAAGTATACACGAAGAGTTTTGTTTGGTAGTTTTTTTGGGGGGACGAATCGTGGTATGATAGAAAAAAAATGTTAGAAAAAACGGGTATCATGCAAAAAAAATCTAAGCTACAAGAAAATATAATATCAAGAAAAAAACAGAAGTGAAATAATAATAATTATTCTGAAGTGACGTCATCTTCAAGCTCTTCATCAATCTCCTCTTCATCATTTGGAGTTTCTGGGGATTCCACTTCATCGTGGCATTCCTCTTTTAGATATTCTTCGATTCCACCGATCTTCAGATCGCCGCCCGAGGAGAGGACACGTCTGAAATTCGGATTTTTAGTAATCGAGCCCGTCCACTGTCTAATTTCGCTGCTTACTTTGACTGAGTATCAGATGCAAAAAATCTAAATTTAGCTTTCTAGAAAATACAGTAAGACTCTAAAATACAGGTAGTTTGATACTCAGCCAACATAAGCAGTCAATGATGGCCTAAAAACTCACAATTTCTCAATATCGGCTCTCATTGGCAATGGATGATCAACAAAAAAGGCGGGGAAACACTCGCCAAGTTGACTTTTGATCTCCTTAATATGGCTCAGACGATTATCCACACATCTCTCTACACATCCTGGATGACTATCCCGCATATGCTTCATTACCGTATCCTTGCATTGATTTCCGAATGAGCAAGCGGAGCACAAGTAGAGATCCACTCCATCCATATGTGTGTAGGCGTGTTCCGGAAGTCGGCTATTCGTCTGCTTTCCACACTTTTCACAATAGCAGAATTCGTTGACCTTCTTCTTGTAGAATTGAGCGCCACCGATTAAAATCGACACGTTTCTGGCGACAACTGCGTCTTCTTTTTGTTTCTTTGATTTTTTGGATCTGATATTGAAAGCACGACGCCACTTTTTCTTGGAACTCTTTGAGCTCGTCACCGGAGCCTCTTCCTCCTCCTCTCCATCTTCCTCTTCTCCTTCCTCTCCTTCATCCTCTTCCATCGTCTCATCCTCGATCAGGAGCAATGGCTTCTCCTCTTCCATCACTTCCTCCTCTTCTTCCTTGATAGCACTATCATTCGACGCTTCCTCATCCATCACAACCAATGGAGAAGCTCCCGCACTGTTAATAATCACATCCTTGACTTCTCTTGGTGCCGCCGCCGGGAACTTGTTCTTCCGTTTGCTCTCCTGTGCGAAAAGGGATGAAATTCCGAAGCAAGCCTCGGACATTTCTTTGACGTCATCTTGATATTCTCCGATTCTATCCTCCACACAATCATCTGTTCCATGCTCTTTCTTTCCATGGACTTGAACGGATTGGGAGCGATCGTGGCCGAATGGACAGTATTTGCAAGTGTATCTGTTGATTCCCTTGTCCTTGGCCATGTGCCAGAGGATATGGAAACCACGGATCTGAAAATTATTAAGCTTAGTGGACTAGAATCTCATTTTTGGCCTAGCTTTCCCCCAGGTGGCCTAACTTTTCAATTCTCTTCCAACTCACCCTGTTCTGCATTGTCTTCCCGCACAGCCGACATTGAAGTGGATGATCCTCATCAGGAACCAATTTCAGCGGCCCAAATCCTGTATCAATTCAATTTTCAGATTCTTGATTTTTCAATTTTCGCGCTTTCCTCGGATTTTTTTTTCACTTCACATACAAATTATGTTTTTCAAAAATTTAAAAAAAATTTAATTTTATTGAAACTTCAATGAGAAGAGAAGAGTTATTGCGTAGGTTTTGTGCTTTTTGATTCACAACCGATTCAGATGAGGAAGGGGAACAAGAATTGAGATGATTGGGGGAGGAGCTCTAGAAGAAAAGGCCTATAAGAAATTTGAATTTTACAAAGAAATGAAATTTAACAAGAAATAAATGGGGGGAAAAGATCGTCGGGGTGATTTTGTGTGGGCGGGGAACAATAAAACTACAATAAAAGAGAGACCCAAAAATTCCAAAAAAACTAGAATCTAGGCTAAATGAATATTAAATATGAAGAAAATGGGTAATTTGGAGAGGAGAAAAGAGGAAGAAAAGTGAAATCAAGGGAAGAGGTTCACAACACGATGAAAATTTAAAAAAAAATCAAAAAAGAAACCGGATCTCGACACGACATTGAGGTACACAATATTCAGTTTAAAAATGAAAAATTGCTGTGTGATGAGGGTTCGACGGGCCGCCGTTTCATCGGTTTTTTCTTCTACTTTTAGAGAAAAAAAGGTTAGAACGACGGATGATTCACTAAGGAGAAGGATAAAAAAGTGGAGGATGGTAATTACTAGGTAATTCCGTCTGAAATCGCCCCTCACTGGACTTTGGCTGCTTACATCTGATTACATTGGCTGAGTATCAAACTTAATCGATACTCAACCAACTAAAGGTAAGCAGCTAAAAGAAGAGCAGTAGAGCGCAATTACCAAGATAATTACGTGAATCCTAGTGGGCGGAGCCTAATCGGAGCCGAATTGATGAAGAAAAAAGGTGATAAAAAAGGATAACACAGAGAAACAAAACGAATAAATTGGGACAATAAAACACCAAAAAACACCACTCAAAACACTTCTTTTCCTATCATTTTTCAATTTTTCTTGAAGAAGCGATTGGAAAAAATCCGAGGAAACGGTCGGCACGCGCTCTCATCACTCAGATAACTAGATATTAACTTTTTTTGCACAAACACAACACTAGATTCTCTCTACTGGGTCGACTATTGGCACAATTGGTCCAATTGTTATTTTATAATCCGTACCGTTTGTGGATCCAGATGAGGTTCCACCCAGAGACGAGGAGCCAAGTGACGACAGTTTCGCTTTTTGAGCATTCTGAAAAATGACACGACGTGGAAGAGGTGAAAGAGGAGGAGGAGAAAGAAAGAGGAGGAGGAACAGAAGGAGGATGAAAACACACTCAGGCAATATAAATTGAGAAAAAGGAAGAATTATTATCAAAAATTCAAGGGAATAAGGGGAAGAAAAATCACACAGCAAGTACAGAAGACGTTCCATTGATCTTCAGATCCTCAGTAGTTATTGAAAATGATGGAGAAGACCTCGGCGTCAGTTGATTTCTTGATCTTACCTTCTGAGCGTTGGCGGCTTGTTGGGCGGCGTACGCGATTTCGGCTTTTGCCGCTGTTGGTCCCGGGATGGTGCCGTTCTTGGTTCCGAGTAGTTCCATGGAGAGATCCTGAAAAACCCGCGCACATAGTCACTCGGTTAGTAATAGGGATCTTTTATAAGGGGGAAGAGAGCATTCTCTTTGTTTTTAAAAGACAGTGTAAGCTACGTGGCAGGGGGTTACGGTAAGCATTCTCAAGCAAAAAAAGCATCATCTGGATCTTCGATTCGATTAAAAAAACGACAAAACACATCACACAACATGCAAAAATTAGTCACAAGGGGTGCTAGTACAAGAGTATAAGAGATTGATGGGAGACCAAAACCACCACCAAAAATAGACAACACCAACCTGGTAGCCGGCCATATCAGCCGAGCCACCCGACCATTGGTGCGGGCTTGAGCGATGATGTCCACCGTGACGATGTGCGACGAAAAGCTCGTGATTTAGTTCCTGAACACTTATGAGATGAAAGCCTTATTAAATAGGTTAGGGCTTAAAATAAAAATTGATCTGAAAATTCTGTAAAAAGTGCATTTACTACAGTAAGACTAATAAAGTTACAATAAACATATATATTTAGATAAATTTACAACATTGACCAAAATAAAAGTGACGTGTGTGTGAGGATGCGCTAGCTATTTAAAGGGAGGACGTACCTGACACTTTTGGAAAAGTTCCAAAGATCGATCCTCCATCATATCCGGATCAATTCGTCCGTGAGCCTTCGACTGATGATTCTCCATTTGATCTTTACGGTAATGCTCAACGGCACATCCCTCATGTTTACAACGGAAACGGAAGATCAGCTCGTCTTTCGCCAAATGGAAGAACATGTGCATTTGCCTTGCGCCGGCGGTCACCGGTTTTTGGCATTTCGAGCACTCTCCCAGGACGCGTTTCTTCGAGATAGACGACGTCTTCTTGGTTTCTGTCTCTTGGCTTCTATCCGGAGTTCCAAAAAGAGCAGCGACGTTGTCCAGAACGGAGATTGGATTGAGACCGTCAAGTGGGTCATCAGTCGTTTCCGCTTGGGCATCTGGCTCCTCATATTTCACTTTTTTGGATCCTCCACCGAAAAGCGAGGCGAGTGTCGAGCTACTGTCGATGTTGAGATCATCGAGTGAGAAGGTTGCTGCAACTGATAAAACCGTTTTATTTTTGGGGTTCTCTAATAGAAGGGCAGTTTTAAACTATCAAGTGATTGAACAGGGCGGCCGAGAACCCGACAAGTTCTTCCACATTTAAAATCGAAATTTTCCGAGCATTTTTGCACGATTTCATTGGAAAATTTGATTTTAAAGCTATTCTTTTGAAATTTTGTCGATTTCAGGTATTGACATAGCTTAAAAATGAATTTTTCGATGAAAAACAATTTTTTTTAATTCAAAACAAAGGAAATTGAGCATTTTTCAGCAAAATTACTCAAAAAAGTCGGTTTTAAGGGAATTCCTCTATTATAAGGGCATTAAAAATACTCACGCTGATCATTTTCCTCATTTTCCGGGGTTTGTGCATGACTAAACGAATTCAAAGTAGCCAAAAATGCATCAGCATTAGCTGGAGCCAAATCCATCGTTGTAATCGCTTCAGTGGCCGATGTTGGAACATACGGACGTTTTCTACCATTTGTAGTCCGTGTGGAGGAGGATGCTGCTTGTTGCTTCTGTTGCTCAGCGTCTCCATTCAAATTCGAAGAGAAATCCAGAAGTTTAAGGAAATCCGCGGTGGCTTGTGCCGTCTGTTTCTCCTTTTCTTTGTGAAGATTCACGATTGCCGTGGCAGCAGCTTGAGCTGAAGCGGTGGCAGTGGAGGCGGAGCTTCCATTCGATGTGGATGTGTTTCTTCCAGAAGACGTCGTGGAATTCATTCCACGGAAATTGGTTGGAGAATACGGAGATGATGATGTGGAAGGGATATTATTAGAATTAGCATTCACTCTCTTTGTCACATTCAACGAGAATGCTTTATCCATTAAAACTTGCAATTTCCTCTTCGCCGTCACATTATCAACGTAGATAAACTTGCTCATATTCTTCTGATGTGATGAATGAAGATGTTCTCTCATTTGTGAATCAGAAGCTCTTTCTGTCAGGCACATTGGGCATTGGAATGGTAACCAATTCAGATGCTCAGTTTTAATATGAATTTCCATCTCTTCTGAATTCCCCTTAGTCACTCCACATTCCACACAACTCAATTGCATCGATGGAGTATGATTTGATATCGTTGTTGGATCAGTTGGTGCGGTGACTCCATTACTTTTCGGGGTTGAATTAGCAGAATGCCCATTCTGTTTCAGACGAGCGGCGATATCCTCAATTCCACTTTTGACCGCATTCGAACTCATTGCGACGAGAGCGTTGATCTTCTCAAGAAACACTCGACTACTGTCTGTTGTGGCGACTTCCGACGGCGAATTTGAGAGACTCGCGTTCAGTATAATCTCGTTGTCCTCCGTCTCCTCTCCGATGCTCATCAGGTGATCTGGAAAATAGAAGTGTTGTTGAGAGCTGCTCTCCGCCGCCGCCGCCCTCTCTTCATCGATACAGTTTGCACAGTGACAGCACACTGTTGATTCGCGCGCTCTCTCTTTTTTTCTAGGAGAAGAGAATATATCTAGAGCGGGGTGGAAGCAGAAGAGAAAGATATTTGCGGTTGGAGCCGCTTCTTCTCTCCGTCGAAACGCTTCTCTTCTTACCTGATGTTGACGATCACACGACGAGTCCCGATGGAGAATGGCGAGTGACTTTCTGAAGAAAAACACAATTTTTTTTCAAGGGAAATAATGATGTCTTTTTCAACACAATCGGAAGAGAATGCTCGGAAAGTAAAGTGGACGAAGGAGGCGATGCAAGGAGAAGAAGAAGAAGAAGAAGAAAATGATAACGAGGTGATGACGGGGAAGAGAAGAAGAAGAAGAAGAGGAAAGGGGAGGTTTTATGAGCCGCCGACAGTGTACACTTCAGAAGACGAGAGATTTTTCTTGCAGAGCGATTTGGAGTGGTTTATTTGGAGTTTTGTGTTGATTTAGATGGGGGAAAAGTTACAGGAAAATATGTTGAAAGGTTAGATTTTTCAATTTTAAAGTGAAAAATGGGTTTTAATACTGAAAAAAACTGGAAAATTAAAGGAATAGGCGAAAATTTTGAAAAAAAAACATCGGGTACGGTATTAAAGGCACATGCCAAGAAATCGTAGATTGGACGTTGAACGAAATAAATAAAATTTAGAGAAGAATTTCGCTGATTCAGGGATTTTAGGTGTAAAATTCACAGAAAAACTTGCCAAAAAAATTCAGACTTTTTTCAATTTTTGTTTGGGAATCGGTTTTTGAAACCGAAAAAACACATAAAAAATCGAAAAAGTGCAAAAAGTTTTGAACAACACATGCGGTACTGTATTAAAGGCGCATGCTCCGAAATTGTAGATTGGATTTCGAAGCGAAATGAATTAAACTTTTTTGTAGACGAAAAATCTGTAATTTTCAGCAAAAAATCAAAAATATAGAGTTTTGAAATAGAAATCAGGCAACACGGAAAAGAACACGTGCAGGAAAAAACAACAAAAAATCACCAAATTTCCCGTTTCGAAGTCTAACTTCTACAGTAGCCCTTATCAGTGGAGGAAAAAGAAGAAGAAGAAGAAAGCTTGTGATCGAGGAATAAGTATTGACGTGATCATCACAGCTTAGGGTTGAAGAAGAAGAAGAAGAAGAAAAATACGAAACCGGAGGAGACATCTGACGGCTGCGTCTGTTGGCAGCAGCCGTCCCGAAGAGAAGAAGAAGAAGAGGACATTTCGACGGGGCACCGAGCCCAACCATCATCACAAAACAGCAAGCATACATACTGACACACACACACATACACTCACACACAAAGAGAGAGAGAAAGAGAAGAAACGACGACCGCCTCGACAGGGCACACACACACCGAGAACTGCACACAGTGTCCACAGAAGACGGCGACGATGGTTTGATGACGACGATGGCCGATCGCGGCGAGGGGAAGAGAGAGGGAATAGAGAAAACAGAGACACCGAAGCTTTGGGGACGTCGATCCGATGGTGAAGAGGCGAAGGGAGGAAGGGAAGGAGGAGGCAAAAACGCCCGGGAGAATGAGAGAGTAAAGGGAGGAAAGGAGCGGAGGCACTTCTCTCGGAAGAGTGATCGCAGGGTGTCGCCGTTGGCTTTTGTCACTTCTCGGGAGACCAAGATGAAGAAGACAGTGACGATGGGGAAAATAGTGTGCGAAGAGAGTGAAGAGCAAATGGGGGTTGTGAATAAATAGGTGTACCGTAACCTAATATTCTAGATCTCTCCTAACCCTGAGCCTATCTAGATCTACATCCACGTCATCATATTTGTCTAGATCTTGATCTCTGTGAGGCTAAGAGTCTCCTAGCCTATTGTACCTTCCCATCCATGACATTTAGTATTTTGAAATTGGTTGTGTCGGATGTACAATGGATGGCGTGGCATGTGAGGGCATATATATATTCAAATGTGTCTCCATCGGGGACACACAGGGGCATGCTCTCACCTCTCGCTTACACTATTTCCATCGATTGATTGATACATATACTTCTGATGGCGGGGTTGTCTCTCTGTCGACGCACACTGATATGATAACACAGTGTACACGTCATTTTCTCGAAGTCATCGTTTGGCTTCTTCTTCCTTCGAAATCCCGAAAGAATCTTTTCCTCCCCTTGTCAAGTGTCTTTGTGAAGAATACACAGTGCTGCGCTCGCGCGAGAGGCTCCCAAGAGCCAGTGTGTGTTCCCGCGCGAGAAGCAAACTTCTTCGTTCTTCTTCATCTTCTTCTTCTTCTTCTTATTCTTGCAGTCAACCAAAGAGTCGCTCTTAGCGGAGAGCAAAATAAACATTCCAATACACTCTTCTTCTCCCATCGTCTTCTTTTGTAAGATTCTCGGGCCCGATTTGGAATGGTTTTGGACAGAAGAAGGGGAAGAAAAGAGAACGTCCGCGCAACAAGGTCTCGAAGGCGAAGGAAACGAGGGGGCAAGTCGTCGTCGATGACGAAGATGGAGAGAAGAATTTTTTTTTGGTTGGGGAGAAAGGATTACTGTAGATATCAAGTCTAGAATCAGAATAAAAAAGAAGACGTCAATCTCTTTTTTCTTCTTAATCGCCTTCTATTCAAGGGATTCATTCCATAGAATGAATATCCAGGATAATATTTCTCGATTCAGAAGAAGAAGAAGAGGAAGCACTCACTTCAGAAGAGACAAGGATTAGATGGGAAACTGGAAGAAGAAAAAGAAAAAGAAGAAGAAGAAAAGGCATCCCCCCGGAGACATAGAAGATGCTCAACGCAGATTCTGGAGCACGACCCACTTTTTCTTTCTCTTTTGTTGACAACAATTCTGGGGGGGCGTCTCCTTCTTCTCTTTCGCCTCCAGACAAAGAGACATTAAACTTGACGGAAAAAAGAAAGAAGACAGATTCCTACGGAATGAAATGGAGATGTGAAATGAATCGGAATAACGGTAGGGGCGAGCCCCCGACTTGCACATACACACACACAGCCGAGTCGAGGAGACTCGCTGACAGTGACACATAAAGGTGAATAAACAGATGGAGAACGACGACGGAATCAACTCTAGGGGTCTCCGCCGCCGCCGCCGCCGCCCCGGAGAGACAAACAACCCACAGACGACACGAGCTCACGGAGCTGTTCTCACTTTACTTCACTCTGACTTTAGAGAGGTAGGACGATGAATAGCTACAGTACTCTAGATTCACACTTCATTAGAATCCAAGGGGGAATCCAGAAAAGGGGCTGTGAAAAGTGTCTGTGTTCGAAGGAGGTCAACATCATCATTTCATCTGCCTTCTACGTCCTCCAGGCAGCGGAGAAGACAAGAAGAAGAAGAAGACCATCTTGACACATGTCTTCTTCTTCTTCTTCTCCATATTCTCCTCCTTCTACATTCGACGTCGTCGCCAACATATCTTTTCTGACGGCGAAGAAAAGGAGGAACGAAAAAAGATGGAGGACAGTACATGAGAGAGAGGGTGAGAGTAGAAAGATATGACGTATACATTTGGAGGCAAAAAAGACAATACATCAAGACGGGGTGACCCCTTTCTCTGTGAAGACTCCAGAAGACATCTCCAGAAGTCTAAGAAGAGGAGGAGGCGGAGGATAAAAGAAAAGAAGAAGCTCACAAAGTATTATGAGAAGATTATAGGGGGGGAGCTTTTCTCTTTTTTCTCTTCTTCTTTTTTCAGAAGTCTTTTTTCACTCCATCTCTCTTTGTTGTGTGGTCATGTTTCTAGACTTTTCTGGATTCCCCCTTGGATTCTAATGAAGTGTGAATCTAGAGTACTGTAGCTATTCATCGTCCTACCTCTCTAAAGTCAGAGTGAAGTAAAGTGAGAACAGCTCCGTGAGCTCGTGTCGTCTGTGGGTTGTTTGTCTCTCCGGGGCGGCGGCGGCGGCGGCGGAGACCCCTAGAGTTGATTCCGTCGTCGTTCTCCATCTGTTTATTCACCTTTATGTGTCACTGTCAGCGAGTCTCCTCGACTCGGCTGTGTGTGTGTATGTGCAAGTCGGGGGCTCGCCCCTACCGTTATTCCGATTCATTTCACATCTCCATTTCATTCCGTAGGAATCTGTCTTCTTTCTTTTTTCCGTCAAGTTTAATGTCTCTTTGTCTGGAGGCGAAAGAGAAGAAGGAGACGCCCCCCCAGAATTGTTGTCAACAAAAGAGAAAGAAAAAGTGGGTCGTGCTCCAGAATCTGCGTTGAGCATCTTCTATGTCTCCGGGGGGATGCCTTTTCTTCTTCTTCTTTTTCTTTTTCTTCTTCCAGTTTCCCATCTAATCCTTGTCTCTTCTGAAGTGAGTGCTTCCTCTTCTTCTTCTTCTGAATCGAGAAATATTATCCTGGATATTCATTCTATGGAATGAATCCCTTGAATAGAAGGCGATTAAGAAGAAAAAAGAGATTGACGTCTTCTTTTTTATTCTGATTCTAGACTTGATATCTACAGTAATCCTTTCTCCCCAACCAAAAAAAAATTCTTCTCTCCATCTTCGTCATCGACGACGACTTGCCCCCTCGTTTCCTTCGCCTTCGAGACCTTGTTGCGCGGACGTTCTCTTTTCTTCCCCTTCTTCTGTCCAAAACCATTCCAAATCGGGCCCGAGAATCTTACAAAAGAAGACGATGGGAGAAGAAGAGTGTATTGGAATGTTTATTTTGCTCTCCGCTAAGAGCGACTCTTTGGTTGACTGCAAGAATAAGAAGAAGAAGAAGAAGATGAAGAAGAACGAAGAAGTTTGCTTCTCGCGCGGGAACACACACTGGCTCTTGGGAGCCTCTCGCGCGAGCGCAGCACTGTGTATTCTTCACAAAGACACTTGACAAGGGGAGGAAAAGATTCTTTCGGGATTTCGAAGGAAGAAGAAGCCAAACGATGACTTCGAGAAAATGACGTGTACACTGTGTTATCATATCAGTGTGCGTCGACAGAGAGACAACCCCGCCATCAGAAGTATATGTATCAATCAATCGATGGAAATAGTGTAAGCGAGAGGTGAGAGCATGCCCCTGTGTGTCCCCGATGGAGACACATTTGAATATATATATGCCCTCACATGCCACGCCATCCATTGTACATCCGACACAACCAATTTCAAAATACTAAATGTCATGGATGGGAAGGTACAATAGGCTA
Source organism: Caenorhabditis wallacei (assembly GCA_963932035.1). Taxonomy (NCBI): domain Eukaryota; kingdom Metazoa; phylum Nematoda; class Chromadorea; order Rhabditida; family Rhabditidae; genus Caenorhabditis; species Caenorhabditis wallacei. The sequence goes on along the minus strand of OZ009932.1, from coordinate 10,070,562 downwards.
GGAGACTCTTAGCCTCACAGAGATCAAGATCTAGACAAATATGATGACGTGGATGTAGATCTAGATAGGCTCAGGGTTAGGAGAGATCTAGAATATTAGGTTACGGTACACCTATTTATTCACAACCCCCATTTGCTCTTCACTCTCTTCGCACACTATTTTCCCCATCGTCACTGTCTTCTTCATCTTGGTCTCCCGAGAAGTGACAAAAGCCAACGGCGACACCCTGCGATCACTCTTCCGAGAGAAGTGCCTCCGCTCCTTTCCTCCCTTTACTCTCTCATTCTCCCGGGCGTTTTTGCCTCCTCCTTCCCTTCCTCCCTTCGCCTCTTCACCATCGGATCGACGTCCCCAAAGCTTCGGTGTCTCTGTTTTCTCTATTCCCTCTCTCTTCCCCTCGCCGCGATCGGCCATCGTCGTCATCAAACCATCGTCGCCGTCTTCTGTGGACACTGTGTGCAGTTCTCGGTGTGTGTGTGCCCTGTCGAGGCGGTCGTCGTTTCTTCTCTTTCTCTCTCTCTTTGTGTGTGAGTGTATGTGTGTGTGTGTCAGTATGTATGCTTGCTGTTTTGTGATGATGGTTGGGCTCGGTGCCCCGTCGAAATGTCCTCTTCTTCTTCTTCTCTTCGGGACGGCTGCTGCCAACAGACGCAGCCGTCAGATGTCTCCTCCGGTTTCGTATTTTTCTTCTTCTTCTTCTTCTTCAACCCTAAGCTGTGATGATCACGTCAATACTTATTCCTCGATCACAAGCTTTCTTCTTCTTCTTCTTTTTCCTCCACTGATAAGGGCTACTGTAGAAGTTAGACTTCGAAACGGGAAATTTGGTGATTTTTTGTTGTTTTTTCCTGCACGTGTTCTTTTCCGTGTTGCCTGATTTCTATTTCAAAACTCTATATTTTTGATTTTTTGCTGAAAATTACAGATTTTTCGTCTACAAAAAAGTTTAATTCATTTCGCTTCGAAATCCAATCTACAATTTCGGAGCATGCGCCTTTAATACAGTACCGCATGTGTTGTTCAAAACTTTTTGCACTTTTTCGATTTTTTATGTGTTTTTTCGGTTTCAAAAACCGATTCCCAAACAAAAATTGAAAAAAGTCTGAATTTTTTTGGCAAGTTTTTCTGTGAATTTTACACCTAAAATCCCTGAATCAGCGAAATTCTTCTCTAAATTTTATTTATTTCGTTCAACGTCCAATCTACGATTTCTTGGCATGTGCCTTTAATACCGTACCCGATGTTTTTTTTTCAAAATTTTCGCCTATTCCTTTAATTTTCCAGTTTTTTTCAGTATTAAAACCCATTTTTCACTTTAAAATTGAAAAATCTAACCTTTCAACATATTTTCCTGTAACTTTTCCCCCATCTAAATCAACACAAAACTCCAAATAAACCACTCCAAATCGCTCTGCAAGAAAAATCTCTCGTCTTCTGAAGTGTACACTGTCGGCGGCTCATAAAACCTCCCCTTTCCTCTTCTTCTTCTTCTTCTCTTCCCCGTCATCACCTCGTTATCATTTTCTTCTTCTTCTTCTTCTTCTCCTTGCATCGCCTCCTTCGTCCACTTTACTTTCCGAGCATTCTCTTCCGATTGTGTTGAAAAAGACATCATTATTTCCCTTGAAAAAAAATTGTGTTTTTCTTCAGAAAGTCACTCGCCATTCTCCATCGGGACTCGTCGTGTGATCGTCAACATCAGGTAAGAAGAGAAGCGTTTCGACGGAGAGAAGAAGCGGCTCCAACCGCAAATATCTTTCTCTTCTGCTTCCACCCCGCTCTAGATATATTCTCTTCTCCTAGAAAAAAAGAGAGAGCGCGCGAATCAACAGTGTGCTGTCACTGTGCAAACTGTATCGATGAAGAGAGGGCGGCGGCGGCGGAGAGCAGCTCTCAACAACACTTCTATTTTCCAGATCACCTGATGAGCATCGGAGAGGAGACGGAGGACAACGAGATTATACTGAACGCGAGTCTCTCAAATTCGCCGTCGGAAGTCGCCACAACAGACAGTAGTCGAGTGTTTCTTGAGAAGATCAACGCTCTCGTCGCAATGAGTTCGAATGCGGTCAAAAGTGGAATTGAGGATATCGCCGCTCGTCTGAAACAGAATGGGCATTCTGCTAATTCAACCCCGAAAAGTAATGGAGTCACCGCACCAACTGATCCAACAACGATATCAAATCATACTCCATCGATGCAATTGAGTTGTGTGGAATGTGGAGTGACTAAGGGGAATTCAGAAGAGATGGAAATTCATATTAAAACTGAGCATCTGAATTGGTTACCATTCCAATGCCCAATGTGCCTGACAGAAAGAGCTTCTGATTCACAAATGAGAGAACATCTTCATTCATCACATCAGAAGAATATGAGCAAGTTTATCTACGTTGATAATGTGACGGCGAAGAGGAAATTGCAAGTTTTAATGGATAAAGCATTCTCGTTGAATGTGACAAAGAGAGTGAATGCTAATTCTAATAATATCCCTTCCACATCATCATCTCCGTATTCTCCAACCAATTTCCGTGGAATGAATTCCACGACGTCTTCTGGAAGAAACACATCCACATCGAATGGAAGCTCCGCCTCCACTGCCACCGCTTCAGCTCAAGCTGCTGCCACGGCAATCGTGAATCTTCACAAAGAAAAGGAGAAACAGACGGCACAAGCCACCGCGGATTTCCTTAAACTTCTGGATTTCTCTTCGAATTTGAATGGAGACGCTGAGCAACAGAAGCAACAAGCAGCATCCTCCTCCACACGGACTACAAATGGTAGAAAACGTCCGTATGTTCCAACATCGGCCACTGAAGCGATTACAACCAATGCTCTTGGAGGTTTGACACCGGCTGAAGCACATCTTGGAAGACGTCTCAGAACGAGAATGTCTCTCTTGATGCCGCAACTCAATTATCAAAATGAATATTCTGAGAAGCATTCAATGAAAGATCAATTTGATAGACACCACGGTACGAAGGATAAACGCTTTGCTATCGGAGAGTCCGTATACGCTAAAGTGTTTGATCGTAACATTTGGTCTTGGTTACCCGGTAAGGTAGACCAGACACAAGGACGTGTAGTGTACGTCGTCAGCTTGGCTGATGGACGAAAACGAGTTGTTCATGCCAACCAATTGAAAAGAAGATTGGATGAAGTCAAAGAACATGAGTGGACTTCCACTATGTGTGACGTGTTCGAACTGCCAGTCAGTGTAGTTCCAAATGATACAGTTGAGGCTCCGGCGAGGGCTCAAGTATCACCAAAAAAGCTTATGCCATCTTCTTCAGTTGCTCTATCGCAACAACCGGGTTTACGCGGTTCTTCAAAGAATTCAAGAACTACTACGAAGTCTACAGGACCGACTCGAGTTTCAAGTCGTCAGAGGAAGGCTGTCATCAGATTCGACCCAATTCGTGGCAACTAGATTTACATATAAATTTAATCCCTTCTATCGATTATGTATTGTATTTTGTTGATTGTCCCCGTTATATTTGTACCCCGGTTTTTCCCTTTAGTTCTGATCATTAGTTTATTATTAAGTAACCAATTATAGTATCCAGAGAAAGCTAAGCTTGTTTATGGAAGGACTCGAAAGGTTCCAAGATGTCTGGTACCGACCAGTTCGATCGAGGTGTTACACCTTAAAGTCTTTTGCCGTTGTGCACTTCCAGATATCCAAGTGAGTGTTCATCAACTGTATTGTTGAATGATCTCCGGTGCATTTATGGTTAAGGTCTGATCAACCAAGTTTCTCTCTTAACATGGGGAGGTGTTGTGTGGTCATGTTTCTAGACACACAAAGATTTTGATCTACCTCTTTTTCTATCAGTAGATCATTTGTATAATTAACGAGGCGGCAAGTTTGTTATTGTTTTTCTCTCTCACCCTCTCGTTCCCTTGCCGCATAAGTCAGTTCCCGTTTTACCCACCGAGCGAGTAGCCTCACTAGCGAAAGCTCTACCCCTATTATACCCTTTATTGATTCCTACAATAAATTAGTAGTTCAGTAAAGCTCGTGTTTCTTATACCTGATAAGGACACAACACTCTTCTGAAAGATCGGCAAATTCAGATGACGAAATTCGAGCCCCAAACCGCCATCTGGCTTTTTTCGTGGCACCGGACACAGCTGAGAATGGCTCCGCGATGGTCAAGAGGGGCGCAGCGTTTGATAAGCGCCTTCACTCTCTACTTCCGTCATTTTTATATTGAAATTCGCTCATTTTTTGGTTAGTGGTGGCTAGATTTTATTGAAAATAGTTGCGATATTCTACGCTAGTACAGTAATCCGGTCTAGTCAAAAAGATTACTGTATCTCTGGTCAGGTCTCCAGATTCAAAGTCTCTGTCACTTCGAATTTGGCTCAATGAAAACGTCAACCGCTTCCTCAAAGCAAACAAGTAAATTGTGAAGAAAAGAGAAGAAAATTAGGAAAGAGAGAGAGAGAGAACGTTCGGTTAGGAATGATGATTTGGGGGAAGGGAGGTCACATACACACACACAGTTTATTTGCTCTCTCACAACTTCTACCTCGAGCAGGGACAAAGTTGCTCTCTAGTTTCTTATCACTTTACTCTTCAGGACAATGCCCTTATGATAGGGGGAAGCTAAGAGTTACTAACTTGAAGGAACCTACCGTATCTTTAGACCAAAAATGAAAATAGTAGGCTTCTCTGCTCTGAGAAAAGAAAATGAAGAACACTGTAGTGCAAGCAGCCACTACTTTCTCAACGTCGTCATCCATTCCTGGCCAGTAGACGAACGCCCTTGCAAGTTGCTTCATCCTGACCATTCCTGGATGACCTTCATGCAACTGCTTCAACACCGCTTTCCGCAGTGTTTGTGGAATTACCACGCGATCTGCCATCATAAGACAGTTTTGAACAACTGACAATGAAAGCTTGATAGAGCTGAACCTTTTCAACTTCTCATCAACTTTCTTTGGCCACATTCCTCGAGATACATACTTCAAAACTTCTTTCAAAGTCTTGCTTTTCTGTGTCTCTTCTTGAATGTCTTTTACTCGAATCGGCAGCTTTCTTATAGCCGAATACAATGTCTCTTCCACGTCAGCCTCTACTTGAGCAATGACAATATCTTCATCCTCAATTGGCGTCTGCTGAATCATTCGTGACAAAGCGTCAGCTTGTCCGAAATCATCTGTCTTCACATATTCGATCGTGAAATCGTATGCGAGAAGAATTGTGGACCATCTTACGAGACGATTCTGCGAGTGTACTGGGATTCCCTTCTTGCTTCCAAAAATGGACAACAACGGTTTATGATCCGTACGGAGCAGGAACTTGCGTCCGAACAGATACTTGTGGAATCGCTTTACAGCGAAGATCAGTCCAAGCCCTTCTTTTTCAATTTGAGAATAATTCTTCTCAGCTGAATTCAAAGAACGAGCGGCATGAGCAATCGGTTTTTCGGTTCCATCTGGAAACCGATGACTGATTACAGCCCCAATACCGTAATCGCATGCATCTGCAGCGACGACGATAGGAGTCTTGGCGTCATAATGAGTACATGCCAGATTCATGGAAAGACTCCACGAAAGGTACCGTTGGAGCCATGGAAGACACCGGAGCGTGTTTGGCAAAGAGTCCATGTCGACTATGCAGGTCCAGAAAACGGACAATACTATCTCGTCGCTGTTGATGCTAAGTCAAAGTGGGCGGAAGTATCCATAGTTAAGTCGATATCGGGACCATCTACTGTCAGGACTTTGAAAGATATGTTCAGTCAGCATGGTTATCCGGAGACACTGGTTTCCGATAATGGAACACAGTTTGTGTCGAAGGAATTTGCGACGATGTGCCGAGATTTTGGAATCGTGCACATGCGTTCACCTGCTTTTCATCCTCAATCCAATGGTCAAGCCGAAAGGTTTGTGGATACACTGAAAAGAGGTTTGAAAAAGTTAAAAGGGGAGGGAAGTGTCAGCAGTGAAACTCTGTCACAATTTCTGCTCCACTACAGGTCATCACCGTCCAATGCTCTTGGAGGTTTGACACCGGCTGAAGCACATCTTGGAAGACGTCTCAGAACGAGAATGTCTCTCTTGATGCCGCAACTCAATTATCAAAATGAATATTCTGAGAAGCATTCAATGAAAGATCAATTTGATAGACACCACGGTACGAAGGATAAACGCTTTGCTATCGGAGAGTCCGTATACGCTAAAGTGTTTGATCGTAACATTTGGTCTTGGTTACCCGGTAAGGTAGACCAGACACAAGGACGTGTAGTGTACGTCGTCAGCTTGGCTGATGGACGAAAACGAGTTGTTCATGCCAACCAATTGAAAAGAAGATTGGATGAAGTCAAAGAACATGAGTGGACTTCCACTATGTGTGACGTGTTCGAACTGCCAGTCAGTGTAGTTCCAAATGATACAGTTGAGGCTCCGGCGAGGGCTCAAGTATCACCAAAAAAGCTTATGCCATCTTCTTCAGTTGCTCTATCGCAACAACCGGGTTTACGCGGTTCTTCAAAGAATTCAAGAACTACTACGAAGTCTACAGGACCGACTCGAGTTTCAAGTCGTCAGAGGAAGGCTGTCATCAGATTCGACCCAATTCGTGGCAACTAGATTTACATATAAATTTAATCCCTTCTATCGATTATGTATTGTATTTTGTTGATTGTCCCCGTTATATTTGTACCCCGGTTTTTCCCTTTAGTTCTGATCATTAGTTTATTATTAAGTAACCAATTATAGTATCCAGAGAAAGCTAAGCTTGTTTATGGAAGGACTCGAAAGGTTCCAAGATGTCTGGTACCGACCAGTTCGATCGAGGTGTTACACCTTAAAGTCTTTTGCCGTTGTGCACTTCCAGATATCCAAGTGAGTGTTCATCAACTGTATTGTTGAATGATCTCCGGTGCATTTATGGTTAAGGTCTGATCAACCAAGTTTCTCTCTTAACATGGGGAGGTGTTGTGTGGTCATGTTTCTAGACACACAAAGATTTTGATCTACCTCTTTTTCTATCAGTAGATCATTTGTATAATTAACGAGGCGGCAAGTTTGTTATTGTTTTTCTCTCTCACCCTCTCGTTCCCTTGCCGCATAAGTCAGTTCCCGTTTTACCCACCGAGCGAGTAGCCTCACTAGCGAAAGCTCTACCCCTATTATACCCTTTATTGATTCCTACAATAAATTAGTAGTTCAGTAAAGCTCGTGTTTCTTATACCTGATAAGGACACAACACTCTTCTGAAAGATCGGCAAATTCAGATGACGAAATTCGAGCCCCAAACCGCCATCTGGCTTTTTTCGTGGCACCGGACACAGCTGAGAATGGCTCCGCGATGGTCAAGAGGGGCGCAGCGTTTGATAAGCGCCTTCACTCTCTACTTCCGTCATTTTTATATTGAAATTCGCTCATTTTTTGGTTAGTGGTGGCTAGATTTTATTGAAAATAGTTGCGATATTCTACGCTAGTACAGTAATCCGGTCTAGTCAAAAAGATTACTGTATCTCTGGTCAGGTCTCCAGATTCAAAGTCTCTGTCACTTCGAATTTGGCTCAATGAAAACGTCAACCGCTTCCTCAAAGCAAACAAGTAAATTGTGAAGAAAAGAGAAGAAAATTAGGAAAGAGAGAGAGAGAGAACGTTCGGTTAGGAATGATGATTTGGGGGAAGGGAGGTCACATACACACACACAGTTTATTTGCTCTCTCACAACTTCTACCTCGAGCAGGGACAAAGTTGCTCTCTAGTTTCTTATCACTTTACTCTTCAGGACAATGCCCTTATGATAGGGGGAAGCTAAGAGTTACTAACTTGAAGGAACCTACCGTATCTTTAGACCAAAAATGAAAATAGTAGGCTTCTCTGCTCTGAGAAAAGAAAATGAAGAAGAAGAAGCTCTCAGGTGACTTGAAGATTTTCGTGAAAGGCGGAGCACTTCTTCTTCTTCTTCTTCTTTTCTCCAAGAAGAAGAAAAAGAAGAAGAAGCTTTCTGGTTGCTATGCGGGAGAAGAGAAGAAGAAGAAGACACTCTTCTCATAAACACACTCCAGAAAGCGTGCCGTTCTGGAGAAAGAGAAGAAGAAGCGTCAGTCGGTTTACAACACACACACAAGTTTTCTTCAAAAGATGAGAAGTATTTGGTGGGGGAGACGCAGGAGTCCGGGGGCCTCCCTGAGCTCATCATTTTTACTTCAGGAGAAGAAAAAGATGAGAAATGATATAGCTCAGGTGGGCTAAAGGGGGAGAGTTAAGGGGTACTGTAGCTTACATTGTTAGTCGGTTCTAAAACTTACTGTATGGGGGAGCTGAAGTACTATAGCTAGTCGCAAAAAGTTTCTGAGTACTGAAACGCTTTCTCGTGCCCTTCTAGAAAAACAATTCTAGACACCTAAACGGCACGGTGCCGGGCTTCCTAAACACTTCCAAGAAAGTGCGTTTAGCCAAGGAAGATGGCCTTTTTCTTCCATCTCCCAAAAAAAAACGATGACTTCATTTTGCCCTCCTCCTCCTCATCTTCTTCTTCTTCTCTTCCTAAATGACGAGTGTGTAGTTGGAGTGAAAAAGAGCTCCAGAAGAGCTCCTCTTTTTTTCTTGCCCATCCTTCTTCACGTCTTCTCCTTTTCTAATTTATTCACTCTCGGCTCCTCGGAAGATTTTTTGAAGGCAAGAAAATAGAGGATGGGTTTCGAATGGGGTGTCATCTCTTTCTAAAACGACGTCTTTTCCAAAACGTCCCCCCTATTCATTCACTACTTCTGAATTCGTTTTCTGCCTCCCCAAACCAATTCACTATTCATCCCTTGATTACTCATTCATCCGTGTTTTCCTCTTTCTAAGGGGGCTTCTTTTCAGACCACTTCTCTTCAGAATCCAACGTCGCTATGACAACCGAGATGAGACACGAAGCATTTATTAAAGAGGACGCACATATACAAATAACAAAGAATTTAGGAAGGGATCTAGACTGAAGTAGAATTCATCGAATCGGCTAGCATCACGTCATCATAGGTACAACAAATCTTAGCCTTCCCATTTTTGGTACGATGACAGATTTCATTGACGCCACGACAATTGTCATCGGTGCATTGTTCTCCCGTCTCAACGTAATCTTTCGGGCATCCTGCAATAATATTATGAAGAATTCTTTAGAGGATTACTCCTCACTATTAGTTCCTTTACAGCAAACATGAGTATTCGGATCGCACATGTGCCCCATACTACAATCACTCGATCTCTCGCATCGAATCAACTGTCCAGATTTGTCGATAGATGGCTCGCCTCGTAAACCAATCGAACACATGATCCGTTTACATTGGCCGTCGGCATAACTGAAACCGGCTGGACACGAGCAAATACTTCTCACACACTCCATTTTCGCAACTTCAGCGTACTCCTCAACAGCGTCTGGACTTTTTGAGTAGACACATTGGGTGGAAATGTGACAGCTGTCACCGTAGTAAGCCATCGAAAAACACTGGCCTTCGTGGTAGATGTCTTCGAGTGAGACACATGGTTTTGGACAACAAATCTTGAAATAACCGGGGATTAGTAAGGGGAATCTAATTATAGCTTACAGTTTTCTCGGTGGCCACCGCATCTCGATGACAATAATAATCCACAGGACACCTGTTGCACCCGTAATCCGGTGGATTTGAGGATTCGTGTGGCTCGCCAACTGGGCATGTTGGCCGGATTTCAGATGGCGATGGGCAACAGAATCCCTTGTAATATCCGGGTTTAGTGGAATCATCGAACACTGGAATGCAATAATGCTCCGCTGGACAATCGTCCCGCCCATAATCCGATTGAGTGTTGTTTTCAATGCTTTTCATAAGCTTTTCAAACTCCACGTCATTGATTTCAGTTTGGTTTTCTGATTTTTTAAGGCTTCTAAAACTGGAGGCGACGCTGAGCAAAGAGTTTTTCAGTGAGCAAGTCACTAGCTTTTCATCTCGTTTCAATGGAGCAGCTTTGTTCACGCATCGGTATTCTGGAATATTAGCTTGAGTCATATCGAAGCATCTGTTCAACTCACCAATTGGTTCACAACCTCCATCACCATTTCTCTTAAATCCCCGTTTACACCGACAACCTCCCGATGAGCATTCAGAGAACGCCGCAGAACATTCCATATCGGTCTTACACTTTTCCTTCAGACGTCTTCTAACTCTTTGACATGTCTTGCCATCGGCAGCTGGTGTATACCCAAAGTCCGTAGCACACTCACACATACAGTTACCACGTGCTCCACAAATACAGGCGGCTCCACCGGAACATCCAGTTGACGGAGAGCATTGTTGTCCTCTCCATGGCCTCTCGTTTTCAATTACTTTAGGAGAAAGAGTAACGACTTCCTCGATGGCTCCGGGAACACAACAGAAGCCAGTGGTCGTCTCACAGAATCCATTTTCAGGACAAGGCATCACACGGCCTTGTTTAAACTGACACATTATTGGCTTCCCTGTGATGAAGTTGACCATTGTCTTCTTGGTTTTCGGGCATGTCGGAAGCTCTAAAATATTGAAATACAAGTTGCTAAAACTACAGTAACCCTACTTGTACAACAAACTCCATGAACCGGATTACAGACATGAGTCGATGGGCAGTCCTCGGTTAAATCACAAATGGTTAGGGTTCCGGTTGGTGATAGGACGAGAGCTCCGCCTCCTGGACAGAAATCTTCGGATGTTCCTCCGAGAGCCGATTTAGGGACTAGAGACAGGAAGCATCCGGATTTTTGACGGCCGTTTACGTTTCCAGGACGGCATTCTTCACCCTAAAAATTTCCCCGTTTTAGAAATTAGCACGTTTTCAAAACGGAATATCTCAGTTCGCATTAGTGATAGTGAAAAAGTGTCAACTAATAAAATATTTATTATTTTAGATTGAACATTTTGTTAGTTGGCCGTTTCTTCATATATCTATTCTCCGCCGAGATAAACCGGTTTGAAAATGCAACACCCTCAAAAACCGCTTCACTCCAAAAGATGCGCGCTTCCCTTCAATTTGCTATATCTCGGTTCCTAAAAGAGCTATCGAAAAAGTGTTAACTAGTAAAATATTTCTTATCATAAGGGCTACATTTCATCAGTTAAAAACTTGTTGGTATCTCTTCAGACAGCTGAGACAAACAGGTATAAAAATGCAACGCCTTCAAAAGATGCGATTTCTTAAAATAGCTATATCTCAGTTCCTAGTAGAATTAAAAAAATGTTGTCAACTAACGAAATACTCCTCATGGTAGACTCTATATTTTATCAGTTAACGACTTTCTCCTACCTTTTCTCCAAACCGAGATAATTCTATTTCAAAATCCTTACCTCCTCACACTGCAAATCATTCGAACACGAATCCTTGCGACATGCTCCTTCTTGACAAAAGAAACCTCTTCCACATTGAATTGAATGAGTACATCCTCTACCAGAAGCTCTCGCTTCCACAAGAATACTAATCGAAGCTAGAATACAAATGACCAGTCTCGATGACCGCATTGCTACTGACTGAAATTCTCCTGGTTCCAAGATCCCACCCTTCCCCTTACGGGGCTTATTGGCACACCTGAGGCAGGTGAGTCAACTCTAGGAACCGATTTGGTCATCGTGTCAACAACATGTACATTTTATGTATATCAATCGCCATGGGGCTAAAAATGGAAACATTGCATACAAATAGAGACGGGAGGCATGGAATAGAATGGAATTATTAGTGGTTCTGTACAGAAAAAAGAAAAATTATTAGGCGATCACACATCCACTGGAATTGCTTGGATCTTTTTCGGTTTGGTAGATCTTCTCCTCGTGGACTGGTTCGAGTTTGGACTTGCTCTGGAAAAAAGTGACTTTTTGAAGTAATCATGATGACCTTCATCATGGTGGGCCAGGATCCGACAAGCTCGTCGTCATACTTTTTTGCTTACTTTTAATCGAAAAATGGTAGATTTTAAGCGTGATAGAGCTTGTCGGGTCCTCGGCCGTTATAACGAGACTATCATAAAATTACCTTTTTCAGTTTTGAAAAGTCTGGCATATTGGCTTTACTCATATCAAACGCAGAATAAACGGCGGTGTTCCATAGCTCAGCTGGAGGTGGATATTTGAAAGAATCTAATTTTGCTAATCCATACGTGGCTTCCACATCCAATTCTGGAATCTCATCGGGCACTTTTTGATGGTAGATGAACCCATTTTCTCGCTCGGCTTTCTCCAAATGTCGATTCAGAAGTGGCTCGATTCTTCGGAAGAATAAATGGGATTCTGGTTTTATCCTTGTTCCGGGACCAGTTGCTGTTGCATACATCGCTGCCATCTCTTTAGCAACTCCATATTCAGCAATTCCCTGCTTACAAGCCCTGACCGCTTCTCCACATTTATCCTCTGACAATTGTTTTTGGCCAAGGAATGCGTAAGCGTAGGCTAAATAAAAATGATGTTTCAACTGAAGATATCTTCTCCATCTGGCGAATTGTTCATCGGGAAGATTATTCAAGCATTGATCCGCTTTTGAGAATATCGATGCGGTAACTGCCGCAAGGGAAGAGATGAGACCATCGTCATGCTTCATTTCGATTGCTCTTGCTACTATGACTTCTTGTGCTTCTGCAGTAGCTGTTAACACATAAGTCTCCATAACTTTCGGGTCGAAATCAGATCCTTCCACTTCATTCGCCCCAGAAAGTCTCGCGGATTCCTCTTTCACATACTGAAACATCCCACCAGCTTGTCTCAGACACTGAAGACATTCCTTCGCATCGGACTCCCTCACTTCATCTTTTCCAGCCATTGAAGCGGCGTGTTTTGTTAACCACATCGCCATACACTGAATCATACTGAGCGCTTCGAACCAGGTATCCGAGACTTCGGTGGCCGTTTGGGGAAGCATGGAATTGCCCCATTTGAAGCGGATGAGGGGGATTAGTTTGCTGTTTTTGTTGCCGGCTTCCTTGTTTTCTCTGACAATTTTTTAGGTTTTTATAGGTTTCTTCTGATGAAAAATTGATTTTTTCTCTGTTTTTTCAACAAATTCTTCGAAAATACCGGCAAAAAATCCTTTAAAACACGATTCGAATCAAAAATCACTTACAAATCAGCCATCGACGATTGAATTTCAATCAAAAATCCGCCAAAAAGTCGCAAATACTCAGTGAATTCTTTCGTCACCTCATCCAAATCATTCGACGCATTTTTGAATTGTCCGACGAGTTTGTCGCGTCGCAATCGGAGCTCTCTGAAGAATTAATTTTTTTTAATTTATAAATAGATTTTTAAAAAATAGGAAATTACCCGCAAATTTTGGAGCAAGTGTCCGTGGTGAGCACTCCTTTCAACTCGAATTTCACGAATTCAGTGGGTTTTATTGGGTTTCGATGGAACCAGTGAGACATATTGCCTGAAAAAAGAAACAATCGATAAAAAATAGGGAAGACGACATAAAAATGAAGAGTTTTGTCAACAAATCGAGGCGATGATTCATGTTTTTAGTAGAGAAAATAGGAAAAAATAGAAAAAATATTTCGTAATTCAGCAGACAACGAGAAATCGATTCAATGGAATAAATCAAAAATCAATTTATAAATTGAAATCGGACACTTTTTCAAACTGAAATTCGATCGTTTTCGAGCATATTCAAATTATTGAATTAAAATAAATAAAAAGTCAATAAACCCGTAAACAATGCAAGTGCGCCCCATTGAGACGAGTCACAAGATTGAGGAGAAGAGCTCAACAGAAGAATAACAATGTTAGAAAGAAGAATAGAGTGACGAAAAGTTGGTGATCAAATTGTTATCAATGTCATAGAAAAGGTTGATTCATTCCTAATTCGTCAAGAAAGATAAGAAGAAATGCAAAGAAACGAAACACTAGGAATTCTTGAAGTGACGTTATGAAAAGTTATGACATAGTTGTTGGAGATTCTCTGAAAAGTTATTAATAAGTAAAAATAGATTTTCTACATGTTATAACGTTATCTGCACATCAATCATTTGCGCTCCAATGGACATAGCTTGTCTTCTTGATCGGTCAGCAGGTTCAACTTTTTCTCTACAAATTCGCTTTCCCCGAATCAAATCTAAACATCATACATCTTGCTCTTAATCATTCCTAAGACTAGAATCACCAAACTGTACTTCTTTCCTTCATCCTTGACTGAATTCTGTGACTCCAACGGAAGCAAACCATGTAAATCAGTGAGCATAATGAAGTCTAGTCAGAACTAAACCTCCTATTTTTTTAGATTATTCTTATTTCACTAGAATAATGTCATCTGAATTTAACTACCGTGCATTTTCGGTGTCTTTGACTGGGCTGATATCCTCAATTTTCATTGTTATTTTGAATGCACGACTATTGTGGAGATTTCAGAATTCTCCGATAAAGAGTAAACCTGAATATCATTTGTTTAAAATTCGATTTATTATCGATATCGTTTATTCTCTCACAGGTATCAAAATTCAAAAAATTGACTCTCTAAATTCAGCTACAGTAACCTATTAATATTTCAGTGAGTATCTATTACACTTCTCTCATCGTTTCCTATATCAACTCATTTGTCTTATTTCATTACAAATCCCTATTTATTGCAACTCTCTTATCCTCAAATGTGGTCTCCACTCGATATATGCTTGGTGCAATCATCTCTGCAGAAAGACTGATAGCTGTCTTTTTTCCAGTAAAATTCCATAATAATCGAAGAAAACTCTCTATTTTTATGTTTACTGGCATTGTAGCTTTATGGGGAATGTTTGAAGATGTCATGTATTTCTGGATTTGTAATATTGCTCCATTTGAAAAACAATGCTCTATTTTGGGTTGTACTTGGAACGATTGTTTTGTGCAGTATTGGACCGGAACTAAACTAGTAACTACTATCCTTGCTTCTACAGTAACCCACCCTATTTCAGATAATCGGTGCATTTGCATGTAGTAGTTCAATAATCCTATTCGTCAAATTACTTTTTCTCAAGAGAACGATGCATCTAAATAGTGATTTGACTAAAGTTTGATATCCTTCGTTTCATTTTTAATTAACACTTCAGTTTTAGACAAATTATTTATGCATCGGTGACGCCTTCCTCACTCTTCTCTTTGACTTTTCGCCTTTTCTTGTTACCCTGATTTTCAAGACGCAACTTTTGTCAGCGGACGTGAGTTTGTCTGTTTAATGACAGGGTTGTTTAGAGTTTGTGACCATAAAAAAAAGGAAAAACTAGATCAAAGTTATTGCGCTTTCATGTGTGAACCCAATACCCTCTTCAGATCTACGGGCCCTACAACGCAACGGCAAAAAGTCTTTCATGTCTTATCGACGCTTTCATCGCCACTTCTATCCTCAAACAAAAAACATCGAAACCGATTACAATTCGAAGTGTGACTCGACGAAGTGTTGTCACTTTGGAACGATTTGGATCTAGTAAAGCATAATTGTTTCTTTCCTTGCAAAATAAACTTCTAAAAATAAATATGTGTTACTTCTTCATTTCCCTTCAATCCAACCTAAAAAGAACTATAAATCTTAATCATCTTTAACTAGAAACACCAAACTGTACTTATTATTTTCATCCTTGACTAGGTTACGAGACTCCAACCGGAACAAAACATGAAAAAGCACGAAGAAGTCTACCATAGCAAGCTTCCCTTTTTTTCATTTCACTCGAATTATGCCATCTGAATTTAACTACCGTGCATTTTCTGTGTCTTTGACTGGGCTGATATCCTCGGTTTTTATAGTTATTTTGAATGTGCGACTATTGTGGAGATTTCAGAATTCTCCGATAAAGAACAAACCGGAGTATCATTTATTTAAGATTCGATTTATTATTGATATTGTTTATTCTCTTACAGGTAACCCATTTTAATTTATATTAAGAATTCAAAAAATTGACTCTCTAAATTCAGCTACAGTAACCTATTAATATTTCAGTGAGTATCTACTATACTTCTCTCATCGTTTCCTATATCAACTCATTTGTCTTATTTCATTACAAATCCCTATTTATTGCAACTCTCTTATCCTCAAATGTGGTCTCCACTCGTTATATGTTGGGAGCCATCATCTCTGCAGAACGACTGATTGCTGTCTTTTTTCCAGTAAAATTCCATAATAATCGAAGAAAACTCTCTATTTTTATGTTTACTGGGATAGTTACTATATGGGGAATGTTTGAAGATGTCATGTATTTCTGGATTTGTAATATTGCTCCATTCGAAAAACAATGCTCTATTTTGGGTTGTACTTGGAATGACTGTTTTTTACAGTTCTGGACAGGAACTAAACTGGTAACTATGATACTAAACTATTTTCGACTCTACAGTAATTTTTTTCAGATAATCGGAGTATTTACCTGTAGCAGTTCCCTTATATTATTTGTCAAATTGCTCTTTCTTAGAAGGGCGATACATATGAACAGTGACTCGACTAAAGTTTAACGTCACTCGTTTCATTTTAAATAATGTTTCGTTCTCAGACAAATTATTTATGCATCGGTGACGCCTTCCTCACTCTTCTCTTTGACTTTTCGCCTTTCTTGATTACACTCATTTTCAAGACGCAGATATTGGCAGCAGACGTTAGTTTTTGCTCTTTGCTGGGACAAGAAAGTTTGCATCCGGATTCAAACCTTAAATTACAGATCTACGGACCCTACACCGCAACTGCGAAAAGCTTATCCTGCCTAATCGACGCCCTCATTGCCACTTTCATCCTCAAACTAAAAACATCAAAACCAGTCCCAATTCGAAATTTCAATCGGCAAAGTAATGTCACTTTGGAACGATTTGGGTCTAGTAAATCATAATTTTGTTCTTGAAAAACAAACTATTTTATTATTTTTTTCTGTAATAAACCAGATTGATCTTTGAGCATGATTTTTGGTTATTTTTGGTTAAGCCTTCCTGCGACTTTTGGGTGAAGGTTTGTCAATTTCTCGGCAATTCTTGGACGGCTCAAGTCCCGCCCTCGCATAAAACATTCAACCGTCATCCGAATGAAAACGACACCTTTTAAAGACACCTGCTTAGCACATTTCTCCATTTGTGGATATATTTAATCACTCAAGACGAAATATGATCGACACTTGTTCTAATAGGTTTTTGGACCCATTGGCCTCTCCTACTGTACTATCTACAGTATGCCATATTATCGCGGCTATCGAATTCCCTCTTCATATTGTGGGCGCTTACTGTATTCTGGCTAAGACACCTAAACGAATGGAAAAAGTGAAGTTTAGCATGCTCATAATGCACATTACAATTGTGTTCATGAATTTTATTATGAGTGTTCTAGTGATACCCTATGCTATTTTACCGGCAAAACGAGAATGTGCAGGTGTTTTTTCTTCTCTGAAATTTAGTTTATATTGCCTATATAATATAGGTTCCAACGTCTTTCAGCTAAAAAATCCATGAAAATCAATTTAAAATGAATTCGAGTTGCATTGCCGCTGTCAATTATTTTGATACTCCCGAATTTTTAACAGTAGCTATACACACTACTACAGTATTCTCAACTCCAATTTATTTCTTTGGTATTTTCATAATTCTAACCAAGACTCCAGAACAAATGAAAGGAGTCAAATGGTATCTTCTGAATCTTCACGTATGGATTATTCTTTCTGATTACTTTATGGGAATTCTAACCATTCCTTTCCTGTTATTACCAGCATGGGCTGGTTATCCATTAGGCGTTCTCAAGACTTTCGGAGTGCCCACTTCGCTTCAAACTATAGTAGCAATTTTTTGTCTGATCTGTGCAACATGTTCTGTTGTCGTGATTTTTGAAAGTCGATTTTTTATACTCTGCAATTTTAGTTTCAAGAAGAAATGGGAGCAGTGGAGATGGAAATGGATAGTTGCCCATTATATCATCCCTTTTTTCATTACGTTGTTATGCTATTTTTTGAGGCCAGAACAAGGTAAAGCGTTAAAGAAGGCTTTTGAGGTAATATTTTTTTGATTGTACTTTCATCTTAAAACTACTTACAGATGTTACCTTGTCTACCAAGATATGTTTACGAGGCGCCAGTTTACGTTCTCGCGGAAAGCTTTGTTTATCAGCTAATCTGTATAACAACTTATTTGTTCACATGTTGTTTTGAATTTTTATTTTTTGTTGGATATGTCGCATATGATTTGATACAACAATCAAAAATTAACACTTTATCGAAACAAACATATAATATGCAGAAGACATTCTTTCTTGCTTTGATCATTCAATCGGCAATTCCGTTCTTCTTTTATGTAACTCCTTTTCTCACATGGCTCACTTGTATTCTGAGCAATACGTACATCCAATCAGCGAACAATTTCACAATTATTAGCTTTGTAGTTCACGGATCCGTTTCAACAATTGCAATGCTCATGGCACATCGACCTTATCGAAAAGCGATTCTTGATATGATTCGAAGAAAAGCAGCTGCAACTGATGAAAATTCTAGAAGATTGTATTTACAAAGGAATGTATTATCAGATATACAGACTTAGTGATGCTCAATAAATATTTTTTAAAAATGTATTTCCTTTTTCTAAAGCTCTTAAAAACATTTTACAGTTTACTACAGAGCAGGTGCCAAAGGAAAAGGAATCGAATTGGTGGAATTCGAGATTAAATTGAAAAAACAACTTTTTTTCTAGTCAAGGAAGAAACAGGTGATATAGGAAATCCTTTCAAATTCAGTTGTACTTTTCAATCTATTCTCTCCTGTGGGCGTGTGGGTTTTTTGCAGAATGCGCAGATGATTTCACTTCCCTGGAAAAGAGCTGATTGATATTTTGTTCAAACGTCTTTCAGTTGAGAATTTCATGAAAATGAACTCGAACTGCACTGCCGATGTCAATTATTTTGACACTCCAAAGTTTTTATCACTAGCTATACACACTACCACAGTATTCTCAACTCCAATTTATTTCTTTGGTATTTTCATAATTCTAACTAAGACACCAGAACAAATGAAAGGAGTCAAATGGTATCTTCTGAATCTTCACGCATGGACTATCTTTTCTGATTACTCTATGGGATTTCTAACCGTTCCTTTTCTGTTATTACCAGCATGGGCTGGATATCCACTAGGATTTCTTAGAACTTTCGGAGTGCCCACTTCGGCTCAAACCATGATGGTATCTTTTTTCTTACCCTCTTCAGTTTGTTCAGTCATTGTGATATTTGAAAATCGATTCTTTAAACTCTGTGATTTCCGTTTAAAAAAGAGATGGGAACAATGGAGATGGAAATGGGTTATTGCCCATTATATTTTCCCTATTTTTATTATGACAGTTTGTTATTTATTAGAACCGGAACAAAAGTCAGCTTTGAAGAGGATCTTTGAGGTAAATTAAATTTAAGTTAAATCTAATAATTACTTCCAGGCCTTGCCTTGCCAACCTAGATATGTTTACGAGGCGCCCGTGTACGTTTTCGCGGAAACCTACGTTCTTCAATTAACAGTTATAGCAATATTCTGTTTCACATTTATTTTTGAACTTATTTTCTTTGTTGGATATGTCACATATGATTTAATACAACAATCAAAAAACTTGTCTTTATCGAAACAGACATATAATATGCAGAAGTCATTTTTCATTGCTTTAATCATCCAGTCGGGGATTCCGTTTGTCTTTCTTGCGTCTCCTTTCATGATTTGGTTCACTTGCATTTTGAGCAACACATTTATCCAATGGTTGAACAATTTCACAATTATAAGCATTGTAATGCATGGATCCGTTTCAACAATTGCCATGCTCTTCGCACACCGACCATATCGAAAAGCGATTCTGCAGATGATTTGGAAGAAAATAGTAGCATCGAATGAAAATTCTAGAATTTTACATTTACAAAGACATGTGCAATTAAATATGCATATTTAATTATAATTTAATGAATATTTTTGATAAGAAGAAAATTGAATTTGAAAGGTAAATGTCCAAGCCGGCTGCAACAGTACCGCTTCTTGCTTGGCTTAGCCCAGTTGTTCAATTAAAACTTCTTTTTGTATTCGCATTTCATCACGATAAATTTTGCACATGATTCGGAAAAGATCCGTTGTATCAAGCGTAAATTCTACAACTTTGTATCTGAAAAGAAATGTAAAAGTAGTAGAACTGTGCCGCTGCGATATTGAAATTAATGCTCACCCAGATGCTCTTTCCACCTTATTCCACATTCTTTTTTCACTCGAATATCAAAAAGCTCATCGGATGAGAATTCAAGGAAAGTGTGAACACAAAGGAATGTATAATCGGTGTGTGTAAAGATAATCAATAAATATTTTTAAATTTTCACGGATCTTGTCGGTCAAAATCGAAGGGAGTTAGACTAATTACAGTAGCTAGGCTAAGAAATACTTCTCGGAAAGTCTTACCTAATAAAGTTCCGGGGTCACTTTCTGCAGCATGCCTCAACTCGTTCTCCTGAAAACTAACGTTAAATTATAATACCAATATGTTTTTTGATTAGGTAAAATAAAATGAATTCACCTGCTAGGGGGCATTTTCTCATTGCGCCATAGCTTGACCGCTCAAATAAGCCATAAAACCAAAAAATGAGCAACATTTGCGCTGAAAGACTTTTGGACCCATTGGCTCCTCCCACTGTGCTATCTACAGTATGCCATATCATCGCGGCTATCGAATTCCCTCTTCATATTGTGGGCGCTTACTGTATTCTGGCTAAGACACCTAAACGAATGGAAAAAGTGAAGTTTAGCATGCTCATAATGCACATTTCAACTGTATTCATGACTTTTATTATGAGTGTTCTAGTGATACCTTATGGTATTTTACCGGCAATCGGTGGGAAAGGATTAGGACTTCTAAGTTGGATCGGTTTCCCAACTGAGTATCAATTGTATCTATCAGTCACTGGTCCTGCGTGTGAGGATAAAGAAAAAATAATTACACAGAAAAAAAATATTTTCAGTGACTGGCATCAGTATTTTAGCTGTCTATGAGAATCGTTACTATGTACTCTGTGATAATCGAGTTTGGAAAAAAGTTCGAACATGTTATATTATTTTTAACTACTGTTGTGCTTTATCCTGCTGGATCTACCCAGTTGTTCAAATACCAGACCAAATAACAGCTAGAGCAATCTTAATTGATAAGTACTCATGTATATTAGTTAAATCTGATATTGATATCAATTCAATTACCATTCTTACATTCAATCCAATGACTGTTGGCGGACCAATGTTGGCTGAAATTGTAATGAACTTTGTTCAGTGCTTCTTACTTTTTATTCTTACATACCTATTTTTCACCACGAAAAAAACTAAATTATCTATTAGTACTTATCAAATGCAAAAGAAGTTTATGATTGCTTTACTTATCCAGAGTACTCTATTCACATTAGCTTTGTGCGCTCCAGTCAGCGCGTTTAGTTTATCCATGTTCTCGGATAGCTACGATCAAGGTCCCACAATATTGTATTTAATTTCACATTCCATAGTTTCAGGCTTAAACAATTTATGCATAATAATACTATCTTTGAATGCATCTATATCCACAACTGCAATTATTTTACTACATCCTCCTTATCGGGAGTGGGCTATTGGAATTTGTATCAAGACTTTTAGGAAATCTAGTCAATCAACAGTATCGCCCTCGTTTGTAATTAGTACTAATTAATTTTTAATGTGAAACAAGTAATATATAAGGTCAATTCACTTGAAAAATGAAAATTCTAGAAGAGTATACTTACAAATGAATGAGTTGTCAAATGTAAAGTGATTGATAATAAACAATTTCTCCCAACTTGTCGTCTGCAATTCTGACAAGGAATTTTTTTTCAGTTGTTTTATAATGTTTTCCATTTGAAAATGATAGTTTATTTTTAACTGAGCAAGATAGGATAGAGAAAAAATGTTTCGAAAAAATTATTTGTTTTGGATTTTTTGGCGAGTTTTGGGACCAAGTTAGTACTTGATTTGATCTTTCAATCATCAAATTTTCTTACGTAGTATAGTTCTTCGTTTTTCTGATTCATAAGCTTCTCATTGGATATTTAATCGGTTTAATCAAAAATTCAGAATACGCAGATGTTTTTTTCCCCTAAAAAGTCACCTTGGTTCATATGTATCTCATTTGAGATATATTATATGAGAATTAATGAAAAATCAATGAATATCAACTGCATTGCTGAAATAAATTATTTCGACACTCCCGACTTTTTAACAATAGCTCTACACACTACTACAGTATTCTCAACTCCAATTTATTTCCTTGGTATTTTTATTATTCTAACCAAGACACCAAAACAAATGAGGGGAGTCAAATGGTATCTTCTGAATCTTCACGTATGGTTTATCATTTTGGATTATCTATTGGGATTATTAATTATGCCATTCTTGTTAGTTCCGGCAATGGCTGGTTATCCATTAGGATATTTTCGATATCTAGGAGTGCCCACTTCAATTCAAACCAACATGATAATTTTTGTGTTCGGCTCTGCAATCAGCTCAATTGTTGTGATATTTGAAAATCGATTTTTCAAAATTTGTAATTTTCGTTATAAAGAAATTTGGGGAAAGTGGAGATGGAAATGGATACTTTCTCATTACAGTGGGCCTATTTGTATAGTAACTCTTTATTTTCTATTAGAACCAGAACAATCAGAAGCTTTAAAGAAGACATTTCAGGTAATGTTTCTAAGAATGCAATAAAATAATACAATTTAGTTCAGGCGTTACCCTGTCTACCAAGATATATTTATGAAGCGCCAGTATATGTCCTAGCTGAAGTCTATTTGGTACACTTAATAATTATAGCATCATTTTGTTTCGCATGTCTTTTTGAACTGATTTTCTTTATCGGATCACTTTTATTTGATTTGATTCATCAAACAAAAAACAAATCTTTATCGAAAAATACAGCTAGAATGCAGAAATCATTCCTTAAAGGAGGCCTAAACTTTTAAACTTGATGTCTCAGAATTACTTCAAACTTTGTGAAAATATAAAGTATTTCCGTATTATTACGCTCCTGAAATTGTAGACTTCAAAATTCACTTCAGCCATTTCCTCTCAAGCTTAAACACGGTATTTTTTGGCTAAAATAACACGCGCTCAGCGCTGGGAGCGCGAGAGACGAAATTGCGAGAGAGGCGGAGTTACGAAAAATAGTACGCATTAATGAGAGATTCTTTCTTTGCGTCTCAAATTTTTATCATTGAAATGCCAACTTCTCGATATCTTTTTATGTCTGCGCATCCGCAGCAGCAGCCGGCAAGCGGCAGTTCGAATTGCAATTTCACTGTTTTAAGACACATTATCGGAGAAACTCGACGATTGACCGTTGGTTCGATGTACAGTTTCAAGTCAAACCGTTTTGTATGGGTTGGTATTTTATATGTTGGGTACCCCGACACTTCTAAGTACTATGCCACATATTTCATTAGGCTCCGCCCCCTTCCTACTGTAAAAAATTGAGCTTGACTGAAAAAATAAAATTTTTTCCTGAAAGAGGTAACCACCAAATCTTGACGGATTATGATTGCTGGCATTAATTTGACCACTTTTCGTGTTCAAACAAAAATTCTATCTCTACTCCTTCGTGTATAAAAACTTCAATTTTCAAGAAAAATCTACTTTTTTGGAGGTTTTTCGAGTATAACTCGAGAACGGGGGAAGAGTCCGCTTAGGTCAATTCGGATTATTGATCAGCATAAAATTTGGCGTCGATTCCCCCTATTTCAAAGAAAATCGAAGGGGGCCCTTTTTTTGCTAGAGGCTAAAATATGTGAATTTTCATGATTTTTTCATGTATCTCTATACATGAAGATAAACTCAGCACTTCGAATGTTGATTATATTTCTACCAAGAGTAGTACTAGTCATCAATATTACATTCTCAGAATATCAGCTCTTTTCTATTGTCCATTCTATTGTGACACCTCTCGGAAGGCCTAAAATGGATACAATTTTGGATCGATCATAACTTTTTTCTTTTTCGACGAATTTTGTTCGTTTTTTGACTGTTTGATAGCTCTTGCAACAGCCTTCAAAAAAGTCCATTAGAGCGCGTTTGCACCATTTTGCGCTAAGCGTGTTATTATCCTGTTTATTTAAAGGTACAAAAACTTTTTTCGGAGATAATGATGCAAACGCGCTCTAATGGACTTTTTTGAAGGCTGTTGCAAGAGCTATCAAACAGTCAAAGAACGAACAAAATTCGTCGAAAAAGAAAAAAGTTATGATCGATCCAAAATTGTATCCATTTTAGGCCTTTCGAGAGGTGCCACAGCAGAATGGACAATAGAAAAGAGCTGATATTCTGAGAACGTAATATTGATGACTAGTACTACTCTTGGTAGAAATATTATCAAAATTCGAAGTCATGAGTTTATCTTCATGTATAGGGATACATGAAAAAATCATGAAAATTTACATATTTGGGCATGTAGCAAAAAAAGGGCCCCCTTCGATTTCATTTGAAATAGGGGGATTCGACGCCAAATTTTGTGCTGATCAATAATCCGGAGAGACCTAAGCGGACTCTCCCCTCGTTCTCGAGTCATACTCGAAAAACATCAGAAAAAGTGTATTTTTCTCGAAAATGGAAATTTTTCTACATGAAGGAGTAGAGATAGAATTTTTGTTTGAACACAAAAAATGGTCAAATTAGTGCCAGCAATCATAATCCGTCAAGATTTGGTGGTTATCTCTTTCAGGAAAAATTTTTATTTTTTCAGTTAAGCTCAAATTTTTACAGTAGGAAGGGGGCGGAGCCTAATGAAATATGTGGCATAGTACTTAGAAGTGTCGGGGTACCCAACATATAAAATACCAACGCATACAAAACGGTTTGACTTGAAACTGTACAGCGAGTTCATCCAGTTCCTCAGAGAACGTGTCTTAACACTTTTAGCATCGTTTTGTTTCACATGCATATTTGAACTTCTCTTCTTTGTTGTATATGTCACATATGATTTAATACAACAATCAAAAAACACGTCGTTATCGAAACAGACGTATAGTAGGCAGAAAGCATTTTTCATCGCTTTAATCATTCAGTCGGGGGTTCCGTTCGTCTTTCTTGTGTTTCCTTTTCTCACATGGATCATTTGCATTTTTAGCAATACTTATATCCAATGGGTGAACAACTTGGCAGTTATTAGTTTCACAATGCACGGATCCGTTTCAACAATAGCTATGTTAATTGCACATCGACCATATCGAAAAGCGATTCTGCAGATGATTCAGAACAGATTAATAGCATCGGAAGAAAATTCTAGAAGTTTATATTTACAAAGACATGTGCTATCAGATATGCATATATAGGGAGAGAGAGTGCAGAGAAACGAGAGTGTCTGCTTCTCTGCGCTCTCTTCATCTGCCATTTTGTTATATTTAGTAACATTCAAATAAATGTTATTCAATTCACAGCTGTCTCTGGCATTTAAGACTGAGGAAACAGAAATCAAAACCCTCTTATTATGTCATAGTGATTACTAGTTTGAAATAAAATTATTTCAAAAGTTCCTTCATTTTGATTTTTTGAATTTTTGAATTTCCCAAAATGTCGGAGCCTTTCACCGTAGAATGGCTGGATCTTCCCGGGAACTCATTGAAAATCTATTTGGCCATTGCTCAACTTATTTATGGTCTACCCACGATTACTCTTATGTTATTCCTATTCTTTTTCCTAGGATGCTCCAAGAAATATAAAGGATCGTTTTATCGGCTAGTCCAAATGGATTTGCTAATTGTAAGTTAGCTAAACAGCCACCTCAATTTTAGATTTTTTTCAGAATGTTATCTGTTGGACTAATACGTGGATATCCTTAAGATCATCTGAATTTTCGTTCGGGACCGTTTATGTCAAGCTTCTGTTACAATATATTCCCTGGTTATGGAATATATCAAGCTTGTCTCTTAATTTTTTCTTCCACATGCAATTATTATCTGCTGCTTCCATGAGTATTCATCGGATTTCTTCGTTTTTATTTTACAATAGTTATGAAAAGGTTCGCCTAGAGCGCTCAGAGACACTCTCGTTTCTCTGCGCTCTCTTTCTCTCTCACATCTCAAAAACTTTCAGTTCTGGTCTCGATACTACCTTCTTATCATTATCTTCTTCTTCATATATAGCTGGATTCCAATCAACCTCACTCCTGGTCACCCTTCCGAAATGAATCTCATAAATGGGACTTTATATTTTACCTTTGATCTGGTTGGACTCGAAAACGTATCAAACATGACTATCGTATTTTCTGTCATTTACTTTTTCTTCCTTGTTGGGATCGGGTTTACTGTATCGGTCATCGCTGGTAAGCGACTATACGGCATTCCAACAGAGATATCAAAAAAGCTAACACGAATAGCACTGACTTATGGATTCGTCTATTCTGGGATTCTGTTCTGGAATATGCTAAACGCGTTTCAGAGTAAATTTAATTTACTTCCAGCTGGTTTTGAAAGTATTTCATATTCCTTATTGAGTTTGGCGTCAGATTTGGTAATGTTGATTCATAGACACATAATAATGGAGTGGTTTCAGATGACGCTTGCACTTCCTTACATCCTATTGATCTTTGATACGAACATCAAGAGAGATTTACGTCATTCAACAAAGACAGACCAGATAAGTATTCTGGTGGTTAGCTCATAGCTGAGAGAGCACAGATAAGCAGACACTCTCGTTTCTCTAATATCTCTTGTTTTTATTTTGTGTAAACTCAAATAAATTTTCTTCAAAACATATTGTCTATATATTTTAAAGTTTAAGGGGGCATTTACTTTTTCGAAATGTAATATTTAAATTTGTCTTAAACTTCGTTTGAATATTTCGCACGATGAACAAAAAATATCGAGATCTTTATTTCTTAATATCATAAGAACAAGCAATATTACAAATTCGTAAACTCCTCCTTTTCCTCTTTCACCTCCATCTGTGAAAGCCTCCTGCCTACAGTACATAAACTTTTCGTCTTAACTAAATAATACACAAAGAACAAGTGACCAACAGTCACAAAAACATAAGAAATAAAAATACAAATCGCAAATGTGGCGGGTAATGGGAGTACGATTACAAGGACATCTTTGAGGACAGAGAATGTATTGCAGAGGGCGTTGTGCACACCGAATACTGTATTTCGTTCTCTCTCCGGTATAGTAACTTGCATAATGTGTGTGATGGCTAGGTCAAGGCACCAAAGTCCTATAATCAAAAAAACATTTTAGAATTAGAATTGAAAGTCACTTACCGTATCTCGCCGTAGCAATTGCTATCAAGAAAACAAAAATGCTAGCTAAACTAACACCATCAGAAGTAAAATGATTCCAATCCACATGAGGATCTAGATTAGTCGCGTTGTTACCGTTGAAACTATGGACCATATCGTGCCACCAAGTGCCCATAGTGAAGTTTCCAAAATAACCTCCAAGATCAATTGGAGATCCCGGGAGGAATACGGAGACAACTGCTAAGATAGCAAAGAACTGTTGAACCACCAGTCCAAGGAGACCGGAAGTGGCAACACTATATCGTTTTTCGAAGTACGCATAAGAGAACGCTCCAAGGATTGCTGTAGCAGATCCATATGATCTAAATGCTCCTATAATAAATTCCGGAAGTCCTGCACTTGATCCATATCCAACTGCCAAACCATCAAAACCCATTACAGTCATGAACAGGAGAGACATTCCAAAAGCAGCAGAAAATGAAACTTGTTTCCAATAAGTTTTAAAAACAGATTCTTTGAGTCGAGAATTGGCAAACGGATCCGAATCTTCTTTCTCTTTTCGATCTTTTTTGACTTGAAGAAGTGGATTTGAAGTATAAATTGAGTGAAGAAAGAAGGTTTTAGAAGCCATTGAGACAAGAGAAGCTATCCCGAAGATACCTACAGTAGGACGAAGACCAAGCCATGTAACAAGCGCCTGAAAATCAGAGTAAAACTTAAAACGAGTTATTTCATGGTTAAACTCACTCCAGTGCCCAGGGGAGCTATCACATTCGTCGCCTGATCCAAACTCAATAGTGTCGCGTTCATATTCGAAAGAGATTTTTCATCTTTCAACACCATAACCCAGTCTCTTGATGTAATGAATTTTTCCGCGTTTAGGAAGAGTCGATTAATGGCGCACATAGACATAGCGAGGACCAAGCAGACAATATACCAAGGTGATGATTCATTGATAGATAGGCAGGCTAAAGAAAATTACGGTTGTTCTAAACTTTCCAGCTACCTCTATTAGACTTGCCCCTGAGGTCTTACGGTATTATTTCACTTCATTAACATTGTAGTTGTACCTAGATCAGGGTCAATGAAAAGTGAAACTCACTGATAATGAGAGCAGCTGCCGCACAAATACTCAAATTGTTCAACGGCACAACGGTCATGATCGCTGAAACAGATTAGTAATTCTCACGTATTTCATTTTTCTTTCCTTTTTTTTAAAGAATTATTCACATTTCAGATTAGACTTGAAATTAAAAATAGAACATGTAGTTTTGACATGACAAATGAAACACGACGAACCTTAAAATGGTCTAAACTAAAAAACTTACCTCGTTTCCTGGAAAACCCATCAAAGAGTTTGCCCAAATATCCACTGAAAGCCATTTGTAGAACCCCTTCGAATAGTTGTTCTATCGACACCACTCTCATACCGCCCATCATCACCATACAAAGAGAAACACAAAACGACCATGCTCGATCTTCCTGAAATATATTTTCCATTCTGGTAATATCTCCCAAACTAAATAACTTACCAAACATGTCGAAATATAAGCACAATACAAGAAAATATTAGTCTTGGATAAGGTTCCACTATTTCTTCGATTTTTCGGTTGCTGAAAAGTCATATTGATACGACGGTCGGTCTGACGGAATATTTGATGAACTCTCTTTTTATTTCCAGTGTTGATAAGGGAATGGAAGGAGGAAACGAGAGGGGGTGTTGAAAATAAATAATTCAGTGTGTTTCTCTCCTCCACGACCAAAAACTTTTTGTTTTCCAGTCAAAAGTTTACATTCAAATTCTATTGTTTTCCGCACTTCCGTTGTTTATATGTTTATCAATAACATTTCAAGCCGAAGTTTGTGAAAACATTTCCTGTCTCAAAATGTACTGAACTTGCATTTAAATTAAGTTTTTATTTTCAATAACAATATTTTTCCAAATGACGAATTATTCATTTCTCGAAAAAACATTTTATTAGGAGAGGACAACAAGATGACCTTTTTGATAAATCGGGTGCATGAGTACCAGGTCCAGAAGTTGCTTAGGGGTTTTCAATAGCATTTGTAATTAATTTCAGCTGTTTCAGATACGGTCGGCGTCAAAACAATGTCAAACACGTCAATTGAGTCCTTTAATGCCAATTATAAAAGCCAAATCCTATATCTGGAAACACTAACATTTCGAGCGCACCTTGGAAGCAATATGGAAAAAATTCTTTCCACCTGCTTCCACCTTTGCTAATATCATTTATCACATTTTGTTTTTCCCCTTCCATTTTCAGATTAAAAGCCAAGCAGTTATTCATGCAATTTGTGTCTACCCTTTCACACTCCAGTTATGCGCTCTTATCAGCCATATTTAAAATAATTGCTAGTTTTCGATGAAATTTCGAACTTTTTCACTCAAAACAAGGCTTTTCTAGTGCGATTTCACTTCAAATTCGAATTTTTAAATCAAAAATGGTCGAAATAACATTCTTATTCGGAGATGCACCAGATGTCACTTCCAAATCAATCTTAGCTATTGTCCAAGCGGCTTATGGGTTCCCATCGGCTATTCTTATGCTATTCTTAGTGATTTTTTTGGGTTCATCGAAAAATTATTCAAACAGTTTTTATAGACTAGTTCAGGTGGATTTATTAACCGTGAGTAATAGATCATTGTATACATTTATAGAGATTTTTCAGAATCTAGCCTGCTGGTTGAACACCTGGATATCTCTTCGATCATCTGAATTCCCATTTGGTTCTATGTATATCAAGTTCTTGTTAAAATATATTCCTTGGTTGTGGAACTTCTCCGCATGGCTTCTCAACTTCTTCTTCCACATGCAATTTTGTTCGGCTGCTTGGATGAGTGTCCATCGAATTTCTTCAATTCTATTCTTCAATCATTATGAGAAGGTAAGACCTAACTTCTCTGCACTCTCTTCAAAGTTCATTTTCAGTTCTGGTCCCGTTACTACCTTCTCCTCACTATCATTTTTTGTGTCTATAGCTCCCTACCACAAGTGTTCGCTTCTACAAAATCACCTCAAATGAATCTGGTCAACGAGTCGTTGTACTACACTTTTAATCCAGAAGGGGTCGCTATTTTTACCGTTGGCGTTAATATCTTTTCAATTATTTATTTTGTGTTATTAGTCGGATTAGGGATAGCCGTTCCAATGGTGGCAACGAAAAAGTTCCAAGGGACCATCACGGACAGCAAAGTGTCACAGAAGCTAACACGAATAGCATTCACATATGGTGTTGTTTATTCAGGAATATTATTTTGGAATTTGTTGAACGCTTTTCAAACTAAATTTAAAGTTTTCCCCTCTGGATTTGGAAATGTGTCTTATTCAATGCTTAGCGTGGCTTCGGATTTGATGACTCTCGCCCTACCGTACATTTTATTTATCTTTGATTCAAATATTAAACGGGATCTTCGACCGGGTGGAAGAGAAATTTCTACTACGACGCCGGTAATAGTCAGTTACTAATTTGTCGTGTTTTTGGGTGTTTAATATTTTGATAATTGTATTTTTCTTAAAATAAAGTTATTTATCTCAAACCCCTACGTATTAGGAAACAATGCTTGGTTATTATTATCAGATCAATGTTGAAACAACAAAAAAAACTATAAAACAGACGTAGACAGACCCACCGGAACTATAGTTTTGATTGAGGAATACAATGCGATTCGCCGAAGACATAGGTTTTCTAATTTCCGTTCGTCCATATCATCTCGGCTTCTGTCATCATTTTCCATTTTTGGCTCTGTGAGATGAACAATATCTTCAAGTACGGATCGATTGAAGGTATTCCTCTTTACAACTGTAGGTGAGTAGGCATCTAAGTGGTTACTGTACCTTATATCTATTATTCAGCGCATTTACCCCTGAGGAATGGTCTAGAAACAATGGGACACAACGTCCGATCGCAGGTGTCATTGATATGACCTATGGGATTACAATGAATGTAAGTTAGCATCTAGTGGTCTAACAAGACGATTCAATTTAGATCCTTTATATCCCAATCCTTGCTGTAATGTTCGAAAAAGAGAACTTCAAAATGTCTTGCTTCAAAATCATGATATTTCTTGGTATCGTCGATATGTTAGCTCTCTGGGTCAACTCAATCACCACAGGGTTCCTAGCTTATAAGGGCGCAGTCTACTGTAGCTATCCCAATCTAATTTATATCACTGGGATGGCTGGTTTGAGTCTCTGGTGTTGTTCATGTATCATCGCGATGAGTTTGGTGGTTAACCGGATTCTAGATCTGGGTAAGGAGTCATGGTGCAAGTTCTTATTCGATGGGCCGAGAACTTATCTTGTACTGACGCTCCCCATTATTTATGGAAGCTATTTTTTGTTCTTTACTACTCCAGTCCTTTTCTCCTCAAGGTACATGACCTGGTTTTTTGATCCGATGATTTTCGAGGATATGGGTCATGAGGTAGCCATCGTGATGATACTTTCAAATAAATAAAACTGTTACAGTATGCCAACATCCCTCACGGCTTCAACAACCTATTTGTTGTTGCTGTGACCTGCCTACTCTATGCATCTTTCTGTTGTGTCCTTGGCGAGAAAGTCCGGGAGATCGAAGGTCCAAATAACAAGGGATCACTGGTAACTCCAAAGTGCAACTGTGCTCCATTGATAACATTTTACAGAGCACCCAAATCTTCTTTCAATCCGCTTTGATTTGTGCGGTGAACCAAGTCGCTTCGGTTATCTACGTCATCATGAACTTCATTAAAGTGCCCGTCTGGCTCATTATGCTTGGACATTGCCTTTGGCAGACAGGGCACGGTGCCCCTGTCTTCATTTACCTGTGCTTAAACCGGACTATCAGGAATGGTGTTTTGAAGAGGATCGGGGTGAATATGGAGGCGGCAGAGAGTTCGGTTGCACCCGTCAACTAATGAATCACACATCGAGCGAGTTTTAGTACATCATCCGATCTTTAATCTTCGTTGTTTTTCATTTCAATTCCATGAAATGAGTAATCTTGAGTACGCACGTAATAAAATCTATTGTCTCATTTTTCAATTCAATAACACAAGACACAATTAAAACAATAGACTCGTCGTAATCCTTCTTGAAATAGAAATGGGATGTGTGACTATATAAATAGAAGATTTTCCACTGTTTTTCATCTGATCAGGCTTACCGTAAGAAAAAAATGAATAATATTTTCAAGTACGGTTCTATTTCGGAGATCCCGCTCTACAATTGCAGGTAGGTTCTGTATGCTGTTAGGGGTACTGTAACTAGATGCTTTCAGCTCGATGACTCCGGAAGAATGGTCTGAACGGGATGGAGTTCGTCGTCCACTGTATGGAATTGCTGATATGACCTACGGCTTGGTTTTCAATGTAAGCTATATCTGTGGCTTTCTTACTGAACCTTTCTTTCTCAGATGCTCTACATCCCCATCCTCTCCGTTCTCTTCGAAAAAGATCA
The DNA here is from genome assembly GCA_963932035.1 of Caenorhabditis wallacei. Taxonomy (NCBI): domain Eukaryota; kingdom Metazoa; phylum Nematoda; class Chromadorea; order Rhabditida; family Rhabditidae; genus Caenorhabditis; species Caenorhabditis wallacei. Next base: position 10,037,954 of record OZ009932.1, on the reverse strand, counting down.
TATCCGCATGTCCTGCTACAAAATCATGATATTTCTTGCCATCGTTGATATGCTAGCCCTCTGGGTCAATTCTATCATAACCGGATTCCTAGCTTACCAAGGTGCCGTCTACTGTAGCTACCCTAACCTAATCTACATCAGCGGGATGGCTGGACTTGGACTCTGGTGTTGTTCCTGTGTCATCGCGATGAGTTTGGTATTAAATAGATTGCTGGACTTAACGTATCCCGAACTGGGGAGCTTGATGTTTGAAGGGAATAGAACTTTTATTATGCTAAGCATAGCCTTTATTTATGGCATGTACTTTGTGATTTTCACCACTCCGATTGCGTTTTCCTCGAAGTATCATACTTGGTTTTTCGATCCCTTGATATTTGTCAATCGGACTGAGGAGGTAGGATTCTCCCTAAGCCCCCCCCTCTTAATTTTAAGTGTTTTAGTATGCCAACATCCCGCACGGCTTCAACAACGTCCTCGTCGTCAGTGTCACTTGCCTCCTCTACGTATCATTCTGCTTCGTCCTCGGAAAGAAGTTCAAAGCGGCATCAGATGGAAACACTGCTTCGAAATCCAGTAAAATGAGCACTCAAATCTTCCTTCAATCCGCTTTGATCTGCGCAATTAACCAAGTCGCTTCCCTTATCTATGTCGTCATGAATTTCATTGATGTCCCATTCTGGTTGATTATCGTCGGGCACAGTATGTGGCAATTCGGGCACGGTGCCCCGGCACTAATTTACCTCGGATTAAACAAGACGATTAGAAATGGCTTGTTAAGAAAACTCAAGCTGAAGGTAAGGCGCAGAAAAGATTGTGGTAACAACTATATTATTTCAGAAACAAAAAGTCGGATCGGGCATTGTCAAGGACACTACCAGCGCCGCGTTTACTAAGACCAACTAAATTTATTCTTTCTGATTTGTATATTTTTGCATTGTGAAGACCTGAATAAAGTGTGAAAACTGTTAATTTGACGGTATCAAAAATAGATTTTTCGAGAAAAGGCATCTGGGATCGGGAGCCGGTCACCTCAAAAAGATAGAGCACGTTTTCGGCACACCCTCATAAGAAATGGGTTAGAACAGTAGACCTTTGTACCAAACAGTTGAATATGAAATACATTTGTTTTTTTCTGTTTGGTTCCACACCTTACGCCTGGTCCCGACCACCATGCAGGGAGACCACTAATTATAGAACATAGTTTTTCATGCTTCACAACTCAGTTTCTACTAGAGATATCAAAAAAGTATTAACTAATGAAATGTTGCCCTTAATAAAGACTACATTATGTTAGTTGACAACTTTTTAGTAGATCTAATGAGAACTGAGTTCTGAACACTGGAACTGAATCTTCGTCAGCCTCGTCCTGTACACACTTGTGTTATGATCTATTACAAAAGTCGTAAATATTATCAACAATAGAAATTAAAAAAAATTCCAAAAAGCTCAAAAATCTGGATGTTTTCATTCGAAAAAAACTAATTGGCTCTATTATCCGCCCAAAAAATTTCCAGACATTTCATATATTCCAGACATCTTTTCCTTTCGTTCCTTATTTTTCAAAAACGTGACTTACCTCATTTATTTCAAAAGACCAAAAAAATGAAGAATTCGTTAGATCCATAAATAGTCTTTGGTCACCTGATGGATTAGTTTTTGAAGCGATTCCATTGAAATTCAACTATTTTACTAGCATTTTCTAATGAGTTGAATAGTTTTACGTAGTAATCCGGGAGGATTATAGTATCGTATATAAAACGAGTTTATTCAGGAGAAGAGATCATTCCAAGATGGACAATATTCTCAAGTACGGCTCGATTTCGGAGATACCTCTATATAACTGCAGGTAAGTATTTACTCTAATAAAAGGGCATCAGAAATTAGGAACGCTTAATAGATAATTTGATTAATGTACCCTGCATTAGTCTTAGCCAACTACGGTAAATTGAACAAGTTTCCAGTGCCCATACCCCTGAGGAATGGTCGGAAAGAGATGGGGTTCGTCGTCCGATTGTTGGCATTTTAGACATGGCTTATGGCATCTTCATAAACGTAAGCCACCTTACTGTACTTTATCCAAGCCTCTGATTTCAGATTATGTACATCCCAATCCTTACCGTAATGTTCGAAAAAGACCACTTCAAAATGTCTTGCTTCAAAATCATGATATTTCTTGGCATCGTCGATATGTTGGCTCTCTGGGTCAATTCTATCATAACCGGATACCTAGCCTTCCATGGCGCCGTCTTCTGTAGCTATCCCAACCTAATTTATATCACTGGGATGGCTGGTTTGAGTCTCTGGTGTTGTTCTTGTATCATTGCGATGAGTTTGGTTATCAATAGACTCCTAGACTTAACTAAGCCCCGGATTTGTGCTATGATCTTCGAAGGGAGCAGAACCTATCTTGTAATGACTCTTCCAATTATCTATGGATGCTATTTCCTCTTCTTCACTAAACCAGTGATGTTCTCCTCAAAGTTCATGACCTGGTTCTTTGACCCATTGATCTTTGAGAATCGAGGAACTGAGGTGTGAATTTTAATCCTGCCTCTTAAGTAAGTAATTGTTACAGTATGCCAACATCCCTCACGGCTTCAACAATCTCCTGGTCGTCGGTGTCACCTGTCTTCTCTACACTTCTTTGTGTTGTGTTCTTGGCGAAAAGTTTAACATGATTGAAGATACTAACTCAAAGACTAAGAACTTGGTGAGCCTCTAAATTTGATCCTAAACTAAAGATGGTTTCAGAGTCTCCAAATCTTTTTCCAATCCGCTTTAATCTGTGGAATCAATCAAATCGCTTCGATCATCTACGTCATCATGAACTTCATTGAAGTACCACTTTGGCTCATTATGCTTGGTCATGTCCTTTGGCAATTCGGGCACGGTGCCCCCGTTTTGATCTATCTCGCATTGAATAGAACTCTGAGAAATGGGTTGCTGAAACGGCTTGGCTTCCGGAAGATTCGCGTCGGCAGCTTGAATCGTGATCGTGGAAGTGTCAATTTGACAAAGACCGGATCTCATTAATTTTTAATTATGTCTGTAATCGCGCCCTACTGCACTTTCACTACTTTTTTTGTCGACTGAGTATCAAACGTGGTTTTGATACTGAATGCAGTGGGGCGCGATTACAGACCAGATTATTCTAAGCATGCTCTTTTATGTTTTTCTTGGAATAACTAAATGAATAAATGGATTACTGTAATCTTAACTTGTTTTGAAAAACTATTTCGAATAAAAATTAATCCCTTGCTAATCGTTTTCTCTAGCTGGTCACAAAAACTTGTCAAGTTTGATCTCTAGTCACCAAACCCCCTACACGTTTTCCGTTTTCACTGATAATTTCACTGATAAGAAGGCACACTGCCTCGGAAAAGAAGAAGAAGAAGAAGCCATTTCACTTTTTGAGGGGAAACGATGAACCGGTTAGTATTGATTCTGGCATTGGTGGCTTCCAGTTCGGCTAGTCATATTTGCCTGGAGACCTCTTGCTCTTCTTTTGTAAGTTTTTTCTCTGGACACTTGTATCCCAAAATTGGATAATTTTTTTTAAGAACGTAGAAGCAGATATCGTTTTAGTGGTGGACTCCTCAAATGCTTACGATGCAGCAACCTTTGAGCAAGTGAGTTTCTTATCAGGGGCGCCACGTGGTGTACTCTATTCTAGCCACTATTTATCAATAAAAAAACATGAATGTAGTTTGATCAGAGACATTCCAGATCCGCTCGTTCCTTCTCTCCTTCACCTCCTCCCTTACCGTATCCCCACTCGACACCCAAGTCGCCCTTTACGCCTACGGTAGCTCTGCCCAAACAGTCGCCTCTCTTAACGATGGCTCATCCCTCGGAGGAATTCAAGCTAAGATTAACACAACTTTGAAGTATCAAGGATCAGCGGAACGGAATTTGTTCCAAGCGCTTTCTAAGGTTCAGGCGGAGGTTAGCTCGATGTCTGGATTAAGAAGTCCGGATTATAAGAAAGTGTTGATTGTGATCTCTGGCGATTCGTGGACCGGGAATACGGTAATTGGAAGCTCGATGTTAACTCAGCTTAAGCAAAAGTTCAATGTGATTCTTTCCGTTGGATTTGGGGCTAAGGCAGTGGCAAATTTGAATTCTCAACTTCCACAATTGACGACTGCTTCCATGAACACCTTCTTCGCAGCCACCGCCGATCAGTTGACTTATGTCTCCGCATGGATGGCTACCTTATCTTGCCCGTAAGTTTAATGAGCTTATCGCGAATTTAGGGTAATGAGTCGCTACGCAGCCAATATTCTCAGATTCAGTATCACAACGAAATTACAGGAACGTCCAATTCTCCACAGTCGCCCCACCACCAACCACCGTTCCAACTCAATCTCCATCTGTCTCATGTCCTCTGGCCTCCCTCTCCTATGACGTCTATCTGATCGTCGACGTCTCCAACAAAGCCGCGGCTGCCGATTTCGCTGCCATGAAAACTGCTCTTCACAACTTCGCCGCACCATTCGCTTTTGGTAATTTGGCTACTAATTTTGCTTTGGTCACTACTGGAATCGATTCTCAGTTGTTCTTCACTAATTTCCATAACGGTCAAGTCAGGTAAGAGGCTAAGCAAAGTTAATGGGGAAAAGTGGGCATGGTCTTCTGAAAAAATGTTCCGCTCATTTTTAAACTTGCGGAATTTTTACTGTTGTTCGCTAGGCTCCGCCCACTTTGAAGGGAAAATTGGTGGGTTCCAAATTAGGCCCCGCCCCTTTGCAACTCCGCGGCACACTTTCCTTTCCTAAGCCCCGCCCACTTTTTCAATTTCCAGATCCGACGTGCTCACGGCGATCGATGGACTCCTCCAAGACGACGTCCCTGGTCAAACCCTTAACCTAGCCCTAAATGCTATCCAAGGATATTTATCCCAACCGAGCAGTGCCTCTAAAAAGATTCTCGCTTATTTCACAAGTACCACTGCCTGGGACGTTAGCCCAATCGCCACCATGTCCTCATTGAAATCCAAATATTCCTTGAGTCCAGTGGCTGTCCAATGGAGCGCATCTGCCTCCACATCGGATTTGACTAATTTGGTGGGAGGGGCCAGTTGTGTGAATACCGTATCCAACAAGGCCACCGCCGCCACATGGCTTCAGAATAAGATGTGCTCTAAGGTTTTCTGTTGATCTTTTCACAATAAAATCATTTTCTATTATTTTTCTGACCAAACAAAAAATGAAAATACACATATCTGCACTCCATGAAATAGAGTAAAAAAGGGAGAAAAGATGGGAAACGGGAATTCGAGGGCGACTACAAAATCTACAGATTTTCAGACTTTTTTGGTATATGCTGGAAATCGAAAAGTGAGAGGAATCTAGAAAATCAGAAAAAAAATGAAATTAAAGTCTCGCATGGATCGGCTCCTCGGCATACGGATTCGTCTTGTTCTCAATGGCGGCTTTTCTCGCCTGAGCCATACTACGCGAGTTACGCGAGATCACGTTCGTCTGGTAGTAGTCGGAGAGCTCGCGGAGCGCTGGAGAAACGTCGACGTCGATGGATCCAGAGGTTTGGGCGAGTTGAAGGGCTTGTTTCACGAATGGCGATGGCTCGAGGTCACGGTAGCGGAGGAGGTGAGGAGCGATCTGGAACCATATGAATTTTCAGAAATCCCTACTTCTTCAGAAGCTAGTTTTTACCTCATTGAGTCTCTGTCGAATCTCCTTCAAATCATTGTATGGCAGTGCTTTTCCAGCGACTTCTGACACGGCACGGATGATTTTCCAGTCAACTCGGGCGTTTCCTGGTGGCGAGACAGCAGGATATCCTCTGAAAATATTGATTCTTAGATTCAGAATCCCCTCTTTAACCTTACCTTTGAGATCTTCCCTCAGTATTCACATATGTTCCTTCCTTCTCTGTGTACGCCGCTCCTGGGAGAATGACATCGGCCATTTCGGCTCCGGCGTCTCCATGATGTCCTTGGTAGACGACAAATGCAGATGGATCCAGGTTTGCCTTGGAGACCTTTCCTTCGTCGGCTCCAAGAAGATAGAGGAACTTGATCGGGGTCTTTCTGATTGAAGCGGTTCCACTTTTGTATCCAACATCTTGAGCTCCGGTTTGTCCCGCCCATCTTTGAAGAACGTTCAACACCTTGACTTCCTTTCCGTTTCCGAGTTTATCAGCGAGTTGTTGAAGTTTTCCGAGAAGCACGGCTCCAGATTCTCCCTTCAAGGCTTGTGATCCAACGATGATGAGTGGAGTGACAGCTGAATTGAGGATCTTGGCGAATTCTCCTTTTCCAGCCAGGATATCATCGATAGCCTTGGCAGATGCTCCAAGATAATCATATTCATAAGTGAGCTCTGTCTCCGCTCCAATTACTCCTACTTGAACTTCCGAATACAAGAAAGATTTTCTGATCCTTGCGTTCAAAGTTGGCGCTTCGAAACGTGGATTTGTTCCGATGAGAAGAATCGCGTCGGCTGCCTCGACTCCAGCAATTCCGTCGTTGAAGACGTAGTTAGAACGGAGATCCGATCCTCCAGAAGTCTCTGGGAACTCCTCCTCGGTCATCACGTTTTCACTGTTGAATCTATTGAAAAGATCCTTCAAAGCGACAAGAGATTCCACATCATTCAATCCTCCAGCAACTGCGGCTTTCTGTTCAGCTGGAGTATCTCGGAGCTTGGCAGCGACTGTGAAGAGCGCTTCTTCCCATGAAGCCGGCTTCAATTGTCCATCAGCTCCACGAATCATTGGTGTGAGAAGACGTTGAACCTTGAGTCCATCAACCGCAAATCTCGATTGATCCCCAATCCATTCCTCATTGATATCATCATTAATCTTCGGAATAACTCTCATCAATTCTCCAGTTCTATGCGAGAGAACAATATTGGATCCGGTGGCATCCATAATATCCACACTTTCGGTTTTTCTCGTCTCCCATGGGCGGGCAGTGAATGCGTATTGTTTGGAAGTGAGAGCTCCCACTGGGCAGATATCAATGATGTTTCCAGAGAGTTCCGAAGCGAAAAACTTCTCCACATAGGTTCCGATTTGAAGATCTTGTCCTCTTCCGGTTGTTCCAAAGTCTGGGAAAGCGGCGACTTCGTTGGCGAATCGGACGCAACGGGTACACTGAAAAATGAGTTTAGAATAGAATTCCTATCCAGTATCCTTACCTGAATGCATCTAGTCATGACCGTCTTCACTAATGGCCCAATATTCTTATCCTCCAAAGCTCTCTTTCCATCATATCTCGATTGAAGACGTCCACGATCCGATCCAAAAGCCATCGCCTGATCCTGAAGATCACATTCTCCTCCTTGATCACAAATCGGGCAATCCAATGGATGATTATTGAGCATGAATTCCATGACTCCTTCTCTCGCTTTTCGCACAAAATCCGAATTGGTTTTCACTTTCATTCCGTTCATCACTGGCATCGCACACGACGCCACCGGCTTCACACTTTTCTCCACTTCAACGAGACACATTCGACAGTTTCCGGCGATTGAGAGACGATCGTGATAGCAGAAACGGGGAATGTCGACGCCGACCAGGGCACAGGCTTGGAGAATGGTCATTCCTGGATCGACGAGGAGTGATTTGCCATCGATGAACACTTCCACCTGGAGAATTAGAGATTAGACAGTTGGAAACGGGTTCTTTTTGCAATATATAAGCTTTTTACCCTTATTTCATGGGTTTTTCGTAGAAAATATTGATTTTTAGTTCATTTTCAGGCAAAATTCAGAGATTAGCTTGTTAAAATAGGTGATCACTTCAACCTTGTTCACCTTTTTCGGTGGCAGCGCCGCCGACAGCGACCTCTTCTGCTGCTTAACTCCGCGGACGAGTTGTCCACCGACTCGATGCATTGGTGACCCCTGTAGACAACTGGAATTTCGAGAAGAATCGGTTTTTAAAAAAAGAAGGAAAAATCGTTTAAAAATAGAGAAAATCGGGGTTTTAACCCAAAAATGCTCAAAAATCAGAAAGAAACATTTTAAAAAAAGGAGAAAAAATCCATTTTGACACAAAAACCAGAAAACCGATAAATACAGAAAAACACCAAGAAAATCCAAAGAAAAAAGAGAATAAATTAATAATTACAACCAAGTTTTTTTTTCGAAAAAAAATAGAAATCCCGTTTGTTAGCATCATTAGCAGGCATTTGAATAGGAATTTGTCGAAAGGAGTGAAAAAAAAAGAAGAATATTACACAGGAAACACGAGGATATGCACAATAGAATTCGAATTCTTATGAAGAAAATGAGAAAAAGGAGGAATTTATAGATGTGGAAGACGAGAATCATCCACTGCCACACGGATATTCGGATTTGCCATTGGATCGAACATCGGATCATTTGGATGATCTCCATTGTATCCCGCCCGTTTCAAGACCGTTATTATCTGAAATCCTTGAGTTTTCATTAACAAAAATCAAGAATTTATACCGTAATCAGCGCCAAAATGGCCAAAAACATGATTAAAATGGCCATTTTCTTTCCGGAGCTCTTTTCCTGTGGCACGCCGGCTCCATGCTTTGCTCTCCATAATCCACGCATCCAGTCGATCGTGGGACGCCGTTTATACTTGTTCTCCTCGTTATCCGCATCTCGATCCTGTTGGAGGAGTGGGCGAGTGTCACTGGACGATTCTGACGCGTAATTCTTCTTTCTGGCGAATGTGACGTCGTTGTTGGAGACTGAGTAGGAAGCTGCATTGTCCTCCATTTCGAGATGAGTAGCAGGGGTCGCTGATCTAGAAGAAAAAAGGGATTTTTTAATTGAAAAAATGATTATCCATGAATTACCGATTATTATGAACCGGAACCTCCTTTGACGCATCATAAGGAACATGCTTAACCACTGGAGGAGGTGGAGGTGGAACCTGCTTAACCGGTCTATTAAGCTCAGCAAGAACCGGGAGTCCCAGAGCATTCCGTGCCCAATTCGATTGTTTTAATTGCTCCCGAAGTTTCTCAATCAATGGGGAGACCTCGTTAAGAGGCGGGAAGACTTCTTGACTACAACAGGGGCATCTATATCCGGCTGGAGCAGTAGTGGCGGGAAAACTGGCGGCCCAATTGTCGAAACATTGCCAGTGGAGGAGATCTGGAAGAAAAAGTTATTGAAATTGAGGGAAGAACCGTTTTTGTGGGTATTGAGTGGATTTTACAGCTCAATTCGGGTTTTTATTTCGGTAATTCAGAATTTTTGTAATTTTCTGATTTTCAAGGTTCAAAATAGGCGAATTCAATTAATTATGCGCAATTTTTCATTTATTTTCTCTATGTTACCCTTCTGCGCCGCCTTGAAGTCCGCTCAACCTACTTTCCCTATTTTTTTTCAATTTTTCTCGTTTTCTCAATGAAAATTAATGAATTTGGTCACTTACGCAAACAATTCAACCGAATCGTCTCGCCTTGTGTCAAAGTCGTCTTACAAATCGCACAATTCGGATCATAATCCTGATCTGTCAGCCAATTCAAGTAGCTTTGCACGACACACTGCAATATTCTCTTTTTCTAACAATTTAAATAGAAAAACTCACATTTGGATGATTGTCAACGAGACAAAACTCGCAAACGTTGACACGATGCTCGTAGCAGAATAAATTGGTGACTTTCCGTTTGGGACACTTGCAAAGTCCCATTTTCTGAAATAAATATCGAGTTTTAGAGGATTTTAAGGGAAAAGAGACGATTTCAAAGATAAAATGTTTTTTTTTCGAAGGAATTCAGCTTTTTCTCGTGGAATTTCTATTTGTCGGGCTGTCCTTGTGCACCAAAATCTGGTGTTTCTCGGTCCGCAATGCGCATTGCGTACCTCTGTCTACCGTACCTCTCATCGAAATTCGTGCATTTTTTCAAGAAATCATTGAACATTTCTCTCGATTATGCGATAAGAGAAGAGGAAAAGAGATAGGAAACCGGCGCGGAGGATTTCGCACGCAAAAACAATTCCAAATAAACAATCATTTTAGGTGTTTCACCTTGGTTTTTGTGGTTTTTATGAAAAAAAAACATGATTTTTCTGATTTTTTAAATTTTCTAAATAATTCTGATCAAAAAAAATTGTGACTTTCAGCGAAAAATGCTCAGCCGTAACACATTCCAATTGTTTCGCACAATATCGGGACCACCGAAGAAATCTGTGTGAGTTTTCCTGAAAGTTTGGTTTTCTCTATATTTTTTTCTTAGGAAATCTAGATAAAAATAGGAGAATTTATTGAAAACAAAACCCGGAAAAACAAAACATTTAAAATTTTCTCAAAAACAGTTCGCGATCGGTGGAGCGCATTTGCATTTTTCAACCTTTCTGAAAAAATTTAGCCATTTAAAAACCATGAAAATTCAAATAAGAATAATTAAAAACTGCAAAATTATTGGGAAAAAAACTCAAAAAAAAAAATCAAATTTTCCCAAAAACTGTTTATCAGTGGAGCGCATCTGCATTTTTCAATTTTCAAATTTTCCAGCGATCTTCCCAAATACGACATCGTCATCGTCGGTGGCGGAATCGTCGGTTGTGCGACCGCCCGTCAACTGCTCATCGTAAAACCCAACCTGAAAATCGCTCTAATCGAAAAAGAAAAAGAATTAGCCGTTCATCAATCCGGCCATAATTCCGGTGTTATTCACGCCGGAATTTATTATACTCCTGGTAGTCTGAAAGCGAAATTATGTGTTGAGGGCCTAGATTTATCCTATGAGTTCTTCGACAAGGAAAAAGTTCCCTACAAGAAAACGGGGAAGTTAATCGTGGCAGTGGAGCCAGAAGAAGTGCCAAGACTCGATGTAAACCCAAAAACCCGTTTTTATAATTTATCAAGCAAATTTACAGGCGTTATTCATCCGCTCCCAATCCAACGGATGTCGAGATGTCGAAATGATCGATTCGAAGAGGATTACTGAAATTGAGCCTCATTGCAGGGGATTGAAGGCTCTTTGGAGTCCTCATACTGGAATTGTTGATTGGGGTTATGTGACAAAGCGATTCGGAGAGGATTTTGAGAAAAGAGGCGGGAAGATTTATACGAGTTATCCTTTGGAAAATATCGGCGATAATTTTAAGGTAAATTTTAAAAAGCTGATGAAGTTTTAAAGTTATTTCTGTGTCAGAAAAATTGGCCAAAGTTTGGGGGGAAAATTAAACATTTCGATTTAAAAAAAACGATAAAAACAATAAAAAAAGAGCATTTTTGAAGACCATAAAATATTATGACAAATTTCCAGGACCCCGAGCATCCGATCCTCGTCTCCAGTGATCCCTCCTACGCATCATTCTCAACCAAATACCTCATCACATGCGCCGGTCTTCAATCCGATCGAGTCGCCGCCCTCTCCGGCTGCTCCACTGACCCAAAAATCGTTCCGTTCCGTGGCGAATATCTCCTTTTAAAACCAGAAAAACGACATTTAGTGAAGACGAATATCTATCCGGTTCCGGATCCACGTTTCCCATTCCTTGGCGTTCATTTCACGCCTAGAATGAACGGGGATATTTGGTTGGGACCAAATGCGGTGTTGGCTTATAAAAGAGAGGGATACTCGTATTTTAGCATCTCTCCAAGTGATTTATTGGAATCGCTTAGTTATAGGTAAGAGAATTTTGAATTTTTATGTGATGCAAGTACGCAATATTGACAATTTTTTACAATTTCAGTGGCATGCATAAACTGGTCAAGAAACACTTAACATTTGGAATGAAAGAATTATATCGTGGAATCTGGATCGCTGCTCAGGTCAAACAATTGCAAAGATTTATCCCAGAGCTAAAGTATTCCGATGTGACAAGAGGACCATCGGGAGTCCGTGCACAGGCAATGGACGCTGCTGGAAACCTCGTCGATGATTTCGTTTTTGATAGTGGCACTGGAAAACTATCCAATTTGATCATGCACGTCAGAAATGCACCTTCCCCTGCTGCCACGTCATCCCTGGCTATCGCAAAGATGATTACGTTGGAAGCGGTGACGAGATTCGGACTTTGATTGCTTTTTTCTGAATTTTTGGTTTTTTGAAATTAGTTGCCAACTTGTATTGCCGGTTGTATTTAGGAAGTTGTAAATAAAGTTTTAGATTGAAAAAAACATCCAATTTAAAGAAAAAAAAACAAAAGCTATCCTAGCTGAACCATCACAACAACATACAATTAGATGGTGGGCGTGGTACAAAAGGACAGGATCGCTGCTCTTGGCTCAGCGCCTGTTCCAGAAATTTCGGCAGTAATTCTAAAAATTCACTTCCTCAATACTTGACTCACTTCCCGTTTTGAGTCTTATCAACCACCGACAGGATGTTATTTTAAATCATTTAAACTAGTATTTAAGCAATTCCATTTCCAACACTAATCCAATTCCCTGGTTAGTTTACCTAATGACCCCTCCACTCAACAACAGACCATTGAAGCCAACAACTATTCTGATGAGTGAATCTGGAACTGAGAAGACGATGTGTCAGAAATTCGGGAAATTTTTATCGGATAACAAACTGTTGATTATTCTTTTGAGTCTATGTGCATTCATCGTCTATCTATGGGGATATATCAATTATCGTACTTTTCAATTGCAAGAAGGAAGAACGTAATTCTTTTTTTTAATTTCTTGTATATTTTGTAAAACTCTTTTTTAAAAAATAAACTTTTATTTTGATTTATTACGAAAATGTAATTCAGATACCGTATACCACCAATATTCGATTGTTAAATTTCAAGGCGTCATAACTTTCATGAGAAAAAATATATCAAGAAGTTGTCAACTAACAAAATGTAGCCCTTATTGAAAGCAACATTTCATTAGTTGACAACTTTTCAATATCTCTTCCCCCAACAAAGTTATGAGGGTTTAAAGATAAGGTGTGGTTCTACTATGTAGAGGGAATGTAGTTTTTACCAAGATTTATCCGGTTTTTAATAAATTATTTTCAGATAAACGAGTTGAAATTTAAAAATAACTAGTAAATACCATTTTGGATAAATTGAATGTTCAAAAATTTAAAGACCATTTTTGTGGCCCATCAGTTACCCCACTCAAAACATATTTTTATAATATAACCTCTCTTTCATTAAATTCAAACCATCATAACTTTGTTACCAAATGAGATATCAACAAGTTGTCAACTAACAAAATGTTAAGCTTGTCAAGGGCTACATTTCATTACTTGACAACTATTTTCTATCTCTTTTCCTAACAGAGTTATAACAGCTTGAAGTTGAAGTGCGCCTTGTTAGGGGGTTGTTTATTATTCGTCGATTATCGGATTTTTTAAAAATAAGCTCAAAAATAAATAAACGACTTGAAGCTAGCTTCAAAAAAGTAAGTAAATACAATCCTAAAAATTTCGAATTACTTGATAAACATTTTTTTCTGTGTCTTATCAGTCCCTTAATACATCCTTTCTCATTTTCAGAACCCCTTTTTTCATGTTTTCAGTCTTTTCATTTACAGACACGTTCTCCTTTTTCTACGTACTCTCCCTCATTTTCTTCTTCTCTTCCAGCTCCACTTCTCTCACTCTCGAGCTTCATTTATTGACAACGACACTCCACCAGTACGCATCTAATTTGCATTGTTTCGATTAGCCATGGCCTCTCAACCGACTTCCCAAGAACCGTAACCAAAAAAAATAATTGTTTCACTCGTTCACAACAAACACTTTTTTCTTATCAGTGACACTAACCCTGTTGTTTTTACCTAAGAAAGCATATTATTGATTCTCACAATGGATCCACCGCCAGCCTATTCCGACCTATTCCCGTCAACTGCCACTTTGGTCACTGTTCTTCCTCGAATCGAAAAGAAGACACGGTTCGATTCGGCGTGTGCTTGTATTCTGCTACTAACCTTATTCTTGTTTTGTTGCGGCTTTTTTATTACTGTGTTTTTGGCAAGAAGGAGTTGGTGAGTACTAGCTATTTTGCTTATAGTAGTTTTAGTTTTTTCATTACAGATCCAGCTGTGTCAATACAAAAGGAAACCTGCACATCTAACTTGTCCATATAAGCCCGACCGCTCGTTCCTCCAATGTTTCCAAATTTAAGGTCTCTCTGATTGTAATTCCTTTAATAACTTTGCTAATAAAATTAATACAGTGTATTCAAGTTAACAAAAAAAAGTTCATTCGGCAAATTCTTCAAAAAACCAGTAAAATTAAAATCAAATCAACCTTGTAAACGAGTCTTCACAGTTTTAGATACAGTAAGCCCCTCCGGACGGCGCACATCCCGAATCACATTTGCTAGTCGTTCGTCCCAGTTGATGCATTCTAACGTTGGCCCATGCGACACCGGCACCGGCTCGGCACTCTTGGATATCGGCTGCGGCACGCCAGCAATTAGTCAGAGGGTCGTAGCATTCCACTGTGTTTAGGTATCTGCAAATTAAATTTTTCATGGGTTACTGTAATCGAATGCTACCTTGATCCATCATGACCTCCTATCGCATAAACCTTCCCGCCAAGAGCCGCGACTCCTACCCCACCTCTAGGACTTGACATATTAGCCAGAATATGCCATCTATCCTCATCCACATCGTATCTTTCACAAGTGGCCAACGGAGCATTATCATCGAATCCTCCAATAGCATATAAGTAACCATCCAGGACACAGACCCCCGATCCAGCTCGTCTATTCTGCATTCTAGCAATCCTCTTCCATTTATCAACCAATGGATCGAATCTTTCGCATGTGTCGAGAGAAGAAGTTCCATCATTTCCTCCAATTGCGAATAGATACTTATGGAGTACTGCTACACCGACTCCGCCTCTTTGCACATCCATATCCGCCACTGAACTCCATTCATCCGATTCAATATCATAACGCTCGACAGTCTTATAGCAAGTGGTATCATCGAGTCCTCCGACGGCATAAATCGCATTTCCCATCGATGCAACCGCAATTCCGCGTCTGGCAGTCTTCATAGAAGCGATTCTCTTCCATAGATTAATAGAAGGTTGGAACACTTCTGCAGTTGCCAGATGCGCGGTGCCATCATGTCCACCAATCGCGTAAAGATTACCCTGAGCGCTGACAACTCCGACGTGTCTCCTCTGTGACATCATATCCGGCACAGCGAACCATTGATTCTTCCTCCAGTCATAAGCCTCGACGCTGCTAAAAGGGCCTCCAGCAGTACCACGACCTCCAGCGCAGAAGATGATTCCTGCGATGGATTTTCTAACTTTAGCTGATGTAGAAGGTCCTAACACTGGGAAAGTGGTAGTTAGAGATTGCACAGAATCCGTCATGGTTGCAGAATACTCCAAAGTGGTCTCATGATTCTCTTGATTTCTACTCTTCGATTTCTGCGTCCCCATTGCATCGAACAACGCGGCTGAGATGATATCTCTGCACTCTCTGCTCTCTCTTACATATTTATGTGGCTTGATAACTTCACATAAGTAATCCCATCCAACCAAATGAAGTCGGACAGTTTCAAATAGATCCGGAAAGTGGTTTAATCTCTCGTTCGGATCCGTCTCAATCCAATATACAATCGCTTCGAAGACATCTTGCTCTTCCCCAACATTCAAATCAGTCCGATTCAAAAGTCTTCTCAAATGATGAAAGGAGATATTCTTGAAATCTTGGGACCTTCTAATACATCCAAATTGCTCAGCTGCAAAGTCATCCGTAGAAGTTTTCAGGTTAGCACAGTTATAAGTTTCGGCGAAGTGATGAAGGGCAAGACAGTTATGAGAAGTGATCATAGTGGTGAGGAACTCTTGGCAAGCGCCAACGATAACGTCCATCTGTAAATTTATGTAGTTTGGTAATCAAACTTTTAGCTGATAATCCTTACCTGCAACACAGTGGCAGTAAAAATCAGTTGATGCACATTGGTAATCGTGATGGCAATCTTATCCGTGTAGATATAATTGATAATAATTTTCATTGAGTCAAATGGGAGTTCTTCTAAAGTGATTGAAACCTTCTTCATCTCCACCATTCTATTAGTAAACATTGCTTTGAAATAGGGACTTGCTGCTGCTAGAATATAACGATGAGCTCTGATAACAGAGCCCTCCACGACAAGTTCAACATCACAAAGCTCCTCGTCCTCCCGAAGAATTCTCATTTGACGCATTATTTCAGACGATTGCTTTTGGTTTTCATACTCGACACTGCTACCAACACTGTTTGATACCACTGAAATAGGTGCACTTGTATTAGAGGTAATTCTATTAGAGGCTTACATTCAAATTCATCAAATGG
This sequence comes from Caenorhabditis wallacei, assembly GCA_963932035.1. Taxonomy (NCBI): domain Eukaryota; kingdom Metazoa; phylum Nematoda; class Chromadorea; order Rhabditida; family Rhabditidae; genus Caenorhabditis; species Caenorhabditis wallacei. Next base: position 10,021,752 of record OZ009932.1, on the reverse strand, counting down.
AATAGCTTTGATTTGTTGTCCCCTTAGATCCATTCCTTCCATTGCATCCGTCAAAAAACTCTCGCCATGATCAATTCTGACTTGTTGTACTGTTGGAAATGAGCCTGGAAATAACAAAGATTCTACAGTAACCCAAAAAAATGCTCACCAAAAATTGCTCTGGCGTAGACTGGCATATGATGAATGGATTCGGTTGGCTAGAAGAAAAGTAAAATTCAAGAACAACCGATGAACTGTGCCCACAAAACACACAAACACTTTTTTCGTGATAAGAAGAGAACGTGGAGCAAATGGAATTGTGGACATTGCTCCCAGAGAATATCGCGTGATGCGGGAGACGAGAAAAAATGATGAGAAATTAGATATTTTTTTGTGGATTGGACTTTGAGATTTCGAAAAAGTGGAGGTGGAGGACAAAGTGCAATAAGGGCTTCCCGGATTTAGTTTGGATAAGAAAAACTAGGTCGCGGAAAAATGATAGGGGACCAGTAACCCTGTAAGAACCCATAGTGAAGGTACGGCTAAGAGCTGATGGCCCCAAAGATCCCATGGTAGCCAAGTAGGACCAATTATGGAACCATTAAAAACACAGCTAGGCTCAGAAGTGTACCACTACTTGCGCAGTGATACAGAGCGCAATTGTCAAGGGGGAGGACATAGTTTAGGTAAGCCTATGGTCCCATGATATCCCCACTAATCCCAGGTAAGCAAGGTACATGCGCCGCTTTAGTGCCGCTTCGTGCCCCATACATTCTGCTAGCTTAGATAAGAACCCTACCCCTCGAAAACCTGACCACAAAGCGTCTCACCCTTCAAAAAGCCAATTTTCCCAACCTTGAACCGAACCGTCTCTCCATCATCATCATCATGACCCTAACCCTTTCTTTTTCCCAAAAAACCCCATTGAATCGAAGAACAAGGTGAATGAACAAAGAGAATTATTATTATGAAGAGAGAAAGAACACTAGCAAAAAAAGTGTATGATGCCTTCATAGACAAGAAAAAAAAAGAAGTAATGGTATGGTAGGAGAGAGAGACGAATTAAATGAGAGATTTAGATGGTTAGAGAGGGGAGAAAGCATGACGAAAGATTTGAGAAGTTGATAGGAGTTGACGTAATTTTTGTACACTTTGTGGGGGAATGGAATACTAAAAACTAAATACTTAGCAAGTCGCTCTAACTCCCAGAGCCAAAAGTATCAAATTTATAATTATGAACTTTAGCCTGCGCTGAAGTCGAGACGGAGAGCAAATAAAAAGTTTGACCTTATAATCTGGCAATAAGCAATCTTGAAAAGCAATGTATCTTACGACAAATATGGATTACTGTAGCTAAAAAGTTCTTACTAAAACCAAGTCCTCCAGAATAGATTCCTTTTTCAAAAAAAAAAAAAGAGAAAAAGTGGGGGGAGAGTAAACCAAAAAGACGAAGTGAAATGGAAGTGATGTGAGTGGAAAAAAGGAGGAAGAGAGAGTGAAGTGGAATGGGTTCGAAATTCCTCAAATGTCATGGGAGGAGGAGATCGAATGAGAAAGCATATTTAGAATGGGAATGGAGGGGTTGGGAAAAATTCAGAATTTTTATTTCAGATTTTAGTACGGTTTTTTATGTGGCTGAAATAGGCAGGCCTATAATTTCATTAAAACTTTATTCTTGAGACAATCAAGAAGTAAAAATGATAAACCTCGACGAGTTCTACAAGATGATCTTTTTTCAGACTGATTAGTTTAGTTTGAACGTAGTTACACAGCTTAGAAGTGTCGAGACCCAATTTCGGCAGGGTTTCGGCACGATTTCGGCGCGGCTACAAAGTTAACAAGAAATAGTCACAGAGCTGACAAAAATAGTCCGAGAGAACTACACGAGTGATTCAAATTGACCATTTCATCGCCAAAAAAAAGTGACCTTGTGGCTAAATAAGGTGAATAAGGCAGTGTGTCAGAAAGTGAAAGTGTCTAACCTTGATCATAATTTTTTTTCTTTTTAAAAATATTTCTCTCTCTCTCTCTCTCTCTCTCTCTCTCTCAAAATCTTAGAAAAAAAACAAGAACACGAAACAAGGAAAGCTGAGCAATAAAAGCAGCAAAAAAAAAAAGAAAAATAGGGGAAATAGAATATGAGTATATGGGCAAAAAGAGACGAAGAGAGAGGGGCCCCGCTAAATTATATGTGGTTTCCAAGAAAAAGAGAGAAAAAGAAAAAGAAAAAACATAGAGAAGGCTAACTAAATAACTAGTAAGAAGGCTCCACTCGATATGAGATGAAGGCCAATGATATGAGATAGTGAGAGACGCAGACGGAGAAAGACGCAAAAAAGGGTTTGTGTGAGGGTTCTCATTTTGATTTCGCCATGACATTTCGAGAAGGGATTAAGGGAGGTGCTCTGGAACGCATGGGTGACATTTCGATCGCAAAGGGTCTTAACTTTTACTGAGATAGGGGAACTAACCAAAATGTGTACTCCTACTAAGGTTTGGCGGCGATTCAAAAAACCAAAAACTGCTTTTTTCAAAAAATTTCTCGAATCAACATTTTGTTCCGAACCAAACACAAAAAGTTGTCACTTTCCAAAAAAAAAAGAAAAGAATAATAAATGGGACAAGTTTTTTTTTTTCGAAAAGCTCCAGCTTTTGAGACAAAAAGCGACGAGATGTTGACCGCAACTTGACTTTATAGAGGATTTTGAGTTAAGCGCTAGATGTCATATGGCTTTTGTGTGAGACGTGCAAAAACAGAATTTCAGCGAGGTGCGGTTGTCATGGAAATCTGCGCAAAGCTCATCAGAAATCTCATTCATAAAAACAAGAGTAAATAGGTTGATAATCCGATGGATTAACCAAAGTACAAAGAATAAAATAATTAGAAGAGCTCAAAAGTTAATCTTTTTTGGAAACTCGTGATCTATCTGCTTTAACCTTTTCAGGAACCAAGAAGGAAAACGAGACGCAGAGAAAGAGAGAGCCCGACTTCTGCGCTCAATCAATTTAAAGCTCGCAATTTCAAAGGCTTGTATCTTTGTTCCCATGATAGATATCAAAAAGTTGTCAACTAATGAAATGTTCAGCATAAAATTTTGAATATTTTGTTAGTTGACAAAATTTTGCTATCTCTAACAGTTAGCAAGATAGACAGAATTGAAAAAAAACTTTATGAAATTTTATCGCTTTTTTTGTTTCTGCTGTAACTTTTTTATATTGAGAGTTGTCAAAAAGTTGTCAACTAACAAATTGCTTGACATAAAATTCTCAATATTTCATCAGTTGACCCACTTTTAATAGCAGTAACGGTTAGCAAGATACATGATTTTGAAATATACAATATGACTCATACTAGAAAAAAATCGAAAAAAAAACCCCATATTTTCGAAAGACCAAAAAAACTAATCATCCCAAAAATAAAAAAATAAAAAAAAATTAAACCAACAAAATAACCAAAGAATCTATAGTATCCTCTTCTTTTTCTTCTAGAAAACAACTACAACACATAAATACTAGGTGCCTAGTGGTTGAGGAAGAAGAAGAAGAAGGAGGAGGAGGAAATTAAAAAAAAAAGAAGATGATGATAGGGAAGGGGGAAATAAGAAGAAGAAGAAGAAAGAAAAAGATGAGGAAGGACAGAAAACAAGCGGAGAAGAAGAAGAAAAAACGTCTGTAGTGTATCATCGCCCTCCTGTCGATTCGTTTTATCTCTAGATATTTTTGCGTATTAAAAAAGTGAAATCGGGTTTTTTTTGAAAAGGAAATTGATCTGAGATTTTTTGAATTTCTTTACAAAGTCATCAAATTAGAAAGTACGCTCTATTGAGAAATTTCTGATAAAGCCTTTTTTCGTTCAGACGGCTGGAGGCTATATCTACTTTCCAACGACTATAACTCGGTTACTGTAAGAGACACCAAAAACATGTTAACTAATGAAATATAGCCCTTAATATAAGCAACATTTCACTAGTTGACAACTTTTTCCTATGTCTTCTAGGAGGCGAGATATAACGCTTTGAAAAACGTCAACTTAAAAAATGTGGATGTAGGCAAACGCGCCCCATTGAAACTACAGTAATCCTCATTCAAAGGCACATTACAACACAAATTATCAAAGAATAAGTCTAAAATCTGATCTCTCACACCAACAAAAATGAGTTTTCCACACACAAAAATGCTACCTTCCTGCCCCGGTGCGCGGTGGTTGCGTGTAACTACTCGGTTTGTTTAACAAGCTGAATACGAGACGAAATAGTATGGATTATCGAGAGACGCAGTAAATGAGCAGGTTCTTTCGCGATTTTTTTATTCCATCGTCGCCTTTTACCCATGAGAACGGAAGACGAGAGCAACGGTCGACCTTTTGACACGTCACTGATACTGTGAGGAAGAATTTGAGAAAAAAAATGGATGAGTCATCAAATAAATAATTATTTCTAAAAGGCAACAACAACAAAAAAGAAGAATCTTTTACAATTGAACGGCAACAAAATAACAAAAAAAAACGACAAAAAATTTCGGTGCCTCATGCTGGAATCGAACCAGCGACCTTCTGTTTACTAGACAGACGCTCTGCCACTGAGCCAATGAGGCGCTGATCGAGAGGGGGGAAAAAGGAGGTTATTCGGCGGCCACAGCCGTCTCTTTCACCGGTCGGAGACTATACTTTCGGCGCTCGTAGAACCTGCGGCATACACCGACCATGATCGTTGTACGCGATACTTGAACAAAAAATGTGACATCGGCATCTGAAATTGGAAGATTTGGCTGAAATTCTTCTGGAAAAGACTAACGATTCAAGTTGACTTTAGCCGTTGGCGCCAGGACACTAACAGCGTCATCGACCATTTGAAGAACCGAACTTTTCGCCACAGAATCATTATTCCGGGCTTTGAATTCAACGGAATACGTTGGCAATTTTCCATCGGATCCAGGTTTCAAAGTATCCGAAATAACCTGGAAATTCAATTTTGTATTCAATTTCTTTTCCGATGAAGCTACATACTTTCATTAACACTTCATTCATCTTCGATAAATCCACAATCAAAGTGTGCTCGACTGGATAAACCCTCTGCAGATATCGACATCTCGGCGACTTTTGAGCCATTTCAACCATTTTTTCAGTCAATAATTCGATTTTCGCGTTTTTTACACTAACAAAAATCGTATTTTTGACTCCGGTTGGCCTTTGGATACACCTTCTCTCCTTCTTTTTCCCTGGATTCCCTGGTTTTGGTTGGCGTTGATCGTCACACGCTTTTTTCAATGCGTCGGCGATATCCTCCTCTGAATCATCTCCATCGTCTGTTTTTTCTGGAGCTTTTGGTGCTTCAGAAGCTTCTGGAGCTTCTGGCGCTGGCTCTGATGAAGTGGATATCGTGGAATCTTCGAGGAGCTCGTCGATAATGCTATAGGCCTCTTGAAGCGCCTGTTTCTCGTGTCCTTCACAGGAAAAGAATAGTCCAGTGACTCCTGGTTCTACTGACTTTTGTTTTACTCTAAAAAAGTCGATAAAACTTAAACTTTCTCTGAAAAAAACTCACTTTTGATTCCAATGATTATATTTTCTTTTCCGGTCGTTATCCGCCATTTTTTGGGAATTTTCGGCTTGAAACCTACAATAAAATGAAGATTTTAACAGAAAATCAGTAGAAAATAAGGAAAAAATGAAGAAAAACTAAGAAAACGGTCAAAAACCAACGAAAATGTCAAAAATTAAAATAAAAATCTTAAATTATCTCTGCACTCTCCACTCTCTAACGCGTGACTGTAGAGCGCACTTGCTGCACTTTTCAAATTGAGTCTCTGTGTTTAATGCGCATTTGGACGATTTCCCTCAAAAAACTTGGATTTTCCACAATTTGTTGTTTAAATTTCATTCAAAGGCTAGAACAATAATTTTTACAACATTTTTTACACAATTTCCCCATTCATTTGTGTAAAAATTTGAATTCAATTCAATTTCATTCCAATTTCACTTTTGAACTATATTATCTCGAGATTGTTATCTAGCCTGTTGTATTGCGACATTTGAAAAGAGAGAAGAAAAGGGAGAAAAAAACGAGTTCCGATACATAGATTCTGACTGACAAAAGCCATTGGCAATTAGGTAGTAAATTGGGAATGTGAGTGTGTGTGACTAATAGGGAAAATTTAAAATGAGGAGAGTAAATAGTTAGAGAATATTAGATTGAAGGCTTAATATTGAGTGAAAATATTTCGTACAATGTGACAACCTATTTTTAGTAGAAAAAAAAATATTTTTGACTTATGGTTTGATGGTCTCGAAGTGAGGTTCACTAAAACCTGAATAACTCGGTTCCCAAGAAAGATAGTTAAAAGTTGTCAGGAAACAAAATGTAGCCCTTATTAAGTGCAACATTTCATTAGTTGACACTTTTTCCCTATCTCTACTGCGAACCGAGATACACTCGATCAAACTCCGGACTCACCTGATTTAAACCACTGGTGGCTGGACCATCATTTTTCCATCCTCTCGAATATCCCGTGGGTGTCACTGCACTGTTAAACGTCCACATTCTCTTCTAATCGGTCGCCAATTCGTCTGGTATTCTATTCTAACAACAACTTCTTCTTCTTCTTCGTTTCCCGCCCACTTCTTCTCGGTGTCTAGGTCTTATGATCTCTAGTAAGAAAAAAAAACAGAAGAAGCAGCTTCGTCTGATTATACCAGGAGACCAATTATTTATTGGTCAGGCTTGTTATCTAGTCAATTTTTGAGAGAGAAAGAAGAAAAGATGGGAACTGGAATCTTAAAGGCGCATGATAGCTTGGGGAGAACAGCGGGAGGGGTTTAGGGTTACTGTAAGCCGAAGGCTAAGTCCTAACGATGCTTGATGTCGAAACCGTAACCTCTAGCCAATCCAGTGGCCGAAAACGGAACTGTAAGCCTACGGTCTGAGACCTAAACCCTTAAGTCTAAATGTTAAGTCCCCACCCTCAAGCCAATACATGAACCGTAACCCTAAAAATATGACCTAAAAACCTGTTTCCTAAAATACTTTTTTTTCAGAAAAAAAAACCTTCTCCTGCCCTTTTTTATCATCACTACTTTCGCTTATCACCACTCACTCCGCATATAATTTTCCACATTTTCACTTTCTCCACACCCAAAAATTCTTGTTTCCCTTTCCTTTTTTTTCACTTTTTTCGATTTCCCCCACCCCAAAAAATAGCAAAAAATAAAAAACGCGAAAATAATGATTTATGATGATAAGAGGGGAAAACGGGGGGACTAGGAAAATCACTTTGGAATGATCTTCTTCGATTCGGCCTTCTCTTTGAGCCATTTGAGAAGGTTAACGTCGCGTTGGAGTGATGATTGTGTTGTGTACTCCTGTAATGCTTTGGGTTACTGTAGCTACCGTAACCTTGTTACCTGTGGAAGTACTCCCCGTTTATAGTCGTTGGATACATAAGAAGTGTAGAGTCCGGAGAATCCGGAGAAATTTTTAACCAAGTCTGAGGAGAAGTACAAGTACAGATAGTTGCTGCTGGAGGTGATAGCCGCCGGAATTCCTTTTCCGGAAAACCTGAAACTAAGAGCGTGGCACGAATCCGGCACTGTGCCCAACTCACGTTCCAATCAACGCTGCGGATGTGTTCAACCCATCATAAATTGACAATGTGTCATACCCATCCTCCGTATTGAACGCTACGAATTGGAGAGAAATTCTGTAAGAAGTTAGTCATCAAAAGATTAAAATATAACATCATTTTCATCACCTAATGTTGACTCGGAAATATTTCAAAAAATTTTTGAAATTCGTTCGAAAAATGTTTAACGACCTTATTTGTGCGAAAAAGGTAAACAAGTCATAAAAACTGGTCACTTACAAATGGCCGGGGTCCACGTTGATCAAGAACGCGCACGCCTTGTTATCCGGATAGTTCATCGGAAAATTTGGAGATGTCACAATACCATAAGCCCCATTTTGAACTACACTGGAGCACGCGTTTGTTGGCATGAACACAGTTCCGAATGGGACCATTTGGTATTGGATGGCGAAACCGCGATAGGTTGTGGTGAGGTCACTGGTGAAGATTAAAGTGACTTGCGAGGCTTGGATGTCGAGAGTGTAGCCGGTTTGGTCGCCGGAGATGTTGGCGTAGCTGGAAATGGATTAGGTTAAAGCCGAGGTAAAGCTTAGCAAATTATTCTAGGGCATTGGGTGCACCGTAGTCAAAAAATATCTTAGCTGGCCTAGAAAATCCTCGGCCACGGTACCCTACCTCACAATCTCCAAAACATCATACGAGTCCTCGGTAAGAAAATCCAAAAAAGTCAAATGAATGTAATTCCCGGTTGGCACAGTGATAGTGTACACAATATTAGCCATATTGTCATAGTCGTCGGGATAATTTGGAGAATAAATCCGACCACTGGAACCCTCAAAAGGAACATGCTCCTGGCTAAAAACGAACGGGAGGAAGAGGAGTATGAGAAGCTTCATTGTGTGTGTAAAGTTGGTTCAAAACTGAAAATATTCTGAGGGGTTATTTGCGGAGTGCCAAGAGGTGAAAGGGTGTGAAAACCATTAAAAAACAGCTGATCAAATACGGAAACTTTTTTATTTTTCCAAAAAAAAAAATTAAAATAATTCTGCAATATTTCCGGGGTGTATGTACTCAAAAAAGGAATTGTCACACCTTATTATCAGTTTTGTTTCGAGAATGACAGAGAGAAAGAGATGGTGTTAATCCCCTCATGATAAGGTCGTCTTGACGCGTTTGGCCGTTTTTTTTTACGAAATATTTATTAGGGGGTGTTTTGTGTTCAAGGATTAACATTTTCCGAATTTTCGGTGAATCACAAGACACGGGTAGAGTTCCGGATGAAACAGAGAACCGTGTCAAAAGTAGGTGTTGATAATTCCCTTGTTACCAGGAAGCACATATTGTGTGTCAAGGGGGTACTGTAGCTGTCTTGTCAAGAGTTTAGCCAGAAGTTTGGTGGGGTGAATGGCAAGGTTACCATAATTGGGTTCATGCCAAGAGATCAAAATAGCTAACTGATCTTCACCCTAAGCTTTGTTTGTTCATCTTTGCCATAAATCGACAGCAATTCTTGATCTAGCTACAATACGCTTGGAATTCATGCTTACATACCCTACATTGTAGTATTTATAATGACTAAAATTTTAGATGACTTCAAACGGCGATTCTTCAAAGGGTCCTAACTGCCCCTACGAACTAACCAACGAGGAAGTAGTGTGGAGTGGAAAATGGATGCAGGCTAGACGGGTCAACTTTAAGCCGAAGACTGGTGGAGCCCAAGGGGTAAGCTACAGTATCTCCACCACTTTTTACAGTAATCCCATGGAAATTCCAGGTCTGGGAGTCCGCTCACCGAAACACTACTCCATCCAACGCCCCCGCAGATGGTGTCTCTGTAATTGCTCGAGTTAGAAAAGAAGGAAAAGTGTATATCGTGTTAATCAAGCAGTACCGTATCCCTTGTCGAAAAATGGTCCTTGAATTCCCTGCTGGTCTAATTGACAAAGGGGAGACAGCTGTGCAAGCGGGGATTCGTGAGCTAAGAGAGGAAACTGGGTATACTGCGGAGAAAGTTGTTAAGGAGTAAGTCCTCCACCTGCCCTGCCCTTATATTAGAGTAATCTTTTAGGACCAAACTCTGCTACCTTAATCCAGGACTAACTGACGAATCTCATATCTTGGTAGTCATTGACGTGGATGGAGACACTCCGGAAAACCAGAACCCTGTCCAACAGCTGGAATCCGATGAAGCGATTGAAGTTATCCTCGTTGAGCAATCCAAATTGATTGCCTACATTTCCGATTTGGATTCCTCTTCCATTATTGTAGAGGGGACTTTGCTAAGTTTCGCGTTGGGTCTTTCCTTAAATTTCTAAAAAATTTATGTGATTTTTGATTATTTCAAAGTGATTTTTCGATTTTTTGTTCGAATTTTTTCCCACGAATTGTTCCTTTTGTTGAGTGAATAAATTATATTTTCTGCATTTTTTTTTGAATTTTTTGCATAAATTTCTATATAAAAGCTTGCAAGAATTAAAAAAAACCGTAATTTTTTTATTTTTCACCGCGTGTCGACCTAAGCTTTTCCCGCCTTTTTTTGCCACGCAAATCCACCGTACCGCCCATCACTTCCTAAATTTTATTCAAAATTTCCACAAAATTTTCCTTAGATTGAAAAGAAATTCAACAAAAATGTCTGCTCAAGCGAGTTCTCAAACTGCTGCGCCACTTGGAATTCCGGTGGATTGTCCGTATGAAATTGAACCAGAGAAAGTGGTTGGCGAGGGAAAATGGACGAAATATTTGCATATTCCATTCAAAACTAAGAATGGACATCAAGGGGTGAGTGCTCTTATAAAAGGGGTTTTGTGACCTGCCTGTCTTGTTTCACCTTGTTGTTGTACGCCCTGTAAAACTTCGGTTGCCGCCGCCTCATTGGCTCAGTGGCAGAGCGTCTGTCTAGTAAACAGAAGGTCGCTGGTTCGATTCCAGCATGAGGCACCGAAACTTTTTGGGCTTTTCCATAATTTTTTCATAAATTTTCAGAGATTGTTTTCAGGTTTGGGAATCAATTCATCGTAAAACTAAGCCACCGGGAGCAGCTGCTGACGGCGTCTCAATTTTAGCTCGAGTTCGTAAACAAGGAAAGACGTTTATAATTTTGGTCAAGCAATATCGGGTTCCTTGTCAGAAGTTTACTCTGGAACTGCCAGCTGGACTTATTGATCAAGGAGAGACGGTTCGAGACGCAGCATTGAGAGAATTGAAGGAGGAAACTGGATATACTGCTAGTAAAGTTGTCAAAGAGTGAGTTTTGATCGCCTAGTTCTTCCCAATATTTTCTTCTTCCAGATCTAAACTCTCATTTATGAATCCTGGATTGACAGATGACTCTCTGATGATTGTAATTGTTGATGTGGATGGAGATGCACCGGAAAACCTCAATCCAACTCAAAAACTTGATTCAACGGAGTCAATCGAAGTGATTATTGTGGAATATAGTCAACTTTTTGACTATATCAACAATTTGGACTCTTCTATGATCCCCGAATCTACTTTACTCTCACTCGCCATGTCTTCTCAATTTTCTGCTCTTTAAACTCAGTTCTTAAGATTTTACTAGATTAAATAATTTTTTTTTTGAAAATGAATTAATTTTTACTTGAATTTATATTCATTTTCTGTCTGAAATTCTCTAAAAATCGATTTTCGCGAAAAATAAAAATACACTTTGAACTCCCGCCTTAATGAGTCGCGGCCGTGGCCTAGAAAAATCGCGCTGTGTACTCCTCCCGGACAAGCGAGAATTGTTTACTTTTTCGATTTTTCTGTTTCCAACAGTTTAAAGCTTGTTTTTTGCATTTTTTTGTTCGAAATGCTACTAATTTTGAAAGAAAAATTTATAAGACACAAAAACCCTCAAAATCACCAAAAACGTCCTCAGAAATTTTAGGCAAAGTTCTATCAATTTCTCCAGCGCCGCTCGGCTCCATTTTTTGATGTCGGATCCGTTTGCACCAGAAGCAGACGTCCGGCAGCCAGATTCCACCTATTTGGCAGCTCTTGGTATGAGAAAAATCGATTCTCCCCAAAAAAGTCTAAGAATTCCAAGTCTTTCAGAAAAGCGCCTGAAAGCGGTGAAAGATAAGAAGAAAATCAATTCAAAATCAATTTTAAAAGATATCGAATCACTGAAAAACGATCAATTATTCAATTTCCTCGCAGAACCCGATAAACCAGAACCAGTGGAGCAGAAGTTCGACGACGACTTCATTCAGCAAGACAAACCGATCAAGCCGAGTCTTTTGCGTCAAAAAGTGGCTCCACAGACGTGCGCGATCAATAAAAACGAGTTGGCGCACATTTTGAAATTCGATTTATCGCAGAAACTTCACGAATTCTACGGTCAATTAGACGAGAGTGTCAGTGATCAGCAAGAGTCTCAGGAGTTGCTTCAAGAGCTCAGAGAACTTGCCAATGAACTTGAACACCAAAAACTCGAGGAGGAGAAGAAGGATGAACCTTCGGAAAGTGTCGATAAACCGGTCACGTCGAGCGCTTCGTCACTTTAAGCGGGATCATACCTTTTATCAATTCGGAAGAGCTCATCAATCTCATAAAACCGACTGGTACCTGGAACCGCGACTTGGCACCAGTGACGCCTTCGAAAAGTGTGTTAGAGCTCAGGTTCTTCCCAATAAAATCTGGGAATCGCCAAAATACTGGAAAACCCCTCAGATTACGGTAGTCTTATCATTCGATGGAATGCTGGCGTTGACAACAGATAAAAGATGTAGGAAAAGTCAATGGAAACTCGTAAATCTCGTTAAACTTCTTCCAATAGAACCAGAGAATCGAGGATCACTATATGAGTTGGGATGTTTCGATGTAAGCGTGGAGACCACTGGAGACTGCTTGGCTATTCTAGCAGTCTTCTGGATAGAACTTAACACGAATAACGTGCCAGCCAAGTGTTTCGGATCGATTTATCGAATCTCGAAAAAACGAAAAGTGGTCTTCTGCAAGCTAATCCCATCCCCTTCAATGGTCGCCTGCTGTCGACTCACCGATCGAAAAAGCTTCACAGCCGACCATCATTGTCTTCTGGTTTTTTCAAAGGACGCTCAAGTTTCCGCTTATCGCGTGGAATCCAATCTTATCGAGCAAATTGAAGACGTCTTCGAGTGGTTTCCATCGTTAGCATTGACCAATTTACCCGGTGGAACACTCAGAACATCTTGCAAGATATGTGATACTTATCGATATTCTGCAGTCGGACTGGATACTGGAGTTCTCATTGTCTCTGTCTGTATGATAGAAGGAAATGTGATTTTGGATAGGTAAACAGGCTCCGCCCACTTTTTTTTTCAAAAAACATTTTTCAGTGTCCGTCTCCGATTCGCTTCTCCAATCAGCGTCGTCGAATTCCTTCCACAAGTCTCCAATAATATTCAACGTCTTCTAATCTCCTCGTTCATGGGACCAGCTGGCGTTTGGCGCCTGAAATTCGTCGATGAAAATCGGCTGATTTGGGAGGAGGAATGTGTCTTCGAACGTTCTCAATACTACGACTCAATTCTCTCCGCATGTATTTATCGTTTTTATCACGGAGCACCGCCGAGAGTCTTATTGGGAACGTATTCTGGACGGATTCTACAGTACGAGTTGCCGGCGCCAACGAAATTTGTGAGGCGAGCGACGAAGAGGGTCCAGAAGTGTGCGAAGCCGATTAATTTGTTGATTAATCATGGAATTTATTTTATTAAAGTGAGTGATTAGGTGACCGAGGATTAGAAACGCTAAAGCCCATTTTCTTAGTTTTTAACACGATTTAGCTCATTTTTAATAGCAAATAAGCTATTTTTTCACCAGAAAATCGAGAAATTTTGAAAAAAAACATCTTCAAAAAAAAGTATGCGTGGCCGAGCTTTTCGCAGGCTACTGTACCTACCGTAACCCATAAATTTTCCAGCAAACAGGATTCAACCAGATCTCGGCTGTCACCCCGTTCGGTTTATATGTTCTCCGTGAGAACTTCCAGTCCTCCTCGAAACGTCTCAACAATTTCGGCCAACTTTGGATGGATCGACAACAGAATTCGCTTCTTGTCAGCAATCCGAATCTTATCGATGACTATACGGCTTCAGAACTCCGTCGACTGTCGATTGACTCAATGAATGAGCAGATGAGACCGCGTGCCGGTTCTACAGTATCCCAGATAACATTCCGGTATTCGGATGATGAGAATCTTCTGGAGCGAAGGAGGCAAACGCTTGGAGCCAAGGATTATCAGGTATCTAGGTCCCTCTTCCCCTTTAATTCCTCCTCCTAGCCTTTCCAGCGTGGCGCCACCGCATCAGCATCCGGCTCCTCAAACAGTTCTTCCACTCGACTCCGTCAACTCGATGTTAACATTGCCGATCAATACTATCAAGACGGACCATCAGATCCACTTCATTCCCCTAATAGAGCTGCACAACGAGTCAGTGCTCTCTCCCATGAACTTCATCCGCAAAGCCCTCTGGCAAATGGGGATCTCCGCCCGCAACCGGTCTTTTTTCGTGCCATCAATAAAAGTATAAGCTCGCCGAAAGCCACGAAACCGTATAAATGATAATCGAGGATTTCAGGGATTTTTTCGATATTTATTGGTTAAAAACGCATTTTTTTCCATGGTATATACTCACTTTTCAAGCATTCCATCATTATTTGTGCATTTATTTTAGACACCTCACTGTATAAAAATTCGAGAAATCACTTTTTTTTTACAAAAAATATTCATTCTTGGTATCCTGATCCATTTTTAAATATCTAATCTATTTTTTTCCACTTTTTCCCATTTCCTCCTTAAAAGCCTGCCAGATAGCACGGAGCCATTTCGAGATAGCGGTCGCTCCGGCGTCCGGTTTTGTCTGAGATTGTGAGGATGTGTAGCTGGCACGGCCGACGGCTGCCGTTTGACGGGCGGTTTCTTCGGCTGCGTGTTCCGAGGCCTGAATTTTCATTTTTTAAAATTTATTTTTGAATCTTCCTAATAGAAGAGCACCTGAATAGCCATCTCAAAAACATCCAATCCCTGTTCGTTCTCCAACCCTTTTCTCAATTCCACCACCATCGCCTCCAACGAATCGATCATTGTCCGATCACCGACTCGCGCTCCACCGTACTTTTGGACCGCGTGACTAGCTTTTTCCAAGGCTTCTAGAATCGTTTTTGAATCGATTTTCTCATGAAATTCTGAAGCGGCGGCGCTCAGCATTAGAGCGTAAAGGGCGCCACTGGTTCCACCAACGGATTCCTCGAAAATGATAGAAAGTTGTTTGAGAAGGGTCTCTAAATGTTCCATATCCAATTTAGCCTTTTTGATGGAACGGGCGGCACCGGCGAACGTGGATCCGCAATCGCCATCACCGGCTTCGGCGTCTAATTGATTGAGCAGGTCTTCCGATTCTATCATGGATTTTGTAAATCCATCTAGGCATCCCTTAACAACTTCTTTAGAGATAGCGGTTCCAAATAATGGCATATCTGTAGTTTGGCTAGTGGTGGCATGAGATTTCTCCTCGATTTTTCCCAGAGAAAATCCTGGAATCCATCCTGGAGCAGTTGCGGGAGCATCTAGATATTCCAGCATTTTATTATCTGCTCTTAAAATAGTGACACTGATTCCATGACCATCCAACGAGGTCATATAGGTTCCACTGAAGAATCTAGCGATCTTCATTTTCTCGTTTTCTAAAAAACAAATTGTTAGATACAGTAACCCAGTTAAGCGTTACCAAACCACCGTAAGACCTCTCCATTCACAATTCCCATTTCCAATTGAGAGACACTTCCGAGATTATTAACCAAAACGACGAATTCCTCCGATTCCTTCATCTCCATCTTTGCCTTCAAAGTTCCCATTAACCCGGTGATTATCTTTCGAGCACATTCATACGGAGCACGGAACTTCCCCGGCTCTCCATGAATTCCTAATCCAACTTCAATCTCATTGCTCGGTAATTCGGTTTCTCTAGATTTCCCTGGCAAACTGCCAGGATAAAGGGATACTCCGAGAGTTCCAATTGAGTTGCCCACTTTTTGACACGTTTCGTAGATTTCATCCATCGATTTTCCTTGGGATGACATGGCTCCAGCAATTTTGATGGTTAAAACTGCTCCGGCTAATCCTCGTCTTCCGACTCGGCTATTCGGATTTTCAATTGCCACGTCATCAGCTACAGTAACCACCTTGGCATTTCCACCAGCTGCATTAAATCTTTCGGCGGCCAAACCAAAATTCAAACGGTCCCCAGTGTAATTGATAACGAATAGGATAGCTCCTGCTTCAGTCTTCGTAGATTCCAACGCGGCTTGCACATTTCTCGATGGAGGCGAGGCGAAGACATTTCCAGCGACAGCGACAGTCAGAAGCCCTTTTCCGACGTATCCAGCTGCATATGGTTCATGTCCAGAACCACCGCCAGCGATTAGGGAGACGTGTTGTGGGTTGAATTGGGTTAGATGGACGACTCGATTGGATTTCTGGAGAGAAAAAGTTTTTAGTGGAATGCTAAGCGCGGACTAGAAAACTACACTGGAAAAAGTTAGTCCATGACCGTGAAAGAACTTTTTCCGGCGTAAAAATGGAATTTTCATAATTTTTTACCTCGCTAAATTGAATCTCCTTGTTGGAAGCGACTAATCCGAATAGCGCATCATCCACTGTCTCTTCCACTTTGTTAACGAATTTTTTCGACATTTTTTAGAGTAAAAAATAACTGGAAATGATGGAATTTGAAAATGAGAATGACCAGAAATGACGAAAAACAACAAGAGGTTGATTAGATAAGAATTTAGTGTTCATTGATCATTTCAAAAGGATCAAAGTACAATTAGTTTTGATCTACCCTATTAAAGTTCGCTCCATTGAACATAGTGAATCTAACTTTCAGAAAAAAAATATGAAAAAGCATCACTCAAAAAAATCACCCAAAAAGCCAAATACAGTGAAGAAAATGGAGAAAAGATACGCAGATCAGAAGCAGAGGGAACGATCGAGACTTAGAGCTCTGGGACCATTACGACGAAATAAGCCAAGAGAGAGTCGTGTATTATCCTATCAACAAGACGTTCAGTACACGTGGCAGGGGTTTCAAAAGGAGGATTTTGGAAGGGAAATTCATCTCGATTCAATGTACGTCTCCCCACCGAAACCCATTCAAATTGTTCGTCTTGATGAGCCGGTTACGGTTGGAGGAGGATCTTCGAACTTTTGTGCTTCATGGTGTGAGTCAGGGTTACTGTAATCCGTTGGGTATTACTGTAAACATCAAGTATCGACATTTTTCTCATGTTTCCTTTATTCCAGTAGCCAAAAATGGAGGTCGAAAGAAGAAAATGGAGGAGGTTCTTGTTGATGAGAGGTATTTCTTGATTCCATTGATGATTCCTATGATAACGGTTGGATTTAGTTTTAGGGAGGTGTCGAAGGATGAAGATGTGATAGTGTTGGATGAGATGCCGGTGGACGTTAAAAAAAGGGATATTGTGAAGAAAAAAGACTTCAGGGACACTTTGATGAGAAGAGGTGAGTCGTCAAAGAAAACCCGAAAAGGATTGTTCTGGAATTTTCTGTTTTCTGCAAATCTATTTTGTTTTCCTATTCACGCGGCCTCTCCACGTGACGAAGCCAAAAATCATTTTGTTTGTGCCTCCATGCCCTATTTACTTCTTCTTGTTCTTCTTCTTCTTCTTCTTGTTCGCCTCTCCCTCGTTCGGTTTACACAAGAGATCAACAACTGCCACCACCACCACACAAATAATTGTATCAAAACGGTGTCCTTTGATTTTTTATCAACTGGATACAAGGCGTTTTAGACATTGTACTTTCTTGGAAAAGGTGATAAGGAATGTTGAGAGGATGGAAACGAAAAACTCCATTTTCTGATTAGTTTTCTTCTTCACGTACTCAGAATCAATTCGGATCTTTGTACCCCGATTTGAAATATTGAGATAGAGTGACTTATTATTAGATGTAGGCTTTTCAATATTATTACTAACGTTTGGATCTACAGTACCCCAGTTATATGGGCTTCATTTTGATTTCAGTGGAAATAGAATAACTTTGAGATTTTATCACTTCTGGATGTTCTAGAAATGTTTCAGTGAATTAAGGATACCAGGAAGTTTATTTGCCTAGTTTATAACTTTTTTGTGAAATCAATTTTGAGTAGACAGTTTGAATTTCATATAATTGAGTTACTGTAAATTAGCTACTTTCTCAAAATTCAATCTCTAGTCTAAATCTACCAAAAATCCTATGTCAAAATTCATTTTCTCAAGCAATTTGTGCCTTCTGACCTCCAACTAAATACCACATTTTGCACCATTTTCCTCCAAAATTTGCTCTCAAAAAACCCTCAAAAGAGCACAAAATCCATGGCCACACCCAAATGGAATCCAAAGAAGTTTTCACTTCACTATTTACACGGCAAACATTATTACTGAAGAAAAGTGCAATAGAGCGCGTTTGACTTTTCACTACGTTTTTTGGAAGCTAGCTTTTTTTCCAGTTTCTAGGGATTTTCTTATTGATTTTGAATATAAAAAAGGGCGAAAATTATTATTTTACGTCATATTAAAAAGAAAAATTCAAAAAAACATTTCAGCGGATTCGGCGGAAGATAGCATCATATTCGTGGCGGAAATCCCGAAAAAAACCGAAAAGGCATCGAAAATGACTCAATTGGAGAAGAAAATTGTGAGTTTTTTATTTCAAATCTTAGAAAGGCGTCATTTTTCGTAAAACCAACGAAACAAGATTTGAACCGAGAAGTTCATCTAAAAACTAAGCATACAGTGATGTTTTTTCGAGAAAACTCAACGAAAACACCTACAAACACGGTTTTAAATTGGTTTTTTTGTTCAAGAAAACACGAGTTTTTTGGGAGTATAAAAGTCAAGAAGTTTCGAGAAAAACCTATTTTTAAGTGAATTTTCCTTAATTTTAGTGGAAATATTCGATATTTTCTACCGTACCCCGGATTACTGTAGTACCCCAAGCTTGTTCACGCATGCTACAGTAACCCTGCGCTTTTGAACGATTTAATTTTATTCAAAACTAAAAACCTTAAAGGCGCATGGTTACTGTAGCTATGAGCTTGCCGGATCCTCGGACGACCCCGTGGAGACTACCGTATCCCAAACTATTATTTTCCAGGAAACAACATTCTGGACGTCACCAAACGCCACGTCATCAACAACCACCACCAGCACGACGGTTACAGTACTACCCACTGATCATCTCAACACAGCCACATCTTCAAGTCCATCCCCACTAAACGAACTGATAACCTGTCCACTGATGAAGATCCTTGACGGTTATTCGAAGGATTGTACAGCGGCGAAACGAGAAATCCGTCGATGGTCGAAACTCGGATTCCAAATCATTCGAAATCCGCAAATCGTTTCGACCACTTTCAAAATCTGTTCTTATAATGTCCTGTGTCAGAAGACTATCGAAAGAACCAATTATTTGTATCGACATCTGAAATCTCAGCCTCATTACCTGGAATGGACGCATCGATGGAAGGGATTGCAGGAGGAATTGCCGACGTTCGATGCGGATATTTTGGGATTGCAGGAGGTTCAATGCGATCATTTTTTCGATTATTTTGAGCCCTGTATGAAGAAATGTGAGTTTTCAAAAGTTATTCATTCTAATAGTACGGCACCCTCTAATAAGGAAAACAAGTATTTTTACCCCTTTTTCATGCCGCTCCATTAGAATATATTTTTTGTTTCAGATGGCTACGAGGGAATCTATAAGCAAAAACATGGAACCGCCCAGAAAGATGACGGATGCGCTCTATTCTACCGCCCCGAGAAATTCGATCGAATCGGATACGAGGAAGTGAACTACTTCATCTCCCCCGAAGCCATCTCTAACCGTGAGAATATCGCTCAGATTCTGGCTCTTCGATGCAAAGTGACTGATGAGATTTTGCTGATTGCCAATACACATTTACTGTTTAACGAGGAACGTGGAGATGTGAAATTGGCGCAGTTGGCGATTCTCTTTTCCAGAATTCATAAGATGCAGAAGAGTCTATCCACTAAATTCCGAACTTCAACCTTCCCCCCAGTAATGGTAATGGGCGATTTCAATATGGAACCGAATTCCCAAATTTATCGATTTGTTGTGGAGGGTGGATTACACGTGGAAGGGCAATTTATCCGGACGATGAGTGGACAAAGCGGAAGAGCCGGGGGAAAAGTGTGTAGAGCGGCAGAGATTCTGTTTGAGACCACTTTTGGAGCCGATGCGGACTTCGGTGCGAGCAGTGAGTTTTTGATGGATTTTTGATGGACTAGCTAATTTCCTAGGCCACCACTTTCTAGGCTAACCTTGTGCAAGTTTCAGAAGAGCTTCCGGAACTGGATGGAACCATTCGGCACCCATTTAAATTCGTTTCCGCCTATCATCATACCCCGAAGCCCGTAGTGATTTTGGAGAATGAGCAAGGGATATCGACGTATCACAAGGATACAGCAGCACCTGATTTCATCTTTTATTCGACAGAAAAAACTAAAAAAGTGAGTTAGCAACGGAGCGCATTTTCGATTTTAAGATGGAGTCCCGACTACGATAGTTCGGGCTTAGCCACCTTTTATACAGTACTCTAATCCTATTATTCCAGGGTGTCGAAAAGCTGCAATTACTGGAACGATTCGAGCTACCAACGAGAAAAGTCCTTGCCGGAGTGATGCCATGGCCGAATCGACACGTTCCCAGTGATCATTTACCGATTATGGCGAAGTTCGAATTGACCAAGGATAATTGATTGTTTTTTCTATTTCTAAATTGCTAATTTCGACTAGAATCTTTTTCTTATCATCATCGGGTCATTCCTGTTCACACTCCCAATTCTCTCTCCCACTGCTTTTTTTAACCGTTTCTATGTGAATTACCCATCATTGTATTTGAAATTTCCCGTTGATATTTGCGATTGATATATCCAGATTTTAAAAAATCATCTGTTAACATATGAATCTTAGACAGTCAATAAACAAAAATTTTCATATATTCTTTGATAGATAAGTGAGATCGTAAAAGAGGGAAATATTCAAAAAAGGGGGAAGTCGACTGATTTGTTTCTTATCATAATTGAAAGATTTTTAGATACGTATCGAGATAGATTTTTTGTGTGGGGGCGGGGCTTAATTAAGTATGCAATTGCGCCCTATTGAACTGGGGACTTTGGCTGCGTACTTTTGTTTTTGTTAACTGAGTATCAAATGTGGATTTTCTTCATTTGGGCGCATTCAGTGAAATTGAAGCTCAAATGCGAAGATTTACGTTTGATACTCAGTCAATTTAATTGAAGGTACGCAGTCAAATTGAGGTGGTGCAGTAGAGCGCAATTGCATACCTAATTACAGGAAGAGCCATAAAAATGATAAAAACCAGAATGGGGGAATGAAAAGACAAATGGGTTGAAACGGGAGGAACTAACGGGTTGAACTAGGGATTTTATTTGCATTGGAATTCTTTTTTTCGAATAATTTAAAAATAATTCTTAGAATAAAAACCCGCGAAATTATTACACACACACAATTAATAATTTTTGAATATCACACAATTTTTTCTCCAAAAAATTCAAATTTTTTTTGATCTGGATCTTGGAAACTTTAAATTCGCGTCCTTGTAGGCGGTCGTGCAGATTCTCCTTCATCGATTTGAATATGAGGAACTCCGGGTTGAGGGGATGACGTGGATTGATTGGG
The DNA here is from genome assembly GCA_963932035.1 of Caenorhabditis wallacei. Lineage (NCBI taxonomy): Eukaryota > Metazoa > Nematoda > Chromadorea > Rhabditida > Rhabditidae > Caenorhabditis > Caenorhabditis wallacei. Next base: position 10,000,485 of record OZ009932.1, on the reverse strand, counting down.
AGTTAATGGGGGCTCCCATTCGCCGGCTTCCAGTTCGCGGAGTGGGGGGACCGCTCTGAAAAATTATATATATTTTTTTATTCTTATTTTTTATTAAGGTTGGCTGAGTATCAAACGTAAACTGTCTGCAAAAAGCCTACAGTATTTTGCGGACTTGGCATTGGGCCAAAAACGAGGGGCTAAATACATCTACAGTACTCCCTCCTCCCAATTCCATATTCATACCTCTGCCACTGTGGTTGATGTTGCTCACTCCACGACACACTCCTAGCGACGGGAGGTGCATCCAAAGTAAGCCGATTTCCCGACTCATTCAACGCTGAGAACGAGCCGACTGGCATTGTCGACGGAGTGTTTGCTCCTCCATTGCTCCCCAGCAACGCTCTCTCTAGCTGAGCTAATCGACTATTTATCTGTTCCATGACACCAAGTCGTTCTCCGATCATGTCGAATTTAGATTTCATTTCGGATTTTATATTTGAAAGAGAACTCCATTCTCGATCCTTCTTGTCCAGTCCCCAACTAGTTCTAGACAGGGCGTCTTCATCGACAGTTTGACGTTTCTAAAATAAAAAAAATAAAATGAGGTCAAGTCACAATAGATTACAAGTAAGGGTGGTCTCTTCTGTTTACTCCTTGGCGACCGAACATAAGAAGATCCTCCAGTCTCATCAACCATTGAATGCAGTGATGATATCCTTGACATATCCGTAGATTTCTTTAGCCCCTTTTCGATATCCGCAAACATTGGACTCGGGAATATTCTGGGACCATGTCTTTCTCTCATTCGGAAGAGAAGTTTTCGAATCGGATGATCGTTAGGGAGAGTTAACTTCTCGTTCTTTCTCTTCGCATCTAGCTCTTTTTCTCGTTTTACATCAGCGACCTAGAAAATATATTAATAAGATTAGTAATCCGATAGTTAACAGAGTTACCTTTCTAAACTTCATTCTATGCGTCAAATTATAAGTCAACGTCATATTCCTAGCGAATGAGTTAGCAAATGCTTTGTAGAAATCGAGTACATCCATCAACTTCTCCTTCTTGATCATATGCAAATCCGAATAGGTCAATGCCCTGACATTCGCCGCCGATTGACCAGTGGAACCGTTAGCTTTCCAAAACTCATCTCCAAACACATCTCCCTTCCCCAGAATTGCTACCACCTCATCATCTTGTATCACTTCTAAGGAGCCAGAGACAACGAACCAAAGAGCGTCCACTGACTCCCCTGTATGGTACAGTAAGTCTCCGGGCGCTGCGTGGTTTAGTTCAAGAAACATTGCCAATGACCGTAGACAACCATCTGAAGCGAGACGAAAACAACTGTGTTCATTGAAAACTTTTCGGTTTAAATGAACACAAATATCCGCTTTCATGTCTTTCGGACAGTATCCGAGAACTTTGGCGGTGTCGATTCCCTTGGTCATCGCCCACGTGGATACCACATAATCCATGACCCTCTCTGCTAGCTCCTTGGGGATTTCTTGTAGCTTAATGAACTCTCTGACATTGCTAATCATTTCGTGGTATCTGGAAAATAAAAATGTAACTGCACTCTAATGAGAATACTTACCTAACAGTACTCGATGTCATCTGCTGAATGATCGTGGTCATATGACCGAATATCGCTGCATACAGTAACGCAGAAATGATCATCATACAAACCCCGAAGATTTTCTCGTTGTCGGTGTTACTAGCGATATTACCAAAGCCAACTGTAGACATACAACTCATAGTGTAGTAGAGAGCTGAAAAGGAACACTGTGCCGAAACCGTGCCTAACCAAAACTTACATGAAATATAAGCAGATGTTCTTGATGGTCCGCCCACTAGCGTTGTTTTATTCGATAGGGACACATTATAAGGCTGCCTTAAATCATTCGACAACTTCCATAACCACCCATCAGGCAACGCCAGGTTATCCATTTTCAGACGGACTTCCGAATCTCCTATCCAAAACCATACGCATGCTAACCAATGAGCAACTATCACATATGCACATAGTAATAACAGAAGAGTCGCCGCACCGTACTCCAGGTAGTTGTCTAGCTTTCTGGCGACTCTCCCAAGCCGAAGGAGACGGACTACTTTGAGTGCGGAGAATAGACTTCCTATCCTCTGAAATATATTGAATGGTAACCGGATTACTATAGCTAAGAAATACCTCATCATCCCTTTTGAACATGTAGAAAATGTCGTATGGTAGACAGGAAAGCAAATCTATCAGAAACCATGACTTGAAATAATTTTGCCTAATGACCGACGGCTCTATTACTACCTGCAAACCCCAATTGCTCATTCCTAATCAAAACTAGACTCACTTCGCCGCCGGGTCCTACAAAAGTGGTATGGAAGTTTAATAGAATATCAGCAAAGAATATCACATCGACAATCGAGTCCATCAGGGCGACTGAGTCGATTCCACCTCCCGGATTCTCCCTTGTGCTGGAAAACCTAATTTTTTGGAATGAGGATGGTTGGGGGGTGGGTGGATGCAAAAAAGAAAAAGAGCACAGCACAATATTGTTAGACATACCTGATCAAGTAGAATGGACGGAGGCTAAAATTAGGGTTTTGGTTATTTGGATTAAGGTCATACGGTATTTATTATTTTAGTGTAAAAGTTAATGGTTTTCATATAAGCCTGTTAGGGACCATCTAAATTATACGGTAAGACCACGAATGGTTAGAAGCTAAGATTTTTATTTCTATGTTAAGGAATGCATATCAAAAGATCATTCCAGTGCCCAACTGTCTAGGAACCACTAGCTTGGCAGAGCCCGAAAAAAGCCCCCAAAAATAGGTTTGCTTTTTTCCATCATTCCCAATTTTCTTAAAGGCGTATACCCTTACCTATTCTTAAACGCAATATTGAACGGCACCATAAACGCTGTATAAAACGTCAAAGCCAATATCGACCAATCCCAAATCGTTTTAAACGACGAGTAATGCAAAATGATATGCGGCGACGTCTTCGGTGTCTCTTGACGATATTGTGGTAACATATCACCACCGAGATTCATTACCTGAAATTAAGGAAGAATTAAGGTTTGGGGACAGGGTTCAAAGGGGAGATGAGACCCGGGGCCAATTAATTCTTACTGTAGAACTGAAACTTTTTTGGTGTCAAATTTTGAAGTTAAAAACTGAGTAAACTAAAAATGTAACCAAAAATCATCTTACTTAATTAAAATCCTGTGACACCGTATAATTTAGTCTTAAAAACTACAATCCTAGTGACTGTGCATTTTATTCAAAAAAGTGTTAATCAAGAATCAGGGGGGAAGGGGGGACACGATGGTGCTTCTTTCTGTTATAAATTGGTGTGGAGGCATGCACTGGGAGGAGCCGAGTAGATAAGAATCAAACGTATTGAAATCAGAGAAATCAAGTGAGATAAGAACATGCATAAACTACAGTAACCCGGTGTGATATGACTCACAAAGCGATGCTCGTTCCAACTGCCATTGCACTAAAAAAGAATTTGGCCTAATTGGTTAGAAATACACGGAGGGGGACATTTTAATTGGAGGGTTTAGCGGGATCTTAGACTTTGGAAATCAAAATTGTCTTAAGTTTCTTGGCTAGAATTCAGCTAGTAATCAAAAAGTTTGGCTTACGAAAAAAGCGTGACTAATTTGATTTCCGGATTCTTAGAAAAATTCTAAGAAGTTAATTTCAAATCTTAATCTTTCAATTCTAGGAATTTGGTCTGCAAGCGCGCCCCACCGCACTTTCGTTGTTTTCCTATTAATTCAATTGGCTGAGTATCAAACGGAGTCGATTGTGGTAACAGTGACAATTGGCCACGTTTGATACTCAGCCAATGGAATCAAGCAGCGAAAGTGCGGCGATTGAAAGAAATTCAACAAAATCTGAAATTCCCAACTTAGCCAACAAAAAATCCCCGTAAAAAATAACTAAATGAACAGTTGGACTTAATTAACTTAAGTTAACTAAACTCTAGGATTACGGCCCTTATAAAAAGGCATGCCGTACAATTAAAGGTAACCAAGGTATACGAGCAAAGGCTTATGACCCATTTGATCTAGATCTAAAACTAAATAAGGAAGAGACATCATCCTTCCGCTTTTTTTTTAGAATTCCGGAAACGTGTCTTTCAAGCGAGACGTGCAAAAAGGAAGAAAGTGCGCTCCATTGGAGTTCAATGGAGCACACTTTCTACAAAAAACTAAGATGCAAAAAAACTAAGAAAGCAAGCGGGTGCTGGGAGGAAGCATACACGGTGCCAAACGCGCTCTATTGAGAATTCTCGATAGAGCGCACTTCAAGCCCAAGCGAGCACACGTCACTAGGAATTAGTGTTGGCGATTTTGTTTAACACTGCCGGGATAGAAACAAACTGAAATTCCAAAAAAAAAAAAAATTAAAAATATGGGCCCCCACTAAAAGGATAAGAGAACATAGAGAGAAAGACTACAAGGCTATACCACTACCAGCAAACGAGGGTTTTTGGGGACGCGCCACGTTCCGATGGTACTAGAGGTTGAAAGATTTTTGGATCAACCATATTGAAATGATTAGAACGATCGGAACGTGACACCAACAGAAAGAAGCGTCAAGACTCTCAACCTTGATAACCTGATTGAAGTTACTGGATGTGTTTCCCGGCGACTTGTGAAGATCTTTCGTTTCGATTTGATTGAATTGTTGCTTGGATTTGGCGATTCGCGCGATTTGAAGAATTCGGGATAGACCTAAAAATTAATGGTAACCTAGAAGCTTTGAAGGAGCTCACCTTTATTATTTTCATCATCTAGAGGCTGCTTCAAAGGGGTGATATCCTTAAACTGACATAAATACAGTACCACCGCATCCTTATGATTTTTGATAGGCGCCAAGTGGACTAGAAGCCAGATCGGAGTTTCTGAAATTTTCGATTTTTTTTTCAAATTTTAAGCTTGAATACTTACTGTTCTTTTTACAAAGCCCAATTTCGGCTTGCTCAGTCCTGGCGTTCTCCAGAGCTTCTTGCATCTTCTGAAGACTACCCACCTCGCCGTGCTCACCATGCATGAACGCTAACCTGTAATTGATGTCTTACGGTAAGAAGAGACTGAAAAGAACTCACGAGCACGGTTTCTGCATGATCTCGGCACGCGTGTACCCGACAAGTTTCGAGAACCCGTCATTACAATACACGATGGGATAGTCGACGACTTGTGCGTTCGCGAGTATGAATGATGTATCTGAAATTAAGTAGCATAGGTTAACCGGCAGCTTAATTGTTGCTGAGCCAAAAACGGAAGAACATCAGACGACCATAACCGCATCGTGCCGAAAGCGTGCCGAAAATGAGCTTGGCCACAACTTCCTTTAAACTTGATGTTTTTGAGCGATCCAGGAGTGAAAATGATAGATCTCGATGAGCTCTACATGATGGATAAGTTTTTAGATAGATTGGTTTAGTCTAAACGGAGTTACACCCTTAAAAGTGTGCAGCCCATGCAGGTCCCAAAACTAGTCTAATAAGGTTATTTTTTTGATAATCTAAAAATCTCTAGTTTAAAGGAAATTGGCACGTTTTCGGCACAGCTAGGATCCGACAAAAATTCTAATTCTACAGTAACCCCACTCACCTGCATTATTACACCTCCGAATAACATTCTCCAAAAATGTGTTCTGTGGAGCGACCAGTCCACGCTTTCCCACCGGCATCTTGATGACTTTTAGGGGGATTTTAAAAAATCAGCTAAAAAAAATTTGGAAGAGGATAGATCCTACACAGTAGTTCTCTCGCTCTTTTTCTTGTTTTTCTATGACATTTCAATCAGCGATGTATTGTGATGATGAGAACACGTGTCTGCAAAAATTATTATTTAGGAGAGAGAAGGGAAAATTCTAAGCTTTGAAACCCAGACGAACGAGAATGAAGAAAATGATATGAGAATATCATCGCGTGATAAGCCCCCAAAAAAGGAGATGGGTCGTTTCGAAATTCTTCTCCTCCCTTTCCATCCTGCATCTTCTTATAGGAATTCTGACTAATCGACCCCCTCGGCGTCGCCAGGTCGGTTTCCAACGGCACACGCGAGCCGCTTCCTCTTGGCGGTTTCGGAACATGATCTAATATTCTTGATGCTAGGCGACCGTCGAAATGTGAGATCATATTGGATGGGGGAGGAGGAAGGAGGAAGGAAGGAAAGTAAGAAGATGAAACATGAAAAAGGACAGAATATTTCTTTTTTGGAAGAGGAAAAAGTTTCGGAAGAAGAGTTAAGGAGTTCAGGGAAACATAATGCTAGTTGTCGAAAGCGTGCCGGACTTGTAACTCCATTTGAAATGGGGGCCGGTCATAACTGCCACCGTACCTAAAACATGCTGAAAATGAGCTTGGCTACAACTTAATTTGAACTATATGATTGAACGGATCAAGAAGTGAAATTGATAGATCTCGACGAGTTCTACAAGATGACTTAGTTATTAAACCTGTCGGTTAAGCCTGAACAGAGTTATACCGCTTATAGTGAGCGACAATTTTCGGTCCGCTTAAAGCCCTAAACCCCAATAAAGTTCCCCTTCAAAAAAGAGAATAAAGACAAATAACCTCAACGGATTAATAAATAATTCAAGAACGTGTCCAGGACGACAACAACAAAAAAAGACGGGAGGACCTGTATGGTTAAACAGGGAAAAGGGCCCCCTACTAAATGAAAAATTCATCGAAAAAAGCGCGGCGAACGGACGGACCGGGGCGAAAAAGGGATCGGAAGTTTTAAGGGGATATGAAAAGAGACACAGGGATCAATAAGCTTGTCATCATTTAATCTGTGAGACATCCTCTCTCCGTTACGTCATCAAAACAAGCGATTAAAATACGGCGGTGAGAGTGAGACTTAGTGGCTAAGGGCCTTAGAACAAATTTTGGAAGATTAGTGATTTTAGGAATAGAAAAAATTTTCAAAAATGAAAATAAGCATCGGGAACCCTGATAAGCCCCACTGAGTCATGGACCAGGGTAGTGTGACCATGCTACGTAAATCTTGAATTTCCGCCGGATCAAAATAGCAAGAGATTCTTAGAATCCGAAGAATCCGAGATCAGAATAGCTAGTGAACCATGTAGGAAATCTCTTTGAAAGGGCACTCTCCCTGACTCAAAATATGCCCTCAAAACACGAAAAAAGACATTAAAAAGTGCTGGACCTTCTTCTTTTTCTAGGCAGATGAGGAAAGAGAAAAAAAAATGAAAACGAGTAGGAGGTCGAAAGGCAGAGGAGAGAAGGAAAAAGAGAAGTGGAGAGAAGAAGAACATCAAAAATTTATGGCGAATATGGACAAGTTGGAAGGGGTCCCCTTGACAAGGAGCCCCCTGGATCTGAATTGATGAGCAGAGCACACAAAAACATCATATGAGGTCAATGAGAATTTTTGATTTGAGCAAGCCCCTACAGGACCAGGCGGGGCTTAGCTATAGCTTCGGAAGGGGGAATTATCGGAGTATCCTAGAAACGCCAAGTCTAGCAAGTACAGGCCCTCCCTTAAAAATTCCAGACTTTTCCAGCCAAAAACTTCAGGATGGAGGGCACAAACATGTCTACACTCGGCTGATTTTGTTTTCCCCTCACTCTCCCCTGTTTTTTCCAATTTCTCCTCTTCCACTCTTTTCTCATCTCGAAACTAACTTGGGCTAGATAAAAACAACACAGATGAAATTTGTGGAAGGACGGAAGGATGGGGGATGAGCAACAGATTCCATCAATGGGGGAAAGGGAACTAATGAAAAAGTGTTCGTCTTGAGATTGGGGGAGTTTGGGATGAGCAAGATGCGGGAGGTGGAAGTTTGACTAAAAAGGGAGAGAGGAGTCTGGAAGACAGATTCGCGGTGGGTTCATAGGATGAGACCATGAGACGAGATAGTAACAGAATTATGGGGTGCCTTTATATTATGGGTGTTGTCGGTTTTAAGGACACAGGGTCACACGATGAGCCCACCCATGAGACGGAATCTCCAAAAAAAGATTTAGGGGATGCCCTTATATAAAGGGTGTACATATTAAAGACAGAGGGTGCCTAGGATTGAGAGAAAGGTGTCGGAGATGGAAGTTAGGCTAGAGATAGGTTTGAAACCTGAAAGACAGCATTTGGTGGTTTTATATTAGGGGTTTTGCAGCCGATTGGGATAGAGGTGGTCCAAACGAATAGGTCATGAGACAGGACTCTAATCTGGAAGACAGAATTCTTAAGAATCTAGATTCAAAGGTGCCCTTATATTAAACTTTTAGCAAGCGTTTAGGACAACGGTACTGCCAAGATGAGACCACCCATCCATCAAGACGCCTCTCCGAAAAATTTTTTTCAAAAATTTGTTCGAAATGAAAAATAATGGGAAAGGATTTTTGATGAAAACAATGTGAAAGTGAAGGAGTCTTCCTCTCTTGCGTCAGTTTATGCATTGGTGCAGAAACATCTGGACGACACTCTTAGGCGCGTCAATCGACGCTCGCCTCTTGGATTATACACTTTGGAGACGACGGGAAAAGGAGGAGGAGGAGGAGAAGGAGCAATTGTTAGGCAAGAAGCAAAAGGTCCTTCGCATATGTTCGGTGTGTGTGTGTGTGTGACGACATATAAACTTTGCACTATGTTAGGGGAATCGGTGGGTCCAGATGTCCGAAGTGTCCGGAGAATCATATTCCGATAAAAAGCACACAAAAAGAAGAAGAAGATGCTCAAAACGTTGTTCTTATGGAAATGAAAAAGTCAAGGGTCACAAGCACTTGAGATGGATTTCTAGGTGCTCGGAGCTAACCGGAAATCAATAACGCTCAAAAAACCATTACAAAAGTCAAACTTCGTCTCCAAAAAAAAAGAGAAAATTGGGGAACAGATGAACAGAAGCACTGGATCCAACGGGCGGTGCCTTTCCTAATTGTATTTGGTGGTGTCGTGTTGGAAGAAGAAGAAGAAGAAAAAGACAAAAAGAAGAAGATGAGGAAAAAGAAAAAGAAACACAAGAAAAGATGGATTTTGAGATTCGGGATGGATTTCAGAAAATGGATTTTGAAAGGGTCGAGTTTAAGAGCAACCTACGGCACAATGCCGCAAATTTGAAAATTTAGGCTGCTTTCTCGTGCTCAACCGTGCCAAAGAAATGTTTAAGACTATCCGGCTAGCCCGATCCAGCTACGAAATCTAAAAGTTGGATTTTTAAGCTAGAATACGATTTAAAAAATCATAGGCACATTGAGCCGATCTGAGCCGCTTTAAGGATTCCAAGGACCATCCCGAAACGAATAATTTGCGGAACAACATTTTTCGGGGTTCCTTAGAAACGATTTTTGGATGTCTAGTGGAAATTTTCAAAATCTCAAAGATCATTGAGCAACGATTTATTTAAGTTCCCAGTAAAGATACAAAAAGTGGTTTACTAACAAAATAATCAGTTTTATTTTATCAACTAACATCTTTTCGACAGCTATTTTAGAAACTAAAAAAAATAGATGAGGCACAAACACTTTCTTTCTCTGCGTCTCTCTTAAACGGCTTATATCTCAGTTCTTCCCAGAGAAACAAGAAAATTGTCAACTAATGAAATGCTTAGCTTACCATGAGCTACATTTCATTAGTTGACACCTTTATGATATCTTCAATGGAAACTGAGTTATGGGACATTGACCTTAACACCCACAAATTTTGAAGAAAAGAAAGAAAAGGTCAAAATCTACACCTGAGTCTCCTAAAACCAGAAGCACATAAAAAAAGGAATAAGAATGTTCTTTTCCTGCCTTTTCCTATATGTTTCATGTCAATTGGAGTCTGGTTAAGGGGCCACACAATCCAATTGAGACATGACTCGACACCATTGAAAATAAAATAGTGTGGATAGGAGGGAGAGACGCAGAGAAAGTGATATGTAGAGTACATAATTGTGATTGAATTTAGAAGAAGAAGAAAGAGAGTTTTCTGGAATATAATAAGTATAAAAGGATATTTATATATGTATATGAAAAGAGGTATTAGCTGGTCTAAAAACAAAATAAATTTGATTATGAGATATTTATCGTGGGAGTTCAAAATAAGTATATCTCTTTGTATATCGGAGCTAGAAAAAAATGGTTAACTAAGAAAATGCTTAGTTTTTTATGAGAAACATTTTGTTAGTTGAGCATTTTTTTGGTAAGTTCACTGATAACTAAGTTATATCATATTGAATGAATTCTTAGGGAGAGACGCAGACAGTTAGATACTCTAGTCTTACTTGTTTCTCTGTGTCTCTTTAGATATATTACTTTGAACGCTAATATCTCAGTTTGCAGCAGAGATATTAGGTTGAGTAATAAATAACTTCCGATTTTTATAGTGTCTTTTTGGGTACTAATTTCTCAGGCTTAGAGATATTTAGGAGAGCTGTATTTTCTGCGTTGAGTAGCCTAATTCAGTGTCTATCATACCCCTTTTTATTGGATTTTTCCATCAATCCGTTTTGGAGAACAGTGCTCTCGTTTGTTCACTGTCAAGTGCGTAAGCATAACACACTTTTGTTTTTATTTCTGTCTGACCTCAGGATTCCCGATATTGAAAAGAATATGATGGATAACCATAAAGGAAGAGTCTCTAGTTCACACGAAAATAAAGTCTGGTTCCAAATAATCGAAGTTGAGAACTTCAGTTAAGAAGAAAAAACTCGATCCGAGAATTCGAGTGAGTTAAACTTTGTTTCATTACAAACCGTGGAGGAAGAGGACTTATTCCAAAGTAATTGTGAAATGTTCAAGGCACTGTCCGGTAGCCAGACACGTATTGTAAATAGATTGAAGTCAATTGGCAAAGTCAGAAAATTGAGACTTTCGGTATCTCATATTTTGAATGAAAGCCATATGGATCTCGGAGGGGGCATGACTATGTTTCTACTATCTCCCCACCGCACATTCAATTAATTGAATGATTTAATCATTGGAGGTGGGAAGTGGAGACATTTTCCTAAAAATATACAAAAGGTTCCGTAGATTGAATAGGAGGATCTAGCGCTAGATGTCCCAAAACCTGAACTTCGAGTGAAAAAGTGATACACTTTGTTGGGTGCTCTGTCGAAGGAACTGGATATTGCGAGCTGCTAGATGAATGCAGGTTTATAAAGTCCGTACCATATACTGCTCAGATAATGAAATTGAAGCGTGAAGTCAAGTAGGAAAGAGCAGAAAAAGATGCACGTTTCTTTTCACGTTATATCTCTAGACGACTTACTGAAGGAGTGATCAGCCCAAAAATTACTGTCTTCAGCTAGACTATTCTACCATACTCAATTTATTCTATAGGCCTTACCTTATCTGTACACTAACTATTCGGGACGCTCCCACTGCATCTTGGCAGAAAAAATATCAAATCAAAAATGATATCATAATAAAGTCAACTATGTTTCTCAATTCGCGTCTATCTTCGTAGTAGACCGATATATTCGAGAAACTACCAGTTTGTTTTGGGCACGTCAACAATGCTCCAGAACACCATTTTTATTAATCTAAACCACTAAGCTTCGAGAAAATTTTCGATACATCTTTCACAAAAATCGGAAGTTATTTATTACTCAACCTAATACAAAAAAGTGATCGACTAACAAAATGTAACCCTTATTTTAAGCAACATTTCATTAGTTGACATCTTTTTGATATCTCTTCTGTGAACTGATATATAACGCTTTGAATATACTGTATTTTAGCTCAATCTACCCACCAAAAATTATCACTACGTCATTACCAGACTACTAGAAATTTGAATTCCAGGAAACCGGGGAAAAAAGGAAAAAAAGAACAAAATACTATAATCTAGGGGGAAGGAAACAAGACCATCTGGTAGTCTCTTTTCTCAACTAATTAGTTTGATCTGGAAGTGAAGAGACGGAGGAAAATGTGAATGAGCCAAGATCCTAGTGACCATCACACCAAAATACCAAAAAAAACCTTTTAAGATCCAAACGGAACTATTGTGGAAAAGTGGAGGAAGGGGAGAAAAAGACTCCAGAAGTCGTCAATAAATAATCTGAGTCTCTCTCTTTTCTAAATAGTTGAATTTCTTGAAAAATTGAGGGGAACGCTTAGAGCAACTTGTAAATAATTGTTGGAGATGAGGGTACTAGAAAAAATAACATATTTTGTACAAAAAATTGTCCACGAGGACTACAAAAAATTAGTAAGGCTAGATGCCTACCTTGTCTCACCAAGGGGCCTCATTATACTAGGGACTAAAAATACATCTAAATGAGGGGTCACCAAAATTGGTAGTTGGGACAAAAAGAGACAAGTGGTGGCTCCTTTTCGGGAACAAACTTTTTTTTCAATTGAGAGAGTCCTCCCCTCCTCCTCCCACTTCCTCCGCTTCTTCAAGAGTCTGGTTAAAAGAGAAAAGAGCACCAACTAATTCCCGGGGTTCTTTTGCCTTCTTGGTTGCTTCTTCTAGAAGAAGAAATTGAGAGAAAATGGAAATCAAGAAGAAGAAGACAAAACAAGTAGGACAAAAGAGACAAGGTCGTGTTTAGGGAGGAAGTCTGAAATTGGAGACGACGGGTCATGTGGAGGATTGGAAGTTTTAATGGATGAGACTGATCTGATTCGATGATCTGGTATGAATAGGGAATTGAGATTCAAAAAATGGCCAACTAGTAATTTTTCAAATTTTTTGTTTACAGAAATATTGTATACAGTAGTTTCAAAAAGAGATATATCGATCCCCACTAAAGCAATCAAAAAGATGACAACTAGTGAAAAATTGTTCTTGATAAGGACTATATTTTGTTAGTTGACCATTTCTTTGTAACTCTTCTAGAAGCCTAGAAATGAGCCCTTGATGTAACCTATCCAGATGGACCCAGAGATAAAGAAGACCTGACTGTCTGCGTCTCTCCATAGAACGCTTATTTCTTGCTTATCTTAAACAATTTCAAAAAATTATCAACTAAGAAAATGTAGCCCTTATTATGAGCAATGATTCATTAGTTGAAAATTTTTTGCTATCTTAATCAGGAAATGAGTTAGCAGCATTTTCAGCTGTACGTTCCACCTGTGGTCATTTCAAAAATAATAAGGAAAAAATAAACTTTTTCAATATGTCTATGATATTTACAGAATTGAAAACTTATTAAAACTTGTCTAGAAAATATTTTTCAAAAATTCCAAAATTATGATTTCATTTTCCTTAGGGGACCACTGACATTTCAGATGATCTCTGGATCAAAATTTCACCTGGACTGCTGGAGAGAAATAGAGATTTCGGAAAATGTATAAAGTGCATATATACACATATATGTGTGTAAAATGATAAAATGGAATAGAAGAAGGGAGGGGATAAGCTGGGGGTGGAACTGGAGAAGAGTAGGACCCGGATTAACCGGGAGTATTAGCACGTCCATACTACCTGTTAGACTCCGCCCCTTTTTGGTAATATGGGACATGGTTAAGTTTCTGGCTTTGTATTGCAGAAAGCGTGCGAAAATGATTGATTCTGATTTTATGATCTCGAAGCCATGCAATAAAACATATAATTATGGGGTGCCTCTTAGAAAATAAGAAGAGGAACAGAGAAAGGTTAGATGGAGGGACAAAAAAGGTATTTAGGAGAGAGAAGCGATGCTTTTTGGAGGACGAAGAAAAGCCGTGTTTCGTCCTCCGGAGAGATACTCTTCTCTCTCTCTCTCTCTCTCTTTCTATTCGTCTTCTTCTTCTTCTTCTTAGGAAAAGGGGCGAGCGTGTGGTCACCTGGGGCAACGATGCCGGCACGCGCCGTCCGCAGAAGAGAGCAAAAGATTTCGAAGCACGATGAAGAAGAAGAAGAAGAAGAAGACGTCGCAGGAAGAAGAAGAAAAAGAAGAAGACGTATATATATATTCTCACACCTTTTTATTCTCATCTCTCTCTCGTTTTTCAGGAAGAAATATCCACGGAAGTGCACCACCTTCTCTTCTTTTTTTTTGGGGAAAACATCTTTTGAAGGTGGTCGGGGCGGACAAGGGTGCTGTGATTGGGATTTTGGAAAAGAGAGAAAGAGAGACTAGTGTTTTGTGTAGTGGTCTTGAATCAGAAGGGGGAAATTAGGGGTGATGCCAAGGAATTCAGGTCCAAAATAATTAGTGTTCTTTAAGCTAAAGAGTTCCGAGGAGACCCGGATAAGGTTCTATAGGCAGCTTAATCAAAATCAGTTTGGCAAACCCGGCGGATCTAACGGAACACTGCATGGTTCAATTTCCATCACATCTATTTGACTGGCCTGCTTCGTTTCATAAGAAGATCTAGGGTGCCGTTCTATTAGAGGAACTTTGAATGTTTTCCATTTTAACAGGATTATACAGTTTCTACCACCATCAGGGGTACAGTAGTTTTAGAGGTGCCGCTCTATTAGAGGAAAATCACAGATCCTCTATTTTAAGGGCATCTATTATTTACAAAGGCAGGGGCGTCATACTATTAGAGTAGCAGCTTAGTTTGTTTCAAACGATGTTCGTTGCTTTTTCTTAACGTTTTCAGAGTTATTTATTTTCAAAAATTTGTATTTTTCAAGAAATTTATCTTGACACAAAACACTTGCTACGTTACAAAGTTGATCCTCAAGTTGTACACCAACAGTACAATTTTTCTCGAACTTTTCAGATTCTGACTCAGATTATGAGAATTATTTGAATACAATTTTCAGGAAAATTCAGAAAAATAATCTAGTTTTCGGTTTCTATATCCAGGGAATTTTTGAAAAAAAAATAGCTAATTCCAAAAAAGAGATCAAAATGTGCCCTTTTATTTATAGAAATCTCCTCCATTGAGACTCAAAGATGGACTCATTAGACTGGAAAATTCAATGAAAAAGTGCTTATGCACTTTTAGAACTTTTTGATAAAAATCTCATTGTGAGAACTTTAAAAAGTCACAAAAAAATGTATTTTTAACTAGGTTTTTTCTAGAAATTTCTTATTTTGAAAGAAAAAGAAAAACGTCAATTCGTATTATGAAATCAGTAGATTAGTAGGGGGAAAAAAGTAATCAGTACCTTGTTTTTTGCTTGATTTCATAAGAAACCCTTAGTTTAGTGGTTGGAAAAAAGAAATGAAAAAGAAATTGGAAAATTACAAACTACAATTTCAAGAAAAAGCCATTAAAAATCCCGCGAAAACAAGCATTCGAAACTTTCTAAAGAAGAGAAAAAAAATCTAAAATTCCCAACACGACATTTCAATGTTTTTGTTCTTAAAAGGTCAAGACAAAAGAGACGAAACTTTTTTGTTGAAAAAAGCTGAAGCGACCAGAAAATGAAGAAGAAACTCGAGGAGAAGAAGACGAGAAATGAAATTAGGGGGCGAGATAATGAGAAAATTTGGGGAGGAAGGGACCACAAGACACTTTTTTGAGGAGAAACATGAGAAACGTGCAAGTTTTGAAGATACGGTTCTTTCGGAAAAATCGGATGATATGTGTTAACTGTAATAGTAGGGCGCCCTCTAATAGTAGGGCACCCTCTAATTGCTTCGTTCCTACTAATAAGCGGTAAATTCGAAGTTTGGAATATAGCTCGGCATCATTTAATGAGCAGGCACACCTTTTTCAGCCAGCTGATTGGTAAATCACTTGAAAAATAAACCTCTAAATTTTTATTAAAAGGGCAATTCTAAAAGAATGTTCCGGAGAATTAAAAAAATAAGCCAAAAAATGAATATAAGACTAATTGTAAATAAACACTGTGATAATCGACAGAGTCATCTACGCTCCGCCTATTTTTTATAATTGATGTAGAGATACCAAGACTAAATCTATTTATCTCTTCACATTGATCTATTGTTCTTTCTAATTAACTATACCATTTTTTGATCATATCTGTAAAAGTGAAGATAAGGATGTGAAGATTGTACATTTGAGCACATCATTGTAGCAGGTGTGAGAAGTCTGATTACTCCTGTTTAGACTTCCCCGCTCATACCTCGAGATTGGCAATCCCAGCGCCGAGGTATGACACAAGAATGAAGATAATAAAATCTAGAAAGACTCTTTGATTGAAAGACAGGCGAGGCCACCCTATTTGGGAGCCCGTCCATTGAACACAGTCGTCTCGGAACGGCTTGACTTAGATGCTTTTATTGCTAGTATGTTGTCTTCATTTGGTTGAGTGCGACTCTAAAGTACTTTCTTGAAAATGCTACCTTAAGGTAACAGTTGTTCATGTCTCGGTACAATTGGCCCCTTTTCCCCCTAGTTTAAGGAGGTTATTCCAATTCGTTTTCTAGAACTTTTGTTCATTGAACCTGTAACATCAGACTCAAATTGAAGATACACCAGGAAACTAACTAACAAAACCCCGTATTTTTTCATGATTCATTAGGAAATCATTCATAATTTTGAAGTTTCTCAACCATAAACTCTCGGTTGGAGTGGAGTGAAGACGAAAAGATCAAATGGCAGTTAGTTGTTAGTTGTAAGTTGTAAACTGAATGAGTTATCCCGTTACGCGTGTTCTTATGATACTTTCCCAATTGCTTTTTTTGTCGTTTGGTGAGTAAGTTCGCTCTACCAAACCCAAATTTTCCAATGAAAACACCGACTGTTCCATTATCCCAGAAATCAAAACGAAATCGAAAAAATCTGAAAAATTTCAGAATTTCCCATGACAAATGTTCCTTCTTTTAGTACATTTTTTTTCGATTAGTAGTTTTTTAATTGTTCCTAATTTTCTCACCGTGTCTATTGACGTAGATTTAAAATATTTTCAAGAATTATAAAAACCAGTTTTCTCAAAAAGCTACTAGATAGAATTTGTGATGCAAATGCGCTCTACTGGGCCTCTTATAATATTTAATTTTTCAGTGTTTTATTTTTAGAATGTCCCATTCTCGTTAGATCACCGAAAAATCAAAAAATCAAGACACAAAAAGGGACTAACGCATCCTACCGTAATCCCTACCTATTGTTATCTACTCTTTAAAAATATATTTCCTTCTTGACGTCTTCTTTTGTTAAACAAAAGTGTCCCTAAAGATTAACAGATTATGCTATAAAGTGCATAATACATTGGGTTACCCAACCTAATCCGTCTAGTGACATGTATTTAAGAGAAAGGGTTTTTTGTGGATAAGTGGCTTTCCAACTTTTTTATAAACGAGTCGGGCTGTCTCCTGCCGTTCCCGACTTCCTATAACCCATCTACCAAATCCACTTTTTCAGATCCCGCCATGAACTCTCTTCTTGTCTATGGTAGCGTCCAAGGAAACCCCTTATACAACTGCTCTTCGAAGCCCCCTATCCAATGGACCCAAGAGCTCGGCACCCAACGCTCAGTCCTCGGAATTATCCTTATCATTTTCGGGGTCTTCGTTGAAATCATATATGTCCCATGCCTCACTGCCATTTATAAAAAAGGGCTTTTGAAGCACTCATGCTATAAAATCATGTTCTTGTTGGGGATTACTGATATGATTGCCACGTGTAAGTTTGGAAGTTTTAAAAGAAGACTGAAACAGAGAATTTCAGCCACCGCCACTATTCTCTCTGGTTACCTTTTTACAATTGGAGCTGTATTTTGCACCTGTCCTGAATTGATTTACGTTGCTGGATCTATTGCTTTGGGTAAGTTTAGGGAACTGGAGGACTACCAATGGCTAAGCCTGGCTGGGCACTGTATTAACTAAGCAGCAGGGTGCTGAGCCTTATCAAGGAGTTCAGGTGTCCCAGCCTGATTAGGGTCTGAGTCCCGAGGCTAAACTAAAATTCCCCATTTCCAGGTGGCTGGGTCTGCTCCTGTGCCCTAACCCTTCTCCTTGTCATCAACCGTATCTCTGACATCCTGGCTCCATCCATTTCCGAATTCCTTTTCTCCTCCTACCGTACCTGGATTGTGGCCCTTATACCAATTTCCTATACCTTATCGGTGATAATGTTCACTCCAGCAATCATATTCAATTCGACAGTAATGGCTTGGATTGGGGATCCGTTGATCTATGCGGATAGGGCCAAAGAGTATTATAATCCTATTCAGAACTTTAATAATATCGTGTTTATTACCGGAACTATCGTTTTCTACGGAGCATATTGTTTCTTTATGGCAAAGAAACAAATGGGATACAAAGTGTCGTCGGGGAGAAATGTAAGTGCCCCTTTATAAGAGGGTGAAACAGTGCAGAGAAGCTAGGGCGTCTTTTTTTGTCTCTGGAACCAGCAAAGCTAGAGAAAAATTGTCAACTACAAAAATATGGAACTTCAAATTCTTTACATTTCTGCTGTTGACAACTTTTTTCTATCTCGTCTAACTTTTAAGATACAGCGCTTTGAAGATTGAAGGGAGAAAGAGGATCGAGGGTGAGACACAGGCAGTCTAGTTTCTCTGCGCTCTCTTCCCTAGTCTTTGCTGTTCTATCGATCCCTTCAAAAAACAAAAAAAATAGAAAAATTTTTAGGTTTTCATCCAATCTACCTTAATCTGCTCCATTAACTGCTCCTCTGCTCTTGTCTACTCGTCCATGATGTTCATTAAACCTAACGAATATGTTGTTCTTTTCGGTGAACTCGCTTGGTCACTGGTCCACGGTAAGCCCTTCCTTAATTCTTCTCTAAAATTTACTCTTCCAGGATGCCCAGCCATCATCTACCTAACAATGAATCGAACAATTCGACAAGAGGTTCTCAGCTGGTTCCGTAAAAGTGGCGTTGTCAGAGATAGTGATAAGTACACAACCTCTGAGCAAAGATCAACAAGAATGGAGTCTTAAAATATATATTTTTTTGGATTACTATTTAATAAATTTCGTCAAACAAACTATTCAAAAAAAAAAAACTAGAGAGCGCAGAGAAGCTGGAGTGTCTGCGTAGAGAGACACGGACCTCTTTGAAGCGCTACATCTCTGGAACCAGGATAGCTAGGAAAAAGTTGTCAAGAACAAAATTATAGATAAATGTGAGCTCTATATTTTTGTTTCTTGACACTACTTTCTAGCTGTTATAGTTCTGAAGACAAATTAATTTTTCTGATGCATTTGAATATTTGCCCTCAAAAAAAGAATAGACAAAATTTGGTTTCCAAAAGACTAATTCCCAAAAGAACTCAATCTGTTACGTAGTTTGAAACCACTCTTTCTTAAAAATGATTCATTTTTTGATAACGATTGTAGCATCAGTATCATTTGTAATCAGTATCATGTTGAAATTAGTCCAAAAGAGCATTGTAGTACGGTATGTGCTAGATCAAATATTGCTTCTAATACATATTTCATTAAAAAGTTTAAAATGCTCAAGATTTATATAAAATAACAGAAATTCAAGGTTTCAAGAAAAAAGTTAACATCCACCTTGTCTCACAGCCAGCAGACTTCCACACGATGGACAAAAATGTTGGGTGTCTTTGGAAGAATCACAGCAGAGCCAGTAGCATAGTGGAAGGAAGAAAATGCATCCGAGGACGCAAGTGATCCACCAGCAGTTTCCACGTGAGTGTTCAACTCGGGTTGTGTGGTTCGTCTGGAAATTTTGGATTAAAGCATAGGTCACTTATGGATTAAAGCAAAATAGGTTAAAAAATTATGATTTTCCTTTACATTTCGGGGATGGAAGATCTCAAAGCCATGCACTCTCTGATGGAGAGGGCGCAGACAGCCAGATACTCTTCAAAGACGAAGATCTCAGTTCCCATTGAGATACAAAAAAGTTGTCAACTAATAAATTATTTAGTTCAACAAGGGCTACATTTCATCAATTTACAACTTTTTAATATCTCTACTGCTGACAATTTTATGAGTGTTTGAAATCAGGTCGCCTTTATTTAGCTACACTCGCTTGGCGAGAATGATGGTTAGCTTCGTTTTGAGTACACTTAAATAGAATTGTTTAAAACGGTTTAAAAAAAACTTACTTGACATCTCGGACAAAATTCCATATATGGATCGCATGAGTCAGTTATCTGGAATAAGAGAAATAATGAAAAAGCCATTTCAAAAATTAATTTTAAAAGCTTACCTTCGGTGATCCAACATACATATTAGCCATCTTGTAATACCACTGTCTTATCACCAGCTCTTCCTTCCTTATATGTGAATTTCCGAAAAAAGGGTGGAAATTGTTATCAATGGTTCCGTGTGATGAGTAAATATTTATTTAGTTGAAATCAATCTCGATTTAAAACCATTAAAATGACGCATGTAGTATTGAATGGGTGCAAATAAGAGTCCAGGAATTCCTTTATAATGTTACACAAAAACTAGGGTTCTTTTTTGCTCATCACCTTCAAATAGAGTAACATCAGAATGAAATGCTATGCGGTTACATTTTTGGGTCCATGATCTATACCTGTAATTTACAGAAGCCCCATTACAGTCAGAGACTTTATCCGGCACGGTGCCGTCGCCTCACTTGTGTAACCCCCAGTTATGAGATGTGTAAACAAACCCTATTTTTTTAAAATTATTTTTTTTTCTTCTTACATAAATATTCTTAAAACAGGCAAAAAAAAGAAAGAGACAAAAAAAGATACCAGAATCAGTGTGGGGGGAGGGGAAGGAAAAGACACGAAATTGGAGAAAAGTGGCAAATTGGAAAGATTTTGTCAAATGAAAAATAAAATAGTTTTACCACTAAAAATAATAATCTGAAAATCAAAAAATAAAAATAAATCTTACCCAATAACAACAAAAAACGGAGGAATGATTTGGAAAAACATCGGAATCTGGGAGGAGGGAGGGAAATCGAAGGAATAAAATTAAGCATTTTGTTTGTTGTTTTATTTGTTTTTGTAGTTTTAAAAAATCTCTAATAATGCAAATGCGCTCTATTGATAAACAAATTAAAATTAAAGTTTCGCCTACTCACACGTTTTGAAGGTCAGGAGTTTTTAGAATAAAAAAAAGGGAATGTACAGATTAAACAACGGAGGTTGGTTGAGCGGCCAGTTGTTCTTCTTTGTAGTTTCCGACTTCCACTTCAAGCGCTTTTTGGAAATCTTTTTCGAGTTGTTCGAGTTGGTCCAGATGTCGTTTTGTTAGTTGTTCTTCGTGTTTTTGAGCTCTGAAATTGGTTGGGTTAAATTGGGGAGGTCGAGAACTTTGAAAGGAGCCTGATAAGGTTTGAAGTCTTTTACGGTGCGTCGCGGCCATGCGTCGCGGCTCAAACTAGTCAAGGCTCCCGACTCTGAATTCTCTAACCATAAAAACTCACTTAATAGCCAATCGCTTCCTCTCCTCGACAAACATCTTCAAATTCTTCTCATTGAGCTCTTTGACACGTCGATCTCTTTCAGCTTTTGTCTTGATTCCTTTGTCCTGAAAATCCAGAATTGGCAAGACTAAGGGATGCCATTCTAAACCAGGCTTACCAATTGAATCACTTTCGCATCCTCCATACTCTTCTTCGTCTGCGTCTGCTTCAGATCTTTTCCCTCGGCTTCCAGTCGAAGTTTCAAAGCTTGCATTTGGTTTTTCTGTGCTTCGCTCATCAATTTCCTGAAAAATTTTGTTTCTTGTAAGAAAATTCTAGAAATTTTTACTTTAATAGATCAAATTGTTCTTTGAGGTGTCCTTTTTTAAGCTCGAATTCCTCTTCATCATGTCGTCGGACCATAGCTGACCATTCGCCGGTTTGCGTGTTTACCAGAGACCGTACCCTGTCATTATTGATTAAGTCATGAGGAACCGGGCTTCCGGTGGTTGCCGGTGATCCAGTTCCATCTGAATTACAGGCTCCTGGAGTCGACGGAGCCACTGATCCACTTGTAGAGGCACCGGATGGGCTACAAACTACAGGGACTGTTCCAGAAGTGCTTCCACATCCAGATGATACTGATGCGGTTAAAGATCTTCTGGATCCTTTTTCTTTTTTCGTTGATCTCCGATTATTCGTGATGAGTTTGTCGACATTGGTTTGCTGAAAATGGAGGAGGGGTTTTGGAACTGAAATGGATGCAAAGACACAGTTTTTTTTTTAGAAAGAGAAACACTGGGTTAGGCGAATTGTTTGTGATTTTTTTAGGGTTGGATGTCGAGAGGTGCATCGCGTTCGGCGTCGCGTGCTGAGTTTTCAAAACGTTAAATTCATAATCCAGAGCTTTCGGGCTTTAAAATGAGCCCCAGGTTAAAAATTTTCGAATTTTGAGGTGCGTCGCGGTTTTGGGGGGTCATCAACCTCCCTAATCCAACTAACATGGTCACAAATCACAAACAATCCACCATTTCTCAACCGGGGTATCACCAGGAGAGTCAAAGTCAGAGAAAAAATTGTTTGTAAGCTGAAAACAAAACCAACTGCAACTGAGTTAAAGGGGACACTTTTCTTGTCATTTTCAATTTGTTTAGCAAAAATGATGCACACAAAGCAGAGTGAGGGGGTGAAAGAGAAGGACGAATCTCCGGTGAGATAGGACAAAATGGACATGGACGTTGAGACGATTGGGGGCAATATTTTGGAAATGAAACTTAAAATTAAGCAGTTTTTGGTGGTTTTTCTTCGGAAAAAACCAAAAAAAAAAGGAGTTTCGGGGCCCAAAGAGAACATTGAGGAGAAAAGAAAGAAGGGGGTTCCGAGGAGAGTTTGAGTTCAGGCACAACGGTCACTTTTTTTTTGGATGACCTAACAAGGGGGGAAGGCTCTCTAACTTCTCTGCGTTCTCACTTTTCTTTTTTTCATATTTTTGAAAGTCATTTTTTTCAATTTGGTTTATCTCTAAAACCATAAAAACTAGAAAAAAGTTGTCACCGCTTCAAAATTGACACAAAAAATAGAGTGAGAGCGCAGAGAAGCGAGAATGTCTCCCTCCCAATAAGTTAGACCATCTTCTCCCCGTTCATCATCATTTCTTTTCTTTTTTTCGAATCAACACATAATCATGAAACTTACGATCCACGCTATAGACGAATTACGGCGACGTGCCGGCTAAATTTGGGGGGATTAGAGAAAATGAGAAGTGTCTATTCATAAATTTAAAAATTCTGCCAAAAAGCTGACAAAGGTGTGATTAGAGAGAATTTTTTGGGTAAAATTAAAGCAAGGGTTTTCAGCATCTAGAATCAAAAATTTCGAAAAAAAATGAATCCCGTTACTACTCAGTATATAAAAATGTACCTGTTGCTTCTGAATACTATCCCTTTGCTTTTGATGTTTCTTTCGAAGATCATCCAATTCTTTTTGAAACCGTTTCAGCAGTTTTGCAAATGCTTTGTCTCTTCGTAGATCGTCTACTTCGATTGGGTCGACCTTAAAAACAATGATGTAAATGTGCTCTATTGAGATTCTTGGCTAACATGACATTTTGAAAAGGGAGGGGGAGACATTCTGTGATCGGGCGGGAAATTTGAATTTTTCAAAAACTCTATGGGTTTAACCTGAAGCCTCTCGGGAGCTCCGACAGATGTCGACGGTTTTGCGGCTCCGGCCGGCGGATGAGCAATTCCGATTTTTGGAGTTGGCGGTGTCGATTTGGCTTTTCGGGTGAACGTTCTCGTTAAGTTCGCCAGAGCCTAACACTTATTTTTTATCGAGAGAAATCGTTGAGGAAGGAGACATGGAGAGAGCGCAGAGAAGTGAGAGTTTTTTTTTGTTTTTTTTGGAAACGCGTTTATCTCAAGAACCAGAACTGCTAGAAGGTAGGAAAAAACACAAAAATGTGAAACTTGAAATTCTCTACATTTTTGCTCTTGACAACTTTCTTCTCTCTTCTCTGGTTCCAGAGATACAGCGAGACGAAGATACCGCATTTGAATGGACAGAGAAAAAGAGAGCGCAGACAAGTCATCTCACCTTAAACTTATCAACAGCCACTGGCGCCTGCTGTTCATTCGGAGATCTAATTGTACTCGAAGCCATCATCGAACTCATCTGCTCACTTCTCGCTGTTCCCGGTTGAGAGTTATTGGCCAATAGGTCAGCTGACGAACCATTCTGTCGAGGCGGTTGTTTGATGTTTCGCAACGCCATATTTTTCATGTTAGGAACCTAGAAATAAAATATTACTATAGTTTTTCTAGGAGCGAGTTTACATCAGGAATATCACTATCATCAACTCCCATATGCTGCAAAGCCTCTTCTCGTTTCTTTTGTTCGGAGAGGAATGCTCGAGGATCAGCCAACGCGTCAACCAGTCCTATAAAAGAAATTTGAATTCCCGCCAGACCATTCTTAAATTCTTACCACTCAATTCATCGGGAACATATGTTTTGATCACAATTTGAACGAATAACACCGGCGACAAAATGAAGCTTTGATTGGTATCTGACCGCAGAGAGATGTGTCTATACCCTGCTTGTAATCCATCTAATGGTAAGATTCTTTGTCCAAGTTGCTTTCCATTTTCATCGTAGACCGCGAATCGAAGAACCGCCAATTCAGGTAAGACAACTTTTCGGAAAACGAATGGATCCTCGTTGTAAACTGGGTTTAGTCCGTTTGATGGTATCACTTTCGTTTTGTGCTCTTTTCGAATTGTGTCTGTGGGCAGTCCGTACATTTCAACTTCCACGTAGGTTCCAATTTTTCGGTCGGATAGGAATTGACCTGGAATTTCATTCATTTTTTGCTTTGGAGCTTCAGAATGAGCCCCGCATTAGCTACCCGCGACGCATGACCGCGACGCATCCAAAAAAAAAATTAACTCACCTGAAATAACTCTAACGCTGCAATGTGCCGCAATGACACCATCAACAGGACTCTCTGAAAACGGGTCAAAAGTCCTGTCAGGTCTTCTTAAGAAATCCGGTTTCAACAGATATCCAGATCCACCGTTATATTCAAATTTTCCCATATTCAATTGCATATAAACATCAGGAGTTTGAAAATTAAGAGACACCATTTGACATCCGGCATTCCAGAAGATTTGTGGAAGGAAATTGGAAGAATCCACTCGGGCACCTTTCGGATAAATTCTACTTGGTTGACGTTTGTTGTAGTTGACGAATTCTGGCGCTGACTGTTTCAAGTAGCCGAGACCAGTTGATTCGGAGAATGAGGACATGTGGAAGTGGAGATTATTCGCTGGAAAGATACAAGTTGGAAAAACGCGTTTATCTCAAAAACTAGGAAATATAGAAAAATGGTTCAAGAGACAAACATGTAGAGCTTAAAATTTTGCACATTTTTGTTGTTGACAACTTTTTTCTAAATACTATAGATCTCGAAATATAGCGTGTCAAAGATATCACTGAAAAAAGAGGAGTCTGCGTCTCTTTATTATCTTGAAAAAAGTTTCTGGAACTGAGATACAACCTTATGAAGTTTGGAGGCAAGAGACGCAGAGACGCAGACATTCCATCCTCTCTGCGTCTCTCACTCTCTTGACCCCAAATTAAGAACGCTCGTATCTCGGTCCACAAAAGGCCTGGAAACTTGGTCCCAAATAAAAAATGTGCAGAATTTCAAGGAGAATCTGATGGTAACATTTTCAAATCCAATTTATCTACTAGTTTCTTCCATTGATCTCACCTTCAGCCACATCGAACCCGGAAAACTTCACTGGATGCGTGTAATTCACCAGTGAAGATAACAACGGATGAATATTCGTGGTGGCACCAGTGTAATGATATTCGGCGAATATCCTCTCTTCTTCTTCTTTCGTCAGAACAGGCTGCAAATCCAATTATTATCAATTTTTTTGGTTGATTTTAAAAACTGTGTCCAAAAAAAGGTGTCTAGTGGGTGGGTAATGAAATCCAAAAAAATAAGTGAAAAAATAAATTTTTCAGGAAAATTTTCTAAAGGTAACAGCACTCAAAGCGGTCTATAAATATAAGCCACGCCCCCTTTTTTAAACCCGCCCCTTTTTTTTTCGAGAAAACTGGAGTTACAAAAGGTGTAAAGTGACATAACAATTTGTTAATTTCGATTATCGAAAAATCGATAATCGATAGGTTACTGTAAGTGGATTAGTGCAGCCATATACATTTAAAAAATATTTGGGAAGGAGGAATTACACAGAATTACAGACATTTAATAAAAAAAAGTTGTAAAAAGCATTAGAAATTGGACAAAAATTGGGAAAAAATAGGGGTTAGAGAGAGAGAGAGGAAGACATGGATTAGGAGAGAAAAATGTGTGTTGAAGGGAAAAAAATAAGGGTGAGATAAAAGCGAATGATATGAAGCAGATATATATAAAATATTCAGAGAGAGAGGACATGCTTAATAACGAAACCATTCCAAAGTGAGAGGAAGAGAGAGGAAGAGAGAAGAGATGTACATGAGTGGACTACGGTAGGAAGGAGAAGGATTACGGTAGGTGTCGAAGGTGACATATAAGGGGAGTTGACTTTTATTGGTAAGCCTAAGCTTATCCTTAGCTTAGTTGTGCACCCAGATACTTAGCTACTGATACCTCGACATTAACTTATTGGTTAATTTTCCCACGATAGCTAATTTTGGCTAAGCCAACGCGAAAACCCCATATCTAGCTTAGAAGCGCCATTTTTCCTAAGATAAGTCAAAATACCCTAAATAAATCTCGGGTTTTTAACTACTCCTAGTAGCATTAGGGACCATTCTAAGGTGAAGGGTAAAATTAAAATTTTCGAATTTTTCCTACCGCGTCAATCTAAGAACAAGGTTGCCGTAACCTTAATCACTAAGCTTCCCTAACAAGCCCACTTGTAAGCACACTACCCTAAGTCGCCCTGCAGTATCTTCTACTAACCTAACCCTAGCCAAAAATAAATCAGAAAAAAAAAAGAGAAGAAAGAGGTGTTAGTAACATATAAACATTCAAACTTAAAAATGTCTTTCTACCAAAAAGAACTCAGAAATATTCCATTCCATACCTCCCAAATAATTCAGCATTCCGTATACATGCTTGTGATTCTCTAATTATCTACCCATTCTCTTTTCTTTTTTCAAAAATAATATCACCCATTAAAATTAATCCAATTCATTTATCCGAACCTTCTTTTTTCGACTCGACGCCGTCCTCATAAAATCGATAAGTGCTGCCGAGTCCGAGTGAAGTTCATCGCCATAATTTCCCTTTTTCTGTCGAAAAGATCTTTTCTCACTTCGAGATCTTTCCATCGTTTGTGGTGAGTTTAGACTTGATGTGTTATTCGTTATGAATGATGGTGCCATTGATGATGATGATGGTGTTGGTGATGCGGTTAGCAATGTGGATGTTGAGTCAGGCTGTGGATTTTTTTGGAAATTTTCAATTTTTTAAAGCTAATTCTATGTATTTTCAGGTTCTGAGCAACTTTTTCTCTTTTAATAGACTTCTTGTGTAGTCCTCTCGGAAAAATTTCTTTTTGTTGGAAATTTAAAATGTTCAAAAACTAATCCGATTTTTAGATTTAAACCACTTAAATTGCAGAAAAACAAAAATTACTTAGTCCGAGAGGACTACACATTCTTGAAAAAATAGTCGGATTTCGTGTACTCCTCTCGGACAAAAACACATGTTTTGGGATTTTGTCTAACCTCAAAATTTTGAATTTTAACTAAAAAATTTGCTGTAATCAATGAGACAACTACTACTAATCGTGATAGTTAGTAGTTATGAGTAAGTACAGAAAAAAAAATCATAAAATCAAGGAGGACAATCTGAAAAAAAATCAGAAAAACTGAAAATGAGAGACTATAGACAATCAAGAGAAACAGAGAGAGAGAGAGAGAGAGACTAGGAGAAAGACGAAGAGAGAGAGAGAGAGAGAGAGAGAGAGAGAGAGAGATGGAGAGAAAGAGAGAGAGAGAGAGAGAGAGAGAAATCACTTCAAACGCAAGCAAATGAATGAGATTAAGAGAAAATACGCTCCAATGAGAATTGTCAATAGAGCGCGGATGATACCTGAATTTGAAAAATCCCTTGAAATATTTATACTCACTTGTTTCTTTGAAAATCCGAATCCTTTCAAGTTTTTGGCTATGAAATTGGTTTTCGCTAGCTCCGGATGCGCTTCGTCGGTTTCTTTGGTTGGGATTTCACCTGGAAAATTATTTTTAAAGATTAGATATTTTTTTTGGATTACTGTAACTAGGCGTTTTCTAATTTTCTGGGTTACTGTACCTTGGAATCGGAAAGTTATAAATTAGGGCGTACTGTTGATTACGACTGTAGCAAATTTTCGAATCTTCAAAACAATTTTTTGACTCTATTTTTTAAAAAATTTTTTGGGTTACTGTACCTTGGAAAATTCTTATTCAGGGGCATGGTAGCTCGCTACTGTATAAATTTTTAAACTAACCAATTTTTTCTACCCACACTCAAAAATCGCTATTTCAAAAAAAAAAGAAGAATCAAAATTTGTGAAGTGTAGAAAAAGCTAAGCGGCGGCACACACCAGAGAAAAACCGGAAGAATGGAAAAGAATAGAAGGGAAAGGAAGAGAAAAAAGCTTAGAGGGGGGAATATAGAAGCTACCGGGGGATGAAGATATTTAAACAATTCTTACCACCTGGAATAGGTTTAGACCCTCCTCCACCTCCAGAAGACGAGGGACATCCTGTCGTTGTTATCGTAATAGATGACGTGGAAGCAGATGAGGGAGCACACGGCGGGGCCGGTCCACAGATAGAGGGAGTCGCCGGGGAGGATGAGCTGATCGGTTGCTCTACTTCGGGATGGGCTCGTTGATCGCCAGCTGTAAAAACGACAGAGACAGAATGTGGAAGCCGAGAGGAAAGAGAGAGAGAGAGAAAAAGAGATAGGATTACAGTAGTTTTATGATAGAATTACAGACTTTTTTGTATAGATAGTTAACAATAGAAGTACATGGATGCTCTTTTTTTGAAATTTTTTCATTCTGTAATTACACTGTATTTTACGACATAATGCATATTTTTATAATAGGTTAATGTTTTTTTTTGGAGGTGGCCGTGGTCCTGGGGACCCTGTGGATGCATGGAATTTACTGAACATACATTTATGTTAAAACCCGTCGGACAATTAGAGTAAGCAGCTTAGAAGCCCGTAAGGTTTTTAAGTCAACTTGCCTAGACCATATCAAACCATTTATAGCTAAGAAACTGTCACAGGGGCTAGCTTGGTGGGATCATTGGGCCCGTCTAACCTCTTACTAAGAATAGGCTGGGATGCTTACCTACCGGTTAGTTAGGGGGTGCCTGATAGTTAGAGTAACAAATTTTAAGCCAAACCATACAGGCTAAGCCAATCCGTCTGACCTTGTCAAAGAGTCCAAGTCTTAATCCTACAGGCTCAATTAGCTAAGCTGAAAAGAGCTGACTGTATAAAAACGGTTGTTGAAAATGCTTAGTCTGTCAGGCGAAAAAAAGAAAAAAATTAGATACTATCCTCTACTAAGCTGTTAATGGATGCCCTTAATTGTAGACTATGTCTGTTCTAACTCTAAAATAATTCAAGGACCTTTCCCTTACAGACCCTCACAAACTATCTAAGCCACCTCCAAACTTTTTCTCAATATTTTGAATTTCAACCCTGTAACCAAAGAAAACCACAGCACAACTTGCAACAGAGAATAAAAGCAAAAATTGGGGGTTAGTGGAAACAACTGAAAGCAAAGCGATTTTCATGTGGAGTGCTGCGTGGACATGCATTCTCTCTATTTCTATCAGGGGGAAAACGGATGCATTTGATGGGTAATTGCCTACCTAACGGCGATTGTCTCCGCTTGAAAGACAACTTTTGCCGCAACGACGAAAAGTTGGGCGAACGAGCCAGCACGGCGTTTTTTATGCTCGTCGCAGTTGACGTCGACGCACGATCCGGTACCATTAGCCCGCCGCCCGAGGGTGATGGAGTGTCCAGTGAGCTTCGTGCCGATCGATTGGATCCGTTGTTTGAGGTGGTACTAACGGTCGGGACGGGACGCATTACATTCAGGGAGGTTTGGACCGATGGATCGTCATCATCATCGGAAGTATCGTCGTCCATGACGACGTCTTCGGCCATGGCGACTGTGCCGCCACTTCCGCCGCTTCCTGTTTTTTTGGGAGATTTTAAAAGATTTATTTTTTTGGTTGGGTGGGGTGAGATTTTGGTTTTTTGTTGGGTTGTAGAAGAGTACGGTAGCTCAGTGAATTGTCGTGGGAAAGGCTAGAAATGGTTTCTAAAACCAAAAATAAAGTCAAACCCCTATTTTCAAGAAATTCGGTCAAATGGCTCAAATTGTTCATTCCGAAATTGGCAAAAACGGAAAAAATCAAGACCCTTGAAAACCCATAGCTCAGTTTAAAAATCCGTTAAACCCCTATTTTCAAAAATGTTGATCGAATGGCTCAGTTGGAAAATCAATGAACATTTCCAGGAAAATGGTTCCGGGTTCGATTCCTTCTAGTCGTAATATTTTTCTACTTTTCAAGAAAATCTACTGTAAGACAAATTGGAACATTCCAAACCCCCCTTTAACTCTTAGTTAAGAATTTTAAACTCTTAAAATCCCAAAAACCTAAAAATGATCCCACGACAACTTACCAATACTACCGTAATCCATCATTTTAACCCATTTCTTTAAACAAAAAGTGAAAATTGTTTGGTTAGTTAGAAAAGGAAATCTAATATAAAAAAGGTTAGAAAAGAGGATACATCAAAAGGGAGTGACGATAAATATCGGGTGAAAAAAGCGGTGTGAATATTGAAAAATGTTAGCGGCGAGCAGGAATTTCTTTTTGAAAAAATAGGAAAAAGCGATCACAAATACTGATAATTAGTGTTCAAAAATCATAGAAAAATCAATCGATCAATCAAAATCATAAAAAGCAATATAGGTGGATAGTATAGATTTTTTTGTATTTTTTGTAAAAAAAAATTTTTCAAAATAGTTTTTAAGCGTTATTATACAGTTATTTGCCAGTCATTTTGTTCTTTTTTTTTCGAAATTTTTTTTTGAAAAGTTAGAAATAGATATTAACCAGATAGAAACGAATAGGGATAGTGAAATCTGAAATTGCAACGGAACCAAAAATGTTTTAGGAAAATCGGATTGTGAGACCTTTAATATAAGGGCACAATATAAAATTGCAAAAAAGTGTTTCTTAATCTTGATTTTGAGCCTTTATAACTTTGTTGGCAGAAGAGATATCAACAAATTGTTAACTAATTTCAAAAAAAAAAACTTTTGCCCTTATGTTAGAGGTCACAATCTCTTATTTTCCTTCAAATAAAAAAAACTTAAAATGAAAACTCACGAGGTGAAGCAGAATCCTCTCCAACAACTTCTGATGTTTCATTCATTTCATCCTCTTCGTCTAGTTTTCCTTCTCTCAAAAATTGATCCAATTGATGCCTTTCGATATCAGTTTTCAGTCGCTTATTCTTGATGAGAATCTTTTTTCGAAGTCGATTTGGGGAGGGAAGGGGAAATCCGGGTTCGAGCTGAAAGGTGAAATTTTTGATTTTTTGGTAACTCTACTCATAACGAGATACAGCTATTTTAATAAGCGATACCCTCAGGCTATGAAAAAAAAAACTCACCGGTGCATCATCAAACGGTTTCGATAATAGCATTTCTCCAAAAATATCCATACAATACTTGGCCATTTTCAATTGATTCGATTTTGAACAATGATTTTCGAATGATAGAATTACGGGGAAATCAGATCGGGCAAAGGCGGTGTCTCGGATTTGTACGAGAACGTCCTGGAAGATTTTTTTTTATTTTTGCTTCGACTTTGAGTGGTTTTTCTATCAATTACAGTAACCTAAAGTTAGAAAGCGAGGGAGAGAGAGAAGAGAGAGTACAGATAAACGAGAGTGGCTGCGTCTCTCCCTTGATTCTCTCATTTTCACTTCAATCTTCAAAGCTTTATGTCTCTGGAAGGAGTAGAGCTAGAAAAAAGTTGACAAATTTTTTCTATCTCTTCTGGTTCCAGAGATATAGGGCTTAGAATACAGTCGCGTCTTTCCACTCTCTTTTCATCGAATTTTTCAAAATTTCTCACCTTAAAAAACACATCCGTACACATAGCCTTTCCATGAGTAATAATCGGTTCACCCTTATTTTCACCGGTTCCATCCCAACAATCCAATTCAATACACCGACATCCACTCAACAAAACTTGTCGATAAATTTCCGACGACGACTTTCCACCGTATTGTCTTCCGGTTAAATACGTATTATGAGAACTATTAATATAATAGTGGCATAATGGTTGATCCATATCCATATACATTTCAATTCGATCCAAAAACACTGGCGGATTCTCATCTGACATTAGAAATCGAAGAAACGCGTCACCGGACATTTTTCCGTTCTCGATGTAATTACTGTCACTTTCGTATTTTGCTATGAGTTGTCCGGTTCGTGGAGGGTCGAAAAATGGGAAAAGGATTTCATTGAGTCGCGGATCTCGTTGCTCGTCATTCAGGAAATTGATTAAGCGATCTTTGGTTAGATACTCTTTTTGGCCGGATCTGTAAAATATTTTGTTTGAAAAAAAGTGTCTAACTCGTTTTGAAAATGATAGAAATGGATTCAAGACCAAAAAACTCACAATTTAACAAATAATTCTTGAACTTCAGTCCTCGGACAAATCTTGTTATACAACCTCAGAAATTTCTCGAATGTCAAAATCTCAACATCCAATTCGTCTCGTTCCTAAAATCTCATTTTAAGATTGATCACTGATTTCAAGGAGTTAGTAAAACTTCTGAAACTTGGTTTAATGCTTGTTACAGTAATCCCCGAAGAAAAAAATCATGCGCATTCCCACAACAATAATACAACATGTCAAACCTTTCGTTTTCGATTTGTTGAGCATTTGTAGAAGTTGCGGATCTTTTTGCCCATCGATCGATTGTAGGCACGGATTGGAGCGACCGACTGAATAGAGTACAAGACAAAAAATGACCACAAAAACAACACACAAAATAAATAAATAAATATATATAGAGAGAAGAAACGATAATATACCAAATGTCACTACGAAAATTTGATAGCGAGAAGAAGAAGCTGTGTATTTCGAGAAACGTTATAGCTAGAAAAAGTTATCAACTACAAAAATGTAGAGCATTTTGAGATCTACAACTTTCTTCTTGACAACTTTTTCCCAGCTCACCTGATTCTCGAGATAAATCGCTTCAAAGAAAGCTTGTTATGCCGTGCACTGAAACGAACGTCAAAGAGAGAAAATAGTTATGAAAATAGGATAGATAGAAAGTTCAGAGCACAGCACAACAGGCATCTAGAGGGGGAATTCTTTCTTTTTTTCATTATAAAAAAACTCACTTTATCCCCACCGAGTCCCAAATCATTCAGACATTTTTGCACCATTTTTTCGGGTTTTCCAGAAGAAAATGTTTTAATGATCACTTTTATTGGGATTTTTCGGTTTTCGTTGACGTTTAAGGTGAGCCATTTCCAGCTGGAAATAATTTGTTGTAAGAGAGATAAAGAGGGGGTAAGAGCACAGAGAAACTAGACTGCCTAGCTGTCTGCACTCTCTTTGCTAGAAATAAGGGGGAAGGAAGAGACGCAGACATTCTAACAACAAAACTCACTATTTCAACAACTGCGTCGTCGGACAAACGTGCCGTATCCTTGCCGTCTTCAATATCTCATTAATCCCCGTCCTCCACATCTTCGCCATCTCCACATTCTCAGCAACCAAGAAAAACGATTGAACATTGACCAGATCTTGTCCGTGAGTCACCCAAATCGTCCGTTCCGCTATCGTCTCGCTGGGACCACGCTGTTCGAGTTCGAACATGATTCGACCGTCTTTCGGCAGGCCACCCGGTCGGGCTTCCCATATTTGTCCCATATCGATGACAACGGCATCTTTTGTATCGACGAGCCAATTGAAGAAAAAACCGTATTCGTCGATTTTTACTTGAGCGTTTAGGTCGAGTTGTACGCTTTCCTGAAAAGTTGAGATTTTTTTCAATTTTTAAAAAATATTTTTGGATAGGCAGCTTAAAATCTACATTTTTGTCTCTTGAACCATTTTTCTAGCTATCGTAGTCTTCGAGATACATCGCTTTGAAGTTTGGGGTCAGAGACGAGAGACGCGGAGGCGAGAGTGCCTGCGTCTCTCCTCTGTCGCAAACTTTAAAGCGCTATATCTCGGGAACCATGATAGCTAGAGAAAAACTTCAAGAGTCAAAAATTATCAGAATTTCAAGGTCTCTTTAGCTAGCTAATTATTTAAATGTTTTTTGAAACAAATTATTTTTCCAACCCCTTTTCCGTTCCCCCGTTCAAATGATGTCCACATCATTTCCCCTCATTTTCTATTTCCGGCTGATGCGATGATGCAATTAGCTCCATATACATGACGAGTTTCAAATGCTTTCCGAGATGCCCTTCTATTAGAGAGCCTTCTTCCAGAACGTTCCCTCAAATCACATGTTTCTATTTTCATATCAATAAGAAGTCAAAACCTAGATGAAATCAATAATTTTTTGTCTCTTATCAGTTCAGAAGCGTGGACCTAATTCTCTGATACTCTATGTTCTCGTTATCATTTCTTCGAGAAAATGGGATTAAATTTGTGAATCGTGGAGGCATTTTCTAGAAAAATGTCATGCTGGAAAAAAAATGATGAAAATTGAGCTTCTCTGCACCCTCCATTCTCTCTATTCAATCTTCAAAGTGCTATATCTCGAGAACCCTTACAGATAGAGAGGTGTGACAACAAACAAAAATATAGAGTTTAAAATTCTTTACATTTTTGTAGTTGACAAATTTTTTCTAGCTGTCCTGCTTCCCAAGATATAGGGCTTTGAAGATTAAGGACAGAGAGGAGGAGGGCGCAGACACGCAGACAGTCTCGCCTGTGCGTCTCTCCTTTCTCTCCTTTAAAGCGAAACTCTGGTTTCTCTGCGCTCTCTTTCGTGAACGATTTCGTAAAAAGATCAACAACGTTTTCCGGGTTTTCTCACTTTTTTCTCACTGTCGATTTTACATGGGGTAATAAAAACTTATCAATTTTTTTTTCAGAATTTTCTAGAAAACATTAAAAAACTCACATCATCATATCGATCGAAAAACGCGCCTTGAAGAATCGGTTGTGGTATATTCGGTTTCCAATTGAACTGAAACTCCTTGGCCATTTCCTACGTGCCTCCTTTTTGGCAAAGGAGTCAACTACACGAAAAAAAAAACAACTGATATCACTATTCCTTTTCTATCAGTTTCAGCCCCCGAAGAATTTGAAGAAAGACGCGGACGACGTGCGCGGCGTGCCCCCGTCGTCTCTCTTCGGAGAGCGCCTCCGCCGTTATGATGATGTGCTATCGGTGTCTGGATTTGAGGAGTCCAGTGTCGATTATAGTGGAGGGAATGAGCCGAAGGAGGTGGAAAGGTGGTTTGGCTGAAAAATTAGGATTTTTAGAAGAAAAACTTATAAGAGAAAAAAGTGCACAGAAGTTGGAGACGATTTTAAACTCAATTTTTCTCGAAAACTAGAAGAGATAGAAAGATGGTCCAAGAGACAAAAATGTAGAACTTGAAATTCTCTATATTTTTACCTCTTGGACCATTTTTCTAACTACCGTAGTTTTCGAGTTATAACGATTAAAGATTGACAAGGGAGAAAAGAGGGGGATCTTATGATCAAAAAGTATAAAAGTATTTAGAAGAAAGTTTTCCTAGCTAGAGGAAGAAGAGAGCGCAGAGAAGCCATAAACTCTATTTTCTCTGCACTCTCTTCCCTCTAACCGTCTTAAAATCAACAATATCAGACGTCTCCAGATGACGTCGAAGGAAACAGGGGAAGAACGAAAAAAAAACGGGGGAGGAAGAAAAGATCGAATTTCTTGGAAGACACTATTTTCTTCAAAAATTTGGAAGCCACGTGGCGATTTAAAAAATTGTTAAAAAAGCAAATATTAAAAAAAAAAAGAGGTGTCAAAAAGTTTGTGAAATTGGATACGCAGAGATAAATAGATATCAGTTGGTTAAAAAAATGTGTGGAATTTCGGGAGAAGAAAGAGATAGATATTGTGGAGAAATAGATTACGAGAAGGATTTTGTGTTTCTATTAGAAGAGCATCTACTAGAGTTTTGGGAGCAGGGCGCAAGGGGAGCTATTGATATACGCGCTGATGGCGCAGGTGTTAAAGGGCTTGTTGAGTGATCCTCCTAAGAGAGGTAAGTTCGATTCCAGATACCATGAATTCCTTTTTTTTATAAATTACTCTAACATGATTTTTTCATCTCTAGTATAATTCTTTACCTTCTCCTCCCTTTAGAACAACAAAAACTCTAAAAGGTTTTTCTCCCCGGAATGTTTACCTACGCCATAATTAAACCCACTAATTCTTAGGTTTGTAAATGCAAATTGCATGTCATTTGGCATTAAAATGCAATGATAAAACTTTTTGGAAAAAAGAAAAACGAAGGGAGCAAGAAGTAGGAAAAAATGGACAACTACCAAACAAGAAAAGCTTTAAAGTCAATAAGAATGAGGAAAGAACGGGTACACATTTTGAGGGTTACTGTAGGTGCAATGGTCTATTGGTAACTTTTGAAGAACTATAAACTTGAACCGGAAAACTTTTTCTTTGGAAAATGGAAAACGGAAGCGATAAAATTGTTGCACATAACTTTTATGGCCCTGGAGGGTTACGGTAGCCGAAATGCGGAAACCCTTCAAAAAAAGAAAAGTAGTTTTTTTTTTAGTTTTTAAGAAGAAAAAGAGGAGAAAAAAGAGGAGTGATCTAGTTATGCAGATTGATTGATAACAGAGAAATGGAGGCACTTGTGTGTGTATTTGGACTGTGTGTGTATGTGTTTGGTTGGGTGTATGTGCCGACTGATAGTCAGATGATAGCAATCAAAATCAAGGGGACGCAATGGTGATATGGAAATAAGAGAGGGAAATTGGTTTAGGAACGCCAGCTTCTCTGCTCCCTCATTCCTCTCTTTTCAATCTTCAAAGCTCTGTAACTCGACAACTACAGTAGCTAAGGAGCTGATTCAAGAGACAAAAATCTAGAGAATTTCAAGTTCTATATTTTTTTTCTCTTGAACCATTTTGATGAGATTTCTAGTTTTCAAGAAAAATTGATTTCAAAATTTTTTTATATTTTTTTTGTCAAAATTTTTATCATGTGAAAGCTTATAAAATTCTGCAGATTTTTGTTTCTCGGACTATGTTTCTAGCTATCCTGGTTCCCGAGATACAGCCCTTTTAAGATTGTAGCTAGAGAGGAGAGACGCAGACACTCTCGCCTCTGGGTCTCTCTTCTCTCATCCCCAACTTTTAAAGCGCTGTATCTCCAGTACTAAGGTAGCTAAAGAGATAATCCAAGAGACAAAAATGCTCAGAATGTTTTGCTCTTTCCATGTATCAAGTTATTTTCTAGAAATTGAAAAAAATTATATAGTGCAAATATATACAAAAAAGCTGACTTTACGAAAACAAAAAAGTTGTTGCTAAGTGGTCGAAGGCTATAAAAGCTAAGAAAAAAAGCACGCCGTGAAAACAAAAGCTTTTTACTTTCGCCAAGAGAAAAAAGAGGGGGAAAACATCAATATGTCACAGAACGAATAAGAAAAAAAGGTAAAGTAGGAGAAGAAGGGAGGGTTTCCCGGAAATGTCAAGTTTATTATTGAGCAAATGGATTTGGAGGAGAAAGGGGGACATCCGGATAAACAGAAGAGAGGTAGAGAGTGCAGAGAAACTAGAGACATTTTTAAAACCGATTTTTCTCAAAAAACTAGACGAGATAAGGAGATGGTTTAAGAGGCAAACTTGTAGAGCTTAACAATCTCTACATTTTTGTCTCTTGAACCATCTCTCTAGCTACTGTAGTTCTCGAGTTAGAACGATTTGAACTTGGATGTGGAGAGAGAGGGGAGACGCAGGGGCGAAGCTGTCTGCGTCTCCCCTCTCTCCCCTTTCTCTCCCTGCAATCTGTATCTCTGCAGCCAAGATAGCTGAAAAAATGGTTCAAGAGACAATAATAAACAGAATTTCAAGTTGATTTCAGAAATCCTAATTTTGAAAAATTTGGAAAAAAGAAAAAAATTTCAGAATTCTGAAAAAAGTCAAGGAAAACAAAAAAAAATGCAAAAAAGAGAAATTGGGTGCATTACTACTTGAGGCATGGCCTTCCTTCTTCTCCCATTAGTTTGTCTGAATAATTAAGCGGGCGTGGAAGAAGAAGAAAAAGAAGAAGAAGAAGAAGAAGAAGAAGAAGAAGAAGAAGAAGAAGAAGAAGAAGAAGAAGAAGAAGAAGAAGAAGAAGAAGAAGTAGGAGATGGAGAAGAAGAAGGCTCCTCTCCTCTTCCTTCCAAATTCGAGCAGATGAAGGAAGAAGAAAAAAGCTTCATTGGAGCGAAAGGAGAGCGGAGGGAAATAAGGAAGACGATGGGAATCAAGGGTCCCATTTAGAAGAAGAAGAAGTGACCTTGAGATTCTAGGCCACTGAAATGTATGTCAGATAGCTAGTGAGAATGCGAAAAGATGGACGGTAAGGAGAAGAAAAAAAAACCAGAAAATGCTAATTTTATGGGATTTTGTCTTTTTAATGGGGTTTTGGAAAGGTTTTTTTTAGAGAGAATAAGGGGTCAATGACCATAAGATCGAAATAAAATATTGGAAAAAAATAATTTTAAAGTTAAACAAAAATAGATGGAACTGAGCCCACCACCATCGGAACGGTAGTGGAGGGTTCAACTGACACAGCTCTCTTCAAGAGGGAAGGGACGTAGAACTTGTTTTTAAAAATTCAAAAAAGTTAGCAATAGAGCGAACTTGCAACACTCTTGATTCCAAAAGAAAATCAAAAACCAGAAAATAAAAAATAAAAAAGCGGGAAAACTCCATGAGTCAGACTATTGAAAAGAAATTCCTCTCCCACCCACAACTCTTCTCTTTTTCCTCCATTAGAGACATTAAAAATGTGCAAGATTCTTCCATATTTTTTGATTTGCCGACAGAAATTCTTAGGAGAGAGAAATTCCAAAAAAAAAAGTGTGGTTGGAATAGAAGAAAAGGCGTAACACACAAAAACGAAAAGAGAGATACTGGCGGCACTGATGAAGGGAAAAAAACACACGAAGCAAGAGGAAGAAGAGAGCATTTTGGAAGGAGAAGACACACATTGAAAAGAAGAAGAAGAAGAGTGGTGGGGCCATGTTTTATTAGAACATTAAACGTGTGGTCTTTCCCCAAGTTTCCTGTCTAATACACTCTGTGTGTGTCTGATTATATGTTTTGTTTCAGATAGATGACTAGAGGGGGAGGAAAAGATTCTAGGAATTTATTATTTTTTGCAAAAAGATAAATTTAGAAAAAGTAAAAAAGAGCCGGTGCGCGGATTTGATCCCGCCACCCTCGGAACGTGTGCCAAAAGGGCTACCGCTTGCGCCACGAGGTGCAAGACCAGCAATTAGTCGGCTGGGTGTAGATCAAAGAGCGGGCAAAAAGCGGCCAACTTACAAGGGAATATTATAAAAAAGAATTAGAAGAACTTTGCTAGACGAGTGTTCAAGAAGAGTGCTACCGAACAACAATACGAATAAATTGTAGTCAGTTACCCTTTGAATTGTGGGGGAATTTCTCGTTGTTTATGGAATTTATGATGGCATACTAAGATCAAGAAGAGTTCTTCTAAACTTTAGCTTAGCTCTCTTTCTCTCTCTCTCTCTCTGCAACAAAACATCACGAAGAAAAACTGAGTTTTCGTTTAAAGAATCTAGAACTTTGATTTTTTGGTTTACTGTAGATAACCAAAGAACATTCAAGGTTTTTGAACTTATGGATGTTTTATCACAAAGAAAATGTTATGAAAAAGTGATAAAAACTGTGATAAAATTCCCTGGAAAAATCAAATTTTTGGAATTTTTTAAAAATTTGGACGTTTGATATTGGGTTTTTAAAATTGGTATATCTCAGTTGCCAAAAGAGATATCAAAAAGTTGTCAACTAGTAAAATGTTGCTTTTAATATGGGCTACAATCCAATAGTTGATCATTTTTTGATAACTTTCACTAGAACCGAGATATAAGCGTTGAAAGTAGGGAAAAGAGACGCATAGAACAAGGAAGGCTCTAGTGTCTAGTTGTCTGCGCTTATATCTCGACTTCTGTGATAGCTATCAAAAAACTGTCAACTAGTAAAATGTTGCTTATATTAAGAGCTATATTTCATAAGTTGACAGTTTTTTGATAGCTCTCACCACAACGGAGTTATACCAATTTGAAAAAAGTAATGGTTTTCAAAAGAAGAAAAAAGCGAAAATGAAACTGTTTAGCTAACAATTAACTACGATCCAAATAACAGCTTACAATAGAATTTCTCAGCTAAACCCCGCCCACTTTTGCAATTTCCGGCATGATTGTATGTTTTTTGTCTGTCTCCGATTCAATTAGACGAACAGATGACGTTCAAGGTTACAAAACAAATTTAGATTTTTCTCAAAGATTTTATCTTCTTTTCTAAAAACCATCGATCACAATTAATTTTCGAGAGAATTCAGAAAAAAAAATTCCCTAAATTTTTTGAGACAAAAGAGGTCTCAAAATAAGATAGGTTGAAAAGGAGAGAGAGAGAAGAGAGTGTGGTAAAAGCGGAGAGACGCAGACAACGGAAGGAAAACCAATTTCAATGTGGTCTTCTTTCTTTTGAGAACACAAATACACAAACATTCTTTCGGGGAAAAATGCAAATGCGCTCTTTTTTAATTTTTGACACAAAAAAAAACAAAAAATTTAAACTTTTTTCTGCAAAAAAAGAAAAAGAAAATCCGTAAAATCTTTAGGGAACTGAGACAGAAGAAGTGGAAAAAGTGAGAAGCCGAAAAGAGAAGAGTGGATCTTCTTCTTCTTCTTTTTTTGAGTTGACTCCCTCTCGAATACTTCTCTTGGCTCTGCTCTGACAGGCATAATTCAATAACGTATTGCAGCAAGAGGACCCACATTTCGATAGGCACCGTTTTTTTATTGTTTTTTTTTTTGGGGCAGAAAACAAATGAGTAAGTAAGCGGCTCAGTCTCCATTTAGTTTTAAGTACTTAGATAAGGAATAGTGACCGAAAAGAAAAGAAAAAAGAAATTTTGATCGCTTAGGAATCGAACCCGGGTCGTCAGATTATTATCCCAGTGGTTTACCGGCTGCGCCACAAAGTGCATCACCAAGAGCGTTTAGGGTAGTGATGAAAAAAATTTGCTGCAAAAAAGAAAAATAAATGTAAAAAAAGGTGACACAATGTTAGCATACTCCTAGAATTTCCTCGTCTAAATGTAAATAAACACCTCGTTTTACCTCTTTGGTCTTTTGATAAAACTAAATACTTTTAAAAAAAAGTTTTTCTGGAATTTTAAGAATTTTTTTTTCAGAAAAATCTATTTATAGAGTAATCAACAAGAGAACACAAAAAAGGAGAGATGACGTTGTTGTCGTCAAGGGGATCGACGAGACAGAGAGACAGCTCGGAGAAGTGTGGGCGTGGCAGTTCAGAAGCCTGGACGATAATTATGACGGTCAGGGGGACAAGAGGGAGATAGGGAGAGATAGAGACGCAGACAAAGAACGTGGCGCCGGAGCCTACAGGCCTATCAAAGGGGCACACCAAAAATGGGCGAAAATCGATGTGGTGGTGGGGGGAAGTAAGAGAGAGAGAGAGAGAGAGAAGAAGAGAGAGAGAAGTCGTCCGACGATATATTCCGAGGGAGAAGACGACGTCTGCGGAAGGGATGCGGAAACGCAGACAGTTAGATGAATGGCGCCTCGGGGCAACGCATCCTGCGTCTCCACGTTTCGCTTTATCTCTCGCTCCCTCGGCCACCTTTTTACGGGGCACGGAAAACAAGGCGAGCGAGACGGCCAGAGTGGGGAAAGGCGCCCCCAGTAGCAGCATTTTCTCTGTTTTCTCTCTCGATATATTTATATGTGCATGCTGTGTGTGTGTGTGTAGAGGCTGCTCTTCTTGTGCTCCCGCGAGCTTGAGAGACACCGAGACGGCTCATGAATTCCTGACGACGACAGCGGAGAATAGAGAATGGAGCACAAAAAAAACGGCAGAAGCACTCGTGGATAAATTGAAGAAATTGAGGCGACGGCTGTAAACAATAGAAAAAGAGAAAGAGAAGAGTCGTTTCAATTCGTAGAA
Organism: Caenorhabditis wallacei; assembly: GCA_963932035.1. Classification (NCBI taxonomy): domain Eukaryota; kingdom Metazoa; phylum Nematoda; class Chromadorea; order Rhabditida; family Rhabditidae; genus Caenorhabditis; species Caenorhabditis wallacei. The sequence continues at coordinate 9,958,575 of OZ009932.1, read as the reverse complement.
ATTATTATTTATTCCGCTTTTTTCTCTGGAAATATTTATGATAAATTATGCATTTTTTTCTTCAAAAATACGGCCTGTAAATTGAAAATTTCGAAGAATTGTAATAAAAATCATTTATTCAATTAAAAAATTCAAATTTTATTCAAGAAAAAATCAGAAAAAAACACAAAAAATAACAAATTTTTAAGACAAAAAACACAAAAAGTCCACAAAATTTGCATTAATTTTAAAGGGAGGCACCGTTCGACTAGACCAATATCCCGCAGCGAAACGACTACGGTCACACTCGTTTCGTGTGTGTCCTTCTGTTTGAATTTCGCGCCCATTTCTTTGCTTTTCATCGCAATTTCTTCATTTTCTTTTCTGTCGCGCCCAGTGATTTTCCTGTGTGTTTTATCGATTTCTTCGCGAAAAATTTAATGAAAAGCTGCGAGTTTCGTGGAAAGAAACCGAAAAGTGCGGAAAATCGATTGGAAAACGGGACTTTTCGTTTCAGATAGTTTTTTCCGCCAATTTTCGCTTAATTCCCCTCAAACCTTTGAATTTTTTAGCTAAAATTTAATTTAAATCACTAATTTTCCTTGAAAAATCTGTTATATTGGCTGTTTTCCCCTCTCTTCACAAATGAATTTATTTTAAGTAAAATGACAACATCAGTCGTCGAGAACAAAACGATGCCTGTTGGTGGCGACGCGAAGACAGAAGCATCGATTCCACCGGAGCTTCTCACCCGGCACCCTCTTCAGAACCGTTGGGCCCTCTGGTATTTGAAGGCTGATCGTAACAAGGAGTGGGAGGACTGTTTGAAGGTAATTTAAACGAAAATCCAACAATTCCTAGAATATTTTTCAGATGGTTTCCCTTTTCGACACCGTCGAAGACTTCTGGTCGCTCTACAATCATATTCAATCGGCCGGAGGATTGAACTGGGGATCCGACTACTATCTCTTCAAGGAGGGAATCAAACCGATGTGGGAGGATGTGAACAACGTTCAAGGAGGACGTTGGTTGGTCGTCGTTGATAAGCAAGTAAGTAAAAACGGACATGTTTGTTCTAAATAATTCCCAGAAGCTTCAGAGAAGACAGCAATTGCTCGATCACTACTGGCTCGAGCTTCTGATGGCCATCGTCGGCGAGCAATTCGACGAGTACGGAGACTATATCTGCGGAGCTGTTGTCAATGTTCGTCAGAAGGGAGATAAGGTCTCGTTGTGGACTCGTGATGCTACTCGTGACGATGTCAATCTTCGTATTGGCCAGGTTCTCAAGCAAAAACTTAGCATTCCGGATTCCGAGATATTGAGGTAGTTATTATGATCTAGATTCTCAAAAAAAATTTCTTGCAGATACGAAGTTCATAAAGATTCATCCGCTCGCACTTCCTCCACCGTCAAGCCACGTATCTGTCTTCCAGCCAAGGATCCAGCTCCAGCTAAAGAAAAGTCCGCTGGTTCTCCAACTCCGACCACTCCGACTCCTTAATTCGTTGAGATCTCTGCATGTCCTTTTTCTAAAAAATGTAGTATAAAATGGTTCTTCTCCCCCTTTGTATTGGTGCTTCCCTTCTTCTCCCCCTTCAAACCTCGATTCGTCATTTTGTACCTTCGCTTTCCCCCACTTACTGGTTTTTTGTTTTTTGTAGAGTCCCCCTCTTGTTGTTTACTAGTGATTCGCTATTCTCGTGAAATGTTCGAATTTTATAGAACAAATTTGTTCCTCAGGTTTTGATGAATAAATTTATTCAGTAAATACAAATATAGGTAATAGGTTAGATATATTTTGATAAGATTTTTGTATGGCATTTTTTCAATTGTACATTTTTGAATATTCTTTCTTTTGTTTAGGCGGTCTTCTTTTCCACCTTCTTCTCCACTTTCTTCCCCAACGGCTTCACTGTAGTTGTCGTCGACGAGCCGGTCACTTTGGTCTTCTTGACCGGTTTTCTGGCCTTCCGCGGCTTCCGTGTGCTGGTCGTGCTCGGCGCGCCCGTCGTATTTGTTTTAACCGTATCGTCGTGTTGATAAGAATCAACATCTCTCGACATTATTCCCATTGGGCCCTTATTCCAATGATTGGAAGCGATGTTCATATTAAAATCGATTGGCATTCCACCGCCACGTGGAGTCGGTGGCACCTGTGGTCCTCCATATGGAGGAAGCCGTTCCATAGGGGATTCATGGGCACCGAATCGTTCTCGAAGATAGGCGGGACCATATCGGGATGCATACGTGGCAAGTTCACGAAGAGATGGGATCGCGGAATTGGTGGCACCATTGAAACTGCTCATCAAATCATTTGATGCGTAATCAGCTGAAATTTCAAATGGCTACAGTACTTCCAGGATTACTGTACTCACGTGGATATTCAGTTGGCATTTTGGGTTTCCTTGAACTCATCGGTCTTCTCATACCTACAGTACTCCCATAAAAACCAGCACGACTCCCGCCGATTAATCCGGAGAATGGGGCACTCGGTCGGATATTGTACTCCTCGGGGACAACCGGATACGGTGAAGCCCCGCCCCCAAGGGATACGGTACCATAGGGATTCGGATTACTGTTGGGGGTACCATAGAAACCGCCCGTGTTCCGTGGGAAACCGATTCGATTGGAACCGTATCCGGATTTATAAGCCATTCGATTGAATGGAATACGGCCACCGAATGGGGCGATGTTTCGACGACGGAATGAGGTTGGTTTCTTACGGTAGATGGATTCAGAATCATCAGGGTCTTCGTCTGGGGAACCTGGAATTGGGTACAGTAATCCTTTGGCTACAGTAATCAATCACTACAGTAGTCATTTACTAGCCTTATTTTCTTATACAGTAATCGTTCACGACAGTAACCCCCCCCCCCCCCCCCCCCCCCGAAAACTTTTCAAAACTCACTATCCTCATCCCCATCGGTTGGGATTATGGTCTCTGGAGGGAAAACTCCATTCCCCGGAATAATTGAATTTGTTAAATCCTCGGTGGGAAGGTATCCAAAAACTCCTGATGTTAATGTGGAGAGAATACACATTAATGGAATCGATCCGACATCGGTACGCATCTGAAAAATGGAATATCTCGGGAGGGAGGGGAAACGGTAAAAGTGTTTCAATTGGTGAATTGTTAAGCGTGGTAAGGGCTATATTTTGTTAGTTGACAACTTATCGATATCTATTACGGGAGTCGAGTTATAAGCGTTCAAAAATAGACTAGACTATTTTTGGAACTAAATACAGAAACATTTTCAAATAGGTATATTTCAGTTCCCGTTAGAGATTAGAGAAAGTTGTTAACTAAGAAAATGTTCAGCGTGTTAAGAGCTACATTTCGTTAGCTGACAGCTTTTCGATAGCTTTTCTATGAGCCGAGATATCCCGGCTCCAAAAAGATAATGATATTACAGAGGCAATGGCGGCAAAATCATCAAAAATTCAATACCTCGCCTTAAAACCCCGATAAAAAACGTACTTCGTTGGGACAGTAACCAATATGAGAAGAACCTTGAAAAGGAGACGAAATAAGTTGATTGGAGCCAATGTTGGAAATGTGTGTCTCTTTTGAAAATCCAGTCTCTATGATCGGGGGAACAGATCCTTTTTGACTAAACACAACAAATACCCTCCTCCCCTTATCACCCCCGAAGAAGAAAAAAGAAAAAGAAGAAGACAGTTTTGACATGATTCCAATCCGGCGATCTAACAGAGAGAGTGCGGAATCGGTGGAGAGTGCGAGACACGCGTGAGTCCGAGTTTTGACACGATTTGGATTAAGAAAAAGAGAGATGCCATTCGACAAAAAAAAATGTATATGTGTATGGGTTAGGGTGATTATTGTCTAGGACACTAGAGTTGCGGTTTTATATACTTTGTACCTAATTCAGCTTATCCTAAGGATAGTGACCTTATCCAAAGGACAAGGATCAGCCTGATCTCAATGGTATCTATTACTTTGATCCCACACGGGTTGACTAATATTTGCTTACTGACCTCGTCCAAAAAAAAAGGTTTTTTTTGAGAACCTGAGTTTTTAATAAAGAATCCGATGTAGTTTTTGATTCTGAGCAACTTTTTCTCTTGAAGCAACTGCTCAAAATAGGTTTGAACCCTTCAAAATGGCCCTCGAAGTATGTTAGCTATAGTTGGGGGCCGTGGCCTAACTTTCCCAGGGACTAAATAAAAAAAACAGTAATCTTCATTCAACAGAGTAACTTTTTCATCAGAAATAAAATTAGCATCCTCCTTGTCTGATAGCCAAAAGCGATCCACATGATGGACAATGATGCTTAGTGTCCTTCGACGATGCGCAGCAGAGCCAATAACAGAGTGGGAAGAAGAAAATGCAGCCGAGGACGAAGACAATCCACCAACAGTTTCCACGGGTTTGAACGATTCGAGTGGTGTAGGTTGTCTGGAAGGGGATACTGTAGATAGGGCAAAGCGGGGGGGGGGGGGGGGGGGGGGGGGGATTACCTCGCACTTGGGACAGTACTCCATGTACGGTTCGTAGGAGTCAGTGACCTGGAAATATAGTGATTAAGATTGAATTAGTTCGTATTGACATGGTTTTAATCCGATTTTCCCTGATGGTCCCAAGTCGAAGAATGGTATCTAGCAGAGTTGCACGGACAGTCCGTTGTCCGTTGTCCGTTGTCCGTTGTCCGCCATTTTTAGGTGTCCGTTGTCCGTTGTCCATTGTCCGTCGGAAAAATTTTTGTCCGTTGTCCGTTGTCCATTGTCCGTCGGAAAAATTTTTGTCCGTTGTCCGTTGTCCATTGTCCGCCGGAAAAATTTTTTGTCCGTTGTCCGGTAAAAATCCGGAAAGACGTACAACCCCAACGAGGCTCCATAATAACGCCTAGCGCGCGTTGTTTACCGTAAATTCACAACGACTCTCGATTTTTTTTTAATTTTTCTTCGTTTTTTTTTGTGTTTATTCTAATGTTTCTCATATCTATTATTAATTTCAGAAATGAATAACAAAAGTAAGTACAGCGGCGTATTTAAAATGAGTCATGAAGCTGCAACTTGCAAGATTTGTGCAGTGACGCTTACCTTTTCCCAAAATTCGGGAACGAATGTGATTAGAAGACACTTATCGAAAAATCATAAGTCGGAACTTGATAAGGCAAGTTAACTACTGAAAAACAACATCCTAATTTCCTTCATTCAGATTGAGCAAGAAGAGAAGAACCAGAAAAAAAGAAAAATAGAAACACTGAAAGATGCAAATTGCCAATCTGTGATCCCGTTCAAAAAAATTGGAATAGTATCGACAAGTGTAAGTAGCCCACAATATAATCAAATACAAGTTATTTTAGATTCAAAATCCACGTGCAACATCTCAAAACCCAATAGAATTGATGAGCAGCTGGGAACCGAACGGCGAAAAAACTATAAAAATTGAAAAAGCAATCATGAAAATGATTGTGCTCGACGCGAGACCTCTGCGGACTGTTGAACAAGAAGGATTTGTGAACCTAATGAGTGTCGCGCTTCCGAAATTCCGGTATCAATTTTAATTTAGGATTCACCAATCTATCAAATTTCAGGCTGAAGTCGCGAAACCATTTCGCCAGCAAATGTCTTCCTGACCTTCGTTCTGAAATAGAGGAAAAGATTAAGCAGGAGTTATCAGGCGTTACCCATTATTCTCTAACCACAGATGCTTGGACGTCAAAAGATGGAAAACAATCACTATTAGCCTTAACCGGTGAGTGCTTAACCTCAAAGACATTCAACCGAGATTTCTATTTCAGTTCATTTCGTTAATTTGGATTATGAACCAAAAGTTTTCGTCCTTGGAAGTTGTGCAATTAAAGCGAGGCACACGGCGGTTAATCTTCAGAAGTTGGTGGATCAGGCGCTGATGAAGTTTGAGCTGAGCCCGCACAATATGTTTCTTCTGGTTCGAGACGGTGCTCGATCGATGGAATGCCTTGGAAACTTGATGAAAGTGCCTTCGATCCATTGTTTTGCTCACAATCTTCAATTATGTGTGAACGATTGTTTGGAAAAAGTGGAAGAAATCGGACCCGTGGCTCAAAAAATGAGGCAAATCGTTAAAAAAATGCATAAATCGAATGTTTGTCGTGATGCTTTGAAAGAAAGTCAACTTCTTGTAGATCTCCCTCAAAAAAATTTAGCGAAGGTCTGCTCCATCATTTATATTAACAAAAAACTGAAGATTTTTTATTCAGGATGTCGTCACACGGTGGAGCAGTTTGATAAATATGGGGAAAAGTTTTATAGAAAATCAAAAAGCTGTACGTCATCTGATGATCGATTACCCAGAATGTAATCTTCCTTCGATATCTAATGAAGAATGGAAACTGATCGAAGTTTTGGTATCAACTCTTCAACCAATCGCAGAAACAACATCAGTCATTCAAGATAGATTCCTTGCCACCGCATCTCTTATCATTCCGAGTACACAAGTGATTCTATTTAAATACGATGAAATATCTGAAACGTAATACAGTGCCATTAAACTTGCATAATATTTACTATCATTCAGATCAAAATGTGGCATAAGTCGAAGATTAGCAACAGCTATGGCAGAAAGCATTCGTTCCAGATGCTCCAAGTATCTTTCTAACAAAGATTTGAAGACTGCGACGTTTGTTGATCCTCGTTACCGTAACAAGTTTTTCGAAACTTCACACGTAGTAAGTTAAGTTTTTTAAAAATCCACCGAAAACATGAAATTTCAGAATGACATCACTGAAATATTGAAAGCAGAAGAAGATAGTGAATCTCCGGAGCTTCTCAGCCAAACCGATTCGACAGAAGTGCGAGTAGAGAAATTATCGATTTTTGATAGATTCATCCGAGAAAAGTCAACCGAGCCTGAATGTGAGCCTGAAAAGGATGCCGACTCTGTTGAAAATGTAAACTTATTAGCAAGTCAAATAATTGAACTGTGGTTTCAGGAGATTATCCTTTATTTGAAAGGCACCGCTGACATTTCAGTAAATCCTTTCCGATTCTGGAAAAATGATAGAAAATTTCCGCGAATCCGAAAACTTGCCATGAAATTCTTATCTGCTCCGTCAACTTCAAGCGAATCTGAAAGAATTTTCAGTATGAGTGGCCTGATCACGGTGCCAAAGAGAATGAGAATGTCTCCAGATACACTAGATTCTTTAACATTTTGTGCACAAAATTTGAAAATATTTGGTGTAGAAAAATGCTGATTCGCCGTTCAATTGTTAATTCGTTTTAATTTAATAAAATTTGATTTGTTGATCCCAAAAAGTGTCCATAAATTTGAAGTCCGTTATCAGTTCATCCATCAAAAAATTTTTTTGTCCGTTGTCCGTTGGTAAAAATTTTTGTCCATTGTCCATTGTCCGTTGTCCGTGAGAAAACATTTTTGTCCATTGTCCGTTGTCCGTTGTCCGTGAAAAAACATTTTTGTCCATTGTCCGTTGTCCGTTGTCCGTGAAAAAACATTTTTGTCCATTGTCCGTTGTCCGTTGTCCGTGAAAAAAATTTCGTTGTCCGTGCAACTCTGGTATCTAGCCAATGGGACCATATCTTCCAGGAGGCCATAATGGTCTTGGCCCCTGCCTGGCCTGAGCACAAATAAGGATTCCTCTAATCCAAATATTTTTGAGGGGTCCCCAAGTCCGGTACCATCGCACTATTCTCATAGAGCTAGCCTGAACTGGTTAGCGCCTATGGGTGTACCAACTTAGCTTACCATACTCTTTCAGTCCCGCTAGACTGAACCCCTAAAATTTAAAAGGGTACAAAATTACTAATCCCTAAGAATGCTAGGCTAGCCGCCCCGACCAGATCGCCCGGTTTGGCCCCAATAAAAAAAAGTTACTAACCTTTGGCGATCCAATGTGTACGACTGCAGAAGCCATTTTCGTCGAAATTCCTCTTTTACCTTATCACCTCCATCCTGCCATCTTTTTATGCGAACTCCGTCGTTATCGTTAGTTCCGCTACGAGTCACGCAAACAAGAAAGATAAAAAGGAAATTGTTGAAAGTTGCCAAACTACAGTATCACCCACGCAGATGATGACTCGAAGTAGGTAGTCATTATTTGAGTTTTGTTATCTTGTTTGATTATTTAATGTCAAAGGGGCGGAGCTTAGAGCTACAATAGTCCTGCATTCCAAAGAATTAATTAATTTATTCAAATCACTTTTCAATACTGAAACATTTATAAGATTGGGCATTGACCACCTTCGGCGCGTATTTCTTAACACATCCCCACTCCTTTGCATTCATCTTATTGATCAAAGCGGTACAAACTTTGTTGACGAAGGCTTTGGTAACAATTGCAATACAGTTACCGTACACCTTGTTCATACAGGCGGTCTGCTTAGCTGTCCCTGTCTGCTTATTATTCTCTTTACAAGTTTTAAGGGTGTTAAGTGCCTTGTTGATAACTGGTTTGCACTGGTTCATGAATGGAGTCTTTAGTTTTTCGAGAAGATCCGCAATTGGAGTGCAGCCATTTACTAAATTAACATTAGGTAAGTGTGCCCTTCTATTAGAGTCACTCACATCCATTGTAAAGCGATAGTGCTGAGAGAGCCTTGTTCATACTGTTATTGACCACACAAGTCTTGGCTTCTGAACAGGAAGGGTTAGGGGCTAAGCACTGCTAAGGTTAGACTAACTTGAGACAAGCTCCGGATCGTATGGGTCGTTGTAGAAGTGAGCGTCGGCACAGGCGAGGATCTGTAATAGGGTAAGGTTTAGATTAACGCGCATGGGGTGTTAGGAACTCTGTACTTAGGCAAAAATTTAGAAGTAGGGAAGGATAGGAAAGAAGCACTGTACTATATGGGATCTTAAACCACATGACCTTACCCAGACTAAGAACTTTAATATGAGGGCAGTACAGTTTTAGGCTAGTTAGCACTAGCCTAAAACTAGTTAGCACATAGGGTCCCTTACGCTAGGCCTTTCGCTAAGCTTGATCTTCGCTAAAATAGGTCACGCCTGCAGTACTAAAAAAACCCACCGGCTCCATTTCCTTGGCCGTGTAAAAAGTGACCCCCAAATTAACCGCCTTCGTACAAACGGCGGCACGACTGGACGCTTCAACTCCTCCACCGAGTACCATTAAAAGCCCGATAAAATATGAGATGCGATTCATTTTTGAAATACATTGTGACCTCTAATGGTTACTTTTTATACTGTATCGCTAGAGGATTCATTAGTAAGGGATTATAAAAAAGTTTTTTGTGTAGTTAATGGAGTGGGTTGAAAAGATCATCCCGGGAGTGTTCAATCATCAGAAATTAATCAGACCAAAAATTCAAAAAATCATTGTAGGAAAAAAAATAGGAAGCTAAGTCAAGGATAAATTTCGTTTGAATACCGTAATCCCAAAATTTTCAGATATTTTTTTTTCAGATTTAGGGTAACATTACTTCATTTAAACAGTGTAGTTACGGTAGTTGATCGTCGATCAAATTACAGTTTAATCCGCAACAAGTTTTGTTGAGGGGATTTTTGATCGAAAAGGTTTACTGTATTTAAAGGGAGGTACAGATAGTTTTAAATGACAAAAATGCAAAAAAAAAAATCATTTAACATCCAAAATTTCTCAAAATTATCAAAAACCATTATCAAGTTCGAATTCCCCTTGAAAGTTTACCCCGTAGTTTTCTTTCCCGGATATCTAGCTCTTATTTAATCTTTGGTTTACTGTAGCTAAGAAAGTACGCAACCACCAAACAACAAATTCTACGACACTTTGCGGAATCGTCCGAAACATTTGTTATACTGTAATTCAAGTATGAAGAATCCGAATTCGATGGTTCAACTTGATTTGGATGTGATCTTCCTAGTCAAATAACAGTTTGGCTTGCTAATTCATTGTACAAAAATAAAAAATTCATTGTATATATAAGATTAAAAATACAATACTTCATTGTTTCTCCCAATTAAGCTCAAATAAATCTTAGATAACAATATTGTAGCAGGCGTATCCTTGAACATTGACGAGCTTTGGTGCGTAGGTCTTGCAGCATCCCCATTCCTTTGATGTCATTTTCTGAAAACCTCATGCTTAGCCAAGCCACGCCCCCTTTTTCTAACAAACCTTGGACAAAGCGGTGCAAACTTTGTTAATGAAGGCCTTGGTGACAATGGCGATACCCTCTCCGTAGACGTTGTTCATACAGGCGGTCTGTTTGGCGGCTCCGGTCTTCTTGTTGTTCTTCTTGCAGTTGTTGAGGACGTTGAGGCACTTGGTGATTGGAGTCTTGCAAGCGTTCATGAATGGGGTGGTTAGTTTGTCGAGGAGAGCCATGAGGTCAGTGCAGCCGTTGACTGGAAATTATTGATATTTGGGGATGATCGGATGGTCCCTAGTGGTGGGAGTGGTCCCTAATAATCATAGGTGATACGCCGGAACACATCACACCAAGAAATTATTGATATTTGAGGATGATCCCAAATGAGGGGGGTGGTCCCAAGTGGTAGAAACTAGTTCCAAAAGGTCCTAAGTCGTTCTCAATGGTTCCAATTATTCCTAGGAGTTCCCAAATCGTTCAAACTTACATCCATTGTAAAGTGACAAGGCTGGAAGCGCCTTGCTCATACTGTTATTGATCACACACGACTTTCCCTCTGAAAAAATAATCGAATAATCGCTTGAACCATTTCTGAAAATCACTAACTATCGATGAGAGCAGCGGTATCCTCTGGAGTACTGTATAACGTTGGCTCGATGCAAGCCAAAATTGGTTCGCATTCCTTGGCGGTGTAAAAGGTGAGACCCATGTTGACGGCCTTCTCGCATACTTTCAGCTTGGTTGCGGCGGCCGCAGAGACCGATGTGAAGCTGATCGTGGAGATCAGGATGACCGTTGCAAGGAATTTGGCCATTATCTAGAAATTATTTATGGTAAGGGGGTACTGTAAGGTGATACGGTACTAAGCTAGTGAAACTACGGTAGTTACAAATACCAGAGCCCCCCCCCCCCCCCCCCCCAACTTGTCACTTGGAACTACCGTAGTACTAGAAGAATAATAATCCCTTCGATATAAAAAAAATCGGCCTAGACAAAAAATAATGTACTCAACCCAAAAAAAATGAACAAATGAACCGAAATGGTTTTTTATCCGCTCTTCTCTTGTGCCAATCCTTTTTTATACACCCATTCTCATTTTTTTGTTCGAAGGATTATCTCTGACACCGGGGCGGAGAGTAGATGAAAAACGAAAAATCGGAGGTACAACGGTCATCAAATCTGTGTCGATTATCTATCTATCGAAGAGTGAACTTGGATGATACTCTTCTGAGAAGGGCAGTTTTGAATGGGAGGAAAACAATAGAAAGGGTGAATAGTTGATCTAGAGAGATGTTTTTGAGAGAGTGAGTTTGGGGGATTGTACTTAGAGGGTTAGGTGGATCCAAAAAGCGGGCTTAGTGGGGGGACAGGGGGCCAAGTCAGTTATTTCGTTTTTTGAGCCCACATTGCATTGGTTCTCCTAAGTACATGGTACCCCATGTCACAGTACTCCTAGATTTGTACTGAATTCCGACTTCCGACTTCCGTATTAAAAAAAATCAGTTCCGCATAACTCTGCCCTTTTTACCTCAATCGGACCAAGGTCCAAACAACTTCAACCCTCCTTTCACTCTTTTTCGAGAACCACCACACACTTTTTGTATTTTTTCTGCTTCTCCGAAACTGAGTCACTCCCTTCTCCTATACTCGGAAAATATTAGTTACTACAACTACAAATACATACAATGAACCGGAACACGAGTGTGATCATTACCAAAAATCCAATTTCCTGTCACACGATTCTGTATTTTAGCTTCCATTAAGACATCTTCTTAACTGAAAAATGAAATCTTTTGAATTGGCAGCTGAACTTACTAATTTTGGATTTGGTGTTAGCTTCCTTGTTAACTTCTTTTTGATCTATTTGACAATTTTTTGTATCAAAAGGATTTATACCACTTACAAAAGAATGATTTGCTATTTTGCATTTCTCGGAGCAGCTCTATTGGGTCTCGAACTAATCGCCAGACCATTTGTTCATAATTTTAATGGATCAATGGTTTATTTTAGCTACAATGAGGAGTTCTCTGAAGAGTTTCTTCAATTCTCAATAGCTGCTTACACTGGATTCTATTCTATTATCATCACTTTTATTGCTGTTCAATTCGTTTATCGGTATATTTGTCTGTTTCATGACAGCAAAGTTGGATTGTTTGATGGGAAGAATAGTGTTTTTTGGATTTTGTATCCGATATTACCGGGGGCGATTTATGTGATTGGTTGGTATTTGTTTTGTATGCCGGATGATTATTCAGATGATTATGTCAAGTGAGTTAGCTTTTTTTTTTTAGATAAAACGGTCTTGATACATCTTGAGAGTCGAAACATTCGGACAATAGAGTAGAAACTTTTTATTAATTTCAGAGCAGAGATCCTTGAAAAATACGGTTTAGTCATCTACCAACTTCCCAGATTCATTTTAATCCCATTCGACGCGGATGGCTCCATTCGAAAAAACATCTTCCTCGTAATCTCGAATATAATTTCTATTAGCATTCACTACGGTCTTATCTTGTTTTGTGGAGTAAAAATGCATTTGAATATGAAGAACACACTTCAAATGTTCTCAGCTCAAAATATGAAAATGCACCGACAATTCTTCTACGCTCTGGTTGCACAGACTGTTGGACCGACTCTTTTCTTGGTTCTTCCAGCCACTCCTATCTTATTTTGTCCGATTCTTTCTACTCTATTTGAGTTTAAAATAAGTTGGCAAACCGGATGGTTGCTACCTGTTATTGGGTTTTATCCAGCGTTTGATAGTATTGCATATATGATTATTGTTACAGAGTACAAGGATGTGATAAAGAGTGAGTTATGAAATTAGTGTCATTTTTAATTTATTTTGTTCAGAAAAGTTGATATGTGCAAATCGCCTAGTATCTATCGCCGATTCTACTGATCTCAACAAAGCATCTCCATTAGTAGTCACATTTTGAAATCTCTATTTTTTTCTTTCAATTAAATAAATGTTTTTACCAAGCTAAACAAATAACTCGAACGACTGGAAATCGCTAAAACATGAAAATAACCGTAAATACAAAAAAATTTCAAAAGCCATGTGTAGCGAGATAAAAATCGTTGCGTTGCGTTTCTATTCGTCCTAAAATGTTTTCCGATTAAAAATATTCAGAATCACCGAATAAAACTGAACTTTTCAAAGATTCCAATCTTTGAAAATATCTAGTGTGAAACTAAATAAATCCGAATGTCCAGAGAAAAAAACGTATAAAAAGAGAGACAATTGATGTCTAGAGGTTGGTTGCACCCAAGAAAATAGTGGAGATGATTATAACTAATGAAAGACAAAGTAAATTTGATAGTTTGCAGTATATATTAAAGTTATTGAGAAGTCCATTGTTCTGGATGGTTTTGACCACATTTTGTAAGTTTTTTTAGAAGGGATTTTCTCATAGCATTTTATTTCAGTAATATTCATAAAAATTTGGCATATTCGAGTCGATCTTTTAGCGTAAGTCTTTTTCGTATTTCATTGATATGGGACGTCCGCGTGGGTGCCAAAAACGCGTCGGAACGCTTGTTCGGCTCTTCCGAGGTTCAGTTTGTCTGTGCCAAATCTATGCGGTGCCCAAAGTGTGCCGACAACCCCTCAGCCTTTCTATTCCAGGATACCATATCCACCAGCCATCCTCCACTATTCAACCACTCAAAAATACCTCTCTAGCAACTTCGCCGCATCTAACCGCCTTGGAAACCATATTTTCGAAGTTTTCTCAATATTTGCGATTGCCAATCAACTACAAAGAGCGCCGATATTCTTCATCCAAGATGGTTATCATCAGAAAATGTTGAACGAATTAAGAGAATTAGTTCCTGATCTAATGAATGAGTTTTTGATTGTGAATGGGAGTGTGAGTAAATGAATTTTTGCGAATTCTGAAAGAAAGAAAGTTTAGGTTCCAAATAACATTAGCAGCACGCCGTTTCACGAGAAATGTTGTACGTATCAGGATCCAATAGGATTGAAGACAATTAAGAATGAATATTTACACCTGACTGGAACTTATTATCAGGTTAGCTTGGTCTAGTCACAATTTTCTTTATGAAAATATTTTCAGAGCTGGAAATACTTCTCTAAAATGCGAGATGACTTCATCGGGTACCTGAAAGACAGCTCAAACATATTTTATAATCTACCACGGTCCAGTGACACCACATTTGTGTATGATTTCGGCTCTATCCGAAAATATGGGTCCTTTCGCAAAAGATGGGTCCTTTGGCAAATGATGGGTCCTTTCGCAAAAGATGGGTCCTTTGAATTCCAAGGCTTTGCACTGTTTATTTTCACGATTTTTGTCTCGCTGTGGCTATGAGTCGACATGAAATTTCAAGTCATGCCGATTCTTGTGAGTTGTTATTTAAGATAACAAGTGTACTGGCGCTACTGAGTACATATACTCAATTTGGATCCACTACATGTGACTGTAAAAAAATTAGGCACCTATGCCACATATGTAAAAAATTAACATTTCTCCTGAATGCGAAAATGATTAGATCTCACCCCCAAAAAGACAGGGGGCGTGTAGCTGATATAGGATAATTGATTATCACGGTATCTGACACCGATTTACGTTATTTCATATACCCCCTACGTTTGAAATATTAATAACGTCATATTTTGATCATATTATTTGTAGAAGTCGTTCTAGTCTCTAATAATCCATTCTCACAATAGTAGCTCGTTTACAGGGTGCGACATAATTATTGCAACACATTCTAAGTAATAGAATCTTCTCAAAAATAATCGAATCGACATGAAAATTTAAATGTATATATATATTAAGTGTTAAATATTAAGCCTAATATTAAGTGTTAAAACGATTTCGAACCAAAGTTAATTAAAGTTGTTCAATTTAAATAACTTCGTTTCGTACAATACCTCTGATTCTCTTCGGAATATTTTTAGTTTGGCACGGAGGATAACGATTGACAGAAATTTGCCCATTCTGCTATCAAAATTTATTCTTAAATGGCTTCAAAATGTGATCTAGTTACTTTTGAACCTTCAATTGAAAAGTTCCATAAGAATAGTGGTCAATCGGATTCAAATCCAGTGACGGCTTTCGTCATTTTGAAATTCTAATAAAAATAAGACATGTTCCTGATAACTAGGTTTGGACGTAATTCAAAAATAATTAGAACTCTGTTAGAGTGTCCAATTTATGTATCAGGGACCTGATAAACAGAAGCGCATGATATTTTGAAAAGTAATTTCAAATTGTGCGCCCGGCTGCTCACGCCAATATTTTGTTGCCATAATTTTGTCGCACCCTGTATATTATTCTTCTTACTTTGACACCACTTACAAGGGCTAATCTATTGGGTTGAACACTAAATAACTTCCAATTTTTGTGAAAAATGTATCGAAAATTTTCTCGAAGCAGCGTGGTTTAGATTAATGAAAATGGTTTTCTGGAGCATTGTTATAGGTCAATACAGGGTGCGGCAATACAGGGGTCAGCTTCACACCCCTGTCTTTTTGGGGGTGAGATCTAATCATTTTCGCATTCAGGAGAAATGTTAATTTTTTACATATGTGGCATAGGTGCCTAATTTTTTTACAGTCACTTGTAGTGGATTAAAATTGAGTATATGTACTTAGCAGTGCCAGTACACTTGTTATCTTAAATAACAACCCACAAGAATTGGTTTGACTTGAAACTATTAGTTTGTCGGGTATGTCGTGAAGAGGTCTATGAAGGGGTCTTCATACTCTTTAAACATCAGGAGTTAGAGAACAGCAGGACTTTACCTCGACCCACAGTTACAAAACAAAAGAATAGGTCATGACTTACCTGACAACCTAATACATATCGACTCATAGCAGCTGCCCCGAGTTCCTCAGGTATATCTTAAAAGTCCATAAAACGTTGAAAGCGAGACAAAAATCGTGAAAATAAACAGTGCAAAGCCTTGGAATTCAAAGGACCCATCTTTTGCGAAAGGACCCATCATTTGCGAAAGGACCCATCTTTTGCGAAAGAACCCATATTTTCGGATAGAGCCGATTTCTCATAAACTACAGATAAACAAAACAAATTGAAGTTTTTTTTTCATTTAGAAAATGCGTTCACATTCGACGAAGTGATTTTGTAAACATGGCGATTGCAGTTGCGGATAGACAATTTATTTTGAAATCGTTGAAATACATCGATGAAAATGTTAAAGGTGAACTTTAAAGGCGCAAATATCATTTCTCATGAGAGATACAGAAAAGTCGTCAACTAATGAAATATTGTTCTTGTTAAGCCCTATATTTCTTTAGTCGACACTTTTTTTGATATTTCTTGTGCCGCGTTATCGAAGTTTGAAAATAGCGACTGCTGACGGACGCAGAGAAAGAGATGTCTCTCTTCCCCCTCTCTCCTTTTCTAAGCATACCCCATTTTCAGTAACATACCGCAAAAGAAAATCCTATACAGTATTCTTTGGAGACGATTTCAAATATATGGATGACATCCGAAACGAGACATACGGACCCAATGGTTTCGTATCACAAATGTCGCCAACTGATGACATACTTTATTCAAAAGACAATTGTGACTCGGTTTTCATCACAACTCCCCATTCAACTTTTGGATGGTGGCTTGGATATTTTTCGAAAGGGAATCGTGTTTATTATACGGATATTGAACATACAGGAGATTATAGTTATATTGCAGGAACTTTGAAACCTAGTGATTATTTTATGCCTCATTGGAAATCGTTGTGGTATTCTAGTCATGATAATTTAACGGTGGAAGAGAGTAATCATTGAATTGTTAGAAGTTTCATTTTAGGTAATAAATGTGAATTTTTATTATTAAAGAATACATTTATGTGAGGACCATAGATGTCCGAAGGTGGTCCCATTAATCTTAATGGTCCGTTCCACCAGCTTCCATAGAGATGTTCCCACCGATAGAGGTGACCCATTCCAAACAGGTACTTATGGGGCAACATGGTATCTTCGAAGTTATTGTTTTTATAACTATGGTTCCATAACTAGTTCGTTTCCTATTCCAAGTACTGATCTTCCCATCTCACATAAGCGCCATACCACTAAACCTCATACATTCCACAATCTTTCACCATCTTGAACGCAATAGGACGAAAAAAAAAACTCGATTTCGTTCATTGGACAAAAGAACTGCATATCTTGAAAGATTAGAATCCGGTGTTTCGTCCAAACATTCATTTGATCTCTCTTGGAAAAAATCGGATAAGGGATATTTTTGAAAACAAAAGTGAAGCGCGCTTTAAAAATAGAGTGCTTGATGAGAACTTTATTAAAGAGTCTATAACTCGGTTTTTATTAGAGGAACCAGAAAAGATCCAACTAACGAAATGTAGCCCTGAACACCCTAAACATTTTACTAGTTAACCATTTATTTGTATCTCTTACTACAACTTAGATATACGAATTTTACTACGCTGGTAAGAGAATTCTAAGAACCTAAAATTTTGAAAACATATTTTCTTTTTTTCTAAACTTCAAAACACACATTTATCTTAAGCAACAAAGCAGAACAAAAAATGTTAATCATTTCCTTGTCTCCGTTTTCTCACTGTCGTCAAAACAATGTTAGTACCTGTCATCGTCACACTAATCACTATTCTTTGTGCATTGATAACAATTTATATTAATTCGAGAATATTTTATAAACTTTTATTGTTAGTCAGAATATCTTAATGAAATGAGTTAATTGAAGAAAACTTCAGATCAAAAAAATTAAAAAGTCAAAAAATTTGACACTTTTTTATGTCCGATTTGGAATCGATGTGTTGATGGCGGCGGATAGTGAGTTAATTTTCAGGATAAAAATTTCATAACATAAAAAAAACATTTTTTTTAGCTGTGATAGTGATGATATTCGTCATCCTAAAACTATTCCGTTTCGATAATTTTCTCTCTTTCCACCCATTTTTTATATTTTTCACAGTCTGGCCAAATGTGAACTTGACAAGCTACCGTACACTTCTAGTCACAATTATCGCTTTCGACAGAACAATTTCTGTGTTTTTCCCGCTTTTCTACCATAAAAATCGTGGGAAAATCGAGAATTCTGTCATAATAATTATTATTTCGGGTTATCCAATTTTCGATAATATTTTTCTATGGGTAGTGTGTGAGCATCAAGTCATTGTTCCACCTGGTTGTGTTACTTTTCAATGCCTCGGTGATAAACGTTTTGTTGATTATTCACTATTTTTCGAAATGGTAAGTTATCAAGCCAAGATGTGCCGAGTAGTGCCAAGGTGTGCCAAGATGTGCCAAGCCTTGCCAAGTCATGTCAAGCCGTACCAAATCTAGCCAAGCCTTACCCAGTCTTACTAAACATTATCTAGTCTTTTCAAGCCGTGTCAAGCCTTGGCAAGTGCCTTTCCAAGCTAAACTTAGCCTTACCTAGCCGTTTCAAGCTGTGCTAAGCCTATCCTAGCTATACTTAATTTCAGATCGCCCATAACATAGCTGTATTTTTATCCCTTTGCCTCGCAACTAAAATATTTATCTTCAACAAATTAGGAAATAACAAGAACAAGGATTTGGAAAGAGTAAGAATCCCCCTTCCTCATCTTAAATTCCACCCAAAACCCCAGGCAAATCGTCTCGCACTAATCGACGTCGTCATCATGACAATATTTGATATCGTTCCGGCGGCAATCCTATCGAAATATCAATTTAAGCCTAATATTAAGTGTTAAAACGATTTCGAACCAAAGTTAATTAAAGTTGTTCAATTTAAATAACTTCGTTTCGTACAATACCTCTGATTCTCTTCGGAATATTTTTAGTTTGGCACGGAGGATAACGATTGACAGAAATTTGCCCATTCTGCTATCAAAATTTATTCTTAAATGGCTTCAAAATGTGATCTAGTTACTTTTGAACCTTCAATTGAAAAGTTCCATAAGAATAGTGGTCAATCGGATTCAAATCCAGTGACGGCTTTCGTCATTTTGAAATTCTAATAAAAATAAGACATGTTCCTGATAACTAGGTTTGGACGTAATTCAAAAATAATTAGAACTCTGTTAGAGTGTCCAATTTATGTATCAGGGACCTGATAAACAGAAGCGCATGATATTTTGAAAAGTAATTTCAAATTGTGCGCCCGGCTGCTCACGCCAATATTTTGTTGCCATAATTTTGTCGCACCCTGTATATTATTCTTCTTACTTTGACACCACTTACAAGGGCTAATCTATTGGGTTGAACACTAAATAACTTCCAATTTTTGTGAAAAATGTATCGAAAATTTTCTCGAAGCAGCGTGGTTTAGATTAATGAAAATGGTTTTCTGGAGCATTGTTATAGGTCAATACAGGGTGCGGCAATACAGGGGTCAGCTTCACACCCCTGTCTTTTTGGGGGTGAGATCTAATCATTTTCGCATTCAGGAGAAATGTTAATTTTTTACATATGTGGCATAGGTGCCTAATTTTTTTACAGTCACTTGTAGTGGATTAAAATTGAGTATATGTACTTAGCAGTGCCAGTACACTTGTTATCTTAAATAACAACCCACAAGAATTGGTTTGACTTGAAACTATTAGTTTGTCGGGTATGTCGTGAAGAGGTCTATGAAGGGGTCTTCATACTCTTTAAACATCAGGAGTTAGAGAACAGCAGGACTTTACCTCGACCCACAGTTACAAAACAAAAGAATAGGTCATGACTTACCTGACAACCTAATACATATCGACTCATAGCAGCTGCCCCGAGTTCCTCAGGTATATCTTAAAAGTCCATAAAACGTTGAAAGCGAGACAAAAATCGTGAAAATAAACAGTGCAAAGCCTTGGAATTCAAAGGACCCATCTTTTGCGAAAGGACCCATCATTTGCGAAAGGACCCATCTTTTGCGAAAGAACCCATATTTTCGGATAGAGCCGATTTCTCATAAACTACAGATAAACAAAACAAATTGAAGTTTTTTTTTCATTTAGAAAATGCGTTCACATTCGACGAAGTGATTTTGTAAACATGGCGATTGCAGTTGCGGATAGACAATTTATTTTGAAATCGTTGAAATACATCGATGAAAATGTTAAAGGTGAACTTTAAAGGCGCAAATATCATTTCTCATGAGAGATACAGAAAAGTCGTCAACTAATGAAATATTGTTCTTGTTAAGCCCTATATTTCTTTAGTCGACACTTTTTTTGATATTTCTTGTGCCGCGTTATCGAAGTTTGAAAATAGCGACTGCTGACGGACGCAGAGAAAGAGATGTCTCTCTTCCCCCTCTCTCCTTTTCTAAGCATACCCCATTTTCAGTAACATACCGCAAAAGAAAATCCTATACAGTATTCTTTGGAGACGATTTCAAATATATGGATGACATCCGAAACGAGACATACGGACCCAATGGTTTCGTATCACAAATGTCGCCAACTGATGACATACTTTATTCAAAAGACAATTGTGACTCGGTTTTCATCACAACTCCCCATTCAACTTTTGGATGGTGGCTTGGATATTTTTCGAAAGGGAATCGTGTTTATTATACGGATATTGAACATACAGGAGATTATAGTTATATTGCAGGAACTTTGAAACCTAGTGATTATTTTATGCCTCATTGGAAATCGTTGTGGTATTCTAGTCATGATAATTTAACGGTGGAAGAGAGTAATCATTGAATTGTTAGAAGTTTCATTTTAGGTAATAAATGTGAATTTTTATTATTAAAGAATACATTTATGTGAGGACCATAGATGTCCGAAGGTGGTCCCATTAATCTTAATGGTCCGTTCCACCAGCTTCCATAGAGATGTTCCCACCGATAGAGGTGACCCATTCCAAACAGGTACTTATGGGGCAACATGGTATCTTCGAAGTTATTGTTTTTATAACTATGGTTCCATAACTAGTTCGTTTCCTATTCCAAGTACTGATCTTCCCATCTCACATAAGCGCCATACCACTAAACCTCATACATTCCACAATCTTTCACCATCTTGAACGCAATAGGACGAAAAAAAAAACTCGATTTCGTTCATTGGACAAAAGAACTGCATATCTTGAAAGATTAGAATCCGGTGTTTCGTCCAAACATTCATTTGATCTCTCTTGGAAAAAATCGGATAAGGGATATTTTTGAAAACAAAAGTGAAGCGCGCTTTAAAAATAGAGTGCTTGATGAGAACTTTATTAAAGAGTCTATAACTCGGTTTTTATTAGAGGAACCAGAAAAGATCCAACTAACGAAATGTAGCCCTGAACACCCTAAACATTTTACTAGTTAACCATTTATTTGTATCTCTTACTACAACTTAGATATACGAATTTTACTACGCTGGTAAGAGAATTCTAAGAACCTAAAATTTTGAAAACATATTTTCTTTTTTTCTAAACTTCAAAACACACATTTATCTTAAGCAACAAAGCAGAACAAAAAATGTTAATCATTTCCTTGTCTCCGTTTTCTCACTGTCGTCAAAACAATGTTAGTACCTGTCATCGTCACACTAATCACTATTCTTTGTGCATTGATAACAATTTATATTAATTCGAGAATATTTTATAAACTTTTATTGTTAGTCAGAATATCTTAATGAAATGAGTTAATTGAAGAAAACTTCAGATCAAAAAAATTAAAAAGTCAAAAAATTTGACACTTTTTTATGTCCGATTTGGAATCGATGTGTTGATGGCGGCGGATAGTGAGTTAATTTTCAGGATAAAAATTTCATAACATAAAAAAAACATTTTTTTTAGCTGTGATAGTGATGATATTCGTCATCCTAAAACTATTCCGTTTCGATAATTTTCTCTCTTTCCACCCATTTTTTATATTTTTCACAGTCTGGCCAAATGTGAACTTGACAAGCTACCGTACACTTCTAGTCACAATTATCGCTTTCGACAGAACAATTTCTGTGTTTTTCCCGCTTTTCTACCATAAAAATCGTGGGAAAATCGAGAATTCTGTCATAATAATTATTATTTCGGGTTATCCAATTTTCGATAATATTTTTCTATGGGTAGTGTGTGAGCATCAAGTCATTGTTCCACCTGGTTGTGTTACTTTTCAATGCCTCGGTGATAAACGTTTTGTTGATTATTCACTATTTTTCGAAATGGTAAGTTATCAAGCCAAGATGTGCCGAGTAGTGCCAAGGTGTGCCAAGATGTGCCAAGCCTTGCCAAGTCATGTCAAGCCGTACCAAATCTAGCCAAGCCTTACCCAGTCTTACTAAACATTATCTAGTCTTTTCAAGCCGTGTCAAGCCTTGGCAAGTGCCTTTCCAAGCTAAACTTAGCCTTACCTAGCCGTTTCAAGCTGTGCTAAGCCTATCCTAGCTATACTTAATTTCAGATCGCCCATAACATAGCTGTATTTTTATCCCTTTGCCTCGCAACTAAAATATTTATCTTCAACAAATTAGGAAATAACAAGAACAAGGATTTGGAAAGAGTAAGAATCCCCCTTCCTCATCTTAAATTCCACCCAAAACCCCAGGCAAATCGTCTCGCACTAATCGACGTCGTCATCATGACAATATTTGATATCGTTCCGGCGGCAATCCTATCGAAATATCAATTTCAAGTTGATCAAGTCGGATCGGTGTTTTTGTTCAGTAGGATGTGTGGATACTCGTTGGAAAGTTATTTGGTTAATCAGACTCTAAATCGGAATTATGAAGTTGTGGTTCCCAATTCGAAATTAACGGTCAAAGCGAGTCAGGAGAAATAATTTTTGGTTTTTTTTATTAGTTTTCTATAAATACCTTAGCTATGTTATTGGTTCGCACAAACTCATATAATAAAGGCTTTCAAAAACATTTATTTCACTAAAACGGGAAATGTCATCATTTCGAAAATAAATTTACTTCTCAATCAAATAACACTTGTATGGAGTGACATTGACGACTTTCACTGCGTACTGCTTAGCGCAATTCCATTCCTTCGATGTCATTTTCTGAATAAACCCCTTTTTAAAATAGGCCACGCCCTTTTTCTAGCAAACCTTGGACAAAGCGGTGCAAACTTTGTTGATGAAAGCCTTGGTGACCATTGCCATACACTGTCCGTAGACTTTGTTGATGCAAGCGTTTTGCTTAGCAGTTCCTGTTTGTTTGTTGTTGGCTTTGCAGTTGTTGAGCACCTTTAGTCCTTTGTTGATGACTTGTTTGCATTGATTCAAGAATGGGGTTGTAAGCTTATCGAGGAGAGCCATTAGGTCGGTGCAGCTGTTGACTGGAATTACAGATGGGTTTGTTGGGGAACAAGGGACCAAGTATATGAGGCGATTTAGTTCTCCCTGACTCTAACTATTAGGTTGAACCGAAAGTTTCCTTCTATTTTGGTGGTGTGTTTGTAAGCACAGATTTCTGAAGCTTGGCGATGTTTAAGAGAGCTGTATTTTCTTCCTTTGGTAGTCTAATTCAATGTCTATCATGTCACTTTTTATTGGGTTTTTACCACTATCCGTGTCGGAGAACAGTGCTCTCTTTTGCCCACTCTCAAGAGCATTAACAAAACATAGTTTTGTTTTCATTCCTGTGTGACCTCAGGATTCCCGACATTCAAAAGAATATGATGTGAACTAATAAAGGAAGGGTCTCTCCTTCACATACAAATAAAATTTTGTTCAAAATATTCGAAGCTGAGGAGTTCAGTTTAGAAGAAAAAACTCGCTCTGAGCGATTGAGTGAGTTGAACCTTGATTCATTACAAACCGTTGTGGAAGAGGACTCATTCCAAACTACTCGTGAAATGTTTAAGGCATTGTCCGGTAGTAAAACACGTATTGTAGATAGAATGAAGTCAATTGACGAAGTCAGAAAATTGGGCCTTTCGGTACGTGATGTTTTGGGAGAAAACGATATATGTGGCGAAGGGGATATGAGATTGTTTCTTCTTTCTTCCCGCTGCTCGTGCAATTGATTGAATGATCTAATCATTGTAGTTGAGCAGTAGATACATTAGCCTAATAATATACAAAAGGTCCAATGGATTGAATAAGAAGAGCTAGCTCTAGATGTTCAAAAACCTAAACTAAGCGTGAAATAGTGATACCTTTTGTTTGGTGATTTGTGAAATTAATTGATTATTGGGAGCTCCAAGACGAATGCGCGTTCATGAAGCCCGTACCATATACTGCTCAGATAATAAAATTGAAGCTTGAATTCAAGTCGAAAAGAGACAAAAAAGTTTTAGCTTTCTTTTCACGTGATGTCTCTAGACGACATGCTAAGAGAGTGACCAGTCAAAAATTTATTTTCATTAGCTGGACTATTCTACCATACTCAAAGTATTCTATAGACCTTACCTTATCTGCACAATAACTATTCGGGAAGTTTCCACTGCATCTTGGCAGAAAAAATTTCAAATAAAAAATGATATCATACTAAAGTCAACTATGTTTCTCAATTCGCGTCCATCTTCGTAGTAGGCCGATATATTCGAAAAACTATCAGTTTGTTGTGGGTACGTCAACAATGCTCTAGGACACTTTTATCATCAACCTAACCTTCTCAGCTTCGAGAAAATTCTCGATATTTTTTTCATGAAAATAGAAAGAAACTTTCGGTTCAATCTAATATGAAGGTGCCATACATGGGACCATCACAGAATGTTATGTGTCTTACTGAGAAACTTGGCTAGCCAATTGGGTGCCCTAGGTCGCAGCCTCTACCCCCAAAATCGGGGACAGTGGGAAATGTGTCCCCCTTGATTTCGGAACCTCCCATCGGAATGGGATTCCGAAATTGTGTTAATGGTCCCAAAAATACTGTGACCTTGGGACCTTGGGGCCTTTCTAACTTACATCCATTGTACAGCGACAATGCGGACAACGCCTTGTTCATACTGTTATTGATCACACACGACTTTCCCTCTGAAAAATCACAATTTCATTACAATCTACTCCTCTGAGCCAAACTTACTATCAATAATAGCGCTAGTATCCTCGGGAGTATTGTAAAGTGTTGGCTCAATGCATTTAAGGATCTAAAAAAGAATTATTTATTTGGGGGATGCCCTTATAATAAAGTATACCGGTTCCAACTCCTTCGCCGTGTAGAAAGTGACACCCAAGTTGACAGCTTTTTGACAAACTTTTGCTCGATTTGCCTGGGCGGATACGGTAGCCAGAGTGGCAGAGACGAGGAGTACCGTGCAAAGGATTCGAGTCATTTTTCTCAAAAAACTTTTTTTTTGAATAAAATATTATTTGTTGAAAGTGGTAGCGACTTTAAAGATCGTTTGGGGCCGTTTTATATCTATCATAAGGATTAGTCTTTTCGAATGACGGATTATGATATATGAAAAAAGTTTTCAAAAAACGATGAGGTCAGTGGGATAATCCAAGGGAATGGTTTTTTGGAAATACGGACGGTTCCGTTTTGAGAATGATGTTGAAACAACAAAAGGGCATGGAAAGATCGAAGAGATTGAAACAAAGGGATTAGGGGTACTGTAGCCTAGCAGCTGGTTTTAAAGGTTACTGTAATCAATTTAGAGCTACTGTAATTTGAAATAGTGTCAAATAATAGTAATTTATCAACAAGTAGTACTGTAACTAAAATTACTTTACCAAAAAAATACAAAAAAAATAGAAAATACTACTGTATCAATAAATGGAATACTTAAAACATTTTCTACTTTATCTAAAAAATAGTGCCGAATCAAAATAAAAAACTATAAGTGAGTAGCAATTTACTGTATCAAAAATAGTACACTTTTCCAAAAACTCACAACTCTCAAAAAACGAAAAAATATTCTAAACTGTACAATGATCTATTTTCTCTCGTCCCAATTGCTCATTTTATATACCGTATCTTCATCGGAGATCACTGCCGCCTACACGTGTATGTGTTACTGATGTGTCGAAGATAATCCGATGCGAATAAAAAAAAAGAAGATTTGGATCATACTAACTACATCGGTTTTTTGAAAATCACTTTTTTTCAATTTTTCATTAACAGTCCAAAGATTACTGTAGCTGACAAGACACGCACGTGGAATCTCAAAAAAAAAAAGATAATTTAATGAAAAATCTTTAATCAAGAAAAAAAAATCATTTTCAATAAATATTGAGATTACTTGAAACAAACATTATGTATAACATTCTCATAATTGAACGTAAGAGACTCTATCATGCTCTTATAATAGAGGGATTTTCAGTTTTGCACTGGACTTTTATACTGATCCTGCCAGTTTACACCGTCTTACTGTGCTCATCGAATGATCGGGATCGGGAGCAAATGCATTTGGAGAGACGACAGGTACAGTAATGCTATGGTATCTCGGTTGCTAGAAGAGATATAAGAAAGTTGTTAGAATGAAATGTAGCTCTTGTAAAACCAAACGTTTTGTTAGTTAACAACAGTTTTAAATCTCTTACGGGAGCTGAGATATTCGGCTATAAAGAATCCCCGAAGAAACGCAGAGAAAAAGAATGTCTAACTGTCTGATCTCAATTTCAGGCTCTCCGTGATCGCCAACGTGAAGCAGCCATCTCAGGACGAAGTGTCCGAAGTGTCATCGAGACAGAAGTTGAACCCGAAACCACTCAATGCCCCCGAATGAGCTGTGTCCGAATGGCTCCGAAACTGAAGACTCATAGTGGAGTGAATACGGCGGAAGTTTATGAAAGGCTCAATCAAAATGATAGTTTGGTTCGAAAAATGGATAAAGAGAAGCCTCCAACTGCAGAGATAATCGTTCCGGCCCCTCGGCCTCCAGAGAAGAAAGATGGATCCAAGGAACCAAGTGACGAGTTTACAGATGATAGGGATAAAATGTCCGCTGGTAAGATTCGAAAAAAAAATTTGAAAATCTTTTTTTTTATTTCCAGAAGGCTCAGGCAGTGCTCCGACTAATAATCCTTGAATCTTCAAAATTCGAAAATAAAATATTCATTTTTTCTTATTCATTCGAAACTTATGTCGATTTCTCTGTTGATGTTATTGAATTTAGAACAGGATTGTTGATAGCAGAAGTCTGAATTTATTATCTTTTTTAGTATCCGGATTATTGTAGCTTACCCGCTTACACGTGCCAGTTTTAGTGCAGGAGAAACCGGAGGGACAACACCCAGTGGTACCGGGGCAACAGGTTCCTTCGGTGAATGGGCAGCAACCTGCAATAGAAGGACATTGTGCATTTGGAAGGTTTAGATTGTGTATTTGGAAGGTTTAGAAAAAATGTGAGTTTAAGCTAGCCTTTAGAGCAACGCAGAGAAAAGAAAGCGGCTAGAGTGTCTGACTGTCTGTGCTCTCTCAGCCGCGCCGACTGTAAAGCCTTGTATCTCGGTATCTATAAGAGGTCTCAAAAAGTGGTTAACTAAACATTTATAGCTCTTTATAAGCTCAACATTTAATTAGTTTACAGCTTTTCGAAATCTCCAACGGTAACAGGGATATTTGTCTTTGAAATAACTTCCCATCCAATTTTTTTAAATTTCAGTTTTGGGAATCTCAAGTCACATAGAATTTTTCGTTGTGTACTCCTCTCGGACAATATATTTTTTCAAAAGTCTCAAAAACATACCATATTGATCATTACCCAACGGACAACAAACAGTATACTCGTCACATTGTGTCGTCCGCTTCTCGTCACACAAATTGGGTTCCAAGGTGCAAATTGATAGTTTTAGAAGGCACACTGAAATTGATTTTTCTAGAAAAACTGAAATTTCTCGATAATTTTAAATTGATTTTTTTAGAAATATAGAAAACTTCCAATCTTTTGGGAGAATAGCGCTTCTTTCAGTTAAGTAAAACTGAAGCTCCGCCCACTTTTAGCTATTCGTAATTTTTGTCAAAGAAATCGTAAAAAATCTCACCGAAAACAAGAAAATAATGAAGGAAATGTGACATTTTGAGTGAAGAGAGGAGAGGGGTTGAGAGTAAAAAGAAGCAGACATTTAATTATCAATACGGGGTTTCTGAAATTTCGCCTGATAAGAAAATGATGATAGGATTATTTTTATTAATTTCAAGAGAAAATATTTTTCGAAAAAACAATAAATTAAAGTTATGATAATTTTTCGTCGGAACCCTTCAACGGAAAATCATGTGGTCCATCGCATTTCGTGAATTCGGCTGGTTGATCAGTGAAGAAAAAGTAGGCCGAGAAATTTGCCTGAAAATTTTTTTTTTTTCGATTTGTTATTTTTCCATCAGATGTAAAATTCAATTCTGAGCATTTTTGTTTTTTGAACTAAGTCTTGAAAATTAATTTGAAGCGGTTAAGGAGACTTTGAACAGGCAAGGTGCTTTACGTAGTCCTCGTGGAAAATATTGCCCAACTTCCACATTGTGTACTCCTCGTGGAGATTATTATCCGATATTAATACAAAACTTACTACTAATAACAATCCGGACATGACCAAAAACGCATGGGACCATTGCCCTCGATCAGACTCATCGGATACGGTAGTCGCTACAATGGCCGGCACAAAGAATAGAGCCAAGCACTTGCAAAATTGAATAGCGGCAATTACAACATCAGCGAATTGTTGGGAGACATGCCTGAAACCAGGGGGACTAGTTTGCACAACATAGAATTTCTAGGCCACCTGCCACACTGATAAAAGCCCGCACAATTCGTCGACATTAAACAATTGACGGCGATTAGAAGAAACATTGCTATCCATTTTTGGTCTTTTGAAATGAATCCGAGACCACCGAATAAAATGGAAACGATTCCACAAGAAATTGTGTTGAAAATGAGCATTTTGGCTTTTGGGTTGATTGATCTGAAATTGGTACACCTTAATTTGGACCCGTGTAACTCGGTTGAGAGCAGAGCTATCAAGAAATAGTCAACTAATGAAATATAGCCCTAATTATGAGCAATATTTCGTCAGTTAACTGCTTTTCCCTATCTGTCATGGAAGCTGAGATATCCTCATTTGAAAATAATCAACTTACGTAATTCGATCACTGATAAAAGCAGCACCAAACTTGAAAGGCAATTGAGCAAAATTAGTGATCCCAATGATAAACGCAGTTTGTTCAATCTATAAACTAGCTGAGTACTGTATTATAGATACATTATCCTTACCGGAAACTCCAAAACAGTATTAAAATAAATTGGGGAGTAAGTGATTATCATAATTGACATAGATAAATCCATGAATGCATTGAACCAAGTGCAAACTAAAGCGCTGTTCGTCACCATTTTCAGATAGGGAATTTCTCTAGAATATTAAGAATTCTGCTTTATTTTCTGAGAGTATTCAAACCGTTTCTTGTCAAAATGCGCCGCCGATTTGCCTTTCTGAATACTGGCGAGTTCTCTTGAGGTGACAGATGAATGGGATAGAGGGTCATCGGAATAGACAATGTACCATAGGATGAAGCAGAAGGCACCGGCTACCGAGTGAACGTAAAAGGAGGATCTCCATCCAAGGGTTGAGGTGCACAGCTGTAAAAAAGATGTGGAGAGAGGCCCCTCGACTATAAGCCTAACGCCAGAAAAAATCTACTGCACCGCAAAGTATATCACAAAAGCGAGACAACTGAGCATAAGAAAATAATGTTGGTCAGCAAGTCTCATGTACATTGGTTCGAGCGAATGCTACTTCCACCTTCCTAATCCCGATTTTCGCTTCCCACTTACCACTCCGGTCACCGCCGTCGTAATGACCGTGGCAAATGGTGAAAATACTGTTAGAACAGACACAAAGAACGCCACTTCATCATGCGGAGCCCATTTCACACATATAATTCCGATGACTGCAAAATCCGCGGCGTACGCAATTCCCTGGAGATGCTCTTCTATTACAGATAATTTGATTTACTTTTTTAGATTACAAACCTGTATCAGTCTTATAATCAGCAACAGTATATAGTTATTTGCCGCAGCGATTGGAGTACATGAAGTGGCAATCAAGGAAATAATCCCAGCGCTGAGGAACACGTTCTTGGCCCCATATCTAACGTACATCCAATTATAAGGTATCGTTCCGATGATGGTTCCGATTGCGACCGCCCATATTAATTGAGCTTTTTCTGTCGAAGTATAGTCATAGATAGATTGAAGGGTCTGAAAAATAGCTTGTCCAAGAGGACTACACCGCGCCTATTGGGGTTCTGCCGATTTGAGATGTGAGTCATTTTCAGGGTTTTCATAAAAAAAAAAGTTACTCGGCGCCCGAAATAAATCGAAAAACATTTTTGAATTTTTGATTCTTTTTTCACAAATTTATTTTTCAAAACTCACCCCATTCACCCCTAAAATCGCACCATCCATATCATTTTTCATACAAATAAAAGCAAAATTCATAATTGTGTAATTCGAAAAAATGCTCATTAAGCAGAAAAATGCAACAATCATGACTATAAATCGATAGTAGGGCATTTTGGGAAGACACATTTTGTCACTAGTGACCGACGGTTTGTCAGGCATTATGCAGATTTTCTCGATGGCAGCGGAAGGGAAAGTGAAAGATAGAAATCAGTAAAAAGAGAAAGAAGAACCTTGAAAAATCGATCAATGATGGTGTTATCCGTTATTTTTACCTTAACATGTTTTTTGAACAATTATTGACACAGACTATTCTGTTTCGATGGTCGAGAGATAATTGGACTTTTAAAAGTACGGTTTTTTGGGAGGGAGACAATGTGATCTTTACCATCGTTTATGTCATTTTTTGAAAAATAGAAAAAAATAGAAATAAATAATAAAAAAATTCATTTTCAAGCAGGACTTGTACAAAATCCACATGTCGACGCACACGAGAATTCGGCAATGAGTGGGAGTTGTGAGGTACACATTCCGTTGGTTGAGTAGGTTGAGCATCTGGAAATAAGTATTACAGTAATAGTTAAAAATTGTGAATAATTCTTTGAAGGAGCGCAGATTTTTTCACAGCTAGTTTCTCCCGGCTTTCAATATCTTAACTTTAGATGCTCATAACTTTGTTAGCAACTGAGATATCAAAAAGTTGTTAACTAACAAAATGTAGAATTTGTTAAGGGCTACAATTCATTAGTTGACAACTTTTTGATATCTCTTTTGGCAACTGAGATACAAGTCTTCAAAGAAACGCGCACATCCAGAAAATCTAGCCATTTCCTTTCTCTTCGTCTCCTGAAGGAAAAAAACTCACTGGCTCGCTGAAAACCGATCTGTGCACGACGCCCCCACGGCTTTCCCACACAAATCCATTGTCACTGCACACATGACCTTTAACTGTGCATCATCATACAAACTACATCCCTGCTCCTTAGCTGCTTTCAAAGCTAAGCAAGTTTTGATGTCTGATATGTCAACGCAAGTTGAAGCGGCGTCAACTGAAATTTAAAATAAGGATCTTGGCAAGGAAATATGGAATACCATATCGATAGGACCACGCGTATGTAGTAATATAGTATCGGTTATAAGAGAACACTGGGAGAGGATTCACATCGGCCAACATCACTTCTCCATTAAACTCATCGCAGCAATATCTGAAAACAGTTATGACAAGGGCATGGCCCCCCGCCAATTAACTAACCGAGTCTGAGTCTTCGCCATATCACTTTTCAATTTCGGCTCAATCCCATTAAAAGTGCATCCATAGCCACATTGAGTGTTGTACGCAGCATCGATACGGAATTGAATTTGTTTTCCGACGGGGGCCTAAAACTGTGTACTCCTCTCGGACAACCTAATGAAAAAAGTTACCTTAATCCAATGAGTGCAATACAAAAAATTGGGTCTCGCCGTCGCGGAATTCGATTGGTTTCCAAAAGTATAATTTGCCTGTTGCCACGTATCAGTTGCTTCTAGCTCACTTCCACATCCATCATCCTCCCTTTCATTGCATAAAACTCCCCCAAAACCATAAGGACATAAGCATTGAGCACAGTTCGCTGGGTTAGAGTAGCCACCGTTTAGGCAGGCAAGAGGGGCGGGACCTAAATCTTTATGCCTTTTTATTAGAGGTTTAGGGAGGCTTACATGAGCAAGAGTAATGAGTGTTAAGCATTTTGATATCGAGAAATGTGACTATTCGTCCACCCATGGTATAGACCATTAATGGTTCTTTGGGGACAATTGAATCCACTCCTCCAGATGTAACAAACCTTTATAAACTAGCTCTCTATTATAAGAGTACACTAGAAACTTACGATCTCCCTGTATAATGCATGAAACTACCGTACTCATAATCTACGTAATTCGTCGATTCCGCTGCGGTCATTTTATAGAAATTAGGCTGAGAAGCGTCTGGAACATCTGTCAAATCAATGGTTACATAATCATCACGATCAGATCTCATTTGAGTGTGGAAGACTCCCAATACGTGGGATAACTCGTGAGCGGCAGTACCCATCTGAAAGCTAAGGATTACTGTAGGGAGATTAAAGGGACATACCAATTCACATCCTGAGCCAAGAGACAAAGTTTGCTCACCGCCCATCATCCCCACATTTGAATAGCATCCAACTCCATTGATAATCTTCACCCGGTTAGCAGCAGACTTATCCAAATTAAACTTAACACAAGTTCGCTCCTCTAGATATTTCATTGCGTCAGTTGTGATTTGTTGCATGTAGGAGCCTAAGCTAGAGTCGAAATAGTAGTTGACTGTGTTACTGGGCCAGAATGCAGCGGAGTTTTGAACTTGACGCTTTTTTCGGGATGAAGAGGTGGAAGAGAATGCGGCGATTTGGGATCTGGAAAAAAAGAGATAAAGGGATCGGCACGCATCGAAGCCCGGAAGGTTACATTCGGGTCTTAATATAACTACCGCAATTCAAAAACTCACTCATCCAAATTGATATCACCTTGAAACAAGTATTCATTCAATCCGGCTCTTTCATTTACTTCAAACATATCCAATGCTGGCGGATTCTCTGTCACTTTCACTTTTCGATAAGATTTATGAAGTTTCTCTGATTGACTCTTTGAAATTTTCTCGATTTTCATTTTCTTTCCCATTTGAGCCAATTGCTTTTTTCGTTTTTCGGGAGTAGTTCCGCGGAGGGCCTGAAAGAAAAGTAATTCAGATGTATCTCAGTTTTCAGTTTAGAGATTAGAAGAAGTTGACAACTTATAAAATGTAGCCCTTTACAGTTGACATCTTTTTGATATATCTATTGGTAATAAAGTTATGACACTTCAAAGTTAAACTACTCACATTTCTCAATGACTTCCTTGCAGCAGGCTTCAAATTGTACACTGGTGGCTTAGTAGTTGTAGGCGAGGTAGTAGAAGTAGAAGTAGTCAAGTTAACTTTTGAATTCCATGTCCATTTCCATGAAAATGGACCGTCTGGAATTGTCACAGTAATGAAGTCATCTTTCTTTTCCTGTCCATTCTCGAAAGTCCATTTGAACTTTTGGCGATGATCGTCATTGGTCTGGAGTTCAGTTAAAGTTCAAAATTTTATTTTGATGAACTAATATTGCTTTGACCAGGAATTTAAAAAAAGTTAAGCATTTAAAAGTAGATTATGTAGACTGATTAGAAGTTAGCTTAGCTTAGTTATTCCTTGAATTTTAAACTTAGGATTGCTGTAGCAAATTTATTTTTTTCATGAGTTGCCAATAGAGCGCACTTTCAAACAGTCTTAAAAAACCGAAAATGTTCAGTTTCAATTTTTTTTTTGCTTTTCGAACTTTTTCCAATGAAACTGATCTTTAAAATCGTTCTATGAAATCGTTCTATGTTCTAAATCGTTACTAAATTTTAAAAATCTCATCTCAATATTCTTATTTTTCAATTTCACCATTTCTCTAGGTGCCCTTAATCAAACCCTCTTCCGAAAGTCCCTACCTTATCAGCTAAAAAAACATGAAAAATAACTGAAAACCCAATAAAATAGAGGACAAATCGAGGCATATAGAGAGTGGGGGCATTTCCGAACTACTCACTCCGCATCGAAAATTCCGTGTCAATTTTTAATCCGTCAGATGTGGTTTTTTTGTTTAAATCCCTATTTTGGTTTAATATAGTTCAGGGTTGAAGGAAAGAGATAGGCCCATGTTTTTCTTCCTAAAGTGGACATCCACCAAGAATGGCTTATGAGGTCAACCTGAAAAATAAGAAAAAATACTTTTTGAAAAAAAAATTTATTTTCAAACCCGAAAATAAAATAATAATAATATAATAATGTATTTATTGCTCGCAATATATGAATTTTAAGAAAATACAGTGAAATGAGATGCGCTTTGAAAAGAAAAAAAAATCGAGACAATAAAAATTAAATGACCGTTATGACCGATAAGAGTCAGGTTGGTCAAGTGGGGGGAAGAAGGGATTCGAGGGGAATAGCGCCTAGGCGCGCAGCGAACACCGGTGGAGTAAGGTTAATCGGTACTATCCTTGATACTCTGTTCCATAGACTAAGATGATTGTGGAGAAAAGAATTGGACGTTGGTCCAATAGAATTAAAGGAATTGGGGAACCGGGATAGCTGAGATCTTTTGAGATACAGGGTTTTTAGAGGGAAATGGTAAAACGAGGTTAGAATTTTGTGATAAGTAGTAAGGATAAGTAGGATACGGCGATGGAGACAAGATTTCATATTAAATTGGTTAAGTCTATCAGAATAGGAGGTAAAAGTCATGTTACATCTTTGGTATACTTTACGAGTGAAGAAGCGGAGGGGAGATTCTAGTTTATTAGAAAGAGAAACTGAATTTAGAGGGATGACCTCGCAACCATACTCGAGAATTGGGCGAACATAAGTATTGTACATTTGAAAATAAAATTCAGGGTTTTTTGAATGGAAAGCTTTTAAGAGCTGTCGGCATTTTAGTTTAGCAGTGTTAGTAATAATATTTACATGGTTTGTGAAAGTTAGTTTTTCGTCAATTCTTATTCCGAGATCTCTAATATATTTCTGTTTTTCAATTAGTTGACCATTTATATAATAGTTAGTTTGCGGGTTTTGGGAGCCGAAGTGAATAACTGCCGTTTTGTTAGTGGCGAGGCTAAGACGCCAGATGTCACACCATTCTGAAACCGTGTTGACGCATTTCTGGAGAGTAGCAGCGTCGGTGCCTTGCAACTTCAAATCGTCAGCGAATGCAGTGGTGTGGACATCTGGCGGGAATAAATCAAGTAGGTCGTTAATATAGACAAGGAACAAAAATGGCCCGGTGACTGATCCCTGTGGGACTCCAGATAAGACGTTAAAAGAGTTAGTTGAGATAAAATCACCTATTTTAATTTTACAGGAACGGTTACTGAGGAAAGAGTCAAGCCACTTGCAAGTTTTCTCGTCGACACCGAAATTTCGGAGCTTCAACAGCAGTAAATTGTGTGGAACAGAGTCGAATGCCTTTTTGAAGTCAAAATATATGGCATCGACAAATGTTTTTTTGGTTTTACGTGCTAGAGCTCTCGAAATTTCCGATGTCGACTCGAGAACTGCAAGTGTGCATGAGCGCGAGTTTAAGAAGCCGAATTGCCTTGGGGAGATTTTAAAAGCTAAGGATTTTTTGATAGATTCTAGTACAATTCGTTCGAAAAGGCGAGAAAGTGGATGAGTGAGTGTAATTGGCCTGAAATTAGCTGAGTCAGTCCGGCATCCTTTTTTGAAGAGAGGAACAATGACAGAAATTTTCCAGGAGTGCGGAAAGTTACCGCTAGAGAAAGACTCAGTGAAGAGAAGAGAGAGGGGAATTGTTAAGGAATCAGAGCACTTTTTAATCATGAAAAAGTTAATATTATCGGATGAGTATCCCAGTTTAGGCTCGAGTTTCTGTATGTGCTTAGCGATGTTAAATGGTGAAAAGTCGGGAGCACAGGAAACAGAATCAAGCGCCGGAAGAGCTGGAAACCCTTCCGATGGGGGAGTGAAAGACTTGGAAAAGGTTCTAATAAATTCATCAGCAATAGGCTGACGATCTGTTACAAATTTGTCGTTAATGGTTAGATTAATCGGAGGGACAGTAGCAGTAAGTCTTTTTTTGATAAAATTGAAAAAGGATTTTCTGTTTTTGGCGAGCAAGTGGAAATTTTCTTCTTCGGCAAGTGATTTCTTGATTATTTTCAGCTTTTTTCGGACTAGAATTTTGTGAGAAGCGGTGCTGGATCTTCGTTTAAAGGATTTATATACATTTTTCGGGTTAATTCTTTGTATTGGAGGTTTCGCTTTACTGGTGGGAGTGTACATTTCAATTAATTCGTTAAAAATGAGATAAAAAAAAACCCGCAATAATTAAGTATTTGCACCCGTAGATTGATGGAACCCGATCGATTTCTACTCTACTGACTTGATAATGTCCAACAGGACTGACCCGACTGTTGTTGGCAGCTTTGCGGCCACGATCACCTGCAATTTTTTAATTAGTAAGGGTTTAGCATGACTATGACCACGACTACCCAAAGGACCGTGACAACTATATAAGACTACTACCAACTATTAACTATAGTTAGTCGTGCTCTCATATTAATTAAGTGATCCTAATTTGTAGGACCATTCATACATATATCTCAAGACCATCTAACCCAAAAAAAGTTCCTAGCTAACCCCTTTCAAACTCACTTGACTTCCGCATTCGGATAATTTATTATCAATGAATTCGATAATTTTTTCCCGTTGTTCTTCCTCCAAATAAATTCTATTTTGTGCCACCATTTTCAATTTGACCAGAAATTCCGAAATAGGAATATATGTGGTGTCTTCACCGGATACGACCTCGATTTCATCGGCTTCTATGGAAGCCTCTTCTTTATAAGTCCAAGCTATATTAGCTATACTTATAATATTAACCTCCATAGAACTTTTGGACATCAACTGAAATATATTAAAAGTTAGATAACGTCAAATTCGAAATTCACTTACTTGATTATCCAAAATCTGCATCCTTCTGCCCAGCTCCACAGTCATTTCATTCAGGAACTGTTTAAATATTGGATTTTCATTTTTAAAATCTCGAAGAAAATTCAAGATTATGAATAAAAAGCCATATTTTGTGGTTCCTGGAGCTTGAGGTGCATAGCTGTAATCATAATTTTCATTAAACATCCCGATGCTGGCAACTCACCATCCAGAAGTAGCATTTTCTTGTTTTATAGTGTTCGCCGTGTACTTCAGAAACTCCGGCGGTGGGATCTCCTTTCTCGCTGGCAACGGTGGTGCCTCAATCGTTGCGTTGGACATGACGTCCAGTTCTTCGATGGGTGCCTCGGTTTTAATTGTTTCCT
Organism: Caenorhabditis wallacei; assembly: GCA_963932035.1. Lineage (NCBI taxonomy): Eukaryota > Metazoa > Nematoda > Chromadorea > Rhabditida > Rhabditidae > Caenorhabditis > Caenorhabditis wallacei. The sequence goes on along the minus strand of OZ009932.1, from coordinate 9,921,434 downwards.
GCTGCTCGTTGGCTTGTGTTGGTGGAGCAGCTGGAGCAGAAACATCCTTTATTATCCCAGTCGAAAGCATTCGGTCTGTTATTGGTCCTGGCGAACCCATAGTAGCAAAGGAAACATCTTGAGAAGCCAGGAATGAAGATGGCGGAATGTGGTGGCCGAATGGAGCTGATGGTGTATTTCGAGCAGAAGCCACTGATGTACAAGGTGTTGAACGGTGGACAAATGGTGGTGCTGGGATAGCTGGGGCACGAAGAGGCAAAGGTGAAGATGGCGAAATGTGTTGATCACATTGACGTTCTGGTGAACGGGATGCACGAACATCCAATGATGCACAAGGCGTCATGCGGTGGTCAAAAAGAGGTGGTGGGGCATCTGGAATACGCGGAGCCAATGGTGAAGAAGATCGCTGATGACGTGCTGGTTCATCTCGAGCCTGATCAGCCCCAGATGAAGACGGTGTCATTTGGCGGTCCGATGTTGATGATGATGGCCTATTCAAAGTAGCAAGAAATGGCACAGAATGTGACATAAGCTGATCGGTTGGTGGCGTTTGTGGAATATTGTGAAGCATTTGAGAAGACATCCGGAGGGGAACAATCTGTGGCCGGATGATACGGGGAACCATCATGCGATCCACTGGCCGTTGTTGAATCCCTGGAGCCATCCGTATAGGTCCCATTTTCATTCCTCGCCTTCGAATGAATTCCATCCCACTGATGACAGGACGTAAGCTGTGTCTATTGAAAACCCATTCGCTCTGGTTCGCTGGCTTATAGCCAAGGACGACTTGGGAGCTCTCTAAGATCCGCAGGACTCCTCCGAGAGTGTGCACTCTGAAAATTGGAAGTTTTTTTTATTCTCAGCTTAAAAAACTTACTCCATGGCTAATGGGAGTGTGATCTTTCGTTTTCCACAAAAAAGAACTTTCAGTTTGTCTTCTACGTTGTTCCTTCCATTGCGGGCGAATTCATCAATCCGCTTGTTGAGCATATCGATGAGATCACGGCTTTTGAAATAGATTCGATCACCAAAATGTTCTTTCATCCAACTAGTTTTATTGATCGGTTGCATATAGGGAACCGTCATATTTTTGAATGCAGACCATATAAGGTCACTCAATTGTTCTCTGCTTTCGCTGAAATTCCAGAGTTTTTTTCCTAGAAAACTGGTACAAAACTATATCTTACAGAGCTTGTATCACACTAGCCCGAGAAGAAAGATCATTTGGAGTATCCTGGTTTCCTTCATTGTCAATTGGAGCTTCCCGAGCTAGGAGCGGCATTCCGGACGAGGCGGTGAGTAGAGCTTGGAACATTATTCTTAGTTGCGAAAAAAGTGAGAGACGACTGAAATATGAAGCTATTTTTTAATGTTTTGAAAAAATTCAACGAAAAAAAAATAATACGAATAAGAACAAAATTATAAGAAAAATTGTTATGACATCGAGTTTTTTCCTTTTTTTTCGATTTTTCAAATCATAAAAAATGGGGAAGAAAAGAGAGAAAGTGTGCCGAATATGTGCCGATGCCATCTAGCTACCGCACAGGAAAAGTGAATAGCTATGTGAAAGAAACTATGCCTGCTTGGAGATGAATATGCACCGCCCGTTCCCACACTCCATCGAACTGCAACGATCAAGTAGGCTACGTGGACTAAGCAATGCAGTTTGTGCCGCCCATCTTCAAACAGCAGGACAGTTTCAGCTAAGCCACATGAAGAGGACACCACCGTTTCGGTCCCGAGCTGCATGGCCGTTCCAGCTAAGCTACGTTGAATAATTCCTCGTTTTTGTACCACCCGTTCCTGGACTGCATAGAACTGCAACGCTCGTTTCAGCTAAGCTACGTGGACAAAGCAATGCAGTTTGTGCCTCCAATTCCCAAACTGTAAGACTGTTTCAGCTAAGCCACGTGTAACAGTAACAACTTTCGTTCCGCCCAATCCCCAACCGCTACGTCAGTTTCAGCCAATCCACGCATTCAGACTGCACCTACAGTATCTCAGGGACACGTAAAGCGCCACGAAACCAAAAATAAATAACCATGTCGAAAAAAGGAAAAAAGTGGTGAGGAAAACGATAAACTTTACGAAAAAACTGAGAATTTTGTCCTCTTTTTTGATAAAACGAACAAAAAAACTGGCAAATACAGAGAAACTCGATCAAAAGGAATACATGAATAATAAAAGGTGGGAATTTATGATAGTTGAATGATTTATTGAAAAAAAAATACATTGTATTTATGATACAAAATGACACTTTTCATAGGAAATTATCATTTATAAATTGTAAAAATCAGTCAAAATTAAAATAATCTCCAAACACGAATTCGAATAGAGTTGGCACCAAATTGGCGGGGAAGATCTGAAAAGTTATATTTTAAGAGGTGAACTATTTTCAAAATGGTATAACTCAGTTCTCGAAAAAGATGCAAAAAAGGTGTCAACTAGTAAATTGTAGCCTTTACTAAGGGCAATATTTCTTTAGTTGACAACTATTTGGTAGCTGTTGCAGAAAATGAGATAAACGCCTTCGAAGTTAGGTACACTCAAATAAGAGGACGCAGACGACTTGTCTAGCCGTTCTCTGCTTATCTTACTCTCTTACGAGTTAGAAAGTAAACGGATTTAAGGCACAGTCTCACCTCATTCCCATTAAGCGTCGCTATTCTTTTCTCTATCTCATCTTCGACGAATCCCAGCTTTAGTGAGAACTCTTTGAGGGTAACCACCAGTTTTTTAAATTTCATCAGGATTAGCGATACATTTATGGATTCATCGATATTTTCTCCCGAAATGGACTGAGCACGAACATAAGTGTTAACAAGTTTCAACCGATGAAGAATCGCTCTCTCGCCGATCGCCTGAAAGTTCTTAATGATACGACACGGCACGGCAGGGCACGGCACGATGTCTCACCTCAAAATGTAGTCTTTCAGTGTTGTTCTCCATCAACTTCGCTGCCTTCTCGATAGATTCCTTAACTTGGGAATCATGAAATCCATTAAAACAATCCTTGAATAAGGAGAAAAATGTGTAAACAGGAATTGACTGCATTCGTTTGTTTCTGATTCTTTTATTCTTGATTTTAAGATCATTTTGAAGAGTGAAATTTGGAATTCGTCGTTTCTCCTCTCTCAATTTTTCATGTTTTCGAATTCTGAAAGGATACAACTTTCTTTTTAGTTAATCTGCAAAACACTTACTTATTTAGAGACTCCAACGCCACTGTGACTTTTGCCACCATCTCACTGTAGTTCTTTTTTTCAAATGCTTCAACTGGTCTATTCAAAAACTCTACAATTCTTCTCCTGAACTGTTTTCTTACTGTATTCCGATTGACACGATTATTCTTCCCGAATTCTTCGAACCATTCCAGCATTTTGATCGGCTCCAGAGTTCTTTTTGTTTTTTTCTCAAACTGCGACCATATCGCTTGATCTAAGTAGGGTGTCCATCTAGGTAGGTTGTCAGTGGATAAGTGGTTTGGTGCAGAGTTTAGAATTTGGTGTCTTGTCGTAGGAGGTCTTGGGGTCGCCCTTGGAGAAACAATCACTGTTGTTCTAGTTTGTGAAGATAACCTGGAAGAATATACATAGGTGGTCCCAACATTGTTAGGTTAAGGGGTTCGTTTTTCAATGGTGCCTAACCCCCTCCGCAACTCCACTTTCTGGTATATATTAAACCTGAAGCATATAATCCTTATCTGAAAGGATTACTTTAGACTTACAGATGAAGAAGAGATGGAGACAATTTGTATTTCGTGAGAAATGTATATTTGATCTTTTTCTGAATATCTTCCCAAGGATTGTTCATAAATTCGTCGAGGTTCTTTTGAAATCGCTGTCGAATAGTTTCCACATTGAAATATATCTTATCGGATAGCTCTTTAAACCATTCTTCCATATTAATAGGATAAATTGATACATCTGCTTTCTCGACAAACTCTTTCCATAGTTTGAAATCTTGATCCGGGGTCCATAGAAATGAAGGTAAAAAGTTGTGAAGTTTCTGAACTTCTACTTCAGGTCGTGGCGGTGCCAATTCACTGGATCCCACCAGGATAACATACGGCAGGATTAGGAGCAACTGTCGCAATTCTTCCAGAGAAAATTGGATTCTTGTGCAATAGTGGATTGAAATTTGAATTAAAGATGTCGGCGACTAATGATTGAGGAGATTCCATTGGCGTAAAGATTGATGCTATTTGTGTTCTTGTATCATTAGCTGGTGGTTGATAAGAAGGTGGGGCTAGAAGATTATGAATTGATGGTAGTTGGGGTGCATTGGTATTCATTGGAAGTGAAAAATGCAACATTGGCGGGTAGAGGGGTCCTGGGCTAAAGGCTTGGATGTTCGGTAGAGTGGATAATGGTTCCACTGATGCAATGGGTGCATTCACCATCACTGGGCCTAATCCTGGTTGACTTTGGCCCGATAGAATAAAAGGAATTAGTTCTTGATGATCACTGGGATAAGACGCCATTGGAGCCCTCGATCTGGAATAACAAATAACTTTGAGGTAGGTTAATCACATGGGGTGAGGAATGTAATATTACAGTGTCATGGAAATAGGAAGTGTTCAGATGGTTGGTACTGACAAGATTCAGAAAACGAAAAAAAATTCAAAAAATTTTCCAAAATAGAAATTCCTAGGTACAGTCGTGTAATGGGGAGGGGAGACATGGTAAACCTCACAACTAACCGCCTTTTGTAGCGATGGTCATGCGAAAGTTATAGAAGTTTTTCAGAGATACTATCAAAAATATTAAGAAAAGAGGAGGGGCTAGCTGTGACTCTTTGCCTAACTACCGTAATCCCTCTAACAAAATTGCATTCAGTGATTTTTCAATGTCCCTAATTGAACGCAATACCATTAGAGGGGTCATTCTAATAGAGGTATTACGGTACATGGTTCACTAGTTATTTGTTTTCTAGGCGGTTTTTTCACTAACTTTACCCTAGACTTTGATAAACATGACCGCAAAACGGGTCGGTAAATTAAACGAAAGTATATCATATCAACTTAAAAAAATCCCTGACGACATAGAAGAAAGGGAAACGAAATAAGATAGAAAACGATGATAAAGGAAATCAAGAGAAAAAAAGAAAAAATAATGAAACGGTCGCTGGGGAAGCGGCAACGAAACGGCGGCAAGTTCGCTTTGGTGTGAGTTAGGTTCATCATCAAAGTTCAAAGAAGTAATGTAATAATAAGAAGTTCAAAAGATTATGTCTTCGTTGGCAATATAGACTCGAAGAAAATGCCAAATGATGAAATGATTGGTTTAGCTGCATTCCTTTAATTGACAGCCTTCTGCTAACTTTTTTGGGAATCGAGATAGCGGCTCTCAAAGCTTCGAGAGGACGCTTCTTTTCTTTGCGTCTCTCCTTTCTCGCGAATAATGTAAAACCTCTATTAGAATTGCATGCATTTAGGACAATTCTAATAAAGGATTACGGTATCTTAGTTCCTGCTGGTACTAAAAACAAATTGTGGGCGGGAAGTTCTACTTTTTTTTGACAACAAAAAAAAATACTTGAGATTGGCGCGCAAATCAATTAATTATTTGTGACCTATCATGTCCGTTAAAAAAGAGAAAAGTTCTCGTAAGAAAACTTCAAGATCTTCAATTTTGATAAGGTGAGAATAGCGGAAGAGAGACAAATCAATTATATGTGTCGTCTTGTCAATGAGATAACGATCTTAGTGAGAGTGTCTCGTCTCGAAATAAGTTCCTTTTTTTGATATCACATGGAACTTTGGGAAATTTTTGACGAAGATCGTATCTTTGCTAAGAAAAAGTTAGTTCAACATCAAATGACACTTGAATAGGGATCCTAAGAGATACTGTACTTGATGAGAAGAACACATTTGTATGGAATCTGTACAATTTTAAATTAACATTTTAATTTTTTTTAAATCTTAGCTTTATTAAAAATGACTACCTAACACTAATCCCAATAGAAAATTGGCATGGAGGTCTGAAACATAGAACACTGTTCAAACCGGTCTAGTTGTCAATAGAGATACAAAAAAAAGGTTCCATGTACAAAATGTTCGGCTGCGTTTCTTCAGCCGACAATTTTTTGTTATCTCTTCTGGCAACAGAGACACGCGCCTTGGCGGCATCAAAATCAGAGAATGGTTTGAAAAAAAACGTCGTGGCTGATCCCGAAAATTTTTTATAACAGTTAAGAAACAAGAATTGGATAAAGAAATAAATATTTTATGATAAAAAAAGAAATTAAGTTTATTAATCGAATACATAAACAATCTAAAATAATACTACTAACCTTTCTATAGAAAATACATCATACATAAACTGTTCAAATTAGTCTAATTTTAAATAATTTCCAAAAACAAATCCAAACAAAATTGGCAACTGGTCGACGGGAAAGATCTGAAAAAATTCAATTTTAGCAGCTAAGGCGTTTTCAAAATTTATCTCGGTTACTAAGAGAGATAAAGTTGTCAACTAATACATTGTAGCGCTTATCAAGAGCAATATTTTATTAGTTACCTTTTTGATATCTCTATTGCTAACTGAGATATTCAATCTTAAACCTCACCTCATTCCCACAAAGCATTTCTATCTTGGCCAATATCTCATTTTCGAGATCTTCCAATTTTGGTGAGAACATTTTAAGAGTAATCACCATTTCATTCAATTTCTCTAGAAAAACTGAAAAATTTAGAAATTCATTGTTCATTCCAAAATCCGGAGCAGGTATTGCACATTGGTTACACACAAAATTGTAGACTAGTTTTAACTGATAAAATATTGTTTGATCATCGATAAACTGAAATAAGTTTACTTTGTTATGGCACGAAACGGCACACTCACCTTGGAAAGCAATTCCGACATGTTTCTCTCCATCAATTTTGCTATCTTATCCATATACTCCCTGGTTTTGAGACCCTGGAATCCATTCAGACAATTTCTGAGCAAATATAAAAATGTGTAGACAGAAGTTGTCGGTGGAGGCAACGCGGGTATTCTGGAATTATTTTTAGTTCGACGAAGATTTTAAGGAACACTTACGGTTGCTCCTCTTCCGGTTTCTTAGTTTTTCGCGGAGCCCCATATTCCTCATCATCTAATAGTTCTCTTTTTATTCGTATTTTCAATCCACATGTTTTAATAGGAGGGCTCGGATCTCTACTCAAGCTGAATTTTGATTCTGTGTGTTGAAAGACGTAGGAAGAAGAGCTGGGAAAACAATTCTGGTCGTTATGATCCTCGTTCCCTATTACTTGGTCAAGTTCTTTTTTGGGAATCAAATTGGGATGATGTTCAGATAGGCCGGTTGGTCCAATTGTTTGATCACGATCTTCATCAGGGTAATTTTCATAAAGCTCTCCTGATTCCACTCTCTGGCCATTATCTTCGTTCCGAGCATCTTTATCGACGTCGCCTGGTTCTACTACTGCGTTCGGAGTGAAAGTTTGAGTTCGGTGCTCATCAGCTACCAAGTTACCATAAGCTTGCGGTCTGCAAAATTATTAGTCTTTTTGTAGGCATTTTTCAGGAAAGCCATTGTTAGTTGCCTGAACTTATCACTAACCCATTTCTCCACAGCCAACCATTAGTCCATAGCCAACCCCTAGTCCCCACAAGAAACCAACTATCCCTTAATAAACAAAAAAAACTCACTGTTCTTCCCAACAATCTTGTTCATCTCCTCCACCATAATCAGATTCCTGATCGGACAATTCGTGGACCTCATTCTGTTCTCTGTCCCCGAAATCACTAGAAGTTTTCGGTGGTATCCTCGACGGATAGACTTCTAGTTGAGGAGGAGGAGGGGAGCATTGGCCTTCAGTCTCATGAAGATTAGATTGAGGTATTACTGTAACAAATGTGCTCTTCGATCCAGCTGGGGATGCTAATGGTGTAAAGCCTGCGGCTCTTTGGGGAGTTGATTTCCTTGTACCGCCAACCCTATGGTTAGAATTAGAAGGAGAATTTCTAATAGTGACAGCTGATTTCAGCTGAGCAGCTTTGGTATGAATTGGATTCACATAAGGCGCAAAAACTTCCGGTCGCTTTGCATAAACGACTCCTGGCTGACGAGAAGACAGAACGAAATCGGTTTTTTTCAGAAGGACAATCTGATTTCCGTTGGAATTAGAGAAATGCAATACTGGTGGATAGGAGGAGCTTGGAGAATATGCTTTGAGTTTTGGGGGAGGGGATGAGCATGCTTCGAGGGTAGGAGGGGTATTAGCATTATAAGACAATGGTCCAGGTTGACTAGAAGTTTGGTTTGATAGGGTAAGAGCTGCTTGCTTTTGAGTGTTTCCGTGATAAGAATTCATTAGGAATTTTGGAAAGTATCTGAAATATCATATCATTTCGAGGATATAATCGGATAGGGAGAGGGGAAAATATAAAAACCTGGTTATCATTTTTCTATCATAACACATACTAAAGGTATCTTTAATTTTTTTAAAACATATATGTGTGTTAAAAGAAACAACCCACGGAGAAAAAGGCAACAAAATAAGAAAGGCGATGAAAGAAGATGATAAAAAGAAAAGAGAAATGAAACGGGAGATGAAAAGTGAGAAAGATGCGATTAGGAAGTTTTTTTGGTCGGGTAGAGATAGCAACTTTAATAATTAAGGGTGCTTCCTCTACTAACGAAATCTCATAAGTCCCGCCCATTTCGGCGTTATGTAGCATTATTAGAATTTAACCGACGGCAATGTAATAAAGGAGACCCATGCAAAACAAAAACATAAAACTGGGGCGCGAAACAATAAATTATTCTCCACCCATCATGTTAACGGTGAAAAATATTTAGACCTCGTAAATTAACCGTGGCGAAACTTTTTAGATTGTCTTTTTTGATAAGGTACAAATAGCAGGAAAGCAACAAATCAATTGTAGGTGTCATCTCGTTAATGAGATAACGATCTAAATTAGAGTGTCTTGTCTCGAAATAAATTTTTTATTGATTTCACACAAAATGTTTTATAATAGAATTTTTACAACTAATTGAGATCATAATCTTTGAAAAAGTTCAATTAAACTTTATATGACTTCCAAACACGAATCCGAATAGAATTGGTACTTGATCAGCGGGAAACACCTGAAACGAAAAGTTAAATCAGTGTATCTCGGCTGGTGATAGATATATAAAAAAGTTGTTAACTAATGAAACGTTTATCTTATCAAGGGCTATATTTTGTCAGTGGACAACTTTTTGGTAGATTCTTTGGCAACCGAGATACAAGTTGCGTACTTTTTATTAAGTGAGCGCAGACAGTCAAGCTCCTTTCCCTCTGTCAGATAAGGGAAAACTTCAAAGATGAAAATCTCAGTTTCTAGAAGAGATATCAAAAAGTTGTCAACTAATGAAATGTTTCATTCGTCAACGCCTACATTTCGTTAGTTGACTCTTTCCCGATATCTTCCCTGGTAACTGCACTTGCCCGAATCACCTCATTTCCACTTAACGTCCTCGTTTTGTCCGCTATTTCGTTTTCGAGCTCTCCCAATTTTTGACAAAACATTTTTAATTGACCAGAAACTCCATTGAGCTTTTTCAAAAAAGTTGATAAATTTATCGTCTCGTCGATGATTTGGATATCCGGATCTGGTATTGCGCTTTGGTTACAGGCAATATGAAAGACTAGTCTAAGTTGATTAAATATCATTTTGTTGTCGATGGTCTGAAAGAAACGTTCTTATGGCACGACACGGCACGATCCGGCACTCACCTTAGCATGTAACTCTGCCATGTTCCTCTCCATCAATCTTGCTATCTTCTCCATGTACTCTCTAATTTTAGGACCTTTGAATTCATTCAGAGAACTCCTGAATAAATACAAGAATGTGTAGACGGAAGTTTTCGGCTCGGGAAGGGACCTGGAACATGTTTTAGGTGAGAAATACGAAAAAGGAGGCTTACGATTGCTTATTCTTCTTGCTCGCTCCCTCATATCCTCCCTCATCTTCTATTTCTTGTTTAATCCGAATACTGGGTCTTGGAACTTCATTTATAACATGTAATTTCTTATGGTAGTCTTCCACTCCTACAGTATGTTCGGGGAGAATACGTTGAACTTCCTCTTCATATCTTGAATTATGAGATTGGTACAAGGGCTGTGCTGCCCCTTTGGGAGTGAAGCATAGAATACGACCGCGCGATTCTTCTAGCCGGCCGTTGTCTTTGAATCTAAAATGTGTAGGTTACTGTAGCACAATGCGCAGATTACTGTACACCCGCTAATCTATTTAACAGTACCCCTTAACTTACTGTGCCAGGAGAAACGAGGAGACCTTGTATTTAGTGACAATTGCATAATGTATTTTCTTATCCACCCCCTCAAAAGGGTTCTTCATAAATTCATCCATCAATTTCCTAAACTGCTTTCTAATTGTGTCATCATCAAATCCTATTTTCTCCTCCATATATCGATACCAATGACGCATTTTGATCGGCTTCTTAACCCCCTTTGTTGCTATCTCAAATTCAGACCACAATTGCTTAGAATGGTGTGGGGACCACATGGGCTGATAGGTGGCTTCAGGCACCTCGATTTCAGAGCTTTGGATCTCCTCAAAATGATCGACAAGGGTGTGTTCAAAGTTGGTGGGAGATACTGGTGTAGTTCTTTTTATTGGCGATTCCGAATAGTTAGAGGTAGAGGGAACCTCAGAAGGTTCACGGGGTGAAGGAGGTTCTGGTTCCAACAATTGTCTTGGGGATTTCTCGGGCTCCTCCTCTTCCTCCCTACTTCTTTTAGATCTTTTAATAGGTGTAGGAGATTTGCTCGAGCCTAACTTGTTATAAGGACTGGAAGATGATAATCTTTCATTCTGAATTCGGGTACTTCCCATACTAGATGGCTCCTCAGTCTGACTCGACTTTCGATTTCTTTTGGATTTTCTTGTGCTCCGGCTTTCCCGGCCCTCCTTGGCTGCCTCAAGATTTTGGGTCTCTACTCTGGTATTCTTGATCGGAGAAGCTATTTCTTGAATCGGATTACTACTTACACTTGGTGATTTTTCGGGCTCCTCCTCATTGTCTATTAGCCTCTTCCTACTTCTTTTTGATTTTTTTCTCGGTGTGACCAAAATTTCTTGGCTTAAGGGAGACTCCAGCTGCTTAGAAGTTCCAAGACTCTCCAAACATTGCTTTTGGATTGGAGATTTCACTGGCTCATCTTGAATTGGGATACAAGGAGATGGCTCGGGTTCTTCTGTAACCTCCTCCGTCTGACTCACCTCCTTATTTTTTCTAGATCTTCCTCTAGGCTTTTTCAAGACTTTAGGATCAACTGGGGCCTCAGGTAGCTTAGGGGAGACTGGACTCTCTACAATTTCCGACAAGATTTTCACTTTTGGTTTCCGACCACGACGCTTGACAATTTTCACTGGCTCAGGTTCTTCGAGTCTAAAAAATAAATATTTCTATATGAAACAAGAAAACTGCTAAACTTACGTAACTTCCAATGGTGTCTCCTCTTCAGGTTCAGGCGCCGCCTGTTCTATTTGTGCTGAGCTTTCCGGGGTCGAGTCGGCATTTTCATCATAATTAAACCGTGTAGATCTTCGGAGAGAGTACCGCGTGGTTTTTTCTACTACAGTAGGCTCTTGGGCTCTAAAACGTGTAATTTATGAAATTCATAGTTGAAAAACTAACTTTGAACAAGATCCGGGCGGTGACAGGGTTTTCTCCGTACTGAAAGTTTTAGAAGATTCTAGTTCCATCAATTCATTAACAGTACGTCTTCGTCTTTTCTTTCGTTGAATTGGGGCTTGTATGAGCTCTGTAGCATCTTCACTTGCATCTTTCTTTTCAGATTTATCTTCAAAATCCCTATCTCCTGAATTCGGGGATTCATTTGGCTCCAGAATAGGAGCTATTTCATTGTGAGTTCGTCTCTTATTCCTCTTTTCCCGTTTTCGATGTATGGTATCTGTGGGCTCTTTAGCTACGTTATCCGTTTGCGGTAACAGGATTGGTTCCGCATCATTCGTTTCTTTAAGATTATGAACCCCTGGGCGTGGATCCTTTTTGCGAGAAGGCTCCTGAATTGGATCAATTTCATCAAAAGATTGACTCAGCTTTCGAGTCTCAGGTGCATTAACGTCCTCTACTGGATCGACAATTCTGAAACTATTCTCTTGATATAAGAATTTAGTAAGACACTTACAAAGGTTTAGGATTCTTCGCTACAATATCCTCATCATTTGTATGGTCATCTTTAGGAGTATGAGCTTCTGCTTCACCACTTTTACACATCAATTCAGGGGTAGTGACAATAACTTCTGGTTCATTGATTGCCTGCTTAGATTTTTTAGGTACAGATCTAAAAAACACTATCGAAAAGACTTCATCAAAAAATTAAACTCACTGAATAGCAACTATCTTAGCTATTGAAATCCGTTTTATCTTCTTCCCAATTCTGATATTCACTGTTTTCTTTGCCTTGAATCTACGCTCTCGTTTTCTCATTTTATAAACAGGATATTTTAATTTGATAGCTTCTGGGAGCCTGAAATGTATGGATTATTGTAGTCTTATCAAGTTCCAAGTCATACCGTGATAGGTCCTGCGAAACCTTTGAATCGGCGATTACGGTATCTTGTATAGTGTTTTTCTCTGGGTTTGGGGTCAATGGCTTAGTTGCTTCGTCAGTTTCCAAATTTTCCGAATTTTCCAGATTGACCACCATACTCGATTCCTTTATTTCATAAAGAGGTTTATCTGCTCCATCCGGTATAAATCTACAGATACACTCATCCTTCAATTCAACAGTTCCGTATTCCGAAAACCTGTAAAATCTGTTCTCTTACTAGTCTTAATTGAACTGACTCACTGAAACATAAGCGATAAATCTACTTTATACTTGGTTAGAAACGCATACTTAATCTTTGTCTCTGTATCCTCCGAAAACGTGTTCATGAACTCATCAAGGTTCCGTTCAAAATGCTCTTTCACTGTTTCTTGGTCTAGCTTTTCCTGCTTAGCAAATTCTTGGCACCAGGCATCTATATCAATAATTTCACTAGATTCGTCTGCTTTATTTTCAAATTCCATCCATAATATCTCGTCATGCTGGCTAGTCCAAAAGCCAGGGTTCGCTATACCTTCAAGTGGAACGGTTAACGCAGCTTGATCTTCTAGCTGTACATCGGTCAGCAAATCTTGAAAATCGTGAGAAGGAGATGGATAGGAAGATGATGTTAAAGGATCATTTGGAGTTTCAGTTGACGGCTCCATCATAGGACTTGCAGGTGATAATGGGGAGATTGAGCTTGCGTCGTCATCAGTATAGACAACTTTCTTTTTTTGAAGAGGGTCCGTTATTCGAATAGGGGCAGAGTGGTGTTTTTGAAGTCTGGAATTCATTTGATTTTTGAGTTGAACATTAACCCTACCTTTTACTTTTCTCTGCGTTATCCCTCTCCTCAGGGGTCCAGTCTTGAGATTTTTGTTGTTTAAAGGATGTCGTTGGTTTGTCTTCTTTTCGGCAATCCATTATCTGAAATTAAAATCAATCATTCATAGAACCTTGCCTGGGAGAGACGCAGAGTAAGCAGATTGTTTTACTGTCTGGGCTCTCGCAATTAAAAGTACCCCGCTTTAAGGGCTTGTATCTCGGCTACCGTAAGCGCTATCAAAAAGCTGTCAACTAATAAACTGTTGCTTTTAACAAGGGCTACATTTCAATAGCTGACCATTTTTTGATATCTCTACTGATAACCGGGATAAACGTTTTCAAAGTCACGTTTCCTATTGAGACCACCTACAAACCAAAAAATCGTAAAGGCGATGAAATGATAAACAATAAAAAATAAATGGAAACGGGTGGAGATGGTGATCTGATAAGATAAAATAAAAAGTTTTTTTTGCGTCCTTGAGAACTGATAAAGTACGAAATGGTCGGAATGAAACAGATTAGCTCAGAAAAAAAGTATATGGAAAAAATATTTATTGGGAAAAAATATTCTTAGCAACATATTTCACACTGTGGTCGTCGATAACATCGAAAGATAACGATCAGAACGTTAACGAAAAGAAAATATGCGTGTGTGTAGGTGAAAAAACGAGTCATGGAAGGGGATGAGAATTATGGAAAGAGGGATTAAGGGGGATTTTATACTTTTAGAAAATCATAAGAAGCTAATCGTAACTAAAACAAATAATAATTTAATTCAAAACCAAATGTCTTCCGAAGACTAATCCGAATAGAATTGACACGTGTTCGGCCGAGAACTGCTGAAAAATAATATAATAAATAGATGGTGATTATATCTCAGTTCCCAAAAGACATACAAAAAAGTTGTCAGCTAACGTTGTCAGCTAACAAAAGGTGTCAGCTAATGTTAAGATTGTTAAGGACTGCATTTCACTAGCTGACAACATTTTGATATCTCATATGGGAACCGAGATACGGGCCTTGGAAGTTAGTATCCTTTCTCTGCGCCTCTCACCCTACCCTCAAAAAGCAATATGCCTAAACATTACCTCATCGCCATTTAGCCTCCTTATCTTGTCTGTAATCTCATCTTCCAAATCTCTCAAGTCCATGCAAAACATTTTTAATTGACCGGAAACTTCATACAGCTTTTTTAGGAATTTTGATAAATTGATATTTTCATTGATGATATAGAGATCAGGATCTGGAATTGTGCTCTGGTTACAGCATACATCGAAGACTATTTTAAGTTGATAGAAAATGGTTTCGTCATCAATGATCTGAAAATTTAAATTTAGGCAGATTTTACGGCCCGCGCACCTTAGCATGTAACTCGGTCATGTTCCTCTCCATCAATTTTGCTATCTTCTCCATGTACTCTTTAATCTTAGGACACTTGAATTCATTTAGACAACTCCTAAATAAATATAAGAATGTGTAGACAGAAGTTGTTGGTTGAGGAAGTGGTCTGAATTTTTTTATAACAAAGTGAACTCGAGGAATAAGTACTTACAGATTCTCAATTCTAGATTGTTTAACAGAACCTCCATATCCATCTTCATCCTCAACTTCTCTCTTTATTCGGATGAATTTTAGTTTTTCCGGGTTAATTGGTGGTTTGATTATTCCTTGATTAGCAATTTCCTTATCTTTTCGGACTGGTTCCATCAATTTTAGTTTAATGATTTGAGGCATTTTAGATGGATGAACACTTTCTGGTTGTACATGTTCGGGCTCTCGTTGTATTGGTACCACAAACTTCAGTTTTACTGGGTTAACTTGAGGCACAGGGTTCACTCTTTTTTCAGATGGATTAGCGATTCCCGGTTCTATTCTATCTGGTGTAATACGAACTGATTCAATGACCTCCGGCTTCCTGGTTCCAGGTTCTAGTCGGCTTGGTGCCACCAGTTTCAGATTCACTGGGTTTGATGGATGCACCCTTTTGTCAGATGGATGAGTAATTTTGGGTCTTATACCTTCTGGTGCATAACTTTCATCTTCAATACGAACAGGTTCCATACGTTCAGGTTCAATTCTAGTTGGTTCCATCTCTTTTCGTTTTGTAAGGGAAACTGGAGGCATTATCTTTTCACTCGGAATAGTGATAGTAGATTCTCTATTTCTGGGAGTTTCGTGTTCAATACGAACAGGTTCCATGCTTTCAGGTTCTAGTCGGATTGGTTCAACGACTTTCAAGTTTCCAAGGGTAATTGGAAGCAGTTGACATATCTTCTTTTCACGTGGAACAGAAATTTCAGGTTCTATTCTATCTGGTGTGATACGAACTGGTTCAATGTTATCCAGCTTTTTGGTTTCAGGTGCTATTCTTATTGTTCTCATCAATCTTAGTTTACCAGGATAACATGGATGCATGTTATTTTTAGATGAATAGACAATTCCAGGTTCTATACTTTTAGGTGCTTCTGAAAAAATGCGAACTGATTCTATTCGTTCTGGTTCTTGTCGGATTGTTCTTGTCCCTGTCAATTTGGGAATTGAAGGGTCTTGGAATCTCTTCTTTTCAGGTGAATTGATATTTTCCCTTTCTATTCTATCAGGTCTAATACACACTGGTTCACTTTGAAGCACCCTATTTTCGGATGGATAAGCATTTTCGGGTACTATGCTTTCTCGTTCTTCGGGTTCAATTTGAACTGGTTCTGTTATTTCAGATTCTAGTCGGATTGGCTCCACCTCTCTCAGCTCTCCGGAATTACTTTGGTGCACCCTGTTTTCGCATGGAATAGTGATGACAGGTTGCATATCTTCAGGTGCTTTGGGTGTTCCGCTTAGGGAACTGCTGGTGCTTCGAAGAACCGGGTACATAATTTCAGGTTCAAGTTGGATTGGTTCCACCTCTCTCAGCTCTTTAGGTGTACTTGAATTCACCCTATGTTTAAATGGATTTGCAGTTTGAGGTTCTATAATTCCTTGTGCTTCGCGTGCAATACGAGCAGGTTCTGTGATTAAAACTTCAACTTGAATTGGTTCAACCACTTTAAGCTTCTCAGGGTTACTCGCGTGTATCCTAGTTCCACATGGATAATCAATAATAGGTTCTGTGCCTTCTGGTGGATAACTTGCGGGTTCAATACGAGCATGTTCTAAGCTTTCAGATTCAATTCTGATTTGTTCCATCTCTTTCAGTTTTCCGGAGTTAACCATTTCACATGGAGTAGTAATTTCAGGTCCAATTCTATCGCGTTCTACACTTCCGGGTGCAATACAAATTGGTACATTCCTGATTGGTTCTACCAATCTCACTTTTACAGAGTTACTTGGATGTGCCCTATTTTTGCATGGAATAGTGATTGCCGCTTGTATAACTTCAGATACTTGTGTACTGCTTCGGATATCGTAATTGCTTTGGGTAACTGATTCCATACTCTCAGGTTCCAGTCGAATCGGCTCTACCATGCCCAGTGTTTTAGTGTTTATCACTTTATATGAAGTAATAATTTCCGTTTCTATTCCCCCGGGTTCAACCCTTCCGGGTACAATGCGAGCTGGTTCATATTGGATTGGTTCAACAGATTTCAGCATTCCAGGGATAATGGTTGGTACTCCATTAGCTGCTGAATAAGCAATTGCTGGTTCTGTTGGTTCCGATGCATAAGTTTCAGGTTCAATCCAAGCTGGTTCTAGACTTTCAGATTCTCGTCGGACTAGTTCCATCTTTTTCAGAATGTCATTTGAAGAAGTTCCTGGTCTTATATCTTGAGGTGCTCTGGGCGCAATACGAGCAGGTTCTTGACTTACTGGCTTCATTCCAGTTCTTTCCATTGGTTTAATAATTTCAAGTCCTATTTTAAAGTGTTCTACACTTCTTGGTGAAACACTAACTGGTTCATTCCGAATTGATTCAACAGATTTCAGCTTTCCAAGGTTACTTGGATTTGACCTATTTTCCCATGGAATAGGGACTGTAGGCTGTATTACTTGAGATGGTTCGGGTATGCTGCTTCGGATACTGTATGTGCTTTGAGTAAACGTATTAGCAGTTTGGGGTTGTATACCACCTGGTGCTCCGGGTCCGATATTAGCAGTTTCCATTAGTAATGTACCAGTCCCTTTCAGTTTTCCAGAGTATATATTTTCATATGGAATTGTAATTTCATGTTCAATTCTAGTGAGTCCTACACTTGCGGGAACAATAAAAACTGGTTCAATACGTTCAGGCTCCGCACTTTCATTTTCTCCATTTCTAGGTTCTATGTGAACTGGTTCTAGTTGGTTGAAACCGGTAGGAAAACTCGGCGTTGTCTCTTCGATCGGTCTTCCGAGAGGCTGCACATATTCGGGTTCCTTATCAAGCTTAGAGCGCTTTTTGGAGTGATAAAGTGGCTCCGCTGCTCCGTTTGGAGTAAAGCTTATAATCCGTTGATGATGCTCTTCGAAACTACCGTATTTTCGAAACCTAAAACCATTCTGTTACAGTAACCACTTTTTAATAACTCACTCTTCAAAAAGTTTCTTTGAAACTTTATATTTCGACATGAAAGCATAATAAATCTTTTTCTCAACTCCTTCTATCGAGTTCTTCATAAATTCATCCATCCTCTTCACAAATTCTTTTATCACTAATTTCTCATCCAGACTGCATTTCTTGGCTATCTCTGCAAACCATTGCCACATTTTAACGGGTTTCCTAGATTCTTTCATAGTGTTTTCGAATTCAGCCCATACTTTTTCATATTTTGAAGATGGCTCCTTGGAAGGTTTAGGATATTGAGCTAATGGTTCCACGTGGCTTGGTACCCTCTGGCCCCCATACTCAGCATGATTGAAGGGAGCGGCTGCTACTGGATGGGGCACGTAGTACAGGTTAGGCTCATAATTATGAGAAGGATAGGACATCATCGGAAAAGTTTGAGGAGGCTGCGGATCCCTGAAAAAATCTAATCTTAAGCCTTCTCAATCAAATTACAAACCTCGAAACAAGTGGCGGTGTACTGTAGTCCAAAATGAATCCGTACCTAACCTTCTTGTTAACATCACTATTCGGATCCTTCATAAACCCATCGAACAATTTCTTAAACTTCTCTCTCATTGTCTTCTCATCAAATCGCATTTCATGTCTTTCTGTCGCTAAATCCCAAAACAACTTCCTCATTTTAACAGTATCCCCGTCAGCCTCAGCTCTTTTTTGAAATTCATCCCATAGAATTTTATCTTGATTTGGTGTCCAAGGAACTCCAGTCTGAAGGGGCCAAGGAGGCTCGACGAACCCAGCCGGAGGCTCTGGTTTTTGGATGTTTGTTTTAGTTTTCGGGAGACCACTTCTCTCCTGGACATTTTGA
This sequence comes from Caenorhabditis wallacei, assembly GCA_963932035.1. NCBI lineage: Eukaryota > Metazoa > Nematoda > Chromadorea > Rhabditida > Rhabditidae > Caenorhabditis > Caenorhabditis wallacei. The sequence continues at coordinate 9,902,693 of OZ009932.1, read as the reverse complement.
ATGCTAAAATAAAATGTTTTATTCAATCCTTGTCCCTTTTAGCTACCTATTTGGCTCCCATTTATTTTGATAAGACTGGTTACAGTACTCTGGGTCCAAAAGCTCAGACTGAATCTGCTGAAACGCGTCGGGAGCCGAATATGTTTCTCCGAAATTTTGAGAGTTGGCGGAATTTTGTGGATCCTTGTAAGAATTCAGATCAGCGTATGTAGGAACCTCATTTTCCGGATAAGATGGGTTAGGAACATATGAAGGATGATACGTGGAAACGGGAGGTTGCATTTGAGAATTGGGGTAGAGGTCTAGATCCATGTGTCGGGGTTCTTCGTAATTCCAGTAGGGTGGTTGATTAGTGTGCCTAAAATTTACTTGGTTTGTGGCATATTTCTCAGTAGTCTAAGGATTTGGATTACGGTAGTTTTAAGTACAAAAATAGCTCACCAAGGCTCCGGCTGTAATTCCTCTTGCAATCCGACCAATCTATTTGACTCGTAAAGAGGCTCCGTTGCTCCAAACGGTGTAAAACTTTGAATCCTGTCATTTAGCAATTCCACGGTTCCACATCCTTGAAATCTGAAATCTTTATTTTAAAAATAGTCAAAAAAAGGACTTACTGTAGACAAAGAACTGAGGACACCTTGAATTCGGTGGCAAATGCGTAATGTATCTTTTTATGGACATTTTGAAATGGGTTATTCATCAACTCCTCCATCTTTTTATCGAATCGTATCATTACAGTAGTCGGATCGGAATTCATTTCTTCTGCTAACTCCATGAACCATTTTCTCATATCAATAGGCTCCGTGAGCCCTTCCACTTTCTTCTCGAAATTTTTCCACAATTCAGAATCATTTGCAGGAGTCCATGATTTCAAATTACAGCGTTGACATTTAAAAGGATCTGGGCACTGTTCATCTGGGTCCAGCCTTGCACATTGTGAATGTTGCCACGTGTAGCAGAGATGACACTGGACGAATGGAAGAGACTCGTTTTGTACTCCACACGGACATTGGGTTTCGATTGGAACTGGATAAGTCATCCTGTAATTTTATGTTCTCTAGATGGTAAGGCGCAGAGAAAAGAAGCGGTTAGTGTGTCTGACTGCTTGCACTTCCTCAAAAATTGATGACGAACTTTAAAGGCGCGTATCTCAGTTAGCAGAAGAAATATTAGAAATTTGTCAACTAATGAAATACAGCCCTCAGTAAGTTGAGTATTTTGTTAGTTGGCAACCTTTTTCTATCTCATCTGGGAACTTAGATATTCGCTTCTGAATCTTTTTTAGAATTCAAAAATTTAAAAAAAAAAGAAATGAGATCTTTCAAGAGACGCAGAGAAAGAAAATTGTCTGACTGCCTGCCCTCTCTAATTTGAAAGGCTTCAACTTCAATAAACTGTATCAGAGTTACAAAAAGAGATATAAAAAAAGTGTCAACTTATAAAAAATTGGTCACAATAAAATACACATTTTCTTAGTTGACAGTTTTCCTGTATCTCTTAAGGCAACAGAGATATACCTATTTTAAAGTTTATTTTACTTTTATTCAATGAAACTTATAATTAATGCCAGAAAGAAAAAAGATGCAAAAAAAAGGAAAAAGAAGAAAAAAAAGAGAATGCGAAGAAAATGAAGAATGACAAGTGACGATGCGAATGTTAAGATTGATGAACTTTATCTGATCTACGACAAGGTTAAAAGTGAGAGGAGACTTTTGTGAAGAAACATTTGTCATTTTGGGCATGAAAAAGTTTGGAAATTTATTCGTTTTGAAAAGTTCAAATCTATCATGAAAAATGAAAGTAATACGGAAAAAAGTCACCGAAAAAAGTAGAAATTATCCCAAATGTAGGTATCTCTGATACGGTTATTATTCGAACTGTGTTCAAATGATAAGACAATTCTCGTAAATCATTTTGAGTGTCGAAAACGATTTCCGCAATCTTTTTTGTTAGATTTTCTTCTTAAATGGAGTGGATTTCATGGATATGAAGATAAGAAAGTTGGCTTGATATGTATGTGATTATCGACTTTTTTCGAAATCGTGGAACAGGAAACATACACATTTTGAAGGGATCCAGCTTAGCTAGCTTAATCTGTTGGCACATGTGCCGTGGGGTTTTTTGTGTCATTGGCAAGTATAGGTAACCCTACCATTTTTCTTGCCGAAAACATGTGAAGCTGTGCGCAACCTATTGCAATGTATTGTTATCTTTGAAGTTTTAGTTTCGGGCACATGTTCCGCGATAGTTCAGGGAAACACTCCACTTGGAACAGTGCCCCTTACCACTAAAATAGGTTATGGTTCGCTAGAGGAATTTATAATATTTATTATAAACATTTAATGTAAAAATAATCAAAGCTGTTGTCAAGAAAATTTGGCTCGAATCTGAAATGAGATGATTTTTGAGGGCAGTGGAATTACAAAATCATGATTTGAAACGGGAATGTATGAAAAGATAACAGGAATGGTCATGAAACAGAAGGACAAAATGGTCCGGATCAAAAATTAGGCAAGGAAAAAAGTCATTCTTACTTCATCGGTTTCTATTGAACAAGAAATGGATACAATAAAGTTTAGGGGGTTTTTTGGAAAGTGAATATCGGAGGGAGTTTTAAAAAACATGATCGATGAGGATACGGAAAACATTTAACGCATTGATAGGAAGCAAGATAAACGACCAACTCGAAGAATAGCCAGTCAATATCTGTTTATGAATGCATTGAACAGAATCTTGATGACTTTAATGACGTTTTGAATCGAGACCACCTAAAATCGTTATTTCAATACTTAAGGTTTAAACTTATAATAATACCTCATTCTCCGATGTTTTCGTGAGTTGATTCTTGATTTCCTTCTTCAATTCGTCACCAGCAATCATCCATTTTTCATATATGGAAATCACTGGGATCAGGATTTCCTCCATTATGTCACGAAGCGGGAGAGCTTCATCGCATGCGAGGATATCCGGATCCTCGCATGCGGATGAGTGATGAACCGCTTCCAAAAATGTTCGGCGAAGGAGGAAGCCAAGATGGTCAACATCGACCTGGGAAGATTTCATTCTAATTGTTTGGAGAAAATATACAAATTGATTTTGGATAATCCATTGCTAAGATAGTTTCAAGAAGCTAAGAGAATCCTTATGTGCATTCTTCTGTATCTAAGAAAAATAACTTACCATGACCTTCAAGGCTTCCTCCTTCGCCATTATTGATGATGTTATTCTTTTCAAAAAGTCATCTAATTCGCTTCCTCTGGCTGTTATCTTCTCTAACGAAGCAATCAGACTAGCCAAAAAGAAATGCACAGTCTGATAACTTGGTCTGAAAGGAAGAAATTAATATGTGAAATAAACAAAATCAAATAAAAAACTCACTGAGCCTCCGTATGCTTTCTTTTCAATAATTTCTTTCTCTCTGGATTCCCGTTCTCGTACTCCATATCAATTATTTCTTGCTTAATAGCCGCAAATGATCCTGGAACCAATGTGGTGGATCCAGAAGTGCTCGGCTCAAACGATTCAGCCACTTTTGACAGAATGTCATCAATATTGGATTCAAATAGCTGTTCCGAGCTTGGTGGTGGCTCATTAGCCTGAGAGTGTTCCTGGGTATCGACCTCATTCAAAAATTGAAACAACTCTTGAGATTCTTGAAATTCATCCAGACAAACTAATGGGATCGACGAATTCGTTGGAGTGAATGATGCTATTTGTGTTCCTTGCATTTTTAGTTCCCCGTTTTGATTGAATCTGTGAAATATTTAGTTTAGTTGTTGCTACTTGTTAACACATATACCGTACTAACTCTAATAGTAAGTCAGGTTAAGCACCTTGCTACCCTGAAGCCTAACTAGAGATGCGCCACTATTAGAGTGAGTACGGTACCCAAAGACTTAAGTCTAGGCTAGTCTAAAACCTCCCAAAATCAAAGCCCACTTACTCCCTGATCATGTCATTTGTCAAATTGTATTTTCCAAAATAAGCAACTTTAATCTTCATCATCACATCAACCTCCGGATCCTCCATCACAGTTCTCAGCTCCTCAAGAAAATGTTTCTTGACCGTTCCAACCGAAAACACTTTTCCAGTCGAGCTTCGAGTCACCAAAGTTTTCACCCACACAGATAAATTAATGGGAAGAGTGAATTGGTCCATAAACTTCTCGAACTCCGTCCAGAGCTCAATCACGTTTCTTGGACTGAAACGGCCGCTTTTACACGGCTTACAGGAGTATCTGACTTTTTCGTAGTTCTTTCTTGGGCTAAGCTTCATGCAGGAATGGTGCTGCCAGGTCTTGCACTTCTCACATTGGATGTAAGCCGTTGAATCGTCCTTGCGGTTTTTGCACAGGCAACGAATTAGCTCATCTGCGTCGGACTCGGTGTTGGCAGTGGACGTGGCATCATTGTCGTTGGAGCTAACGGAATTGGTATTAGAGGCGAAGAGGTTGGTGATTGAAATGTTGGCAGCGGATGTGAGAGTGGTGGAATCCACGAGTTGAGGGGAAGAGGTGTGGGCGGAGAAATCGGAGGAGATAACATTCAAAGTAGTCCCAAGAGAAGAGTTGACAGCGAAGGTATTGCTGGAGACATTAGCCATGACGTTGGTAGCCGGAGTGTTGGTGGAGGTTCCGAGAATATTGGCGATACTGAAGGGGTTGGAATTGGCCGAGATGTTGGCGTTGAGGGAAGTGAAGGCAGTGTTTGAGAACATTTGTTAGCAATTTAGAAGAATCGAGATGAGGAGGGGGTACAACTGAAAATGGCTATTAGAGTGAGAGGTTTTTCGAGAAGAACTCAGAGAAGAGATAGAAGTTTAGCAAATGTGCTCCATTGATACAATTTAACCAAACTATTATGGTAGCTTCGGTGACCGAGAATCCGACAAGTTCGTCCGCGATTAAAATTAACCATGCGCCTTTTAACCTAATTTGAAAAAATACATTAAAAATGTAGGATGTTCTTATCAATGGAGCGAACATGCTCAGCAAAGCATTTTATCAAGATAACAAAGCAAAAAATTCAAATTTTGCAAAAAAGAGAAAGGAGAGAGAGAAAGAGCAAGGTGCGCCTTTCAAAAAACGCATTCAAATGGACCGCCCATGTCGGTAAATGGAAAGGGTGACGAACACATTACCCACCTGCAATAATGTGTCGGAAATGGTTTTGAACTTTGACATTATATGTGAGAAAAAATTTGAAAAAAGAAAGTGCAATGGGATTAGTCATCATGTGATAGAAACTCAGAATTTTTGAGATTATCATTAGAGCGAGATTTCCAATTTTTCCTGATATAAAATGTTACGAAATTATTAAGCAGAAGAGGGACTAAATGTTTCTGTGTGGAGGGTCTCGAAACGAAGGCGCGCAAATAACACCTGATCTTTGAACCGTTATAACTTTGTTAGGAGAAGAGATAGCAGAAAGTGGTAAATTGAAAAAATGTTGTAAATTTTATGATGAACAATTCATGAATTGGCAAGTTTTTTGTATCTCTTTTTCGAACAAAGATATGACGGTTTAAATTTAAGAACCACTGGTTATATGAACAACGATGAATTAAAAAATAGCAATGTTCCTTTAAAGTTTGAAACAATTCATGGGAAAATAGACAAAACACTAAAATCGGGCAAAAATAGAAAAATCAAATAATTTCACAACTCAACCAGTTAAAACTGAGTACTGTACCCACAGAGAGGGTGGTCGCTCACGGGACAGGTAATCAAAATGATAATAAATTTGAATTACGCACCATACGAAACCGAAATATTATAAAAAGTGCAAGAAAGTACCAATAAATTTAATGAGGGAGTCGATCAAAAATGGGAAAGTGAATCTATGCAGGTTTTTGAAGTGGTTTTTTAAAAAGGGTGAAACTAGGTGAGCAATCAAAATAAAAAAAAGATACTTCAGAATATTTTTTTTTCCTAAAAAGTGAAATTTGGGAGGAGGAAACAAAGAAAGGGAAAATAAGACCCCGCCCACTTTTGCAATGCCTCGCACGCTTTTCACCATGCCGGCGGACAATCGCGAGAAGGCACTCAAACGAATGAATAGTATTTCTCCACGAAAAAGTTGAATAAAATAGGTACGGATACGAAAATTCAAACTTTTTTCGAGCCAAAAAGTTAATCACATTGGCTTCTCTCGCAGTTCAAAATGGTGATGAAGTGGCACTGTGCCAAAATCGGGCGTAGGTCGATAATATTTAGTAAGGAAGCTCAGAGAAAAGAAACCATTCTCCACGGCTCCTCTCGATTCGCATAAAATAGAAATCATTGTTTGCCGATGATAAAAAACAGTGAGAAGATGGCAATTTTATTAGGGGAATAGCGGAGGAAAAGGGTTAATGTGTTGCTCAGTTTGCATGTGTGGCGTTGGAAGAGAAGGTGATAGCGAGTTTTAATGAGGGAAAGGTGTGTACTCCACCAGCTGGGTGTCAAGTAGCTTCCTAGTTAGCTAAAGGGGGATTAGGTGGAGGTGGACTTTGAGATTGCTAATTGGAACTTCCAATTTGGAAGTGAGAAAGTTGTTGTTGTTTACCTACAACAGTAACAGTTACATTTTCGGTGCAAACAATTTATTAGATTATGAGTGAAGACGAATAAGTGTGAATGACGAAAGAGGTACTGTCACTCACTGACCTGGAGGCGTGATCGGTAATATGATACTTTCGGAGCAGAATGCGTTGACCAGATAGAAACATTTGGTTTTGTACAGTGTCGTGAGTGACACCACTACAAAGACGCGAATCGTCGGGGCCAACTAGTCCCTGATTTTGTTTATATCTAATAACCGATTGGCCTAAGGTCAGTGATCATAGTTCGAAAAGACCGTATAGAAAAAAAGTGAGCACAATGCCGCAACTGTGCCCCGCCTACTTTTCTAATGCTATCTGTATCCTGTCAAATATTCAAAGTCCTGTATCAAACTTTCTTGAGCCCGAGGTAGTAGGTTCAGATTTAATTAGTTGACCACTACTGTTAAAAGAAAACACATTTAATGGAAGGGCATCCCATTTGCAGATTCTGTACCACTTGACTGTTTGAGATTTTATGAGCCGCCCGTCTTCTCACGCCCCCTTCTCCCCTTTTTTGCTGTCCTCATTTTTCGCCGCCCGTCAAAAAGAATTTTTCTGTTGAATGGGCGGTCTGTATTCCTTTTTATTTTTTAGTTTGTTAAAAAAAACAGATGTAGAAGTGTTACCCTACTCAAAAAAAGAGAAGGGCGGCGCCCTTTTTAGTTGTGTTGCGTAAGTGGTCGGCTCCTTTTTGGTTCTTTTTTCGATGTGGGCGGTCTCAGTTACCGTAATCAACACCAATTGGTTACTTTAGCTTGCCATTTAGTGCCGCACAATTAGAAGGTTCTTTTTGAATTTTTCTGAAATAAAATTATTTTTGTAACTTTTCGCAATCTAAACATGTCTCTTTTTTCCCTAAAGCCCTTCTATAAGAGGTAAAAAATATACATAAATTCCAGGAGATCATGTCTTGCAAATGTCCATCTCACTATCAGTGTGTCGTCTCGAGGAAAATTCCTCGAGAAATCCTGTAACGAGGAATTCCTCGAGAAATTTCTCGAAAAATGTCTCGAATAATTCCTCGAGAAATGTCTCGTTTAAGATTCGAGACGTTTCTCGAGGAATTTCTCGAAAAATTCCTCGAGGAATGTCTCGAGGCAAAAAAGTGTTTCGAGAAATTCCTCGAGGAATCCTCGAGACATTCCTCGAGACACTCCTCGAGGATTCGCTAAACTTGCACTTTAGCGGAGTGTCGTTGTTTTCTTTTTTTTGTATTTCAAACGTCCTTTAAAATGTTTTTTCTCCATTTCCGGTGAAAAATACGGTGAAAAAAAATCCCGTTTTAGACAGAAATTTTTTTTCGATGTTGTCTTGAGGATTCCTCGAGGAATCCTCGAAAATTCCTCGAGACGGTCTCGAGGAATCCTCGAGGAATCCTCGAGAAATTCCTCGTTAATTCCTCGAGGAATGTCTCGTTAATTCCTCGAGGAATGTCTCGAGGACTCCTCGAGGAATTTCTCGAGGAATTCCTCGAGATGTGTTTCGAGAATTCCTCGAAAACTTTCTCGAAAAATTCCTCGAGGAATTTCTCGAATCGTCCTCGAATCGACACACTGCTCACTATCAACCGTGCTGGACGGAAGATGACAAACGAGAACTTTGGCGCTGTGTGGGGAGAGCCACCGCAGTAATGGAGCATCCAACGAAGGACCCCAGAAGGTTTAAGATGGATATGGCACGGAATATGGGGAAGACCAATGTTGTGATTATGAATCATTTCAAAAATAGCACGACGGAGCTCTTGATGAACAAAAATATTGATGTTAAAAAGAGAGCCCGGATCGCGAGAATGGCGATGTTGGATATCCCGGAAGAATTCGAGTTGGAGTAAGTTGTTTTTTCTCGAGGCGCATAACTTTGTTAGCATAAAAGAAGTGAAAAAGTTGTCAACTAACAAAATACTCAACATAAAATTTACAATGATTTGTCAGTTGGCCAATTTTGGTTACCTTTTTTCACAACAAGGGTATGTAGTCTCAAAGTTAGTTTTCCTTGGATTAAGCGTGTAGATACAGTAATCATAATTCATTGCAGAATGTGCGGTTACGGACAACCGGTCGTCAGATACAGAAAACTCCACTCATTCGAAATAATCACTTCTCCAGTCATCAATCCGCCAGGTAAGCCAATTTTTGAGCCGTCATAACATTGTTGGCAGAAGATATATTTAAAAAACTTGTCAACTAATGAACATTTTCTTATAAAATTTACAACAATTCATTGTTTGACAACTTTCTGATATCTCTTATGCCAACAGAGTGATAGCAGCTCTAACTCGGCTATAAGAGAAATTGTGATTTTCAGCTAACAACTAGCCTGGTCGCCAGAACTCGCTACGCTCGTTCGGCGCCCAGGCTAGACGCGGCTATGCCGCTTGTTGAGTTGGTTCATTTTCAATCAGTTTCCTCAAGATCCTTTTTTCAGTTTAGCCTCGCGCGCGCGAGCGGGTATGAAAACATAAGTAAACGCAGCAGCCGACACCTCCCGGGTTCCGCCGCCCGCTATGGGAACCACGTGGCTGACTCCGCCCACTCCCTCTTGGCGAGAGAGAGACAACCAATTTCCTCCTGGGAAGAACAGTGCGAAATTTGGATTTTTGCCCTTAAAAATCAGTTTTTTGGATGCAAAAAGCTTCAAAATTGGAATTTCGAAAATCTAAAAAGACGGGCATCATGCGGCCAACTTTTCTGACCTTTTAGTCCAAGAGCGAAGTAAAACGGTTCAGTAATGGCTGAGAAAAGGCTGGCGACAAACGGAATTTAAAAATGTCAACCCCATACTTTCGTGTTTTAAGAAAGAAGGTAGACTACTCCCCGTTCAATCATTCCCCTTTCAACCAATCAGCTTCATTTAATGCCCTGGCTACTCAACCAACCACACCGGGATCAATGATGTATCATTGGAGTAGACAGCAACCAAGCTCCGGATCCTCTTCCATCTCATCAAACAACCCCAGCGTCCAGTTGTCAATGATGGCGAATCAGCCAATGGATCCATCCAAAAACTTCCAAAATCCTATTCCAAATACTTTTCAACAAACACCAGGATTCCGGACACTCCAGCAGTTCAATTCCGGATCAAATCCTCAATTGACAATGCTGTTAAACACGCCAGTCAATCGCTCACAGTCTTCTGGACAGTCTTCTGGATCCGGTATGCAGAGTGATCCTTCCACGTCTCCACAGTCTACAGGATCCCTGACCAAAAATCCTCCAGACCTTCACTCCCATCCAGTTCCACCAATCATCAAACGTGAAATTAAGATTGAAGAGGATCCAGCTCCGAAAGAGGCCCATAATCAAGAGTGAGTCCCTTTAATTACAGTAACCTCGCTTAGTCAGACATATTTTGGCAATTTTGCCAAAAAAGAGAATGATATTGCATGCTATTTCCATCAACTCATTACTGATTTTATGAAGGCCAATAGAGATGGTCTCTTGGAGAAGGTAAGGAATGGTTTAAGATTTCAATAACTATTTTTTTTCTTTTCCAGAAAATATCCCGTCAATCTATCTTCTATATTTTGGACTTGGGTCTCAAAGGTCTCAAAATGAGAGTGGCTAAGGAGACTCCAACTGTCATCACTGAAGAAGAGGATTCATTCATTACGTCCGATGGAACAGATTCTGAAATTGGATTCAGAAAGCTGCTCAATTTCTACAAGAACTTTGCCAACCAGTTTATCCTATTCTCTCCCGAAGTTAATTCGATAATCTACACGATCGACACGATATTATATCAAAAGAAGATGGAGTTGAGAAGAGAAAAAACACCGATTACTCTTTTGGTAAGGCTTTGGAGCTGGGTTCATAGACATAAAAAGGATAATTTCAGGCTGTTAAACTATCGGAGATTCCCGAAGCCTTCAATTTCGTTCGGGACCAATTCGAAATTCGTTGAGAAGAGAAGAGTTATAATTTTTGGCATTTTTAAAGTATTTGTTATGAGAAAAAATGAAGATAAATAATTTTGAAGTGTGCAAAGCATTACTAACCCAATTGGAAAACGTCCCTTGTTTACCGATTTCAAACAGAGTCGTTCGTGCTAATCATTTTTTCAGCGGAAAGTTTTTGCGAAATCGCCTCCGAAGGGCAGTAAACGCCGGTTTAAAAACGCAAATGTCGTTCAAAATGGAAGAGTTTGACGGGAGCCAGTTTAAAAAATAACTTCAGTTACCCTTAAAGGTTTTATTAGCCAACCCTGCCACTAGAGATAGATTTAGTATGCAACAAAATGAATATTCATCAGAAAACATAATCTTGGATGACTAAAAGCCAAGTTGTCATACTGTACAGAGCTTTGACTCATCCCTCCAGTCACTATCAACTCATCATCCATTGCGTCATCCATTGCTACAGTACCCCTACCACATGAGTCAGCGAGTCCTCCCCCCGAAAAATAGTCCCGAATGTCATAACAAAATGATGATTTCGTAATTTCTCTATCGTTCTCGACTAGCTTTTGAACCCTGACGGGTTCAAAATCTAGACGCGGCGATGCCGCGTGCGTGGTGCTAAGCTTTCTTTATTAAGTAGTAGCCGGGCCTCCGGCCCGGACTCAGCAAAGAACGCCTATTCTCCCCTCACTCGCTCCGCTCGCTCGGGTCGAATAGGCTTCGAGATAAGTTTCAGGCTTACTTTGTGGATAGTTTACTTTTTAATGCATTAAGAGTAGCCGGGCCTCCGGCCCGAGTTGAGGATGAGAAACGCCTATTCTCCCCTCACTCGCTTCGCTCGTTCGGGTCGAATAGGCTTCGAGATAAGTTTTAAGCTTACTGTACCCCGACAGGCTCAAAAGTGGTGTTAAGCTTTCTAAGATAGAGAGTAGCCGGGCCTCCGGCCCGGACTCGGCAAGGAACGCCTACGTTTTAAGCTTATTTTGTGGATGGTTGACTTTTAAAGGCATTAGAGTAGCCTGGCCTCCGGCCCGGGTTCAGTTCAGGAAACGCCTATTCTCCCCTCACTCGCTTCGCTCGTTCGGGTCGAATAGGCTCCTTTGTGACATTTCCAGATTGTGAATAATAATTCGCTAATGGGTAGAGATTGTGGAGGGGTATATAAACGCAGCAGCCGACACCTCCCGGGTTCCGCCGGCCGCTATAGAATTCACGCCTCGGAGAGAGAGACGACCAATTTCCTCCTGGGAAGAAAGGTGTTTTCTGAAAATGACCACTACTAAAACGGTCGCGCCTCGGTCAGCTTTTGCCAAGCCGTCACCAAAATTGAATCACAAATTCTCGATACGATTCTGCGTCGATTGGAAAAAAACTATCCAAAAAGCTTCACTAAGAGCCGAGTTATTAACCTCCAAAAATTTTTTTGACGTTTTTTGTAACGTGTTTTGTTCATCTTTTCGCTCTCCATTTATAGCGTTTCTCATACTTTCCATGTTTTGGGGGTAAGGCGGCAGAACAATTTCAATTCTTTCGCCTGTTCCACGCATTTTTCATATACCTTTGACTGATAATTTGACTTAGCTTAACATTTTTTAGTTGACAACTTGTTTGTATCTCGAATAGGAAGCGAGATATCGGGCGCCTGAGTGAAGCGTTTTCAAAGAGAGACGAAGATATTTTCTCTGGGCGGTCGCAATCTTCAAATGATTATAACTCGGTGCCCGTTAGAGATATCAAGAAGTTATCAACTAATGAAATGTTTCTCTTATGAAGAGCAACATTTCATTAGTTGACAACTTTTTGATATCTCTTCTCTCAAAAAAGTTATGATGGTTTAAAGTTAATCTATTGGAGGGAGAGAGCGTAGAAGAGAGGTCAGATTCTCACTCTCGTTTTTCTTTCAGTTCTATTAGCGGCTTTACGTATTTGCATCCGCATTTTTTCCTTATGCCAGCCTAGTTTTTTTTTAATTCTAGATGAATCAAACGAGTTTTTCTGTGCCAAACACCAATTTGGTCGCCAATCAACCACGCAAAGTTGACGCAGTTGCAAACTGTATAACCAATTCATCGAATAGTGACGACGGTCAATCTAAAACCACAAGAATAGCTTCAGGAGCCGCGGAAGCTGTTGTAAACAAGAAGAAAAGAACTGAGTTAGTTAAAAAAAAATCTAAATAATAAATTAAAAATTGTTTTTCTTTTCAGATTGCCACTCCCTGATATCAACGCCTATTTTTTCCTTCACGGAGTTGTCAGATTTCTGGAGACCTGTGATCCACTCCTGGGAGAATTCACAGTTAAACTTCGGAATGCAGTAGGCTCCAAAGTTTATGAGTTGAGTGTGAAGGTAATTTATCGGCACATGTGCCGAAGTCATTGAAAAAATCGATAATTTCAGAGAATGCCCGTGGGAAAGATCCAGAAGGATCTTCAATTCATTTTCGACACTGTCAAAGCACAGAAAAAGCGACACGTGGATTCTGATGAGATCAATTTGAAGGATTTTTTCCACCGATTATCGGAATTTACTGAGAGCTACAAGTTTGTGAACTTGGGATCCTATGATCTTCTGAAGGAGATTCTGGAAGTGATTCAAGGATTGGATGGGCAGGTAATCTGTGGAAGAACTTTTTCCAGTTTTATTTTTCTAGTCCGCGGGGCAATTAGCAATTTTAATTTTAAAAAATGGGAAATTTTCAGACGATCCCTGTGAAATTGATCGAGTACAGCTTGTCGTTCTTGTTCATCGAATACGATTTGTATTGATTTTGCGATTCCTGTAGGAAGTCTTGTGGATACTGTAATCGTTTTTTTTTCAATCTTATGTTTTTCCCTGCTATAATAGTTATTATTTGAATTTTTAACTGTATTCCTAACTAATCGTTGAAATACCGAATAAATCAAAAAAATTTGCTATTATTTTCATTATCAGACTAGAGACGCAAAGAAGCTAAAAGAAAGAAGCAAAGAAGGACTTCAAAAATAATCCAAACTTTATTCTCTACAATACTAACTCGTTTATACTGACCGATGATTCCGTGTTTTCCTGGTCATCGTCCGACATCTCGATAGCTTCGAAACCATCGAAAACATCTGAATCCACGCTGTAATCTTCTTCCTCATTTTTATCAGAATCCGAGTAGTTATGACCGTCCCATCCGAATATCCATGAAATCAGTCGCCGGTGGATCTTAGGAAGCAGGACCATGCATTAAACGGACTCGCGGAGAAGAATCCTGCTGAAAAGGATTACTGTAGGAGGTATCTACTGATGAGAGAGAAGCTTACCGGCAAGTCGACTTGATCATCAATTTCTCTTCCCATCAAAGAAGGTCATTGGAGGGTCACCCTAATTTTTTTAACATCCTTCTACCAACTTTTCTGATGTTTCAGTCGAAGAATGAACTAAGTCGGTTCAGTAGGAGTCTCGGAAAGTTGCGTGACTGACGTACACACAAACCCAATTTCAAATTCCCTCCCTTTTTTGCCTGTTCAACGGGGCGCGCTTGCATTATTCTGAATTTTTTTCAATTTATTTTCCCTTCTCTCTCACTCATTTTCCCTTGTTGTTCATTGAGATTCCTACTTTTTTCATCAATTTCTATTGAAATAATTATTATAGACTTGAAAATGTCCGAATCCATCGAAAAAATCGCAGAAAATGAGGCGAAAGTTGAGGAGAAGGGAATTGATTTGGATCGAGTGCATATCAAGAATATTCCGACTTTTATTGGATTTAAGCAGTTCAAGAAGTTGTTGGAGAAGTGAGTTGGAAGGTTTTTAAAAAAAAGAAAAATCGATAAAAAATTAGATTTTTGTTTAAATTTGACCAAAAATGCTGAGAAAAAAGAAAAATCTAGGAAATATAAGTTTTCCTTTGAAAAATCGATAAAAATTCAGGAATTTCCTTCATTTCTATTCATTATTCCAGAATCCTCGGCGACACCAAATCTAAAAAAGTGCGATACATGTCAGACTACGCCTACGTCACCCTAGAATCCCCGGAAGACGCTCAAAAAGCCATCCAACTTCTCCATGGCTACGAATACAAAAAATTCACGTTCACAGCGAATTTAGCTGCCACAGAAGTCAAGGATCTTCGTCCGATTACTCGAGAAGACAAGGGACCCGTTGAGCAGAAGACAGCACGGGAAAGTGTGACACCTCTGGCTGAAATGGAGTATGAGAAGCAGTTGGAATTGAAGCAATCGAATAGTGAGAAGTGGGTAGATGAAAAAGCTGAAACAAATACAGAAAATATATGAATATGACTGAAAATCTCCTAAAACCCTTTTTCTATATATTTTTAACGATAGATCGCTCTAAAAATTTCATTTTCTATTTCCAGAACAATGGACAAACTTCATGGCCAACTTCAACGAAATAACATTCCAAACATCGGGAAACAAGGACAATTTCGTCAAAAACTCCAGAAAATCCTGCCGGCTCCAAAAACGACCGGATACCGAAACAAATGTGAATTCACAATTGGAAATGATATAAACGGAGAGCTATGCGTCGGATTTGTCGGCGGACGATTTGCCGAAAAAAAGCATTTTGTTATTCCACCTGTCAACGTGGATATTGTCAGTGATCAGATGATGGCTATCATTAAAGATGCATCCGAATTCATCAAGGATACAGAATTGGAGCCATTTGATGAATTTGAGAGAAAAGGATTCTGGAGAATGTTAACAATTCGAGAATTTGGAGGAGATGTGATGCTGATTTTCACGGTTTTTCCATTGGAAGAAAAGGAGAAGACTGAGGAGATTCAGAAGAGAATTGAAGCCAGATTCATGGATTTTGAGTGAGTTTTTAAATGGAATTTTTACAAAAAAGACGTCCTGAAGCTCTTTTAACAAATCCATTTTAAAAACGTGACTTTCGGAACTTTCTGAACTTTTTTGTTCTAAAATGACCTGGTTTCATAAAATTTCTCTTTGCAGAACATTCAAATCGAAGCAATACCGTGTCTGTAGTATCTACTGGCAAGAAATGGTCCATATCTCGGATTCGCCCAATTTCAAACTCATCTCAGGCACCCCGTACATCTATGAATCCCTCCTGGATTGCAGATTCCGTGTCTCCCCACCCGCATTCTTCCAGACGAATAGTCAAGCGGCTGCCGTGCTCTATTCGAAAATTGGGGAACTCTGTGGACTGAAAGAGGAGGATAAGCCTGTTGAAATGGCTGCTACAGATGATGAGCCACCCGCAAAAATAGCTAAGCTGGATTCAGAAGCCCCTGAGGAGAATCATGGAACAATTCTTCTGGATATCTGCTGTGGAACGGGAACAATTGGACAATGCCTTCTGAAAAATATCCAAAATTCACAGAAAGTGTGTTGTATTGGAATCGAAATGATCCCCGAAGCGGTGGAAGATGCGAAACAGAATTCGAAGCAGAATAAAATGGAGAAATGTTGTAAATATATCGCTGGAAAGGCGGAAGACACTTTCAGAACAATGAGATATCACCTGCCGACGGGATATGATTTGAGGAAAGCACGAGTGGTTGGAGTTTTGGATCCACCGAGGGCTGGAATGCATGAGAAAGTTATTTTGGCGTGTAGAGAGGTAATTCTTAGGATGGGGGTACTGTAGAAGCAAAAAATTATGGGAAGATTCGAAATTCGACCATTTTTCATAAGAGTTCGCTGGAGTGCGTTTACTGACTCTCCTTCTGATTTCTTTGTTTTTTTTTTAGATTTCCTCATTTTTAATTTTTTTTTCAGATGGAAACAATGCGTCGATTGGTTTTCGTCTCCTGTGAACCAAACGCCGCCATCAGCAATATTGTGAATCTTTGTAGACCTGAGTAAGTTTTTTTTTTTTGAGGTCGTTTTCCTTTGAAATATAAAACAAATTACTTTTTTCACTAGAAAGATAAAAATAGGTAGATCATTAGAATTGCATGTTCTTTAGAGGCAATTGTATCAGGTTACTGTTTCTTTATTTCCACTAAGAGATATTGGCTCTATCCGATAATATGGGTCCTTTGGCAAATGATGGGTCCTTTCGCAAAAGATGGGTCCTTTAAGTTCCGAAGCATTTTTACTTTTTCAACTGGCTAAGCTGGTTTTTTGACAGCTCTTGAAAGAAACTTTAAAAAATATCTTATCTCGGCATATCTCCACAAGTCTAGCAGCATATCTACCACAACTTTGGGCTGTGTGTTGTGCAAGACATGTGGCAAAATCCGCTGCTAAACTTGTGGGACGCTTGTCCTAACCTTGTAAATCCTGTGGGACGCTTGTCCTAACCTTGTAAATCCTGTGGGACGCTTGTCCTAACCTTGTAAATCTTACACTTGTGAAAGCTGAATTTCGTGTTACGCCGTTAATTTCAAAACACTTATTACAAAAATCATTCATTTTTAAGCCATAACAACAAAGAAAATGACAGGAATTTCGAAAACAAAAAAAAAGTTGATGCAAAATTAATGGAAATAGTCATCAATTACAATATTTTCATGTTCTCCTTCTTCATTTTTTGATTTCGTATGGAGTTTCCGTGCAAGATTTGTTCGGCCTAAACGTTTAAGATTATTGTTTATATATTTTGGTTTAAACTCACTTTCTAATTTCATAGTGTACTCCGAGTAAAAGAGCGAATCGTTAATACTGATGATAAAAACAGCAATCAATCACGAAACAAACTTCTTAAGCATTCCCATGCAATAGTTGTGTGGAGAGGTATTCGTTGAGGACATTATATCCAAATTCTGAAGTAAAAACGTTTTTAAATGTTACTGTGAACTCAGAAAGGATACTGGAGAATTTACTCACCACAGAGGCTTTCAAAAATAGCCGGTGGCAAATGTTTAATGTTTTTGTCAAGTGCTTTGGCAAAGTGCTGGCGATCGGATAGCGGGTCATCGATAATTTTCTCTGAATATCGAAATTAGCTTTTAAAATGGATTAAATTAATGTAAAAAAATGCATTAGAATTTTTAAAAGTATTTATTAATCCGATAAATACTATTAATTCAATAAAAATAATCGATATCGGAAAATAAAAACAACGAAAATAAAAAAAAAACAGAGCGCGTCGCCGATCTGCTGCGAAATGTGCTTCTAAACTTGTGGCTAGCATGTTCTAGACTTGTGGAACCCCTCAAGTTTGTCCTAAACTTGTGGAGATATGCCGAGATAATAGTTTGCACCATTTTCTCCTAAGGACCATTTCTTGAATATTAGAGAAGTTTGAATACAAACAAATCTAACTCTCATGGACGCACATGTGATCCAGTGGGCTTATTTATGGTTTACAAACCTAGTTATCGAACCATAAAAACAAACTATTATAAGATATTTTTTAAAGTTTCTTTCAAGAGCTGTCAAAAAATCAGCTTAATCAGTTGAAAAAGTAAAAATTTATGACTGATTGAAAATTCTATATATTTCAGTACTTGTAAGTGGTACCAAACTAGAATTGACAATAGAAACAAGCTGTTCTTTTTATTGTAGACTGGATTATTGGTGACTAGTACTATTTCAACAAGTAATGTAATCAAAATCTTAGTTTATCAATGTTTTTCTCATTCAGGAAAAGTATTAATTTTTTCACATATGTCTATTTTTCTACAGTAACAGTGAGGCAGATCCGATTTAAGTATGTGGCAGTACTTAGTATTGCCAGTGCACTCATTATGTGCAATAGCAACTCATAAGAATGGGGTTGACTTGAAACTACTAGTCAACTAGCCACTGCTTCGAGTTTCTTAGGTAATGCCTTAAAAGTTGATAAAACATTGAAAGCGCAAGAAAAATCGTGAAAATTAACATTGTTACGCTTCGGAACTTAAAGGACCCATCTTTTGCCAAAGGACCCATCTTTTGCCAAAGGACCCATCTTTTGCCAAAGGACCCATCTTTTGCGAAAGGACCCATCATTTGCCAAAGGACCCATCTTTTGCCAAAGGACCCATATTTTCGGATAGAGCCGAGATATTTTGTGTCGAATATAGTCAAGAATGAACACAACGTGGTCTCTCGTTGATTTCTTATCAATACTACAACATAAATATGATAAGGATCACTGTTTTCTGGTCTCTCTCTCTCTCTTTCTTCTTTTCATCGAGACTTTTCTTTTCAATATTTTATGTCTTTTTCCCCTATTTTTCAGTAATTTTTAAAGATCTTTTTCTTATTTTTATCTTAAAATTGATATATTTTCTGTAGAAAAAAATTAAAAGCGAACAAATTTTAAATTCGCAGATTTCCAGTTTTTTAAACTGACTTTCGACAAAAAATTTCATTTTCCACCCAATATTCCCCCAAAAATTCAATTTTTCAGATCCCGAAAATTCGTTGGAGCACCGTTTTCGGTGACACGTGTCCAACCGGTGGACATGTTTCCACAAACGAATCATATGGAATGGATCATTCAATTGGATCGTTGATTTTTTCATTTTTTTTTTTGAATTTTTGTTTTTGTTATTTTCCCGCTTTGTTATTGTTTTTTTTTCTTTTGCACATTTTGAAAAAAAAACACAAAAGTCTATTGGTTTTTGAGTTTTTTCATTGTTGTTTTCTCCTGATTTTGCAGGTTTTCTCGAAGAATTTTCTTTTTGTTTTTGTTGTTTTCTCCTCATTTTTCTCATTGAAATTTCTAGAAATTCGGAATTTTTTGTTAATTTCATTCAATTTTTTGCTTGTTTTCTCCTCATTTTGATCCATTAAATCTATTTATTTTATCACAATTTTTACCGATCATTCTCATTTTTTTCCGTTTTCTCCCTCGAGAAAAAATTGGTTCGAATGACCCGACCATTGAACAGTTTACCTCTTTTTCCTTTTAAAAATCACGATTTGAATCACCTGAAATGTGTTTAACACGTTTTTTTCGGAAAAGTGTTCATTGAACGTTTTTTGACCTAAAAAATATTTTTTTTCAGGTTCTTTTTCTTCTCGAAAAGTGATCGTGATGAGCTCGACTGTTGGACAGGTGAGTTATCTTTTTAAATTTTGATTTTAGCGATTGGGGTTTAGAAAGCCCGAATTGAAGGTAAGCAGCCAAAATAAAAAGTGCAATAGGGCGCGATCGCATCAGTCTTTTCCTATTTCCAACCAAAAAAAAATGGAATTCCGGCTTCCGCTAAACTTTTTCCACCTTCCGAAAAATCCCGGAATTTTTCTTCCTCCAAAAATCCATCTTTTCCAGGTAATCAACTGCAAGGCTGCTGTCGCCTGGAGTGCCAAATCCCCTCTTTCCATCGAAACCATTCAAGTGGCTCCACCAAAAGCCCATGAGGTTCGAGTTAAAGTAAGTCCCCCATGGCTTAGAAACCCAACCCAATTCCTCTTCCAGATTCTCTACACAGCCGTCTGCCATACCGACGCCTACACTCTCGATGGACACGATCCGGAAGGACTCTTCCCAGTCGTTCTCGGCCACGAAGGCTCTGGAATCGTCGAAAGTGTCGGGGAAGAAGTCACCGGATTCTCGATTGGGGATCATGTCGTCCCACTCTACGTTCCCCAATGCAAAGAATGCGAATACTGTAAGAATCCGAAGACGAATCTTTGTCAGAAGATTCGAGTATCCCAGGGGAATGGATTCATGCCTGATGGAACATCCAGATTCACTTGTAATGGAAAACAATTGTTCCATTTCATGGGATGTTCCACATTCTCCGAGTATACTGTAGTTGCGGATATCTCTCTTTGTAAAGTGAATCCAGAAGCTCCATTGGAGAAGGTCTCGCTTCTCGGATGTGGAATTTCTACAGGTAAGTAGAAAAAGGGGCGGGGCTTGATAAGCCAAGGCTGCAGTAAGCGTGGCCGAACTTTCGACCCTAGGCCACGAGCTTATTAATTCAATCTTTATTCCAGGATACGGAGCAGTGCTTAACACGTGCAAAGTCGAAGAAGGAAGCACCGTCGCCGTCTGGGGACTCGGTGCCGTCGGTCTCGCTGTCATCATGGGTGCCAAAGCGGCCGGTGCGAAGCGAATTGTCGGAATTGACCTCATAGAATCGAAATTTGATTCCGCGAAATTCTTTGGTGCCACAGAATGCATTAATCCGAAAAGTATTCAGTTGCCAGAGGGAAAGAGCTTCCAGGCGTGGCTTGTCGAGAATTTTGATGGAGGATTTGATTATACTTTTGAATGTATTGGAAATGTTCATACTATGGTAAGGACGGGAGGATTTCTAGGCCATTGCAGGGAAGTTAGGTCATGAACTCCTAAGTAATGAGAGTTAAGCCAGAGAATGCACCAATATTCTCCCATTTTTCCAGCGTCAAGCTCTCGAAGCAGCTCACAAAGGATGGGGTGTCTCGTGTATCATCGGAGTCGCCGGAGCCGGTCAAGAAATCGCCACCCGCCCATTCCAACTCGTCACCGGACGCACATGGAAAGGAACTGCTTTCGGAGGATGGAAATCCGTTGATAGTGTTCCACGACTCGTTGAAGATTACATGAATAAGAAGCTACTCATCGATGAATTCATCACTCATCGTTATTTTATTGATGAGATCAACACTGCTTTCGATGTTCTTCACAAGGGAGAATCACTCAGATCCGTATTGGCTTTTGAGAAGAAATAGATCAGTTTTTGATTGTTACCCTTTCCTTCATCCTAAATCCTACTATTTTTTGGCTTAAATTGTGATTTTTCTCTCTGAAAATATATAGATATTCATGCAATCTCTTTTAAAAATCAAAAAATTCAAGAAAAAATCAAAAAATCAACTGGAATCGATTGTGTATTCCCATATTGATTGTACCGAACGACAGCGTGCCGATTCGGTGTCAACTCGATGATCGTAGCCGGATACAGATTCCCGTCGGTCCACGTGGCCATGCATTGCGATCCGATTTGGATTTGACTCTCTGGAAGAAGAAAATAGATAAGTGGATTAAGGATGAGGAATAATTACCATGGCTTCCTCGTGGATTTCCTCCTCCCTGATTCTGATATCCTTGATTGCCACGTTGTCCCTGATTTTGGTGGAATCCTTGGGTGCCACGTGGAGGAGGAGCATGAGTTGGTTGGAAATTGCCACGTGGAATGAAAGGGGCTGCTCCCTGATTCTGGAATCCTCGCGGATTTGGGACTCCTCCCTGATTCTGATTTCCGCGTGGATTCTGAGGTCCCTGATTCTGATTGTATCCTTGATTGCCACGTGGAGGACCTTGGTTTTGCTGGAAATTCTGGATGCCACGAGGATTCTGACCACCTCCATCATTTTGATTTCCACGTTGCAGGGCTCCTTGATCGCTTCCACGAGGATTTTGACCACCTCCATGATTCTGCGTGCCACGTGGATTTGATCCTCCTTCATGATTTTGATTTCCGCGTGGATTTAGAGAACTTCCTTGATTCTGGTTTCCACGTTGAGCACCTCCATGATCGCTTCCACGAGGATTCTGACCACCTCCCTGGTATTGATTCCCCTTTGATCCTTGGCTTCCACGTTGATTTGATCCTCCATGATTCTGTTTGCCACGTGGATTCTGATCACCTCCCTGATCCTTGGTGCCACGTGGAGCTCCTTGATTCCCACGTCCTTGATCGCTTCCACGTGGATACGATCCTCCCTGATTCTGGTTTCCACGTGGATTTGATACTCCTCCCTTATTGAAATTTCGAGAACCCTGGAATTCCGGTTTTCCACGTAGTCCAGTAGATGGGCGGTCTGATGGCCTAGTTTTCTCACTTCCTATTCCATGCTCCGAATCTCTTCCAATGCTCATTTTCGTCGTGGCTTCCACAATTTCCTTCTCCTCTCCACCAATAAAATCGAAAAGAGTTGCTGGACCACTGGGTTTATGATTAGCATATTCTCCAACATCCACATCCGGTCCGTCTTCTGAATTCTTCCTTCCACGTCTCATCGGCTTCCTTTCTTTCCTCTCTTTTGGAATCTTCGGTGGAAGCGGATCTTTGGAAGGCGGTTTTTGCGGGGGCGGAGCCAAATTCGGTTTGGCAAATGTCTTCGTGGAATCCGATTCCTGGATCTCTTTTATAATCTCTGCACGATTTTTCGAGAAATCATCATTTTCCTCTTTTAGTGTCTTCGGCATCACATGATTTGCCTTGAATCCCTTTTCCACCTCCTCCCCTTTTTTCTGTCCACGTCTTCCAAATGAGACCCATTTCGGGGCGCCCGTCGCTTTTCCGACGCTCGATTTGAATCCGTCGGCACGGACGGAACTCTTTTCAACATTCCATTTTTCGATCATTTCTTCCACTCTTCCACCAAGGATTTTTACATTTTTCCGATCCAAAATCAAGAAATTGGATTCGATTGGCACGGTGCCAATAATCTGGATTTTGGTTCCTGGCGGAGTTTCGGATGTTATTCCAGGGATGGAATTGAGGAGGAGGGCGGAGATCGAAGTGTGTCCATCGGTCAAGAAGAGACGGATTAGGGAGTGGGCGGGGTCGGTTTGATTGAGTTCCTCCTGGAAAATGGAACAGGATTGGTGGCCTAGGAATTTTATGGCGGTCTAGAAAATCCATGGTCTATTTTTTCTGACAGTAATAGTTGAGTTGAATACTGTTGGCCTAGGAATCCATTATACTAGAAATCAGATGGCCTAACTTTTCCTACTTTGGTTAGGTTGCCAGTAAACCTCCGTGGCCTAACTTTCCTTATTTTGCTGATTAGATGGCCTTACTTTATATGGCCTAGGAACCCCATGGCGTAGAATTCACTTGACCTAACTTTCTCAAACTCGTTTTTTAGATGGCCTAACTTTCTCTGGCCTAACTAACCTTAATCCTCGGCACCGAGACATTCCGATACCGTAGTAGCTGCAAAACACACGGTCCCTCGAACACCGTCTCCTCCTTTTTATTGATAATCGCCGTTTCTCCGAAATGACGAATATCCTCATTCAGAATCGTTTTTAGAATATCCTGGGTAGATTTCGGAAGGATCTCATCATCGAAAAATTGAGAAACTTGGGTTTCATTAATGTTCCAACCATCTTTTAGGAGCTGCTCCATTCTGGAAATTAGAGGAAATTGGGATGGAAAATAGAGGTTGCAAATGCCCTCCATTGACAATTCTCTTGGAAAATGGGTTATTATCGAGCGCGTTTAAACCAGCAAGAAAAATGTGAAATTGCAGTAAAAAGGGGTTATTTGAACCCAAAACCAGAAAAAAAATAGGGGGAAAAAATAGAAACATAGTGTTTTTAATGCAAAAAAATATATAAATTATTACATGAATCTTTGGTTTTTTATCAGAATTTTCACCCTTTTTTCAGAATATTTTTAGTCGAGAAAAACCGGGATAAAAATTAGAGATCAAATTCAGGAAAAGAAGGGAATTCCATATTATCACAATAGAAATCTCGAGGACATCGGATCCGATTTAGGATGAGTTCTTGGCCGACTGTCAGAGGGTCACTGGGTCGTTGATAGTAGTAACAATTGGGTGAATTGGGGAAGAAGACGTCACAGAAGTAGGTGTGAGGTTCCAGGGAGGTCACTTCGTGGATATTTCCTGAAAGAATGGGAGGTACGGTAGGTACAGTAATCCTAGACAAAGCTACAGTAATCTTGAAATGGTCTATCTTATCGTAGGCCCTAAAAATAAATTTTTACCTACAGTAATCCTTTTCAGATCAGAGACCGTAACCCTATTACGCTTTCTACAGTAGTCTATCCTATAAATCTATCTACAGTAACTGTAGAATAACCCCTGGATTACTGTACCTACAGTACCTACCAGTCTCGGGTCCCAACACGGCCGTCTCCTGTCCATTCCTACTCGATAACACTAATTCTCCCTCGTATCTCACAAGAATCGATCCACCTTTTGAATTATCCACGTCTCGATCCAAAATAGTAAATGATCGAATCGATACTGATCCTTGATACACTTTCATGACAGCATTCTGTTCCGGATGATCGTGGAGCGGGATTTTTAGACCCGTTTTTCTGGAAAAAGAAGATTTCCGATTCGAGTTAGATGTGCAGGGGGACCTACAGTAATCCAAAAGTGTTGACGTGACAATAGTCATCCTTATAGACATCCGCATATAGAATTCCGGATTCTTTGGATGGACTCATCAGTCGAGAGAATGAACCAGGCAGGAAATGTTCTAGAAAACAAGAAAACCTCTTTTTTTTTCTAGAAAACAAGAAAACCAAAAGGGCAGTCAGATCACTTACGAAACATTGAAGAATCTGCGGTATCCATTGTGGAATGAATGGAATTCACTGATTCAGGTGATCCGTCAAATTGGCGGGCGAGTAGAGCTATCCGTCTGAGCAATGTTTTTAGTTGTCGTTTTGGAGGATCCATTGAGGAGGAGGAAGAGATGGAATCTGAAGGAAATTTAGAAGTTTTATGATGAAAATTAGGGTTTTTAGTTTGAAAAATGGTAGTTTTTTGCAAATTCGGATTTTTTTCCGGATTTTTTTGATTCAGAAACTAGCAAAAAATGACTGGTTTTCATCTCTCTGATCTCTCTGAAAAAAGTCAAAAAAAAGTAAAAATGGACTCAAAAACCAAATATCCAGAAAAAAAGCAAGAAAGTCAACAAAACATCTATTTTTTGATATTTCTGCACATTAAAAAAAATCACAAAAAGCTATCATTTGGTATCACAAATACACTAGAGAAACCCGGTTTGAAGAGAAAAACTGAATAATAATTATGCTTTTGTGAGGAAAAAACTGGGGAAAAGAGAGGAGGGGATAAGCACCGAAAAATGGGATGGAATGACAAAAATAGCTGCAAATTATATCAAAATTATCCCAAATAAGGGAAAATAATTCAAAAACCGAGATTTCGTAGAAAAAATTACCCAAAAAACCTCAAAAATCTGGGAAAAATCACATAAAAACCGAGAAAAAAAGGCAAAATGCACTTGTAATAGGGGGTTTCAAAAAGGCACAAATCGGTATAAAATCTATCAAAAACTGGGAGAAAATTGCAAAAAAACAAGAAATTACATAAAAATTGAATAAATTAATGGATGCAAAATAAATAAATTATTAACATATTTTCAAATCTTTCTCATCTTAAAATCTTCAATTCCTCATCATATCCAAAATCGATATCAGATTTTGGATCCGGATACGTCGAACTCCAAATCTTTTCTTTGCACGCTTCTTGGGATGAGCAATAATCGACAATTTCAAAGAATTCCTTGAGATATTCCACGTGGCATTCCACATTCAATTCCGTGTAAACAGGGAATCGAAGAGTGGCTAGGGGAGACGATCCAGGGGATGAGGAGGCAGGTGGGAAGACGTCAACAAAGAAATCATCACATGTCGTCAGATTAGAGAGTCTGGAATTGGAAAGGATTACTGTAGATTGGGCCAAGCTTTTTTCTCCTGGATTTCTGTAGCCACGCTCAATCTCTCGGAGACTGTAATTGAAGCCACGCCCCTTTAGTCCCTAGATTACTGTAGCCACGCCTCTTTTCCCCACATACTTTTTCCCAACATTCCAACTATCAAATTGTCCTCCAAAGACTGAATCATACGGTTTGACTAAGGTCTTCTCGATGAGCTCCACCTCTTTTCGATACTTGAATTCGACGTCAGGACTCGTTTTATCCCCATTTTTCTTGACACGTTCAGTGGAATGCCATTGGAGTCGGGTGTGAAGGGTGTCTTTCTGGAAGAGGATTTTGAGTGGTGGTGACGTTTCGGCACGGTGAAAACACTAACCTCTGTGACAAATCCCATATACTCGCGACAAATCTCTTCCTTCCATTCGAATCTCGTTCCATAGGTGATCTCTTTCAATAAATAACCATTAATCTCCGGATTTTCCGATAAATTGAAATGAGATTTTCGATGAATCAAGAATTCGAATCGGGATCCATTTTCCGTTTCCACTGACATCACCAACTCGATTTCTGCGTTTTGATGAGCCCGAAGAGCGTCAATTCTATGGATTTTAAGGGATTTTTCCTTGGATCCAGTGAATTGAATAGCATGATTGGCAAGACTTTTAAAATGGATTTTCTCTTCGTCGATTCCCGATTTGAAGATGTTGGCAGTGGCGAAATGATAGGTCGGATGAGTGAGTTGAAGGGATTCAGGTGGAAGAGATTGAAGTTCAGCTGCTTCGATCGATTCGATGTCGATCATGCTGTCGAATTTACGAGCAAAGTAGGTGGGTTTGGAGATGGCTTTCTGGAATTGGGAAATGGTACAGTAATCCTATAGTAACTTTGGATGGGTACCGTAATTAAAAACGTTAAAGTATAATTTGAAAGGGGAGGAATCGGGAGGTCAAGATTTTTACAGTAATCCCTACCGTAGTCCTAGAAACTTTTGAGTGTGGTATTTTAGAAAAATCTCTAAGACCTACAGTAATCCAAGCCTTCTACCGCAATCCTATCGTAATGCAGATCTGATACAGTAATCCTACCATAGTCCACTCCAACTACAGTAACCCTACCGTAATCCAGGGCACCTATTGAACTCCTACCGGAATCCAAAACTTCTACAGTAATCCTACGGTACTCCCTACAGTAACCCACCCTACCGTACTCCCTTGCTCACCTGAATCTCAAACTTATTTCTCGTATCCTCTCGAAAAACCAACGGTGAACACCCGCACCAATCGACAATCTCCTTCAACGACGCACATCGACATCCCTGTTTCCGATACCAATTCGTCAATCTCAAATTGCTCATCATTAAATCATCACAGTATTTTGAATTGAATGCCAATGTATGATAGAAGCTTTCCAAGGGAAGAAGAACACTCTCAAAGGTTTTCCGAAGTTTCCGTGGAAGTTCATCATCAGAAATCGAGTATTCCGCGAGATTTCGATGAATTCCGACCCAATCGGAGCCGCCGTCGATGCGTAGATTGGATGGAAAATCACGTTTTCCGATTCGAAACATTCGTTGATCACATTCGGAGAAGACGAATTCGAATCCTTGTTTTTGAATGAATCGACCCGTATTGTAGCCATGGGATGCCAGAAATGACTTTCCTTTGTTTCTGGAATATGTTCCACGTGGAGTACAAAAATAGATAAATATGCAATGGCGCTCTATCGCTAAATTTGAGAAGCGATTGCATATTTAAAACAACTTACACCGTAATCAATCTCTCGAAATCTTGAATCGGTAAAATGGGAAAATCACTTTCGGAAAAATTGAAAATATAATCCCAATCCTTGAATTTCCCAATTTCGAATGAATCCCGAATCACTTGCTGAAACGCCTGCAACAACGAAGCTCCGCCCCAAATCGAGCTAAATCTCCGTGTTGTCACATGGATATTCGGCACTTTTTCGGCAACTTTCTCCATTTCTTTGAACATATAAGTCTGCCGTTTATCCACGTGGATGTAATAATAATGATGAGGAAGATAAATTGATTTGAGGAATCTCTTTACTTGACGCTCATTTCGTCCGTTTAGTTGGAGGAGAAACAGAATTTTGATAGATTGATCGGTGGGAAGAGGGGATCCGGGAGGTAGATATTTCGGTTTCAAAGGGGTGATTTTGTCTGGAAATAGCACTATTTTTGAATTTTTGGTGAAAAAACTACGGTATTTTTGAGCCACGCTATGGCCTAAAAACCCCCCCGAAGAGCTACGCCACTCACTTTTCAATCCAGTCCGAAAAATTTCGATGGCATTAAATCCGCCACAAAACTCGTCTTGATCTCCTGGACATCGATACGCCGTACACTCCACGTCATCCACTTTCGTCGCATTTTTGAGAACATCATTTCCACAGAAACATTCTTGCTCATATTCTAATCCATAATACAAAAATCCAGCTTTATAGCAATTCTTTCGACACGTCGATTTTCGATTTGATTTGGGAAATTTGTATTCGAATTCGGTGAGAACACGGGCAGTTTTCGAGTCGAGATAACAGCCGACACGCTCATCGATCAATCGATTTTCGTGATTTGAGCATTCACTTTCGGGAAATTCTTCGGAAAAAGTGCCATTTTTCAGGCGGCATGCCTCGATTTGCAATTTTGACTTGCAAGAGGCCGAGGTGGCCCGGGAAATTGCACTTTTCGCCAGGTCATCCGTGATTTCGCATGTTGGAGGCTGGCGAATTGGCTGAAATTTGATAAAAATCATTCAAAATTCAAAAAATATTTAAAATCATGCCGAAAAACTCACCTCCGCCTCCAATTGTTCATTTTGAACCGTGTTTTGTGCAGAATACAATAAATAGACGTTGAGGAAAAAGAACAAAACGATTACTGCCGCATAATGTCGATATTTTGTATTTACACTGAACAAGACCATCGGAAAGAGGAGCAAATCCTGAAAATCCATGATGAATTTGATGATTTCATGTTTATTTTCGCTTTTATACGGGGAAAACACATGTGGAAATTTAAAATAAAGAACAAAATGTTTATTTCCGATAAAAATTGTACTTTTCTTAATTTCTACTCATTAAAATAAACATAAAAGCTGCGGAAAAGCGAGAAAAATGGGATAATCGAATTAAAAAATATTTATCTTCCTTGTCCGAGTGGAGTACACGACGGGAAATGTTGCAAGCGCGCTCCGTCGAGGTCAAAAAATTGGAGGGAGGTTCGAATATGATAGCGAAAAAATTGTTTTTCGAAGATTTTTTTTCCATTTTCGAGTGCCTGCAGAAATGGGATACGGTGTGCAATGGGAAATTGCGGAAGGGAAAAAACAAAACGGGGAAATTCGAAAAGGGGAGAAACGAAAATGGGAGAAAGGGGCGGAGTCAGCGAAAACCGTGCGGCGAAGTTGCAAACAAGCGTGCCCACTCTTGCAAATCCTGCCGTTGCAACATCTGTAGGAATTTTTCGTCACGTTAAATGCTCGTATATATAAATTCTGACTTTGCTCGTTTGCCTTTCTTCATTTTTTTTTTTACATATTTATTCAGTTGCTTTTCAGGAATTCATCGGATCAACACAAAAAAGGAAACAACAACAAAACAGCGGATGGTAAAAATTCGATAAAAGAAGACGAGAAACTGTTGAAAAGGAAGAATGTGAGAATTTTAATGAAAAATTTTTGGATCGTGCATGTATGGGTAAATCGCTGCGTTGAATCTCTGAAAATTGGGATATGTGTCTGAAACGACTCTTAGGAAATTTCTGTCTTTATGTAAGGGAATTCTAGTACGACGAGGAGTTGGCGAACGCTTGTCCTCCACGTCTCGATAGACATTCCGACACCAGTAAACTGATTTATCAACTGCAGTTCTCAAGATCTTGTAGTTTCGGTGTAGAAAAAGTCTCTGAAATAGGTTTTCTTAACATTATGGCACTTTTTTAGAAACCTGGTATTTGGAAAAGAGAATTTCACTGCCATTGTTTGTGTAGTCGTGGCCGAGACGAGCGCGGTCTAAGCAGTGCCATTTTGAAACATTGAACATTGCATTCTGACCGAACCACGTTGACTCGAGATAATGAAAAAAATCTATAAAACTGCTTTTATATTGCTTTTCTATCACACGCTTACCATCAAGAACGGGATAATGGCGACAAGAGGTTCTTTTAACATGCAAAAACCATGTATCCAGTTTTTGAAGCGGTGCGAAAGATAAACCGTAAACCGCTTTTGTAACTCTCTCAAAATCAGGGCTCCAATCGTCTTTTCGAATCATACTTTTTAATTTTCTTAACATTGCAGCCTTCCAATGGTACCAGCAACCCCACACGTCTGCCAGTGGCCAAACAGCTTCAGCTGCATTCATGGCCGCTTTCTCAAAATCTTGAAAAAGGTAATTATGACATGTTTTGAACTGAGTAAATACCGCTATACACAATAGTTGGGTTCAGACCCTGCTTTCTAGCAACCCTAAAAATCGTTTCATACGTTTCCTCTGACTTGGAGTTGGTGAGAGCGAAAACAAGGGGAATTTGGACTGAAGTTAGTGGATGCTGAGAATTATTAATACCGGTTTCATTAAAGTAAATTGATTTCTCTACCTTCATGGAAATACAGTACACTTGTTTGAATCCTGTCGGGACCATGCTGAACTTTCCGTCACAATTGATAATAGAAGCGGCTTTAATGTATTTCTCAGCACCATCGGCGACCCAAATCAATGTCACTTTTTTGTCTTTATTGAAATTTCCTGTATCATCATACAAACAGCGAACTTTTTCGACGGAATTCCAATTGAAATTCGGTGGGAATACATTAGTTGATGTCATTCCAAGCTTAGTGAGGATTTTTCGCCGCATAACTTCCTTAGAATATGAAATATCAACAGAATATTTTCCAAAAAACATACCTTTTCCCATAATCCATCGGTACAGTCATAAATGTGAGCTAAATCCGCAGCAACGTTATACAAATCTTCGGTTGGTGCTTTATTTGAAAACATCACCATCATCTTTCTGATAATCAACTTTAACTGAAAAATAAACCATTTCATAAACTTATAATCTTCTAAATGTGTATTTTAACATACTCCAATGTTTTTTCTTTCAGATGAATGAGTACATTCTGAGTGGAGCAGTACTTCGCCGTTTCGATTGTTGATGTGGATCGCTCCAGGACAGGTTTGTTTCACATCATTCGGAAATCGTTTGGCACAATTAGCGACCACGTAACCATCTTTATTTTCCGACTTGGGTTTGTACATCTGATTAAAGTAAATCACTAGTGGATAGTTGTGATTTGTCGTGACTCTAAAATATAATTTGTCGTATACAAACGTATACCGTACTCATAACCTAGTGAGTGAGCTATGTTCATTTAGCTTTTCTTCTCTTCCAGTGACACTGATCTTATTTGAAGCCGTTATATTTGACTTATAAAATGATAGCGCTTGTAGGACATCACGACGATCGTTGGTGAAATACCAATCGTCATCATCATCATCATCCTCCTCGATATTATCAAAATTAGTCCAATCTGAAATTTTTAGCTCGTGAAATAAGTCTAACTCTGTCATCATACACAATTTATTCTTCTTATCAGTTTCTGACTTTCCATGACGATCTTCTTCTTCATCAACTTTTCTTCTCTTAACAACCTTTTCAATAACTACTTGTTGCAGCTCTTCTTCATTTGGTTCTGGAGTCAAAATAATGCCTAATTCTCTCGAAAACGTGACACTGGAATCGTCAATGTGGTCAATGATGTTTCTTTTCCTAGTAGGTGGTGATGTTCTTGATTCATCCCTTTCGTAATCAAAAGAACTGCCAATATCACTACCATTATACAAAAAAAGATCATCTTCTGAAATTCCCCCCGTATCCATGCGATCACACGAGGGGAAGTCATCCTCATCTGGATAATTAACTTTGCTTCCGAACAAAAATAATCGATCTTCCTCTGGTTCCTCGGCCTGAAAATCATCCAAAACAAAATCCATTTCTTCTCCAATATCCTCTAATTCCTCATCTGAAGTGTCACACATTCCATAATTTTCCTGCAAAATTTCTAATCCTGTTTTTGCTACAGTAGGGGCGGGTTTTGATAGTAATTTCGTTGACTCTTTCATCAATCGTAATCGAGCTTGCGCACTTTTCACATCGAAGTCTAAACTTTTAATTCAGATAAATCGTTTCAAAGTATTATGCATAATATGTTACTTTTCAGATGTTTCGCCAATCCATGGTCTCGCCAGTCAAATGGATCGTCTTCTGGCTTCATTTCAATGATGGAGTCGTTAGAATCGCTAGACTGGCTCATTATGCTGAATGGTTTGACAGAATTAGTAAAACTGAAAACTTTTTTACGGCATGTGCAAAATCCAGTTTGAAAAAAATTATGATAAAGGAAAAGTTGAAAAAAAAACAAAAATTCTGAAAATCTGGAACTTTTACTTCAATTTCGAAAAATTGCTAAGCTTAACTTTCGAGATTACCGTATCTAACCTGCATATCTAACTGAAATTTTTCTTCATTTTCATATATAGAAATTATCAATATTTTCCAAGAAAAAGGATGAGTCCTCTGCTGATGAGACCGTGCTCTCCTTTGAAACAGGTAAATTTGGATTCAGTCCAGAGGAAAACGGTCGAAACTGATAAAAATTGCAATCATTTTAATTAATCGTTTTTTTTTCAGATCAGAACTTGGCGTACCGCTCTTTGGATTAAAAAAATATATTTCAGAAAGATTGCATGCCTGAAAATGTAGAATTCATCTTGCTGTATTCATGTTTAATATAAAAATAATAATAAATGTTTTTTTTTTAATTTTATATTTCCAGTTTTTTCTTCGCAATGTTTGTTATTCATTCCGTGCTGTTTTTCCCGAAATGTGATAACATATTCCTTTATCTCCCTGTAAAATATATATTTTTCCTAATGACGTATTTCATTTATAAAAAATAAAGTTTTTTTTTATTTCTTTTTGGAATAGTTTATCACTCTAGCAGCTCGAACCACCATTTGCAAGAGTGGGCACGCTTGTTTGCAACTTCGCCGCACGGTTTTCGCTGACTCCGCCCCTTTCTCCCATTTTCGTTTCTCCCCTTTTCGAATTTCCCCGTTTTGTTTTTTCCCTTCCGCAATTTCCCATTGCACACCGTATCCCATTTCTGCAGGCACTCCCATTTTCCCCATTTTTCCCAATTATTTTCAACAAAAAACATAGAATAAATCAATTTATTTGAATTTTCCGCAAAAAAGTGAGCATAAAATGAGAAAGAAAGGAAAAACAGAAAGTCTCATGCTTAACACGACCCGGAGGATTTTTAAATATTGAAAAGAGCCGAGAACAAAACATGATTTTTGCAATTATGAAATGGGGAAAAATGAAAATTCTCTTGAAATTCATAAAAAACTGAAAAAACGGGAAGAAAATACTTTTTTTTTACATAATGAGCATTCAGAGCAGTGCCATGGGTGAGTGGAAATCACTCAAAAAAATCAAAAAAATATATATTAAAAATTAAGAAAAAAAGACATCGGATCAAAAAATGAGTGAGTTTTCTTGCAGAGAGACCTCGTTTCGGATAAAATATAGATTTTTTTTTGAAGCAATTTTCTTTTTAAAAAGGGGTCATGTATAAATACAAATATATTCATATAAATGCAATTCTGAGGAATCGACCCGGCCGGAATATGCCACGTGTAATCGACGTGGAGAATTGGGAAGAGCACCGTTCAATAGGAAAAACAGGGAGGAAAAGAGAGAGAAAACTACTGAAGAAAAACGAGAAAAATCTATCGCCGCGTTCCAACGGCGGTGAGAATCGTTTCGAGAATCTCCTGTTTGTTCGCTTCCATCATCTTCATCATATCCTGTCGAAGTTTATTGATTTCCAGTCGGAATTCCACCATCAAATCCGCACGGAGTCTTTCCAGTTGCTCATTTTGGTTTCCGATTATTGTGGAAGATGTGGTTCCGTTTGTGCTCGCTTTAGATGAAGTGGAGACGTCATCGAAGAGAGATGAGGCCGAAGGGAGTCTGCAAAAACGATGGAATAGTTTTGGAGGACTTCGATCCGACAAAATGCTCATTTTTTTCCTAATTTGAAGCTGAAGTAAAATGTAATTTAAAGGTGCGTAACCGAGCTTTGAAAATCCTCGGCCGACCCCAATCGAAAATGCAAAAAACTCACTTTCGATGTGCTTTCGGGCTATCCAACGGTTTCGACGCTTCTGAAACCGACCATTTCTTGGCAGCTGCCGATCCAACTGATCCTCCATTGGATCCATTTGAGGAGGTACCAATACCACATCCACTATCCGAAGATCCATTACTCGTATTCGACTTCGAGTCCACCGCATCCGATTTCGCCTGAGTCATCTTTCTCTTATTCAATTGAGCATTCAATTCTGACATCAAATCGCCTCCTCCCTTTGCTGGAGCTGGCTTTTCCGCTTCCACTACTCCATTCGTCGACACTCCATTTGTCGTCTTCTTCAATCCTTGCTGACTTCTCATCTTCAATTGCTCCATCAGACTTGTCCCATTCGACGCCATCAATTGAGCCGGTGGCGGAGGCGGAGGCGGTGGTGGAGGGGCTCCAGCTCCCACTGGTGGAAGGGGTGGAGGTGGAGGAGCTCCTGATGAATTGATTGGGGCAATTGGAGGTGGAGGCGGGGCTTGTGGGATATTAGATGTCGGGGGGACCGGTGGAGCTGAGGATCCGGCACTAGTGCTGGAACTTTGCGAGGCTCTTCGTTGTTGTTGGGAGAGTGCCGAGGTGCTCGACAGGGTCTGTTGGTTTCTGAAAAATGGAAGAGGTTTTATGATAAAGGTGGCTGAGGAAAAGCTAGTCCACCCCTAAAATACCTTTCAAATTGTTGAATACAGTCGACTACGGTCATTTTTAGAGTGGTCTAGATGGTTGGAATGAATGAATCTTTTCCTTCATTTTTCTATAGTAAACACAAAAACACTTCCCCTCTTCCTCTTTTTCGTCAAATGTCTTTTCTCTATCTGTCTTTTGATGATGATGACTCATTAAGAAAGATCAACAACAGAGGAAGCGGCTAGTTTTATTTAATCATTTTTATTTATTAAAATCTCTTGGGAACTGTGAATCGCAACTGCGCCCCACTGATAAAATTCTTAAAAATCACTTTTATCAATGGAGCAACTTTGCAGAGTTTTTTTTTAATTAAAAAAAAATCTTACCTAAAATTGGCTTGTTGAACCTCTTCATGATGGAAATTCGGTGCCGAATGATTATGCATCATGTGTTGATGCGGATCCTGGTAGACGTTGTCGTTAGCTGAAATGATTACTGTATTACTGTGGTTTAGGGGGTTACGGTAGGCCTACTAACTTATTGATTTTGGGCAACACCAAAAACTGCTCATAGTGAATAAAAAAGAGGAAAATGAGAAAAAATAAAGATTTTTTCTTCTAGAAAAGCTGCTTATCTGCTCTAGAGCAAAGAAGCTTATCCTCATAATCTGAGGATCCCTCTATTAAAAGAGCACACTCACCATGATACTCATTTTCGCTATTCACATTCTTCGCGTGTAGGCTCAGATGTTCAATCGCTTGCATGACTATACTCAGAAAACTATCCGCCTCATTATTCTCCTGAAAACTCAGTCCATACACTCGTCGTTGCTCATCCCTCCATTGATGGAAATTCGGTGTCGCCTTGTGATATTTAAGCCGTTGATAGATATTGCAATTCAGAAGATTTAGCCGATCATGGGGTCGATTTGCAACGATTCGAAAAGCGGGTCGTCGAGTGTCTTGGAGGATTTGAATGTGAGCAGATCCTTCGCCGCCGGCTGGTGATTGCCATTTTCCTGTCGAATCGTTGTAGAGTAGGACCGATGCCAGAGCCGTTGCAATGCATGTTTCGCTGGAAAAATTGGCTGTATTCAATTTTAGTCCCCCCCCATAATTCAAATTACGTCCCCCAGAAAGAACCCTGTTAAGGCCCCCCACCAGGATTAAAGATCAATTTTTTGAATCACTTTCAACTTGAAAAAGGCTTAGGTTCAGGCGAGGCGCAGCCGAGCCTCCCTATTGCGGCTTCGGGTAGAGCCCTGAAACCGAAAAGTTGAACGGGTGGGGGGTTAAAGTTGAACGGGTGGGGGGTTAAAGTTGAACGGGTGGGGGGTTAAAGTTGAACGGGTGGGGGGTTAAAGTTGAACGGTTGGGGGGTTAAAGTTGAACGGGTGGGGGGTTAAAGTTGAACGGGTGGGGGGTTAAAGTTGAACGGTTGGGGGGTTAAAGTTGAACGGTTGGGGGGTTAAAGTTGAACGGGTGGGGGGTTAAAGTTGAACGGGTGGGGGGTTAAAGTTGAACGGTTGGGGGGTTAAAGTTGAACGGTTGGGGGGTTAAAGTTGAACGGGTGGGGGGTTAAAGTTGAACGGGTGGGGGGTTAATTTTGAATGCGTGGAGTTATTGGCTGAGCTGGCCTGATTAGAAGGGGTGGGGGGTTATATTTTTGGAGGGCTAATGTTTAAGAATACCAGGTTCTTAAACATTAGCCCCCCACTTTGTACTGGTGAGGGGCTAAAATTGAACAGGATGATTCAAATATCGGCCCCCAAATTGAAGAGAAGCCCCCCACAGATTTTGTGTAGAGTGGGGGGCGTTAACAGGGTTGTTTTCAACGTGGGGGGTTTTATTAGAGTGGGGGGCTAATATTGAATTATACCGAAAAATTATATTTTAAAAATAAATTCAATTTCCTGGCACAATGCCAAGTCCGCAAAAATGCGTCACGGTGATGGCGGAAAGAATTCGGGCGACTCAAAATTTGAAAAAAAAGCCTTTTGAAAGGTGATTTTCAGTCGTTTTTGCATCGAATTTTTTAGATTTTCCAGGTAACAAGTGATAATTTTATGGGGAATTTGGGTTTTTCATTGAAATTTAGTGAAAAACAGTCGATTTTTAGGCATAGATCGGGGAAAGGTCAAAAACCGGGTTTTAATGAAAAATGGTATTTTGCTTCAAAATTCAATTTAAAAGAATAGATTTTGATGAATTTCAGCTAGCTGAACCAAAAATCACAGACAGGCGGTCCCCGAAAATTTCCAAGAAAATCCTCCTTTAATTGCTTTCCCATCATTTTAACAACCCCCCGTTTCTCAAATTTTTCTATCTTTTCCTCTATTTTTTCATCGTCTCGACCCGACCGGACATGATAAGTGGCAGCAATTCTCGGGGAGTTCTCTCTCCGGTCCATCGCCAATTTGTTTCTCATCATGTGCCAACTGGCCTCGGTATTTGTGCAAACGATTCAGGGGAAAGGGATGGGCATAAAAAACCGTGTGCTCATCCCTGTCTCGTAGAATCTTTTGAGTCAATAAACACTGTTCTCTAATAGAAGGGCCCTTTCAACCAACCTCATTTTGGCGTCAAAGTGCAATTTCTCCAAA
The DNA here is from genome assembly GCA_963932035.1 of Caenorhabditis wallacei. Lineage (NCBI taxonomy): Eukaryota > Metazoa > Nematoda > Chromadorea > Rhabditida > Rhabditidae > Caenorhabditis > Caenorhabditis wallacei. The sequence continues at coordinate 9,865,493 of OZ009932.1, read as the reverse complement.
AAAGTGCACCACTTTTCTTCTGCTTTTTTGCTTTCGAGTCTCGTCAACGGGGAGCAAGCAAAAAAGGGTGTTTAGTCGCGATTTGTCGGTTTTTTACGCATTCGAAATGCACAAAATCTCTCCGTGTCAGTTCAAGAAAATCGAGTGGGTTTCTGAAAAATATGCATTTTTAATAGGGGGAGAAGGGAGAGGGAAAAAGAGGAAAACTCTAGGAAAATTGGAAAAAATCGGAAAAAAGGTTTTCAGAAATTGGAAAGTAAAGGCAAAAAATTGGTTACTTTCAAATTCCCGCGGCATTTTGAACTCCTCTCGGAAAAAAATAACACAAATTTTGAATTATTAAAGAAAAACCGAAAAAAAGTGCGTCCCGCGAAATAAATATTTTTATAATAAAAATATTTATAAAAGTTTTCGCGAAGATTCTTCGAGTTTAAGCTAGGCTGAGAGTGAGAGAGAGAGAGAGAGAGAGAGATAGAGACGCAGGAAGCAAAAAATATAAAAAATGGAAAAATCGACAGAGCGCGTTTGCATACTCAAGGAATACATGTGTACGGTGACTCATTTCATTTTAAGAAAGTGTAAACACTGTCGATTCGTCTAGTCATGCAAAAATGTCAACAGTTTTTCTTTTTCTTGCGGGGGCGGTGGAAGAACTTTTCTGGTTTTATTTCTTAGTCCCCCTAATCTAGCCCCTAATTTGGAATAGAGCAAAACTTCTTTAACCCAAAAACAGCTAGGTCTAGTAGATACGAAAAGTATCCGTCTCCTCCTTCTCTCTCTGTTATGAGATGAGCCGAATGAAGATAGAAAGAGAGAGAGAGAGAGAGAGAGAGAGAGAGAGAGAGAGAGAGAGAGAGAAACTACTCGAGGAGCGGGAGAAAACGGAGAAAATGAAAAAAAAAGTTTTGCGGGGCGAGAAGAGAGAGAAGACTCGTGATGATTCTTTTTTCTTCTTCTGCTCATTCCGGAGGGAGGCTCATTCACTCGAGGGTCCTAATCCAAAGTTTTTTGGATAGTTAAGGATGCAATCTCGCCCTAATGTACTTTATAATCCCGTTGGCTGAGTATCAAACGTTTCATCCTCAGTAAACGGAATTAAATTTAAGCAGTGCAGCGGGGCGGTATTGCAGACCTAAAAATTCCCTCAAACAGTAAATATCCCCTTCTAAATAACACTTTCAAGTAGTATGAAGTGTGGCCTAAGGGGGCGGACGGGGCGCATGGATATGTGTTAATGTGAGCAGATAATTGGAGGTGTCATTTGCAGAAGGCATTATATGGGTAGAAGGAAGAGACGCAGACACTCATCATCATTGTCACCCCCGGTATAGACCATATTGTTGAAAGACAAGGGGGAATTCGAATACACCTCTTGCTAATTCGGGGACTAGAAAATTACACTGGATAAAATTCTTCCACGACCATGGACTAAATTTCCCCAGTGTAATTTTTTAATCCCTGCGTTGTTGACAAGTCTCTGTCTCCCATGTCCAAAAAAAAAAGATATTGCCAAAAAGGTAAGTAAATAGAGTGACGATGGTGGAAGAAAAACGTCTAAAGTCACTCAGAGCGGCCGAGTAAACATAAGAAACATATAAAATTTTGTTGGGTGTCAATTTACAAGCAGCAAACGTGCTCTTTTGATAAATACAAAACTGAAACAAATGCGCTGATAAAGTAGGTCCTAAATTAGTTCAGCCAACTTGTATCAATGGAGCGCATTTCCCCCCTACTATAGCTTTCTAACCAGTCGAATCAAAAGTGGTAATATATCAAGCTGAACAAACGGAATCGTATATTTATATTTATCCGTTCTTCCACTTGAACCTTCTCCTTCCAATCAGACAGCAGGCAGAAGAAAACTCAATTGGTTCCAGATGGCACTTTTCATGATATTTTTTCCTACTTATCTTTTGGATACTAGTGGAAGGTGGAATTCCGTGGAAATGAAAAAATTGGCGGAAGACGGAATTCCAATAAATTCAAAAAAATCACAGAAAGCGGAATTTCGGTAAAACCAAGAAAAAAAAAGCGGAAAACGGAATTCCGTTGAAGTCGAAAAATCCGAAATTTGCGGAAGGCGGAATTCCGTTAAAACCAAAAAAGCAGCGGAATCCCGTAAAAACACTGAAAAAAATCATAAACTTGCGGAAGGCGGAAAAAATCACGGAGAACGGAATTCCGTTAAAACCCCTTAACTAAAACAGTCAATAAAAAACCACCCATTTCTTCTAAAAATTGCCCATTTGCCCTAAACAAGTGTTTGTGTGTGGGTGGTTAAAATGACGGCATATTGATAAAAAAGTCGGTTCTTTTCTATTTGTGTCTAATAGGTGTTTGATGTGAAGAAGAAGAAGAAACAATAACTGATAAGCTTTTCGATAAAATGAGCGACTGAATTAAAATTCTAAAATACCAACAAAAAATAATTTAGCAAAAAAAATTAAGAGAGAGAGAGAGAGAAAGAGGATGAGATTGAGAGAGAAAAAGTGTTCTCTCTCATTTTCTCTCCCAAACAAGTAGTACTAGTGAAGAAGGACCCACCCCGATGGAGGGAGGAGGAGGCAAAAGTGTCCATCGGCCCCGCACGTCCCACCAGATGGGTGTCGAGTGACCCTTACTGACCATTGGCAAGTGCGGAGAGTGCAGACTTGGCTTCTGTCTGCGTCTCCTTGAATCAGACACTCTTGTCTTGTGTCTGCGTCTCCCCGCTCTCTAGCTATCCGCTTGTCCCGTGCGCAAAGAGAAGAGAGAGCGCAATGCGCTCGTATATATATGCAAATGCCATTTTTCGGGTAGAAAGCGACGCGGAGAAGGAGAAGAAAAAGGAGGAGGAGGAAGGAAGGACGAACGAAGGAACGATGTTGTCCTTCTCTTTAGCAATAACTGTTTACGAGTTGAACTCCTTCTTCGCGTTGTTTGATGCGAGGTGTGAGAATTAGTGACAGTACTTTGGAAGGTTAAAGTCGACGGCGACAATGTTGGAACTGTCGGAAGTCGGAAGCCGGAACTGGTTTTTCTTATACGGAAGTCGGAAGCAAAATATTCCCGGAATTCGGAATTCCGTACAACTCTGCTAGGTAGGAATAACCGCGAGCAGGGCGCGTTTGCATTCGTAGTGAAATCTATGAAAAGTACAAATGGAATAGGCGCGAACACCCCGTGTTATACCCGATTCTATTCTACAGGTAATCCATCTGGTTATGCTTTTTTTGCGTCTAGTCTTTGTTCAAACTATTGGTTAGCATAGTTTGCGGATTAGGCCCCTGGCTACTGTAACTAGCGCTATGCTAGGTAATTTACAAAAAAGCTATGACTAAAAGAAAGAAAAACATTTTGAAAGGTTACTGTACGGTCAATGACTCGAGACAACTGTCACTAGCTTGGTGGCCTCTAACTCCTTTAAAATTGAGATTTTTTGACGGTCGAAAAATGAAAATGATAGATCTCAACGAGCTCTACACAATGGACTAGGTTTGGGAGCGATTGGTTAAGCAGAGTTAGAGAGCTTAAACTTTCTAAAACCCTTTAGACGGAATTCAGACCCCGGCACAATTTCGGCACGCTAAAATGACTTTTCCTCTATCATTTTCACTTTAAGATTATCTAGAAATTTCAAATTCAAAGTAGCTTGGCTAGACTAATTCAAAAAAAAAATCCGAAGCAAAAAAAGTGGGGAAAAAAAGAGTCGAGTTGCAAACACTGATAAATCAGTCATTCTCTCTCTTTTTCTCTCTCTTTCCGAGGTTTGAAACATGTGTTATCATCATTGCTCCTCTCTTTTTCATTTACAAGAGAGAAAACGGATTAGCGGGGTTGTGTAGGTCGGAGAAAGAAGAAGAAGAAGTCAATACAATTGTTGATGTTTCGAATTTCTTCGGGATTAGTATACTGTATACAGTTCTCGAAAAGAGCAACATATGATCCTTGAACAGTGTGTCGATTCGAGGACGATTCGAGAAATTCCTCGAGGAATTTTTCGAGAAAGTTTTCGAGGAATTCTCGAAACACATCTCGAGGAATTCCTCGAGAAATTCCTCGAGGAGTCCTCGAGGAATGTCTCGAGGATTTCTCGAGACATTCCTCGAGGAATTAACAAGGAATTTCTCGAGGATTCCTCGAGGATTCCTCGAGACCGTCTCGAGGAATTTTCGAGGATTCCTCGAGGAATCCTCGAGACAACATCGAAAAAAAAAATTTCTGTCTAAAACGGGATTTTTTTTCACCGTATTTTTCACCGGAAATGGAGAAAAAACATTTTAAAGGACGTTTGAAATACAAAAAAAAGAAAACAACGATGTTCCGCTCAAAAACAACGACACTCCGCTAAAGTGCAAGTTTAGCGAATCCTCGAGGAGTGTCTCGAGGAATGTCTCGAGGATTCCTCGAGGAATTCCTCGAAACACTTTTTTGCCTCGAGACATTCCTCGAGGAATTTTTCGAGAAATTCCTCGAGAAACGTCTCGAATCTTAAACGAGACATTTCTCGAGGAATTATTCGAGACATTTTTCGAGAAATTTCTCGAGGAATTCCTCGTTACAGGATTTCTCGAGGAATTTTCCTCGAGACGACACACTGTCCTTGAAGACTGACTTATTGTTGACTTCTTTTAGAAAATTCGCTTTTAGAAAAAAGTAGCTTTTTCAAGAAAACACCATTGTTTGCCGTTAGTCCTACTACCTTCTCGAAAATAAATAGGGACAAAAGAAAACTTTTTTTGAGAAAACAAGAGTTTTTACAATTTTCAGTAACTTAAGGGTTACTGTAACTTATTATTTCTGGTTTCAGGTGTAAAGGAGTTTTTTTACTGAGGAAGGAGAAGAATGACTCATGCGTCTGTCTTGGAGGACGGATAGCCTTCAAAACGACAAATGACTAGGGGTTAACACACAGCTAGGTGAAATTGAGTCTGTAATCGTGCCCTATCGAACTGTCAAATTTCGCTGCTTACATTTTTGGCTGAGTATCAAACGTAAATAACACAGCAAAATTAGCTAATCCTGTTGAAACTTCATTCCAGATTACCAATCCAATGTAATTTACGTTTGATACTCAGCTATCGAAAAAAGGCTAAGTAGCAAAGCTTAACAGTGCAATAGAGCACGATAGACTACTTCTAGAGCGAATAAATCTAAGACTAACAAATGTCGTTTCCCTCCTTTCCTCCGACAGGATAAAAAATGAAATCGGAGAGGAAGACACTTTTGAATTGTGGGAATGATGATCATTCGGGGAGGAGGAGGAGGGGAACGGGAGAGAGAGATGCAAATAACGAGGTTGCCCTAGATGGGCATTCAACTTTCGGAATTCGGATGGGAGGGAGACAAGATACTAGTAGGAGAAGGGTCCTTTCATTTCGAAATTTGGGTCCGGCTAGGATGTGAGGATGACACATTCTTATGAAATTTGTTTTTTTAAGTCTTAAATCGTGCCGCGAGTGTGCTGGTGCTTGCCAAGACTTAAATACCTTTAAATGCAGTATTTTCGAACGGCTAAAAAAAGTTCCTATAGCTCTCGGTAAGCTCTTCCAGCTAACCCGTTTTGAGGCTCTTAACGGCATGCTTTCGGCACGGAACCCTATCAAACAACCAAGAGACCTCCCAAAGCAGTTAATCGTCGAAATCAACGAAATCAACGGCACGAATCGGCACGAAAAGACGGAATTCCCTAAATATGATAATGAAGCTGTCACTACAGCTTTACTTCAATTCAACACGCCACTTTCTCTCCCGCGATCAATTCCAAAACTATCCCTTGTTGCTTATCCAAGGTCACAAATTCCATGAGACTTCAGATGAAGACATCTAGATGAAAACTTCAAGAAGACGTGGACAACACAATAAATTTAACTATTCTCTTATTCCCTTCTCTCTCTCTCTCTCTCTCTCTCCAATGATGCAAAAGTATGTATTATTCTGAAGGGAAAGACGAAAACTGATGAAACTCGTTGGGTGGTCCTCTTTCTCTTCTTCGTTGCACACATACACGAAATCCTATTATCTGACGGCTTCTTCTACTTGAAGCCATCGCGATCGAAATAGTATGGAATAGTAGGAGAGCAGGCATACAATTTAGATGGGAAGGAAGGAGAAGAATAAGAAGAAGAGAAAAGGGAAAGACGGAGCATACACGCAAATCAAGCATCGAAGATGAGGGACCAGAAGATGTTATCTTTTCGGGAAGGAGAAGAATTCCGAATTCAGATGAGAAATATGGTTTTCTTTTTAAAGGATTCAACCTTGATTTTCAAACAAAAATTCAAATTTTTCAATGAAAAATGCATATCAACAGAAATGGAAAATTGTGAGGAACCATAGAAAAAACAATCAGAATTGACCAGTAAAAATGGGAAAAACAGGGTTAATTGTGCAGCTAAAACAACTAGAAATACGAACGATATATATACTTTTTCAGAAAAAATCTTTTACACACAGGAGATTACTGTAGAGGTCTATACAAGACTTCCAGTCTGTAGATTAACCGGGAGTGGTTGAGCTCCTTGCGGCGACGGAGACACCGAGAGCAGTTCATTTCGACGCATTTCAAGGTACGGTAGAATGTTGTGCGCTTCTTGAATCGTCATTGAGACCATCGTCATCTCCTGGTGGAGTTTAAGGAGCTCTCGATCCAAATTCCATAGTTTTCTCATCTGAAACAGGGATACTGTAGGCTACAGTAATATTTAGAAGACTTACATCATCTACAGAAGGCGATTCACCCTTCTCTTCAATCATCATCATCTTCTGCTTATCAATCGCCATTGCTCGATTTCTCATTGAATCCATTCGTGGAATCTCCTTCTCCAGTTGGAGTTGCTTGCTTAGAATCTCTTTCGAGACAACCCAAAGATCCTGAGATAATATTTTTTAATGGAAGGGAACCGTGAAAAAATCATGCTGGGATATAATTCCACGTCCTCGGCATGGCCTAGAATCCGACAAGTTCTTCCAATTCTATAGTAACCAGGCGGCACCCTTCCGGCATACCTATGAAAAAAAACTTACATTCAAATGCTCGGGTTGATTCTTTCCTCCTCCTCCCTGATTCATCGGAATCCCTTCCAAATCCGAAGTGGGAGTCGGCGACGCAAAACTGGGACAATTCGATTCCTGATGATCCACCACCTCCTCCTTAACCCTTTTCAATGGAATCGGCGCTTCAGAAGTTGAAACCGTCGGTGTGGAAGCAGTGGAAGCTAGGGATACATCTGATCTGGGTGGCATCGAAAATCCGGGATTCGGAGCCAATCTGGAGCACATTGGAAGAGCACGTGGAATAGCGAAATGTGGATTCGAGTTGTTCAATGTGTCCGCAGAGAAATACATTGTAGAATCGGTTCTTCTCGAAGAATCCTCCGGAATCATCATACTACAAGAGGCTTCTGATGCACTTCTGACGTTAGAAATCGTTGGAGATTCCACGTGGAAGCTCGTGGATCCACCCAATCTCGGAGTGCTTGTGAAACTCGGCCCTCCAGCCTTCTGTTGCTTATTGAATTGGGAAGAAGTTATTGGCTTATTGGTTAACGAATTCTTAAACACTGGTTCCACATCATCATCTGTCATGGATAACGAGGTGCTTCTTCTGGAATCAGGAGTTGTATTGAAGATGAGCATTGATTCTATGGAATGCGATGATCCTGAATTCAGATTCGCTTCGAGACAGGCTCTTCCGGGGCCTGGAACTAGGGAGAAGTCTCGTTGACGTTCTCGTTGCATTCTCTGGAGACTTGTCTCTTTCATCGCTTGTTGACGTCCCATTTTTTGAAACCTGGAATATAGGAAAAGTGATTTTAAAGTGCCTGACCCGTGCCGGGCCTCAAATCCCGGCAAAGCGTGCTGGAAATGTGCCAAAACCGTGCCAAAGCATAACTTTCTTTAAAATCGAGATTTTAAGACGATTGAAAATGGAAATGACAGATCTTAAGGGGCTCTACACAATCGCCTAGTTTTGGAAGAGATTGGTTAAGGTTGAACGGAGTTAGATGGCCCAAACTGCTTTAAGCCCTATAACCCTGTTTGGCCTAAACCGATTGCTCCCAAAGCTAGTCTATTGTGTAAAACTCATCAAGATTTAAGAAATCCCTACATTTTCATTCGATCCTCCGGTTGCATCTTCATACTCGATGTCCCCTTGACCACATTCTTCTTCGGAGAGCTGATCACTTTGGGAAGTTGTGGCTCTGAAGAGCTCGACGCTGCTGATGATTCCCCCAACTTCAGCACAGGAGCCGACATCCGATCTCCCTTCTTTGAATCATTATTCTTCGATTTTTTGAATTTATTCGTGAATTTCTTGCCGAATTCCATGAAATTAATCTTCGGACGACTCTCATTCTGCTCTTTCTGACCACTTTTCTTTCCGGCCGCCATCGAATGTGTCCGACGGAATCGTGGTTCGTTCGGGGTGGCGGGTGCTTGAAATTTCGGTGAACTCCACGGTTGCTCGTAGTTTGTAGCCGTTGAGACGAAACTTTGGGTTGGTGAGATCGCTGATCGGTTATCTGGTGGGGAGAGAGGATTGAAGCGAGATGGCATCGTTTGTCTGGAATTTTTGTTTTTTTGGTGTTTAAAATGCAGATTTGCAGCTTTTTAATATTAATTTTCGCTTATTTTAGAATTTTTCAGCCCTAAAACATATATTTCTTGAAATTGTTCCCTGTGATCCATTTTTCCTTCAAAATCCCAATTTCCTTGATTTCTTTTTCAATAAAATTATTTAATTACCTATATTTATTTCTCTCAAATTGATTTCCCTCCTGTCCGGGAGGTTTCTCACCCCGATTCGCCATGATACACCTGCAAATTTTAATTTTTAATCGCACGGCCTAATTTGCAGATGATAATAGGAAAATATGAGCTTTAAAAAAATCAGAAATCCAGATTTTCATCTGAAAATTTTTAAAAAACCACGGAAAAACAAATTTTTCCATCAAAAACAAGTGGTTTTTGGAGGAGAAATAAAAATAAAAAATACGCTAAACAATTCGCAATGGCGGGATTTCGGAGTGTCGTTGCGAGAAAATAAAGTGGGCCTAGGAGCTTTTCTTGTTCTTTCTTTGAAAATCGACGGCTTTTCCTGGATTTTTTGTTAGAAACAAAAGAAAAAAAATATCCTAATTTTATTGTAAAAATCCCCTTATTTTACTGACAGAAAAAAGTGGTTTTCGACCTGGTTTTATTTGGGATTACTGTATTCTTTGTTCAAAATGGTATAACTCAGTTAGGAGAGGAGATATAAAAAAGTTGTCAACTAACGAAATGTAGCCCTTGATATGAGCTATATTTTATTAGTTGACAATTGTCTGCTATCTTTTCTTCAAACCGAGTTATACCAATTTCAAAAAGGCTTCTATGAACCTCTAAGCTACAGTACCCGAAATATCACCTTTTTCGGAAAACTACTAAAAATCTGTTCTGCAACTAAAATTTTGTTCGGACTTCAAAATGTTTTGTTCGTCATAAAATTTCCAGTATCGCTTCCTTGCACCAGTAGCTACCGTACCCCGAAGACTATGGGTTGAGGCTTGCAATATTCTTTCGGGACTATAAAAGAAACCGTATTTCGCTTCTTGGCTGAGTATCAAATGTTTTTCCTCCCTCCACCTAATATTGGCTACCCGGCTGACTATCAAACGTTTTTGTCTTCTGTCTTACAACATCTAACCTTCTTACTTTTCTGACTCATGAATATAAGTGTGTAAACAATAAAAAATGTCTTCAAAAGCTACAGTATCCCATTGTTTACCTTTTTGTACAAAAACCAAATTTCCCAAGCGATATTATATGCAAGGAATTGAAAAAAGGATAGAAAATTCCCATGATATATTTTTTGAAAACTGCTTTGTTCCGGGTATAGTCACGAGGGGTACTGTAGAGAAAAAATATCTTATTTTATGTTTTGTCTTTTTAAGGATGAAACACTTGACCACCTGAGGAGTAGCGTCATGTTAGCTGCTAACACACCCTAAGGAGGTAGCAAGAGAGAGAGAGAGATAGAGACGCAGAGAAAGAAGAGATGTCTAACTTCAAATACTTCGATCTCAGTTGCCATAACAACTAGCAAAAAGTTGTCAACTAAAAAAGTATAGCCCTTAACACGCTAAACATTTTCTTAGTTGACGCTTTCTTGTTTCCTATTTCTTGAACCAAGTTATACGCATCCCTAAACCACCCCACTCAACTACAGTAACCCTTTCGGAAAACTATAATACTGTAATGGCTAAACACTGACATTATAGCTCTCCCATTGACTCAGTTAGAACATGATGAAAGCTTCCCCGATACTTCTGCTTCGAGGAATCTTTCAGGTTACTTGATGCTCGTAACAATGCCTCTACACACGGTCAGTCTCACCATTCCGCAACCCATCGATCACTCGGAGCTTGGTCACGTAGACTCACTATCATAAATTTACCCGTATCTTCCTTCGTTGACCTGATCTGAGGATCCCTTTGGTTTTGTTCTTCCCGCGCCCCACTCATTTCCCTCTCTCTCTATTTCTCTGCGCCTCGTACTCTCTCACCGCTGGGTATAAAAGGTCCGGCGAGAGCTGACATGAGGCCAGTTCCCCTTTCTATATTCTTTTAATACTTTTCCCCCATTCCCTTTGTTATTCGGTTTAAAAGAAACATTTCTATCATCTTCTCTTTTTTTTTCCTACCGTTCAGTTGTAACATGATTAATGTTATGTACGATTGAGAGATAGCATCCATCACTCACCCAGGGGTCCGAGGAGGAAATGACCTTGTAAACATTCTATTATTATAAGATTTTCAATCGAAGGTGTCGCCTCGCAACATTTGACTAATTATATCCTTTCATCCCCCATTTTCGGCACACTCCTCCTCCTTTCCTCCTCCTCTTCACTTCTCTCTCTCTCTCTCTCTCTCTCTCTCTCTCTCTCTCTCTCTCTCTCTCTCTCTCTCTCTCTCTCTCTCTCTCTCTCTCCATCTCCTCGTATCTAAACTCTCTTCGTTATTTCGGGACAACGAGCCAAAAAGCGACAGTCATTCGTCCTCAATATATGGATTTTTATTAGTTCTTGCAACAGTGAAGTAGAAAAAATACTGGGATTTTCGGTCTCTTAAACATTTTTTAAACTACGGTATACTTGTAACCATCTAAGCCTCGTTTTATTCCTCCCCCTTAACAGCTTATCTTTTCAGGGTTTTCAAGCTTTAGGATTAGTACTCACAGAAAAAGTGGGCAATCGCGCATGCAATGGGGCATCTGCACACCCTAGGGCGCGGGTCGCTAACTGCAGTCAGCGACCCGCGCCTCCGGGTGTGCAGATGCCCCTACGTCGCGCAGCTACCCACATTTTTGCCCCCGCCATGCGCATTTTCCAACCGTTCTCGCACAACTTCGCGCATTGTACGCGAAAAATTCCGTGAGTAGTATTTCTTATTCTTTTTATAGGCAGCCTATTATCTTCCCGAGACTGGCTACAGTAGTCTGTCCAAAAAAGTTTTCAAATTTTTCTTCAATTTAAGATTAACTATCATAGTACAACAGTCCGTTTTTGACAAGATTAAAACATAATACTGTTAGACTACATTTTTCGGGGTTCCATCTATCCTTTCTCCTTCTCGAAGACTAATTACGGTCTCTCCCCCAATCTTATCAGTAGCTGAGCATTTACAAAGAGAACTTTATTATCATTTGTGTTCTATTTATTGTTACTTTCATGGATTATCCAGTGAACAGTGTATACCAGTGACAACCTATACTGAACGTCATGTGCATCCATCAACTGTAATAAGCTATACCATCTGTACCCGTATTAGGACTAGCTATAAATGTGACTTTTATGGTTAGTAATTTTGATGCATGTCTTTGTTTTTCTACAGTATCGTTTGTGCTACACTAACTGTCTACCGTAACCTACCTTTATTCTTTCTTTTTTAACTTTGGATTTTTCAGATCACCTATTTTGCTCTATTTCTCATTTTCCTACAGTAATCAACCTCTATTCAATCTACTGTCTTTTCACCTTTTTCTATTTCTTTAAATTTCTTTCTCCTTCAAAGCATCAATTTTTCTACCGTAACCCCTCTTATCTCTTGCCTAAACTTTCTTATTTTTCAGTTGAAAACTCACAATGAGCCACCATGGCAGTGATGACAGAAGAGACGACTCGAGACACCAAGGAGATGTTCCTGCTCCTTCTCGATACAGCTCATCTAGTCAAGGAGCTCAAGGACCACCACGTGGACAAAGAAACCCTCCCAAAAAAAACCCGACGATCAGCATTGGGACCTCGCCTGAAATTAAAAATATTTCAAAGAAAGATCTACTTTTCAACACTCAAACCTTCGCGGAGAGACCGAATGGATTCATCTTCGACAAAAAAAACATTGGAATGAAAACTCAGCTCCTCACCAACCACGTTATTGTCAATCTACCGGATGAAACTTTAAAATTGTATTGCTACAATATTGAAGTATTTCTCAATAACAGGCCAGTGAAGAAAAGGGAAAAAGCCAGTCCAATTTTTTGGGACATCGTACGTCGAAATCGTAATATGTTTCCATCGGCTGCTACTATGGTTTACAATGATTGTAATATGCTCTATTGCACAGAACAGCTCGCAACGGCTGAAGGAAACGTCTTCGGTATTCCCAATCAAAAACGATTTGAATTCAAGTACACGGGAAGAGTTGATTTTGGAAAAACGATTCGAGAGGATCAAGACAGACAACTTCTCGCCACAATTATCGATGCAATTGCCACGGCTCGTGTCAGAACTGAGTGAGTCTTTTTATACAAATATATAGCAGAATATATAAATTAAAATTCCAGCTGTCTCCAATATTCCGTCTTCAAAAGATGTCTATTCGTGATTAACAACGTAGAGGACGAGACGCTCGTGCATCCGTTGACAAGTCGAATTCGTAGTGGATTGGATGCTCGTGTTGGTGTTTCGATTGCAATTCGACTCAATTTGAGAGCAGGGATCACCGCTTGTTTTGATAGTAAGTTTAGCCGAGTATTACTTGACTATGGTAATAGACTAGTAGTACGGTAATCGCTGCGAGACCCAAGCTATCGTAATCAGAGCGCTTATCTATTTCTTCGTTAAAATGTTGCGTGCCCAAGCCGGCTTATTGCCATATCCCAAGAAATTATAGAGTGCCCTTCTATTAAAGCACACAATTAATTTTTCAGCGAGCCACACAATATTCACCCGCCGTTGCTACCCACTCATCCGCCTTCTTTGCGAAGTCATTAACGATGACGTCATCAGTGACCAAGATTTCAGAGGCATCTGGGATATGCGTCTACGAAACTGGAATCTAAACGGCAGACATCTCCAGGAAATGGATCGAATTCTTCAAGGTCATAAGCTCCGTTATTCTTTTGAATCGGGAGTCAGAGTTCGTGAAGACGGAGAAGAAACGGATCCGGGACTGGAGTATTTCAATGAACGGGGCAAAATGTTCTCATATTTCCAATTCACCCCTGAATCAGCTCGTGATACCACATTTGTATTGAACGAGCAGAATGGACGGAGAACTCTAACCGTAGCTCAGTACTTCCTCGAACGCTACCACATTCGTCTTCGCTATCCCAATTTGCCGTGCCTCGTTAAAAAACCAACAAGAAGGAACGACATATTCATTTGTTTCCCATTGGAATTCGTGACCTACGGGATCATGCCAGTAAGATATTCGAATCCAATTTCTGAGTTGAACAAGATCGAGTACATCCAAAAGACCACTTATTCTATGATGGAACGTCGTCAGCTTCTTGATCATATCATGCGACAAAATCGAATTGCCGATTGTCCTGAGGTGGTGGACAACGAGGATCGATACATGCGACACTACAATTTGAGTTTTGGCAAGGAGATGCTCACTGTCAATGCTACAATGCTCCCACCACCCACTGTCGTCTATGGTGAGGGATCGAAATTCACGGACGATAATCGACTGGGAAAATGGGAAGCCGTTATCGATGATCCCCCAAGAAAAGTCCTCGAAGGTTCCACCGACGTCAGAAATCAAGATAAGACGGCTCCAAAAAAGACAAAACGACTTCTTGGATCAGTCCTAAACGTGATCTCGCCAGTCAATGAAGGTCTTGTAATGGATTGGGATGTAATATTCTATCATCGTATCATGGCTGCAGTTGAGCTTGCCGGTCAGCCCGTAGCCTTTGAACCATCCGGCCTGGCCGCAATTCAAGGATGCTTATTCTTCAATCAAAAAATAAGTCAACCTTCAGAGATCCCTGAATTCTTCGCTAGCTTGAAAAACTCAATTAACGATCCGAAAAACGACAAGTACAAGGAGAACGAGAATGAAGTGCTCATCCCATTTGTCATTGTCGTCTTCCAAGCCAGATGCACTACAATGATACAGCGTACTCGTTTTGACAACGATTACAATTATATCAAATATCATGCTGATAATAATATAGGGATATATACTCAAGGAATTCTAATTAACAATTTGGTCCAGATTCATGTAAGTTTTTATTATGATAGTTACGGTAGAGTGTGGACGTATCCTAGACCACCAATTACCATAAGGCTACCAATCTAACGAGATAATTTTTAGGAAAATCCCGTCTATTGCAAACTCACTCATCTCATGGTGGAAAAAATATTGGGAAAAGTCGGCACCACCCACCGTAAGCTCGAGAGAAATGGTGATCATAAGACGTGGACGAAGCTCACCGATCCGGATAGCCCTTGTCTTATTCTGGGCGTGGACGTGTCTCACCCTAGTCCTCATGATAGACTTCAAGATGATATCCGGCGACTTTCGATTGCCACAGTCGTCGGGAATATTGACACGGATTGCTGCGAATATCGAGCATCTTCAAGGATTCAAGACTCAGGACAAGAGACGATTGTCTCATTTAAGGATGAGGTTAGCAAACGGATCAATGACTTCATCACGAACAACAGTGGCAAGCGTCCGGCACACATTGTGGTTTATCGTGACGGATTAGCCGAGTCGGATTTCAAGAGAACTCTTTACGAGGAGAGGATCAATATTGAGAATGCTTGCCTCGAACTTGATATGGAATACCAGCCAACAATCACTTATATCGTTAGCACCAAGAGACACCACACCAGATTCTTTTTGAAAGATCTCCGAGAAGGCGACGAGGCACAAGGCTACAATCTTCGTCCGGGAACCCTTGTCGAGGACACAGTCACCACGACTGACTTTTATGATTTTTACCTATCCACCCAAGTCGGTCAACTTGGCCTAGCTCGCCCCATTCACTATTATGTCTTATGGGACACGTGGAAGCCAATGCCATCCTTCTGGCCAACCATCACACACGCGTTCACTTATCTCTTTTGCCGCACCACAAGCACTGTTGCCCTACCGGCACCGGTTCTGTATGCGCACCTTGCCGCCAAGCGTGCCAAGGAATGCATGGATGGCGCGTGGTTGACCGCACCGTAAGTTTTAAGATCTAGGAAACATTTGAAGTTAAGAAAAATATATTTTCAGGCTTGAAGGCGTCATCCTCGATATCTCCAATTATGCCGACGTAAACCGCCTCACCAGAGCCATCAACGTTAATCCAAGCCTCGATGGAATGAATTTTGTCTGAATGCACTTTAATAACAGTTTTATTGTAAATTTTAACTGTAATTCTAACTTTAAGTATTTTGGGATCAATATTATGTATATTAACGTTTCAATAAACATGTAATAATCTAAAAACTTCATTTTTTTTAAATCTTAAAAATGTTATTTCTTATCCTTTTTCTCAAATCCAAGACGTTTCAAATCAGCTGCATTAAACGAGATGGCTGTACCACAATCATCGAAACTGAAATTAAAACCGGAATTTCGGAGTGTCGTTGTCACTTACTTGCAAAGGGGAATAGAGTAAGATGATGAAATTTTAGATGAAGTGCTGAAAATAGGGAGACTATAAACTACAAACTACAGACTACAACTAACCTAGGCGATTGGGATCCAAGTTGGGATGGACCAGTGGATGCGGTAGAACAATTTGTGCTGCTAGACGTGATTCTGAGAAAAATAATGTTTAGATTTTGATAAAGGGGCGGCACGTCTAGGCACGGGTGCCCTGCCCTCACCTAACACTCTCTTGGTAGTTGGAAGAATCCGCATAGTTAAACACAATATCGAGCTGGAAGAAAAAAAAACTTTAGCTTTTTCTAGGCCACCACCACTTACCATATTATTCTCTCCCCATTTCAATCTAACACATCTACCTACAGTAACCGGAATCGCAGTCTGAATCAACGAATTCCGGACATTAATCAACTCCGCATAGGTCATCGATCCAAATGTCAATCCACCGAGAATACTTGACGCTTTGTGATCATCCAGGCGTCGTTCATAAATCCATTTGAGCGACATGTTGATAAGATCTAGTTTTTGAGTGTCCGGAACTCGGGAGGAGACAATTGTAATGACGGTGTTTGTGTTGAGTCGGGTGATTTCTTGGAAGGGAAGTTTGCCAGTGGTGTAGAGTTCATGGAGGATTGAGACCAGATCACGGACAGTTTCGTCGGATAGTGAGAGCATGGTTGAGGGCGAGTGGGGGATCTGGAATATGGTAGTCGTTGGGAGACTAACTTTTGGTACCTAGTACATATTGGGAAAACCGTGGGTCAATTGATCATGAGGCCACCCAACCACCAGGATACTATCAAAATTCTGTGATCACCTAGAACCGAACCTCCTACTTTCAGACACCCCGCCCAACTAACCGTCTTCAAATGAATCGTCACAATATTCAACACATCCACCACTTTTCCCTGCTTCGCCACCTCCACCAACTTCTTCTCCACCTCCTCCTGCAACTGTGGCACACCGAAATAGGCCACCGCCTCCAAATCATCCTGAAGATTTCCGAAACTCAATGACACCTTCCCCGTATAAATGAAATCCAACACTTTCTTGACACTCGTCATTTTCAAAAACTTCAGGTCCACCGTATAAATTTTCGTGTGCGCGGATTTTTTGAATTTCTCGGAAAACGTGGAGGAGAATGATGCCAACATCACTGAATGAACTTTGATGACGTCATTTTGGAATTGAAGATGAACGTCGCATAGCTCATGACTAGTCGAATAATCCGAGCGAAGGAATTGGGCGATCGACTCGAAATGTGTAGTTGTGCCGGTGACGTCGAGGCTGTAGTTTGTAGTATTTGTAGTCTTTGTAGTTTTTGTAGTCTTTGTAGTTTGTAGTCTAGCCTCTTACCAATTAGTCATATCAATACGAAGATTTCTTGTGGTGTCTTTGCAAAAATTGTTCATTTGGCCTAGTGCTTCTGGAAAAACATTATTTAATTGTTTTTTATGAAAATTATTATTTTTTCAAATTCCAAAAAAATCTAAGAAAAAACTCACTTCTTTTGTGTCCGGTTTACTCCAGAATTCCGGTTTACGTATTGAGAAATGATAGTGTAAAATGAAAAAATAATAAATTTATTTACCGAAATTCCAACGTCAAATTAGCAAATTTTAAAGTGTAATTCGAATTGAGAAGGTCACGTTTTAAAGAGAGACGCCGACAGTTAGACGCTCTCGTTGTCTGCGCGATCCTACTCCTTAGCTGTCAGAGCCTGTATCTTGGTTCTTTTAAAAGCTATCAAAAAACTTTCAACTAATGAAATACTCAAAATTTTAAGCTCTACACTTTTGTAATTAATCACTTTTCTCTATCTTCAACCGCAACTGAGATATAGTCAATATAAACTATTTTATCCATACATAACCCCACTATAAGAAGAAGTTGGATACATTGGATAATATGGTTGTGGTGGAGGTGGAGGTGGCATCGGAGGTGGCGGAGCATAGGTTCCAGGTTGAGAGTATGGTCCAGGTTGAGAATACGGTGGATACGGTGGAGGGGGCGGGGCGTACATTGACGGGGTCGGAGCATAGCTTGGAGTTGGAGACGCGTATTGAGGAGGAGCTTGATGGACAATGATTGTGGGTTGTCCGCAACCACAGCCACCGATTCTGGAACAAGATTTGGCGGGAATTCAAAATTTCAAAAAGGCTTACCCACAACCGCAACCGCCATATTGTCCATTAACCATGGCAAATAAAAAACCAAGGAAAAATAGAAAAATATTTCTCATTTTCCTTACCAAAAGCCCAGAAAATTCTTGTTTTTTATATCAAGGTTAAGCTCCGCCCCCTTTTTCCATTAGCTATGATAACAATGGAAAGTAAATGATTTCACTTTTCATCCAGGAGGACAAAGAAGTGTTGTAGTCCTCTCGGACAAAATGAGAGAAAGGTTTATTATCTTGTCCAAATCTTGTCCAAAAAACTACAAAAATTAAAAAAAAAATCAACTTTTCAAATTAGCCATAGTATTTGTCAACACCGAAATGTGAATGTCATCTGGAGTCTTATTCTTGAGAAAATACTGATCGAAACCTTCAGTTATACCCTGAAATTCCATATCTTGAAATTGTCCAAAAGGAGTACACGAACCTGAATGATAGTGATAACCAAAGTGATAATTGGTGCGATTTGATTTTCATGATAAGCCACAGAAATCGCTGCACTTATAAAAAGAGCTACTTTTACAGCAGCTTGAGTGAAATTTATGACGTCACGAAGCCACCAACGTCGTTCAGTTTTCTTATCGATGTATTTCATGAGGTTCTCAACCATATCGAAAACTTTTGAGATGTTGTCTTTAAGGGATCCAACGTCTACAGCAGGGGCGCTTTCTCCAGAGCCAATGTCACGGGTCTCATCGCCCTCTGTGCTGGTATGGACTGTCTGGAAAGTTTTATTACTACGAGCGGACTAAAGATGATATAGCAAAAATTCTGAAAACCCACCGGTGCTGAAATAGTCAATCTCGCAAAAGAGTTCGATCTGCTTCTTGGCTTATCTCCTGCTTGGTTTGCCACTTCCTCTATTATCCTGGCCAACAGAGCCATTTCATAAGCAACAGATCTTAACATGGTGTGCTCATCTGGTGGAATGTTTAGATCGCGGTGCACTGGAAAGATTAGTTGCTAAAGTAGGGTATTTCACATCTAAAACTCCAAAATCAAGAAAAACAAAGTTCATCATTGAATTCTCCGTTACTTTTTACCCCCCGCAATCAAATATTTTCAGCCCATTTAGAATAAGTGTCGTCAAATGAGGTGCAGGGTACGCAACCACCGCGCGTTTTTCGGTGATTACGGATTTTTAACAAGCGCTTAGAAAAATGAGATGAAGGGCTGGAATCTTGCCTGGAATTCGATGGTGATCTTCAATTTCTATGATTTGAGTTTGAAAAATTATGGTTTTTTTTGAGCTCACTCGAAACATGATTAATCTCAATGACACAATCCATAACATGTTGGTAGGTGGCCAATGAAGATTGTTTAGTTTTAATATCCCTTTCCAATTCGAATTGAAATATTTTCAGGGCTTCTTGGCATCTCAATAAGTAAGTGCTAATAGGTCTGAGTTGAGTAATATAAGCAGATTGTCGAGTACCAAAAACATCGCACATTGCATCCCAGCAATCTCTGTTAGGTGGAGACGGTTCGCTCCTGAAAGCTACAGTAGGAAAGAGCTTGAGGGGTCTTTTACTTACTCAATGATAATTTGGGTCGTTGATGTGCCAATGTCCACTGATCTCTTTCGAGGAGGATTAGGGGTCGCCTGGAATTTCTAGGCATTTTTATTAGTGACTGAACTTTTCACTAAGTTTCATTATTTTATGGCCAAACTTTTTTCTTAACTTCAAAAATTCTTACCTGCCCTCCATCCGTTGTCGTTGGTGTCGCCGGAGTTACCACTACTTCATCATGTACAAATCCATGATTTTCTGACATAATTTCTTCTGAAAATTTTTTATTTATAAAAAGAATAAAAAGGAGAAAATGTTGAAATATTAGAGTGAGAAAAACGAAAAAATAGAGTTTCACAACTCGTTTTATTTGTTTGCCGAGTCTATTACTCTGACCATTTTGTGTGTATTTGATAAGAGACATTTCCGATTGGTCAGCAGTATTTTTGAAGGGAAGAGTGATGTGAAAAAAATCGAAAATTTATTCTGAACGCGTTTTATTAGAATTAAATAATTTCCAATTTTCTGATCTTTGTTTATAAGCCAACCATGTGGTGGGCATATGGATACATTAGTTGCTTATGTCACTTCTCATTGGATATATCAAAAAGTTGTCAACTAATGGAATGTTGCTCATATTAAAAGCTTTATTTTGTTAGTTGACAACTTTTTTGTATCTATAACGGACACTGAGATAAAACCTCTAGGGAGACGCAGAAAAGTGAAACGGCTGGAAGGCTGCGCTCTCGATAAGAAGTGTACGTCTTTAAGTGCCTGTATCTTGTTTCCTGTAACAGCTATCAATAAATTGTTAACTAATAAAATGTTTAACTTGCAAAGAGCAATAATTCATTAGTTAATAACTTTTTGGTAGCTTTCACTGAAACCGAGGTACGATGCCTCAAATTCAAGCGAAATCGGGCGGGCAGAGAAACTCTAGCCACATCCTCTTTCTGCGTCTCTTATTTGAAAACTTCAAACAGGTATATCTCAGTTCCCATAAATGCTATCAAAAAGATGTCAACTACGAAAATGTAGCCCTTATTATCTGCAACATTTTATTAGTTGACAACTTTTTGGTAGCGATTTTGAGAACCGAGTTACAGGCGCTTAAACCTGCAGATCGGGACCGCTGTGAAAAAAGTGTAGCTGCGGTTGGATATATCAGTAGTAGCTAACGAAATGTCGATGATATAAAAGAACCAAACAACATTTGAATAAAAATATTTATTCATCAGAATTCTTTCTCCCACATATGCTCATCATACACCTGGAATCTTCTCATATTCTTCACATACACCCCCGCATTCCGATCGAAATCTTTCACTGCCTCCTTTCCACAGTAATCTTCCATTATCTCTTTTGTGCAATCCTTGTGCAAAGTGTACTTATCAATCAAAGATACCGAAGTTCCCAGATAGAAATTAAAGCCGTGAAGACAAGAATATCCTGATAGGTCTGGAGCCTCTTTGTGTAATTTTAATTGACACATTGTAAATTCCGTGTTGGAGAGTTCGACGACCTCACATAATTGTTTAAATGTCATTTTGTGTTGATTGTCATAGAAACAGTGTTCTTCCAAGCATTCCTAAATTTTTCAATTATACATACACATTTTTTAGGCTTCATTTGTCATTTAATAGAGTTTAAAGTCTCAGGCACACTTACGGCATAATCCACTCTCCTTACCTTAGTTCTATCACACGCTGCAATCAATTCTAACAGAGCTGGATCATTAATTTTCAGGTTCCTGGTTGGTTGAATCGCCATTTTCTCAATTATCGCTGAAGTCAATGGTTCACATTTTTGTGCTGCGTACTCATGTGATAACGATGAGCAATTCGTTGAATTCTCAGCCATCACTTCCAAAAATTCGTCGTATTTTGTATTAAGATAGTTGTACTGTGTCCGGAAACATTCTTCCTTAGCTATTTCCAAAAGACATGATTTAGCTTCCTTGAAGTCAATTATGGTGTTTTTCTGAATTTTTCATGCCGTTTTATTAGAGTAAATTCCAAATTTCTCTCACCGAAAACACATCCAACTTCTTCACACAATCGTAATCTTCTCCTTTATAAGCCGCTATATAAAACTCTTTCATACACTTTGTAATATCTTCAGGCCCTTCGCTAGTATAATTAGAAATGGGAGCAGAATAAACGGAAATTAAGGAAATGTATAGCAGAAAACACGGAACATTCATGGTGGGGCAAATATTGAAAAGTTCAATTCAATTCGTAGTTTAGTAGGAGGATTTTGAAGGGATTATCTTTTTCATTTGGAAATTGGAATTACCAAAAAGTTTTGGTTTTTTAAATATTTTTCATTTTTCGGCTGTGTTCATTAATCTGATTTCAAGTTTAAAAAAGATTTCCATGAAATTAACTGATTTTTGATCTTATCAAGTACGAATTCTCTCCCATCTGACCAAGTAGCCTCCTTTTTCGTCTGCGTCTCTTATCACTTACAACAGGTACGTCATGCCTCCCTTCTCTTCTTTTTACTACTACATCATAGAATAATCTTATAGGAAATCAATGGTGTCCCCTTTGTTATGTTATGTTTGTGACTCACCTGGAGCTGAACACCATTTTGGTGGGATTTGTTGTCGGTAAGCTCTACTATTTATTTTTTGAAAATCCACAAAAAAAATGATTTCAGAGCTTGCGCCGCATTTTTCCGTCGCTATTTCAAATCGAAGAAAAATTTAAAATTTTGTAAATGTCACGAAAAAACCGAAAAATCACATCCATGCAGAAGTTGTCGAATTGAGAGATGTTATGAAGCGGGGATGTCACCTGAAAGTTTGTATTTTTTCTAATTAAAAAAACAATGTAAATATATTCTTTGAAAGGGTCATTTTTTCCTTAACCATAAAAAATGCGAGAGAAACAGACGCAGAGAAAAGCGGGAGCTAGAGTTTCTGACTGTCTGACCCCTCTCAATCTGCATTGCGCAACTTTAGAAGCCTATAACTCCGTTCTTATAAGAGTTATCGAGAAGTGGCCAACTAATGGAATATTGCTTATAATAAGGGCTATATTTTCGTAGTTGACAACTTCTTGAAAGCTGTTATGGGAACTGAGATAGACGGATTTGAAGTGTTGGTATGAGAGACACAGAGAAATGAAAGGGTTAGAGTGTCTCCGCCCGACCGATTTCGCTTGGCTTTAAGGCATCGTATCTCGGTTCCCGTCAGAGATATCAAAAAGTTGTCAACTAATGAAAAATTGATTATAATAAGAGCTACATTTTGTTCATTGACAACTTTTTGATAGCATTTCTGGGAATTGAGATAAATGAGGTTAAAACCAGGTGACATTTCATCAGCGACGCAGCTTCGAGTTTACGTATACCAAAAAATATCTTCATAAAAATCAAAAATGTCAGACTATCGCTAAAACCTATCAAAATAAAATTTTTCTCCAGAACTCCAACACGATCGAGACAAAACAGCTAAGCACTTATTGATGCTTCAAGTTTCCACTTCTAAATTTCAACCAACGGTAAACCCATCTTAATTTCAATTTTAATAGATTTTTTTAGACCGGAATAACATCCAAAGACACCATAAACCTGGAGTCCGCCGTTGTAAATTATCAGAATTTCGAGTCAACAAGAAATGATTTAACGGAAGGAAGGCTACATGAAATGAACGTTTTCGAGTTGTCAAGTAAAACTAAGACAGATATTGAGCTGATGTGGAAAATGGCTGTGGCAATGTTCCCGCTGATAGATAACTTGAAAATTTCTAATAAGGTTAGTCATTTTTTTAAAGGTACAGTAGTCTCGATAGTGAAAAGACTGATCCCGAAAGGAAATGCATTTTTTTTTGAGATTCTTTCGGGACTACTTTTTTTACTTGGGACTAGTAAAAGGAAAAATTCTATTTAGGAAGCACTTCTCCGCAATTTCTACCCTAAATTCTGGATGATTTCTCCTATATTGGATTGTATAAAATATGAAAAAATGAGGGCAAGTATGAGAAAAGAAGATAGAAATCGAATGATTTGTATATTTTACAATGGAGCATTTACCGATCGAAATGAGATGACAAGAAAAGATATTTTGAAATTATTCGGCCCATTTTGGTATTGGTTCGCCGAACAATTCGTGCCTTCTCTTCTAGAATTACAATTGGATAGTCAAGAACTTCTGGGTATCTTTTGGCTCCAATTTTTCGATCATGGTATGCATTTTTTTTGAACACTGCATTTTATAAATTTCTATTCCAGCGTATACTAATATCTCAGAAGATTGCGTGGAAGTCAGTCGAAATATCAAAAAAGTGATTCTAAAAAACTTGAGAAATCATCAATTGGATCGAGATTTCGATGAAACACGGATATTTATGATAATGGAAGTATTGGAAAAAATGGAGAAATTGGAGAGGAAATTTGTGGAACACATGTTGTTTTGTCAGATGCATAATGTGAAATTACATGAGGATTTTAGAAGGATTCTCATGGAGAATAAGTATTAATTCTATATTTTTTTATTTATATGTATATATCTTGCTCTAGATAATTGGAGTGAATTAAGAACTTCAATTTTGTAACTCAGAATTTTTCAGATACCCAATTCTAAGTACCAAATTTAAAATAGCAAATTTTGGAAAATCCCAAAATTTGCAAAAAAACTCGAAAACAGCCAAAACCAAGTTTACTATCGAATTCCTATTGAAATTCCAGACCGTCATCTCTTTTCTCTAAAAATAAGCCCTGGAAGAAAAATACGCAAACACCAAAAAACGCGCGGTGGTTGCGTAGCATGCAATCTGGTTGAGTTGAAAATTTGGGTGCGGGGGCAATGAACGATGGGGAATTCAATGGTGAACTTTGTTTTGCTCAATTTTTGAAGAAAGGGCGAGAAATTTGAAATCTTGAAAACTGGTTTTACAAAAGAGTTGTTAGTTGTAAAATGGAAGTTACTGTTTGTTTTAATTCACTCAAAAAATTTCCTAGAAAATTATTTTCACTGTAATTTTATTTTTCAATTTATATTACAATGATGTGTTGTTTTATTTTAAACAATTATCAGCACAAATCGTTTTTTTAATTCAGATACATTCATTCATTTTTCAAAAAAATAAATATTACAAATCTGCTTCATCAAGGAAAAGATCCTTCTGAGCTACTGCTGCTTTTTCCACTGCTTTCAACATCAATTCAATATACTCATCAACACGCTCCAACGCCTTCTCTCCACACTGATCCTTGATAATTTCTTTAAGACAAGATCTCTTCGTCGTTATCTTCTTCATCGTCACATTCATACTATTATCATAAAAATTCATTCCGCCAAGACATTTGTATCCGGACATATCTGGAGCTGTCTTCTGGATCTTGGCCATGCAAGCCATAAACTCGGAATTCTTCATTTCCAAACTCTCACAAGTATTATCGATTTGCATTTTTTCCACATCAGAAGAAAAACAAGTAGGATGGACACAAGTCTAATTTTAAGTTTTTATAGCAAATAATTAGTTCGATTCACTCACCTGAATCTCCTTACACATATCAATCAATTCCAGTACCCTTGAATCATTTATCTTAGTTTTTAGATTAGCCACCATCATGGATTTCTGCATAAACTCCTCGATCATTGGTTTACATTTCAATGTATTGTATGTGAAATAAGAACTTGAACAATCCTTGTATTCATTTGGCTCATGAGTAAGAACATCCAAAAAATCATCGTATTTAGTCGATAGTAGGTTGTATTGGGCAGCAGTGCACTCCGATTTTACCACTTCAAGGAAACAAGATTTTCCTGTTTGGAAGGATTTGTGTTGGGGGGATAGGTTTACCTGAAAAACAACAGTCGGTTCGGGTCAGGCTGTGCACAAGCCGCACGGCCCGGCACGTCTCGGTTCAGGAGTTTTTCAAGTATGCCACTGCAACTAACCGGCACAGTGCCCTTAAAAACTAACCTCCAAAAAATCAAAGTCACTTGTACAATTATATTCCTGATGGTACGCAGCTTCGTAGAAATTTTCAAGACAAGCAGCCACATCTCCATTTGTGGAATTGGAAATGGGAGCAGTCCATGAGGGAATGATGAAGATAAAAGGTAGAAGGAATAGGGATTTTGACATAGTTTGACAAAAAACGATGGAAAACTATTTCGAATATGGGATTAAAGTGGTCGGTTTAGCAGGGTGTCTATGAAAAAAGGTCAAAGAGTAGAAAATGCGAAAAATGAAAATTTGATTTGTCTAGATTCATATAAAGTTTAGCATTTCAAAACAAAGATGAGGATACAATAAGTTTCAAAAATAAACCATCTAACATAATTGCCTCGGCCCGGTATGGCACGGAAAGGCACGCGTGGTTAATTGTTTACTAGGACCCACAACCAATCTGACAGAATATCCAGAGAGCCTAATCGGCACAAAATTGGAACACCTGTCTTTGAACGGCACCTAATCGGCACAGGTTCGGCACAACACCCATTTTTTATAGATCACAACACAACTCGAATCACGAGAAAAAACACTGGATCGACGTATAAATTGATCTCTATCATATCTGATCACCCATTTCTCTCCCTCTTCTTCTTCTCATCAATTGTTATCATTGCTCAATGAACCTTTTTCTCTCTTCTTTCTCAGCATAAGACAGAGATGCCTTCCATCTCTTTTTCTCGGGGGAAAAAATGTCGAATGCTGGCTCCGCTTGCTCCTGATATCTAAAACCAATTGGTGTTAGACCCTGTTGTAAAACGTCAAAAATCACTAAAACGTTTTTTTATTGGTCTTCTAATTTTCAGTTTTTCAAGAAAACTTAAAAGAAAAAGAGAGAAAATGATACTTTTCAGTGTAGGTAATTTTATCCCGGGGGTCTAGAATTTCCGTTTTTTTTTTTGAGAAAAGATATTGTACGTGGAAGATGATATTTTCATGTGTAGAACATGTGTTTTAGGGTAAAATTTTCGAAAAAAAAAATTATTTTTGGACTCCACGAGGACTGAAAAAAAAACCATTTGAGGGTTTTTGAAAATGCCCGTTTAGCGCTGCCCAATTAAGTATGTAAACGCGCTCTACTGAGAAATTTGACTTTGGTTTAGCTGACTGAGTATCAAATGCCGAAAATAATCAAAATTTTTTTTTCCGGGAACAATTGGGAGCTTTTCCTACAATATCTGGTTATGGCTAAGCTCAATAGTATCTTATGCTAGGTTATATATATATATATATATATATATATATATATATATATATATATATATATAGTTATGGAAAATAGGATTGACTCGATTTACAATAAAAATTTTTTTCAATTTCAAATTCTCCAAAATAGTGATATACCCTATTTTGAAAAAATATTTTTTTTCAACTTTTCAAATTTTTAAAAAAATTCCGAAAGAGTCCCCACCACTAATTACCACTCATTTTCACTTTTTAATGTGATCCCATTCTCATTTTAAACAACTCGGAGGTCATTTCCACTTCCTGTTTTCATATTCTCTCTTTTCCCTGTCCTATCTATTCACATTTTTGTTTTTCACACGTTTTTTTTCGTCAGACTACTCAAAATGAAATTGTGTCCTCCGTTAGTAAAAAGAAGGGAAAAAAAAGAAAACGAAATGAACATGGAAACTAAATCCACCCCATCTGAGGTCTTAGCGAACAACCTACCCACTCAATTTTTTGTTTTTGGGGAAAATAGAAGGAGGAGGGAATTGAAATGGGCCAACGACTTCTTTTAGGGCTTTTTGGTAACTATTTTGAACTCTGGGTTTCTGAGGCTAAGCCATTTTTTTTCGTGATTCTCCTTTAATCTAGCTGTAATGAATAACCTTAAAATTTCATAACTATATGGTTACAGTTATTAACCAGGTCTTCGATTATCCAGTCTAACCAAACATTTCTAGCTTAGAATCTTGATCAACAAACAAATTTTTTTTGTTTTCCGGAGGACCCCCCTATTTTTTAATTTTCTTTTTCTTCCTCGACCACCCTTTTCTTTCATTTTGTCTCGAAATGAAATTTTTCATATATTTAGGTGACATGCTATTTTCTGTACTTTTCTTTTTCACTTTAACACTTTAAACAACTTTTTTCTAGATTAGCCTCAGAATTTTTTTTTTTTTTTTTTGGTGCCGGGTACGTAACCACCGCGCGCTTTTCGGTGTTTGCGGAGTTTTCCCCTAGCGCTTTAAAAAAAAAGATGACGGGCTGGAATTTTGAGAG
Organism: Caenorhabditis wallacei; assembly: GCA_963932035.1. Classification (NCBI taxonomy): domain Eukaryota; kingdom Metazoa; phylum Nematoda; class Chromadorea; order Rhabditida; family Rhabditidae; genus Caenorhabditis; species Caenorhabditis wallacei. Next base: position 9,837,758 of record OZ009932.1, on the reverse strand, counting down.
GAATTCGATGGTGAACGTGGCTTTAGCGGATTTTGAGTTTTAAATTTTTGAATTTTCTAAAAAATTGCAATTTTAGTCGACACCAGTTTTTTGCTAGGAAAAAAAACTCGGGTAATTGAAAATTGCTCATATTCCCTAATCCAATGAAAAAAAAAACTTAAAAATGAACTTTCAATTCCCGGAAACTCATAATTATTATCAAAACTCATCTCAATTCCAATTTTCTCCTCTTTTTTCTTCCATTTGACGTAATAGATCTACCCAAATTCTTTTGTTATTCTTCTCTTTTTTCATATTCAATTTTATTACTTCTTCTCATTCTGAAAAAAAAAGAAATTTTTCCCATATTCTAGACTTAAAAAAAAGTAGTCTATGGAGTTATTATCTTGGACCTGGTAACCATTAAATTAGCGTAGTTGGGGCTGGCCAACTACTCGGTTGTCGCCGGCAACTTCTGGTCGGAAGTTCGTCAGATTCCGTCGAAGACACAGGCGAAATCTGACCAAGGTCTGACCAAAAGCTGACCTTAGTACATTTTTCGCGTACAACTTCTGACCAGAAGCTGACGAAGGTCTGACCAAAAGCTGAAAACGCCCTAACTTACGACCAGAAGTTGCTGGCGACAACCGAGTAGATCTGTGCCGGGCAGTGCCAAGCCATTTTTCCCCAAATTAGATTGTCTGCTCTCTAATTTTTATTCCGGGTTGCTCAGATCATGAAGTTTTTCGATCCCGCCGTGTAGTCCTCTCGGACAATAATTCCCCTGCCTAGCTCTCATCAAATGACAAATTGTCTCCGTGACATGACAAAAGATGATATTGAAAACTCTTGCACACTCACTCAGACACACTCTCGATTTACTCACGAATTGATAGAGATGAAGAAGGAGAAGAAGGAGGGACCTGATGGCACCAATGCTCTTTGAGTGTGCTCTTTTTGTGGGTGAGAAGAAGAAGAAAGAGAAGGAGGAGGGCTTGGATTAAAAACGAAGCATGCTCTTTGTTTTCTGGTCATTTTCAAGGAGAAGGAGAGATTTTTTTTTTGAGGTTTTTAAAAGGAGTTTCTGAACTTTTAAGGGTAGCCAGGAATTAAGCTTCGCCCACTCTTTTTTTTGATTTTTTAAAGTTTTTCTTTTATCGATCTAGAGCAATTTTTAAAGGGTTTTAGGCCCGCCCACTTACCTCAAGGTTGAAGTTTTTCCCTCTGCTAAGAGTGAGGCTGCTAGTGTCCAAAATGTGCCGACCGTTACTTCCTTTTTTCCTTTCGAAATTACTGGTTTATGGGTGAGGCACGATTTTGGCACCTTTTCAAAACGAAGCTTTCCGACCACTTTATATGTTTTAAGGTTTCTTTGCCGGAAACGTGCCGAACCCCAATTGAAAGTGTGCCCAAAACGTGCCGAGCGTACTTTTTAATATTTTAAACTGGTTTTTGGGCCAGGCACGCTTTCGGCACGGGGCCCTTGGTCTAGACGATTTCATCAAAACTGGGCTTTATTCAATTTTAGCAATTCTAATTTTTAAACAAAATTGATTGCCCAAAAAGTGCCAACTCGTGCCCCAGCCATATCCCAGCACTACCCGGCACAAATCCGGCATGGGCCCGATCTAACGTCACCAAAAACCCCATTTAACTTAATTTCATGGTCCAACCCCTCTGGAAAAAATCCCAAAACCAACAGGTTCAAAGAGCAAATTTTCTCTATTTTCATCTCATTTAATGGTTTCTCGTTTCCTTTGTGACCTTTTAAAAATTTCCACTTTTACCCTTTTTAGACATATTTTTTGCAGATAAAAATGCTCATATTATCAATATTATTCCTCCAATTCCTACCGATATATTGTCTGAGTGCAAATCTACCAATTCAATACGAGTTAGCCAATAATATTTTGGAGAATTATCAGAAGGGATTGATTCCGAAAGTGAATAAGAATTCGCCAATAAATGTGACGATGTCGATTCAGTTGTATCAGATTATTCAAGTGGTAAGTCACTCTCATTTCTCTGCGCTCTCCTTCTCCCTCTGGCTTGAACTTCTTGACCTCAGTCCAACCTAGATTGTAGCAGCTGCTACCTCATCGGCGAGCAAAAAAGTTCAAAAAGTAAGAGATCGCAAATCTCTTCTCTGCAAAAAATATGACGGACCCTCTAATACAAGAGCAGGAAACACTATACTTACTTTTTGTTTGTTTTTCCAGAACGAGCCACAACAATTTCTGCTATTAAATGCATGGGTGGTGGAGGTCAGTTTCTTTGTGTTTTAGTCTCCTCCGAGAGATAAAACTATTTTATAGCGTTGGGTGGACCAAATGTTGGGATGGGATCCTGAGGAGTTTGACAATGAGACAGAGATTATGGTGAGACACGATGACGTTTGGTTACCGGATACTACGTTGTATAATTCGTAAGTTATCAGTAAGAGGGAAAGAGAGGGGGGGGGGGCAGGGAGGCGCAGACAGCCAGATTGTTTAAATGTCTGCGTCTCTAATCTTGTGGCAGGAAGAGAGAACCAGCCGCAGACAAACAGAGCGTCTAGCTGTTTGCGTCTCTTTCCTCATTTCAGAGTGAGACGCAGACACAATAGGGTTATTCGCAAACAACTAGACACTCTAGCTGCCTGCGTCGCTTCCCCTCAACAGAACTAAAATTCCAGACTAGAAATGGACGACAAAGCATCCAAAAAACTCACTCATGTCAAAGTAACGACTCTCGGAAAAGACCGTGGAGCAAGAATTGAGCTTCTCTACCCGACAATCTACAAAATAAGTTGTCTCCTGAATTTGAGATTTTTCCCGTTTGATATGCAGGTACAGTAATCCATTAGTAAATCATAAAACTTTAATTTTTAGAAATGCCGAATGACATTTGGAAGTTGGTCATTTGACAATAGCCTCATCGACTATTACCCTCATCATTTCCGAAATGGTCCCGTCGGATTGGCTAACTTTTTGGAGAACGATGCGTGGAGTGTTTTGGTGACTCATGGTAAGTCTCTTGTCCACGAGGAGTACACAGAGAAAGTTTTAGTGGAGCGAGTCGAGAAAAAATACGCATGCTGTCCGATCAACTACACAATGCTTCATTACGACGTGGTCATTCAACGAAAGCCGCTCTACTATGTCCTTAACCTGATCGCCCCGACAGCAGTGATCACCTTCATTTCGATCATCGGCTTTTTCACGTCAGTCAATCCGTTCACCAACTTCTGCAATGTGTGCGTTTATTAACCCCTCTATGTCCTGTCCCCGGAGACGCAGACGGCTAGAGTGTCTGCGTCTCTGCGTCTTCTATGTCGATTTGCTTCGTGCTTAACCTCTAGACTTCTTCTAACTATCCATTGGGGCTTTGGGTACAGTAATCCATGACTTTTCAGGTCTTCATCAGTCCACGACCTCAGGCAAGAGAAGATTACACTAGGGATCACTACTCTTCTATCAATGTCAATTATGATATTTATGGTCTCGGATAAAATGCCATCCACATCAACCTGTGTCCCTTTAATAGCTCTCTTCTATACCCTCATGATAGCTATCATTTCCTTTGGAACCCTCGCCTCTTCCTCCGTAATCTTCGTTCAAAAACTGGGATCCATTGGCACGCCGCCAGCCTCCAACACAATGAAATGGACCCATCGGATAGCGCCATTCGTCTGGATTCAAATGCCGTTGGTCATGCGACAGGCATATGCGAAACGGGCGAAGGAGGAGAAACATCGGAAGAGATTACAGAGAAGGGATAGTATGTGGACAAAGGTTTATAAATTGGCAAGGGATCATTCGAAGTTGATGACCACTTCACAGGATGGTCCCAAGTTCAATCAGATTTCGGATTATAAGAATAATGATATTGGGATTATTGATTCGCCGCCTTCGCAGATGGGTGAGTGTTATAAGATAACCAAAGGGGAGGGAGACGCAGACAGCCAGAGTGTCTGACTGTCAGCGCCAAAGTTTCTTGGGAAGAGACGCTGACAGTCTCTTGGTCTTTTTTCCGCCAGTCCCATTCCAACTATATCTTCTTTCCAGAAGAATCCGGCACCATGGAAACATTTGCTGCTCCCATGGACCAATCCTACACGGAATCCCTAAACATTCCAAATCTAAACCGTGCCGCTTCCAGTAACAGTATTCACAGTGTCCTTAAACCCACTGAAATCCAATTGTCACCATTCAACACTCGAAATATAGTGGAACTCGAATGGGATTGGGTGGCAGCCGTTCTCGAAAGAGTATTTCTAATAGTTTTCACTGTCTTTTTCCTATTTTCCGCTATTGGAATCAATTTAGTCGGGTGGTTTTACTGGTATATGGAGAAGGAGAATATCACCGATTTTAACTTGTTTTGAAAAATTGTATACATTTTTAAAATATTTATTTATTTTTCCCGGATACTCAATAAATTTGAACTGAATTTGAATGAAGGCGAACGTGGCTTATCGAGCTGATCGCGGTTTTGGATGAGCGTCGGCATAGGACAAAATCTGAAAAAAGTATTTCTTTTTCGAAAAGCCACTAGGAATTCAATGACAACCCGCCAGTTTATCCTTACCTTTGATTGTATTCCTAAACCCCCGAATAATAAACAAGATAACAAATGGATCTGCCGCAGGATACAAATGATTATTAACGACAGTAACATTCGCCCATCCTCCAAATGTCCCATCAACAAATGCGGCTACAGTAAGCACCGAATTCGGGATGAACATAAAAATCAAGGGGATCGTTGTCTGAACGACTAACGCCGTAAAAAACTGATGTTGAAGATCTCGAGTCCGTTGGGATTTTCCCTTGATTAGGACTATTTTACAGTATGTTTTGATACCGTAGTAGAACACAGCGATCAAAGAGATTTGCTGTAAGAGAAGAAAAAAGGTTAACCTAAATTTTAACAGCTTTACCATAACTCCCAAATGGTGAATCACCCCAATCATGTTATCCATTCGAATCACTCTTTGAGATCCTATAGTGCGATACTAAAAATATTCATAGATAGTGGGCGGAGAATAGAAGAACTTACAAATGCGTAAGGGACATATCCAACATCATCGGGCCGCAAATTATAACAAGTGGACAAAATGAACCTGGAAATAATTTTGGTTACTGTAGCCTCAATTAATCGATTACACTCACTCCAAATCCCTAGTCGTTTCCTCGTCGTCTTGAAAGAAAGCATAAGCAACTGCAACCCAACTAAACGCGACAATGAACATTCCGATGATCCAATAAACATAATTTTTACCACGGAAATAGGATAGCTTGTCTGGGCGGCACGCTACATAATATCTATAGATGAAGTGAACAGCGAACATTACAAAGCACATTGCGAAGCACCCACAGTAGGAAGCTGGAATTTGGGTTTATAGGTAGTTGAATATTAAGGAAGGAGATAGGCAATTTAGAGCACATGTCCTGTTAGTTGGGGCACGGTACCGCAGCTAAGCGTACTTCACTATTTAGGGTATCGTGCCTCATGAGCAGTAACCCTGTAAGGGGCACGATTTCAGCTAAAAGGGCATAAATTCGACCGGTCAATATCCGGTCTTAACCTCATTCACCCGTTTTAAGTCAAATTCTGAGATACCTGATAAAATCCTCGCTGTAGAGCTAGAAAAATTGAACCGCTTCCTTTGAAATACCATTATTGTGTTGTTGTAATGATGCATTAACTGAAACAGACAATTCAAAGACCCCCGAAGAGTTTCTCAACTCACCGGTCGAATAAACCTTTCTAAAAGTGTGAAAACCAAACTAAATACGCAAAAAGTGATCATTAAGAAACGATAAGACCCAATTCCATGTACTGATTTTCCACATAATAAGATGAGCAGTGAGCAATTCCCGAAAATTGAAGCGAAGAAGCCAATACAAGCAGAAATATCGGTGATTCCAATCCAAGAAACGTCAGACATTACTGAAAAAGGTTAACTCAGAAATCAATGGAAATTGAAAAGTGAATTGACAGCTAATAACTCAAAAAAACTGATTATAAGAGAAAATTAAATTTGTCTCGATTTCTTGTTGTTTCTAGTTTCAGACTTGTCAAAAATAACTTCTTTTTTTGTTTGTGTGTGGGCCGGTTAATGATGACGGAGGATCAGAAGGGAATATGAGGGGTCACATGTCTAGAAATGAGAAAAAGTTTCTGGTTTGTATTTTGGGTTGATTGGAGCACAATTAAAGGTGGAAAACGGTTTTTTTATTTCAAAGTTTCCCATCTAAAAATTAAAAACTTCGAAAAACAAGATTCATCATTGAATTCCCCATCGTTTTTTACCCCCGTGCCCAATTTTTCAAGGGATTTAAAGAAAGTGTCGCTGAAATTTTGAGAATTCGATGATGATAACGGCTTTAGCTGATTTTTAATTTGAAATTTTTAGAAATGCGAATTTTTCAGTGACGTACAAGAGAAGAAAGGAGTTAGTGGGTACGGTAACTAACAACAGATCGTCAAAATAATCTATCAATGAGCAAGGTGACACAAGAAACATGATGTAGGTAGCTAATCAGCAAAACAACCCGGAACTAAAACATTAATGTCACTGATGAGTCTATAAAGACACAACGGGGAGTTTCAAAACTTCAAAACAAACATCGCTTTACTAGTCTTGAATTTTCAGGGTGAAATATCATGCTCAGGGAAAAAAGGGGTGAAGAAAAAAAATTGGCCTGTTAACGTTGGTTGGACAGCAAAAGACATAGCCATAAGTGCAACAGTGTAAAAAATACGAGCTCTCCTAACTTGGAATGTCAGATAAAGTACCGTAATCCTATTGTAACTTTCTTAATTTTTTCAATCTATGCACAGATGTTTTTTCTCCATAGACTACACTAAAAATTCATATTTATTTATTTTTTGCTGAAATCAAATATTCACCTGTTTCCCTACTCAAAATTAAATTTTTTCTAAAAACAAGACTAGATATTTTTGTCTTTCCCTTCTAAAATGTGCCCAATTCCCCTTGAAACTGATTATAGACATTTCTATATTGTGGATCATTTTGAGCCATTACTTCAAATCAATATCATGTTATTCGTGAATTTTCTATCAGTTTCAGTGAATTTCGTTATGTTTTATGTGACAATTTTGAATTCGAAAAATGAGTCGACCTTGTATCGGATTGTCTCGTTTATTCACAATGTGAGTTGGTTTTAGGTACAGTAGTCTGGAATCTACAGTAACGTTGGAACTACAGTAGCTTAGAGCATACAGTAACCTAGACGCTTGTATTGCCAATAGACCATATCTCCTACAGTAATCCCCTTTCTTTCCAGTTCTCCCTCTTCTCAGCTCAATTCTACTGGGGTCTCATCCTCAACCCAATCCCACTTCTCCCCCTTCCCGGCGTACAAAGCATCGGTATCCTTCGAGGCATCGTCAGCACTTTCATGCTTCTCGTCACCTGGATCTTCCTATTCGCTGTCTCTATTTTCATGATGTACATGATTATGTTGATCCGACTACGGGTTTTGGCTAGGAAGGGACACCTTTTTCATGTGAGTTTTTTGGGGGAGTGTAGTCTGAAATGAAGTTTCAGCTGCTATTTGAATAATACTAGGAATCAAGGGAAGGGTTCTGAAAAATAGTTTAAAGAACGGCTACAAAGTGCAATCTGAGTCATGATCTAGCTATTTCGAGAACTTTGGGAAGACCTGGTTTCATAGGGCTAGGGCTAAACATAACCATGAACATACCGTGCCTAACTTGAAACCTAAGGGGAGTGACTCATTCCGGGATACATGGTCCCAAGTGGAAAGTAGGACCATTTTCCAGTTGGGACCACTTTGCCACTAAACCTGAAAAAACCCTTATTACAGTTCCGTAACTCCACCTACTTCATCATTCTCCTTATCATCTTCACCATGGTCTTCTTCCCAGTCCTTTCACGAATCATCCCGTTCTATCAATCCAATGAAGCTATGAAAAATCATTTGAAAAACTATTATCCGAACTGTTTATCCCTTGCTGACCACGTCGGATTCTTCGTTTTCGTGAACACTTGTCGATCTACTAAAGGAGTTTTTGTGGTTTTGATTTTGCTATTTGGTGGAGCATCGTTGTATTTATTAATTTGTGCAATTTTAATATATGAGATCAAAATGCAAAGTTATACATGGAATGTGAACAAGACGAAGAATCATATCAAAGTTTTGAAGCATACTATTGTGCAGGTACTTTAAAGGGGTATAACTCGTTTTTGAAAAATCTTACGGGGACCGAGATACAAGGCTTTTAATTCGGGCATTGTAAATTGAGAGAGCGCAGACAGTTAGGCACTCTAACCACTTTCTTTCTCTGCGTCTAGCGAGTAAGAGTTATAAAAAAGCAATTCAAATAAAATTGTTTCAGAATATCTTCCGCTTTCTCTTCCTAGCCATCGCTCCTGCCATTGTCCTCCGCAACACTTTTCTCCCATCGGAAACTGACACGATAGGTAAAACAGACCCAGAGTGTTTAACTGTCTGCGTCTCTTTCAGCTATCACTCTCTTCGCCAACGCAATGTTCGCCGCAGCACCCATTCCATGTGCCATAGTGATCCTGGCCCAGAATTCCACGTATCGAAACTTCCTTCTCTCCAAAATGCCATGCTTCATTAGAAGGGCACCTGCCGCCAATGAGTCCTTCAGCTCCGCGCCAAGCACCGTATTCCGACCAACTACTGTATTATAAAAATAATAAACATGTTTTTATTCATGACAAACCACCAGACTCATCTATGAACGTTCAGAATATCAAACCGCGTGACAATGGAGTTTTTCGAAACGTTGCCTTAGCCCTCCTTACGTCAATGGTTTCTTGACGCACAAGGACAAGTGCACAAAACAGTTTTTCGGCGCGCTTATCAGTATGTTTATAAGCTTCATCGATTGCGTCTTCTCCCACCACTTTCCAACTTGATCACTTTTTTTGTTTTAACTACCGTTGATTTTTAGTTTCTTTTTTTGAAGGAGAAAAAAATGTTGAGCCGAAGAACGTTAGTGGTGCTTGCCGTGTGTGCCCTTTTGATTGTTGGATCAGTTGATTGTAAAAAGCCGGCGAAGGGAGAGAAGAAGGGAGCTAAGTGAGTTTTTTTTGTCAAGCTAGCGCGGGGTACGCTCCATGGGATGGGATCCATTATAGCTCCGGAGAACTCTGGCCTAACTTTAAGAACGTTAATTTCTAAGCCAGAGAACCTTGGACACCGTGCCCTAGTTGTGCCGGGATCATCTCAACTTGAAATACGGGGATGGTGACCAGCATCATACATTATTTCGAAATAAAATACTCCAACTCAAACTATGTTAATTCAGAGCCGAGAAAGCGGAGAAATCCGTCGAAAAGATCAAGAAAGTCAAAGCCGAGAAGGTCCATGTCGTTGAAGAGCCAGATGTGATCAATGAAACCGCCCCAGAACAAGTTCATGTTCAAGAAGAGGTCGAGGAAGCCGATGAAGTCATCGTCCAACCACAAGCCGTCCAAAAGCACAGAGTCTCTCCACCAAAATCCTTGAAGGTCGCTAGCGCTTACGAGACATGCAAACTCGAGTGCAGAAAGCAAAGAGACGCCGTTCACGCCGCTGATGTAAGATTCCCGAAATTCTTAGAACGACTAACCTAATTTTCTGTATTTAGTACGTGGAACAACTCCGCACCGAATTGGCCAATGCTGAAGCCGCCCTTGCCGCCGAGGAAGCCGGCCCAGAGACACATCACGTCGAGGCTCACCACGTCCCAGTTGCCAATCATTAGATTTTCTAATTCTTGCTATTTTAATTTCTTTATTTCTCTATTCTCAAGAGAAGAAAAAATTCGATAAAACAAATTGTCTCTTCTTATCAATAAATGACAAAATGCAAGCAAACAAACAGTTTTTTTCAGACATCAGGTGGGGAGTGCGGGGCGAGTGGCTGCAATTTTATCACTTTCATTCACAAAAACTCTCCAAAATAACTCACTGCTATCCTTAGCTAAAGGGTTTTTGAATACCATTTTTCGGAATTCTCTATTCAAGAAGATCAAGATTAATGGATCGATAGTATGAACGAGACTCCAGGCGACCGTTGTACAAATAAAAATAGGGATCGGGTGTTCTTGTTTCCCAGAGATAATAAAAAATAGAACGAGTTCTATAGCAAAGACGGTTCCCTGGAGAAGGCATTGCTTCACAAATGTGATCTCTCGTTGACGTTTCTTTTGGAGTTGTTCGAAGTTTGCAGTGTTTGGGAGGGTACCCTGAAATTATAGTCGTGGCTAGGAGTACGACCTAAATTGATTTTGAATATTTTTAGTGTCGAACACTTTTTTCCGGTCGCACTTTTTACTCAGTCAAGAAGAAACTTGCTGCCGGCAGGTTACCAGTAAAGTTCCTGCGACATGGCAGCGGCAGGAACTTTTTTTTGAGCCCTGCCGGCAGGAAGTTAAATCTTGTCTGAGTTGTTCTAGCTTCTGTGACTTCCTCTCAAACTACTGACAGAAAAAAAAACATTTCCCCAAAGGCTAAAAAACTGAAAACTAATTTAGGTAACTTATATCAATGGGGTGCATTTGCTGGTAGCTTTCAGAAGACGAATTTACATCGCTTCATTTTCTATTCTATCTTAGCTAAACTCACTATTCCCGGCGCAGTGACTTTAATCATGACAATAGTTCCCACATCAACGATAGCAATCAAAGCGACAACACCGAAATCCTTGCAAAAGTCAATATAGAATCGGATGACGTCACAATCGGCAGAGGTGTTCACTCCGAAGTACCAGCCAAAGTCGACGTATGGGAGGAGACAGTTGTCTGGAAAAGGAAGATTGTTAGCTGCTTAGCAGCCTGGACAGTAAGCTAACTGATCTAGAAACGGAGTTTCTTCTGAACTTTTGGACTTGAACCCAGGTGGACTTAAAAATTTTAATAAGGGATTATTGAAAATGGCGTTGTCCAAAGTAACATTGGTGGAGGGTTCAAACTAAAAATAATGACCGAACCACCGTAAATTGAGATTCTCTGGCTCCTAGCACTACTGGTTAGTACTGTTTAGACTGGCTCTTAAGCCCTCTTGTTAGTCTGCTTACTCACGTGCTAAATGCATATAAATCGATGTGAAACATGGTATGACATAAGCTATTCCGATCAGGACTCGAGTGTTTCTGGCACTGAAAACTATTCATTTTATAACATTGCCCTATCAAAGGACTCACTTAAAAATATCATTGTACCGAACTGGAAACGATATTGCACATAACCGATTGATTGCAATGAACAAATGGGAAAATATACAGACATCGTAGCAGAAGAGAAGGATTAGTCCGACGTATGGAGACGCTGCTTTGAATATAAGGATGTCACTAAATGTACAGTAATCCTAGATGCCTGCGTATCTTAAGACTTACAAAAGAACCATTGGACAGTAAAAGAACAAGAAGACAGCGCAAAGGATAGCTTCAGCAAAAGACTGGGATGCTGATAGTCTACCAAATGAGTTTTGGAGGATTTTCAGATTCGTGGCAAACAAAAAGACTATCACATTCCCAATGAGGCCAGTTAACGAGATCTGTAACACCATAGAGAGTGTGAGAGCGTAGAGAAGCCAGAACTAACCAAAAATATAGTCAATGACACAAAAAACCGTATTTGTTGACTTGCAATCGGAATGATATCGTACTGGATGGACATTCTTTAGAAGTTGAAATGAGCACATTTCCGTCAGTTTCGTATCTGATATCATAGACAATAATTATGGGCTTTAGAAGTTTATATCATGAGTTATATATTCTTTGAAGGTTTATTAAAGTTTTGTAAGTTCAAAAATGATGTCAGGGAAGAGATCAATGGATAAATGGGAAGTGAAAAACAATATTGTTCTTTGAGATATAGTAAACCGCAAAAAAAAAGTCCCTTAATTGTACGACTCCCCCATATGTACTTTACGCATTTTTTTACTTTTATTTATTGCTCTTCCAATTGGATATCATTATCATCTGGATTCTATGGGACCATGTGGTCAAACTGGCTCAGTATAAGCATTGAGGCAACGAAAACTTTTATAATAAATATAAAATTGATCTTAGAATCAGAAAAAATCTAAAGCTAACCTAATTTGAAATGAAGTTAAACAATAAAAGTAAAATGTAGTTTCTACACTTATAAGTTAAATCAAGTCAAAAGATTTTTCTGACTTTATGTTCTCCCTGTAGCTTGAAGTTATTGAGCACACTAACATTTTTATTCAGAAATAATCAACATTATAAAATATATAGGAAATACGATTTTCAGTCATTGAAAATAAAAATATGAAGAATTAAGAAATCAAGAAACAATAGTCGATTGTCTTCTCACAACAAGCACATTTGAACTTCTTAGAGACGACGCTCGGAATCTTGAACCATTGCAAGATCCACCCATCATTAATCCCACTTGGTGACGAACAGTTCTAGATTTTCATATTTTGTGACATCATACCACCTAACTAACCGATTAGTAATAATTAAAAGGAAAGCATTTAAATGAGCAAACATAATCCAAGCACCGTTTAACATAGCAACGGCAGTATTCGTCATTTCAAACCAGGAAGAACCATGATGCCATAGAAGCATTATAGTAGCCATGTAAGTAGTTAAAACTGTGGTTTGAGTGAGAAGTGAGATTTCCATTTGGATTGAAGATGTACTATGAGCTTGAACTCTTTTCTGAACCACCTATTTTTTAGAGTAAAGAAAGATATCAAACCTTATAAATACTCGCCAATATAAGAACAAATGAAATATAGTTAAACGACATTATCGGGAAACAAAAGTAGATCTCCATTGGTCCCAATGTCTCGACGAAGGCGCCATCTGGATCATAAGCACATGCGACACCATCAAGATGAAAATTAAGAGTGATACAACCAATCATCCAAATTACAAAGATATAGAGACCACCGATTTAATACAATCTAAAATTTTTGTTTATTTAGAAAAATAATAATTTTTGTATTACTTTCATCCATAGAGTCCATTTATCCGCTTTATAATTGGTAAATGTGACTGATAGTCTAGTCATTGATAATACTGCAATGATGACAAAGCTAGCTAGCCAAAGAGTGTTAAGGGTGTAGCCAGTTCTAAATAAATAATAATAAAATAAAAATAAATAATAAATAATCTAAATAATATTTTGGTTACAGTAATCTATAAATGGTCCCAAACAAAATGAATGAGACCAGGTTATCTTGGGATCAATTAACCCGGAAGCATTACTTACTCTCATAAATGGGTCTATTTTAGAAGCAAAAATCGGATATACAAAGGAAGCTAGGTCAGAAACCACACGTTTCTGGTTAATTGAAAACGATTAAACTACATTCTTTAAATTGTGAAAGTTTTTGTGTTAAGATTACGGTAGCTACAGTAACCTGAACACTTGTAAATAAACCATTAATTGAAGCAATAGCAGCAAAATTTCCACTGATTTACTCTAATAGAAGGGAATCATAGAAAAAGTTTATTCAACATGTTTAAAGAAGAAAACCAACATATTTCATGATTTGTAAAAAAATGATGAGAGGAAAAAGCCCTCTATTAGAATTGCATCAATACAATTAGAGGGGCAATTTTCTTACGATATACAAAATTCAAAAACAATAAATGGAAGTAAACCGCAAAAAAAATATATCACAAAAAAATCTAATTATGAGAGCTGTTGTCCATCTGTTGGGTTGAGTAGGTTACTCGAGTGGCTGCAAAAAAACTATATATATTTTTAGGATTAAAAAAAAATTAAATGAACTAAATTAGAGAACATGCAATTAACTAAAATTGCATATATTTTATACCTGACCATAAAATGGGAAATCCTTCTGAAAAATCTGAAATTTCGGGTAACTTCTTGATTTTCTTTTTCAACTTACTTCTAGCTCTTCCCATCGGATTCTTCATTATCATATTACGGAACTCTCTATTCAATAGGATTAGGACCAATGGGTCAATGGTGTGTACCAGACTCCATGCTACAGTAGTACACAAAAATATCATGACCGGTTGGGTTTGTATTGTGGAAATGATAAAGAAGAAAACGAGTTCCGTTGCAAAGACAGCTCCCTGGATAAGACATTGCTTCACAAATGTGATCTCCCGTTCTCGTTTCTTTTGACTTTGTGCGCAGTTCGCTGACATTAGTCTCTGCAAAAAAGTAGAATTTTTTTCGATGTGAAGTTTCCCCAGATCTAATTAAAGCCTACATGTCTAACCTAGTAGACATATATACTTCCTCTTTTCTCTTCCTAACTATATTCTATTTACTAACCATTCCGGGTGCGGTGACTTTAATCATGACAATAGTTCCCACATCAACGATAGCAATCAAAGCGACAACACCGAAATCTTTGCAAAAGTCAATATAGAATCGGATGACGTCACAATCGGCAGAGGTATTCACTCCGAAGTACCAGCCAAAATCGACGTATGGGAGGAGACAGTTGTCTGGAAAGGCGGAGATAAAATGAAACTAAGTGGCGCTAAGCAACTTGGTCTCAAGTAAACAACGATAGTTTTAGAAACGATACTTGGGACAGGCCGTAAGCTAGATCAGCGCCTAGCCAATAGCTGGCTTTCAGAACACACAATCTAATTTTCAACTAGATAGCCTATTTTAAAAGGACCCTCTAACTAGTAAGGATGGCCCATTCCTCGGATAGTGTTCTAATTACTTAGCTGATAAGCTATGCAACTGTTAGCCAATCAATAGCTAAGCTCGTTTAGCTCTAACCCTACGGTACCTAGGCTAAGCTTTGAACCCAATGCTGATCTCAGAAATCTAAATCTGATCCTCAAAAACCCTTAAACCAATGAACCACCGGAAAATGACCGGAACCCGTCCCTCTCTACTCACTTGCTAAATGCATATAAATTGAGGTGAAGCAGGGTATAGCGTAGGCGACACCAATTAAGAAACGGGTGTTTCTTTCGCTGAAAATAATCATGAATAGAATTTTCTAAATCAAAAAGACTGACTTAAAAATATTATTGTACTCGATTGGGAAAGAAATTGCACAGAGACGATTAAAAGCGATGAATAGATGGGAGAATATGCAGACATCGTAGCAGAAGAGAAGGATTAGTCCTGCGTGGGCAGAAGCAATTTTGAAAATGGCGATGTCACTGGAATACAGTAACCCTAGATGCATACGTATCTTAAGACTTACAAAAGAACCATTGGACAGTAAAAGAACAAAAAGACAGCGCAGAGGACAGCTTCAGCGAAAGATTGGGATGCTGATAGTCTTCCGAATGAGTTCTGCAGGGTTTTAAGTGTTGTGGCAAACATGAATACAGCCAGGTTCCCAATTAATCCGGTGAACGAGATCTGGAAAAATGAGAGTTAGAGAAGCTAGACACTCTAACTGTCTGCGTCTAATACTTACCAAGAAAATGAGCAGCGTGACCAGGGTCCGTTGAGTTTGACTTGAAGCTGCTGGCTCCACATAAACCACATCGTCCAAAGTTCCGTTAGTCATGCTCGTTAATCTGAAACATTGAAACGAAAATGAGACAGAGTGAAACAAAAAATCAAAAAGAATTAGGTCAGACGTTACTTATCCGTCAGAATTCAAAGAAAAAAAGAAGCATCAACGAGCAACACTAGAATAAGAAAAAAAATGAGATCATTGGGATTAGGACCAGAACAAGAAAGGTTCTAGGGCTAAGATTGTGTTCACTGAACACTGTTCAGAACACAATCATGTCAGAATACAGACTGGGCGTAATTTCCGGGTTCTAGTCAGTTACAAGAAAGCTATAGTTTTCAATTATCTTAACGAAAAGATCAGGAAATGGGATCTCACCATAAAAACAGAACGAAAGTGATCATTGATGTTATATAAAGGATATTTCTGTTACAGCAATTGAATGGTCCCAAAAAATGCCGAGCCAAATCTGACTGTTCGCACAAAAATGCTATCCAAACCGGAATTAGGCTTGATCCTCAAAACTGGTTAATAACTGTTGTATGAAATAAACTTGGACCTAACTGCGCTGGTCCCAAGAATAGACCGATAAAAAAGAGATAGCTGAGCATTTCTAAAGGACCACCCTAATAAAAAGTATTCCTCTATTAGGTGTAACCACTCTTCCAATGGTACCCTTCATCCTATTTCTAGTATAGCACTTTTTCTTTTTCTATGAACACTTTAATATTCCATGAATTTCAATTTCATCTCCTTCATCTCTCCTAAAATTTCTCTGCAAATAGCCTACGGGAGAAAGTGCAAACGATCAACCAACCTAAATTTGTTGGAATGTGCAGCAATGACGAAAAAAGGCAACTTATTATTTGGAACACCTCGCTCAAAAAAAGCAATGAATTTGTAATGAAGAAAGAAGAAGAGGAGGAGAAATTGAAAAATGTGAAAATGAAGACGGATGAAACTAATTAATTTTCTGCTGGACTCGACACATGGGGGTGGAGGAATTGGAAGGGGGAAGCTTAGAAAAAAGATGATTGCATTATTCTAGAAAGTTTTTAAAATTTGTCTAGAAAAAATCTGAAACATCTTGGCTCGAAATTTTCGAGATCATTATTATTTCAAAAAAGAAACATCAGAATAATGAGGACAGACGGTCTAAGCGACAACTTTTGTTCATAGAGATCATTATGTCAACAACATCAGAAGTACAGTAGTTCGAAATCACTGATCAGAAGTTTTTTGTCCAATTTCGTATCCAGATTCCGAAATTTCATTTCAAAATTAATTATTTTCGAATATCGTTAACTAAAATAACTTCCTTCGAAAAATAGGAACTTCCTTTAAAAATCCCACAAATAAAAAAAATAATGTCTCCAAGTAAAACAATGAAAACCAAAGTTTCCGGTCAAATGAACAAAAACAATATAAAAGATTTAGAGAGAGAGTTCGTTTTAGATTAGTTGAGTCAGACTTCCGTGTACTCCACTCGGATAAGATTTGGCGGGAATTTAAATTTTTCCGGTTTTATATGACCTCGTACCAATTTATCTTTAAAACAGGTGGAACATTCGGGTCCATGGAACAGAAATTTTTCTGAATTTCTAAGAACAAAAAAAATATTCTACGGAAGTTGAAAATAAATCCTTTTGTTTTCAATTTCATTTCAGGACCCTCCCGATTCCAAACACAAAAACACAAAAAATAAAATTTTTTAGAAGGGAATGAAAGCAAACAAAAAGTTTGAAAGTGTTGAGAAAAAAAAGCTCAAACTGAGAAATTCTTAGTGGGATGGGCTTTTTCTATGTTTAAAGATCAAGTTTTCGAGTAATGAGGGCAAAGATCTCTGAGAAGTTTTAACAGAATCGTGCACTTTTGGTTTATAGACCGCGTTGAGTTCTGAGAATAGACGGTTCGTCTGGTACGGAAGCCATATCTCTGTTCACATAAGAGATAGAGTAATGGTGTCTACTAATGAAATATTCAGCTTGTTATGAACAACATTTCATTAGTTGATAGCTTTTTGATACCTTTTTTGGTTACTGAGATACAGGAATTTGACTGAGATACAGGAATTTGAATTTGAACGCTTGAGAGAGCGCAGACAGTTAGACACTCTAGCCACCTTCTTTCTCTGCGTCTCTCTAGCAGTGATATAGATTTTTAAAAGCTGAAAATCTTCTTATGAGCAGCACTTTATTATCTAAAACTTTTTGAAATATTTCTTAGGATATGAGATACAGCGGGTGAACCGATTCTAGACGCACTAGAATTTTCGAAGTTCTCTCCCGAAGAATTTTAAATACTACAAAAATAAAATCAACAGGTGAAATTGAAAACGAACGGGAGTTAAACACGTTCTAAGACCCTCAGGTGAAAAACCAATACAGACTGAGAGAAAGGGGAAAAAACTGTAGTTTTTGATTTAAGAGGTATATCTCAGTTGTCTTAAGAGATACAAAAAAATTGTCAACTAACAAAATGTAGCTCTTATTATGAGCAATATTTCACTAGTTGATACTTTTTTGAAAACTTAAACGAGAACCGAGATATTAGTATTAGAACAAACACTAATATTTAAACCAAAAAAACATCAAGAAAAAAAATACTTACCGTCTAATCTAAAATCAGCGAAACAATCCTCAATAACGTGCAAAACTCAACTATTTCATTCTCTTTTATAACAATTTGGTACCTAAGAAAATCCTAATCCCTCTTCTCTTTATCAATACCTTATTCTATTGTCTCCCCAATTCCACAGTATTGCACCTAAGTTCATATTCTTCGTTAAAGATTAGTATTGTTCCTATTGTTAAGTTATTATTTATCAATTGTTAAGGACAATAAAACAAGAATTTTTTGAATTCTATGAAGACAGATATTAATAGACAAAAGGGCTAAAAGTTTAATGATTAGAAAACTAAATTTTGTATGAGTAAGAAAATTTCCACATGAATGAGTACTTTGGTTCAAGAACGAAAAAGTTTGTGAATTATGATGTATCTCAAAAAAAAAAGGAAGAAAAATTTTAAAATCTAAGAGCATAACGAAAAGAGAAAACAAGGATAGAGAGAGAGAGGGAGAGAGAGAGAGAGTAAGAATGAAACTTTTTCAATTTCAAAAAAACTTCCGTTATGCATCCAAAATAAATACCCTCATTTCCGGGATCCGCTAGAAGAGATAGCCAGATCCACAAAAATTTTGGTTACAAATATTTTGCCTCTCGGTTCATATCAGAAAATGTTGCCTCTCTTAGTTTGAACAACCCGGCTTTAAAGTGTCATATTAGATCTCGGTAAACCGCCACAGCTTTCTCCGGCACCTTTGGTGGACCTCCCAACTTTCGTCAATACTTTGTAAATCTCACATCTTCCGCACGCAACACGTGCAACTTCTGCTCGCAATTTTTATAGCTCACAACTTTCAGTCGCTGTTCTTACAGTTTCCGCGTGCAGATTACAGCGTTCACAACTTTTGGACGCTATTCTAACAACTTTCGCCCACCTCTCCCACAGACGGCAACAAGGTAATTTTTTTTTTTGCGTGAAAGTCGTGCGGAAGTTGTAGAGGTTTACTGAGTATGTGTAAAATTCAGATCAAGGACGCTCCACAGAAGTTTCCTGAGAAAGCTAGGCCACGGCCGGGAGACGAGGTTTTTTCTTGCTTTTCAAATTTATTGTAATCGCAATTTTAATCGAAAAATGCTCTTTTTTCTTCAGTAATTCAATATTTTTAATTTATCTGACCGAATAAATACGAATTATCGGAAAGAAAGCATTTTTCGATTAAAATTGCGATTACAATAAATTTGAAAAGCAAGAAAAAACCTCGGCCCCCGGTCGTGGCCTAGCTTTCTCAGGAGACTTCGGTGGAGCGTCCTTGCTCTAAATTTTACACACCTAATGTCTCTGTCGGTAAAGGAGCTATCAAAAAAACTGTCAACTAATGAAATATTTTTCATATTAAGGGTTACACTTTGTTAGTTGGAAACTAATTTGTAGCTCTTATGGTAACCGAGATAAACGTCTTTGAAGTCAGGATACTAGAAAATGGTTCCAACTTTGTGTTTGCAGCTGATTTTCTCCAAAACTGCACTGCTGATTTTTCTGAAATATCATACAAATACTTGAAAATGCAAAAACTACAAGCACAAATAATTCTGGGCCGATTTGGAAATTTTTCGTATTTCTCAAAATTGACTTGACCATAATATCTCAAATATTATTTTTTCAAAGAAAACGTAATTTTAAAAACCAAAAGACACCGTATTTCAAAAAAAACAAACTCTTTCAAAATGTCACTGAAATAAGCTTCATTTATATCCCTCCTCATCCTCATTATTGTGTTGTGTTCCATATCGAAAAACATACGAGTTAGTCATTCTCGTTAGCATCATTGTTTGGTAAAAATTCCATTCAATAATCGTTTTATTTTGGTGAAGAAAGTTCCAGAATATCAAAAAATGGTGTCTAGTTGCTGATTTTTGAATTTCACCAAAAATGGGTGTGGCCTAATTTTCAAATTCCTCTTACTTGGCTAAAAATGCTCAGAAACGTATGAAAGCTGTTGAGGGTACTCTTGAAATCATCATAATCATCCTGTAAAATTTTAGAGTTGAAAAAATAATTTTGTTTTTTCTACTTCCCTGGTCAGATCTGATTTTGGTCAGTCTACAGTAATCCTCAAATTGTGTTGCCACATAAAAAATTCATGATCAATCAAAAAAAAAACAAATGAAAAATACCGATTTCAAGTAAAGATCAAACCGATATAAATAGCAGAATGGGTTAAAAAGTTGTTAAATTTGGATTAAGGGGGTGGGGACAATATACAAGTGAAAAGGGGGCGGGGTTAAAATATATATAAATAAGTACCCGAAAATTCGGGGTAGATAAAACGTGTGTTAAATACTGGTTTGTGGTAGAAAACGGTTGGTGCTAATGTTGACGAGTTACTCGGCGGCGTGGTCCCGGATTGATATTGTTCTGCAAAAAAAGACTTTAATGTTCAAGATTTCATAACTCGATTGCCATTAGAACTATCAAACAATTGTCAATTAACAAAATGTAGCCCTTATAATGAGGAATAATTTACTAGTTGACAAATTTTTGATAGCTCTTACGGGAGCCGAGATAGAAGCCCTTAAAGAGTGCACCCGATATAGACGGCGTTAAGAGAGCGCAGACAGTCAGATGCTCTAGTCGCCTTCTTTCTCTCGATCTCTCTCCCTCTTTCTTTTTTTTTTAATTTAATTTTAAACGGTGAAATCTCGGTTCAAACTAGCTTCCCCTTGATTCAATAAAAACTTACATCTTGCCTCATCATTACAGTAAATCCCGTATCATCCAAATCGATATCAGCTAAGCGGCAAACATTCGGTGGAGATCCAAAAATCGGCGATGGAAGACGCATTCCCCGCAACGGAGTTGCCAAGATCTCTCCAAGTGTCCGATTCTGTGAAGAGCGGCTTCTTCGAGGCGCTGGAACCGGCGGTGTCCCTCTCTCATATCGCTCGAGTTCTCTACTGACGATTCGAGCGACCGAATTAAAAATGGGAGTTCTTGGTGTTTGGGATCTGTGACGTGGCGTGTTCGTGAGCGGTGTTGGTGGTCGTGGGGGCGGAGGAGATCTCGTGGGCGCTGGTGGTACTGGAGAAGGTGCCTGGTCAGCCATTGTTTGAAGCGTGTGGCTTGGAACTTCGGGGTATCCACGGCGGCTACACACTTTGAAGACCTGAAAATTCAGAAATTCTAGTTTTGGTGTGATTTTTTGGCTTTTGATTAGGGGCTTAGAGCGTACCGTTCAAACCGACAAGCTATCCCGGTAAAGCAGTGGCCTCAAATCCCATTGGCTGAGTATGAAACTAAATTTTTTTACTAACCCCAACTTAGCATAATTTTCTAATAATCTAGGCCTAATTAAAAAAAAGAGAAAACAGCTATTCACCAACAAATCCAAATTCTCAGAAACCTCCATCGTCTCCTTATCCAACCATTTCTTAACAAGTTCACCATTTTCATCTGGATACATTCCATTCACCACTGTCTCGCAAAGACCTTTCCACACATTATCGGGTAACTTCTGAGATTGTTTTTTCTCTTCGTTCCGCCTAACCGGCTGATTCATCTGTCTAATAATCTTGGTAACTTCCTTACTATGAGCAATGGCATCCTTTTCCAACTGCTCCAAACATCTGTCCATTTGTCTATTGACTTCTCTTGAGACAGCCTGATTTGTAACAAATTGCAATTGCCACATGGCAGTTCTCTCGAGATCCACGTATTTCTGTTCACGCGAAAAGTTAACAGCACCATTGTCCATTGCGCGGAATTCGAAAGTTCCGTGGTATACTGTATCGGGACACAGGTCCTGGTAGGCGGGGTTACGCGTGTCGATCTGGAAAATTTTTTACTGAAATTACAAGATCAAGGAAAACAAAATACACCATTGAACTCCCCGTAGCTTTTTACCCCCGCACCCAAATTTTCAGAGCGTTTAGAAAAAGTGTCGTCAACTCGTGTGCAGGGTACGTAACCACCGCGCGCTTTTCGGTGTTTCCGGTCTTTGGTCTAGCGCTTAGAAAAAAAGAGATGACGCGATTAAATTTTAAAGGGAATTCAATGTTATTGGTTTTTAATGATTTCAAGTTGAAAAAAAATTTTTTTTCAAAGTTTAAAACTTCCAAACTAACCAATCCTTGTCCAATATTCATCAAGTAAAGCTTATGGTATCGCTTATTCGCAGTCTCTCGATTCTTGATAAAATTGGGACACAATGTGAAATAACACTTGATCCGTACATATCCATTGACAACTCGAGTCTCTGGAACTAAGCATCGAGCGTATTCATTTCGATTCAATAGCCGAAGATTCAGAAGTTCTTTTTCACCAGCCAGACGTCCATCTTTATCCACAGCGTACACCGGAAAGCACTCAACCCAGTCGCCGACATTGAACTTACTCCAATTGGATTTCGACACAATCATTCGGCCATCTGGAAATCATGAGATTTGGAGGGAATTCAAATTCTCTTAATCAAACCTCCAATTCGAATCGACGGACTAAAACAGAAGAGCTCATCTTGTTTTCGAGAAGTCCTCGACTCATCGCCGTTTTTCTCCACGATCACAGCCGTAATCGGTTGATTGATGGCTCGTGGTGGAGGTGGGAAGTAATGGAATCGCTGATGTGGAGGTGGCATCTGGAAATGGAAATAGATAAAGAAATGAAAGCTAAAAAGAAAAAAAAACTGTAGAGAAGAAAAACAAAACGGAAGGCTAAAAAGAATCAGAAAATCAATATGGGTAGGTCAAAACATGTTTTGAGAGGTAGACCAAATTTTAATGAGACTCCGTTTTTGAAAAAGAATCCGCTAAACAATAGGCATCCGGAATATCGGAGTATCGTTTAATAAAAAAATAAAGCAATATTTTCCACAAGTTTACTTGAAAAAGACATGTTTTTAAAAAATTAATTTCAAAAAAAATAAAAACAAGGAGAGACGCAGACAACTAGACACTCACGTATTTCATGTCTGTCTGTTTTTCTAGATGTCCAGATGTCCGTTGTACCCTAAATTTAAAAAATTAACTTACTTTTCTAATGACAAGTTCTCAAATATTTCAAGAAAAGGGATTTTTTGTGGAAAAATACGTGGCAAGGTCCCCACGTTTTTCTTTCACGAATTCACCGAGCTTAGCCACAATGGATACTGAAAGAATAGCGGTTAACAAGACCGGAAAACAGGTGTGAGGGCATTTGAACAACATTTATCTAACAATTTGATCATTTTGTTTTTTTCTTTTTAGTTCCTTCCGACAAATTGCTTTGTAGATAATGAGAAGACTCCACCCAAAACATCAAGTGAATAGAAAGTGCATTTAAATAGAGAATATGAGAAACTGTATATCCGCAAGAAATGAGAACGTCCTATCGAGATATTCTTTGTTTTATCACTTTTATTTTTTTGTTTTTAATGACATTGGCTGTACTTGAAGTAAGTTTTTCGAAAAACTAAGCTGGTTGATTATTCTCTGTGTTTAGGACGACAAGCCTATAAAATTAGACGATGAATTTTTCAATACAAAAGTTGAAAATCGATCAAGAGAAAATGAATTGGATTTAGAAATGTTTGAAGAATATTGTATTGGATACAACTTTCTGGAGTCAACTGAATCGTTAGTTTAAAAACCTATGATTGGGAAACTTTGATTCGCCATAACTTTGTTAGAAAAAGAGATAGTGTATATCCTTTTATCGGATTTTTTCATAAAATATAGTCATCAAAGTTATAACTTCTCAACGTTAAGATAGACCGCATCTAGGCCATTCCCAAATCTTCAGATTCCACGATGATCTTCAACCAGTGACCCTTGTCACTCACGCCACTTCCGACATGCTAAAAACCTTAGAGAATCTTCCGTCAATGTGGGATGGACCTATCTCCGTTGGACTTTTTCTCGATATTCAATCTGAAAACGCTTTGAAATTTCTTGCTGCCACTCATAAATGCTTTCCCGACTTTCAAAGAAAAGTGTGTTTTTCAAAGAGTTATTCTACATATCGGTTATTTCAGGTATCCATTCATATAGCTTTTCGAATAGCACCATTTCAAAAATCATGTCCATCAATTCCACTTCCTCAATTAAATGTTTCATGTGAAAATTTTATACGAAACAGTAACTTAAAATCCGTTATTCCCTCAAAAAAAAGATAAATTCAGAAAAATCTTTGCTAGACAGTATCCCGGGACCATTTACTCTCTATCCGTGTAGTTTGATGAGAAATGTTGCTAGAAAAGGAGCGCAGTCTGATCTTCATTTCATCATCGATGGTGATATGGTTGTTAGTGAAGGGATGGCTCAGAAAGTTAAGCCAATAGCTAACAAAATGTTGAATGGTCGGGATAAAAACGTTTTGTTGGTGAGGAGATTTGAAAGTTCAAATGGCACAGTAATCCCGAAAAGTGTCGGAGAGTTGGAAAGATCTTTGGCAGAAAACAGGTGAGATTTTAGAGTTTTTAGCTGTATTTTGTTTGCTTTGTTCAAAGGATCGTAACTCAATTGCGGTTAGTGGGAGCCAAGATGCAAGCCTTTAAAGACAGAAAATAGACAGTCAGAAACTCTATGCTCCTCCTACGTCTCTGTGGCGCTCTAATTCCAAATGATTGTATCTCGGCTCCCGTAGAAGATATTAAAAAGTTGTCAACTAATAAAATACAAGCTTGCTGACGACGCTTCGCGCCTTCTCCCGCATTTGATCTACTTTCCCAGGAGGTAATTGAGAGGCCACCTGTTTGGGAGATCCCAACTTTGCTCCTGGGAAGTGCTATAGGTATGCAGAGCTTTTCTCTTATCAGAATCAAAAACGGAAAAGACCTGCATCATCGCGCTGGAATTCTGAATCGATCTGTCTTTGTCCCAAAAAATTTGGATCTTTGGGAGAAGCGCTAGCATCGGCGATCCACACACAAACACACACACAGAAAACCGCGTTTGTTATTAGTAAGATTAGTCATAATATTTTATAAGGGCTTGATTTCGTCAGTTGTCAACTTTTTGATATCTCTCACCAAAATTGAGATATGAGGCTTTAAACACCGCTTCCAATCAACTATTTCAGAACTTTCGAATTCCATCATGAATTCTTTCCAATTGCTCATAAAATAGATGATCTAAGTTATTGGTTGAAATATTCCGTAGGATCATCAGATATCACATATTGGCCTGTTTCCTATACGTAAGTACCTTTTTTAGTACACACGTTCTTACGCTCAGGCGTGATCTGATTTCAAACGGCTGAATCTCTGTTCCCGTGAGAGCTATCAAAAAGTTGTCAACTAATGGAATATTGCTTATGACAAGGCCTACATTTTGTTTGTTGACAACTTCTTGATATCCTCAAGAACCATCGAGATATAATTGTTTTTCAGAAGCCAACTCTGGGAGCCGCAACCAATTTTACACAGAAACGACCCTTATAATGCCGCCTATTTCCCAGCGAGATTAAAAAATATGCAATCTCTAGTAAGTTTTTTTTTTGTTACAAAATATACATCAGATTTAGATTTATAAACTTTGTCGTGCCGATTACACATTCCATTTGGTCTCTCATGTATTCAATGTTCATGAAGGGGTTAAAGTAGCTGACACGGTTTACTCTCAGGCTGTGGCCGACCATCAGAAAGTCTATGCCAGGGATAGGTAGTTGAATTTGGTTTGAGATATTAAAAATGAAAAAATTGCAGAGCTCAGAAGAGATTCATCCGGGAAATGGATCATCTGTATCCCAGTACCATCAATAAATGTGGTACTTTTGATCTGTGATGATAATAAAATAATAACGTATAATTTTTTGTTTCATTCATTAAATAAATAGTTTCTAGAGCGGTACAGTCAATTGGAGTGTCTAGCTTCTCTGCACTCTCCTCCCAAAATAAACTCTCACCACCTAACCCTGATCTTTTTTGCGCAATATTACACAATGACTAATTCCGAAAAAACACACAAATCAAATCATAGACACAGACCACAAAACGAGCAAAAATCACATTTCCGAAACGGTTAAATAGCGGTTTTTCTCTCTATTTTACCTCATTTTATTTCAACATGACATCGTCGATTCTAGAGACCGGAGATGGTTTATTCGGTACTCATGTCTGTTTAGAAGATGTGAATACTGTTATTAGGGATCAGATGAAGGTGGAGAATGAGCTTTTGGCAGATAGTCAAATGGAGGTTATTGGTGATGGAAATGTAAGTTAAGAAAAGGGAAATACCGTAAAAACTCTAATAGATGGCCATGGCACTCTATTGTTCAAAGGAGGTCCTGGGTGGCACTCTATTAGAGGGTGGCATTCAATTAGAGGGTGGCACTCTATTATTCAACTACAAATTTCAGTTTGAGAAATCGTTAAATTGTCTTCTTTTCAGAAAATTTTTTACTTAAATCCCTTTAAAATTCATATAAGAACCCAAGTATAATCAGAAAAACAACTATTAATAAGATTAAAATGTTAATTGAGTTCGACTGATATCAATAACTGTTATCAAGGTGTCACTCTATTAGAGGGTGGCATTCAATTAGAGGTGACCATTTAATAGAGTTTTTACGGTATGTACTTTTAGTTTTTTTGGCATCAAACGTTAAAAAACCCCCGGACGAGGAAAATTTTAATTTTTTTGTGTCCTTTTCAAACGTTTGATACTCAGCCGACGAAATTGGCTTTTAGTTTTTCGTCTAATACGTTTTTTCCAGGGTTTCTCCTCGTGTGTCATCTTGATTTCTTGCAACTGGTCATCACCATCTCCCGACCTCCCAACCAAATTAATTCTTAAAATAGTTTCATTTGTCCATATCAAAGGGTTAGTTGAGAATGCAAGAAGAGAAGGATTTCTGAATATGGATGAGGAAGCCGAAACCAAAATGAGAGCACAATTGGAAGTCTCAATCCAAAAAATGCACAATCAAGAAATTAATTTTTATGAGATTTTAAAAGGATCTAAAAAGGATTTATTGACTCCGAAAGTCTATTTCACTCGAAGATTTGATGACGCGAACTCTACCAAGGGATTTATTGGAATGGAATATCTCGAGGGATCCACTATCCGTCATAACTATGAAAACTGTACCATTGAAGAGGTTCAACCGATTTTGAAAGCTATCGCCGGAATTCAAGCAATGAAAATCTCTAAGGAGGAGTTTCAGAAGATAGATAATGGGTCTTGTTTCAAGGAGACAATTGGAGGTATGTTGAATGAAGAGATGATGAAAGGGATTTTTGAGAATGCTAAAAGAATGGATCCAGATAGATTTAGTGATCGAATCGAGAGGATACAAGGTTATGGATCAAAGATTTTGAATATTGAGAAGGCGTTTAATCTGAACAACATTGTTGGTAAGCATATTTTTCAAATTGTTATAACTTTGTTGGCAAAAGAGATATCGAAAAATGGTCGACTAATGAATTGTAGCTCTTGGCATTCTAAGCTTTTTCTTAGTTGACATCTTTTTGTTATCTATCACGAGAGCCGAGATACAGTCACTTTAAGTTAGAGACGGAGGAGAGAGAAGAGAGCCGCAGAGAAAGAAGTGGTTAGAGTGTATGCGCCTTTTTAAGCGCGCTACTTTGGTCGCTTGTATCTCGGCTCCCGTAAGAGATATCAAAAAGTGAACAACTAACAAAATGTGGCTCTCA
Source organism: Caenorhabditis wallacei (assembly GCA_963932035.1). Taxonomy (NCBI): domain Eukaryota; kingdom Metazoa; phylum Nematoda; class Chromadorea; order Rhabditida; family Rhabditidae; genus Caenorhabditis; species Caenorhabditis wallacei. The sequence goes on along the minus strand of OZ009932.1, from coordinate 9,810,157 downwards.
TTTCGAGCAACATTTTCTAAGTAAACAATTTATTGATAACTGTTCTGCCAAGAAAGTTATGAGGTTCCAAACATTGGTTTCAGTAGGTCCTTTTCAAAGCAACTTTTTCCAGGAATCTCCCGCGACGTCTTAGTTCATGGTGACTTGTGGGCTGCTAATATTCTATGGACTAACCAAAATAAGGCTCTCAAAATATTGGATTATCAGGTAGGCCATTCATTACAGTAACCCTTAATCATAGCTCTTCCAGATGACACATGTTGGAAATCCCGCTGAAGACTTGGTCCGTTTTCTTTCCTCCACATTATCTGGAACAGATCGTCAGAATAATTGGGAGAGGATATTGGAGCAGTTTTATGGATACTATTTGGAGGCGTTGGAAGGAAGAGAAGCATATTATACATTGGACCAGGTTAGTGTTAGCCCTTACTCTAGAGAGACGCAGAGAAAGAAAGTGGCTAACAGCCTGCGCCCTCTCACCTAATAACTTTAAAAGCTTGTATCTCGACTCCCGTTAGAGATATCAAAAAGTTGTCAGCTAACAAAATGGAACTCTTATTGTGAGCAAAATTTCATTAGTTAACAACTTTTTGATATCTCCTTTGCCAACAAAGTTATGAGGTCTCAAAACTGATCAAAAAAGAATTTTTTCAGCTCAAAAAATCCTATCGTCTATTATTCCCTGTATGCGGATTGGCTCTTCTCCCACTTTTTGGACCAGTTATAGACATGAAATTGAGGCTTATGGATGAAGAGAAGGCCAAGAAATACCGGAATGTTGTGATGGAGAAAGTGGATTGCTTGTTGGAAGATGTTGAGAAATATTATTTGGAGTCTGAGTTATAAATTTATTGCTTCTTAATAATTATTGAAATAAAAAAAATTAAGAAGTATTTTCGACTGACAGTGTCAAGTCTGACACAGAAAAAAGTTAGTTATGGTAAATGCTGTGGATGTTCAATCGCCTATATCTCGGATATGCCTAGAGATATCAAGAAGTGTAACTTTAAAAATAGTGCAAGGGTTACTGTATTTACGGTAACTCCAAAAACCTATTTTTAGACGTCTGAGAACTTTCTTATTATCATTTCCTGCCTATCCCCATGTGTTTCTAAAAAAGTAAATACTATAAATGAACCTATCAACAATAACAGGAAACAAATTATATCCCTTGACACTAAAAATAAATTCTTTATATTCCCGTCAATATAGACCCATTTCAAATATGTCCGATGTAATCTGGCTTGCCATCACCAATAAAGCTGCGACATTCGGAAGTGCGCTGGCTGTCGTCATCAACTTTATATTGCTGGTTTTTCTAAGCACTTTACCATTGAAAGCACTAGGTCCTTATAAGTATTTGATGGTCTCGTTCTCATTGTTCAGTGTGTTTTATACAATTGTGGAGTCTTTCATGAAACCTGTGAGTGGTTTATAGAACTTGTGACTTTCAGGGTAGTAGTACTAATAGGTAGCAATATACAGTATACAATTTGATGTAAAGTACCGAAAAAGGTGACATTAAGCTCAGATAAGCAAAAAAAATATTAGAAATTATGCGCGTCGCAAAGCTCAAGGCTGTAGCCGAGGTCCAGACAAAATTCTTCCATATGCTATATTCAAAATGGCAAAAAAACTGGCATAGGCATTTTCATTTCAGATAATCCACATCTACGATGACACTTGCTTCATAATCCAACAAAAATCTTTCAATTACTCTCACACAATAGCCAGAGCTATTTCATGTAACTCAGCCTCTTCCCCATTAAAAAACCCCAACTTCTTGCAGCTACCTACTGTGGATGCCTTGCCGCCAGCTTTACTCTCTTCGCCGTCCACTTCATCTATCGTTACCTAGCAGTTTGTCATCCGAAACAACTCAAATATTTTCAAGGAATCAATTTTTGGAATTGGATGGCTGGTATATTTTTCACCTCGGCTAGCTGGGCGGTATTCTCGTTTCTATGTTTTCCAGGGAATGATAGGACTCAGGAGAGTTTTCGGTTAGTTTCTCTGAAATGGGTGTGTCTAGCCAGTCTTTTTTAAGAATTGTGATTCGAGATTCTTATAATTTGGATGTAAATAGAGTCGACTACGTGGCTTACGCTTTCGTAAGTTCAACCATTATAGTCTAGCTTAAACAAAGAACAGTTTCAGTTCACTTATAAAAATGAAATAAGATCTGTCGACTCACTCGCCATGATCGGAGTAGCTCAACATTTTATAGTGATGCTTATTTCGTTCGGTATTGTTTTTTATTGTGGATTTAGTACCGTAGTCGAGATGAGGAAGCATCAGGAGGTGTCAAAGACAACTAAACGGATACAAAAGCAACTGTTCAAGGCGCTGGTTTTATATAACGGTTTGACCGAACATTTACTTTTCTTTTTCAAAAACCATTATTTTTATGATTGTTTCTAATGGAGCAACTCTGAAATTGTTTACCACTTAAATTTCTCCTTCCTCACTCTTAGCCATACCAGTGTTATCTTTTCCCCGTTCTTCATATTTTTTGTCTTGCTTGAATAAATTTCATTTTATTTTTCGAAATATTGTAGAAGTTTAGTATACTGTATTTAATCTAATAGTAGGGCACCCCTCTTTAAAAATTAGCACGACATGTCATACTATTAGAGTGAATATAGTTCCTTAAATTAAATTTTTTATTAAAAGGAATTTTAGAAATATGGGGCAGTGTTGTTCTAATTTTTGTTGTTGTTTTTGTTCCTGTTGCTTGAAGAAACACTCTGCACCACCACTAAGAGAACAATCACCAAGGTAGTTATCGTTTTCGCAATATTTCCAATTAACCACATTTAGCAGTGTTTCCAAGCAATGCTTCCCACTGTCACCGATATGTGCTAATGATGACAAAAAGTCGAAAAGACGAAAAGTCGGAGGACGTAGATGCTCCCTAAATATCTAAATATGATGAAACTGTGTCCAATGATTCTAAAACTGTTTCTACCTTCCCATTTCATCAATTCATTGTTTACCACCCTCTTCCTCATCATTATTGCCCCTTCCTCATTCTTAATGTTATCTATTCTTTTTTTATTTACCTTCCTTTTTGCAAATTTTATGTATTTTTCTTCTGTATAATTTTTAAAAGTTTTCTCTGCTTTTAAAAAATAAAATTTTATTCTAGAACGATGGGGTGTTGTCTTTCCATTTTTTATTGTTGTTTCCAGAAGAGACCATTGCAATTGTCGACCAACAACTTATCAAGAAGGTGAGTATTTCAGAATATTTCATATTTTATCTTGTTATTTTCAGGGATCCAGATTTAGAGAATGGTCTGAGTGAGGAAAGATATCAAAATTCACTTACGGTCGGAGGCCGTGGCGCAGATTCATCACGAACAAATCATATTATTGCTGATGAAATGTTCGTATATAATAGGACCTAGATGCTTAGCACCTACAGACTACAGTATCGTGCTGTTAAGCTTTTTCCTCATTTTTTAGTTTGGAATTTTTTGATTCCTAATATTGAACGACATTTTTTAAAAACAAACAAACAAACTACATTATCAAATTCACCGTCGTTTTTTACCGCATTCCTCAAATTTTCAACGCATTCAAGGAGAGTGTACAGCGTACGCAACCACCGGGTGCAGCGTACGCAACCACCGCGTAGTTTTCGGTGTTTGCGTACTTTATTCCTAGTGCTTAGAAAAAAGAGATGACAAGTTGAGATTTTGAGATTTTGAGTTTAAAAAATTGCTTGTATCTATTCCAGAGAAGAAGCTGAACATCAGCAAAGACTTGCCAGAAGACGCGATGAATCTCGTCAAAGACGAATAGAGCAGGATAGACAAGCTGAAATTGATAAAAGAAAAAGTGAAGAGAGATATCAGCAGAGGACACAAGGTAACTAAATCATAAAATGATTCAACTTTCAGACGTTTTAAATTTATTAAGAAAAGAGATATCAAAAAGTTGTCAATCAATGAAATGTTCACTATGAAATTTACAACAATTCATTAGTTAGCCACTTTTAAATATCTCTTCTGCTAACAAAGTTATGAAGGTTTGAAATTTAATTCATTTTAGATCTATCTGCTAGAAACAATGAAAAGATAAACCAAGCTCGATATGAAAATGAACTGAAACGTCGAGAAAAAGATCTGGAGACAGAGAAAAGAATTCAAGAAATCAAGGATACATATAGACGTCCAGATCCAGAGCACGATAGGAGAATGGCAGAAATTGAAGCTGAGACAAGAAATCTGGATAACCAATTCAGAGTTCAACGATCGCGATCACATCAAAGACAAGCTGAATATGATTTGTGAGTTATCTTTAAGTTATTTTTGTAATTTTAAAATTTCAGAGAAATCAAGAAGGCTGAGAGGGAGCGTTCTGAAAAACGAGAGAGGCTTCAAGATGATTATGATAGAAAACGTGAGAATTTGCAATGGGAAAATGAGCAAAGAAGGAGTGAGACGAGACGTCAGTTTGAAGAAGTTCAGGAACAGATGAAGAGATATATTTGGAATGATAACATCGAGAAGAATTGGACGAATCGATTGAATGGGTTGAGGTAAATGGCAGGCAGATTAGGTGATGGAGACGAAGAAAAAGTACTAAAAATAAGAGTACTTCAAAATACAAGTGACCGAAGATTTAAGGGACAAAAACAAGAGTAGTCCAAAATACAGGGCCTAAAAATATAATTTCCTACTTTGGGTTCTCTGTGTGTTTATTAGAAATATAACAAATTCAGAAACGCTAACAAGGAATCCGAGGCCATCGCTCGCCGTTGCCTCCATTCCAATCCATCCCCAGATGATCTATCCCGATGGAAACAATCGATAGAATCTCTACAAAAAACAATGAATGATGAAGCGAGAAGTTTGATGGAAATGTATGAGAATACTGGAAAGAGTTTTTTGATTTCAATTAGGGTCAGCACTTCCCGCAGTCTAAAAAAGCCTCAAACTTGTTTTTTAGATGTCGGTCATCCAAATCTCTGAAATCTGCACATCCCTTCTTGACGCCTTAAACTACAACAGTTACAGTGAGCTGCCAGGATTGTCTCAGAAATTGAATAAGTCTTGTTTGGATATTCCAACATTGGCCGAGTTGAAGAAGGGATATCAAGAGGAGATGAGGAAAAATACTAATATTTGAATTGGAGAATGAATAATTTTAATTTTGTCTCATTTTTCTGAAATCGAGCCATGCCTCTTTTGGTGTAATGTTTTAGGGGTTAAGCCCCGCCCACATAGGTCCACTGTTCTTTTCAGGCATAAATTTTGCCAGTCCGGACTGCCAAACCCCTCTTCCAAACCATCAATCACTCTCAAAATTCCCACAAAATTTGCATACAAATCCTTCCTCATTAAATCATTTGAAAATGTTTCGAAACAGCTGCTCCTCATCTCTCTCATTTCCTCTCCCACCCACAAAATGTGTGTCAAAATGTGTTTGGCAAAAAGTGACCAGATCAGTCAAAGTGTCACATGAATATCATCTGGACCGCCCGCTTCTTCCTCTTTTCTTTTTGATTTCAATGGGATGAAAGAAAGAAGAAGACAAAACGGAAAAGAAAAAGACATTACATAAAATTCATCGTGTGGTACACGGGTAGGAAGATGGCCATCTGCCTTTTTGACCCCCCTTATTTTCATGTGTCGTTTTGGGGTGTTGTGGTCTAGGACATGAAAATTGGCACCTTGCCGATGGCGTGCGGGTTTTTAGTAATTTTGGGTTTTTAGAAAGACCCAGTGTCGTTACTAGTATCCTACCTAATCACCCATTTTCAAGGGTCCTCTACATCTCTAGTAGTGCCATTAACCTTCCCATCCCATTGTTTTTCCAGAATTTCTAAAATTCCAGTTAACCCATCTTGTACCAAGAATCCCATTCCCTAATCCTCTCCCATTAGCCCCTCGTCGCAAAAAAACATCTGAACATTGTTAGAAAGTCGTAAAACAACCACTTGAAGCGTCGTTTCTTGTCAGGAAGAGATAGCTAACGACATGGTAATTGGGTTGTCTGAAAAGTGCGGGAGTTTTTTGGTTTTCTGGACTCTCTGGGGGGAAATTTTGGGAAAATTATTTTCTTTTTAATTCTAAGTAAATAGGCAATGTCATAATATTTAATTTTTCTGTTTCCGCTGTTTTCATCCAAAGAAAAAGCTAAGCCTCTTTGATACACCAAATGCAATCGCGCCCTACTGCATCAAAAAAGCATCGCTCAAAATTTTTAAATAAAAAATGTTATCTTTTGACGTTTGATACTCAGTCATCGGACTAGCGAGGCTCTGCCTCGCTGTTGTTTTAGGCTTCTCGGGCCAATCACAGTAGCCTGACGCGGCTAAGCCGCGTCCGGACTCAGTTCAGTTGGCTGACTTGCTGGCTAAAACTCAGACTCGCAGTACAAAATTTGAGCTTTTTTGGTCAAGTTTGAAGCGTAAACATTTAAATTCCTCCTGGGAAGGTTGGGCTATGCCCTCCGTGTCTTTTTTGAAAAATGTGCTCCTGGGAAGTATCGATTACGTCATTAGTTCAATGTGTACGACGTTTATAACCCTATGTCTCTCGTTATGCCTCCTGGGAAGTATTTTTTATCAGGCTATCAAAGGCATGAGGATCAGCCGGGCCTCCGGCCCGGGCTAAGCACGGCTGCGCCTATTCTTCCACAAGCCTCTTTGATGCACCAAATGCAATCGCGCCCTACTGCATCAAAAAAGCATCGCTCAAAATTTTTAAATAAAAAATGTTATCTTTTGACGTTTGATACTCAGTCATCGGAATTGAAAGTAAGCAGCCAAGTGTTGGAGGAACAGTAAAGCGCGTTTACATAATTAACTGACTGATCCGTAGTTCTAAGTTGTGCAAAGCATAATTTTGAAAATCTGTCAATCCTCGTAGCAATCCCTTAAAATAAAAGCTTTAAAAGAATTCCAATTATCCCAATGAAAAACTCACTTATCCATCCATTTAAAAACACTATTCATCTCTGCCCCCATTCAAAAAAGAATTCAAAACAAGTCAAAGATTTTTCGGGGGAATAAAAAAGAGAAACCTTTTTCCTCCCGTCCTATCTTCTCTTCTCCTCCAAGAGCATCTTCCTCATGTTTTCTTTATCACATCTTTTATCGATGTCTGACCTTCCGGTTCATTTCCGATACGAAACATGATGACAATTGTTTCCGAGAGTCCCCGCTCTCAACCCCAATCAATTCTTGACTTTTCTATACAATTTCCGTTTTTTTTGGCTATTGTTGCTCTCCGAAGGTAACTCAATTGTCACTTTTCGAAGAATGCCCCGTTTTTTTTGAATACATGAATAGCAGAATCCATAACTTTGTCCGGATGGCAGCTGTTTTTTTTCTTCTTTCGTCAAGAAATACGAGAAGCGGTTTAACGAGAAAAGTTTAACAAAAATTTGTTGGAAAAAAGAGTTGAAACTTTTATTTCAACTTCTGCAGTAATTATTGGTGCTCAATGAGCTATGAACTTTTGGTTGAAAAGTTGAAAAGTGTCAGATTCTTTCTTGGTTTAGTGATCACACCTTTGTCAGAAAGAGCAACAATCCGGTGGGTCTCTGTGGTCAACTAATTTTTCTCGTTTAGTCTTCACATATGAAAATTACTCATTTTGAGAAAAGTTCGATTTATTGTTATGTAATCCCGCTCTACTGTACCGCTAATTTTGCCTGCTTACTTTTAGCTCGTTGACTGAGTATCAAACGTGGCAATTCTAATTTCGTGCTTCAAAGAATATAAGTTGCTTTGTAGAAAATAACAAAAAATGAAGCGCAAATCCAGACAATTTAAGTTTGATACTCAGCCAATTTTTTAATGCGCTCCATTTACAATTATTAACTTAATTATCCCATTTATTAATCTAACCTTGGACCTCTTCCTTTCTCTCTCTCTCTCTCTCCCTCTCTCCCATTGAACATCCAAAATAACAATATGAAACTAGCAACAATCTTTTGATTACTACCACTTCCGACTTGTATATAATAGCGACACCCTCCCAGTCAATTTCCCTCTTCTTCTCTTTGTTTCTCTAAATCTCTCTCATGTCCTTGACTCTTCATTTTTACTCCTTTTTTTTGGGAGAGGGAGTAACTGATTTATTTGTTCAAATAGAACCTTTTTTCGGTGTGAATAGACAAACTTTTTTGGTTTTGTGGTAAATTTTAGTTGAATGTTTAGTGAGTAAAGTCAAATTTGTTTTAGAACTTTAAAGAGAGTTTTGTGGTTTTTGAAGTAGTTTTTTTGTAGCAAACGGAGTAATTTTTGAAAATTTGTCGGTTTTTTGGAATGACAAAGTACCTTCCTTGTAGTTTACAAAATTAGGTTATACAACATTTTTTATATAGACTATGTTCGAGAGAGACAGTATATCTCAGTTGTCATTAGAGATACAAAAAAATTTTCAACTGACAAAATATAGCCCTTATTATAAGGTACATTCCGTTAGTTGACATCATTTTGATAGCTTTTAAAAGAGCCGAGTTGCAGGCATCTAAATCGCAATCTCCTAAAATTTTTGAATTTTTTTGGTCCTCGACTAAGTCACACCATGTCTAAAGTCTCTTTCCCAACCAGAACCAAATTAAATTTATTTCTCGAAAATTCCCGAAAAAAAAACAAATAAAATTCAATGAAGCATTATGACTAATTGGATTGTCCCCCCTCCTCCTTCTCGTCATCCAAAATTTTCCACTACCAATTCTTTTTTTTTTTTTGAAAAATGACTCTTACACTTTTTAAAATTAATGTGAGAACTTCCTTTTCTGTCGTCTACCCAAATATTATTTTCTCACAACATATCATTTTTCCAGTTCCCTCCTCCTCCTTCCCTCACAAATGCCCTGAGCAATGGGTGTAATTGGTCTCACCGCCGTCGAGGTGCTTGCCACGTGTCTAGGCTTAGGCCTGATACTGGCGATTCTTATAGTGGTATGTAATTGTGTGTCGACGTGTTGGGAGATGATATCACATCGGAGAAAGAAAAGGAATGTGGATAAGTTACCCGATGATTATGTGGATGAGATTCATCGACTTTTGCATCGGAATCAGAAGCCATGTGATTATGATTGTGTTGTTGTTGAGTCAGGAAGGCAGTCTGTGGATTTAGAGGTTAGTTTGAAAGATAGGGTGTGAAAGAGGGTTCAGGCAGGGTCGGCTAAGCCTAAGTCTAGTTCAGTTGAGCCTGGATCTTAACCAGAAAAGCCTTAGTATAAATCAGTTAAGCCTAACTCTTAGTTAGATACTTGAGTTCATTGTGTCAAGGACTAAATCATTCTAATCTGTGTCAGCTAAGCCTAACTAAGTTGAGTCTATATCGAAACCAGCTAAGCCTAAGCATGAATAAGGTGTAGGGGGCCTTAGTCAGTTAAGCCTAATGTAATTTTAGTTATGCCCTCAACTTGGTTAGCTGAGCTTAAGCCTGCGTTAGCTAAGCCTTACCAATTGCCAGCTAACAATGCAACTTGTTTATCTAAGCCTAAACCTGCTTAACCCTGATCCAGTCAAACCTTTAAAAAAACCCCCTCTTCCAGTACATGACCGATTCTCGAGTGGATCCCACACCTCCTCCAAAACCAGCTATCACTCCTAGACAAAAATCCGTTGACGAACGGGAATCCATGAAGAAAAGCACCCCTTGTAAGAGTATTCGAATGGAGAGCGAGGTAAGCCGTGATAATCCTTTATTCCTTATCAATAAACTTCAGGAGACGATCAACACGAATACTACCAACTCTCAATCGACAATTAATGCATCGGAAGAGATGGATATGGGGAAGAGTAAAAGAAGGACTTGGGGACGGCTGAGCAATTCACTTTTCTATACGGCTATGATGCCTTCGATGGATACGACCACTACGGAGGAAACTACGGGAACAGCGTGAGTTTGAGAGTGTTCAAAAGCGCTACAACTTGATTGCGGTTAAAGATAGGAAAAAGTTGTTAACTGATGAAATGTTTAGGGTGTTTTAAGCTACATTTTGTTAGTTGACAGTCTTTTGATAGCTTTCATTGAGTCGAGATAGAGCAGTTTCAAATAAGGGGCGCAGAGAGGATAATGTTCTTGGCAACTTTCAAGGCGCATAACTCACTTCCCTTTAGAGATACAAAAATCTTGTCAATTAACAAAACATTTAACTTGTTTTGAGCTACATTTTATTAGTTGACAACTTTTTTCTATCTCCCCTGCCAGCCGAGATATTCTAGATCAAACAAGCCTTTCCAAAAAAAGTGTTTCCTTGACCTTTGTCCCTAATCACTGATCATTCTCGATAACTGGTTTTCTATTTTATTCAACTTCTTCTCATGAAAAACATGTAAGACATCATGATATGATAAGAACATTTTTTCTTGTTTTCGTTCTGCTTTTTTCTTTTTCTCACATGTGAAATGATGTCATGAAAAACAATGCTTCATTTGATGAAAATTGTGTCATGACGAGAAATATAATAATAATTAGAATTTCTTTTTTTTTTTTTGAAAAATCCACGCTTGCGTGCTCTCCAGAAAAGCCATCGTTATTTCATTCATTGGTGATTCTCATTGGCCTCACAATACGGACGTGATGGGGGCGTCCCTCAGTGTATTCATCGTAATCTTTCGGGAATGGGGAGCGAAGATGCCACCAGTCGGGGAGACTGCTGAAGTTGGAAAAGGGGTTGATTTTGAACATAGGAAAAAAAAACAAAAAAAAATTGAGCCTAGCTGGACTTGAACCTGGGTATGCTAGATGAAATTGCAAAACAGAACCAGTACACCACAAGCTCACTCATGAATTGTCAATTAGATGGTGTATATCAGAGTTGCACGGACAGTCCGTTGTCCGTTGTCCGTTGTCCGTTGTCCGCCATTTTTAGGTGTCCGTTGTCCGCTGTCCGTTGTCCGTCAGAAAAATTTTTGTCCGTTGTCCGTTGTCCATTGTCCGTCGGAAAAATTTTTTGTCCGTTACATTTTGTTTGCAAAATTTGAACATATTTGGTGTAAAAAACAGCTGATTCTCCGTTCACTTGTTAATTTGTGTTTAATTTGGTGAAGTTTGGTTTCTTAGACGCAAAATATGTTCGTAAAACTGATGTCCCTTATCAGTTTGTCCGTTGTCCACCAAAAATTTTTTTGTCCGTTGTCCGTTGTCCATTGTCCGGCGGAAAAAATTTTTGTCCGTTGTCCACTGTCCGTTGTCCGTCGGAAAAATTTTTGTCCAATGTCCGTTGTCCGTTGTCCGTAAAAAAAATTTCGTTGTCCGTGCAACTCTGGTGTATATCTCCGCGGGGCTTTACAAAACTTTCTACCTAGGGAGCAACATTACAACCAGAGTTGCACGGACAACGAAATTTTTTTTACGGACAACGGACAACGGACATTGGACAAAAATTTTTCCGACGGACAACGGACAGTGGACAACGGACAAAAATTTTTTCCGCCGGACAATGGACAACGGACAACGGACAAAAAAATTTTTGGTGGACAACGGACAAACTGATAAGGGACATCAGTTTTACGAACATATTTTGCGTCTAAGAAACCAAACTTCACCAAATTAAACACAAATTAACAAGTGAACGGAGAATCAGCGGTTTTTTACACCAAATATGTTCAAATTTTGCAAACAAAATGTAACGGACAAAAAATTTTTCCGACGGACAATGGACAACGGACAACGGACAAAAATTTTTCTGACGGACAACGGACAGCGGACAACGGACACCTAAAAATGGCGGACAACGGACAACGGACAACGGACAACGGACTGTCCGTGCAACTCTGATTACAACATTTTCAAAAATTATTCTGACCACGCATTATCAATAGAGCGCATTTACTCACCTGTCAACTGTAACAAAGAGAATACAGAGAAAAATGCAGAGAATCAGAAGCGACTTCATTTTGGTTAACCTTTCCCCTGCGAACACGGTTTTATATAGACAATTTTTCTCAAAGAAAAACAGAGAAAAATGGGAAAATAGGTGCCCCTTTCGATAGAGAGATGGGGGCTAATGTTGAAAACATTTCGGTTTTTTTCCTGCAAAATGTCTCGTTTCTCGTCTCGATTCTCTTGTTTTCTAATGATATCTCTCTGAAAGTTGTCACCTGTTTGAAGGCGGAGAGAAATTTGGGGAGAAACAACTGATATTAGATAGTGAGATAGGCAATGGATACCCAGATGGACCCCTTTCGAAGTCAGCCGGTTGACAACACCTGACATTTCGGGACTGAAGTTCCTCATGGTTTCACATATTTTGGAGCTGAGTCATTGAGTTAATGGTTCCACGGGTTAGAAATAGCTAAGTGAGCAAGTGCGCTCCAATGAACTCATCTCAATTAATCTTGAAAATTTTGAATTTCAGATGCTCTTCCATCGACAATCTTCGATTCGGAATGAAAATCGAGACGACTGTTTGAAACCCCTATTATAAGGGCATATTTGTACCTAAATCTCTTATTTTGTCGCGTTTATTTGTGTCTCTTTAAAAAACGAGTTTTGATCTCACTTTACTTTTTTTTGAAATTATAATAAAATCGGATATTTTTTGAATTCTTTTCTGTGGGTGTATCCCAAACAAAAAGAGCAAACGAGGCAGCTGGAGCAACAAAAGACGCTTTTTTCAGGAAGCTTTTGACTACGGTGTGCAATTTGGAGATGCACATTGGACGCAGACGCAACGGACCATACGGATTAATGCGGACCCGCGCAGCTTTTCCTTTTTTTTTGAATGGTTTTTTTTGCTTTTTTTTATTTTTAGGGTAAAATGAGAAAATTTAGTGGTGTTTTGGGGAAATTTTTGGATTCGGCTTTATTTTATAAATTTAGAAAAAAAAAATTTAAGTTTGGGAAGAACGAAAATTTGGTTGAAAAAATTAATTTTTGAAAAAAAAAACTTTTTTTTTCAAGTTTTTTTCTCGAAAAACCTGTTATCGGAATGCTAGGAAAATATAATTTTAAAAAAATTGGTCTAAAATTTTTTTTTTGAAAAATAAAAATTTTCTAGATTTTCCTTAACTCAACCCGATTTTTTATAAAAACAAAAATGTAAAATTTTCAAAAATTCGTTTTCTTCAAAATTTGTTTCCGAAATTCGAAACCCTCTAATTTTCAAAAAAAGTCTGTTTATTTAGCATGACGTCTTTGTTTTGATTACGAATATCACATGTGAAAAAGAGCATGTGAGAGGCAAAAAAATCCAAATTTTAAGCGAAAATTCCCGTTTTCCACGACAAAAATAGGGTTTTTAGGCCTCCTTACCCCTTTTCTGTCTAAATGTCACCTTGAAACCCCTCTTTCTCTCACCTCCACCCTAAAAATAGTGACAGGAATAATGAATGAGTTTTTCTAAAGTTTCGTCTCGCGTGACTCCCAACACCTGAGGCAAATCGGTCATTTTTTCGATTTTTCAGATCTTCCCCGTCTCAAAAAACTGCCGCCCGTGAAGAGTGTTCTCGTCGAAAAGTGCAGGCGGAAGCGTAAAAAACCTCGGGTAATTAAATTAAAATTTGTTTAGATTTTTTCTTTCAAATTTTTTGTTTTTTTGTTATTTTGGATGCGATTGCAAATGTCATCTTTTTCGTTTTCTTGGTTTCCTTGGTGATATTTCATATTTTCTCTTCTTCTTCTTTTCTCAAAAAATATTGGCTTCCTCCATTTTATAGTCGTCTCGGGTCTCTCAGAATATATCATTTTATGCTTAGAAAAAGCGAGTTTTTAGAGTTTCGATTTTCAAACTTTTTTTGAAAACTGAATCACACTGAAATTTTGAAAAAAAAAGAGAAACCCGTAATTCACATATTTATCGGGTACAGTACCCTTCATTCTTAAAAAAACGATTTTTTTTATTTTCAACCATTTTGCAAATTTACATGTTATTGGTTTGGCTCCTAAGTTCCCGAATAATTTTAAAATTTTAAAGGGTCTAATACAAACGCTCCATGTGCTTGTTTTCCCTAATAAGAACTTCTAAACCCAGTCAATCAAGACCACCTGCTACTCACTTTCTGACCCCAATCTTAATAGAGCAATAAAAGCCTAGTTGAGGGTGAAGGGCAGTAAATATAGCTTCTGCAGAAGGGAAAAAAGTTGCGATAATCTCTCTATTTACCCACTTAAACTCCTGCCATTTTTTCACGTTCACACCTTTGAGGTTTTTTTTCGTGAAAATATAAAAAAATCAGGAGTTTTTTGGCCTTCAGACCACTGAAGATAGCATCTGAAAATCGTTCGTCTAGACTTTTCCTCCCAAAAGTTGAACATTTGAACTTCGCTCCGTTCTGTCTGTCTACATAACCTTTCTAGACAAAGACATCTGCATGTTTCCTAATGCTTTCTCACAATTCCGTCTCTCTTCGTGTCAACACACGCACAGATGTGTTCGTATTACTCGTTTTCTTTTCTCTCTCAGTCTCTCTCTCTCTCTTCCCTTACTCTATGCACTGGCGCATGTTGATTTGTGCAAAACATTTTGCTCAGTTTCTTTTCTTTTTCTGAGACTTCCGGGGAGTGTAGGCGTGATTCGGAATTTTGTTAAATGGACTTTGTGTCGAAAACGATTTAATCGAGATAATCGAAAAATGTTTTTGGCAAGATACTGGCAAAAATAGTTTTTGAAAGAGATCAGAAAGTCAGCTAGGACCAGAAAAATCGTGAAATTCTAGACAATTTCTGATAGACATTGATCTCAGTGGTTTCTGAGAGTTAATCTCTTCTGTTTTGGTTTTGATGAGAACCTGGAAAACAGGAAATGAACCGGAAATTCAATTAATTGGTTTCCAGTTATTTCTGGTTCTTAGTTGGAGTTTTCTACCGGAAAGCAATTCATATTGATGATGATTTAAGGCTTATAAAGGAATTCTAGAGATTGATTTCCCTAAAACTCGAGAAAAGGTCACCCATCACTCTCTCTAGCAACTCATAAACCGCTAGCCAGGTGTCCTCATGTCAGTTGTCACCCTCATCATAGTTTCCAAGTTTCTCAATCCGAGTTCACACAAACTTTCTGCAACTTTTTTTTTGAAACATTCTTGTCTCTTTGGAGAACATTCCTGTAGAGAGGGCGTGTCTTTGAGGACGGTCTGATAGCCAGAGTGTAATATCTATAAATATTGCACTTTGTGCATCAAATCCATTCTCCTTGTCCACTCGATTCGATTCTGATCGGAAGAATGGGAAATCCGTTTTCGAAATGTGTTAGAAGTAGGTTTTTTCAGTTTATGAGATTAATTTTGTGAAGAAGAGTGTTCTGAATTAAAACAAAGATTACTGTAAGACTGAGTTTGTACTAGAAATTAGTTATCACAGTCGTCTGTGAAATTGAAATTGGCGGCTGAGAATCCCTTAAAATCGACACTGCAGTAATCATGCGCCTTTAAACTTTGCGAAATTTGCCTTCGCATGGTTACTGTCGTGTCTAAACGTGGAATAACTTGTCGGATCTTCGGCCGCCTTTCTCAATTGCTGAGTCTACCATATATGACCTAAAATCTCCCCTTCGAGATTTCTAGGCCATACATCTCTCACTAACCGCACTTTTCAGTTGTCCTCTCTAACCCATAACCACCAACATCACCAATCAACACCTTCTCGCACGATGCTAACCACCACTTCTCTCGAACTTGCGAGCAAGTACTTACACAGAGGTTCGCCTCCTTTTCTCCCTCCTTCATCCCCATTTCTCCTTTGTTTTCTTCATAAATGAAACAATATTTGTATGTGTCGTTTTCTAGGACTTGGAACCGCCGCGCTGCTGCCGATGAACACAAGCACGACACAGCTGAGCGAACGGCACGAGACGGGATCGCCGGAGAGCGAGAAGAAGTTTAAGGTGGGTTTTGATGATAAGACTTGGAACTGTGCCAAGTTTAAACAACGGTTGACATCATTTCCTATGCGTGCGTATAAGTACTTTTCGTACTATTGCGTTTACTCCCCACGCCAATTTTCTTTTTTTTTTTCGTTTTTACCTAAAAAACTAATTCCATTGCAACAAAACACGCAAAACAAATATGGCTCTCGTTGACACGAAATTGTTCCGAGTACAACACAAAAAAACAGAAAAACACCTTGTTTTCGTCCTGGATCTAGACTCCGCCCCCTTTTTTCTATCGGTTGAGACGATAAGACGTTGTTTTAGTTTTTGACTTTTCATTTGGCGGAAGACTAATTGAAATCAACGAAATCAGTGAAGTGAACTGTTGCTAATGGATACCGTATCTCGAAGTTTGACCGATTTTGCTGATCTAACACTATATAAATCATTCTATTTACGTGTGTTTCCCTCGTTATCAATAATCTTGAAATGACTACTGGCACCGGCAAGTGGCAATATGTTGCAATATTTATCAGTCAACTCGTCAATCATCACTTTTACTATTCACTCTTTTCCTTATTCCGGTTGATTGTTATTCATCTTGTACTTGAATAGGGATCCCTTGGATATATAATATCCGGGATAAGCTGGATTTTGTATGAAGTCAGCGCCTTCAATTTCGACGACGATTTTGAAGTTGGCTTAGTCATCCCGGATATCATCTAAATGGAATTGGTCTTCGAATTATGATTTTCATCTCGTTTCCTCTCTATCCCTTTTTTTTCTTTTACAAAAGAATTTCTAACACGATATCTGTGAAGTCGATGACAATGATCGAACGGTTTTTTCGCCCACTTCGAGGCGCCCACCCCTTCTTCTTCTTAGTCTTAGTGGTCAAAACGCGAGAAAAAGAGGAATAATCAAGGCCGTGAAGTGTCGACGTCGTTTTTGCTTCGCACTTTTATAATCATCGTTCTCTTTTTTTTTCATTTTTCTCCGATTCCTCCCTTGAATAATCACTAAAAAAACGTTTCTTATTGCGTTTCATCCCTTCTCCTCACGTGCTCCCATGTGTAATTTTTGCTCCGCTCCTCCTTGGCTCGTTCTACTCGTTCCTAAAACTCCGCCCCGGCCGTTTTGGTGTTTGTTGAAAAGGAGCAGGTGGTGATGATTGGAAATAAGCTTATTAACTTGTTCTCGACGCACAAACAAAATCATTCTCGGCGTTCCAAACGGTTCATGATATCGAGAATAGAATGCCAGGTGGTGTACAGTACACACCTGTTGTTGTGCCAATTTTTATTGTTTTGTGACTTGGCAACTTGCCAAGATAGAATGAGGAGGAGATAAGATCCTTTTTTCTCCAAAAAAAAAACGTTCATTGCTCTTTTTTTTTTCTCTCTTTCTCTCTCAGGTTTCCGAATTTGCAAATTGTGTTCGATTTGTCACATAATCTCACGCCCAAAAACTCAGCTTTTTTCTGCGCTTATGCACCTGGTTGAGCTAATCAAAACGGCTATTCAGTAGCGAAATGTAAAATACACGAGCTTTTTGGATTTAGAAACATATATTTCTTGGCTCCACGCCCAAAAATCGATCACGTCATCACTGTTTCTCAAAAACTTTCGGCTTTTTCTTCTTCAGATCTTCTTCATCAGAAAACTTTTCTATCTTCATCACAAGAACGATAGCAGCTGTCTTTTTTCTCTTCTCCTCCATTCGAATATCTTCTCTTTCTTCTCTTTACTCCTGGATGATCCGAGAAAAGTTTCTTCCTGTTCTTCGTTTTTTTTTTCTTTTTCTCGAGCTTTTTTGATAAAATAATTGCCCCTGAGGGCGATTGTGACGCATTAATATGCATTCCATCGAATAAGAGGATCTGATTAAGCTGATTATTGGATTAGTGTTTCATTTTTTTTTTGCTCTGCCTAATCAAATTTGCTTCGTTTCTTTGGGCAAAAAGCGAGTTTTAATCTGAAAAATTGTCATCAGATGACTTTTTGAATGAATGAATCACAATTTGAATGGCTTCCTCCTATTTGGATTATCTTCTGTCTGAAATCCTATTTTGCCTTTTCATAAAGAACGCTTTTCCCCTCCATTTCTTTATTCATCGTCTTTTATTGGTTTCTTCTTCCTTATCACCTTTTCTCGCTTATCCCATTTCATTCTCCATGAATAAATTCAGAATGCCGCCAGCTCGTACCGCCGGACCAGCTCAGCCGGTTCAGCCGATGGTAGCAGCGTCGCCTCCGACTGGGTCAATGATTCCGCCGACTCAGTCGTTGTCGTCAGCGACGGCCTCGTCAACAACGTCGTCGCGACGTGTCTCACCGATCTATCCACCGAATCATCATCGGAAGTGTCGCGTCTCGCCGCCGGCTACCAAGACAACATGCAGTCGGACGATGTCGTTGGAGAGAAAGGTTAATTTTGGGATGGCTTAGTTACGTTTCAAAACGATTTGAGCCACACAGCTTAACAGAGCTTAGCTATGCTAACTGAATTTCAATAGATACCGTATCCCTTGTATACGGATTCCATAACTAAACCAAATGGAAATCCCATTATGATAACCTTCAAAACCGGATTCGCTTCCGATTTTTGAACTCGAAACACGATGATCTCCGTATTTTATCAGTCTTCCGCCTCTCACAAAATGACTGGTCATAAACTAAAGTTGCGTCGTTTTTATGGTCGTAAACAATGATTATAAATAATTATTTGATTTTTTTTTCGATCGCTTCGGGTAGGTGATGTCGACGCACACACACACGTGACAACTGTTTCCGCGAGAGCGAGGAGAAAAGATAGTTATGAGATAAGAAAGTATACGGTAGCCATGGGGAAATGCATCGAAAAAATGAAATGATCAAACTATACATATACATAAAATGAGTTGTTTCAGGTCTACAAAATCGTGCTCACCGGTGGACCATGTGGAGGAAAGACGACGGCTCAGGTGAGTGTTTTTTGTTTTTTGGATTCCAGACGAGATTTTTGATGATAACCAGATGTTGTTGTTTTTTTCTTTGTGGTGGCAGGTGGAAGTTATAGAACAATTGATCAGAAAAACAACTTCTCTAGCTGAAATTTCCAGTTTTTTCTAGAAAAGCCTTCAAAAACTTAGTTCCAGGCTAATTTCCATATTAATCTAGGTCCGTCTCGCCACGTTCTTCGAAAATCTGGGATGGAAAGTGTTCACGGTGCCAGAAACAGCCACCATCCTTCTCGGCGGACGTGTCAAATTCTCGGAACTCGACGCTGAACAATCCTACATCTTCCAACGTGATTTGCTCGCGACGATGCATCAAATCGAGAACACCTTCTTCAATCAGGCATCAGCTATCAAGGATCGCAATGTTTTGATCATTTGTGATCGTGGATGCATGGATCCATCTGCTTATTCGTCGGCGGAGGACTGGCAACGAATGCTCCGCGATTTGAAATTCGAGGAATTTGATTTGAGATGCTCCAGATACGATCAGATTGCTCATCTTGTGACGGCTGCGGATGGAGCGGAGAAGTATTATTCCTTGGCGAATAATGCGACGAGAAGTGAGGGAGTCAGTCATGCAATTGAGCTGGATAAACGGACAAGATCCGTGTGGATTGGACATCCGTACATGGATATCATCGATAATAAGAATACATCGAATTTCGATGATAAAGTCAATAAACTGATTCAGGTATAGTAGTGATGGCTCAGGATACGCTCTTCCACGCTGAAAATAAACTTTTTTTCTTTTAAAATGCTTTTTACCAACTTTTTAAAGTAGTTTTCAAGCGTTTTTAAAGGGAAAAAGTGGATTTTGAGCCTGGAAGAGCTCGGATCCTCGCCCTCCCTGTTCCTCATCACTCTACAGTAATCCTCAATTTTCTAGGTTGTCTGTGATCGTACTGGAATCCGTTCCGGCGACCGTCTTGCCAAGGATTCGAAGAAACGGAAGTGGCTCGTTTCGGCTGTCGATTGGAACAATTTCGGAAAATTCGAGGAATTCGAAATCGAGCATTTCTATCTTCTTTCGGATGAATCCAACATCCAACATCGTTTCCGTCGTCGTACTCAGAATAATCGGTCTACGTACACCCTTACATCTCGTGAATACTTCAAGGAGTCTGGAGATTCGATTGAGACTCGGATGAACGTGATGTCTCGTGACTACATGACGTATTTCAATATGAGAGATAGAAGTCGTTCGTCGATTTTCAAGAAACGGCGGTGTTTCATGTATGGCAATATGTATTTTAATATGGACATCTACACGGAGCCACTTCCACCACAGGCCAACAAGCAACATTTGATCTTTTTGGAGACGTACACCACGGTTCCAAAGGGAACTCCGTTGCCCGAGGGAGCCGTGCCACCGTTCTTGACTATTGAGAAGGTAAAGTTTTTCATCATTTGTTTGGGAAGCGTGCCGAAATCGAGCCGGTACTTGTATTCCTTGAAAATTAAAATTTAGTTACCTGTCACTATTTCGGCACATCAACTAAGTCAATATCTATAATAAAAACAGAAGGATTTCCAATTTAGAAAGTGTGCCAAAAAAATCCGGATTATGCCTTTCTTGATATTTTAGACTGTTTAAACAATAATGATAGAATATAGCTCGGCACGGTTTAAAATATACCAAAATCTGAAAACAGGGGGATTCCGAAACTTTTCCTTATGATGAGGGAAAAGTTTCGGAATCCCCCTTTTTTGCGTTTCTAAGTGAGCTTGAGGTGTTGTTCCCTAAAAATTTTCAAGACCGAAAACAAGTTATTTCAGCTGTAACTGTAACCAATAAAAAACCAATTTTAGCTATTTTCAGTCTTTTTTCCAGCTGTCAATTCTAATATTCTTTTTTGCAGGAAATCACGGGCGAAAGCCAATATTCGATGTACTCGCTCTCGAAAATCAACAAAGCCGTCAAGAATAAGAACGAGTTCGCCGGTGCCGATAAGTACAAGGATGATTAAGAGAAATTCTTTGAAAAGTTCCCCCCGTTTCCATATCAGTATTCCCCTACTCGTTTCCCCTAATCAATTCTGATGATGATAATCTGTTACATTTTTATTCCATGTAATTGGAAAAACAGTTTTCCCTTTCTTCGATCCCCATTCAATCCTAAAACGGTGCTTTAATTCTCCTCTTTTTTTTCGTTTTAATCGACTTAATCGACCCAAATATCCCCCGAAATTGAAGAAAAATATCACAAATTCATGTGTTTCACTTGTCTGTTCCGTCCATTCACTTTTTCTTTTTTTTTCTTTTTTAGAATTTCCTGTTTTCCCTCCTGAAAAGTTGGATTTTGACACGATTTTTAACACTGAAAATTGGTTTTTTCAGTAATTTTCAACCGAAAATTCGAATTGTCATCCCCAATTTTTCTACTAGTTGTTAGACTCTTTTCATTGTTTTTTTTTCGTTAATTGCTCTCCTTCCACCCCAATTGAATTTTTCGATTTTTAAAAAATTGCATTCTTTTTCGTGTCTTCCCCCTGGATTTTCCCTGAATCATTTAATGAATCTGAAAAAGTTTTTTTCGCTTTTTTTTATGATAATTAATTTTTTGTGAACTTGAAGTTTCATTTTATATTTTGGTGGATTTTTTGGGATTTAGATCGAGTTTTCTATGAGAAAACTGGTTTTTTCTATTGAAATAGGGGAAAATAGATTTTTTGAATCTCTAATAAACAGGCAGGCAAATAAGATGAAAAATATCGCGGTACCCTCTAATTATACGCCATCCCCTATTCTGGCCGGAAGTTTCAGATAAGCAGTTTCCAGTTGGTCATTTCTTCAGATTTCTACAAATTTCTATTAAAAAACCAAGTCATCATCTCAATTCCCTTACCTAAAACTATATTTTCTAGGACTAAAATACAAATTCAAATAAATCAAGACTCCTATTAGAAGATGACTCATTGTGTGTGTGTGTCCATATATTGTCTCTATAACTTCTCTACCGTCTCTTCAATCTAAAACACTCTCTTCATTTCTCCCATGGAGACATCATTCTCCTTCTTTTTCTTCGTCCACTCGTCTCTCCCTTTTTTTCTTCTTCTTGTGGTCTGGTCTGTGTGTGTTCCATTTTATTGGTCTCTCTCATCCTACTCGATTTGAATATTGGTTTTTTCGCGCGCGCATTGGAGGCGTTTTTGAGTAAATCTAGAATCAATAAGTCTAAAAAATACTGATTTTTTGGTGATAAATCCAGTGATAATATTCGAAAAATTCAAAAAAAGACCAGAATTTTTAGTCGAAAACGCCCGAATTTCTAGTTGAAAAATTCCATTTTCCGTCTAAAAAACCTCATTTTTCCCTGTTTTTTCGAATTTTCCCATTGAAAAATTGCATAGTTTTAATCAATTTTTTTCTAGAATTCGGCCTAAATTTACTAATTTTCTATAGAAAAAAAAATCACGAAAAAAAAGTCACTTTTTGGCTTATTTTCATCCATTTTCAAGGTCAAAACCTTATGTTAATTACCTAGATGCCCTTATATTAGGAGTATGCTCTTATATAAGAGGTGCGCATCCCCCCGTCAACGTGTCTTTTTCTCTGTGTCTCCTCCTCCCCTGTACTATCTAATCAATCGTTTCTCTTTCTCTGTCTGACCTCCCCTTGCCTCGATTTTGCCCCTCCGTGACTGCTAACGGCTGCTGCTGCTTTCGGACGTTCGTCGCCATTCTGCGTCTCTTAATTTCTCATTATCTATGACTGTCGCCTAGTGTCGGGTTGTCTGACTCTGTCCTTCGGCGTCTTCGAATGTTAATCCATTTCTCTGAGGGTGTGTAGATGAGACCTCACCTTTTTTTTTTGATTTTTGGAAAGGGGCTAAGATTTCAAGTTAATAAATTCTGAAATCCTCTGAAATTCCGGTTCATTAATCTGGAAATAAATTCAAATGTTTTTTTCAAATTCCCGCCCATTTAAATCTGTCTAATCTCCGTCTTAACCGGTTCAAATTCCGTTCAATAGAGCGCAGTTTCTAAACTATTCTCATGTTGAAAGTTCTTCCGTCTTCCATTTCCTCCATTTCCTCCATTTCCTTTTTCCAGAGCTTTAACGGGTAGTCAAAAGAAGGCCCCCCGCCTTGGTCGAGATAAATCACGATGACGACGACATTGGCGAGCACGACGACGGGACGAGTCACTTACGCCGTCGGTGATTTCGTTTATTTCGACGATCCGGTCGCCATGGACGCGCCGTTTCAGATTCGAAAAATTGATGAGCTCGTCAAGGTAATCATTTTTTAGTTTTTTTTTTCGCCGTATCTTAAATACAACGTGCCGAAAACGTGCCGCCTAAATTGTATGAATCGCTAAGATTAAAGCAATAACTCCCGAAACTATCCCAGAGCTCTCCGAAGTCTATTATTTTCAATTTCGACGAAAACCCTTCAATTATAGCCCGGCACGTTTTCGGCACCGCTTTGAAAATTTCAATTATAGCCCAAAACACAAAAAGATAGAATTTTCAGACGGAAAAAGGGAGTGTTGACGCTCGATGCGTGATCTATCTTCGACGAAGAGACATTCCACAACACCTCCTCAAAATTGCCGATCAAGCCCAACGGAGGTTTGATAATTGTAAGTTTTTTCCCACATTTTTAGCTATTTTTTAATGAAATTATGTTCAAGACTACGAAGTCGATAAAAAGAAGCCGGAGAATTTCTCATCAAAAGGATTCATCGTGGCGAACGGGGCGCCAGAAGTCAAAGAAGAGGATCCGGATGATGATGGACCACCGAAAATAGATCAAGAAGAGGCACCGGCGCCGATTGATCAGGGAAGAACTAGCTCTGCTGGAGAGGATGAGCAAGCACCGGAAGATGTTGTGAAGGTGGATGAATCACAGAATCTGAAGGAAAAGGCGGAGACAGAATCGGTGCAGATGATTGATTGGGGAGACGGTGGATTACCATTGGGAACCGAGAAACTATCGAAAGAGCAACGTCTTCGACTCAGGCAACATGAGATTTTTATGACGAGACAATCGGAAATCCTCCCGGCGAGTTTGATTCGTGGAAAGTGTCGGGTGGTGTTACTCGGTGATTGCGAAGACGCGGAAGCCTATCTTCCATACGAGGATACATTCTTTCATTCTCTGGTCTTTGATCCGAATCAACAGACCCTTCTGGCTGATAAAGGAGCGATTCGAGTCGGTGGAAAATATCAGGCTGAAGTTGATGAGTGGATGGAGCCAGAGGAACGAGAAGCCAAGGAAGCTGCTGAGAAAGAGGCCAAGGAGCTTGAGGAGAAGATCAAGAGAGAGGAAGAGGAGGAGAGAAAGCGACAGGAGAAAGCGGATGAGGATGCTGATAATGGAAGAGATGGATTGACGATTGATGAGGATGAGGAGATGCCTGAGGCGCCAAAAGAGGATGTTACTCCGAAAGAGGAGCTGAAAGAGGAGTCCGAAGTCAAGACAGAATCCGCAGAGCCCGTGAACAAAGACTCGAGAGAAGTGCTCGTCTGGCATCCACATCACGGACTCCGTGATCGAGACATTGATCAATACCTGATCATTGCTAGATCCGTCGGCCTATTCGCCAGAGCCATCGACGGTGCATCCACTCCAAAACTACCAACTCTCCAACTAGCCGCCGCATTCGCCTCGAGAGATGTCACCATCCTCCACGCTCATGCCATCCTCCATCAAGCTGATTATGATGTTGGCCAAGCGGTCAAATACCTGGTCCCAATTGCTTCGAGAGAAGCCTATCCATGCCAAGTGGATGATGTATCCGGATTGAATACGAAAACCCTTGGAGGACCGATTCTTTGCAGGGATCAGTTGGAAGAGTGGTCAACTCCTGAGATGAACTTATTTGAGGATGCTCTTGACAAGTGTGGAAAGGATTTCAACGAGATCCGTGCCGACTATCTTCCATGGAAATCGATCCGGGATATTGTTGAATATTATTACCTCATGAAGGCCTCCAATCGGTATACGGATCGAAAGAAGAACAAGCCACAAGCGACGTCTTCCGATGAGAAATTCACCAATATCTATATTCCACCGTTCAACAAACCTATTCCAGCCTCAGTTCTCCCGTATAACACTGGCCAGAATCTTGTTCGAAGCGAGATTCCTTGCGAGAATTGTGGAACTCTCGATGGTATCAATTGGTATCAATGGGGAGGTGTAGAGAAGAAGGTTTTGTGTTCGACGTGTTGGATGAAGTGGAAGAAATTCGGTGGTCTGGATCAGAAGCACGAGCTTGAACGGTTTGATAAGACACGCCCACCGGTCTTGGATCAGCCACCCGCACCGGTGAGCAATGGAAGCGATCGGCCGCCTGTTCTTCAGCAACAACAAAAACCATCGACTCCGACGAACTTCAGTACTCCCGGCACTCCACAGAACCGTGCAGCCAATCAATTATTGAATGTCAGAAATGGAGTTCCAGTGATTAGCAACGCGTCGCGACAAGGACTGATACAGGTGGCAAAGGACGCGTTGGCCAAGGGACAAATCACACAGGAGCAATATAATCAATTACACAAGAATTTCGCAATGCAGGCTGTTCAACAATTGCAATTGGCACAACAACAAGCACAACAGGCTCAGCAACAACAACAGATGCAGGCGGCGAATTCTGGTGGGCCAAAGGTTCGTTTTTTTTTTTTTTGGAAAGTTTTTGGAAAAAACCGGGTCATCCGGGAATATTTTTGTCAAAATTACTGATTTCTACGCAAAATTCTACACAAATTTAGGAATTTAAGATTTAAGACAAATTTAAGTCACGCGCATTTTTGAATCATTTAAAAAGGTTGATTTTAAATCTAAAGATGACTGAAAAACAATTAATTTTAGGCAGAAAAATGGTGTAATTTTCATCTGAAAAACTACTTTTTTAGGTCACGCCTCTTTTTAGACTTTTTCTTAACCCCGCATCCTTTTGAAAAGAGGTTTTCCTACTGAAAATTATTTCAAAAAATGAGGTTCACCCTGAAATTTCTAGGCCACACCCACTTCATATTTCCACATAAAACCCTTCAAGAATTTACAGAAAAAGTCCAATTCCCCGACAAAAGCGGTCGTCGTTTTCTACACGAACATTTGCCGACGAGCACTCCGACGACTTCTCCCAAAATCCGCATTCAATTTGAGAAAACTATCCCGGCGACCCACTGTCTCGATTGACGAGGAACAGATTTTGAAAGCCAGTAAGTGTTTTTCTACTGTAGCTGGATACTGTAGCTTAGTTGTCTATTTTCAGTTGTTTTCTTATTTTAAGTTCGCATACCGTAACCCTCTGTTTTCAGTGATAATGATCGACAAGAAGGCGTTGCTTCAATCGGCTTATCTTGCTGCCGGCGAGAAGCGACATTTGGTTGTGGAGTCGGATTTCCATAAAGGAACCACACATCTTCAACATGTGAGTTTCCTTAATTATTTGTCTTCATTAATCTTTAACAATTCTTATTTCAGACTCTAAGTGCTGCGGTGACCGGAAAACGAACGGCGTCGAGTGGATTACCCGGAGAGCCGGCCGCTAAAATGGCGAAGGTAGGAGGCCCCGCCCCCTTGATCCCCAAAAGTGATTGAATCTGAACTCTGTATTACGGTAGTCTAAGCGGTGACCGAGGATCCGATAAAACTTGACCACTTCGCTTTTTCTATTCATAATGCTCCAAAGCTTGGTTGAGTTTGTCGGATCCTCGGCCACCTTTTCCAACTGCTAAGACTACCGTAATACGGGTTTTTGTGTGTGTCTGAACTCTTGCGTGCGATTTCTCTCTTTTTCTATTATTTCTGTTTTTAATGGAGTGCCTTTTCATCTTTTTCTATCCTTTCCTATCTGCTGGCCTAGAATTTCCACTGAGGAAAGCTAGGCCATTTTTTCTCGGCTAACACTTTTTCTTTTCTTTTACACTAATTCTGCTCGATGAATCCGTGCTTTTCCGAGTTTTTCTTGGCTTCAGAATCTCGCATGATTTCCCAGTTTTCCCCTATTGTCGACTTGGCCTAACTCTCTCTCACCAGCATGAAGTTCTTCCCCCGAGTGCTCTTCCTAGCTCGTCGTGCCATGTGGTTTTCTGGATTTCCAGCTGCCCTATTTCACTTCCTCTGGATCCGATTCGTATCCACAGGCGATTATCACCCATGGACCGCCTTCCTCCGTCTTCGCTAGGCCACGGCCACTACCATCTCAACGACTGACAGCTCCGAGTCTTGAAGACGTTGGAAACACCCTTCTCGCCGTGAATCAGGCGATGAAAATGGGGAGGAGTGATACCATGAGTACACAAGAATCGTCGCCACTTCTTCGTCAATTCCTCACGCAGGGATTCCTTTCATCGGATCCTTCGTCTTCCACCTCTTCCACTCAGCAACTATACATGAATCTGCCACTGTTCCCACAGAAAACGGGACCACGTGTCGTGCCAAATTATCGTCAACAAATTCGAAAATTGCTCCGAACGAAAACCGATTCGAGATGGTTCGAGAGGGAGGAGGCGGTTAAGATGCGTGCCGGGCCGCGAATGAAGTAAGCCGTCGCTCGAGGATTACTGTAGCTTAAGGATTACTGTAGTTATTAAATGTTGTTATCTATTGGTGGTGGTGAAACAGTGAATCTGGATATTGATATTTATATATTTTTCAGTTTTTTTTTTTTGAGTTTTTCTCGCTTTCCTCTTCTCCGCATGACACCTTCGGGGGACTAGTTTCACTGAGGAAATTGGGGGGTTTCTAGGCCATGACCTAGAAAAGCGGGGGACTAAGTTTTGTTATTCTAGGCCAGCACCATCACAATTTCTCGAGAAAGAGAAATTTCTCCTTTTTCTCACCTCTAAATTCATTTTGTTAAACTCCATTACTAGGATTAAATCATTCTGCAATCGCGCCCTGTTGTACTTTCGCTGCCTACATCTAATTATCTAATTTTGTTGGCTGAGTATCAAATGTGGAAAAAAGGATTTTTTAAACGTTTAGTACTCAGCCAAAGAGTTCGAATGTAAGCAGCAAAAGTGGAAACGATGCTCCGCGATTCCGCGCGCGAGCCGAGAGAAGTGAAGCGCAGTTCAGATTCACTGTTTCAGACACACGAGGGACTAGCCATTTCCAGGCCATCCTATTTCTAGGCCACGCCCACTAATCCCTAATTTCTAATATTTTTAAATTTCCAGAACTAAACGACGCCTTCTGATGTCCCGCCATCAAACACGTCACATCGCTCGTCACCCATGCAAATTTCATCTATTTCTTGAACCATACACTCTCGCAATTTATCCTCACTTTTTGAAATCCTTGGCTCCTCCGCCTACTTCAAACCCCGCCCATCTGAATAATGATCCTCTGAAGTTACGTCCAATTTCTTATCTGTAACCTCACTCTTTGTCTAATTATTTAAAGTATTGGGATTACTGTAATTTACACATATATTTATATTTCTGAAACTATCCTTTTTTCACATCTTCTGTATTTTTAATTTTATCCTCTCTCTCTCTCTCCCTTACTCATTTTTTTCTTATGACTCCGCCCACATTTATCGTTTTTTGGTAAATTTGAGAAAATCTTCTTCATAATGTTTGTGAGCAGCTATTACCTTTTTTAAACGTTTCCACAAAATGAAAATTGCAATTTCCCTTTTTTTTGTGCAAAAAAGTTTTTGAACTCAGGTGGGTTGAACATGGGGCTTTTTCTATAAAAAAAAAACAGAAAAAAAGTCAAACGTAAATTTTCTAGACTTGCCTGACAAAAAAGTTTCGTTTTGCAGATAATACAGTAAGACAGTAAATAATTTACGTTTGATACTCAGCCAAGAGATTTGGAGGTAAACAGGCAAAGTAAGCGGTACAGTAGAGCGCAATTGTATACTTAAATTTGAAAAATAAAAATAGTGCGTTGCGGTTGCGTCGCGGTTCCCATTTATACCAGAATAAAGGAATTGTGTAGTCAAACACAAAGTAAAATAAATTACTTTTGAAACGTTTTCCCCCGTTTTCCAAAAAGATTTTCCCTTAGAAGAGAGATGGATTGAGTCTCTGGCAACAAGTGACAGATGACCCCCTCTTCTTCTTCTCTAAATTGAATATGGGCGGTACATTTCCTTTTGTATTCCTTTCTCTTCCATCCATATGTCTTTAGATTACTATCCATCCGATACGGGCAGAGAGAGAGAGAGAGACACCACAATATGCTTCCGATTGCTTTACAGATTATGAATTATTTTTGCGGATTATTATTATGAGGATGGATGACTTTATTATGCTCTAGTTGGTAGAATTCTGGATAAACTAGTACTTGGATATATTTTTTCTTTTCAAACTGTTTTAAATTTTCTAGGATGTGTTGAGAATAACTTTAGGATAGTTGCTAAGAATGTTGAGATAGATAAACATTTTCAGTAAGACTTAGGAATGATTTGAGGATGGTCATCAAAACATTTCAGCTTGATTAAAGAATTGTTAGCCGAATTATAATATAAGTTTTGAATTTTTAGGCCGCACTAAAATTTTTGAAAAAAAAATCTTCAAATTTCTTGGAAATTCCCGAGTGTTTTGGGAACGACTTTAGAGCACCTCTCACAAATTTTGAACAAGTTTAGACAACTTTGAGTCGAATTACATACATTTAAAATTTGAGTTTAAGGTTTTTAAGTTTTAGGCTCTTCCAAAACCTGAAAATCACTACAGGGTGGGGCAAAATTACTGTAACCGAGAAAATGCGGTATAACTTCACAAATAATGATTGAATCCTTTTCAAATTGAAACTAGAATTAGTCTGAACGATAAGAAACACAACGAAATTAAAGTTGGTAAAATGTCTCAACTTTGTTTTTGATGAACTCTGTCGGTATACTCGGATGAACATCGATGTTGGCACGCAGGTACTCTGGTGATATTTTTTCTCATTCCACTCGCAGATATTATTTTGTCCATCCAAATTTTCAAGAGGACATTGCTGAAGCCTTGCTTAAAGAGTTCTCAACACACCTTAGTCAATCGAAATCAGATCGAAGGTCGAAACTAGCCATCGTCGTCTAAAGACAAATGTTGGTAAATCAGGAGAGCATCACTGCGAACTCGTTTTTCATTTTCAGTAGGTGTCCTATCTTACTCAAATATCTCATTTTGTTTCCTAACATTAGATTGGGACCACAAAAGGTCATTTTTCAGAAAAGTCTGGTTCGAAAAGTATTTTTAGCTCACGTTCCATGGAATCAGTTGTATTTTTCTAACTTCTCCAATAGCCATGAATTGAATAGGGTTGAAAGTTCTGCGACTGAGTCCGTTCTTGCTATTAGCTTTCTGAGGATTATGAACCAACTTACAAAAATTTTGGGAACGAAAAAATACAAATCGACGCTCTCAGAATGAGATAAACCACCACATCGGCACCTGCGTGCCAACGTCTATGTTTAACCGAGTATTTTATTGAGTACTGACAGCAGGGTTCTCACGGGCCGGCCCGGGCCGGCCCGGGCCGGGCCGAGTCAGGGATCTCACGGGCCGGGCCGGGCCGAGTGAGTCATTCTCACCGGCCCGGCCCGGCCCGGCCCGGCCCGTCTTGGCCCGGGCCGGCCCGTGATGGGAAATTTGACTTTAAAAAGAAACAAATTTTCATATAAAAGCCGACACCCATAGTTGTCGGTGGCCGGGCCGGGCCGGGCCGGGCCGGGCCCAGATGAAAAATATTACGGCCCGGCCCGGCCACGGCCCGGCCCGGCCCGGCCACAGGCCCGGCCCGGCCCGGTCACAAGGGCCCGGATTCACAAAGTTGCAATTTTTGACTTGAAAAATTGCAACTTTTATCTTGAAATTATTGCTTTAGATAGTGAACTTTGGTGAACAAATGATTAATTTTTCCGAAATGAAACCTTTTGGACAGTTTTCAAAAAATTTTGAGAAAAAACCTATATTTATTTTTTAAAAAATCGAGTACCCGGGCCGGTGGCCCAACATTTTTCGGCCCGGCCCGGCCCGGCCACCAAGGCCCGGCCCGTGGCCGGGCCGGGCCGGGCCTTGAG
Organism: Caenorhabditis wallacei; assembly: GCA_963932035.1. Taxonomy (NCBI): domain Eukaryota; kingdom Metazoa; phylum Nematoda; class Chromadorea; order Rhabditida; family Rhabditidae; genus Caenorhabditis; species Caenorhabditis wallacei. The sequence continues at coordinate 9,779,396 of OZ009932.1, read as the reverse complement.
CGTGTTTCGACAACTATGCCGACACCCCTAGTGAAATTTGTCTTTTTCATCACTTTTTTCCGACATTTTCACGAATTTCACTCGAAAACAATTAAGAATCTTTTTTTTTCGATGAAAAAATTGGAATTTTAAAAAATTTCTCTCAAAATAATGTCGATTTTTGAGAACACGGGCCGCACGGGCCGGCCCGGGCCGGAATGAAATTTCATCGGCCCGGGCCGGCCCGGGCCGGCCCGTGGTTTTTGAGAACCCTGACTGACAGAGGTCATTAAGAACTCAGAATAGATAATGGAATAACTATAATTTTAATGTGTCACGTATTGTTCTGACTAACTTATGTTCAAATCTGGAGATGATTCAATAATTTTTCGTGAAGTTGCATAGTATTTTTCACGGTTACAGTACTTTTGCCCCACCCTGTATAATCTCATCCGGCACTGTTTCGGCACCTTCCCCTAAACTATGCTTACTCTTGCAATGCTAAGAATTTAGTTTTTGTGACTCATCACGATTTTCAATCTCTTCCTTCTTCCTTCCTCATCCCACTTGAAGTTAAGTCCATCTCCTTATTACACCATGTCCTCCCCCCTTCCGTCATACTGTCACTAAGTGACCGTCGGAACGTCCTCACCGTTTTCATTTCATTTCTAAAGTGACACTAAAAATATGAATTGAATTCTTTTTAAAGTAGAAGAGAGAGAGAGAGAGAGAGAGAGAGTGAAGAAGAGACCCTCTCTCCTCAAGACGTAAGCAGCAATTAATCGTTTTCGAATTTAGGACACACACAACAAAATGCGCGAAGCAAGAAAGAAGAAGAAGTGCGCCCGACTTTTACTGTCAAAACTGTCCCCGATTTTCTCTATCGTCCAAAACGATTTTCCCTCATTTCGCCCTCTCTGTTCGCTTTTAGTCTTAGCATGATTGTCAAGTTCTTTGAACGTCTTTATACTTTTTTTTGTTTCATTGCACATTTTAGGTTATACCGTATTCCATGCTAAACCGGTCTCTTCTGAAATATGTTGTTTTAAGATAATTCTACTTTTTTCTATAATGAACAGTTTTTCTTCCCCGTTAATTTTTTAACTGGTTTTCATTTTTGATCAAAAAATTGGGCGTGGCTTAGTTCCCAGGCTGATAAGAATGTTTTTCCAGGATGATAAGAAGTTTTCCAGAACCGAGGTTTTATTTTAGGGTCCCTAACAACCAGGAATTCAAAAATTCCATTGAAATCTCATTTCTCAGTTCTATAAAAATTAGTTTATTCGAATTTTGGCGAAAAATTATCGGAAACTCTTATTTTCAGATTTTGGTGGGCGTGGCCTAGACTTGAAATGGCTATAACTTGGCTAAAAGAAGTCGGAATCGGCTCAAACTTGTTGTAGGATCTTATTAAAGTGTTCTTAATTTGTGATAAAATTTTCAGGAAAATTGGGAAACGTTGGTTTTTGAGAGTCCTAGTTAGAAGGCTTTCGGATACTTAGCTCCAAATTGTGCGTCTCCCCTTCTACGCTGATTCAATAACTATATATCACTGAATCCCGTATTGTCTGTTTTCGACTTTTCCCTTTTCTTCCGTATCCATATTTTTCCTCCTCCTTCTTCTTTAAATCCTGCTTCTTTTCTCTTCCTCAACCGCACCCCCTTTTATGCCAACACAACCGTAACATTTACTTTTCGTTCGCCTTTTCTCAGAAAATCGTCTCTTTCTTTGCTTGACCGGTCTCTTTGCCAAAAGTGGTAGGGGCTATTGAAACGTCTGATCCCCCTCTTCTAAACAATTTCGTATTTCAAAGTCATCAATTTCAGAAGACATGGGAAATGAATCAGATGACGTCATGCTTATTTTATTGTTGCTTCTGGTGCCGTTATCAATGTCAGAGCCACACTCGAAAACCAAATGTTCGTTAGAGTGTTTCGCATTGTGTATGCGGTCGGGAACGGTGAGTTTTAAATAGTGAGATGGGATAGAGGCGAATTAAATGGTACCAGTTTCAGTGCAAGGTATCTGATCCTTAGGCTAAGGGTACCATAGGTCCCTTGCTTAGCCTCACCTACCATCTATAGTGTTGGGACCTTTGTCCCTTGAGGCCCGTCCCCAGTAACCTTGGTCCCACCCCTTGGACCCATCCTAGCTATGCCTGGTCCCAATCCTCCATATACCCAATATATTTAGTTCAATTTAGCGGTAAGCCTTCTCCCGTCTACCTGTCACCTCCGAAACGTAATCCACTTAACCTCCTCCTCCCCTCTCCCTTTGAGACTTTTAAAAAGAAAAAACACTTTCCATCATCCGATAATTTGACCTGGCGCCTCGATTCACTTTACGAAAACGAAAAACTAGGCTATGAGTCTCTCTTTTCCAGCCTCTCGCTTCCAACTGCAATTGTCCCGTATCCAGGGACCCGGGTAATTGTACCCGATTCGATGCGGACCTTCAATCCACTCAAGTCTCCCTGACAATCCCTAAAACTAAAACTGAATATGTGGATGCCCATATGATACGGGTCTCTATCGAGCCACAACCCACCGCATTTGCTTATGTCTTCGAATACTCCACTATCTCCACTGAACCGGATAATTGGAATTTTGCGGTGAGAATTTTTCCTTGATAAGCCAAATAAGCCCATTTTCAGGGTGCCTCCGCGAAACCGGAAGCCGTGTTTAGCATCCTTGATCCGTGCCGTGATTACCAATTTCGGGTTATTATTGTTGTCAGAAGTTCAAGTCCCGCCGACGTGTTCGACGTGATTCGACCGCAGCCGATTCCCGTTAAATTGCCACCGTTTATTCTGACACAGCCGCAGGTATGCCTTAAGAGAGAGACAGAGAGACGCAGAAAGTTAGAGTGTTTAACCGTTTGCGTCTCTTCCTACTCTTCACTATCTTCAGATTTCCATCGAAATGCCACGTGTCAGTCATAACTCATCCGAAGACCTAAAACTCTACGTTAAATGGTCCTTACCATCTGGTTACATCGATGGAGATATCTACAGCTACGAATCCCCAGCCCTCTACCCAATCCAATGTAGCACCCCGGAAGATGAAATTCCGACGCCCAGAATAGAAATTGTGAAAGGTGGAGGACGATTAGCCGTATGGCTTCCCCCATCGGTCCTCGAGGCACGGTGCCGAATGTGGGTGGAAGTGAGAATGTTGCCACGATGTGTCCGTCTGGAACCATTCAATATTCAAAAGAATATCGAGATCGATTGCTCGAAAAATCCAAATTTGGAGGTTTGTAGTAAAGGTTAGTCATGGTCCTCTGGATTTAAAGGACCTTCGGAAATCCGGATAATTTCAGAATCGAATCCAGTCTGTTTCGAGTCTGTAGACGTGTCCGGGGACCATGGGAAAGCTAAAATCTCTTGGCAAACTCCAGAAAGACCTCCATTGTATTATCATGTTAGGTACGGACCAGCTGAGTCGAAGGGAGTGGCTCCCTTTGTGACATGGCAACTGGCAGCAAAGCGGGAGGTCAGGGTGGATGGATCATTGTCGAGTTTTAGTCTGGATATTCCAGAAGATGAGGATTTCGGAGTGCAGGTTAGTTAGACACTCTCGCTGTCTGCGTCTCCTACCCCTACTATCTAAGATCACTTTCCAGGTCTGCGCAATTCTATCCAAAAAACGAAAACGTCCGAAATTCGGAGTAATCCAAGTGATTCCTTTCCAATGCTCTAGCTGTAAAACCTCTCGTAAGATTCATCCCTATATTCAAATATATCGATTTTTCTTAGAAACCCACGGATGCGGGGACTGTGGCCCCATCATTGGATCCACTGTCCTCGAGAAAGATTGGAAGGATAAGACGCCGCCGAAGAAGCCTCAGACAAGTACGGTAGCGCCGAGGGCTGGGACATCTACAGTATACCGAATGGAGACTGATTTGTCGGTGTCGGGGAATACGATAAGGAATGAACCGCATTCGAAAGTGAAGAGTGGGACGAGACATTCCACGGACTCCCCGATTAACTTGGAAAAAGCTGAAGAGATTAATAAGAAGACACTGGATGAGCAGACTACAACTTTGGCGACGACGACTACAAAGACTACAAAGACTACAAAAACTACAACAATAGTCCACACAACTACAGTTCCCACCACAACGTCACCAGAACCCACGACAAATTCCGAAGCTACCACACAATCAAGTAGACGGATTCTAAGTGAGGAAATCGAAAAATCCGTGGAGAATCTGGAGAAGGCAATTGAGGAATCGGTTAGAAATGGGAGTGAAGTGATGAATAATCAGACGGCGGAGGCAGTGGATAAAATTGATCGCGAGTTGGAGAAGAGGTTGGAGGAGGCGGCGAAGCAGTTACAGGACTCGGTGGGTTATTGGACTAAGGTCCATGGGATCTACTAGATTAGTCAGCGTTTTATTACTAATCTAAAATTCTCTAAATTATTTCACTCTGTTTTTTTTAACCCCCTCCATTTCCAGCTCACGAACCTTGTCGGAAATTCAAGTGAAGTCCGCCATCACGAAAAAGCCAAAAAATGTCTGACCAGTGAAGGAGTCGTCTGCGAATTCGGATGCGAAGACCGAAAAACTTGTATCTGCCCTGCCTCTACCCACGCACGCCTTATCAATGGAGTATGTGCAAGCCGAGAAACAATGCTCCATACACTATGCCTCCCACGAAAAGAGATCAATGCCACGTGGGATTCTGAAAGTGGAAATATTATGGTTAGAAGAAGTGATGCATTGTTTCATATTGAAAATGCTGAATTTGTGGATAAGCTTTTTGTGGAATTCGGAAAAGTGGATGTGATGGAGGAAGAGGAAATGAATGAAACAAAGATTGAGTTTAATGATACACAACGGAGTAAAATTGTTGTCATGATACAGGTAATCTTTATAGTCTAAAATTTTAATCTGAAAAATAATCTAAAATTTCAGACTGTCCTTAAATCATCGGTGTTCTCTACGGAACCATTTATTTTCCATGTAAACCAATCCATCGATATGAATACAACTTATGGAATGAGGTTTTGTGTGTTCAATTCTTCTCAGATTAGGGTATGCGCCTTTAAAGGTTACTGTACTTATCAAGGTATTCTAGAGTCCTCACAACTACAATTGGGATGATGTTAGCCGATTTGAGAAGAATGAGCAAATATCTGAAGTTATCCAATTGTCTCCAGTTAAATTCACGAATAAACTTCCACTACAGTATCAAAATGTTGACACGTATTGGACTACTGTAATGACGATAGCAAAGATTTCGATTTTGGTGATTTTAGCAATTGCTATTTTCATTTTGGTATATCTCAATTGTACCAAGTTCCGGACGTTGTATGATAGAAAACGGACACATTATTTCCGGCCTTTTTATATTGATCCATCGGTGAGATTTTTTATTTATTTGGTTTTGAAGATGTAAAAGAATCAGCGTAGTCCATTAGATACCTGGAAGAAGTTTCTGATAATTTGAGCAATATTGCCCGCGAGTTGTGAAAGTTTGAATTTGGAGGCGACCGCAACGCGGCACGCACCGCGCGACCAAAATTTCTAATCGGTTTTTCTCGGTCCCCGTAAACTATTATATTCAAGCTAAATTTAAATTCTAATCTTTTCTAAATTTTCAAAATTTCTCAATTTCCAGATCCATCTATCCAACACGGCTCCCTCATCACGAAGTAGTGGCGGAGGCCTAAAACGAGACCCATCGCGTGGCTATTATGACGTTCGAAACTCCCATTTGATGATGTAAAATGTCAAAAATAGAATTTTCACATAAATCACTTTCCACATCCATTCCATTAAAAGAGCTTTAGCCAGTGTATTTCTATTTTTAATTTCCGTTTTTTTTCTCTCTCGAAATTTCTATTTCAGCCCCCCTCCGCCTACGAATTGTAGGTAGTAATAATAACAATATTTTGTATGTGTATCTCATTATTTTCTCATGTTCGCCTTTCTTATTTTTTTCTTTTCTTGTGACGTGTAACTTATTTTCTGTGTTAACTTATTTATTTTATTCTAGAGCTTTAGACAATGAAAACTTTATATTTTTCTTGATTTTCTATCTTGTAGATGTGTGTTTAGTATACTGTAGACACTAAAATTTTGAGAATGATCGATTCACTAAAAACAAAGTAGCTTGAAGGTTCGACCGTGCGGCGCGTGTCCGCGTCGCGGTCCGCGGCACCACTTCAATCTTCTAGAGTCCATAACTCGGCTCAAGATTGCTCAAATCAACTGTAATTTTTTAAGAATACTAACCTAGCCACGGGGAGTTTCCTAGTATTTTCTAATCCAAAAATTTTCGAAAAAAAAATATTTTTGTCTTTTTTCACTTCTTAAAATACTTCTTCATAAATAAAAAAAAACCCTTTAGTTTTTTCTCACATTTAGTCCACTTATCCCTTTCCTTTTTTCTTTTCCGAGAGAGAGAGAGAGAGAGAGAGAGAGAAAAAAAAAGTTGATTCATCCTTGTTTACTTCTTCTTTCTTCTCCGTGCCTTTTTCAACTAATTGTAGTAGCCACTTATTTTTCCAGCTTTACGTTTTTTTTGTTTTCTTGGTCGGATCATAGAAAAACTAAAAAAAGGGAAGACATGTTTTTATGATTAGTACAATTCGTCAAATTTCCGAGAACAAATCATGTTTGTCTCGATCAACCTGAAAATGAAATTATTTACCAGTATGTGAAAATGGCAGGTTATTCTATTCTCCCTGGACAATTTTAGGGTGGAACACACAAATAGACACGAGCTATACGACTACACAATTTTCGAGAAGAAAGAGGCTTGAATTTCGTATAGCAAGTGCTTGAAAATTTATCCGTTTTTAGTCGTTTTTAACAAGAATTTTTTCTTGGTTTTAACATAATCCCCAACTTTTGTTTGACACGATCGGAAAGTTTTGATGAAGTCCCTTGGCTAAAAGTCTACGTTTGGAGTTTAGATGTCGATAACTTCAAACCGTTGTAGCTCGGCTACCAGAAAAATAAATAGACTGAAATTTTTTGAGGATACCACGGAGGCTATAGAGAGGTAGTAGATTTTCGTTCCGAAATTTGTGAAATTTTTTCGTGAAAAATTTAGAAAACACTTTTAATTGTCGATTTCTACTATTTTATCTGATTACAAACACTATTTTGTGTTCCCTCTGAAATTTTTAAGGTAATTGATTCACTAGAAGCTGAGATATAGCCGGATAGAATTTCGACCGCGCGTGCCTGCGTTGCGGTTAACCCTCGTAACCTAGATGGATGCCAATGGACCGATGAACTCATTTTTTTGGAACTATTCCAGAAAACTTTTGTGTTAGATTTCCCAAAACTTTTCTTGAAATCTATTTTCGTGATCAATCCTATTTTTATTCGCTTGTTTTTTTCTCTCGAATCTTCCTAAAAACATCATCATGATCATCTGCAAGTTCAAAATTCAAATCAAATCCCAGAATAAATCCAAATCCTTTTTTGACCAACCAAATATAAACTCTGACGTTTTTCCTCTGATGATGAAAATCGACGAATTCCATCTAATCCCAGGAAACCTTTTTCAAATAGCAAAATTGTATATTGGATTAACCTTATGAAGAAGGAGAGAGAAAGAGGGATTAGTGGAAAACCGGATATGTATGATTTCAATTTGAAACGTGATGAATTTGTGGGGGGAGCTTGTAGTCAGTCAGAAGGGTATAAAAGGATTGAGCTAAGAAAATTGAAATCGTAGAAAAAAAGAAATTGCACGATGATTTTTTTTTCTTGTGGTACCTTGAGGCTCACAGCGAAAACAGTTGGCAAGCCAAGATTAAGTTTTACACAATTACGATAAGTCGCTAATCCTTTAAATCTGAAGTGACAAATTATTATCTGTGCTAAGTCAAAAACTCAAATTTTCCTAAATCCTGTTAAATTATACTCACTGAAATTGTACTTTTAAAAGTACGACTAAACTAATCAACTATAATTTCTCTTAATAAGTCATTCCAATGGCATCAAAGCTTACTCTAAACCACAATTTCCAAATGACTCATTATAATTTTTCTCATTATAAATTTCAAATTTCTCAACAAAATAATTTTTAGACCCAGTCAAGCATCACTTGTTAAGCTTTTAGTGTATGATAAAAGAATACATGACTTTTTGATTTTCTAAGAATTTGGTCATATGGGGGATTAGTTCCCACCCCCTCAGGTCATTTTCAATGAATAGGTAATCCATTGACAACAAGCGTCACTAGATTACTAGTTTTTTTTTGAGTTAAAGTAATATACGTTTTTAGTCATTTTTTATGTTTCACAATGTAACCACTCTTAGAGAATGAGCCACTTTTAAATGATATATCTTGACTATCGTAGAAGCAATCAAAAAGTTGTCCATTAATGAAATGTTGCTCATAATAAGAGCTATATTTTCTTACTTGATACTTTTTTGATAGCTTTTATGGCAATCGAAATATACCAATTTACAGTTATCCAACCTATATTAGGGTGCATAGAGTAGCTGTCTGGATTTTTCCCGAGAAACTTTCAAAAATTAAATTAAAATAATTACATTCCCTGAATGATGTATTATTTCTCATAAAAAATGATGTGAAAAAGTAATTCAAATGATTTCACCTGTTTCTTCGAATTACGAATTCATGACAAAAATGTTTTTGAGCAAAATAAGGTTTCTTCTGACTTTTTCGAATGATGTTTGCTAAAATGAGTGTACTTTGATTTGGAGTGGAGATGTCAAAAAACTGTCAATTGATAAATTTTTCAGCTCAAAATTTGGAACATTTTGTTAGTTGGCAACATTTGGATAGGTCTGCTGGGTCTACAGAAAATTTAATAGATAACTTTAAAATTACTATATCTCAGCTCCTGTAAGAGATATAAAAAAGTGTTCCACTAATGAAATATTACTTATAATAAGAGCTATATTTCATTAGTTGAAAGTTTTTTGATATCTCTCACGGAAGCCGAGATATAAGCTCTCAAAGTACGGCACTTCCAATTGAGAGAGCGTAGACAGTCAGACACTCTATCCATCTCTTTTCTCTGCGTCTCTTATTCCCTCGGGCAGGTTTAAAAGCCGTTCCTAAAAATCTTATCCCCTCTTTATAGAAAAAATCAATATTCTCACTCCCTGCTCAAAAATATTTGCTCCCTCCATTCTTCCCTATTTTCTCCCCCTCTCCATTCCTCACGTCATCTTCTTCTCCTCTAGTCATTTCTCTATTGCCTCTCCCTCATTCTCTCTCTCTCTCCTCCTCCCCCTTTTTCTTCCCCTCGACGCCATCAAAAGCAGAAATTTGTGCTCAGTGAGCACACAACACTTGCACGACTACTTTTTCTAAAGCCTCCTCCTCCCCTTCTCTCCTTCTTCTTCTTCTTCATCCATCATTTCTTCTTTCCTCTTTTTCATTTTCATTATATCCTTTCTCTAGGATAGGCACAAACACTTTTAAGGATTCTTTTCGGCTTGAATTCAATATTATTATACTTTGTACTTAGTTGAATAGAGATATAGTTTTAGGTTGTATTGGAAGACAAGGAATGAGCTTAGGTGGTATTAGGTGAAGGAGGGATAAGCTTAGTCAGATATAGGGATAAGCGATGTCATGAATGAGGTCATGTGACTCATGATTAATATGACATCTTTTCTTTTTGTTTTATCATCATAGCAGAGTTGAGTGGCTAATATGTTTTCCGTCTTCCGCATGTAGACTTCCGTCTTCCGTTCTCATGTTTCCTCCTTCCGCCTTCAGCCTTCCGCCTTCCACCACAACTATCACCCCTCTCATCATCTACCCCTAGCCTTCCTGATCAAACTGTTGCCCCGTAACTCGTAGATGTGCCCTTGCCCATCGATCTCATGATCACAAGTTCAATTTTTTCCCAAGAGAATTTTCTTTTTCTTTCTTTTTTCTCATCATAATTTCAGACAATTATATTCATTTTTCTGCTGTGGGAATAGTCTAGACAGATTTCTTTTTTTTTATCAATCTGTCCCTGTTTTCATGATGATTCTTAGCAACCTCGCTCTATTCGATTTTCTATAAACCGGACACCACCACTACTTTTTTTTGAAGACGTCAAATGACGTCATCGAGCTCTTTGAGCAAATACATGCTCTTTCTCTCTCTCATACTCGTTCCTTAGTTTTGCCCCGCCAATACGAATAAAAATAAACGTCGTCTCGAATCTTTGTCCCGCACCAATTTTCTTTTTTTTTTATTAGAGAGAAAATTGGATACTTCCTTGATTTATTCTGACATATTACTCCTTTTTTCTTGAAAGATGCAATTTGAGTAGGAAGTGAATAAAAAATGATGTAGGTCTTGTCCACGAGGACTACACAGGATTCCTTTTTGGGAAAAAAGGAACATAGAAGATCTAGAAATGCTTGTCATGTTTAATTTACCGAAATTTTGAATTGCGCCAACCGCAACGCGACACGCGTCGTGCGGTCGACATTTCGAATGACATTATCTTTTTCTTCTTGGCTAACCAATTGTTTCGTAAACTTTAGAAAAAAAATGGTCCACGAGGACTACACAGAAAAGACTTTGTCCGCTATTTTATGAGAACACTTCTGTTTTTAGTACTATTCTCGGAGTTCCCTTTTCATATTAAGCTATTCGTTCCGGAATTTTAAATTACTTCTATTTTTATATCCGGAGCAACATGACCTTAATTCGCAAAATTCAATTTCAGATCCGTATGACATGACCGGATTTCGTCTGGGTAGCAACAAAAAGGAGAAGCTGTCTCCTCCGGGGACAGCCAAACCTTCTGCGCTGGTCGACGAGGTGAGTGCGCTCTAAAAAAATGTTAAGGTTTTTTTGGAGTTTTAAACCCAGATGTATATGGGGAGGGCTTAGCCCAGTTTAAGCTATGGGGTTAAGTCAAGCCTTAACCACAAACTTACAGGTAAGCGCACCTCGCAACTTTGGAATCAAGAACTATCTCCATCAATTCTACGTGACACCAACTGGTGACGATGTCGAAGGCAACATGGGCGGTCCAATGATGAGCGGTGCGGCGTGGTATCTTCTGCCACCACCGCCAGCTCAACGACGTGGTCTTCTGTTGTGTCGTATCTGCACTATCATCGGACTCTTGTTCTTGATCGCCGGTGCCGTTACGATCTGTATTGGATACACGTGGAAGGAGGAGAGAAACATCGAACAGTCCATTGAGAGATTCGTTTTGTTCCAGGTATGTAGGGGAGGTTTAGCTAGGCTTGGGGTCAAAGGGGGAAGGGTTAAGCCGGAAGGACTGAATTTTGTTATTTATGGAAATGGAGAATCGGGGTGTGTTGGGGCACGGTGCCGGGGCAATCTTCGATAATTTTAGCTACGGTGTTCTCGGCGCGGCACTGTGCCACAAGTCTTATTGAACTCTCTAACCAATATTTATTTCAGGACGAAAACGGTGGTCTCTACGTGCCACGCGATAAACTGGAGATCATCCTCCAAGATCCAATGCGTCTCTGGAAATCAATCGGTTTCGCAATGTTCACCCTTGGAAGTCTTCTCTTAGCCTTCTCCCTAGCTATCCCAACCGCCGCCGCAATGGTCGGAACCACTCGATTCGCTGCGTTTGCCTCACCGGACAACTCTCCGAACGAGCCGCCCGTTCGCGTGTTCCCTCACTCGTCGAATGTGACCGGGATGAGTAGTGGACCGGTTCCAGTGATGGAAGAGATTGCTAAGGTTCAACCATCGGAGAAGAAATCCCCGATCGTTCCGACTGATCTTCTCGACCAGGAAGTGCATTGAGAAGTGTCGACTTCTCACCGTTTAATCATATGACGTTCTAACTGAAAAAATCAATACTTTATTCTCCTATTTATCTTCTTCTATCCCTTTTCCTTTTTTTTAATATTACACACAAAAAGACGAGAGAGCAACGAGAGACATCCTCAGATGAAAACAAAAAGATCTTAATTATATTTTTTAACAGAACACACACACAAACCACTTGGTGAACACACACACACATAAACTTTTCTTTTTTTCTTTTATTATTCGATTATTCTTGCCATTTGATTCTTTTGATCCTGGTTTGAGAATGAACTTTAATAAAAGAATGTTGTCAAGAAGTTTTTTTTTTGTGAAAAGTGAGTTATGTCGGTTGCGGTCGGACAAAATAAGGTTTCTTCTGATTTTTTGGATGATGTTTGCTAAAATGAGTGTACTTTGATTGGGAGTGGAGATATCAAAAAACTATCAATCGATAAATTTCTCAGCTTGAAATTTGGAACATTTTGATAGGTCTGCTAGGTCTACAGAACAATTAATGGCTAACTTTAAGACAACTATATCTCAGCTCTCGTGAAAGATACAAAAAAGTTGTCAACTAATAAAATGTTGCTCGTGTTAAGGGCCACATTTTGTTAGTTGACAACTTTTTCGTAGCTTTAACGGGAACTGAGTTATTCCTGTTTGAAAAAGGGAGGCGCTGAGAAAGGGAGCGGCTAAGCTTGATTTCAAAGGGCTGTATCTCGGCTTCTGTGATAGCTATCAAAAAAATTTCAACTAATGAAATATTGCTAATTTAAAAAGCTACATTGCATTAGTTAACAACTTTTTGATAACTGTTATGGGAACCGAAATATATCGATTTTATCAAAATAACTATTTCATTAATAAACCGCATGTCTTGGAAAAGCCCCCATAACTCCGTTTATTGCAGAGATATCTAAAAGTGATCAACTAATGAAATGTTGCTTGCAACAAGGGCTACATTTTCTTAGTTGACCATTTTCCAGTATCTTCAACGGGAACTGAGATGTAAAAGAAACTAGAGGAGCTTTCAATAAAAGAATGTTTCCTTTAGCTCCATCCATTCCCTTCTCCTGGCTTTTTTCTAATTTAACTGCTTCTAACCCACTCATTTCTCCTTTCTCCCTTCTTTTTTCCCCATTTTCTCTCAATTTTTCTTTCCGTTTTAGTACAAAAAAGAGAGACACTCACTCACTCACTCTCCCCCCCGTCAAAATGACGCGTTGTCTCCAATTTCGTTTTTTTTCTCTTTCTCTCCATCACTTTCTAGCCTACCAGTTTTGTTAGTTTTTCTGGGATCATTTTTAAAGCTTTTTAGGGCTGAAATTCTGAAAACACTGGAAAAGTTAGTTTTGAATCACCACCAAAATTCAGTGTCGATTTACGTTAAACCCTTCACAACCGTTATTTCGGAGTGTCGTTGCCAGTGTTTATTTTTGTTTTTTGATTGTTTTTATTGAGATTTTCAGGGATTTTGATAGTTTTTGAGCGTTTTTTGATGCGAAAAATTAAGGAAATGCAATAAAAATCGTTAAAAATCATTAAAAACCTGACATTTTTCGTCTAAAAATATTTTTTTGCTAAAAACTTTTTTGTTTTTTTTTCTTTTTTAAACTTAAACTTAGCTGAATCAAATCGTTTTCAGGCATGGAATTATCGGATTTAATTGAAGTAACACGGGTACGCGACGCGTTCATGCGAAAAGGTCCGCGGCCGGCACAAATCGGCGATATCTGTATTTTTGGTAAGAATTATATATTTTTTTAATAAAAAAAATCCTAGAAAAAAAAAGAAAATAGCAAAAAACGAACTGAAAAAAATCAATAAAACCCTCAAAATTCTTATTCAGGACACCATTTAATCTTCGCTCCAACCGCCGTCAGCAAAGAGGTCCCAGATAACGCTGAAGAATTCTGGTTGCTTCATAAAGCCGTTGATCGAGTTCTTTGCGAGCCAATTTCAAAAGAAAATCCACAAAGAGGCGGTCTTCTTGCGCTGAAATGCAAGAATTTTTTGATGATTATTTTTGAAATCGGGGATTTGGATATTTGTCGAGCCACCGCCAGGACCATCGAAGCCTTGTCCAATATAAGTGAGTTATTCTCTTTTTTTCGTGCCGAAATCGTGCTGCTTGTTTCAATTGAAAAAGTTTAACTTCAGAGCTTATCAAAAATGGTGATGAAAAAAATTTTTTTAGTCATTCTTTTCAAGTAAAAAACAGCGAAAAAACGGAAAAAACAAACTAAAAAGACCAACAATTTGAAAAAAGGACGATTTCGGCACACTAAAAATGCAAAAAGTCCAAAACGGCACGATTCCGGCACATTATTCAATATATTATTTTCAGATGGTTTCCTTCACGACTACGCCTTCTTCTACAACTCCCCGTTCACAATTCTGGACGACGGATGGTCGGCATTCGATCCGGAACAAGAATTCTCTCGATTAATGCTCTCGACAGATGCATTCCGAATCTCAAGTGTCAATGAAAACTTCTCAATCTGTTCCAGTTATCCAGAGAAAGTGATCGTCCCGAAGGGAATCGGTGATGATTATCTGAAGATTTCGGCGACATTTCGAGAAGGCGGACGATTTCCCGTCCTTAGCTATTTTCATAAAGAGACTCGTTCTCCACTGATTCGATGCTCTCAACCATTGATCGGACCAACGAATAGAAGGTGTCGAGAGGATGAGACTATTCTCAATTCATTGCTGACTTTGAATCGAGGATATATTATCGATACTCGCTCGAAATCATCGGCCACGGCGGCGAAAACGAAAGGGGGCGGAGCGGAGCCATTGGGGAATTATCGACAATGGAGATATATTCAGGTACGGTAAAGAAAAGATAGGGAAGAGTTAGGCCATGACCTGGAAATCTCATATTGGGAGAAAGATAGGCCATGGGAATACCGTAATCCGAACAGCTAGCATCCTCCCTAATCCTTCCATTTCTCTATTCATTATCTTTTTTCCAGTGCCCTATTCCACGTCAACGAGAAATCCACGACGCCCTTACCCGAATGGTTGATGTGTGTTCTGAACGAAAAGTGACATCGGATCGATGGGTTTCACGTGTTGGACAAGCCGGATGGCTCTCTGCCGTGGCCGCCTCTCTTGAAGCTTCAGCTAATGTTGCTCAGTGTATTTATAGTGAGGGATTGAAAGAGGTTCCTGTGGTGATTCATGGAGGAGATGGATTGGATTCCACGTTGATCGCCTCCTCATTGGCACAGATTATTCTGGATTCGGATGCAAGGACGATCAGGGGGTACGGTAGTTTTTTGGATTAGGTCATGGCCTAACTTTAGTTGTATTTGAGTTTCTAGGCCATGACCGAACTTTTCCCCTATCTGAATAACTAGGCCAGCAAAACTACTTCTTCCAGATTCGAATCGGTCATCGAACGTGAATGGATCTGTGCCGGTCACCCATTCAGTCTCCGTAATAATCACTGTGCCTACGCCGAGGGAACCGTCACTGGCCCCTTCGAATCGCCCGTCTTCCTCGTTTTCCTCGATGCCGTTCACCAAATGATTGCTCAGTATCCACTCTCATTTGAATTCGACGAATCATTCCTCATTTTCCTTTTCGAACACGCCTATGCATCTGAATTCGGATCGTTTTTGGGGAATTCGGAGAAGGAAAAGAAGGAGAATGGAATAAGGAAAAAGACCGTATCCCTTTGGTCTCATGTTCATCATCCGGAGAATATGAAACAATTTGTCAATGTTTGTTATGATCCGACGCCCGGAGTCATTTGGCCGAGTGTCGCGCCGCAGTGTATTGTCAGTTTTTTCTTCTTTTTGGGGAAAGTTAGGCCATTGCGTAGAAAACAATAAATTCTAGGCGATAATATCTTCCAGTTTGAAATGGTGCCCTAAAAATAGAAAAAACAACTATGCCACCTAGCCTAGAAATTTACCGTTTTGAATTCCTAGGCCATCAAATCTTCATAAAAATCAAGCCTAAAACGATTAAACCTATGATAAACCAGGCCGCCTATTTTCGGCCTATTTGGGTTTCTAGGCCGCCAAAGTTAATCTAAAAAACTTTCCAGAAAATCTGGGACCGCCTCTTCTTCCGATGGCAAAAACCGGACAACTCATGGTCGAAACCCGAAACAGAAACCATTCAAAGCCTAGCTGATCATTGGAAACTTCGAGAAAAAGAACTAACGGCTAAGGCCTCTTCCCTGAGAAGAAGTGTCATCGAATTGTCGAGAGAGCTTCGTGTCTCATCGCCGATTTAATCGAAATTATTGATATTTTAGATCTCATTTTCGAAAGAAATTCCTGGAAAGGTGGCTTATCCCAGCCCCTTTTTGCATAATCAGAACTAATTTATTTTCATTGTAACATACTACTTATATTTATTGCTTGAGCCATTTTTTTTCAATTTTGTATTTCTAGAAAAAATCAATTTTTTTGTTAAGGACTCTTTTTTAATCAATTTTTATTTTTTCAAAAAATTCAAATATTTACAAGTCAAAACCAAAAAAAAAATCAATAATGATCTGGTTCCGGATCGCATTTCCACGCGGGTCGATTTGACTTAGCTAACCAATGCTTCTCCATTTTCAAATCCGTCTCGAATTCATTTTTAGTCGTTAATTTATCTCTTAAATTCCGAATCAACTCTTTCGTTTCCCCGTTACTTGTTCCCGGCTCCGAACAATCCCAGGCTCCCATCATTTGACGTTTCTGATGACGTGGAATACGACGGGGGACCACTTCCGAATAGTCTGAGGTCTCGGAACGATTTATTGTGTAGACACGGATTGTGTTGTCGTCGCCGGCGCTAACCAACATTGTTGGATCTTTTGGATTCCAAGCGACAGCGTTCACGTGGCCTTTGTGACCGGGAATCTCGTGTTTTGGACGAGATTCGTCGACGCTCCACAGTATGACTCGACCGTTTTTACGCTTGGTTTTGTCATTGTCACGGAGGGATTCTTCGGATTCTTCTGGAAAAATCATATTTTTAGAAAAGAAAAATGAAATCGCTGGGAGTGGAATTGAACCAGGCACCCTCGGATTGGTGGGCGAGCTAGAAGCTCGTGTGATAAGAATCGATTGATTTGGGGGGAATTCGAAATAGCTTCTATAATAGTTTTTTTTTGAAAACCAGCCAATTTTGAATACCTTCCAAATCCAAATCATTGACGGGAATTCGAAAACAATCGATTTGAATTGGGCTTTTTTCGCTATTTTTGCACAACTTTTTAAGGGAAAACCTTAGTATTTTTAATTTTTTCAAGTTAAGGGATTCGAAGGTTTGGCGGGAATTTAAAATTCTAGCTAAAAACTAAAAAAAACTCACTTCCAATGGATCCAGTAGCGATCCAATTCTGATGAACTCCACCAAAACAAGTGTGAATAAAGAACTTATTAAACTCTTCTCTTTGACAAGCACCCGAAAATACCCGAACCAAATTATGTGTCCGAATGTCCCAAAGACGGAGATTTGCATCGGTGACAGTGAGGACAAGACGTTCGGATGGATGAACGACCATACTGATAATCGTGACTTCCTCTTTTAAAATCGTCGTTCCCTCCATTTTATCACTTGAAATCGAATATTGCCGGACACGGTTAAGCGCGTCGACCGCCAGAAAACAATCTCCATTTTTCATTCCGTGAAGGCATCGGACACGGAATCCTCCTTGTTGCTTAATCGGTGGATGACCTTCCGGAAGAGTAAGATCATAGACTTTAAGAGCTCCCAACTCATTTCCCGCGACAACTCGGGTACGGTAGCTGGAGGGAATGGTGAGAAATGAGGCGCAGGTGAAGTAGGAACCAATGTCGACGATGTCTTCATGGGTGTTACTGACACGGAGGGTACGGTAGACTGCACGGGTTGACACGTCGAATATTGTTAGCTGTAATCATAGAGTCATCGTGCCGTACCTGTGCCGCAACTTACATTATACCGACACGCAGCGGGACCACAAACCATCAAATACTTATTCAACGAACAAAATTCCAAATGCGAGACTAATCCTTCGGTAATCGGAGCCAACTCCCCAATTCGAATAATCTCTCCTTTCTCCACTGACCATAAATTGATCTGATTACTCTTCCCACCCGAAGCCATCAATTTTCCGTTCTGGGAAAACTTAACACAGTAGATCGGGGTCTGATGGTCCCATGCTTGACGTTGTTGGTAGGGGCTTGACCGAGAGTTATTTTTGGATTCGTCGCGGAGAAGTTTGACGGCTTTGTCGTCGGCCGCTGAGCCATGAACTGGAAATTCACACAATTTTGATAAGCAATCGCGGTACACTTGAGTGATATGTAGTTTATTTTAGAAATTACACTTTCAACACAAAATGGGTTGACCTAATTTTTTAAGGGTAGCTTGAACTGGGTAGCTTCCAATCGATGTTTATCTCACCTTTATGCAACAACGTCTTCAGTCGATTCTGTGGAAGAATAAAATCTGACGGAAGAATTTCTTCCAGATAAGCCAATTGAGACTCTCGGACAGCCGTTGCCCTGCAAGATTTCCTTAGCTACAGTAACCCCATTTTCATAACTCACTCCAAATTCTGATATCGATTGCTTCCTAACATGACATCTTTCACAAAACTATTGAAAAAATCACAATTTTTCGTCCGATCACCCAGATGGCTTGCCGTCATGGATTGCATTGTGTATATTGCGTCAAAGTACTGGAAATGGAATAGTTGTGATTCTGTGTTGGCAAGGCACGGTGCGGCGCGGCACGGCACACCGTCAATTTTTCAATTCATGACACCGTAAGGCATGAAATCGTGACAGGAATAAAAATTACCATTTTGCCCCAATTTGAAAATATCTAATTTTGAACTTTGCCGTGCCGTACCGTGCCGATAAAACCCAACTCACCCGCCCCTTCCGAACCAAATCGGCCAACTTAAAACACTGAATAATATAAGCAGCATTCTGAGCCACATCCTGTGGAAGATCCCGTGCTTGCTCCAGAATACTACAAGCCGAATCATAATTTCCCTTGACAATATTCGCACGAATCCTCGCTCCGGCACTCGTCTCGATTTTGAATCCGGTTTCTTCGACGAGCGCTTCCACCGAATTTCTGGAAATAGGTTCTTACAAGGGAATCGAACATTTTTAAAGATGTAATTTTTGATTCTAAACAACTTTTTCTCTTGGACCAACCCTTTAAAATGGCTCTAAACCCCTCAAATTCGCTGAAACATCCCGTGATCTCCTCTCGGACAAGACAACTTACTGTAACCCGATATTATCCAAAAATTGTGCAATAATTCGAATCGTTGCTTTATCATATTTTCCAATATCCATTTCTGGAATTGGTTCTCTTTCTTCGACTAAATCATCTTGAGATCTTGGAGATAATTGCTGAAATAATAGAATGTTCTCTAATATAGGGGCACCGTGCCGTACCGCATTATTCTGCAAACGTTGTGCTACGGACATTCGATTCTTCTGATTCTTTCGACCAGTTCCGTCCATTGGATCATCGACAGTCATTCTGCAGAAACTTTTTTTTTGGTGGAGACTTACAAGGGAAGATAAAGAATTCTTGTTCAAAAAATGAATTTTCTTTTGCTAACCAGATGTATTTTTAGATTTTGAACAATTTTTTCTCTTGGAGCAACCCTCGAAAATGGTTCTAAACCCTTCAAATCATAGTCCAAAAGCTGTTTACTCCTCGTGGACAATTTTCACTAACTCTTTCATTGTTGTGTGATTTTTCTAATTGTTTTGCCTGGAAAACTTAGTTGTGTACTCCTCGTGGACAATATTGTTTATGTGAAGAACAACAGAAAAATTGTCCACGAGAAGTACACGGTCCCATCTTTGATTTTTGCTGTTTTAAGCAACTTTGAGCCATTTTCAAGGGGTTCTCCAAGAGAAAAAGTTACTTAAATTCAAAAAATACATCGAATTAGTGAAGAAAAAATCATTTTTGGAGACTACTTTTGTGAGAATCAATTTTTTTGCCCTAATTTTTTAAATTCTTACAAACCTTGGTCTTTTTGCCGGAACCACGGCTGGCTCTTCCGCCTCCTCGTCTCCACGAATTGTTCGAACCACTTTGATTTATGGGGGACAGAGGTTTCAGTTAACCTCCGTTCAATTTTTTGTCAGATGGTATTTTCTGATGGTACTCTCAGTTATCAAAATACTAAATTTGTCTGAAAATCATTCAGAAAATCGGGAGAAATAGTCCTGAGAGAGAAGGAAAAAGGATGGAGAAACGTCAATATATTTGTGTGTCGACGGACACTCAGCTGACTATGGGAGAGAGAGAGAGAGGGAGAGAGAGAAGGAGAGAGAGAAGAAAAGGGAGACGGAGAGGGAGGAGGGTGCGGAGAATTGTTATGTGAATTGGAATAATGGATCAGAGATTGAATTGATCGAAATTTATGAATTTACTAAAAATGTATCTTTAAAAAATATTAGGCCAAAATTAATTTTTTTTTTTTAGTGAATCAGATGTAATTTCCAAATCTAAATTTTAAAAAAATTGTCGTCGAGGACTACAAAACTAAAAATTACGGTAACCAAAAAAATCTTTATTCAAGTGGTAACATGAGTGGGAAAAACGCTCATTCGTCTCGTGTCCATTATCGATTTGATTGTAGTATCCGCTTTGACTTGTTTTCCGAGTTTTGATAAGAGGAAGTTTCGATATGGTTTATGGATGAGCAATACGACTACGGTAGACAGGAAACCGTGTACGGAGGCGTGGAGGACCGCGAAGTTGGTTAGGGCTGGAATTGGGGAAATGGTCAAGGCTTGAGCATGGGGACAGTGAGCCAAGGATCATGAGCCATAAGCCCCTAGACTAGACTTAGGAGTTGAAGCTTAGCCTAGGCGTAGGCGTAAGGTCTAAACATTAGGAGCCAAGTCTTAAAATCCCTTAGCTACTAAACCCTCTTAGTCCGTGAGCCTACTCCCTAACTCCTCCTAACTAACCTTGATTATAATACCCAAAAATCACGGAAGAAATCATAAAAATGAAACTTGGCACCAAAAACATAACGGGAATCGACACTTGTAAAATGATACTTCCAAAGAAAGCAATTTGTAGTTTTCGAGTCTTTTTCGATGTGAATCCATGAATTGAATAAAATAGATAATATAGACAACAGAGCATAAAGAATAACATTTGAGAGCATTCGAATAGAACGCCAAGGGCAACGACAGAGGCTAGGAAGTTAGTGTAGTTTTCATCGATACAAAGGACGTAGACTTGTTCGACCTGATGAGATAGTGGGATGACAAGAGAGACGCAGACAGCTAGACACTCTCGTTGTCTGCGTCTCTCTCCCTCTCACCTCAAAAAACTCCCTCGTCGGACATGGAATCTCTTTCAAAATCTGCATCAACGCTCCATTTTGATCTTCCGGAACACATACAAAAATAGCTAAGGAGAACACAAAAGCCATAAATATTCGAAATGAGTAATACAAAATTTTGAACAATTTCCCCGTAATTCTAAACCGATTCGACGGAATTGAATTATGTCGATTCTCCAAAAGTATTGTCATCGACATTATCATTACTGAAAACATTTTGATTAGGTTAAGCCACGCCCACTTTCTTAAACTCACTGAAAATGCTCATAATACCTAGCCATATTTGAAATGGAATGGGAATTCGTAGAAAATGAAGTAAGCCGACTGGAAATCCAGCTATGGCTGGGAATATGAGGTAGGGAGTAATTAGGGCACTGATTAGAATGTCTACGAAGCAAGACCTGAAAAAAAACTTTTTTCTTGGTAAGGGCATGTAATCGGCACGGTCTTATAACATTTTCTTAAGCCAGAAGTAGGGCCCCACTAAAATCCGCCTCACCAAAAGTGCATATTAAACAATGGCCATCGATAAAACGTCATATACACCGGTGTCTTAAACAGGATACAGTATCCACCCAACAAATGAAACGGTAAAAGGAGTACTGTAATTGAATGAGATGAGAATGCCAATCCTTCCCAACTACACAAAAATGTATCACATTTCGGACATTTCGTGTAGTTTGTTGTGTAGTAATCGTGAAGTTGGACGGACATTTCATTGAGGTAGCTGAAATTGGTATGGGTTTTTGGGAAGGCTGTATCTTGGTTCAGGGGAGAGATGGAAAAAAGGTGTCAACAAGCGAAATGTAGCTCTTGTTATGATAAATATTTCATTAGTTGAAAGTTTTTTGATAGATATCGGAGGAGCCGAGATATAAACGATGGAAGCGTATTGTTTTGGGAAATTGGAGTGTAAGCTGGAATGAGGCATATGATTAGGAGTTTAGGAGGAAGTTGTTATTAACAGGAATGTGTTCATTTACTACAAAAATTAGAATATTGGCTTTAGAAAACACCCTGACCAAGAGAGACGCAGAGAAAGTCAGTGGCCAGAGTGTCTGACTGTCTGCGCCCTCTCATCTGACGATGACTTACTTTAGAAGCTTGTATCTCAGTTCTCATGAGAGCTATCAAAAAACGGTTAACTAACGAAATGTAGCTCTTCTCAGTACCAGTATTTCACTAGTTAACCACTTTTTTCTAGCTTCAATCGGAACTGAGATAAAGTGGAAAGAAACACGTGATTAGCAATTTTAATGAAAATCTACTGCTCACAGAATTTTTCGCGTACAATGCGCGGAGGATGGGCGATCGCGCCGTGTTTGGGGCAAATTAAGGCTTATTGGGGCATACGCGCACTGTTTGGGGCGATTCGCCCCCATGATGCCATAGCGCGCAGTTGTGCAGGAATGCGCGAGGATGCGCGGATACCGAAGGTGGCCAAGATGCGCGACGATGCGCAAGAAGGAGCAGAAACGCGCGATATTGCGCGGGAATGCGCTAACGCTTGGGACCGCTCATCCGAAAAAAAAACATAAACAAAAATTCAGTTTCAGTTTTTATTGATTTTATTTTACAAAGTTCTTTGTTTGCTTTTGGATCATTTAATCGTTTTTATTCTAAAGGTATGTATTGAATTTGCCTTCATATTTATCGAAAAAGTCTCCTGGAAACTTCCCATCTAAGACATTTTTCAATGTATTAGTTTTCAGAAAAGAGATCAAAAAGTGATGCATGCGAGTCGAAGCTATCACGGAAGCTCCTAGGGATTCGCTGTGAAAGCACTATTCGATCATGACATCAACATAGTCAATTACATAATTCTTCCTTTTTTTACAATCTGTTTCCCTTCACCCTTATTTACAGTGATTTTTCTGTGTCACTACCTATTTGTATAAGTTCCAGTTTATATCAAAGTTTTTAATGCAATAAATTTTTTTCATTCATCCTTTTGTATATTGGATCCGGTAGAGAGGGGATACGAAGCCTAGCGTGGAAAAAGCGCCAGAATAAGCGAGAATGCGCAAGGAAGCGCGAAGCGTTGAGCGAGAATGCGCAAAGTTTAGCGAGAATGCGCGATGTTGCGCGAGAACGGTGGGAAAATGCGCATGGTGGGGGCAAGAATGCGCATACAGTACTGGCCATAAAGAATGCGACAACTCGTTTTTTTGCGATAACTTATTGGAAAGTTAACTTTTTGACCCAAATTTTTTGTGAGAGTTTTTCAGCACTATCAGAAACCTTTCTGTTAACTTGATTTTGAAATTCTACAAAATTTTTTTTTAATTCACTTTTTTCGAAAATTCATGAAAATTGACTTTTTGAAGATCTATATAACTAAGCTGTAGAATCACCGAAAGTCAAAACAAAAGGAAGGTAACTATTAAAAGTGATGAAATACTTGGTTGGGTATCCTTTGGCATCAATCACAACCTGATATCTACGTGGTATCGAATCCAGAAGCGTACGAACCACTGTCATCGGGATACTTCCAAGCAGCTTCGAGTTGAGAGCATTTCTGGTTGTTGTGGTAGGCTCAGTGCCATCATATCACCATACGGTTGGACATTGGTACTGGGGAGCATATCTGGAGCCAATAGAACGTCGAATACAAGTTTAACCTGCTTGGTGCTAATGGTATTCAATTGATTCGACGTCCTATTGGCTCCAGATATGCTCCTCAGTACCAATTTCCGACTATAAAACATGGATGTGGATCTGTGATGGTATGGGGAGGCGTCTACGACGCTTCCATGGATCCATTGATGAGAATTGTTGGAACCACGGACCGAGATGTGTACGAAGACATCCTGGAAAACAAAATGCGACCAAATTTGGGCCGGTCGTGAGGTATTTCAGCAGGATAAAGACCCGAAACATACTTCGGAACATGTCGCAATATGGTTTCAACGTCGCCGTGTGGATCTCCTGGAATGACCAAGTCAGTCTCCTGACTTGAATCTTATCGAGGATGTATGAGAGAAGCTAGAACGACATTTCAAAGGAGTCCGAGCCTACCACAACAACCAGAAATGCTCTCAACTCGAAGCTGCTTGGAAGTATCCCGATGACAGTGGTTCGTACGCTTCTGGATTCGATACCACGTAGATATCAGGTTGTGATTGATGCCAAAGGATACCCAACCAAGTATTTCATCACTTTTAATAGTTACCTTCCTTTTGTTTTGACTTTCGGTGATTCTACAGCATAGTTCTGTAGATCTTCAAAAAGTCAATTTTCATGAAATTTCGAAAAAAGTGAATTAAAAAATAAATTTTTGTAGAATTTCAAAATCAACTCAACAGAAAGGTTTCTGATAGTGCTGAAAAACTCTCACAAAAAATTTGGGTCAAAAAGTTAACTTTCCAATAAGTTATCGCAAAAAAACGAGTTGTCGCATTCTTTATGGCCAGTACTGTAGTTGCGCGACGTTGGGGCATCTGCACACCCGGAGGCGCGGGTCGCTGACTGCAGTTAGCGACCCGCGCCCTAGGGTGTGCAGATGCCCCATTGCATGCGCGATTGCCCACTTTTTCTGTGAGTGATTTTTTCGAACTTAAATGAAACTAATTGTCTCTTTCTAATTTCAAAACAAAATGAAACAACAATAGAATTGAGTCAGTATGAACGAAAAAAAAAGAAATAAATAATTTCTAAGCCCAAAATCAGAAATCACTTTTTTCTCTCTTTTTGTTCCCCACTCTAGAAAAAAAATGATGAATGAAAGAAAAAACAGAGAAAATTTAATCATTTATGTTGAAAAACCAATTATTTGAAAGATCAGATAATGCAGTTTTTCTTCTGATTCTTCTGATGTAGACAGGTGCAAAAACTAGAAATGAAGTACTCGAAATGTTTTTGATTTTTTATTTTATCTAGCAGGAAAATATGATTAGGTCCAAAGATTTTTGAAAAAGTGAATGAAAGTGGCATGGATGCTGCACAGTGCCATATGAAAATTAAGATCTGATTATACAAAATATAAAAACAACTTAGATAGCCCTAACTTGGAAAAAAGACTGAAATGGCAAGGATCCGGCACATTGCCATGTCAAGATTAAGGTCTAAGTATATTAACTGTAACAAAAATAAGTAGAAAAAACTTCAAAACAGGGAAGTAAGCTTGACAAAATATAAAATGAGTCATGAAAATTTTGAAAAAAAAATTAAAGGGATTTTTGTAATAGAAGGGTTGAGTTAATAACTAGTTTAAAGGGAGAAGAAGTACTTCCAAAAAACAAGAACTAGACACTTAATCGGTTCAAAACAAAAATGAAAGCAATGAAACAATTTCAGCAAATTTCGAGAATTTTCGAAACATTTTTGCAAACACTTTTTGGAAAACATGGCAAAATTCTATGATTTTCAAAAAAATTATTTTAAAACTTTTAAAACTATTTTTTCATGAGCTTAGTTAAATTATTTAAATCTATAAGTAAGAGTAGACAATTGCTTACGTCGAATAAAAACTCAAAAAAAATGGTGTTTGAAGTTTCAAAAGTCAGATTCATTTCAGACAGCTGAAATCCAATTGCACCTTTAAATCCCCAAAAGCTTAATTTACTTTCGCTTGATTAACTGTAAACAATAACATGTCTCGATTATTCGAGATCAGCTAAACAGCTAAAAAGCTAAACATTAGAATCCATGTAAGGAACCACGCCCCACTGCAAATTCTCTGCTTACATTTAATTCCGTTGACTGAGTATCAAACGTCAAAAGTTTATTAAATTTACAGTATCTGGTAACTTAATGCGAATTAAAAAAGATTTGTTACTCAGTCAACGGAATTAAATGAAAGCAGCATACGTGCAGTAGAGCGCGATTACTGACCGGAGAAATCAACGAGTTAAGCAATCGCGCCCTATTGACAATTCAGAGATATTTAACATTCCTCAATAGAGCGCGTTTGTTTAGTCATTTTCAATTCGTATAATGCAAACGCGCTCCAATCCAAATTACAATTCTCCTATTTTGCCTTCTATCAATGGAGCGCATTCCAGAAAAATCCAAAAAAAAAGCTCTAAATTCGCTTCCGACACTAGACTAGACACCTCATTTAACCCAATTACCCCCCAAAATTTGTTTCTAGCCTGGTCCAGGTGTTAATCTGAAAATATCTGAAAATAGGAAAAAATAGGGAATTGAGAAAATAATGAGTTCATGTAAATAAAAAAAGATTCTCAATTTAAAAAAAAGGGTTACTTCGGGTCAAAAAATGCGTATTTCTTTAAAAAAGGAAACAATAAAAAAAGGTCCAAATTATTCGAAAAAAAGGGTTTTTATAGTCAGGAAAATTAAGAGAAAAACATTAAAAAACAGAAGTAGTCGGTTGTGGTTCTTGTGCAGTTTCAACCAATTGTGGATGTTTCGGAACGTATCCAAAGTCAGCGAGCCACGTATTTCCAGCCGAACAAATTGAGTCGTCCATTCGATTTCTCACTTCCAAAAACATCTTCTTGAATTGCAATCCATCGCCTCGAGATCTTCTGAAGTCAACCATGACACGTGGCATATCGGGAACATCTCCAATCGAATACATTGTAACCATCATTGAGGATTCACGGAATGTCACCAGAAGACGATTATCCTCTCGCTCCCTCACATCATATCCCGAATGTTCACATGCTCGTCCCACTTTTTGATACGTTGTACGGACGTCCGTGGAGACACAGAAACGTGTCATTCGACATACCATTCGTTCCAGAAGATTCTGAAAATATGGGGATTGATGGGGCCTCCCCTTTTTTTTGGGAAAAGGGGAGGGGGATGCAAGGAAAAAGAGATGGTTTTGGATAAGAATTCTTAGAGAAAAGAGCTGAAAATGGCTATTTTTCAACGAAAGAAGTGAATTTTAGGGGAAATTTCCCTGGATTTCAGCCGGGTTTCTGACTGAAAATGGCCATGGAAAAAAAATGAATTTTTTCGATAAGAAACTGAAATTTTCAGCGAAAAAGAGCAAGATTTTCAGCGATTTTGACTGAAAAAGTGGATTTTTGAGACTAAAAACGCTGTTTTTAAGAGATTTTTCTCAAAATTTGGGCAATTTGGACTTTTATGAAACCGTAAGGAAACTGAGAAAAATGGTGAGACCGAGATGAAAAATGAATCGAAATCTTCCCGTTTTTTCTAGAAAATTAAATATGACGGCTTAGAGATCTAGATTCAAAAGAGAGATCACAGAGAAGTCAGACTAAAATCATGAAGTGTTATAAAATACATAAGTGCCCTTATATTACAGTGAGAAATAGAGTAAAAATGAATTTTTTCGGGTTTTGTGGCCTAAAAGTGCCTTTTCTAAATTTTTTTTGGTTTTTTAACGGAGATATAAGAGAGTGCTGAGATGTTAGAGAAGACTTTCACAAAACTTGCCCTAATATTAAAGTAATCCTAGTCAAAAATAAAACAAAAAATTATTTTTTTTTTTCGGGTTTTGTGGCCTAAATACTGCCTTTTTTCAATTTTTTTCCATTTTTGTTTAAATATTATCTCTAAATGTCATCAGATTCACTATATTCGGATTCATATTTTCTAAATGTTACCGTATTATTCTGTGACATATCGATATGTTGAGTCAGAAGAAGATCATCAGTACGTGTTGGTTGAGAGAACGACGCATTTTGTCGTTCGGAAAGATAGCTCCGCCCATTCGGAGTCTCCAGATGTGGTCGTTTTGCGGCAAGTCTCGATGATTCCGTTTCTTGAGTGTTCACACTGAAAATAACCTTTAATAGAAGGGCACTTAAAAAGAGAAATCCTCTAATTAAAGGGCACCAACTTACACATCATTCTCATCATTAATTCTTGCTCTCTTCAACGGACGTCCATTGGATGATTTGAGTTTTCCGTAATCATGAGCAAACCACAAATCCTTTTCGATTTTCTCAATTGTTATCCGCTTTGGAATATTGTCCGTGAGAATTCTACGGAGCAAATAAAGACAACGAACGTCGAATTTTGTCCATGGATTCTGATCGAGATTTGTGTTGGAAAGCCATTGAAGATAGTTAAATGAAGAACTGGAAAAGGGGAAAATTTAGGAAACGTTTTTGAAAATGGGAAAAAGAAGCAATAACGTTTGGGACCCGGGAGGGATCCCACTCCTCTCAAAACTCACTCATCAGCCTTATCCCATGGAAGCTCTCCGGTGATCATTGCCACCAAAACGATTCCGGCTGACCAAATGTCGACGGGCGGTCCACGATATCTTCTTCCCGCGCAAACTTCTGGAGCTGCATACGGAATTGTTCCACATGACATATCGAGCATTCGTTCCTCTCCATTATGACGATAGAGGGTCGCCATTCCGAAATCCGAGATTTTTAGAACGTCTGAAAGGGGTTTTTATTGATTTTTTACACAAAAAAGGACTTACGAGAGGAAGTAAGAAGCAAATTCTCCGGTTTAATATCTCGATGAACGATATCTCGTGAATGAATATATTTCAAACCGGTGATCAATTGACGGAAATAAAAATGAGCTACAGGTGGCGGAAGCCCATTATCAGGTTCTATCTTATCAAAAAGCTCTCCATTATCGGCATATTCCAAGAAAAGATAATGAAAACTCGTATCTGAACGCATTCCGATCAATCTGATCACATTGTCGTGTCCCTCATCTTCTGAGAGTTTTCTCTGAATCAGGTACTCTTTTCTGACGTTATTGTTGTTCGCAGCGTTCGTTGCCGTGATTTTCTTCATTGCGACGGCAATTTCTGGATTTTTGGTGTTTACGACGAGAAGAACCTCTCCGAATGCTCCTTCGCCGAGCGTTTGGACGACGCGATATAATGAATTGACAGAATTTGGTGAAGACGAAATTTCTTCGGATGATGTGGCAACTGCTGATGAAGCCATTCTGAAAAAAAAATCAATTTTTCCGAAAGAAAATCAGAAAAATAAACGGAAAAAGACGCCTAGAACAGTAAAAACGATGAAAACCCTTATTCCAAATAAAACAACAGAGAAGCCACTTAAAATTCCCTTTTTTCAGCAATTTTTCAATAAATTAGGAAATTTTTCTACAAAAATCCATGCCAAAATGGATTAAAAAGGAGCAAAAAAGTTAGAAAATGCGGTAAAATGAGGCGCAAAATTCAAATTTCGAGGTTTGGCGCGCGCAACGACACTCCGGAATTCCGGTTTGTGTTGATTTACGGGGATGTTTTTTAGTCGAATTTTAAGATATATTTTTGTTTTTCGGGGTTTTTTCTTGTTTTCCCTGTGTTTTTAGGGTAAAAAAAAGCTTTTTCTCAAAGTAGAAACCTAAAAATAATGAAAATATTCAGAAAACTGGGAAAAAATCATTAAAAACCGAAATTTCTGGGATTTTTCTCACACTAAAATGTAGGAAAAGGCTATTAAAATCAATATAAAATGTATTTTAAAGGAAACGCCAGAAAAGAAAGAGAAAAACTGGCAGATGGTCAAGAGACGACCGACCTGCACTGCGCATAAAGGACAGAATGACGCTGTAAATGGTAATTTTGGGGATACGCGGTCTGCGATGATCCGCCCAAATACACCCATCGATCGATGGGAATGTACCAAGTTGGATGGTAAATGTGCCATAAACCTGGTATATGAGCAGTAGGATGCATTAGTTTATGATCTATAATCATAAAATGTGGAGGAAAAGGTCTGGAAGGCGAAAAATAAGGAAATCCAAAGATTTATTGACTAAAAAGAAATTCACTAACCGGAAAAATTCAAAAATAATTTAAAATCACAAAGCAGAAAAATATCACAAAAACCTTATCCCTTATGAACAAATCGATGAACCAATACATCCCCTTTCACAGTAATCGCATCAATATTCACTGGATCATCGCCATCTCGATAAACGAATTTGACGAATGGAGCCCCGTCGACATCGACAGTTACTGATTTACCATAAGCAGTGAAAACGACGTCATGAGTAATTCCTTTATTGAATGGGAAACTGGCGAAAGTTCTCTCTTCCGTTTGCCATTTCACCCCGTTTTTTGTGCTGTTTCGGACGATTGCTGGCTGGAAAATACTTGAATTTTTGTTTAACAATTTTAATAATTGGGAGTTTTTTCTATTCTTTACCTTAATCCGCTGTGCCGGATTGGGCATATCGACACGGAAATGGAAGAAGAATTCCTCTTTCGACATCAGGTTAATCGTGAAGCACGACGCCGAAAGGAACGGAGTGATCGTGAAACGAGCCGATTGGGGGGAGACGAATCCGCCCATCGGAAGTGGAAGCACGAATGGGATTGGCTGGAAGAAAAAGGGACTCAAATAATTATGCCTGTAATCGCGCCCCACTGTACTTTTGCCGTTTGCATTCAATTGTCTGAGTACGAAACGTAAAAATCGCCAAAATTCAAACGTTTGATACTCAGCAAACATTATTAAATGTCTTAGTAGAGCGCGACTACGGACTAGCTTTTATTAATAATTTTTTGAATTCCATCCGAAATCACCAGTTCACCATCACGCAATTTCACGGACTCTGTACAGTAGAGCGCCCTTTCACCCCTTCAATATTTTAATTCTCTTACTGGCTTATCAATCTGCGTGATAACTTCTTGTCGTGGCGTCGGCGCCACCAGTGTCGGCTTTCCGTCGGCACCAATTCCAATCTGAAAATCATAACGGCAATATTCGAAAAAAATTATTTATTTCAGGATAGGAGAGACAAAGGGGTCATTTTTGGCAAGACAGAACAAAGGAAAAATACAAATTATTTGAATATTATGGGCGGGAAAAGCTGGGATGTCATTCAGTCGGGGCGCCTTCCTCCTTAAAAAGTTCAAAAATTCAAAAAATTCTTCGAGGTCAGAAAATGCGCTCTATCGCAAAGACGGCTGACCTACCGGTGGCTGGAATTCCACGTAGTCGACGCGGATGTTTCCATTGATCGAAATGGTTCGAATCGTATCAAGTGGAACACGATGCGGATAATCGCAAATGTGTTTTCCGCCGGCCGAAATCTGGAAGAGAAAAGGTTTCCTAGGCCACGGTTTCTAGACCATGGGTTTCCTAAATATTCCTTACCTTGAAATATTTCTCCAAAACCATAATTCTTATCTGAAATGGTTCGCCCTCTTTGAATGGATTATCGAATCGATCCTCATTTCCCCATCTTCCCGAAACAAATGAATTGATCACCAATTTATCATCACCGGGACCCGAGAACCTTTAAAAATGCTAATAATGCAAACGTGCTCTATTGAGACTAACCATCCCGCTTTCGCTTCGAAACGTGGATTGAAATGAAGCGCTTTGTTGTCCATATGATCTCCATCAATCAACAATCCACAACACAAATCGATGGCGAATCTGAACTTCTTTTTTTGAATGCGAGTTCGCTCCAATGAGAATTGTCTGGTAGAGCGTACTTACCTCTTCCGATCAGAAGCGAATCCTGGAAGAACCATTCCACTGACGACGACTGCTCTTCCGGCGAAAAGGCCTCCGACGATTGACGAGACGAATGGGAGATCCTGGAAGAGGAATTGGTTGCCGTATCCGTGCCGTAACTTTCTTGAAACTCAAAATTTTTGGATTATTAAAAAAAAACGAAATGATAGATCTTGACGAGCTCTACAAAATGAGGCAAAGAGGGAGCCAATAGGTCAAGCTTGAGCTGAGTTATTTAGCTTAACGTAAAATCCCTATAACTCAAGCCCTGAATCTTTTAGAGCTCATCAAAATCTACCATTTTACCTTCCTGAGATTCTAATCCTAAAAAATTCAACATAGTTACGGCACATGTGCCGAAAAAAACTAACTATATTCTTCCTGGTCCAAAACACCGGCGCATCCCAAATATTCAACGGACAGAATTTCTCCGCATACATTTTAAAATATTTTTTTAATCGAAAAAGGGTTTTAAAAAGTGAGTGAAAGAAGGGGAAAAATGGTCGAGGGGTAATAACCGGTTAATCCTTTTCTCTGCTGAGGTTTCGGTCGATTGGGGGTGGAAATTGGGGTGAAAATGGGCGGCAGTTCGAATTTATATTTCGAACAAAAATATTTTTTTTGCTGAAAAAAAAGGCTGGTTTCGAACACTTTTAACTTCTCTAAATATTGACTTTTCTCAACTAAAATGTCATAAAATACAGAGCGTTTATTGTCAGTTTTTTCAGATTTTTAAAAATTATTTGACATTCAAAAAAAAATAGAAGAAAGTGACTTTTGTAGTCCTCTCGAACAAAAAGAACTATTAGATCAAAATCTTACCGGACTCCGAATAATACTATCCGCCTCATCTGGCGGAGCTGATGGTGCCGACATTCTGAAAACGTTTATCTTGAAATTCGAGAGCTTCTTTTACAAAACACTTCGAGAAAAACGAATAAAATATCGAAAAATCGATTGAGAACAAGCTAACAAAAATGATAAGATAACAGTATCAATAAATTATTTTTTCACAGACAAAAAATTTCAAAAAAACACCAAAGAATACTTAAAAATTGATGGAAACAATAGAATTTTGAATTGAATGGGGAATGTAAATATTGACATTTTATAAAAAAAGAAGATTATTTCAGTTGGATAAAAAATATAGGAATCGATAAGAAAAATAACTTTTTTTTGTGGAGAATTGGGAGATTTGAAACCGGAATCAAATTGAAATAGAAACAAGGAAGTGATTCGGATAAAAAATATCAAGTTTTCATGGATTTTCGGAAGATTTTTTTTGTTTCAAAAAAAAAAAAACATAAAATAATGATAAAATGGTCAAAAAATTTCAGCTTATTTTTGGATCTATTTTTAACCGAGAATCAATTTTTTTAGCTAATTTTTCTCCAAAAAACCCCATCCAAAAAAGCTAATTTCCCAATAATTTCCAAAAAAAACATAATATGTTGAAATAAAGCAGCGTTATATTATAAATTAAAAATCATCACAATAATTGCGAAATACACACGGGGCACACAAATATAAATAAGAGAAACAAAAAACTATTTGTGAATGACTCTTTTCTCTCTCTTTTCCTGCAAAAATTGAGTTTTAAAAAGGGAGAGAAAGAGAGATAGAGAGACAATGATAAGAGTGAGAGACGCAGAGAAAAAGAGGGAAAATTGACAAAAAAAGGAGTCACGAGAAGTTGAGAAATGGAGAAGAAGAAGTGTATACAGATGACGTGGAGTTGAGGAGAAACACTGAAAAAGGAATACATAGAGGCGCACTTGTAATAGAGGTGTCATCATTCCTCTAATATAAGGGCACTCCACTAAAAAGGTGCATACTGTAGCTCTTCAAAAAGTGAATTTCAATGGAAAATCCGAATTTTTCAACTTTTTTCAAAAATTATTTTCTCCAAAAACTTCCAAAAACATGTTTTCTAAATCTCAGAATACACGTCATTGTTTTTTTTCCTTTCGCTAGACTAGATACATACGGATGTTTATCTTCTAAAAAACAACAAGAAAGATTAAAATCTTTTTTTTACGGTACGTTGTATACATAGTGTCCTACTGTAGTTAGGTACAGTTAGACAGGGATACTGTACTCCTAAAACTACAGTAATCCTTTCAATTACAGTACTCCCGATACTATAGTAGCCCTTTAAATTCTTGAAACCTTATCTAGAAGTACATTGATTACTGTAGTCCATTTACAGTGACCCTACTGACTACAATCAATCTACAGTAATCCAAAATTCTGTTATTTCTAAAAACCCTAGTTACTGTACCAAGATTACACTCGGATTACTGTATCACATATCACGATATTCAATATTACTGTACCAAACTAACGTACCTCTCTGGATTACTGTACCTTTTCCTCAGACTACTGTACCCATTTTGCTTACCGTACCTCTTCTTTTTCTCCTTAAACATAAGCCGAATGTTTCATCACAATATCCCTTATCCTCCCTTTCAAAAAGCTCTCATTTGGCGGATTCGACGCGAAAATCTCGAGTTTCGCTGCACTATTCGACGTCTCCGTCCATGCTCCGTAGATTTTGTGGAGGAGATCACGGATTCCCGATGCATTCGGATCCGTGTTCAGAATGATTTTGATGCCGGTCGCCGATTCGAGAAACGTCATTTTGTAGGCGGAAGTTCTGGAAATTGGGATTAGTTTGGAGGGAATCGAGGTGTATTGTACTGCGAGAATTGACTGCGTATTTTTAATTTCGTTGATTGAGTATCAAACGTAAATTTTCTAAATTGGCGCGATTAATTGTTTTTTTCTTACGATTGATACTCAGCCAACAAATAATTAAAGATAGGTAGCCGAGGCTGTTCTAAAACCACCTAGTTTTGAAACGTTTCAGTTCTCTAATGACTCAGTTCCCAAACTTGCTCATCCCTTTTTCTCGAAAACTCACTTATAATAATTAACAGTCTGATTTGAGTCATTCGTTGCCAGTCGATCCACAAATGACTTCATTGACAACATCATTCCGAAGACTAATTTATATTCTTGGATCGGTGCCAACCCGGATTGTTTCGTTCGAAACCATTCGTCATAATAGAGACATTGACCCTCCCGATCGAATATATACAAATTGTAGATTGTCATTTTGGGAACTGAAAACGAGGGGATTACTGTAGCTATGGTAGCCTAGACAAAAGGGTACTGTAGGTATGAAATGGTACATTTAACCTATTCTTCAATGATTTCTTAGGATTACTGTAACAATTTCATTCATATCTCTTTCTCTCTCTCTTAAAAATGCAGAAATTCGACGATCAACATCCAAATTACTCGGGAAAGGGGAGACAAGAAGAAAAACGAAATATGATAAATATATATATAAACTGTCAATTCAAATCGGGATCGGGTTAAAAAAGAATTAGAGACAAAAAAGAAGTAATATGCTAAAAAATAGTCATTTTCACACAGATTCAAACATAGTTGGGCTAAAAAGAGAGAGAGAATGGGAAATCGAGAGATTTAGAGTAAACGGGGAGAAGGGGAGAATGGAGATTTTTTGGGATAGAGTATCATGGTACGATGCTCCGCAATTACGACGGAAATCAGAAAATAGGCTGGAAAAGATGGCAAGCAATTTAGATTGAATGAAACAATTTTAGTTTGAAAAATGGCGATTTTAGGGTGAAATTAGTGCTAAAAGAGTCGAATTCAGCCGTTGAAAATGAGCTAATTCTAGATAATTTCAGACAAAAATCTAGCCAGTTTCAAACTAGAAAAATAAACGATTTTCAGATGTTTTTAAAGCTAATATTGGCATGCAATCTAAGAAAAGCTAGTCGAATTTAAGTTAATTTTTAGGCTAAAAATGACTTTAAAAAAAAAACCGTTTTTTTTTCACTTAACCCAACTAAAAGTGGTCTAAAAACGCCGATTTTCAGCCAGATTTTCTGTTCACCGGGAGCATCGCTTGGAGAGAGAAAAGGCAAAAATTAGAGAGAAAAGTGAGAAGAATATCCTAGTATAAGACGAGTTTTTGAAAGGGGAAGGAAGGGGATTATCATAATAACAGTTAAAAAAGCACATTTTTCACATTTCAGTTGATACATAAAAATAACAATAAGAGATTCTAAACGGGGAAGAAGAAAATCTAGCCGGGTGGGAAGAAGATAGTTAAAATAGACTAAGAAAAGTACAAAATAGCGGGGTTACTGTAAGATTACTGTAGCTAGAAGATTGAAAACAGTTACGATGGGTTACTGTAGTTAAACCATTGAAGAAGAGCTAGATGGATTACTAGACGTCGATGGTTGATCACTAGGAGAAGCAGTGTTATTGACAGGAGGAGCTAGAGCTGCTTCAGCTATTTTCTCTGAAATTTCAAGAATATACTAGAATTCTGGGGCTTAAAAACTCACTCCTCGCTGCCTCGCTCTTTCTGAAAGCCTTATCCAACGCCAACAAATCTGACTTTCCACTATAAAAGATATCGCGTGCCTCGTTACTCAACTCCTCCAGATTCATATTCATATCCTCCGGTGGGGCTTCTCTCAACACTTTCAAATGATCGATTAGATGCTCGATTCGTTTATAGTCTCGACTGATTCCCATTTCTTCCATCTGCTTTGCCATTCTCGCTTTCTGATTTGCAAAACTATCCGGGCGTGATGGAGTGGCGGGGAGGAGGAGTGGAGTTGCAACTGGTTCCTCTTGTTCCTTTTCTTCTGTCGGCTCTTCCGGAAGACTTTTCTTATTATTGACAACGGGTTTCGGAGTCGGCTTGGCAGCGAATCCACCCACTCTTCCACCTCGTTTCCGTTTTCCACCTCGTCCAGCGATTCCTCCTCTTGGTGAAGCCGTCTCTTCTCTTTCTTCTGGTGGTGTTGATCCTTCTTCCGATGTTCCTTCGGATTCCTTCGATTCCGTTGATGGATCGGCTACTGGAATCGGAATTTCTACCGGCTCCTGAACACGTTCCTCGACACGTTTGGCTTGAACAGGCCCAGAATTCTTTTTGGGTCTTCCAAGGGGCGGGGCCCCGGGTGGCCTGACTTTTAGAGCAGGGGAGACTGGTGGTGGTCCCAATGGTGAGTGTAGGGTAAGTGGTCCCGAGCTGTTGAGTGTAGGGGATGCTGAAAAATGATAATATTGAAAAAAGGAAGAGGAGAAGCTAATACGGTAGTCTGGAGGCCGAAGATCCAAACTAGTACTTAGAATCGACTAGCTACAGTAATCAAAGCGCCTTTGAAAATTTTTAAACTTATTTCTTTTAAAAATGGCCCATTTTCTTTGTTTTGGCGTATTTTTAAAGCTGTTTTTTACTTTTTTAAAGGCACATATTGTAGTTTGTCCATTTTAAGAAGGATCCTCGGTCACTTTCGACCTCTGAAGCTAAAGAAAAACCGTGGGGAAAGTAGGGTCCTCCCCCACTCACGTTGAAAATCATGCGTACCGGTCTTCCTCCTCCTCTGAATCGTCACCATTGTCGGATCAATTGGTCCAGAAGCCTCTGTCGACATTTCCAGGGTTAGAGCTCCAGATGAGAATTGAGAAGTCAACGGGGGAACTCTCTTCGGACTCAACGTCGATCTCTCACTAACTCGTCTCGCTCGTTTCGTTGGTGATGGATCCTCGGCTCCCGATGAGACTCGTCTTCTTCTTTTATTTGTGTCTTCGAGGACGGCTGCCGGGGCAACAATGGGCACTTCGTCGAGAGTTAGAGGACCAGAATGGGCGAGATTCGTTGTTGAGAAGAGAGAGGAGTTGTTTGAGCTGCCTTGACGACTGAGAATTGGGTCTAAAAAAGAGGAAATTGGAAATGTGGGGTTCCTCTATTAAAAATTCAGTTTTCCTCTAAAATAATGGCACTTTTTCGAGATTTTAACTGGGAAAGAGCTCAGAATTTTCATTTTCATAGAGAAAATCATTCAAAACTTTTGAGTTGAAAGTTGATAATTACCTCTATTATAAGAGAACTTTCCCTCTATTATAAGATCATTTTTGCCTGATTCCTGCCCAAAAAAGAAGCTTTTCGTCGAAAATATCGTTCGAAAAGGGGGTTTTCTATTGAAACGTGTATTCTATTGATATTCAAATTTGACTCGTTTCGTGGGAAAATCAGAATCAATGGAAAAGTGGCAGGAGAACCGGGATATTTTCCTAGAATCCTAGAAAATGAAAAAAAAAGTGCCCTTTTATCTAAGGTCACTTTTCTCTAGTGCAAAAACCTATTTTCGAGTTGTAAATGTCAGATTTTTTCGGTCAGAAAGCTACATTTTTGTGTCAGAAAAGGCTTTCGTGCCGTGCCGTGCCGGCTCTTCTTAAAAATAGAAGAAAACTCACAATTAGAACTGCCAGCACTACTGGAATGATCGACTGGTGGCTGAAGAACGGGCGGTTGACTGGCCTCCAAAAGATTCGGTGATTTTGGAACCATCGGATATTCTGGTTCCTCGTCATCTGAATCAATGATCAATGGAGCCTCTTCCACAATTGGTTCCTCTGCTTTTGGCTCTTCTGGGATGGCTTCAGGGGATGGGGTGACTTCTCCGAGTTCCGGTGATCCAAGGTCTTCAGGAGCTTGTGCGGATTCCGGGGATTTCACGGAAGTGGATGAGTTGGACGAATCGCCGAGTTCCGGAGATACAGAATTGGTCTTCAGAGATTCATCAGAACGTTTCTGTGATTCTGGAGACTTTTCTGAAGGCGCTTGTGGCGGAGTCACGACAGAAGTCGATGATTTCGATGAAGGCGTCGGTGATCGTTCTCCTAATTCTGGGGAATCTTCAGAATATCTTCTGTTATTCTTGATTTCCGCTTCCACATCCACATTCTCCTCATCTGATTCCTCTCGATTCTCACTTTTCACCGATTTCTCCTCCTCTTCCTCTTCTCGATCCGAATCCTCTGATTCCACCTCTTCCTCATCGCCCAACGCTTCCTGTGCCAATTGAAGAAAATCGATTTGATTCTTTCTGTCATCTCTACAAAACTGTCTCTCCACCATCGCCACCGTTCTCGCTTTCAATTCCTTTCCAAGAGATCGGAATCGTCGTCGAGCTTCCTCTTGATCCACTGCCGTCACCATCACATCCTCCAGATCTTTCAACTCATCATATCTTGAATTCCAACCAGTATAGTGAGCTTTCAGACGCATCTCCTTCCAGATATCGTTGATTTCGTCAATGATAGAATCCGGGATTTGTCGTGATCCGTCTCTTTGAATTCTCATCATTATTTCCATTAGTTCTTTTGTGAAATCCTTGGGAGCTTCTACTGCCATTGCGGAATACCATTGAGATTTGAATAGAGCACGAATTGGGTCAGTGTGTTTTATGTGAGAAAGTCTGGAAAAAGCAATGGTTTTGAATGAGAAAAAGGCGTGCCGAAAACGTGCTTTTACGAAGTTATATTAGGTTGGAAGCAAATAAACTGTCCATTTTTTGAAAACATTTTTATTCGAAGTGAATTCATTTCGAAGGATCCTACTAATGTTCATACAAATTGACAATAGCCTACCGTTCATCCATATTAATTAGGGTTCTGACTCGCCAACGTCCCCGTGTTTACAATTCAAAACAAATAGGCCCCTATTTTTTGATTCAACTTTTTGCTTTGTGCTCTGTATTTTCAATTGACTACTAATTATCTTGGGAAACATTTAAATTGAATAAGACTATGCTTAGGCTTTACGGTGAAAAATAGGAGCAATTTAGCTCTACTAGCCGAGAAGGAACTGGGTGGTTTTCGCGATATGTGAATAGTGTTAAAGTGAAAATATTAAACTCGATGACCCCAGAGGAGGGAAAAATTGAGTTGAGTTCTCATATTTTGTTATTGAAAAGAGCAATACTTAGTGATAAAAGTCTAACACCAAGCTAAGAGATATGGCTACTACAAGTCTTACACAGACAACTTTATATATATTATTACTTTTTCTGTGTGAAATTTGAAATTGGTTCAAAAAGTCAAATGTATCTATCATGTCATGGTTACTTTATGTATCCCTCTATTCATCTAAAATATAGAATTAATTCGTTCATTTTCAATTCGATTGAAGATTGAAAAATTTGTATACCAACTTTCCTTGAAAATCATTGTGAAAAGGGAAATATGTATTTCGAACAAATTTTTGGTTGTTCTTAAAAACTCAGTCAATGTTTAATAATGGTATGAGTAGTCCCCAAAGTGGTTGACAAGTTGCCCATTGATTGGGATAGTTCCTCTATCTCCAATCCATAAAACATCAACTAATTGGGTTGAAGGAGTCAGTTCTTTCATCATTCAAAATTCCTAGTTGTTGAGCTTATTGATCCATTGGGCTATGGTGTTTTAATGAGACATGTTTCTTCTTCCACCTTCACAATTTGAATGAAAATATTGATAAGTTTCTAGTCAGTAATATTTGAAAAAGAAATGCCACTTTGAAGGTGTTAAATTCAATGAAGATCGCTGCCAGGAGAAGAAAGAACAGAGCAAGTGGTTAATGTAATAAACAGCCTAGTCACCTCATAAACCCCCTACAGTAACCCACATGTGACCGTTTAATCTTTCTGACTAGTTGAGAATAGAACAAAAGATGGACAGTTAATTTGCTTCCAACCTAATAGTTTGGTACGTTTTCGGCACGATGGCAACGATTTTCGAAAAAAAAACATAGTCGTGGCTACTCTTTTTGATTCCTCTTGGGCTACCGGCAATATGGACACGGTTCTAACTATTTTTTCAAAAAAAAAAAAAACATGAATAATCGTGCCGAAAACGGGCCGTCTCTCTTTGATTCCTCTTTAGCTACCGGCACGTTTCCAGCTCGGTTCTAACTATTTTTTGAAAAAAAAAACTCACACATTAGCTCTGACATATTCCGGCTCATCACTGGCCCTTTCCACTTTGACCTTCGCCTCTGCCACCGTACTCTTCCTCGGTCTTCCCTTTTTCGGTGCCACAGCAACTTCTGGCTCCTCCTTATGACTCATACTCCTTCGACTCGCTGGTGTTCTCGATTTCTTTCGTTTTCTGGCAGGCGGTTCCTCCTCTTTCGGCTCTTCTTCATCTGAATACGTGGCATTCGACGGGCCAGGTTGATCCGGATCATAGGAGGGAGCTGGGGAGAGAGTGTTGGTTCGAGATTTCCTTCCGGCTACACTCTCCGACGGCGACTGTCCCTTCCTTTTCCTTTTCACTGGTTTCGGTGTCTGAACAGGCTGTACCATCGCCGAATCTCTCTTCTTTCGATTCTCTGAATATTGCCCGGGAAGTACTTGTCGTCGTTCGGTTCTCGGTTGAAGTGTATCCAGTCCAGTGTTCATTTTACTCTGCCACGTGATCAACGGACTCAGACATTCCGTGAATATCTCCTTCAATTCCTCCTCCGGTTCCACTGCATTCGGCACCAACTTCCTTCCCCATTCAGTCCACGGAGCCATCGTGTTCACCTTTCTCGGCTGCCCGATCTTCATCGCCAATTTGTACATATAATACAAATCGACTTCCTGTCCTTGAATCGATCTCGTCGTATTCACTTCATTCCCAAAATTCAAATGGTAATGGACGAGACCCACGACAAACTCCTCTTTCGTCTTTTTACTCGCATTCTTGATTGAATTATCGGAATCATAGTCGGACGCACCGCTTCCCGATGCCTCCTGTTCTTCCTCATCTTCATAATCGCTGAGAGCATCATTTGGATCGTCGGCCGGTGATGGAACAGTGGTGAATGTCGCCGCCACGGCTGGATTCGGTGTCGGAATAATGTCACGTCGTCGGCATCGAAGCATTGCGGTCAGTGATTTGATATGGATTCCTGGAGCGAAAATTCAATCGGTTTAAGGGTTCAAATTGATTAAAAAGCTTAATTTTAAGATTAAAAAAGGGAATTTTTCGCCAAGACCCCCTATCAAAACCACAATCGATAATCCGCAAAAAAACCTGTTTCTAGCCCCCAAAAATCCCAATTTTTCCCCGTTTTTCTCCCCAAAAGTCCAAATTTCCTATAGAAAACCGCTAGAAAAAGCTAAAAACGCGTAGTTTCGAACAAGAAACTACTAATAAAAATGTCTTTTTCTATCACTTCTCTCTCTCTCTCTCTTCCTCTCTCTCAGCTGGTGTGTTCGCGTCCATTTAGTCAAGTCGGCGGGCGGCGGGCGGGAAGCGAATAGACGGGTTGTTTAGTTTATTTCGGAAGAAAGTTGAAACAGAAATAGCATGATAAATAAAGAGACGCCGGGAAAAAGAACATTTGAAAAATTAGTTTTAAATGCTACTATTTTATCGATAAATCCCCGGGAAATTCCGTAGTAAAATTTTGGTAAAAAACAGCTGATTTCCCTTGAAAAATCTCAATTTTCCTCAATATTTCACCAAAAAATACTTTTAAAAACCAATTTTCCCCTGGAAAATCCACGAAAAACCCCAAAAACCGTCTCTAAACTAGTAGAAAGTCGTTCAATGGAGCGCGAGGGGCGCGGCGACCAGAAAACCGGATTTTTATGATTTTTATGGGTTTCCATATGTGGAAAGTCAAAGTTTAAAGGGGGAAAAGACTAGTTTCTTTGTAACCTCTATTAGAGTGGCATTATTTATTTTTTGAGTTGAAAATTTCGGTCGAAATGACCATTTTTAAAGGTTTTTTGTTTAAAAATCGGTTAAAACTTAAATTCACCTGATAAAAGCTGTAATTGCGCCCTGCCGATTTTGCTGCTTACATTGGAAT
This sequence comes from Caenorhabditis wallacei, assembly GCA_963932035.1. NCBI lineage: Eukaryota > Metazoa > Nematoda > Chromadorea > Rhabditida > Rhabditidae > Caenorhabditis > Caenorhabditis wallacei. Next base: position 9,737,264 of record OZ009932.1, on the reverse strand, counting down.
TCGTTGGCTGAGTATCAAACGTCAAAAAACCGAATGCTTTTTTGATTGTTTGATACTCAGCTAGCGGAATTCCAAGCTAACTAGATAAATATTAATTTTCTCAGTTTTAGGCCACTTTTTCCTGATTTTTCTCTTTAAAAACCCTCCCGAACCCATCAAAAAATACTTACTTTCCATCATATAATCCGTCGAAAAATGCCAAGCCAACCGAAATTTGTACTGCCTATCGGCAGGTCTCGACTTGACAATTTGTTGTTGCTCATCCCAAGTGAAATCCGGAAGCCAATAGAATGGAACGATATCATCCTCCCAAACACGTAGCAATTCTCCGGTTCCCATATTGCGAACGACACGTTGAACGGTTCCATGCTCATCACGGAAAACCTCCGAAAAGAGCATTGCCGGATACCATTCTTGATCTCTGAAATGGTTGAAGAGCCACGGCGAAGCGATATCTTCGAAATCGAGTTCGCATCGTAAATCATAGTTCATCGGATCCGGCTCGTCCTTTTCGACCGCCCGTAGAAGACGTCTCGCCTGTTTGTAGTCCTCGTGGACAATCACCATTTGAGCGTATTTCTGTTGTTCGACGCCTCGAAACCATCCTCGAATGGTCCGTTTTCGTTTCTTATTTCGGAGTAACTTGATATTCCTCAACATATTCTTCACATCCTCCACAACCAATCGTCTCCATTGTCTGAATAAACTACACGTGACCGTCGTCTTGAATCGTTTCGAAATCCTTCTCCATTTTGCGTAGAGTTGCTTATTCCGGATACGGTATCGTTGACGACGAACGAGAGGCTTCGGCTTCATTCTTCTGATGACATCTTCAAAGGGAGCCGGGGAAGGCGGATCCTCTGGATGTGGAGATGGACTTTTCCCGGGAGTTCGGGGCTGTGGAGACACCGAATTCTCCTTGGATTCAATGGAAGAGAAATCGGATTCCGATGACGATTCCATTTGATCCATTCGATTCTTCCCCTCTTCCTCAGCTCTTATCAGAATCCGTTGCTTCCTCTCTTCCGCTGTCATATGTTCCGTTTCCAATGAGAATTCTCTTGCGGGGATTGAATTTGCTGGTGGGGCAGGACGAGGTGCCACGAGCCAAACTCTTCGTGTCACTTTCCGTTTATTCCTTCTACTCAACGTGTATCGAAGAGATTTTCTGGCGAGAATCTGTCGAAGACACTGCTCATGCCTCTTGCACTTCGCCTCAATCGCTTTCCGATAGATCTTCTCCAGTCTCTTCCTCTCTGCTGCTGCCACTTTCTCCTCCTTCTTCCTATCCTTCTCCTCCTCTTTTTTCTTCGCCTTCTCCTCCTTATCCTCTTCTTTCTGCTTCAATTTCAGTTCTCTATCAGCCAGTCTCTCCAACCTCTTTTTATCTTTTCTCGTTAACTTTTCCACTGGAGACAGTCCATTTGCATCCGATGGTCCTGCTACGGATCCATTCATCTTTTCATCCTCTTCCTCTTCTTCTTCCTCCTCCTCTTTTTCCTCTTTTTCCTCTTCCACCTCCTCCTCCACTTCTTCATCTTCCGTCGATTCCCGTCGTTTTCGTTTTCCCCGATTTGGCTTCTCATCCGATGAATCCTCACTTTGTGTATCATTTATCACTCCTTTTAGATCCCCAATTGCCGACATCGCGTTTTCCGCAGCTCTTCGCTTCTCTTTTCCACGTGGAGGAGGTGCTTCCTCTTCGATTTCTTCCTCGTCTTCTGGATTCTCTTCTTCGTCTTGACGACTCGTCGACGGTTGGTCATTGCTGGAAAATTGACTAGTAACTCTAATAGAATTGCACATGGATTTATTATTCAAAATACGAGAGAAGTGGCAAGTTACAATAGAGATTTTCAAGTACATTCTTAATAGCAGGGTGCCCTTCTAATAGGGAAAATTATAGAAGTGGCGGCCTAGGATCCGACAAACTCTTCCACGCTTAAAATCGACTTCCTAGGCGCCTTTAAGCTCATTTTAGGACTTTTTCCATTAAAAATACTGCCAAAAAAGGATAAAAATACCATTTTTAGGGAAAAAGTAGATTCTAATCGTGGATGAGTTCGGATCTTCGGTCACTAAATCGAATTAAAAGTTATCAAGGATTATTAAGTCAATGGATTTAGTCAATATTTAGTCGGAATCGGTGAAAGCGTGTCGGCGCGAAGACGTCGCTTTCTCGATGAGTCGGCGGCGACCGATTCGACTTTTAAAGGGGCACCACCACTGTCAATGGAAAGTGAGGCGGCACGCCTGCAATAATTCCTCTTTTTTTTGGGGACTATGAACTACGAGAAGTGCGCACCTAATTCACGCTCTACCGCACTTTGGCTGCTTACCTCTGGCTGAGTATCAAATGCTTTGCAAATCTCAGCCAAATAAGCAGCTAAGTACAGTGGAGCGACATTGCTGACATAATTTCTTTCCTATCAAAAACAAAACAAAAACATACTCTCTGCGACGTTTAACCGGTGCCGAGAATGCCTCTGGATTCGTCAACGGCATTGCGTCGAGGTTTCCGTCGGCGGCGAAGTGGCGTCCTCCTTGCGTGACGAGTTGGGTGCGACGAAGCCAACGTTCATCGCCGTCGTTGAATTCTGAAAGGAACCTCAATTAGAAGGGCACTTTCGCTGCTTAACTTGGATTTAGCTGACTGAGTATTAAATGTGAATATGTTTAATTTCAATTTTTTACTCATACTTAGTAAGCTGACCAAATTTGTCCGTAGAGCGCGATTGCATCTTTAATTAAGCTCGAGAAAACTTACCAACGTGATACTTGCTCTGATCCTTGACATGAGCTATTTGGCATCGGACCATCTTCTTTCCAAGGTTGATATCCGTGAATTCTCCCACTTTAAAATTGGCATTTGGTAGCTCCACGTCGGTAACAGTCATCGATCCGAACGGTGTCTCCTTTAAATTCACTTTCACTTTCAACTTTTTATCGATATTCAACACGGTCGATTCACAGAATGCTCCTTTAAATTTGGAGCTCACCAGAGTCCCTATCGGGAGAAACGGTGGATCGTCACTCTGAAAAAATAAGAAATTCTCAGAGATATTAAAGAGAAAAAGAGAAACCATGATGATGTAATTCTAGTTGTTTTACAGGCACTTTTAGATCATTGATCCGGGTTTCTGTCTGAAAATGATGCAATTTTGATGGAAATTTCAAGCAAAAAACGATTATGAAGAGAAAAATAAGGTTTTTTTTCAGGTTTTTTATTCGAAAAAGATATTTTTTCAATGTTCAAGCAATTTTTCCGAGGGATTTGTGATTTTTAAGCCTAGTTATCTCGGATTTTGGTCCTAAATTCCTTGAAATTCGTGGAAAACCAATTTCTCCAAATGCGGATGGAATCATGAATGTTTTTCTGAGTTTTAACCGGATTTATCAGATTTTGAAAATTCAAAAATGATCAATTTTTTACAGAAAAATCTGGAAAAATTCAGAAAAATCTATTTTTCACAGAATTTTCAATTTTTTTGAGTTTTTAAGCAGAACAATTTGATTTTCTTGCTCGTATCCAGCTTTTTAATGATTTTCAACAAAATAATCCAGGAAAAATCGGGAATTTTTGGATTTCATAATTTTTTTTCGCAATTTTCCGTTGGAAAACGGTTCCCACATTGAAATCGATGTTTTTTGTTCTGAAAACAACCGAAAAATTAAAGAAAAATTGGGTAAAATCGAAAAAAACCTGAAATTTAAAGCTGAAATCCAACTGGAAAAAATTCGCAGGGCCCAAATTTTTATTCGAATTTTTTAAAATTTTCCACAAAAAATTAAATTTTTTTATGGTGTAAAATTAAGAAAAATTGAATATTGAAATTTCCCAGAAGAAAATTCAAAATTTGACGAAAATTCAAAAAATCCTAAATTTCTCACTAATTTTCTTTCAAAAACTTTGAAAATAAACCAAAAATTCCTTTGAAAATCAAAAAAATCCATCAAAAAATCGAAAAAATCCATCGAAAATCCAAAAATATCAATTCATTTGAACATTCGAAACAACAGAAACAGAAGAAAAAGCGCGCGCGCGCACGGGACGATTCACTCTTCTCCTCTCTTCCATTCCACTCGTTTCTCTTCGTCTCTCCGTTTTCACGTGATGAAGGCGATTCTCTCGGTGTGGTGTAGACAGTGGAGACGCGAGACGTTGCAACGCGTTGAAGGAAATTCGTTTTTCGAAAATGGCGCGCGCGCTCCGTTTGAATCGAGGAAGCCAGGAAAACGAGAAAAATTGGAGATTTTCAAGGAAAAATACTGAAATTTGTGGGAAATTTCTGGAAATTGACCGAAATTCTGATGAAAAATTAAATTTTGAAGGAAAAACTGGCTTTCCGGTTTTCAGAAGTTATCGATTTTCCAGATTCAGGAGACAAAAATCCGATTTCACCGAAAAAGTTGCAAATTTAATATTAAAACTGAAACAAATCAAGAATTTGGGATTTTTTATTCGAAAAACAACGATTTTTGTCTCAAAAATGATCTGATTTTCGTGATTTCAAGCTTTTCAGCGGACATGGCTCAGCGATTCTGGAAATAAACCAGAAAATCGTGTTTTACGATAGAAAATAATTTTTTCTCAATTTTCTTGAAAATTTATTCAGAATTTCCATAAAATTTCATAAATCCAAAAGCGAAAAATAGCAGAACGCTCTGAAAACCAAACCAAATCGTGAAAGATCCAAAACTAAATTTCAAAGTTTTCTTAAATCCTCCTTTTAGCTGCGAGACCCTCAAACAATCCACTGCATGCGCCTTTAAAATTACCGTAATCGTTTTATTTATTTCAAATTTTTTGCAAGGCCTAAAATCCATTTTCAAGATTTCCGGGCTCAAAGCCCTCTTTTTCATTAAAAAATTTCCTGAAAATGAATCAAAATCCATAATTTTCTCAAAAAATCACAAGAAAATCAAAAATTCAAAAAAAGAAGCGTTTATGACAAATTTTCGGGGTGTATATCGGTTTTCAACAAGAGCACAAAATGGTATTTAATTGGAAGTTATAAATCGAAATGGATGCGGTGTGGTGATAAAAAAAAAAGGGATCAGGAACTTGCCGTCAAAATATTGAATGGAAGGGGATAAGAAGAGAGAAGAGAAATAAGTTAATCAAAAAATAAGTCAAGAGAAAGTGCTTTAAACAAAAAAAAAAGAAACCCATCTACAGTAACAAATCCAGACAAATTGCTTTAAAAATAGGCAAAAAATCATGGATCCGAATACAATTATAATCTAGGAAGGAGAAAAATGCAGATTGCTGACAAGAAGCAAAAAGAGAAAAAGAAGAATAAGTGTGTAAGAAGAAGAAGAAGAAAAGATAAAACCACCAAAAACTACACATTTATATGGACAATTCGGTGTTGAATGTTTGAATAAACGATACAGGGGGACATTTTATATCTTCATAAGCGGGGGATATCAAAAAAATAAAATGGAAGGAAAAGTACACGAATGGAGCAGGAGGAGACTTCTGTGATGATGATCAGAGTTTAGGCTATGTACTGATAGGAACGATGATCCGTTTCGTCACGTTGCAAATACTCTCGTTCGATCAGCGTCTCGATACGTTGCTTGATGATAACCGGTGATGGCATGAAACGATGACGAAGTTGTTGAGTCACCTGAAAATTATAATTTTATCATGGGATCCAAGCCAAAAAATGAAAATACCTCCGTCACCAAATTATTGTGATTCAATCGTTTTCTAGCCTTCATAATTCTGACAATCGCCGCCTCGACTTCCAATTTTCTGTCATCCTCCACCTTCTGTCTCGTCTCCTTAATCTCCGGCTCCGATTCCACTTTTCCAGTCACCATTTGGACTTTGACACGTGTCAGCTTCGATTGGAAATTGTCATTGACAGTGAACTCATCGGCCATATCTAAAAATGAGATTTCAATGGGATTCAGAATCAAAAAGCCTTACCTATAGCATCCTTTCCCTTAGTCTTTCGCACCAAAATACGTTGTGCCGCTCTTCCGAGTGCCAGCGATTGAAGATTTCTCTTCAATTCCTTCTCCGGAATTTTGAGATCATCGAGAAGTTGTTGACACGAGATACGGTTACGATGGTTGAATTGCAACAAAATGATCATTTGATGTGTGTTGACCTGTAGAATCTTATGCTCCGGCTTTCTCTCCTTCTCAACTGCTTTCGATGGTCCCGGAGCGTCCTCCTCATTCGACATCGACGCTTTTGGTGGTGGATAGAACGTGGCCTTGACGTCGGCATTTCCGAGAAGCGTGTTGACAGTCAACTTGCGTCCAGTGTGCTTCTCAACATAGTATTGAGTGAACAACTCGTAAGCTGTCGCCAATTCCTGTGGAAGAACAATCGGATTGCACTGAACCGTCGGCCAGACACCAGCAGTCAGCACACGAAGAGATATGTCGATGGTGACCTTTTGTGGTTGAGTCTCTTTCCAGTCACGGAAACTAGTTGCAAGATTCAACCAGAGTTCCTTATCTCTAAACATATTCTCGAGTTTTTGAGTGAATTGACATCCACATTCAGTCTTCAGCTTGGCGAGAAGCGCCTTCTCCACATCATCCGAACACGATTTGTCGAGAAGAAGACGTTTGGCGAGGAATTGTTTGAAATACTTCTCAAATACGTCCTTCTCCTGCAAATAACGGAACAAAATCATCACATTGTCGAGCTTGTTGTCCATTTCCGCATCTGAAACACACTTGAGACCAGTGCGAAGCATATCGTCCATGTAGAGAGCCACAAATTCCGGTGATTGACGATTCGAGTTGATGAACGTTTCGAAATCGTGTTGGAAACGATTCTTGAAATCACGATCATCCGAGAATGCAGTGGCAAGAATGCTCGAAAAGTAGTCCTTGAGTTGGAGAAGCTCATTCACAAAGTTGACCGGATTTTTGAGGAGATCCTCGTTTCGAACAATGTTGGTTCCAGTTTCCATGAGATATCTGCAAGAAATTTCCCATTTTTTTTTCAGAAATTTTGAATAATAACTCTTGTTCTTAACCCAACATTATTTATCAAAAGAGAAAATAATTCGGTCAGCGGTCAAGACGAAAAGTAAACAAACAACTTTTCCCTGTCTAATCAGCTGTTTTCTCAACAAAAAACTCACTCGCTAACCGCCTTCAACAACACTTTCAGTCCACCAGTCGGCACCACATCCGATTCCGAGATACGCTTGAAAATGCGGTAGATGCGCGTCAGATCCTCAATTTTCTTGTGTTGGAGCATGAATTTTACACCGCCGTTCGGCATGTAAACGATCGTGTTTATGTGTTCGGCGACCATCACATCATCCATCACTTGGAGGATTTTGGCTTCTGAAAATTATTAAATTAGTTTTAAAAATTCGTTTGAAAAAATAAATCTACCAGTAGTCTTATCCAAATATCTCGATGCTCTCGCCGCCTCATCATGCATCGACGTCTCAACTTGTTGCAAATAGAAGCAAGCGTCATTCTCATTCGATAGCCAATCCTTACAAACATCTCGATAATAGTCACTTGTCTCCTTCATCAACGGCTTCTCAAACTCATCCTCATACACTTTTCTCGATTCGATTCCCAACGAGATGAGCATATCACAAGCATTCTTTATTCCGTGCCAATTAATCTGATTACTCTTTCGATCTGATTTGATCATCTCCAGAAGTGCATCTCTTAGCCGATCCCCAATCCCATTTTGTCTCAAAATCTGAGTTCGATAAGTGTCAAGTCCGAGATTATACACCGGCAAGACGTGATTATTCTGTGCCACATAAATTCTGTCCATATACATCAAAATGTCACGAATCATGACCATAGCGACCGTATGATCCGTCCACGTGTCAGCGACCGTATCCAAAAAGTTGCCCGATTGCATTGCGTCAATGATACGAAGACGAACTGTCGCCATGTGCTCCTCGATCACCTCTTTCAGACCATTATAAAGACGTTCACCGTGTTTGTGGAGGACCATTGTGTATGCATTACGATAGAGTTCCTCGAAACTCAGACCCGAGTTGTTTTTTCGTTGAATCTCCTCGATGGCACGTTTCAACAGCTCCCATGTTTGTGTCACATATGTCTCGTCGACGGTGGCCTGCAAAAAGTTATAAAAATAGGTGAAATCAGTGGGAAATACCTTCGAATAACTCATAATTGCTAGCGTGGAAAATTATTTTTGGTGAGAAATTTAGTATGAGCAATAATTATAGCGCCTAGAATAGTTCGTTCGAGCACATTTGCTCGCGCCTAAACATCGAAATTTTGAATAGAAATCAACTGAAAGTTTTGAAAAAGGTTATCATTTTGGCGGTTTTTCAGTTAAAATTGACCAAAATCTAAAATCGAAAGAAAAACTACTGAAATTACCGAATTTCGCCGACGTTTTAGCATATTAGAAGACAGCTTATCGATTTCTTGTTTCACTAGATTCTAGTGACTAGAATGAAATACAGTGTAATAATTCTCTGTTCTCTTTTCCCAGTCATAGATCACAACCTACCATAAACGGCCGAATTCTCATCTTCTGCGCACCACCATTGCCAGAGCGGTTCATCTCCAAAAACGAGTTGATTCCGAACGAGCTCGACTCGTCGCTGTCTCTTTCTCTTTTCGCGCACACTGCAATGAGAGATAATTTGAATTTTGAATTAAAAAGAAAAAGAAACGGATATGGGAAAAAGCTAAAGAGAAACGGTAAGAGATAACCTGCACATCAAGATGGCTACGATAAAGAAAGCAATATTCGTTGTTTTCTCTGCATTTTCTAGCAAAAAAAAAGTGAAAATAGGAAAAGAACTTTAAGGATTACTGTAAAAATTTCCAGTTTTACCACGCGAGAACAATTTCATTAATTTATTGCATTTTCGAAAATATTCGCGCCCAAAAAGATATTGCAATTCCATAAAAACCTGCACATCAAACTCATAACTAAAAACATCTAAATTCAAATGAATTTTTAAAAACAAGGAAAAATTCCTAATCTATTTGAAATCGTACAATCTTCAGTTTTTCGATTCTCATCGAACAGTGTCAGTGCGAGAGAGACGTAACCTTCTGCTGCTGCTGCTGATAAAAAAACACAGCGGGAGTGGGTCACTTTGATAAGAGAGAAAGAGAGAGAGAGAATCTTTTGCAGTTTTTGCGGAAATTAGAAAGAAAAACGGATTCTTTTTTTTTTATACCGTTCAATCGGAAATTTAAACAAATTCAGAAATTTTTGGGAATTTAAATTTTGAAAAAAAGCTGGTCTGAACTCATTTTCCACGTGTTTTTTTTCATTTTTACATAAACTTTTCAATGTCTGCAAAAGCCAGAAAAACACGAGAAATTCTAGAATTCTCCCTCTCTCTCTCTTTCTCCTCTTCCACACTTTCTCTCTCTACTTCGACCGCATCGATCAATAATTCGTAACACCTACGAAAATTTCCCAAAACGCAGCAAAAAAATGATGAAAATTGCTGTCGGAAAAATCGAAGAGAAAGAGAGGGAACATTCGCCAAAAGGGCGCTCGACGACGCGACGACCGGCACGGCGAACGCGCAAACAGGGTCACTTGCCGTCTTTCGCGTGACAATTGGCGCGCTTTTGGTTTACGATTTCGTGCGGGGTAAAAACGGTCGAAAATCGGAGTTTAGAAAGAAAATTTGGGGTTTTGAGCTGGGAAGTTGGAAATAATGGGGTTTATCGCCCCGAGATGGACTGAGAAATGCCGAAAATTGTAAAAAATCAGTAGTTTTTCTGCAAAAACTAAAATTTTCGAAAATCGGAGCCGGAAAAGCTAGTAAACAGCTCAAACCCACTAAAATCCTGCTAAAATCTAAACGCACAACCTAAAAAACCCATTTACAAATCCTAGTTCCTTCCCCAAAATCACCTTGTCCCATTGGTATGGTCTAACTTGTGAGTTGTTTGAAATCCAGCGAAAGTTGGGAGGAAAATTCAAAATAATCTTTATTCGGGGATCGACTTTTTGATGTGATGGAGGGAAAAATAAATAAATAGAATAGGATATTACGGAAAAAAATAAAAATTAATTTTTAGAAAACGTGAATTTGTTGAGTGAAGGGGAGAGAGAATCCAGTGGAGATACGATGAATTTGAAGCCATTTGAATGTCATCTGAAAAAACATTTTCCTTTAATAGAAGGGCATTGAGAGACGCAGAGAAAATTTCCGATAGCTGAAGAGAGAGTTAGAGACGCAGAGAGGCTAAAGTGTCTAGCTGTCTGCGCTGTCTCCTTACCTTAAAAGCTAATATCTCGGCTCCGAGTAGAGATATTAAGAAACTGTGAACTAATGAAATAAAGACCTTATCATGAGCAAGATTTCATTAGTTGACAGTTTTTTGACACCTCTCATGGGAGCCGAGATACCAGCATTTAAAGTCTGGAGACAGCGCAGACAGCTAGACACTCTAGCCTCTCTGCGTCTCTAACTCTCATCAGTCAGAGGTATTCTATTAGAGGTTTGAGATATCTGCCAATCCAGTTATCCCTGCCTTTTTCTTTCCAAAGTACAGTTAGTACAACACCGCCCAATTATCCATCAAGCGGAAGTTATGAGGAAGCGGAAGAATATCATTTCAACAGAAGAGAAACCCCCGTATTCCTTCGCAAATGAGACTCCGGATATTATTTCTCATTTTGGTTTTCATGACATCCGGTTAGTGTGAAGCCCTTTGTAGCAGTGTCATAATGTACTTTATGTGCTCTTTAATCGGACATTTCTCCGTCATTTTGTCGACAATTAAAAAGTTTTTTGTTTCAAATCGTCATAACTTTGTCGGGGGATGAGATATCAATAAAGTGTCAACTAACGAAATGTAGTTAAGGGCTACATTCCATTAGTTTACATCTTTTTGATATCTCTATTCCAGAGAAAGTTAGGAGGGCTTAAATCAAAAATCAACTGACCGAAAACGAGACGGGCTGTAACTTCCTTCAAAATTGGTATTTTTAAACGATCAAAGGATGAAAATGTTAGCTCTCGATTAGCTCTACGCAATGAACTGGTTGAATAGCATGTTGGATAAGTGTGAGCAGAGTTGCACAGCTTAAAGTAGGCGGCACGTTTCGGCACTTCAAGCGTAACTCTTTTCAGAACTTTCTAACAGGTGTCAAACCCAGTTCATCGTCTAGAACTCATCAAGATCTATCCTTCCCCTCCTAGACTATCTAAAAATATAAAATTTATACCTCGGTCCGATTTCAGCACACTAAACTCCTTTCAGCTACTTCGCCAGCCCTCTTCCACCCTCGAAAACGTCCCTTTTATTTTCTCGTCGATTACGAGGTGGAGGCTTTCGAGATCAGTGACACTGGCGAGCTCAACTACACTTATCCGAAGCACCGCGGCGGAATTTTTGTCTGATTCTTTCTTTTCTTGTGACGTCATTGAATAAAGCCATACATTGTCTCTTTTTATTTTTTTCAGTGACAACAAGGAGACAGTCAAATCGAACATGCGTCTTTGAGCTCCCTTATATTCTGGTGGAAGTATTCAACATCTATAAACTTCTATTTCCCCTTAATCTAACCACTTTTCTCGAAAATAAATCTATGAGCCTCCACTTCCCTTCCTAAACGGCGGCTCTTTTTCTCTCTCATTCTTTCAACACTCCACGTGGAGCCAAGAGAAAAAGGAATTGAGAGAGAGAGAGAGAGAGAGAGAGAGAGAGAGAGAGAGAGAGAGAGAGAGAGAGAGAGAGAGCAAGAGGAAGGCGTGTCTCCAGAAACGAGGCTGTGGCTCACGGCGCGTCAAGAATTGAGACATTGTGGTGCTTGTCACCGTGACAACCGTCGACGACTCACTTCTCCGTGGAGACTTCGCCGCCTTTTTTTCTCCATTTTTTTCTTATCAAAAAGAGGGGTGATAGAGTATTCTTGAAAAGTTATAGAAAAAAAAGATTTTCAGTTAATTTTCGGAAATTTTGTCTATTTCCAGGTGGTGCTGGACTCCAGAGTATCTGATCGGTCGGAAAAATTTAGAGGGAGTAAAACAGACCTAGATAAAAAACTTTGCATTCACATAATTTTTTCAAAATTCTTAGTTTTTGATTTATTTGATGATTTCTGAAAAATACTCGTTTTCGACCGTTTTTGCAGTGAAAACAGAGAAAAACGGTCCAAAATCGGGTCTTCTTCAGGAATCAACAAATAGCTGAAAAACTAGGAACTCCTCAAAAATACTATAAATGCTCTAGAATTTTCAAAAAGATTTCGGAGTCAGGCAGGCATTTGGAAATTGTCATAATAGCCGAAAATCCACTGAAAATCGTTTTTTTTTCTTTATAATTCTTACTGTAACGACAAGAGGCTAATTTTGCCTTCCAAAATCCATAGTTTCAATAGATGACGTCTAAATTTCGAATATCGATTTCAAAATCCGCCTATTTCGGTTCATTCTGGATAATCCCGCTTCTAAATCTCCCTTATTCCAGTCCCCGATGCTACGCCGTTTCTCCAAGAAAAACCGTACTCCTGCCGAAGGAGGATCTTCCTCTTCTTCTAATGAGGAGGCAACAAGAAAACAGAAGAAACTTCTTTCCAAATTTCTCGAATTCATTACTTCTTCCATCTGGTCAATTCCGATTGCCTCGTTTATCGAGTCGCAATCTGTTGGTAAGCCACGCCCCCTTTTGCAATATTAGTGCACACTTTCTAATAAAAATTACAGTATTCGATCGCCAACAAATGGAAACCGAAATCTACGTGGAAATTCATAAAGAGTACTCCCAACTCATTGATACATTGGTAGGTGGCCTAGTCAAACCTCCTCCGTCCCTCTATATCTATCCTTCAGATCGAGTGTTTCTGTGACGACGTGGGAACCACTCCCACTGAACTCGTCGATGCAATTCGTCTTTTCAATCAGAAGGATGTCTCTCAGAAATATAAGGTGAGATAAAATTACCTTTATTTTTCCTCTTCCTTCTTCTTCTTTTCCTCCTCTCGTAATCTGTAATTAGAAATTGAAGTTTTTCGGGGAAAACAAGAGAAAATGGCCTAGTTTTTCTATTTCGGACATCTAAAGCATTGAAGATCTATGATTTTCACTTGTTGATCGTTTAAAATCTCTAATCTTGAAAGAGTTATTGCGGGCACGCTTCCGGCACTCCCTCCAAAAAACCTTACCTTTTCGCCTTGGCGGGACAGCACTTCCGATGCTTTCTACAATGATGATGTCTTAAATGATGATGACATTTCGATACTTTTGGAAGAATTTTCTTCACTTCTGCACTCTCTTCCATTGGAATTCCACTTGTCTCTCCAATCTTCCATTCCTCCTCTTCCATTAGTTGTTGCTTCTTTCTCTCCGAAAATTTCTCATCAATTTCCTTCTGAATCGGAACTGGAATCCTCGGGAACAGTGTTCCATACCAATCCAATTTATTTATCATGGTCCTCACCATTTGTCCGAACGTCATCAGATCTCCTCCACCGGATTTCGGATCGATTTCCGAGTCGTCTTCCAGATAAGGTTCTAGCCAATACCATAGATCGGCTGGTGGTTGGGTATAGCGGATGTACATGAAACCGATTCCTCTGGAAAAATAGGATAGATACAGTAATCCCTACAGTAATCCCTACCGAATATAAACCGATTGTCGACTATTAAGAAGACTAATCAACTGTTTCCGAGTAATTCTTAAATTGAATAGCCTAAAAAGTAGACAATAAGCCGAAGAGACAACTCCTCCTGCTCCGACTCCTCTGACACCTCCACACATTCCAGTCATTCCTTGAAGTCGTCGTGTTCCTTTCTCCCATGGTTCAAGGTGTTTTACCTGAAGGAAAATGGAGGTTTAGTTCATTTTCAGGTGGCTGAGAATTCGCAACAGTTCTTCCACGCTTGAAATTGTATGCGCCTTTAAAGGCTTTTTTCAAGAGTGGAAGAGCTTTTGCGGATTCTAGACCACGTAACTTTCAAATTACAGTATCCTCGACTTTTGTAAAGCAAAAATTTATAGGAAAACTTAACTTATGTCTAAAAAGTCGGTTTTTCACTTAAAAACATGAACTTTTTTCGCTTAAAACGATCATTTTCCTCCACTCCTACCTGATAAAAAATCTGCTCGACCAACGCTTGAAACGAGTCAATTTCGACGAGATTATTCTTATAATAATAGCTTTCTCTTATATTTTCCAACACCAACGTATTCAAATTCATCGTCACTTTATTGCCCCATATCGGTAGGATATTACTTCGTTTTCCTTTCTGTAAAATATTTTTGGGTTGGTGGAATCTCGCTCCATTGCTAAATGGTACGGGGACTAGAAAATGATTTTGAGGTAAATTAGGTCACGGTTAGGTTAATTTTGACCTTTTTTGAGTCGCTTTTCTCGATTTTTTCTCACAAAAACTGAATGGTTTCTCGGATAATTAGTCAGTTTTTCGAAAATTTTTTAAATATTTTTTTCCGTAAAACCACCGCTGTTGATGTATTTTAATGGTTTCAAGTTTCTAGAAAAAAAACCCCTTACATAAGTGCCCTCCTCATCCTCGAATTCCTCCTCCTCCCCATAATTCGCCGCTTCTTGTGTCGGTTGTTGGCCTTGTTGAACCGATTGAAGGAAGGTTCCTGCCTCGATTTGTTGTTGAATTATCGCTTGCACTGTGTCCATCTGTGAATATTTTAATAGAAATGAAACAAAAAAAATAGAAAAAGATAATGAAAAATTGGCGAAAAACCAGGAAAAAGCGAAAACTTCTCACAACAAATATGTGCATTTATTAAATAAAGTTGTATATTAATTGAGTCAAAAACGAGCCAGGAGGGAGAGAGAGAGAGAGAGAAAATGAGAGAGAGAGAGAGAGAGAGAGAGAGAGAGAGAGAGAGAGTAAAGCCCTATCGAATTTTTTCGACTTAACGAGAGAGATAGAGAGAAATGGAGAGACACAAAGAAAAACGAAATAAAAATATCACTATGGTAACCAGTTGATAGATGGTAGGGGGTGAGAGAGAAGAGACGCAGAAGACAAATAATGTAACCATCGGGTATTTAGAAAAAAAAAAGAAGAGGATCGAGAGATGTGAGGAATTACTTTCTAGGAAAAATGATTTTTTTTTGGGATTTTTAAAATTTCTTTGTCAAAATTGGTCAATTAAATCCCAATGAATTTGTAATTTACAGTGAGCGGAAGGGAGAGAAAAACATGAATAAATAATGAAGGTTTAATAACAGAAGAATGAAAATGATGGAAGGAGAGAGAGAGAGAGAGTGTGTGATGGATACAGATGACGATGAGAGTCGGGGAGGTTGGAAGATCTGAAAATTGGATAAAATTGAAACTAAACTTTTATAGAAATCCCTAGAATGAGCCACCCCGTGCTGAAAACGTGCCGATCGTTTCGTAGTTACAGTTCTACAGTAGTCTTTAGAATCTAACACGCTGTGACAAAGAAATGCCGCCCAACTTTAACCTCGCACTGTGCCGAAAGAATGCCTTAAACAGTGCCCCATTCTACAGTAACCCATGTCAATATTTCAGGTCGCCCTCGAACCCCTCCTCGCGGCTCAAAACTTCAATGTGTTCGTTCCAATGATGATGAGAAAGAACATTGAACTCCAACTTCAAGCTCTTCAAATGATCGAATTCATGTGCGGCCTAATTCCTTCCGTTCTTCAACTGGAAGACGGTGAATCTCTCAAAAACATGAAAAAACTGACACCAGAAGAAACCGAGAGATACGTGTTGATCTCAGTTCTTCGTCATTCAAAGGATGAGTATGACGCGATGCATAAGAGTGAAGAGATGGAGCAAATGGCACGGAATAGTCGTATTCAACGGGAAGCTCTGGAACAGGAAATTCGAAATGAAGAGATGTTGCTTCAGAGAGCTCTAGACGAAGGGATGAAAGCACAAAGCCAAGGAGCATCCACTCAAACTGACACATCAGGATCCCTCCGTTCCGTTGCTGCTATCATGGCTGCCACTTTCTCTATTGATACTGGAACAAGCACCGATGATATTCAAGTTAAGCTTTTGGATGAGCCGACTGCGAACTCTTTGGGAACAATGGCTTCCAAAGTGGAAACTTCTTCCTCTGGAGTTGGAACTGATGCTTCAGAAGGCAGAGAGAGCCGCCCAAAATCTGCGAAGCGCGTTGGCTCTGCAGTCGGAAAAAGATCCGGATCCAAGACAACTGAAACCGGGATAGATGCGTCAGAAGATGCCGATTCACAGAAGAAACGTCCGAGCACTTCTTCCAGAAAGAATTCCGAGACTAATACAGAGCGCCCTACTTCTAGAGCTAATAAGACTTCAATGGGGATTCAGGCAGAGGGGAATCCAGAAGAGGAGAAAGCCAAACGTCCTGGCACCGGCTCCAAGAAAGCTTCCATGGGAACTCAGTCCGAAGGGG
Organism: Caenorhabditis wallacei; assembly: GCA_963932035.1. Lineage (NCBI taxonomy): Eukaryota > Metazoa > Nematoda > Chromadorea > Rhabditida > Rhabditidae > Caenorhabditis > Caenorhabditis wallacei. The sequence goes on along the minus strand of OZ009932.1, from coordinate 9,720,911 downwards.
ATCCAGATGATGCCAATTCAAAGCGTCCAAGCACCGGCAAGTCCTCCAAAGGCTCCGAGAAGTCCGCTTCAACGCCTTCTGCTGACGCGGAAAATTCAGAGAAGGAGAAACCAAAGCGTCCAGGGACTGCTAAGGGTCCGAATGAGCGAAAATACTCAAAAGCCGGCTTAGAAGACCTCGTTGGTCCCAAAAATGGATCAGATGACTCGAAAACTGAGGGAAAACGTCCTTCAACTAGAAAATCTAGTCGTACTGGAGAAGAGTCCTCCAGTCGACCCCCAAGTCGAAAGACAACTACCCATGAGCCACGGGCTAAGACGCCATCCCAGAAGACAAATAACGAAGATCGTCCAACAACAAGACGATCTTCCGTCGACAAGAACGCTCCAAAACGGAATGATAGTGTTCCAAGAGAACGACGAGGATCCGCTTCTCATGATAAACCACCAAAGCCAATGGGCGGTCTCCGAAGCAATAAATACGATGGGGAAGTGGTTCTGGGACGTCCTGAATCTCCAGGAATGGAGCATGGTCCGAGGAGGAAGAATTTGAATGATGTTAATGTAAGTTTCAGCTTAAGCTACTCCCAGCTAAAATATCATCTTCAGGCTCATCTCGTCGACGCCAACCGCTTGAACAGCTCCGATATCCGTTCTCGCGCTCAATATCTCCGCGAGCAACGTGACAAGCTGCTTCAGATGAAGAACGAGGAGCGGATTAAGCAGATGAACGTGAGCTTTTCTCTTAGTAGTTTAAAAGTCCATTCATTGATTCCAGGACATCCAACAGAGCTCTCTGGAACGCCCGAAAACCGCCGCAAGAGCTCGTGAGATATTGGATAGCAAGGAGAAAAAGGATAAGGCGACGATTCGAAAAGAGATTAGCGACAAGTTGAAAACACAGATTTTGACTTTGCATTGATGATTTTTTTTGTGGATTTGTTTTTGTAGACTAATAAAAACTGCATGCTTTTTGAGAAATTTCAAGGAATTTTTCCGCGCTAAATGCGAATTTTCAGTGAATTTTGACGATTTTTGGAATTTTCCCAGCGAAAAATAGGTATTTTCAGGGACTTTTGACATGGTTTTTTGTAGAAATTTTTCAGCTTTAAAAGCTTAAAAAATGTTATTGTTACTTAATTTTCCCTTGGATTTCATGAAAAAGTCAGATTATTCACCTTCCAATTAAATTAAGAATTCGGGAGCGCATCGATTGGAGTCACAAAACGGAAGTCCTCTGGGAATAGCTCAGCCGCCTTCGGGTACAGTAACTTGTATGTCTGACGAACGGTGATCTCTGCGGCACCAGCCACATCCCCAATTTCCTTAGCCGATCGTTTCTCCGACGAAGCCTGTGATGCCATGTAAATCGCTGCGGCAGCAATTGAAATCGGGGTTCTTCCAGCAACCAAATCCATATCAACAGCTCTTTTGGCGATTCTCGTGGCAGCAGCTTGAATCGAATTCGGTAAATAAAGATTTCCACAGAATCTGGACATAAAATCGGCTGAGGTGATTTGTTCCAAATTTGTCTCCAAATTCCGAATGATTATTTTGAAACATCTTCCAATTTCTTTTTTAGAGACACGAGAAACTGCACAAATCTCTTTGAATGTACGGGGAACACCGTCTTTACGGCAAGCGATGTAGAGACATGCGGCAGCTTGAGCTTCGTTGTTCTTTCCGCGAAGAGCGCGACTGTCGAGAACGTCTTTGAAGATACGAGACGCGTTTTCCTGGAAATTTGAGTTCAATTAGGGATTTTTAAAAGGGGGAAAAGTAGATTTTTAGCTTTTTTTTTAATGTTTAAGCTTTTTAAAACTCCCTTTTTCATTTTTGAGCGGTATTTGAAACTTTCTGCAGATTATTAACTAGGGTTCGTTTTTTAAACTGAAATAACTTTAAAAATGACTATTTTCAGTGTTTTTTGATGGGAAATTAGAATTTTATTGGATTTTGAGCTTCAAAAAACTTAAAAACGGGAAATTTCAGTATTTATTCAGGGATTTTGCGGTTTTGGACTAGCTTACAGTATTTCGGCCAACTCAAAATTTTCCCGGGATTTCAACCAGGCTCAGAGGAATAATTGAGCGGATTTTTAAGAAATTTCGATGAAAAATACGTTTTTAAAACAAAAATAGCTTTAAAATGACTATTTTCACAATTTCTCCCCAAAATCTCACCTGAATATTCCTTGGCAAATGAATTCTCTCACTCATCTCTCGAATCAAACTCATCGCCGCAGTCATCTGTCGATCCGTATTATTCATTGATTTTCTTTGAGCATTCGCCAAACTATTATCACTATCCGAGCCTCCGAATCCAACGGCAATCGTCGTACTGAGATCTCCGCCACTTAGAAGTGGATTCTCTGGAGCTCCCACACGAGACGGATCATTTCCAGATCTTTCGTTCGAAAATGAACGCCATTCGGTTCCCACGTCGACAAGTCTGGAAATTTCAAGGGTTTAAAGGGAAAAATCATGGTTTTTAATGGAAAGAATGTTATACTCTTGATTTTTTCGGATTTTTAGGATTCTTTCAAAATTTCAAGCTGAATTTAGCTATTCTATTCGAATTTCAGCTGTTTTAAAGCAAGATTCAGCTATTTTTATGTGAAACTGTCGAAAAATATAGGCTTTTACATGAAAATTAGGGTTTTACATGATTTTTCATCGATTTTTTCTATAACATATGTTTTTTTTCGTACTAAATAGGTGGAAAACACAATTTTCAAGGAAAAGGGGGTTCTTACCGGTCTCCAACCACCAAACCACACGCCGGGCACACCAAATCACCAGCACGATGATCCTCGATCAAATGGACATCCGGATGAACTGGACATTGTACTGGCGCCGACATTTTGGTACCCTTTACTTCTGGAAATTTGATTTTTGTGTTGATTTTATTGATTTTTGTGTTTTAACGATGTCGAAAGAAGAAAATGAGGGATTTATTGATTTTTCTTTATAAATTATACTAAAATCATTAGTTTCTAGAGAAAAAATTCGATTTTTAAGGAAATGATGCAAAAATTGCTCGCAAGACCCAATTTTTCCATGAAACATGTAAAATTATCGACTTAAACACAATTTTCTTTCGAAATTTCATTTATTTTTCCAGGAAAACATTTTTTTTCACATTTTCTAATGACTTTAAAACATTTTTCAATAAATTTAGCATTCTTTTTTCAGAAAAATCAATAAAATAATGTTTTTTATCAATTAAATCAAGAAAAAAAACGCATTAGAATTTGTCTCCCAGCTGGTTTCCAAAAGAAATGACGCGATGTGTTTGAAACGAAAAACAACGAAACAACGGAGTGTCGTTCGCGTGTTGTTTAGTGGGAAGGGGTAAAATGGAGGGAGTTGAATATTGAAGGGGTTTTAGAGTTGAATAGCTTAATTTTAAATTGAAAAAGATAAATTTTCACAAAATTATTGAATATATGTATCCTAGAAAAGCTAAAAAATCTAATTTTAATCAATTTTGATGAAATAATACAGTATTCAAGATCTCTGAGTTTTGATCCAATACTAAGGAACTAATGATCCGATTGTTTTTTGGAAAACTAGTTCCAAAACAAAAAAATAGTAAACATGGTTTTTGAGATTTTTTGGAAAAGGTCACTTTGTAAACTAATTGGAGGAAAAAAACACTGTCAGCTGTTTTGATAGTATTTATCGATGAGTAGTGGATATTGATGTGAAAATGGATAATTAACAAGAATGACTCATTTTGAATTAGACTAATAAATTGATAATGAAGACATCGAGTCATTATATTTGTGCCGGCAGAAGATAAATATTTCATTCTGAACAGCGTAAAAAAATTGACAAGTCATGTTAAATCGCGTATAACTCAGTTCATATCAGAGATTAAAAAAAAAGTGTCAACTAACAATTTGTTGATCATAACAAGGGCTACATTTTGTTAGTTGACAACTTTTTTGGATCTCTTCTGAGAACTGAGTTATACCGGTTTCAAAAAGATACCCAATCAGGAGAACTACAGTAAGCCTTATATTATCTATATTCGAGACAGTATAACTAAGTTTCCAGAAGAGCTATCAAAAAGTTGTCAATTAACAAATTGTTCCTTCTGCAAAGTGCTACAATTCTTTAGTTAACAACTTTTTTGGAACTCTAACGAAAACTGAGTTACAGTGGTTTCAAAAACCTAGCCACTTCCGCCTTGGAGCGAAAAATGGAGAATCGGAAGATTTTCGTCAAGAATCAAAAGAAGAATGAATAAATTTTGAGAACATTTTGGTTTTATATGGAATAATTTGAATATTTTGTTGATCATAGATCAAAAATGACGATCAAAATATAAAAAAATACATTCGGGGGTTTCGACTAAAAGGGTTTGTGGTGAGAAAATTTAGCATGGCGAAAAAAAACAAAGTTGCAAAATTTGGGATAGGATCTGGCCAAGATTATTCCCGAATTGGTCCTGAAGAGGCCGTCCGATTTTTTTGGGTAGTATAGGATCGTTGCGACATAGTGCCGTCCAAGAAGATCCTGGGATTACCTAGTCCCGCCGGTCCAGCTTTTAATAAGTATGGCTAGAGCTAACGCGTATCTGTATGGTTGCGGCATAGTGCCGTCCAAGAAAAAAGGGGTAACCTAGTCGGGCCGGTCCAGCTTATCGGAAGTATGGCTAGGGTCAAACCGCAAGGTAATTTTAAGCTTTTCGTTACCATCATCTGGGCTAGGGCTATTCTAGCAATGTTTCCAAGGACCCTATGGTGTACTTTGTCTAAATTTGAGCACCGTTTATCGGGTCCTGATCTTTAATACAAGGGCACTTCCCTTGCCACGTGTCCCCCTTCTATCAATTGTTTCTAGGTTGCTCCCTCATCATTTTCCCCTCTCTTCCGAAAATTAGTGCGACAAGTGCACCCCTCGGTGTTTCTTCTTCTTCTTCTCCTCCGTCATGACAGTCATTGCGACCACACACGTGGGGGTCTCTCTCTCTCTCTTTCTTTCTCTCTCATTCTCTCTATGTTTGTTGGTCGATCGGGGGTCGACACAAGAGGAAGGCCACGCCCACAAAGGGCGAAGGTCGCTTTTTGAAAGATGATGGGAAGAGAAGAGAATAGAAGAGTAGTCTAGTTGGAAAAGTTCGAATCACTAAAAAAGAGAGAGAGATTGCTTCAGAAGGTTGAGTGAACTATTGATACGTTGGGGCGAAGGTTAGGTTCAATGGGTTTAGTCGAACTATAGTGAATTTAGAGGAAGCCTGAAATTAGTGATATGGAAATCTCGGGATAGAAAGGGAATAGTCTTTTCAGATTGGCATAGATCGGCACAGTTTCGGCATGGATTTTTCATAGATTTTTTTCCGGATCACAGGACCTTCAATTTAAACAACTTTGGATTTCTGAATGACGCTACTACAGTTGCCCTACTTTGAAAACGTTTATCCCGGTTCCCAACAGAGCTATCAAAACATTTTTAACTAATGAAATGTAGCCATGATTGTAAGCAATATTTCATCAATTGACAACTTTTTGATATCCCTTACAGGATCAGAGATCCAAGCCTAGCTGTTTCATTTCTCTGTGTCTGTCTTGGGCGTTCTCCAACTTCAAAGGCTAATATCTCTATTCCCATTAGAGATACGAAGAAGTTGTCAACTAAAAAAATGTAGACCTTAGCAAGAATAATATTTCATTAGTTGACATCTTTTTAAAGTTCCAAATTCGAACCGAGATATGCTCAGTCACAGATCGACCTCACGGAATATTAGATGTTTTATCTCAGTTATCAAATATTCCAGTTTTTTGTTGAACGAATTTTCTGAAAATTTCTATGTTTTTTTGTTTTTGATTAAGCCTCATTTCCTTCCCAACCGTTCCTGACCCATTCTAGTCATTTTTTAATCCGCGGTTTTTTGTAATTTCCATGTTTAGGACCTTCGCCTTAATTTTGCAAGATTTTTTTGAAAATTCCGAATTCTTCTCTATTTTACATGCTGCCCCTGGTTTAGGTAGACTAATCCTTAGCTTTCTAGCCGATCCAGTCTAATTTCGAAGCTAGGGGCATTTTTCTAAATTCCCCCGGCTAAGGGATGTCCTAATTTAGATGAGGTCCTATTTTGGGTTCCTTGTCAATACTGATCTGGCCACAAGGTCCTAAAAGGCAAAACCTTTTGATCTCAGACTTTTTTCTTGATGAAATAAGCATGGACTAATCGAATGATCGAAGGTTCTAGAAATCGGAACCTGCCATCCCCAATCACTTCCTCGATGCCATCTGCTCTTCCACTTCTCCTCCACCTTTTGAAAGTGCACTCGTTCATCATCTCTCTCTCTCTCTCTCCCTCTCTCTTTTCCCCAGCCTGTTTGCAAATCGCCCTTTGGACTCTATGGGCGGAGTCTCCTTCCCTCTCTCCAGATGTGAGACACCTACTAACACGCATTATGTCATCTCTCTTCTGATCAATCTCCAAAATAGATCTTTGTTTGTTATTATTATTGACAACGTGTCTCTGACTTAAAAAACAGTAATCAGCAAAAAGGGGGCAAGGGTCGGCAAAGTGACCTTTCGACTTGAAAAAAAGTTGAAAAGTGAAATCAAAAAATGTTATCAGTTGAGGAGAAAAGTGTGTTTGCTGTAAATTAGATGGTCTGGAATTTATTTCAGAATCAATCAGTTTCAGGAAGTTGGAGTCACATGGGAGAGAAAAGTGATTATTGATGAGGAAAGTGGTACTGGAAGATACGGAAATGCATGCTTGTGACGGACCGGGCGATGGAAGGAACATGGACTAGAAAGACTTAAGGAAAAGTTAGGTTAGCTGTCTTTAGCTAGACTAGATGGTCTTAGGACGTGGGATTTCGGGACCCCTTGACTAGAAAATAGGAATAGTGAAGGATACGGTATCGTAAGAGGGTAGACACTAAAATGGAGGTATTTTCAGTGGGGGTTAAGCTGTGGACAAAAAACCACCATCAAAATGTGCTACGAAAAGTTAGAGTACATGTCCTATTTTTGCCGGGGTACTTACTCACAAACACCACAGACTAAAATTCCTACAATAAAGGCTTAGCTACCCGGAGCTCAAAATTACCTTGACCTAAATTGTTAGGGTCTAGTTTTTTTTTCTAAAAATAAAAAAGCTAAATCCAAATAGATAGGTAAGGTCTTTTTTTTATCTAGTACCTTTTTTGAAACCTACAGTACCTAAAACCCCTTTCTTAGCCTTATCCGATCTAGCTTAACAAATTTAGAGCCCCCGGAATTTAGAGCCCCCGGAATTTAGAGCCCCCTCTAGACTTCCCTCAGCGAAAACAAAACAAGCTATTCTAGTGGGAATAGCTGGAAAACAAGCTTTCATCGTTGTTTTTCAGCTGTTTTTTCAGTTTTTCTGTTTTTAGGGACTTTTCTAAAATGTTTGTTCCAGCTCAAGTTAAGCTCGACCTTAACATTCCCTTCATCCTTTTCAAAACCACAAACATTTTTCGCTCCTCAAATTTCCTCTAAAAGCCGGTCTCTCTCTCATTGTCTCCCTCTCCTCTTTTTCCTCTACGTCTCTAACCTTCCCGATGGATGACTCTGGCATGTCTGGCAAGCGGACTTCGACCCCTGGAGGTTGAGAGACAAAAGGGGGCGGTGTCGACACTGCACTAATACGACACAAGAAGAAGGCAGACTGTTCATTCGGAGACAGAGTCCGGACGAGGTACACCCTTCGGTTTTTTGGTTGGGGTGGGGGTACCTTCATTGGGTGTCTTTTAATTAGGGTTCATTTATTTCTTACTATGAGAGTCCCTAGACTTAGGTCTTTAGTTGTTAGGGTCCTCGAGGTCTTGGTTAACTTTACCCTCCCTCTAAGTTTCTCTTTAGTTTACACTGGATTACTGTAGATTTAGATTACTGCAGTTTACTGTATTTTAACTTATCCTAGATTACTGTAGGTTAATGTATCTTCTCGCTAAACTACTATTTTTCCATTTTCTCTCTCTCACTATCCGATTAAAAGTTCAAGGTAAACATTTCACTTTCAATTTCCATGGCATGCCATAAGAGATAAGACCCCCGTGGCACTTTTTATCAGCAATTGTACTTGAATATAGTTTACTCGATTCTTACTACCGTACCCCTGCCTTTTTACACCTTAAAAATCCCATTTTTTCAGAAAAATGACAAAAACAACGCGTCCAATATCGCTGGATCGAGTAATCCAGCGAAATGTGAGATATTGTGCAAAGCAGATTGAGTATATGTTATTCCCAGTGTTAACCAGAGAAGTTGTCTTCTTTTTGACGTTATGGACAGTTTTGGATGCAATTGATATTAATTTTATGAATATGGCACCGAAATTTGTGGAAACGATGGTGTTTGCAGTTTTAGGGTGAGTTGAATTGAGGTTACGGTAGATTTGAAAAATTATTGGGAAGGGGATGGAACTGAACTTGGAACCGTTTGATCCATTTTCATGTCTGTATCCAGTAGCTAACCGAAAGTTCGATTCCCTCCACATTGTTTTTGTTACTCCTCCTAAAATACTTTTTTCCAGCCAATCCACCCTTGTCCAAACCCTGCTATCACTTCTCATCGGAACCATCACCGCGCTAACCATCACTACAGTAATCCGATTCTCTCTCACCCTTATGCTCTACTACAACGGCTGGCTTTTCGAAGAAATTGGCAAGGAGCCAAGTTGGTCAACAAAAGGATTCATGTTCATTCTTCAATTAATCTCCAAAAGATCCACTTTTTTTGCATATCAAGGAGTTCTTCCATGGTTGTTGCCTCCGAAAGTTGAGGATACTGTAGAGAAGTATCTTGTGACAATGAAGCCGATTTTGTCGGAGAAGGAATATGATGAGATGTCTGAACAAGCTGAGGAGTTTAAGAAGACAGTGGCTTCCGGACTACAGACTAAGCTTTGGATGAAATGGGCCGTCTCTAAGAATTATGTGAGTTTGAGTTATCGGCACGCTTCCGGCACACATACAATCTTTTTATTTCAGTTATCCGATTGGTGGAAAGAAGTTGTCTACATGCGTTACCGTGACTCCTTAATCCGTACCAACGTCGGATGCGCCGATGTGATCTACCAAAAGACGACATCGATCCAAGCCGCCCGTGCTGCCTACGTCACCCTCAATCGTCAACATTTCTGTAATGACATCTTCAAATCAGAGAAAATGAAGCCAGTTTCCCTCGGAGGAATCCCTCTTTGCGCTCAACAATACGCAGAATACTATAGAACACTTAGAATCCCTCATGAGACCAGTGATAAAATGATTAGACTTCCGGATGCTAAGCACATTGCTGTTTATCATAAAGGATGCTGGTACAAGATCGATATCTTCCATGGAAAACGAATGGTTAAGCCGTCGGAATTGGAGAAGAGTTTCCAAATGATTTTGGATTCGAATGAGCATAAACCACAATCCGGTGAGCAATATTTGTCCGCTTTGACAATTGGACCAAGAGATCTCTGGGCTAAAATTCGAAGCGAGAAATTCGGAAAAGGAGGAGTCAATCAAGAATCCTTAACTTTTATTGAGAATTCTTTGGAAATCGTGTTTTTGGATGAAGAAGAAAGATTCTTTGATGATCAAGATTCGAAGAAATACGGAAGAGAATACGCCAGAGCCTTGCATGGTGATGGTTATATGTTGTGGTGTGATAAGCCGAGTGTCTACATTTTCAGTAAAAATGGAAGAGTGAGTTTTTTCTTTTGCACTTCCAGGCCTAGGTTTCCTAGCTTACCCCCTCGGACGTGACCTAAATTTCTATCCTAAAAACCTTGACCAATCAATTATAATAATGTTTCAGTTCTCCTCAAACGCCGAACACTCCCCATGCGACGCTATGATCTACGTCCAAGTCCGTGAATACATCAAATACCACGAACAATTTGAAAACCCCTACGGACCGGATGGTCACTGCACTGGACCAATTGACCATGTACCACAACCAGAAAGACTCTGCTGGGATATGGATCAAGAGACTCTTGATGCTATTGATAAGGCTTATGAAACATCGAAACACGTGGCTGATGACTTCCGTAATTCTAACGTAGTGTTCACTGAATACGGAAAAGATTTCATGAAGAAGGCGAGAGTATCACCAGATGCTTATATCCAAATGGCACTTCAAATGGCTTATTTCAAGGATCAAGGAAAGTTCGAGCAGACTTATGAGCCAGCAGTCATGAGATTATTCAAAGAGGGACGGACTGAAACTGTTAGATCGTGTAGTTTGTGGTCATGTGACTTTGTGAGGACTATGTTGAAGAAGGATGTTGATTCGAAGAAGAAATTGGAGAAATTGAAGGAAGCTTGCGATCACCATCAGGATTATTATCGAACTGCCATGGCTGGAAAGTGAGTTTTTTTGTAGTCCTTTTGAACATTTCTTCGAAATTCGAAAAAATTTTGATTACTTGTCCGTGTGAACTACACAGACCCTATTTCATTTTGAGGGATTAGGAAAAAATCCAGACCATTTAGACTAATTTTCCATTTTCCAGAGGAGTCGACCGTCACCTGTTCGCCCTTTACGTCGTCGCTCGTTACCTGGAAATCAAAGTTCCCTTCTTGGACAACGTCTTCAAACGGAACTGGTCCCTCTCCACAAGTCAAACCCCTCAACATCAAATGGTTGAATACGCCAAAGCATTGAACAAGGAACCATCTCTATTCTGGCCAGCCGGTGGATTCGCTTGTCCAGATGGATCCAATTATGGAGTCTGTTATACAATTGGAACCACTGGAGACAGAATGAGTTTCCATGTGACAACGTGGAATTCTTTGGAGAATACTGATGCTGACCGGTTTTTGGGACACATTTTGGAGAGTTTAAGAGAGATTCGAGAGGTTGTCGAAGAGGCAACACGGAAATAAGATACGGGCGGTGAATTCCGATGATTGTTTGTACAAATTCGCTTTTTCTTGTAAACAAATTCGTGTAAAAATGTATTTTTTCTTGTATTTTCTTTATATTTTCTCCAAGAGATTATAATAAACATTTTTTCTGACTAAATACTTTTTTTAATGAAAAGTGTAATTGAAAAAATTATGGGAGCTTGTTAGGACAGCAAATATGTTTGACTTGTTGATCCGAGTATCCCATCGAGCAATATTCCGTGACGTTTATGAATTCTGAAAAATGGAAAGTTTGAAAAGGCTTATCTCGGTTTGCTTTAAAGACATTTAAAAATAGTCAATTAATGAACTGTTGTACACAAAAAGAGCTACATTTCATTAGTTTACTGTTTTTTGATACATCTCACAGCAACAGAGATACAAACTTTTGAAGACGGGAGGGAGCAGACAGTCACTTTCCGCGCCTCCGTCTCTCTGTGCAGCTTCAAAGACGAATATCTCGGTTCACATTAGAGATACAAAAAACTTGTCAACTAATGAAATATAGCTCTTATTACGAGCAATACTTTGTTAGTTGACTACTTTTTGATATCTCTAGAGACAAACATATTTCAAGTCAAACATATTTGCTGTCCTAATCTATATCAAGTAACTTCATCATACAGTTTACTGCAATTTCTTCTTTGCGACACTTTTTTTTTCAATAAAATATTCTGTTTTTTTCATCATCAAATCAAAACATTTACGTTTCTACACCGAGTACTAGGAATTACTCGAAACACCTTTTCCTAGAATATACGAGAAGCCGGATCACGTATTTGTCTGATTAGAAATGTAGGATTAGTTCTAAATTGTATTTTTACTAGAAATAGCCATGTATGTATTTCTGTAGGTTTAACTTTCCTTTTTGGATAAGAATCAGAAATATGGATTTTATATCATTCCCACTTGGTTTATTCCCATTGTTCTCATTCATAGCAGATGAGTAACATAGTACATCGATAAAGACCACCTGGTATGTGTAGACAGTTTCAGGTGACTGACAGATATGATTACAATCTACTGAAAATCTACACATGGAGACTCTACCCACTAGGCCCCTCCCATTTATGACTGTAATGGTCAACCGATTAGGAGGATACAGTCATTCTTAATCTCATTCGAATTCTCGATTTGACGACGACAATGTCTTCCTTCGCTCTTCTCTGCACTCCATTCATCGTCCGTAATGAAATCTTTGGACAAATGGATCCATTGTCATGGTAAGTCGTATTCCTTTAAAACTTCTAAACTAATTGCCTCTTGTCTTTGATCAATAATATCTCGGTTTGCATTAAGAATTTGAAAAAAGTTCTCAACTACTGAAATTTTTCTCAAGAAAAGGGCTACATTTTGTTAGTTGACACTTTTTTGAAATCTCTACTGGAAACTGAGATATATTGGTTTCAAAAAGTTACCCAATTTGGAGTGCTACAGTAAACCATTCTGTAGAATGCTATCAAAGTCAGATGGTGCAATTTTGATAGATATTTCCTTCAAATACTAATCTTTTCATCATTTCAGCATCGAAATGTACCGTACTCTCAAAACGAATGAATACTTCTTCCCAGTCGTCTTCCCAGTTTCAATCAAAATCCGATTCAATCTCAACGAGCCATATCTAATTGTCAAGTCAACAAATGGAGAAGAATCTGAAGTTCCATTTGATCGACGCGAAGAACTTCTGAAGACATTTGTATGGATTGATTTGGAAGAAGTGGAAATTGAATTCGATGAATTCTCAGAGTCATCGGATTTCCATAAATTACTCGAATTCATTGAGGAAACTTGCCTTCAGAAGTTCACAACTCTCCGAATCTTCTCAAAGAATCAGGATATTCTTGATATTTCTGTATTCTATGAAGTCCTTTCCCAATTGGAACCAGAGAAGAAGACAATTCTTGATTGTGGAATTGTTGAATATCCATATGGATTAATCACTTCTCCATTAGTAATCATTCGAAATGGAACTTTGATGGATGAGACTGAAATCAAGAAAGTCTACATGGCATCTCCAGAAGCTAGAATCTATTCCTCTCGTCTTTCGGATACTGGATTCAATTTATTGATTAGGGATTGGTTAAATGGAGGAGACCATCAAACACTCAAATATTTGGAAATCGCTGCAGGATCCAGAAAAAGGAAATTTGATTTCGAAAGACAAGGAATCGATTATTTGTTGAAAGATATTGGATTTATTCGAAGAGGAAAAGGGGAATATCAATCCTCATTTGGCCTAATTCGTTTTTCATATGGATGGGATATTATGAGATCTGATGGTGCCACAGCGACTATTCTCAGAAGAAAGGATAATTTCGTTTTTGTTGTTAATAATTGATTTTGTTTGTTTTTTGTATTTGTTTTTTTCTTATAATATTTTTTTTGCTTTCTCAATAAAATCAAAAAATCAAAATAATATTTTGTTAGTTCTTGGAGACGCTTTCCATTGGTTTGATACAGCTCAGTTTTTTCATTAATGACCTAACTTTTCCAATCTAGGCCTTCATATTAAAATTTGAAATTTAGAACAATTAGACTAAATTTTTGAAGATGGCCTTATTTTTGCGAAATCTAGGCTACCTAAATTTTGTGCTATGGTAAATACTATAGTGGGTCCCTATCCATTAAGATTACGGTAACCTACAGTAACCCCCAAATGGTCTCTTAGAGTTTCGGGCCCCGTTCGAAGTTTCCCATTCTTTCGAACGGCACCGTTCCCCAAGAGCCCAACGTACCGTATCCCCTAACTACAGTAACCCCTTCCCTCAAGTTTTTGAACCCCCCATTCCATGTTTCCCCCATCTATTTTCTTATCCCTTGTGACCCCTCTACCTATCTGACCTTTCTCAAATTTTTCAAAAAGTGTTTTCTGAATGGCACCTCCCCTTCATCATCATCCTCTCATTTGCATTCGACCTTCCATCCCATTCTCTCCTTCCTTCCTGTCTATCTATCTATCCATTCAGTTTTCTTCTTCATCGTCAGTTTTTTCCGGTCGGCCCCATTAGCCATGAACCTCTTCGTCGTTCGACAACGTCTTCTGAATATTCTCATGATATTTGTCGTGTTGATGACGTCAGTGACATCGGTGGAGGATCGATATGAATTGAATAATGCCGTGATTGGAGATGAAGTCAGGGCGATGGATAATAAGGTTGGTGGCCTAGAAATCTCAAGATGGCCGAGTTTTTTGAAAAGTTAGGCCACACTATTTCCAGGCTTCCGAAGCGATTTTAACGGATGAGCAATTGTTGGAAATGTATCCGGATTTGAATTTGACAATCACTCGGACCAAGGGACCGCCCGTTTCGGTTATGAGTGGAAAGATTCCAGATCATTTGATAAGGAGAATGGCAGGTAAGAGTGAAGTGGGACTAGGAAAAGCTAGGCCCTGGAAAAACTAATCCGCGATTGTGAGAAGTTAGGCCATCTTACGGAAAATGGTGTCTAGGGAAAACTAGTCCATGCTGAAAGTTAGTCTAGCATTATAGGGGTCCTAGAAATCCAAAAACTAGTCCGCGTTGCAAAAGTGGGCGGAGACTAATTCATCGTATTCTTCCAGACTACCTCTTCGGCCTTCTCCAAGGCACCGGAGAAGTCATTAAGCCAACAACGACTACAACTACAACAACCACGACCCCATCCACCACCTCATCCTCCTCGATTTCTTCTTCCACCTCCTCCCCAGAATTCCTCCCTTTCCGTGCCAAACTCTTCGATTTGGCAGTAATCCGGGATCCACCAAAAACCGCCGTCGCTCCGAGTCATCCCCAGATTCGAAGGAAACCGATAAGGAAGTTTAGTGGAGTTTCGAGAAGAAAAAGTGAGAAATTGTGGAGGAAAACGAGAATGGTCAAAACGATTGGAATGGCTTAAAATGAAGAAAAAAAAAAGATAATTTTTGACAAAGATTTAGATTTCAAAAAAAGCGAATAAAAAAGAGAAAGAGAATCAATAAATAAAAGAGCAGAATAAATAGAAATTGTTGAACATTTAAGGATTACGGTAGTTTCAGTGATGGCCTAGGAACTGACTTCCATGCTTAAAAGTTTGTCGGATCCAAGGCCGCCGCTTTAAAACTACCATAAGAAACGAGAACCGACAGAAATTTAAAAGAAAAAAAGAAAAAAAGTTAAAATTTGAAATCCTTCTGCTTTTTTCCACTGGATCCAGATGACGTGGCAGATTGTTTGTTCTTTTTATCGTCTTGAACTTTACGTTTTCTCTGAAAATTATTCCATTCAAAAATAGATTCAGGATTTCATAATAAAACTTACATTTTGTTTAGCGGCATGCTCCGCCACCATATCCGTCAAATCCTCTCGATCCTCCTCATCATCATGATTCTTCTGCTTCCTCAATTGCTCCTCATACCGTGCCGCCAATCCTTGCTCATCGTCAATCGATTCAGGATCCAAGGAGATATGAACTCCATCGTCACGAACAGCGTGCTTCTTGGATAGATCATAAGTATGAGTGGATGCCATCATCTGCCCACCAATTCTCTCGTTCTTCCTCTCCGGAATAATATGATAAGCGGCTGCGGGAGTATCTGTTCCCAACACCGAACTCTCTTTCCCCTTTCTCAATTCAATCGTATCCGGCGTCTCGATTCCAGTTATTCCGGTTGTCATTCCAGATGGAGTGATCATTCCTTCAGCTGGTGCGGGAGTCTGGAATCCACCTGTCATCTCCTCCCCATCATCATCATCCACATCCTCCTCCTCTTCCGATTCCTCTTCATCACTACTCTCGTCAGATCCGATTTCTCCCCAATAACGCCGTTCGATTTGTGATTCGTCTTCTGGCTCGAACGCCGGAGCGGCTAAACCGAAGACGTCTCCGTAGAGTGGCTGTCCATACTCATCCACAGGCGGTTTTCCCCATCCTCCCGCATGATAACCGAATGCACATCCCTCGGGAATCGGAGCATTTAATCCAGGAATTTTGATATGAGGGAAGCTGGGAGGTGGTCCATAACGTTGCATCGCAATCAACCATGGCGGCGGGAATTTGAACGCATTGGATCCAATCGGCATTCCAAGAGCAATTCTCAATTCGTCTGACATCTCTCCTGGTTTCTTATCTCTCATCATCGCCTCCATTTCCTTTCCCTCATAATAAAGTTCTCCCATTTTGGTCATCAAAGGTTTCGTTTGCCATTTGAAGAAGGCGTCGTGGAGTTTCTGATAATCAATATCGATTTTTCCAAGTTTCGGACGAGCTCTCTCTCTCATCTTTGATTTCAGACTCTGATTCTCTTCCTTCTCCAGAAGCGCCTCTCTCATATCCTGAATTCCAGTTCTCTTAATGAAATCTGGAAGTTCAAAGGGAGGACGTTCGAATCCACGTTTCCCGGCGAGATATTTTCTCTTAGCATTCCAATGACGTGGCACAGCGACCGTATTTCTGTAGGATTTCATTGCCACAAGAAGATACGGATCCCGAGATGTCACATCAGCCCATTCGACAACATCCGCTCGAAAGGTGGTCTCCTTAAGCTTAGCAATACTCGGTTGAAGAGAGATTCGAAGTTTTCGACGGGATAACTTCTCATCTGTATCCTCTTTGGCTCTCTCAGCCATTTCCTCTTGAAGAATTCGTTCCGCCTGTCCAACTTTTCCCAGATCATCCTTCTTTTCTCCTTTTGACACGTGGTGATTGTAGGAGGAGCCGTCTTCGGAATCTGTCGAGATCTGAAAGGAAAATAATTATTTTCAGAAGGGAAAATGGTATTTTCATACCTTGAAAGCGTCAAAAATCGCCGAAAAATACTGCGCATTCGGATGATCCGGCTCGATTTCGATCGTCTCTCCGACATATTCAATTTCCACTCCCAAATCCTCTTCTGATTCCTCTTTCTTCGGCTCAGTCACACCATTCTGAACGGGTTCCGCTTGTTTTGAAGCCTTTGCTCGCTTTTTCGATTCCTTCTTCTTCTTACTTTTTTGCTGCTTTCGTTTCAGTTCTTGCAACTCTTTTTTGCTCAAGTTCTGAATTTGATCATCGTCTGAATTGTAGTCCGAGTCGCCGGACATCTGGAATTACGGATTTGGAAGGATTGAAAAATTACGAGCGAAAAATGATTTCAATTGATTATTAATCTTTAATTTCAGAATTCCTCGACTGTCGAGGCTCGAGAGAAATCCACGAAACAACAAGAATACCGAGCAAAATGAGAAAAAATCGAATTTTAACAATTTCCAAAGGATTGTCTCACTCTTTCAAGCAAAATGCAACATTTATCACTATTCTAACCTCTAAATACTCAATTTATAACTTAAAAACAGGCTAAAAACTCGAAAAATCGAAAAAAATCTATTTTCCATTTCCGAAAATCCAATTTTCAAAAAGTCCGCAATTGCGGGGTGTTTACACAGTCTGCACCTAATCACACGACATTTTCTCTGCGTCTCTCAATTTCCCATTGTCTTTTCAGCCATTTTTCATATTTTAATGATTCATCTTTATTTCACTTTTTAGAGCTCATAATTCTGAAAATTTCTATAAAAATGGACAATTCCGTCGAGGAAAAAGAGGTTTTTTTGATGCCAAGTGTGAGTTTTCAAAGAAAAATTAATCTGAATCAAAATTAAACTTGAAAAAGAGAATTTCAGACATCAACGCCTCGAGTTCGAATAATTCCACCAGAGCCCAACATTTCCGACTTAAAATGTATCAAAATTCACTGAAAAATCACTAAAAAATCAATAAAACGCCTAAATTTCAGCCAGAAAGCGTGGATATCCTTCAGAATCGTCACCATCGTTCAATCCAGACGATTACGGAGAAATGATTGCCGAAGACATGCCAAAACCAGTCTGTGAGGGTTGCTCATTGGCTTTTATGTCATGGGCGGCATTTGAATTCCATGTTCTTCGATATCATATTCATTATCGTCCGTATCGATGTGCCGGTTGTAAGACACTATCATTTCATACGGAAGCCGAAGGAAGACATCATTCCACTATGTTCCATAATCAGAATCATGCTGCATTTTCGGTTAGTTTGATTGATTCTAATAGAAGGGCGTACCATACAAATAGAGGTGTTTTTGAGGTTTTTGAGCGTATTTCTGATGATTATTAAAGACATTCTTGGGGGATTTCATCTTCATCAAAAATGCTTAAAATAGAATGGAAAATATGTAAATTCTTGCTGGAATTCAATCTAGAAAAAGTGGTGCCGTACAATTAGTGTGTGCCTTTCTATTAGAATAAATCCATATTTTTCTCTTTTCCAGCTCATCAAAAGAACCGATTTCGAATTGGAAAATGAATGGATGGAATGTCTGATGAACGCGAAATGCACGGATCAAATCGACGTCACATTCTCCAGAAATCATCTAAATCAGGGATTGGAAATGGTGGAAAAACTGCATATTAGCAAGTTTCGAGCGCAAAGAGTACAATTACCGTATTGCATCAGATATGAAGAGTGAGAGAATTTCAATTAAATCGGGGAAATTTAGAATTTTCAGAGAACCGATTACGGTAGCTACTGAACCGGAACTTCAAGTGGCACAAGAAGGCGACGCTGCGGCTTTTGAGGTTTTTAAAATAAAATTAAGAGAAAAAAGGAAAGAAATTGGTAATTTTCAGGAAGAAGTAGTGGAACCGGAAGAGTTTTTCGAAGAAGCGAATATCGAGTACAACTATCAAGATTCCGACATTTTAAACGAAATTCCTTAGAAAAAAAGGGGTTTAATCTATGAAAAAATAAATTCTTGTCGTTTTTAATTGAAAAAGAGCTCAAAGAAAAAACAAATCAAGAAAAAACATGTCGAATAAAACGGGGAAGTTTCTGTAACTTTGGGAAAACGATAGAAAAAATAGGGAAAATTCGGTTATTCAGGCATTAACACGGGGTTTTCATATTACTAGGGCAACAAATACTATTTTCACCTAAAAAAAAATGAAGAACGCAAATAAAACAGTAAAAAAAATGAAAAGGGAAAAGTTAGTGCGACAGAGAGACTGAATTATTCAATTGTCTTCTCGGGTAACGTTTCATCTGTCGGATCTGTGTTATCAGAGTGTCCAGCATCTCTTTACCGTTATCAATATTATTTGGCTGAAATTAACAACACTTATTGGAATCAAAAAAAAAAAGAAATCTTACCACATTCAAGGGAAAATTCGGTATTTTTCTGAGAAATTCTGTCAAAGTAAGGACTCGCTCATTGGATGCTTCTAATTCAAGTCTAACTTCTTCGTCATGGTCTCTAACAAGTTGATCCGGATCGAATTCTCGCCGTCCGTCTTTCGGTATCTGTTCGGCTCCCAGGGCTTTCAACAATCCGTTAAGTTTCTCTTCCAAATATTGTTCACGATTAACGGCCTGGAAGAAATATATAAGCTAGTAGAAAGGATATTGAGCTAACCGGCTGGGGAACTCCCGTCCTTCTTGCCCTCGTCGAATTTCTCGTTTTCTTTGGGGGCGTTCTTTTTACTGGTGATTTCGAACCATCCGAATCCGTTTCTTCTCGTAATCGTCGTTTTGCTTTCACCGCTGGACGACGTGCCTGGGGTCTTTCTGGATATTCGATTACCGGAATATCTTCTGCTTCAACATCCTCTGGGACCACTTCCACATCCTTTTCAACTTCAAAATCCGATTCAGATTCCACTATGACGCGTCGTGGTGGGTTACTTTCAATTGGTGCCTTTGGTCTTCTTCTACTCGAGCTTTCAACTGCCATCGAGGAACTTCGCACCGGATCCATTGGTAAAATGCGACTACTCGTTGTGACAATTGGAATAATTGAAGTAGACGGCTCAGAAATGACTTCTATTTGTCGAATAGAAATTGGAGGGGGAGCTGCTTCTCTGGGTCGACTAGAAAGTGGAACAGCATTGTTCCTCTTAAATTCCACTTTCTTCCAGTTTTCCTTCTTCTCGAATCCTTCACGAAATGTTTTCCCTAGTTGTTCTGTGCATCCCTGATTACGACTTTGACATGTCACCGTTTCCGGAATTACTGAAGGTTGCTGAGGACGATTGTCTATTTTCCACCAGCGGCATCGCTCTGAAATTATCACCTGATGAATGAGTAAAGTCTATAAAACTTACGACAAAGGAACCAAATTCCACATTGCTTGCGCGACATCTGTTCCTCGGGAACTCTGATAGAACTTGCCGAAAGCGGGGTACGGTATCCATTGGCTTTCCAGAAGGATTCCATTTCTTCTTTGATATCCTGCACATCCATTCCCAAAGTCTTCATATATTTCGGAAGCCAGCAATTTTGGAAGTAGTTGAAATACTCTGTCAAATTCTCATCACAACTTCTAACAAGAGTATTGAACGTTTTCGCGCATTCGAATCCTTGCTTATTTGTTGTCGGCCGAAAAAGACTGGATTTCAGATCAATGTAGGCCGAAACTCCGAACGAAAGCTCATTTTTCTTGAAGAAGGCCTTCTTGTATCCCCACTCAATGAGACGATTGTTAATGTAGAAGTGGATTCCATTGTTGGCTCGATCCTTCATCTCGATTCCGCAATTCAATGCAATTTTCTCTTCCTTGAAGTTATTCTTATAATCCTTACTTTCCTTTTTCGCTTCCTCCAACTGCTTCTTCACTGCTTCACGCCGATTTAACAGCGGTTGTCGATGCGATTTCTGATCCGAAAGGCTCAATTTTTTTGAATTGACCTCTCCCAACTCCGAGTTGATCATGTTGAGTTTTTGTTCAACTGAAACGGTGATGTAAATCGATATTTCCTTATTAAAAACTAACGATTCTCCACTTTATCCTGTCGTTCTTTCGCATTATTTGAGAAAGCGTCTTTGAATTTTGAAGTCGGAATTTCAGCCAGGTACTTTGCCAACCAATTTGCACAGATTTTCTTGGGGTTGACCACCTTGCCACGCAGTTGAATCTAGAAAATTTCGATTGAAAATTAGGATAAAAGTAATTTTAAAAAACTGACCCTCATCCTGGGATACAGATAAAGTATGCTGAGGTATTCTTTTAAAGAAGTCTTGTGATTCGGTAAATCATCTCCATCGAGCAATATATCATGTTGATCTCGCGTCACATTTATTAGAAATTCTCCCAATGGGGTTCTCCGGAGCCTACTGATAATTACCAATGTTCCTGATGGAGTTGTAATTCTATTAAAAAGCTCATCCAGAGTCATGCTTCCCAATGGTGCGTATTCCTTGATTATCCTCATTTCCATATCAAATCTTTCCTTCTCTTTTTGGGTTCCATACGGCCGGCCGTATTCGTCCATCGATGGGCATGGAACAAAAACAGACGTTTCTAGATTCTTTTCTTCATGGAATTTATGTGAAATCAGCATCACTGTTCTCACTCCATCTTTCTTAGTCAGTAGAAGCAGCTCTCCTCCTAAATGGAAGCCTCCAGACTTGAGACCGTTTCCGTAGTGACCGATTTGCTCTTGATCCTTTGACGAGTGTCCGAAAGCGATGACGGCAAGAGCCTCCTCGTGCGACATTCCTTTTCCATCATCTAGAAACTCTAACAGATGGAAACCATCGCGATCGGAGTAGTCGATTAATAGGTTTTTGGCTTGAGCATCATACGAATTGTCAACGAATTCGGCGATGGCGGAGAAGGGATCTGAGTGGATGGCACTGAAAATAACTAATTTACTTATCGGAAATTACAATGGATTGTTACCTGTTACTATTTAAATGTTTGAATGCCACAGTCGCCCGTTCCAAATCGTGAAACAAGTCCTCGCCGGACGCCATTTTTCCGTAAGTTTAATTTTCTGGTGATTTTTGAAAGATCTCGTGAATTTAGGATTTTTCGGTGTTTTTTAAGGGGAATACGAAGCTTAATTTGGTTTTTGGCAAAAAAACGAAAAGAATTTCTCGATATTTGTACTGAAAATCGTTGAAATTGAAGAGAAATTAGCTGAAAATGTGAACTCTAAAACGGGCGGGAAAAAAAGTACGTAAACACTGCGACGACAAAATGCATACTACGACAGTCTACAGTAATCTTACAGAATTTTTTGTTTTCTTTTTTCTTTCCAATTATTTAAAAGTGTGTATTTTGGTTTTCGAAGATCACGAAAAGACATTTTGAACATAAAAAAATTTAATTCTTCCAAAGAATTCCAGCTCTTCAGCAGAAATTCTTAAAATTCAGCTAACACCTGAGAAACCTAAATTTAAACTTCCGCCAAAAAGTGGAGAGACTTAGAGAAAATCTCGTAAAATATGATGTTAGATCTGTAAACACCATCACGTTGCATTGCAGAAATAATTTTTTTTGCTTTTTTTCTCGGATTTTCTAGATTTTTCTGGAAAAAAACTTTTAAAATTCTATAAATACTCATATTTTTTTGTTTTTCAGGTAAAAATATGGCTGCTGATTCACAGGATGTAAGTTTTTAAAATTATTTTCTTTAAAAAAAAATTTATTTCAAAGATTTATCGAAACCTGTCGGCCGACGACTACGAGGCTGCTCCAATCGTCGTGGAGAGTGTTTGTGCTAACTGTGAAGAAAATGTAAGAAATAATTGAATTTTCCCACAATTTTTTTGGGATTTCAGGGCGAAACTCGTATCATGTGCACCTCAATTCCTTACTATAAAGCTGTTATTCTAATGTCATTTGAGTGCCCGCATTGCGGCTACAAAAACAATGAAATCCAAAGTGGAGAAGCTGTTCAAGAGCACGGAACGATGATTGTGCTTCGTGTCCAGAAGCCAGAGGATTTGCGTCGTCAACTCGTTAAATCAGAGTATGCATCGATTGAAATTCCTGAATTACAATTAGAAATCCCACATAAATCACAACCCGGAGAGGTGACAACAGTAGAAGGAGTTCTAGAACGTGTTCATCGTGGATTGAGTCAGGATCAAGAGAAACGACGGCTTCTGGACGCGGAAGGCGCCGCCCAAATTGACGCCTACCTGGATCGAATTCAAAAATGTTGGGATTTGAAAGAGAATTGGACGCTGAAATTAAGGGATCCCACTGGAAATTGTTATATTCAGAATCCAGATGTTAGACACGTGGATCCACGGTGTATCATTTCCCATTATCATAGATCATTGGCTGAGAAGAAGTTGTTAGCGTTGGCTGATGATAAGTGAGTGGAATCGTAATTTTTTTTGAAAAGTGGGATTTTTTAGTGATGAAGAAGAGCCAGAAGTGGAAGAAGCTGCTCCAGAATTCAAAAGTTATGAAGACGCGAAACAAGAAGTTCTTCACTTCGCTACCGATTGTCCCAACTGTCACGGACCGACAGAAGTGAAAATGAAGCCAACGGATATTCCATTCTTCCAAACTGTCATCATCATGTCCCTTGCCTGTGATCGTTGTGGATACAAATCCAATGAAGTCAAATCAGGAGGAGCCATCAAGGATCAGGGATGCAAACTATCCGTCAAGTTGAGAGAAGACGTTGATTTGGCTAGAGACGTTTTGAAAACGGATACATGTGCTCTTTCGATTCCGGAGATTGATTTGGAGGTCGGTGGAAATGCTTTGTGTGGAAGATTCACCACGATTGAGGGATTATTGACGGCAACGAAGGAACAGTTGGATGCGGTAAGGATTTTGAGATTTTTCTTCATGAAAAAAGTTTTTCTGCGTAAATTCTGAAGGAAATAGAAGAAAATGATGATTTTGGCATAATTTCTTTTGAAACTAAAGAAAAAATGCCTTTTTTTCACAAAAATTTTTTAGATTTAGTACAAAAATTTATAAAAATTTAATTTTAAAAAATGGAAAAATCGCTGATGGTAAACTCCAGCTCGCCCACCAATTTTTACCGACAGTTCAAGAAAAATCCAGGAAATTATGAGAAAATTCCTTATTTTTCTCCAATCAGATCTGAGGCCTAGGAAAATTTGTAAATATTGTTTCTCACTTCGGCTATCAATTTTTACTAAACTTTCGACAAAAATCAAACGTTCTTACTGTATTTTTCAGAAAATTATGCAAAAATCAAGGTTTTTGGAGATTCCACATAGTTTTCACAGAAAAATTTCTTTCTTTTCTCCAAATTTTTAGAGGAATTGGGTTTTTGGGCACCTAGTTTTTAAAAGTAAAAATGTTTGGTGGATTTTAACAATTTCCCTGTGATTTCCCTGAAAATACTGTAAAATTGTTTGTTTTTACAAAAAACATTTTCTGAAAAATCAATTTTTCAGCAATCCTCATTCTTCATGGGCGACTCTGCCGAGTCAGAAGAGAAAAGTGCTGTGATGACGTTCCTCGAGAAACTGGATGATATCATTGCTCTTCGCCTCCCCGCAACGATTGTTCTTGATGATCCAACAGGATGCAGTTATGTTCAGAGTCTATCGGCTCCAATTGATGATCCGAGATTGACGAAGGAATTCTACACGAGATCATATGAACAAGATGATGATTTAGGAATAAATGATATGAAAGTGGAGAATTATGGAGAGTTGGAAGCGGTGAAGGAGGATGAGGAAGAGGAGCAGACTCAGGAATAATTTATTCTTGCTTTTTCTTGAAAAATTATAGAAAAAATGGATTTTTCCATGTGTTTTTTTTGACGGAAATTCAAAACAATTTTTTTGAAAAATCCCATTTTTTCCTTCAATTCTTCGATTTTTCATCAAATTTTCCCAGTTTTCTCACTTTTTTTCTTCAAAAAGCCTATTTTCCTTCTATTTTTTCATCTTGTTTTCTCTCTCACTTTTCTCGCTAATTTCATTGTTTTTTGTTCATTTTTGTTGAGTTTGATTCACACATTTTCTTGATTTTTCCCCCTTATCAATATCATTTTCCGGTTGTTCTCGATTATTTTTTTCTGTTCTCCTTCTTCCACGTTCCCCCTACTATATACTGCTTATCATTTCTTTTTAATTGAAAAACTGAAAAAATTTGAAATTTTAATGACTTTTTTCAAAATTATTTATCAGAATGTTCTGTTTCTTAAAGAGATCAGTCTGCCTATTTTCGACATTTATTTTTGGAAACATTTTTAAAATTGACACTTTTTTGACACTTGCCAACGTTTCCGATTTTTCTTTTGTTCTTCGTTTTTCAGTTTCTTGCTCTTTTTTGTTGAAAAAACTGCCTAAGAATTGCCAATTTCTTTTGAAAAACTCTTTATACCGATTCAAATGACCAGCCACACCCCTTCTCTTCCCGAAAGAAAATAGTGATTTTGCGTAAAATTTCGAAATCCTTTTTTTTCTTGGGTCTTCTAGAAGAAAAAAAAACGGTGTTCAAATGTCATATTGCGCATTTTTTCATTATCAATAGTAATAGTTTCAAAGAAATTCTTACATTATTTTTCATAATATTAGGAGATTCTAAAACAATTTCTTGTAATTCAATGGGTAAAAAAGGGAGCGGGTAGGGTATGATTCGAAGTTTTTCTGGCTTTTTTTGGCTGAAAAATAACTATTTTTCTAACATTTTTCAAGAAATTTTGATTTTATTGAATTTCAGACTTCCACTTTTTTTTTTGAAGGAAGACTATGCGCCTTTAAACTATTTTTTAAACCCAAAACATAACATTTTTAACTTAAAAGAGTCCAGTTTCAAATCAAAATTTCCTTCCTTCTTCCTCTTTTTTCTCGTTTTTTTTTTCAATACTATACGTATAGTCAAACAAACCGGTCTCATTCTCATTTTCTCTCTCTCTTTTTCAATAGTGAATAGTGAACAGACCAGCGCCCAGTTGTCCACTTCCTTTCACCGTCTGCGTCTCTCAATCTCTCGTCTTGGGGGAAAGAAAAACCAACAAAGAGAAGTGAATCCATTGAATTTTGTGGATCAATTTTGTGCATTTTTTTGGGCGTTTTTCATTCAAATAGCTTTATAAAAAAAAAATTATTTTTAAAATTTGTGAATTTTTGTGCAGAGCTGCTTTTTTTATGGTTAAAAAAGCGAGCTTTTTAATATTTTTATGGAAAAATAGCAAAAAAATTATTTCTTCTATTGAAACTTGAAGACAAATTGGTTTTTATCTAATTTTAATAAGAAGTATCCCATTTTCTAGGTTAAAATCGACTTTTGCTCACTAAAAAAGTTGCCTTTCTCATGCTTTTAGTGGAAAATTGCTAGATTTTTTTTTACCAATTTTTCTTTAAAAACCACCAATTTTCACCCCAAAATTCCAATTTTCAGATTTAAAACAATCTCAAAATGGATCGAATACAGGATCAGAAGAAAGCAGTGAATCTCTGTGAACTCTACGCCGATGATCAGGACGAAGGAGTTGAGGAGAAACAACAGACAGGACTCGATGCTCAATTTCTTCTGAATTCTACTCCAGAAGACGTCGAGAAATACACAATTCATCTTCGGAAGCAACTGATGGAAGGAGAAGGAGAGTGTATTGTCGAGATCGGAGTTCCAATTAATTCGAATTCCAAGAATCCAAAAGTTGGAATTCCAGAGGATTCTCTTCAGAAGGCAATTGATGCTCATCAGAAGATTCTTGAGAATATTCCAGCAGTGGGAACTCGAATCGTTCAGAGAAAACACACGGGAAATCTGTTCACAGAAGTATATTTGATCCGTGATCCTCCAGAAGAGAAGGATTTCATTGAGGCACGAGTCGCCGTCGTCGGAAATGTGGATGCGGGGAAATCCACGTTGTTGGGAGTGTTGACACACTCGGCTCTTGATGATGGACGTGGAGCCGCACGGACTAAACTTTTCCGTCATAAACATGAATTCGAAAGTGGAAGGACTTCTTCCGGTAAACTTTTTCTTGGTTACAGTAATCCTATGGTAGCTAAAGGGAAGAAAAATACGAAAAAAATACAGCTACCGTACCCCTAGGTGATTACTGTTTAAAAAAATAAATTTTCAGTTGGAAACGACATCCTTGGATTCGATGTCCATGGAAACATCGTCAATAAACCGGATCCCCATAATCATAATCTCGATTGGGTTCAAATTGGCTCCGACTGTGCCAAATTGGTGACATTCATCGATTTGGCAGGACATGAAAAATATCTGAAAACGACAATTTTCGGAATGACGGGACACATGCCAGATTATACAATGTTGATGATCGGAGCAAATATGGGAATCATTGGAACGACGAAAGAGCATCTTTCTCTTGCTCTTTCTCTTCAAGTTCCCGTTTATCTCGTCGTCACAAAAATTGATATGTGTCCGGCGAATATTCTTGAAGAGACAATGAAGAATATCACGAGATTAGTGAGAAGTGCCAAGAAATTACCGATTTTGATTCGGAATATGGATGACGTGGTGCATGCAGCTGTTAATTTCCCGAGCAAGAAGTAAGTGATTATTGTAGGAAAGGGATGGGTTACGGTAGCTAGATTACTGTAGTTAGTGTATCCAGTACTATATGCTACTGTAGTTCTTGAATACAGTATCCTGATTCTTACCTTATAGGTACAGTACCCTCCCTCACCTCATCCTCCATTTTTCAGAGTCTGCCCAATCTTCCAAGTATCAAATGTCGAAGGAACCAACCTTCCCCTCCTCCGCCAATTCCTCAATATCGTTCCACTTCGCAGATCACTCAACGAGAACGACCCCGCCCACTTCCAGGTATCCCCTTTTTGAAGGGCATATTTCTTATTCCGTCGAATTCAGATCGATGACATCTATTGGGTGGATGGAGTGGGAACCATCGCAAGTGGAACTCTTCTCTCGGGAACCATTCGTCTCAATGATATTCTGTTGCTTGGACCAACTTCAAATGGCGATTTCCAACCGATTCCGATCAAATCGATTCATCGAAAACGAATGCCTGTGGGAATTGTGAAGTGCGGACAATCGGCGTCGTTTGCCTTGAAGTAAGGGAGTTGGATTACTGTAGTTTCTGGATTCTAAGATTATTAAAGTACCTGGTTCCAAGACTGAGGGGTTACTGTATCTTACTGTTGTGAACCCTAACGTTACTTCAGTTGGATTCTAGGGTACTGTAGCTAGATCTAGAACCTACTAGCCAGTGGATTACTGTAATCTCACCACCTCCCCCTTTTTCCAGAAAAATTCCGAAAAAAGACGTTCGAAAAGGAATGGTCCTAGTCGATCCAAAAACCAAACCAGTCGCCAGTATGCTCTTCGAAGCCGAAATCCTCGTCCTCCATCACCCAACCACCATTAAACCCAACTATCAAGCGATGCTCCATATTGGATCCGTTCGTCAGACTGCCACGTTGGTCTCGATGGGAAAAGTAGGCTACAGTAATCTCCGACCTACAGTAATTCTTCTTTTTCAGGAAGTCCTCCGTACCGGTGATCGTGATAAGGTCCAATTCAAGTTCATTCGTCAACCGGAATACATTCGTGCTGGAACCAAAATGGTATTCCGTGAGGGTCGAACGAAGGCCGTCGGCACGGTAGTTTCAGTCGTGCCGCAAGAGTCGCTTGCTCAGCAGAGAGCTAAGAATAAGGAGGGACGGCAGAAACATTGTAAGTTATTTGGGTTACTGTAGTTAGATTCTAGAGATACCGTACCTAGATCTTAGGATTACAGTAGCTAAGGATACTGTATCTAAACCAAAAAACTATTTTCTTTCAGTCCACAAAAAGACGGGCGGCCCAAAACCACCGAACGGAAAACCAAAAGTCGAAAAACAACTCGAATCACTCTCACTCGACAAAATCGCCGATTCCTCAGCATAAACCCCCTCACCGAAATATTTGCCTTTAATTTCTATTGATTCTGGTTTCCCCTCTGAATTTGTATGATTTTGTATCTATTTATCACTTTTGTGTGTACCCAGGATCTCATCACCGGCCACCAATTCACCTACTCCACTGTATAATCTATTTCTACTCTCATTGGCTGGTTCCATTTATCCTTCTTCTCCCTTAATTTTCCATTTTCCATTCTGTTAAAATTCTGAATATATTTTTAAGAATAGATCATTTACAAATTCCACAAAAAAACATGTTAGAAAAGACAAATAGAGATCATTATTGTTTCCTCATCAACTGTTCCAATATCAATTTCTTTTGATTCGGATCCTGAATTGTGCTTAGTGCTCGCATGATGTGTTGATGTGCCATGAATCCTTGTTGGGCAGGTGTCAACGTATTCTGATGATTTTGGGGATTGGAAGCGATGGAAGTGGTCGGTCGAGAAGTGGGCGGAGCTTGTTGTTGGGATGATGATGGTCGGGGGATTTGTGGGGAACGATTGACTTGAGGAGCGACAGAAGGGAGACGAGATGTCGATGCGGATGTTCCCTGGAAGATCGGCTTTTATAGAAGGGCAGGGTGGGTACAGTAATCCTATAGATCCAGGATCTAGCTACAGTAATCCTAGGATCCGGAGGGATCCAGGATTCAAATACAGTAAGCTACAGTGACCCCCTAATCTGGACCGGTGTCTTAACTACAGTAATCTCTTCATTCAACTACAGTAACCCCCTCTCTACCGTAACCCAACTCACCAATTGCGTCCTAGCCATTTTCGGTGCCTGAACTTGCTGAGCAGCAGCCATACTCGCCGCTAAATTTAAATTAAACTGTGCATTCCCACCGTTCATCATATTCAATGCCATGAGAAGATTCTGTTGATTCTTCAGAAGAATTGCTTCCTGTGCAGCCTTTTCTTTTGCTTCTTTTTCTTTTTTTGCTTTCAAAGCAGCTTCTCTAATAGCTTTCTCTCTTTCCATCGCTGCTCTTTTCGCTAATTCTCTTTGTCTCTCTCGCTCGGCTTGCTCTTTTTCAGCTTTAGCTTTGGCTTGAGCCTCAGCCTTGGCCTTAGCTTGAGCTTGAGCTTGAGCTTGAGCCTTAGCCATATTCTGCTGAGCAATAGACGCCAAAAGTTGTGCATTCAGAGCCTGTTGAGCCGTCGCCGCCACCGCCGCTGAGGTAGAAATGGGCGGAGTCTGTTTAGATGGTGAGTTCTGCTGAATCATTAATTGATAGAGCTGTGCGGCTATCGTTCGTTTCTGTTGATCCGTGGAAGCCGCATTTTTTATGATAAATGACTCTAACTCTTTGACATTTCCACTAGATGTTAGATGGGTCACGAGTTGAGCTAATTGCTCAGGAGAAAGTCCCGTGGCGGATTTTGTCGGGGTGACTGGTGCCTTTTGGATGACAGGCTTCTGAATGACTGGGGGCTTTGGAACAGGAGTCACTATCTTCTGAGCAACTGGCTTCACAATTGGGATACTTGGAACGGATCCATTCGGATTCGGAGGGACCTTTTGAACCGGATTCTGTGTCACTGGCTTCTGGGGTACTGTAGGTGCCGGTTTCTTGGCTGGAGGTGAATCCAGACATTGGATCTCATCTTCGTCATCTGATATCGGAGAATATCGTGGAATCGGGCGATGAAGGGCTGGATGAGCAACGGGCTTTGGAAGAGAGGTTGGAGGAGGAGCAGATGGCTTCGGAATGGATGAAGGAGGAATTGAGGGCTTCTGGAGTGATGTTGATGGAAGAGTTGGCTTTGGAAGGGAAGATGATGCTAAGGATGGAGCAGAGGATGTGGAAGCGGCGGTTGTGGAGGAGGATGGTGTGGAGGAGGAAGCTGGAAATGAGAGAAATTAGAAGAGGAGAAAAAGGGTACGGTAGGTAGGATTACTGTATCTAGATCTAGATCTTGGGATACTGTACTTTGATATAATACCTACGAGTCTACAGATTACTGTAGCTAGATCCAGGGAACTACAAATCGAAAGATTACTGTGTTTAGAAACTAGGGAGTACTGTACTTAAAACCTAGGCCTGAACAACATAGATTACTGTTGCTAAATCTAGAATCTACTAGCCTTATGATTACTGTACCCCAATCCTAAAATCCATCTTAGGGTTACTGTACCCTCGATCCAAGGATTACTGTACCTTGTTTCGCTTGAATCAATTTCGCTGCCATCTCATTAAACGCCTTCGCAGCATTCGGATCCTCTGCCATCTTCCGAAACACTTCGGCCAACATTGCATTATTACTTCCAGCTGAAACATGACTCTATCATAATGGCACCTGTCTCTATTACAAGGGCACCTTCCTCTAATATAAGATCACATTTCTCTATTATAAGAGCACTCACTTACCCAATTGATTCTGTGCCAATCTCAATGCCAAATCATTAACACTCTTTGTCTTCTGTTCATCCAACTTTCTCTTCATTCCGTTCATTTTCTTCTGTTGTTTCTGTGCTTCAGATGACGCCGGATACATCTGTGATCGTAATTGATCAATCGATTGAAATTTCAAGGATATCATCTCCTGGGTCTTCGATTTCATCATTCTAATCAGCTCTTCTGATGGTTTCGAGCTTTTCGACAGTGCATTCCATAGTCTCCATAATTCGGATCGAAGAGTTTTCAATGATAAGTGATGTGTTTTCTTCGGGGGACCATCTGGTCCTGGGGATGGTGTCGAACGGGTGGATACTGTAAGATAAACGGTTCTGAGGGGGTTTATGATGAGAAATTTACCATTTCCTCTACTGTTTATGATATGTTCCATTGTGGATAGGTAGAGGGTTACGATCGAATTCCATTGGGTTTTGTCGACGTGTTCTCTGGAAAAAGAATACTGTAAGGAGTACTGTATTATTATAGTTAGATCGAATAATTACAAGACTACTGTAGCTCCATTCTAGGCCTACTGTTTTAGGTAGAACCTTGGGTTATTGTAGCTATGTTGATAATGGGATTACTGTCACACATGTATAAGTTTCTGCAAGCTGGACTCCCAAAAACTCGAATTTTGAAAGCCGGTGGTACAAAAAGCTTTGAATATGCAGAAAATGCCTCAATTTTAGCTGTTTTTAAGTAGCTGGAACCCAAAATTATTCTTAATCCCCAGACCTGGACCCTCAAAAATTTTTTTCAGCATTTGTCAGAAAACTTCGGCATATGTGATTACTGTACTTCCATTCTAGGATTACTGTACCTAGATACGGAATCAGTTGTTTAGTTAGTTGGTTACTGTCTATGGATCTAGGATCCCTCAGGTTACTGTATTTTGAATTCAATGTTACTGTACCTACATGGAACTAGGATCACGGTACCTAGATGCAGGGGTTACGGTATCTGCTATATAAGATTACTGTAACTGGATCCAAAAACGGTACCCCTCCCCAAAAAAAAAACTCACTCTGAATTTTTATCAACCACCTGGATCATTGTCATCAACATTGCCACAACACTATGCAAATCGATCGTTCTCATTGCAATTTGTGCTCCCATTTTGATACATCTCTCAATATGGAATGAATATGATCCATTTCTATTAATATCATTACAAGAGATCTCAACACAATGATCAAACATTCCATCATCTCGTTTCTTTCGTTTCAATGCATTTTTGAAGATTTGATTCGAGGCTTCGTCGATTTCGCCGCGTTCGAAATGAATTTGGGCGAGACGATAGTAAGATTTCATGTGAGGGAAACGGTCGATGATGAGAAGGAAGGCACGGGAACACATCTCTTTTAGTTCGGTTACTAGTTCTGTGGAGAGGGTGGAGGAGAGGGAAGAGGGGATCTGAAATGAATGGAAGATTACTGTAGGTAGATCCTAGGGTTACAGTTTCTAGAATCCAGGATTAATATAGTTGGATCCTACATTTCAGGGATACTGAACCTAGGCTCTAAGTGTCAAGGCTACTGTAGTTTGATGCTAGGGTTACTGTAGTCGAAAGGACTATTGTAGTAAGATTCTAGACTCTGAGGTTACTGTAGCTAGGTCCGAGGATCACAGGCATACTGTACCGTAACCCACCTCGTTCTTATCCCCGATTCCATTCGCTTCCAATACTGTATCCATTACCAATTCATCCACTACCGAATAAACATCTAAGCTCACTTTAAACAACGAACTACTCGGTTTCACAACTTTATGTCCATCCGTCAATAATCTCAACCATACTTTCAGTTTTCTCAACGTCTCCAAATCCGGTATTTCGTTATTGATAAGATATTTATAGACAGCTGAGAATGCTTGATAATGAACTTCTAAGGGCTCGAAATTAGTCTGTTTCTTGGTTTGAACTTTCTGTGGATAATAGAATCCAGTCAATTCACATCCACAAGCCGCTTCATAAAAGAACTCGACCACTTTCAGAATATCCCATTTAGCCATCTTCGCTTCCAGTTTTCCAATGAAATAATAACAGAGCCATTGATGTTCCGGTTGTGATCCATCCTCCCCGATCTTCGTTAATTCCAGACATCGATCAAATTGTTCCCTTGATTCTTGACGTAGTTTCTGAACATCTTGGATATCCTGTAGACGTGGATCCTCTTTTTGAAGTGTTCGATGGAATCTTGCAAGGGATGAAGCCAATTGGTACAATATGGAGGCCAATTCGAAATGTGGAACTGGTTCTTTCTCTTGGGCAGCAACGGCCATTCGGAATGGCATGATACGCCATTTCCATTGGGCGTAAATGTCATGGAGATCCAGCTGGAAATATGGGATTTTTAAAATGATGAGCATGATTTTGATGGCCGTGGATTTTCCTAGGCCATCGAAAACTCGAGAAGAGACCATGGCGAGCCCATAGAAAGAGCCCATAGAAAAACTTCGGCCATCTAAAGTCTCAAAATACTCTTATAAAAAGAATTACCTGAAACAAGTCATGAACACTGGCATGAGCCAACATTCCCCAAACTGACGATCTCAATCGATCATCATGATTCGATTCCTCTGTTAACAAGTACAATTCCGAATATCTGGCCGCATCCCGGAATGAATTCCCTCGAAACGCGCTCAATGCCAATGCATACCAAACCAACGACTGAATATTATCATCCACATCATCTTGACACTTCTGAAGACTGGAATTCACGTCTTCCAAGGATTCAGATTTCTGAAGGAAGTTCTTGAATTCCCTGATTTTCGCTTTCTTTTCAGCGGAGACTTCCAGAAGAAATGGGAATTTGAAATTCAATAAATCGATGACGTCATGTGCCAATTTCTCTTTTTCATCATATAATGGAAGAGGCTGAACCAACACAACAGCCATAATTCTCTTTGAAACTTCCATCGTCGTCTCACATTTCCCTCCATTTTCATGATTCTCCAGAGCTCTTGTCTTCCGAGTAAACTTTCCAAAAAGACAAAAAAGGACTTGTGATAATTCCATATTCAAATTATTCCATAGATATCCATTGTCTTTGAGATAACACAATTCGAGAATCGGAATGTTGTCGATCAGTTTTCGGATTGCGTCGATGATGAAGAATAGGAATTCGTACTGAAAAAAAGAAGATGATATCTTAATCATATTATGATTAAAGGAAGAGCATAAAAAGGTCTAAAAACTATATAGAGTCTAAATGAGCTTAACCGAGCCACATTAACCTTAGATATAGTAACCCCCACACTACCGTAACCCAAATCAAAACTCACATCATTATGAGCACAACAATGATGCTCTCCCAACACTTCATGCGCTTTCACCAACAAATCCATCTCCAAAAGAGGCATGACCGTTGGCTCACTGGCCTTCTCCAACTTCTCAATATATTCCTTCTCATCACCTCTTAAAGCCCCGACGAATTCATAAAGAACCCTCCAATTCCTCCAATCTTTCTCAAATCTCGGAAAGATTTTGAATGCGTGACAAATGAAATATCCAATTGTGGATATAGTCGGAAGACGTTTTCTCGAGATTTTCACAGTTTCTCTCGAGAATATTCTCTGCAATTTTTGAAGGAGAAATTCGAGATTTCTCTCGATTCGGGATTGTGGAATCTGGGTATCCGAGAGGACGAAAAGATAGAAATGCATGGCACGTGCGATCATATTCATCAATTCTCCAGTTGATTTTAATTTCTCCAGTGATTGTACCCAATAACTGATCAATTCGATGGCCTCATTCATTCCAATCAATGAAAAATCGATATCATTCTCTAGAATTTCCACTAAATTCTGATAATTCTTTGATTTCCACAAGTGTTTCACTGATTCAATTCTTTTCTTTTTCTTCAAATCGTCAATGGAGTTATCCACATCCCACGTGGCAAATGATCCAGATGAAGTGGCGATTGATTCAGATGGTTCTAGAAGGGATCGAAGAGAAGTGAGGTAGTCGAGTCTGCAAAAAGGGTGCTCTTATTTTAAGTACTGTAATCTTTTAGGGTTACTGTATTAGGACTACTGTAGCCTACCGTATCTCATCATCCAATCCGGTCTGCGAATATTTCCAAATGAATCTCAACCCGAATGTTCGATTTTCCGTCTTCTTCCCCTCCTCCTCTTTCTCCAAAATCTCCTTAAAATACGGTGACATATGCCTTCTGATCATTGCCTCCAACGCTATCCTTGAATCCAATTCCATCAGGAGAATATTCATTTGATGATATTTCCTCATAACTGCTACTTCCTGATAGAGACCCAGACGATGATACATTTCAACAGTCACTTGTTTCATTGATTCCGGAAGTGCTCCAAGAGTAGGGGAATGAGAGGATAGGAGGAGGAGAGTCGTTTCCAGAAGATCAAGGATAGTGTGAGTGCCACCGGAAAGCGAGATTTCAAGGAGTTGAAGGATTGAGTCAAGATTGATGAATTCGGATGGTTGCGTGGGCGGAGGAGTTCTGGAAATATGGAGAGTTGTTAGTTTTTTTATAAAGTAGTATTGAAATGGCCTAGGATCCGACAAAACTATGAAAATTCAATAATAATAATAATACACTAATCCAGAAGCTACCGGAAGCTACCGTAATCCTTACTGTGGAAATACCGTATTTTCTCAATCTTTAGCTACCGTAAACCAATGGATCTAGGATTACTGTGGAATTAGGGTACTCCTAAATATCCAAAAAACTCAAACCTTTCCCTTTTCCTGTCCACGGCCATTATCGATACCACATCCGAATAAACCAAGTTGAATTCCTGTGCCAACTCATTCTCTGGCATCCCATTTCCACTCTTCTCTTCCTCATCCTCCTCTTCTTCCTCATCTGCAGTGGAATTCGCGACTTCTGATTCCACGTCGACAAACAATCGTTTCTTCCAACTGGCCAAATATTCTCTTTTCTCTTGTTGTTTCTGTCGTCTTCCTTTTTTCTTCTTCTGATCCTCTTCAGTTTTTTGAGTCATCTCTTCTACACATTCCACAATATCCACGAGTTTATCGATGGTTTCTACTACTTCAAGATAATCTTTTCGAGATTTCCATTCAGTGATTTCGATTAGTTGTTCACGACAATGAGAATAATTATGGATTCGATCGAAAAGGTCGCAGAAGAGAGTGCAGACGGTTGGGAGGCTGAAATTGGAGAAACTTTATTAGAAGGGCACCTTTTTGTGGTTTTGAGTAGTTTTTCGCTCTTTTTAAAGAAAAATACGATCAAATTTGGGTAAAATAGCAAATGGCTTTTTAGCAAGAAAATCATATTTTTGAAAATATTCTTTTAAAAAATTGTTTTTTTTTTGTTTTATAAAAGATGGATGAAATTAAGTTCTTTTATTAGAAAGGCACTTTCGAATTTAGTGTTTTTTTTCCAAAAATTGATCGCAAAATGGTCATTTTTGTAAAAATTCGATGATTTTTCTCAGCTGGAGAATACTCGATTTTCTTCAAAG
The DNA here is from genome assembly GCA_963932035.1 of Caenorhabditis wallacei. Taxonomy (NCBI): domain Eukaryota; kingdom Metazoa; phylum Nematoda; class Chromadorea; order Rhabditida; family Rhabditidae; genus Caenorhabditis; species Caenorhabditis wallacei. The sequence continues at coordinate 9,684,562 of OZ009932.1, read as the reverse complement.
TTTCTAGTAAAATTTGACTAAAAGGAGTGATTTTTAGAGCAAAACACGAGGGATTTTTACTCAGAAATTGAATTTTTTTGTTTGAAACACTCAATTTTTAACGGATTTTTCTTCATTTTTAAGCTCAAAAATCGGCTATTTTCGGTTAAAATTGACTGAAAAATCGTCATTTTTCGATAAAATTGTATGACCTTCCACTCTTCTCATCCATTTTTCCCATCAAAACCCCTAAATCTTACTCCTGATCTGCAGAAATCTTCAGTTTCATCGTGGACATTTTCTCCGATTCGTCCTCAAATCCTTGATTTCTTCTCTCCGTTCTCGCCTCAATTTTCTTTCTCAATTCGAGAATTCTCTCATCAAACGCCAAAATTTTCCGTTTTTCAACATAATCGATATCAGCATAGACTTCATCTTCATCAAAAATTCGATCGCAGAGCAATTTATAATGTGTATTTGTATCTCGAATTTTCATTTTTAGATATTTCATTTTATCGTTTAAAACGTCATTTTGTTCTTGAAATTGTTTTAAAATCAGTAGACATTGATTGAAATCACATGTTAAATAGAGCAACGTTGCATGTGATTCCATTGATTCTTTCAAATGTTCACATCGTTTAAATGCATATTTCGCCAGATTCAAATCCCCAATTTCTACACATTTCAAGGCAACATCCAACCAAATCTCGGAATTATTGGGTTCATATCCCAAAACTTGACATAAATGTTGAATTTCTTCGATTTGAAGATGATCCTGCGCCTCTATTTCTATTGATTTTTCGCATAGTTTTGCTAGATTTTTATGTGCGAATATAAAAATTTGCAACATTTTTGCTAGCCTCGGAGGCTCTTCAAGCACCTCATAGTCTAGATCTTTAATGGAGAAACTAGAAATTAGAGGGTCGTCTAGAAGATTTTCCAGAATTTTCCTTCCAGTTTCCACGTCTTGATCAGCAATTGACATAATCGCTTTCTCATATTTTTTGATAATTTTCGCTTCCGCTGCTTCAGTGGTAATATTATCGCCGCCTTTTTCTCCGATATCTGACCAAAGTGAATTCACGGAATCCGTGTCAACAGAACTATCAGAATCCTCTTCATCCTCAGCGGATTCTTCTGAATCTTCGTCTTCTTCTTCTTCGTCTTCTGCGTCGTCTTCGACCTCATTTCCCTCTTCTTCCTCTCCTTCATCCTCTTTTTCCGTGTCACTATCCAGGATAATTGTCGAGTTCTGTTAGGATATTTTTTGAATAAATAATTCTTTTTTCAAGCTAAAAAAACCTCATCTGAGCTCTCATCATCCTCCTCGTCTATTTCAATTGGACGCTCTTTGCTCGTGCCGGGAGCAGCCGGCTCTACCATCACTTCCATCACCAAAAACTTGAAAAATACAGTAAAATATGAATAATTAATTGATTTTTCGAATTTTCAACAAGTTTTTCCCTATTTCCAGCAAAACTTCTATCTAAAACACGAAAAATTGTTCAAAAAAAGAGCCTGCCGCCGTTTTACGATAAACATCATGCAGTACGACACTCCGAAAACCGCGCCGCAGACTTGCAAACTCCGCCCACCGGGCACGGTTACCACCAACCGACGAAATTGTTAGGCCTAAAATTTTTCCTTTTTTTCACGGTTTTCGCCCAATTTTTTCGTTTTTTCAGCGATTTTTTTGTGTTTTCCTGCAGAAGATTAGGATAAAAACGAACAGAAATCCATGAATTAATTTTTTTCTTCAAAAAACAGTGGTTTCTCGATGAAATTTTGATTGGCAAGATAATTTCTTTTCCGTAATTTTTCTTAAGTTTTTTTGCCAAAAATGCTCATTTTTTCCGATTTCTACAGAGGATAGTTTTTGAGTATTGATTTTTTTTTTTGAATTATGTGTCAGCATTTTGATTTTTGCCACTTTCCGCGTGCCTCAAGGTTATCGATTTATCACCTTTTTTTTTGGTTTTTATACCACGCGCCTCGAAAGTAGTGATTACCTATATTCGCAATTATTCGAATATTCAGCTAAAAGTTCACCAAAACAAATTTCGAAATCTTTCTCAATGTTTTGCCATATTTTCGTTCTCTGCTCTCTTCTCTTTTTAAACGCACACCAGTTCTCTCATTCATCTGATTTCGTTTCAGCCAGCACCGCTCAACAAGTGGAATAAAAATGCCTTTGGCCGTTGACCTGCTTCACCCAGAGCCACAAAGGGAGATCAGACGCCACAAGCTCAAGCGTCTCGTTCAACACCCAAACTCGTACTTCATGGACGTCAAGTGCTCAGGATGCTTCAAGGTGAGTTTTTCCCCACTAACTTTGAACATAGACCAGTTAGAATTTTACGGAAGCTTCAACGAGCAAAATAACGATGATTTTTAGAAATATCCATTTATTTTTATCTCGTTGATTGAAAGCTATTTCTACGAAAATATCAACAACAGTTCCTGAATTTTAAATGTTTCAGATTTCCACCGTCTTCTCGCACGCCACGACCGTCGTTGTCTGCGTTGGATGCAACACCGTCCTCTGCCAGCCAACCCGAGGAAAGGCTAAGCTCACCGACGGATGCTCTTTCCGCAAGAAGCAATAAGTCCCATAATTGTTACATAAATTGTTTGTTCACATCTCCTTTTTTGGTTGAAAGAAAAACAGTTGATTTTAAAACCCCCACGTGTTCAGATTGTTCCGCAAAAATTTTGACAGATGAAATTTCCGTTCGAGAAGCTAATTGGCACCTCTTTCCGTTATTGTCAAACAACTGGATCCCTTTTAGAAGCCCTCCTGTCTCGGAAACGAGTAATGAGTGTCGGAAAGGAAGGTCGTAATGCCATTTCAAACAGCAATAAGAAAGGGTGTCTAGTATTTTCAGCTGTTTACTTGCATCTTATGGTATTAGGTTACATAAATGAAAATGTGAACCGCACCTCATTCCAAAAAAGGAGTAAATCATATTGCGCGCGGCGCGGAGAGGTTCTCTTCGGAGATTATCATTTTACTATATTCCCCTCTTATCCTCTTTTATTCCTCAATTATTCTTTTTCATGTAATACTCATCTTTATTCTACAAAACCCCTTCTAAACCTTCATGCTTTTTCCTCTTTAGAAACACTTGAAAGACGAGAAAAGGATAGGTAATGAGACACGAGGCACGAATAATTAGTACAGTAATTGGGCATGTTTCGGGGTAGAATTATGGGGGGAAAGTGCCAAAGTAAATGAGATGCGTCAAGCTTGTTTTATTATTCTTGAGAATCTCGTTTGGTTATTCTTTTCGGTAGCTTTATCATAGCTTTCTAATGCGCTTTTCGGGCTCTTAGATAGCTCAGTACCTAAAGTTTTGTTTTGCAATCCAGGGACCCTGGTTCGAGTCCCACCCCACCTGAAATCATTTTTTCTCTTTTGGTAATCCCAATTTCTGCATAAATCATCATTCTGAGCATCATCCCCACTTCAATGTTTACCCATTTCGCATTGAAAAAACATCCGTGTGAAGAGAAACCGTAAAACTTTCTCCAATTTCTTTTCTCTTCATTTGTTTTCGCACGGAAAACCAGTGGAGGCGAAGTTGGCATTAAGCCAGAGTGTGTGCGCGGAAACCACGTAATCCGAAAATTTGAATGCGGTCGGTCTTTATAATCGACGAGGCTTATTGTAACCGATGCTTCGTGTCCAGCGGGGCGCACTTGCATTATTAGGAAATCTTCTTTCCCAAAATAGATATCCTTATACACATCGGCACCGTGCCGCCCCAAAAAAAAAAGGGTTTCAATATCCTATATCCTCATTCGGCCATGTCAAAAATTTCGGAAATCGGGTCAACATGTTCTTAGCAGTCTATTCGCACCATACCTTTTGGCGCCCGACGAAAAGACACAAAAAGAGCAAATAGAATGTTGTCTTCAAGAAGAAACGAGCCGTTTTTTGTGTTTTTCTTCTTGCCTTTTACATACTGTTCCCGATAAAGAAGAGAGAGAGAGAAAGAGAGAGAGAGAGAGAGAGAGAGAGAGAGAGAGAGAGAGAGAGAGAGAGAGAGAGAGAGAGAGAGAGAGAGAGAGAGAGAGAGAGAGAGAGAGAGAGAGACATGTGTCGAAAAATAAGACTCCCATTTTTTGTGAGGTGGGGTAGATGGAAGCAACCGACATTCAATCGGTTCAAGAATTTTTTGAATTTTGTTTCGAACTTCATATTTTTTTCATTTATTGCTTGTTGTTTCGAATCACGGCTTTCAGTTTCTGGAAATGCTTTTCGGTTCAGAGTTGCAGATAAAACTGCAGTCTAGAACCTTAAATGTTTAGGTAAACTCATGGTCCAGTCTGATGTCTTAAAACCTCTCTAACTTTGTTAATTGAAGGGATATCAAAAATTGGTTGACAAATAAAATGTTGAGCTTGTTAAGACCTACGTGTTGATAGTTGATAACTTTTTGATAGCTCTTTTCCTAACAAAGTTATGGAGCCAAAAACTTGACTTACTAATTCCCCTAATTGAGAGCGCCACGCTACTTCAAGTGGCGTCTACTTCGCTCCAGCTAGCTTTCAAATTGCTTTTTAGTGTTTTCTGTTTTGATCTATCCGCCTTATCCTATATCATGTTACATTAGCGCTGCCCAGGAACCTCTTCTCCTACCCCTCTCATATTCTGATTCATGACTTCAATCCCTTTAACTTGGCTCCCGTAAGAGCTATCGAAAAGTTGTCAACTAATGAAATATTGTTTATAAAAAACTACAACTTTTTAGTTGACGCCTTTTTGATAGCTCTTACAGGAACTGAGATAATTGTTGTCAAAATAGCTAAACGATTTTATTGGTGCTACGGTAACTTTCTTCTAGATTTCTATATCTAAGGCCTTTAGCTTAAGGGTATATCTTTTTAAATTTATTATCTGTGTCGTCATTCAAAAGTACTTTTTAAGTCAGGATACTCTTGACGGCATAGTTAGTCACTTCGAAATAGTTGTGCACATATCATATTTTGTCACGTCACAGCTTGGGAACTTTATAAGACGTTGCAAGAAGTGCTAGTAACTTTTTCCAAGTTCATTCAAAAACTTTTATAAGCCATTACCTAAGTTTTTTCAGCCATCTAAGCATGACCTTACTTTTCGCCTAGCCACCTGAATATTTCCAAATATTTGTCAAGTATGGAAGGAGGTTTACGGTATTATTAGCATTTGATTTCGACATCAAAGATATCAAAAAACTGTCAACTGACAAAATATAGTCTTTATCATGGGCAACATTTTGTTAGCTAACAATTTTCACTATGTGTTACGGTAGCTAAGCAATGCACACTCAAAAAATAATTTGATCAATTTGAATTTTTTTTAGTGAAAAAAAGTGATTTTTTCAAAATTTTATATCTCAGCTCCGATTAAAGATTCAACAAAGTTGTCAACTAACTCACAGTTTTATCCCTTCAAAAAAAAAAGAAGGTTCCCCTAGATTCTAGGAAAGTCACAAAAAACCCCGTCAACTTTTTCTTCTTCGACACCTCGAAAATCTAAACGAAGCGTGACACCTTCAGAAGAAGCTGAATCCATCTTCTTCTGAGAAATCAGCCTAGTTTTATTTGTTGTCATATGTCATCGGCATGCAGGTACAATACAATGTCCCCCATCCTCCAAGCAACCAGTTCATCTCTTCTCTCTCTCTCTCCCTCTCTCTCTCTCTCTCTCTCTCTCTCTCTCTCTCTCTCTCTCTCTCTCTCTCTCATTCACAGGTGTGTGCTTGACAATCATCCAACCATGTACACATAGTCATCGACACTCTCTCTTTTTTTGTTGCTTCGACTTACACTCTGTTTCGATCTCTGCGCGTCGTCATTTCTCGGGAACGGTTAGCTGCCGAGGGCTTGTCAATTTTCGCTCGGGAAAAAATGAACGGTGTAAAAAAGTACAAAGAGAGATTGAGGCAAGAAAAATCTGGGTTCAGGCGGGGAACATCACTTGAGAATTGCTGTGATCACTAGATCAAGCTCTTGGAATCAAGGGATAACTAAGACATAGAGCATAGTTTGTACGGAGTTTCGGCCTGAACATAGGTAGGCTAAGGTGTTTATCTAGTTCAAATTCCTAAGTCGTCCCTAGAAGTTTAGCAAGCCAGGGGTTTTTTCGACCTTAGTACGCTTATGGAAAATAAGAAAAAATAAGCCTAATATGGTACCCAGGGACCTTACCGACTTGGCAAGTAGGCTTTTAGTCCGCTAATCTTTGATGATAATTTTTGGTCACGCTATAGCTAATTCTTAACAATTCCCTTTACAAGCCATTGTAACCCTAAAGTACTGTAGACTGACCCCGAATGATCATTCACAACAAATTCCAAAAAATCCATGACTACCGTAATCCGAACTTTGACAATTAATATATCGGTTCGCATTAGAGATATCAAAAAGTTGTCAACTAACAAAATATTGCTCTTAATAAGGGCAAAATTTCTTTAGTTGACAACTTATTTGTATTTCTACTGAGAACAGAGATAAACGTCTTTAAAGTTATAAATGGGTTTTCGATGGCTTACGGTTACACCAACGTTCCCCTAGATTAGGCATACCGTACCCGGCAAGCTTGGATGAAATCCCAAAAAATCCCCAACAACCCTTGCCTTAACCGGGCCCTAACCTCGGCAAACTTGGTTGAGCCGGGCGGCATTCCTCCGGATTATACCACGATGTTAGGTGAACCCCAGACAACCCTGGCCTTAACTAAGCTATGGCGATCATCCTATGGTTATGGCTAGCATCCTTAACAAGCCGTGCCGTCACCGTGCCCTACCCTAACAGGCTTGGACAGACCCCTCGAGGAACCTCTCCTATCGTCTTATCCGGTAATCACTCACCCATTGTAACCTAAATATCGAGAATTCAAAAACCACCAACCCAGATCCTATTGTTTTTTCCTCCCGCCAGCCACTAATCATCTCGAATTTCTTTCCGGCTAATCAAAGTAATCTTCAACCCAAATAATTGAACCAAGTCGTCACTTCCCCTCTCTCAACGAATTGTCAAATTGCGTGTGAAAACGTGCTTTTTTCTCACACAAGTGACCGTGGTGCCGCGCGGAAAGACTGCTTTCTCTCTCTCTCTCTCTCTCTCTCTCTCTCTCTCTCTCTCTCTCTCTCTCTCTCTCTCTCTCTCTCTCTCTCTCATTTTTCAAGGGACAAGTGAGAGAGCAACAATCCGCGCGGTAAACATTAGTAGTAGGCATTTTTTGGAGAAGAAGAGAACGACATGTTAGGTTTCATTTTTTGAAGCGAGAAAAGAAGAAAGACTCTTTTCTTTTTGTTCTTTTTTCCAATGGTTATTGATCACTGATTTGGAGTCTAGAACTACCTTTTATGGGGGAACTTGATAGAACTGGTATTTCTAGGTTCGGAGCAGTGTTGCTTTTATATGATCTGTTTTTTTCATTAGTTAAGTTTGATTTTTTGTTATACTCACCAATTGAAAAAATTTCAGTTTGCAAAAATTTTAAAGTATGTTTTTTTCAGCGAGCATATATCTTTTACCATTGAAACTATCAAAAAGTTGACAACTAAAATTTAGTTGAACTAATGAAACATTGATCATGATAAGATCTACAACTTGTAAATTGACAACTTTTTGATATCTCCACTGGGAGCTGAGATATCCACGTCCGAAGCGCAGAGATGAGAAGCGCAGAGAAAGGAAGTGCCTAGAGTGTCTGACTGTCCACTCACCGAACTTTAAGCGTCCATATCTCGGCTTACGTAAGAGATATCAAATAGTTTTCAACTAATGAAATATTGCTCATAACAAACGCTACATTTTTCAAGTTGGCAACTTTTTTGTATCTCTACTGGGAACTGAGTTATACCGTTTTGAATCCTAAATTTAAATTTTTTTTAAAGTTCGTTTTTTAAACCAAGATTCGAGACCTTCTCAATATTCCCTAGGTTATTCGTTTTTCCTCTGAAATTCTTCCTAATCATATGCCCTCTTATTAAAAATAAAAGAACCTTCTCGATGTTCAACCAGTTACCTTCTTTAACCAAATACAGCTGTTCCACCTGGGGGACCGGTTCCTTCGGTAAAAGGTATCCCTGTATACAGCTCCAAATAAAGTGTTTGCACAAATAACCTAATATTGATCATTTAGTATTACTGGTTTCATAGAAACCAGAAAAAAGGTTTTCATTAGTTTTGGGAGAATTTTTCATTTTTGGTGTCTTTCACTATGAGTGTTTCAAATTATCATAACTCAGTTTCTAAACGAGATACGGAAAAGTTGTAAAATAACAAAATGTAGCCCTTATTAAAATCAATATTTTATTAGTTGACATCTTTCTGATTTCTTTTACATGGCCCTAGATACTGTCTCTTAAGTTCTAACACTCTGAGTGAGGAAGAGGGTGCAGACAGTCAGACACTCTAGCCTTTCTCTCGGTCTCTCTACCCAATTTATTCCAACTCGATTCTTGATCTTCCCACCTTTGTTAGTCGTCCAAAACTATTGACCACTTAGTCATTCTACCATAATCCAAAACGAAACCTAATCCGATCCCTCCAGATGACTCAACCTACCGTACCCCCAAACTACAAACTACAAAATTCGTTATTTACCCAGTTTTTCCAAAAAATGCTAAGAACATTGTTCTTTCCTCACAATACAGAACCACTTTTCGGATAAGTCTACTGTTTACATTTTATGATCAACATCATCATTATTACCCCTCGACGACCTTCTCTTCATTTTTCTTCTGATTTCCAAAAACGATGAAAATGCTATAAAAATGGTCTGCGAGTCGTAAACTGGAGATTTCGAAAATATATAATTTCCCGCCAAAAAAAGAAGGGATTTAGAAACATCAAGGACAGGATTAAGAAACGATGATTTTTGAAGAATTCGTAGTTTGTGTCTGAAATTGCCCATGGTAGCTATGGGTATTGTAGTTATTGAGTCTTGAGACTTAGCTGGCTGAATTCAGCTCGTCAAGAGCTTTGAAATGAGTATAATCATGGTAGGGTTTCGATTATTTTGAGTTTCAACAATCTGGGCTAGGCGCCTTTAAAGTCGTGGTAGGACCCTATTTTTTCCGTTTTTTAAAAATAATTTTCAGATTCAGCTCACCTAGAGGTTATTCATGTTTAGTCTAGTTCAATTTTGAATTTTGGCTAGAGGGCGAGAGAGCGTAGAGAAGCTCTCTGACTCCTCTAGCAATCCATGGTTCCTTGGAATGATTCCAAAAATAGTGACACCAAAGAAACTTCTAATCCCTTTTTTTCCTTCTGCAAAATGACCACATGACATCGTCATCATTTATTTAGAAATAATCCCCAAGAATAGTGTACCATCTGTTGTCCTCCTCCTCCTCTTCTTATACTATAATTGGTCATGAGGCCGATCATAAATCGTCGGGATCCCGCCCCCTTTTAGATAGTCATTTCGATAGCCTGTAACAGTAGGGCCCTTAGCATCCTTGACCCTCTCTATTCAATTCGTTTTTTCATGTTATTCATGTCGCTATTCATAACCATCATCATTGACAGAGGGGGATATTCAAAAGAAACGGGCGGTACAAAGGGAAGGGAAGAGTGACCCTCAAATCCCCGGGAATAGATATTTTTGTGAACCTGGTATAGTTTAAGGAACTGTTATGTTAAGTTGAAACTTAGCGAACAGGAGAACGCTGGCACCGTGCCGATAGTTTGCCAGTCCAGGCGGACGAGGATGAATGCCCCATCGGCAAAAAAATCGCGAATTTAGGTTCCCTGTAGCAAAAAGTCCCAATTGCCCCCTTACCGTAGTCCGTGCAAAAAAAAATTCTGGAGGTCTTAATCCAGAAGCCCCTACCCTTAGCTCTGTAAATCGGTCCGGAATTCTAGACATAACATTTTGGAAAAAAAACCCTAAAGGGGAAACTAACCGCCTTATCACTATTTTGCGTGGGCGACAAACCCTATTACTTATTCTCTTATCAGTCTTTTTTTCGCTGACTCAACTAGAACTTTTCCTCACTTATTTTTTCCCTAAATAGTACAGTTTCCCTATTTTGTTCCACTAATCTCTCTGGATATTGCCCATCTCTATCTCTTTGCATGCTTCTCGCTAAACCATAAGATCCTCCCTCCCCTCCTCTCTCACCACTTGACACTTCACTTTTTATCCGTTTTTCGAAAAGGGCTACTCTCTTTTGAATAGCCGTTTCTCGAAAAACCGATTTTGGACTTTTTTCATTAGCCGCCTTGTCATGTCTTTTTTATATTCCGTCGAAACCTCTTGAAGTAAAAATTATGTGTAAGCCTCTTTATTCGGTCATTTTTCTGTGTTCTCCCTGCAATATGTTGTCCACGAGGAGTACACGTATCAAAAATATTTTTGAAAATGTCTCCCTACCTCCAATTATCTCTTTTTCCCGCGCCCTGCCACCCATTTTTCTTTCATTTCCAACCCATAATCCTCAGGTGGCCCTCTCTTCTCTTGCCAAGGACGTTCCACACATTGAAACCGTCAACCCATAATCGTTTGGGTGTGGTGTGGCTTCATCTCTCGACGGCCTTTTTTTCTAATGACTTTTTGGATCCTGAAGACTTGTTTACACGAAAAATTGTTGTTAGAGGAAAGGATTCTTTAAAAGTTAATCACATTTATCCGTTTGTTGCTTTTACTAGTCTTATCTTTTGAGTTTATTTCTAGATTTATAATACTTCTTCTAGTAAATCTGATTAGATTTTCTTGTTCTCCTTGAAATTCTGCACATTTTCTTCTCGTGAACCATTTCTCTAGCTCTTCTGGGGGCCGAGATACAAGCGTTTTAAGTTTGGAGGTGAGAGTGTGAGAGACGCAGACAGGCATGGCGTCGGTGTACCTGCGTCTCTCACACTCTTGCCTCTTACTTTGAAGAGGCTTATCTCGGCTCCTTGAAGAGCTAGAGAAATGCTTCAAAAAAGAAAAAAGAGTGGAATTTCCAGGAGATTCCAAATCTGCGATTTTTGAAATTATTTGAAAATCCAAATTTAGTGTGTAGTTAGTTTTTCTGAAACCTTTTTTGGCTCAATTCTATATTTATAATCTGATTTAGTTTTTTCTTGCACTCCAAATTTTCTCATGCGTTAACCTTCAAATCTGTGAAGAATTCTGAGAATTCCGCCATTTATTCTTGATCTTCACGGGTTTTCACACTCAAAAGTTTATTTTTCAGGCCGGTATCAACCTACCGTAACTTTTTCTGGACAAAGAATACAGTAATCCCTTGAAAGAAGGCGCCATTAAGTTCTTCTAGATTTTCCTACTGTTGCACGAGTGGCCTACACGGCTACACTTTTGTTTGCCGTTCAAAAGCTCACGGGTTCGAGTCCACCACCCACCATTTTCTTTTTTGCTTCCTTTTAAAATGTCATTCCGGATTCAAAATTTCTCTCACACCTACCCGTTTCGAATCCCGGATCATTCTCACACTTTCCAGAATTCTCGAAAGCTTTTCCTAAACCCTACCATTTATAATCCATACCTTCTTGTCCGTCCAGCTTCACTATATATAAAACCATTCACACTTTTCTCAATCCGTCCATTCGTTCGCCGAAAAATAAGCAGTTAATAAGCGTCAAAAAGGTAGGTCAATCCCTTGAAGTTTTTGTAATTAGAGACACACACACCGAAAAACATTATGTAGTAATGAATGTTTTATGTGTGGAAGTTTTTGATGGATTACTGTAGAAAAAGTTCCTCATACTAAAACAATACCCATAAGCTCTGGTCACTTTCTTATTCAATTTTTGTCTATTTGATTTTGTTATGATCCGTCTCTCTGTCTCTCTCTCTCGTTTTTCGAAAATGTTGTTGTTTGTCCAGGAAGACAAGAAGGAGGAGAAACCGGGCATTTTCCACGCGGCCATTGAATTATTTTATTCAGTCGTCTAAGGCGGAAAAAATAAAGGAGCAGCATTTTCTTAGATTGTTTTTCTTTATTGAGATTCTAGGATGGTTTTGACTTCAAGAGTCTTTGAAAATAGAACCATTGAATTCTCCTTAAAATTCCGATCATTTTTATTTTTTGAAGCGTTTTTCTAGCTTTTCTGGGAGTCGAGAGACGCGAAGGGGCGAGAGGGGGAGAGCGCAGAGAAGCTAGAGTCTCTTATCAAACCTTGAACGCTTATATCTCGGCTCCCAAAAGCGCTAGTGAAGTGCTTATGGGGTTATTCATTAAGAAAAATTGTGCAAAATTTTGTCAAAATTTGCAAAATTTTGCTATTCACGAACAGCAAAAATTGCAAAAAATTGCAAAAAAATGCAGCATTGATTTGCTTTTCGCTGCAAAATATCTCAGTGAGTTAAATCCATGCTCCTTTAAAATTTAAGCGCCGTGTACTCCTCTCGGATAAGAGGAGTACACAGTTTTATCCGAGAGGAGTACACGGCGCCTAAACTTTAAAGGAGCACGGATTTAACTCACTGAGATATTTTGCAGCGACAAGCAAATCAATGCTGCATTTTTTTGCAATTTTTTGCAATTTTTGCTGTTCGTGAATAGCAAAATTTTGCAAATTTTGACAAAATTTTGCACAATTTTTCTTAATGAATAACCCCATTAAAAAAAAAGAAAGAAATGTGTAGCATTTCAAGAAAAATTCGATAATGACATTTTCGAATAGGGTAAAGAGAATAAAATAATCCAAATTTCAAAAGGATCAAGGTGATATGGTGATAGGTGTCTTTTTTTTCACTTCAAGAATCTCTTGCTCATTGTGTTTTGTTTAGTTCAACAACCTCCAGACCCATTTGTACTTTCTACCCCCTCTCTTTTGTCTACTCTCCCCTAAAAAGTGTCAAATTTCTCAACACAAACTGTATCGGAGGGTGTTCCAGGCCCTTACCTTCTCTAGTACTCCCCCCTCTCTCCCTTGATTTTCTCTTTTCTCTTTTCTGACCAAAACATTTTGCCAACCGAAGCGGCAAACCGTAACCGACACCCATAAAGCTTATCCTTTTGATTTCTGGTTCTCCGTTTTTACATATTTTTGCAATTTATTAGTCAAAGATGGTTTTATGTTTCATACTGTGTAGTCTTCTCGGACAATTTTTAAAAATTGTTTTTCCAAAACTTAGACTTTGTGGTGGGTTCCGTCTTCCGTTCTCCGTAATGTGAAAGTCAATTTCCGCTCAACATTGTTTTAAAACACGAAAATAAAGTATTTTCCTTGTGTAGTCCTCTCGGACAAATTTTTTTCAATTATTTTTGTTCTGAGATTATTGGAACTCCCTAAACCTACTAGAACCTCCTCTTGTACTCCTCTCGGACAATTTCTTGTTTTCTCCTTCCCCCTTTAGAAAAAACCACTCCCCTCTCTCTTACTAACCAAAGTAAGGCTTATACCCCCCGTGGCGAAAAAATAAAAAAAAAGTTTCCGATTTTTAATGCGAATCCGATTGGAACCATCCTTCCAGCTGTGAGATAATCTCCATTTCAAAATGCTAATTTTCTTGTGTCTCGTTTTGCCAATCTTTCTTCCTTAGAAAAAACTGTCGTAAATTGTACACAATACTACTTTTTTGTACAGTCCATTTCCGTCTTTCTTTGGAGTTACTAGTCATTCTCTCTTTTTTTTTTTAGAAACGAAAAGCATACATTTCCCTCTGAACATGGACTATATTGAGGATTGGGTCGATCGAGCGATGTCTTGTTTTTATCGGGATCGGTGAGTTTTTATTAGAATCGAATTCTACGTGCAATTCTGATCGTTTTTTTTTAAAGTTTCTTGATAGCGTGCCTAGCATCTCTGCGCTCTCTCCCTCCCTCTGTTTTTCGCGACTTAACTTCAAACACTTATATCTTGGCTCTGAGAACAGCTATCAAAAAACTTTCAACTAATAAAATGAGTAGAATTTCTAGCTCTACATTTTATTAGTTCATAACTTTTTTCTAGCTCTTTTCCTTTCTTAGATAAGAGTCATAGATACAAGCTTACTAAATATTCTTAATTTCCTTAAAATTCTGATTATTTTTCTCTTTTGAAGTGCCTTGAAACCATTTCTGGGAGCTGAGATAAGTCTGTTCAAAAATAGAAGGTGAGAGAGAAAGAGACGCAGACAATCAGAGTGTCTGTGTGTCTGCGTCTCTCAATCTCAGGTCGCCAAACTTTAAACGCACTTATCTCGGCTCTAAGAAGAGTTAGAGAAATTCTTCAAAAATGAAAAATGACTAGAATTTCTAGCAGAATTTAATTATGGCACTTTCGAATAAAAAAAAAACAAAAATGGAAATTCCAGTGACAAAGACGACCCGGGCAAGGCACATGTGCACGACGACGTCATTTTCGCACCACCGGCGCCCCTGGACCCTGCAAAAGTTGATAAGGATTTCGAGTGTTTAGTGGTATGAAAAACTACAAATTACAAAGCTAGAGATATTTTTTGCAGAAAGAACTCGGACTAAGCGAGGAGAAGCAACAAGAAATGCATGATTATTCGATGGAGAAGAAAATGTCTTTGTTGGTTTCACAACATGTAAGTTCTACAAAAATTGTATACTTCGAATTAGTAAAAAATTGAAGCCATTTTACATTCCTTAACCCTTCACCAAAACAAAAAAAAAGACAGTGTCGGTTCATAACCCCCTTCCCTTTTTAGAATGCATTCAGAAATTGGCACACTCGTCACACGTCTTGCCTTTCTCTCTATATGTTCCTTTAAATTGACCCAATTTTCTCGTGTGTCTAGTCGATCAGATGGTTTAGTACACTATCGATGTGTTTTGATAGTTAGTTTAGGGTATAAAAATTTGTGTTTTTTAAGAATTGAAATTTTTGATTTTTTTGTAAATCTAGGTTGGGCTTGGGAAAATCAAAACTAGCCCCTGCTCTAAAAATGAGTGAGGAGCCTTTCAAAATGTTCCAAAGGTCACCCCAACAAGGTCCGCGTGAACCCCCACTAGTACCCCTAAATCTACACCAACTCCCGTAAATCGACAGAAGGACCAAAATTTGCCTAAATTTTTTAGGGGTCAAAAATACTCAGAAGAAGGCTAAAAACACCTAAATTTAGCCGACACTTTTCAAAAAACATACTTGTCTCGTAAATCCACACTAAATCCCGTAAATCGACACGAGTACCAAAAAGGCCTAAAAATGGCAAAAAACCACCGGGGTAATTTTTTGTGCGTAAATCCACATTAGCTCCGCGTGAATAGACATAATCTTTGAATTTCTCGAAACAATTTTTTTCCTAAAATTTTAATCTACCCCCTCTTCGTAATCATCTGTTTATTTACTCGCAAGGGCATTTTCATATTCAATTGCTTCTGCCCTCCGCACCTTTTGAAACTTTCCCGCCTGAAAAATAGTGTGTGAGAGGAAGAGACGCAGACGGTATCAAATGAACTATCGCCCCTCGATTCTATTCGAGCGTTCAACTAACAAAAGCCCCCCTTTCATCATTGTTTTCATTTTTATTGACTTTGAAGCATTTTATTGTTTTGCCTGCCTAGGATTGATGAATTAGCATGCCCTTATGAAAGGGTATGCCATTCTAATAGAGTGTTTTTCAGTGTCTTCAAACAGAAGACGCCTCTCACTTCATTGGGTTCCTCAAAAATCTACAACAATCATTCGTCATCGACTCGAATACAATAAGACAGCTACAAGATTTGGTCATCTCGTTGAGAACGCAAAATTTTACGTGAGTTTCCTAAAAAGTTTTTTTTTGGAATATTTTGTGACTTTAGGTTAGTATTAAAAGTAAAATTTACCCCCTGCTCTGAAATAGATGGGAGGGCCTCCCAACATTGTCTGAAAGTCACCCCAACAAGGTCCGCGTAAATCCACAGAAACCATTTTGACAAGGTCACCCCTTCCCTTTTTAAGTTCAACAACCTGAACACACTTTATTTTTTGCATAATCCCCCTTCATCCCCCAATCTTGTCGTCATCAAAGAACACAAAATGTAAATTTCACTCGAGAACACCAGCCACCAGATGACGGTCTCTTTTCTTCCTCGTTTTGCGAATGGGGCCTTCATAAAATTTATCACCCAAAACGAGAGAGGAGGGGGGAACAAATTAATTCATCAAATTGACACTGAAAAGGATGAGAAGGGAAAGGAGACAATGAGATTTTAGGGGTCCCGATGGAGGCGATAATTTTGGAATTCATTTTCGGAAATTTCGGTGCTAGCCAGAATCCTTAAATTTCGAACAAAATGTCGAAAAACATTTTTTCCCTAATTTATGAGTCACGCAAACCTACTAAAAATGCTAACTCAAAACAATATTTTTTTCAGATATTTGGAAAGTTTCCTGTCGGAATCCGGTCTGAAACTACTCACAGAACTGTTGAATCAGTGTCATCAACAATATACATTGGAACAGCCTGCACTGTTCTTTCTTTACGCTCTTCGTGCACTTTTGAATTCACCGGTCAGTGTGTTTTCTGTTTCAAGGGGTATAACTCAGCTCCCAGAAGAGCCATCAAAAAAGTGTTAACTAATGAAATGTACTTCTTCTCAGGATAAACATTTTATTAGTTGACAACTTTTTTGTATCTCTAAAAGGAACCGAGTTATGAGCCTTCAAAGTTTGGCAAAGCGACGCAGAGAAAATGCCCGTCTAACTTCGAGGGGCTACAACTCTTGTCAGAGATATCGAAAAACTTTCAACTGATAAATTGTAGCCCACAAAAAGTTAAATATTTTTCTAGTTGCTAACTTTTTGTACCTCTCATGAGAACCAATTTATACCATTTTGAAATTTCACCACAATAAAAAATCCTCTTCCTGATTATGTTTTCCAACAAAAAGCGATGCGGACAAACCGTTTCATCTGCAAACCCGAAAAAAACCGTAGAACAAAACAAAAGAAAAAAGAAGAAGATTAGGCGGTGCATGCGCAATGGTTTAGGTTTCTCCCCCTATTCTCTCTCACTGATTTAATGATAAAACGGAAGCGAGACTATTTTTGTTTCGTTGTGCTTTCTGCCTTGCTACTGTATAGGTCTTTGTTGGTTATTTTAGGTTGGGTAAATAAGGGGTCGAGTTACCAATTATTTAGTAGTGTTTTTTTGTTTCGCGTTTTTAATTATCCAAAAAGCGGGGAATTTCGAAAACAAAAGTCCCATAGAAACCCCATCATTCTATTTGGACCTATAGCTCCTTTTTGTTCAAAAGTCCTATTTAGACCCTGTGCTCAGGGTTCTCAAAAACCACGGGCCGGCCCGGGCCGGCCCGGGCCGGGCCGGGTCGGCCCGTGGAGCTGATTTTCCGGCCCGGCCCGGGCCGATGAAATTTCATTCCGGCCCGGGCCGGCCCGTGCGGCCCGTGTTCTCAAAAATCGACATTATTTTGAGAGAATTTTTTTTAAATTCCAATTTTTTCATCGAAAAAAAAAGATTCTTAATTGTTTTCGAGTGAAATTCGTGAAAATGTCGGAAAAAAGTGATGAAAAAGACAAATTTCAATAGGGGTGTCGGCTTTTATATGAAATTTTGTTTTTTTTTAAGTCAAATTTCCCATCACGGGCCGGCCCGGGCCAAGACGCGCCGGGCCGGGCCGGGCCGGGCCGGTGAGAATGACTCACTCGGCCCGGCCCGGCCCGTGAGATCCCTGACTCGGCCCGGCCCGTGAGAACCCTGCCTGTGCTTTCTTAGGATCCATTGCGCTGTTTGGGTCCCTAATACAATTCTGGCCTGCCGCCTTATTTAGACCATTTCCCCTATTTGGGACCATCGACCGGATTAGGCTTGCTGCATTTGCCCCTATTTAGATCCATCACACCTAAACCTGAATTTAGGCAAATTGGGCCCGCCCCCTCATTTTTTCATCGCATTGAAACCCCCCAAGCGGCTCTTGAGACATACGTGGTAATCTATCTGCTCTAGACACCCTCCTTCTAAAATCAAAGACTGTCCATACGGGAACACTCCCCCTCTTTCTCTCTCTCTCTCTCCGTTCTCGAAGAAGCATGACGTAGGTAAACGTAATCCGTTGCCATTTGGGAGCGTCCCTCAACACAGAAGAACATTGCGCAAGACAGGCAGAGAAACCTAATACCTTTTCGTGTCCACCAGATTTCCTGTCTTTTCTTGGAGAGACAAGGAATGGACACCTGGTAAGAGTACATCCGAAAATTCCTTGAGATATGTTTTTGAGTGGGAGGAGGAGGGTAATAGTCGGGGGGATATTAGAGGGGAACAATGGATTAGGTTTGTGACTAATCCTAGAGATACCTCTAAACCTACCTAGGGAACCCTGCCTGTAGAAGAATTTTTTGGTGTATTTACTCATTTCGAAAACATCTTTTTGAAAATGAGACTTAAGATACCTGGCCTAACTATTAAAAAAACTAGTCCCTCACTACCCCTGGCTTTTCCGGGGCCACCTTCACCGTCATGGTGTGCCTATCAGATGCCTTCTAATGTTGCATCCCAAGGTGCAGCCGTTTTTGCTCCTGGTTCCCTTCCCACCACTCAGCGGGTTCAATCCCACCCGAGCCCATTCCCTTTCTTCTTTCAACCAAAAACATTTTTCCCTCTAATTGACTATTTTTCCAGAACGGACGAGCCGCCGTCCTACACGATGAGCAGCACGTGTTGGTGAGCATCGCAAGAGCCGTCGATTTTCGAGATTTCAAGTGCAAAGTGAGTTTTTTTTCTCTCTCGATATATGAATAAATAACCAGTCCTTTTTTGTGAATTCAATGAGGGGAACACTTAGACAGTTCAAGTGGACTGACACGATATATGTTCATTTTCATTTAGAGTTATACTAGAATTTCTCTAGGTGCTCTTTTAATAGGGAGTAATTTAGGAGAGTGTTTTTTGTTGTTGTTTAAATTTCAAGACCGGAAATACTGTTTTTTCGGGAATATTTTTGTTGTTTTCGGAAACAAGTACTGATAAGAATTTCATAAGTTTACCTTTTTGATGATTTTATTATAATTTCCTCATATTGCTCTTAATCATTTTTATTATAAAAAGGGGTTTTGAAAAATTTGAAAAAATTCCCGTAAATCGACACGAAACCCGTAAGTCCACACTAAACCCCGTAAATCTCAAAAACCAAAAACTTTGAATTTCTTAAAATTTCATAATTTTTCCAATATTTCCCAAAATTTTGTTTTCATTTCCGGAACCATTTCTCTTATCACTACTTTCCCATCATTTTCGCCTCTTTTTTTTCTGTATACTAAAAAAATAATAATTTGCACAAAAACTGATGTACTCTTTTTTGTTGTCTATTACTGATAACGGAGAGATTAATGAACTCCCTCGTGCTTTTTTTCTGTATAGGAACAACAGTAAATAAATAATAACAATAGGAGGAGAGTTTAGAGAAAATGAGTATATAAAGAGGAGGAGGAGGAGGTGTCATAACATGTCATTTTGAATTTTGTCAACTTTTTTCAAGGGTTCCGATTTCTATGAATCGGTTATTAAACGAAGAAGGGGGAAGTGGTTTAGAAGAGTTATTTTTGGAATTTGGATTTTTTTTTCGAAGTTTTGTTTTAATTTTTGGCTGGGCATCATTTATTTTTATTAGAAAGTGCTAAAGCTAAGGGTCCGTAAATCAGTGAATGGTCTCAAGAAACCATGGCGCACCTTCATTCCATTGAATTGACCTGGAATCTCTACTAATCTCGGGCACATGTGCCACTAGATGCTTTATGAGCATCGGCACATGTGCCAATTTGCTCCATTTCTCCTAACCCCATTTCAAATAAAAATAGGTTAATGGCGATCCCCTTTTCCTCCTCTCTACCGTAATCCCATTCCTCATATTATCCTGTATTCACCCTTCTTTAATCCATTTCATTTTCCATCATTTCCATTGTTTGCACTTTTTCAATTCATCCCCTCACTGTTTTTCCATGTTTCTTTCCATAATCGAATTAAGGACTTTTTCACGGAAAAAGGAGGGGGAAGAGGAAATTGTAAATCTTTTTTTTTGGGTTTAGGTTACCGGGTTTTGGGATTTTCCATTTTGAATTTCTGTCGGTTCCGGCACGCTCCGGCACTTGTTTATTGGAATTTTAGCTAGTGGTGTGTCCTAACAATCTAACTGACCAACCCAGCGGACTAACCTAACGGACCGACTGTACGAGCTGGTCCAATGGAAGAATCCACCGACCTACCGACTATCCGATGGTCCCAAAGAAACTAATAAATTCCGTCGATAATCCCATAGATTTGAACCCCTTCCCCTCTTATTTCTCCAAAAAAAGGCAGTAAACAACAACAAAAAAGTTGCAAGGATGCCACCAAAAACGCGAACATGCTCCCCCTCTAACTCATCATTAAATTTTCATCAGTGGCTACTAGAGTTTTACTCAGATCCCAGAATTAAGCTACATCTGGAGGTTGAACCTTTTTTTCTTTCCTAAGTACCCTCTGTTATGAATTTCTAGAATTCCTGGGCACATGTGCCGCTATGTAGCCCCAAAAATTCTATTATGATGAACCTTAGCTAAAATACAATATTTTTTCTATAAAGTCATATTTAAGATAACCCTCAAACCTTTTTTTCCAAAAAAAAAAAAGTTTTCCGCAAATCACTTCCTCCGAATAACTGGTAAATCCATGTCGTAACAGGATAATTGACCTCTCTCATTTCAAATCAAAAACTGTCATGTCTTATGCATTCGAACAAAGCTATTGAAATAGCAAAAAAACCGGAGTAAAACCGCCCGCAATTTATCCATTTTTCCATGTTCAAATTGCATAATGTTCCAACTTTTTGGTGACTGTCTATCATATTGGCATTTAGGATTTTTTTTTCGATTTCAAAATTTTTAGAACTAAGCTACCGGGTAATTTGTTTTTAAAAAATTTGAAAAATTCTGTGAAATTATTATAAAATCCTAGCCGAATTTCGAAATTTCATAAATTCTCTAATGATTCTAGTTTTCGAAAGGTAGCATTTCGAAATTCGCTTCGATTTCATAACTTTTTGCATTTTTCAGTAGGCGCCAAGGAGGTGAAGTCTAGTGGAAATGGAATAGGCAAATATAGACATTTTTGGGATTTTTTTGAATAAGAATTGTGTTCTTTAGTGTTACTTTTTATTTTTTGAGTTACCCTAATTATCAGGCGGGTCCTTTCTTCAAAAAGCTGTAACTCAGTTTTCGGGAGAGTTACAAAAATGTTGTTAACTAACAAAATGTAGCCCTTATTATGTGCAACACTTTATTAATTGATAACTTTTTGATATCTCTCCTCCACACTGAGATTTCAATTTAAAAAAATACAGTAATCAATCAGTGGCCGAGAAACTATCCCTTTGCCAGTGGTCTGTAGCCTAAAAATCTATCTTCCAATAGCTAGGCCACTAATTGTGAATTCCGCATACTTGCCTAGAAATCTGAGACAAATCACAGTTAATTCCCGAAATCCTTCCCGGTTTTCTCCAACTGTCCTTGATGATACCCTTCCGAACATGTCTGCGTCTCTTCATCTAACACACTATTTCTCCTCCTCATATATCCGATTACTGTCTTCCTAAATTCGGATTTTCCGTTTTGGAATTTCGGAAAATCGTAAAAACCACAAAGAGACAATCACACCTTTTCGACACTTTTCTATCAATTTCGAAAATGGAGAATATAAGAGGTTTATGATAATTTCATTGTTTTTGAGAGAGAGAATTGATTTTTTTGTTGGGAAATTGGTTTCTGAGTTTTGAAACTGTTTTTTGGTTAGAGTTTTATTGCAAAATCAATTTTTACTTTGTTAATGAATTTCGTTACCATAATTTATACTTTATAACTCTAAGTATTTATTCAAGGAGAGATATCTGGGTTCATATTAAAGATAACACAATTTGGTAAACTAATGAAATATTTCTCATGATAAGTGCTGCATTTTGTTAGTTGATAACTTTTTGATAGCTTTAACGCGAAATAAGTTATCAGCGTTGAAAATTAGGGATCTCCCAAAAAGAGAGAACTAGAACGTCTAACTGCCTCGCCCAACCTCAAACGCTTATAACTCGGCTCCTGTAGTAGCTATCAAAAAACTTTTAATTAATGAATTATTGCTTGTAATAAGGGCTACATTTAACTAATTTAAAACTTTTTTGTATCTCTTCTAGAAACGAAGTTATATCGTTTTGAAAAAACTCCATTTACAATCATTTTTTTGAAAATATTTTAAATAATTTTTCTGAGTCAAGATATCTCGGCTACCATAAGAGAGTATCAAAAAAGGTCAAATAGTGAAATATTGCTTATAATAAGGAAAATATTTTTTTGATTTACAACTTCTTTGTATCTCTATTAATAACGGAGCTATTCCATTTTGAATAATGTTTTTTGGACCTAAACCTAATTTTCTAAAAAAAAATCAAAAAACCCATAAATTACCGAAAAAAGTACTGACAAGTGGACTAATAGATATCAATACAAAACTTAAGATACAATATCATCAGTCACATATATATTCCCTCTTACATAACTTCCTCTCCCTTCTCTTTCCGCTTGGCTCTCCCCCCATTTTCCGCCAACTTCTTATTTCTTTAGCACTCTCTCCAATCAGTACACTATCTCATTCATTGAACTGACCATTTGTTTCATCTTATTTGTACTAGATACACTTCGGGTTGACCTCACTTGTGTTCAGTAGCTCCAAAATGCATTGGGCTTCTAGACTATTTCTATTAATATTTCTATGTATTTCAACTGTTTTTGGGTTTTTTGTGATTTTTGGAAATGGTCAATGGTTGATTACGGTATGGGGTTACTGTACTAATTTTTTGAAATTTGAAGTTTTGAATGGCCGTGCCGAATTCGTGCCATTCATTATTTTTCAAAAACGGTATTTAAAATTTTCTAGATATTTTGGTCTTGAGTGCCATTCTAAAAATTTTCCAATTTTTTCAAATTTTCAGATAGTCGCGATCGAAATCCTGTCCGGATTGTGCTTCATTCCGGACGAAGGACACATTCAAGTGCTTCGAGCAATTACAGAGGTAAGCCACCGAAACCGAAAACAAACAAATTAGGCGTGATTTTTGAGGAAACCGTTTTTGTTTGCCTAAATTATTAGAGAATTAAGGGAACGCATGAAACTCTAAGAAGTGCTTTGCATTTTGAAAAAAAAAATGAAAAAAAGTTATTACCAAAGATCTTGAGAATATAAAAATCTAAATCTCTTTGAAATCCTGCACATTTTATTCTTTTGAAGCAACTTGATAGCTCTTCTCTAAACCGAGATACGCTCCTTCAAAGTTCGGCAACGAGAGAGTGAGAGGGCACAGACAAGCAGACGCTCTGTGTGTCTGCGTCTCGCACTCTCTACCAAATTTTGAATGCTTGTATCTCGGCTCCAGAAAGAAGAGCTAGAGAAACATTAAAGTAAATTGTGTAGAATTTCAAAGAGAATAAAAATATCATATCCATATCAGCAAAAAAGGAAAGTTAATGTAGTCTACTCTGAAAAAAAAACTGCAAAAAACATTATATTTTCTACAATCTTTATTTGTTATCTTCATCCGAAAATAGTAACGCCTTATGGCATGCAAAGAATGATATCGGGTGATAAATGTGTGAGGATATGATATCAACTGGTTGTTCTCCCAGTCGTCAGCCATTCTTTTTCATATTAATCTAACTATTCTGTGTACTTCTTTCGGAAAATCTTTTCTTTACAGGCCAGCTCCCTTCTCGGCGAACGAACTCGCTTCCAGACTCTTGTATCAGATTTGCATCGGAATTATTCGACGGATCGAGACACTGATCGGGTCAGAACAGCCATATTTGGATTGATCAATGCGTTGTTAAGGACTGGCGCGGCTGAGGTGAGGACTTTTTTTTTCGGAAGTAGGAAAAAGGGAATAGTATAGGATTTCATGGATAAATGATCTTTTGGAAGGAAGAAGTCACTTTCAATTGCTTTGATCCACTTCCTCTCTTTTCTTAACCATTGTACTATGTTTAGTCATTCACTATTGTTTTCCAGCCCTTTTTAGTTTTTTGGCATTTAATTTAATCTAGAGTAGCTTTTAAGACTTAGCCTATTTTTTGCTCTCGGCGAGCTGGATTCAATAATATTGGTATTGAAATTCAAAAATAGAAAAATCTTGCAGAACTGTGCCGTCTATCGTCAACACCTTCGATCAGAACTTCTAATGTTGGGAATGTCTACAACCTTAGAACAATGCCGTTCAACAGCTTCCCAACGCCTTGAAGATCACATCGATCTATTCGAAATGATGAGAAAAGAGGATGAGATTTCTTTGGCTGGAAGTTGTACAAGTAGTGATATCTCATCTGAAAGCTCTTCTCCAATTGACTTTGAATCGGTGGTCGGGATGGCTGAGGCTCTTCACGTGAAGTTGAAGCATAGCTTAGCTCTTCCCCATTTTCATTCCCTCCTTCAACATCTTTTTATGGTACCATCAGATGAGCAACATGTTCCGTTATGGAGGCTATTCGACCTGATCCTTCAACATCTAACCCTTCAAACCACCGTAAATGGAATGACAGATGTCAATTCTCCTATTCAGAACCACGTGGATATGTCAGAAGTCTTAGCACGTCTTCAGAATCATTGTGATTATGAAAGAATTGCTAAGGAACTAGAAAAGGCTAAAGAAGAAATGGATTTGGAGAGAACGAGGATATTGGAATTGGAGAATCGCTTAGCAGATTTCTCGGATGGAAGAGCCGGAAGTCGGATATCTCTGGCCTCGACCTCCGCCTCATCAAGCCCTTCTGATCCATGCCCATCTCCCCCACCATCTCTCCCACCGGTCTGTCCTCCAGCCCCTCCACCACCTCCACCACCCATCAATGGATTGCTAAACGGAGGACTGCCAAAGGATGCTTTGAAGAATGTTCCCGAACCAAATGGGAATATGAAGACGTTGAATTGGCATCGATTGACTTCTGAGAAAACAAAAGGAACTGTTTGGGAAGGAGTTGATGATGAGAAGATTTATAAGCAGCTGGATCTACCTGAACTGAATGGATGCTTTGCGGCGAGCTCTTCGCATAAGGATGAGGATACTGATACGTTGTATGGAACGATTAATCGGCGACCGCAGCAGGCTAATGTGAGTTGTTTTGGGCTATTAAAGTCACGCAGACAGTTAGACACTCTAGCCTTTTCTTTTCTCTGAGTCTCTCCCGGGGCGCACGTCTTCAAACGGTAATATCTCGCTGCTCATTAGAGCTACCAAAAAACTGTCAACTAATAAAATGTAGCCCTTATTTTGAGCAATATTTCAGTAATTAAACTTTTTTTGATAACTATCACGGGAGTCGAGATATAAGAGTTTGAAGTGGGGTAAGAGTTCTAAACGCTCCAGCCTTTTCTTTCCTCTGCGTCTATCCTACTTTTAACGCTACTAGAGTATTTTCTAAGATGTAGACTTCAAAATAAATACATTTTCTAGATCACCGTCATCGATCCACGCCGCTACCAAAACTGCACAATCATGTTATCCAAACTAAAACTCTCGCACAAAGAAATCAAGCAAGCGATGATGTCAATGGATGAGAAATGCAAATTACCCAAAGATATGATCGAACAAATGTTGAAGTTTATGCCGACGAAAGAAGAGCTTTCACAGATTAACGATAGCGTTCAAAAGCACGGATCCCCTACTGTCTTGGCTCTAGCCGATCGGTATATGTATGAGATTTCGAGTATCCCTCGATTTGAACAACGTCTTCGTTGCCTTCATATCATCAGAAGTTTCCATGATCGAGTAGAAGCCTTGGTTCCTTTTATTCAAGTTGTCCTAAAAGCCACTTCATCAACTCAACAAAACAAGAGATTTAGACAGGTCTTGACTATAATTCTAGCCATCGGGAACTATTTGAATTTTGGAAAACGAAATGGAAATGCTTACGGATTCGAAATCGCATCGATCAATAAAATGACTGATGTTAAGAATGCTTTAAGAAATGATAGAAATCTCCTTCATTTCTTGGTTCAATTCATCGAAAAGAAGTATCCAGATCTCACAAAATTCAAAAAGGACTTGGCTACAGTAACCGAGGCGGCAAGGTTTAGCCAATCTGAAACAGCGGCTGAAATTCGGAGTCTTGAAGAATCTCTGTTGATTGTAAGGAAAGAATTGAATCTTTTGGAGTCACAAGAGCTTCCCGAGCATATTCCAATGGAGAATGATCGATTTGTGCAAGTGGCGAAAGGGTTTATCGAGAAGGCCAGCGTGGAATATCATAGTTTGGATAAAATGTTCAGAGAGATGAAGATGAAGGTGAGCGATTTTCAATTTTGGTTAGAGAGCAAGAGAGCGCAGAGAAATCATGTCAAACTAATCAATTACCCTTTCAGTTCGCCGAATGCGCCAAATACTTTTGTTATTCCCCATCGGGCGGCAACCCAATCCCAGAAGAATTCTTCTCAGTCATCAATAAATTCCTCATCACTTTCAACGAATATCATCATCAGCTATGGGCTGAAGTGGAGGAAGAGGAGAAAATCAAGCGACAAACAATTGCTCGATCGTTTTTGGCTAAGAAATGTGAGTTGCAGCGGATTACGGTCACAATAGTTTAGCCAATGAAAGGACAATTGCGCTCTACCGAACTTTTTTTTCAGCCACCACCCGCCGAAAAGAGAACCACAAAGAGCGTGACTTCGAGCAACTGATCAGCGCTCTTCAATCCGGAGACCTTTTCAAAGAAGAGCTCTCACGACTTCGAACTTCATTCCGACCGAAGAAAACTATCAAATCCTAAAATCTCTTCTATTATAAGTGCCCCCCGTTTTCTAGACTCCTTGCCTTCGATCTCGATATCCCATTGCATTTCTACTGAAAACATCACGACTCCTTTTCTTCTTAGTATTTCTTCTTTCCCAATCCAGTGACTTCCTAATTGCTCTTAATTTTTCCGACTCATATCTGGTTTAATTATGACATATTTACGTTTTTCTTGGAAAAAAAGAAAAATTACTGTATTTTTTGTATATATAGTATTGAGAATTATTTGAATAAATGAGTATTTAAAGAAAAAAAAAGGGTTTTTGATAAGAAACGGATCGGAAAGGTTGGGCACGGCTTGACATGCCTTTTTACTACTGTACTCAAAATTTAAGAGGGCCAAAAAAAAACTCACGCACCCTGGCCAGAGTCGTGACAATGCCAAAAAATATACATAATGAATGAACAGACCAAAAACCGTAAAATTCAAAAACAAACATCTACCGTAACCCTATAGACACCAAGTCTCTAAAACTGATTTCTGAAGTCTATGTTCGTAATCAACCACTTAACCTCCCCAAATGGTCATTATCCTACCATCCCCCTGTCATCACTGATGACGTCCACAAACGCAAAAATAGCTTTCTCTCTCTCTCTCTTCTCGAAAAAAAAAGTCACCTGTAAACATTCATTTCACCTGCTTCCGGTAAGTCGCCCCCTTCTTAACTTCATATAACGTCAGCAACCTTGTACCCTCAGCAAACATTAAGCGGAATCCGTCCCTCCCCATCATCAGCTCATAATCCACATCTGAGCTCATCTTAAAGCTCGAGAATCTCTATTTATTTCTGTTCTTTTCTGTTCGAATTCATATAACATTTTGTGAATATGACTGATGTTAATGATAATATCGAGTTCTGGACTGAGATTTTATTTCTGGTTATTGCTTCGATTATGTTGATTGTGGTGTTTTTAATTATTAAAATCAATAATAATAAAGCAAAGGAAAATTTGGAACGACCCAATAGCTTATTTTATTCTGGAAATATAGAGCGTCGATCCTCATGGCTATCTTTCTCGTTTTCACGAAGTAAGTCATCCTTTTTTTTAATTTTTAAAATTAATCATTACTAATTGCAGGATCCTCTGCCAGTGGTCCCAT
Organism: Caenorhabditis wallacei; assembly: GCA_963932035.1. Taxonomy (NCBI): domain Eukaryota; kingdom Metazoa; phylum Nematoda; class Chromadorea; order Rhabditida; family Rhabditidae; genus Caenorhabditis; species Caenorhabditis wallacei. The sequence continues at coordinate 9,656,791 of OZ009932.1, read as the reverse complement.
TCCAAAAATCATCATTTCACCGGAAATCTCTCCTCCAGAATACCGAGACCTCGAACGTGGATCTCCTCTCCCTTCGTATAGTGAAGCTATACGAATGAGTAATGATAAGAATCATTTGAGACTTCCTTCAAGGATCTAATTTATTTTGTTTTGTTGAGACAACGGGTTATTTGGTGTTTTTTTTCTTCAATTCTGTGCCTTTAACATAAATCTTTTTGAAAAGATTATATATGATTTGTAGAAAGATCGGCTTCCACCCCCATTTAGAGCTTAGCTTCGAAAACAGTTTAAAGGAAACAAAAGTCATAAATTATAAAATTTTATGCACACAATCCAGAATCCAATTCACATTTTAGTTCAGCTGGGCAGGAAGAGCAGGTGGTTCCAGATTTGAAAATATCAGTGTTATCAGTGTTGCCACTGAAAAAAATATATTTACTCTAATAGTGTGGCACACTTTAATAATACCCTTTAATAGTAATGTAACTTTATTTTTTTTTTAATTCCAAATGCAGTTTTTTTTTATGATGAGCATTTTTTCAATAGAAACTTTTTCACGAAAATGTCTCTAAAGGAGTCAAAAATCACTTTTATATGACCGCTAGTCGTGTACTCCTCACGGACAAGTCATTATTTCAATTCCACGATAACTCACCTAGTTTTATAATGACAAACCACTCGAATTCGATAAAAATCCTTCTTCGAACCCACTTTTTCACAATTATAAACTCCACATCCAATCGAATCGGTTTCAGCCCATATCATTTGAGTAGCGTGTTCAATTCCAGATATTTTTGTGTTCTCATCAAATATTGTTGACGTCCATTGGCTTCTTTGCAGCTCTATTCCCCAACTTTTGCAAGCTGATAAGCCCTGAAAATGAGGATAGAAGTGTTGGATGTTAGACTAGAGACTCCAATGAGGACATTAGAATGAAAATGATTAGTATGTCAGTAGATAGCTAAGGTCAATCCAGGCAAGGCTAGTGGAAACTCCCGCTTCTGTGAGCAACATTCTCAAGTTAGTAACTTACAAATCTATCGATCTTCTCTGAAGAATATTGAAGAAACTGGCTATAAGAATTCTCTCCGGCAACTGGATTTTGGAAATCAGCCAAGTGATTTTTGACTCCTTTAGAGACATTTTCGTGAAAAAGTTTCTATTGAAAAAATGCTCATCATAAAAAAAACTGCATTTGGAATTAAAAAAAAAATAAAGTTACATTACTATTAAAGGGTATTATTAAAGTGTGCCACACTATTAGAGTAAATATATTTTTTTCAGTGGCAACACTGATAACACTGATATTTTCAAATCTGGAACCACCTGCTCTTCCTGCCCAGCTGAACTAAAATGTGAATTGGATTCTGGATTGTGGCATAAAATTTTATAATTTATGACTTTTGTTTCCTTTAAACTGTTTTCGAAGCTAAGCTCTAAATGGGGGTGGAAGCCGATCTTTCTACAAATCATATATAATCTTTTCAAAAAGATTTATGTTAAAGGCACAGAATTGAAGAAAAAAAACACCAAATAACCCGTTGTCTCAACAAAACAAAATAAATTAGATCCTTGAAGGAAGTCTCAAATGATTCTTATCATTACTCATTCGTATAGCTTCACTATACGAAGGGAGAGGAGATCCACGTTTGAGGTCTCGGTATTCTGGAGGAGAGATTTCCGGTGAAATGATGATTTTTGGAATGGGACCACTGGCAGAGGATCCTGCAATTAGTAATGATTAATTTTAAAAATTAAAAAAAAGGATGACTTACTTCGTGAAAACGAGAAAGATAGCCATGAGGATCGACGCTCTATATTTCCAGAATAAAATAAGCTATTGGGTCGTTCCAAATTTTCCTTTGCTTTATTATTATTGATTTTAATAATTAAAAACACCACAATCAACATAATCGAAGCAATAACCAGAAATAAAATCTCAGTCCAGAACTCGATATTATCATTAACATCAGTCATATTCACAAAATGTTATATGAATTCGAACAGAAAAGAACAGAAATAAATAGAGATTCTCGAGCTTTAAGATGAGCTCAGATGTGGATTATGAGCTGATGATGGGGAGGGACGGATTCCGCTTAATGTTTGCTGAGGGTACAAGGTTGCTGACGTTATATGAAGTTAAGAAGGGGGCGACTTACCGGAAGCAGGTGAAATGAATGTTTACAGGTGACTTTTTTTTTCGAGAAGAGAGAGAGAGAGAGAAAGCTATTTTTGCATTTGTGGACGTCATCAGTGATGACAGGGGGATGGTAGGATAATGACCATTTGGGGAGGTTAAGTGGTTGATTACGAACATAGACTTCAGAAATCAGTTTTAGAGACTTGGTGTCTATAGGGTTACGGTAGATGTTTGTTTTTGAATTTTACGGTTTTTGGTCTGTTCATTCATTATGTATATTTTTTGGTGTGTTAGCTTTTTTTTTCGGTAACTACTTTATTTCGAAAAAAAACATTCCCTGAGCAAGTATACAAATACATCAAAGCCATGTTAGTAATCTTTTTTTTGTAAATTTCAGAAATTCAAAAATTTTATTCAAAAAAAAAAATACTTTAAAAAGTTTTAGTTACAGTAACCGACATCTCTTCTTTAACTGAATTACTCAATGGTTCAACAAGATCTTTCTTCCTCCAAAACAATGATTTCACCGTCTCTCGATATTGTGACGACATCGAAAAGCAGATTAAGGCGTGAATCGTCGAGTTCAAAATGAATAATGTTAGTGCAAATGAATTGAGTTCTGAGAATATAGTTCTGGAAAAATTCCTTTTTTTAAAAGGATAATTTCACTATGAAATACTGTTCTACGTAGTCTTGAAATATAAAATAATTGACCAAATACAGTACACCATAAGAGAATTGAGAAAGGAAAACTGTGAATGTCATAAAAGTAATCATTCCGGATGGATTGGGATTTCTGGAAAAAATTCTTTCTAGAACAGACTTCAACTTTAATTCGTTACAACTTTGCTGTCAGCAGATATATCAAAAAGTTGTTAACTAGTGAGTGTCTAACTATCTCCATTGGTGATGTTTTTAAACCACCTCCAATAGAAGAGCACCTCACCTGTCATTGCTCGCCCCTTTCCTCCGTTTCTTATTCTTCATAATGGCTATTACGAGAGCAGCGGCCACAAATATATACAGAGAACAGACGCTAAGAGTTACACAACCATCAATAAGGAAATATTTGATCTCCCATTTCTTGTCCATTGATACTTTCCATGGAACATAACTGGGTCTTTTCTGTCCAATGTCACAACTGGAAAAATAATATAGTTTTGATTGGAATACACTTGTTAACTTACTATATTATCCGCACAAATTCTGTGTTAAAGAAATAAAAAGAACTCCAAATACTTGTGACCAACATTGAGACGAAGATAACAATGAACCCTGTCAAAGGTCTCATTAACACATCGGTGACCTTGCTCATCGGAAAAATAACTGAGAATGCTCTAAACGCCGCCACGTACAATACCAAGAAACCAGAACATTGTCGACACATAATTTGAATTGTTTGGGAAGTCAAATCAACTATATGATGAGAATATTTATATCCACCCATGCATGGTTCAATCTTGTATATAATGTCATATGTCATAACCAATTCAATAATTTTCCCCAGAGACTGAGCAATATCACAGATACACACTCCAATCATAATAATGAAAACTAAATTGGTTCGGAGGCTTTTTTGAGTTAAAATGAATAAATGAACGAGATTAATGATAAAACTGATGAAACAAGCAAATTCATAAATTTGACGAAGGACTTGAGTAATCCCAGCGTATAATTGTAAATGTTCAATTGATCCATCGAATAACCAGTCTTCTCCATAAAGATTCCGTTCAGAAGGGTCACCGTAGATATAGTGATCATCGTAATACGGATCGATAGTTGTCGCTTTTTCATGTTTTTTGGACTTCATTGCGAGTTTAGCTGACGAAATAGAAATTATGAAGAAAGCAAGTTCTTAGATGAGAGGAGACTCGTGATATCTAAATTACAGTTCAACGAATAGTCTTCTGACATTGACAACGTATATCTCTGAGCATATTAGATATTGAAAAAGTAGTTTTTTAGGTTATAAAAAAGGGAGGGCGCATACAATCAGGAACTCTTCATTCTCTGCGTCTCCCTCCGGGCTTCACTTCAATTGGATATATCTCAATCCCCAGAAGAGATAGAAAAAGTCGTCAACTAACAAAATGTAGCCCTTGTTACGAGTAACATTTCATTAGTTATCAAAATTTTGATAGCTCCTACGAAATCCGAGATATCAGCTTTTGAAGTAATAAAAAAAGCCCTAAAGAGGGCGCAGACCGTCAGACACTCTAGCCGCTTTCTTTCTCTGCGTCTCTCGTCATTTATTGAAAAATTAAGTTATTTATTCAAAAAAAAAAAAACAAGAAAAAGATCATAAGACTATGAGAAAAAAAATTCTGAGAACTTTTGAAATCTTAAGACATAATTATATTCGCGAAAATATTTTCGAAAAATAATTTGTCATAAGACTGAATCGCCATTTTTCATAATCATTACCTTCCTCTAAATTTTGCCATTTTCATTTTCAACAAGCCAATGAATTCGTCATGTAAATTTATGTTTCTGATTCTATTTATTTCATGAAATCTCCCCGTCATAATTTATTTCTCGAATTCTGCAGAACTCTAACTATAATAAAATACAAGTAAAATACAAAAGTTTATGTTTTAAAAAATCGAATCAAGCAGTTTTAGTAACAGTAACTGACATCTCTTCCTTTACTGAATTCGATGCTTGATCCACCACTATCCTCTGATCTTTCTTCCTCCAGATCAATGATTTCGCCGTTTCCCGATACTGTGTCGACATTGAAAAACAGATTAGTGCGTGAACGATTGAGCTCAAAATGAATAATGTTAGTGCAAATGAATTGAGTTCTGAGAATATAGTTCTGGAAAAATTCCTTTTTTTAAAAGGATAATTTCACTATGAAATACTGTTCTACGTAGTCTTGAAATATAAAATAATTGACCAAATACAGTACACCATAAGAGAATTGAGAAAGGAAAACTGTGAATGTCATAAAAGTAATCATTCCGGATGGATTGGGATTTCTGGAAAAAATTCTTTCTAGAACAGACTTCAACTTTAATTCGTTACAACTTTGCTGTCAGCAGATATATCAAAAAGTTGTTAACTAGTGAGTGTCTAACTATCTCCATTGGTGATGTTTTTAAACCACCTCCAATAGAAGAGCACCTCACCTGTCATTGCTCGCCCCTTTCCTCCGTTTCTTATTCTTCATAATGGCTATTACGAGAGCAGCGGCCACAAATATATACAGAGAACAGACGCTAAGAGTTACACAACCATCAATAAGGAAATATTTGATCTCCCATTTCTTGTCCATTGATACTTTCCATGGAACATAACTGGGTCTTTTCTGTCCAATGTCACAACTGGAAAAATAATATAGTTTTGATTGGAATACACTTGTTAACTTACTATATTATCCGCACAAATTCTGTGTTAAAGAAATAAAAAGAACTCCAAATACTTGTGACCAACATTGAGACGAAGATAACAATGAACCCTGTCAAAGGTCTCATTAACACATCGGTGACCTTGCTCATCGGAAAAATAACTGAGAATGCTCTAAACGCCGCCACGTACAATACCAAGAAACCAGAACATTGTCGACACATAATTTGAATTGTTTGGGAAGTCAAATCAACTATATGATGAGAATATTTATATCCACCCATGCATGGTTCAATCTTGTATATAATGTCATATGTCATAACCAATTCAATAATTTTCCCCAGAGACTGAGCAATATCACAGATACACACTCCAATCATAATAATGAAAACTAAATTGGTTCGGAGGCTTTTTTGAGTTAAAATGAATAAATGAACGAGATTAATGATAAAACTGATGAAACAAGCAAATTCATAAATTTGACGAAGGACTTGAGTAATCCCAGCGTATAATTGTAAATGTTCAATTGATCCATCGAATAACCAGTCTTCTCCATAAAGATTCCGTTCAGAAGGGTCACCGTAGATATAGTGATCATCGTAATACGGATCGATAGTTGTCGCTTTTTCATGTTTTTTGGACTTCATTGCGAGTTTAGCTGACGAAATAGAAATTATGAAGAAAGCAAGTTCTTAGATGAGAGGAGACTCGTGATATCTAAATTACAGTTCAACGAATAGTCTTCTGACATTGACAACGTATATCTCTGAGCATATTAGATATTGAAAAAGTAGTTTTTTAGGTTATAAAAAAGGGAGGGCGCATACAATCAGGAACTCTTCATTCTCTGCGTCTCCCTCCGGGCTTCACTTCAATTGGATATATCTCAATCCCCAGAAGAGATAGAAAAAGTCGTCAACTAACAAAATGTAGCCCTTGTTACGAGTAACATTTCATTAGTTATCAAAATTTTGATAGCTCCTACGAAATCCGAGATATCAGCTTTTGAAGTAATAAAAAAAGCCCTAAAGAGGGCGCAGACCGTCAGACACTCTAGCCGCTTTCTTTCTCTGCGTCTCTCGTCATTTATTGAAAAATTAAGTTATTTATTCAAAAAAAAAAAAACAAGAAAAAGATCATAAGACTATGAGAAAAAAAATTCTGAGAACTTTTGAAATCTTAAGACATAATTATATTCGCGAAAATATTTTCGAAAAATAATTTGTCATAAGACTGAATCGCCATTTTTCATAATCATTACCTTCCTCTAAATTTTGCCATTTTCATTTTCAACAAGCCAATGAATTCGTCATGTAAATTTATGTTTCTGATTCTATTTATTTCATGAAATCTCCCCGTCATAATTTATTTCTCGAATTCTGCAGAACTCTAACTATAATAAAATACAAGTAAAATACAAAAGTTTATGTTTTAAAAAATCGAATCAAGCAGTTTTAGTAACAGTAACTGACATCTCTTCCTTTACTGAATTCGATGCTTGATCCACCACTATCCTCTGATCTTTCTTCCTCCAGATCAATGATTTCGCCGTTTCCCGATACTGTGTCGACATTGAAAAACAGATTAGTGCGTGAACGATTGAGCTCAAAATGAATAATGTTAGTGCAAATGAATTGAGTTGTGAGAACACATCTCTGAAAAAAACATGTTTTTTAGTATGTGATAAATTATAATACTGTTCTGCGTAATCCTGAAGTATAAAATAGTTGAAGAGATACATAACTCCATATGAAAATTGGGAAAGGAAAACTGTGAATGTCATAAAAATAATCATTCCGGATGGATTGGGATTTCTGGAAAAAAGTTTTCTAAGGGAGATATCAAGAAATCAGATATATTAACTTAAAATTACCATAAAACTGTTAGCAGAAGAGATAGAAAAAATTTGTTAACTAATGAAATGTCGTCCATAATAAGAGCTACATTTTCTTAGTTGACAACTTTTTTGTATCTCTTTTGGGAACTGAGTTATTCGCTTTTAAAGTTTTTTACTGCTGAAGAGAGAAAGGAAGTGGCTAGAGTCTCATATTATCTGCGCTCTCTGCTCCAATAGAAGCACACTGACTTATCATAACCAGCCGCTTTCCTTCGTTTTCTATTTTTTATAATTGCAATGACAAGTGCGGCGGCCACAAGTATATACAGAGCACAGACACCAAGAGTTACACACCCATCAATGAAATAATACTTGTCTTCCCATTTTTTGTCAATTAATACTTCCCATGGTACATAACTTGGTCTTTTTTGTGCTAAACTGCAGCTGAAAATATGTAAATTATTGAGATTTACTGCATTAACGGAACATATTCTAATTAAACGGCACTTTTGAAAAAAAAAGTAACTTACTATAAAACTCTACTGAAATGTGTGTTAAAGAAATAGAATGAACTCCAAATACTTGTGATCAACATTGACACAAAGACAACAAAGAATCCAGGTTTTGGTCTCATCAAAATATCGGAAATCTTGCTCATTGGAAAAATGACCGAGAAGGCTCTGACCGCTGCAATATACAGTACTAAGAAACCGGAACATTGTCGACACATTATTTGAATTGTTTTAGAAATCAAATCGACCATTTGATGGGAGTACTTGAATCCTTCGTAGCAAGGTTCTATTTTATATATAATGTCATATGTCATAACCAATTCAATGATTTTCCCCAGAGACTGAGCAATATCACAGATACACACTCCAATCATAATAATGAAAACTAAATTGGTTCGGAGGCTTTTTCGAGTTAAAATAAATAAATGACCGAGATTAATGATAAAACTGATGAAACAAGCAACTTCATAAATTTGACGAAGCCAATCAATGATCTCATCATATGTATCTAAATTTTCAGGTGATCCTTTAAGAAACCAGTCATCTTCGTCTTGAAATCCTTCATCAAAGGCATCGTAGAGGTCTGCATATGGATCTACTGTGGTTCCTTTTCCATTTTTCTTAGACTTCATTTTTTAACAGATGAAATAGAGACGGTGTGGAAGTTATCTTTAAAAAACGGATATATTTTTCGGAATCATGAATTTTAAAGAATGCTAACAACAAAAATCACTAAGTAAAATTCACTAGCTGTAAATTTTATGAAATCTTCAAAATAAAAAAGTATTTTCAAAACATTTGTCATAAGACCGAATTCAAAACGGCGCATTTTTCATAATCACTACCTTCATTGATCTCTTAATTTTTCCATTTTTCATTTTTCAAAAAGCCAATGAATTCGTCATGTATTTATGTATTTTTTCTCATATTTTTTCTGTTATTAACCTGTAACAGTGATATTGAAACGGATTTGAAGAAAGTGCTAAAATCATATCCAAAGAGAGGTATGAGCATCAGAGTTGTGCGGAATGTGATTTTTGGAAGACGGAATCTGGAATCTGGAATCCGGAATAAAAAAATTTTCTCGGAATCTGGAATCCGGAAAGCGGAATAATTTTTCTCCCCCGGAATCTGGAATCTGGAATCCGGAATAAAATTTTTTTCCCGGAATCTGGAATTCGGAATCCGGAATGCAAAAAAACGCGGAATTCGGAATACGGAACCTGGAATCCGGAATTCCGCACAACTATGGTAAAAAAGTGTGATTATGGATAAAAATTAACGAATAAAAAATGATGTAAGTGCGATCTATTCGCGAGAATTTTTCGCGGAATTTCAAAAATTGCTCTCTTACCACAGTTGAAAGACAACAAATTCAAATTAAAGAAAACAGCCAAATCTCGGAAAACGGAATCCGGAAAACGGAAAAATTTTTTTTTCCGGAATCTGGAATCTGGAATACGGAATAAAAAAGTTTTCCCGGAATATGGAATTCGGAATCCGGAATGCAAAAAAACGCGGAATCCGGAATACGGAATCTGGAATCCGGAATTCCGCACAACTCTGATGAGCATGACATGTGTTTATCTCTGTTGGCATAAGGTAATCGAAGAAGTGTTAACTAACAAAATGTAGACCTTGTTATGGGATATTCTTTATTAGTTGACAACTTTTTGTTATCTCTTACGGAAACCGTGATATACGCATTTGAAGTTTTGCATCCAATTGAGAGAGCGCAGACAGTCAGAAACTCTAGCCACCGTCTTTCTCTGCGTCTCACTCTTTCGGATACATCACTACATTAGCATTAAAGAATCCCAGAAATAAAATAGAAACTAATATTTAAAGATCCGAACTGCACCTTCAACTACACCCATATCAATTCCACAACAATCAAATTCTTCCCTCAATGTTCGCATATTTATGGGATATTTGTGATTGACTCGAACACCGATATAACACTCTCTAAATTGATCATAGCCTTCACCAATATCAAAAACGTCTACGGTGGAATAAGAATCGAGAATACCAACTTGACGACTATTAATCTGTTCTCCACAACCTATATTAATATCTTCTGTGAGCACTGTAAGTTATTTTTCTTGTTATTCTTTACATTAAAGGTTCAGACGGTTTTTATATACTAAACAACCCAAATTTGTACATTGCGAAGTTCCTGAATAACATCAATTATTATCCAACTGATGCTAACAAGGAATGTAGTTTTTATATCGAGAATAATCCACAACTCAATATGGAAGTTCTCTGTAGCCAGGGCTATCTATCCCAACTTGGAACAATCAAAACCAAAGGCAACCTTAAGGATTGTGGTATGTTTGTCCGAATGTCCTCATTACAAGAAGGGGGGTTTAGGTTGCCAAGGAGACGAAATAACTTCTTCCTCTCTTCCGGGATACCGTGAATGCACAACTCTTTACAACGGACTGAAATTATATAACTTGACAGATATACCAAGCTTATCTGCATTATCCAATATCAAAGTTATTCGAGGAAATATTGATATTCAGAATACCCTTATCCAGAATTTATCATTCTTGGAAAGCATGAAACTTTGGAGTGTTCGGAACAATCAATTGGTGTTGAATCTTCAGAATAACACGGAAATGACTAGACTGCCGTTTTCGTTTTTTGGGGTATGATCTAAGGGTTTGAAGTCTAATCGCACTGAGCCTAAATAACGGTAGTTTTGATCACAGTGAGTCGGAGGACGGGTGCCCCTAGCATGCCTCACTGTTCGGAGCATGGTTCCCATGGGTGCCCCAATCTGTCTGCCGTCAAACAAAAAAAAAACAAAAATTTTTGTCCAGTCGGAGAACACAGAATGCAAGTCTAGAATAATTCATACTTGCGAAAATCGTTAAAGGCCCGGCCCGACCCGGAAGGCCCGGAAGGCCCGGGCCTTGGAAAATTTTCAGGGCCCGGCCCGGCCCGGAAGGCCCGGCTGGGTTATTTTTTTGCGAAAATTTCAAAAAAATTCGAAAAAAAAAATTTTTTTTTCCAAATTTTTGAGAAAAAGTGTTATATTGTTTCAAAACATGTAAACTGTGTAACTTAGTAACAAAATCAACCACACACACACCCTTTTTCAACAAAAAATAGGCTTATTTTTCCAAATTTGAAACTGGCGCCAACAGTCCGGGCCTTCCGGGCCTTCCGGGCCGGGCCGGGCCGGGCCTTGAAAATTCCTGTCAAGGCCCGGCCCGGCCCGGCCCGGCCCGGCCCGTCGCAAGTATGGAATAATTTGATGTACTCTCTGGATTCCGGCTAGTTTCGCGATTACACAGGATGATCCCAACTTTTTTACTGTTGGGACCAGTTTTTCTATCTCTTAACCCAAAAGGAATCGATACTCAATCAATAAAAATCATTTTAGAAATTGGACAACCCTCATATTGATATAATTAAAATTGGTAATATTGAACGACTCCATCCAGATTTCTGCTTAACAATTGAAGATGTTCTATCAATTTTTTATAACAAGTTCTCTTTCAACAATCTACAAACAAAGATCTGTGATGAAACAGGGGATATTGGAGAGAAGGTGCTATGCCGTTTCGAATCATTGAATAACTTATTGAACAATTGTGATATTATCCTTGGCGATTTGGTAATTGATCATGAAAACCAAGAGGATATTACTAAGCTTATGGAAGTGTCAGTGATTATTGGCTCTCTAACTATCAGAAATACAGAGCTAATGGATTTGGAGCGGTTAGGAGGGGAACTTTTTATTATGTCTTTGAATGGTACTGTATCTTGGATGATACTGTAGAAAATGTAATCTTTCAGATTCTTATCCGGCGATTCAAATTGTGGGGAACAAAAAATTGAAGTCAACTTTGATAGTTGGTTTGGAAGTGGGTATCTCTGAATCATGCTTAGTCCATGTAACAAAATTCCAGAACTTAATCACAAACGGAAATCGAGATGTACTAATCCAAGATAATAATCCGTCGATCTTCAAAAAAGGAAAACCATGCAAAGTTGCAATGAATCGGTTTAAATCTCAGAGCAAAGTATATCGAACAACAATGAATTTTGTTGGAAGCGATTGTGGTAAGCTGACAAGGAGACGCAGACAGGTTAGAGTGTCTGCGTCTCTTATTTTCAACAGGTCTGTAAATTTGGTGTATTTTTCAGCTGAACGAGTAGAGATCAAAGGTGTATCGGGTTCAAAAATATTCTTGGTTTTTGTGGTTTTGATTTTCAATTTATTTTTTAGTTTTTTTATTGGAATAAATTAATTTTTTATATTACACTGAAAATATCACATTTTCAAGAGAGACGTAGAGAAAAGAAGTGGCTAGAGTGTCTAACCGGCTGCGCTCTCTAAGAAGTTCCCTTTCTAAGGCTAGTCACTCGGATCCCGTGAAAGATATCAAAAAGTTGTTAACTAATGAAATGTTGGTCACAACAAGGTCTGCATTGTATTAGTTGACGAAATTTTTGTATCTCTTATGGAAACCGAGATAATAGTTGTTAAAGTTAGATGACTAGGTTTATTAAGATGGTGTTCTTTTTTTTTGAATGATTCATTTGAAAGTGCATTCTCCATTTCTTTCTCGTTTAACTGACAAAAACAGATTTTTGAAGTTTTATTTTCATACAATCATATTTAATCACTACTTTCAAAATCTCATATCTCAAAGTTGACATAAGTTTTCAACAACATTCAAACATGATTTTCTGGTCTCTTCCATTTATTCAATTTTTTCATCTCATTTTATTTGTCAAATCGGATCTGGAAGAAGATCTGAAACGCGTTCTCAGTGTTAATGAGCATGGTGAACATCAATTTTTTCTTTTTTTTCTAATTTTAAATGTTTTCAGACCCGCAATGCGCCTTTAATTACACTGAAATCAATTCCAAAACTATTAAATTTTTTCCGAAATGCTCCAAGATTTACGGAATTATTGTTATCAATAACAACACTAATCTGAGCAATAAACAATTGGAAAAAGTGTTCTCCAATATGACATCATTAGTTGGAGGAATGAGAATTGAGCATTCGAACCTAACGAATCTCTGGTTTTTTCCACCGAGATTTTCCCAATTTTTTTGTGAAGATTGTAAGTTTTTTTTGTAATTATTAGATGGTATACTTAATTTCAGATGGACTTTTTATTTTGAACAATGAGATGTTAACCGACGCCAAGTACCTGTCTCAAATCTCTTATTTCCCTATTGGATACAAGAAAGAGTGTGAAGTTTCGATTGAAAATAATTCTCATCTTGATATGGGAGATGTTTGTTCGTCAGGGATGATAAACGAGTTAACCGAAATGAGAACAACGGGAAATTTGGTTAATTGTGGTAGGTATCTGACAGGGGGTTCCGACTAAAAAAATTTGATTACGCGTAAACGCAAAAGATGAACTCAAGCAATGAGGTGCACATAATTGGGTTTGCAATCGCGCCCTTCTGCACCGCTAAATTTCCCTGCTTACCTTCCATTCCGTTGACTGAGTATCAAACGTAAGCTTTCTTCATTTGGGCGTCAATTCTTGTTAGACATTTGAACTTTGCGGTATAGCTGAGCGCGATTGCATACATTACACGATATCAAACGAGCAGAACCCAGACTGATGTTTTATACTTGAACACCCTCTCTAGAACTTTCAATTTATGCTCACCTATATTTTTTTAGGTTGCCAAGGCGGAGAGGAAATGTCTCCTTCGTCGGACTATTCCTCTTGTTACACTCTATACCGTGGCTTATATCTTAGCAATATCACAGATCCAACTGACCTATTCGAACTGTCAAATCTTCGAACTATTCGTGGAAAAATCGAAATCCAAAATACAAATATTCAAAACTTATCGTTTCTTGAGAATTTAAGATATATGAAAGTTTATTCTCATGATGTCGTCTTCAATCTAGAGAATAACCCTAATATGACAAGACTTGATCTCCCATTCGAAGATGGTTCCGCTCTTTTTCAAGTAAAATTCTCTTTATTTGGGTCAAAATAATCAAAGAAAATTTCCAGGAAATTCTAAACTTTTTGGATGTCACTTATGGAAATATTGAGAATCTTCATCCGGATTTTTGTATGACCATTGATGAATTCAAGATGGTGACTAGACTTGGATTAACATTCAAAAAGTTAGATGCTAAACTATGCGAACCGATCGAAGAAGAAACTGGGATATGTTTTTTCAAGTCTATGAATGATCTTTTCAATAACTGCTTCACTATAATTGGAAATTTAATCATTGGTCCCGGAGATGAAGAACATGTCACTAAACTGTTAAAAGTTTCTTCTCTCTTTGGGTCACTAACCATTCAGAATACTCAATTGGCTAATTTCTCGTTTTTTGATAGACTTTCTACAATTGTCTATTTGGAAGGTACTGCAATTATGGTGCGGAGCTATAATTTAAAAAATATTTCAGAAACTAATCCTGTCATTCAAATAATGGGGAATAAGAATTTGACATACCCGAAAATAGGGTTGATTTCGGTTGGTTTTAAAAGACAGAGAGTCCAGAGAAGTCAGACACTCTCGCTTCTCTGCGCTCTCTCCCATGATAAACTAAGCTTTCCAGGCTATCCACACCAGATACAATCGAACAGCGATCATTCAGGACAATCACCCAAGCATCTTTAATTGGACTAATGGAACCTGTGAACTGTTCGGTAACTCTCCTTATAAATGGGATTTAGTTGTGACGTATCGAAGGAATTTAAGCTATATTGGAGCGGATTGTGGTTTGTTTGAATATTTAGAGTTTTTGAGTTTACTTTGGATTTCAGGGGAAAGAGTTGATATTTCGGTTTCATCGAGAATCAAAATGATATCAGTCATGATTATTTTATTTTGGATGATTTTTTAATGATATCACTTTGTTTTTATCATTTTTTGATTTTTATAAATAATTATGGGATTTCGTTAAACCACAAAATACTGGATTAGAAACAAATCATTTACAAGGTTGATTATTTATGGAAATGTTTCTCAGAGAATAGTCGCCTGACTTTAAAGGACAATATCTCAGTTCGCTTTGAAGATATCAAAAAACTATCAACTAGCAAAATGTAGTTCTTTTTATGAGCAACATTTTATTAGTTAACAACTTTTTGATAACTCTCCCTGGAACTGAGAAACAAGCCTTTAAAGTTGCCTATGAAGAGGCAGGCAATCAGACACTATAGCCACTTTCTTCCTCTGCGTCTCTCTTTGTCCTAAGTCTTTCGCTATCTGAGATATCCAAGGATTTATAATAACACAAAAACAATTTGTTCATCATCAAAATTAAATTGTTCTCTTTGAGGTATTGGAAGTCTTAGTAGTCTGTACAGTAGTTGGATGTGCGATTGACTCTCTTTTCGAAAAGACCTTCTGCAAATTGGCATCTTTCTCTTTTCCAAAACACAGTAATCCTTTAACCACATCCCGATATTGAGAAGACATGAAAAAACAAATGAAACAGTGAGTAATTGAAGCTATCATTGATAAGGTCATGGCTACGAACTCAAGTCCTTCAAACATAGATCTAAAAACAGATAATTAGTGGTCACTAGAAGAAATTTCTTACCGTTCTTGAAAATCCATGAAAACAAAATAGCTGACGAGAAAAAGAGCAGCATAAGCACTTTCCGATAGCAGCATAACAATGGCCATGAATACAATTAGGAAGGATGTGTTAGTGGATCTAAAACATCCATTCAAGTGAGAAGATGCAGTAGGAAAAACTCACTTATCACTTTTCAAATTTTTCCTTCGTTTATTAGCCTTAGCAAGAGCTATAATCAATACAGTAGTCACTAGCAGATAGAGACAACAGACAACCAGTGTTATATAACTATCAATCACTCGGATTTGAAGTTCATCCTTTCCTGAGGAATCCTGTCGGTATCTGCCCCATTTTGGTTTTCTAATACAGCCTCTTAAAAGAATATAAAATTATTTTTTCAATATTTTTTAAAAACAAAGTAAACCTACGTGGTAAGATTTAAAATTATCGTCTTAAAATAATACATGGAACTCCATCCACTACAAATAACCATTGTCACAATCACAATTAAATATCCCGATTTAGCCTTCATCAAAAAATTAACAGCATTGCTCATTGGAAACATGACAGAAAAAGCACGAAAGGAGGCGATAAAAAGAGCAAGGAAAGCGGAACATCTTCGACTCATTATCTGCATGCATTTGGAGATTATATCAGTCATCACATGGAAATATGGATAGACTGCTAAACAAGTTGACGGCTCGTAGAATATTCCCCAAGTCATTGAGACTTGCGCGATTTTACCAATGGAATGGATTAAATCACAGAAACAAATACCCATCATAATGATATAAACTAGATTAGATCGTAGTTCTTTTCGACTTAAAATGAGTAAATGAGGAAGATTAACAAATAAGTTGATAAACGCGGAAATATCATAAATTGGTTTGCAAGTCCAAATAATATCAGAATAGAATGCCATTCTCTCCTCAAAATCATCCGTTAAAAAATCCATATTATCTTTGCGACCGGAGGGAAATGGGTCGCTGTAGATGAAGTCGTCATCATAATTATTGTATGGGTTGGGGGTAGTCGAGACGGTTTTGGTGGTAGTATTCATTAGGAAAGAATTGAAAAGAAGAGAAGAAATGATGTGACTATAACCAGTGAAAACTTCATAACGTGTAATTATGCTCAAATCTCATTTAAAATACCAAACAAAATTTATTCAAAATATTATAAAACACTCGTCATTTTTAGAACCAGCTGACCAAATCTAGTATGATAACACTAAAAATGAAATGATGTGATTCTATTATACCGTATACTGTATACGTTATAGGCCGGAAATGTATGGAAGTGATTTTTTTTCAAACGGAAGTCGGAAGTGGAAAGTATAAAAACATTCGGAAGTCGGAAACACTTCAACAGAACATCACCCTGTCGATATACCTTTATTGTTCGGGGTTAAGACTACCGTAATCAAAAATTCCTTTAAATGTTTTATTTTAGTAACCTTTCACAGCTGCAGTATGCAAACAAAAGCTCAAATTTTTCTATCACGGATTACGGTAGATACAGTAATTTGAAGAGCTGGAAATGATTTATTAACCAAAGTAGGAAGGTTGAGATTTTTTAATGCACAAAGAGCAAGATACAGACAAAAAATTGTACAATCAAAAAGATCTTTTCAAACTCTTCGTAGTTTTAATCGTCTCCACAGAAGTCGGACGTGCCGATGACTCTCCAACAGAAATTGCTTTCTTGAAATGAACTTTCTCTTTCTTTCTGATACACAGTAATCCTTTAACCACATCTCGATATTGAGAAGACATAGCAAAGCAGATAAAGCAATGAGCAATGGAATTTACAATGGATAAGGTCATTGCACCCACTTCAAGTTGTTCGAAGAGAGTTCTGAAAGAAAAATTCTAGTTGATATCAACTAGGTTAAGCTAACCTTTCTTTAAAATCCAAGAAAACCGAGGAGCTGACAATGAATAAAGCACCGTAAGCTGTTTCCGAGAGGAACATTAATACAGCCATGGCTATGACTAGTGTGGATGTGTTATTGCTTCTGGAAATATTTGTAAATGCTAATCGAGATGTATTAGGCATGCCGCTCTATTAGAGTGTACTCACTTATCACTTCTCAAACTCTTTCTCCGTTTATTAGCCTTATAAAGTGTGATAACCAGTGTGCCCGCAACCAAAAGATACAAAATACAAACAACCAATGCGATGTATCCATCAAAGACCCGTAGGCTCAATTCAGCTTCTCCAGTAGTATCCTGCCGGTACATTACCCAACTGGGTGTTATTCCAATTGGACACCTAAACTTCTTCACGCGAACTACAAACAAAAATCCAAAACTTATGTACATTGTCAACTTTAAAACTATAGTTTTAAATCGATACAGGGAGCTCCAGACCCCGCAAACCAACATTATCATCAGGACAATTAAATAACCAGATTTAGCCTTCATCAAAAAGTTAACAGCATTGTTCATCGGAAAGAGCACAGAAAAAGCACGAAATGCTGCCAGGAATAAAGCCAAGAATCCTGAGCATCGTCTACTCATTATTTGAGAGCACTTAGCGAATATATCAATCATCACGTGATAATAAGGATATGCTCCAATGCAAACTTCCTTCCAATATCCAACTTTCCATTTCAAAACTATCTGAGAAATTTTACCAATTGCATGGGTCAAATCACTTAAACAAATGCCAATCATAAAAATGTAAACCAAGTTTGATCGCAATTCTTTCCGAGTCAAAATCAATAAATGAGGTAGATTAACGAATAGGCTAATAAAAGCAGAAATATCATAGGATTGTTTAAGAATATCAATGATCAATGTGTAGGTTTCTACCATTTCTTGATAATCATCAGTGAGATAATCATCATTATTTTTATGGCCAGTACCAAATGGGTCACTGTAGATGAAGTCATCATCGTAGTTTAGGTATGGATCGATCGTGGTGGTTGGGGATTTGGTTTTCATTTTTTGTTAGATTAAGAATAAATTGAGGGAAAATAAGTGAGCAAGTAGTTGTCATTTTACCAAACTCTATCATTACGTTTTTCCAAAACCTTATGACTCCTCCCACCAGATTCAAATACTTCAAACATATTTCATTTCAATTTCTAATGAGGGTCACAACGAAAAAACCAAAAACCACGACATATTTCAATTGGGAATACTTTCTTTATCCTGACGATCCCGATTTCAATAACGAAGATTATTTTTTCGGAAAGGACAACTTTCACGAGTTCCATGGTCCCTGGTCAAATGTTATTTTCATACTTGAAGACATTTATGATGTTGCTTCATTCATTAATTTCTTTGTAAATCTACCCCATTTATTTGTGTTACTTCAAAAAGAACTGAGAACTAATTTGGTTTATATTATTATGATCGGAATTTGTCTCTGCGACTTGACTCATTCCATTGGAAAAATGGTAGATGTGTTCATGAAATCGAATATAGTCTACACTATGGGAAGTGATTGTTTAGAAGGATTCAAATATTATCATGTTGTCATTAATCTCGTCGCTAAAACAATGCAGATTGTAACTAGAAGATGTGCTGGTCTCCTTGCTCTCTTCATTGCCGTCTTTCGTGCATTCTCTGTCATTTTTCCTATGAGCAATGCTCTCAATTTTTTGACAAGAGCTAAATCTGGATATTTGATTGTTTTTTTGTTGGGATTTGCGTGTACTGGGTGGGGAACTGCGTTTTTCGTTCAAGCTAAGATTATCTATTCAAGATGGTAAGTTCTTTTACAATTACGTTTGTAATCTTGCTTTATTGAACTCCGAAATTTACCTTCTTACTTTCAAAACCGTTAACTGAGTATCAAATGTAAATGGCACAGTTTAATACATAGTGTGATCTCCTTTCAATACCCTGATTCAGGTGCCAAATGCCGAATGAAGACGACAACTACCCAATCTTTATGTTCATTCGATCTGAAAAATGGGAGATTAGATACCGTATGATCGATAGTTTCATCTCAGTCGTTATTAGTTTTGTCTATGTTATTGTAGCCATTGCGCTAGTCATCACCCTATTTCAAGCTCAAAAGCGAAGGAGAAATTTGAAAAGTGAAAAGTGAGAACTTCCACCTGAACTAGTCTCCGATTATCTGAGAATTATAGATCAAGTAGCACGTCAATGCTTGTAATGACAATGGCAATGTTCCTATTCTTATCTGAAATCTCTTATGGGTCTCTCTTCGTCCTTGACTACTTTTTTCTTCTGGACTTTAAAGAACAGTATGTCCCAAAGTTAACCATTTAACCATTTTTAAAAGAGAATTTCAGAACTATTTTTGAAGATCTCGAATTCTTCGCGTTAACTCTTCAAATCATTAGTTCAATTGCTCATTGTTTCATTTGTTTTTTGATGTCTTCTCAGTATCGAGATGTTGTGAAAAGATTGATTTGTATTGGAAAGAAGAAAGAGGAGAAGGTGAGAAACACTAGTTTTAGATTCAATTTCTGAAATTATCTTTCAGATTGCGGTTGTCGAGTCGTCAGCTCATGCGACTACGGTAGATACCACTAACACTTCGAAGAAGACTTTTTGATGTTTTTTTTTCGGAATTTTTTGATAATAAATATTTTTCCAAATACAGTTCTTAACTTTGATGATTTGAATTGGCTGCAGTAAAGCTAATAAATTTTAGGGCTCCTTTAGTTTTCGAATCCAAGAGAAACCTCGAGAAAATGCTAACTATTTACTCTAATAGTACGGCATGCCGTGCTATTTCCCGTAACCTACATTTCTCTTATTTTCCCCGGTTGTATTTCTATTTTCTGTGCAATTTCTAAAAATAAATAAAATCCAAACCGCACAGATTTTGCTGTCCGCTCTACTTTAATCTCTTGTATAGATCTTCAAGATGATCAATTGCTTATTTCTATCGTAGAATCATCAGCTCATCCAACAACAGTACAGATTACAATCACTTCGAGTCCAATATTCTTTGGCTACCAGTGATCTTTTAGGTTCCTGAATATACTAGTCAAAGATCGAGAGTTAGCCATTGATCAAGTAAATAAAAATTGTTTTTGTAAATAGTTTTCAGCATACCTCTAGCTACCGTAGTTAGAAGAGATTCAGGCTATAATTTAAAACGATTTCCTGAATACATGACAAATCTAAATATAACTGATTTTCGTTGTTTGTTCTACCATAATCTATCACAAGATCTTTCATTTGATCTCTTGAAAAGTTTTTCACATGATGTATGCAAAACTTTTGAACAACCTTTCAGTCTTATGATTACAAATAATAACAGGGTTACCAACTATTCTAATTTTTTGATTTCTTCAAAAAATCATTCTCTCCTTCTACTTCCCCAATGAGAGCTACCACCAAAAAACCGAAAACGACTACAGTTGACTATTTTGATTTATACTTTGACATGTATGAATCCCATATGCCTAAGAAAGATTATCTGGGTTATACTGACTACCTCACTGAGTTTTTGGAGCGTGATCCTTTACAATTCTATTATTTTTTTGAAACTCTGAAACTAATTTATAACATCGCGGCTTTCGTTAATCTTTTTGTAAATCTACCCCATTTATTTATTTTACTTCAAAAAGAATTGAGAACCAATTTGGTCTATATCATCATGATTGGTATTTGTATCTGTGATTTGATCCACTCAATCTCAAAAATAGCTGAACTGTCAATGAACTGGAATTTATTCTATACGACTAATAATCTTATTCAGGGATACCCGTATTTTCATCTAATGACTATACTTTTATCAAAGTCATTTCAAATTTCAACTCGTCGATGTTCCGCTTTCCTTTCTCTGTTCATAGCCACATTCCGATCTTTTTCTGTGATTTTTCCGATGAGCAACGCAGTGAATTTTATGATGAAAGCCAAATCCGGATATCTAATCGTTCTATTTTTCTTCTTTGTATTCGGTGGATGGGGATCAGTTTATGTGTTCAAAACGCGTATTCATAACGTGAAGGAGTAAATTTGCTCCATTGATAATCAAACTTAATCTGATACTTTAGGTCTCCTACTGGTATAATGCCAAGCTATGAGGTATACGATGCTGTCTATAAGGAGGATTGGGAGACAACTTATCGAATGATCGATGGATATATGTCGATTGGTATCAGTTTGGCTTATCTTATTGTGGCCGTTGCTTTGATCGTGGCACTGATGGCTGCAGAGAAGAGAAGGAAAAATCTGAAAAAGGAAAAGTTAGTTTTTTAAAACATTGCTAAAGAGAGGAGACAGTCAGACACTCTAATTTTTTGTCAACGAAGTGCTCAAAGTTTTGCAATTCCTTCTAATACGGGTTTGAACGATTTTCAGGTCTAACAACACTTCAATGCTAGTTGGGTTTATGGCTGTGACAATTTTCTTCTCAGAAACGGTTTATGGTGCCATATTTATCATAAATTTTTACTTCTTTGCAGGATTCAAAGAAGAGTAAGTTTCAGAACTCTTATAACAGACTTCCTCCTCCCATGTCTTGACTTTGATGGAATTTATCTCGGCTTTCAATGGGGATATCAAAAGAATGTCAACTAATAAAATATAGCCCTTACTATTATGAACATTTCATTAGTTAACAACTTTTTGAAATCCTTAATGTGAACCGAGATATTACTGATCAAAGTATGGAGACATGCACTAAGCTAATACTATTATTCCAGAACTTATATTGAAGACTTCGATAACCTTGCACTAATTTTTATGATAATCAGTTCAATCAGTCATTGCTTCGTTTGCTTCGTAATGTCATCACAGTATCGAGAAGTTGTTAAACGTTTGTTAGGCATTGGAAAGGAGAAAGCGACGAAGGTGAAATTGGAGATTACTGTCAAAACAAAGGAGTTAAATTTTTTGCAGCTAGCTGTTGTCGTTGAGTCATCAGCTCATCCATCGACAGTTCAAACTACAAAGACTTCGAACAATTCAAAGAAGACATTT
Organism: Caenorhabditis wallacei; assembly: GCA_963932035.1. Lineage (NCBI taxonomy): Eukaryota > Metazoa > Nematoda > Chromadorea > Rhabditida > Rhabditidae > Caenorhabditis > Caenorhabditis wallacei. Next base: position 9,634,497 of record OZ009932.1, on the reverse strand, counting down.
TGATATAAATTTTTTTGGTGTGTTTTGTATTCAGCATAGGCATCATAATTAGAAAAGATAATGTTTCAAAAATCAATATTATTTGAAAACCAGAGTCACAATTATATATATTTTTTGTTCGATATTTGAAACATGCTCCTTTGAAAAAAGTAGTGTGTTTTGAACTTTGAAAACCACAAAAATTTTGAAGTTTCATTCAAGGCATTTGACCGACTACAAAAAATAAGAAGAAATTCAGAGATGAAGAGGACGGGAAACTGCCCTCGTATTGAAAAAATACTGAATTTAGTACAATAAAATAGTTAAACATATATGGTAAAAGTTTAGTAATGAAAAGTCTAATTATTCCATTAATTATTTGAATTCAGATACGGTCAAGATTTTGATACTGTTGGTCGGAGAAGAGAAAGATAATTTATTCCAGCCAATTGAAAATTATTTCTGTTTTCTTATCTTATTTTTGAACAAATATTTTGGTGTAGTTTGTTCCCAATGATTCTTTAGCTACCGTAGTTCGAAAATAAGTTTTTTTCAGAGCAAATTTTTTATATTCTATTTTGGCTCAAAAATATTGAGCTATGAAAACCACAAACATTTTAAAATTTATCAAGAATTAGGATTATCTGGAAGAAAAACCAAAACTTGATTTAACTTCTTCTTGAAAACCGGATGAGTTAGATACAGTATCCATGGAACAATACACAAATCCAAGTCATTCGCAAATGGTCGTAAAATGATGAAGTATGTGTTGTAGGTTGGGAAAAATAAACCACCAAACTGAAATTTTTATTATAATAGAAAGCTAGGGAAAACATCAATTTACTGCGATCATTGCATTGGTTATATATGAAAAAGTCATTGATAAACTTGTAAAAGTCAATGAAATTTCTGATTTTTTAGTTGTTCTAGAATGGCTTTTCAACGAGAGTTTCAGTTTGATCAATTTAAAAATGAAGAGAGAATTAATGGTAAGACAAGCTGATAACCAGAATGATGTGTTGAACATTAACCCAATATTATTTTCTAGCTGAAAATAGATATTCTTTAATTAAAGTGCACCCTGAACTAACACCAAATAAAGTTCGAACCACTCGAAAGACAATGGCCCCAAATTGAAGGGGATAGGCGGCAATATGACAGTAACCTACAGCTGGGTACATGAAAAATGTGAATAGAATTGGATAGAAAATGATAATCAGAAAGGAATACTTAATTATTATGGAATTTATCTGAATTTTAAAATTGTTTTAATAGTTTTATGTCTAAAACTAACTTTTCGATGACTTCTTGGAAAAACGATACAGTTAAGTCTAACAAGAGAAACAAGAAATGGCATTAGCATAACAGAATAATTGATATGATACGTTATTATGATAAGGGTGACTATATACCCATTTGGTAGAGTTCTAGCACACCAATTAGTGAGTATGCCGGTTATTGGAAGTCGGATATAGATAAAATCCAGAAGAAAGAATAGAAGCGACTGGAATAGAAGCGATTTGAAAACTTTTTTATGAAAATTGGTTAACGAAAGATTCAGATTATACGGTTAATTTCGAAAATCTAAAAACAGAGATATTGCTCTCCCGTTAGAGACGCAGAGAAATTTAATAACTTTTTTGTATCTCTAACATGAACGGAGATATTCGTCATTAAACTACCTGAAAAAAAAACCCTGACCAAATTCTTAACCTTACCAAAATATGAGTTGCCACCATCGCCTTAAAAAGCTCGACGTTAACATTATTTTCTCGAATCGCTTTCAACATTTTTGAAATTATTCGGAAGATAATAACAATCGTCATAGGAACATATAAAATTGGTATGAAGAGCAAAAGAATCGGAATAGTAAAAAAAGAAAATTGGAAATTGATAAAAGATTTGTTCCCGTGTATTCCAAGGGTTACTGTAGAATTAGGAATGAACGACATTTGAAACTAGATATTTCACTTTATTTAGAGAAATAAGTAAAAGAAGAAATGTTTGATTTTTTCACACTTTTAACAAATTACAGGGTTTGGCAGGAGACACCAATTATGTAATCTGTGTATTCTGATGTTCTGAACTAAGAGTTTACTCGATCTGCACTCGCAATAAACACTCGATTTGATTCTGACTTCTTAAAAACAGGATGAGTTAGATAAAATATCCATGGAACGATACACGTATCCAAATCATTGACAAAGGGCCGAACCACAATGAAATGCATGGCTTGAGTATGAAATAATATTCCACCCAACTGAAATATCATTAGTATAAAAAAGAAAAACAGAAGAAAGTTACAGCTATCATAGCATTGGTTAGGTATGAAAAAGTCATTGAGATAGTTGTCAACGTCAATGAAATTTCTGCTTTATGAGACATTTGAGATTTGTCGTGTTTGCTCAATGTAAGTTTCAAATGAATTAGTTTTATGATGAGGATAGAATTTGTTATGAGAGATGCGAATAGCCAGAAGAACGTATTGAATAGTAAGGCGAACGTGTTGTTTATCTGAAATTCTGTATATTGGCACGGAGTGGCCCGTTTTCGGCACAACTATGATTTTTATTTAGGGAGAGAGACTAACCCCGTACAAAGTGTTTTCAACCCGGAAAATAATAGATCCAAATTTCAAAGGCTCACTGGCATAGTGACAGTAGCCCACTGCGGGGGACAGGTAAAATGTGAATAAAAGTGGGTATAATGCGATAATTGGAATGGATACTTTCAATAAAACATTGTTAATCTAAAAATACATATTATTTCTTAGAAGAACTCTAATCATCAACTTTTTTATGGTTTTGTGGAACCATTATCAATATAATTCGAATAAGAGACACTAAAAATGGCATTAACATAACCGAATAGTTAATGTAATAAGAGATAATAGGGAGGACCACCAGGTACCCACTGGGTTGAATTCTAGCACACCAACTAGTGATTAATCCGGTTAATGGAATTCGAATATACAAATAATCGGAGATGAAGAATAGAAGAGACTGAAAAACACAACTTTTTTCCTCATGCCCGTGCCGGGTCGAGCCAAGCCGTGCCGGGCTTTAATCACCATAAAATGAGAAATTGTTATCGCTTTGAATAGCTGAACATTCACGTTTTTCTCCGCAATTTGACTAAATAACTTTGAAAAAATACGGAAAATAACTACTACAGTAAACGGAATATAAATAAACGGAGCAAAAAGAATGATAATGGAAGTAGTGGAAAACGAGAATTCAAAATTGATATAAGATGAGTTACCATGAATTGATTGGGAAAAAGACATATTGATTTTTGATGAAGAAAGATGATGTGTGCGTTATATAGTTTGTTATTTGATGTTTTTATGATTAAATGATAGGCTTTTAGTCTAGTCTAAAGTGTGGTTTGGTTTCTTGATAAATATTGAATATGAGTCAATGCAATATGAAAGCAATCTCCAAAAATACTTTGAGAATATTGAAAGTTGGTTTGCAGGAAACGGAAAGCAAAAACTTTTAGGAATGATCCTCTAATTCGATACCACGTTTTTAGACTTCATAGCTTTGTTGGGAAGAGAGATGTCAAAAAGATGTTAACTGACGAAATTTAGATTTTATTATAAATTAAATTTTATTAGTTCAAAACTTCTTGATAACTTCTATGGGAACCTAGATAATTGAGCTTAAAGCCGCGCACCCTCGAACGAAGAGTGCGCAGACGGTCAGGCACTCTAGCCATTTTCTTTCTCTGCATCTCACCTGGTGATACGTTTGGAATATAAATTTTTAAAATACAATAAACTGAAAAACAAGTTTGAACAACCTAAATTTAGGAAATGTTTTATTTATCTTGAAAGCTTCAATAAAATTTGCCGGCTGACTTTGAGATCAAATATCTCAGTTCACAAAAGAGATAGAAAAAAGTTGTCAACTAATGAAGTGTTGGTCATAACAAGGGCTACATTTTGTTAGTCGACAACTTTTTGATATCTCTTTTGTCAACAAAGTTATGACCCCTCAAACTTTTCTTTCAATTGTGAAAGATATGATGTTTGATATTTTGTCAATTATTGACAAACTTTGATTCCAAACTACATCACTTTTCTTGCAGCCTATAATTTTTTTTTGAAAAACTTCATATCTTTCAAACAAATTTTCATTTGTCTTTTTAATTTTGAAAGAGTAATGTCTGATTTATATTGCAGTGCGAGTGATTTTCCCGACTACAGTAACCACACCGCCCATTTCCTATGCTCATCTCTAAGCCTCCTCACTATATTCACCGATACATTTGCTTATTTTGATATTTATATTTATCTCATCAGTATCACCTTCAACATCTTTCATTTTATTATTTTAATCAGTAAATCCATGAGAACTTCTTCCATTAATATTTTGATGGCTGCTGTAGCCATCTCTGACATCTTTTCTCAATTTTACGGTGTTTTCGAGCGGATCAAAACGTTCCTAGAACTCCAAGACATCTGTTGGAATCGCGGGTTTTGGTTTAAAATGGTGTTAGCTGAAAATAAATTGCTTTGGGTACAAACTACAACGAGACGACTTTCGACATGGCTTAGTTTTAGTATAGCATTGATTCGAACAATTGTGGTGAGATATCCAATGAATGCGGGCTTGGAGAACCTTTCGAAGCCTAAATCTGCTTATTTTTTTATTCTTGGTATTTTTATTGTTGGTCTTCCATTGACAATATTGGGGTTTATGGAGTATACTGAATTATTGAACGGAGAAGTTGGATGTAGTGATGATAAGACTTATGACGCTTATGTTTCTGTAACATCAGATTTATTTTTGGATAATGGTGCGATCATTTCCAAGATTTTCAATGCAATCGATGGGATAATCTCGAAAGTAAGTAAGACTTCTCTGCGCTCTCTTCTGTCTCGTCTCTCTAAACCGTGACTTTAAGATCATTCCTTGCATCCTCTACCCAATCGTCACCTTTTTCTTGATTCTGGAACTCCGAAAAGCTTCCAAAGATTAACATCCAATGAGAGCTTCAGCAAAACCACAAAACTAGTTTTCTGTCTAGCTATCACATTTTTCATCGCCGAGTTTCCCCTTGGCGTTGTCTATATCTGTATTTCATATCTAACCTTTAGCAATGGTTTTATAATGGAACTATACTTCTTTTTCAATTTTGAAAAGTTGTTTTTCTTGGTATTATATATCAAAACCTGTGTTCACATGATCATCTGTGTTATGTTATCTAGTCAATATAGATCTGCGGCTAAGTCGATCTTTTTGTGCAGGACATTGAAAAATGAAGTATGCCATACTATTAGAGGTAAAAATCCTAAAGATTTTTCTTTCAGGAAAGGAATTCAAACTTTGATCTTAAATCGAGGTCTATTTCGGCTATCACTCCGGTTGATTAACTGCTTTAGTCACACCTGGAAAACAACCCAATTTTAAGAAAGACTAACAAAATAATCTAGTTTTTTGTCATGTCCGAACAATGTGAGTTCCAAACCGATTCTAAAATCATTTGCTCATTTTACACTGGCCTCCGAGACTTTGTTGATGTCCTTCTCTCCTTTGAAATCCATATTGCTATCTCTAGTTTTTTGATAAACTTTTTTCATATTTTGGTGTTAACGAGAAGATCTATGAGATGTTCTTCTATTAATTTGATAATGGCTTTTGTCGCATTTTTTGATATCTACACACAATTTTTTATAATCGAACAGAAAGTCAAATCTTATTATGAGAACTTGGAAATGGATAGATGTTATACTGGAGCATCTTATCTGAATGTTTTATCTGATATAATTTTCAAATCTCTTCGAGAATTTCCTAGAAGATCTTCCACGTGGCTCAGTTTCAGTATCGCATTTATTAGAACCATGGTAATCCGGAATCCAATGGAACCAAAATATGAGCAATTGTCTAGACCGAAAGCAGGTGTTGTTTGTGTTATGATAATAGCTCTATTCGACTTTGTTATTACAATTTTCGGGTCCTTTCAATATGTAATTTTATCCGAAAAAATGACAATAGAATGCGAGCCAAAGCATCGAAAAGTTATATCTTATCGCTTGGATTTCTCAGAATTATTCATGGGAAATGATGGAATCTTTCAGAAAATTTATACGGATTTTGATGCAATAGTGTCGAAGGTAAGAGTTGCAGACAAACATGAAATCTGGTTTCTCTGCGCTCTCTCAATTTTTTATCAGTAGATAGAGAGACGCAGAGATATGAAAAAGGCTAGACTGTCTGCGCTCACTCAATAGGAAATGCCGTGTTTTGAGGACTTGTAACTCGGTTAGCAGAATAGATAGCAAAAAGTTGTCAACTAATGAAATGTTGGTTATATTAAGGGCTATAGTTTGTTAGTTGACAACTTTTTCGTAGCTAAAACGTGGACTGAGATAATGGTCTTTAAACTAGCCGAGAGAGAAAAAGAGAAGGGAAGTGGCTAGAATGTCTGACTGTCTGCGCTCTCTCAATGAAAAGTTTCAGCTCATCCCTTGCATTATTTTTCCTATCGCCACCATTTTTCTGATTGTGGAACTCCGAAAAGCTGACCTATCTCGTCAAAGACTCTCGAGTCAAAACTCGAATAACTCCGGGAGAACTACAAAACTAGTCCTTTACCTAACCATCACATTTTTCATCGCGGAATTCCCACTGGCTGTTATTTACTCATTGGAACCCTATTTTCAAGATGCCTATGGATTTTAGTAAGTTTCTAACACGGGTTTACAATTATTCTTACAATTAATTTCAGTCTGAACCTTTATTACTTCAATTTCATCTTCACCATTATCCTTTCGGCAAGTACATCCACTCATATGATAATATGCTTATTGATGTCAACTCAGTATCGAGAAGCAGCCAAGTCTCATTCTTTGTGGTCTTAGATTCCCAGTAAGGATATTTATTCTTGTATTTTGCAACTGAATAATTTTTACAGAGTTATAACAAGGGTACTGTAACTGTAAGGTCCTCCAATGGGTTATAACAATTTATTATTATTATTTTATTAATTGTTGTGTACAATACGCTTAGTAGGACAAAGAAAAAACATAAATACGATAAACTACTTTTTCTGGGCACAATACATCACATTAATCGGGAAATAAGGAGTATCAATTACTTGAACTTCGGGGAAACCACATTTATTTAACAAGTCAACAGCTCTTTTTCTTCCCCACATGGATCCGAGACAAAGAGCATCCTTACAATTGCTTCCAACAGGTAAACAATGTAACATTGATCTTCCGTATAGCAACGCGGCTAGTGGACCCATTGTGGACTTATCTGTGTAGACGTTGCTAGAACTGTCGATTTCTACAATGACAAAGACTCCGGATGGTTTTAGAACTCGTTGGACTTCTTGGATACACTGAAAAATTTATCTGATTGGAAAGTGCACATTATTGCTCTAACTTACTAAATCAGGTCTACATTGATCGTGACACGCATCGAAAATCAGAACCAAATCAAAAGAATCTGTCCAAATCTCGGGCATCTTCCCGGCGTCACATTCAATAAACTCTAAATTATTAAACACTCCTCCAGCTTTATTCCTCCGTTGTTTCGCCTGTTGAATCGCATCACTTCCGATATCTAATCCAACAAAATGTGCCTTTGGATACTGTTCGGCAAGTAGAGACGAATGGAATCCATTTCCACATCCAACATCCAACACTCGGATTCCACCAGACTCCAGTTTCTCTGATATTCCATGACCGATTCCGGGGATCATGTCAGCTATGATATGTTTCTCGTGGAGTGCCTGACTCATTTTCTCCATAAAGAACTGAAATTTCGAGAATTCCGAGTAGTCAAGACCATAGGGTCCGTCTTTCTTGAAGCATTCAATAAGATGGTCTAGTGGTTCAAGAAGGGTTGGTGTGGATCCAATCATGACGGTTTCAAATCCAGATGTGACTAGATCCTGGAACACATTTCTTGGTACATCATGATTTTGACTACCGTACAGTACGGTATGATCTAATAGTTTTTTTTTAATTAGTTAACACTTTTTTGATAACTCTGGAGTTGTAAGCCCTAGAACGTATAGCTTTGTTCCCACCGTGTAAACCCACTACTAACCTTCACATTCTCCTCCTCAATCCAAAACTTCTCCTCCTCGTTCACCTCGATGATCTCTCCACAAGCCATACAATTCAACCATTCCCTGATATATCGTTCCTTGCATCTGGCTGCCTTAGCAAGTTGCTCCGGGAGCACCGGGCTCTTTTCACTTGAAATTTCAGAGAGAGTTTTGAAAATATTAAGACGGATGCCTATACTGATTGCGTTTGAAATGACATTGCTAACTGCGAGCTTCTAAAAAAAAAAGAGCCTATCTTAGATAACAAACGTTTGAACTCACAAACAATCTCTCTTTCATCGTTAATTGAGACATAATTCTTCGAGATCACAAAGCACGCGGACACAGAATACGCTGATACAAACCACGGAAATTTCTCAATTTATATAATACCTTTAGCACGCTGATCTTTGTCTCACTCTCTAAATCTCCATTGATCACACTATCTCTCGATTGTAGATCGTGTACGTGACTTTAGTCACTTTTGCGAGTAAGTGACCAAAGAATATTATGAAATCATTATGGGATCCTTATATAGTAATAGATAAGCTTGTGAATCATGAGACCAATCTGGTTCCAAGTACTTTTTCATTTTAAGTTAGGACCACTGTTCCCACCGTTGGGACAAACTAATCCGGATAAAGCCGTTTCCTGGGCTAGGCTTGAAAGCCTCCTTTGTCTGAAAAAGGTAACATCCTTATCATCATTTTTAGCCTACAACTTTTAGGAATAGTCACGTTCCATTTTCCAGAGAGACTGAGAGACGCAGACACGATGGACTATCAATGCAGATGTGTATCTTTGATCGTCTGTATCTCTGCCCCCACGTGTTCCCCCGTATATATAACCTCCAACCAACCGAATCCAATCATCAACAACAACCAAGAATGCCGTCGATGAAAGAGAAATTGTTTGTGAGTTTTCATCCGTTTCATCCCTCTAATAGTATTGCATGCAATTCTAATATCCTTCAGAATCTCGCTGTTAGCAACGTCATCTCCAACGCAGTCAACATTGGAACCCGCCTCGGCCTTTTCAAAACTCTCTCTGAAATTTCAAGTGAAAAGAGCCCGGTGCTCCCGGAGCAACTTGCTCAAGCAGCCGGATGCAAGGAACGATATATCAGGGAATGGTTGAATTGTATGGCTTGCGGAGAGATTATCGAGGTGAACGAGGAGGAGAAGTTTTGGATTAAGGAGGAGAGTGTGAAGGTTAGTAGTCTGTATGCAATCTCGCCCTATTGTACTGTGAAATTTCGCTGCTTATCTTGAATTTCGTTGACTGAGTATGAAATGTGAATTTTCTGTATTTGCGCGTTACCGTATTTTCTGCAGAAACATCTTTAAGCACGATACTCAGTCAACGAAACAAAATAATTTTTCCTGTTCAGTAGAGCGCATTTACCTTTCTAATTACTAGTACAATCCCATATATTTCAGGATTTAGCTACCGGAAGCTTTGAAGCGGTTATCAATGGAATGATGCTCCCTCTTCTTGAACCACTAGACAATCTCATCGAATGCTTCAAAAAAGACGGTCCCTATGGACTCGAATACTCTCAATTCTCGAAATTCCAAACTTTTATGGGAACCATGAGTCAGGCTCTCCACGAGAAGCACGTAGTTGCTGACATGATCCCTGCCATCGGTCATGGAATATCAGAAAAACTGGAGTCTGGTGGAATCCGAGTGTTGGATGTTGGATGTGGAAATGGATTCCATTCGTCTCTACTTGCCGAACAGTATCCAAAGGCACATTTCGTTGGATTAGATATCGGAAGTGATGCGATTCAACAGGCGAAACAACGGAGGAATAAAGCTGGAGGAGTGTTTAATAATTTAGAGTTTATTGAATGTGACGCCGGGAAGATGCCCGAGATTTGGACGGATTCTTTTGATTTGGTTCTGATCTTTGATGCGTGTCACGATCAATGTAGACCTGATTTAGTAAGATAGAGCAATAGCCTATTGTCAATAGGGCGCACTTTCTAATCGATCTTTTTTCAGTGCGTCCAAGAAATCCACCGTGTCCTGAAACCTTCTGGAGTCTTTGCAATGGTAGAAGTTCTCGGATCGAGCAATGTCCACACCGATAAAGCCACAATGGGACCTCTAGCTGCAATGATGTATGGATGTTCAATGTTTCATTGTCTTCCAGTTGGATCCAACTGCCCCGACGCTCTTTGTTTCGGAGCTATGTGGGGAAGAAAAAGAGCTGTTGACTTGTTAAATAAGTGTGGTTTCCCAGAAGTTCAAGTAATTGACACCCCCTATTTCCCGATTAATTTAATGTATTGTGCTCAGAAAAAGTGAACCTTTAAAAACGTCCTACTAAATAAAATAATGTCTTTTTAAATTCACGAAATACCGCAGTACTGTACCGCGTAATTTGACTGCGTACTTTTGCTTCCATGGACTTAGTATCAAACAGAATTTGTCTACATCATTTTACAGTACTTTCTTTTTTTTTCATACGCTACAGTATTGGTTGGATTACGGTACTTAGTTACCTGAATTACTGTAGATACCGTAACCCCCGGATTTCTAGAACAATTGAATTTTGTATCTAAACTTGAACCCTTGGGGCAGCTACAGCAAGAGAAATACGGTAGATACTGCAAAAATAATAAATTAAATGTTTTATTGTTTATCATCACAATTCAAAATTCACATAATTCATTAAATTCCCAAGTATTTCCGACTAATCGCCACCGCCTCCTCATCCGTCGAAAACTTCAATTTCGACACTTCTTGTAGAACATTCGAGTACAATTCCGTGGTAAAATATCTCTCGGCAAAACTATTCACAGTTGTCACAATCAATTTCCCCTTGTTTTCCGGACGTTTCGCCAATTCCAGGGCGGCGACGACATTGGCTCCAGATGAGATTCCTCCGAGGATCGCTTCTTCATCGGCAAGACGTCGGGCCATGGTCATTGCGTCATCGGATTTAACACGGAGAACTTCGGTGAATAGAGAACGATCCACGTTGCCGGGGATAATACCGGCGCCGATTCCTGAAAAAAGATTTCTAGGATTCGACAAAGTACATTTTGAGAGAACGTGGAAGAGTTTTTCCTCGGCCGCAGGATTACGGTTGATAAGAAGCGCTACCGTACCTCTCAATGATTAGCTACAGTAATAGCTCACCTTGAATTCTATGTCTTCCCCTCGGGAATCCACTCAACACTGAGCTCTCAAATGGCTCCACCGGATAGATTCCAATATTCGGATTCTGTTGTCTGAGATATCTTCCGACTCCGGTAAGCGTTCCACTTGATCCAACTCCAAAGCAAACCATATCCACTTTCCCTTGCGTTTGCCGCCAGATTTCTGGTCCAGTGGTACGGTAATGAGCATCCGGATTAGCTGGATTCGAGAATTGATCAAGACACACAGCGTTAGGAAGTTTCTCAACAAGCATCTCCACTTTCTTAATAACTCCCGGATGCCCTTCCATCGGATCCGACAGAATCACCTCGGCTCCATAGGCTCGAAGCATGGCACGACGTTCGACACTCATCGTTTCGGGCATCACCAGAATCACTTTATATCCGCGGATCTTGCCGATATGAGCCAACGCGATTCCCAGATTTCCACTGGTTCCTTCGACCAAAACAGTTTTACCCGGCACGATTCTCCCCGCTTTTTCCGCCTCTTCGACCATCGATTTGGCGATTCGATCCTTGACAGAACACGATGGGTTGAGGTACTCGATTTTGACGGCGATTCGGGCGTCGAGGCCTTTTGGGATGTTTCGGAGAAGAACCAACGGCGTGTTTCCGATGGTTTCACCGCCATCGGCAACCATTAAATCGCGGGACATCACTGAAAGAGAAATCGTTTGAAAAAGGGCAAAATGACGATTTCAATAGTAACTGATAAGAAAAAAGAGCATTATTTCCCAAAATTTCCATCTTTTAAATACTTTTCTCCCTCCCAATTCCTCGCTTAAATCATCGCCTACACATTTTCAATTAGTGACCACCTCACTGTCTGCGTCTCTATTGTCTACAGTGATCTCTCGCCTTCTACGTGACTTTACCGATTTCTAGCGCTATTTGATGGAAAAAAAAACTCACTTTTTATGATTGAAGAAGACTCTGGAGAATAGATTGTTTCTTGAGGGAACAGAGAAACAATAATTTCAATTTTTAGAGGGAATCGTGGAGGGATCCGACGTGGAGGGCACGGATTACGTGGAAAATTAGGAATTTATTGGAAGGAAAATATTTTTTTTTGGAATAACCTTGCTTTTTGGGCAATTTTAAGAAGTTTTTAAATAGAATTTTTGGGTTTTTTCCTTGAAAAATAACCATGTTGACCCTGTTTCAGTTAATTTTTCTCAAAATGATGAAAACCTTGAGATAAATTCAAAAATAATAATTTTTCTTTTTTTGAACTATTTTTTCAATGGAATTCCCGAAAAAAAAAATCAGAAAACCCCTTGAAAATTTCGCGAAAAATAAAAAATTCATCGAAAGTTGTTTTTTTTTTCAAATTCCCTCTTCCTTCCCTAGACACAATGTATTTTCAAGAGAGCGCAGACATCAAAAACACAACGACGCTCCGGAATTACGCAACGCATGTTGTTTAGCAGAATAATTTTTTAGCCGTTTTGGAGGTGGTATGAGAAAGCGGAACGTACCGAGAGCAGAACTGCCTCAAATTGGAACGAGTGCGAAATTAGAACTGTCCCAAAGCAGAACTGCCCCAAAGTGGAACTGGCGAAAGCGGAACTGTCCCGTTTTGGAACGCTGTCGACAACACTGCGCTCTACTGCTAACGGCGTTCCAAAACGGGACAGTTCCGCTTTCGCACAGTTCTACTTCCGCCTGTTCTACTCTGGGAACGTTCTAATTTCGCACTCGTTCCAATCTGAGGCTGTTCTGCTCTCGGTGCGTTCCGCTTTCTCATACCACCGTTTTGGACCATTCTGCATCAAAATCAGTCGATTTTCTGCGTTTTTCGCCCGTTTTCTTTTATTTAATTAAAGTGGGAGGATTATTGTTGCTAAACGTATCGATTTTTACTTGCAAACCTGCATGAAAACTCTTTTCTCAGTAGATTATAGTTTTTTCTGTTTAATTAATCACTTTTTCAGACCATGGGTATTCTACCGGTCATCATACTATCATTAGTACTCCCCGGAGCTCTTGCCAACGTCTACAGCTGCGCTGGATTCGTGAAATCCTCGTCACCCATCGATTATTCGGAGTTAAAGGTAACCTACTGATCACAGAGCCAGAAAATCAATTCGAATAAAGTTCCAGGTAAAATTATTGACTGTCGAAGGACATTTAAAACACGAGGAAGAGGTCAATGCCCCGAATGGATATTTTATGATACCAGTTTACAACAAGGGACAGTACGTTTTGAAAGTGTCTTCTCCAGCTGGATACTACTTTGGTAAGAGGAGAATTTTCTTTTTTCAAACAATGAAATATCAATTTTTACAGAACCAGACACTATCGACATCAAAATCGATGGAAAAACCGACGCTTGCTCTAAAAACGAGGATATTATCTTCCATCTCACTGGATTTTCCGTCCGTGGAACTGTCGATGGCGCTCCAGCTGGCCTTTCTCTTGTTTTAACTGAAAATGGAAGACAAGTGGCTTCAACGAAGACTTTGGAAGGTGGAAAATACGAAATGAGTGCTCCCCCGGGGAAATATGAAGTTTCGACTGGCTCCGATGCATCAGAATGTATTTCGAGAGGAAAAACCGCTGTGGAAGTGAAGGATTCACCTGTTTTAGTCACTCCAAACCTTAAAATCTCGGGATATCAATTGGAAATCGCTTCGAAGACTGTTGGAATGCTCCCGTTCACTGATGCCATTATGACACTCTATTCCACGTCTTCTATCGATGTAAGCTCCTGATTTTTTGATTTTTTCTTTGATTTTCGATTTTACAGCTTCCAAACATTAAATGCGAAAAATCTCAAGGTTCATCTGGAATTCCAGCCACCCACAATGTAAAATGCTCCCTTGGAAAGACGGATCCACGTGGAAAACTATCGATTGCTTGTGTTCCATCTGGCACCTATTACATCGAGGCTTCCCATGAAAACGGACCAATTTCCATTGGATTCGCCTCGAATCCACAAAAAATCGACATTTCTCACAAGGCAGCAGAAGCAAGATTCCTCGCAGAAACAGCCACTGGACGTGTTCGTGTCCTCTCCAAAGATCTTCCATTACCAGAAATCGAGGTTCTTGTCAATGGAAAAAGCGCGGGGAAAACCGATTCTCAAGGATATCTCATTCTCAAGAATCTCAAGGAAAACGAGCAGATCACTATCACCGCTCAATCTCCAAATGCTCAATTTAACACTGTCAAGGCGAAGATTCAGTTCCCGAAAGTGGAAATTGAGGATATCCGTGTTCAGAAGTTCGAAATTTGTGGTCAAGTGGAGAAAACAGAAAATGGAAAGTTGGAAAAACTGATCTTCACCCGAAAAGACGACAAGAGAAATCTGGTGATTGAACCGAAGTCAGATGGAACATTTTGTCAAGCCGTCAGCCCTGGATTATTCACAATTGAGCCAAATGACAAGACCTCTTCACTGACTCCACGTCTCCTTGAAGTTGATGTCTTGACGAAGCCAGTGACCAACTTGAGATTCACCCACTTCAAAACCAACGCCAACGTTCATGTATCCTGTATTGGAGCCTGTCCAACTGCCACAATCTCCCTCTATCTTCCAGGACAAACTCTCGTCAGAAGTGTCAAGGGAACCGATGTATTCGTTTTTGAGAATATTGGACCAGGAACCTATAGTGCTAGATTGGATGATAATGGAAGAGGATGTTGGGAGCAATCAGAGATGACTTTGGATATTGTTCAGAGTAAGACGCAACCGACGATTCATTTCAAGCAGAATGGATTTGCCGCGCAGATTGAGATCTCGCATCCCGCGGAAATTGTGAGTTTTTTTTATGATAACTCTCTATTAGAAGGGCACCTCTTCTAGGATTCCCTTCAAAAGAGCGCTTTGAAAATTGAGTAGCTGTAGCTCTCTCTAATAGAATAGCAGCATTCTATTTCAGTACAGTAATCCTATTTTTCTCAGGACTGGTCTAACGTCGATTCGAAACAACTCAATGGAAAAACCAAAAGCAAAGGAGGAGAAGTCATCTCGATCTGTGTCCCGATCTCCGGAATCTATGATATTTCCCTTGATTCATGCTATAAATTCGAGAAGCAAACCTTCCAATTGGCAGTTCCATTTGACGGAATTCACAAGGAAAAAGCGATTGCCGCCCGGATTTCAGGACAAATTGATTTGGAAAATGATAAAAACGCTGCGGTCTCGATCAGAGTCAAATCGTCCGCTGGAGACAGAGAAATCCAAATTTCCCCATCTGCCAATGGAAAATTCACATTCGAAGAACCCCTTGCCTCATCTGGAGAACAACTTCTTCTCGTTCCAACTTCCAAAGTTCGTCTTTTTGAGCCGACTTCCAAAAGTGTCACTGTCACTGGAAAATGTGTTGATAACATTGCTTCCTTCAAATCGTTCCGTGGAATCTTCCTCGATGGATCCATCAAACCAGCCGTAGAAGGAGTCGTTGTGAATGCCGTGTTGAAAGCGGATAAGGATGTGGTGATAGAGACAGTGTCGTCGAAGGATGGAAAATTCAAGTGAGTTTTTTCTTAAGAAGTCTTGGAAGCCATTTTCTAAATCAGAATCCTATCTTTTTTTCAGAATTGGACCAGTCAAACGTGTAGAGGATTATTCCATCACCGCCACCCTTGACGGCTACAAATTCACACCAACTTCCACTCCTGGCTACTTTGAATCAGTGAAGTTATCCCAATTATCCATCAAAGTCGTCGATGAGATCACCAATGAGCCATTAGACGGAGTCCTTCTCTCACTTGTCGGTGGAAAAGGAGCCGGTGCGGATTACCGATCGAATAATGTTCTTGATGAAACAGCTCAGAAGAACTTTGTCGCCCTGGCACCCGGAGAGTACTTCGTGAGAGCTATCCTCCAGGAATACAAATTCTCTCCATCCACATCGACAATCTCAGTGAAAGAAGGACAACATGAGAATGTGGTCTTGAAGGGAAAACGAGTTTCATTCAGTGCCCACGGAAAGATGCGTGAAATGTCTGGATCTTCCGTCAAGGATGTGATTATTGAGGCTCTATCCCAAGGATGTGATCTTCATCAATCAGAAGCCACATCTAATCCGGATGGCACCTACCGTATCCGCGGACTCCTCCCCAATTGTGAATACAAAATCTATGCGAAATCGTATGCTGATGGATCCCATGCTCCACACACTTTCCCGAGACAATTCACTGTTTCGATGACACCAGAAGACGTCAAGGGATTGGAATTCATGGCAACGAAGACTGAGAAAACTACGGATATCGCCGTGGAAATTGGAATGGATAATCTTCCAGAAATTCAATCAGTGAGAGTTGTTATCACAAGAAATAACAATGAGCATGTGCAAGCGGTTAGTGTGGTGGCTCCACAACACCTCCATTATCTGGTTAATCTTCCACGGAATGGAGTCGAATACGCGATCCGAGTGGAATCAGAAAGACCTCCACAGGCGTTCGCCGCCAAAACGGTTAGAGTTGTGGCGGATCAGGCGATGAAAGTGGCCAGGGTCCCTTTGACGACTTCCAAGAGATTGAATGATGTGGATATTAGCATTGGGACCTTCCTCTCACTTCCATTCTTTATCTCGTTGGCATTGATCTTCTTTAATCAGGTAATTTTTGAGTTTAAAGGGTTACGGTAGCTAGCTAGGGCGGACGAGAAGCTCTTCTACACTTATTACAGTAACCATGTTGCTTTGAACAAACTAAGCTTAGAAGAATTTGTCGGATTTTCAGCCAAATAATTTCTCAGACTACCATAGTATAAACTATTTTTCCAGAACCGCACCATCGAATTCATCGAAGCGTTCTTCGAATGGACTCGCAACACATTTGTCCAAAATAACGGAGATAATCATCACAGAAAACGGAAATAAATAGACATTTTTCTATGTGCGATATATTTGTTGTTTTAACACATTCCTATCTTTCTTGTTTAATTTTTCTATCCAAATTTCTCGAATTTCTTTACCAAAATCTCTTTGTTTCTTCTAGTTTTCTAGAGCTTTCTTTAATTTTTCGTGTATTTCTTCTCTTCTTTTTTTATATCAATTTTTTTTTAAATCCAGATTTTAAAATCTAATAATTAATAATTTATTGCTATACGATTCGTTTTTTTTTTAAATGCTGACCTTTTTATTTTATTTTTTCATTTTTCGGGGGATGGACTTTTGAATTATTTAGAGGTTTCCCCTTTTTGGCACCACCTTTTTTCTGGCTCATCCCATTTTATTTTTAGAATTCTTTTCTTTATTGAAAAAGTTAAAATCATTGTCAATCTTGATGGAATTTTGAACACAGGAAATTATTTTTTTTTCATAATTTAGCCGAAAAAATAATTTCCTGGATTTGGCATCCCCCACAAAAAATTATATTGGACGCCTACATTTTTTGGAGTTTCTCTTATTCTTAGTTTTCTCATTTAAGTATTTACTGAAAAAGAAGGATTAGGATGATATCACGGCTTCACAAAATTAGATTGACATTAATTTCTTCCCCGAAAAAAAAATCCCCATTTTTTCTTTTTTATTAATACTTTATTAATCCGCCCTACTAGAGAAACTTGATATTTTATCCTTTCTGGATTAGTTTCTCACATGCAAAAAAAGTTTTTTTAGTATTCCAATTGCAAAAGTGCAAATAGTTTGGTACCTGGATGTCTACTTGGCACCAGTGGTCATATAAATTATTAGAGGGGGAGTGGGAAGGGAAATTTATTGAGCAGGTAGAGACCTTTTTGATGTTTTAGTTGGAAATTTGAAAATTGTCTTTTAAAAAATTGAATTCCCGCCAAAAAAACAGGGAAAAAATTGCTTTGAATTTATTGTTTCTGGCTGAAATTGTAGAAAAAAGGGAAATCACGGAGATTCAAGTTTAGTTTTCCCTAGAATAGATCATAAAAATTAAAAAAAGTTTTTTTTATTGAAACTTAAGTTTTATACCCCTTAATTCACTCAAAAATCTTGGGAAAATTTGAATGGTTTTGAGCCGACGCTTCCAAAAAAACAGTTCCCTCTATTAGAGGAGCACCTCGATTTCAAATCGTCATAACTTTGTTGGGAAAAGAGATACCAAAAAGTTGTTAACTAACAAAATGTAGCTCTTGTTATAAACAATATTTCATTAGTTGACAACCTTTTGGCAGCTCTCCTTTCAGCCGAGATACAAGTCTTCAAAGCCGGACGCTCATGGCTAGAGTGTCTGACTATCTGTGACCTCTCGTTTCAGATGTACTTGACTTTGAAGGCGTGTATCTCGGTTCCCAGAAGAGATATCAAAAAGTTGTCAACTAACAAATTGTTGCTTAAAACAAGGACTACATTTTGTTAGTTGACAACTTTTTTCTTCCTCTTCTGCCAACAAAGTTATAACGATTTGAAGTTGAGGTAATTTTAATATCAGAGTAAAGGGACATAGGTTATGACCCTTCAAAAACCGTCTTTTCGCCGCATTTTCACACTTTTCAAAAAGACATTTTTGAAACAGTTGGTCTTTTTAAAGGGGCGGAGCCTGACCAGAAAACATTAACGGAATTCCACCCACCAAAATTGCTACTTAGCATTCTGACAAGCTCTAACATAAAAATGAAGAACAGAGTCAATTCAACTCAATTATCTCTCTATATATTAAAAACTTTCTATTTTTAACACTTTTCAAAAAAATACTCCAAAAAAAAACATTTAGTCACAATAAGAGGAAAGGAGTCTACTTTATTTTCGGACATTTTCCATTTGGTTCCAAAAATAAATTGGTTCCATTTTGAATGACGAACAATAATAATACTCCCCCTAAATTCTTGTTGACTCGAATCTTATTCAATTTTGAATTGAAGAAGGAGTGAACATGGAAAAGGAGTTCTTCTTCTTTTTTCTCTGTTAAATTATTCACATTTTAGTAGCCGTACGACTATATACTGACCATTGTCCTGAAAAGAAAAAAAAGTGGTTGAGCTTTAATTTAATTGGAATTTTATATAGAGAGTAAGGTGGTCCCAAAAACCTATAACACTTTCTAAGCCTTTTTTTTTGAATAATAGGTGGTGTAGTCCTCACGGACAATGTGTTTCTAGGTCCTTTTACTTTTGAAAAAACTAAATCCCTTCAATCCAAATCCACAAAAATCTTTTGAAACATGAATATGTTTGGATCAAGCTATTTTAGGTTCCTACCAATTCAAATAGTTATTTTTATCTACATTCCCATGCCTTTTCTTATTCTTATTGCTGAATCCCATACAAATAATCCAAACAACATAATTTATATGTATTTTAGGTATATCTATTCAGAAGTTATTCTAAAAATATCTAGATTCCCAGCCTTCTGTTGTTTGCTCATTCTATTTTGGGAAGTTTCCAAAAATGGAACCAGAGCTTTTTTCGGAATAATGATGATGATTATTCTGTTTTTCTGGGAGACTACCTCGCAGCTCTTTAGACTCTTAGCCAACGAGCAGAGCGATGCTCTTTTAATAGAGGTGTGAGAACTTATATTTTTGGACTGCCAAGTGATTTAGTGGTTCCCAGAAGAGCTATCAAAAAACTACCAACTAAAGAAATATTGCTCATAACAAGAGCTAAATTTTATCAGTTGACACTTTTCCAATAGCTCTTCTGTCAAACAAGTTATGCCGATTTTAGCTATATCCCTACTATAGTAGCAAGCATTCACTTCAAAACGTAATTCATTTTGAAAAGTTTCCAATTTCTCAAAATCCTTAATCCGAACTATCCCCCAACAAATTTGAAACATTTAAATGAATTCCCACGATCACCGGAACAATCGAAACTTCTTTCCCTTTTTCTAGGACAACTTCTTGCTTAGTTGTAGTTTGTTGCGGAAGTCTTGGGGGAAGCTCGAGATTTCGTGTGTAAGCTATAAAAAAGGGAAATTCTTTGATTTTCGAATGACTTTTTTTTTCACAAGAGAGACCAAAATTTATCCGGAAATACTATTTTGAAACCCTTTGGATTTATCTATGGACAGTGATTATGTACGTGGATTTTTGATTTAAGATCCCTATTCTTATTCTAATGAATTCGTATCGTAGTCTTTTTTTGTATGCTCTAGGAATTTTTCTTTGAATTTATTTTTACGTGAAGTTGATTTTTGATACTTTCCTAAATTATTTTGAATGCTCCCAAAAAAACGATTGTCCGAGAGGAGTACACAGCTCATTGATCTCCTTTTTTTCAAAAACTAGACTTAGAATTTGACCCCTCTTTCTATTATAGTCTATACTTCCTTTCATCTCTGATCTTTCCCACTGACCGATTTATTCAAATTTCAAAAACATTTTATTCTTTAAAGAAAAATTAAAATTTCCGATCAAACAACTTTCCACCTTCTCATTTCTTTTGGTTTCAAAATCTCTCTCTCTCTCTCTCTCTCTCTCCACATCAAACACCCTTATCAATTATTCCAAGATTCTCACGGATTGTGGATTCATGTGAGGTGGAGAGAGAAGGTGGTATTGAATGACGATATATAATAAATGATGATGATGATGGCGGTGGGTGGGAGGGTTTTTTGTTTCGAGAAGAGAGAGAGAACTTTGTAGGCCACACCCACCAAATGAGTTGAGATTCTGGAGTCATTCTGGATATTTTTCCTAGACCGACTGTCCCATGGTATTCAAGCTTTTTGCCTCCAAAGCACCAAGAGTGCATCCTGATAATGTTGAAGCTTGTTCACTTTATTTTATGACACGATTTCAAGGTTACCTATCAGGTTTCGATATTTTCTCAGATGGACAACTTTGAACCGTTATAACTTTGTTGTCAGAAGAGATAGAAAAAAGTTGACAATCAACAAAACTTAGCCCTTTTATAGGGTAACATTTTATTAGTTGACAACTTTTTTATAGCTCTTCTGGCAACCGAGATTCAGACTCTTAAAATAGGGCGCTTAATTTAGAGAACTCAGACAGTCAGACACTCTAGCCTCTTCCTTTCTCTGCGCCTCTCTTTCTCTCACTCTTTAAAAGATCTTTATCTCGACTCCCATAACAAATAGCAAAAAGTTAAAAATCTGCTGGTTGAGAGACAGTTAGACACTCTAAACCCCTCTGCATCTCTCGTGGTAAAACTATAAAAACAAATATCTCAGTTCCGAGTAGAGTTGAAAAAAAGTTGTATACTAAGAAAATATTCAGTTTTTTATAAGCAATATTTCACTAGTTGACCACTTTTTGATATCTCTTCTTCTAACAAAGTTATAGCGACTCCAAATTATTCTCCAGACGTTCTATTTTTTTTAGAATTTCGATATTGCATGACTTTTTTCCAATAAAAACAAACCATGAGTAACCCTAAAAAGGGTCAAAGAATACACTCTAGTATCTTCAGATTTTTGAACACGCAATTTCGAAAAAATCGTGTCTCTCTTCAAACCAAGATCATTTATTTATTTAGTTGGTGCTCATTTTCAGTCGGTTGCTCCTCCTTTTACACCACTTTTTTTTCGAGATGAATGTTGCAATTTTTTGAAGAAAATTGCAATATTTCTTCTTCTTCTTCTCTGAATAGAAAAGGAGAAAGATTGAGATGTCCTTTTTTGAATAGTTTGCTCTAAATTATGGGCGTGTCTGGAGTTTTCATTCTTATTCAATCTAAATTTTTCTTCAAAAGCAATTTCAATATTGCTCTGTGTATTCCTTTCGGACAAGACCTACTATAAATTTTTTCAAAGTTTTTATCTGCATTGTCCGAGAGGAGTACACAGATTCTATCCTCTATTTTTTCTCTCTAGATACCAAAATCTGCAACAATTAAAAAATATTATTCTGAATCACTTTTCAAAAAAAAATCAGCTGCCTCCAAGCTATTCGTTCTGAGATCATTTTCACCGAAAGCTGAAAAATAGAATTTTCATCATACCACCACGAGGATTTTTTTCTTGCGGATTTGCAAACTTGAGCTGATTTACTATGGATGTCTTCCGGGTTTTATTCAAAATGATTCTCGGAAATATAAATGATATCAGTTGCTTTTTTCTGAGAGAGATGATCTACAGTAATCTGTTTTAATCCGGAATCGCCTTAGTCTTTTTGGTTTTCCAGACTTTGATGGCGTTTGTTTTGATTCGAATTGAATTGATTTTTAAACAGCTGTAGATGAGACGCAGAGAAGTTAGAGTGTCTGACTGTCAGCGCTCTCTCAATTGAGACTGCCCGACTTTGAAGGCATGTATCTCAGTTACCAGTAGAGCTATCAAAAAGTTGTCAACTAAGTAATTGTAGCCCTTGCAATGAGTAATATTTCATTAGTTGACAACTTATTGGCAGCTCTTACGGGAACCGAGTTACAACCGTTAAAGTCGGGTAGTTGCAACAACTCTACTTCCACAAGATTACTGTAGATCACATCATTAAAACACTAAACCTTTTGATCTCTACCTACCTTTGATCTACTTTTCTTCACCTCAAATGAAATTCGACCCATCCAAAAAATTCAACTTTTTCAATTCCTCATTCAACCGGAAATTGGACCCTCTAATCGTTGGTTTTTCTTTTTTTTTTGGAAGAGACGAGAACTCGTACGTGATATTTTGTGAATTTGTTGATCTAGATGAACATTTTGACCCGTTACGTCAATCTCTTGTCTAAGGACGAACGGAAGTTGGAACCACATGTGATTTGTACCAAGTTCAAAAATTCAAATTGGGTAATAAGGTGGTTGATGAGCTTACGTCAGTTTTTGACCATAAAGTTCAATTCTTTAAGTCTAGGTCTTTTTTCTAATTTTAGTGGAAGACGCAGGGAAAATAAGAAATTATAGAGCCATGAGAGACGCAGAGAAAGGAAGTGGCTAGAATGTCTGACTGTCTGAGCGCGCTTAATTGTGCGCGCCAGCTTTAAAGGCTTGTATCTCGGTTTCCATAATAGCTATCAGAAAGTTGTCAACTAATAAAAATTTCTACATAATAAGAGCTATATTTCATCAGTTGATTTTTATTTGATAGCTCTTCTGTCAACAAAGTTATAATGGTTTTAGCCGAGCTACCAGGAAAAAGTTTATCCCTGATGGTTCCCTGAAAATTTAAGAAAAAAATTTAGATTCCCTGAAAATGTTAGGTCTAGAGATGCTTTAGGTTTTTTATCTGATCTGGTGTAAACAAAATTAAAAGGTCTTTTTTTTATTCGAAGGAAAATGTAATCACCAGAATGGATAGATTAATCGAGAGTTTTCTAGAAGCAAGGGATTACTGTAGATTATTTTTATAGAATGACATAAAATTTTTATTTTTCAAATTAACCTATGAGCCTTTAAGGTTACGCTGTTATCACTACAAAACAGGGGGTGTATTATCATAGTTACGTAGATCATTTAAGGATGATCAACGGATGATCAGATCACACATTTTTTCTAGATTAAGTATGGATTTATGTCAAAAAAATATATAAGAATTTGTTTTTCGAAAATTTCTAAAGTCTAGAATTTCTACTCAGTACTGTTCATTGCTGTCTTAGCAATTTTCAGCTGTATTTAGATATTACTCTGAAAACTAGAAGTAACTGGTGATCGAAGAGCAAGAATTGCTCTTAATCCATGACTTCTCGACTTCTTCTCTAGGATTAAGAAGAATGAAAGATGGGTATTTCGAAGATCTTTTTCCCTCTAGTACATATTTTTGAACTTGCTTATGTTACTACTCAATTTTTTGTTTTCCATTTTTCAAGTTAATCAATCAAAATAAGATGGATTGGATAAAGCCAACCGAAATTAATCTGTCAAAAAAGCCACCAAACTTTGATCCATTTTTCAAAAAATCAAAAAAAGAAATGTTTTTTGAATTCTATTCAAATCCCTAATCCCATATTTTGCAAAAAAAAAGCAGGAACCTCTATTTTTGCTTTTCATTTTGCTCGGTGACCTACAATTATCGAAACACCTACAAACAACTTTTTTTTTTAGAAACTTGGAATTTTTGAGTTTTCATCAGGATAGTCGAATTTCGGCTCTGCAAAAAAGATATGATAGGAAAAAAGTCTTTCGTTGGGTTGGACCAACCATGGCCTAAGTTGGAGTAAGCTGATAGTCGGGCAGATCTAACCATGGGCTTGGCAAACCATTGACATGGAGTAAGCATAGACTAAGCATAGACCAGATTTAGCTAACCATGGTCCGGGCTAAGCTGAATAGGTCGGGCCGGGTTTGTCTATCCATAGGCCAGGTTTGGCTAACCTTACCCTTGGCTGTGCTATCTATAGGCCGGGATAATAAAATTGGGCAAAATTTGTCCACGAGGAGTACAAAAAGACTCAAACAAACGTTATTATTTTTCCCATAATTACTCCCCTCTTTTCAAAATCTCATCATAGCTTTCGTTCCCATGCTCTTTCTCCCTCTCACCCCCTAATTTCAAAACTATACGAATTATTCTTTTCGGGAAGCTTGACGTCATTTGGATTTCATTGAAATTCAGACACGGAAATCTGAATTTGAGATGAGCTTATATTGTCTTCTCGTCTTTATTAAAATATTCTAATTTTCTGGTTTTTCCCGATTTCTCTTAATTTTGAATTCTGAGAGAAAGTCGAAAATAGCTTTTTCCGCTTGACGACCGTTTTTCTAATCTCAAATAAAATTAATTTTTTTTCAGGTACCCCTAAAATGCAGAGCTTCACATCAGAATTGGTCATCTTCTTCACAATTCTTCTTTCAGTCAGGTTAGTCTTTCGGCTCCCCACCGAAAATAATAATATAGTTTTTGAATGTGACTCGGAAGACTATTGTTTCTACAAGCTTCCTGTTTCAAATTGCCCCTTGAATGCCGTTCTAATATGGCACTCTAACCAAAATAAAAGTCCCTTAGTATTTCCGGGTATCCCTCTTGTTCTTCCAAAAAAGGATTGTTTTGATCATCTAATAAAAAATGACGAATATATGGAAAATTGATATTTCTTGTTATTTTTCTATTTTCCCTGGATCTTAACGTATTCTGGATCCAATTAATTGGGCTCCCTATTTACCCCATTTTTGGTCCATTCGAAAAAAACTATTAAACCACTCGTTTACCCCGCGAAAAACCACGAAAACGAGGGGAACCCATAAAATTCGTATAGTAGATAAAAATACAGTACCCCTCATTTGTTCCCTATGAATTAGAACCTCATTCCCTGTTAAATGACGTGCGCGCACTTAACCATCAGGGCCACGCCCCCTTCGGGCTCCGCGGAGAAAAAAGGGCGGAGTTCGGGAGGGGAAAAGAGAAGAGGGAAGGCTCATTCTGTTTTCGACACCCGATACATTCGTACACACTTCTGAAAGAAGAATGTCGCAATTCAAATTTTTGATGGCCTTGATTTTGGTGGTTCTTGCGTTGAGTGAGAGGTGAGCAATTGGGGCTGATTAGTGAGGGTTGATAAGTTTTGGTTCTTACTAACGGGTTAGAGTTCCTACTTAACTTGTAGAATTCAAGGGGGTCTACTAGATCCCGTAAGAAAGCTTAGGCTTTACTGGCTAGTGGGCATTATCTAGAGGTCTTCCCACTTATCCGCCTATGCAAGGTTGGTAAGCCTAAAAAACATAGGCTAGCAGACAATGGTCCCATACTATCTGCAGGGTCTATTCCATCTAACATTCCCGTATATTTCGAAATACACCTGTCTTCTGATAACATGTTGCAATGTAAACATGACTCAACATGTGAATTTTTCATCGTCTCAAAAATAGAATCGTCTGGAAAAAGGAACACCTTTTTGATCTCTGATGGTACCTTGTCATTTGTTTTTCTAGGAATTTTTTTTGGAAATTTGAAAAAATTGAAAAATTTCATGAGATTAAGCTTCTGACTAATCTAGGAACTTTTGGAAATTTTCGAATTTTCAAAATTTTCTAGAGATTAGCCTAACTGGTTAATCTAGAGATTACCTGTGGATTACTGTAGCGGGATAAACATGAGTCACAAATATAAATATTTTCAGCGTTCTCGCGCTGCCATTGGAAAAGAAAGCCGACATCAACACTTTCGCTTCGGCGATCAACAATGCTGGACGTCTCCGATACGGAAAACGATCGGATCCGGCTGCGTGGGAGGAGAGGTTAGTCAGGGTGATCTAGAAATTTCATGTATGCCCATTCTAGACAATGGAGCCCTTTGCGATTCCTAGATTTCTTGGAGGAGTAAGTGAATCCATCCTAAGTTCCGCTTCTTGAACTTTCGCCAATATTTTGATTAGTTGTGCCCCCTTCGCTTTCACCGGAAGTTTAGGAATCCCGAGTCTAGTTGCTCCATATGTTTATTTCCTCCACGCGTTTATTTATTTGAAAATCACGTCATCTAATATAATAGGTCAATGCTTTCAGCCAACCAATCTACCCATCCGCCGATCAGTACATCTACACTGAGGAGGGACGTTATCCATATGGATTGTAAGTAATTTAAGGGGGGGGGGGGATTGGGGTCAGGTGGAATTATATTAGACAATCTTTAGATATTTATAGAATTAGGAACCTTTCGTCATATTAAATTCAGAATTGACACGAGCATTTTCACCTGTCTGTCAAATTGTCACAGGTGGAAATCATATTATGTCATGTCAATTGTTGGAAATTGGTTGCTAAGTGACTATGATAACATTGATAATTCCCACGGAGACTAATAATTACACTAGAAAAAGTTAGGCCACGGCCATGGAACTTTAACTTCACAGACAGTAATTTCAGAATCAAGCGTGCTCTTAACACCGACTCCCTCGTCGCTTCACTCAATGGAGCCGAAAGACTGCGCTTCGGTCGCAAGTAACTTCCACAATCAACTTCAACTCGTCCTAGCTTCTTCAACCTAATTTATTTTATTTAATAATCAGTCTCAACTTCGAATAATTATTATCCCACCTCCTTAATATTTTTGTGCTGTTGTGTATCGAATCAGTCCCCCACCGCGTCGCCCCCTTTCCCCCTTTTTCACTGAAAAATAAAATTTGTGAGTCTGTTGTTTTTTTTTTGTGATAATACATTCTTAAATAGTTTTAGAAGCCAAATACATATTCGGAGATCTTTCGAAATCAAATCAGAAACCAGAATAGGGAAGAGACGGTTGAATGGATAATACCAAGATTAATTATGAGGATCGCATACACACGGAGTTTGGTTCGATGTGTTTTTGGTCGAGGATGGAATAATTGAGGAGGAAGTTTTTGAACTGTATGAGAAAGAGAGATGAGATCAGAAAGCCGGGAATCAGAAATTCGGAAAAAAAGGCTCGGAACTCGGATTTAGAGTTTTCCGGATGTGGGAATTCCTTGAAACGCTAGCAGTTCCCCTTATAATGCGGCGCTTCTAATTGATCAATGCGCTCTAGTAAGTCGGCAGGAAGATGAAATAATAAAAAAAAATAATATTGTGTACGATTTTATTGGAGGGTTTACGGTACTTTTCCCTTAAATTATGATATTGACATTGATAATTCAGTTATTTTCATTTTGGTTGCATATGTAGGTCCTAGGGCGCTGAGTTATAATATCTCTTTAATTAGGGAATAATGTCATTTCCCAAAATTCCTACAGTACTACTGAATTGCATATTGAAATTTCGAAAGATATGTTTAGTAGCCATTAGATGCCTAACTAAAGTTACATTATGACTCCGAGATACTTTCAATTAAAATTAAAAACCATTTATATAAAATCAATGGTTCCGAAAGCACAATTGTATGGGAAAGTGTTATAATGATAGCTAGAACTATCTTCATATTGGTTTGAAAAAACACACGCATTACTAATTAATCTCAACCATTTTTAGATCTTTCAATACGCGATAATGTTATTCTGTGGAATATCAATCTACAAATGAACGGAAAACTCAACAACTTCTCTGCATCTCATCAACAAAAGCAATTCTTCAAAACTTTAATCATTCAAATCAGTTTTCCAACTATTCTCTTCCATATTCCAATTTTCCCAGTCCTTCTAGGGGGGTTGCGTTGAAAAGTAAGTGTATGAAGTGTGTCAAAAATTAAGTTTGAAATTAATTTTCTTGTTTTAAAGAATTGCTAGGAGGGAATCAAACAGTTAACAAAAGTTCGAATGGTATTTGTCTATCATTAATAATGAATAAAATAAAAAATAATTTTTCAGTGGACGTATTGTCTGTTCAAAAAAAGTGGAACCCGCAAAATTCAAATCGAACCCTCGTGTCGATTTACGAGGCTCCGCCCAAATAATGATAGTGTTCACTACCGCCACAATGAAAATGAGAGACGCAGACGGTTTTCATATTTGGGCGGAGCCTCGTAAATCGACACGATAGTTCGATTTGAATTTCGCGGGTTCCACTTTTTTTGAACAGACAATAACCTACATGATTTGTATGATGCCACAATAAAGTCACTAAAACGATTTATTAATTTGCCTAAAATTCTAAGACACAGTTAAATTGATATAATTGTCGACTTCCTTCTATCCAATACCATCACCGAGTTTCGTTTCTTCCCTTTGCACAATAAAGTGTTACGATAGTCTTTGATTTGCCAGATGATTAGAAATGTATTCACTGCTGGATACATTGGAAGGAGAGTTGCCAAGATGAAAGGGATTATCTGAAGTGATTAGGCTTGAGTTAGAGTTAGTTGTTACAGAATGTTGCTGATTTTGAAGGATATGGTGAATACCATAATTATTGTGAAGCACCCTGCCCGGCCTGGCTACAAAAAACTAAAATTATAGAAGAAAATCTTTAATTTTTCAAGAACTGGTCAACTATGAACAAGCCCTATCACTTTTTCATTCCAAAGTGGCCCTCTTACCTCTCCCAAATCAATCCCGAATATTCCTGTAATCAGATTAAAGGTGCAGGGAAATATAGTAAAAATCGTTGGTGACACACATTGAACCAAAAGAAGTCGATAAATAGATGAATAATGACTTCGATTCGATAAATCCGATGAAACTTTTTTAATAATACGATTTGCACAGAATAAAATACAAACCAATAGGATCAAAAATAATACGATGATATTCAATATGAAGATGAAAAACCAGCAATCAGTTTTTTGAATTTCAAGTGAGAATCCCAGAAATGCGCGGTTGTTTAAATTGATTTTCATATTTTCTAAGACGAAATCGGTGGCTTTTTGCATTTTTTGGTCTGTAGGAGAGAAGCAGTAGATGACTGCGATTAACCAGTTGGATATGATAAGAAGGTTGATAAATGGGGAGATGAAGACGAGATGGGGGAATGATCGGAACCATTCTGCTCTGAAATTAAACAAACTGTGCTATGCCCTTATATATAAAATGTTTGGTATTTAAACCTTGTTTAACCTATATTCTATGTTCTTCAAAGTTTATCACATTTCCAAAAGAATCAAATGACTAACCTGCAAACCTGTGCATACTGAAAAGCAAATGAATAAGAGATCAAAAATAAGGATTGCATGAATGAAATTGCAAATGTTAGTAACAGATTCTGAGCGATCCTACCACTTTGAACAGGTCCAACTGCGAATAACACAAAGTCTCCGTCAGATACATACCAATAAGGTACTGTGCAGATTTCACAGATACTGTAGATGAAGCCTGTTAGGCCGATGGCTACGAGGATGTGTTGGTAACGGAGGAGGTAAGAGGGGCGGATTCTGGAATAGATTGAAAATTATTTGGACATTCAGATAAACCTACTTCAACGCCACAATTGTCAGAACAGCACTGAAGAATGCTGAAATTGACCCGATTGTCATAACGGCGATAGAAAGTTTCGATTCCAAGTTATTCATTTTTATTCACTTGATTTATGGAACAAAAAAAAGAGAGAATAATAATGCAGTTAGCAATATCAAGAATGGAATGAGGGGGAAGGTAATAACATGTTCCGTAAAAGCATGTGATCAGAAAAATGAATAATTGAATTTAACTCTGGGTGATGTGAATAGTAAACAGAGATTGACCTGAAATTGAGTTAGAATTATATGGAAATTTAATTATCTTGGAAAATGTGTAGTTTCATAGTTTAGAGTTTTGCAGATTTTTTTTTCTGAAGTTTTGATGCACCTAATTTGAAAGCGTCATAACACTGTTGGCAAAGGAGATTTCAAAAAGTGTTCCACAGGTAAGATGTTGTTCATAACAAGAGCTATATTTTGTTAGTTGATAACTTTTTTGATAGCTCTTATGGGAACTGAGTTACAAACCCTCAAAGTCAAGAACCTCTAATTGAGAGGGCACAGACAGTCAGACACTCTAACCGTCTTCTTTCTCTACGGCTCGCAGCCTATATATAACTATCTAAAATGAAATTATGTACTTTGTAGTAAAATCAAAAATCTTCTGTCTCCAGCCACTTCAAATTTCAGAAATGTAACGGCGCGGACTTCTCTCGGAATTAATGAGTTTCAACTTCCAGCACTCATACCTTTGTTGGCGTGAAAGCTATCAAGAAGTTGTTGACTAATGAAATGTAGCCCTTGACAAACTGAAAATTTTTCTAGTTGACAACTTTTTGATAGCTTTTATGGGAGCCGAGATATTCTCCCTTAAATTCAAGGAACTCTAACTGAAAGGGCGCAGACACTCTAGCCACTTCTTTTCTCTGTGTCTCTTATCCTAACTATCTAAAATAGATGTTTTTTGATTCCATCCAAACCCACACTTTATTAATAACTTCCGTAATTTATTTATTTTCTCCATAAATTTAATATTAGTGTTCTATTCCCCCTCACTGACTCACTCCCTTTGTTCTTTGTCTATTCTCATTTCTCTCCCCCTTCAATTTTAATTCCTCACTGACCACAATTATGACTTATTCATATTGAGAACAAAGTTTAATTGACTATTGCTATAAGGTCATAATAGTCATTCAATGATATTTGTGCTTTAGTTCATTTCTCTTTTTTTTTCTACTTCCGCTGTCTAATTTGTAGCGTCTAAATGGGGAATTCCACAAAATGAATCAAATCCAATTAGACACGAATTTTTTTTTCGTCTGAGCAAAAATCAAGGCAACAACAAGCAGTGCCCAATCCGTGCCGTCCTTCCAAACAAAAAAAACTCTCAACAAACTGTAAAACCAATTTATTTTCATCACCACACCATTCTCATCATCATCATTGCTTTCTCAAATTATATTCAGAAGACAGAAAAGAGAAGAAAAGAGATTATCATCATCAATGCCAAGGATCGGGTTCATACTCGACGAGTGGTCTTAGAACGACTCGCTTGTCATCGGCCGCCCAGTTTCTAGCGAGCTTTCCGAACAGAATTCCGCTACGACGGAGACGGATCAGTGGGGAAGAGGATGGGTCGTCGAGGTCTTCTGGAAAAATAAGAGGATTAGAGGAGTTACTGTAGGATATAAAGTTAGATACATAGGTGGTGGTACTGTATTATAATAAAGTACAGGGTTAGCTTGACCTATCGACCTACACTAGTCTACAAATATTAAGTACCCCAGCCTTTTTTAACTCTTGTCTAGTCTAGCCCACCCAAAAAATTTCACCACATCCAGATTCAGACCCCTCTTTACCCTTAGGTAGTCTGAAGCTATTTGATCTGCTACTGTAACTAAGTACTGCTCTCGCTTGACCAGCTAAGCTACAGTACCCCTAACCAAAACACCCTAGCTTTTTTCCTACCCCTGTCTAGTCAAGTACACCTACCAAAAAAAGTTCGCATCATGTCCACCCACATTTAGATCCCCCTCCTAGGTAGATCTCATAAATAAATGATTTCGTATTGTGTGAGTGGGCCACTCACTCGTGCAATTTCCTTCCTTTTTTTGCTGTTTTTTTGTTTTGATCATTTCCGGGGTGGTCATAGTTTTGACCGGAAATTAGGTAATATAAGTGAGTAATGGATCATTGAAAGTTACGAGGGTGGGATTAAAATAGAGAGTTTGTGTGATGATGTAGTGTCAGTTGCAGGTGGGACCTTTAAAAAGAAATTGCAGAAATCTTTACCAGACATACTCTTTGACCAGGAATACTACTAGTTACTAGCTACTACTGACTAATATAATTTATATACTGATGGTCCCTTAACCCTATCTTGCAACTTCTCTCTGAATAACTAGTCATCCGTGCTTTGCAAGATGAACATGACGCGAGGATCTACGACAAACTATTGAAACTTCAAATATTGCAATTTCTCAGCCCGGAAGTGTCATACGTATATCTAAAGCTTTAACTAGCCCAATCCTAACCAATGGAAATTTGGCCAATTTACGCCTATTATGGAGGTGACGATGATCACGATGAAAAATCTCGAATTTTTCTTTCTAGATGACGTTACAGTGGTCACTTGTTTTTTTTCTCTCTCCCATTGAGTATTTCGGGAAATTGAAACGGATAGGGAACGGGACGGTGCACACGTCATTTTCGAAAAGAAGACGTCAGGATGAGTATTCAGTGTGTCTGTTGTATAGTTTTCAATTTGAAACATCTAAAGAAAGGCGGAACAAAAGAATTGGAAAAAACGTGATTGAATTCCCTCGAAGGGAATTGGAATTAGGGAGGAAGATTCTGGAAGACGTTTCGCCTACGTAGCACACACTTTTTACTTATTCATTGGTTCAATTCACACATTTAGAAAAAAGAACGTGAAAGAGAAGATTTAATTTGAATTTCGAATTTGAAGGGAATTAAAGGGGGAGCGTGAGAAAATCTGAGATAAATTCTTCAGATAAAACTGCTGACGTAGAATGTAATGAGGAGTATCTAGATGGAAGGGTTATGGGATTGGAAAAAAGGTTTAGATTTTTTAATGAATAAAAATTGTCCAAGAGGAGGACAAAAATGTCAAAGTTAAATTTTTATTAGTGGGAAACTTGCCGCGGTGCGTTAAAAAAGGCGCCTTGTCTTCTAGCTCTTATAACTTTGTTGGCGTGAAAGCTATCAAAAAGTCATCAATTAAAGAAATGTAGCCCCTAACAAGATTAATGTTTTCTTAGTTGACAACTTTTCTGTATCTCTTTTGCTAACAAAGTTATGACAGTTTGAACTAGATATATGAATATAAAGAAGTAGAAGGTTAAACTGATTTTAGAGTAATCAATTCTTATAAACAATTCTTTAGTAAAAACTTGAAAAAAGTACACCGCTATCTATTTTTAATTATTCTCTATCTTCTGACAAGTTCAATGTTTCCATGAACTCATTTCTCTCTCTTTCAAAACACACACAACATACCTCCTTGACTTCTCAACACATAAAACGCTGAAACCACTCCGATGACGTTAATGAGGATGAGAACGACAGCGAGTAGACGCATTTTCAAAATGTGTCTTTTCTTTCCCGAAACTCCTGAAACGGAGGATAACAGAAGTTAGGGCGAAAAGTATAAAATGAGTGAGAGGAGAGGCTTCAGGAAAAAGAAGGGTGGTCGTTGAACGATTCAGTGGGCGGAGTCAATGAGAAGAAGGGATGAGGGAGGAAAAAAAAGAAGGAAAAACCAGAAAAAAGGAAGAGATAATGAAGGAATATGTGAAAATAAAAGGGTGGATTTGCATAGAGGATAATTAAATAATATTTTTGTGTTGGGGTTGGTGGTGGGAGAAATGAAACAAAAAGTAAAGGAAAACCAAAATTCATTTTTTTTCTGGATTTTGAAAAAAACATTGAAAAAAAAGAAGAAACAGTAAAAAAATAGTTTACAGTATACCGTACATAATAAATAATTACCGACACCTTCTAAACGCGCCAACGCGTTTAAATGTGGGCACGTTAAACGCTCCTATCTCAGTTTGGGTTAGAGATAGAAAAACACTTCCAACTACAAAAGTGTTCTTCATAAAATGTTTCATCTTTTATCAGTTGAAAGTTTAATGATATCTCTAATCTGAACAGAGATATAACCATTTTAAGATTAGGCTTCACGGAGAGGCGGATAATTAGAAAAAAAAGCGCTACATCCTAGAAAATTCCCTTTTTACTAGAAAAAAAAACTAATCAGAAGAAAAGTTCGAAAAGTTCCAGAAAAAACAAATAACAAGAACAAAAAGTGAATGAATACAATAAACAATGAGTCTGGAAAAAGCTAGAAGTACTCGGTATACTTTCTTAAGAGAAGAAAAGAAAACGTATCGGATTTTGTTAAGTTTTAAAAATTGAGTTTTTCTAAGGAATGTAGTTGTAGTAAGGATACAAAAGTGATTTGCAGAGATACGCATCGAGAGATGTGCCACAGAGACTAAAGATATTTTAAGGATGAATGTAGACAGTATGTTCTGGCACAATTGTCATATCGAGTTAAGGAAGAAGGCTAAATAAGTTGTCTAGACCGAATTCAAAAAGTCTGGAATTCAGACTAAATATTTTATGTTAAAAATAGAAAACACAAAGAATAAATATTCTGAGGTAACCAGGTCCAAAGTCTCCAGACTTGTTTAAGAATCTCTAGCACAAAGACCAATTGTCTATGAAAACAACAACAATGCGACACATAAGTAATGAGGCAAGAAGTATATATAAAATGTTTGTAGCCAGTGACGAGTTGGTCAGCTACAAGTGAAATTCGGCCAACTGTATAAGAACACATAAGACACGGCACAAGGCACAGAATACAAAAACATCAAAAGTCATATCAAAAATCAAAAAAGTAACTAATTGTCTAGTTAACTTTCTTTGGAAAAAATATTGTCTTTGTTTTCATAAAAGGGACCAAAAAAGCCGCAAAATTTCACTCTTTAAATACTCTTTGCTTCCACCGTAAATCAAAGTTTTTTCTAAAAATTTATTGAAAAATGAAATCATATGAGTTATGATTGATAAATCACTTTGACAGATTTACGATTTTTCTAGTGACACCAACAAAAAATGAACTTTAGAATCAATCGAGGATTAAAGTTTCTAAGCAGATTCTGGACAAAAAGAAAACGTCACAAGTCTCGTGTTATCATTTTGACATTTACTTGTAGTCGTTAGTTGGTTGTAGTATGGTTGATCAAACAAGTACAAATACAAAATAAGAATTGACTGGAAAAACAGGAAGTTAAGAGTATTTACTCAAACTATTCAAAACGAATAAGTAAAATCAAATCTCTTGAGAAGGTCAATTCCAAAAAAAGAGATAAATCTAAAAATCTGATGATAAGAACTTACAGACTACCTAAGCTGATCTTTGAGAGAAACATGACAAATCGAATGAAATTTTTGAAAAACTTAGTAATAAATCGAAGAAATAGGATAAATTTCGGTTTAAGAAGTACCAATTTCCATGAAAAACTATTTCGATCTACTTTGTATGCAACTCATATCTTGCATTAGTTTCCTGGTTAGTCTGAGAACAAATAATGCTCGAAAACTATTCTCAAAAATCGAAAAGTTCATCTCTGAAACTCTCTAAGCTTTAAAAATCTTCTCAAATCAGTTCTTTTCGAGAGATTTTTGGGGGTTCACATCGGAAATGCTTCTGAATAAACGTCACGTGGATGGCAGTGTTCATGACACTTTTTGATGAAAACATTTATTTTTCGGGAGGAAAACAAGGAAAACAAAGAGAACAAAAAGGAAAATGGATTTCGGTTTGTGCACTTATATTAGGAGGAAACACTTGAATTCTTGAAAAAAAAACAGGAAATCATGTTAAGTGACGTATTAGAGAAATTTGATCCTAAATGGGCTGAATGGGGTGGTGTCTTAAAATGCTTAAAAATGAACAGGAAATGATAAACGAAGTTATTTATAACTGAATTTTGATCCCATTTTGAGTCATTATCACTAGGACTTTGCTTTCAGAAGATAATGAATCCATAAAAAATGAACACTAGTATACATAGTAGGAGTGATCTTTTGATTTAGAATAAAAAGGGCTTCTTGAACGTGCAGTGTTCGAAATCATAAATACTTTGACATTTTCCCAGCAAATTTATAGTTTTTATACGGTTTCAATTTTGAAATGATTTCTCTTTTTTTATACAGGGGGTTTCGAACCTACCGTACCCCAGGTAACTATACTACTACCATCTAATCAAGCTTCATGGTGACATCCCAATTTGCACCCTACAACTCTAGTAACCAACTATAGAAATAGTTTGTGACCGTGGAACAAACTCCACTGCATTCATTCTTTTAATGCCATGTTCCTAAGGCTTCCATCATTTGATTCTGACCACCTGCAAAGATTTCAATGCAAATTTAATCCCTTTTTTATGTTAGTCATCTTGTTTTCAAGAAAATATTTAAGACGAATTGTTTTGTGACTTCATTGTTCTAAAAAGGGGTATTTGTGAAGTTTGGTTCAGAAATTTTTTTGAAATTTTTGCACCTAACTTTGTTTACATGAATCCATTGTAGATAGTTAGGCTGCGAGGCGCAGAGAAAAGGAAATGGCTAGAATGTCTAACTGTCAACTCTCTCTCTCTCTCCTTTAGGAGTACGCGACTTTGAACGACTGTATCTCGTTTGCTAAGAGAGATACAAAAAAGTTGACAACTAATGAAATGTAGTCTTTAATATACTTAATATTTTCTAAGTTGAGGACGTTTTTGTATCTCTAATATGAACTGAGATATTAGTCTTTAAAAAAAGGATGAGGAAATATAGCGGCTAGCGTGTCTGACTGTCTGTGCTCTCTCAATTAGAGGAGCCTGAATTAAAGAGCGTGTATTTCGGTTGCCAGTAGAGATATCAAAAAGTTGTCAACTAATAAAATGTAGTTCTTATTATGAGAAACATTTTGATAGTTGACTACTTTTTGATATCTCCTTCGCCAACAAAGTTATAACGGCTCTCAATTACTACGATAATCTTAATTTTTTTTTAAACAAAAATATTAACTTTTTCATGAAAAATAACTTTTTCCTAGTTCAAAATAAACCCAGAGAAAAAAAACAAGTCGATTACGGGCGGTTCTCATCAAAACATACTCGAAAAACGTTCTTCCTCTCAGTAGACATTTCAGCTCATCTGGGAGAGATAATTCTCACGAAACGACTTCAGTTGCAATGTTTTCCGCGAAAACGGTTCCAGTTCATTTATTTTTTAGAAGGAAGAAAAAACGCGAGAATGGGAAGAAACAGGGTAATAATTGAAAAGGAGTGGTGAGAATTTTTAAATTAGAAAAAAGGTAAGGAGACGCAGACGATCTAATCGTCTGTGTCTCTCAATTTTTTCACGTGAATGAAAGTGATTTTCAAAATTAACCTGACCTCCACGTGAACTAATAGCCCCGCCCCTTTTAAATAGTCCTCCCTCCAAAAAGTTCAGTGTTAAAATTCATCAGCGTCCCCAAAATGAATTATATATCAATTGAGGATAGAATTGATCGTCTTCGTGTTCTATCGGGTAAATTTAATCGGAGTTCGAACCAAAATTCTAATAAGAAAATTCCAGAAGCAAAACCTCCTGAGCACTATGAGAGATTGAAAAAAATTCAACAACATACGAGAATGATCGGACAGATTTTCGGGATCTATGGGGTTGTCGATGAGAAAACGTAAGCCCCACTGTTCCAAATTCCAATTCTTCCTCTTTTATTCAGCGAAGAAAAACAAGAGGAACGCGCTCTGAAAGAGATGTCGTTCGAGGAGAAACGGAAACTCCTTCAAGCCCAATTCCCGAATAAAGTGTCGGCTGAGCAACGTGCCAAGGCGAGAGAGGCACTTAACTTCATTGCTAATAATCCGGTAACTCTAATAGAAGTGCGCCCCCGCGATTATTAAGAAATTTCAGGAACTTTTCAATTATCACGGTTCGCATCGTAACCCAATCATCCACGATTCGGATAATATCCTTACTTCTCGTTCGTGGCCTTCTACCACGGCTTCCGAAGATGCATTGACAGCTCCCAGGAACAATATTAAGACAATGGAATCCAGCTCATCGGTATTATTCCTTAGACCTGCCCTTATATTAGAGGTTTTTTCTTTAGACCGCAGGTAAAATTCGATTCAAGCCAGCTACTGAAGTCCATTCTCGTTTTAATGGAACTTGGAAGTTTGGGAACTATGATAACTTTGCTAAAGTGATTCCACCGGATTCTGATGAATCGGTGGATACAGTTTATGATGGGATTATCACTCCGGTTCAATTCGATCCTGAACTGATCACTCCGTTGCACACGTGCACTCAATAAGGTGTTGAAAGTCTAATCTTTGAAAATGTTTACATGATTGGAGAAATGAAGGATTTTTTTTTCGAATTTTTAATTTAGTACATATAGATCATTGAGTCAATTATCCAATAGTCTTGATGGCGTTCCATACTTTCCCGAAGAATGAGGGCTCCTTGGTAGATGCGTCTGCTGGCAAGTAGATGAACTCTTCGGGGCAGGGCTGAAATTAGAAAACGGTATAACTCGAGAGTCAAGCAAGTAGCGCAAAAGCGCAACTGCAAAAATGTGCAGCATGCAGTTTTAAATAATTTTTAGTTGACAGTTTTTTGATATCTTATTTGGTAGCTGAGATACATGCGTTTAAAGTTGCGCGGTTCTAAAAGGAGTATAATGTCTACTTTTCCGCATCTCTTTTAGTTAATCACTCTAGCTTCTCTGCACTCTCACCTGGAAATTTGGCAATGGTGGTTGTCCATGCTTTCTAACAGATCGCTCAAATCGGCTGACTCGATTCAAATGAGAATCGTTATGATCTCCAGGACAATCGCGAATAGTCAAATCCTTATTCAAACAGAGTCGAATATCTCCCAAAAGGAATTGCTTGGTCTGAAAAAATATCCGGTATTACTGTAGCTTTTCAAGGGATACTGTACCTTCTTATCTCTCAAACAATTAAATTGGAATCGTTTTCCTGATGTGACTCCTGCCAACGCGGTAACCATATCCTTAGCGCCAAGGGTCTTTTCTGAGGGGCCGATGGAAGACATCCCTCCGGATATATCAATGGAATCGAAAACTTTCATCACTCTAAAATTCCTCTTTTAGAAGGGCAGGACTTTTTGAAAGACTTACTCTGTGAAATAAGCTAGCTCAGACTCGAATAGCTTCTCGCTTTGGGCACATGTGCCGTGCTTATCGTACTCGTGTTTCCAAAACGATTGAATGGTTTTCTTTGGGTACAAGTTTGGCCAGACTTTTCTGAAAATCATAACATACTGTTTGCTACCGTAATCTTCGAAACTTACACAAGCTTCTCCTCAATCGTCTTGATCAAATTCTCATCGAAATGTCTCGGTGTACCACGACAATTCTGTGGGTATGATCCATTTTCGAAATTTGGCCAAAGACCGTGAATAGTCCATTGAGGAGTTCCATCTGGGATTTCGCAAGACTCGGGGACAGAATCATCGTCGGCACGACAAACAGCGGTTGGGTAGATTGTTGTGAACATCAGATAGTCAAATGGTTCACCATCACGACAAAGCATGGGGGAGAAGAGGAGGAAGAGAAGGAATAGTGGTTTCATCTGGAATAATTATAGATTTTTGAGGAAAACGGGGATTGGACTGGAGGTAGGGTTAGGCTAAGGTGTGCTGGGCGCCATTTTTTGATCGAGACAAGCATAGACGTTTCAAAAATCAATTACTCTTGGTGCCGGGTACCAAATACTCTAATTTTGTGCCATCCCGCCACATAGAAACAAGACAAACATTTCCGAAAAAAATTTAACTTAAAAAAATCAAAATCCAAACTACAAAACCTTTCCCCAAAAACAACCAAAAACCATCAGAACACAATGACTAAACTAAACGAATCGACAGAAGAAAAATCAAGTGAGGTCAACATTCCTTCTGTCCCCTCATTCGACACCCGGGGTGTCAAGTGGGCCCAACAATTGGCACATGATTTAGAGAGGTGGTAATGGCTAAGAGAATGGCTAGTCTTTTTGTTGGCTGATGGGAAGACGAAATATAAAAGATTGATTTATAGATAACAGTAAAGATAAGATACTGAATGATTCGTTCAAAAAACGGGAAGGGATAGGTCATAGTGTTTGGGGGGAAAAAGGGGGGGGGGGGGCGATAAGTGATAAAGAAATAGGAAGGGGGTTTTTTTTTTTGAAAAACTGTGTCCTTGATCGCGAAAAGTCTGCAAAAAGCTAAAAGTTTTGAAAAAATTACCTAAATTATTTTTAACCATGACATTTCTTTTTTAACGCTATACTCTCCAGCAAGGTGGTTAACCTATAAAAGACACAATGGTCCGAATTGAATTTTACTGCTGTGTTTGAATGATAGTCTTTAAAACATCCCCATCCCCCTTATCTCTGGACCCGCGCTAATAAAGCTTTTTTTCATCTCCCCTCCACTCCCTTCCTCTGAGAAAAGGTCATAATTCACCCGAATAAAATTATATATTGTTAATTGAATTATCCAATTAACGCGAAAAAACCGAAAATTAAGCTGGCGGCGGATGAAAGAAGCCGGCTTTATCGAAATATATGAAGCAATTTTTTGATCGAGCAGGTTTTGGTCACAT
Organism: Caenorhabditis wallacei; assembly: GCA_963932035.1. NCBI lineage: Eukaryota > Metazoa > Nematoda > Chromadorea > Rhabditida > Rhabditidae > Caenorhabditis > Caenorhabditis wallacei. Next base: position 9,594,026 of record OZ009932.1, on the reverse strand, counting down.
ACAACTTTTTGGACTCTTGATTGCCTTACGTAGATCACATGTGTTTTTAAGCGAGTGTATCTCAGTTTATGATGAAGGTATCAAAAAGGTATCAACTAATGAATTGTTGGTCTTGTTATTCTGATTATTTTGTCAATTATTAAATTTTTTGTATCTTTAAAACTGGCATTGATGTTTCGTTTTGAAGAAATACGCCTAGAGACGAAGAGAAATGAAGTGGCTAAAGTGTCAAACCACTTTCAATTGGAAGTGAACTTGAAAGCTTGTATCTCAGTTACCAGAGTAGTTATCAAAAAGTTGTCAACTAAGAAAAAATTCAGTTTATTAAAAACTACATTTCATTAGTTTACAACTTTTTATATCTCCCATGGGAACCGAGATACAAGCCCTTCAGAGTCGACAGAAGTTTCAAAGTTTAGATAAACTTGTTCATTTTTAAAAAAATCAAATATGACTCATCCATAAATCCTTTCGTAATCCCGTTCTTATCATATCCGCTAAATGATAAAAATAGATTATTTACGAAAACAATGTCTATTTTTATATTGTCTGAAAACAACTTATCTGAAACACAACATTTAGGTCAATTCAAACTTTTAGAGATAATATTATGAGCGATTCATCCATAATAATAAAAAACAAAACGTCATTTTAAAGGAAAGTCGGTAGTTTCAAGAATCAACGATCATGTTTATTTTGTGTCTGACTAAGAAATTATTAGTCTACTGAAACAAATTGTATTTACTTTGATCCGTTTCTTTTTGATCTTGAACTTTAAAACCAGAGAGGGAGGGAGAGAGACGCAGAGAAAAAAAACTGTCTGACTGTCTGCACCTTCTTCATCAGGACTGCCCGACTTTAAACTTATATCTCAGCTCCCATAATAGCTATCAAAAAGTTGTTAACTAATGAAATGTAGCGCTTGACAAACTGAACATTGTTTTAGTTGACCACTTTTTGACATCTCCGCTGGCAACAAAGTTATGAAAGTTTAAAGTTGGTATCCATTTTTCGCTGTTGGTGGACACTCTCGCTTCTCTGCGCTTTCCTTGTTCTTTCAACCAAACAAAACTCAAATCAAAAAAGATTTATAATCGTTGTTTAGGTTATTTCAAACCGCGAAAAAAAGAAAAAATACATTCAAAGTAATTATGTACACGTAACTAAAGCAAGAAACGAATTCGAGAGCAAAATGACTAAAGCAGGGAAAGAAAAGGGAGTAAAAAACAAGGAAAAGCTGGAATGAACCCATGATACATGAGAAAAAGTACAAGTGATGATGGTTGAATGATTCCGGTTTGTGTGTGTAGGAAAGAGCAATCGGGTCTTTTTTTAGGAGGGGAGCAAAAATGCAGTGAAAGATGCCTTTGGGGGAGAAAGGAAAAATTATGCGAATAGAGAAAAGTCTAAGAATACCGTACATGAAAAAATGTACCTAACAATTTATACATAATTATTTTCATAGAAAATTTTGAATTTCAGGCTCGAACTTTGGCAATTCTGACATGTTGCTCGAGTTGGAAAAGATGCTCATCTTCGTCATCGGGGAAGAGTTTTCGCAAGTTTTCCGCCAAATTTAGCACGTACTCGCAGTTGGGGCCAGCGCATCCCTTAGCATTGACAATTTCACGAGCCATTTTGATTAGGTCATCTGGTCCGAGATACAATTCGTTTTGTTTGTCGGCGACGCAAGTCAACGCCATGACTACAGTAGGGCGACGGTGGCGGTTTAGAGATGTCGACTCGATTTGGACTGGAACCATTCGAAACGAGTATCCATTGTCGATCTGGAAAAAATTGAAAAATTGAAAAAGTTAGACTAGTCGAGGGTCTAAAGTGTATCACAACGTCACGTGACAGCTGTTATCTTATCATGTGCCATCAAAAAAATTACCTCTCTTTGCTCCAGATACTTGACAGCGGTGGCGATGGCAGTCTTACCATCTACCCGGAAGACGACTCCATTCGTAAACGAGTTCGACTCTTCAATTAAGGTGGCGACGCGTCCCGGCTAAAAAATTTCATTTTTTGTTTGTCCGCAGGAGCCCCCAGCTAGCCAGTCACATGCTTTCCTCATGCAGCTTTACTTTTTCTCTTCCCCCTCCTCCCTCTAGGAAAAAAAGAGAAGAAAAAGAGAAATGGCATGAGCAACAACTACTATACGAAAAAAAAAGACTAGCCGGACTCCAAAGTACAGAAAACTCACCAGTTTCTCATCGCCACGATGATACGTATTTCCTTGATACATACGACGAGCCCATCCGATTGCATAAGCTTTTCGAGAGGTGGCAAACGCGAATCCGGGATTCCAGATGAGACTTCCGTAGCCGAAAATCCAAAGAGATTGGGCAGAAGAGACGGGCGAGGATTTTTCCATTTTTGATTTCAGTGTAGTGGACCACGGAGGCGGTGGTGGGGGTTTCTGAAATTAGTTAGAAGTGAGTCAGTGGTTTAAGAAGGGCTAAGACAGAAAAAGATATTGACATTTGAGAATGGGGGAAGCCTAAATAGTGGACACCACTTGATTTGCGACTCTCTCTCTCTCTTGACTTTCAAAGAACCAGAACAAACAAAAGAACATCTAATGGGTGGGGCGGAGGTAGAGACAGAGATCACATGACTAAGCGAATTTCAGAATAACAAACGTCATATAGAAAAGGGAGATAAAGAGATATCAAAAGATCAAAAACCTTAGTGTTCCAAAAAGTTTGAAATAAACTATACACTATCCCCAGGACAACACCTCCTTATATATGTAGACGGGAAAATCAGAAAAGTGGGCGGGGCCAAAATGATGATCGAGGTGATAGGCAATGAACGCGGCATTGCATCAGACACTCTCTCTCTCTCTCTATTGAGGCACACACATGGGAAAATAAGAATTGAGAGTGAGAGATAGGAAGGAGACGAAGAGATTTAGAGAAGGGGAGATGAGAAGAAACACATGGTGGGCGGGAAAGCCCTCTGCAAAGAAGAAAAGGAGGGACTAAATTTGTACTTGGAAATGGAAAAAAGGGTATGGGTGACGCAATGAGAGGGGGCGTTCCCACTGAAAATAGGTTGGTAGACTTCAATTGGAAAACAGACTCAAAATGGAAAACAACCTAAGGAGTGGACCTTGTTTTTCAAGGGTCCAGAGATGCGGGCCGAAACGGGCTCATCTATAACTCATTTTAGACCCGAAATTTCTAGACAATCAAGTCGTGAAAATGATAGATATCGATGAGCTCTACACGGTGGACTAAACTAAAAAAATGTCGGTTTAGTTTGGAAGGAGATAGATGGCTTCGAATTGGGCAGCCGAGAAATCTCAGTCAGAAAATGGCTAATTGAGGCCATAAATATGTTAAAGCTTAACCAATAGACTGGAAAACTAGTCCATTGTGTAGAGCTCGTCGAAAGCTATCATTTTCTCCTTGATCATCTAGAAAGCCCGTTCTTAAAGGGAGTTAAAGTGCTGCCCGTTTTCGGCACAGCTAACAATTCTAGTAAACCCATCCTGCTTAGAAGCAAAATTTACGTAAAATTTCAGAGAAAAATACACTAATCTTTGGATCAAATAAACCTTCAAGATGAAATAGCCAAGGGGTATTGAAGAACCTCAGAATGAAAACCTAAGCAAACCGAATTCTTATAAGATCGAAATGAAAAAAACCCCAAAGACAACTGGAATCTCCCTTCAAAACTCAAAAACACATGTGTGTGTGCGAAGGACAGAATTCTTTGTTCGAACAGCTGGATACATGTGACCCCGGGAGAAGAAGCTTTTTTGACCTTCTCGAGAGAAGAGAAAAGACGGATAGATGGCCTTGTGACTCATATGAGGAAGAAATTCTGAATTCAGGGGTAAATAGCTAGAAGAACTGGTTCATGACTGGAACACTAATTCCCAACTAGTCATAGGCTATCGCAAGACTTGAAATTCCTTGACTGAAAAAATCAAAATACAGAAACCCCGACTACCAAAGATACTAAGAAGATGGAATGACTAGCAGTCATCGGTTACAGTAACCCCAAGAGTTCAAAATATAAACCCAACAAAAATGGAAAATTGACACCCGGCGCCCGTCCAAAATATGGTGTGACAGATAGGTACAAAAAACAGGTGAAGAACGAGAAATCAATATACAGCCCCCTTTGTCCCTTCTGTTTTTGACCTACATAGTAATTTGGGTCTACCTTCACTATACAGTAGTGGTCAGTCTTTGTCTAAACAAAGAACCTTTCCCTTTTTTTTGAAAATTCTTTGATCATCTGACCAAAAATAGAATTTCCGCGAAACCCATTTCTTCTCTTGGTTTTTTTTTTTGAAAGAGAAAAATTGATAAGGTGTCAAAATGCCACTGCACCTGATTTCGTTTCTTGATGTCAATTAGGAAGTGATAAGAGAAAAACGGAATTTGTTTCAAGAAACCAATTTTTGAAGAAAAAAAGAAAGGAGCATTTCCTAGAAGAGCAAATAAGGAAGGAGGATCTAGAAAATTCAAAGAGTGACTCATTCGTTGTTCAGTGAAAATTGTGTTAACGTCCGTCTAATAAAATGATTTATATCTTTTCCGATAATGTATTCGTTTAAATCATTTGTCCAAAAGAAGGGGTATCTGACGAATTATTCTGTGAATGAATGAAATGATATCAGAGAGATCTTGATAAGGATTTGATAAACATCTGGACTTTTGTCGTATGGAAGTTGAAAGATCAAAATGTTTGGTTAAAACCTTGGTTAGTCTATGAACAAGTGATAGGAACTGACAGGTTTTAGGTCAGCTTAGCTTAGCGGATTCTACGGAAGTGAACTTCTCTTGGACGGAAGTCGGAAATCGGAATTCCGTACAACTCATTAGTTTAGCCCCTACCAAATTATTTTGACTAGAAGTTGTTAGCTACGCAAGAAGATAGTGTCGCTAATCTCTGCTCTGTTCAATAAATGTAAGAAAAAAAAATACTAAAATCAGCTTAACCGCTAACAGAAAGACCAGTAGCCTAGATAGCTACGTCAAAAAGTGATCTCTAACCTATTCCCTCCTCGTCCAGCTGTTCTTCTTCCCCCGTTCGCTTCTCCCTGAAACGTGCATTTTGTAAATCTCAAGTTTCTTGAGCTACTGATCTATTGAGTGCTCTTACTCTAGTAAACTCACTACATGTTTGCAGGTTGATATTTGGACACTTTGACCTCATAGTTTTAATTTATGAGGTCAGTCGAATGGATGGTAAAACTATGTATAAAAACTCAGTGCCCTTGTATTAGGGGGTTTTGAGTCTTGTTTCAGAGAACAGAAGAATTGGGAGACTCAGCCTAGCTAAAGGTGTTCTTCAATAACAGGTGGTTTTTTTGGTGTTGTGTTAGTTTAACTGGCTAAATGCACTTCATGGCGAGTAGCTAATTTTAGCTACTCCTAGATTCATCCAATCCATTTTCATAAAAGTGCTCTAATAACATGATCATGGTCCCAAACCATAACCTTAACCCTACATCAGATACCGTATACCCTTAGCTACCAAGCCTGCTAGCCCTTCTCCTCCACTCCACTTCCTATCATTTCCTTCACTTCCTCTCTTCCCCCCAATTCCCACCAATTAATAAGATCATAAACCTCGAGAAAAGAACATCAAAACTTCAAAAAAAAAAAACCAAAAACCTTTTCATATGACCTGAAATTCCTTTCCCCTTACATCAGCTTCCATTAACTACAGTAATCTGCGTCTCCCTAGTTTCCAATGCTCTTTTTCTCTTAACTAGACAAAAAAAAGCTTTGATCTACTATTATTATTATACTTTGTAGTTGCTTTTTTTCTAAAGGCTGACGCAATTCGATGAAGACGACTAGTCAGCAGAATTTGAAAAAGAAGAAAAAACAGATAGAATGTGCTCAGACGGAAATAGAAGATAGCAAGGGGTTCAAAATGTATACAAACAGGGCTTTCCCTGTTGATTTAATATAAAGTGTACTAAACAAATAATTCAAAAAAAAAAGAAGAGGAACAATGAGAATTATGGGAATTACTGGTTTTAAACCTCTTTGGAAAGGGAGATGACTTTTTACGTTTTTTGAGGGGGCAATTGATAGCAATTGCTCTTATTTTATAATTAAATCCGAAAAATGTAGTGTTATAAGGGGCTTCCAAACCTAGGGTCAAGGCAAACTCAAAGGATCCCCAAGAAAAAGTACGATGTTACTAGAGATGCAGACACTATCGTTGTCACCAACTTACTAGGAATCGTATCATAAGTTGAAGAGTTGAAGGATGAAGATAAAAAATAATGAAGTTAAAAACACGAACCTTGACTATCCGAGGACGGGGTACGTGACCAATGTTGCGCAGAATTTTTGACTTCATTAGCATGACTTTTTTTGAGAGGCGATTCTGGAAAAATAGAGGATGTAGGTCTTGAACAAAGGAAATTTAGAAATTCAAATTTGAAAGCAAATTATTATTGATGATAGGTCATGAAAGAAAGAAGTCAAAATGTGATGTTCGCTGAAAAAATTGAAGGCATACGGATTTGTTCTATACTCGGTTTGAGCTTGTTTATTTCGGCTCCCAGCGCGGCTATGGAAAATTTATCAACTAATGAAATCTTGTTCATAACCAGGGCTACATTTAATTGACAACTTACTTATAGCTGCAACGAGAGCAGAGTTATTTTGGTTTAACTGAGAATAAGCGCAGAAGGAGTTGGAGTGTCTGTCTGTCAGCGCCCTACGCGACTTCAAACGCGTGTATCTCGGTTCCTAGAAGAGATATCAAAAAAAGATCAACTAATGAAAGGTAGCTTATGATAAGAACTACATTTTGTTAGTTGACACTTTTTTGGTAGCCTTCATGCCAACTAAGTTATGACGGTTCGAAGTAGAGGATGAAAAGTTGAAGATGAGCCCCTCTCAATTGATAATGCTCAATTTCAAGGACTTCTATCTCGACTCCCGTAAGAGATACCACAAAGTTGTCACCTAATAAAATATTGTTCATGATCTGGGCTACTTTTTGTTAGTTGACAATTTTTTCGTATCTTCACTGGAAACTGAGATATTTAATTTTGAAAAAAGTATCTATTAGCTATCCACAAAGCTATTGGGAATAGTTCGTTTATTGGCGAGGGGACTAGAAAACTACACTGGGAAAAGTTAGTCCATATCTTTAGAAGAACTTCTACCATTGTAATTTTCTAGTCCGCGCGCCAATTAGCAATTTTATTCCAATAATAGTTTTTGGCCTAAAAACTCAAAGAAATACCCAAATCTTTCCCAAAAACCCAGAAAACAATCATCTCCTTTATTATCAATCCGTCACCTAATATATATATACTAAAATCCACCGTGAATATGCAAATGAGTCGAGCGGAACATTCGTCTACGTGACTTTTCTCTAAATATCCGTCTTCCTTCAAAATATACACGTCATTTTGTATTGTGTAGGGGATGTTAATTAGAGGGTGATCAATGAACTTTACGTGATTTAGGTTAACTAAATTTTGGAATTTCTAGAAAAAAGTAATCTGAAATTAGTTGTCTGAAAATGATATTTATAAATTATCCAAAAAAACCTTTATTAGAACTGCATACTAGAGGGTGCACTTCTAATAGAGGTCTTTCGGTAATTAAAAAGGATCTCCCTAATTTGTCAGCTTCTTGCATCAGCAAAATTAATTGGTTAATCTAATTAACAAAATTCTTTCTAATGCTGAAAATTTGAACGTAATTCGAAAGTTGCATCATCCACAAATATGTTCATCTCTATTTTGAACATCAAATAAATAAGAACATGCATATAAAGGGGACCCTAAATTGAAACCGGGGAACAGAAAAAGCAAAAATATAATAAATAAGGGGAGAAAAAAAGAGTTTAAAGGTCATATTCAGATTCCAATTGATAAGTGATTCCGAATGATGCCAAGTAATCGTAGATTTTGGAATCTCCGAAAGCGGCGGCAGTGGTGTAGACGCCTCCTCTGAAACAAAATACAATTTTGATATTTGCTCTACGTATGCAATCGCGTAATGCTGAGCCACGCAATTTGGTTGCTTACTTTTAATTTCGCGGACTGAGTATCAAACGTAAGTTTTTATGCATTGCTACGTATTTTCTGCGTTGCCAAATTTAGATTTTTTCCAGTTTGATACTCAGTCAACGGAATTAAAAGTAAGCAGCCAAATTTGGTTCAGTAGGGTACGATTTCAAATTTTTTTTAAACTCACTCTTTCGGCAAATGCTCCTTATCCCTGATCAAAGCCAACGCGGCGGAGAGAACACATCCACTCGTGGCAATGTATCCAGCATCTGGTCCTTTACACGTGGCAACAACCTTCCGATTCGGCTTTCCCTCGTGTTGCTGATCAATTGGAAGTGTCTCTTTGTATCCGTATCCGAAGAACCAGTAGACAAACGATGCTTCAGCCATTTGTTGAGTAGATGGTCCGGAGTTTTTGAACATGTAGAAACTGCATTGATCCGGATAGTTTTGAAGAATTCTTCTGGTGAATGGATATTTGACGAAGATCGAAAGGAACATGATCCACAGACCGATGAGGTATCCGTAGAATTGAGAAGATAGACGAATGTAGGTCTCCATGTGGATTGGACGAGTGTGACGGACAGTGGCATCGTAGTATTGAGAACGATTGATGATGGACTTATCAGCTCCAGGGAATGGAACGGCGACTCCTCCCAATTCTTTCTCCTTGATCTCCCAAAGTGTCGGTCTCTTCGGCACCTTCACCGCTCCTCGCACAATCTTCTCTGGCATAATCTCCTTTCTCACCGCACCGAGCTTATCCGTGGCGGCTCCATTCAATCCAAGAATCAACGTTTGATAGGTTCCCGCATTGAACGAGTATCCAGATGGTCCGGTGAGCAGTTGAACGAACGATTCGACGTGATTCAGATCTCCATTGAAATTTTTTTTCAAGAAATTCACCCCTAAATCAGCAGGAATTGAGTCCCATCCGCAGGCAGAGACCACGTAGACACCTTGTCTCTTGGCTTCTTCTCCATACTTCAATTGCATTTTTTCAATCCAAGCTGGCTCTCCGGAGATATCCACGTGGCTGGCGCCATTTGAGACGGCGGCTTTGACGACGGCTTCTCCATACAGACGGTACTAAAAGTAAATGTTGATAAAATAGAGAAATCCGAAGTTTTTGTTACCGGTCCAACAGCGTTAATAACCACTTTAGCCTGTCTGGCCATCGTGTTCAAAGAGTTCTCATCAGCCGAATCGGCGATGATTACAGCGGCGCCGGACACGTCTTTTCCTGAAAAATTCCAGTTTTTTCATCTAATTTTCCTCTATTTCTTACCAGTCTTCTGACTAACATTCTTCAACACCTCTCGAAGCTTCTTCTCACTTCTTCCAGCCACCGCAAACGACAATCCCTCGAATTGTTCGGAATTCACCAAATATTCGACGACATAGGCGCCAGTGAAGCCCGATGCTCCGTAAATGACGACGTCGTAACGGCTCATACTGCAAAAAACCCTGATTTTTAGCGAAATTTTAAAAAGAATGAAGAAAAAAGCCGTATTCTTTGTGATTAATCGGTAAAAATCAGCGAAAAATCGAGAAAATGGGGTTTTTATCACTTTTTTCTGTTTGCTTATTTGTAAAAATGTCGCTTATCACGACGGAGAACACCTCATTTTGGTGGTGCGATTCCATGTGAAAATCATGGGTGAACTGTGATCAAACAATGATCAGAATAGTTGGAAAAAGAAGAAATTTTTATTTTTTTTTTAAATTGAGTTTGAAATAGAAAAAATTGAGTGCCTGCAGAAATGGGATATGGTAAGTGATGGGAAACTCCGTAAGGGAAAAATCAAAAATGGGAGATTCCAAAACGGGAGAAACGAAAATGTGAGATTCCAAAATGGGAGAAAAATAACGCTAAAAACGGCTGATTTTGACCCCCCTGAGTAAAAAAAATCAATTTTCATGTGATTTAAGGTAATATTACATCATTTTGCGCTTGTTTTAATGAAAATTCGTCACCAATTCAATGCTTTGAAATTTCTCCGTTGACCGCTGTTAAAAACATGTTTTTCACTACATTTAACAAAAAGCTGCGCTGCATTTATTTTTCAATGAAATGTGAGCAAAATGATATAATATTACCTTCAATCACATGAAAATTGATTTTTTTTACTCAGGGAGGTCAAAATCAGCCGTTTTTAGCGTTATTTTTCTCCCATTTTGGAATCTCCCATTTTTGATTTTCCCTTCACGGAGTTTCCCATCACTTACCATATCCCATTTCTGCAGGCACGCAAAAAATTGAGAAAAACTGCCGAAAAATGTCCAATTTAAAAAATCTTGTCCGCCAGGACTACACGACAGCAGGGACTAACTTTTTCAGGAGAGATTTCAATCGAAACTTTCATGTTTTTCGGCCTAAAATTGGAATTTTTCATAGGAAAAACCAGGAAAATGACACCAATTGACCCGAATAAAATGGCCTTGAAATTCCGAATTGTTTACTTCGTTTCGTGTTGTTTGAAATTCGAAAAACAAGATTTGAGATTCGAAAACTTGAAAATAACAAGTTTTGGTGAATTTTTGAGAAAATAAAGACGAACCGCGGTCTAATAAACAAGAGAGAATTGGCTACATTATAGGGAGGAGAGATAGAGAGAGAGATGATTGCACTTTGTACGCAGCAAATATTGAGGAAAATTGGAGAAAAAGAGAATAAAAGTTTTTTTTTAATGGGAAGCAATAAAATCTTTTTTTTTTTACAAAATTCTCAAAATATATACAAATTTAAATTTTCAGAAATCATATTCAGATTCCAATTGATAAGTGATTCCAAATGATGCCAAGTAATCGTAGATTTTCGAGTCTCCGAATGCGGCGGCCGAGGTGTAGACGCCTCCTCTGAAACAAAAATATTTTTTAAAAAGTCTCCTGAATTTTGAATTCACTTTTTCGGAAGAGTATTCTTATCCTTTAACAAAGCCAGAGCCGCCGACAAAACGCATCCACTCGTGGCAATATGATCGGCTTCTGGTCCTTTACACGTGGCAACCATCTTCCGGTTAGGTCTCCCCACGTGTTGCTCATCAACGGGAAGAGTATCCTTGTATCCGTATCCGAAGAACCAATAGACAAACGATGCTTCAGCCATTTGCTCTTCACTCGGTTTAATGATATCATTCATATTGAATCGACATTGATATGGACAGAGTTTGAAGATGAAAGCGACGGGTGGATTTTGGAGGAGGAAGGTGAAAATCATGATATAAGCTCCGATGAGATAGCCGATGAAATTGGAGCAGATAACTAAGACAGTGGAAGCGACAAGATAGGCGAAGATTTCAGAAGTGATCAAAGTGATGAATATGCCGAAGAGATATGCGTAGAATCGGGCGGAGAGACGGATGTAGGTCTCCACGTGGATTGGACGGATGTTACGGACAGTGGCATCGTAGTATTGGGAACGATTGATGACGGATTTATCGGCTCCGGGGAAAACGACAGCGTATCCAGTGAGCTCCTCTTCTGGAAAATAATTTTCAGTTTTGAATTAAAAGAAAAAGAATTACCCTCAATTTGAGTAACGAAGAATCTTCTCGGTGTCTCCACAATCCCTTTCTGAATCTTTTTCGGCATAATTTCCTCCCGAATATCAGCAATATCCTCTCGAATCGTCCTGACAATCCCACGAACCAATGTTCGATAAGTTCCAGAATTGAAAACGTATCCAGATGGTCCCGTGAACATTTCCACAATCGATTCCACGTGATTCAGATCTCCATTGAAATTTTTCTTCAAGAAGTTAACTCCTAAATCAGCGGGAATCGAGTCCCATCCACAGGCTGAGACCACGTAGACACCGTGTCTCTTGGCTGATTCTCCATACTTGAATTGCATCATTTCGATCCACCCTGGTTCGGCGGCAATATCCACGTAGTTGGAGCCGTTCTCAACAGCGGCTTTGACGACGGCTTCTCCGTAGAGATGGAACTGAAAAAAATGGTTTAGAATACTATTTCTGAAGTGAAATTTTAAATTTTACCGGTCCAACTGTATTAACAATAACTTTTGCCTTCCTGGCCATTATATGAAATGAGTTTTCTTCAACCGGATCAGCAATTATGACGGCAGCATTGCAGACATCTTTTCCTGAAAAAATCTTAATTTTTTCGACAATTTCCCTTGTTTTTTTTTACCAGTTTTATCGCTGACTTTTTTCAAAACCTTCCGAAGCTCCTCCTCATCGCTTCCAGCCACCGCAAACGAGAATCCCTCGAATTGTTCTGAATTGACGAGTTGTTCAACGACACACGTCCCGGTAAAGCCAGCGGCACCGTAGATGACGACGTCGAAACGGCTCATACTACAGAAAAAAAAAGAAATTTGGTAAGAAATTGCAAAAAAGAAACAAAAAAATTGAAATTTAATTGAAATTGAATTTTTTTAAATATTTGAATACGCGCAAAGAAAAATCTTTTTTCGTGGCGAGACCTATTGATACTGTAGGGAAAAACAAATAAGTTACTGTAGAAAGTTACCGTAAATACTGTAATAAATAAAAGCACATGTGCTTCTATTTTTCAACTGTGATTTTTGAAAAATGACATGTCGGAGTTTTATAGAAAAAGATTGAAGCAATTTGTGATGTACCGGTTTTCAGTGATCGAGAATAGTTTTTCGGGTCAATCCGAAGGGGCTAGAGAAATTTGTGGTATTTTCTGCCTATTAAGGCGCGACACCACACGCCCTGGGTGTGCTTCTATTGAAGGGTGTGCTTCTACTAGAGGTGTGCTTCTATTACAGTATTTACGGTATATATTTATAAGAAAAATAGCAGAATTTATCTTAAACATTCATTCTCATCTCCCTCACCCGACAAAAAAACCCTCACAGAAAAAACTAGAATCCTGGCAGATGGTCACTTTGAGATAATAATGCGGCGCCAAAGGAGGATAATGACAGCTGCACTATTTCATGAAATTAGATGGTGGCACCATGAACACCCTGGGGGATGAAAGAACGAGTATAGAGAACATCTGGTCGGATTTTCTACATTTTTTGTGTCCAGAAAATAATAAATGTCAGACCAAAAAGCAAAAAGCTTCCAAATTACGAACAGATTCTCCAGGAATTATATGAATTCGAGCGGTTGGGGCACACTTGGGGCACATTGCCTCAAATGGCGGGGAACGCTTACCATGTATCACTGGCACGGGTGCCTCAACATTCTGCGCATGTGCCCCAAGTTCCTTGAGACTGTAGTCATCAGCCGAGGTCCCTCGATAAATTCACAGTTAGCTTGTCCGGTCTTAATTCCCATGGTACCCTTGTTTTCGCTGTTAGATTTCATTAGACTTTAGTCAGCTAGATATACTCTCCGTCAATGGTTATCATGTCAATATTGCTGCTCATTAGCCTTAAAGCCTCCTCGTCTTCATGACTACTTCTCTTTTAATCTTCTGGACTTCTCTTTATAATTCTGGTCGTTTCTATTTTCTCATTAGTTCTTGTTATAGAATAACAAGATGATAGTTTTCTGATTTTAGTATAGTGACTATAAACTAAAAATTAAAAGATCACTTTTTACCTGAACCTTTTACCTGAATCAACAAGGCTAAATCTAGAAAATTTTGCATTTGATACTCAGCCAAAAAAAAGTTTATCAATCATGATTGGTCGAAGTGTCCCTTTAAACTGGTCCATTCCTTAGTCCATGTGTCCTCTGTTCTCATTAACTTTATTGAAATTATAATAATTCAGAAAAAAAACAGAAATTGTCATAACACAGAATAAAAAAACTAGCTCGATGGTGATAGTTAGAAAAAAAATTCTAGGATAATGTGTGTGTGTTTTACAAAAAAAAAGGAAATTTTTTTGGGATTTTTTTAAATTTTTAAATTTTTTTGTGATTAACTATGAGTCATGGCGAGGTAGACAAACTAATTCAAGTTAAAAAACAAGAATTCCCTGAGATGAAAACATAGAAAAGCGATGGACATCTGGATATTGGACTAGGTTCCGATGGTCGAGAGAAACCTAGGCCATCCAAATGACCAGAACACTTTTCTACAATACTGAGACATTTGAGGGGTTAAATAGGGATGATGACGAGTAGGTTGAGTCTATAATATCTCCATCACAGTTTTCTCAAAGATCCCGAATGGATCCTCGATTCGTGTGATTTCGAAGCGACCGTACTACACCATCTTACATAAGAACTCGGTTCACTCTGGCATTGGTTGGGCAGCGCACGTGCATAAATGGAAAAAAAAGAAAAAAGAAAGAAAAAACTAAAAAAAAACTATTCCCTGAGGTGCTAAAACTAGATGGCTGGGATCAAAGCTACAGTAATCCACAACCATCCACTTTTAGTTTGACACTGAAGACCTACTCAAATAGGGGGGATTAACTTGGGGGACAACTCCATAGGGTACAGTACATTTGAGTTTAGGGTCTTCGAGGTATGTGAGGAGGAGGTATTGTACTCCTTGGCACAATTGAGGTATTTAGAAATAAGCTCGAGATATTTAGAGGGGTTACAGGTTATCTGAGCAGCTAAGTAGGTTAAATGGAAAGCCGAATGGGCAAATCTGTACAACAGAATATGGCACAGCATGAATTAGACTAGAAAAATAAAACTAAGGATTAAACTATTTTTGAAGATTAAAACTTGTAGAACCCTGAGGTAGGTGTTGCGTCCTGAAAAAATAAGTTTTCTTTAGTAGTAGGTAGGGCCGAGTAAAAACATGGCCGCAACTTAGAGCGGACTTTCCAAACTAACCGTTTATGTGTCTAGATAGAAATGGCGAGCAAATCCTCGACCATCAAATCCCGTTTCCGATGCTCCACTTTCTCCCACTCGGATTTAAGAACACCCTCACACTTCGCCCGCATCACATCACTTATCACATAAATATCTCTGGATGTCATGTCAAAAATCTCGCGAATCTCTTGGCACCAATCCACGTTACACTCAGCTTTTTGACACTTGTTGGCATGAAGGAACAGGCAAGTGATGAAGAGACCACAGATGTGACATGCGGTTCCACTGATGGCTGCAAATTCAAAGTTTAAGAAATTAGCCCCAGACATATTCATTGATTACCATCAAATCGCACTTGTCCATCCACAATCATATCTCTTAATTTTGCCGGTCGATTGGGACACAGTCTGAAATGGAATCTCGTGTGTCTTGTGGTCTCACACGTCTCGAGACAAATGTCCTTCTCACAGGATACTAAGTGTTCGTAGTAGGATAGAGTGAGGTGTTTTCGGAGTTGAAGAATCGATTCGTCTTTTGGTCGAAATGATTTCAGCGGATGCTGGTGTTTTGCACGCCGTCCACATTTCTTGCAGAACACGATGTCCTGGAAGATTTCTCGTATGGGTCTAGACTACGGTAGCCTAGCTACAGCTGGGGGCCGCATTCAAGTATGATACTAACTGAATCGGCACTAGTGCCAAAAATCAGGGGTTAGCGGATTACGTCCCACAAGCCTTATGGTTTGTTTCAGATTTTGCTAACCGGCCCTACAGTAACCCAACCAACCTCCTTACACTCCTTACAAACGAGATCCGGATTCGCACCACATCCGACACACCGACACCGCTCGACTCTTATTATCGGCGGACGCAACCGTTCACCCGTATCGGTTTTTACCCTGAAACAATGTTTTTTTCTTAAAAGGACAAGCACAAATATAAAAACGAAACTGACGTGTGTGTTCAACAAAAACGAAAAAGGTGGAGTCGATATCAAGAAGTGCAATGCACTCTGAGTCAGAATTGCAAAGGGAAGATGGAGAAGAAGCAGGTGAAATGAAAAAGATATGAAAGTGGAAGGAGAAGAAAAAAGTGTAATATTCTGTGTTCTTTCTCTCTCAAAGAACATCTGCTCGCTGAGCAAAAGAGAAAGAGGTGCTGGTGTATGTGTGCAACGAGATTAATCGTTGAGAGATTAATCTTTAGAGAGTGCAGAGAAGCCAGACACTCTCGTTGTCTGTGTACTCACCTCTCCTCAATATTTTTCACCGAAGACGAGCTAGCCATCTTCCAAGAATGAGCAAAGGAGGAGCTCTCACACCCCAAACAAGGAAAAAAGGGGCGTGGCCTATTCCTGGCTAGTGAGTCACATCAAAGAGCACAAGAGCTCTAATTGAAATCTTGTGAGCCTTGTGTTTTGGGTGTGGAATCATCATTTTTGATTCAAAGTGCATGTTTACCGAGTAAGGATGTGTGAGAAGTAAAAAAAAGTGCAAGATGAATTCTTATTAGAGATTCTCATTAGTATCTTTTAGAAATAGGAAGGAAGGAAGGGGAGAGCAAAACGAAATTATGCTTATTACGTGACACTTTTTTTTGTTTTGATAGACTTGGACCTTGGGGAGCTATATAGAAATCTAGACGAAAATATTTTATATAAACTAAATATTATTGTTTATATAATAAACATAGATCGGGAGGAAGAATGGAACCAATATATTATAAACTATGATCAATGAGCAATCTTCAGGAGCCTTGGCGCAAAGGATCTACTTTCTAAGTCTAGCGGGCCGCTAGGAGAAGTTAGCACGATATGGAACTGCTAAGCCTACCAGGTCTTACGCCTTACGAGTTAGTGCGCTAAGAGCCTGGTGGACCTAGCTGACCCAGGATGGCTCAGCTTGCTAAGGACCTACCTGCTTCGCTAAAACCTTAGTGTTCATACCCCCTTTTGCGCTATAGAACACATAATCCTCCTCAGCTCCTCGTTTTTCCGCTCCATAAATCCTCGTCCGGCCCTTCACCACCACACTCTCATTTTCCCTTCCCCGCAAATGTTAGTTTTCACGACGACAACGAAACGAGACGAGCCAATTGTCAAGTACAATTTTGAGAGTGGTGCTGCTGTGCCTGGCTCCCGAGCCTTTGATTTATTAGATGAGGTTTTGGGGTCAGGTTAAATGGAAGAGGAGCACATTACGAAATCGTTTAGAGTGAGAGAGAGGGAGAAAGAATTATTAGCGAGTGAGCGGTGATTCCGAAATTGATATGAACAGTGAATAAAAGAAGAATCATCATCGGGGGGAGAGAGAGAGGAATTGATTGTTATCAACTGTCGCTTATCAAGTTTTCGTTCGTCGACTTGCCACTTTGGTTTTCGATCAGAAAATGGGAGGGGACAAGAAGGAAAAAAAGGGCAAATGGGAGAGAGATAAATTATTACACTTTTATCATAAAGTGTCGTTTGAATGTAGAAAAAGAAGAAGAAACTTGGCGACGACAGGGTAGCATCGGAGATTGTACAGCAATCTTTTTTCAAGGAATGTACATTCTCTTGTCGAGATTAAGGGTAGCACGGAGGGGATGGCCAACCCGGATATATGGAATGATGTCCCGAAGGAAATCGGTACTTTATATGAAGAAGAAGAAAAATAATATGATGCAATGGAAAATAAATAGCTACCATCAAATTACTTCGTTCTGTAGGAAGATAAGTACCATAGGAGAACTACTATAGAGTATCATGGAAATCCTACAGTAGTACGCTATAGGAAGATTGCCATAAGAGGACTACAGTAGGAAGGACTACTGTAGTAATCCATAAGAACCACAAGATGAATACAGTAGTATACAATGAAAAGACAAAATTAGTGTACCATAGGAAAACTACAGTAGTGGCCTAGCACCTAGCTTGCTCTAGGCCTAGCTCGCTCAATAGTAATGAAAGTACCGCGGAATCACCCATATTAAAAAAAATCAACTCACGAAGCCAAGACGAGTAGCAAGTGATAACTCTCCCCGATTGTCCCCCCTGTTTTTATACTAATTAAGCTGATAAAAAAATCACTGTACCAACACCCGAATGGCGTGATTCTCGATTCGAACAATGTGACACAAAAGTTGTCGAGTTGGCAATTCGCGGTTATCAGTCATTTTTTTTCTCGCTACGAAAGGGGGAACAAAGAAAAGTACGATCATCAATCATTTACGTAATTGAGACTTTGCACTTTTCTGAGTTTTAGAGAAGATTGATAAGGGATGGTGAAAAGTTTAATTGTGGGAGGAGGGGGAGAACCCGGAACTGTACTTTTAAAAGAGTACCTTCAATAGAAGAGCACCTTGACTTAGAACATTTTTATTTCGGTTAGCTTTTCGAAAAATAACTTGTCAACTAGCGAAATGTTCATTAAGGGCTTAATTTTTACTTTTTGATATCTCTTCTGCCAACAATGTTATGACGGAGTAAAGTTTATGTACCCTAAAATTTTACTTTTTGGAAAAGAAAACTAAATTACGAAAAAAAGTTTATTTCAAGGGTTGAAAACGTTATCCAGCACACAAATCCCAAAAAATTATTGCATTAGAATTCGAAAAACTCCCCATCGGAAGTCCGCCTCCAAATGCGTCTTTCGACAAACTGCTCCGAATATTCCAGTATTTGTAATCTTCAAAACGAACATATTATTGCGATCGGGTAATTCGAAGAGTTGAGTGTGTTTGTAGTAATTACTGGAAGAAATCAAGATTCATAGGAAAATTTAAAATGAGTTACTTGTTTTGTTCCAATGGTTGATTGAATGGTTGTACAGTGAATAGTCCAAGAAGTAGGGTCATGTTTAGTTTGGCAAATGCTATTACTTGGAAACTTGAGTGAAGTGGGAGGTTTCTGTTGAGGAAATTCTGAAAGATTAAGATAGGAAGCAAAAGCGCTCTAATCGCAATACCTCGATAACTTCCCAAGCGGTTTCTGTTTTCCAATAATCAAAATGTTGAATATTCAAACGCTCAAACCGCAGAAATGGTTGGAGATCAGTGTCATGTTCCCATACTCCAAACGATTGCAATGACGTGGAATTCTTCCATTGATCACTGTTCACAACTTCATCCAATATTTCTGAGGATATTTTCGGAGCGATGCTTATTGACCTCAATTTCTTTGCATCGAATAGTTTCAGAATTTTGAAAAACGATTCTCCCAAAGGAACTTCTCTGGGCGCATCGAAATAAAACCTTTCAGAATTGATCTTAAATTGAGATTCGGTTTTCAGCCTATCCAAAAATGATTGCAGAAAACTATTCATTATTTCTTGTCTACCGTATCCTCCGCATATAAAATCCACGTATTCAACGAATGTTTTCTGGTGATGAAAAATTCGAATAAACATTTCGATGAGCTCATTTTGAGACGCTCTGTACGGAACTTCGTCTATTCGAATTGTGTCAGGTGGATAAAAACTGACACGATTAAGGAAAATCGGGGTGTTAAGCACAAGTTCTTGATCTTGAGTTGAACATAATTGAAGGGAACGTCTAAAGAAAGCATGTCGTTACATTAGAGTCATTTTTAATTACCTCGACTGAAAATCCAAATAAGTTACCACTTCTTTTTTGAAATGAATAGGTATTTCTTGCCATATAGGGCTCGCTTTTTTCATTTTTTTTTTCTACAAAATCAATAAAAACCAAGAATTAATTATCACACCAAATTTCGCAATGTTTGAGAGGAGAGAAATAGAGAAAAAGAGAAAAAGAGAAAAATATTTTTTGATGAATTAATTTCGACACTGTTATTTATAAACCTCATATTTTCTATGAACAAACAAAAAATTTGATGAGTTATTGATAAAAAGTATAGTAGAACATCTAGTACAATTTCTCTCCTCGAGCAAATTAAATTGATGGAAACTATAGGGCGCAGGCAATCAGACGGCTTCCTTTCTCTGCGTCTCGTCAGGCTGTCAATATAAAGACAAATATCTCAGTTCAGGATAGAGATACCAGAAAGTTTTCAATCAATAAAATATAGTCTTTAGTATGGCCATCATTTTATTGGTTGACACTTTTTTGGTAGCACTTCTAAGAACTGAGATACAGGTTTTTAAAGAGGAGCACTTCTAAATGAGGGGCAGACAGTCAGGCATTTCTTTTCTCTGTGTCTCTCAGGGCGACACTTTAAACACGAATGTCTTCGTTTAGGTTAGAGATAGCAAAAATTGCCAACTAATAAATGATACGAAATTTCGTAACGAACATTTTCTCAGTTGAAAATTGTTTGCTATCTCTAACAGGAACAGAGATATGACAAGAATATATGGTATATAAATTTCGATAAGTATATGATGGCTGCCACTTATAGAAAAACTTCAACCTCGATCCAGAAAACCATTTATATTTTCAATTCCTATTTTCAAACATTAATGTTTCCCTGTTTCATTCGAAAGCTAACATGAAGCCCTCACCTTTTTGTTCCAATCATCAGATAACAAAGTGTAGGAAGACACTTGGCAGATTTTCTTGTCCCGGATAACCATCTTTTCTTTCTTTTTCTTCTTTTTTGGTGGATCAAGAAGTGGATTTTTTCTTCTTTTTTTTTAATTAGAAAAATGGGAAGATTTTCATTGAAAAGGTCTTTAATCTATACATTTTGTTTGGTCTTAACTTTTTTGTTGTTTTCTTCGAATGTAAGTTATTTTTCTTGAAAATGAGTTAAAAATTTCTTAAACTGTTTAGAAAAAGAAATTATCCCGAGATTATTGGGTGGAACAACCAGATTTCCCTGATGAAGTCTCAAAAAACTATTCAATACAAACAGAAATTTACGAGGATCAGTATTGCATTGGTTATAATTTCTTGGAAGGAACCGATGGGTAAGGCACAGTAATCCTAAGATTTACTACAGTAATCGCCTAGATTTCGAGATGACAATCTTGAACCGGTTACCCTTGCCACTCACGCAACTTCTGATATGATGTCAACTCTAGAGAAAATGACATCAATGTGGCATGGACCGATTTCAGTGGGGATATTCATCGACTATCATTCTTCACAAGCCTTAGAGTATCTCGCAGAAGTACATAGATGTGATGAAGAGTTCAGGAGAAAGGTTGGTAGGGTACTGTACTTGTTAGTATACTCTGTTTCAGATGACTATTCACTTCGCTATTCGCCAATCCGCATTCCAAACAAGCTGTCCTAAAATCTATATTCCACAATCAAACAGGTCCTGTTGGATGTTCAGATCGGAACGTAAGCCTCCCATAAAAACTTCTTCCTCTCCCTAATCTTTAACTTTCCAGAAGACATCCTCCGAAGTCATCTCTCGGGACCCTTCCAACTCTATCCAAGTAACCTAATGAGAAACGTGGCTAGACATGGAGCCAAGTCTGACATTCATTTCATAATGGACGCTGACATGATTGTTAGTGAGGGGTTCGCTCAGAAAGTCAAAAAAATCGCGAATGAACTGATCGATGGGAAGAGTAAAAAAGTGTTAGCTGTGAGAAGATTCGAAAGTGTAAATGGAACATATCTACCAAGAACTCATTTCGAATTGAAACAGTCTATGTTGTACTCCAAGTAAGTTTAAATAATGCGACTTCGAAATTAATTGGATGTTTCAGAACTTTTGAATTTCACCATCGATTCTTCCCACAAGGGCATCACATCGATCACTTGGAACACTGGTTTGATATTTCAGAGAAGACTGATGAAGTCAGTGTTCAGGAGATTCCTTATGCGTGGGTTATACTGTAATAAGTTTTGTAGTAGTATTACATTTTAGAGGTTTTGAATGGGAAGTTCAAGTGATTCTACATCGTAATGATCCTTATAATGCGGCATATTTTCCTTCGAGGATCAAAGTTATGCACTCATTGGTAGGTCTCTGGAAATCTCGAGCAATTAACAGCTAGGTATTTTCAGATCTACGCGCTATGTAGAGCTGACTACACATTCAACGTGTTATCCCATGTCTTTGATGTTCATGAAGGTATAAAACATACTAACACGATTTACTCAAAAGCCACTATTGCTCATCAGGAAGCCTATGCTATGAATGTGTAAGTTTTCTTGAAATTAGGGTAATCTAGCCGAATGACTTGCAGAGCTGGTGAACGGTACATCAACGAGATGAACGAGAAATATCCAAACACGGAGGGGAAGTGCGGGAAGTTTAGAATGGTTTAATTCTGATGATTTATGTACTAGTGATCTCTTATATTTTTCTGTTGTTCAGTTTTTGCTTGAAAGGGTGATTTTAAGATTTATTTTGTAATTTATGGAGTTTAGTGTTTACTTTATAAAGTTTACTATTACAAAACAGTAGAAAAAAAGGCAAGCTTCCGGCAAGGAAAGATCCAGACAAATTGATTTGTATTAAATGTAAATAGATGTCTGAAATTCAAGGTGGGTGTAAAGTACGGAGATTGTATTTCTCAATTCCCCCTTGGTTATGACGAAACATATTCCGGTTCTTAACAACAAGTTAACTATCTTGAGAATAAAACACAAGTATAAAAATAAAAATTTGAGCTTCAAAAAACATATAAACTATGGATAATCACTGGATTTACCAATACCTTCCAAAAGCGTTCTGTATTTCTGCATTCATCATTAACCCCTTTTTTATATACTTGATATTCACTGAAAAATCTAAAAAATTCGGAAATTATCGATTTTTATTGCTGTACTTCGCGATTTTTAATTTGATTTATTCGGTGGCTAATGTTGTTGTTCCCATGGTTAGTTTAATTTTCCGCACAAGTTTTTCACTTAGAGCACCGTAAAATCCCTATTTGAATTGAATCTTAATAGACTTGCTTCCTGATGACGTCATTGAAAAATAGCAATGCTCCCCCTATTATTATTGCCCTCAAAAAGATTGAACACATTGAACATTAGTATTGCATGCAATTCTAAAAGAAGTTTTACTTCAGTTAACTATTCAGAATATTCACAGCTATCACTTCTGTTTCTTCTTGTTCCTTAATGATGGTTGGTTCGTGGAGCTTTCAACTTTCAATACACATATGCTGGCAGCGCGTTGCTCTCTAGTGATTTCTGTTTACGCGGTTCTCCTTAGCCATTTTGTATACCGGTACTTGGTGGTTCTTAACTCAACTTTAACCAAAGACCGCTTTCATCTTTATATTTCTGGATCTCTGGTTGTTACCTTAATTTATTTAGCGTCTTGGCATTCGGTAAAACATTTTTTTTGACACCTTTCCTTAGGATTGTTTCAGGTAACTTACTACCTGGGTGGGGCTAACCTAGAAATGCGTCACTATATCCGGAAAGAGTTTTTTGAATTTTTCGGGGAAGATTCAATGAATTTCAATATGATTGGAGCTCTGTACAATGAAGGATCAGAGTCTACAGTAACTAGGGGTTGGATGGCTACTATCCTCTGGACCTCGATATCTCTTGGCTCTGTTATCACCTATTTTGTTCTAGCGAAACTGGTACCAGTTATATATTTCCGTGATTATCCTGGAACTGATTTTCAGATAATGCGCCAGCTCAACAAGTTTAGCAAAACATTCAGCAAGAAAACATCCAAATTTCAAATGGAACTTCTGAGGGCCCTGGTTGTTCAGACTATGACCCCGATACTTATCAGCTTTTCTCCATGCGCTCTCTCCTGGTTCTTTCCAATGTTCGGAGTGCAATTACCAAAGTGAGTGGTTTGTCATGTCTTAACACATGATGTGATTAAGAGAGATCAATTACTTCGAGGTGATCGCTTTGGAATTGTTCGCATTCGTTGATCCGATTGCTATTATTTTGTGTATTCCGGTGTTTAGACGACGATTGTTTTGTTGGAAATGAGAATTCTGAGAAAGTGGTTTATTTATTTTTTGCTTTGTGAAATGAATTCATTTTATTACTTTAAGGTACTTTATCGTTCAAGTTTTGAACTTCAAATGATAACTGATCAAGGGATACAGTACCTGTAATTTTCAAATTGGAACAGAAAGTGCAGTTCATATTCATCAACAATCCATGGCCAAACAAATCTAGCAGATCCTTAATCTTTATCTTTATTCAGTATGTCATTTTTTCATTTTTCTCATATTTTTATCCTATTGTCAAATTATGTCATCCATTACGTTGTTTACACTACAAATATATTCTTTTTCTTTCATTCAGAAAGAAAAAAAAATATTGTTCTGAGTTCAGCAGCGAAAAGGTAACAATGGAATAAGATTTTTACAATTGCAAATAAGTAAAAAACGATTAATGGTTCAGTACTACAAAACCAAAAATGAGCAGCAAGTTGAAAAAGTTTATCATGTTGACTCCGGAATCATTTGGATATCTATACTCGATTTGCACCTTTTTACCTAGAAAGAAAACTTTTTTTCAAAACCAAAGTAACTAAACCGACCACAATCATCACCAGAAATATTCAAAGTCTTTCGATATTTCGGTCCGGAATCATCCATATCATTGAAGAACATGCAGGCATAAACATCTTTCGAAGCAATGTTGTATTGAAATACAGCTAAACGTTTATTCCGAGTGACTATATTCTGAAATTTAATAGTTAAAGAGAGATGAGAATTTTTACGATATACCTCCACACCCCAAAAGCCAACCGATTCCAATTTTGAATTTCCAACGACTTGGATAACTGGATAAGTGTCATCTAATTGGACGATATATCGAAGATTAGTTAACATTTGCATATCCTCCAAACTAGTATTCTGCATTGCGATTGACCCAATCAAATATCTAATGTTTTCCAATTTATGAAAATATTCTTCATCTCCTGGATTAATAATCAAATCTCCCATAATCAAATTACAATCTTCAGGTAACGAAGCCATAGTCAAAAAATGACAGATTACTGTATTATGGATTTTCGTTCGATTATCCGCACAAATTTTGGCATGAAGATTAATGAAAGATATTCGATTTTCCAGGAAAAATGTGATTTCTTCAATTGTCAAACAAAAATCGGGATGAAGATTCTCGAAATTGGCTAGCTTGATTCCAGTATACCAAGAGTTCTGGATATCCATTAACATAGGGAAACCGAGTCGTTTCATCTCAAAATTGTTTTGCAAATTTATAAAAATGATCGGTTTCTCGTCATGACTATTGACTTTTTGATCTCCGACATTTGCTAAGAATGATAGGTTTTGAAGATTTGTATTTTGAATATCAATTGGTCCTCGAATGTATTCCACGTTGTAAAGTGGCGATAGATCAAATGAATCAGTGAAATTATAGATTTTGACACCATTGAAAATACTCTCACAGTCTTTATATTGGTCGATTGTAGACGAGGTTATGATTCCTCCCGGGCAAGCTTAAATAGGTTACTGTAGCCGGAAAGTTACTGTAACGCTTACCACAATCTCTTAAATTTTTATGCACAATAATCTCCGAATAAAAACTGAGATACCCAAAATCGCAAAGAAACTTCGCATCCAATTTAGGATTGTTTTCAATTCGAAACTCAGGTTCACTAAAATCATCCTTTTCATACATATAGACACTCCATAGCATATCCACGTTTGTTAGCTCTGCATTGTTACGAACAATGAAGCCATCTTAAAATTTTAATTGCTGATATTATGTGTTACCACTAGATAACTCACGATAGTCGACAACAAAAAAGACGTATGGAAAATCAGTTTTTGGTGTTGTAAAGAAAGAGATATTTGTGAACGTGGTATTCTCAACTAAGACACCTCCAATCAACATTTCCACATTTTTGAATCCAGCTTTCAGTTCAGCAACAGTTAAATCTGTGTTATTATTGATGACAAGAAGAGCGTAGACTGTTGTACATGCAGGGAATTTTTTGATGTTTTTAGAAGTGACTTCGGAGTAATTGAACACACACTCCGGATCTGAATATCTATTGATGTTGCCAATTCTGTCTCCCACCTGTCACTGGTCAAGACGTATGGTCCTCCCAAAGTTCAACTAAGACCTCACGAGGTTACCCAAGTTAGTAGCCACTTACCATATAGATAATGATCGACAAGATTCTGGAGTTCTGGGAAATAGTCAGCAGAACTGTAGAGAAGAATTGACAAAAACCAAAAGATGGAAGTCATGGGGCAACTGAGATTGATTTTTGAAAATAATTTCGAAAAATATTGAGATAAACTAGTAATTTGGAAAAATCACATGCTCAAATTATATGTAGCGAGATGAAATGACGCCATTTGATGTTTTGAACAAGATGGAAAATTCTTAGAAATTTCACGTGTATGTAAATATTAAGCAGAGTTGCACGGGATTCCGGATTCCGACATCCGACTTCCGGGGTTGTGCGGAACATTTCCCGGTTTTTTAGAATATCAAAATCCTAGCTAAACTTTTCAAAATTTCCAAATTCATATTTTACCGTAACCAGGTGAATAAGTGAAACTGATAAATAAAAAATTAATCCGACTACAGAAAAAATACGAAAAGTGTGCAATGAATCACGCTCAAATGATATCATCAACTGATAACAGCTTTTTTGGAAACATGAAAAATCATTCTATGATCCACCATCATTTCCTTACAAAATCATAAATTTAAACATAAGTCCAACTGATAGTGATTGATTTAAAAACCATCAATTGATTTAGCGGAATCACTATCACTAGCCTAATGTTTCGACTCATCCTATTCTTCGCTTTGCTTTCCGTGACCCTTGCTGCAAGGTTTTCAATTCCCATTCGGAAATCTGGAAATCTACGAGAGAAATTGATCCGGGAAGGAAAATATCGACAATTTTTAGATGGGAAAACTCAAGAAGCAAAGACAGGAGGGCAGGTTTTATTTGACACTTCCGATGAGTATTATCTAGCGGAAATCACTTTGGGAACACCGGGTAAGTCAATGGCTCTGTTTAATCCGGTATATCTCAATTAGATTTGAGAATGTAATAAAGTTGTCAACTAATAAAATGTTGCTTATAATAAGGGCTACATTTTGTTAGTTAACAACTTTTTGATAGCTCTTAAGGGGACTGAGATATTCGCTTTTGAAGTTGCTGATTAAATAGCTGCGAGCTTTGATTAAATAGCTGCGAGCCGAGATAAAAGCTATTAAAGTCATTCAAACAATTCAGCCCAAAAATTCCTCGTCGCCATGGACACCTCTTCCTCTTTTCTTTGGGTCCTGGATGCTAACTGTACCACCGACTATTGTAAAGGAAGTGCAAAGGATGGTAACCTGAAAGACACCTATAATAGTACAGCGTCTAGTTCCTATGTCCCTGGAGGACCTTTTTCAATCCCCTATGAAAGTGATAAAGTAACTGGGAGCTTGGCAAAAGATAAATTGGTTATGGCAGGAATCATAATGTCAAATCAAGATTTCGGAATCGCCAAGACAGTTCCCTATCTGTACACAGTCCAACCAATCGAAGGAGTGTTGGGACTTGGTTGGCCAGAATTTGCAGTGAACGGAACAAAGACTCCAATGCAAAACTTGATCCCCCAGCTAGACGCTCCTTATGTCTCCCTCTGGATGGCGAGAAAGAAAAATGGAACCGATTTCGCTGGATCCATCACTTACGGAATGATTGATGATAGTGCTTGTGAGAAGAATATGCAATGGGTTCCACTTGCTGATAATTCCACGTGGGGATTTAAGATCAATGGATTCCAAATGGGAACCTATTCGAGAGTTAAAACAGAGACGGTTAGTAGTCTTCGCTAACTAAACTAAATTTCCATTTTCAGGCTGTCTCTGCA